>JAIOJX010000024.1:152989607-155492107 GCA_022376925.1 Tragulus kanchil
AATAAACTAAGAAAAATAAATTAAGAAAAAAAATCCCATTTATAATTGCATCAAAAAGAATAAAATACTTATGAATAAAAGTAAACAAGAAGGCAAAAGAGCTGTACACTAAAACTATAAGACAGTAATAAAAGAAACTGAGGAAGATATATAAAAATAGAAAGATAGCCCATGCTCATGTATTGGAAGAATTAATATTGATAAAACGTTCATACTACTCAAACCAATCTATAATTTCAGTGTAATTCCTATCAAAATGCCAATGTCATATTTCCTGGAACCAGAAGAAATAATTCTAAGATTTGTATAGAAACACAAAAAGCCCAGAAAAGCCAAAACAATCTTGAGAAAGAAAGAAGTTGGAGATATCAAACTCCACGATTTCAAACTATATCACAAAGCTATAATAATCAAAATGTAAGATACTGTCCCAAAACAGGCACATAGATCAATGGAACAGAATTAAGACCCCAGGAATAAGCCAATATATATATATATATATATATATATATATATATATATATATATGGACAATCTATCACAAAGGAGCAAAGGACATACGATGGAGAAAGGACCATCTCTTTAATAAATTATTTTGGCACATGAGTTTGAGCAAGCTCTGGGAAATGGTGAAGGACAGGGAAGCCTGGTATGTCACAATCCATGGGTCACAAAGAGTCTGACACAACTGAGCAACTGAAATAAACTGAACTGAAACAGTCATATGGAAAAGAAGCACTATTTTATACCATACACAAAAACTAACTGAAAATGGATTAAAGGATTGATGACAAGACTTGAAACCTTAAAATTACTAGAAGATGGCCATTCTGATAGGTGTGAGGTGGTATCTCATTGTGGTTTTAATTTGCATTTCTCTAATGATAAGCGAGGTTGAGCACTGTTTCATGTGCTTTTGGGCCATCTGTATGTCCTCTTTGGAGAGGCGTCTCTTTAGATCTTTTTCCCGTTTTTTGATTGGGTTGTTCATTTTCCATGTGCTGAGTTGTCTGAGTTGTTTGTAGATTTTGGAGATTAATTCTTTGTCTGTTGTTTCATTTGCTATGATTTTCTCCCACTCTGTGGGGTGTCTGTTCAGTTTTTTTGTAATTTCTTTTGCTGTACAAAAGCTTTTAAGTTTCATGAGGTCCCACGTGTTCACTTTTCTTTTCAGTTTCACCAATCTAGTAGGTGGGTCAGAGAAGATCTTGCTTTGATTGATGTCCTTGAGGGTTTTGCCTATATTCTCCTCTAAGAGTTTGATGGTTTCTGGTCTTACATTTAGGTCTTTACTTCATTTTGAGTTGATCTTTGTGTATGGTGTCAGGGAATGTTCCAACTTCATTTTTTTGCATGTAGCTGTCCAATTTTCCCAGCACCATTTGTCGAAGAGGCTGTCTTTGTCCCGTTTGATAGTTTCGCCTCCTTTGTCAAAAATAAGTTACCCATAGGTGCTATGGGTTCTTCGATACAAAGATCTTGAGAAAGAAAGAAGTTGGAGATATCAAACTCCACGATTTCAAACTATATCACAAAGCTATAATAATCAAAATGTAAGATACTGTCCCAAAACAGGCACATAGATCAATGGAACAGAATTAAGACCCCAGGAATAAGCCAATATATATATATATATATATATATATATATATATATATATATGGACAATCTATCACAAAGGAGCAAAGGACATACGATGGAGAAAGGACCATCTCTTTAATAAATTATTTTGGCACATGAGTTTGAGCAAGCTCTGGGAAATGGTGAAGGACAGGGAAGCCTGGTATGTCACAATCCATGGGTCACAAAGAGTCTGACACAACTGAGCAACTGAAATAAACTGAACTGAAACAGTCATATGGAAAAGAAGCACTATTTTATACCATACACAAAAACTAACTGAAAATGGATTAAAGGATTGATGACAAGACTTGAAACCTTAAAATTACTAGAAGATGGCCATTCTGATAGGTGTGAGGTGGTATCTCATTGTGGTTTTAATTTGCATTTCTCTAATGATAAGCGAGGTTGAGCACTGTTTCATGTGCTTTTGGGCCATCTGTATGTCCTCTTTGGAGAGGCGTCTCTTTAGATCTTTTTCCCGTTTTTTGATTGGGTTGTTCATTTTCCATGTGCTGAGTTGTCTGAGTTGTTTGTAGATTTTGGAGATTAATTCTTTGTCTGTTGTTTCATTTGCTATGATTTTCTCCCACTCTGTGGGGTGTCTGTTCAGTTTTTTTGTAATTTCTTTTGCTGTACAAAAGCTTTTAAGTTTCATGAGGTCCCACGTGTTCACTTTTCTTTTCAGTTTCACCAATCTAGTAGGTGGGTCAGAGAAGATCTTGCTTTGATTGATGTCCTTGAGGGTTTTGCCTATATTCTCCTCTAAGAGTTTGATGGTTTCTGGTCTTACATTTAGGTCTTTACTTCATTTTGAGTTGATCTTTGTGTATGGTGTCAGGGAATGTTCCAACTTCATTTTTTTGCATGTAGCTGTCCAATTTTCCCAGCACCATTTGTCGAAGAGGCTGTCTTTGTCCCGTTTGATAGTTTCGCCTCCTTTGTCAAAAATAAGTTACCCATAGGTGCATGGGTTTATCTCTGGGTTCTCGATCTTGTTCCATTGATCTATAGTTCTGTTTTTGTGCCAGTACCATACTGTCTTGAGGACTGTTGCTTTGTAGTAGAATCTGAAATTAGGGAGGCTGATCCCTCCAACTCCATTTTTCTTTCTCAGGATTGCTTTGGCTATTCGAGGTCTTTTGTGTTTCCATATGAACTGTGTTATTCTTTGCTGTAGTTCTGTGAAGAATGATGTCATTGGTAGTTTGATAGGGATCGCATTGAATCTGTAGATGATATTTGGTAGTATGGTCATTTTCACAATATTGATTCTTCCGACCCAGGAACATGGACTATCTCTCCATCTGTTTAAGTCTTCTTTAATTTCTCTCATGAGTGTCTTGTAATTTTCTGTGTACAGTTCTTTTGTTTCTTTGTGTAGGTTTATTCCTAGATATTTGATTCTTTTGGTTGCAATGGTAAAGGGGATTGCCTCTTTGATTTCATTTTCTGATTTTTCATTGTTTGTGTATAGGAATGCCAGTGATTTCTGTGTGTTGACTTTGTATCCTGCGACTTTGCTGAATTCACTGATTAGCTCTAGTAGCTTTGTAACCGTGTCTTTGGGGTTTTCTATGTATAAGATCATGTCGTCTGCAAAAAGAGAGAGCTTGACTTCTTCCTTTCCAATCTGAATTCCTTTGATTTGTTTCATTTGCTATGATTTTCTCCCACTCTGTGGGGTGTCTGTTCAGTTTTTTTGTAATTTCTTTTGCTGTACAAAAGCTTTTAAGTTTCATGAGGTCCCACGTGTTCACTTTTCTTTTCAGTTTCACCAATCTAGTAGGTGGGTCAGAGAAGATCTTGCTTTGATTGATGTCCTTGAGGGTTTTGCCTATATTCTCCTCTAAGAGTTTGATGGTTTCTGGTCTTACATTTAGGTCTTTACTTCATTTTGAGTTGATCTTTGTGTATGGTGTCAGGGAATGTTCCAACTTCATTTTTTTGCATGTAGCTGTCCAATTTTCCCAGCACCATTTGTCGAAGAGGCTGTCTTTGTCCCGTTTGATAGTTTCGCCTCCTTTGTCAAAAATAAGTTACCCATAGGTGCATGGGTTTATCTCTGGGTTCTCGATCTTGTTCCATTGATCTATAGTTCTGTTTTTGTGCCAGTACCATACTGTCTTGAGGACTGTTGCTTTGTAGTAGAATCTGAAATTAGGGAGGCTGATCCCTCCAACTCCATTTTTCTTTCTCAGGATTGCTTTGGCTATTCGAGGTCTTTTGTGTTTCCATATGAACTGTGTTATTCTTTGCTGTAGTTCTGTGAAGAATGATGTCATTGGTAGTTTGATAGGGATCGCATTGAATCTGTAGATGATATTTGGTAGTATGGTCATTTTCACAATATTGATTCTTCCGACCCAGGAACATGGACTATCTCTCCATCTGTTTAAGTCTTCTTTAATTTCTCTCATGAGTGTCTTGTAATTTTCTGTGTACAGTTCTTTTGTTTCTTTGTGTAGGTTTATTCCTAGATATTTGATTCTTTTGGTTGCAATGGTAAAGGGGATTGCCTCTTTGATTTCATTTTCTGATTTTTCATTGTTTGTGTATAGGAATGCCAGTGATTTCTGTGTGTTGACTTTGTATCCTGCGACTTTGCTGAATTCACTGATTAGCTCTAGTAGCTTTGTAACCGTGTCTTTGGGGTTTTCTATGTATAAGATCATGTCGTCTGCAAAAAGAGAGAGCTTGACTTCTTCCTTTCCAATCTGAATTCCTTTGATTTCTTTCTCTTCTCTTATTGCTGTTGCTAGGACTTTCAGGACTATGTTGAATAGTAGTGGTGAAAGTGGGCACCCCTGTCTTGCTCCTGATCTTAGAGGGAATGCTTTCATTTTTTCACTGTTGAGGATAATGTTCACTGTGGGCTTCTCATAGATGGCTTTTATCATGCTGAGAGAGGTTCCTTCTATGCCCATTTTCTGAAGAGTTTTTATCATAAATGGATGTTGTACTTTGTCAAAGGCTTTTTCTGTTCATCCACAAATCGACAGACAATAAATGCTGGAGAGGGTGTGGAGAAAAGGAAACCCTCTTGCATTGCTGGTGGGAATGCAAACTGATACAACCTCTATGGAAGACAATATGGAGATTCCTTAAAAGACTAAAAATAGAAGCACCCTATGACCCAGCAATCCCACTATTAGGCCTATATCCTGATGAAATTGAAACTGAAAGAGGCACCTGTACCCCAATGTTTATTGCAGCTCTCTAAACAATAACCAGAACATGGAAGCAACCTAGATGTCCATTGACGAATAAATGGATACAGAAGCTCTGTTACATATATACAATGGAATACTACTCAGCTATTAAAAGAAATACAGAAGACTCAGTCCTAATGAGGTGGCTAGCTCTAGAACCTATCATAAAAAGTGAAGTAAGTCAAAAAGAGAAAGACATATACAGCATACTAACACACATGTATGGAATCTAGTAGGACAGTCTTGATAACACACGCAGTGAACTCATGGAAAATCAGACAGAGCATAGACATATGGACATTGTGGGGAAGAAATAGGGAGGGGGAGGCATGGAGACAGTAACATGGAAACCTATACTGTCATGTGTGGAAAAGATAGCTATTGTCATTGTGCTAAGGGAACAGGAGTACCTACAATCACTTGAGGCGATGGTCTGGTGGGGTGGGAGGGGGGGAACTGGGTGGGGGGAGGGTCCATGGATATGCATATAAATGATCTGGGAACATACATGTTGGTGAACAACAAAACTCTGTAAAATCTTTAAAACAAAGAATTTTAAAAAATAAAGAAAAATATTACTAGAAGAAAACATAGACAATAAAGTCATTGAGATGGAGCTTAGAAATGTTTTTGTGGATCTTAGTCTGATATAAGGGAAAAAACAAAAATAAACCAAAGAGATTATATCATACCAAGAAAGCTTCTGAACAGTGAAAAGAAACCATCATCAAAAAAGAAAAGACATGGGGCTTCCCTGGTGGTCCAGTGGATAAAGAGTCCGCTTTCCAGGGCAAGCGGCACCGGTTCAATCCCTGACCTGGGAAGATCCCACGTGCCGTGGAGCAGCTGGACCAGTGTGTCCAATTACAGAGCCAGGGCTCTGGAGTTCATGTGCCTAGAGCCAATGCTTAGCAGCGAGGCAGGTTACTGTAATGGGAGGCCCACACACGCCAAAGAACAAAGATGGATGAAAGTAAGTAAATAAAAAAACAATAAAAGAGGCTAAATTTTGAGAAAAAAAGAGAAAAGAATAGAAAAGAAAAGACAGTGTTTCCCTGGTGGTCCAGTGGGTAAAGAGTTCACTTTGTAATGCAAGGGGCATGGTTCGATCCCTGGCATGGGAAGATCCCACATGCCGTGGAGTGGCTGGACTGGTGTGCCCAATTACGAGCCAGTGCTCTGGAGTGCATGCACCCATTGGTGCTCTGTGATGAGAGAGGCTGCTGCAACGGGACGTCCACACAGATCAAACAATTAAGATGGTTGAAAATAAATAAATGAGGAACCAATAAGAGACCAAAATTAAAAAAAAAAGTCTGGGTTTTCTCCTAGCCTATTAAAAGAAAAACAAGACAACATACTGAATGGGAGAAGATTTTGCAAATGATATATCTGGTGAGGGGTTAATATCTAAAATATATGAAAGAGTCATACAACTCAACAACAAAGAAAATAAATAACCAGATTTGTAAAATAAGTAGAGTACCTGAAAAGACATTTTTCCAAAGAAGACATACAAATGGTTAACAGGCACATGAAAAGATTTGTAACATCAATAATTATCAAAACAATGAGATATTACCTCACACCTGTTAGACTAATTATTATAAAAAAAGATCAGAAATAACAAATGTTGAAGAGGACATGGAGAAAGGTAACCTTCATACACTGTAGGAGGGACTATACATTAGTGTAGACACTATGAAAAACATCACGGAAATTCCTCAAAGAATTAAGAATCAAACTACCATATGATCCAGTTGTTTCACTTCTGAGTATTTATCCAAAGAACACAAAGACACTAATTCAAAAAATATATTCACTCCTTTGTTCACTGCATTGTTATTTACGTTAATCAACATATGTAAATAATCTAAGTGGTTATTGGTGGAAGAATAGATAAAGAAGTGGCAGTATGTATAGTCAACAGAATACTATTCAGCCATTAAAACAATGAAATTCTGCCATTTGCAACAACATAATGCCCCCTTATGGCATTATGCTAAGTGAGATAAGCCAGACAGAGAAAAAAACTGTGTGATTTTAAAGAAAAGGAATAAACAAAATAAAATAAAACAAACTCATAGATACAGAGCACAGTTTAGTGGTTGCCAGAAGGGAAGGGAACTGGGGGTGAGTGAAACTGGTAAGTGTACAGTGGATGGTGCCTAGCCCTGTGGTGGAGATCACTCTAATGCAGGCAGATGTTGAACCATAATGTTAGACACCTGAAATGTGTAATGATAATAAAAAAGGCTAATACTATGTGTGTCACTCTAGATAATTTTGGAGTCCCCCAGTCTTTCTGCTTTCCTGGAGCATGGAGTCAGTTAAGCACAAGAATTCTTCATGTACTTTGTATTTCAGGACAAGCTTTCTCCTAAACAAGTTCATGATTATGCTTCTTCACATTTATGCAACACATCTCTGAGAGATGTTATTTTCATACTCATTATACAGATGATTAGCTGGAACTCAGGGAGGTTAAGTGATTCACACAGTTAACAAATTGCAGAGCCTGGGCTTGGATTTAGATCTTTCATAATGAACTTCATTTTCTTTCTTCTCTATTCTATGTTAAATATCTATTGACCCTTCTACTGCCCCAGTGACAGTTTTGTTGTGAGTCATACACATGAATTTATTTGAGCTATATATTAACTTAGACCAATCAATAGACTGACTGAATTCATTCTGATGGGGCAAGAATGGCAGAGACTACACCTACTACTAAAGCCATTCATCAATATGTCTCAGTGCATATATGGGTAAATATTTATACAAATGAAATTTCAAAATCATATCAGACTTTGAAAATACTAGAAAAGCTTTCTATTTAAATTAGTGAACATTTCCAGAGCACCTAATATGTGGTAGAGATACTGAAATGATTTTATATGTATGTGTGTCTCTCTCTCTCTCTCTCTATAGAGAGAGAGAGAGAGAGAGAGAGAGAGACACACACACACACATACATATAAATCTTATAAGTCATTTTAAGAGTAAAAAAGAAAATACTTGTATGATCAATAAGCACATAAGAAGTATTCAACATCATTAGCTGTGAGAAAAATGCCCACTAAACTTCACTTCTGCTGGAATTGCTACCATTGACTACTAGGAACATAGGTGAGATTATAGATCAATGTGAACTCTCATATACCCAACCATTTGTTTTCCTTGAATGTCAAACACACACCTACCCTCTGAGGTAGGAATTCTACTCCTAGGGGTTTACCTAAGATAAATAGAGCATATTTTAGCAAGAGGATTTGTATAAGAATATTTTCAAAAGTTCTCATCACAAGTTAAACAGAAAGGTAACTATGTGTGTGGTAGTGGATGTTAGCTAAATTTACGAAGACATATATATATATATAGACATATCAAATCATTATTTCATACACCTAAAGTGAATACAACATTGCATGTCAATTATATCTTAGTAAACATAAATAAATAAAAGCATTTTAACAACATTGTTTATAACAAATCAAATCAGGAAACAATTCAAGTGTCCTTCAAAGGGAGATATATTCATACAAGGGAATACTACATAGCAATAAAAAGAAATACTGATAACACACAGTAACATAAATCGATTTCATAAAACTAAAGAAATAAAGAAGTAGGATATGAAAGTGTGCATACTGTAGGATTCCAGTACTTCAGGGTTAAAACAAACAATGTGTAGGGAGTAGAAACCAGAACAATGATTGCCTGTGGTAAGGGAAGGATATAAAGTGACTCTAAAGAGGTGTGAGAAAACTTTCTGGAAGATAGACATGGCCTATACATTTTTTCTGTTTTTTTTTTTGTTTGTTTGTTTGTTTTGTTTTGTTTTGTTTTGTAATTTGGAATATATTTTTTCTTTATTTTTTGGGGGTATACGATTTCCTAGATTTAAGATTCTTTTTTCCTTTGTAGTTTTTTTTTTTGGTTGTTCTTAAAAAAGAGAAACTCCCTGACTTCCCAACCTCGCCTCCCACAGTCAGCAAGTGTAAGCTCATTCTTCAAATCCGTGAGTCTCTCTTTTGTAAGTATGTTCATTTCTTTTTTTTTTTTTTTAACATTTATTTATTTATTTTGGCGGGGGTGGGGAGGGAGGGGGGTGGGCGGGCCACTTCTATTGGTCTTGCATTTGTCTAGTTTCATCCATCTTTGTTCTTTGGCCCGTGTGGGCCTCCCATCGCGGTGGTCTCTGTTGTTGCAGAGCACCGTCTCTGGACGCATGTGCTCCAGAACTCCGACTCGGTAGTTGGACACATTGGTCCAGCTGCTCCGCGGCACGTGGGATCTTCCCAGGCCAGGGCTCGAACCGGAGCCCCTTGCACTGCAAGGCGGTGTCCTTACCCACTGGACCACCAGGGAAGCCCAGTATGTTCATTTCTATCTTTTTTTTTTTTTTTTTTTTAGATTCTACATATAAGGGATGTCATATAATATTTCTCCTTCACTGTCTGACTTAACTTTGCTCAGTATGACAATCTCTAGATTGGTCCATGCTGCTGGAAGTGCCATTAAGAAATGGCCTATATCTTGCCCAGAGCCCTGCAGTCCAAGTCGGTTCCTCTCCTATCTTGCAGCCATAATTAAAGCATTTTAACAACATTGTTTATAACAAATCAAATCAGGAAACAATTCAAGTGTCCTTCAAAGGGAGATATATTCATACAAGGGAATACTACATAGCAATAAAAAGAAATACTGATAACACACAGTAACATAAATCGATTTCATAAAACTAAAGAAATAAAGAAGTAGGATATGAAAGTGTGCATACTGTAGGATTCCAGTACTTCAGGGTTAAAACAAACAATGTGTAGGGAGTAGAAACCAGAACAATGATTGCCTGTGGTAAGGGAAGGATATAAAGTGACTCTAAAGAGGTGTGAGAAAACTTTCTGGAAGATAGACATGGCCTATACATTTTTTCTGTTTTTTTTTTTGTTTGTTTGTTTGTTTTGTTTTGTTTTGTTTTGTAATTTGGAATATATTTTTTCTTTATTTTTTGGGGGTATACGATTTCCTAGATTTAAGATTTTTTTTTCCTTTGTAGTTTTTTTTTTTGGTTGTTCTTAAAAAAGAGAAACTCCCTGACTTCCCAACCTCGCCTCCCACAGTCAGCAAGTGTAAGCTCATTCTTCAAATCCGTGAGTCTCTCTTTTGTAAGTATGTTCATTTCTTTTTTTTTTTTTTTAACATTTATTTATTTATTTTGGCGGGGGCTGGGGATGGGAGGGGTGGGCGGGCCACTTCTATTGGTCTTGCATTTGTCTAGTTTCATCCATCTTTGTTCTTTGGCCCGTGTGGGCCTCCCATCGCGGTGGTCTCTGTTGTTGCAGAGCACCGTCTCTGGACGCATGTGCTCCAGAACTCCGACTCGGTAGTTGGACACATTGGTCCAGCTGCTCCGCGGCACGTGGGATCTTCCCAGGCCAGGGCTCGAACCGGAGCCCCTTGCACTGCAAGGCGGTGTCCTTACCCACTGGACCACCAGGGAAGCCCAGTATGTTCATTTCTATCTTTTTTTTTTTTTTTTTTTAGATTCTACATATAAGGGATGTCATATAATATTTCTCCTTCACTGTCTGACTTAACTTTGCTCAGTATGACAATCTCTAGATTGGTCCATGCTGCTGGAAGTGCCATTAAGAAATGGCCTATATCTTGCCCAGAGCCCTGCAGTCCAAGTCGGTTCCTCTCCTATCTTGCAGCCACCCGTTTACTCTTTCCTTCCAAGATGACAGATGCTGGCGTGTCCTTCGCCAAGGACTTCCTGGCAGGTGGAGTGGCTGCGGCCATCTCCAAGACCACAGTAGCGCCCATTGAGCGGGTCAAGCTGCTGCTGCAGGTACAGCATGCCAGCAAGCAAATCACTGCAGATAAGCAGTACAAGGGCATCATAGACTGCATGGTTCGTATCCCCAGGGAGCAGGGAGTCCTGTCCTTCTGGCGTGGTAACCTGGCCAATGTCATCAGATACTTCCCCACCCAGGCTCTCAACTTTGCCTTCAAAGATAAATACAAGCAGATCTTCCTGGGTGGTGTGGACAAGAAGACACAGTTTTGGAGCTACTTTGCAGGGAATCTGGCGTCAGGTGGTGCCGCCGGGGCCATGTCCTTGTGTTTTGTGTACCCTCTTGACTTTGCCCGTACCCGTCTAGCAGCCGATGTGGGCAAAGCTGGAGCGAAAGGGAATTCCGAGGCCTCGGTGACTGCCTGGTTAAGATCTACAAATCTGACGGGATTAGAGGCCTGTACCAAGGCTTTAACGTGTCTGTGCAGGGTATTCTCATCTACCGAGCTGACTACTTCGGTATCTACGACACTGCCAAGGGAATGCTTCCAGATCCCAAGAACATTCATATCTTCATCAGCTGGATGATTGCACAGTTGGTCATGGCAGTCGCGGGGTTGACCTCCTATCCGTTCGATACCGTCCGTCGTCGCATGATGATGCAGTCCAGGCGCAAAGGATATGATACACAGGCACGCTTGACTGCTGGAGGAAGACTGCTCGTGAGGAAGGAGCCAAAGCCTTTTTCAAGGGCGCGTGGTCCAATGTCCCTCAGAGGCATAGGTGGTGCTTCTGTGCTTGTCTTGTATGATGAAAACAACAAGTTCACTTAAGTTATTTCCTAGTTTTTCTCCTTCTCTGACTAGGCATGTTGTATTATGCAACATATCTTGAGCATTCCTGACAGACTGTTGACTGACTGTCTGTATATCAACCGCAACTATTTACTGGTTGAAAATGGCAAGCAATAATATTCACCTGACCAGGTTTCTCTTCAAGACATTTCCATGGTGATGATGGGACGCATTTCTATTTTTTATTTCAGTCACTCCTGACAAAAAACAAATTTGAAGAAATAAAAAAATATCTGAAATAAAAAAAAAAAAAAAGAAATGGCCTATATCTTGACTTGTGTGCTGGTTACATGGTTGTATACATTTGTCAAAACTCATCATTTTGGTCCCTTAAGATCTGCATGTTTTCCTCTTCATAAATTGTTCTTCAATTTTCAAAAAGTAATCTTATAAAGAAAACAACCTATTTATATATTTTTGCATATTAATAATTAATTTTGAAATTTAATATCTACTTAAAGTCGGGGTACCTACCAGACTTACCAATTAACAATAGGGAATTTTCAATCTCTATTTCTATTCTTTAAAGTTCAGCTTCAGAATAGATTTTACTCATTCATTTATATATTCAGTCATACATTTATTGTGAGAAATGAGAAATAACCTACCCACACCGGGAGACTGCCATTTTCTTGCAAATTGATAATAACACATGTTAAAGACTACTATAGGCTATAACCTATGAATTCCAACAATTGCTTCAAGACATTAAACTGTTATTTGCCAACTCTTTTCAGGTATGATAAGTATGAAGGGACCCTAGGCCTTTGTGTTTAAGTGCTGCTGTGGAAATGGATTAGTTTTTGACAAGCACACAGCTCCAAAAGCACTATGCAACTTATAGATTCAGTCATCCAGAGTGGGAAAGACAGCTTCCCCGTGTGGCTTCCCGGCCTACCTTATAGGCGACTTAAGAGGGCCTCACCCACACTGTTTGTGGAGAGGACTGTGCTAGCTTCCAGGAACATTCGATCTGTGGCCTCTGGACAGAGCCTGCCAAAAGCACTGCAATTGGGTGTGCCAATTGTGTTGGTGTTTTATGGCTCTGTTCATCTTTAATGATCTGCAGCCTCTCTCACCAGGCAAGCTTCTGAATCTTGGCTCCTTCCCAACTGCACTATTGATCTGAAATTTGGCCAGCTAGCAAAATCCTTTTGTTTGTTTATGGGATTATTTTTATTATCTGGCTTCAGACAGGGAGCGCAGAACTGGGTGGAGATCTCTCAAAAATGAGGACATCCCCTTCTTTGGTCCCGCTCCTGAGGGTCTAAGACCAGTCCTTTGGGGCTATAAAAGAACCCTGTTCAAAGCTGTCAAGAGAATTCACATTAGCATTGTATTGATGGCAACAACAGCTTTTCAGGCCCCCATCTGTCAGAGCAGAAGGTATTCTGCAGTTCAGAGAGTCAGGACTCTGGGGTACCTCTTTCCAGAGTGATCTAATGCAAGACAGCAGACACAAGTTTACAGAATATTAGTTTTATATATAGGTGGAGAAGTCTCTCCTTATACATTAGCATTTCAGGGCTGAGAACTAATTCAAATCTTGATTTATTTAAGCTCAAACTGGAGTTTTAAATTCCTCTAAACTGGTGTTTCCAAAATTGGGTACCCTAGGCACCTTAGTAACTCTAAATGACAAAAGTACTCTAGGAGTTTTGTGGTCAGTTATTCTGGGGGAAAGTTAAATGTCATATTCATTGCTTAAAGATATGAAATCTGCATTAACACGTTTAAAAGTTGTGAAAAAGCTTCCAGGGAAAAATAAAATCTGTTTTCCTTTCTTTAAACCAGCATCTCCCAAATTTCTTGACCATGGGGCCTCATTTAACAGAGGTTTTGCAAAATGTATCTAGAATTTGAATATAAGAATTTCCCATGGAAAACATTTCAGAAGAGATAGTGAATAAAATATACATTATTAATATCAGGCCTTCCTTAGAGGCATATTTTGATGGTAGAGAATGTGTGAGTATATGTGTGTGTGTGTTTGCATGTGTGTATGTGTATTTCCATGTATGTGTGAGTGTTAGAGAGAATTAGCTATCCCCAAAATTCATTATTCTCTTCTATAGTCACAGAGTCATAGCTAGGAAACACTTGCCCAGTAAGGACTGTTTTCTAACTTCTTTTGTAGTTGGATAGGACCATATAATCAATATGTTCTGATAGAATATAAGCAGAATTGAGATCTAAATTTCTGGGTGTGGCTTCTCCTAGAAAATATGGATGGCACCAAGTCCTCTAGGGCCACAGTATACATGTTTGACCCCTAAATCAGCATCTAGAGGACAGCCACTTTATAAACAGGAACAAAAACCTATACTATTGCATCAATGAGAAATAAACATCTATTACACTGAGAAATACATTAGGATCTATTTGTCACAATACTTTTTAGCCTAATCTTGTTAATACCGTATTGGGAGAGTGGATGTGAGCAGAAACATTTGGGAAGATATTTGGAAAAGGATAAAGAGAATCAGTTAGCTCAGACACTTAAAGGAAATAAGCAATAAGTATCTATAGACAAAAGAGCTGGGTACTGATGGTTCTAAAATTTAGTTGTGCTTTATTCACTCTATCCAGGTGATTAAGAGCACTGGCATTGGAGACAAATAAACCCAGTAGAATCACTTGATTTATTTAAGCTCAAACTGGAGTTTTAAATTCCTCTAAACTGGTGTTTCCAAAATTGGGTACCCTAGGCACCTTAGTAACTCTAAATGACAAAAGTACTCTAGGAGTTTTGTGGTCAGTTATTCTGGGGGAAAGTTAAATGTCATATTCATTGCTTAAAGATATGAAATCTGCATTAACACGTTTAAAAGTTGTGAAAAAGCTTCCAGGGAAAAATAAAATCTGTTTTCCTTTCTTTAAACCAGCATCTCCCAAATTTCTTGACCATGGGGCCTCATTTAACAGAGGTTTTGCAAAATGTATCTAGAATTTGAATATAAGAATTTCCCATGGAAAACATTTCAGAAGAGATAGTGAATAAAATATACATTATTAATATCAGGCCTTCCTTAGAGGCATATTTTGATGGTAGAGAATGTGTGAGTATATGTGTGTGTGTGTGTTTGCATGTGTGTATGTGTATTTCCATGTATGTGTGAGTGTTAGAGAGAATTAGCTATCCCCAAAATTCATTATTCTCTTCTATAGTCACAGAGTCATAGCTAGGAAACACTTGCCCAGTAAGGACTGTTTTCTAACTTCTTTTGTAGTTGGATAGGACCATATAATCAATATGTTCTGATAGAATATAAGCAGAATTGAGATCTAAATTTCTGGGTGTGGCTTCTCCTAGAAAATATGGATGGCACCAAGTCCTCTAGGGCCACAGTATACATGTTTGACCCCTAAATCAGCATCTAGAGGACAGCCACTTTATAAACAGGAACAAAAACCTATACTATTGCATCAATGAGAAATAAACATCTATTACACTGAGAAATACATTAGGATCTATTTGTCACAATACTTTTTAGCCTAATCTTGTTAATACCGTATTGGGAGAGTGGATGTGAGCAGAAACATTTGGGAAGATATTTGGAAAAGGATAAAGAGAATCAGTTAGCTCAGACACTTAAAGGAAATAAGCAATAAGTATCTATAGACAAAAGAGCTGGGTACTGATGGTTCTAAAATTTAGTTGTGCTTTATTCACTCTATCCAGGTGATTAAGAGCACTGGCATTGGAGACAAATAAACCCAGTTTCAGTGTTTAGCTTGGCTGTTTGCTAGTTTATCTCTGGGCCAAGTCTCAGTTTCCACGTGGCCAAAAATAAAAAGGATAATGATTTTCAATTTACACAATTATTTAGAGAATTAAATGAGAAGGTATATGCAGTGTTTAACATGGTATCTACCCAGAAGCACACACATAAAGTCATTAAAGTCTCAAATACTTTATGAGTCTTCCTTCTGGGCATATACTATGTTTTCATTTCCTTACTGCTTTTGAAATTAGGAGCCAATACACAATTTTCCTTCATCTTCCCTGGTAGAGTTAGTGGTAAAGAACCTGCCTGCCAATGCAGAAGACTTAGAGATAAGGGTTTATCATCCCACAGACAACAGAACCTGGCGGGCTACAGTCCCTATGGTTGCAGAGTTGAACATGACTGAAGCAACTTAGCATGCATGCACACAATTTTCATGTCTCCCATTTCCTGTCTTAGCAATTAGAAAACATGAGATGAACTCTTATTTGACCTGGCACTTGGAAGAGAAAAACCAGAGCAGAGTCCCCAGCTGATGTGCACTGGACGTGCAGCATGAGTGGAAAATGAACCATTGTGGTTCTAAGCCACTGTAGCTAACATGGTCATTACTGAAAGAATCAAAAATTGGTCCCAGCATCAGAGTTCTGCCACAAGATGAACCTAAACTACACTTACATATATGGCATTTGCTTACTGTTCAATTGACAGTCAGTAAAAAAAAAAAAAAAAAAATTATTATCACAATCTGGAAAGTCACTGACCTGTGTTATAAAGTCACAGAATATTTGGTCAACCTGTTGCCTGAAATACTTTGGAAAGCAAACAAGTATCTAATGAACTGGGACTTCTAGGAGAAGAGACTGGGAAACAAAACACCTGCATGTGCTAATCTTGCTTGCATTTGATGAGGCATTACCAAAAATGAGGGCAGCATAGACAAGTATTGTCTGGTTCACTAGCGGGAATGAAGGAGGTTAGAGAGTCCAGAGTTCAGATTTTCATAGGGTTAGAAAAATAAGTGCTTTTCAATCCCCGGGGAAACAGATAAAGCTGAGGAAGAATTTGAGCAACAAAGACCAGACCTATTAACACTAAGCCTTGTGAGAAGGATCAAATCAAGAATTTGATTCTCACACCCATCCATGGTTGAAATCCATGAATTAAGTTAATCTCAGAGCAAAGACCCAATTACCATACTAGCAACCAGAAAATCCTTTTAATTGGAGAAAGAACATTGATTAGAGAAAAGAGATTAAAAGTCACTGTGTGTTTAAAGAGAGTAAGACATATGGTGATGGGAGGCATGTAGAAAACATACACACACACACACACACACACACACACACACACACACACACACACACACATATATATATATATATATACACACATATACATATACACACATAAGGAAATTACGTTAAAACAAAAACAATAGATGTGATAATTTGCATATGCAACTGACCAGTATAAGTAGAGAGGAAATTATTTTTTCTTGAGAAATTCATGCCATCAGAAAAGACTATCAGGGGCTTCCCTGGTAGCTCAGTGTGAAGAGTTTGCCTGCCAATGCAAGAGACATGGGTTTGATCCCTGATCTGGGAAGATCCCACATGCTGTGGAGCAGCTAAGCCCGTGAACCACAACTACTAAGCCTGTGCTCTAGAGCCTCAGAGCTACAACTATTGAGCCCTGTGCCACAACTACTGAAGCCCTGTGAACCCTAGAGCCTGAGTTCCACGACGAGAGAAGTCACCACAACAAGAAGCCTGCTCACCTCAACTAGAGAATAGCCCCCACTCCCTGCAACTAGAGAAGAACCTGTGGCAGCAGTGAAAACCCAGAATAGCCAAAAATAAATAAACAAATAAATAATTTTTAAAAACCTATCAGACTGTATTAAAAGAGAATCTGACATATGATGATGACTGACTTTCCAACCTCCAAGGTATAATCTTTATTTAATACATATTTTAGAGGTGAGCAAAAGAAATAATCGAGGAGGCAAAATATGGAAGGCAGAGTCAGATTCTACTAAGAAAATCAAGCATCAAGCATCCTAGCCTTAGAACCTGATACCTTCATTGGATGGGAAACATATTGAAGTGAGTGTATGTCATTATTAGTAATTATAAGGAGTGTGGAAGTCATTAGGACTCTTCATGATGATTATATATCTCCTCCATTTGGACATACAGTAAGATATTTCTGATCTTTTTGATATGAGGATGTCCACCTGATTTCCTTTGCAAATAAAATTGGAATGGATAGGTCACAGTACCAATTCCAACTGGAGACCTAGAGAAATGTCCTGCTTCTTTTTCCTACTTGGTAATAATGGTAACACGGAGATGAAACATGCTCTAGCATGGTTTTTATATAAGGATGACCTAAAAACTCTCCATATACATGAAAATTCAGAAGTCATTCACTGTAATTTAAGCCAGTGAGACTTTGAGGTTGTTTGCTACTGCAGCATAGTCTTAGATAATCTTGACTGAGAGAAATTCAAGCCTGCTTTACCTGGTTAGTTAGTGTTATGTTAGTTTCAGACAGAAAAACATGCAAAATTGATGTTTAGAAGCAGTGTTTTTCTAATCATAGATTGTGACTTGCTCATTAGTAAGCCAGAAAATCAATTTGGTGGGTTTATGGTGCAGCTATTTCTACAACAGAAAAAAAGTATATAGTGAGATTATACATATCCTGCGTGTGTATATATGTGTAAAAAAGAACAAGAGAGAGGTCAATAATAAGTGTATTTTTTAAAATGAAACTCACATTGTCAAAAAGTTTGAAAGTCAATGACCTGAAGCCTAGATAATGGAAACATTTGATTGATTGAACTTAGGTGTGAATGTCTATCCCCAAAGGGTATGTGATTTGATGACATCAAAGGGCTCTGTTCTCAGACATTTCTTGTTAAAACATTTGTTGATAGAGTTAAATGAAGAGTTTATTTATCTTTTATTGAGTTCAGATGAAATTGATAAACCAGTGTTAGTGATGTATGAAAAACTATGTCAAATACGGCTCAAGGAAATGATAAAGATTAGCATATATTGTCCTGATTTTCAAAAAAGATAATTAGTGACACCTATGATGACTGACTTTCCAACCTCCAAGGTATAATCTTTATTTAATACATATTTTAGAGGTGAGCAAAAGAAATAATCGAGGAGGCAAAATATGGAAGGCAGAGTCAGATTCTACTAAGAAAATCAAGCATCAAGCATCCTAGCCTTAGAACCTGATACCTTCATTGGATGGGAAACATATTGAAGTGAGTGTATGTCATTATTAGTAATTATAAGGAGTGTGGAAGTCATTAGGACTCTTCATGATGATTATATATCTCCTCCATTTGGACATACAGTAAGATATTTCTGATCTTTTTGATATGAGGATGTCCACCTGATTTCCTTTGCAAATAAAATTGGAATGGATAGGTCACAGTACCAATTCCAACTGGAGACCTAGAGAAATGTCCTGCTTCTTTTTCCTACTTGGTAATAATGGTAACACGGAGATGAAACATGCTCTAGCATGGTTTTTATATAAGGATGACCTAAAAACTCTCCATATACATGAAAATTCAGAAGTCATTCACTGTAATTTAAGCCAGTGAGACTTTGAGGTTGTTTGCTACTGCAGCATAGTCTTAGATAATCTTGACTGAGAGAAATTCAAGCCTGCTTTACCTGGTTAGTTAGTGTTATGTTAGTTTCAGACAGAAAAACATGCAAAATTGATGTTTAGAAGCAGTGTTTTTCTAATCATAGATTGTGACTTGCTCATTAGTAAGCCAGAAAATCAATTTGGTGGGTTTATGGTGCAGCTATTTCTACAACAGAAAAAAAGTATATAGTGAGATTATACATATCCTGCGTGTGTATATATGTGTAAAAAAGAACAAGAGAGAGGTCAATAATAAGTGTATTTTTTAAAATGAAACTCACATTGTCAAAAAGTTTGAAAGTCAATGACCTGAAGCCTAGATAATGGAAACATTTGATTGATTGAACTTAGGTGTGAATGTCTATCCCCAAAGGGTATGTGATTTGATGACATCAAAGGGCTCTGTTCTCAGACATTTCTTGTTAAAACATTTGTTGATAGAGTTAAATGAAGAGTTTATTTATCTTTTATTGAGTTCAGATGAAATTGATAAACCAGTGTTAGTGATGTATGAAAAACTATGTCAAATACGGCTCAAGGAAATGATAAAGATTAGCATATATTGTCCTGATTTTCAAAAAAAGGATAAATTTAGTGACACCTATGAGCTACTGAGCTTGATGTTGTGACAGAAAATATTATAAACTGATAAAATGGTATATCTACAAGGATTTAAAGAAATGACAGCAGGAAATTTTGTGATTAAGTTATGCCAGATGAATACATTATATTTTAATAGTATTCAGAGTTATGTTAAAGACTGTGTCAAATACAGATGGCCCAAAAACACATGAAACGATGCTCAACTTCACTAATAATTAGAGAAATGCAAATCAAAACTACAATGAGATGTCACCTCACACCCGTCAGAATGGCCATCATCCACAAATCGACAGACAATAAATGCTGGAGAGGCTGCGGAGAAAAGGGAACCTTCCTGCATTGCTGGTGGGAGTGTAAATTGATACAGCCTCTATGGAAGACAGTCTGGAGATTTCTTAAAAAACTAAAAATAGAAGCACCATATGACCCAGCAATCCCACTCTTAGGCTTATACCCTGATGAAATCAAAACTGAAAGAAGCACCTGTACCCCAATGTTCATTGCAGCTCTCTATACAATAGCTAGAACATGGAAGGAACCTAGATGCCCATCGACGAACGAATGGATCCAAAAGCTCTGGTACATATATACAATGGAATACTACACAGCTGTAAAGAGAAATGCAGAAGAATCAGCCCTCATGAGGTGGCTGGATCTAGAACGTATCCTAAAAAGTGAGATTATACATATCCTGCGTGTGTATATAGAAAAACAAGAGAGAGGTCAATAATAAGTGTATTTTTTAAAATGAAACTCACATTGTCAAAAAGTTTGAAAGTCAATGACCTGAAGCCTAGATAATGGAAACATTTGATTGATTGAACTTAGGTGTGAATGTCTATCCCAAAGGGTATGTGATTTGATGACATCAAAGGGCTCTGTTCTCAGACATTTCTTGTTAAAACATTTGTTGATAGAGTTAAATGAAGAGTTTATTTATCTTTTATTGAGTTCAGATGAAATTGATAAACCAGTGTTAGTGATGTATGAAAAACTATGTCAAATACGGCTCAAGGAAATGATAAAGATTAGCATATATTGTCCTGATTTTCAAAAAAAGGATAAATTTAGTGACACCTATGAGCTACTGAGCTTGATGTTGTGACAGAAAATATTATAAACTGATAAAATGGTATATCTACAAGGATTTAAAGAAATGACAGCAGGAAATTTTGTGATTAAGTTATGCCAGATGAATACATTATATTTTAATAGTATTCAGAGTTATGTTAAAGACTGTGTCAAATACAGATGGCCCAAAAACACATGAAACGATGCTCAACTTCACTAATAATTAGAGAAATGCAAATCAAAACTACAATGAGATGTCACCTCACACCCGTCAGAATGGCCATCATCCACAAATCGACAGACAATAAATGCTGGAGAGGCTGCGGAAAAAAGGGAACCTTCCTGCATTGCTGGTGGGAGTGTAAATTGATACAGCCTCTATGGAAGACAGTCTGGAGATTTCTTAAAAAACTAAAAATAGAAGCACCATATGACCCAGCAATCCCACTCTTAGGCTTATACCCTGATGAAATCAAAACTGAAAGAAGCACCTGTACCCCAATGTTCATTGCAGCTCTCTATACAATAGCTAGAACATGGAAGGAACCTAGATGCCCATCGACGAACGAATGGATCCAAAAGCTCTGGTACATATATACAATGGAATACTACACAGCTGTAAAGAGAAATGCAGAAGAATCAGCCCTCATGAGGTGGCTGGATCTAGAACGTATCCTAAAAAGTGAAGTCAGTCAGAAAGAGAAGGACAAATACAGTATATTAACACATATATATGGAATCTAGTAGGATGGTGATGATGGCACATGCAGTGAAGTGACAGAAAGACAGACATGGACAGTGGACATATGGACATTGTGGGGAAGGAACAGTGGGTGAGAGGCGTAAGGGAAGTAGCATGAAGGCCTGTACTATCATAAGTGAAGAAAATAGCTCTAGTCATTGCTCTGTGAGAAAAGGGGATCCTTCAGGGGTGCTGTGTGATGGTCGGGAGGGGAGGGAAGGGGGGGATATACATGTGACTAATCTGAGAACATGCATGTCTGTGAACAACAAAACTCTGTAAAAGTTAAAAGTAAAATAAAGGTTTAAAAAAAAAAAAAAAAAAGAATTGTTTTAAAAAAAAAAAAAAGACTGTGTCAAGATTTTAGAAACTCATTTGACAGAATTTCTTCTTTTTTTCAGAATTTCTTATAGTTGAAAAAAAATGAAGAAATATTCGCTGTGTAATTGTACTATTGGATGGATTAATTATTTCTGTCATGACCATTTAATAAAGGGTATTGCTGATAAATCCATGTATCTGGAAGGAGATGCCCAAGGACATATTGAAGGCCTCTGCCTGTACATCTTTCTACTCAAATATATGGTCATTGTCTTCAGTGAAAAGTTTATCTCATTTTGAGGTGACATAAGACTGAGGTGGATATTGAATAAAGTAGGTTAGAAGCTCAAAGTTAAAAATGTCCTCAAAACAGGGGGCTTCCCTGGTGGTCCAGTGGGTAGAGAGTCTGCCTTGCAGTGCAAGGGGCACTGGTTCGATCCCTGGCCTGGAGGATTTCATGTGCTGCAGAGCTGCTGGACTGGTGTGGGTGTGTCCAATGAAGAGTCAGAACTCTGGAGTGCATGAGCCCAGAGCCGGTGCTCTGCAGTGAGAGAGGCCACTGCAATGGGAGGCCCACACAGGCCAAAGAATAAAGATAGATGAAAAAAAATGTCCTCAAAAGGATAGAATTATGAGTCAAACGTAAAATTTAATCCTAATTAGGGTAATTAAAAATTTAAACTTTTATGGTCTAAAGGCACAAACCCAGAATAGACAAAATTGTAGATACAAAGATGTGTTTCAAAGATAATAGCAAATAGTAAGAGAAAATCTTTACTTTGTGAAAAATACTCATAGCAGTCACCCTGTGATGTGGGTATCATTTATATACCCAATTATTTATAGGAAAACTAAGGCAAAGATATTTTAAGCCGCTGCTTGACATTACTGAGCTGATAAACCATAGAGTCTTGATGAGAAGTTAACTAGGCTGGCTCTAGAATCTCAGTCACCTATTGGATTAAAAATGTGGTAAAACTCACTGACCATTTTTAAAGTGCTCATGGGTCAAAGTAATAATTCAATAAATACTACAGATCAAGACCAAGCTAGAGTCTGTGCAGTGATTAGTTCTTTTCTGAAATACTGTTCTCAATTATGGCCTACACTCCTTAAGAAAGTGATGAACCAAGGGTATGCTTAGAGAAGGGCGAGGACTATATAGAGTGTGTAATCCATATAGAAATGATCAGAACTGTTGATATACCAATTACATTGAATCTGAAAAAGATAAAACATGAGGATCACAATAGCTGACTTAAAAGGTGTGAATCTATGTCAGAAAGAAAAGAGATTTGTTTCATGAGTTAGGCAAGCAGAGCCTTGATACAGTTAATAAATGGCAGGTTTGGGGGTCAGTATAAGTAACAACTACCTAGTAATTTTAGTTATTTATGTAATAATGAACGTATAGGATTCCTTACTAGGTAAATATGTTTTTAATAACAGGGATACTTATTAATTGATGCATAATAATATGTCAATAATACAATAATTTTTGTATGCATGTATTGAATTTAGACTGCATGCTCTCAAGTATTTACAAGTGTTAAGACTTTAAGATTCTATGAACTTCAAAAAAAAAAAAAAAAAAGAGGCAAAGTAGTGTCATCTCCCTTTAGACAGAGACCACAAGGAGCATGCTTATATTTGACCTGAGTAGGTTTATTGGCTTGTTGCATTATTGCCTCATGGGGCATCTCAGTCAGAGAGCGGGTAGAAATTACTTGTTTAAAGATTTGTCTGGGGTTAGGTGACCTAGGGGAGGTTTTAAGGACCTGGGGCTTTCTTCTGTACCACATGCTAAGAAGAAGCTGAGGTAATTTTTTGATTAGGTATCTTAACACTTTTTATCTAGAAAGTGAAAACAGTGGAGTGAATTCACAGTTTTGATTGGTGATGAAGCAGTAGACATTCTTATTAGCCAGGATAGGAGAATATATGGGAATATATAGTCTATTTTTGTGATGGGGACAATATTTGCTTTTTCTATGTACAGACACAATTACACAGTTGCCTTGTTTCTGTCTTGATTTATCACAATCACAGAGCAGTCTGATTCTGCTGCTCTGTAAAACTGTTTATGTTCAACCAGAGAAAAGAAGCTTAACTGTGAGTGCTGGACTCGCCTTCCCCAGCTCCCATACTGCTTGTTGTAACACGCCCTTCATGACTTCAGTTCCCACATGAGAATATGCCTGTCTTGCTTCTAATGTCCATTAGGAAAACTGTTGTCCAATAAAAATTTTCCAAGAGCAGAGGCAATGGTTTATTTACCTGTGTATTCCAAGGGCAGAGCCTTGTGTCTTAGAATAGGCATTATACTTTTATTATATTATAGACTGTATAATATTATTATATATCTTATATAATGTATGTTATAGAACAACTATTTTCATGTTATGTTCTTATACTAATATGCAGACATGATATGAAGTTACTGTTTGCAATTTGTTAGCTTTTTTCACTGAATTAAATAGAATGCTACTTCCATTTAGGTGGAACTAATACAACTTTAATACCTCTTATTGATTTCCCCTAACTTTAGCCTTTAGATAAGCCTGTACCTATAAGATTTTCAGGGTCAAAATCATATAACTTCACTGACACACTTGTAAAACTTGAATGAAAGCATAGAGGGTGTTGGGTAATTTAATGTGTAAATTGCATAATCAGACTTGTAGCAGCTGGCATATAAAAATCCAGCTTTTAACTATGCCCACTTCATTTAATAAGGAATCCTCTAAGACTTTTCATGTTGGTGTTCTCTCACTTTTTTATGCACTGGGGTTTCCATGTAGTTGTGAATGAGGCTTCTCACGCTATGATCAAGGTTTACATGCATGGAAGCCTTTTTAAAGTCTTGTTTAAACACTGTCTCATCCTCTTGAGTGATCCAGAAAAAGTAAAAAGGACGGGCATTTTTAATAACCTTCAGAGATGAGTAGTCAGAAACATTAATAATCATATTTGGAAGTCCTCACAGGTTGTTTAGGTATTTGTCAGCACTCCCTACATTTATGGGGCTTCCCAGGTGGTGCTAGTGGTAAAGAAAACACCTGCCAATGCAGGAGATGTAAGAGTTGCAGGTTCATTCCCTGGATTAGGAAGATCCCTTGGAGTAGGAATGGTACTCCATTCCAGAATTCTTGCCTGAAAAATTCCATGGGCAGAGAAGCCTGACAGGCTACAGTTCAGGGGCCACAAAGAGTCGTACTATACCTACAATTATAGTTAGCTCAGCTGGTTAGATCAGATATCTGGTGTTTATCCATTTTGAACTAGAAACCTTTGTTGAGTTGGTTGAGGTTAAAAACTCCATCCTGTCACCAAATGCCAAATCACCAGATGAAAGGCCAATCTGGTTGTTGATTATCCTGTGTGTACTAGTGACAGAAGTTCTGATGCAATAGTACCACTTGTCTTTGCTGGGGCACTAACAGCACCTTTGCAGCTCTTAGACCTCCTGAATAGCTTTTGTCTCATCTTCCATTCATCCCCCTCATCAGACACAATAATCCCAGCCTCTGCTTCAGGATCACCTGATCTCTTCCTATAATTTGTCCATTGGGTTTCAGTTCAGAAGAGGCAGTGAGGACCTCTGAGTCCCATCCATACCACAGAGTCCAGGTCAACACAGAAGGCTGAGGCCTTGGAAATTTTTTCTTCTTTAAAATTTAAAAAAACCACTTCTATATGATTTCTAAATAAGATTTTCAGGGTCAAAATCATATAACTTCACGTTTTTCTCATAATCAGACTTGTAGCAGCTGGCATATAAAAATCCAGCTTTTAACTATGCCCACTTCATTTAATAAGGAATCCTCTAAGACTTTTCATGTTGGTGTTCTCTCACTTTTTTATGCACTGGGGTTTCCATGTAGTTGTGAATGAGGCTTCTCACGCTATGATCAAGGTTTACATGCATGGAAGCCTTTTTAAAGTCTTGTTTAAACACTGTCTCATCCTCTTGAGTGATCCAGAAAAAGTAAAAAGGACGGGCATTTTTAATAACCTTCAGAGATGAGTAGTCAGAAACATTAATAATCATATTTGGAAGTCCTCACAGGTTGTTTAGGTATTTGTCAGCACTCCCTACATTTATGGGGCTTCCCAGGTGGTGCTAGTGGTAAAGAAAACACCTGCCAATGCAGGAGATGTAAGAGTTGCAGGTTCATTCCCTGGATTAGGAAGATCCCTTGGAGTAGGAATGGTACTCCATTCCAGAATTCTTGCCTGAAAAATTCCATGGGCAGAGAAGCCTGACAGGCTACAGTTCAGGGGGGCCACAAAGAGTCGTACTATACCTACAATTATAGTTAGCTCAGCTGGTTAGATCAGATATCTGGTGTTTATCCATTTTGAACTAGAAACCTTTGTTGAGTTGGTTGAGGTTAAAAACTCCATCCTGTCACCAAATGCCAAATCACCAGATGAAAGGCCAATCTGGTTGTTGATTATCCTGTGTGTACTAGTGACAGAAGTTCTGATGCAATAGTACCACTTGTCTTTGCTGGGGCACTAACAGCACCTTTGCAGCTCTTAGACCTCCTGAATAGCTTTTGTCTCATCTTCCATTCATCCCCCTCATCAGACACAATAATCCCAGCCTCTGCTTCAGGATCACCTGATCTCTTCCTATAATTTGTCCATTGGGTTTCAGTTCAGAAGAGGCAGTGAGGACCTCTGAGTCCCATCCATACCACAGAGTCCAGGTCAACACAGAAGGCTGAGCTGGAAATCCTTCTTTATAAGAAACCACTTCTATATGATTTCTAACTTTACATCCACTTTTTTCTTAGGGAAATGATCTCAGAGATGAGCTTTTAAGGAAAACATGGTTTGTAGAGAAAGTAAAATCTATTTGACTAACGTTTGCAAAATCACTACACTAGTTTCACATCTAGTCATTTATTAACCACATACTAAGTGTTCAGCACTGGACACTTAACATATATCTTATCTCATCTAATTCTTTCTTTCTTTTTTTTTTTTTTAGAAGTTAGCAGCAAGAAATATTGGATGGGGAAAATCAATTTAGGGACAAAAATAAAGCAAAAGAAAACATAAACATTTAAGTGGATATAATGGTGCTGGTTTCCATACAGAAGTAGGGACAGGGGCCTTACTTCTAGCAAACCATGCCTATTCTCATTTTCATGACTGTAGCATTCCATCCAATACCCTAGTTTTTCAATCTGTGATAACTACCAAGATACACTGGTGATCACTGTACTCTAATACTATCATATTTTTAAAGGGGATACTATTATTCATAATATATCAGGGCACACACTTTATTTGAAAAAGATACAACATAGTATCTTTTGCAGATGGTGACCTAGAATTTGTAAATACGTTCAGTCATGCTAAAGTAGTAATGACTGCATGGAGGGAGCCATCAAGGGTGTGGGAACATTTTCAGGACATCTGGGGCCCATCAGCATCAAATCATTTAACAGAGTGCAAACAATTTAACACTGAGAGACTCTCAATTATCCACTTGCAAATAAATAAATGATAAAGTATAAATCTTTACACTGTAAGCAAGTGAGCACACTTCTGGGTTGCCTTCTCCAATTTGGCATTATTAGTTGATGAATGTTCAAAAAATGCACACAAATTTCACACATATCTTTGAAAAACCTGAAATACATATTTTATAAATATTATAAATACGTCAAAAATACAGATACCCTAAAAACACTGTGTTATCATAGTCAAGCAGAAGTGTCATATAGGTGATCCTCCAGACAGGATGACTCATACTATTGCTCTATGAACACTTAAATCATGTATCTGACTTTTAAATAGACCTTCTAGTATCATGAAAAGTGCTAGGATCTGGAAGCCAGACAAATCTTTTTCGGATTTACATTTTCTAACAATGACTGTGGTATTTTTAACCCTAACTTTATAAGAAACCACTTCTATATGATTTCTAACTTTACATCCACTTTTTTCTTAGGGAAATGATCTCAGAGATGAGCTTTTAAGGAAAACATGGTTTGTAGAGAAAGTAAAATCTATTTGACTAACGTTTGCAAAATCACTACACTAGTTTCACATCTAGTCATTTATTAACCACATACTAAGTGTTCAGCACTGGACACTTAACATATATCTTATCTCATCTAATTCTTTCTTTCTTTTTTTTTTTAGAAGTTAGCAGCAAGAAATATTGGATGGGGAAAATCAATTTAGGGACAAAAATAAAGCAAAAGAAAACATAAACATTTAAGTGGATATAATGGTGCTGGTTTCCATACAGAAGTAGGGACAGGGGCCTTACTTCTAGCAAACCATGCCTATTCTCATTTTCATGACTGTAGCATTCCATCCAATACCCTAGTTTTTCAATCTGTGATAACTACCAAGATACACTGGTGATCACTGTACTCTAATACTATCATATTTTTAAAGGGGATACTATTATTCATAATATATCAGGGCACACACTTTATTTGAAAAAGATACAACATAGTATCTTTTGCAGATGGTGACCTAGAATTTGTAAATACGTTCAGTCATGCTAAAGTAGTAATGACTGCATGGAGGGAGCCATCAAGGGTGTGGGAACATTTTCAGGACATCTGGGGCCCATCAGCATCAAATCATTTAACAGAGTGCAAACAATTTAACACTGAGAGACTCTCAATTATCCACTTGCAAATAAATAAATGATAAAGTATAAATCTTTACACTGTAAGCAAGTGAGCACACTTCTGGGTTGCCTTCTCCAATTTGGCATTATTAGTTGATGAATGTTCAAAAAATGCACACAAATTTCACACATATCTTTGAAAAACCTGAAATACATATTTTATAAATATTATAAATACGTCAAAAATACAGATACCCTAAAAACACTGTGTTATCATAGTCAAGCAGAAGTGTCATATAGGTGATCCTCCAGACAGGATGACTCATACTATTGCTCTATGAACACTTAAATCATGTATCTGACTTTTAAATAGACCTTCTAGTATCATGAAAAGTGCTAGGATCTGGAAGCCAGACAAATCTTTTTCGGATTTACATTTTCTAACAATGACTGTGGTATTTTTTTTAACCCTCAGGGTTCCCATCAAAAAAAATGGGGGCAATAATACCTACCATTCTCACAAGGAAGCTTTAGAGAAAAAAAGGAAGGAATATAGCCAGAATATACTATGCATGATTATAATAGTAGCTGGTTTTGTTAATGCTATAATCATTACCTCAGAGCTTCATTAGTAGCACTTCAATTGACTGTGTAAATTCTTTGATATAAAGATCATGGTGCCAAGAAATCTCACGCCTGTGAAACAGCATTTCTTTGTCAAGGTCACATCACAAATTTCAAACTCCAATCAATGAATTCTCACTATATTATTTCTTATTTCTTAAGGTGTACCTTGATAGGCTGCTCTCGCTTCCTCTTCCTTTGCTATTTTGCTCTTCCAATGCTATTCATATTCTCAGGTTCTTTTCCTGTGTTATTCATTTCATCCTGCATTGTTACCTTTCTGTTTACCACACTGTTAACACTGAGGAAACTGCCAACTACTGTAGACATTTTCTTACATGCAAACTGTAAGTTCTGAAACAACATTCCCTTTAACCCATGTTGTTATTATTCAATCACTGATCATACCCAACTCTTTGTGACCCCATGGAGTGCAGCATGCAAGGCTCCTCTGTCCCTCACTATCTCCCTGAGTTTGCTCAAACCCATGTCTATTGAGTCAGTGATGCCATCCAATCACCTCATCCTCTATTGCTCCTTTCTCCCCTCCCTCAATCTTTCAGCATCAGGGTTTTTTCCAATGAGTTGTTTTTTCATATCAGGTGGCCAAAGTACTAAGACTCAGCTTCAGCATCAGTCCTTCCAATGAATATTCAGACTTCGTTTCCTTTTGGATTGTCTGGTTTGATCTTCTTGCTGTCCAAGTGACTCTCAAGAGTCTTCTCCAACATGATAGCAGAAATTCTTCAGCTCTTAGCCATCTTTATGGTCCAGCTCTCACATTCATGCATGACTATTAGAAAAAACATAGCTTTGACTATATGGACCTTTGTTGCCAAAGTGATATCTCTGCTTTTTATTTTTATTTATTTATTTTTTTGGTGGCTCTGCTTTTTAATATGTTATCTAGGTTTGTCATAGTTTTTCTTCCAAGGAGCAAGCATCTTTTAAGTACATGGCTGCAGTCATTATCCTCAGTGATTTTGGAGCCTAAGAGAAAAAATCTGCCACTACTTTCATTTTCCCTATTTGCCATGAAATGATGAGACTGGCTGCCATGATCTTCGTTGTTTGAATGCTGAGCTTTCAGTCAGTTTTTTTTTTTTCACTCTCCTCTTTCACCTTTATCAAGAACCTCTTTAGTTCCTCTTCACTTTCTGCATTAAGGGTGGTATTATTTGCATATCTGAGATTGTTGATATTTCTCCTTGCTGTCTTCATTCCAGCTTGTGATTCAGTCAGACTGGCATTTCAGAAGATGCAATCTGCATATAAGTTAAATAAGCAGGGTGACAATATACACCTTGATGTACTCCTTTCCCAGTTTTGAACCAGTCCATTGTTACATGTCTGGTTGTAACTATTGCTTCCTGAGCTGAATACAGGTTCATGGTCTTGTAACTGATTTTTTTTTACATGCAAACTGTAAGTTCTGAAACAACATTCCCTTTAACCCATGTTGTTATTATTCAATCACTGATCATACCCAACTCTTTGTGACCCCATGGAGTGCAGCATGCAAGGCTCCTCTGTCCCTCACTATCTCCCTGAGTTTGCTCAAACCCATGTCTATTGAGTCAGTGATGCCATCCAATCACCTCATCCTCTATTGCTCCTTTCTCCCCTCCCTCAATCTTTCAGCATCAGGGTCTTTTCTAATGAGTTGTTCTTTCATATCAGGTGGCCAAAGTACTAAGACTCAGCTTCAGCATCAGTCCTTCCAATGAATATTCAGACTTCGTTTCCTTTTGGATTGTCTGGTTTGATCTTCTTGCTGTCCAAGTGACTCTCAAGAGTCTTCTCCAACATGATAGCAGAAATTCTTCAGCTCTTAGCCATCTTTATGGTCCAGCTCTCACATTCATGCATGACTATTAGAAAAAACATAGCTTTGACTATATGGACCTTTGTTGCCAAAGTGATATCTCTGCTTTTTATTTTTATTTATTTATTTTTTTGGTGGCTCTGCTTTTTAATATGTTATCTAGGTTTGTCATAGTTTTTCTTCCAAGGAGCAAGCATCTTTTAAGTACATGGCTGCAGTCATTATCCTCAGTGATTTTGGAGCCTAAGAGAAAAAATCTGCCACTACTTTCATTTTCCCTATTTGCCATGAAATGATGAGACTGGCTGCCATGATCTTCGTTGTTTGAATGCTGAGCTTTCAGTCAGTTTTTTTTTTTTCACTCTCCTCTTTCACCTTTATCAAGAACCTCTTTAGTTCCTCTTCACTTTCTGCATTAAGGGTGGTATTATTTGCATATCTGAGATTGTTGATATTTCTCCTTGCTGTCTTCATTCCAGCTTGTGATTCAGTCAGACTGGCATTTCAGAAGATGCAATCTGCATATAAGTTAAATAAGCAGGGTGACAATATACACCTTGATGTACTCCTTTCCCAGTTTTGAACCAGTCCATTGTTACATGTCTGGTTGTAACTATTGCTTCCTGAGCTGAATACAGGTTCTGCAGAAGACAGGTGAAGTGGTCTTGTATTCACTTCTCTTTAAGAGTTTTTCACACAGTTGGAAATCCACTGTTGAGATCCACACAGTTAAAAGTCTTAGCATAGACAATGAAACAGACGTAGATGTTTTTTCTGAAATTCCCTTTCTTTTTCTATGTTCCAACGGATGTTGTCAGTTTAATCTCTGGTTCCTCTGCCTTTTCTAAATCCAACTTGTATATCTGGGAGTTCTCGGTTCACTGTTGAAGCCTAGTTTGCAGGATTTTGAGCATTACCTTGTTAGCATTGGAAATGAGCACAATAAATCCCAAATTCTTTTAAAAAAAATGTTTTAGTATTTTGATCATTCAAAGTTTTTAAAATAATGATTTTAAAATTCCAGAAACACTGATTCATTTTTATTTTTGAACAGTTTTATTTATGTATTTTTTCTGAAAATCACTTTAGCTATATAAGCAGGGCTTTAGAAAGGAGTTACCCTTGTTGCTCCTGTCCTTCTCACCTTAGTTTATGGTGCATGTTCCATGGTAGAGAAACTAGTTGTTGACAAATATAGAAGTTTAAACTGTCTGTCAGTAAAAAAGGACAGTTTTAAACAATTACTGCAAAAATAGTATGGAGAGCTCTCATATACCCTTACATTCACATGGTAACTTTATCACAATTAATGAGTCAATATTGGTAAATTGCTATTAACTAAAGTCAATACTTTATTTGATTTCCCCAATTTTTCTAAAGTCCTTTCTTTCTGTTCCAGAATTCCATCCAAGGTACCATATTAACAGTCATGTCTCCTGATGTACCTCTTGATTATGAAAGATTCTAAGATTTTCCTTGTTTTTGATGACCTTGACAGTTAGGAGGATTACTGATTAGGCGCTTTGTAAGTCAGTCAGTTTAGTCACGCAGTCATGTTCAACTCTGTAGCCCCATGGACTTCACCAGCCAGACCTCCCTGTCCTTCACCATCTCCCAGAGCTTGCTCAAGCTCATGTCCATTGACCCAGTGGTGTCATCCAACCATCTTGTCCTCGTCATCTTCTTCTCCTTTGCCTTCTATTTTCCCCAACATCAGGCTCTTTTTCAATGCATCATCTCTTCACTTAAGTGGCCCATGTATTGGAGTTCAGCCTCAGCATCATTCCTTCCAATGAATAGTCAGGGTTGATTTACCTTTAGGATTGATTGATTTGATCTCCTTGCAGTTCAAGGGACTCCCAAGAGTCTTCTTCAATACTACAGTTCAAAGGCATCATTTCTTTGGCACTCAACCTTCTTTATGGTTCAACTCTCACCTCCATACATGATTACTGGAAAAACCATAGCTTTGACTATACAGACTTTGTATCTGCTTTTGAATCCACTGTCTAGGTCTGTCATAGCTTTTCTTCCAAGAAGCAAACATCTTTTAATTTCATGGCTGCAGTCACAATCCACAGTGATTTTGGAGCCCAAGAAAATAAAGTCTGTCACTGTCTCCATTGTTTTCCCATCTATTTGCCATAAAGTGATGGAACCAAATGCTATGATCTTCATTTTTGAATGTTGAGTTTTAGGCCAGCCTTTTCACTCTTCTCTTTTACATTCATCAAGAGGTCCTTTAGTTCTTCTTTGCTTTTTGCCATAAGGGTGGTGTCATCTGCATATCTGAGATTGTTGATATTTCTCCTGGCTACCTTGATTCCAGCTTGTGCTTCATCCAGACTAGCTTTTCACATGAAATACTCTACATATAAGTTAAATAAGCACGGTGACAATATACACCTTGATGTACTCCTTTTCCAATTTGGAAACAGTCCATTGTTCCATGTTCACTTCTAACTGTTTGTTGTCCTGCATACAGGTTTTGCAACAGGCAGTTATGGTGGTTTGCTATTTTCATCTCTTTCAGAATATTCCACAGTTTGTCATGATCCACACTGTCAAAGGTTTTAGCATAATCAATATGGCAGATGTAGATTTTTTTTTGGAATTTCCTTCCTCTTTTAACGATCCTATGGATGTTGGCAATTTGGTCTCTGCTTCCTCTGCTTTTTCTAAATCCAGCTTGTACATCTGGAAGATCTTGGTTCACGTACTGTTGAAGGCTAGCTTAGAGGATTTTGTGCATTACTTTGCTACTATGTGAAATGAGTGCAATTGTGTCATAGTATGAACATCCTTTGGCATTGCCCTTCTTTGGCACTGTAATGAAAACTGACCTTTCCCAGTCCGGAGGCCACTGCTGAGTTTTCCAGATTTGCTGGTATATTGAGTACAGCACGTTAATAGCATCATATTTTAGGATTTGAATTAGCTTAGCTGGAATTCCATCATCTCCACTAGCTTTGTTCATAGTAATGATTCCCAGGGCCCACTTGACTTCACACTCTAAGGTGTCTGGCTCTAGCTGAGTGATCACACCATAGTGGTTATCCAGGTCATTAAGATATTTCTAGTACATTCTTCTGTGTAGTCTTTCAACCTATTCTTAATATTATCTGCTTCTTTTAGGTACATAACATTTCTGTTCTTTATTATGCCTATTTGCATGAAATGTTACCTTAGTATCTCTAATTTTCTTGAAGAGATCTCTATCTACTCTTTCCTATTCTACTGTTTTCCTGTATTTCTTTGCATTGTTCACTTAAGAGAGCTTTCTTATCTCTTTGCTGTTCTCTGGAACTCTGCATTCAGATGGGTATATGTTCCCTTTTCTCCTTGCCTTTCACATCTCTTCTCAGACATTTGTAAGATATTTGGTAAAGTGTCCCTCAATTGGGATTTGTCTGATATTTTTTTCTTGTGATTAGAGTAAGTAATGTGTTTTTGAGAGGAAGATCATGGAGGTGAAGTGTCATTCTCATTTCATAACATCAAAAGGTACATAATATCAGTTTGATTTATTGTTGTTGATATTAACGTTGGCCATTTGATTTAAGGTGCTTTGGCCACCTGATGCAAACAGGTGACTTGTTGCAAAAGACCTTGATGCTGGGAAAAAGAGAAGGCAGGAGAAGGGGATGATTGGGGACAATATGGTTGGATGGCACCACTGAGCTAATGGACATGAATTTGAGCAAGCTCTGGGAGATGGTGAAGGACAGGGGAAGCTTGGCATACTGCAGTCCATGTGGTCGCAAAGAGTCAGACATGACTAAGAGACTGAATTGAACTGAACTGAACTATTTGTTGGGTTTCTCCATGGACAATTAACGCTTTTTTAAAACAAAACAAAACAAAACAAAAACAAACCTTTTCTTTATTTATTTTTGGCTGTGCTTGGTCTTCGTTGATGTGTGGGTTTAGCTGCTCTGCGGTATGTGGGATCTTCCTAGATCAGGGATCGATTCTGTGTCTCCTGCATTGGCAGACAGGTTCTTATTCACTGAGCCACAAGGGAAGCCCGGACAATTCATTCTTTTTCCTTTCCTTTTTCCATACATTCCTTTGTCTCTTTGGAAACAAGTGACTATGTGAAGCTCACATTTAAGGAGTGGAGAGTTATTTTGTACCTTCTTAAGGGCATAGAATCTACATAAATTATTTGGGACTCCTCTGCTTGGAAAATTTGTCTATTTTCCCTCCATTTCTTTACCTATTCATTTGCTTACTTTTAACAAGACTCATGGTTATCTATTTTATACTTTGGGATCTAATTCCACACTATTTCTTTTCTTGCTCCAGTTTTTTCCTACTTTGACATTGAGTACCTTTTCATTTAGTTTTCCAATTCTTTTGATATATATTCATTATTTTGAGATAGTTTCTTTGTTTTTAGTACTTTATTACATTTTGGAACTATAAGATGCTCCAGATAATTTTGCATATTTCCTGCCCTACATTTAAAATCAGTTATTTCTTTCAAGTGAAAGTGAAGTCGTTCAGTTATGTCCGACTTTGTTTGACCCATGGATGAACCATGGAATTCTCCAGGCAAGAAAATTAGAGTAAGTAATGTGTTTTTGAGAGGAAGATCATGGAGGTGAAGTGTCATTCTCATTTCATAACATCAAAAGGTACATAATATCAGTTTGATTTATTGTTGTTGATATTAACGTTGGCCATTTGATTTAAGGTGCTTTGGCCACCTGATGCAAACAGGTGACTTGTTGCAAAAGACCTTGATGCTGGGAAAAAGAGAAGGCAGGAGAAGGGGATGATTGGGGACAATATGGTTGGATGGCACCACTGAGCTAATGGACATGAATTTGAGCAAGCTCTGGGAGATGGTGAAGGACAGGGGAAGCTTGGCATACTGCAGTCCATGTGGTCGCAAAGAGTCAGACATGACTAAGAGACTGAATTGAACTGAACTGAACTATTTGTTGGGTTTCTCCATGGACAATTAACGCTTTTTTAAAACAAAACAAAACAAAACAAAAACAAACCTTTTCTTTATTTATTTTTGGCTGTGCTTGGTCTTCGTTGATGTGTGGGTTTAGCTGCTCTGCGGCATGTGGGATCTTCCTAGATCAGGGATCGATTCTGTGTCTCCTGCATTGGCAGACAGGTTCTTATTCACTGAGCCACAAGGGAAGCCCGGACAATTCATTCTTTTTCCTTTCCTTTTTCCATACATTCCTTTGTCTCTTTGGAAACAAGTGACTATGTGAAGCTCACATTTAAGGAGTGGAGAGTTATTTTGTACCTTCTTAAGGGCATAGAATCTACATAAATTATTTGGGACTCCTCTGCTTGGAAAATTTGTCTATTTTCCCTCCATTTCTTTACCTATTCATTTGCTTACTTTTAACAAGACTCATGGTTATCTATTTTATACTTTGGGATCTAATTCCACACTATTTCTTTTCTTGCTCCAGTTTTTTCCTACTTTGACATTGAGTACCTTTTCATTTAGTTTTCCAATTCTTTTGATATATATTCATTATTTTGAGATAGTTTCTTTGTTTTTAGTACTTTATTACATTTTGGAACTATAAGATGCTCCAGATAATTTTGCATATTTCCTGCCCTACATTTAAAATCAGTTATTTCTTTCAAGTGAAAGTGAAGTCGTTCAGTTATGTCCGACTTTGTTTGACCCATGGATGAACCATGGAATTCTCCAGGCAAGAATACTGGAGTGGGTAGCCTTCCCTTCTCCAAGGGATCTTCCTGACCCAGGGATCAAACCGGGGCAGATTCTTTACCAGCTGAGCTACAAAGGAATCATGGCAGACAGACGGGAAAACAATAGATTTTTCTTGGGCTCCAAAATCCCTGTGGATGGTGACTGCAGCCATGAAATTAAAAGGAGCTGGCTCCTTGGAAGAAAAGTTATGACAAACCTAGACAGTGCACTCAAAAGTAGAGACATCACTTTGCCTACAAAAGTCCATATAGTTAAAGGTATGATTTTCTCAGTAGTCATGTTTGGATGTGACAGTTGGACCATAAAGAAGGCTGAATGCCAAAGAATCGATGCCTTTGAACTGTGGTGTTGGAGAAGACACCTGAGAGTCCCTTGTATTGCAAGGAGATCAAATCAGTCAGTCTCAAAGGAAATCAACCCTGAGTATTCATTGGAAGGAATGATGCTGAAGCTGAACTCCAATACTCTGGCAACCTGATGTGAAGAGACGGCTCACTGGAGAAGATCCTGATGCTGGGAAAAATAGACAGCAAAAAGAGAAGTGGACAAGAGAGGACAAGATGGTTGGATGGCACCACTGAGTCAATGGACATGAGTTTGAGCAAGCTCTGGTATATGGTGAAGGCCAGGGAAGCCTGGCTGCTGCAATCCATGGGGTTGCAGAGAGTCAGACATGACGGAGTGACTGAATTGAACTGATTTCTCTCAAGAAACCCTGGCTCCTTTTGGGGGAAAATATATTAGAAACCAACATTTAGGCATGAATGTCCTGAAAGGATTTAGAAAAGCAAACCCTTACCCTTTGGCAAGATGCTGGAAATATCACTGGAGAACTCTACTCAACAATTACAGTAGCTTTTTCCTAAGTCTGTTGATTGAAACACAGTTCAGGCTTACACATAAAAATCTGATGAACTTGTTTATGACTATTATAATTGACTTCAGGTATATGGTTTTACAGTATGTGCTCCCATTCATATGTTGTCTTTATTCCCTTTGTTGTTAGTTGATTAACTTTTTAAAGGGATATTTGACCTCAAAGGAATAAATGCTTTTTAAGATTACGAGTTTGTTACACTCATTACAAAAACACTAGAAAAACCATGGAATTCTCCAGGCAAGAATACTGGAGTGGGTAGCCTTCCCTTCTCCAAGGGATCTTCCTGACCCAGGGATCAAACCGGGGCAGATTCTTTACCAGCTGAGCTACAAAGGAATCATGGCAGACAGACGGGAAAACAATAGATTTTTCTTGGGCTCCAAAATCCCTGTGGATGGTGACTGCAGCCATGAAATTAAAAGGAGCTGGCTCCTTGGAAGAAAAGTTATGACAAACCTAGACAGTGCACTCAAAAGTAGAGACATCACTTTGCCTACAAAAGTCCATATAGTTAAAGGTATGATTTTCTCAGTAGTCATGTTTGGATGTGACAGTTGGACCATAAAGAAGGCTGAATGCCAAAGAATCGATGCCTTTGAACTGTGGTGTTGGAGAAGACACCTGAGAGTCCCTTGTATTGCAAGGAGATCAAATCAGTCAGTCTCAAAGGAAATCAACCCTGAGTATTCATTGGAAGGAATGATGCTGAAGCTGAACTCCAATACTCTGGCAACCTGATGTGAAGAGACGGCTCACTGGAGAAGATCCTGATGCTGGGAAAAATAGACAGCAAAAAGAGAAGTGGACAAGAGAGGACAAGATGGTTGGATGGCACCACTGAGTCAATGGACATGAGTTTGAGCAAGCTCTGGTATATGGTGAAGGCCAGGGAAGCCTGGCTGCTGCAATCCATGGGGTTGCAGAGAGTCAGACATGACGGAGTGACTGAATTGAACTGATTTCTCTCAAGAAACCCTGGCTCCTTTTGGGGGAAAATATATTAGAAACCAACATTTAGGCATGAATGTCCTGAAAGGATTTAGAAAAGCAAACCCTTACCCTTTGGCAAGATGCTGGAAATGTCACTGGAGAACTCTACTCAACAATTACAGTAGCTTTTTCCTAAGTCTGTTGATTGAAACACAGTTCAGGCTTACACATAAAAATCTGATGAACTTGTTTATGACTATTATAATTGACTTCAGGTATATGGTTTTACAGTATGTGCTCCCATTCATATGTTGTCTTTATTCCCTTTGTTGTTAGTTGATTAACTTTTTAAAGGGATATTTGACCTCAAAGGAATAAATGCTTTTTAAGATTACGAGTTTGTTACACTCATTACAAAAAACACTAGAAAAACAAATAAGATTAAAGATGGAAATAATTTAACAAAAATTAGACTCAGTAGTTTCTAAGATATTTGTGAATTTTAGTATTTATATATATGCATATTTTGCCTTCATTTTCCCTCTAAGCCTATTCATTTCCTAAAATTTTCACTTACCATCATGAAAATCATGAGGAATTATTCATGAACATTATTCTAGTGGATGGATAATATTCATCATGGGGATGTTCTTTAATTCAGTATGCCATCTTATTAGTGGCTACTTAAATTGTTTAGTGTTTGTGTCTGTGAGTGTATGTGTGTGCGTATGCATGTGTGCATGCATATTCTCATGTGCTTCATTGGTTCTCTGAGTCCAGAGCCTATTTGATCATGTTCCTCAGTTTTTCACACACTTTTAACATGAGTATATGCAAGTCCTCTTTTGTTTTTTTCTCATTTTCCATGACCTATACTATCATTTTTAACAATTATACATCCCAAGTTTAATGTGTTTGATATATGTCTTGAAACATGTAGGTATCCTTTTAAAATATGAAGCATTTTATGTTTACATAGCTTTCTAACTTTCTAACAAATGGCGTAGAATTTACATTTTAACCCAAATGTTAAAGTGGCTCAGATTTTCGTTTCTGAGGATTATGGATTCTGCTGTATGTACATAGAATCTGTCTCTTTTTAGTGCTGTCTATTATACAGAACACTAAAAACTACTTTATTTCCCCCTCTGCACCAGCACAAACAGCCTTGGGTTGAACATTCTCATGCTTGACTCCTTCCATAGTTGGTGAGCATATAATCAGAAATGAGACCTCTGGGATAAAGAACACATACGTTCTTTCACAAATGTTGCTAAAATTTGACATTTTGCTTTTTAGGATACCTGAAATAGTTTACAACTCTACTAGCTGTTTATGAGGGTTGTTTTTGACCACCTTCAACTTTTTTGGCTCCCATTCATATGTTGTCTTTATTCCCTTTGTTGTTAGTTGATTAACTTTTTAAAGGGATATTTGACCTCAAAGGAATAAATGCTTTTTAAGATTACGAGTTTGTTACACTCATTACAAAAAACACTAGAAAAACAAATAAGATTAAAGATGGAAATAATTTAACAAAAATTAGACTCAGTAGTTTCTAAGATATTTGTGAATTTTAGTATTTATATATATGCATATTTTGCCTTCATTTTCCCTCTAAGCCTATTCATTTCCTAAAATTTTCACTTACCATCATGAAAATCATGAGGAATTATTCATGAACATTATTCTAGTGGATGGATAATATTCATCATGGGGATGTTCTTTAATTCAGTATGCCATCTTATTAGTGGCTACTTAAATTGTTTAGTGTTTGTGTCTGTGAGTGTATGTGTGTGCGTATGCATGTGTGCATGCATATTCTCATGTGCTTCATTGGTTCTCTGAGTCCAGAGCCTATTTGATCATGTTCCTCAGTTTTTCACACACTTTTAACATGAGTATATGCAAGTCCTCTTTTGTTTTTTTCTCATTTTCCATGACCTATACTATCATTTTTAACAATTATACATCCCAAGTTTAATGTGTTTGATATATGTCTTGAAACATGTAGGTATCCTTTTAAAATATGAAGCATTTTATGTTTACATAGCTTTCTAACTTTCTAACAAATGGCGTAGAATTTACATTTTAACCCAAATGTTAAAGTGGCTCAGATTTTCGTTTCTGAGGATTATGGATTCTGCTGTATGTACATAGAATCTGTCTCTTTTTAGTGCTGTCTATTATACAGAACACTAAAAACTACTTTATTTCCCCCTCTGCACCAGCACAAACAGCCTTGGGTTGAACATTCTCATGCTTGACTCCTTCCATAGTTGGTGAGCATATAATCAGAAATGAGACCTCTGGGATAAAGAACACATACGTTCTTTCACAAATGTTGCTAAAATTTGACATTTTGCTTTTTAGGATACCTGAAATAGTTTACAACTCTACTAGCTGTTTATGAGGGTTGTTTTTGACCACCTTCTTTGTGAGCACTTGGTATTACTGAGTTACTCATTTTTGCTATTCTGTTGAGTATAAAGTGGTATTTCTTTGTTTTAATTTGTATTTCTCAGATGGCTAGTAAGTCTAGCCATCTTTTCATATACCTCTCAGTCATGTAACTTTCTTGTTCATTTTATATGCCCATTTTCATTGTGTTTCTTTTTCAGCAGTTTAAAAACTATCATCTCCAAAGATTGCTGTATACTTCTCCTTTTAAGAAGTGTTTGGTGCAGGCTGGACTTCTAAAGAATAGAATGTGGCAGAAGTAATGGTGTTTCACTTGATATGGTCTGATTGTTACTACCTATCCTGGAATCATTCTGCTCCTATTCTGATACATTTCTACATGTCATAATATCTAACAGAATGACAGCTGTTTAAAAAAGTTAACTTGAGTATTGTAGTTTCTAACTCTTCTCTATTTATTTCAGGCTTTTTTGAAAGCAAACCTGAGTATTTCTAGATTCTTATTCTTCCATATTTATTTAGAATGAGTTTCTTAACTCTTCTTCTTAATGCCTCTAATTTCTCTATTCTAACTTTTGCTAGTAACTTTTCCTCTAATTTACAAAAGTTGAAATACCTTTATTCTCTTTTCACAAAGAAATAGAAATTTGTGCAAATGGTTCATATCCTTTTGATACATAAATATGAATTTTCTTGAATAAATATAATATTCATACTATATTTAGCTGTGATTTAAGCACTTTCAGCTCTCTAGTCATAGATAGGACCCTTCTACTTTCCATAGGGTTCACAGCCCTAAACTGGCAGGAACCTCATATCAGAATGAGTGACTGACACCTATAGCCAAAGTTCTTCCATAAATTTCCATAAATTTGCTTCAGCAAACATGGGAGATATCTTGATTTTCTTAGTTTTTTAACAAATTCTCCTGGAACAACTACATCTATTCACAAAATTTCTTAATCAGTATCCATAAACTGAAATTCATCACTATATTCTATTTGGATTGAACAAAAAAACCTAGAAGTTTAAATAAGGATCCCTTTATATCTGAACAGAATTTTGATAGGGGCCTATATTCACTCTGCCTATATTATGGTAAGGCAACCAAGAACAGGGATTATAATTTTAGTATTTTTTTTTCAATTAAAAGTGAAAATATATATTACATATTAGGATTAGAGAGATTATTGGGCATATTTGATGATTTTTCTTAGAAATAATGCATACAAGTATTTCTTGTTCATTTTATATGCCCATTTTCATTGTGTTCTTTCAGCAGTTTAAAAACTATCATCTCCAAAGATTGCTGTATACTTCTCCTTTTAAGAAGTGTTTGGTGCAGGCTGGACTTCTAAAGAATAGAATGTGGCAGAAGTAATGGTGTTTCACTTGATATGGTCTGATTGTTACTACCTATCCTGGAATCATTCTGCTCCTATTCTGATACATTTCTACATGTCATAATATCTAACAGAATGACAGCTGTTTAAAAAAGTTAACTTGAGTATTGTAGTTTCTAACTCTTCTCTATTTATTTCAGGCTTTTTTGAAAGCAAACCTGAGTATTTCTAGATTCTTATTCTTCCATATTTATTTAGAATGAGTTTCTTAACTCTTCTTCTTAATGCCTCTAATTTCTCTATTCTAACTTTTGCTAGTAACTTTTCCTCTAATTTACAAAAGTTGAAATACCTTTATTCTCTTTTCACAAAGAAATAGAAATTTGTGCAAATGGTTCATATCCTTTTGATACATAAATATGAATTTTCTTGAATAAATATAATATTCATACTATATTTAGCTGTGATTTAAGCACTTTCAGCTCTCTAGTCATAGATAGGACCCTTCTACTTTCCATAGGGTTCACAGCCCTAAACTGGCAGGAACCTCATATCAGAATGAGTGACTGACACCTATAGCCAAAGTTCTTCCATAAATTTCCATAAATTTGCTTCAGCAAACATGGGAGATATCTTGATTTTCTTAGTTTTTTAACAAATTCTCCTGGAACAACTACATCTATTCACAAAATTTCTTAATCAGTATCCATAAACTGAAATTCATCACTATATTCTATTTGGATTGAACAAAAAAACCTAGAAGTTTAAATAAGGATCCCTTTATATCTGAACAGAATTTTGATAGGGGCCTATATTCACTCTGCGTATATTATGGTAAGGCAACCAAGAACAGGGATTATAATTTTAGTATTTTTTTTTCAATTAGAAGTGAAAATATATATTACATATTAGGATTAGAGGGATTATTGGTCATATTTGATGATTTTTCTTAGAAATAATGCATACAAGTATTTATTATGAATCATTTGGAAAATTAAAATAATATAAAGCTCTACCTTGCAGTTTGTGTTTCATGTATATTAAAACATAAAATTTAATTAAGATGCTAAATCAGTCTTCACCTAAAATGAGTTATTTTGATACATCTCAGTTTAGAGAACAAATTCCCTGGTTTCTTTGAGCCAGTCTAGGATGAGTTTTATGTTACCTGCAACTTTTGGCATCTCAATGAGTGAAATAATGTGATTTAGAGCAACATGGAGGAACCCAGAGATTATCAGACTAAGTGAAGTAAAAGAAAGAGAATGACAAATACCCATATGGTATCACTTATATGTGGAATCTAAAATATAACACAAATGAATTTATCTACAAAACAGAAACAGACCCACAGATATAGAGAATGAACTTACGGCTACCAGGGGTAGGGGACATGGGAAAGGGGTGAATTGGGTGTTTTGGATTAGCAGATACAAACTCTTATATATATAATGAATAAATAACAAGGTTCTACTGTGCAGCGCAGGCAATGATATTCAATATCCTTAGATAAACCATAATGGAAAAGAACATGAAAAAGTATGTGTGTGTGTGTATACCATAATGGCTTTATGGTACAGTAGAATTAACACAACATTGTGAATCAACTATGCTTTAATAAACTAAATTTTAAAAATTAATGCACAATACAAAGCTCATGTTGACTATGATTTTAACAGTAGGATTTCCACAATTGCCCACACTTGTTGCATAACCAACACAAGTTAAACTCCATTTGAAGTATTTGTGCTTCTAATCACATCTCAAGGAGCCTGCGTACATGCATGCTAAGTCATTTCAGTTGTGTCCAACTCTTTTTGACCCCATTGACTGTAGCACCCCAGACTCCTCTGTCCATGGGATTCTCTAGGCAAGAATACTGGAGTGGCTTACAATGCCCTCCTCCAGGCCATCTTCCTGACCCAGTCATGGAGCCCACATTTCTTATGTCTCCTGCATTGGCTGGTGGATTCTTTACCACAACCACTGCCTGAGAAGCCCCTAGAGCATTTTAAATAGTCTAAAATAGTAACAGGAAAGTGACCCTTAGCCTATAGTTAGTGTTGGAGTGGTAAGACTAAGCCATGGGGAGAAGCTAATGGATCACCAGGAGATCACCACATTCAGTTGCATAGGCAAATCAAGTGAGGAAACTATTTCTGGAGAATTTTCAAAGGAATAAAGATATTCCGTTGTATTATATGTAGAAAGGAGTATAAAATACCATATAAACATTTTGTTTCAATTCCTTGTGTAATTATTACTTAAAATGCAGTGCAAGAAAGCTCCCAGTTAGCAGATAATTGTTTGAGATAAAATGTTCTTTGTAAAGCACTATTGCTTTAGAATATCTGCCACTATTTTCCATCTACACCAATTTAATGTCATTTAAAACAGCTATTTGTGTATTTTGGTTAAATGTAATATGGCAGTTCATATCATTTTCTTTTCACAGGAAAGTGATTCTATGAATCTAAAGCTGAAATTTTAAATCAAGAGAAAAAAATTTAAATCCAGTGAAAAACACAGAATAATAAATCAGTTAAATGATTTAACTGAGTCAACTAATCATTTCTACAAATCAACCATTTATTTGCTAAAATTGGTTGGTCAAATTAGGTAAAATGTTAATCCAGATTATTTTTAAAAAATCTTTCTTTTGTCAGCTTTTTACTTGTTTATCACGACTCAACCAACTAAAGGGTGACATCATTCAAGAGATCTTGTATCTGAGCTTCTTATAGTTTTACTCCCAGTTCTCCTAAGGGTTCCAATAGTGTCTTGTGCTATTTCTATTATGGCTGTTTTAATAACAAGTGTTAATATTGATTGAGTCTCAGTTTTTGTCATACATTATCTAATTTAATCTTCAACAACTTGATCATACAATTTTGTTGTTGGTGGTATTGTTTTGTTTGTTTGATAAGATACAGAGACTCATGAGTTAATTAATTTATTTACAGTAGGTTACTTAATAAATAAAGACTGAGAAAGTGATCAGAGGGACAAGAAAAGAACCATGCACAATGTTTAATCTCAGAGGTAAAAAGAAAAGAGAATTTCAAGGAGTAGACAGTCAAGCAAATCAAAGCAAGAAATATAATAGGTAAGACAGAGCAATAATTACCATTGTATAGTTTGGTGTTGGTGACAGAATATAAATTATATTATTTTTAGAAATGCAATAAAGAAGTAGTGAGGTTAAAATCTGGATTTGTTTGATTTGAAAAGTTCCGGATTTTTCCTCCATGCTGGTAGCTCTGAAACTTTAGTATGCATGCATAGCAATGTTCTAGAGAAATTCTTGTGAATGTAGGTTCCTGTCTCAAACAGCAATTCTCTGGAGTTAGACACTGCATTTTTAAGAATCACCACCCCCAGGTGATTCTGATGAAGTTGCCATTGGATCACACTTTTAGAGACACCGCACTCATGCCAGCTATAACAAGGGGCTTCTTAAAAGCAGGGACCTCAGTAGGTTTTCAGTAATGAGCAGAATGCTTGATTCACTGTAAGGATCTAATATAGCTTTGCAAAGCTAAATTGTTCTGTGGTCTGGAACAAATAATTGAATGTAATTTGAAACTGTTATGTTACATGGGCATGGCCATAATTTCTGACTCAAGAATCCTGTTGTTTGTGTTTTGAATTTGCACACTGATTCTAAACAGTGACCTTCTTTGTTTCACAATGAAATTCTAAAAGGGACGCACTGGGTTGGATATTTGCCCTACAAATGGTCTCTAAAAGTTAAAATGCTAGTCACTCAGTCGTGTCCAACTCTTTCCCAACCAATGGACTGTAGCCTGCTATCCTCCTCTGTCCATGGAATTCATCAGGCAAGAATACTGAAGTGGGTAGCCATTTTCTTCCCCAGGGGTTCTTCTGGACCCAGGGATTGAACCCAATCCTCCTGCATTGCAGGCAGATTCTTTAATATCTGAGCCACCAAGGAAGCCCATGAATGGCCTCTAGACATATTTAAATCTATAACTATTTTCATTGACTGTTATAAGAACTCATTTAACAGAACTTTAGATTTCCTTAAAATAAAGTGGCTTACCTCGATCCAATCTTTTTCTAGATACTACCAAAAGTGGACAAGAAAAGAACCATGCACAATGTTTAATCTCAGAGGTAAAAGAAAAGAGAATTTCAAGGAGTAGACAGTCAAGCAAATCAAAGCAAGAAATATAATAGGTAAGACAGAGCAATAATTACCATTGTATAGTTTGGTGTTGGTGACAGAATATAAATTATATTATTTTTAGAAATGCAATAAAGAAGTAGTGAGGTTAAAATCTGGATTTGTTTGATTTGAAAAGTTCCGGATTTTTCCTCCATGCTGGTAGCTCTGAAACTTTAGTATGCATGCATAGCAATGTTCTAGAGAAATTCTTGTGAATGTAGGTTCCTGTCTCAAACAGCAATTCTCTGGAGTTAGACACTGCATTTTTAAGAATCACCACCCCCAGGTGATTCTGATGAAGTTGCCATTGGATCACACTTTTAGAGACACCGCACTCATGCCAGCTATAACAAGGGGCTTCTTAAAAGCAGGGACCTCAGTAGGTTTTCAGTAATGAGCAGAATGCTTGATTCACTGTAAGGATCTAATATAGCTTTGCAAAGCTAAATTGTTCTGTGGTCTGGAACAAATAATTGAATGTAATTTGAAACTGTTATGTTACATGGGCATGGCCATAATTTCTGACTCAAGAATCCTGTTGTTTGTGTTTTGAATTTGCACACTGATTCTAAACAGTGACCTTCTTTGTTTCACAATGAAATTCTAAAAGGGACGCACTGGGTTGGATATTTGCCCTACAAATGGTCTCTAAAAGTTAAAATGCTAGTCACTCAGTCGTGTCCAACTCTTTCCCAACCAATGGACTGTAGCCTGCTATCCTCCTCTGTCCATGGAATTCATCAGGCAAGAATACTGAAGTGGGTAGCCATTTTCTTCCCCAGGGGTTCTTCTGGACCCAGGGATTGAACCCAATCCTCCTGCATTGCAGGCAGATTCTTTAATATCTGAGCCACCAAGGAAGCCCATGAATGGCCTCTAGACATATTTAAATCTATAACTATTTTCATTGACTGTTATAAGAACTCATTTAACAGAACTTTAGATTTCCTTAAAATAAAGTGGCTTACCTCGATCCAATCTTTTTTCTAGCTTTTGTGATTTTAATTTTTATCCCAAAGATTGTATATGCTTATTATTGAAAATCTGAAAATTTTATGTAAGCAATAGGTAAAAAATTTCTCTTGTTATTCCACAATAGATGACACATTTATATAATTCCTTTCAACCTGATAAGTATACACATATAGAAAAAGTATTATAATGTATATATCACTTTGAAACCTCTTTAACTTGAATCATTAGTAATTTTTGTACTACTAATTTTCATTAACTCTGAACTTTAAATAGCCACATAGTGTTGAAATAAGTGTATATATTATATTTTCATATTATATGCATTATTTTTGAACCTTTTGGCTATTTTCAATGATTTAGAACTATAAACAATGTTAGATAAAATTCTCATAGTTAGATCTTTACTTATATCTCTTTTCATTGTTCTGTTACCATAATTTCTAGAAATAAAATTTCTAGCTCAAAATATAAATATACTCAAACTTTCTTTTTTGCCAGATTTCCATCTAAAATGTTTTACAATTTACATGCCCTAAGTAGAGTTTGAAAACATCTAAGTATCCTCATTAACATTAGATTTTATTACTTGAAAAGATTTGGTAATTTTCATGGTGACTAATAATTTTAATTAATGTTTTAACTTGATTACCAGAAAGTTGAATTATTCATTATATTTATTATTTGTTCATTTTAAAAATTGTAAAACTCTTCTTACATCCTTTTTGATGAATGGAACTGTTAATTTCTCAGCACCTTATGACAGCCTCAAAAGATGGCTCTCCCATTTCTGGTGGAAGATTCAACATCATATCCTGATTCCATCATTTTGAAAATGCTTTACCAAGCACAACTGCTCCTCTGTTGTCAGGATAGGCCCTGAGTAATGGTGAGAATTAAAGGAGCTAAAGAAGGCAGATGGCTAGTCAAGTCGGGTAGCCATTTTCTGGAATTCATCAGGCAAGAATACTGAAGTTCTTTCTGGGACCCAGGGATTGAACCCAATCCTCCTGCATTGCAGGCAGATTCTTTAATATCTGAGCCACCAAGGAAGCCCATGAATGGCCTCTAGACATATTTAAATCTATAACTATTTTCATTGACTGTTATAAGAACTCATTTAACAGAACTTTAGATTTCCTTAAAATAAAGTGGCTTACCTCGATCCAATCTTTTTTCTAGCTTTTGTGATTTTAATTTTTATCCCAAAGATTGTATATGCTTATTATTGAAAATCTGAAAATTTTATGTAAGCAATAGGTAAAAAATTTCTCTTGTTATTCCACAATAGATGACACATTTATATAATTCCTTTCAACCTGATAAGTATACACATATAGAAAAAGTATTATAATGTATATATCACTTTGAAACCTCTTTAACTTGAATCATTAGTAATTTTTGTACTACTAATTTTCATTAACTCTGAACTTTAAATAGCCACATAGTGTTGAAATAAGTGTATATATTATATTTTCATATTATATGCATTATTTTTAAACCCTTTTTGGCTATTTTCAATGATTTAGAACTATAAACAATGTTAGATAAACTTCTCATAGTTAGATCTTTACTTATATCTCTTTTCATTGTTCTGTTACCATAATTTCTAGAAATAAAATTTCTAGCTCAAAATATAAATATACTCAAACTTTCTTTTTTGCCAGATTTCCATCTAAAATGTTTTACAATTTACATGCCCTAAGTAGAGTTTGAAAACATCTAAGTATCCTCATTAACATTAGATTTTATTACTTGAAAAGATTTGGTAATTTTCATGGTGACTAATAATTTTAATTAATGTTTTAACTTGATTACCAGAAAGTTGAATTATTCATTATATTTATTATTTGTTCATTTTAAAAATTGTAAAACTCTTCTTACATCCTTTTTGATGAATGGAACTGTTAATTTCTCAGCACCTTATGACAGCCTCAAAAGATGGCTCTCCCATTTCTGGTGGAAGATTCAACATCATATCCTGATTCCATCATTTTTGAAAATGCTTTACCAAGCACAACTGCTCCTCTGTTGTCAGGATAGGCCCTGAGTAATGGTGAGAATTAAAGGAGCTAAAGAAGGCAGATGGCATTGGAAAAGTAAAGTGCTTGTCTCTGTACTTGGCACATAGTAATCACCCAACACATGGTACAAATGATCATTATTACATTGGACAAACATAATCCTTGAAGTAACTGATAAACAAATTATTGTCCAAATAAAAGTTTATAAACCGGAAAATATAAGCATATCTATGCTCCCTGTACAACTGAAATAAGATAATATATATGAATACTTCTTGAAATCTAGAAACCTTTGTATGTTGAAATTATCACTATAATTAAAATAGTTCCTATAACCTGTTGATGGCAATTGATCAATAAGGTAGGTGCTGTTATTTTTCCACCTTGGAGAGAAAAAAGCTGAGGTGGGAAACATTTAAAATTTGCCCAAGATTATATAGCCAGTAAGTGGTAGAGTCAGGACTCAAGTAGGCAATTTGTTTGACACAAAACTCTAGCTTCTAACATGTCATGAGGTAGTTTTGAAGGTCTCTGCAAAAAAGATAGAATACATCAGATTCATATCTGGGCAGAAGCTCTAAATTTATTTTTGTTTGAGGAAAAGGTCAAGTGCTATTTTGAGAATCCTATGAAAATCCCAGGCTCTTCTCTAAGAATGGCTGTGACTACCATTCATTTTCTCTGTTGTAAAATATACCATGTGTGCTACACATTTTTTTTGTTCTTTTTTCATTTGTTTTGTTATTATAAACATGTCATGCTATTTCAGATATATTTCCTGACAATTAATTGTAAAATGGAATGTAACTAACAGTGGACATTGCTGGGTTTTAGATTATGTTTCCATGAATAAAATATGACAACACAATGTATATTTATTTTAATGTAAAATTCCACAAAAAATATATTAGTATAAATGTATGTTAACCTTACAGAATGAGTCAGAAGGTACCTCTTCCCATTTTCTAAAAATGATTGGTGTAGAATTTAAAATATATATTATTTTAATGCTTGGCAAAACTCTTATGTAAATTCTGTAGGAACTGGTACTTATTATTTCTTTTTAAATTTTTTGGCCACTGTTATTAGTCTTTCATTTATTTATTTTCATCCATCTTTGTTCTTTAGCCTGTGTGGGCCTCCTATTGCAGCAGCCTCTCTTGTTGCAGAGCACTGGCTCTGGGCACATGCGCTCCAGAACTCTGGCTTGGTAATTGGACACATCGGTCCAGCCACTCCACGGCACATGGGATCCTCCCAGGCCAGGGATCGAACCAGCACCCCTTGCATTGCAAGGTGGAGTCCTTACCCACTGGACTACCAGGGAAGCCCTGGTATTTACTTTTAAACTTAGATGTTTGATTCATCACTCTTTTTTTCATGGTTATAGGAATACAAATTTTTAAAAATTTATTTGTTTTTAATTGGAGAATAATTGCTTTACAATATTATGTTGGTTTCTTCTGTACATCGACATGGATCAGTCATAGGTATACAAATGTCCCCACCCTCTTCCTCCCACCTCCCACCCCATCCCACTCCTCTAGGTTGTCAGAGAGTACTGGTTTGAGCTTCTGGAGTCATACAATTGAATAAGTAATTTTAAAAATTACTTCTTGAATCAGTTTTAGCAAACTGTATTTTTCTAGGAATTCTAATATTTTGATTTAAAAGTTATTTGCTAAATCAAATGTTGTTTTAATATTTTATTTCAGTTGCAACTCTATTATACATCCTGTTCCTCTTATCATTGTTTATTTCTGTCTTTTGCCTATATTTTGTGTGTGTGTGTGTGTGTGTGTGTGTGTGTGTGGGCACGTCTGTTTAAATCCCCCTTATTAGATCTTGTTATCATTACTTGTATACTCAATTTTTATTTACATATACCCACATGATACTCTGGTTTCTCTTCAGATCATATAAATCTTTCGCCTTTTACATATACCCACATGTCTATCATTTATTTAGTCTACTTTTCTTTCTGTAATTTCAATGTTCTTTCTGAGATTATATTTCTTCTTATTGAAGAACATTATATGTTCTCTATAGTGGCAAGGTTTTGTTTAAGATGAGAAAATTATCTTAAAATGCCTTTATTTCAGTCTGATTATATCAATGTAAGTTGCATATTATTTTCTCTTAGCACTTGAAGATATTCCACTCTTTCTTATTTTTATTTCTACCTACCAACTATTTTCCTTGGAAGAAAAGCTATGACAAACCTATACAGCATATTCAAAAGTTGAGACATTACTTTGCTCACAAAGGTCTTCATAGTCAAAGCTATGGTTTTTCCAGTAGTCATGTACAGATATGAGTTGGACCATAAAAAAGACTGAGTACCAAAGAACTGATGCCTTCAAACTGTAGTGCTGGAGAAGACTCTTGAGAGTCTCTTGGATAGCAATGAGATCAAACCAGGCAATCCTATAGGAAATCAACTGTGAATATTGGAAGGACTTAGGCAAAAGCTGAAACTCTAATACTCTGGCCACCTGACGCAAAGAACTGACTCATTTGAAAAGACTCTGATGAATAATTGCCCTTCTGTACATCGACATGGATCAGTCATAGGTATACAAATGTCCCCACCTCTTCCTCCCACCTCCCACCCCATCCCACTCCTCTAGGTTGTCAGAGAGTACTGGTTTGAGCTTCTGGAGTCATACAATTGAATAAGTAATTTTAAAAATTACTTCTTGAATCAGTTTTAGCAAACTGTATTTTTCTAGGAATTCTAATATTTTGATTTAAAAGTTATTTGCTAAATCAAATGTTGTTTTAATATTTTATTTCAGTTGCAACTCTATTATACATCCTGTTCCTCTTATCATTGTTTATTTCTGTCTTTTGCCTATATTTTGTGTGTGTGTGTGTGTGTGTGTGTGTGTGTGTGGGCACGTCTGTTTAAATCCCCCTTATTAGATCTTGTTATCATTACTTGTATACTCAATTTTTATTTACATATACCCACATGATACTCTGGTTTCTCTTCAGATCATATAAATCTTTCGCCTTTTACATATACCCACATGTCTATCATTTATTTAGTCTACTTTTCTTTCTGTAATTTCAATGTTCTTTCTGAGATTATATTTCTTCTTATTGAAGAACATTATATGTTCTCTATAGTGGCAAGGTTTTGTTTAAGATGAGAAAATTATCTTAAAATGCCTTTATTTCAGTCTGATTATATCAATGTAAGTTGCATATTATTTTCTCTTAGCACTTGAAGATATTCCACTCTTTCTTATTTTTATTTCTACCTACCAACTATTTTCCTTGGAAGAAAAGCTATGACAAACCTATACAGCATATTCAAAAGTTGAGACATTACTTTGCTCACAAAGGTCTTCATAGTCAAAGCTATGGTTTTTCCAGTAGTCATGTACAGATATGAGTTGGACCATAAAAAAGACTGAGTACCAAAGAACTGATGCCTTCAAACTGTAGTGCTGGAGAAGACTCTTGAGAGTCTCTTGGATAGCAATGAGATCAAACCAGGCAATCCTATAGGAAATCAACTGTGAATATTGGAAGGACTTAGGCAAAAGCTGAAACTCTAATACTCTGGCCACCTGATGCGAAGACCTGACTCATTGGAAAAGACCCTGATGCTGGAAAAGATTGAAGCCAGGAAGAGAAGGGGATGACAGAGGATGAGATGGTTGAATGGCATCACTGACTCAATTTAGATGAGTTAGAGCATATTCTGGGAGATGGTGAAGAACAGGGCATCCTGGCACGCTGCAGTCCATGGGGTCGCAAAGAGTCAGACACAACTGAGCAAGTGAACAACTAAAGCTATTTATGTTATTATTATTATCATTATTATTCCTTGTTATATCATTTGTTTTTTCTCTGCTTATATTCACTCTGTTAATCTACATTTTGGCTCTAAAGTATATTTCTGTTATTGTTAGTGTCTATGATTTCTCTGCTTCCTAAATTTAAGAATTGCTATGCTTAATCAATTCTACAACATCTTTTCCAATTACATCGCCCTCCCATCAACTGTGTTACCTCATGGCAATTTTCCTCCATGTTTCTTATGCTGGGCTTCTCCTTATCCATCCTTTCTCTCTCTGGAGATATTTTTGAGTAACTTCTTCATATATTTTAGTTCACTTATTTACTCTTTCACAATGTCCAAATTGCCCTTCAATCCTTCCTTTGAATTTTTCATTTGAATTTTATTTTCCATTTTTAGAAGTTGTATTCAGTTTTTTCACCACAAGTTTACTTAGTCATTTTGATAATCTCCTGAAATTTATATTTTTAATTCATTTACACTTTTAATTCATTCTTTATGTTTCTACACAAATGATTTCTGTTGCCTTGGAAGAAAAGCTATGACAAACCTATACAGCATATTCAAAAGTTGAGACATTACTTTGCTCACAAAGGTCTTCATAGTCAAAGCTATGGTTTTTCCAGTAGTCATGTACAGATATGAGTTGGACCATAAAAAAGACTGAGTACCAAAGAACTGATGCCTTCAAACTGTAGTGCTGGAGAAGACTCTTGAGAGTCTCTTGGATAGCAATGAGATCAAACCAGGCAATCCTATAGGAAATCAACTGTGAATATTGGAAGGACTTAGGCAAAAGCTGAAACTCTAATACTCTGGCCACCTGATGCGAAGACCTGACTCATTGGAAAAGACCCTGATGCTGGAAAAGATTGAAGCCAGGAAGAGAAGGGGATGACAGAGGATGAGATGGTTGAATGGCATCACTGACTCAATTTAGATGAGTTAGAGCATATTCTGGGAGATGGTGAAGAACAGGGCATCCTGGCACGCTGCAGTCCATGGGGTCGCAAAGAGTCAGACACAACTGAGCAAGTGAACAACTAAAGCTATTTATGTTATTATTATTATCATTATTATTCCTTGTTATATCATTTGTTTTTTCTCTGCTTATATTCACTCTGTTAATCTACATTTTGGCTCTAAAGTATATTTCTGTTATTGTTAGTGTCTATGATTTCTCTGCTTCCTAAATTTAAGAATTGCTATGCTTAATCAATTCTACAACATCTTTTCCAATTACATCGCCCTCCCATCAACTGTGTTACCTCATGGCAATTTTCCTCCATGTTTCTTATGCTGGGCTTCTCCTTATCCATCCTTTCTCTCTCTGGAGATATTTTTGAGTAACTTCTTCATATATTTTAGTTCACTTATTTACTCTTTCACAATGTCCAAATTGCCCTTCAATCCTTCCTTTGAATTTTTCATTTGAATTTTATTTTCCATTTTTAGAAGTTGTATTCAGTTTTTTCACCACAAGTTTACTTAGTCATTTTGATAATCTCCTGAAATTTATATTTTTAATTCATTTACACTTTTAATTCATTCTTTATGTTTCTACACAAATGATTTCTGTTGCCTTTGTCAGATAACTTGAAGCACTACCAATCTTTGTTATCTTTAATAAAAATTCTCAACTTGTGCTTATTCAAATTAAAGTTTCAAAATTATAAAGGACTCAAGCTTTCAAAGACTACAAGTGGGCCTACTAAAGCCTATGATTTCTCATGGAGAAACTTTTTTATTCCCTTTTCCACTTTAAACCAGAGCTGAGAGCTATAAGCAATAAGACATCTTTTGATGTCTATCTCTGAGGAGAGATGCTCCTCCATTACTCCAGTTTATCCTTTTCTGAGTCCTGGCTTTATTTGGTGGGAGAGGTCTCTATGACCCCCCAACTCTTTGAAGAAAAGATTCTCGGTAAGCGGGTGGAGCTCATGATTCTGAACCTCCAATAAGAACGCAGGTGAGGCCAGTGCTGCTGGTTTGAAATTAACATTGAATCGCAAGGCTATGAAAGTCAGAGACTACAGAACCAGGGGCATTTCAGTAACTTCCGAGATGGCTTAGCTTGGAATTTCTTCTCCTAGTTTGTTACTGACCACAAACTATTTCTTTTAATTTCTTATGATGTCATACATTTATTTAAAAGGATGTCTTTTATTTTATCTAGCATTAGTGCTTTGTAGTATGCAAGTTTCAGTCTACTATGTTGTGGAAAAAAATTCTGTGGGAAACAGAATTCTTCCCCACATAAGGGAGTCTTATAATCCTTGGTATTCATATTTAAAATTATCCTATAATATATTATTTGTATACTGTAAAAAACTTGTACTGGCATAGATTAAATCAAATATTTTCATGTGGAAATTAAATACAAATTTCTGGGCAATTCTCCTTTTATCCCATCCTTTCTCTCTCTGGAGATATTTTTGAGTAACTTCTTCATATATTTTAGTTCACTTATTTACTCTTTCACAATGTCCAAATTGCCCTTCAATCCTTCCTTTGAATTTTTCATTTGAATTTTATTTTCCATTTTTAGAAGTTGTATTCAGTTTTTTCACCACAAGTTTACTTAGTCATTTTGATAATCTCCTGAAATTTATATTTTTAATTCATTTACACTTTTAATTCATTCTTTATGTTTCTACACAAATGATTTCTGTTGCCTTTGTCAGATAACTTGAAGCACTACCAATCTTTGTTATCTTTAATAAAAATTCTCAACTTGTGCTTATTCAAATTAAAGTTTCAAAATTATAAAGGACTCAAGCTTTCAAAGACTACAAGTGGGCCTACTAAAGCCTATGATTTCTCATGGAGAAACTTTTTTATTCCCTTTTCCACTTTAAACCAGAGCTGAGAGCTATAAGCAATAAGACATCTTTTGATGTCTATCTCTGAGGAGAGATGCTCCTCCATTACTCCAGTTTATCCTTTTCTGAGTCCTGGCTTTATTTGGTGGGAGAGGTCTCTATGACCCCCCAACTCTTTGAAGAAAAGATTCTCGGTAAGCGGGTGGAGCTCATGATTCTGAACCTCCAATAAGAACGCAGGTGAGGCCAGTGCTGCTGGTTTGAAATTAACATTGAATCGCAAGGCTATGAAAGTCAGAGACTACAGAACCAGGGGCATTTCAGTAACTTCCGAGATGGCTTAGCTTGGAATTTCTTCTCCTAGTTTGTTACTGACCACAAACTATTTCTTTTAATTTCTTATGATGTCATACATTTATTTAAAAGGATGTCTTTTATTTTATCTAGCATTAGTGCTTTGTAGTATGCAAGTTTCAGTCTACTATGTTGTGGAAAAAAATTCTGTGGGAAACAGAATTCTTCCCCACATAAGGGAGTCTTATAATCCTTGGTATTCATATTTAAAATTATCCTATAATATATTATTTGTATACTGTAAAAAACTTGTACTGGCATAGATTAAATCAAATATTTTCATGTGGAATAAAATTTGGTCTTTTTAAATGACTTTAAATTAGTTTTAATCATACATGCAAAAGAAAAATGAATAAATAAAATATAATACAGTGAACTTTTACATAATTAATGCAGATGACAGATGAAAGATGGATCTCATATAAACCTATTAGAAACCCATGGTTTGACTGTTTTCTACAACAGGATTATATAAAAGTAGACTTACTGTACTTTTAATCAATGCATTTTGAAACATACTTAAAAATTATTTTATATACTTTTTAAAAATTTTAACTGCAACCATTTGACAGCTGTCCTTTTAAAGGTTTAAATCACTTAAAAACCTTCATCCAAACTCACTTTGTGTCACTTTAGAGCTATGCTTAGGTATTTGATGATACCGAGCACAGTTTATGGTAGTTTCATGCCAGGAAGGTGAGTTCTACTTGCAAATTACTAAAGTTCCACTGCAATGACTATGTTTTTAAATAGTAAAAGGTTAATAAAACTATGATTATTTTGTTTAACTGCCTTTTAAAACAACCAACCTGTTAAAGGTTATTCTAATCAAAATCTCAAAAAGTTGCTCAAATCAAAAGCAAAAGCTTGACATATCTGTGGCATTTGGATCTTAGGAGAGCTCAAGGACAAACAAATGAATGCTAAAGGTTTGAATATAGATATTACCTTTTCATTTTTAAAAAATAAAACAGAGTGTCCATATGTGCAAATTGTAAAACACATTCTAGAAGCATATGTCAAAAAGAATAGATTTTTTTAATGAAAAGAAAAAGAAATAACTCATTCTTTTCCCATAAAAAATAGTGTTCCACAAAAAAAAAAAAAAAAAAAAAAAAACATTCATACTTGAAATGAAGGAAGAGATTCAACTACAGTGTACAAACAAAACAAGCAAAGACATAGAGCAGAATGGGTTAATTTTAGAAATAGTAATTGAAGTGAATGAGAGGGACTTTTTTCAGATACAGCAAGGAAATGATGAAATTAGCAAAAGGCAAAATATATACCACTAATGAATAAACAGGAGTATGTAATAAATAAATGCTCTTAATAGGTAGTGTTCTGAATTAAGACAGAAATAATTTGGCTTACTGGATTTTAGAGACTCTTTAAAAATGATCTTTTAAAAATGGTCGCTGACAAAAGACATGTAAATAAAATATAATACAGTGAACTTTTACATAATTAATGCAGATGACAGATGAAAGATGGATCTCATATAAACCTATTAGAAACCCATGGTTTGACTGTTTTCTACAACAGGATTATATAAAAGTAGACTTACTGTACTTTTAATCAATGCATTTTGAAACATACTTAAAAATTATTTTATATACTTTTTAAAAATTTTAACTGCAACCATTTGACAGCTGTCCTTTTAAAGGTTTAAATCATTTAAAAAACCTTCATCCAAACTCACTTTGTGTCACTTTAGAGCTATGCTTAGGTATTTGATGATACCGAGCACAGTTTATGGTAGTTTCATGCCAGGAAGGTGAGTTCTACTTGCAAATTACTAAAGTTCCACTGCAATGACTATGTTTTTAAATAGTAAAAGGTTAATAAAACTATGATTATTTTGTTTAACTGCCTTTTAAAACAACCAACCTGTTAAAGGTTATTCTAATCAAAATCTCAAAAAGTTGCTCAAATCAAAAGCAAAAGCTTGACATATCTGTGGCATTTGGATCTTAGGAGAGCTCAAGGACAAACAAATGAATGCTAAAGGTTTGAATATAGATATTACCTTTTCATTTTTAAAAAATAAAACAGAGTGTCCATATGTGCAAATTGTAAAACACATTCTAGAAGCATATGTCAAAAAGAATAGATTTTTTTAATGAAAAGAAAAAGAAATAACTCATTCTTTTCCCATAAAAAATAGTGTTCCACAAAAAAAAAAAAAAAAAAAAAAAAACATTCATACTTGAAATGAAGGAAGAGATTCAACTACAGTGTACAAACAAAACAAGCAAAGACATAGAGCAGAATGGGTTAATTTTAGAAATAGTAATTGAAGTGAATGAGAGGGACTTTTTTCAGATACAGCAAGGGAAATGATGAAATTAGCAAAAGGCAAAATATATACCACTAATGAATAAACAGGAGTATGTAATAAATAAATGCTCTTAATAGGTAGTGTTCTGAATTAAGACAGAAATAATTTGGCTTACTGGGATTTGTAGAGACTCTTTAAAAAATGATCTTTTTAAAAAATGGTCGCTGACAAAAGACATGTTAAGAAAATATTGAGACAATGTGAACATGTGCTGATTTCCCAAACTGGATGCTGCAGATTATGAAGACTCCAGAAAGAATATATAGTCATCTTCATTGATTCCCTTAAAATTATTCTTAAGATATGCTTAACAAATTTGGAAGGAATTAAAAGTAAAAGCAAAACAGAAAATATGAACCTGACTGAACAAGCCTAACTGATTCTTGGTATGGCTCAGTGTAAGTTTGTTAAAAAGAAGGATTGTTAAGAGTCTTTACCTCATAAATTCTTAAGTGGTAAGTTCGAATTCTTAAAAGTAATAAGATTCATATCTTCTCAATATATTTATAAAGTTCTTGGTGATGGTTTCTTTCTACGATAACAGTGAATTTATAGATAGAATAGACCCAGATTTTCCAGTTAAGTAGTTCTAATGAATAAAACAGGGAATAACTAATGAAATATGAAGATCATGTACTACTTTGTCCCTCCTCTGTCCATGTCCACATGAAGCTAAGTTAGAGAAATAACACGCATGCTCCTTTTGAATGTACTTAGAATGAAATCACACTTCCCTCAGTCTTTCTCTGATCAAAATGGCTAACATTGCATTCTGTGTTTTCACTTAGAGCAAAGGAGGTAGCGCTTCATCACAGAATATGAAGAGACTTGAAATAATATTTTAAAAGACTTTTATAGCACTTACATTCTAAATATCTCATATAATAAATTTCAAAACAATAAGCTATTAATAACCCATGCTCACATAATCTTATAAATAAAGCAGTGTACTTTGAGAATCTTAAATCACTAATGTTTTTTATGTCTGTGTTTTTTGTCTCCTCTATGAACAGGTCTGCACTAGTCTGCATTAATTAAATTTAAGTAGGATTTCTGAGCCTGGATCATCATTAAGTCTGTGGCCCTGATTTAAATCTGCAGTAAAACATTTCTCCATTAAGTCTTGTGCTTTTGTGTCATATTTCATATACTGGTTGTCTCTTAATTAAATCCATGATGGTCCACCAAGACAGAAATAATTTGGCTTACTGGGATTTGTAGAGACTCTTTAAAAAATGATCTTTTTAAAAAATGGTCGCTGACAAAAGACATGTTAAGAAAATATTGAGACAATGTGAACATGTGCTGATTTCCCAAACTGGATGCTGCAGATTATGAAGACTCCAGAAAGAATATATAGTCATCTTCATTGATTCCCTTAAAATTATTCTTAAGATATGCTTAACAAATTTGGAAGGAATTAAAAGTAAAAGCAAAACAGAAAATATGAACCTGACTGAACAAGCCTAACTGATTCTTGGTATGGCTCAGTGTAAGTTTGTTAAAAAGAAGGATTGTTAAGAGTCTTTACCTCATAAATTCTTAAGTGGTAAGTTCGAATTCTTAAAAGTAATAAGATTCATATCTTCTCAATATATTTATAAAGTTCTTGGTGATGGTTTCTTTCTACGATAACAGTGAATTTATAGATAGAATAGACCCAGATTTTCCAGTTAAGTAGTTCTAATGAATAAAACAGGGAATAACTAATGAAATATGAAGATCATGTACTACTTTGTCCCTCCTCTGTCCATGTCCACATGAAGCTAAGTTAGAGAAATAACACGCATGCTCCTTTTGAATGTACTTAGAATGAAATCACACTTCCCTCAGTCTTTCTCTGATCAAAATGGCTAACATTGCATTCTGTGTTTTCACTTAGAGCAAAGGAGGTAGCGCTTCATCACAGAATATGAAGAGACTTGAAATAATATTTTAAAAGACTTTTATAGCACTTACATTCTAAATATCTCATATAATAAATTTCAAAACAATAAGCTATTAATAACCCATGCTCACATAATCTTATAAATAAAGCAGTGTACTTTGAGAATCTTAAATCACTAATGTTTTTTATGTCTGTGTTTTTTGTCTCCTCTATGAACAGGTCTGCACTAGTCTGCATTAATTAAATTTAAGTAGGATTTCTGAGCCTGGATCATCATTAAGTCTGTGGCCCTGATTTAAATCTGCAGTAAAACATTTCTCCATTAAGTCTTGTGCTTTTGTGTCATATTTCATATACTGGTTGTCTCTTAATTAAATCCATGATGGTCCACCAACACAGACTATTAAAATAACTATACTTTGCTCTTGACATATTTATGACACAGAGTCATAAGACTATAGACTGATACTTGAACTACTCACTAGAAATGCTGATAAGATTATGATGAAGGTAAGATTAGAACATTCCTCTTCTTTCTCTCCTCTTCTTTCTAGAGATTTATTTTTATAACTGCGGTTCACTTCTATTTCAGATTCTAACTTTTTCCCCAGGCCATCTGAACGTTCTTTCATTGTAGAATAACTGCCAATTAATAGTCAATGGAAACCTTGCAGAGTTAATTTGTATCACGTGATATTAATATAAATATTCAGCTATATTCTCCTCTGAGCTTTGTTCTATTCACAGCTGCAAATAAATACGTTAATCTAGATATATGTTTGCCAAGCCATTAGGTGTTCAGACTGAAGAAAATTTACAAGGACTGAAAAGAGAAAATAGCCCTGAATGAGACAGCAGTTAACTTTTAGATGGGGTGAAAGGAAGTGCACATATGTCAAGCTCAGATATACTGAATTTTCAATCTGCTCACCACAAAGAATGATGGTGTCTTCCCCGAGTGAATTTTCAGAGAACCTCTTCCTCAGAGCATACGGTGAAAGACAGTTTCCAGTTTGTTTTGTTTGCTTTCAGTAGCTTGATGTATACTCTGTTTTTTGTTTGTTTGTTTGTTTGTTTTCATTTTTCTTAGAAACATTTTTTTTTAATTGTTTGTTTGGGAAGTAAGGGGTAGGGCCCTGAAAGAGGAGATGTGTGATGAAAGGATCAGAAAATTTCAAATGTTTGGAAGCAGTATCAAAGCAGAGACTACGGCCAGAGCAACTAGGAAACTCCTCATCAGGTAATTTAACACAAATAGGCATTATCTAATACAAACCCAGTGAGGAGTCTTTAAATCCACTTATCTGTTTCTTAGAATCAGTAGGTATTCTGCAGCTTAAAATTAGAACAATAAAAGTAGGATTTCTCCTGATTTTTTGCATAAAACATTTCTCCATTAAGTCTTGTGCTTTTGTGTCATATTTCATATACTGGTTGTCTCTTAATTAAATCCATGATGGTCCACCAACACAGACTATTAAAATAACTATACTTTGCTCTTGACATATTTATGACACAGAGTCATAAGACTATAGACTGATACTTGAACTACTCACTAGAAATGCTAATAAGATTATGATGAAGGTAAGATTAGAACATTCCTCTTCTTTCTCTCCTCTTCTTTCTAGAGATTTATTTTTATAACTGCGGTTCACTTCTATTTCAGATTCTAACTTTTTCCCCAGGCCATCTGAACGTTCTTTCATTGTAGAATAACTGCCAATTAATAGTCAATGGAAACCTTGCAGAGTTAATTTGTATCACGTGATATTAATATAAATATTCAGCTATATTCTCCTCTGAGCTTTGTTCTATTCACAGCTGCAAATAAATACGTTAATCTAGATATATGTTTGCCAAGCCATTAGGTGTTCAGACTGAAGAAAATTTACAAGGACTGAAAAGAGAAAATAGCCCTGAATGAGACAGCAGTTAACTTTTAGATGGGGTGAAAGGAAGTGCACATATGTCAAGCTCAGATATACTGAATTTTCAATCTGCTCACCACAAAGAATGATGGTGTCTTCCCCGAGTGAATTTTCAGAGAACCTCTTCCTCAGAGCATACGGTGAAAGACAGTTTCCAGTTTGTTTTGTTTGCTTTCAGTAGCTTGATGTATACTCTGTTTTTTGTTTGTTTGTTTGTTTGTTTTCATTTTTCTTAGAAACATTTTTTTTTAATTGTTTGTTTGGGAAGTAAGGGGTAGGGCCCTGAAAGAGGAGATGTGTGATGAAAGGATCAGAAAATTTCAAATGTTTGGAAGCAGTATCAAAGCAGAGACTACGGCCAGAGCAACTAGGAAACTCCTCATCAGGTAATTTAACACAAATAGGCATTATCTAATACAAACCCAGTGAGGAGTCTTTAAATCCACTTATCTGTTTCTTAGAATCAGTAGGTATTCTGCAGCTTTTAAAAATAATACTAGACAATTCATCATTCAGACCAATTTTTTTCAGTATAAGTTTTTAAGAGTACTGCAAAAAGGAGAGATTAACTCATAGTTTTATTTCAGCATCGGTCTGCAATGAACAATGTGAGTATGAAATAAATTCTAATGTCTTGTCAAGAATAGCAGCTACAGTCAGGCAGCTCCACTAAACACATTAAATCTAATAAAATCACCCTCACGTACTTCTGACACTAGTAGTAATTAAAATAACTTGTTTCAAAAAAAATTGGTCCTATACATGAATACTTATTGGCAATTATTTCTTAGTTCTTCAAACTAAAGATAACATAATTTGATTCTCACACAATTTTCTTGTAAATGCGGTTCATATTGGGTTTTATATGCAGCTTAAGACTGTTAATTGCCATTTTGAGCCTCACAGTAAAATAGAGTTCAATATGTCGCTTTTCTCAAGCATAGAGAAATGTTTGAGAAATGCTTGTCTTAGTCTAATGAACTGTGAATAATTTACATCCTGAGTCCTATTTTTCAGTATAAGTGGTTCTGACTTTTCTTAAAGCTTGTAAAGCCTAATCAACTTGTTACATTCATCTGATTAAAGAAATCTATGGCAAAGTAGAAAGATGAATCCAGTGCTTCTTAACGGCTGCTTTGGTGTTGTTTTGATTTCCTTAAGGCCGCTTTTTCACTTGGTTTTATCTTTCCTTTACCATTCTAGACAACGCATAATAAAACAAGGGGTTTTATTTTCCATATTTGTGAGAAAATATTATCTGACTTAAAATAATTTCAAAATCTCCTAGTTCTTGGCAGGCACATTCTTGAATTTAGAGACCTAGCTGTTCTGTCAAGAAGAAAAAGGAACTCTTTTAGGGTGTGAATATTTTTTATTTCTGAAAAAATCGCAAACATGAGATGTGATTCCAGCCACTTCTGAGCGTGTGTGCTTAACAGAGCTATGCCGAGATCAAGACGGCGAATCTACATTCAGCCAATGAAAACAGCAGCTTTGTGTCACCGGCACGAGGGTGGAGAAGACACTGCTCGAGATTTTGGAAAAGAAGTAAGCGAATTTCATATTCACTAGGTATTGGCTCAAGAATCATTTTTCCGGTAAAAAGATATAATTTTTAAAAGATTTAGAAATATATTAGAGAACGTGTGAGTCAAAAGAAATTTTAGAGACAATTTAATTTTACTCTTCATTTTGTAACAGAGGAAGCTAAAGTCTAGAAAAATTAAGTAACACATTTATTGGTCTATAACCATGAGGCAGAATGACTGGTAATAGAATAAGGGGAATCGTGATGTCGATTCTCTAAAATTAGGAATACAAGAAGGAGACATATCAACGAAGGGCCCAACAAACAGCTATTCTTTCTGAGACCATAGTATGTGTGGCTGCCAAGAAAACAGATCCTTGCTTGAAGCTACATGCCTGCAAGCTAGGGGGTCTCCTTACCTTCAAAGTTATAAAATATACCGGGAAGTGAGAGCAAGGTACGGGGCGGGAGCGGGGGGGATAATTAATTTTCACTTTGAAAGTACCCAAGTATTGAAAGTCTATGAAGTTAAATGGCAGAATGAAATCCCACTGTGTGTATATTTGTATATATAGTTGTATTTGTATATGTTATTGTTTGTGAGTTATAATACATCAGAAGAATTATCTGGCAAGACTAGAATGTGGATATCAACTATTCGAAAATTCAAGATGTGGAAACTGAAATAGAGCCACTGGCAAGAAAGATGAGGATGCACTGAAGTCAAATTGGGCAGTAAATGGTCAACAAGGAGAAGATTGGCCAGGAGCCCTCATCCAAGGACCAGCACAAGAGGAATGATGGCTTATGTGTCATGGAAAATCAGAACCTATGCACAAGAGAAAAGTATATGATCAGAGGCTGGCAACTTTTTTTTTTCAGCTAAGGGCTACATAGTAAATATTTGGGGCTTTGAAGGTTAGGTGGTCACTGTCATAAGTACTGCAATCTGCCAGCCATGCACAATGTATAAACAAGTGGGCATAGCTATGTTCCAATAAAACTTCACTTACAAAAAAAGGAACCAGGTGGATCTGACCTGAAAGCTATAACTTGTCTATGATTGTTCTAGATAGAAAAGTATATACAGATATTAGACAGATAGATATGAGGTAGGGAGAGAAAGAGAGATATAAAGCTTTTCCCCTTAATAAGGAAAATATCTACTTATTTCTGGGGTTGTAACTAAATATACTCTGAGAATAATAAGGGAGTGTAGGTGTCTATTAAAAAATAAAGAACATATCTTTTCTCCAAATAGCCTCCCTACCAGAGACAGCACAAATTTTAAAAAAATACAAATTCATTCAGAGCCTATGATTACCCCTCCCCCCAAGGCTTTGCATTACAGACTACAATTCTGGACCATACTTAACTCTTTCATTTCACTTTTTACCATTGCCCTTCCTGTCTATTACAGTTTAGCTCAATTGCCTTGTAACTTTTCGAACACTGAAATTGACACCAAAGTCATTTAGCATCTTGTCTCCACTGAGTAAAACCTGCCTTCTCATATGTTGCTATGATTGACTTTACTTCAATATTCAGATCATCCTTCAATATTCAAGGCATCAGGTCATACCTTCCCTTTTTACTTTTTTTGTAACACATTTGTCAGTGTCAGAAATTAGCTTTTTTGGCTCCATAACTAGAATCAATCTGCTACAAGGAAAAGTAATATGCTTGTGATAGTTCTCACTATATTCTTGGACTCATAAGAGTGACTGACACATGGTAGAAGCCCATTAAAGATTTTTAAATGAATAAACCTGATAAACTTTTTCATACATTTTCTTTTGTGATGCTCAGAACTGCCTTGCAATGCGTTATATGTCTTATTGCTAGACAATAAAATGAAGTCTCAGAGAAATTATATGATTTGACTACATTTACTGAGTTATAACATGACCTAAAGGCTTCCCTGGTGTCTCAGAGGTTAAAGAATCTACCTGCAATGCTGGGGACCTGGGTTCGAGCCCTGGGTCAGGAAGATCCATAGATGAAGAAATGGCAACTGACTCCAGAATTCTTGCATGGAGAAGTCCATGGACAAAGGAGCCTGGTAGGCTATAGTCCATGAGATTGCAGAGTTGGACTGAGCGACTAACATATACACCCTTACAGTGCGAGCTTGGAATCTTAGCCACTGGACCACATGGGAAGTCCCAGGATCCTTGTTCTTAAACAATACATTTTGTTGTATTTATACAAATACAGTCTGCCTACAAGACAGTTAGATTTAAACAACAGTAAATGATGTATCATTTCCTATGGTTGCTGTAACAGATTATCTCAAATTGGTGACAATTCAAGCTTATTCTCTTACAGTTCTGGAAATCGGAATTCTGGAATCAATCTTATGAGACTAAAATCTAGTCAGAAAGGCCTAATTTTTAACTCTCCAGCAGAGAATCCCTTCTTTCATCTTTTCTAGCTTCTAGATACCCAGTGTACTCCTTGGTTTATGGCTGTTCCTTCATGTTCAAAACCAGTGTGTAATATCTTCTGCTTCTGACTCTGCTTATCTCTGTTTCCATCATCTTTTTCTGACTCGGATCCTCCTATATCCTTCTTGTAAGGATGCTTGTGGTTATATTTAGGTTCACCTTGATAATCCAGGTTAATCTGCCCTTCTCAGCATCCTTAATTTAATCAATCTAACTGCCTCTGCCAAGTGTCTTGTACCTTATGAGGTTATCATTTGCAGGTTCTAGAGATTAGGATGTGGAAATCTTTGGAAGGCTACCACAAATAATAACTAGCCAACTGTTCAATATCAATTATTTTAATCACTTAACCAAGTATAAGTGGAATGAAAGTGAATTAGTCATATCGTTACTGCTCAAATGTCAATCTGACCCCTTTTGCTAAATTGCCACCCCTACACCTGTTACCTGCATCTCATTTTCAGCCTGCTTTCATTTCCCCACATCACTGCCACCATTCACAACTATAAAATTTACTCTTCCTTCTAGTGGAACATATACTCTGTGAAGGAAGGAATTTTGACAGATTTGTTCACAGATGTATCCCACCCCTGATGCCTAAAACAATATCTAGAACATGACAGGCTATGTTAGGCACATATTTATCAATAATTGTTTGATAAATAACAGACACATGAATAAACATCAGTGCACAGATCTCTCAGATCTGAGAGAACTTAGTAAAGTTGATGAGAAAAGTTAAGCTTCATTAACTTAGTTTTTAATTGACTATTTAAAAGTATTTTAAACAGATTATTCTGCTACAATCATGAGATGCTGAGAAAAATGATGTTATCCACATGGGAAGTCCCAGGATCCTTGTTCTTAAACAATACATTTTGTTGTATTTATACAAATACAGTCTGCCTACAAGACAGTTAGATTTAAACAACAGTAAATGATGTATCATTTCCTATGGTTGCTGTAACAGATTATCTCAAATTGGTGACAATTCAAGCTTATTCTCTTACAGTTCTGGAAATCGGAATTCTGGAATCAATCTTATGAGACTAAAATCTAGTCAGAAAGGCCTAATTTTTAACTCTCCAGCAGAGAATCCCTTCTTTCATCTTTTCTAGCTTCTAGATACCCAGTGTACTCCTTGGTTTATGGCTGTTCCTTCATGTTCAAAACCAGTGTGTAATATCTTCTGCTTCTGACTCTGCTTATCTCTGTTTCCATCATCTTTTTCTGACTCGGATCCTCCTATATCCTTCTTGTAAGGATGCTTGTGGTTATATTTAGGTTCACCTTGATAATCCAGGTTAATCTGCCCTTCTCAGCATCCTTAATTTAATCAATCTAACTGCCTCTGCCAAGTGTCTTGTACCTTATGAGGTTATCATTTGCAGGTTCTAGAGATTAGGATGTGGAAATCTTTGGAAGGCTACCACAAATAATAACTAGCCAACTGTTCAATATCAATTATTTTAATCACTTAACCAAGTATAAGTGGAATGAAAGTGAATTAGTCATATCGTTACTGCTCAAATGTCAATCTGACCCCTTTTGCTAAATTGCCACCCCTACACCTGTTACCTGCATCTCATTTTCAGCCTGCTTTCATTTCCCCACATCACTGCCACCATTCACAACTATAAAATTTACTCTTCCTTCTAGTGGAACATATACTCTGTGAAGGAAGGAATTTTGACAGATTTGTTCACAGATGTATCCCACCCCTGATGCCTAAAACAATATCTAGAACATGACAGGCTATGTTAGGCACATATTTATCAATAATTGTTTGATAAATAACAGACACATGAATAAACATCAGTGCACAGATCTCTCAGATCTGAGAGAACTTAGTAAAGTTGATGAGAAAAGTTAAGCTTCATTAACTTAGTTTTTAATTGACTATTTAAAAAGTATTTTAAACAGATTATTCTGCTACAATCATATGGCCTTATTTTTGAACTCTTTATGATGACAAAAGCATGCAATCCATTATTATAATATACCCAAGGGATGGGATAGCATCTGGAACATGATAGGCACTCAATAAAATTTGCTGAGTAAATAAATGGATCACAGATCCATGTACATAAGACTCCTTTGATAGACTCATAGCTGAAAATTAACTTTTTCACATGCCAAAAAAGACTATGTGTTAATTGGTTATAACAGAATTCTAGTAGTATAATCTAATATTATATTTAAATACATACCTCTTCCATGGTTTTTAATGCTATAAATTGTATGTGCTGCTGTGAGGGTGTGTGCAAGAAAGAGAAGGAATTGGAACATCACTATAGTAAAATGGATTTTTTTCCCCATTTTTAACAAAAAAAAATCAGTTAGAATCTAATCTGATTTTTTGTTCTTTGGAATGAGAACTTCCCACAATCATTTTGACAGAAGCAAAGAAGAATATAGAGTCCAGATATTTAGTAGGGCTTGAAACTATCAGCCACTTTGTTATAAACGAAGTGGTATAAGAAACACTATACTGATTCCTTTAATCACACCACAGTCAAGATCATTCTTTTAATTGATGGGGTACTGAGATGAGGATTAAGACTGAAATATATTGTCATATGAGGCTTCCCCAGTGGCTCAGTGGTAAAGAATCCACCAGCCAATATAGGACACTAAGGTTCAATCCCTGGGTCAGAAAGATCCCCTGGGTAAGGGAATGGTAGCCCACTCCAGTATTCTTGCCTGGAGAATCCCAAGGACAGAGGAGCCTGGCAGGCTATAATCCAGAGGGTTGCAAAGAATCAGGCCTGACTGATGCAGGCATATGCACATATTGCTATATGTAAATTACCAGAAGTCTGAAATGAGGCAAATCTTACTTAGTTGAGGTCATCTCAAGGAATTTTTTCTATTTTATAGTGCCTAACACTGTCATTCATTTAAATATGAGCAGACAGTAGAATTAATTTTGACCTATCTAACTACATCAACCCTTATGACCCAAAGAACATATATATGCACTGTCCTTTGCATTTAACTTTATTATATAAAAAAATTCTAGACTGAATAGGATGAAGTAGTTTGAGAGGTAACTGGTCCATGTTCCTCTACCACAGTTCCGTTTTTGCTCTTTGTGTGGATATCTGAGTAACTCCTATGATATATTCCCTGCATTTGGAAGTTCTCCTTAGTCCTAACTTAAATGCCTCAAATATATCTTATTTTAATTTAATTTGTTTTAATAATGTTAGCCCCTCTGTGGACAATAGCCCCACATCCATCTGAACGTGCTAGATTGCTTCATCTTTTATGTGTGGTACATAACTCTTTTGAAATTGTCCTTTGAAAAGCAAAGATCCTAACTTTCCAAGAAGCCTTCTGTGATTAATGTGAAATGGCTATCTGCTGGTAAAGGAGCCTCAAAAGGCTCCCTGTCAGGTTGCCAAACCATAGTTAGAAGTGCCCTGAATACCCCTGCAAAAATGTGGCTTTGAAATCCCCTTGCATTATCACTGTACAGATGTATCTTAATTTCAAATCAGATAAACTGTCAATTCTATTTAAATAATCCTCACCCTCACAGAGGCTGAAACTATCCTTTACTCCCCCATTCCTCCCTTATCTTCTTTTAAAAAATGAAACCACCACAAAGCTGGAATGGTGAATGTTTTACTTTATTTTTTTTTAAGTAAAAGTGGAGTTGGCAGTGATGTTAAAATTTATTGGCCCACTTCAGTAAAAAAATAAAATCTACAGATGGACTTATGATATTTCACTTTTATTCTTATTCTACATAGCTGGACTCCTGTTTAAGTAGGAGGTGTGGAAATTAATTATTTTTCTCCCATGTGTACCATCTTTGTGGCTTCTGTCACAAATAAGCACACTGTGGATTTTTAGAACCAGAATTCTGCCTCCAACAATGCCTCATTAAGTGGATAAGATCACCAAGTCAAACTTGGTGATTGGCTCAACTTAGTCATCTGATTCACTGTCTGTTCAGTATGGAGGAAGGGCAAAAGCAATCTGTCAATAGTTTATACAGTGGTAGAGCTCAAACTAGAGAAAGGGAAGAGAAGTTTCAAGTCAAAGAGACCTTAAAGATCACTTAGTCAACCTCTTCACTTACAACGAAGAAAATTATTCTGGAGAGCTTGAGATTATTTTCTAGGGTCCCCCAAGGAGTTCAAGGCAAGGTTTCCTTACAGTTCCACACTGCCACTTTCATCACTTACTAAAATAAAACTCCATCAGCAGCTCTACAGTAGACTCATGATGAAGGGGTTCATGGGTATGTTTTACACCGTCCTTTGGAAAACTACATCACTCTGTGTCTTAAAATAATTTGATGTCCTCCCATTACCTTCGGCACAAAATTCAAACCTTGGCATATACCTTCCTTCATAATCTGCCTCTTGAATTACTGGTGTCCTGAATTAAAATTATCTTACAGATTCCCTTATTAGCAGTTCGCTAAATATGCCATTCTAGCACCTATCTTCTGCCTCATAAACACTGCTTATTCCCTCTGCCTGGCCTCCTCTTTAGGAAGAAGCAACCAGCTAATAACGCATGCCTTCATGAGCAGAGTGAGCATTATGTTTTTGAGGAAGCATTTCCTAAGCCTCTCCAGGCCATTTAGGAACTTGTTTCTGTGATTTTCCCATAACACCTATATTGCACACTTCTTTTACATCTCTCCTAATACTCTATTATAAGCATAGATTTTCTGGAATCTTCTGTTAATATAACCACCATGATCATAGAGACTTTAACTTCTTCATTTCTGTATTCCCATGCCTAACATTCACTCGTGCCCAGTTCCTTACTCCGGTAGGCACACACACACACACACACACACACACACACACACACACACACACTATATAGATAGATAGATAGATAGATATAGATATAGATATTTGTTGAATGAATGAATCAAAATAGACATGTTTAAATTAAATCAGTCCTCTCCATTTCATTTTTATTTCTTCCTCTATGCCTACATTCACCACTATTTAGACTTCTACCATCATTTCTCTTTTGGGCAGATAAGCATGCCATTCCTAATAATGAAATAATTCCCAGCAACTCTTTAATTGCTTTCATTTTCAACTATAACTCCCAGGGGCACACAACAAAGGCTAGGACTCTGCAGCACAAAGTGAAGTGGGGATTTGGCAATCTGACCATTAACTGGATCAATGTAGATAACCAAATAATTTAATGCCTGCAGGAGAAGAGGTAAGTGACTATGTCTGGCATTGTGCTTCATATTTATTTTTCTTTAAAAAAACAAAATATGTGGAAATTTTGTGGATATTCAGAGTGAGTTCACTTTTTAGCAATTCTATATAGATCAACTTACTGAGATATGCGTTCAATTTGCACTTCACTTTTTGTGCATGCATTGTCTAAATGGTATCATCCTTTTTCCTAAAATATTATCACTCAGAAGAAGATCTAAAATATACTTCATATGAAGTTCATCTTGTTATAATACTGGGGGAAAAATAAAACAAAGCAAGAATAGGAAACATTTGGATTTAAAACTAACAACTAGTTCTATCCCAAATTATCATGTTACAAGTCATGAAAGCATAAACAATGGTAACATATTCTGCTTAGCTAATCAGGTGAACTATGATAAAATTTACATATATATATATGTGTGTGAGTGTGTGTGTTAACACATATAAAATATGCTTTTAAAATATTACTTCTTTATAACTCTATTAATCAGAAAATTTTGCTAATGGGAACCTAGCTGACCTAAAAAGAGTTCCTAAGAAAAGTACCTTTAAGTGCGTTGCTGTTTTAGAAACAGTCACATAGAAGTGCAATTTATAATAATATTTTGAGATAACTGGTTAATGTTGTTAAACTATTCAAATGTAGTACTTTGTGATTATTCATTCCCATGCCCAGAAATGACAAATACTTAAAAAACAAAGTGCAAAGAAAATAAAAATGTAAACGATTTTATAGACCCGTATTTTGTGTGTGAGAAATAACATATTACAGATTGATGAAAAAAACCAAAAAATTCCTTTATGCTGAGAAAGAACTAAATTAAAAAATACTTGTGGCCAGTAAGAGTAGACACAGAAATGTGTGTGTGTGTTGTGTATTTGTAGAAACAAAATCAAGTCATAGTATCAAGAAAAAGGAAAACAGAAATATCATGCAAAGTATCTTTCTGCATTTTCAATAAATCTATTCTTTAGCAGCTTCATGGATAGCCATTTCTTTTCTCTTGATACTGTTATGACATGTCTCGCAAAGTGATAAGATGGTAGTTTGAAAACACATCATGGAGATACCCTTTCATGCAGGAGACAACGAGGCCCATCTGCAAAGAGTCTTCTATAGATTGTGGTCACCTAGCCAGTTTTTCAGGGAAGTTTTGTTTCTTCCTTAATGGACCACTTAAGTATAATATTTGTAAAATTAAGGTGTAAGATTCATACATTAAAATTATTAGTAATTTGGATCATTCCTATAATTTTTGTTTCTTAGAATTCTCTTGCATTTTTTAGGTACCATAGTGGTAAAGAGCTCGCCTGCCAATGGAGGAGATATAATACGACATGGGTTGGATCCTTGGGTTTGTAAGATCCCCTGGAGAACTTCGTGACAACCTATTCTAGTATTCTTGACTGAACAGAGGAGGCTGACAGACTACAGTCCGTGGAGCTGCAAAGAGCTGGACATGACAAAAGTGACTTAGCAGCATTCATAAAATACATTTCCTTTCTCCAGCGTAACTAGTGAATATGTAAATTTTACTTTTCTTCTTTTAACTTTATTCACAGTACCCAAAGGATTTATACTCACCCAGCATTCTTTGGTGAAGTATAAATAGTTCCGTGAGTATTCCTGGTGATTGTCAAGGAAGAGGGGAGGGGTGGATGGGGTATTTGGGCTTAGAAGATGAAAACTGGTATATACAGAATGGATAATCAGCAAGGTCCTATGGTGTATCATGGGGAACTCTATTCAATATCTTGTGATAAACTAGAATGGACAAGAATATAAAAAAAGAATGATATATATGTAGAACTGAATCACTTTGCAAGCAATTAACATCACACTGTAAATCAACATATGTCAATTAAATAAAATAAAAAAAAAACAGGTAGCATGGAAATTAACTGATATTTAATGGAAATCATTTGGACTACATTATTTATAGGCTTCCTAACTTTATTTTATCAGATGTTCATAGAAAACTTAGCCTGATTTCAATGATGCCTTTATTCAATGAATAAATCAACAAAGCAGTTTCCTCTATGACAAGAACGAGTCATTGCAGCACTGTTTACAATAGCCATGTAAAGTCCAACTATAGAACTACGGAAATGTATCAAAAAAAGACAGATTATCAAAGTTTTGATTTCTATCCTTAGCATTGGAAACCATTTTTTTTAACGTTATGACATGTCTCAAAGTGATAAGATGGTAGTTTGAAAACACATCATGGAGATACCCTTTCATGCAGGAGACAACGAGGCCCATCTGCAAAGAGTCTTCTATAGATTGTGGTCACCTAGCCAGTTTTTCAGGGAAGTTTTGTTTCTTCCTTAATGGACCACTTAAGTATAATATTTGTAAAATTAAGGTGTAAGATTCATACATTAAAATTATTAGTAATTTGGATCATTCCTATAATTTTTGTTTCTTAGAATTCTCTTGCATTTTTTAGGTACCATAGTGGTAAAGAGCTCGCCTGCCAATGGAGGAGATATAATACGACATGGGTTGGATCCTTGGGTTTGTAAGATCCCCTGGAGAACTTCGTGACAACCTATTCTAGTATTCTTGACTGAACAGAGGAGGCTGACAGACTACAGTCCGTGGAGCTGCAAAGAGCTGGACATGACAAAAGTGACTTAGCAGCATTCATAAAATACATTTCCTTTCTCCAGCGTAACTAGTGAATATGTAAATTTTACTTTTCTTCTTTTAACTTTATTCACAGTACCCAAAGGATTTATACTCACCCAGCATTCTTTGGTGAAGTATAAATAGTTCCGTGAGTATTCCTGGTGATTGTCAAGGAAGAGGGGAGGGGTGGATGGGGTATTTGGGCTTAGAAGATGAAAACTGGTATATACAGAATGGATAATCAGCAAGGTCCTATGGTGTATCATGGGGAACTCTATTCAATATCTTGTGATAAACTAGAATGGACAAGAATATAAAAAAAGAATGATATATATGTAGAACTGAATCACTTTGCAAGCAATTAACATCACACTGTAAATCAACATATGTCAATTAAATAAAATAAAAAAAAAACAGGTAGCATGGAAATTAACTGATATTTAATGGAAATCATTTGGACTACATTATTTATAGGCTTCCTAACTTTATTTTATCAGATGTTCATAGAAAACTTAGCCTGATTTCAATGATGCCTTTATTCAATGAATAAATCAACAAAGCAGTTTCCTCTATGACAAGAACGAGTCATTGCAGCACTGTTTACAATAGCCATGAAAGCAACCTAAAGGTCCAACTATAGAACTACAGAGGAATAGATAAAGAAGATATGGTGCATATATACAATGGAATACTACTCTCAATAAAAAAAATGAACAAAATAATGCTATTTGCAGCAACATGGATGGACCCAGAGAATGTCATACTGAGTGAAATAAGTCAGGCACAGAAAGACAAATATCATATGATATCCCTTATATGTAGAATCTAAAAAAGGGGAAGATTACAAAGGGACTTATTTACAAAACAGATGTAGAACCATGGATGTAGAAAACAAACTAATGGTTACCAGGGAATGAGGAGGAGAGGGATAAATTGTGAGATTAGGACTAATATATGTACACTACCACATACAAAATAGATTATAAATAACCTGCTTATAGCACAGGGAACTTCACTCAATACTCAGCAATGGCCTACATGGAAGGCTCTTTTAAAAAAGAAAACAGAAGTGGAGTCGCAGATGTAGAAGACAAACATGGTCACTAGGGGATAAGGCTTGGGGAAGAGGGTTAATTGGGAGATGGGAATTGACACATACCCACTACTATGAATAAAATATATTAACTAATAAGAACCTTCTCTACATACAGCACAGGGAACTCTCCCCAGTAGTCTACAGTAGCCTATATGGGAAAAGAATCTAAAACAAAAGGGATGATCACCTAATCTATGACAAAGGTGGCAAGAATATTCACTGCAGAAAAGAGAGCCTCTTAGATAAATGTGTTGGAGAATTTAGTGCACTATGTATAAAAACATAAAATTAGAACATTCTCTAACACCATATACAAAAATTAAGGATTAAAAAAATTAGGATTAAAGACCTAAATGTAAGTCTGGACACTATAAAACTCTTACAGGAAAGGCAAAAAAAAAAAAAAAACAAACTTTGACATAAATAAATCACAGCATGATCTTTTTTGACCCACCTCCTAGAATAATGAAAATAAAAACAAAAACAACCATTTAGGACCTAACTAGACTTAAAGCTTAAAACTTTGCACAAGAAAGGAAGTCATAAAAAGACTAAAAGACAACCCTCCAAATAGAAGAAAATATTTACAAACAAAGCAGCCGACAAAGGCTTAATTTCCACAATAGGCAAACAGCACATGAAGTCCATATCCAAAAAAATAAACAATCCAATCAAAAACTGGGTGGACATCCCAAATAGATATCTTTCCAAAGAAAACACACAGATGCACATGAAAAAATGCTCACCATCACTAATTTTTAGAGAAATGCAAATCAAAACTACAAAAACTACAATGATATATCCCCTCATGCCAGCGAAAATGGCCATTATCAAAAATTCTACAAACAATAAATACTGGAGAGGCTGTGGATAAAAGGGAACCCTCTTACACCATGGGTGAGAATGTAAATTGGTATAGCCACTGTGAACACCAGTACAAAAACGAGGTATAGAACTACCATATGATCCAGCAATCTCACTACTGAGCATATACCCTGAGAAAATTATAACTCAAAAATACACATGTACCCAAGTGTTCACTGAAGCACTCTATAATGTCCGGGACATGGAAACAACCTAGATGTCCAATGACAGATGAATGGATAAAGAAGTTGCGGATTCATGTATACAATGGAATAGTACACAATCAAAGAAAGGAACAAATTTGAGTCAGTTCAGATGGTGGATAGAGCCTGTTACACAGAGTGAAGTAAGTCAAAAAAAGAAAAAACTACTGTATGTTAACACATATATATGGAATCTAGAGAAAACTACTGATGAACCTATTTTCATGGCGGGGATATAGACAAAGATGTAGAGAAGGGACTTGTGGGCACAGGGCATGAAGGAAAGAAGGGGGCAACCCGAGAGAGCAGCATTGACATATACCCTACCATGCATAAAACAAATAGCTAGCAGGAAGTTGCTGTTTAGCACCAGATGGTTATACAGGCACTCAGCAATGATCCAGAGGGGTGGAATGGAGGCATGGGAAGGAGGTTCAAGAGGGCGAGGATATATACGTATGACTGGTTCACATTGTTGTACAGCAGAAACCAACACACCATTGTAAAGCAATGGATATATGTATAATAGATCCATTTTGCTCTATACCTGAAACTAATACAACATTGTAAATTAATTATTCTCCATTTTTAAAAAGAAAGTGTAAGTATTAACTGTTATGAGGATTGGAGTTGGATAGAATCATATCTATGAGGTACATTAACATTACAGAAATTTCTGCAAAATTTATTTACTTAATGTTTAGTATTGTCATAGTTATTTCAGGTATTCTCATTTCAAGACACCATACTATAATGAGCTATGTGGCTTATCCAGGATAATATCATTGCTTTATATTCTGATGGTTGGAATAGTCCAACTGCTTCCAATTCTGTGCCTGCATTCTTTCAGACATTAGAGAGGTTGGAATAGCCCAACTGTTCCTAATTCTGTGCCTGCACTGTTTCTAGAGAGGTGTCTTTTTCAGCTGGCAATAGCAAAGGCTTTGCCTCGAGAGTAACAACAGTAACATGTCAAAGAGGGAAATAGGCTTTGTTGTACCTGTGGTTTGATGTAATGGTTGTTAGGCACGGATCCACAGAGAGAAATTTCATGTAGCTCAGAGATAGTCAACATCTGCCATAAGCCTTGACCCTATTTTACAACAGCATCTATAAGCTATGGGGGAACATGTTATTGAAGGATGTCGGATTCCAAGAACCATCACAGCTGTCACTGGGGTTTACTCCATCCACTGGCTGATATGCTTATCATAAAACCACAAACCTTATATTGACTCATGTTCAGATCTTGACTGTTCCCATTATACAAGAAAGAGTTAGAAAATAAACACTTGTAGCAGTTTCAGCTTAATGCTTTTTAGGATTGTGGTGGCTAGACAGTAAATCAAATATTCCCCTTACTTCTTTCCTCACTTTCTACTTTTCCATTAAAACAAACACACAAAAATCAAATAAAGCATCAGCTCATAGATCTTTGTGGTCACGCTGCTAATGCTTGGAACTTGAAAATTAGAGCTAAGGAACAGATGTGATTCAGCTACTAGAGATATGTAAATCATCACAGGCCCATGGGCTGAGACCTTAAAAAACTAATAAATGAATAAAAATAAATCAGGTCAGGTCTGGCAGATACTATCCTCTTTTAAAATAAGAGTTTATCTGCTACATTTAAAATGTATATCCACCAAGGTCCCATGGTATAACCCAGGGGAACTCTGCACAATGTTTTGTGGCAACCTGGATGGGAGCAGGATTTGGGGAGAATGGATGCATATATTTGTATGACTGAGTCCATTCATTGTTCACTTGAAACTATCACAACATTGTTAATCAGTTATACCCTGATACAAAATAAAATGTTTAAAATTAAAATAAGAGTTTAAACAGCACTGTGACTCTGAACATCAACACTGAACTATTGGTAATTATGGCTAACTGGTAGATCATCAAAGAGATGCAGGACTTGAAAGCCAAGATAATGAATAGAAATACTTTTTCAACTTATCTACTAGGTTGTTTAGCTCACCTGAGAAAGTCTCTTGATAAAATGGTTTTCAGAAGCTGGTATCCCTCTATCTTAAAGGTCACTAGCATATCACAAATAATCACTGTGATTATTTCAGTGCCACAAAGGGGTAAGACTGTGATTCTTAGGGGCATACCTCTTTCTATGTTTATTGAGCAGGATCCAAGTCCAGAACCATGCAGTGTTTTATTTCTTTTTCCAGACTCTTGGAAGTACATTAAGAGCAATGTTATATAATACAGAAATCACTATATCCTGAGAGTAAGTATAGGGCACTCTTTCCCTTATGTTTTTTTTGAGCAGGATCCAAGTTCAGCAAACCGGGGTTATCCACCCTGGCTGATATGCTTATCATAAAACCACAAACCTTATATTGACTCATGTTCAGATCTTGACTGTTCCCATTATACAAGAAAGAGTTAGAAAATAAACACTTGTAGCAGTTTCAGCTTAATGCTTTTTAGGATTGTGGTGGCTAGACAGTAAATCAAATATTCCCCTTACTTCTTTCCTCACTTTCTACTTTTCCATTAAAACAAACACACAAAAATCAAATAAAGCATCAGCTCATAGATCTTTGTGGTCACGCTGCTAATGCTTGGAACTTGAAAATTAGAGCTAAGGAACAGATGTGATTCAGCTACTAGAGATATGTAAATCATCACAGGCCCATGGGCTGAGACCTTAAAAAACTAATAAATGAATAAAAATAAATCAGGTCAGGTCTGGCAGATACTATCCTCTTTTAAAATAAGAGTTTATCTGCTACATTTAAAATGTATATCCACCAAGGTCCCATGGTATAACCCAGGGGAACTCTGCACAATGTTTTGTGGCAACCTGGATGGGAGCAGGATTTGGGGAGAATGGATGCATATATTTGTATGACTGAGTCCATTCATTGTTCACTTGAAACTATCACAACATTGTTAATCAGTTATACCCTGATACAAAATAAAATGTTTAAAATTAAAATAAGAGTTTAAACAGCACTGTGACTCTGAACATCAACACTGAACTATTGGTAATTATGGCTAACTGGTAGATCATCAAAGAGATGCAGGACTTGAAAGCCAAGATAATGAATAGAAATACTTTTTCAACTTATCTACTAGGTTGTTTAGCTCACCTGAGAAAGTCTCTTGATAAAATGGTTTTCAGAAGCTGGTATCCCTCTATCTTAAAGGTCACTAGCATATCACAAATAATCACTGTGATTATTTCAGTGCCACAAAGGGGTAAGACTGTGATTCTTAGGGGCATACCTCTTTCTATGTTTATTGAGCAGGATCCAAGTCCAGAACCATGCAGTGTTTTTTTTTTTTTTTTTTTTCCAGACTCTTGGAAGTACATTAAGAGCAATGTTATATAATACAGAAAACACTATATCCTGAGAGTAAGTTAGATCAAGGCTGCTTGGCAAGGTGGTCTCTTGTCCCACTATTAAAAAATGGACCACTATTCACTTTTATGGTGTTAATGGATCTCACGGAAAAATCTAATTGCCAGTTACTGTTGAGTTATCGGGTTTCCCAGGTGGGGCAGTGTGGGGCTCTGAATTGAAAGAGGACTGTTTTAAGCATAAAGAAGCTTAAGCACATGTTTGCAGTTTGGAGCTAAGATGGCGCCTACAGGGAGGGGTGTGGGAGTGAAAAGAAGCTTAAGCACATTGTTTCAGTTTGGAGCTAAGATGGCGCCTACAGGAAGGGATATGGAAATGAAGGGAAGCTTAAGTGCATTGTTTAAAGAAGCTTAAGCACATGTTTGCAGCTAAGATGGCGCCTACAGGAAGAGGCAGGGCGTGATCTAAATTGTTAATTGATAGTCAAAATTTCTGATTGGTTCCCCTGGCTTCCGCGCTCGTGAATGATTGCTTGGCCTTTAGCTTGATTGGTGTAATCTATAGGAAGTCCCGTGCAAAACCCCCTTCACTTGCCTATAAATGCTGTGGCTCTTTATTAATAAAGCGGAACTACTTCGATGGAACCCCTGTCGCGTCTGATTGTCCCTTGCCTCAGCCGAGGGGCTGCGGGGCGGACAGTTCAAGATTTGCCTCTCTCCGAGATCTCCCGGTTCTGCCGGGAGTAATCCCTGCTGCCTTCCCTTTCTGCGGAAGGTCCCCGCAGGGCAGTGTTAAAGAATCCACCTGTCGATGCAGGAGACATAAGGGAGATGGGTTGAATCCCTGGGTTGGGAAGATCTCCTGGAGTAGGAAAGAGTAACCCACACCAGTATTCTTGCCTGGAAAATTCCATGGACAGGGGAGTCTGGTGGGCCATGGGTCCAGAAAGTCAGATATGACTGAGCACACACACATGCTGAGACATCACTTCGCTCTTTTCGCACTTCTGCCCCTGCCCCTGAACAGTTTCTCCATCTTGTCTTAGTGCTTTTGCGATCCCATGACCTCCTTTGTGAGATCTCTTCACGTGTCTTGGGCTGACAAGAGACTCCATGACAGAAATAGTGTGATGCTAAAGGCCCTCATGTGGAAAGCTTTTTTCATGAATTCTAATTGGTCTGTGAAAACAGTGCCTTGATAAGGTGGCTATAACAGCACCAGTTTCTCGCCCAACTCTAATTTATAACACAAACACATAAGTCTCTTATGGATCTATCTGTCCCATGAATTCCCCAGATTTCCCTTCTCGAATTGCCAGGGATCCCCTCCTAATCCACCAGTGATCCTCATGCCAGCTATACATGATGAAGATCCCTGATTTCTAATCCTGAGGGTGTGAAAGGATTCTCAGGAGAACCAGGTTAAAATGCTGGTTCGCATACCTACTGAATTTACAATTTTCACAGCTGTGGTAAGAGAAATGGCACTCAGATCAGAAAGTTATTAATGTTTAAAAAAGCTTTTAAACAAATTCCCTTTCTAACCAGTCCAGTCTGAGTCTGATGATTGGCATTTGAGAACTATTTTTTAAATGATATTTATTCAGTTTGAAAGAAAAGGAAATTGTACAGAACAAGATGTCAGTGCTTTGGTAAAGTCAAGGTAGTTTATCACTGTGCTTTCTGTTCATTTTGTAGGACTTCACTGTGTCATGAAAGGAGATTTGGTATGTTTGATGTGGATATGTCAGATGGTATAATAATTACATCCACAAATTCATTATGTGATGATTTTCCTACTATGTCTTTGGTCACAGAAATTAGCAATGCATTTTATTTTCTATGTATCAGAGAACGACTTTTTTTCATTTTAAGTGATTACATGCTCGGAGCTCATGCTAAAACCAGGCTTCCTAGGTGGTGCTAGTGGCAAAGAACCAACCTATCAATGCAAGAGTCATGAAAGACATGGGTTTGATCTCTGGGTTGGGAAGATCCGCTGGAGGAGGACAGAGCCCTGGAAGAGGACAACCCACTCCAGTAATCCCGTGGACAGAGGAGTCTGGTGGGCTACTGTCCATGGGGTTGCAGAGTGTGACAGGACAGAACAACTAACACTCTCACGTGCATTCTCAGATAAATCTAGTGTGGTCCACTAGAGAATCCTAGAGAAGTTGAGGGCTCACTTCTAGAGACAGAGACTAGTAATGCATAAAAGGAGTTAGTTATAGTGACTTGATGGGAAATGACCCTTGAAGGAAAATAGAAAGCCTATCTATATAAAGAGCCTACCTAACAATACTTAGGCCATTGAATAGAACACTGGACAGACTCAGGAGAAACTCGTAAAGCTCCCAACAAAATACTATGTGGTGTCTGAAAATACATCATAAGTTTTCCCTTTTTTTCCCATGCCAGATCTATCTGTCCCATGAATTCCCCAGATTTCCCTTCTCGAATTGCCAGGATCCTCCTAATCCACCAGTGATCCTCATGCCAGCTATACATGATGAAGATCCCTGATTTCTAATCCTGAGGGTGTGAAAGGATTCTCAGGAGAACCAGGTTAAAATGCTGGTTCGCATACCTACTGAATTTACAATTTTCACAGCTGTGGTAAGAGAAATGGCACTCAGATCAGAAAGTTATTAATGTTTAAAAAAGCTTTTAAACAAATTCCCTTTCTAACCAGTCCAGTCTGAGTCTGATGATTGGCATTTGAGAACTATTTTTTAAATGATATTTATTCAGTTTGAAAGAAAAGGAAATTGTACAGAACAAGATGTCAGTGCTTTGGTAAAGTCAAGGTAGTTTATCACTGTGCTTTCTGTTCATTTTGTAGGACTTCACTGTGTCATGAAAGGAGATTTGGTATGTTTGATGTGGATATGTCAGATGGTATAATAATTACATCCACAAATTCATTATGTGATGATTTTCCTACTATGTCTTTGGTCACAGAAATTAGCAATGCATTTTATTTTCTATGTATCAGAGAACGACTTTTTTTCATTTTAAGTGATTACATGCTCGGAGCTCATGCTAAAACCAGGCTTCCTAGGTGGTGCTAGTGGCAAAGAACCAACCTATCAATGCAAGAGTCATGAAAGACATGGGTTTGATCTCTGGGTTGGGAAGATCCGCTGGAGGAGGACAGAGCCCCTGGAAGAGGACAACCCACTCCAGTAATCCCGTGGACAGAGGAGTCTGGTGGGCTACTGTCCATGGGGTTGCAGAGTGTGACAGGACAGAACAACTAACACTCTCACGTGCATTCTCAGATAAATCTAGTGTGGTCCACTAGAGAATCCTAGAGAAGTTGAGGGCTCACTTCTAGAGACAGAGACTAGTAATGCATAAAAGGAGTTAGTTATAGTGACTTGATGGGAAATGACCCTTGAAGGAAAATAGAAAGCCTATCTATATAAAGAGCCTACCTAACAATACTTAGGCCATTGAATAGAACACTGGACAGACTCAGGAGAAACTCGTAAAGCTCCCAACAAAATACTATGTGGTGTCTGCGGATGTGATACAACCTATGAGGGAGTAACACAGCACAGGAGCTCCCCCAAGACCTGCATAATACATGATATGTTCAGCAAAAATAACTTGGGGTACAGAAGTATTTAGCAGAAAGGGAAAACAGCATCTTTAGAGCCCATGTTCTACTAGAGGGGATCCCCAAACAGAAGTTTGGGCAGGGGACCCGCTGGAACAGCACCGCCATCTGGGTGGCGAGGGTTATATGGCCAATGCCTGCTTCCAGCCTCGCTCAAGCACTTGGAAGCAGATTCATACTATTGTCTGAGAGAACTTTAAAACTCTGTGATTGGTTCTGTTTGTATGATCTGTGAAGCTGTTTCTTTACTACAACTTCAATTTGATGAATTGTTTAAATGTGCTTAAAATATATTAACAGAGGTTGGTCTGTTGGGTTGGCCGAAGGAGTTACTGACCAGGTCTGTGTACACAGACTTGAAAGGTGACCCAGTCCTTAGTTTCACTTCTCCTAAATGGGGATCCTAGTGCAGTGACTGAAGACAAATCCTCTGAATCCATGGACTGTATCAAGTCATTAATATGAACCGAAAGAATAGTTTTGTTTTTAAAGAAGATTTGTGTCTTCCAAATGTCTTAATGCAACAAGACTGACTCCCCTAGTTAATACCAGAGATAATAATAATCAAATTGTGACCATAAAGAAATAATACTAATGAAAGAAAGTAATCAATATTTTGTCACATCTTGACTGAACTCTGACTTTATATCCCTACCCCATTAATGCTGTATTGAAAATACTAGATTCTAAGAATCTTTCCAGAATGTTGGATGATGCTTTTTCTTTCTTTAGTTCCATTACTATTTTTTGGAGAATTTATTTTCTTATTCTGAAATACTTTAATGGCTTCACCGATTCTCGCAAGGCCTCCAAGATTAAACTGAAAACACCATGTGACAGATTTTAAAAAAGGAGTTAGTTATAGTGACTTGATGGGAAATGACCCTTGAAGGAAAATAGAAGCTCTTAAACCTAACAATACTTAGGCCATTGAATAGAACACTGGACAGACTCAGGAGAAACTCGTAAAGCTCCCAACAAAATACTATGTGGTGTCTGCGGATGTGATACAACCTATGAGGGAGTAACACAGCACAGGAGCTCCCCCAAGACCTGCATAATACATGATATGTTCAGCAAAAATAACTTGGGGTACAGAAGTATTTAGCAGAAAGGGAAAACAGCATCTTTAGAGCCCATGTTCTACTAGAGGGGATCCCCAAACAGAAGTTTGGGCAGGGGACCCGCTGGAACAGCACCGCCATCTGGGTGGCGAGGGTTATATGGCCAATGCCTGCTTCCAGCCTCGCTCAAGCACTTGGAAGCAGATTCATACTATTGTCTGAGAGAACTTTAAAACTCTGTGATTGGTTCTGTTTGTATGATCTGTGAAGCTGTTTCTTTACTACAACTTCAATTTGATGAATTGTTTAAATGTGCTTAAAATATATTAACAGAGGTTGGTCTGTTGGGTTGGCCGAAGGAGTTACTGACCAGGTCTGTGTACACAGACTTGAAAGGTGACCCAGTCCTTAGTTTCACTTCTCCTAAATGGGGATCCTAGTGCAGTGACTGAAGACAAATCCTCTGAATCCATGGACTGTATCAAGTCATTAATATGAACCGAAAGAATAGTTTTGTTTTTAAAGAAGATTTGTGTCTTCCAAATGTCTTAATGCAACAAGACTGACTCCCCTAGTTAATACCAGAGATAATAATAATCAAATTGTGACCATAAAGAAATAATACTAATGAAAGAAAGTAATCAATATTTTGTCACATCTTGACTGAACTCTGACTTTATATCCCTACCCCATTAATGCTGTATTGAAAATACTAGATTCTAAGAATCTTTCCAGAATGTTGGATGATGCTTTTTCTTTCTTTAGTTCCATTACTATTTTTTGGAGAATTTATTTTCTTATTCTGAAATACTTTAATGGCTTCATTCCCTTGAGTTTCTCGCAAGGCCTCCAAGATTAAACTGAAAACACCATGTGATTGGACTTTAGCTCTTCAATGGCTTTTTTAACCCACTTCATCATAGACACATTCTTCCATGAGACCTGCTGTTCAGATTCTCTCTGCCCAGAGAAATGCATCCTTTTCCTCCTTTAAACTTTTTCTGTACTCCTCGAATGGGCATTTGATGCAATATTCCTTTTATTACAGCAATTTTCTCTAATAGCTTGTTTTTTGGACACTGTGTGCATGTGTACTCAGTTGTGTCTGATTCTTTTTGTCCCCCATGGAGGGTCTCTGTACATGTGATTTTCCAGGCAAGAATACTGGAGTGGGTTGTCATTTCCTTCTAAGGTATCTTCCCAGCCCAGGGATGGAATTTGCATGTCTTGCATCTCCTGCTTTGGCAGGAGATTCTTTACCACTGAACCATCTAGGAAGCACTTTGGGCTCTACAGTTCTACCCTTGATGTCATGCCTGTGTCTGATTCATCTCTAGCTCCTATCAGCCCCCTGGAAGAATGCTGAGCACATGGGAGCATAGTACATTGCTCAATGAATATTTGTAAGACGAATTAATAAAGAATCTTGGTACCTTAGAAAGAGTACTGAAAATTTCAGAACCTTCAGCCAGTACAAGTTAGAGGTAATGGTTTTAGAGAAATGCATTTATAAAATACATGGAATTCTATGATCTTATATCTGATATTCTTCTGTGCTCCTGATGTGTTACAAATTATAAACCAAGACACTTGGCACTTGGGATGTTGTCCTGGCCAGTAAATCACTATCTAGGTTTCTTGAGCCATGAAATGGGGGTAATGACAGCCTAATATGGCTGTTGCCATGGACAGCTGAGACCCTCTATGTGAAAGCACTATTGAGAGTAGCAAGAACTATATATATATTAGGGTTATTGTCTTATTTTACAAATGCCAGACACTGAATTGATCATTTGCTTGTCTTTTTCTCCTACATTTTTACCTGTGTAAATATATGGACAAATTAAAAAATGAGGGAAAAACTACTTAAACAGTACCCAGACCAACTATTTTTGGAGAATTTATTTTCTTATTCTGAAATACTTTAATGGCTTCATTCCCTTGAGTTTCTCAAGGCCTCCAAGATTAAACTGAAAACACCATGTGATTGGACTTTAGCTCTTCAATGGCTTTTTTAACCCACTTCATCATAGACACATTCTTCCATGAGACCTGCTGTTCAGATTCTCTCTGCCCAGAGAAATGCATCCTTTTCCTCCTTTAAACTTTTTCTGTACTCCTCGAATGGGCATTTGATGCAATATTCCTTTTATTACAGCAATTTTCTCTAATAGCTTGTTTTTTGGACACTGTGTGCATGTGTACTCAGTTGTGTCTGATTCTTTTTGTCCCCCATGGAGGGTCTCTGTACATGTGATTTTCCAGGCAAGAATACTGGAGTGGGTTGTCATTTCCTTCTAAGGTATCTTCCCAGCCCAGGGATGGAATTTGCATGTCTTGCATCTCCTGCTTTGGCAGGAGATTCTTTACCACTGAACCATCTAGGAAGCACTTTGGGCTCTACAGTTCTACCCTTGATGTCATGCCTGTGTCTGATTCATCTCTAGCTCCTATCAGCCCCCTGGAAGAATGCTGAGCACATGGGAGCATAGTACATTGCTCAATGAATATTTGTAAGACGAATTAATAAAGAATCTTGGTACCTTAGAAAGAGTACTGAAAATTTCAGAACCTTCAGCCAGTACAAGTTAGAGGTAATGGTTTTAGAGAAATGCATTTATAAAATACATGGAATTCTATGATCTTATATCTGATATTCTTCTGTGCTCCTGATGTGTTACAAATTATAAACCAAGACACTTGGCACTTGGGATGTTGTCCTGGCCAGTAAATCACTATCTAGGTTTCTTGAGCCATGAAATGGGGGTAATGACAGCCTAATATGGCTGTTGCCATGGACAGCTGAGACCCTCTATGTGAAAGCACTATTGAGAGTAGCAAGAACTATATATATATTAGGGTTATTGTCTTATTTTACAAATGCCAGACACTGAATTGATCATTTGCTTGTCTTTTTCTCCTACATTTTTACCTGTGTAAATATATGGACAAATTAAAAAATGAGGGAAAAACTACTTAAACAGTACCCAGACCAAATATTTTTAGTATTCTTTACTATGCTTCTAAATATTTAATAGATTATTAGTAGATGCAAACATAGAAGACACTATTTCACATTTGCATATTAATGAAAAATCATGAATTATACATTATTTGCTGTGTGGAGTAGTGGAAACAGTATTCATTTTTTATAGCCATAAAAACTTAGATTGTCTTCTGAAACACACATCAAATCCCCTTCTGTAATAGAGCCAGAAAGATCTGCAAGCTTTTTAAAACCATCTCCAGTGAAATTAGATAGATTTGTTTGTGCTGCTTTGCAACATGCTAGTGTGAAAGTTCATTTTAAACAAAATAGTTTTAATAATGTCATTACTAGTGTATATTTGGTCATCACTAAAAAATGGGGTTTTAATATGAATGTTTCATTTTAATAAATGGCAGAGGAAGCAAGTTGCCCTGAGTCAGCAGGAAGTGGTTATACACCAGAGAACAGGCTGATTGTGTTAGATTCATCCAGAACACTGAACAGCCCAGAGACAGTCCAAGAAAAAACAACTGGCTTTATTCAAATGATTAGGCTTACTGCATCTCAATAGTGAGATTCACACATTCTCCTATTATTTCTTGACCTTGTGCCAAAAACTCCCACTTACAGTAATAATTAGAATTAGTGTTTCCAGTGCATGCCTCCATCTTCCTAACAAACAGTAAAAAAATTTTAAAAAATAGTGGGGCTTACAAACTATGCAGTTAATAAAAATTTTTACTCTGATTACTCTGATTAATACAGCTCAATTTTCTTAACTCTTCACCATTATGTCAAGTAAAGCTACCTTCTGTTACGAACTCACTACAAGTGCCATTGTGGATTCTACAGTTTTGAGAGGAATTGGTATTTCATTCTGCCTCTCATTAAATTTTAAGAAGTTTCTTTTATTCTTCTGGTCAGAGCACATAAGAAAAGCAGTCTTTGACTGCTGTTAGGGTTATTGTCTTATTTTACAAATGCCAGACACTGAATTGATCATTTGCTTGTCTTTTTCTCCTACATTTTTACCTGTGTAAATATATGGACAAATTAAAAAATGAGGGAAAAACTACTTAAACAGTACCCAGACCAAATATTTTTAGTATTCTTTACTATGCTTCTAAATATTTAATAGATTATTAGTAGATGCAAACATAGAAGACACTATTTCACATTTGCATATTAATGAAAAATCATGAATTATACATTATTTGCTGTGTGGAGTAGTGGAAACAGTATTCATTTTTTATAGCCATAAAAACTTAGATTGTCTTCTGAAACACACATCAAATCCCTTCTGTAATAGAGCCAGAAAGATCTGCAAGCTTTTTAAAACCATCTCCAGTGAAATTAGATAGATTTGTTTGTGCTGCTTTGCAACATGCTAGTGTGAAAGTTCATTTTAAACAAAATAGTTTTAATAATGTCATTACTAGTGTATATTTGGTCATCACTAAAAAATGGGGTTTTAATATGAATGTTTCATTTTAATAAATGGCAGAGGAAGCAAGTTGCCCTGAGTCAGCAGGAAGTGGTTATACACCAGAGAACAGGCTGATTGTGTTAGATTCATCCAGAACACTGAACAGCCCAGAGACAGTCCAAGAAAAAACAACTGGCTTTATTCAAATGATTAGGCTTACTGCATCTCAATAGTGAGATTCACACATTCTCCTATTATTTCTTGACCTTGTGCCAAAAACTCCCACTTACAGTAATAATTAGAATTAGTGTTTCCAGTGCATGCCTCCATCTTCCTAACAAACAGTAAAAAAATTTTAAAAAATAGTGGGGCTTACAAACTATGCAGTTAATAAAAATTTTTACTCTGATTACTCTGATTAATACAGCTCAATTTTCTTAACTCTTCACCATTATGTCAAGTAAAGCTACCTTCTGTTACGAACTCACTACAAGTGCCATTGTGGATTCTACAGTTTTGAGAGGAATTGGTATTTCATTCTGCCTCTCATTAAATTTTAAGAAGTTTCTTTTATTCTTCTGGTCAGAGCACATAAGAAAAGCAGTCTTTGACTGCTGTCATTCTGGGTCATGTGCATTTTTTGTCTGGTAATATGGAAATGAAATACTTCAAATATTGAATCATAAATACTAGAATTAGCATACAGTACAAATTGTTGTGCCTACTATTTTAATGAGAGGCAGTATTTATGAGAACAGTCTGGAAGGGCCTATGAAACCTTAGCAGATGTCTGTGATATGGGTCTGTCTCCACCACCTATCCAAACTCCTCAGTAGGCTTGCTATGCTCAGTCTGCACAGCCATGAAGGGAATGGCAGGCATGAAGTCATGTCATATTTATGCGTTTAGTGATTCTTGTAGCACTGTGGTTATTACCACTCACGGAAGCCTAACACATACATCCAAGGAATTTACCCTTAGTTGGCAGAACCTAATGGGAAATCAAATAGAAATCACAAGGTGTGAAAAACAAACAGGATAAAAATAATCAAAACTTAAAAGAACTATATTTAATAGAATAAATCTGACTGCTAAGCCAAGTGTGATCTGAATTTCTTATAAGAGACAGAGCTTAGGACTGGAATCTCAAAACACAGACTAGACCCCACAGTTCTGCTACCAGGTGATTTTACTTGGTCTTGATGAGGCTTCTGTCTGCAGGAACTTCAGGCCCTCTGAACCTTAGTATTCTTATCTCTAAAACTCAGAGAGTAAAGCCTCTGCTTCACTCACATCACTAGTTGGTGGTCATGAACAAATGAACAGGATTGAGTCTTGCAAACTCAACAGTGCTACCTGTTGATGAGTTTTTGAGTTCTTGGCAAGGGCCTGTGTGGTAAATCCGTCACTTTCACTCTTCTGTTTCCCAGGGAAGCCTTCCATGGCTTCACAAGGCACTGGGTACACAGCCTTCTTGCAGGGCCCGCAAGTCTCTTCATGGCATGGTTCTGCTGCTCCTCCAGTAGGATCCAACAACGGCCACAATCACACTAGCCTGGGAATATGCCAAGACCATTTCTACTTCAAGGCCTTTTGTGTGTCAGACCTTCTGAGCTGAATGCTCTTTTCTCAGATCTTTATGTAGCTGGTTCCTCTTTATTCCAGTTCACTTAAATTTTAACTTCCTCAACTGGTTTTTCTTTTTTCAGTTAAGATGTCCTCTCCCACAGCATTTTCTTTTGTTCTAATCTTCAAATATTGAATCATAAATACTAGAATTAGCATACAGTACAAATTGTTGTGCCTACTATTTTAATGAGAGGCAGTATTTATGAGAACAGTCTGGAAGGGCCTATGAAACCTTAGCAGATGTCTGTGATATGGGTCTGTCTCCACCACCTATCCAAACTCCTCAGTAGGCTTGCTATGCTCAGTCTGCACAGCCATGAAGGGAATGGCAGGCATGAAGTCATGTCATATTTATGCGTTTAGTGATTCTTGTAGCACTGTGGTTATTACCACTCACGGAAGCCTAACACATACATCCAAGGAATTTACCCTTAGTTGGCAGAACCTAATGGGAAATCAAATAGAAATCACAAGGTGTGAAAAACAAACAGGATAAAAATAATCAAAACTTAAAAGAACTATATTTAATAGAATAAATCTGACTGCTAAGCCAAGTGTGATCTGAATTTCTTATAAGAGACAGAGCTTAGGACTGGAATCTCAAAACACAGACTAGACCCCACAGTTCTGCTACCAGGTGATTTTACTTGGTCTTGATGAGGCTTCTGTCTGCAGGAACTTCAGGCCCTCTGAACCTTAGTATTCTTATCTCTAAAACTCAGAGAGTAAAGCCTCTGCTTCACTCACATCACTAGTTGGTGGTCATGAACAAATGAACAGGATTGAGTCTTGCAAACTCAACAGTGCTACCTGTTGATGAGTTTTTGAGTTCTTGGCAAGGGCCTGTGTGGTAAATCCGTCACTTTCACTCTTCTGTTTCCCAGGGAAGCCTTCCATGGCTTCACAAGGCACTGGGTACACAGCCTTCTTGCAGGGCCCGCAAGTCTCTTCATGGCATGGTTCTGCTGCTCCCTCCAGTAGGATCCAACAACGGCCACAATCACACTAGCCTGGGAATATGCCAAGACCATTTCTACTTCAAGGCCTTTTGTGTGTCAGACCTTCTGAGCTGAATGCTCTTTTCTCAGATCTTTATGTAGCTGGTTCCTCTTTATTCCAGTTCACTTAAATTTTAACTTCCTCAACTGGTTTTTCTTTTTTCAGTTAAGATGTCCTCTCCCACAGCATTCTGTGTCTAATCTATTGTCTTTTTACAACATGGGATCATCTGCCTCAGTTATTTGTTTACCTGTTTATTATAGGATCCTCCTGGATTATAAGCTCCCTAAGAGTAAGACCAATGCCTTTGACACCTGGAAAAGTGCCTGGCCCATAGCAGGGATTCACTAATATGTCTTGACTAAATGAATGAATATCCCAATTAGCAATTTACCATGAGGGACAGAGGGGAGGAAGAACACAGTGGGTGTTAAAAGCCCTGCCTACTTTCCATTTTGTACACTGTCCCCAGACATTTCCCTGCCCTCATCCTATGGCTCTTAATCTATCCCCACCCTAGCTACCTGGTGTCCCTACTCCATCTTCTCTTTCAAGAATAAAAACAATAGCAGACATAATGTGTCAGCAGAACAGGTGGCTAAGTATTTAACACCCATGATCACATTTACATCTTTAGAACTTTTTACTAGAGGGTGAAGTGAGAATGAGGGAGATTGAGTACATTGTGGAAGACCTCCTCTCTAGAGGCAGAGCTGATTCTTAAATGTGTGTTAGTCTGACACTCAGGCTCTCTCCCACAGCACAGAACTTTCAATACTGCAAAGCCCTTGTAGTCAGCGACTCATACTCTAGCTTCGACACAGCTTGACTCATTTTTTTTCTACCCTGGTATCATCCTCTATCCTCAATGATGACAGAATTATCAGAGAAATGGTATCAGGCAGATCGTGTTTTCCCATCAAGGTATATATCATCAGAAGCCTTCCAAATACGAAATAACTGAGGCAGGGACATGTCGGATGATCATAATAATAGTTTATGGAGCACACCCTGAGTCACCTGAACCTTTGTGACAACTCTATAAAGAAGGTGTTGCCTTTATTCACATTTTTACAAATGAGGAAACTGAGGCATGATGGAATTTAATTTGTTCAAAGTCACACACCTAGCAAGTGGCAGGGCTGGAATTTGTGCTCACTAGTGTGACTAAAAAGGCAATGTGTTAATCACTGTGTTATACTGATGAGTCCATATGATAGAGGTGAGGGCTAGTCTGCTTGGAGCATCGGGTATAAGATGAACCCTTAAATCAATCACATTTCACTTTTGGCAATGTTAGTGCTCTCATCTTGTGATTACATTTAATATTAGAATGATAAAAACAGTATAGTCTTGGATAAACAATCTATTTTTCATACGATACAGATGAGTCATCAAGCTGACAATATCATTAATCACCTTAATATATCTATCACCATCACTTTCTCTAGAATTGTTTCTCTCTCTGTCAAGAAGACGCATGAAATCAAACTGTGTTATAAGAAATCATGCAAGAATTCACTGGCATTTTCAGCTTTCATTTTTTTGTTTGTTTGTTTTTCTTGTTAAGATTTCACATCATATTGATTTTAGTTAGACGTATAATCTCACTAAACCACAGGACTTTAAATAAGGGAAATTTTTAGAAGGAAATAGTTATACAAAAACTCCTAAAGAACAGGCAATTTTAATGAGTTATTTCATTAAAAATGAGACATTTCTTTAAGAAAGTCAACGAAAGGGGAGAAAAAAATATGACAGCTAGAGATTTGTGGATCAGGCATTTTAGTAATTAACCACCGAATTTCCAGATGATAAGGCAGAAAGCAAGATATGTCTTGGAGAAATTGCCCTCTGGAGAGAAAGGCAGAATAAGAGTCTGAGTTTGACAGTACAACCTTATACCAGCACTGTTTTCTTCTCCTGCTGGTTCAAGGAGTTCTAAGCACCCTTCTGTAAATCATCATCTCACAGCTATGTATTACCTTCCAGCTCAGTGCACAATACTGTCTATTACACGTGGATCCCAGCAATAATACAAGGGGGGCTCCAGCACAGGAGACAAGCAAGCTTTGTGCTCATCTGTGTGTGGAGTCTCATCCTGCAATGGAGTTTCTGCTCATGCTGTAGTCACCATGGTCAGGAATTAAAACAAAGGTATTATGCTACTGGTATTTATTCCTCTATATTTTACCCATGCAATGTGATGTTAGCCATCCAGTGCCAGATGAACAGAGAAGATGTTTGACTGCTTTAGAGGAGTATGAGGTGGATGACTTAAAAAGGCAATGTGTTAATCACTGTGTTATACTGATGAGTCCATATGATAGAGGTGAGGGCTAGTCTGCTTGGAGCATCGGGTATAAGATGAACCCTTAAATCAATCACATTTCACTTTTGGCAATGTTAGTGCTCTCATCTTGTGATTACATTTAATATTAGAATGATAAAAACAGTATAGTCTTGGATAAACAATCTATTTTTCATACGATACAGATGAGTCATCAAGCTGACAATATCATTAATCACCTTAATATATCTATCACCATCACTTTCTCTAGAATTGTTTCTCTCTCTGTCAAGAAGACGCATGAAATCAAACTGTGTTATAAGAAATCATGCAAGAATTCACTGGCATTTTCAGCTTTCATTTTTTTGTTTGTTTGTTTTTCTTGTTAAGATTTCACATCATATTGATTTTAGTTAGACGTATAATCTCACTAAACCACAGGACTTTAAATAAGGGAAATTTTTAGAAGGAAATAGTTATACAAAAACTCCTAAAGAACAGGCAATTTTAATGAGTTATTTCATTAAAAATGAGACATTTCTTTAAGAAAGTCAACAAAAGGGGGAGAAAAAAATATGACAGCTAGAGATTTGTGGATCAGGCATTTTAGTAATTAACCACCGAATTTCCAGATGATAAGGCAGAAAGCAAGATATGTCTTGGAGAAATTGCCCTCTGGAGAGAAAGGCAGAATAAGAGTCTGAGTTTGACAGTACAACCTTATACCAGCACTGTTTTCTTCTCCTGCTGGTTCAAGGAGTTCTAAGCACCCTTCTGTAAATCATCATCTCACAGCTATGTATTACCTTCCAGCTCAGTGCACAATACTGTCTATTACACGTGGATCCCAGCAATAATACAAGGGGGGCTCCAGCACAGGAGACAAGCAAGCTTTGTGCTCATCTGTGTGTGGAGTCTCATCCTGCAATGGAGTTTCTGCTCATGCTGTAGTCACCATGGTCAGGAATTAAAACAAAGGTATTATGCTACTGGTATTTATTCCTCTATATTTTACCCATGCAATGTGATGTTAGCCATCCAGTGCCAGATGAACAGAGAAGATGTTTGACTGCTTTAGAGGAGTATGAGGTGGATGACTTTTTTTTTTCCTGCTTTTAGAGCGGGCAATTTCATTAGACTTTTGGATTATAAGATGCTTGTATACAAAGCAGCAGTTTCTGTTCAGCAGAGAGCTAAAATGCGTCAATTTCACATCCCTTTCAGAATGGTACCAAAATGCTTTTGTTGCAGAAGAGGGAATCAGACTCTGTGGTGCAAAAATTAAGAACTTAGAATGTTAAACATATGATATGTTGTGATGATTCTCAATGGAGGCTGTTAAGAATCACATGAAAAGACTAAAAATACAGCCATTCAAGGTCCATCCATCAGAGATGCTGATTCAGTTAGGCAGGGACAGGGTCCAGGCACTTTTATTTATTTATTTTTTTATTTAAAGCTCCTGAGATAATTTCAATTTGCAGGCAGGACTGAGGACAACTGGTTTGTGGGCAAGAAACTTCAGAACCCAATTGTTGCTGAAGAAAGAGCCAGCACCTTGTTAACTACTTGAGACTTTCACTGAAGCCTTCATGTTTCAGTTTCTTTGTGGTTTCACCCATCATACAGAGTTGTCATAACGATTAATTAAACCATGTAAGTTTCACTGGTGAGCACAGAAAGTTGTAAAAACATAAATGAAAGAAATCTCTGAAATCGAAGAATCCTGAGTTCTAATGTGGATTCTGACATACGTTTTAGACCCAGGATATATGTTAGACACCAAGCATATCCTTTTATATCTCAGTTTCATTTCCTTACCTGCAAAATGAAAATAATGTATTTAATCTGGAAGAGGATTAAAGGAAATAGAAATACTTCTATAATATAGAAGCACTAGGATTGAAAAACAATATCTTTTAATTTCAGTTTTTTGATTTGTTGGGTTCCCATTCTTCCTTTCTGAGGATCAAATGAGTTCATTTATGTGAGAGTACACCGTAAGTATAATTTCCTATTGTGATGCTATTATTTTTATGGCTAAGTTTGTATTATGCCTCAGTTTCTTCAACTGTAAGATGAGAGTGCTGTAAAATGAGAAATGTAAAATGAGAGTGTTGGACTAAATTGTTCTTAAAATTTCCTCTAAGCACTAAAAATCTATGATTCTTAAAAAGCAAGAGCTTGTACAGCCTTTCTATTTCATTGGATTCTTACAGTATGTGTGTGCATGTGTGTGTGTGTGTGTAAGTTTCAGAGAATATTAATGGAAATAAGCTTTTTGAGTTGTCTTAGCCTAGTTTTCCTCATACTCAGTGACTGAGTTCCTCTGGGAGAATCCACAGGAGACTTGAAAAGAGCTCACAAACAAGAATTCCCTTTCCATTCAAGAAGCACAGGTTCGCCTTGACTTTTGCTGGTTTTAAGTCACTCAGTTGGGTGCTGAGATCCAGCTTCATTTCAAGCAGAAAGCTAAAGGAGCAAGTCCATTGACTGCGCTGCTCTCCAGAACAGCCCACAGGGGCCCAACTCACACTGCTGTCCTGACGCACTCGAAGACAGAAAAGACGCTGGGGCCAACTTTCTGATGCTAGATTTGGGGGAGGAAAAACGCATGTCTGCATTTGTGACAGCATACAAGGGAAGCAGCAGCAGCACGCTGCGTTCTGTTAGTGTGTCTGTGCCGCTCTGACTATTGTGTGACTCTTGAAGCTGTCCTCTCTACCGGCTCATTTCCTTGAGGCTAGAAACATGTGCAGGTTTCTCCAATCTTAAAACAAACAAACAAACAAAAAAACCAAAAAGCAACAGATTAAAAATCCTTCCTTCTAGCTACAGCGCTCCTATTTTCATAACCAACGGCTCTAAAGAGCTGTCTATACCTGCTGCCTGTACTTCATCTCTTCTGATTCATTTCTAAATCCTCAGCAACCTGACTTTGTCTCTACCTTTCGACAAGGTTGGCAATGAACTCCCAAGTGTTGATTTTAAAATATCAGTTATTCCTTCATTCAGGCTCACTCATCACTCCTGCACTTCTAATTCCTTTGACCACTTCTCTTATCTCAGTCTTTCTCTTCCTTGAGTTTAAAACACTGAGTGTTACTAGTTCTTTTTCCTCTCTGCCCTTCACTGGGCTTCCATCAGCCTCCTTGTCACTCATCTGGTTCTTACATGCTGGCTCCCCAGGATCCTATTCCTAACTTTTCAGATTGCTGTGCACACACTTTGTGCCAGGACTCCCCCAATTCCATGATAGCAGTCACAACCTTCCCAAGCTTCTTAGAAAGCAGTCTCAGTGAGACCCATCCTTACACGTTACCATTTCCTTAGGAAGTACAATATCAGAGGAGCATGAATGAGCAACATGGGAAATAAGTAAGGAGCAAGAACGAATATGAGGGTATGGCTCTCTGCAGCTTTGTGTAAAACAGAGCTGATTTCTCTGTCTCATAGTGTGCTTCAAAAGATCCTATAAAATCCTATAGGTCAGAACAAACTGTGAAGAGCAGGAAAGAACTTATCCATTGATTCCGCTCCTATGTTGATCAAAATCTATCCCATGGGGCATCGATATGGGCACATTGACTTGTGCCATCTAGCCATTTTGGGTGTTGTTATGTACTTTAGTTTTCCATGACTGCCATAAGAAATTGTTACAAACAGTGTCTTACTTTAAAAATCCAAATTTATTCCCATAAACATTGTAGGAGGGTTCCATTTTCTCCTACTATGAAAAATAGTATGGGAGTTCCTTAAAAACAGAGCTATCACGTGATCCTTCAATCTGATTCCTGAGTGTACATCCAGAAGAAACCATAATTTGAAAGGGTATTTACACCTCAGTGTTCACTGCAGCACCATTTACAATAACCAAGACATGGAAGCAACCTAAATGTCCACTCATAGATGAATGGATAAAGAAGATGTGGTATATTTATATAATGGAATAGTACTAAGCCATATAAAAGAATGAAGTAATACCATTTGCATAATATAGATGGACCTAGAGATTATCATGTTAAGTAAAATAAGCCAGACAAATACTGTATGATATATCTTATATATGAAATCTAAAAAAAACATGATGCAAGTGAATTTACTTACAAAACAGAAATAGACCCAAAGAGATAGAAAACAAACTTATGGTTACCAAGGCGAAGGGAGGAGGGTTAAATTAAGCATTTGTGATTTACATATGCACATAATAAAATAGATCGAAGCACGATGAAGGAGGTTAAAAGCATCCTTGTCACCATCTGGTTCTTACATGCTGGCTCCCCAGGATCCTATTCCTAACTTTTCAGATTGCTGTGCACACACTTTGTGCCAGGACTCCCCCAATTCCATGATAGCAGTCACAACCTTCCCAAGCTTCTTAGAAAGCAGTCTCAGTGAGACCCATCCTTACACGTTACCATTTCCTTAGGAAGTACAATATCAGAGGAGCATGAATGAGCAACATGGGAAATAAGTAAGGAGCAAGAACGAATATGAGGGTATGGCTCTCTGCAGCTTTGTGTAAAACAGAGCTGATTTCTCTGTCTCATAGTGTGCTTCAAAAGATCCTATAAAATCCTATAGGTCAGAACAAACTGTGAAGAGCAGGAAAGAACTTATCCATTGATTCCGCTCCTATGTTGATCAAAATCTATCCCATGGGGCATCGATATGGGCACATTGACTTGTGCCATCTAGCCATTTTGGGTGTTGTTATGTACTTTAGTTTTCCATGACTGCCATAAGAAATTGTTACAAACAGTGTCTTACTTTAAAAATCCAAATTTATTCCCATAAACATTGTAGGAGGGTTCCATTTTCTCCTACTATGAAAAATAGTATGGGAGTTCCTTAAAAACAGAGCTATCACGTGATCCTTCAATCTGATTCCTGAGTGTACATCCAGAAGAAACCATAATTTGAAAGGGTATTTACACCTCAGTGTTCACTGCAGCACCATTTACAATAACCAAGACATGGAAGCAACCTAAATGTCCACTCATAGATGAATGGATAAAGAAGATGTGGTATATTTATATAATGGAATAGTACTAAGCCATATAAAAGAATGAAGTAATACCATTTGCATAATATAGATGGACCTAGAGATTATCATGTTAAGTAAAATAAGCCAGACAAATACTGTATGATATATCTTATATATGAAATCTAAAAAAAACATGATGCAAGTGAATTTACTTACAAAACAGAAATAGACCCAAAGAGATAGAAAACAAACTTATGGTTACCAAGGCGAAGGGAGGAGGGTTAAATTAAGCATTTGTGATTTACATATGCACACATAATAAAATAGATAACCAAGAAGCTACTGTATAGCACAAGGAACTATACTCAATATTTTGTAATAATCTATATGGGAAAAGAGTCTGAAAACAACATATGCATGTATAACTAAATCACTTTGCTGTACACCTTCAACTAACACAATCTTGTAAATCAACTACAAATTTTCAAGAAAATCTGTATTTATTGTCTTACAGTTGTGTAAGTTAGAAGTCTAACACAGCTCTCACTGGTTCAAAATCAATGGGCCATCAGGGTGGTGCTCATTTCTGGAGGCTCTGAGGAGAATTCATTTCCTTGGCTTGTCCAGCTTCTGGGAGCTGCCCACATGCCTTGGCTCTTTCGGCCCTTTCCTCTCTTCAAAGCCAGCAACAGGGACTTGAGTTCTCAAATTCCACCACTCAAACCTCCTGTACTTCACTCTTTTCCTTTCATAGATTCTAGGGATTACCATGGTCTCATGCAGAGAAATCAGATAATTGGCAGTCTTAATCTTTGCCATGTATGGTGACATATTCAGAGACCGAATGATTAGAGCATGGACCTTTTGGGGGAGAGGATATTAATCTGATTGTTAAACCAGGAAAGCCAGATCCCATTATGCAGTGGCAGCCTCTGCACTAGGAAGCACAAGGACTAGGCATGAGCCAGGGGTACTCTTTCTCTGTTTGTTTGCAGTCCACAACTTGGGCCATGGTGGATACATCTGTGGCTGTGCATGGGCCATGCCAGTAACACAGTGTCTTGATTTCAGAGGCAATTCAAGAACTCTTGATAGGAAAGCAGAAACCACAGCATGAGGTGTGAGGCACTGTTGGTCCTGCCTGTAAATGGCATGAACGATAAGAGCAACCACGCTAGTGGACCCAGCTGTTTGATCAGGCAAAATGCTGTCACTGCCACAATGAAACAATCTTCCTAACACTTCCTAACATCAGGTACAGTAATTCCTGTGAGGTTGATAGAAACCTCTTCTCACATGCCACATGGTTCTCCTGGGAGGGGCATCAAGAGCCCCTCTCCTGAGGGTCATCCACAGCCTTACCAATCCACAGAGGCAGAGAGTGAGACTGACTCTCTATATCCTGACAACTCTCAATTTATGTTTCCCATTTGGCCCCTCTTTTGGGTTCCAGAGTATCTGTAGGACATTTTAACACAGATAGCCCATAGCTTCAGAGTATGCTACATTAAATTCAATGTCTTTTTCATTCTTCTAATTCCTAATATCAGCTCCTTCTATAGGATTTCATTTGTGTGTGTGTGTGAGTAGTGCCTTCACTAACCTAAGAACCCCTAGTCAGCAAACTAATAGTCATCTTTGACTCCTCTCCCTGCCTCATTACCAACCCATTCCTCACATCCTGAGACACCTGACTTCAGCTCTCTTCCAGTCTCAACATTGCTTCTTTCATTTGTTTTTTATTTTCTCTGAAATATTCTCCATTCTTCCAGTCATCACTCTTCCCAATCAATGCTTCACTCAACTCCAAAATTACCTTTCTTAAATAAGTATCTGATCAAATTCTTTTTGTATGCAAATCCTTCAATGACTTATCAGTGCCTTTAGTATAATACTAAAAATTCCTAGCATAACATTCAAGGCCTTACACAATAGGGGTTTGACTTCCCTTCTCCATTCCTCATTTTAAACTGAATCTCAGCCACACTGAACTACCTGTACTTTCCCCAAACAAGTTGTGTTATATTACACCATTCTCCCTCTGTTCATGCAGGTTTCACTGCTTGGAATGCCCCCCTCCCCCAACTTCTCCTGTCTTATGCCTACTCATGCTGCTAGATTTGAATCATAACATCCCCTTCCCAACCTAAGGACTCAGCACTCTTACTGACTGCTCTCATTACATCTTAACATTGCACTTTCTACACACTCTACGATGATAATTTTTCCTTTGGGACTTATTTTCCTGCACAATTGTGAATAATTATCAGAACTGAGACACCACAGATTTAATTACATACTTTTACGAAAAGATGGCAAAATGCTGTCACTGCCACAATGAAACAATCTTCCTAACACTTCCTAACATCAGGTACAGTAATTCCTGTGAGGTTGATAGAAACCTCTTCTCACATGCCACATGGTTCTCCTGGGAGGGGCATCAAGAGCCCCTCTCCTGAGGGTCATCCACAGCCTTACCAATCCACAGAGGCAGAGAGTGAGACTGACTCTCTATATCCTGACAACTCTCAATTTATGTTTCCCATTTGGCCCCTCTTTTGGGTTCCAGAGTATCTGTAGGACATTTTAACACAGATAGCCCATAGCTTCAGAGTATGCTACATTAAATTCAATGTCTTTTTCATTCTTCTAATTCCTAATATCAGCTCCTTCTATAGGATTTCATTTGTGTGTGTGTGTGAGTAGTGCCTTCACTAACCTAAGAACCCCTAGTCAGCAAACTAATAGTCATCTTTGACTCCTCTCCCTGCCTCATTACCAACCCATTCCTCACATCCTGAGACACCTGACTTCAGCTCTCTTCCAGTCTCAACATTGCTTCTTTCATTTGTTTTTTATTTTCTCTGAAATATTCTCCATTCTTCCAGTCATCACTCTTCCCAATCAATGCTTCACTCAACTCCAAAATTACCTTTCTTAAATAAGTATCTGATCAAATTCTTTTTGTATGCAAATCCTTCAATGACTTATCAGTGCCTTTAGTATAATACTAAAAATTCCTAGCATAACATTCAAGGCCTTACACAATAGGGGTTTGACTTCCCTTCTCCATTCCTCATTTTAAACTGAATCTCAGCCACACTGAACTACCTGTACTTTCCCCAAACAAGTTGTGTTATATTACACCATTCTCCCTCTGTTCATGCAGGTTTCACTGCTTGGAATGCCCCCCTCCCCCAACTTCTCCTGTCTTATGCCTACTCATGCTGCTAGATTTGAATCATAACATCCCCTTCCCAACCTAAGGACTCAGCACTCTTACTGACTGCTCTCATTACATCTTAACATTGCACTTTCTACACACTCTACGATGATAATTTTTCCTTTGGGACTTATTTTCCTGCACAATTGTGAATAATTATCAGAACTGAGACACCACAGATTTAATTACATACTTTTGATTCTCTGGTACCTAATGAAGAATGGCACGTAGTGTCTTTTTAATGAATGCTTGCTGAATGAATAAATGATGTGGGCAGTAACAATATAAATTTCTGCTTAATATAATGCATTTTAGTATTAGACAGACTGTTACCTTATACATTGTTGTTACCATATTAGAAATATGATAGAAATGGTTCTGTTAAAGGAACATGACTTCTTCCTTGGTAGATGATTTTTGACTACATGTTTTCATTCTAGAATTTTCTGCTGATATTCCAGGACTTCTCTCCAAGAATTAACATCTACTCTGCTCTTACTGTTGTGGCTTCCCTGGTGACTCAGATGGTGAAGAATTCACCTGCAGTGCAGGAGACCTGGTTTCAATCCTTGTGTTGGGAAGACCCGCTGGAGGAGGGCATGGATGCATTCTAGCAGGATGATCCTACGGACAGAGGAGTCTGGCAGGCTACAGCTCATGGGATTGCAAGTCAGACTCCACTGAGCAACTTCACTTTTTACTTTTTACTATTGTTCAGCCAGAAATTGAGCTAAACTTATCAGTACTCACAATAACCACATATTGTAGAGACGGTTTTATTCCTATGGTATAGATCACGAGACTATACCACAGAGAAAGTCAGTCACTTCACCAGCATAATATTTATGAGTCAGACCTGTGATTCTATCACAGACCCCTAAGATTTCAAGCCAGCACACTACTCAACACACCATTCCTTCAGCCCAATGATTGGTTTAAAGTACAAGGAAATGTAAACAACAGGCAACCTGGGTTCTAATCACTGCTTGTTTTATCAAGCTAGAGAATCTTGCCTTGGTCATTGGGACTCAGTTTCTCCACCTATAAAGAGGGGGGAGTTTAATTCTATTCACTATGGTCCCTTCTGACTCATATTTTGTTAAATAGATCACACGTGCTGAGCTTAGTTTTATATGTTCAATAGGAAAAGGAGTCACTGTGTATTACCAAAAGCCAAAAATCCATGCTTAAAAGATGGGAACAAAAGAGCTATGCACCATTAAAGTGACAAGAGAAGTATAAAGCTACCTTCCACCTACCAACCCACATGACCTTCCATCTATTTTAACTGAATTCACACCATTTTTTTTTTTATAACAGTTAGTTATGGAACAGTTTATAAAATTGTTATTCATCCTTTGTTTGGCCCTCTTGTGCTTTTATTCTTTAATTCCTTTGCTGGTTAGATAAATAAAGCTACTTTCCAGGGCTGCTCAAGCACATTCTTCAGGTGTCTGAGCAAGCAGAGGGAAGCCTCTTTGTCGCTCATTTCTCTGAAGGTGAGCCCTCCTCCTCACCCCCAGCTAAGGAAGATACTAAACACAGTGTCTCAAGGGATGTATTCAGGGCAAAATATGACTCTAAGAGAAAGCAGCCTTTGTAACACAGTATGTTTCTTCCCAGTCAGCCTAGGTATCAAATCAGGATTATAAACATTATACAAGCAACCCCCGAGACATAGCGTGTGTGATATATATATAAGGAAAAATTAAAAAATTTCTTTAATGAAGATCTCTTAATTTTGCAATTAATTAAAAGTAAGGAGTTTTCAAATACGGACAGAGGAGTCTGGCAGGCTACAGCTCATGGGATTGCAAGTCAGACTCCACTGAGCAACTTCACTTTTTACTTTTTACTATTGTTCAGCCAGAAATTGAGCTAAACTTATCAGTACTCACAATAACCACATATTGTAGAGACGGTTTTATTCCTATGGTATAGATCACGAGACTATACCACAGAGAAAGTCAGTCACTTCACCAGCATAATATTTATGAGTCAGACCTGTGATTCTATCACAGACCCCTAAGATTTCAAGCCAGCACACTACTCAACACACCATTCCTTCAGCCCAATGATTGGTTTAAAGTACAAGGAAATGTAAACAACAGGCAACCTGGGTTCTAATCACTGCTTGTTTTATCAAGCTAGAGAATCTTGCCTTGGTCATTGGGACTCAGTTTCTCCACCTATAAAGAGGGGGGAGTTTAATTCTATTCACTATGGTCCCTTCTGACTCATATTTTGTTAAATAGATCACACGTGCTGAGCTTAGTTTTATATGTTCAATAGGAAAAGGAGTCACTGTGTATTACCAAAAGCCAAAAATCCATGCTTAAAAGATGGGAACAAAAGAGCTATGCACCATTAAAGTGACAAGAGAAGTATAAAGCTACCTTCCACCTACCAACCCACATGACCTTCCATCTATTTTAACTGAATTCACACCATTTTTTTTTTTATAACAGTTAGTTATGGAACAGTTTATAAAATTGTTATTCATCCTTTGTTTGGCCCTCTTGTGCTTTTATTCTTTAATTCCTTTGCTGGTTAGATAAATAAAGCTACTTTCCAGGGCTGCTCAAGCACATTCTTCAGGTGTCTGAGCAAGCAGAGGGAAGCCTCTTTGTCGCTCATTTCTCTGAAGGTGAGCCCTCCTCCTCACCCCCAGCTAAGGAAGATACTAAACACAGTGTCTCAAGGGATGTATTCAGGGCAAAATATGACTCTAAGAGAAAGCAGCCTTTGTAACACAGTATGTTTCTTCCCAGTCAGCCTAGGTATCAAATCAGGATTATAAATATTATACAAGCAACCCCCGAGACATAGCGTGTGTGTATATATATATAAGGAAAAATTAAAAAAAATTTCTTTAATGAAGATCTCTTAATTTTGCAATTAATTAAAAGTAAGGAGCCCTAGTTTTCAAACTATGACCTTTAGTTCAGGTCTGCCCCTAACCAGCCTACAGAGCCTCTCAAAAGTTTCATCTCTCTGAGTTGGTTTCATTATCTAGAAAATTCATAGTTGGACAAAAATGATTTCTTAAGATCTTTGTAGTTCTAACATTCTGAAATTTTTATTTTTGCTAAGACTCTGGAATTTAAATTTGTTCTGTTATCTAGTATATTGCCACAGAAGTCTTTTTTGTTAAGTCAATTTCATATAGCTCTGAATTTCATGCTCAATGAAAAACATAACAGAGGAAGAAAAAAAATCCAACCTTTTATTCCTTTCAATCAAGCTTAAGGCTGAGAAACTAGAGTGTAGATGATCCTCTTGGGTAAACTCCAATGTGCCTGCATTGCCCTGGTTTGGAATTAGCTCTTCCTGGGTCAGAACCAGACCTGTTTTGAGAAGTCAATTGCCTCCCTACATTTCATCTGAGTTTGATTTGAATGAGAAAATTGCAAATAAAACCCAGAAAGAATTTTTTTGTTAGAAGTCAACAAATTACTATAACTAAAAGGTTGTTTGGTCTCTGAATCAACTTTATTTCTTGTCTTTTTGCTCTTTTGAAAATAAAAAATCTCATTTCCAGATTATAAAGGAGCATTATTTCTTATTATTCTATACATTAGAAGTCAACTGGTAATTCATACAAATTAAATAAGTGATTCTGCATTTAATTTACTGATGACAAACTACAGGATTCAGCAGTTTTGCTCCAATAACCTTTAAAATGTATTAATTTCATCAGTGATTTACACGGGGCTTTATTTCCCACTGCTACAGCTTCATTCTCCAAAGCAGAAATGCCCCGTGGTTTTTCAATTTGTTACCTAATCAGCACAATACATTTCTCCTTTTCTTCCTTTTATATTGTCTCCTAAATTTGAGACTTCAATATTTCAAGAAATTGCACCAAGAAATCTCACATGGTTTTTCTATTTCTGTGAACCTTTAAGGGAATAAACAGAGAAAAATTATTCCATTGAACTAGGGGTGCTGCTTTCCGGCACAGTAGTCTTAAGATGATTGCATTCAAATGAAGTTTTTTTCAAATCATGATACATGAACATTACAAAAAATATTTTCGCAAATCCACCTAAAGCTCCTAATATCAATATATCAAAATTGCTGGAGCTATACCAATGACAAATATTAGAGTTCTGAAAAGAAATTTCCTAAGGTGATTCTGATGAGACGTACTGTGTGACAAAGTCTGCTCTCGACTCCCTAAATGCCCCCATTCTGCCGCAGGACTGAGCAAGTAAATTCTTTTCAGGCTTACCTTTCTCTATTGTTATTTCCAGGCCAGAGGACCTCAGAGGCAATGGGGTTTATTCCAGAATTGTGAAAACTTGAATTTCTACAGAACTTCAGTTTTTTTAAACTATTATAATCATATACTTCACATCATATGAAAACTATGGGAAGATCCTGCTTCAGAATTTAAGATGATTTTGGAAGTGTTTTTTGGGCTCAAGGCAGTGAAATCAAACCATAAATTCTAAGTGCAAACATGGCATCTCTCCAAACTCAATTAAACAAAAATCTTCACTCGTGGAAAGGAAAGATGGTGATGAGGATCCAGGAACCACCAACGTATCCACCACACATGCCTAGTACTCCCTGTTGGCAGCGTGGGACATTTGGGTAAACATTTGATGCGGGACAAGAGTTTGGGAAGAAATGAAAGTGTACTTGAGGCTCTACTGAGAAAGAGGAGCAATGTTTGTCATCTTGAATAGGGATGTCCATTGTCTAACATGCCTAGCAAGCTCAACAGAAAAGAACCCTGGAGGGGAATACTTTTAGGACTGCTTTGGGGAAATGTATTTTGAATATAAAGTGAAAGGACAAATATGACCCAGCAGTCTACAGGAAGGAAATGAAACTCAAGTCCCTCCATTCTAAGTCATTTCATTCTTTTTTGCTTCACATGGCACTTGTTAGGTCTACCCTTTGCCATGTTTGAGTTCTTATAACATCAAATTTTGAGGTAAATATATGATGGTCCATTCATAAAAATAAGATTTTTTTTAAAAAAAGAAATTGCACCAAGAAATCTCACATGGTTTTTCTATTTCTGTGAACCTTTAAGGAATAAACAGAGAAAATTATTCCATTGAACTAGGGTGCTGCTTTCCGGCACAGTAGTCTTAAGATGATTGCATTCAAATGAAGTTTTTTTCAAATCATGATACATGAACATTACAAAAAATATTTTCGCAAATCCACCTAAAGCTCCTAATATCAATATATCAAAATTGCTGGAGCTATACCAATGACAAATATTAGAGTTCTGAAAAGAAATTTCCTAAGGTGATTCTGATGAGACGTACTGTGTGACAAAGTCTGCTCTCGACTCCCTAAATGCCCCCATTCTGCCGCAGGACTGAGCAAGTAAATTCTTTTCAGGCTTACCTTTCTCTATTGTTATTTCCAGGCCAGAGGACCTCAGAGGCAATGGGGTTTATTCCAGAATTGTGAAAACTTGAATTTCTACAGAACTTCAGTTTTTTTAAACTATTATAATCATATACTTCACATCATATGAAAACTATGGGAAGATCCTGCTTCAGAATTTAAGATGATTTTGGAAGTGTTTTTTGGGCTCAAGGCAGTGAAATCAAACCATAAATTCTAAGTGCAAACATGGCATCTCTCCAAACTCAATTAAACAAAAATCTTCACTCGTGGAAAGGAAAGATGGTGATGAGGATCCAGGAACCACCAACGTATCCACCACACATGCCTAGTACTCCCTGTTGGCAGCGTGGGACATTTGGGTAAACATTTGATGTGCGGGACAAGAGTTTGGGAAGAAATGAAAGTGTACTTGAGGCTCTACTGAGAAAGAGGAGCAATGTTTGTCATCTTGAATAGGGATGTCCATTGTCTAACATGCCTAGCAAGCTCAACAGAAAAGAACCCTGGAGGGGAATACTTTTAGGACTGCTTTGGGGAAATGTATTTTGAATATAAAGTGAAAGGACAAATATGACCCAGCAGTCTACAGGAAGGAAATGAAACTCAAGTCCCTCCATTCTAAGTCATTTCATTCTTTTTTGCTTCACATGGCACTTGTTAGGTCTACCCTTTGCCATGTTTGAGTTCTTATAACATCAAATTTTGAGGTAAAAATATATGATGGATCACACATTTTATTCATAAAAATAAGATATCATAATATCAACTATGAAACATTACCTCTATATTACTAAATTTCTTTTTCACTTACATTTAATCCTTATCAAAAGTATACTTTCTTTGTATGCTGTTTGATATAGAATCTTTTACTTATTTCTTAGAGCCTATTTTATTTTGAAAAAGACTCAGATTTTTTTTTTTTATTTGATGATACTGTGTGACATTTAAGCCAGATTTGGTTTACTAAACTTTTCTTTCAGTTCACAATTTCTGGATTGGTTGCTCTTCTGAATAAATATTAGAAACACTGCTTTTTCATTTTTCAGTTTCCAAATACACTCTCTTGATTGATATTCTCCCTTCCTCATTTCTGCAGTTCGTGTTTTTGTCCTCTCCCAATTCCATTATGATTAAATGGAGAAACAATAATTACAATTTAGACTTAGGTTAACTAGAATCTTTACTTCATGAGGACAGTGACCTTGTCCCTAGCCCCTCCATATCCCCACCACTCTTCCAGTTACTAGGCCCATGTCTGCCACAGGGTAGGCAGTTAAAAATATTCTTGAAGTAATTAATTATTAAGAGCACCCTCTGAGTCACTTGCCCACAGATGTTCCCAGGGTGAACTCAGCAATGATGCCAGCCTAGATGGTCTGCACCAGGGTAAAATTGGTGAGATTTTGCCCAGCTGAGGTGAAAGCAGTCTAATGAATCCTGTCTCAAGGGGGAAGCTAGAGGTCAGGATCAGTATAAACTATCATTTTCCAAGAGTGTGGATCAAGTGCCACAGCTTATACTCGTCCAGTGTATTCTCTCCTGCCATAATTAAATGGGCTCACTCCATTCACTTCTAAGCATGGCAACATATGAGCTGTAACCTATGATTTCATGGATGATAATATAGATAAAGGAAAAATCTAAATGCAAGATCACATTTTGTTTGAACTACGCAAGTGACTTTTAAAGTATTACTGAGAAAGTAAAAACACCAGTGAGATACAATATTTGTGAAAGGAATTAGAAGTAAGCCACTAACCCAGGCTACTATTTGAAGAGTATACAGTAAATTTTCAGCTCAGGTGATCTGGACATTTATTTCAATGAAAAGAGCAATATATGAATTGAACTTTAAAGCATTATATATATATATATATATATATATATATATACAAAATCTTCATGATAGGCATTTGAAATACTTGTTACAGTGACATATTCTAACATACTATTCAATTACTCAATACAAATAAGGATATATGACACTAAAATATTTGTGTGTTATTGAAAATACTTTGTATGCAATGTGTGTATATATTTACTCAAAACTCTCCATCCTCTGGGGTGTCTAACTTGGACATTTTGGATATATCTCTATATCTCTAAGGCTGCATTAGTTTGTTATGGCAATTGAAATCAAAGTTTAAATTTAATACATAGCAAAAAATACATATTTATTTTGGAGATCACGTCATGGCCCAGTGTTGAAAGAAATTTCTTCACAAATGAGAATCTCATATAATGCTTCAGTCTCCTCTACCTTTGACGTTTCATCCAGCCTTAGACAATCATTCCTGAAGTTTGTCCCTTACTGTCTACATTTGGAGAATCTTTTGGCTAAGTAAATTCTAAGAGTCAAATCAAGAGAGTTCTGTGACACATTTTGTTTGAAACCAGCACAACTAATTCTTGCCATTCCACAGAGGGTTTCTAAGAGTGAAAGATTAAATATAACCAACCAGCTGTTCCAGCTGTGTCAGATTATTATCAATCTGTTTATGACAGAGAGCAAAGAGAACAAAAGGCCTCTTTCATGGGCACTTTGCAATATTCAAATCTCTAGTCTCATATTGTTGAGTTTTCTGTGATTGTAGTATATGACTCTAAGCCAAAATTATGTATGTTGGGGAAAGGCCATAGCCAAAAGAACAACATAAGCTTACTCTACTTCATGTTTCAGTGCATCCAAAATAACAGAAGAGATTTTTTTTTTTTTGGATACTTCTATTGGTCTTTCATTTAACTATTTTCATCCATCTTTGTTCTTTGGCCTGTGTGGGCCTCCCATCACAGTGACTTCTGTCGCTGCAGAGTACTGGTTCTGGGCCCATGCATTCCAGAGTTCCAGCTTGGTAGTTGGATACATTGGTCCAGCCACTCCACAGCACGTGGGATCTTCCCAGGCCAGGGATCGAACTGGCACCCCTTGCACTGCAAGGTGGTGTCCTTACCCACTGGACCACCAGGGAAGCCCAGAGATCTTTTAGAAGAGTGAGATAAGTGCTAATGTAAAAAAAAAAAGTTTCACCTGGAGTTATGTTTATAAATCAAGCAAATGTTGTTTCCCTGTGCTAAGAACTCTTACTTACTCTTCAAAGCCCCATTTCTTGCCTCCCGTGTGTTTTCTAAAGCAGAGGTTGTAGGATAGGATAATCACTTCCTCTTTTGTGATGTCTGTATTCTTTGTATTTTTGCTGATTATAGACATGAATGCAGCTATTTACTTAATATATTTCTCTCCTTCTACCCTGGTGTTATTTGAATTTAGGGATTAAGTTATTTATTCCTCTTCATGGTAACATTTTGCTAGACACAGGAGACACAAGTGAATTTTACTGACTTATTGACCACACCATTGCTTTCATTCAGTCTCCCAATTTTTTTTCTTTGTATATGGACTGATGCTATAGTCCAAAGGTCAGAAACTTATTTTCCTATAAAAAGGTCAGATGATACATATTTTTAGCACTTGAGGGCCATATGCTCTTTGTCATCAAAACTCAATTGTGCACCGTAGTGCACCATAGACAATATCTAAATGAATGAGCTTGCCTGTGTGCTAACAGAACTTTATTTACAGGAACAGACAGTGAACTGGATTTGGCTAGCTGGCCATAGTTGGTTGATCTCTGCTCTAGTCTTTTCTTCTATTCCTTTGTCCTCATTTTTCTTTTTTCCTTCAATGTGTTTCCCTAATGCTACAATGAATTCCTGTCCTCATCCCCCCCCTCCCTTTTTTAAATCAAATTCCTTTATAAATATTAACACTCAGCTGGGTCAGAATCTTCTTTAAGAAGTATGTCTTGATCTCCTTGAGAAGAACTGACCATTCTGTCCTTTTGGGCTCCCACTGTGGCTCTCTTACAAAATGGATTACATCCAGTGACATTTGTATAAATGTCTGCTCTGGTTTTACACAATTCCTGGGCCCATGCATTCCAGAGTTCCAGCTTGGTAGTTGGATACATTGGTCCAGCCACTCCACAGCACGTGGGATCTTCCCAGGCCAGGGATCGAACTGGCACCCCTTGCACTGCAAGGTGGTGTCCTTACCCACTGGACCACCAGGGAAGCCCAGAGATCTTTTAGAAGAGTGAGATAAGTGCTAATGTAAAAAAAAAAAGTTTCACCTGGAGTTATGTTTATAAATCAAGCAAATGTTGTTTCCCTGTGCTAAGAACTCTTACTTACTCTTCAAAGCCCCATTTCTTGCCTCCCGTGTGTTTTCTAAAGCAGAGGTTGTAGGATAGGATAATCACTTCCTCTTTTGTGATGTCTGTATTCTTTGTATTTTTGCTGATTATAGACATGAATGCAGCTATTTACTTAATATATTTCTCTCCTTCTACCCTGGTGTTATTTGAATTTAGGGATTAAGTTATTTATTCCTCTTCATGGTAACATTTTGCTAGACACAGGAGACACAAGTGAATTTTACTGACTTATTGACCACACCATTGCTTTCATTCAGTCTCCCAATTTTTTTTCTTTGTATATGGACTGATGCTATAGTCCAAAGGTCAGAAACTTATTTTCCTATAAAAAGGTCAGATGATACATATTTTTAGCACTTGAGGGCCATATGCTCTTTGTCATCAAAACTCAATTGTGCACCGTAGTGCACCATAGACAATATCTAAATGAATGAGCTTGCCTGTGTGCTAACAGAACTTTATTTACAGGAACAGACAGTGAACTGGATTTGGCTAGCTGGCCATAGTTGGTTGATCTCTGCTCTAGTCTTTTCTTCTATTCCTTTGTCCTCATTTTTCTTTTTTCCTTCAATGTGTTTCCCTAATGCTACAATGAATTCCTGTCCTCATCCCCCCCCTCCCTTTTTTAAATCAAATTCCTTTATAAATATTAACACTCAGCTGGGTCAGAATCTTCTTTAAGAAGTATGTCTTGATCTCCTTGAGAAGAACTGACCATTCTGTCCTTTTGGGCTCCCACTGTGGCTCTCTTACAAAATGGATTACATCCAGTGACATTTGTATAAATGTCTGTCTCTGGTTTTACACTGTGAATTCCTGGTAATTAGAATATCCATTATCTAGCATATGCCTGGCACACTATAGGTACTCAATAAGTGAATCATCAGAAATTATTGATTGTTACCTGGAATACAGAGCACAGGTTACAGAGATACAAGGCATGAATCTGTAATTCAAATAGATGTTACACTCTTTCTTTTATATTTGCTCTCTCCCCAAACTCAACAACTCACTCATAATGTAAGAATCATGTCACGAAGCAGCCAGCATTTTACTCTCTTCCATAGAAATCTCACCCTTTCATTGAAAAAAACTGCAACTGGGATAAACATGAATTCCAAGACTGAGGGAGAGAAATTAGCAAAATATTGTCTGGGGCACTACCTGTGTATAATTGGGCTCATGGACTATTGTCTGTAACGACTGCAACAATGATACCTAACATTTGTTTTGCGCAAGCTGCTTTGTGCAAAATAATCCATTAGTGCAGGCTCACAGATCCAACAGCAACATACCACACCCCTAAGTCAACTGTGAGTTGCTGCCTGTGCTGAATTTTATTGCTCCTGATGGACTGCACTTTTCAATATCCTGCTTCCCACATCTGTAGCCCTATTGCAAAGAACAGAAAGGATATGCAGTGCTTACTTTCCTAGTTGGAAATGTTATTTTGCAGCATAGTCAGTCCTACAAATTTTAGGACCCTGAGTCTATAAGAAAGCATGTTTTCTATTAGTTTTTTCTTAAGCACTGATGAGAAATTATGGTGCAGTTCTGTCTGTGCTTTCACTATGAAAATAAAATGGATTTTGAAAGCTCTGCTAATTACCAGCAGCTTAGCACTGTTAGGAATAGATCTGGAAGGATCTTACAGGTCTGATTTAAGCCAGCACCCACCTCTGAACTCCTCAGAGATGACATTTATTTCTAGGTTCCACTACCACTTATTTTTGGATGACTCAGTCTTTGTGCCAAGTCCTAATTACTCTCTGAGCACTAGACCCTAAACTCAAACACTATCATAAAGAACTAATCCAGAGCCTTGATCTTTACATCTCTGAGAAGAACTGACCATTCTGTCCTTTTGGGCTCCCACTGTGGCTCTCTTACAAAATGGATTACATCCAGTGACATTTGTATAAATGTCTGTCTCTGGTTTTACACTGTGAATTCCTGGTAATTAGAATATCCATTATCTAGCATATGCCTGGCACACTATAGGTACTCAATAAGTGAATCATCAGAAATTATTGATTGTTACCTGGAATACAGAGCACAGGTTACAGAGATACAAGGCATGAATCTGTAATTCAAATAGATGTTACACTCTTTCTTTTATATTTGCTCTCTCCCCAAACTCAACAACTCACTCATAATGTAAGAATCATGTCACGAAGCAGCCAGCATTTTACTCTCTTCCATAGAAATCTCACCCTTTCATTGAAAAAAACTGCAACTGGGATAAACATGAATTCCAAGACTGAGGGAGAGAAATTAGCAAAATATTGTCTGGGGCACTACCTGTGTATAATTGGGCTCATGGACTATTGTCTGTAACGACTGCAACAATGATACCTAACATTTGTTTTGCGCAAGCTGCTTTGTGCAAAATAATCCATTAGTGCAGGCTCACAGATCCAACAGCAACATACCACACCCCTAAGTCAACTGTGAGTTGCTGCCTGTGCTGAATTTTATTGCTCCTGATGGACTGCACTTTTCAATATCCTGCTTCCCACATCTGTAGCCCTATTGCAAAGAACAGAAAGGATATGCAGTGCTTACTTTCCTAGTTGGAAATGTTATTTTGCAGCATAGTCAGTCCTACAAATTTTAGGACCCTGAGTCTATAAGAAAGCATGTTTTCTATTAGTTTTTTCTTAAGCACTGATGAGAAATTATGGTGCAGTTCTGTCTGTGCTTTCACTATGAAAATAAAATGGATTTTGAAAGCTCTGCTAATTACCAGCAGCTTAGCACTGTTAGGAATAGATCTGGAAGGATCTTACAGGTCTGATTTAAGCCAGCACCCACCTCTGAACTCCTCAGAGATGACATTTATTTCTAGGTTCCACTACCACTTATTTTTGGATGACTCAGTCTTTGTGCCAAGTCCTAATTACTCTCTGAGCACTAGACCCTAAACTCAAACAGTATCATAAAGAAACTAATCCAGAGCTGATTTACTCTTCTCTTTTCTGAAGTCTGACATCTTTAAGATGTTCCTGGAAAAAAAGCCAATTTTGCCTCTCAAATTATAGACTAACTTTATCACTCCCAGGCTAGAAAACACTATAAGACTGTATCCCAGTTAAAATAAACCCACCTCCTTTGTAAGAGAAAGTCGGGATGGTATTTAAGGGTAGACTCCGAGGCCAGTTGAATAGGGATGGGGTTGCCAGATAAAACAAAGGACACTCAAACAAATTTGCATTTTAACAATCAATAAGCAAATTTTAGTGTGTGTGTGTGTGTGTGTGTGTGTGTGTGTGTGCTAAGTCACTTCAGTCATACTGGGCTCTTTGTGACCCTATGGACTATAGCCCACCAGGTTCCTCTGTCCAAACGGTTCTCCAGGGAAGAATATCTGAGTGGGTTGCCATGTCCTCCTCCAGCAGATCTTCCCGATCCAGGAATCAAACTGGCATTGCTTTATTTCTCCTACATTGGCAGGTGGGTTCTTTTCCACTAGCACCACCTGGGAAGTCCAATTTTTAGTCAAGTATGCTCAAAATATGGCATGGGACATACCTATACTAAGGAATTTTTTCATTGTTTATCTGAAATTCAAATTGTCCTAGATGTCCTGCATTTTAATTTGTCAAATTTGGCAATCTTAGTTTCTCCCACTAACTCTTGGAAAGTTACCTGGCATTTCTAATAGGGCTATTCAAAGACTTAATCATGTAACATTTCAGACTAATGCCTGGCATATAGTATTTCATAAATACTAGCTAATTTCATTATTCTAATTATCTAGAGCAGGAATCAGCAAATTTTTCTTTAAGGGGAAGAATAGTACATATTTTAGATTTTTCAGGCCATATGGTCTCTGTTGAAACTACTTGACTATTCCATTGTAGAATGAAAGCAGCCTTGGACAATCCTTAGATAAATGGGCATGCTCATATTTCTATAAAGATATATTTATAAAACTATGCGATGGACAGATTTGACCCATGGACTTAACTTGCCCCAACTTAAATTAAAAACAGCTGGTAATCTTTTATTACTACCATTTCTTCTTGTATTAAATATTTATTATTTCACTTATCCTCTTTTATTATAACATTTTATATTTTAAAGAAACTTTTGATGGATCATGACTGGCTACCTATTTAAAAATTCTAATACTACCTAATATTTATAGAGCATATCTCATTTTTAAAGTGCTTCATATAAATATATATAGTGATATTTAAATTTTATGTATAGTTACACATAACACATATGTAAATCTTCACAATAACATCATGAAGTACATTAGTAAAAATTTCTCCCTGATATTCCTTGGCTCTTTTCTTTCATAGATTCTACTTTCATACTATGCATTAGCTTTCGCTTTCTGCCATAACCTCCTGCAAGTCTCCTATATTAAAATTTACCTGGACAATTTGCTTTTCCCCAAATTTTTCCCTGACTTCCATTTCTTTATGGTTTTCTACATGTTCTTTCCTTATTATGATATACTTTCTATCCCCTCTCCTTGACAACAGATTATATATTCATAGAATGAGTAAAACCTTAGAACCATCAAATTGTTGAAACAAATACCTGGAGGTTGTCTCTACTTATTTTATAATTGTGTGTGGGTGTATGCGTATGTATGCTTCTGTGTGTGTGTGTGTTCCAGATAACTTGCCCCTTTATGTTTACCACTTTGAAGTCACATCATTTCTTTATCCAGTGCTTGGAAAGTAAGATACCAATGTGATGAAGACCCGATGTGATATCGGGTTTCTTGATTCCACTCTGATTGCTGTTATCAATGAGTGACTTGTTGCTCAGCACACTAATAGCTCTTCAACAAAGCAGGCTGACAAGCAGAGAGAGGTGGTTTTCTTTAAAGAAAAAATTCATAACAGTTGAGAAATTATAAGCTCTCTCTTATTATTGTATTGCTCTCCTTTCATCTTTAGCCTTCTGATGTTTTCCTTGTATTCCTTCCTTGAAGCCTGAACATATAACCAGACATTTTAATGAGATGTGGCTAGGTCCAGCCCTGGCCAGTAATTAACTCCTTCCCCTCTGTCAGACTGTTAGGATTTTATGGCATTTCTAGTCTCTCAGTGTAGGACCTAAGTAAAAAAAGTATGCATCTCTGGCACCATTTCTAGGATAAGCTGCTTCTAAATCATCAGTGAAGAATTCTACTGAAGAAGCCAACTTCAGATAGATTCTTGGGATGGGAAGCAGAAGAAGCAGGAAGACAGAGGCTTAAATACAAAGGCAATTTTTGTCCATCCAGGAAGAAGTAAGATGTGACTTAAATAGAAGATGAGGCTGAAGAGAAAACTGCCACCACAATCACCACAGTGAGAGATGTACACTTCCAGAGTCTCAACTGAGACAAGGATTACAAATATTAATCTATAATCCTTATCATCAGAAAGCAAATTTCACAAAGTGGGATATGGAGTAGGTAAAGTTCAAACTTTCAATACAGAAATTCCATTTTTTTCCATATATATAGGTTGAGATTTTGACAAGTTTTTCCATATGGGTGCCCATGTTATGTACCCACACAGCTCAGAATACATTGAAGATATCACATTTTGAAATGCTTCAAACAGGCAACTCAAAAATGTCTGCAACATAAAATATACAACAAACTTTCCTTTTTTTTTTTTCCCCTTGACAACAGATTATATATTCATAGAATGAGTAAAACCTTAGAACCATCAAATTGTTGAAACAAATACCTGGAGGTTGTCTCTACTTATTTTATAATTGTGTGTGGGTGTATGCGTATGTATGCTTCTGTGTGTGTGTGTGTTCCAGATAACTTGCCCCTTTATGTTTACCACTTTGAAGTCACATCATTTCTTTATCCAGTGCTTGGAAAGTAAGATACCAATGTGATGAAGACCCGATGTGATATCGGGTTTCTTGATTCCACTCTGATTGCTGTTATCAATGAGTGACTTGTTGCTCAGCACACTAATAGCTCTTCAACAAAGCAGGCTGACAAGCAGAGAGAGGTGGTTTTTCTTTAAAGAAAAAATTCATAACAGTTGAGAAATTATAAGCTCTCTCTTATTATTGTATTGCTCTCCTTTCATCTTTAGCCTTCTGATGTTTTCCTTGTATTCCTTCCTTGAAGCCTGAACATATAACCAGACATTTTAATGAGATGTGGCTAGGTCCAGCCCTGGCCAGTAATTAACTCCTTCCCCTCTGTCAGACTGTTAGGATTTTATGGCATTTCTAGTCTCTCAGTGTAGGACCTAAGTAAAAAAAGTATGCATCTCTGGCACCATTTCTAGGATAAGCTGCTTCTAAATCATCAGTGAAGAATTCTACTGAAGAAGCCAACTTCAGATAGATTCTTGGGATGGGGAAGCAGAAGAAGCAGGAAGACAGAGGCTTAAATACAAAGGCAATTTTTGTCCATCCAGGAAGAAGTAAGATGTGACTTAAATAGAAGATGAGGCTGAAGAGAAAACTGCCACCACAATCACCACAGTGAGAGATGTACACTTCCAGAGTCTCAACTGAGACAAGGATTACAAATATTAATCTATAATCCTTATCATCAGAAAGCAAATTTCACAAAGTGGGATATGGAGTAGGTAAAGTTCAAACTTTCAATACAGAAATTCCATTTTTTTCCATATATATAGGTTGAGATTTTTGACAAGTTTTTCCATATGGGTGCCCATGTTATGTACCCCCACACAGCTCAGAATACATTGAAGATATCACATTTTGAAATGCTTCAAACAGGCAACTCAAAAATGTCTGCAACATAAAATATACAACAAATAGTTCTGGGAGAGTATCCATTTTGGTTTTAAAGACTTGACAGTCACATTCCTGTTCTTTCTTCAAATGGATGTACTTTTGCATGCAGAGCACATTACTGTTTCTTCTAAGCATACCTTAATGAAATCTACAAAACATTTTGTCATTACCTACGTTTTTAAAAAGTAGGGTTTCAGAATATTTCAGCAGTGAGGAGTCCAACTGTCTTCATTTGCTCAAGGAAAGGTTTAGAAGAGAGAATCTATTGTGCAATCAGTTTCTGCCACCTTAACTACATCCTAAGGCCCTTCTCTGAAAGGTGATACCCAAGGAAGGCTCCATAGAACACACAGACTGCTTGGTTATAGGGCTCAGAGCAATGGAATGAAAGGCTTAATAGTTCCTCAGAGTCCCAAATAAAAGGTGTCCCTATAAGCTATACACTGGAAGCACAACTCATCCCAGCAGCAGAAATGGCATCTGAGGGGACGTGGTATCCCTGATTGTGATCTGGTCCCTGATCCACTGATCCTTTTTCCACTTTGCTGCCATGTATTGGAGCATCATTGATGTTTGGTTCTCTGGCTTTCTTTCCCCTTCCTATTGGCACTTACATTTCTTTGCTAGGGAGTGACCTCTTTCCATTGTACAGATTCGAGTACAGCTGAAACTAGGTGTCCTGTCCAGTTATATCTTAACCTAGAGGTGATACGTTAAGCTAGCGGCAATCATATGGCCCTCATCTGTGTAAATCAAATGGTTCTGGCTCAGAAAGTGAAACATGAGTAACTGACACATGAACAGAAATGATGGCGGAGTTCATTCACTCCAACACCCAAGCAGCAAGTTTGGTTGTAGTTTTGCCTTGAGACGATTTCTAAAACAAATCTCAGCTTTAGTCACTGAAAGCACCACATGCTCATCTACTTCAAGGCTGGTTTCTAGCCATTCTATAAATTCCATAGGCTTCTAATATTTCTCAAAAATATTACTCTTTGTGTAACTTAGTAAGAATCAGTTTTTCCTGTTGCAGCTAAAGTCATGTTCAACTCTTTGTGACCCCATGAACTATAGCCTGCCAGGCTCCTCTGTCCATGGAATTCTCCCACTAAGAATATTGGAATGGGTTGCCATTCCTTTCTCCAGGGGACCTTCCTGACCCAGGGATAGAACCCAGGTCTCCTACATTGTAGGCAGATTCTTTATTGTCTGAATCACCAACTGGCAAATCTTAGCTGGTAGTTAGAAACTGCCAATAAGTATTTACCATATAGTCAGGATTATATTGTGTGTGTGTGTGTGTGTGTGTGAGAGAGATTTGAAGAAAAATGAGTACAGTGATATGTTCTCCTGGCAATTGAAGAAACCAGATATGAGGAAAATATTCCAGTGTTTTCATTCAGGAGAATAGCTACTTTTATTTTAATTGAAATTTACTATACATCCTAAGGCCCTTCTCTGAAAGGTGATACCCAAGGAAGGCTCCATAGAACACACAGACTGCTTGGTTATAGGGCTCAGAGCAATGGAATGAAAGGCTTAATAGTTCCTCAGAGTCCCAAATAAAAGGTGTCCCTATAAGCTATACACTGGAAGCACAACTCATCCCAGCAGCAGAAATGGCATCTGAGGGGACGTGGTATCCCTGATTGTGATCTGGTCCCTGATCCACTGATCCTTTTTCCACTTTGCTGCCATGTATTGGAGCATCATTGATGTTTGGTTCTCTGGCTTTCTTTCCCCTTCCTATTGGCACTTACATTTCTTTGCTAGGGAGTGACCTCTTTCCATTGTACAGATTCGAGTACAGCTGAAACTAGGTGTCCTGTCCAGTTATATCTTAACCTAGAGGTGATACGTTAAGCTAGCGGCAATCATATGGCCCTCATCTGTGTAAATCAAATGGTTCTGGCTCAGAAAGTGAAACATGAGTAACTGACACATGAACAGAAATGATGGCGGAGTTCATTCACTCCAACACCCAAGCAGCAAGTTTGGTTGTAGTTTTGCCTTGAGACGATTTCTAAAACAAATCTCAGCTTTAGTCACTGAAAGCACCACATGCTCATCTACTTCAAGGCTGGTTTCTAGCCATTCTATAAATTCCATAGGCTTCTAATATTTCTCAAAAATATTACTCTTTGTGTAACTTAGTAAGAATCAGTTTTTCCTGTTGCAGCTAAAGTCATGTTCAACTCTTTGTGACCCCATGAACTATAGCCTGCCAGGCTCCTCTGTCCATGGAATTCTCCCACTAAGAATATTGGAATGGGTTGCCATTCCTTTCTCCAGGGGACCTTCCTGACCCAGGGATAGAACCCAGGTCTCCTACATTGTAGGCAGATTCTTTATTGTCTGAATCACCAACTGGCAAATCTTAGCTGGTAGTTAGAAACTGCCAATAAGTATTTACCATATAGTCAGGATTATATTGTGTGTGTGTGTGTGTGTGTGTGAGAGAGAGAGATTTGAAGAAAAAATGAGTACAGTGATATGTTCACCTGGCAATTGAAGAAACCAGAATATAGAGGTGAAAATATTTCCATGCTGTTTTCTATTCAGGAGAATAGCTACTTCTCTACATTTCTATGCTTCCCCAGCAAATTATAAGGAAAACAAAAATTTATGAGAGATGCACTCTACTATGCAAATATTTCTTCTTCTCTTTTGAAACACCACCAGAGTCTGTTAGCAACATATTCTTGGTTCTTAATAAGGCATATAGTAGTAATAACTTACAATAAAGTATTAGCTTGTTGCTTGCCACTAAGGCCAAAAGAAGGTGAAATCTTACTACTGGTTACTGCTCTGGCTATATTCACCCACATTTCAATAACTCTTTCCTTATTCCTGTCTTCCACGCACTTCTCCAGTTTTGGAGAGTTGGGGTTTCCCTGCAGGAGATGTTTTCTGCAAACCTTCAACTTATCAAGCCAAACTGGATTTCAAAGCCCTAAGTCCAACACACAAAAGAAAATACCATTCTAAACAATCTTCTTCTTCAAATTGTCTTCTCCATCTGTTCCTCCCTCGAGGGCTGATTAAGGAAAGTTTTCTACTTTAAATGGCATTTTTTTTGGGGGGGGGGAGAAATTATTTAAAGAAGGAAAGTATTTAGAAGTTCAAGGTTCTTTTTACTTTTACCAATAATTGCTAAGTGACTCAATACTTCTAGAAAACAGGGAGTGAAAATATTAAACAGAAATGAAAGTTCATTAATGGGGCATGGACTTGTAATTCAAAGAATAATTAGAAAATTCATTCCCATCTTTGATTTAAAGTGAAAACTGGGAAGTTGGGAGGAGCTAATCATAAAAAAATAAAAATAAAAAAATCTCTGCTCAGTTAGCATGAAAAAAACCTTACGAATTCACCTTAATATCATTTGTAGAAGTATATAATAAACACATCGTTCCCTAGTTCCTTAGAGATTGGCTAAACTGGGCACTGAGCCACATTTCAAAGCTTTCTGCAGTTATTTCAAGGAAGAAAGAACAATAGATCACTCCTTGCACTTCTAATTCCTGAATGCATCCCCATGTTAGAGTTCGACATATAAGTTATTTTAGTCACACTCTGAATTCTTTAACATGGAGCATGAAGTTGTATTATGTTTATAGGTTGAATGTCATAATTCAATAATGACCTTAAATGCACAGTAACAAAATTAGCAAGCATAAATTATACTTTTCCTAAAAAAGAATTATGAGATGTTTTCCCATCATGCTTCCTCCAATTTTTAAAAATGTATTTGGAAGTGTTATGAGGATCCAAACTCCAGGGAAGCCCTAAGCTTTAACCTCTATGAGCTGTGGTAGAAGCTAAAGAATGGAGGAAAAAAGTTTACTGACCATGGCAAGAAAGGTGACCACTGCCTACATCACAGTTCCTCTGACCCCAGCTAGTGGCAGAAAACAAGTCATTGTGCTAATCTGAGACTGGCCACCCTGGTCAGAAAAAAGTGCATGTGCTTACAGAAGCTTCAGTTAGCACAATGACCACTGTTTCAAAGGGAAAAGTAAAATTATACAAGCAAACCATTTTCTAGGATGTTCTTCTGGTAAGAGTGATCAGGGAATTCATTTGGGGCATTAATTGCTCTGTTACTCAACCATTTTCATTTGAAAGTTCTTAAAAATGAGTCTTTCTCCATGTTTACAGATGGTGGAATCAAAAAAACCCCACAGCACTTTATTCTTATTTTGGAAATTTTAATTTACACACACACACACACACACACACACACACACACACACACACACACACACACACAGCACATGGGTTCTGATAAGCAATAAATAATCCTGTCTTCCTCCCCTCATTTTGGTTCTCCCCTTCTTCTATGTTCATAAGCCTTTAGCTGAGCACATTTTCCAAACTTAAATTAGCAGTGGCCATATGACCCTTCTGCTTCTGTCTCCTCCTCTTTCTACTTCTTCTTTCTCTTTTAGTCTCCCTCCCCTCCTGAATGCAGTATAGTTAAAAAATAAGTATGAAGTTGGGGATATGAATATAAGGGAGTAAGGTAACTCATATAAGATTAAAATTTTTGAAGAAAAACAGCAGCCTCTTCATTTGTATCTCGTGAGGATCATTGTTTTTACAGTGAGCCACATACCTTTTATTCTTGTTCAGTTGCTAAGTCGTGTCCAACTCTTTGCAATTGCAATGACTGCATGCTGCAGCATGCCAGGCTTTCCTGTCCTTCACTATCTTCTTCCAGAGTTTGCTCAAGCTCATGTCCATGGAGTTGGCGATATCATCCAACCATCTAATCCTCATGCTCCCTCTTCTTCTCCTGCTCTCAATCTTTCCCACCATCAGAGTCTTTTCCAATGAGTCCATTCTTCACATCAGGTGGCCAAAGTAACTTTTATATGTAGCACCATATTTAAATATACTGTTTATGTGCGTGTATTTTAAGTCACATCAGTCCTGTCCAACTCTTTGCAACCACATGGACTATAGCCCTTTAGGCTTCTCTGTCCATGGAATTCTCCAGGCAAGAATACTGGAATGGGTTGCCATGCTCTCCTCCAGGGGATCTTTCTGACCCAGAGACCGAACTAGCATCTCTATGTCTCCTGTGTTGGCAGGTGGGTTCTTTACCACTAGTGCCACTGGGAAACCTACACTTTTTACACAACATCATTTTAAAGGATCTTTATGTGACAGACTAGTAAAATTTTCAAAGGGAAAAGTAAAATTATACAAGCAAACCATTTTCTAGGATGTTCTTCTGGTAAGAGTGATCAGGGAATTCATTTGGGGCATTAATTGCTCTGTTACTCAACCATTTTCATTTGAAAGTTCTTAAAAATGAGTCTTTCTCCATGTTTACAGATGGTGGAATCAAAAAAACCCCACAGCACTTTATTCTTATTTTGGAAATTTTAATTTACACACACACACACACACACACACACACACACACACACACACACACACACACACAGCACATGGGTTCTGATAAGCAATAAATAATCCTGTCTTCCTCCCCTCATTTTGGTTCTCCCCTTCTTCTATGTTCATAAGCCTTTAGCTGAGCACATTTTCCAAACTTAAATTAGCAGTGGCCATATGACCCTTCTGCTTCTGTCTCCTCCTCTTTCTACTTCTTCTTTCTCTTTTAGTCTCCCTCCCCTCCTGAATGCAGTATAGTTAAAAAATAAGTATGAAGTTGGGGATATGAATATAAGGGAGTAAGGTAACTCATATAAGATTAAAATTTTTGAAGAAAAACAGCAGCCTCTTCATTTGTATCTCGTGAGGATCATTGTTTTTACAGTGAGCCACATACCTTTTATTCTTGTTCAGTTGCTAAGTCGTGTCCAACTCTTTGCAATTGCAATGACTGCATGCTGCAGCATGCCAGGCTTTCCTGTCCTTCACTATCTTCTTCCAGAGTTTGCTCAAGCTCATGTCCATGGAGTTGGCGATATCATCCAACCATCTAATCCTCATGCTCCCTCTTCTTCTCCTGCTCTCAATCTTTCCCACCATCAGAGTCTTTTCCAATGAGTCCATTCTTCACATCAGGTGGCCAAAGTAACTTTTATATGTAGCACCATATTTAAATATACTGTTTATGTGCGTGTATTTTAAGTCACATCAGTCCTGTCCAACTCTTTGCAACCACATGGACTATAGCCCTTTAGGCTTCTCTGTCCATGGAATTCTCCAGGCAAGAATACTGGAATGGGTTGCCATGCTCTCCTCCAGGGGATCTTTCTGACCCAGAGACCGAACTAGCATCTCTATGTCTCCTGTGTTGGCAGGTGGGTTCTTTACCACTAGTGCCACTGGGAAACCTACACTTTTTTACACAACATCATTTTAAAACTATCTTCTCTGGTTAGTACTGGTTGCCCAGTATAAATTAATTATGCTAGTAAGTCACTACATAGGCATCATCTGTATTTTTTAAAGCAGCTAGAAAATTGATACTAAAAAGCACACACTGTGGAGAAGGAACTGGTAACCCACTCCAATATTCTTGCCTGGGAAACCCTACGGACAAAGGAGCGTGTCGGGCTATCGTTCATGGGATTGCCAAATAGTGTGACACCACTTAGCAACTAAACAACAGCCTTGCTGAAAATGCCATGTACACTTTTTATACCTTCTAGTCTGACCCAAGTCAGGACTGAATGAAACAGGTGAGAGGAGTGTCTGCCCCAAAATGACCTGTAGTCACTCATTGGTTCCATTAGTTCCTGAGAGACTAAATAAATGCCAGTTCACTCAAAAAAAAAAAAAAAAAAAGGCACACACTGAACATATACATATACTTGATGGTTGACTGATGTTTGATTGGTTTTATCACTGGACCAAAAGAAAAGCTAATAATACATTATGGATGTAAAAAGAAATGTCATTATAGAAGGTCAGAATTCATGAAGACTATTTTTTAGAACAAGCTTTTTATTCATTCATTCAACAAAAAGCTATTGAATTTATTGTATTCTGTCTGAATTGTATGTCTGTTGAATGTATTGTATTCCATCTAAAGTATTTGATCAGAGAGTAAGATTAAGATGAAGAATAATCAGGGTATTATCTCTATCCAGGTAAATTCTGGAAACTTACCCTTAGGGTTTGTACTAAATGTGCTTCTGATTTAGAAACTGACTTTCCAGGATAGCAAGAGAATATCAAGTATATTATTGGAGACAGTCATTAAAGGTGGACTTGGGAAGTCATCCTTAAGGGAAGCACTGACCATCTCAACAATCACAACTGGGGAGGGACCTGTAGTGAGCACCATATTTAAATATACTGTTTATGTGCGTGTATTTTAAGTCACATCAGTCCTGTCCAACTCTTTGCAACCACATGGACTATAGCCCTTTAGGCTTCTCTGTCCATGGAATTCTCCAGGCAAGAATACTGGAATGGGTTGCCATGCTCTCCTCCAGGGGATCTTTCTGACCCAGAGACCGAACTAGCATCTCTATGTCTCCTGTGTTGGCAGGTGGGTTCTTTACCACTAGTGCCACTGGGAAACCTACACTTTTTTACACAACATCATTTTAAAACTATCTTCTCTGGTTAGTACTGGTTGCCCAGTATAAATTAATTATGCTAGTAAGTCACTACATAGGCATCATCTGTATTTTTTAAAGCAGCTAGAAAATTGATACTAAAAAGCACACACTGTGGAGAAGGAACTGGTAACCCACTCCAATATTCTTGCCTGGGAAACCCTACGGACAAAGGAGCGTGTCGGGCTATCGTTCATGGGATTGCCAAATAGTGTGACACCACTTAGCAACTAAACAACAGCCTTGCTGAAAATGCCATGTACACTTTTTATACCTTCTAGTCTGACCCAAGTCAGGACTGAATGAAACAGGTGAGAGGAGTGTCTGCCCCAAAATGACCTGTAGTCACTCATTGGTTCCATTAGTTCCTGAGAGACTAAATAAATGCCAGTTCACTCAAAAAAAAAAAAAAAAAAGGCACACACTGAACATATACATATACTTGATGGTTGACTGATGTTTGATTGGTTTTATCACTGGACCAAAAGAAAAGCTAATAATACATTATGGATGTAAAAAGAAATGTCATTATAGAAGGTCAGAATTCATGAAGACTATTTTTTAGAACAAGCTTTTTATTCATTCATTCAACAAAAAGCTATTGAATTTATTGTATTCTGTCTGAATTGTATGTCTGTTGAATGTATTGTATTCCATCTAAAGTATTTGATCAGAGAGTAAGATTAAGATGAAGAATAATCAGGGTATTATCTCTATCCAGGTAAATTCTGGAAACTTACCCTTAGGGTTTGTACTAAATGTGCTTCTGATTTAGAAACTGACTTTCCAGGATAGCAAGAGAATATCAAGTATATTATTGGAGACAGTCATTAAAGGTGGACTTGGGAAGTCATCCTTAAGGGAAGCACTGACCATCTCAACAATCACAACTGGGGAGGGACCTGTAGTGAAACCACAATAACTTCTATAACAGAAAGAGGTAGCATTAAGCAGTAGCCAAGTTCAGAGGCTGTGAAGTCATCTTAGTACAGTACCTTTCAAAATTATTTTACTGATTGCCACTTTAAAACCATGTTAGAGAAGAGAGCAGATAGTGAGAAGGGCTGAACAGAGTGAAAACAAATGAGGCCAACCATATCCTCTTTCCATGAGGCTTGCAGCCTACCTTAGCCAAGTGGGGGAAGCGGGGGTGCATTTGAAGTATTGATTAGTATATTTGAATAAACACTTTATAATCACTGGCTTTGTAATCACTGACTATACTTAAAGATAGAATAGGAGCTTTTTTAACCAAGATTTTCTTATTCAAAAAAATTTATGAGGTTGTCCAAATTGCTATCTTGTGGAAAGATGAAGACAACTTACACTAAGCACATTTACAGGGCTACTCATTAAAAATGCTTTTCTGATAACTCCCTAAATATTCTGCTTCATTTTCTTCTTCCCTGATTTATTCATCATACCCTCTCAGTTGTACCCATGATATATAAACCATAACAATGCTTTTTTTCACAATGAAAATAGCACTAAGTTTCAGCTTATACACTTATCACAGGTGTTAATTGTGAAGCCACACAAAATTACAATCACAAGTTTACACAGTCTCAGATCTCACAGGACCTGGTCTGAGTACTTGTTGTTCTATCTGAAACATACAAAACTGGCTGGGAAATGTTTCATGAGCAAGAATTTTGAGCAATTTCTCAAAATGTTTCCTAAAAAGGAATTTTGCTTGACCTTCTTCTAAATGCTCCTATTCATCTCCATAGACTGGAAGTCTTTTTTTGAAAATGAAAAAAAAAAGTATCTCTAATTACTTCACTGTAATAAGTAATTAAAAATGAAATCTAATGTATACCTCCAGGATTGGATACAGGTTAGGCTGCTCCACTGTGACCAAAGTAACTGTGACTTAAGTAAAATTAAAGTTTATTTCATCTAGCAGTTTGACCTTTGATAGTTAAAATCTGATTGATGGCTCACTGCATGGAATTGGAACTGCATTCCTTCTGTCTTGCTTTTCAATCCTAAACACAGGATGGAACACAGGATGATCTAAGAGGACTGATCCAACTCAGTCATCATATTCAGATTTCAGCTAATGGTAGGGAGGAAAAAGAAGGGCAGAGACTCTTTTCAAGTATAGGAACCAACAGTTATGCATACCATTTTTGTTCACGTTACATTGGCCAAAACCTTGTCACATGGCCACTGCTAGTTGAAGAGGAATTTGAGAAATGTGCTCAGCTAAAGTCTTATTAGCCTAGAAGAAGGGAGAAGAGATAATGGGAGAATGCCTGGCAGTCCCTAATTTATATATTAAGAATTTTAAGAAGAAATCTATCATAAATTTCATTTCAAATTACATGCCTGTTTTAGAACTGCTCCGATAGAAAATAAAGTCTGGGCAAGGATTAAAGTGCTGATGCATAGATGGAAGATACAGACCCAGGGTGTTGAGGGTGAGGATATAATGAGGAAATGAGTCAATGAGAACATCAAGGCAAAAGGTGCTTTGATGCATCATTATGGTTCAACATGCATTCTTGCTTCATTACATGGGACTTCTCTTAAGAGTTGGCAAGGAGAAAGTGTGTCTCAGAGCAGCCTACAAATGGATGAAAGGGAAGAAAGGAAAGAAACACCTTCCCGTTTTCCTGACTGATTTTTACTTTCTAGTAGTCAAGATTTTAACCCATTGGAAGCTAATTCTCCCGAACTTCTTTGTCTCATCTGGCCCCCTGAAGACTGAGAATCAATTTGGTTTAGGTGAAGCCTTAATAAAGAGAAGGAACAGAGGTAGTTGAGTAAGGTGTACAGATTTTGTACCTAACATAATACATTAAAAGGAGAAATCTAACACTAGTCTCCATTCCCAATGTCTCTTTTCACATGGAAGGGTGCCATTAGAGTCATAGAGTCCACTAGAATTATTTTCACCTTTCTCCCAGCTTTCTCACTTGCTCAGCTCCATGGAAAGAAATGTGACTTATCCGACAGGTAAATCTGATGTAAGAACAGGGTGTATGTTATTTAGCCATATCCCCGTGTGTGTATGCGTGTGTGATTTGCTGTCTACATGTTCTCTGGTCTAATGTATGTCATGCAGTTGACTTGGTAATAGAGACCCTATCCCTGGAGATACTGGGTAGCTTGCAGTTATCTGACTGGGGATGTCCGCCTCATTCTGAGGTGGGATATTAGGAGATCTATTATTGCCTTGGAATTAAACTGTATTCTCCAATAACCATTTTATCCATAAAGGTAATAATTTTATTTCCACTGTCTTTCCTTCTGACTACCTCAGAACCCTTACTGAACAAAAGGAAGCTGATCTATTAGTTCACTAAAAATTCAACAGAAAGAAAAAAAGCAATAGTTTTCTATATATATTGACTCTATGTTGCATTTTAAGAGAGGATGAAATTATATGTGGTCTTCTTATTTTTACATTATTGCAGTTTTAATTTATTGAGATTCTAGGTATTATAGGCACTGTGTTAAGCACTTTATGTAGAGTATTTCATTTAATCCTTACAAGAGACTTCAGGAGTTTGCCGATAGGCAAGCTAAAACTTATTTCTAAAGATTCACTAGTTCATTCAATGTATATTAATTGTCTACCTACTACGTGCCAGGACTAAATGAAAACACATGCAAGAAATCTTTGACATCATTATGGTTCAACATGCATTCTTGCTTCATTACATGGGACTTCTCTTAAGGGAGAAAGTGTGTCTCAGAGCAGCCTACAAATGGATGAAAGGGAAGAAAGGAAAGAAACACCTTCCCGTTTTCCTGACTGATTTTTACTTTCTAGTAGTCAAGATTTTAACCCATTGGAAGCTAATTCTCCCGAACTTCTTTGTCTCATCTGGCCCCCTGAAGACTGAGAATCAATTTGGTTTAGGTGAAGCCTTAATAAAGAGAAGGAACAGAGGTAGTTGAGTAAGGTGTACAGATTTTGTACCTAACATAATACATTAAAAGGAGAAATCTAACACTAGTCTCCATTCCCAATGTCTCTTTTCACATGGAAGGGTGCCATTAGAGTCATAGAGTCCACTAGAATTATTTTCACCTTTCTCCCAGCTTTCTCACTTGCTCAGCTCCATGGAAAGAAATGTGACTTATCCGACAGGTAAATCTGATGTAAGAACAGGGTGTATGTTATTTAGCCATATCCCCGTGTGTGTATGCGTGTGTGATTTGCTGTCTACATGTTCTCTGGTCTAATGTATGTCATGCAGTTGACTTGGTAATAGAGACCCTATCCCTGGAGATACTGGGTAGCTTGCAGTTATCTGACTGGGGATGTCCGCCTCATTCTGAGGTGGGATATTAGGAGATCTATTATTGCCTTGGAATTAAACTGTATTCTCCAATAACCATTTTATCCATAAAGGTAATAATTTTATTTCCACTGTCTTTCCTTCTGACTACCTCAGAACCCTTACTGAACAAAAGGAAGCTGATCTATTAGTTCACTAAAAATTCAACAGAAAGAAAAAAAGCAATAGTTTTCTATATATATTGACTCTATGTTGCATTTTAAGAGAGGATGAAATTATATGTGGTCTTCTTATTTTTACATTATTGCAGTTTTAATTTATTGAGATTCTAGGTATTATAGGCACTGTGTTAAGCACTTTATGTAGAGTATTTCATTTAATCCTTACAAGAGACTTCAGGAGTTTGCCGATAGGCAAGCTAAAACTTATTTCTAAAGATTCACTAGTTCATTCAATGTATATTAATTGTCTACCTACTACGTGCCAGGACTAAATGAAAACACAGGCAAGATTTACCCTTATGTAATAGAGAGCTTAATCAGAAGGCATGCATTAAACAATTATTCATACAAATGTGTAACTGCAAGTGTGATTAGTGATATACAAGAGAGACACAGTGTGTAATGTGTGTAATGAAAAAGCAGTGACTAAATTGGGTTGCAAAGCACTGAGATAGGAGTGGCAGGAAAGGATAGAATTCCAGAGTTAATACCATGTACAGAAGTCCTATGGTATATAAGGCGGTATGGAGAAAATAAAAGATCCCTAAAAATGACCAATATGGCTGGAGTGAAAAGAGTCAGAAGAAGACTGGGTAGAAGCAAGGCCAGGTGTACAGGGGCCAGTCTATGATTTTAGGCTCATTTTTACTTTATTCCAAAAGGAATCGAAAGCCGTTAAGTTATTTAAAAATGTGTTGTGATATAACGATACTTCTTTCAATTATAATTTGGAGAGCTGATCAGAGGGAAATCAGAATGGATATTTTTTAATCAGTCAAGGAAATTCTGCCAGCATCCAGGTGAGACAAGCTTGTAATTATATGGTACAAAGATGTATACAAACTTGAAAAAATATGTAAGAAATAGGACAGATTATATATGAGGCATGAAGGAGAACAAAGGATGGCACTTAGGCATCAAGATAGGGTAACTAACCAACAGTCAAGAAGCTGGTGCATCTATTTACAAGCCCAAACTCTTTCCTTTATAAAAATAACCAGCAACATTTCTACTTCAGTACAGAGTTTCACTCTAATAACCCAGTAATCTGCTTGATGAGGTTTACAAGGATGGATTCTTTCTCTCTGTCTTGTTTGCAAAAATGTTTATCTTTTAAAAACATATCCAGAACATTTTCCTTTAAGAATTTTCTAAAATACATGAGATAGAGATAAAAATCAATACAAAATTGCCCTGAGATAAGTCAGACACCTTGTCAAAAACTACATAATGACTTTGATTTTCAAATAGCACCTTTCCTATGATAATTAAATATTTCTATGAAAACCAGAATATATTTTATGGACTCAGAGGACAGAATTATTTAATGTGGCTATAGTTTTGAATATTTGGTGGGGATTTTTATATTGACCGAAGTTCTAGTAGCTTATTAGTGAAAAGTAAGACACAGGAGTTTGCATAAAAATTTTTGATTCACTAGTTCATTCAATGTATATTAATTGTCTACCTACTACGTGCCAGGACTAAATGAAAACACAGGCAAGATTTACCCTTATGTAATAGAGAGCTTAATCAGAAGGCATGCATTAAACAATTATTCATACAAATGTGTAACTGCAAGTGTGATTAGTGATATACAAGAGAGACACAGTGTGTAATGTGTGTAATGAAAAAGCAGTGACTAAATTGGGTTGCAAAGCACTGAGATAGGAGTGGCAGGAAAGGATAGAATTCCAGAGTTAATACCATGTACAGAAGTCCTATGGTATATAAGGCGGTATGGAGAAAATAAAAGATCCCTAAAAATGACCAATATGGCTGGAGTGAAAAGAGTCAGAAGAAGACTGGGTAGAAGCAAGGCCAGGTGTACAGGGGCCAGTCTATGATTTTAGGCTCATTTTTACTTTATTCCAAAAGGAATCGAAAGCCGTTAAGTTATTTAAAAATGTGTTGTGATATAACGATACTTCTTTCAATTATAATTTGGAGAGCTGATCAGAGGGAAATCAGAATGGATATTTTTTAATCAGTCAAGGAAATTCTGCCAGCATCCAGGTGAGACAAGCTTGTAATTATATGGTACAAAGATGTATACAAACTTGAAAAAATATGTAAGAAATAGGACAGATTATATATGAGGCATGAAGGAGAACAAAGGATGGCACTTAGGCATCAAGATAGGGTAACTAACCAACAGTCAAGAAGCTGGTGCATCTATTTACAAGCCCAAACTCTTTCCTTTATAAAAATAACCAGCAACATTTCTACTTCAGTACAGAGTTTCACTCTAATAACCCAGTAATCTGCTTGATGAGGTTTACAAGGATGGATTCTTTCTCTCTGTCTTGTTTGCAAAAATGTTTATCTTTTAAAAACATATCCAGAACATTTTCCTTTAAGAATTTTCTAAAATACATGAGATAGAGATAAAAATCAATACAAAATTGCCCTGAGATAAGTCAGACACCTTGTCAAAAACTACATAATGACTTTGATTTTCAAATAGCACCTTTCCTATGATAATTAAATATTTCTATGAAAACCAGAATATATTTTATGGACTCAGAGGACAGAATTATTTAATGTGGCTATAGTTTTGAATATTTGGTGGGGATTTTTATATTGACCGAAGTTCTAGTAGCTTATTAGTGAAAAGTAAGACACAAAGGAAAGGTATAGTTAACCAAAGACTGGTTTTGATTTAGTGGATCCTATTTTTGCATCTCCTTTTCTCATACCACAGATCCCTAAGACATATATAACTTTACCAAAATACCTACTGTGCTCTGCAGCTGTGTGATGGATGCTTTTCTAGTTATGGATTCACAAATATCATGTCTTGGCTTAGCTAAAAAGGTTTTTTTTTTTCTTAAATGAGGCAGAATAGTTAAGTGAAAGTCCCTTAATTTGAACATGAGTGCTCCATTCCAATTAAGCATGAAGAATCACAGAAAAAAAGACTTGATTTCACTTTTTTTTTCCTGAAGTGAAAAGTAGGCAGCACACTAAAAGATGAAAATGGTACAGTAGCATCTGCAAATCACACATTTTTATTTAGAACTTAGGTCAAATATGAAAAACTTTAAAGGATGCTATGAAAAATGAAACTAATATAAAATATAATAAAAATTTAACAAGTACTTGGGACAGACACTAGCCAAAGCTCATGCCATTTACCTTAAACTGAAAATGTTCCAAAGCAACAATCGGTGTCATTTTCTTACGGGCAATAATGTACTGTTCATGGTTCAGAAAGTTATGTATGATTACATGTGTGTATGTGTGTGTGCTCAGACATGTCTTATTCTTTGTCATCCCATGAACTGCTGCTGGCCAGGCTCCTCTGTCCATGGAATTTTCCAGGCAAGAATATTGAAGAGGGGTGCCATTTCCTCTTCCAGGGGATCTTCCCCACCTGAGGACTGAAACTGCATCTTTTGCATCTCTTGCATTGGCAGGCAAATTCTTTACCATTGTGCCACCTGGGAACTCTATGTACAATTGCCATCACCTTTACTAATGTTTCTTTTGATCCTGCTAAAAAAAAATCAATATTTCTAGAAACAATTTTGCTATCTGAAAAATAAAGGCCTATAGCCAGTTAATCCATGTTACCGCCTGTATTTCTGACTTAATTTTATTGAGTTAATTACTACTGGGCTTCCCTGATGGTTTAGACTGTAGAGAATCTGCTTGCAGTGCAGTAGATGCAGGTTTGATGCAGTAGATGCAGGTTGGGAAGATCTTATGGAGAAGAGAATGGTTACTCACTCTAGAATTCTTACCTGGGAAATTCCATGGACAGGGGAGCCTGGAGGGCTGCAGTCCCTGAGGTCACAAAGATACAGGGCACAACTGAAGCGATTTAGAATGCATGCTTGCATTAATCAAAGTAGGTTACGATATGCCGGGGAAACATTTTTACTCCAGAAACCTTAGCCACTTTACACAAAAAGCATACATTCCTCACTCATGCTATATGTGCAGCTCTGGTTGGGGGTGGGTACACAGGGGGCCACTGAGGAGCTCAGGATGACACTGATGTAGCCTATTTTGTAATGCTTCTACCCCTAACAGGCGAACTCCAGTGTCTGCCTCTCAGTATTCCAGACCTACATCATTTCCACTCCCAGGCAGTGCTCATCCTCCAGCCTCAACAAAGAATGCTGGGAAAAGCAGGGAGCACATGGATTATTTAGTAAGCACTACTTTATTTGTTAACTACATTAGTTAGGCTTGTGCAATATAAGATAGACCAGATGGCAAACTTGGATTGAATTTCTTTTCTTTGAAAAAAGAATTTGAGCATGATTTCACAAGAGGAGTGCTATGAAGGTTCAGGCTGGAGATGAGGTGCATTGGGCATGGTTATTACAGAAACAAAAAAAATGATGTAAAGACATGTCTTATTCTTTGTCATCCCATGAACTGCTGCTGGCCAGGCTCCTCTGTCCATGGAATTTTCCAGGCAAGAATATTGAAGAGGGGTGCCATTTCCTCTTCCAGGGGATCTTCCCCACCTGAGGACTGAAACTGCATCTTTTGCATCTCTTGCATTGGCAGGCAAATTCTTTACCATTGTGCCACCTGGGAACTCTATGTACAATTGCCATCACCTTTACTAATGTTTCTTTTGATCCTGCTAAAAAAAAATCAATATTTCTAGAAACAATTTTGCTATCTGAAAAATAAAGGCCTATAGCCAGTTAATCCATGTTACCGCCTGTATTTCTGACTTAATTTTATTGAGTTAATTACTACTGGGCTTCCCTGATGGTTTAGACTGTAGAGAATCTGCTTGCAGTGCAGTAGATGCAGGTTTGATGCAGTAGATGCAGGTTGGGAAGATCTTATGGAGAAGAGAATGGTTACTCACTCTAGAATTCTTACCTGGGAAATTCCATGGACAGGGGAGCCTGGAGGGCTGCAGTCCCTGAGGTCACAAAGATACAGGGCACAACTGAAGCGATTTAGAATGCATGCTTGCATTAATCAAAGTAGGTTACGATATGCCGGGGAAACATTTTTACTCCAGAAACCTTAGCCACTTTACACAAAAAGCATACATTCCTCACTCATGCTATATGTGCAGCTCTGGTTGGGGTGGGTACACAGGGGCCACTGAGGAGCTCAGGATGACACTGATGTAGCCTATTTTGTAATGCTTCTACCCCTAACAGGCGAACTCCAGTGTCTGCCTCTCAGTATTCCAGACCTACATCATTTCCACTCCCAGGCAGTGCTCATCCTCCAGCCTCAACAAAGAATGCTGGGAAAAGCAGGGAGCACATGGATTATTTAGTAAGCACTACTTTATTTGTTAACTACATTAGTTAGGCTTGTGCAATATAAGATAGACCAGATGGCAAACTTGGATTGAATTTCTTTTCTTTGAAAAAAGAATTTGAGCATGATTTCACAAGAGGAGTGCTATGAAGGTTCAGGCTGGAGATGAGGTGCATTGGGCATGGTTATTACAGAACATTGATGTAAAGTAGTAGAAGAAAATGATGTGGTTAAGAGAGGTAAGAAAAATTAACAGTCTAAGATCCCACAGTGGAAACAAGCTAAATAAGCCAATTAACCAAGATGACCTTGAAAGAATAAGAAAAAAATGACAACTAAAGATAACATCTTGAGAGCGTTGGTGTCCTCATGAGAAGTTTTGACTTCCCTTGATGAATCACTGGATAATTCTGAATAAAAGAATGACATACCTGTAGGAAAACCAAGACTATTCCAACTATGGATTTTAAACCAGGTGAAATCAAGATTTTATCAAGGAAATAATCTGGAAATGTGTTAAGGATTTGAAAATAGAAAAGAAGGTATAAAAAACACGAAATATGATTTTGGCAATTTAGTGAATGTGTATGTAGTTCAAAGAATAAGAATGAACTGTGATGACTCTGAGAGCTGTAGAATCATAGGCTTGGGTAGTCTGGAAAAAAAAAAGGAAGAAATGTTCAGAATGTTGAAAACATAAGAGAGAGACAAGTGTGGAGGAAAGAGCTCCTTGTCCATTTAAAATTTTCAAATTTAAACCTGTATCTATATATGAATGACACAAAATATTTTTTCTCTGTCTTACTTGCACTGCAATAACAGTGGAAATAGCAATAATTTAAACTTACTGCAAAGCTCTGTAACAAGTGATTAACATGCATTATACTTCTATATTCCCAATATATTATGATCAAGTTTATTACTTGGCATACATGTGGCAAATAACTTACCAAAATCAACTTGTAAACTGAATTTGAGCCTACCCCTAAGGCAATTCTCCCTCAGTAGTCTGCCTCTCAGTATTCCAGACCTACATCATTTCCACTCCCAGGCAGTGCTCATCCTCCAGCCTCAACAAAGAATGCTGGGAAAAGCAGGGAGCACATGGATTATTTAGTAAGCACTACTTTATTTGTTAACTACATTAGTTAGGCTTGTGCAATATAAGATAGACCAGATGGCAAACTTGGATTGAATTTCTTTTCTTTGAAAAAAGAATTTGAGCATGATTTCACAAGAGGAGTGCTATGAAGGTTCAGGCTGGAGATGAGGTGCATTGGGCATGGTTATTACAGAACATTGATGTAAAGTAGTAGAAGAAAATGATGTGGTTAAGAGAGGTAAGAAAAATTAACAGTCTAAGATCCCACAGTGGAAACAAGCTAAATAAGCCAATTAACCAAGATGACCTTGAAAGAATAAGAAAAAAATGACAACTAAAGATAACATCTTGAGAGCGTTGGTGTCCTCATGAGAAGTTTTGACTTCCCTTGATGAATCACTGGATAATTCTGAATAAAAGAATGACATACCTGTAGGAAAACCAAGACTATTCCAACTATGGATTTTAAACCAGGTGAAATCAAGATTTTATCAAGGAAATAATCTGGAAATGTGTTAAGGATTTGAAAATAGAAAAGAAGGTATAAAAAACACGAAATATGATTTTGGCAATTTAGTGAATGTGTATGTAGTTCAAAGAATAAGAATGAACTGTGATGACTCTGAGAGCTGTAGAATCATAGGCTTGGGTAGTCTGGAAAAAAAAAAGGAAGAAATGTTCAGAATGTTGAAAACATAAGAGAGAGACAAGTGTGGAGGAAAGAGCTCCTTGTCCATTTAAAATTTTCAAATTTAAACCTGTATCTATATATGAATGACACAAAATATTTTTTCTCTGTCTTACTTGCACTGCAATAACAGTGGAAATAGCAATAATTTAAACTTACTGCAAAGCTCTGTAACAAGTGATTAACATGCATTATACTTCTATATTCACAATATATTATGATCAAGTTCATTAGGACAAATTATGGCATACATGTGGCAAATAACTTACCAAAATCAACTTGTAAACTGAATTTGAGTCCAAGTTTATCTGAAATCAGACTGTCAATGAAAACTTTCTTTTTAACATCTCTGCTTTTCTGCTTTTCTTTTTTCCCCCACCTCCTTTTTTCCCATTATTTTTATACCTGTATATGCCTTACTATATAGATCAAAAAGCATTCCCCACCCACCCGCCCTCCCCAAAAATCAGGATATTTTGTACAAATTAAATGTGACAGAAACAATCTAATTAATTAGGGAGTAAATGTTCAGGTCTCAATTTTTCCTACTGTAAAGCTTACTGGGGTTTACTAGGGGAATGAAACAAAGAATAAATGGAGGTCACAAAGGTCTCCATATTTAACTTAGATGTCAAATTGTGTCTTCATAATTCCTAAGCAACTAGCTGGAAAACAAAAAGGGCAACTTATCAATTAAGCTTAAATGGCTGGGGCTACACAGTCTTTATACAAGTTATCAATCCTGGGAAAAAAGTAGGTCATTTTGGAATTGGAATTACAGAGAAATTACATAGTACTTATTCTTTTTTTGTAGTCTTGTCCAGACTTTCATATTTTCAGACATTTGCCCTGTACTTTGAGTTTTGCTCTCATAAATGAATGAAACTCTATGGACTAAAATTTCATTTCATTTTTTTTTTTTTATTTTATGCTATTACCCAGAGTATTTCAACCATTTGATAAATTTCCACTTGGAAATCTCCTGGATATTACTTTAATGGACTAAATGAAAAGGTATAAACGAATTTTTGTTAGTGTTAGTTCAAAGAATAAGAATGAACTGTGATGACTCTGAGAGCTGTAGAATCATAGGCTTGGGTAGTCTGGAAAAAAAAAAGGAAGAAATGTTCAGAATGTTGAAAACATAAGAGAGAGACAAGTGTGGAGGAAAGAGCTCCTTGTCCATTTAAAATTTTCAAATTTAAACCTGTATCTATATATGAATGACACAAAATATTTTTTCTCTGTCTTACTTGCACTGCAATAACAGTGGAAATAGCAATAATTTAAACTTACTGCAAAGCTCTGTAACAAGTGATTAACATGCATTATACTTCTATATTCACAATATATTATGATCAAGTTCATTAGGACAAATTATGGCATACATGTGGCAAATAACTTACCAAAATCAACTTGTAAACTGAATTTGAGTCCAAGTTTATCTGAAATCAGACTGTCAATGAAAACTTTCTTTTTAACATCTCTGCTTTTCTGCTTTTCTTTTTTCCCCCACCTCCTTTTTTCCCATTATTTTTATACCTGTATATGCCTTACTATATAGATCAAAAAGCATTCCCCACCCCACCCTCCCCTCCCCAAAAATCAGGATATTTTGTACAAATTAAATGTGACAGAAACAATCTAATTAATTAGGGAGTAAATGTTCAGGTCTCAATTTTTCCTACTGTAAAGCTTACTGGGGTTTACTAGGGGAATGAAACAAAGAATAAATGGAGGTCACAAAGGTCTCCATATTTAACTTAGATGTCAAATTGTGTCTTCATAATTCCTAAGCAACTAGCTGGAAAACAAAAAGGGCAACTTATCAATTAAGCTTAAATGGCTGGGGCTACACAGTCTTTATACAAGTTATCAATCCTGGGAAAAAAGTAGGTCATTTTGGAATTGGAATTACAGAGAAATTACATAGTACTTATTCTTTTTTTGTAGTCTTGTCCAGACTTTCATATTTTCAGACATTTGCCCTGTACTTTGAGTTTTGCTCTCATAAATGAATGAAACTCTATGGACTAAAATTTCATTTCATTTTTTTTTTTTTTGCTTATTTTTATGCTATTACCCAGAGTATTTCAACCATTTGATAAATTTCCACTTGGAAATCTCCTGGATATTACTTTAAAATGACTAAAACAGACTTATAGGCAGTTGAAAATCTCCTTCCCATTCTCCAAATCCCAAATTGTGCTTTTCCCTTCTCTCATTTATTGGACTTCAAAATGCATAATAACCTTGGCAAATATCACGGCACAGGCAATGGACAAAATCTGATGAAGATGACAGAAACACTTGTCAATGCGCTTCACAATACTTTGGAGGTATTATGGTGTTTGGAAACCCCAAAGCGCAATAGTGATTTTAAAAGTAGGTTACAATTTTTATTGACCTGTATCCTGAGTTCAATATTTTTGTTCTAAAGAGGAGAACTAGCCCTTGTAAAAGAAAATCTCTTCATGTTAGGAATCCCAGCTGCCTTGTTTTCCCCAACTAAGTCATGTGTAAAACATAAAGAGATTTTTTAGACCTGCTGGGCAATAGTGTTGCTAGGGTGACTGTTAAAGAAAGTGAGCCAGAAACTATCAGAGATCAATAAGAGAAGGAAGACACCAAGGCTAAAGTTAGAAATATTAAATCTTTGGACAAGACCTTTTTCGTTAAAGCTTAGTGATCTAATTGGTTTTCTTGGTCTTATCTCTCAGCAATGGTTACCTAACACAAGGACTTCTCTTTTCAGATCATACGCTTGTTATCTCTCTTCTTTTTGTGTGTTTCTTCAAGACAGACATGAGATAAGTAAAGATTCATAATCAGGAAACAGGACCACCTTTGGTGGTCATATCCCACACTTTTATGTCATCATTGATCCTACAATTTCTCTTCTTTGCTTATTTCTTTTCTATCACCTCTTCAGGAAGAAGAGCAGTGCCCATAAGCTTCAAACTAAAACTTCCTCACATTACACAAAGGCATCCCCCAATCCATAAAGAACAGTAAACTGAAACTGAAAATATCCTAACATTGTTAAAGTATATTTCTTACTCTCTGCCACCGGCCTATGGAGGTAGGAGGAATATAGGAAAGGGAGTCTGGAGAATGAATACCCAGCTCATAAAATCCCTCTCCGGAAGTGGTTTATGTAAGTGTAAGAGCTCATCATTTGGCCATACCTAGACACAGGAGCTGGGAGTTTTATCTCTGACTGGGCAGCTACATTTAAGTTACAATTTTATAATATAGAGTTTATAGGATAGGGTCTATACCATGAATAGGAAAACAGATTCTGATGGATGGATGACTTTCTACAACATTATTTAAATATTAACAACAGTAAATATAATAAATGTATGATTGTTAAGGGTTCCCTGGTGGCTTAAGATGGTAAAGAATCTGACTGCAATGCAGGAGTCTAGGGTTTGATCCCTGGGTCAGGAAGGTACCCTGGAGAAAGAGATGACAGCACACTCCAGTATTCTTGGCTGGAGAATCCCATGGATAGAGGAGCCTGGCAGGCTACATACAGTCCATGGGGTCGCAAAGAGTCAGATATAACTGAGAAACTAACAGTTTCACTTTCATGATTAAATCTACGGTGTTAGACTACTGTCTGATATCTTTTGCCTGTTTGATTAAACCAAAAGTTTATTTATTGTATGCTTATTATGTGAATAAACATGACTCTAAGTTTTGGAGATACAGTAATGAATAAAACAGACAAAACCCACAACCCTCATAAAGTTTATATCTTAATGAAGATATGTCAGAAACTAGGCAAAATTTATAGTAAATTCTATATGCTTCCAAGGTAACATTTATACTAAATAATGTAGTTTAATTAAAAGGGATTGTGTCATGAAGAAAAATAAAATCTGAGGAAAGGGATAGAAAATGTGGGAAGCGATTTCAATAGGATGGTCAGGTAAGACTATTGAAAAGAGCTATTTGAATAGGTCTGAATGTGATTAGAGAGACATAAACCAGGCAAGAGTATTTCACGTAGTGACGTAAGAAGAGCTGTGTAAAGTTTCAATTAAGGAGAGGAGACTAAACTTCCTCAGAAAACACAAAGGCATCCCCCAATCCATAAAGAACAGTAAACTGAAACTGAAAATATCCTAACATTGTTAAAGTATATTTCTTACTCTCTGCCACCGGCCTATGGAGGTAGGAGGAATATAGGAAAGGAGTCTGGAGAATGAATACCCAGCTCATAAAATCCCTCTCCGGAAGTGGTTTATGTAAGTGTAAGAGCTCATCATTTGGCCATACCTAGACACAGGAGCTGGGAGTTTTATCTCTGACTGGGCAGCTACATTTAAGTTACAATTTTATAATATAGAGTTTATAGGATAGGGTCTATACCATGAATAGGAAAACAGATTCTGATGGATGGATGACTTTCTACAACATTATTTAAATATTAACAACAGTAAATATAATAAATGTATGATTGTTAAGGGTTCCCTGGTGGCTTAAGATGGTAAAGAATCTGACTGCAATGCAGGAGTCTAGGGTTTGATCCCTGGGTCAGGAAGGTACCCTGGAGAAAGAGATGACAGCACACTCCAGTATTCTTGGCTGGAGAATCCCATGGATAGAGGAGCCTGGCAGGCTACATACAGTCCATGGGGTCGCAAAGAGTCAGATATAACTGAGAAACTAACAGTTTCACTTTCATGATTAAATCTACGGTGTTAGACTACTGTCTGATATCTTTTGCCTGTTTGATTAAACCAAAAGTTTATTTATTGTATGCTTATTATGTGAATAAACATGACTCTAAGTTTTGGAGATACAGTAATGAATAAAACAGACAAAACCCACAACCCTCATAAAGTTTATATCTTAATGAAGATATGTCAGAAACTAGGCAAAATTTATAGTAAATTCTATATGCTTCCAAGGTAACATTTATACTAAATAATGTAGTTTAATTAAAAGGGATTGTGTCATGAAGAAAAATAAAATCTGAGGAAAGGGATAGAAAATGTGGGAAGCGATTTCAATAGGATGGTCAGGTAAGACTATTGAAAAGAGCTATTTGAATAGGTCTGAATGTGATTAGCGAGAGAGACACATACCATCCAGGCAAGAGTATTTCACGTAGTGACGTAAGAAGAGCTGGTAGATACAAAAGGTCTTGTGTGGCTAAAGCAGAGTAAATAAGGAGAGTTCTAGAGACTATATTTATGAATAAAAGGAGGGTAGATCAAAGAATTATACCTAAAGAAAGGCTTTGGTTTAACTCTACCGTACAGAGTTCATTTGAAGGTTTTGAGTGGAAATGTTCTGTGTTCAGCCTTGCATTTTAACAGAATCTCTCTGATTGCAAAGTTGAAAATACACTAAAACAAGACAAGGTGGAAGCTTATAGACCAGTGAGGAGGCTATTACAATAATTCATGCAGGCAATATTAGTTGCATAGATCAGATTGCCAGCATAGGTGATGGTGAGATGTAGCTGGATTTTAGATTCATTTTAAAAGTAGAGCCAGAAAAATTTGCTGATAGCTTAAATGAGGGCATGATGGTAACTGAAGAGTGAAAATAACTCTAAGATGTTTTTTTCTTAGCAACTGGAAGATGAGTGTTGGCAATTAAGACATTGAAGAAAGCTGTGGTTCAGTCAGGTTTGAGGGGTGATATAAAAAGTTCTATTTTCCACATAATCAGTTGACATGTTATTAATCATCAAAGTGAAGATGTAGGCTAGTTAACTGGATATAGAAATCTGAAGTTCAAGGGAGAGTAACTGGCGATTAAAATTTGGAATTCCCAAGTTATGAAAAGTATTTACATCCATGAGACTGAATAAGACCACCAAGTGTGTGTGTTCGAGGAGGGGGTCCTAGGTCTCAGCAGTATAAACAAATGTTGATACATTGGGGCAAATGAAGACATATGTATTTTATCAATTTCTGAACATCTGAAAAAGTGGACCTCACATCAACTAACGTTGCCAACATCATGATGATAGTTCCAACCATAAAATGTCCATAAAATCTGAGGAAAGGGATAGAAAATGTGGGAAGCGATTTCAATAGGATGGTCAGGTAAGACTATTGAAAAGAGCTATTTGAATAGGTCTGAATGTGATTAGCGAGAGAGACACATACCATCCAGGCAAGAGTATTTCACGTAGTGACGTAAGAAGAGCTGGTAGATACAAAAGGTCTTGTGTGGCTAAAGCAGAGTAAATAAGGAGAGTTCTAGAGACTATATTTATGAATAAAAGGAGGGTAGATCAAAGAATTATACCTAAAGAAAGGCTTTGGTTTAACTCTACCGTACAGAGTTCATTTGAAGGTTTTGAGTGGAAATGTTCTGTGTTCAGCCTTGCATTTTAACAGAATCTCTCTGATTGCAAAGTTGAAAATACACTAAAACAAGACAAGGTGGAAGCTTATAGACCAGTGAGGAGGCTATTACAATAATTCATGCAGGCAATATTAGTTGCATAGATCAGATTGCCAGCATAGGTGATGGTGAGATGTAGCTGGATTTTAGATTCATTTTAAAAGTAGAGCCAGAAAAATTTGCTGATAGCTTAAATGAGGGCATGATGGTAACTGAAGAGTGAAAATAACTCTAAGATGTTTTTTTCTTAGCAACTGGAAGATGAGTGTTGGCAATTAAGACATTGAAGAAAGCTGTGGTTCAGTCAGGTTTGAGGGGTGATATAAAAAGTTCTATTTTCCACATAATCAGTTGACATGTTATTAATCATCAAAGTGAAGATGTAGGCTAGTTAACTGGATATAGAAATCTGAAGTTCAAGGGAGAGTAACTGGCGATTAAAATTTGGAATTCCCAAGTTATGAAAAGTATTTACATCCATGAGACTGAATAAGACCACCAAGTGTGTGTGTTCGAGGAGGGGGTCCTAGGTCTCAGCAGTATAAACAAATGTTGATACATTGGGGCAAATGAAGACATATGTATTTTATCAATTTCTGAACATCTGAAAAAGTGGACCTCACATCAACTAACGTTGCCAACATCATGATGATAGTTCCAACCATAAAATGTCATTAAGAAAAATGAATGAACTATATGCATTATTTTAGCTAACCCTTAAATGCTAGAGTTCACTTCCTCCAGTTGCACTCCAATCTCACTCATGGGTTAAAGGCCAGAGACACAGAGACTGCAGCTGACTGAGAGGGTCAGCAGCCACAGAAAAGAAACCTCTAGCCCAGGCCCTCCACTGCTTCTTTTCTCCAATGTAGGCTCCTGCTGGTGCTCGGTCGCTAAGTCCTGTCTAACTCTTTGCAACTCCACAGACTGTAGTTTCCTAAGCTCCTCTGTGCATGGGATTCTCCAGGAAAGAATACTAGAGTGGGTTGCCATTTTCTTCTTTAGGAGATCTTCCCAAACCAGGGATCAAACCTGGGTCTTTGGCATTGCAGGCAGATTTTTTACCACTGAGCTACATGGGAAGTCCTAAGTGCTAGAGAAGATACAATTAATAATAGACATGTATTTTCTTAAATTTCATTTCATCTAAGAAATTCAGAGTTCTGACAAGTTATGCTTTTCAGTAAACTTACTGTTCATTCATTCTTATGTAGAGTAAGAGGGAATTTCCCAACACTAGCTTCTCATTATAAAACTGGTAAATTTCCACAAGGCAGGAGCTACAGTACAGTCGTTTTCTATGATGCCATAACTGGAGCAGGAAGAGAATAGAAAGAGAACAGCTTTTCCAGGCAGAGACAAAATCACTGTCTGCAAAATTTAGTGGATTCCAGTCTAAAAACCCCAAGCTTAAATAATTCAGTTAACCATTCAGCATATCAGATTCTATCTTCCCTTCCTAAATTTCAAATATCTCTTTGAGTTTCCTCTCTCTCTCTAATTAATGGAATTTTAAGCAAGTAATGTCCATGTGGAAAACACTGTGGAAATTAAATCACAAACAAGGATGCTCATGATGACTAAACAAATTTCTGAAAGGAAACTGGGAAGAGTATTAATGATAATTTATTATAGCTGTACTTGCATGATGCTTCCTATGTGTTAGGCACTTTACTATTGGGAAGAGTATTTATTATTATTATTATTATTATTAATGTTGTTGTTGTTGCTAGTACTCACATAATTTTTTCTATGTTATACCCTTTTTTAGCAGTTTATATCAATATAATAGTCATAATAATTGAACAAGGCTGGTAAGATTATAATCTACATTTTATAGATGAAGAAACTCAGACGCAAAACGGTTTAGTAACCTGCCTAAGATCTCACAGCTAGTTAAGAAATCAACTCTATGGGTTAAAGGCCAGAGACACAGAGACTGCAGCTGACTGAGAGGGTCAGCAGCCACAGAAAAGAAACCTCTAGCCCAGGCCCTCCACTGCTTCTTTTCTCCAATGTAGGCTCCTGCTGGTGCTCGGTCGCTAAGTCCTGTCTAACTCTTTGCAACTCCACAGACTGTAGTTTCCTAAGCTCCTCTGTGCATGGGATTCTCCAGGAAAGAATACTAGAGTGGGTTGCCATTTTCTTCTTTAGGAGATCTTCCCAAACCAGGGATCAAACCTGGGTCTTTGGCATTGCAGGCAGATTTTTTACCACTGAGCTACATGGGAAGTCCTAAGTGCTAGAGAAGATACAATTAATAATAGACATGTATTTTCTTAAATTTCATTTCATCTAAGAAATTCAGAGTTCTGACAAGTTATGCTTTTCAGTAAACTTACTGTTCATTCATTCTTATGTAGAGTAAGAGGGAATTTCCCAACACTAGCTTCTCATTATAAAACTGGTAAATTTCCACAAGGCAGGAGCTACAGTACAGTCGTTTTCTATGATGCCATAACTGGAGCAGGAAGAGAATAGAAAGAGAACAGCTTTTCCAGGCAGAGACAAAATCACTGTCTGCAAAATTTAGTGGATTCCAGTCTAAAAACCCCAAGCTTAAATAATTCAGTTAACCATTCAGCATATCAGATTCTATCTTCCCTTCCTAAATTTCAAATATCTCTTTGAGTTTCCTCTCTCTCTCTAATTAATGGAATTTTAAGCAAGTAATGTCCATGTGGAAAACACTGTGGAAATTAAATCACAAACAAGGATGCTCATGATGACTAAACAAATTTCTGAAAGGAAACTGGGAAGAGTATTAATGATAATTTATTATAGCTGTACTTGCATGATGCTTCCTATGTGTTAGGCACTTTACTATTGGGAAGAGTATTTATTATTATTATTATTATTATTAATGTTGTTGTTGTTGCTAGTACTCACATAATTTTTTCTATGTTATACCCTTTTTTAGCAGTTTATATCAATATAATAGTCATAATAATTGAACAAGGCTGGTAAGATTATAATCTACATTTTATAGATGAAGAAACTCAGACGCAAAACGGTTTAGTAACCTGCCTAAGATCTCACAGCTAGTTAAGAAATCAACTCTGTAAAACCTTTAAAATAAAGAATTAAAAAAAAAAAGAAATCCAAATTTGGGTCCAGGTTGCCTTGCTCCCAAACCCCAGGTGTTATCCACTATTGTATACTGCCTCTGAAAGTGAAAGTGTTAGTCACTCAGTTGGTCCACACTTTTTTGAACCCATGGACTATAGCCCGCCAGTGTCCTCTGTCCATGGAATTCTCCAGGTAAGAATATTGCAGTGGACTGCCATTTGCTTCTTCAGGGGATCTTCACAACAGAGGAACTGAACCCTGGTCTCCTGCATTGGAGACAGATTCTTTGCCATCTGAACCACTAGTCTGACACATTCTTAGGTTTTTCATTCTTATATTCACTTCCAGGTTTTTGCACTATTCTTTGATCTGTTTCTTCCTACAGGTTGATTAAATAAAAAATTTTCTTGAAAGAGTTCTAGCACTTTTGTTATTCATGTTACAACAAATGAGTACATTAACAATGATTCATTAATGGTCATTCATTCACTCATTTAATTTAAAAATACTGATCATTTAGTTTGTTGCAGAAATTAAATTAGGTGCTAGGTTTTGTCAGTAAAAAGACTGAAAAGAGATGTTAGATACGTAACTTTGATTAGAGCTTAACTTTGTATGTGATAAAATCTGTACTGGATCCTATGGGAGCAAAAAGGGGAGGGATAGCAACAAATCATTCTTATCTCACCCTTGAACAAGGGTGGGAGTCAGCCAGCTGATGGATAAGGAAACATAAAGTACAAGTAGAGGGGATGTATGAGTAAAGATATTATACATAAACAAATACAGTCATTCCAATACCAAAGAAGAGCAATGCCAAACAATGTTCAAACTCATTTCACAGACTAGCAAAGCAACGCTCAAAATCCTCAAATCTAGGCTTCAACAGTACAGGAACCGAAAACTTCCAGATATACAAGCTGAATTTAGAAAATGCAGAGGAACTAGAGATCAAATTGACAACATCACCTGGATCAAAGAAAAGTAAGGGAATTCCAGAAAAACATCTATTTCTGATTCATTGTCTACGCTAAAGCCTTCGACTGTGTGGATCACAACACACTGTGGAAAATTCTGAAAGATATGAGAATACCAGACCACCTTACCTTCCTCTTGCAAAACGTGTGTGCAGGACAAGAAGCAACAGTTAGAACCGGACATGGAACAACAGGCTGGTTCCAAATTGGGAAAGGAGTATGTCAGTGCTGTATATTGTCACCCTGCTTATTTAACTTATATGCAGAGTATCTCAAGTGAAATGCTTGTCTGGATGAAGCACAAGCTGGAATCAAGATTACAAGGAGAAATACCAATAACCTCAGGCATGCAGATGACACCACCTTTATGACAGAAAAGTGAAGAAGAACTAAAAAAGCCTCTTGATGAAATTGAAAAAGTTGACCTAAAACTCAACATTCAAAAAACAAAGATTGTGACATCCGGCCCCATCACTTCATGGCAAACAGATGGGCAAACATGGGAACAGTGACAGACTTTATTGCCTTGGTCTCCAAAATCACTGTGGATCATGACTGCAGTCATGAAATTAAAAGATGCTTGCTCCTTGGAAGAAACACTATGACAAACATAGACATGGTATTCAAAAGCAGAGACATCACATTGTCAACAAAATTCTCGATAGCCAAAGCTGTGGTTTTTCCAGTAGTCATGTATGGGTGTGAAAGTTGGACCATCAAGAAGGCTGAACGCTGAGGAACTGATGCTTTTGAGCTGTGGTGCTGCAGAAGACTCTTGAGAGTCCCTTGGACTGCAAGGAGATCAAATCAGCCAGTCCTAAAGGCAATCAGCCCTCAATATTCATTGGAGGGACTGATCCCGAAGCTCCAATACTTTGGCCACAAAGGATGCAAAGAACTGCCTCACTGGAAAAGACCCTGCAGCTGGGAAAAATAGAAGGCAGAAGGAGAAGGGTATGACACAGGATCGGATGGTTGGATGGCATTACTGAGTCAATGGACATGAGTTTGAGCAAGCTCCTAGAGATGCTGAAGGACAGGTAAGTCTGGTGTGCTGCACTCCATGGTGTCATAGAGTCAGACACAACTGAACAACTGAATTGAAATTAAACAAGAAAACCAGTAAGCCACCTGGATCAAAGAAAAGTAAGGAATTCCAGAAAACATCTATTTCTGATTCATTGTCTACGCTAAAGCCTTCGACTGTGTGGATCACAACACACTGTGGAAAATTCTGAAAGATATGAGAATACCAGACCACCTTACCTTCCTCTTGCAAAACGTGTGTGCAGGACAAGAAGCAACAGTTAGAACCGGACATGGAACAACAGGCTGGTTCCAAATTGGGAAAGGAGTATGTCAGTGCTGTATATTGTCACCCTGCTTATTTAACTTATATGCAGAGTATCTCAAGTGAAATGCTTGTCTGGATGAAGCACAAGCTGGAATCAAGATTACAAGGAGAAATACCAATAACCTCAGGCATGCAGATGACACCACCTTTATGACAGAAAAGTGAAGAAGAACTAAAAAAGCCTCTTGATGAAATTGAAAAAGTTGACCTAAAACTCAACATTCAAAAAACAAAGATTGTGACATCCGGCCCCATCACTTCATGGCAAACAGATGGGCAAACATGGGAACAGTGACAGACTTTATTGCCTTGGTCTCCAAAATCACTGTGGATCATGACTGCAGTCATGAAATTAAAAGATGCTTGCTCCTTGGAAGAAACACTATGACAAACATAGACATGGTATTCAAAAGCAGAGACATCACATTGTCAACAAAATTCTCGATAGCCAAAGCTGTGGTTTTTCCAGTAGTCATGTATGGGTGTGAAAGTTGGACCATCAAGAAGGCTGAACGCTGAGGAACTGATGCTTTTGAGCTGTGGTGCTGCAGAAGACTCTTGAGAGTCCCTTGGACTGCAAGGAGATCAAATCAGCCAGTCCTAAAGGCAATCAGCCCTCAATATTCATTGGAGGGACTGATCCCGAAGCTCCAATACTTTGGCCACAAAGGATGCAAAGAACTGCCTCACTGGAAAAGACCCTGCAGCTGGGAAAAATAGAAGGCAGAAGGAGAAGGGTATGACACAGGATCGGATGGTTGGATGGCATTACTGAGTCAATGGACATGAGTTTGAGCAAGCTCCTAGAGATGCTGAAGGACAGGTAAGTCTGGTGTGCTGCACTCCATGGTGTCATAGAGTCAGACACAACTGAACAACTGAATTGAAATTGAAACTGAAATTGGAAAAATTCCAAGTAGTTCAGTTTTATTAATGTTTCAAAATTACTGAGAACTCACTAGGTGCCATGCACTGTGCTAAATCCTGGGGACTCCAAGAAAAATACGATACAGTCCCCATGCTGGCTTTTTCATGGATGAAATGGAGACATAGACACAGAAAATGGACTTGTAGACAGAGTAGGGGAAGGAGAGGGTAGGACAAATTTAGAAAGTAGCCATGACATACATGATAATTATATTATTATAATTATAATTATAATGTGTAAAACATATATCAAGTGGGAAGCAGCTATACAACATAGGGAACCCAGATTGGTGCTCTGTGATGACCTAGAAGGATGGGATGGATGGGGGAGGAAGGAGTCTCAAGAGGGAGGGAATATTTGTATAATTATGGCAGATTTGCATTGCTGTAAGGCAGAAACCAACACAACATTTTAAAGCAATTACCCTCGAATTTGAAAAAAGAAAAGAAAATTTAAAGCAAGTCATGGTAACTCTTTGCAGAGGCAAGGTGTCTTTTGGCCCATAGTGCTTAAGACCTTTTTCATTGTTCCTGATTAATTCTGGCTTCTTATGAACAGCAAAAATCAGTACACTGCAATACCTGGGGATACAGGTCTTGTCTGTAGGATATTCCAATTTCCATCTTGTGTGGTCACAAGAAGGAGCAAAAAGGAGCCAGGGACTTAATTTGCTGGGCCCTGTGACCCTGGTTATGTGGCTTTGATCTCATCCTAATGGCAAGGAGAGACTTTGAAGGAACTTAAATCTGAAACTGACATGAGATGGAAATGCCCCATGCTTTATGTGGCTTAATGTGCTATTCCTTTAGCTAAAATGTCTCTTTTAAAAAGAGTTTAAATTCTACAAAATGAGTATCAGAATCATAAAACAGTAAACCTCATATAGCAGTTTACTATAAAACAGAAGCTTAGATGTAAAGTGATAAGAGGAAGATAAAATAGACATATAAGTTACCCTTAACATCTGTGCTGAATAAATTTAAAACATCAGGATTTCAGATGCTGAGAATAACAATTGCATTTGCTCATCAGTCTGCCTTGGTCCGTTTGAGAAAAGCATGTCAGTCATTCTTAATAGGCTCTGCAAAACCCTAACCATGTCTTTGCCAAGATTCTCATATAATAGTTACATGATAAGCCCCACCATGCTTCACAGTAAATCAGGGAGTTCCACAGCTAAGTTACACAGTAAGCCTTACTATATTGAACAGTAAATCATGGAACTTCTCCATAAAGTTATACACTAAAATTCCGTGGCTTATTTATTTATTTTTTTCCTTTATGCTATTATTTCCCAGTAGTGAGAAAAGGTCAGGAATATGGCTTCTGCTCATCTCCTTCCTTTTATCCCTTTGTCATTCACATTTCTAGACAAAATTCCAAGCCCCTCCTATCACACTCAGAGAATGGTGATTGCTAAACATGCCAGAAACCCAAAAGACCTCAGAACTGAAATTCTCCTTGATGGAATGGTATAGGTGGAAAATAGGCATGAAGAAGAGATATGTGATGTTAGAACCCTTTTCTGTTGTTTAGTTGCTCACTCCTGTCTGACTCTTGTGACCCCATGGACTATTGCCCACCAGGCTCCTCTGTCCATGGAGTTTCCCAGGAAATAATATTGCAGTGGGTTGCCATTCCATTTCCAAAGGATCTTCCCTATGCAAGGATCAAACCCATGGCTCCTGAAGTGCAGGTAGATTCTTTTCTGCTGAGCCACTTAGGAAGCCCTAGAACCCATCAGAAGGAGTGAAAACTGTGAAACTTTAACCTACCTTCTGTTCATGAGGAATCAATGGAATAAAGTAATAGTGACATCAATAAGGACTCGTCAGGTGGTGCAGTGGCAAAAAATCCACCTGCCAAATTCAGGATTCACAAGCGACTTGGGCTCAATCCCTGGGTTGGGAATACCCCCTGGAGGAGGAAATGGCAACCCACTCCAGTATTCTTGCTTGAAAAAGTTCCATGGATAGAAGAGCCTGGTGGGATACAGTCCATGGAGTCTCCAAGAGCCAGACATGACTGAATACCCCACCCAACATCAGTAAACATTCTCTAATGGTAATTTAATGATTGCAAAGTATTACATTATCAAGACAAAGTTTCATTCCCCTAATGACATTATGAATATTATTTAATGCATGCCTACAGATATTCAGCACTTTATCCAAGTATGAAAGGGTACTAATGGAGTCTAGGAACAAGAATAATCAGTCTATCCACTCTCTCCTCATCCTCCCCAGGACACACAGTGATTATAGAAATAATAAACTATGCTACTGACTAACAGGAAACATAAGCACCAGTATGAATCTGTGGAATAGCAAGGACTTTTATCATAAGAATCTGCATTTTGAGATAGATTTCATTAGTTATATATAGCTCACAAACACAAATATGGTAGCATAAAATAAACATAGCATATTGAGAAATGTAAAAGGCCAACTTGTGTGCACTCAAACGTTAGTAAGTCTCAAATACAATTATCATTTTTAAAAAATTAGATATTCCATCTAGCTTCTCAGAAAAGACTTCCAAGCAGAGTAATGCATTGCCCGCTCATATTACTAAACCTTCATTACTCTACAAAATAGCTATGGTACATTTGTCAGTATACTATTATCATAAATAATTAAGCCCAAACAATGCTGGTCAAAATAAATAACAACATACATTTTGTACTTTAATACTCTTGTTTTGAGTGTGTATTTGGTGGGACTTCTTTTTTTTTGGTTTGGTTTGTTTGACTCGTTTTTTTTTTTTACTTAAGTGCTAATTTCCTCAGATTGGTAACCCACATTTTTTTTCTCAGTTGTCAATTAAGTTTAATAAGAACATATTGTGTAGGCAAATGATCTTATGTAAAATAATGTCACTACAGTACTACAGGAACAAACTTAATAACAATTGAAAGTTTGATAAATACAACATTAACCATATTTTATCTAGAATGGAATAAAGTAATAGTGACATCAATAAGGACTCGTCAGGTGGTGCAGTGGCAAAAAATCCACCTGCCAAATTCAGGATTCACAAGCGACTTGGGCTCAATCCCTGGGTTGGGAATACCCCCTGGAGGAGGAAATGGCAACCCACTCCAGTATTCTTGCTTGAAAAGTTCCATGGATAGAAGAGCCTGGTGGGATACAGTCCATGGAGTCTCCAAGAGCCAGACATGACTGAATACCCCACCCAACATCAGTAAACATTCTCTAATGGTAATTTAATGATTGCAAAGTATTACATTATCAAGACAAAGTTTCATTCCCCTAATGACATTATGAATATTATTTAATGCATGCCTACAGATATTCAGCACTTTATCCAAGTATGAAAGGGTACTAATGGAGTCTAGGAACAAGAATAATCAGTCTATCCACTCTCTCCTCATCCTCCCCAGGACACACAGTGATTATAGAAATAATAAACTATGCTACTGACTAACAGGAAACATAAGCACCAGTATGAATCTGTGGAATAGCAAGGACTTTTATCATAAGAATCTGCATTTTGAGATAGATTTCATTAGTTATATATAGCTCACAAACACAAATATGGTAGCATAAAATAAACATAGCATATTGAGAAATGTAAAAGGCCAACTTGTGTGCACTCAAACGTTAGTAAGTCTCAAATACAATTATCATTTTTAAAAAATTAGATATTCCATCTAGCTTCTCAGAAAAGACTTCCAAGCAGAGTAATGCATTGCCCGCTCATATTACTAAACCTTCATTACTCTACAAAATAGCTATGGTACATTTGTCAGTATACTATTATCATAAATAATTAAGCCCAAACAATGCTGGTCAAAATAAATAACAACATACATTTTGTACTTTAATACTCTTGTTTTGAGTGTGTATTTGGTGGGACTTCTTTTTTTTTTTTTTGGTTTGGTTTGTTTGACTCGTTTTTTTTTTTTACTTAAGTGCTAATTTCCTCAGATTGGTAACCCACATTTTTTTTCTCAGTTGTCAATTAAGTTTAATAAGAACATATTGTGTAGGCAAATGATCTTATGTAAAATAATGTCACTACAGTACTACAGGAACAAACTTAATAACAATTGAAAGTTTGATAAATACAACATTAACCATATTTTATCTAGAATGTATGTGCGTATTTTTTTCTTACTATTTATCAGTATGTCTCAAAGACTCAGTCAAGTGAAGGTCTTAAGACTTAGTAGCTAGCTTTTAAAAACATATACTGCATTTTTCTTAACAGAAGGAAAAATAATGTGTTTAATTTCAATGATCCATATAGAGGAAACAGTGATTAAGAGATAATGCAGCAGGACAAAGATTTAGCATATGTATTATACACTTCCCAGTTTTCTAGATGGATGGATGGACAAACAGACAGACATATATATACTTATAAATGGTAAAAACAAAAATAATCCATGAAAAAGAAATAGCTATAATTTGTTGGGTATTTCATGGATTGAGATTTGAAGTTATGTGTATTTGATATATATAATCTTTCATCTTGATAACTACATACCAGTAACATTTTTTTGTACATGGTCAAACTGAGGTTCAGGGAAATTAAGTAATTTTTTTAAAGTTTACACAGCTCAGAAAAATCAGAAGGAAAAGAATCAGAAAAAAGGACACAGATATATACATTTATATATGTATAACAATCTTTTGACTGTATGCTTGAAACTGACAAAATATTCTAAATCAACTATACTTCAACTAAAAAAAAAAGAGCTAGAGCCAGGATTTAAATTTAGATTTACCTAGCTACAAAGCATGTGTCTTACCTCTACACTACAGTTTGCATCAGATGTGATAAAGTAAGTGGTCCCATGGTTTCTCTGAACAGATCAGACCTCTCAAAGATGGACCAGGACCTCCTATTACCTACCTGGTCCCAGAGACTAGTAGGAAGACAAAGCTCTTTTGCTTTCCTTCATGTGATGGGCTAGTTATTTCAAATTATGTCAAGAAAAAAAGAGGGTAGTATGGTTACCTAATCCTGCTACTTAATAGCTTTCCTCCAAACAAGACACTAATGGTGCAAGAAGAAAACAAAACCAAAAAAAAAAAAAAAAAAAAAGAGCAACAAACATTATGAAATTTCCTAATTTGGAGAAAGACTTTCTAGTTAAAAGCATTTCTTTTTTTCCTTTCTTTTTGGTATGTGTAGTGTATAGAGTATTTAGCTTTTCTGTATTCATATTCAGATTGTTTTCTTAACCATGTGGCTTGGGGTGAGAATGTGGGAGGAAAGGTGAAATACGTAGAAACTGTTGCTTTAGTAATTCAAATTTCTATGTATTGAGTTGTTTACTCATCCACATTCAAAGCAGATTTTTCCTTGCATGCACCAGTAGTTCAAAAATAGCCATCATCAGGACACTCCTGGGACTGGCTTAGAATGCAATGGGGGTGTTTTTCAAGGCTCTTAGCAGTCTCTGGAATTTGAAAAAGAGGGCTAGTAGATGTCTTTTTTATTTTAAATCTAATCATATTCCTCATTGCAACCTCATAAGCTCAGTGGAAGTCTCAGCCTCTGATGACGTCTGGGAGTTGTTAGGCTACTTCCAAATCTTGGCAATGCAATGAGAACCCTTCCACCAGGAAAGGTAGTGTGAGGTGAAAGGAACATATTGACTCTATCTTCCCCAATTTTAGGAATTAGGTCCAAGGAGTAGCATTTGGTGGCCTGTGTTTCAAAATGAGCAGTGCCTCAAAGGGTAGATGGTTTCATTAAGGAAATAAGAGCATTTTCCCTTACGATGTCAAGTGGTATATCCCTTTTATTAAAGAAAGGGCATCTCATGTTATGTAGGGGAGGAATAGAGGGGTCTGGGGAATGCCAGAGCACTCGTGCAAAGACACTGAACTTTGGTGCAGAGGCAGAAAGGGGAAAAAGTGACTGATCAGCCACTGTCGAGTGAAGGTAGGAATGACTCTGAAAGATCTATGCAGACAAGCCCTCTTTGGGCACTTTCTGTGGACAATGCTGAATGTCTAGGGATAAATAGACTTTCAGATAGGTATGTGCTGCCCAAAATGTTTTTAGAAGTACATTAGCAAGAAATTTATCATTGTTAAAATTTCCCTTCTGGGCCTATGCCCTTGCACACAATTACCATGTTATTTGACTGGAAATATTAGCCTCGTTATGCCACTTTCCTGCCATGAAAATCTCTAACAGCTTCTGTTTACTTAATGAGATAAAGCGCACAAGCTTCAGTCTGGCATTCAAAGCATTCCACTCTCAGACCTCAGCTGACACATCCAGATTTATAACCTACCTTGTGCTGCCCACATTTATCCTCTACAATCATAGACATCTATTCCCTGTCCCTTGAAAATACACAAGGGGTCTCATCTCCACACATGCGCTTATGCCATTTCCTTCTCCTAATCTATTCTTCCCGCCTCTTTGTTTCACTCAAGTATGCAGAGATCCCCTAATGCCTTGTCTGAATTCACTAGCCCTGCAGTTATTTTACCCACTCTGAGCTCCTGTAGTATTTATATCTGGGATGTTCATTTATCCTGGTTACATTCTGACTTTTATTATCTTTATGAAAATGGTTATATTTTTTACTTAGATTTCTGTCAGAACTTTGCTCACTTTTTCTTTTTTGTGAACTTCCTTACCTCCAGCACCTAGAACAGTGATTTGAATTCAACAGATGCTCAACAAAGTAATGCTAAGGAAAGAAGTTATTATAAATATATTCAATAAAATTAAGTTTAGTTTTCACAAACATCTTTTCATGTAATTTTTAAAGCAACTTTGAGAAGTGTGTAATATGACCTCAGTTTCACATGTGAGGAAAGTGAAGCCCAGAGAGATGAAAAGTCTTGTTACTTTTGACTCAGCCCAAAGGAGCCAATATCTGTTTACCTCTGGATTCCAAATGCTCAGCACAGTCCCTTGCACATGAATATTTTCTGTGCAATAAGTTTGTAACAATCAACTTTTTAACAAGCTAATAAATTTATGTTGGAATTATGTTTGCTTCTAAATACCAGGTTCTGTATTCATGATATGAAATTTTATGGATTCAGACATATTTATCAGGCACAAGTAGCTTGATGCTGGTTTGCTCCTCATGAAATTTGAGAAAAGTGTTAGCTCTAAACAGCAGGGAAGTACTAGAAAAATTACCAGTCCCAACAGGGGACATAAAGCAAATATATGCAACTTCAATAATGATTTAGGTCATTGTTATCCAAAATTCAATCCAAGGAACATTCACAGTATATCATTAGGTGCTCTCTTTCTTCCATTCCTCCTCATTTGTGTTTTGTGTTAAAATTTTTGGAATGTGTGTTTTCTGTTTATAATATTAGCCTCGTTATGCCACTTTTGCTGTCAAGTCTGGACAAGCTTCAGTCTGGCATTCAAAGCATTCCACTCTCAGACCTCAGCTGACACATCCAGATTTATAACCTACCTTGTGCTGCCCACATTTATCCTCTACAATCATAGACATCTATTCCCTGTCCCTTGAAAATACACAAGGGGTCTCATCTCCACACATGCGCTTATGCCATTTCCTTCTCCTAATCTATTCTTCCCGCCTCTTTGTTTCACTCAAGTATGCAGAGATCCCCTAATGCCTTGTCTGAATTCACTAGCCCTGCAGTTATTTTACCCACTCTGAGCTCCTGTAGTATTTATATCTGGGATGTTCATTTATCCTGGTTACATTCTGACTTTTATTATCTTTATGAAAATGGTTATATTTTTTACTTAGATTTCTGTCAGAACTTTGCTCACTTTTTCTTTTTTGTGAACTTCCTTACCTCCAGCACCTAGAACAGTGATTTGAATTCAACAGATGCTCAACAAAGTAATGCTAAGGAAAGAAGTTATTATAAATATATTCAATAAAATTAAGTTTAGTTTTCACAAACATCTTTTCATGTAATTTTTAAAGCAACTTTGAGAAGTGTGTAATATGACCTCAGTTTCACATGTGAGGAAAGTGAAGCCCAGAGAGATGAAAAGTCTTGTTACTTTTGACTCAGCCCAAAGGAGCCAATATCTGTTTACCTCTGGATTCCAAATGCTCAGCACAGTCCCTTGCACATGAATATTTTCTGTGCAATAAGTTTGTAACAATCAACTTTTTAACAAGCTAATAAATTTATGTTGGAATTATGTTTGCTTCTAAATACCAGGTTCTGTATTCATGATATGAAATTTTATGGATTCAGACATATTTATCAGGCACAAGTAGCTTGATGCTGGTTTGCTCCTCATGAAATTTGAGAAAAGTGTTAGCTCTAAACAGCAGGGAAGTACTAGAAAAATTACCAGTCCCAACAGGGGACATAAAGCAAATATATGCAACTTCAATAATGATTTAGGTCATTGTTATCCAAAATTCAATCCAAGGAACATTCACAGTATATCATTAGGTGCTCTCTTTCTTCCATTCCTTCTTATTGTGTGTGTGTTTGTGATGTTCTGCAGACAAATGTGTTTGGGAAATGCTTGTGTAAACAAAGCCTTTTTACTATGACTTTAAATGTGCAGATACATTATGACTCTCTGGGGATAGATAGAATAAGGAGTATTTCCCAGCAGAGTTTAGCGCACAGAACTTTTTTTTGCACAACTCCCAAGGCTGGAAGTTCACAAAACAGGCTTTGAGAAACACTGCTATGAGTATGTATTGTATGAGGTATTTCTTGAATTTCTAAAAAATGTAAGGGTCTATTGTGATAAATTCCTAAAACTAAGAATGCTGTCAAGACCTGCATTATCTCTCTATGTTCTTGAGTATGTTGCAGTATGACCATGGGTCTAAGGTGTTTCTACTCTTATTTCTTGGAGCTTAACATTTTGTGCTTTGTTATCAAGGTGTCTTCCACTAATCTGGGATTCTGAGTGAGAGTTAGACAACTCAGATGTCTATAGACTGTGCACAGTGAATGTTCATTGTGCTTTTCCAGTCGTAGTCCCTTCCCCATTCTTCTGGTAACAGCATCTACTGTCTTTGGGGAGTTGTTTTCCTCACCCCTGTGTGATTCCAGTGGGCTGGCCAGATACACAACCTAGGGCTGGGCAAGTGACAGTTCATTTGCCAGTATTAGTCTGTGTGCTCAGTCGCCCACTCATGTCCAACTCTTTGCAACCCCATGGACTGCAGCTACTGGGCTCCTCTGTCCAGGGGATTTTCCAGACAAGAATATTTGAGTGAGTTGTCATTTCCTACTCCAGGGGATCTCCGCAATCCAGGGATCAAACCACATCTCTTGCATTGCAGGTGAATTCTTTACCACTGTGCCATCGGGGAAGTCTGTCAACTTCTAGTACCAATTTTAAAAACTTAAATACATACACTCACTGTCTTGCTCAAAAACAAACAAAAAACAAACATGAGATCCCTGAATTGCCATTAGATGCTGGCAACTTCACAATGCATTCTCAAAGAGGCAGGATTTCCTCTGAAAGAGGACTGTCTAGTCCTCCCACCTGAGATGGAACAGCTTCCTTCCTGTCCTGATGGTTCAGTATTAGTCTAATCTAGTGGAGACCATGTTGTCTAAGTCAGGAAAATGAGTCTTTCCCAGAGCTATTTTGATTTGGACCTTTCACATGATGTTCTAACAGCTGGAAGACTTTGACCCTGAAGCTACCAGTGACTACATTCTCTTATATCAGGACATTTTTAAAGATAACTAACCATGGGAAAGACTGAACCTATTCAGAGACAAATAAGAATAAGAGGAAGGTAAAGAAGAATGCAACAGGAGAGAGCAAGTAGGATACAAAGAAAAAGCACAAGAGGGCAACAGTGGGCAATATATATTTTTTTTAATTTCTGGTTTTGGTCATTATCGAAGCATGTGTCACTCTGGACTTCCCAATTGCATAATTCAGCACATCCTTTTTTCTGCTTAACTAGTTTAAGTTTTGGTACTACCAACAAAAGGCCAAGCAGGTCACAAAAATGACAGGTTGATTTTAAATAGTGTGCCAGGGAAAACATATTCTCTTACCTAATTTGGTACTTATCTGGGTCCAAATACACTGTAGGTTTTCAAATTTATAAACTATCAAGACAAGATCTAGATTAAAAAAAAACATGATCCAGTCCCCTGACTTTCCAGATGAAAAAAATGAGGCATAGAAAACTGAAGTGATTTTCTCTAAGAATGTAACATTGACTTAGAGAACACAACCAAGACTAAACTCAAGCACTGTGTTCTTTTCCATTTTAACATATTTTCTAATTGTGTCCTCATTTTATTTTCCATGAAGAAAATGAGTAGGAAATGACACTGCATATTAGGAAGCAGGTTAAGCTGGTAGGGAGAATATTGGACTTTGACAAAGAAGTCTGAGTTTGAATCCCAGGTCTGTCATCTCCTTAGGCAGGTTACTTAACCTCATTGAACTTGAGTTATCTTAACAGAAAATGTGATTAATAATATATATCCTGCATTTTCAAATGATGATTATGAAAAACTACCTTGCGAGCACTACCACACTATTCAAGAAATATTCTAAATATTATTCTCTGTCATCATGGATATACTTTATTTTCTTATTTTGTAGAATGAAGACTTTACAACTCATTTCAGGGGCAGTTACCCCTTTACCCATATACAGTAATGACCCTGTATTTTGCAGTAACTGTTTCACATTACTCTCACACTGGGAAATTCTGCCAACCTAATAGCCATAGGGTATGTTTAATTCTATATGTGCATTTCAGGACAGAAATATAAACACATGCTGCAATTGATAGGATCTGCCCAGTTTTTCTGATCCATATTCCTAAGGCAGTATCAATTGACAGAATTCTGTTTTCTCAGCAACCTTAACACACAGATGGAGGCTTGATTTTTCTAAATAAAAACTCATTTTCTTTGCATACTTTTTTTCTATAAATCAGCATGATAATTCCTCAAGATTATCAGAGGGGGGATGGGTACAGACTACCAATCTAAATCTCCTCGAAAAACTTTCATTCCTATGCCTGAAATGAAATAATTACAGAAAATAATTGGATATGCATATAGGTGCATGTGGAGAGAAAGTGATTTTATGATTATTTATAAAATCACTTGTCTTTTCTATAGTGGGGTCTTTCTCTGTACATCAACATCAGAACTGACCTGGTGACTTGCTTTGACCAATGAAATTTGGGCAGAAGTGACATGACACTTTTAAGCAGCAGCTTTAGGAACCATTCAGTGACTTTGCACTCTTCCTTTAACTTCTGTCATGATACTGATAGTATCCAAGACTAGGAATGCTCCTTCAACCTGAGCCTCAGACTGAAGAGCTAAAGCCAGAATTCAATGAAGATGTAACACAACTGAGGAGTGCACATTCATTTGTGTGAGCCTACACATTTTGAGGTCTTTTGTTAACTGAAGCCTAGCTTGACTTATCTCACTGACACATCTTAAATATCCTGAGCTTCAATAGCAGTCATATTTCCTTCTCAGTATAGATGGAAAGACTCAAAATAAATTAAAGAAAGTCAACCACGAGGAAAGCAAAGACACATGCACTGAAGGAACTAAATATTCTAAATATTATTCTCTGTCATCATGGATATACTTTATTTTCTTATTTTGTAGAATGAAGACTTTACAACTCATTTCAGGGGCAGTTACCCCTTTACCCATATACAGTAATGACCCTGTATTTTGCAGTAACTGTTTCACATTACTCTCACACTGGGAAATTCTGCCAACCTAATAGCCATAGGGTATGTTTAATTCTATATGTGCATTTCAGGACAGAAATATAAACACATGCTGCAATTGATAGGATCTGCCCAGTTTTTCTGATCCATATTCCTAAGGCAGTATCAATTGACAGAATTCTGTTTTCTCAGCAACCTTAACACACAGATGGAGGCTTGATTTTTCTAAATAAAAACTCATTTTCTTTGCATACTTTTTTTCTATAAATCAGCATGATAATTCCTCAAGATTATCAGAGGGGGGATGGGTACAGACTACCAATCTAAATCTCCTCGAAAACTTTCATTCCTATGCCTGAAATGAAATAATTACAGAAAATAATTGGATATGCATATAGGTGCATGTGGAGAAAGTGATTTTATGATTATTTATAAAATCACTTGTCTTTTCTATAGTGGGGTCTTTCTCTGTACATCAACATCAGAACTGACCTGGTGACTTGCTTTGACCAATGAAATTTGGGCAGAAGTGACATGACACTTTTAAGCAGCAGCTTTAGGAACCATTCAGTGACTTTGCACTCTTCCTTTAACTTCTGTCATGATACTGATAGTATCCAAGACTAGGAATGCTCCTTCAACCTGAGCCTCAGACTGAAGAGCTAAAGCCAGAATTCAATGAAGATGTAACACAACTGAGGAGTGCACATTCATTTGTGTGAGCCTACACATTTTGAGGTCTTTTGTTAACTGAAGCCTAGCTTGACTTATCTCACTGACACATCTTAAATATCCTGAGCTTCAATAGCAGTCATATTTCCTTCTCAGTATAGATGGAAAGACTCAAAATAAATTAAAGAAAGTCAACCACGAGGAAAGCAAAGACACATGCACTGAAGGAACTAAATGTTCGTAAATATTTTACTGTTGGTCCTTTTTATTCTTCAGTTGAAGTTTTAAATATATGAAACCCAGAGATTTTTAATGATGTTACTAAACAGTTTACAACTCCTAGGCATGGAATAAAGGTATCCAAATCTTGCCAAACTGAGAAGGCTAATATCTATCCATAGATATTTTTTGAACTTTAATATCAATTCATAGATATTTTAGTAAAAATAAATCACAATCACACAGTAGCACTCTTGGTTTCCATTGTATTTTATCAGAAAGAATAATTCCAAGTGTGCTTTTGAATTCCCTAACAATAAATTCTTTCATTGAGCCATCTATCCTTTCTCTTTGTAAGCACATCTGTGCAATGTCTCTTGGCCAACAAGAACTTCCTTTAAGATTTTACAAACCAAACAGCGTATAGTCTAACAGACAGTAGATTTAAAATCCAATTTGTCACTTTCATATAGACAGCTAGGCAGTGCATATCTGATCACATTATTATATGGTGTTAATCTGTCATTAAAGGCAAAGGATAAATATACTTGCCATTCCCCCAGAGGAAAACTGTTTTAAAACATAAACTGCAAAATTTGCCTCAAATGCCTTTTGAATTGTGTATCTCCAAGATAATCTGCAAGTCAAAACAGTGAAGAATATGCTAAATCATTTCTAATAAACCTAACATTGCTGAATCTCTCTGTCTAGTAGCACAATACCGGCTCATCACAAATAATACCTGGTTTAAGCAATTTAGGCACATTCTATTCTAATTTGTTCATGGATTATAGCAAGAAAAAAACATAAAATCATTAAAGATAAAGAAGTACCAGTCCTCGAAGCTGCTTTGTTGTATTTATACCTTAAGAAATTGTATCTTTAGTCACGAATTAAAAATGAGTTGTCAGATTCCCTTAATAATTAATGCTGAAATGAACAACTGTTTCAAGCACAACACATTCCATTTAATGTTAAACAGCGTTATATTTACTTTAATTCCACCTTTCATCCTAATGTCAACCTCTAAATCTTTAATGCTTTAATCACACTTCTTTTCCTGATATCCCTTGTGAGTTCCTCAAACCAATGCCCACTCCTTTGTGATAAGGTGGGCATTTTATGCTGCAAGGGTTAGTCAGCAGCAATTGTTAATTATTAAGGAAAACAAAATACAGCTGCTGGAAAATTGTGTTTGTTCCCAGCAGGGCCTGTTACCTTTAATCTCTACTGACACTGAGGCCAGTGAAGTCATAAAAGGGAGATAATGCATTTCAAGAACATGGCCCCAAAGAAAATTAAAGAAGTTCCTATAAAATTAATGAGCCTAATTACAGATAATGCCCACTTTTTCCCTTCAGTAAGTTATCTGCCTTTCTGATAGAAAGCTGGGAAGAGGGGAAGTATGGGATGAGTTCCCAAGGAATAGTTTAGTTGCTGGAGTTGGGCGGAGTCGGGAGAAATGAGAAGGCAAACAGGGTTTCTATTCTCCTGGAAACTAACCAGAGGATGAAGGGCGACTCTTTGTTAAGAATACTCTGTCTGGAGTTTCCCCTGGTGGTCCAGTAGGTAAGGACACCACCCTGCAGTGCAAGGGGCGCCAGTTCGATCCCTGGCCTGGGAAGATCCCACGTGCTGCGGAGCGGCTGGACCAATGTGTCCAATTACCCAGCCGGAGCTCTGGAGCGCATGCGCCAGAGCCGGTGCTCTGCAACGACAGACGCCACCGCGATGGGAGGCCCACGGAAGCCAAAGAACAAAGACGGATGAAAACAGAGAAATGAAAGGCCAATGGAAGTGGCCCGCCCATCCCCCTCCCTCCCCACCCCACCCACCAAAAGATAAATAAATACAATTAAAAAAAAAAAAGAATGCTCTGTCTGCAAGGTCATGTACTAGGTGAGGTGTATTTGAGCTCTGTCATTTACTATGCCTGGGGGCCTTGGACCATTATTTCACCTAAGAGTTCATTTCCTCACCGTTAACATGGATTGCTTTGAGGATTAGTTAAAGATATTTTATGTAACGCTTTCTGTGCAATGCTTGGAACCCCCAAACCCTGCACTAAACATTACCGAATAGTTGCTGAATTGTCACGGTGATCTTGAGGATTAGATACCATCATCTCCACCATATTATCTCTCAATTCAAGCAACTAGTATGCAGAGGACCCAAAATGTGAACTTGGTTCCTTCACAGATTCAAAGATTTCAAAGACGGAACTAAGCTTATGTCTTTCACGTGTAAAATGGACCATTCCACATCCCCTCAAAGACAGCTGAGTAGTAAGTGAATGAAGATTTATGACCCTTCTTCAATAGTTAAGTTCTGTTTTTTAACTTAGTGTTTATAGAAATTCAAGTGAGAAAGACATCTATGTGGCAATTTCAGGAAGAGCAAGCCTCACTGCACAGCCCTTCAAAGTAGCCTGAATGTCCATATATTTAAATGCTTGCTGTGCATTGCTCAAAACCTGCAACCTTCTTCGGGGGTCAAAAGCCACAAGACTGGGGTAGTAAAACTACAATATAGGCAATTGGACAAGGCCTATAAACTCTTTGAAAAGCTTTTAGAGTTAACTGAGCTTCGTGGTGGTTCTGTAGGGGAGAGAGTCTTACTAGACCCGGATTCCTTGGGACTCAGGAATTGATACAAGAATCCTCAGGATAGGGCTTCCCCTGGTGGTCCAGTGGGTAAGGACACCGCCTTGCAGTGCAAGGGGCGCCGGTTTGATCCCTGGCCTGGGAAGATCCCACGGGCCGCGGAGCGGCTGGACTGATGTGTCCAATTACTGAGCCGGAGCTCTGGAGCACATGTGCCCAGAGCCGGCGCTCTGCAACGACAGACGCCACCGCGATGGGAGGCCCACAGGAGCCAAAGAACAAAGACAGATGAAACAGAGAAATGAAAGACCAACAGAAGTGGCCCGCCCGTCTCCCTCCCTCCCCAACCCGACCCCCGCCCAAAATAAATAAATAAATCTTTAAGGAAAAAAAAAAAAAGAATCCTCAGGATAATCTAAAAGTACAAAAAATTCCTAACCATGTTGATTCATAAACTACTTTGAAAATTTGTGGAATTCTATGAATATTCTACTTAGAAAAAGTGTACATAAGTACTATGGCATCCTATATGTGTTTTACTTTTGATCTAGTGAATTTTGGGCTTCTCAGATAGTGCTAGTCGTAAAGAACATGCCTGTCAATGCAGGAGACATAAGATCCCTGGGTCAGAAAGATCCCCTGGAGGAGGACATGGCAGCCCACTTCCGTATTCTTGCCTGGCGAATCCCATGGACAGAAGAGCCTGGCAGGCTACAGACCTTGGTGTTGCAAACAGTCAGACACGACTGAAATGACTTAACATGTGCAGACACTAGTGAATTTTAAGAGTTTAAAGTCTAAGTTAGACTGTAAGATGTAAGTCAGAGCAAGTCTTTTTATCCTATCGTCAGCCTGCACAACTTCCCTGAGAACTAGCCTTCCCCCAGATGTGCTTAGTGGTAGGCAGCTGGCTGCTGATTGATCATGTTGACTGGGTATTCTGAGAGCATAGTTATCTGCACAGTATTTTTGAATTTGCACCCAATGTCCCCGATTATTTGGCCCAGACTAATGGCAAGTATCCCTCAGAAGGCATAGTTTTCAATGCTCCACATATGCTAGTCCAATGAATAACTTCTAATAATATATCTTACATGAAAAATATCTTAATACGACTTTTTTATTCACATGAGGTTAAGTATATATGAAGGCATTTTTATAAGTTTTAAGGCACTATGCAAGTCACAATTAAAGCTCCTTGACTTTTCATTTCAAGAAAAAGATAGAAAAATGACAATTAATTGAACTTTTTTTAGATTGATGTTGTACCAATAAGGGAAAAATTGCATTCAGCAGCTGCATTTTTTCAGCTGTAGGAGAATAAAAAAATCCATATGATTGATCCCACAGGAGCCAAAGAACAAAGACAGATGAAACAGAGAAATGAAAGACCAACAGAAGTGGCCCGCCCGTCTCCCTCCCTCCCCAACCCGACCCCCGCCCAAAATAAATAAATAAATCTTTAAGGAAAAAAAAAAAAAGAATCCTCAGGATAATCTAAAAGTACAAAAAATTCCTAACCATGTTGATTCATAAACTACTTTGAAAATTTGTGGAATTCTATGAATATTCTACTTAGAAAAAGTGTACATAAGTACTATGGCATCCTATATGTGTTTTACTTTTGATCTAGTGAATTTTGGGCTTCTCAGATAGTGCTAGTCGTAAAGAACATGCCTGTCAATGCAGGAGACATAAGATCCCTGGGTCAGAAAGATCCCCTGGAGGAGGACATGGCAGCCCACTTCCGTATTCTTGCCTGGCGAATCCCATGGACAGAAGAGCCTGGCAGGCTACAGACCTTGGTGTTGCAAACAGTCAGACACGACTGAAATGACTTAACATGTGCAGACACTAGTGAATTTTAAGAGTTTAAAGTCTAAGTTAGACTGTAAGATGTAAGTCAGAGCAAGTCTTTTTATCCTATCGTCAGCCTGCACAACTTCCCTGAGAACTAGCCTTCCCCCAGATGTGCTTAGTGGTAGGCAGCTGGCTGCTGATTGATCATGTTGACTGGGTATTCTGAGAGCATAGTTATCTGCACAGTATTTTTGAATTTGCACCCAATGTCCCCGATTATTTGGCCCAGACTAATGGCAAGTATCCCTCAGAAGGCATAGTTTTCAATGCTCCACATATGCTAGTCCAATGAATAACTTCTAATAATATATCTTACATGAAAAATATCTTAATACGACTTTTTTATTCACATGAGGTTAAGTATATATGAAGGCATTTTTATAAGTTTTAAGGCACTATGCAAGTCACAATTAAAGCTCCTTGACTTTTCATTTCAAGAAAAAGATAGAAAAATGACAATTAATTGAACTTTTTTTAGATTGATGTTGTACCAATAAGGGAAAAATTGCATTCAGCAGCTGCATTTTTTCAGCTGTAGGAGAATATTCCATAATGATCAGAACCTGTGCAACATAACAGGAAAAATCTCAGTTGTTGAAATCATGATCTTCAGATTCAGACACAGCTGAGTTCAACTCCCATTTCTACCACTGATTAGGTGTATGACCTTGGAAAATTCACATAATGTCTCAGAGCCCTATTTTCTTCATTAATTAAAAGGAAACATATTTCTCATGAGGCTGTGATTATAGATTAAATGAGTGAAGCAGGTTAAGTGCTTGGCACAGGTCTGATCCATGGTAAGCTATCTGTGTATTGTCCTGTCATTTATCATGTATTTCTTATACATCTCCTATGAATCCTTCTAATAGTTTTTAAAATTGAAATTCCAGGAGGGTTGAAGTAACCCACTAAGATAGGCTACTCTGTCTTTCTTGAGTTTTATCTCACTTTTCATGGGCTTTAATCCCTTGGCTCTGCTTCTACTAATACCATGCATTTCTCCTTTTTTTCTCCAAACAGAGCAGACTTTCTGCTTACCATTAAGGGAAACAGAGGTAAACAGGGACAAGTGCCTGCCTTGATGACCTTGACGGTTAGTGAGGCAGAGAAGGAAATGTCAGGATTACCTTACACAGGTAGTATTGGAAGCCCAGAACTCCAGGGAATCTGACCTAAGTAGCAAAGTTATCATGTGCTAAGGTGGACAGGCGAAGCTAGTCAGGTGACAAGCGGACCAACCATGAAGGTATAATAAACTTTAAGGATCTGGATGTCATTCTGAAGAATTGATGATGTGGAGAAGAGGGTGATGTAAAGGAAAGGAGGGAGTGGAAGATGACTTGGAAGAGTGGGGCTGGAGTCATAGGGGACCAAGATGCCAGGTCCTGAGCTAGAGATGCACATGGAAGAACAGATTTACAGGAAGAGAATGACTTCTGTTTCTAACACACTGAGTTGGTTTGTAAAGAGGGTTTGTAAAGATATTGAAAGCCACTTGCTTCTTTTCTTCATCTAAAATGGGTATATTTCACTGGACCACATTATTTTTTCCCCAGGCCTGCTGTAGCAAAGGACCAAAAACTGGGTGGCTTAAAACAACAGAAATGTATTCTTTCTCAGTTTTTTAGGCTAGACGTCTGAAATTAGTCGAATGGCCAGCTATGCTCCCCTCTGAAGGCTCTCGGGGACAATCTTTCCTTCTCTTTTCCTGGCTTCTGGTGGTTGCCAGGAATTTTGGGGTTTTTAGGCTTGTAAATGTCTCACTCTAAACTCTTTGACTTCACATGACATACTCCTTTCCTATGTCTTTATGTTCAAATTTGCTTCTTCTTACAAAGTTATCAGTCATTGGATTAGGGCCCACCCTAATCTAGCACAACAGACCCTATTTCTAAATAATGTCATATTCACAGGTTCTAGTGGACATGAATTTTGGAGGGACACCATTCCACCCAGTACAAAGCCTACATCCCATTTATGAAGGTGTCATCAGTGGCTGAAGGGCTCTGAAGATCCAAGGAAACCATGCACACCACTTGATAGAGGCCACAAGCACAGAAACCATGATGCAAAAGAGTCTTCCCAGGAGTGTAAGAAAACCTTTGGTGTCCTTGTCCATCCTTCTGCCGAGGCCCAACAGACTTCAGGAAAAGACATATCCCAGGGATCTACGTAAACCCTTGGAACAGAAAAAGAAAAGCATGAAGGTTGACTAAATCCATCTTTCTCATTTAAAAGGTGGAGAGGAGAGGCTTGAATTAAATATGGGATAAAGACTATACAGTATATTGGGTTCAATTTTAATAACTGAGAATGACCTAAAAGTTATCCTCCCAGATGTCATTGAGGAGGCCAAAGGTAAGATTTAAGATGGTAAAGCAGAAATCAGTTATTAGAAAATAGAACTCAGCAATGGAAAGGCAGACATAGAGAATGGACATATGGACATTGTGGGGAATGAACAGAGGCATAGAGGGAACATGGAAACCTATACTATCATATGTGAAAAAGATAGCTATTGTCATTGAGCTGTGGGAATAGTGGATCCTGCAGGAGTGCTGTGTGACGGCCTGGAGGGGTCTGGGATGGAGGTGGAGGAGAAAGGGGGCCAGGGATATACATATGGCTAATTTGGGATTATACATATCTGTAAACACAAAACTCTGTAAAAGTAAAAAGTGAAATAAAAATAATTATTATTAAAAAAAAAAAGAAAACAGAATTCATCTCTAAACCCCGAAATATAGACAGAAGGTTCCTCTGATTATAGGTATTAAGGACATGGCTAATTAGGCTGAGAAGTCACAATAAAGCCAAGGTCAAAGACCTTAACAGAACTTATAGAAACAGAGCAAAAACCTCAACAATGTGATCTAGTCTACTAGTCTGTAAGGCAGGACCCAAACATAGCCATGGACAGAATTTCACTCAGAATGAAAATAAGAAAAGTTCTTGTTCACATAGCCAAAGCAAGCCCCTGAGGACATGTATTACACTGACCTCCTTCTCTACATCTGTCTTTGCCTTGACTTTTTACTGTCTGCAAAGGAATTTAAGTTTTACACAATAACACTCTCTTTTCCTCCTCACAGTGCTATTTCTACTCCAGTCATGATGGTTTCTGGGAAAGAGCCTGCATCCTTTTTAAAATACTCAGTGTCACTTTTCCAATCACTCCCCATCTCCTACTGACTGGCTGACTCCCTCCCAGCAACCACAATTCCCTAAAGACACCCTTTTCAGGCAGAAGAGAGTACTGAGAATCAAACAAGAAAACTGAAAAGTAAAAAGGAATACCGGAGCTGATCAAAATGAGGAAACTTTGTTTCACCATGGTTTCAATCCCCTCCGGTCATCTGAGTAGGTATTCCAAGCATACTGTTTGAACTGAGGTTCACCATCAGCCACATTTTCAAAAAGTCTGCTTTTCTAGTATTATCATGCCAGCTGGAGTTACTTATTTCATTCCAGCTCAGTAGGAATCCACAGGCTGCATAAAAATACATTAAGGAATATTTATAAGATGGCAAACAGGACCAAATGTATAGGAAAGAATAATATTGTGCATTGCTCATTACAAACATGATTATTTTGTGTATGTAATGGATGTGTTGTTAAGGCACAGTGGGTTGTTTGAAGTTTACAAGTTTGTTATGGATTGATTTATTCATGAAATGCTTTGTTTCTATGACAACTTTATTGGTTTGCCTGTGGTCTAAATACATATAGGCATGGCAGGAATTCCACGGTACAAAACAAATTACACACTCCCCCCTGAATCACTTGCTGCCTTTAGGAGTGGTAGAATTCATCTCTAAACCCCGAAATATAGACAGAAGGTTCCTCTGATTATAGGTATTAAGGACATGGCTAATTAGGCTGAGAAGTCACAATAAAGCCAAGGTCAAAGACCTTAACAGAACTTATAGAAACAGAGCAAAAACCTCAACAATGTGATCTAGTCTACTAGTCTGTAAGGCAGGACCCAAACATAGCCATGGACAGAATTTCACTCAGAATGAAAATAAGAAAAGTTCTTGTTCACATAGCCAAAGCAAGCCCCTGAGGACATGTATTACACTGACCTCCTTCTCTACATCTGTCTTTGCCTTGACTTTTTACTGTCTGCAAAGGAATTTAAGTTTTACACAATAACACTCTCTTTCCTCCTCACAGTGCTATTTCTACTCCAGTCATGATGGTTTCTGGGAAAGAGCCTGCATCCTTTTTAAAATACTCAGTGTCACTTTTCCAATCACTCCCCATCTCCTACTGACTGGCTGACTCCCTCCCAGCAACCACAATTCCCTAAAGACACCCTTTTCAGGCAGAAGAGAGTACTGAGAATCAAACAAGAAAACTGAAAAGTAAAAAGGAATACCGGAGCTGATCAAAATGAGGAAACTTTGTTTCACCATGGTTTCAATCCCCTCCGGTCATCTGAGTAGGTATTCCAAGCATACTGTTTGAACTGAGGTTCACCATCAGCCACATTTTCAAAAGTCTGCTTTTCTAGTATTATCATGCCAGCTGGAGTTACTTATTTCATTCCAGCTCAGTAGGAATCCACAGGCTGCATAAAAATACATTAAGGAATATTTATAAGATGGCAAACAGGACCAAATGTATAGGAAAGAATAATATTGTGCATTGCTCATTACAAACATGATTATTTTGTGTATGTAATGGATGTGTTGTTAAGGCACAGTGGGTTGTTTGAAGTTTACAAGTTTGTTATGGATTGATTTATTCATGAAATGCTTTGTTTCTATGACAACTTTATTGGTTTGCCTGTGGTCTAAATACATATAGGCATGGCAGGAATTCCACGGTACAAAACAAATTACACACTCCCCCCTGAATCACTTGCTGCCTTTAGGGAGTGTAGCAAAAGGATTTCCAACCAGAGCAGACATCACTATACATAGGGCCAGCATTAGAGAGCTCACATAATAAAGGGGAAAAAGGTTTTTTGAAAAGAACAACTTAAAAGTCCCCAATGGCCTCCAACTCTGTAATATAAGGAAAGATGGAAATGAGCAGCAAAATGTCCAGCCCAACATAAGAGAAATACAGTCTACCCACAATGCATGAGGTTTTTATTTAAGAAAAAAAAAAACTGATCAAAGACCATATTCCCTGCTATAAATAATACCCCTTGAAGGATACCATTAATATTCACAACAGTTGTGTAACTACAAAAGACACTGAGAATTGTTGTTTAGAGAAAATAATAATGGGTTTTTGGAAGATAAAAGAGAAAGATGGAAGAGAAAAAAGAGAGGGAGAAAGAAAGATATTTACTGTGGACCAGCGATAATCAAGGAGGGAATGTCTCTGAGTGAAACTTCAGTCAGGGAAATGCTCTGGAGACTTAGACCTTGTGAAATCTTGAAATAAGAGGGCAGAATTGAGATAATTTTCATCATAATACCCCAAAAATGCATACCCATGTATTCATGGGAGAAAAATTAAAATGAGGAAGATTATTTAGAATAAAATTGCTGCTCTTTTTAAATCCAAAGAATGCCACAGTACATAGTGAACACGGCATATATCTAGTGAGACAGTGTGAATTCAGAAGAAAAATACACATAAAGAAAGATGCATTTTCCAAAAATTGTTATTTTAAATTTTTGTAAAAGCCACTTCAAAATTTTCTGCTCTCAGTTTCATTTCCACAGACATTTTTGTGTTGGTAAATGCAGAAAATTGACTTTGAGGGATAGGGCTGTATACACGACCTTCTCTTGGAATCAGTCCCTCTCTATTTGCCTGCAAATGTCCTCAATTAGACTAGCATATTTTTAACATATGACTCCACATCATGGCCATCACTGACTAAGTCTGAGTTGATCATCTGATTCAGGGGAATCAAGTATCATCAACTAATTGGTGACTTTCAATAAATTACATATTCAGAAAATAATGGCATGGCAGAATTCCACGGTACAAAACAAATTACACACTCCCCTGAATCACTTGCTGCCTTTAGGGAGTGTAGCAAAAGGATTTCCAACCAGAGCAGACATCACTATACATAGGGCCAGCATTAGAGAGCTCACATAATAAAGGGGAAAAAGGTTTTTTGAAAAGAACAACTTAAAAGTCCCCAATGGCCTCCAACTCTGTAATATAAGGAAAGATGGAAATGAGCAGCAAAATGTCCAGCCCAACATAAGAGAAATACAGTCTACCCACAATGCATGAGGTTTTTATTTAAGAAAAAAAAAAACTGATCAAAGACCATATTCCCTGCTATAAATAATACCCCTTGAAGGATACCATTAATATTCACAACAGTTGTGTAACTACAAAAGACACTGAGAATTGTTGTTTAGAGAAAATAATAATGGGTTTTTGGAAGATAAAAGAGAAAGATGGAAGAGAAAAAAGAGAGGGAGAAAGAAAGATATTTACTGTGGACCAGCGATAATCAAGGAGGGAATGTCTCTGAGTGAAACTTCAGTCAGGGAAATGCCTGCGGAGACTTAGACCTTGTGAAATCTTGAAATAAGAGGGCAGAATTGAGATAATTTTCATCATAATACCCCAAAAATGCATACCCATGTATTCATGGGAGAAAAATTAAAATGAGGAAGATTATTTAGAATAAAATTGCTGCTCTTTTTAAATCCAAAGAATGCCACAGTACATAGTGAACACGGCATATATCTAGTGAGACAGTGTGAATTCAGAAGAAAAATACACATAAAGAAAGATGCATTTTCCAAAAATTGTTATTTTAAATTTTTGTAAAAGCCACTTCAAAATTTTCTGCTCTCAGTTTCATTTCCACAGACATTTTTGTGTTGGTAAATGCAGAAAATTGACTTTGAGGGATAGGGCTGTATACACGACCTTCTCTTGGAATCAGTCCCTCTCTCTATTTGCCTGCAAATGTCCTCAATTAGACTAGCATATTTTTAACATATGACTCCACATCATGGCCATCACTGACTAAGTCTGAGTTGATCATCTGATTCAGGGGAATCAAGTATCATCAACTAATTGGTGACTTTCAATAAATTACATATTCAGAAAATAATGAGGGAGCATCACAAAATGAAAGGTTATGCCAAGTGAGATATAGGGCAGGCAAAATCAGCAATGGTGCACCAACGCCATACTCTAGAGAGAAGCAGAAACAATGGAGCAGGTGCATCAGAGAACACAGGCCACATAAGCCACTAAAGAGATGAGGAAAATGGAGAGAAGAGATGTCTTAGTCCCGGAGGGCTCCAGTACCCTGTTGGTTACAATTTATTTCCCTGAAGATACTATGTCTTTTCAGTAAATTGTTTCTTTGTGTTGTTGTTGTTCCGTCTCTCAGTCATGTTCAATCTTTGTGACCTGTACACCAGGCTTCCCTGTCCTTCACTATCTCCCAGAGTTTGCTCAAATTCACGTCCATGATGCCATACAATTATCTCATCTTCTGTTCACCCTCTTCTTCTGCCGTTGATCTCTCCCAGCATCATGGCCTTTTCCAATGAGTCATTGTTTCACATCAAGTAGAAAAGTACTGGAGCTGCAGCTTCAGCAGCTTCAGCATCAGTCCTTCCAATGATTACTCAGGGTTGATTTCCTTTAGGATTGACTGGTTTGATTTTCTTGCTAACATGCTGTCTAGGTTTGTCATAGCTTTTCCCAAGGAGCAGGCATCTTTTAATTCCATGGCTGCAGTCCACCATCTGAGCCCAAGAAAATAAAGTCCATCACTGTTTCCATCTTTTCCCAAGGAGCCAGGCCCCATCTTAACTGTCAGTACATAGTGAACACGGCATATATCTAGTGAGACAGTGTGAATTCAGAAGAAAAATACACATAAAGAAAGATGCATTTTCCAAAAATTGTTATTTTAAATTTTGTAAAGCCACTTCAAAATTTTCTGCTCTCAGTTTCATTTCCACAGACATTTTTGTGTTGGTAAATGCAGAAAATTGACTTTGAGGGATAGGGCTGTATACACGACCTTCTCTTGGAATCAGTCCCTCTCTCTATTTGCCTGCAAATGTCCTCAATTAGACTAGCATATTTTTAACATATGACTCCACATCATGGCCATCACTGACTAAGTCTGAGTTGATCATCTGATTCAGGGGAATCAAGTATCATCAACTAATTGGTGACTTTCAATAAATTACATATTCAGAAAATAATGAGGGAGCATCACAAAATGAAAGGTTATGCCAAGTGAGATATAGGGCAGGCAAAATCAGCAATGGTGCACCAACGCCATACTCTAGAGAGAAGCAGAAACAATGGAGCAGGTGCATCAGAGAACACAGGCCACATAAGCCACTAAAGAGATGAGGAAAATGGAGAGAAGAGATGTCTTAGTCCCGGAGGGCTCCAGTACCCTGTTGGTTACAATTTATTTCCCTGAAGATACTATGTCTTTTCAGTAAATTGTTTCTTTGTGTTGTTGTTGTTCCGTCTCTCAGTCATGTTCAATCTTTGTGACCTGTACACCAGGCTTCCCTGTCCTTCACTATCTCCCAGAGTTTGCTCAAATTCACGTCCATGATGCCATACAATTATCTCATCTTCTGTTCACCCTCTTCTTCTGCCGTTGATCTCTCCCAGCATCATGGCCTTTTCCAATGAGTCATTGTTTCACATCAAGTAGAAAAAGTACTGGAGCTGCAGCTTCAGCAGCTTCAGCATCAGTCCTTCCAATGATTACTCAGGGTTGATTTCCTTTAGGATTGACTGGTTTGATTTTCTTGCTAACATGCTGTCTAGGTTTGTCATAGCTTTTTCCCAAGGAGCAGGCATCTTTTAATTCCATGGCTGCAGTCCACCATCTGAGCCCAAGAAAATAAAGTCCATCACTGTTTCCATCTTTTCCCTATCTATTTGTCAGGAAGTGATGGAACCGGATGCCATGACCCTAGTTTTCTGTGCTAACTTGAGGATTTTTTTTCCCCTTGCAACTAAAGAGCTTTGATTAAACTGTATAATCTTATTATGTCATTCCTAACAATGATTCATCTACTTCTTCCATGAAGATGTATTCTATGCCATATTAACTATGGACACGACATAATTGTAAAGACCTGGTAACCTGTGTGAAGAAACACTGCAACACATCCCAGACATTATCGGTGCATTTGTTGTTGTTGATGTTTAGTCACTAAGCTGTGCCTGACTCTTTTGTGACCTCATGGACTGTAGTCCATCAAGCCTCCTTCTGTCCATGGGATTTCTCAGGCAAGAACACTGGAGTGGGTTCTCATTTTTTTCTCCAGGGGGTCTTCCTGATCCAAGGATTGAACATGTGCCTCCTGCACTGGCAGGTGGATTCTTTACCACTGAAACCCCAGGGAAGACTATGAATGCATTGCCTAGTTGTAATTAGCTGACTACCTTGATGGTCCAGGTGTGCTAAACATTAATAAGTGGGTAAATTTCAAACCAGTATAAGTATCATTGATCTTAGTGGTGCAAACAATGCTGTATATATTTTATATATTACATAGGTAATAACAGTCTTTATTGGTGGTATTTGATAGAGTCTAATCGAAAGAAATTTAGTGAATGAAACATCCTAGTGACCATGTTTTTTCAAAAAATTGAACACATAAACATTCATATTGTAGTTTACACAAATTGTACTTGTGTGATTGAATCAGGAATGTGTGTGTTTGTGTGTGTGTGTGTTCAGTAGTACCTGACTCTTTGCAATGTTATGGACCAGATTCCTCTGTCCATGGAGTTTTCCAAGCGAGAATACTGGAATGTGTCGCCATTTGAAATGGGAATATGTTCACATATAATTATTGAGCATTCTATGTTTTTGACTTTTGACTTCAAGATGTTTGCTGTGATACCATGAAGAGCTTGCACAGTCTTAGGAAACTACTACCACCACAGAGTACTAGGAAATCACCATAGGCTTGTCTTGAATTCAAACCTCTCCCAAATTTGAAGAAAAATCAGTAAACATATTAATGACTGTGTCTGATCAAAATCAATTTCACAATTTGACTCAAAAACACAGAAAAAAAAGAGTGACTTCCAGGGAAATTGAATACTAAATTTTTTGGGAAAATTTAGTGCTTTGTTCAATCACTGGCTTGTTTTTATTTTAACAAAGATTATTTGAGGTCCTATAATGTGCATACACTTCCCCACTTTGTAGATTATCCATCATCCAGTGAGCTGGACAATAAATAAGTAAATCAATCAATAAGATCCTGACAAATGATGATAAGTGTTATGTGGCAAACCTATGTGGGGCCAAGATAGGTAAAAATAGTGAGATGGGAGAAAAATTACTTTAGATAAAATAGTTCAAGAGTTGTTTTTAAGCTGAGCCCTGACCAGTGAGTCTGGCACATGAAAAGCTCTTACTATATAATTATTGAGTTATGGGTATAAGCATGTAAAGAAGGGAAGAAACATTATAAAAGACAGAAACTGGATGTAAAACATATCTTGAGGCAAGAAGGAGTTTGAGAAATAAAGGTAATACTCGCAGCTAACACCGTTCTAACTGCTTTATTTCCTTTATGTCCTTTAATTGAGAAAAGACCAGTGAATCTGGCACATGAAAAGCTTTTAATATATATTTATGGAAATAAGCAGATTTTTAAAATGACTGTCTACATCCTGTTGAAGTTTAATTGCTTATCCTATGTGATGTAAAATGTAGGATTATTTTGAAAGAAAAGGGACCTGGCTTATGATACTGCAGATGGTACTTAAGATGTTAACTAGACTTACTGTGATAATCATCTTGCAACGTATATAAATCAAATTGTTACACTGTACACTCAAATTTAATATAATGAAAGTGAAGGTGTTAGTTGCTTAGTCATGTCTGACTCTTTCCATCCGGGGGCTGTAGCCTGTCAGGCTCCTCTGTCCATGGAATTCTCCATGCAAGCGTACTGGACTGGGTTGCCATTTCCTACTTCAGGGTATCTTCCTGACCCCGGGATCAAACCTGGTTCTCCCGCATTGTGGGCAGATTCTAATCATCTGAGCCACCACACCTGAATCTGATATAATATCCTATGTCAATTATACCTAAATTTAAAAGTAAGGAGGATAACCAATGACACTGGTCCATGCCCCTGCTATTTAAACAAAAAGCACTGTTCTAAATAATGAGTCTCTTTTATGGGTTCAGCTTCTGGATTTTCATTTTGCTTTATAGTTACCAGAAAATCTGTCCAGATAAAAGTTCTCACAATTGCACTGCACAACTCCAGGGGGCACCATTCACATCCTATTCTTTGAGTACGGTATTCACTGGAATTTTGTAATGCAGTGGCCTTGCTGATACACTTCCCCACTTTGTAGATTATCCATCATCCAGTGAGCTGGACAATAAATAAGTAAATCAATCAATAAGATCCTGACAAATGATGATAAGTGTTATGTGGCAAACCTATGTGGGGCCAAGATAGGTAAAAATAGTGAGATGGGAGAAAAATTACTTTAGATAAAATAGTTCAAGAGTTGTTTTTAAGCTGAGCCCTGACCAGTGAGTCTGGCACATGAAAAGCTCTTACTATATAATTATTGAGTTATGGGTATAAGCATGTAAAGAAGGGAAGAAACATTATAAAAGACAGAAACTGGATGTAAAACATATCTTGAGGCAAGAAGGAGTTTGAGAAATAAAGGTAATACTCGCAGCTAACACCGTTCTAACTGCTTTATTTCCTTTATGTCCTTTAATTGAGAAAAGACCAGTGAATCTGGCACATGAAAAGCTTTTAATATATATTTATGGAAATAAGCAGATTTTTAAAATGACTGTCTACATCCTGTTGAAGTTTAATTGCTTATCCTATGTGATGTAAAATGTAGGATTATTTTGAAAGAAAAGGGACCTGGCTTATGATACTGCAGATGGTACTTAAGATGTTAACTAGACTTACTGTGATAATCATCTTGCAACGTATATAAATCAAATTGTTACACTGTACACTCAAATTTAATATAATGAAAGTGAAGGTGTTAGTTGCTTAGTCATGTCTGACTCTTTCCATCCGGGGGCTGTAGCCTGTCAGGCTCCTCTGTCCATGGAATTCTCCATGCAAGCGTACTGGACTGGGTTGCCATTTCCTACTTCAGGGTATCTTCCTGACCCCGGGATCAAACCTGGTTCTCCCGCATTGTGGGCAGATTCTAATCATCTGAGCCACCACACCTGAATCTGATATAATATCCTATGTCAATTATACCTAAATTTAAAAGTAAGGAGGATAACCAATGACACTGGTCCATGCCCCTGCTATTTAAACAAAAAGCACTGTTCTAAATAATGAGTCTCTTTTATGGGTTCAGCTTCTGGATTTTCATTTTGCTTTATAGTTACCAGAAAATCTGTCCAGATAAAAGTTCTCACAATTGCACTGCACAACTCCAGGGGGCACCATTCACATCCTATTCTTTGAGTACGGTATTCACTGGAATTTTGTAATGCAGTGGCCTTGCTGATGAAGCTGTATTTCCACAGAAGTCACTGGGATACAAAGTAGATGTGTCTCGCTTACATAATCATGCTTACCTCTGAAGATAAAAAAGAAATGAGAAGAAAAGTCGAATCTCCTTAGAAGAGGCTCATAGAGAATCCTTCTGGGGAACACATAGCATATGAACATTTTATCTCAACACTTTAGTGCCAGAACCATTTTGCTAATTCGACATGGGAAGCGCTAATAAGATAAAAAGCTCAGGCGTTCTCATCCCATTAGCACTTCCTCTATAGTTCTTCTGACCCACATTCTGACCTGATCTCTCTCATATTCCCCATGGCTTGTATTGTACTGATTAAAACCTTCATCCTTTTGAAAAGATGTTGGGGAATTGACTGGATTGAACTAAAATTTCCAGTTTAAATTACCGTGTGATTTTTAGCTGATCAGAACCCATTTAGCATAGGCAGCAGTGGCAAGGCAGGAGATCGGGAACAGAGTAGAGGATGTAAACAGAAGGAGCCAGTTAATAGGCAATTAAAGCTTCATTGTCTTCCCACCACTGTAAAGCTCCTTATCTAGACTCACAAATGCAAGAAAGAAAGTCAGCCAGTTGAAATCACTGTTTATTTTGCTTGGCCTTTTCAGAGTTTTCCTTTTGTTTTGGGGGGTTTTTGTTTGTTTGTTTGTTTAGATTAATCTGAATTCACTCAGAACTCATATCTTTCAACTCCCTAGCCTCATCTCTGCCTGAACTATTTCATAATTTCTCTTTATCTGAAATATCTTGATCTCTCCTCATTTGAAACACGCCAGTTAATTTTAAAGAAAAATAATTAAAGGCTATGATTTTATTCATCCCTAACACACTAAGTGAAACATAATTCCTCTTTGCTCTTCCCCCTGCCAGGGTGTATTGTCAGGATTCAGTTATTTCCTGTTTTAATTCACAGCCCCCTACTGCTTGGCCTTTCTTGCCCATATTTTCTCCCTCTTATTCTATTTAGATTACTCCTGCCAAGTCAATTCTCATTGCAAGCTGGTACCACGTTGATGGTCCTTGGATCTTGACACCATCTCCTCTGATATTTATGCTCTGAATACACCTGTGATGGCGTCACAGGTGAATTTTATGAAACATTTAGAGACGAGTTAATGCCTATTCTTATAAAAACTGTTCCAAAAAATTGCAGAGGAAATAAAATTTCCTAATTTATGAAGCCACTGTCATCTTGATACCAAAACCAAAGATATGGCAGAAAAAGAAAATTACAGGCCAGTATCACTGATGACCATAGATACAAAAGTTCTCAACAAAATACTAGCAATCCATACCCAGCCATACATTAAAAAGATCAAATACTATGATCAAGTGGGATTTATCCCAGGTATGCAAGGTTTTTTTCAATATTCAACCAATGCGATATATAACATCAACAAATTAAAGAATAAAAACCATATGATCATCTCAATAGATGCAAAAAAGGTTTCTGAAAAAATTCAGCACCCATTTATGATAAAAACTCTTCAGAAGGTGGGCAAAAAGGGTACATATCTCAACATAAAAGCCATATACGACAAGTCTACAGCTAGCATCACACTCAATGGCAGAAAGCTGAGAGCACTCTCTCTAAGATCAGAAACAAGACAAGGACATCCACTGTTACCACTTTTATTCAACATAGTTCTGAAAATCCTAGCAACAGCAATGAGAGAAGGAAAAGAAGTAAAGGGAATCCAGATTGGAAAAGAAGAATTTAAGCTGTCACTGTTTGCAGATGACATGATACTATATATAGAATATCACAATGATAATACCAGAAAACTACTAAAACTCATCAATGAATTTAGTAAGGTTTCAGGTTACAAAATTCACACACAGAAGTCTGTTGCATTTCTATATACTAATAATGAAAGATCAGAAAGAAATTCAAGAAGCCTTTTCATTTACCACTGCATCAGAAAGAATAAAATTACCTAGGAATGAACCTACCTAGGGAAACAAAACTGTATTGTATTCTAAAAACTATAAGGTGCTGATGAAAGAAATCAAAGAAGACATAAACAGATGCAAAGATATACCATGTTCTTGAATTGGAAGAATCTACATTGTTAAAATGACCGTACTACCTAAGGCAATCTATAGATTCAATGCAATCCCTATCAAATTACCAATGGTGTTTTTCACAGATTTAGAACAAAAAAATCTCAGAATTTGTATGGAGACACAAAAGACCCCAAATAGCCAAAGCAATCTTGAAAAAGAAAAATGTAGCTTGAGGAATCAGGATCCCTGACTTCAAACTTTACTACAATGCTAAAGTCATAAGGACAGTGTGGTACGGGCACAAAAATAGAAATACAGATCAATGGAACAGGATAGAAAACCGAGCAATAAGCCTATGCACCTATAGTCAACTAATCTATGACAAAGGAGGCAAAACTACACAATGGTGGAAAGACAGTCTCTGCAACAAAAGATGCTGGGAAACTGGACAGCCACATGTAAAAGAATGAAATTAGATCATTCCTTAACTTCACACACAAAAATAAGCTCAAAATGCATTAGAGACCTAAATGTTAGACTGGACATGATAAAACTCTTGGGGAAAACGTAGGCAGAACTCTTTGACATAAATCACAGCAGGATCTTTTTAAATCCATCTCCCAGAATAATGGAAATAAAAGCACAAATAAACAAATGGGACTTACTTAAACTCAAAAGCTTTTGCACAGCAAAGGAAACAATAGATAAAACAAAAAGACAACCCACAGACTGGGAGAAAATATTTGCAAATGATACAACTGATAAGGGATTAGTCTCCAAAATTTACAAACAGCTTATGACACTCAATAGTATCAAATCAAACAACCCACTCAAAAAGTGGGCAGAAAACCTGAATAGGTTATTTCTCTAAAGAGGACATGCAGATGGCCAACAGGCACATGAAAAGTTGTTCAAAATTGCTAGTTGTTAGAGAAATGCAAATTAAAACTACAAGATTCCATTTCACACCTGTCAGGATGACTATCATCAAAAAAATCCACAAACAGGGGTTTCCCTGGTGGTTCAGTGGGCAAAGAGTCCACTTTGTAGTGCAAGGACACCGGTTCAATCCCTAGCCCAGGAAGATTCCACGAGCTGCGGAGTGGTGGACCAGTGTGTCCAGTTAAGAGCCAATGCTCTGGAGAACGTGTGCCCAGAGCCAGTGCTCTGCAATGAAAGAGGCCACTGCAATGGGAGGCTCAAACAGGCTGAAGAATAAAGATGGATGTAAAATAAATAAAAAGAGGCCAACATTTTTTAAAAAAAAATACACAAACAACATATGCTGGAAAGGGTGTGGAGAGAAGGGAATCCTCCTTAACTGTTGCTGGGAATGTAAATTGGTACAACCACTATGGAGAACTATGTGGATGTTCCTTAAAAAACAAAACACAGAGCTACCATATGACACTGCAATCAACTCCTGGGCATATATCCAGAGTAAAACATCCAATGTTCACTGTGGCACCGTTTGCAATAGCCAAGTCATGGAAACAATCTAAATTCCATCGATAGAGGAATGGATAAAGATGTGGTATTTTATATCTATTTAGATAGATAGATATATAGATAGATAGATAGATAGATATACGTACACAACAGAATATTACTTGGTCATTAAAACAAATGAAATAAGGCCATTTGCAGCAATATGGATGGACCTAGAGAGTGTCATACTGAGTGAAATAAGTCAGACAGAGAAGTAGAAATACCCTATGACATCCCTTTTATATGGACTGTAAAAAGAAATGATATATTTGAACTTAATTAGAAAACAGAAAGAGACTCACAGACTTAGAAAACAAATATATGGTTGCAGAAGGTGATGGGATAATTGGGGACTTTGGGAAAGTCATGTACACATTGCCACATTTGAAATGGATAAACAGAAAAAACCCAGAAATCTAACTCAGGACCCAGCAGTAAGTAGTCAATGAATGTATGTGAAATCCATGAATGGATGTGTCATTTTTGGACTGAATGAATTTAGACCAAACTACCAGCTTAATTTCGCAAGCAAGAAAAAATAGAGAAGAGACATATTTACAATTGTAGTAGGAACAGCAGGGACTATTTCAGAGATTTATGGCATATCCACTAGTTGTTAGAGAAATGCAAATTAAAACTACAAGATTCCATTTCACACCTGTCAGGATGACTATCATCAAAAAAATCCACAAACAGGGGTTTCCCTGGTGGTTCAGTGGGCAAAGAGTCCACTTTGTAGTGCAAGGACACCGGTTCAATCCCTAGCCCAGGAAGATTCCACGAGCTGCGGAGTGGTGGACCAGTGTGTCCAGTTAAGAGCCAATGCTCTGGAGAACGTGTGCCCAGAGCCAGTGCTCTGCAATGAAAGAGGCCACTGCAATGGGAGGCTCAAACAGGCTGAAGAATAAAGATGGATGTAAAATAAATAAAAAGAGGCCAACATTTTTTAAAAAAAAATACACAAACAACATATGCTGGAAAGGGTGTGGAGAGAAGGGAATCCTCCTTAACTGTTGCTGGGAATGTAAATTGGTACAACCACTATGGAGAACTATGTGGATGTTCCTTAAAAAACAAAACACAGAGCTACCATATGACACTGCAATCAACTCCTGGGCATATATCCAGAGTAAAACATCCAATGTTCACTGTGGCACCGTTTGCAATAGCCAAGTCATGGAAACAATCTAAATTCCATCGATAGAGGAATGGATAAAGATGTGGTATTTTATATCTATTTAGATAGATAGATATATAGATAGATAGATAGATAGATATACGTACACAACAGAATATTACTTGGTCATTAAAACAAATGAAATAAGGCCATTTGCAGCAATATGGATGGACCTAGAGAGTGTCATACTGAGTGAAATAAGTCAGACAGAGAAGTAGAAATACCCTATGACATCCCTTTTATATGGACTGTAAAAAGAAATGATATATTTGAACTTAATTAGAAAACAGAAAGAGACTCACAGACTTAGAAAACAAATATATGGTTGCAGAAGGTGATGGGATAATTGGGGACTTTGGGAAAGTCATGTACACATTGCCACATTTGAAATGGATAAACAAAAAAAACCAAGAATCTAACTCAGGACCCAGCAGTAAGTAGTCAATGAATGTATGTGAAATCCATGAATGGATGTGTCATTTTTGGACTGAATGAATTTAGACCAAACTACCAGCTTAATTTCGCAAGCAAGAAAAAATAGAGAAGAGACATATTTACAATTGTAGTAGGAACAGCAGGGACTATTTCAGAGATTTATGGCATATCCACTAAATGATTATGTTTTACAATCATTAAAATATAGTTTTTATTAAAAAATCATGTGAAATAGAGAAACTACTTATGATACATTGTTAAATTAAAAACCAGGGTAAGATACATTGAATATGATTTAAACCAGGCTGTAAAAAGATATATGGGAAAGCAAGGGAAAGGAAATGCACCAGTATGTTAGTATTGCTTTATTGGGATCTTAAGATGCTGATGTTTTCCCTTGGGCTTTTTTTTTTTCATAATGATAAAAGGCAAAATAGAAATATAACATTTTCATCTCATCGTTTTATAGAGTAGTTTCACAATATAATTTTAAATGAAATTCAGTAATCCTCAAGAATGTTTAGAAATACACACAAAATCTCTATTTTACAATCAGGAAACTAAAGGTCACATAGACTGTTAATTGCAAAGTCATGCCATGGCAGTAGTAGAGCCAATACTCTAACCAAGATAGACTGTTAGATTGCAATTTCATAGCCCATTACTTTAGCTCACTGTGTGCATGCATGCTAAGTCGCTTCAACCATGTCTGACTATTTGTAACCCTATGGACTATAGCCTGCCAGGCTCCTATACCCATGGAACTCTCCAGGCAAGATTACTGGAGTGGGTAGCCTTCCCTTCTCCAAGGGATCTTCCTGACCCAGTGATCAAACCTGTATACACTGCCCTGTTTGAAATGGATAACCAACAAAAATCTATTGTATAGTACATGAAACTCTGCTTATTGTTATGTACTATCTTGGATGGGAGGGGGTTTGGGGGAGATGGTACATGTATATGTACGGTTGAGCCCCTTCACTGTTCCCCTGAAGCTATCACAAAATTGCTAACTGGCTATACCTCAATAAAAACGCTTTTGGTGTTTTACAACAACAACAAAAAAAACCTGCATCTCTTATGTCTCCTGCAGGCTTTTTACTGCTAATGCCACCTGGGAAGCCCTTATCAGACTGTCTTCTAGATAACATATTCAGTCCAGTTTAGCTCAGTCACTCAGTCATGTCCAACTCTTTGCAATCCATGGACTGCAGAATGACAGGCTTCCTTGTCCTTCACCATTGCTCAAACTACTGTCAATTGACTCAGTGATGCCGTCCAACCATTTAATCCCCAGTTGTCCCTTTCCAGCCTTCTTTATGGTCCAACTCACATTTGTACGTGACTATTGGAAAAAGCATAACTTTGACTGTATAGATTTTTGTTGGCAATATGATGTCTTTGACTTTTAATATGCTGTCTAGGTTTGTCATAGCTTTTCTTCCAAGGAGCAAGCATCTTTTCATTTCATGGCTGCAGTCACCATCCACAGAGATTTTGGAGTCCAAGAAACTAAAGTCTGTCACTGTTTCCATTGTTTACCCATTTATTTGTCACGGGACCGAAAGCCATGATCTTCGTTTCCTGAATGTTGAGTTTTAGGTCAGCCTTTTCACTTTCCTCTTTCACTTTCATCAAGAGGCTTTTTAGTTCCTCTTTGCTTTTTGCCATAAGGGTAGTGTCATCTGCATACCTGAGGTTATTGATATTTCTCCCATAAATCTTGATTTCAGCTTCTGCTTCATCCAGGCTGGCAATTAACACAATGTAAACTGCACATAAATTAAATAAGCAGAGTGACAATGTACAGCTTTGATGTACTCCTTCCCAACCTGGAATCAGTCTGTTGTCCCATGTCTGGTTCTAACTGTTGCTTCTCGTCCTGCACACAGGTTCTGCAGAAGGCAGTAAAAGTGGTCTGGTATTCCCATCACTTTCAGAATTTTCCAGTTTGTTGTGATCCATACAGTCAAAGGTTTTAACATAGTTAATGGATCATAAATAGATGTTTTTCTGAAATTCCCTTGTTTTTCTATGATTGACAATGGATGTTGGAAATTAGATCTCTGGTTCCTTTGCCTTTTCTAAATCCAGCTTTATCATAGGATCACAGTCATGTCTAACTCAATGAACCAGGAGCCATGTCATGTGGGGCCACTCAAGAGTGATAGGCCATGGTGAAGAGTTCTGACAAAACATGATCCACTGGAGAACGGAATGGCAAGGGAGCGGTGTGGTCCACTTCAGTATTCTTGCCTTGAGAACTGCATGAACAGTATCAAAAATCATATACTAGGGCTTCCCCTGGTGGCCCAGTGGGTAAGGACACCGCCTTGCAGTGCAAGGGGCGCCGGTTCGATCCCTGGCCTGGGAAGATCCCACGTGCCACGGAGCGGCTGGACCGATGTGTCCAATCACCGAGCCGGAGCTCTGAGCGCATGCGCCCAGAGCCGGCGCTTTGCAACGACAGACGCCACCGCGATGGGAGGCCCACAGGAGCCAAAGAACAAAGACGGATGAAAATGGAGAAATGAAAGACCAGTAGAAGTGGCCTGCCCGCTCCCCTCCCTCCCCAACCCAACCCCCGCCCAAATAAATAAATCTTTAAAAAAAAAAAAAAATCATATATCAGAGTAGTAGAACACTAAAGACTATAGCTTAATATGGGGGTGGTGATTATGATACCATTTTCCACCTTCACATGACAGGAGAAACTGCTAAACCATTGTGCCATTCTTTCAGAATCCTTCTTAACAGAAAACTCCACCAGTCACTAGTGAAATGATAGATGTTGGGAATCCAAGCCATCTAAAAAATGAGAAAACAGAAGCAGGACAAGTGGATAGGAGCAAATGAAGCTCCCAAAATACATCAAATTTGTTGGAAATGAAAACAAATAAACAGTGACTGAGAGATTTTATGAAATCATCATTTGGGCTCAACACAGCTAATGAGAATAATAATCAAACTGCCTTGAAATTATGAAATGTAATGGGCAGAGAATACAAAGTGGACAAATGAAATATAAAATAAAATATAGCGAAGACATGTTAAATTTTTTAATATTATTATGTACCTTTACTAGGAGACTTAAACATTTATTTTATTTTTGGGGGTGGGGTGGGGAGGGAGGGAGATGGGCGGGCCACTTCTATTGGTCTTTCATTTCTGTATTTTCATCCGTCTTTGTCCTTCGCCTCCTGTGGGCCTCCCATCGCGGTGGCCTCCTCAGAGCGCAGGCTCTGGGCGCATGCGTGCCAGAGCTCCGGCTAATTGGCTATATCGGTCCAGCTGCTCCGCAGCACGGTGGGATCTTTATCATAGTCAATGTCTAACTCAATGAACCAGGAGCCATGTCATGTGGGGCCACTCAAGAGTGATAGGCCATGGTGAAGAGTTCTGACAAAACATGATCCACTGGAGAACGGAATGGCAAGGGAGCGGTGTGGTCCACTTCAGTATTCTTGCCTTGAGAACTGCATGAACAGTATCAAAAATCATATACTAGGGCTTCCCCTGGTGGCCCAGTGGGTAAGGACACCGCCTTGCAGTGCAAGGGGCGCCGGTTCGATCCCTGGCCTGGGAAGATCCCACGTGCCACGGAGCGGCTGGACCGATGTGTCCAATCACCGAGCCGGAGCTCTGAGCGCATGCGCCCAGAGCCGGCGCTTTGCAACGACAGACGCCACCGCGATGGGAGGCCCACAGGAGCCAAAGAACAAAGACGGATGAAAATGGAGAAATGAAAGACCAGTAGAAGTGGCCTGCCCGCTCCCCTCCCTCCCCAACCCAACCCCCGCCCAAATAAATAAATCTTTAAAAAAAAAAAAAAATCATATATCAGAGTAGTAGAACACTAAAGACTATAGCTTAATATGGGGGTGGTGATTATGATACCATTTTCCACCTTCACATGACAGGAGAAACTGCTAAACCATTGTGCCATTCTTTCAGAATCCTTCTTAACAGAAAACTCCACCAGTCACTAGTGAAATGATAGATGTTGGGAATCCAAGCCATCTAAAAAATGAGAAAACAGAAGCAGGACAAGTGGATAGGAGCAAATGAAGCTCCCAAAATACATCAAATTTGTTGGAAATGAAAACAAATAAACAGTGACTGAGAGATTTTATGAAATCATCATTTGGGCTCAACACAGCTAATGAGAATAATAATCAAACTGCCTTGAAATTATGAAATGTAATGGGCAGAGAATACAAAGTGGACAAATGAAATATAAAATAAAATATAGCGAAGACATGTTAATTTTTTAATATTATTATGTACCTTTACTAGGAGACTTAAACATTTATTTTATTTTTGGGGGGGGGGTGGGGAGGGAGGGAGATGGGCGGGCCACTTCTATTGGTCTTTCATTTCTGTATTTTCATCCGTCTTTGTCCTTCGACTCCTGTGGGCCTCCCATCGCCATGGCCTCTGTCGTCGCAGAGCGCAGGCTCTGGGCGCATGCGTGCCAGAGCTCCGGCTCGGTAATTGGCTATATCGGTCCAGCTGCTCCGCAGCACGTGGGATCTTCCCAGGCCAGGGATCAAACCGGCGCCCCTTGCACTGCAAGGCGGTGTCCTTACCCGCTGGACCACCAGGGGAAGCCCGACATGTTAAATATTATTTGTCATTTTGTTAAAGCTGCAATGCGGTTTGAAAACCAATGATAAGAAAAATAAGTGGTAGAGAATATGGTAAAGTTTAGGAAATGGAAACTTAACTGTGATATCTAAAAACTTTCATATAGGTATAGTGGAACTGGTGTCACACTCTCTGGTGGCTCATCAGAGAAAAAAATCTGCCTGCAATGAAGAAGACCCAAGTTCAATCCAGATCCCCTGAAGGAGGGCATGGCAACCCACTCGAGTATTCTTGCCTGGAGAATTCCATGGACAGAGGAGCCTGGTGGGCTACAGTCCATGGGGTTGCAAAGAGTTAGACAGGACTGAGTGATTAACACTTGTACTTTCTAAAGGAGGAGCATTATCTAAATTAGTGAAAAGAAAGATATTCCAGATGAAGAAACTGGCATGTATTATGTGAATTCTCCACTATAAAAATAGAATAGATAACATATCAATAGAATAATGCATAGAACTCTAGATCATACAATCACAGAATTTGGACTGAAGAGGAATTCCCTGTACTATAATCATTATTCTTGGTTCCATCCCCTCACTATGAGTGAGTTAAAGGATCAGAGAGATGACATTCTTTGACAGAGATTTTATGTCAGTTAGAAACAAATTAAACAATATAATCCAATTCTCTCAATTCCAACTGTAATGTTTCATCCATTTCCCTCCAGGACTTGTAGTTAAGCTGGACATGAAGAATGTTAGAAGGAGAGGTAGCATTTTGCTTAGGCAGATAAAGCATGAAAAAAAATTTAAAGTAATAGAGAACCACTGAATATTTTAGAGCACCACGGTGATAATATTATGTTAGAAAAATTATTCTGAAAGTGGTGTTCAGGGCATTTAAGGATGAAAGAGGGTACACTGAAGAATCTGCCATTATCTGTATCTGAATAAGTAAGGGCCTTTTCTAGGGTGGTAGTTGTAAACTTGGGGAAATGCCAAATAAAATACAAGAAATACATCTATAAGATATGGCAATCAGTGAAAATAAAGGGGAATTCAATTTCAATTCTGTGTGTATATATCAGTGTCTATAATTGCATCTATATGTTATAACTGCATGTGTGCGAAGTTGCTTCAGTCGTGTCTGACTCTTTGCAATCCCATGGACTGTAGCCCACCAGGCTCCTCTGTCCACAGGATTCTCCAGGCAAGAATACTGGAATAGGTTGCCATGCTCTCCTCCAGCAGATCTTTCTGACACAGGGATCAAACCCAAGTCTCTTAGGTCTCCTGCAATGGCAGGCAGGTTCTTTATTGCTAACACCACTTGAGAAGCTCATATATTAGAATTATTATTTGTTAAAAGTAGCCAGGATCTGTTTGAGAATGAATAGTCAGAAAGATGGTGAACGGTTTTGACATTTTATATTTTGGTAAATCCACAACTCTAAATAAAAATATCCTCAAGAGTAACAAATCAAAATATGTTTTTTAAAGAAAAAAAAAATTGAAGAAAGATCTGAGGTGAAATGAGATCTTAGCTAATGTAGAGTCTAGAAAGTCATTATCAGTAGACTGTTGAAAGTACCTCAGAACAAAAGTATGTTGAAAGAGCATGGGGGCTTCTAAGTAAAAAAAAAAAAAAAAGGACAAGTGCTTTAAGTGTTTGGGAGCTCAATTAAAATCAATTTATTTTTTAGCACTTACTGGGGTAGAGAAGACTATATTATTTTGAGGTAAAATGACAACATTAGAAGGCTCTGCTCTTCAGACAGACATTTTACAACTCCAAATGTCTCTTCCATCTGTCACAAAAGTAGGTGGAACATACTGTACCATCTTTGAAACTCGAGGGCATTTTATATAAAAAGTACTTGGGCAAATGGCAACTTCTATCACAGTAGAAACATATGTAAAATTGTATAGTATTCTGGGAGAACTTTCCTTAGAATCAATTCGCTAGAGCAGTAGTCACAATCTGAAAGAGGCAAGGGAATTTCTAAGTCATATTTATGTTAAAAGATATAAACCCTTTACTGCATTTTGATCCAGAGGAATGGGTAAGGAGAAGGGGGAAAGACAGGACAAAACAGTTTCCTGGGTGAACATTTTGGAACTGAGCTGGAAAAATTAATGAACTGTCTTAGAGAATGCTGTAAACTAGAGAGAAAGCTGCAATTTCAGTACATTGGCTCAGGGCAGATGGAACCTTTATCCTGGGAGACCAGTCCAGTCTCTCTACTTTCCCAAGTGATGGGGTAGTTCTTAAGATTTCTATGTTTTTCCTTAGATTTTGAATTTCTATTCCAAGTCTTTCACCAGCATTGAATTTACCTTAAAATTTCAGCATAATGCAAATCAACATATTTGAGGCAAAGAAAGGAACATTTCTTTTCTAGTACAAACTTCTTTTTAATTCATATTTAGCAATTGAAAATTTTAGCTATGATTTCTGCCTCTTTTGTTTTAATTCCTCCTGAATTTTCAGACCATTTCTTATGGAGTATTCTTTAAAAATTTAATTTAGGAACTTCTCTGGCAGTCTGGCCTTCCTTCATAGCTCAGTCAGTAAAGAATCTGCCTGCAATGCAGGAGACCTGGGTTCAATTCCTGGATCAAGAAGATCCCCTGGAGAAGGAAATGGTGACAAACTCCAGTATTCTTGCCCAGAGAATGCCATGGATAGAGGAGCCTGCCAGGCCACAGTCCATGGGCTTCCAACAGTTGGACATGACTTAGCGACTAAACCACCACCAATGGCATTCCAGTGGTTAATACTTCACCTTTCAGTGCAGGGGGTGTGGGTTCAATTCCTGAAAAGGTTCAATTCCTAAAATACATGCCTCGCAGCTAAAAAATCAAAACATAAAAGAGAAGCAATATTGTAACAAATTCAATAAAAAGTTTAAAAATTATCCATATCAAAAAAAACTTCTAAAAAATTAATTTAGAAAGTTTGACCTACTTTTAAGTTCTCCTTTTATTTTTCTCTGGAAATTAAAATTAGATGTTTGGATCTCTGTTTAATAAACACAAACATTCAAGAGTGTGGTTTGTACATGAGCAACAACTTCTGTTTGGTAATTGGCACTTTTCCTCTTTCTGGTGAATCACATTTGTACAGCTGAATTTAGAAATGCTTCACTAGAAACATTGCCAATCCTAATATTATACTTTTAATATTTTTAAAAGCCACTGATTTTAAATAGTAGAAATAAAATAGACATTTCCTGGGTGAACATTTTGGAACTGAGCTGGAAAAATTAATGAACTGTCTTAGAGAATGCTGTAAACTAGAGAGAAAGCTGCAATTTCAGTACATTGGCTCAGGGCAGATGGAACCTTTATCCTGGGAGACCAGTCCAGTCTCTACTTTCCCAAGTGATGGGGTAGTTCTTAAGATTTCTATGTTTTTCCTTAGATTTTGAATTTCTATTCCAAGTCTTTCACCAGCATTGAATTTACCTTAAAATTTCAGCATAATGCAAATCAACATATTTGAGGCAAAGAAAGGAACATTTCTTTTCTAGTACAAACTTCTTTTTAATTCATATTTAGCAATTGAAAATTTTAGCTATGATTTCTGCCTCTTTTGTTTTAATTCCTCCTGAATTTTCAGACCATTTCTTATGGAGTATTCTTTAAAAATTTAATTTAGGAACTTCTCTGGCAGTCTGGCCTTCCTTCATAGCTCAGTCAGTAAAGAATCTGCCTGCAATGCAGGAGACCTGGGTTCAATTCCTGGATCAAGAAGATCCCCTGGAGAAGGAAATGGTGACAAACTCCAGTATTCTTGCCCAGAGAATGCCATGGATAGAGGAGCCTGCCAGGCCACAGTCCATGGGCTTCCAACAGTTGGACATGACTTAGCGACTAAACCACCACCAATGGCATTCCAGTGGTTAATACTTCACCTTTCAGTGCAGGGGGTGTGGGTTCAATTCCTGAAAAGGTTCAATTCCTAAAATACATGCCTCGCAGCTAAAAAATCAAAACATAAAAGAGAAGCAATATTGTAACAAATTCAATAAAAAGTTTAAAAATTATCCATATCAAAAAAAACTTCTAAAAAATTAATTTAGAAAGTTTGACCTACTTTTAAGTTCTCCTTTTATTTTTCTCTGGAAATTAAAATTAGATGTTTGGATCTCTGTTTAATAAACACAAACATTCAAGAGTGTGGTTTGTACATGAGCAACAACTTCTGTTTGGTAATTGGCACTTTTCCTCTTTCTGGTGAATCACATTTGTACAGCTGAATTTAGAAATGCTTCACTAGAAACATTGCCAATCCTAATATTATACTTTTAATATTTTTAAAAGCCACTGATTTTAAATAGTAGAAATAAAATAGACATGACAGCTAAAAATGACACAGAGGTGAAATAACTAGAAAACCTCGCTTTCCTCCTACAAAGATAGTAAAATGACAGTGGGATCAGAAAGGCTTCTTTATTTGCCTTTGATAAGCTCTAGACCTTAAAGGATGTTCTAAGTGTATTTCTGCTGATTTCTGATGGAACGATGACTATAAAGTAGAAGTTCAATAAATATTTTTAGAATAAAAGAAGGGGAGAAGAGAATCTATATATACACATAGATACATAATATTTTTAAAGTGGAAGTGTACAGATTGAGTTTTATTTTTAAAGACATGAAATTCAGAAAATTAAAATGAAAGCTTTGTCAGGTGTAAACTTTATGATGAAATATTTAGCTTTATGCCAAGTCCAATGGGCTGCCAATGCACTTATCTATGTTGGCAGCTCTATTTGTTTTTTAAAAAAGAAAACACCTTTAAAAATGTTTTCCATTTATTCATCCACTTGTCCCCAAAATAAGACCCAAGGAATTGATGAGTGACTAGTATCTGGTAGCTCTGCGGTAGACTAGATGGCTGAGATTTCCACTCATGTCCTCGCATATAACCAAAGTACCACCATTTGCCACATAAACATAGGGCCACAACCAGCCACAAAGCAAGCTCAACACTCAGCTCTAAAATACTAGCAAGTGGCTGTTAGATGAAACCAACAGCTGAAATTATCTTTATACTTGTGCCTTGGCCCCATGCCTACAAATATAAGAGAGTGACTGTATACATGGACTGTGGAAAGGTATTTTGGGTACTTAAATGTCAAAACATAAAAGAGAAGCAATATTGTAACAAATTCAATAAAAAGTTTAAAAATTATCCATATCAAAAAAAACTTCTAAAAAATTAATTTAGAAAGTTTGACCTACTTTTAAGTTCTCCTTTTATTTTTCTCTGGAAATTAAAATTAGATGTTTGGATCTCTGTTTAATAAACACAAACATTCAAGAGTGTGGTTTGTACATGAGCAACAACTTCTGTTTGGTAATTGGCACTTTTCCTCTTTCTGGTGAATCACATTTGTACAGCTGAATTTAGAAATGCTTCACTAGAAACATTGCCAATCCTAATATTATACTTTTAATATTTTTAAAAGCCACTGATTTTAAATAGTAGAAATAAAATAGACATGACAGCTAAAAATGACACAGAGGTGAAATAACTAGAAAACCTCGCTTTCCTCCTACAAAGATAGTAAAATGACAGTGGGATCAGAAAGGCTTCTTTATTTGCCTTTGATAAGCTCTAGACCTTAAAGGATGTTCTAAGTGTATTTCTGCTGATTTCTGATGGAACGATGACTATAAAGTAGAAGTTCAATAAATATTTTTAGAATAAAAGAAGGGGAGAAGAGAATCTATATATACACATAGATACATAATATTTTTAAAGTGGAAGTGTACAGATTGAGTTTTATTTTTAAAGACATGAAATTCAGAAAATTAAAATGAAAGCTTTGTCAGGTGTAAACTTTATGATGAAATATTTAGCTTTATGCCAAGTCCAATGGGCTGCCAATGCACTTATCTATGTTGGCAGCTCTATTTGTTTTTTAAAAAAGAAAACACCTTTAAAAATGTTTTCCATTTATTCATCCACTTGTCCCCAAAATAAGACCCAAGGAATTGATGAGTGACTAGTATCTGGTAGCTCTGGTAGACTAGATGGCTGAGATTTCCACTCATGTCCTCGCATATAACCAAAGTACCACCATTTGCCACATAAACATAGGGCCACAACCAGCCACAAAGCAAGCTCAACACTCAGCTCTAAAATACTAGCAAGTGGCTGTTAGATGAAACCAACAGCTGAAATTATCTTTATACTTGTGCCTTGGCCCCATGCCTACAAATATAAGAGAGAGTGACTGTATACATGGACTGTGGAAAGGTATTTTGGGTACTTAAATGCACATTTGCAATGCATGTAGTGTATGTATTTATAAGCATGAAGCATATGCAAACTTTGTTTTACATATATATATATATGTGTGTATGTATATATATATGTGTGTGTGTGTGTGTGTGTGTGTGTGTGTGTATTTTGTTTTATTTTTTTTTGTTGTTAAATAAGAGAAGGGTTTTACATTTTTCTCTCTTTAGGTTATAGCTCTTAATTTGGTTTCTAAAGCCAGGTTGGTGTCTATATCTGGTATTTTGCCAGTTTACAGCAAGAACAATACAAAGCGCTTTCAGTTTCTCACATTAGGAGGGCCTCACATCTCCTGGGATGTTAAGTCCAGGAAACTTTTGCGCTCTCTCTTATACACAGACCTAGTAATTCAGCTACTGTGGAGCTGTCATCAGCAAGAGAGGGAGACCTAGAAGGAAAGGGAATGAATATTCATATAACAAATGCTGCCTAGAGAAACTGGGAAAACAAATGATAAACCAACATATTTGGCTGAGGTGTTACACAATGATTGAAAGAAAAGACATTAAAATATGGACGGGTGGAAGGAGTTTTAGGAGGAACTAGTCACCATATGGTAAGTAATTCTAAAGCTCTTGTTCTTTGTATCTCTGCCTTGGATAAAAGGTCATAGTGAAGTGACCTCTGAGAAGGGTACTTTTTTAAGAGGATTCTCAAACATAGAATAAGTTCACACTGATGCCAAACAAAAGGTTAAGCAGCACATTTGATTCCTTTTTGTCCAAGCTACAAAATTTTTTGAAAATCAGGACACAGAAAGAGCTGTTTCTATGAAAAAGTCATCCATATTTATTGTTTATGGAGTGAAACTGCACAATACAAAAGAGACGTAAACCAAGACTTTACCTAGTGATTCTAAACATAGGGCCACAACCAGCCCCAAACCAAAGCAATTTGCCACAAAACATAGGGCCACAACCAGCCACAAAGCAAGCTAAAAGCTCTAAAATACTAGCAAGTGGCTGTTAGATGAAACCAACAGCTGAAATTATCTTTATACTTGTGCCTTGGCCCCATGCCTACAAATATAAGAGAGAGTGACTGTATACATGGACTGTGGAAAGGTATTTTGGGTACTTAAATGCACATTTGCAATGCATGTAGTGTATGTATTTATAAGCATGAAGCATATGCAAACTTTGTTTTACATATATATATATATGTGTGTATGTATATATATATGTGTGTGTGTGTGTGTGTGTGTGTGTGTGTGTGTGTATTTTGTTTTATTTTTTTTTGTTGTTAAATAAGAGAAGGGTTTTACATTTTTCTCTCTTTAGGTTATAGCTCTTAATTTGGTTTCTAAAGCCAGGTTGGTGTCTATATCTGGTATTTTGCCAGTTTACAGCAAGAACAATACAAAGCGCTTTCAGTTTCTCACATTAGGAGGGCCTCACATCTCCTGGGATGTTAAGTCCAGGAAACTTTTGCGCTCTCTCTTATACACAGACCTAGTAATTCAGCTACTGTGGAGCTGTCATCAGCAAGAGAGGGAGACCTAGAAGGAAAGGGAATGAATATTCATATAACAAATGCTGCCTAGAGAAACTGGGAAAACAAATGATAAACCAACATATTTGGCTGAGGTGTTACACAATGATTGAAAGAAAAGACATTAAAATATGGACGGGTGGAAGGAGTTTTAGGAGGAACTAGTCACCATATGGTAAGTAATTCTAAAGCTCTTGTTCTTTGTATCTCTGCCTTGGATAAAAGGTCATAGTGAAGTGACCTCTGAGAAGGGTACTTTTTTAAGAGGATTCTCAAACATAGAATAAGTTCACACTGATGCCAAACAAAAGGTTAAGCAGCACATTTGATTCCTTTTTGTCCAAGCTACAAAATTTTTTGAAAATCAGGACACAGAAAGAGCTGTTTCTATGAAAAAGTCATCCATATTTATTGTTTATGGAGTGAAACTGCACAATACAAAAGAGACGTAAACCAAGACTTTACCTAGTGATTCTAGAAGCTTGTTTTCCACAGAGAATTTTGGCCCAAGGCATTTTAAAATTAACTGTCTGGGTCAAGGGAAAGGTACCTTTATAGCCCACACTGCCTAAAATTGATCATAAACATGTCTGTGATGGTGTAATAAACTTTCACTCAAAGCCACTAGGCCAAGTTACTAGATTGTGAAAGTTACATTATACTTGAGTCTAGAGTTCACAAGCAAATAACACACTGTGACCTTTATTGCTCAGAGAGTCTCTATTAATTTGAAAAGGGTATGCATTATAGGATCCAAGGTTCATATTATGCAAGTTTAGAGGGAATCAAGTCATAGTCAAAGATGTTGACTTATTTGTCATTTTTTTTTTTTTTCTAGCTTTCCCTCTCCTTCCTTTTTTTTTCTGTTTGGACCATCTAACACCTTCTGTTAGGCTCTAACTTCTGGAGATTAAACTAATGTATATTAGAATATGAGTCCAGCCTCTTCTTGATGTGGCAATTGCCTTTTGTGTCCTTTAAGCTATTAAAGTACAAATGTGAAATCTGCAATCCACCAGAAGCCCAAAGATTGTACCTGTCCTCCTCCTCAGATTGGTCTCCACTGAAGAACATCTCTAGTCTAGAAGTTTTCACGTTTTCTATTGGTCTTGGACTTATCAATTTGAACTGTTGGTCCTTAGAAAGGTTTATCCATCTGTTCAGAGTATTTTTAAGTTCTTACTGAGACAAGAATCACTTTTTCTGTCCACTTAGTTGGAACTTCTAAATGCTTTTGGAGTCAGAGTCCACTCAGCTAGATTATTAAAATCAACAGAACTGGCTTTTGATCTTACCCTGCTACCGACAATGCCACCTAAGGTAAGTCCCATAAAAGTCTTGGGCTTCAATTTCCTCATCTATATAAGTGCTAAGTTCCCAAGGAGGTTCTTACCCATTTCCAAAGTTCTTTGATTCTATGATGATATACCAAAGGTTAATATTAGTCATAAGAATCAAACTGTTAGGAATGGATTAAGTAGATGCTCCTTAGTGGTGAACAGAAACATCAAAGGAGGTTTCCTTGAAGTATGTGGGGTCATACAAATTCAAGCATGACCTGAAATTTTAGAAGCATGATTACAGACATCACTGTAGTTACTGACTGTGATTGCCATGTCTCTGGATGGGAAACTAGAATCCTCTAATTGTGCTCAATAACCCATTCCAAACCCACAGAAAGGATGGCCATATTGGCAGAGCTTACCAGTGAAGAGATCATAACTTTTTTAAACTTTCACTCAAAGCCACTAGGCCAAGTTACTAGATTGTGAAAGTTACATTATACTTGAGTCTAGAGTTCACAAGCAAATAACACACTGTGACCTTTATTGCTCAGAGAGTCTCTATTAATTTGAAAAGGGTATGCATTATAGGATCCAAGGTTCATATTATGCAAGTTTAGAGGGAATCAAGTCATAGTCAAAGATGTTGACTTATTTGTCATTTTTTTTTTTTTTCTAGCTTTCCCTCTCCTTCCTTTTTTTTTCTGTTTGGACCATCTAACACCTTCTGTTAGGCTCTAACTTCTGGAGATTAAACTAATGTATATTAGAATATGAGTCCAGCCTCTTCTTGATGTGGCAATTGCCTTTTGTGTCCTTTAAGCTATTAAAGTACAAATGTGAAATCTGCAATCCACCAGAAGCCCAAAGATTGTACCTGTCCTCCTCCTCAGATTGGTCTCCACTGAAGAACATCTCTAGTCTAGAAGTTTTTCACGTTTTCTATTGGTCTTGGACTTATCAATTTGAACTGTTGGTCCTTAGAAAGGTTTATCCATCTGTTCAGAGTATTTTTTTTTAAGTTCTTACTGAGACAAGAATCACTTTTTTCTGTCCACTTAGTTGGAACTTCTAAATGCTTTTGGAGTCAGAGTCCACTCAGCTAGATTATTAAAAATCAACAGAACTGGCTTTTGATCTTACCCTGCTACCGACAATGCCACCTAAGGTAAGTCCCATAAAAGTCTTGGGCTTCAATTTCCTCATCTATATAAGTGCTAAGTTCCCAAGGAGGTTCTTACCCATTTCCAAAGTTCTTTGATTCTATGATGATATACCAAAGGTTAATATTAGTCATAAGAATCAAACTGTTAGGAATGGATTAAGTAGATGCTCCTTAGTGGTGAACAGAAACATCAAAGGAGGTTTCCTTGAAGTATGTGGGGTCATACAAATTCAAGCATGACCTGAAATTTTAGAAGCATGATTACAGACATCACTGTAGTTACTGACTGTGATTGCCATGTCTCTGGATGGGAAACTAGAATCCTCTAATTGTGCTCAATAACCCATTCCAAACCCACAGAAAGGATGGCCATATTGGCAGAGCTTACCAGTGAAGAGAACTTTTGCTAACATGTGAGCCTTCTTTTCCTTTCATTACTGACCACCAAGTAAATCTGTCTAAAACTATTAATTACAATTTCCCCAAAATACTAAATGCCTGGAAATAGTTTTTCAATGTGCCCCAAGTAACTTTAGAACATTTTTATTAGAGATATTACATTAATTTTGATATTAATGGCACTATCACTGTTAGTATTCAACTGTCTTGGATTTTGTCATTGATAACTTTAAGCCTAGATAAACTAAAAATCTAAGCCTAAGTAAGTAGGAAAATGGTTTGAAGTACATCAGTTTCAAAGATATAACTCTCCATAAAGATTTTGGAGTAATTTAGAAAATTATCAAAATTGAGATGCTGAGTTCTCAGTTCCTGTAAAATTAGTAACAACTATTTTGTTTTCATAAATCCAAAACCTTTGAAACACTTGTAATTTTACATATCTTTTATTCATACTAATGGAGAAGGCATATCCATCACATAAGCCTTATACTAACTCTCTTAATCTTCATACCAACTGTTTTTAATGAAACTTATAGGCTAAGCAATTTACTTCAAACTAAAATGCTAGAATTTTTATTCTAACATAAATTTACTTGGTTCAGTGTTAATTTATAAAGATTATAATATTGTCATTTATTTTTTCACTTAGTCACTTAAAGGAACTTTTGGCTCAGTAGTAAAAAAATCTACCTGCCAAAGCAGGTGATCCAGGTTTGATACCTGAGTCATGAATATCCCCAGGAGAAATAAATGAAAATGCACTCCAGTATTCTTGCCTGGGAAATCCCATGGGCAGAGAGGCCTGTTGAACTACAAGTCCACAGGGTTGCAAAGAGTCAGACACGACTTAGGGACTAAACAACAACATACTAGGTTATGAGAATTTGAAGACAACAGAACAGAATCCCTGTGCTTTAGGAGACAACAGCCTAGAGGGGGAGACATTCAGCAAAACACTTTTCATTATAATGTGGTGAGGGTGATAAAACAGAGTAACCTGATGGAAGAGAACCTTACTTGAGAGTGCCCAAGGATGTATCAGATGTCTTAGAGATTGAGAGGAAGAGGGCAAAAAGAGCACAGATCATGGCGCTGATAAAGAGCTCTGCTTAAAAAAAAAAAAAAGAGGTCTGTAAATGATAAGTAACAGATAATAAGGTCCAAGTCGGGAAAATAACCAGAAAGCCAGGTTAGGGTCAATCTTAGAGTATTTTATACAGTGGTAATAAGTTTTAATGTTATTTGGAAGTCAATGATGAGACAGTGGTGTATTTTAATCAGACATGACAGTACGGACAATAATTTCAAAGCAAAGAACTGAATTTAGGACTAGCTAAGAGTCTACAAAGTTCAAGGGATTAAATGATTAGATCTTGAACTCAGCAAGTGGCAATGAAGATTAAAAAGTCATGAGGCCAGGAGAGTAGACACATTTGACAAATATTAAAAAGTTAAATTACAGGGACTTCCCTAGTGGTCCAAGGTGATCCACTTCCAATGCAGGGGGCCTGAATTCGATCCTTGATTAGAGGGAACTAGGATCCTGTGTGCCATGTGGCACAGTGAAAAAATAAAAATAAATACAATAACAATAAAAAATAAATTTTTAAAACAAATACTTATTTTTAAAAAGTTATAATATATAGGATTAGGATATCGAGTGGACATTAAAGGGGGCGATGGAGAAACATTTATGAATATTTTAGGTTTCTAGTTAGCCAAGATAGAAAACAGAGGGAGAAAAAGTGATTTGGAAGTAGTAGTAGCAGCACGTTCCATTGTAAGCAACTTAAATCTTGAGGTACTCATGGGACCCCAAAGAGATCTACATTTCTACAAGCCTGGGGAACAAGTCTACTCAAAGTACTTGAATGTTACAGTTTGGGACAGATGCAGTTCTGGGATTCATACATAAGTATAGAGTCACGGATTGAAAAATCCAGAATGTACTAGTAGGAAAAGAGCCACTTACACTGGCCTGAGGAACAGGAAAATATGTGCTTGTTGGAATAAAGTGCTAATGGCATATAATGGCAAGAGCATACCTGCCTCTAACATTTGGAGAACAAGAGAACAAAATGAGTCTGCACAAGACCATACCTCCACCTGCTGATTGTGCATGTATGTGGATAACAGACACTTCAGTCTGAACATCCAACTTCCATCAAAACCGGCTCTCCTACGAATGTCACCCTGTGCCATGGTTTGGATCAAGGGAATGTGCATATTGGCAGCAAAGTCCCAAATGAAGACAGTCATAGGGAAGAGGCTCAGTTTGGTCCCAGAAAGCAGACTTAGAGTAACTGGGCAGAGAAATACATTAGCCAAGTACCCAGTGTGGCGAGTGCATGTGGAAGTATGGTAGAAGCTCCTAGGGGCATATCCCCTTTTACCCTGAGACTCCTCAGCCTTCTGAAAGGCACACCTCTAAACAGAGAAACAAAGAGGGGCCTCTAATACACAGAAACAAGGGCAAGATGTCCCACATAGCCTGATTTAGGGACAGCATTGAATAAAACAAGTAGGATGTAAAATAGACACATTTTTACAGAGTAAAAGAAAAGGATAAGAGAAAATTGCTATAGAGATGCCAAGTGAAAAATAAGAGTTAAAAGCTAATAATTTCAAATGAAAGAGGCATTTATCAACCGAATGGATACTTGATAACATTATCATTGCTTAGTTGCTAAATTGTATCAACTCTTTGAAACCCATGAACTGCAGCAGGCCAGGCTCCTCTGTCATTTACTGTCTCCCTAAGTTTGTTTAAATTCATGTCCATTGAGTGTTGATGCTATCTAATCATCTCATCCTCTGCCGTCCCCTTCTACATTTACTTTCAGTCATTCCCAGCATCAGGGCCTTTTTCAGTGAGTCAGCTCTTCGCATCAGATGGCCAAAGCACTGGAGCTTCAGCTTCAGGATCAGTTCTTCAGGATTGGTTTCTTTTAGGATTGACTGGTTTGATCTCCTTGTGTCCAAGAGACTCTCAAGAGTCTTCTCACGGATTGAAAAATCCAGAATGTACTAGTAGGAAAAGAGCCACTTACACTGGCCTGAGGAACAGGAAAATATGTGCTTGTTGGAATAAAGTGCTAATGGCATATAATGGCAAGAGCATACCTGCCTCTAACATTTGGAGAACAAGAGAACAAAATGAGTCTGCACAAGACCATACCTCCACCTGCTGATTGTGCATGTATGTGGATAACAGACACTTCAGTCTGAACATCCAACTTCCATCAAAACCGGCTCTCCTACGAATGTCACCCTGTGCCATGGTTTGGATCAAGGGAATGTGCATATTGGCAGCAAAGTCCCAAATGAAGACAGTCATAGGGAAGAGGCTCAGTTTGGTCCCAGAAAGCAGACTTAGAGTAACTGGGCAGAGAAATACATTAGCCAAGTACCCAGTGTGGCGAGTGCATGTGGAAGTATGGTAGAAGCTCCTAGGGGCATATCCCTTTGACCCTGAGACTCCTCAGCCTTCTGAAAGGCACACCTCTAAACAGAGAAACAAAGAGGGGCCTCTAATACACAGAAACAAGGGCAAGATGTCCCACATAGCCTGATTTAGGGACAGCATTGAATAAAACAAGTAGGATGTAAAATAGACACATTTTTACAGAGTAAAAGAAAAGGATAAGAGAAAATTGCTATAGAGATGCCAAGTGAAAAATAAGAGTTAAAAGCTAATAATTTCAAATGAAAGAGGCATTTATCAACCGAATGGATACTTGATAACATTATCATTGCTTAGTTGCTAAATTGTATCAACTCTTTGAAACCCATGAACTGCAGCAGGCCAGGCTCCTCTGTCATTTACTGTCTCCCTAAGTTTGTTTAAATTCATGTCCATTGAGTGTTGATGCTATCTAATCATCTCATCCTCTGCCGTCCCCTTCTACATTTACTTTCAGTCATTCCCAGCATCAGGGCCTTTTTCAGTGAGTCAGCTCTTCGCATCAGATGGCCAAAGCACTGGAGCTTCAGCTTCAGGATCAGTTCTTCAGGATTGGTTTCTTTTAGGATTGACTGGTTTGATCTCCTTGTGTCCAAGAGACTCTCAAGAGTCTTCTCCAGCACCATAGTTTGAGAGTATCAGTTCTTCAGTGTTCAACCTTCTTTTTTTTTTTTTTTTAATATTTATTATTTATTTATTTCGGTGGGGGGCGGGTTGGGTAGGGAGGGGACGGGCAGGCCATTTCTATTGGTTTTTTGATTTATCTATTTTCATCCATCTTTGTTCTTCGGCCCATGTGGGCCTCCCAACGCGGTGGCCTCTGTTGTCGCAGAGCACCGGCTCTGGGTGCATGTGCCCCAGAGCTCCGGCTCGGTAATTGGACACATCGGTCCAGACGCTCCGGGGCACGTGGGATCTTCCCAGGCCAGGGATGGAACCGGTGCCCCTTGCACTGCTAGGCGGGGTCCTTACCCACTGGACCACCAGGGAAGCCCAGTGCTCAGCCTTCTTTATGGTTCAATTCTCATATCTCTACATGGCTACTGGAGAAACCAAAAATCTATGTGTGGTTTTTTTTTTCTTAAATCTTTGTCAGTAAAGTAATGCCTCTGCCTGCTAATAGGCTGTCTAAATTTGTCATAGCTTTCCTTCCAAGGAGCAAGTATGTTTCAATTTCATGAATGTAGTCACTGTCCACAGTGATTTTGGACTCCAATTGAAAAAAAATCGGTTATTGCTTTCACATTTCCCACTTCTGTTTTCCATGAAGTGCTGGGACCGGATACCATGATCTTAGTTTTTTGAATGTTGAGTTTCAAGTCAGTTTTTTCCTCTCCTTTTCCACCCTCATCAAGAGGTTCTTTAGTTCTTCATCACTATCTGCTATTAGAGTTGTATCATGTGCATATCTGAGGTTGTAGATATCTCTCCCAGTAAAATTGATTGCGGTTGCAATTCATCAAGTCCAGCATTTCACATGATGTACTCTGCATATAATTTAAATGAACAAAGTGACAATATACAGCCTGTTGCATTCTTTTCTCAATTTTGAACCATATTTTGAATTTTGATCTTTTCCTGGGTTAGCAACATGTGGTAGATACTCTATCCTGACACTGGGCAGCAGCAGCTGGCCAGCTCCCAGTCAGTTGTGCTATCCCAAGGGAAAAACAACCCTATAGTTGCCACCATTCTACACCCACACAGTCATTTTTTATCTCAATTTCAGTATAGTAGATAATAAATTACATACAATATTCAATGCTATATTATAAAATAAGCTTTGTGTCTGGTGATTTTGCCCAACTGCAGGCTAACATAAGTGTTCTGAGCACTCTTAATTTAGGCTAGGCTAAGCTATGATATTTGGTAAATTAAGTTTATTACATGCATTTTCAATTTATAGCATTTTGTGTTTACAATAACACTTGTGGGACATAATTCCATCATAAATGAGGAAGAGCTGTTCATAGAAAGCACTAAAAACAATACTTAGGACTTGTTAAGTAATATGCAAGCACCTGCATTACTTTTATTATTGACCATACTGCTCAAGACTATAAATGTTCTAACATTTTCTCTCCACTGGGACCATGAGATTGAGAATTAGCCACACATCAGTAATCCTGTGGTCCTGTGAGCCCTCTGCATCAAACTACTCAGTAAAGCATGGTCTTTCCATGGCTGTGATATTGCCACACTCCTGTCTCCATGTTGGCTCAGACTTGATAGAAAATTTTCTGCCATTTTCCCTTTTATCACTCTTTTTCTCCATAATAACAGTTTATTTATTTTCTATTCCTATCCCCTTTCTGAGGCCCTGACAATTTCTTAAACTCTAACCCCAGAGATTTCAATCCTCCTTCTTATACCTCAAGTACCTAACTTTTTTCCATGTAGAATATACATCCAGAACTATAATGCTAAAAATCTGCCTGATTCATACAATATCTGCTGGTTACATTTTAATGTCTTACTGTCTCATGATGTGACAGAGAAATTCATAATCTGTGACAATCTACACAGGACTGGTAGCGTTTCACTTAAAATAGCAATGGGTAAATTCAGGATCCATATCTATAATGTAGAGAGGGAGAGAAGAAAACTTTCAAGGAAAATACTCTGCCACTGGACAACAGATGCAGAGATTCTTTTTCTCAGATATGTCTTTACTCACCTTATATTTAAAAAGAAAAATAAAATGGAATCAGAAGAACTCACAGGGATAAATATCTAATATTGATATGTTTCTTTTGAGGTGTCTCATATAGCTTGTTATGCATATTAGGTGCTCAATAAATATGTGTGGGTGATATGTGAACCCATGGGGAAATACATTCATAAAAGAAGTGCTTTCCATGTATAACGATGGAGTATTTCTATGAGTACTATAATAGAAAGCTATTTCTGGAGTGATCAATAGTTCAAGTTTACCTTGGACTTTGCCCACTTTAGCCCTGAGGCCTTCATTACCAAAATCCTGAGTCTAGGTCAAGCCAGGATAATTGGTCACTCTGTATTTGATCTACATGCTTGGTACATACCTCCAAAATTATTTTTTTCAGGATCAAGAAGCTTTTAGAAAAGATATCAGATTAGCCAGACGAATTCATCTTCTCTTGCTCCCAAGACCCAAAATGAGAGGAAAAAATTGGGGGGGGGGCACTTCTATTGGTCTTTCATTTATGTATCTTTGTTTCTTGACCTGTGTGGGCCTCCCATTGCAGTGGCCTCTCTGACTGCAGAGCAATGGCTCTGGGCACATGGGCTCCAGAGCTCCAGCTCGGTAATTAGACACATCGGTCCAGCTGCTCCATGGCACATAGAATCCTCCCAGGCCAGGGATCGAACTGGTGCCTTGCAATGTAAGGTGGTGTCCTTACCCACTGGACCACCAGGGAAGCCCAAGAATTTTTAAAAAACTTCTTAGAAAAGTATCATCTCACAAGGATAAACACAATCATTAAAGGTGGGAAAAAATATTTCAGAAAAGTTTTAGGAGACAGAAGGTAGACAAAGAAACAGTTCCTGCACCATCAGAGCTGAGGAAGCTATAAGATAGTGTCAACAGAGGATGACACCAAGGAGACTTGAGCTATGAACTCTGAAAATGTTGGGACTTTGAGGCACCAGGAAAAGTGGGATGGGATTGGGGTACAGGGCTTAGGATGGAGGAAGTACTGAAAGTTTATATATGGGCAGGTAGCAAGCTGCTTTCCCCACTCCATGGAGCTCAATGATGAGCGTCCTTCACTACCCACCAACACATCCTCAGAGTTAGAATTTATCTGCAGAACTTCTTTTCTCAGATATGTCTTTACTCACCTTATATTTAAAAAGAAAAATAAAATGGAATCAGAAGAACTCACAGGGATAAATATCTAATATTGATATGTTTCTTTTGAGGTGTCTCATATAGCTTGTTATGCATATTAGGTGCTCAATAAATATGTGTGGGTGATATGTGAACCCATGGGGAAATACATTCATAAAAGAAGTGCTTTCCATGTATAACGATGGAGTATTTCTATGAGTACTATAATAGAAAGCTATTTCTGGAGTGATCAATAGTTCAAGTTTACCTTGGACTTTGCCCACTTTAGCCCTGAGGCCTTCATTACCAAAATCCTGAGTCTAGGTCAAGCCAGGATAATTGGTCACTCTGTATTTGATCTACATGCTTGGTACATACCTCCAAAATTATTTTTTTCAGGATCAAGAAGCTTTTAGAAAAGATATCAGATTAGCCAGACGAATTCATCTTCTCTTGCTCCCAAGACCCAAAATGAGAGGAAAAAATTGGGGGGGGGGCACTTCTATTGGTCTTTCATTTATGTATCTTTGTTTCTTGACCTGTGTGGGCCTCCCATTGCAGTGGCCTCTCTGACTGCAGAGCAATGGCTCTGGGCACATGGGCTCCAGAGCTCCAGCTCGGTAATTAGACACATCGGTCCAGCTGCTCCATGGCACATAGAATCCTCCCAGGCCAGGGATCGAACTGGTGCCCCTTGCAATGTAAGGTGGTGTCCTTACCCACTGGACCACCAGGGAAGCCCAAGAATTTTTAAAAAACTTCTTAGAAAAGTATCATCTCACAAGGATAAACACAATCATTAAAGGTGGGAAAAAATATTTCAGAAAAGTTTTAGGAGACAGAAGGTAGACAAAGAAACAGTTCCTGCACCATCAGAGCTGAGGAAGCTATAAGATAGTGTCAACAGAGGATGACACCAAGGAGACTTGAGCTATGAACTCTGAAAATGTTGGGACTTTGAGGCACCAGGAAAAGTGGGATGGGATTGGGGTACAGGGCTTAGGATGGAGGAAGTACTGAAAGTTTATATATGGGCAGGTAGCAAGCTGCTTTCCCCACTCCATGGAGCTCAATGATGAGCGTCCTTCACTACCCACCAACACATCCTCAGAGTTAGAATTTATATATTCTCTACATAGACTTAGGAACAGTAGAGGTGGTAGGCATAGGCATGAACTTTCAAGCTGACAAAAGCATCCAATGAAAGGCTGCATGGTGATGGGAGGCATCCTTAGTATCTTCTCTCCACCATTTCCAGAAAAACAACCATCTATCCATCAAGAATTAGACTCAAATAAAGATATTTTCTAACATGAAAGGACTTAGGATGCTTACCCCTCCATATATCCAACTGGAGTGTATGCACCAATAAAATTTCCCTTTCACCATGAAAACAGAAAATACAGGATCCAGGAAGTCATCAATTAAACATACAATAAATGTTTCAATGAAAGGAAAGTCAGAGTAGCTGCCATGCAGCAGGCCTAAAAACCAGTCAGTATGAATTTGACTAAAAATAATTTTCTTTAAAAAAGGGAGGAAGTGGAACTGATAAATGTCTGACATGTTTTGATATTTGAAAAAAAAAAAAAAAAAACTAGTGACAAGTGTATGATAGATCTGATAAAGAAATTTAAAATGTTCAAATATATATTTATAGTATAATGTACATGTGAAAAAATGAGGTTTATTAATACCAGAAAAATGGCAAAAGAAGTGAAACACAGGGGCTTCCCTGGTGGTCCAGTGGGTAAGGACACCATCTTGCAGTGCAAGGGGTGCCGGTTTGATCCCTGGCCTGGTAAGATCCCACGTGCCATGGATTGGCTGGACCGATATGTCCAACTACCGAGCCCGAGTTCTGGAGCTCATGCTCCCAGAGCCTGTGCTCTGTGATGAGAGAAGCCACTGCGATGGTAAGCCCACACAGGACAAAAGAACAAAGATAAATGGATGAAAGATCAATAGAAGTGGCCAAAAAAAAAAAAAAAAAAAAAAAGTGGAACGTATTCTAAATATATTTTCTCTGCAGTGAGCAATATTTACATAATCAAAATATTTGCAAACACTATAGTATTAACTAAAAATTCTTACAGTGCAAATTCTAAAGGAGAAATGAATGAAGTTGAAGTGTATAAGAAAGAAAAATCCACCATGACAAAGTACAAATGGCATCTAAAAATAATAAATTGGTTGTAATTATGAGCATAATTTGGAGCTTATAGTTATGAATCAATAAAAGACTGAATAGTTGAAGGAACTAATTCTTCAATGATTAACAGATAGGTTGGGGCAAAATGGCCACCCCAAGGGTATGCTAAGCAGAGGTGGTGAGGCTCCAGATCAAAGAGAATTTGATGCAGTAATCTGGTAGAAGGGGGAGGTAGAGTTGGAAAGACAAGTATTTTTAAAGCATATTAAAGATTTTCATTTTAATCCTAAGAGTATTCAGTAAACATTCATTAAATCAGTAATAGACAAAATGGGTTGTGTGGACCCCTGAAGGCCTTTGAGTCTCTTTCAGGGAGATCCTAGGGTCAAAACCATTTTCATAATAATACTAAAAAGCTACTTCCATTTACACATCCTTTCTCTCACTGTGTATGATGGAGATTTTCAGACTCTACTTAGACTGTGATGTCATTTCTTTGATGGCAATGCATATTTCTGAATTTTCTTAGGGTATAAATATATGTATTTTCAGAGATTAACTCAGTTTGATATCAGTATTTCTACCGTGCCATTACTAGCTATTTTGGGGTATACTTGCTATAAATTTGTAACTTCATTATCTTTCCACAAATTACTAGTTTGAAATCCTAAAGTTTTCTTTGTACCTGTGCAGAAATACATACAGAACTAAAAATACTTTCATCTTGTCTTATAGTACATATTTAATTTTGAAAACTTTTCTAAATTTTTGATATTTTTCAAAAATCTTATTTTCTAGATAAGAACAATTTTATTTTAAAATAAATCAGGCTTATTTATCATATATTTTTATTATATTTTAGGATAGATCATTGACCTTCAAAGAGAGATTAGAAGACCTGCTTTCTCAACCTGAAACCACACTACCTAGGTCTAAATACACTATAAAAGATGAAACAGACAGAGTTCTCAGACTCATGAAAGAGAGGAATATGCTCCAAAGGAAATAACAAAAACCGTTAATAAGAAATGAAAATATGTAAAAAGCTATCTTTGTCTCAACTTTAGAGACAATAAACATTTACTATATCATGTCTTAACACAATGGAACTTTTAGAATAGTATTATGATGGCATCATTTTGAGACAAATCATTTAGAATTTAAAGGAAAAGGAACTGAATATTTTATGCAAAGGAAAAACAAACTTTGAAAGGCAAAAATGGTTCACCATTTTGCAGATTAGAAGTGAAAAAGACACTAAAGCACTTTACAAGTTAAGCTTTATTTTGCATTGGGTGGAGACATGCAAACAGACAACTGGAATGCAAACAAAGCCTTGTAGAGTTGAAGAGGAATTTCTGAATGCTTGTTGGAGGAAACAGTAGTAGAAGGCAACGTGGTACTATTAGTTTCCAACAATACAGTAGTTTGTTGAAATAATGAGTTAACTGAACATATGAAGAATGAGTTTACATCTCTGCTGAACTGTAGTTATGCTCTTTAATCGGACCAATGCATATACAGGTTGGGACTGTTTGTTGTTTTGTTTGTATGTATCTGGTATTAGCACCAATTACTCATTGAAGAAAATTTATTTTATGTAAACTGTTGGCCACATATAAAAGTGGGACTGATATATTCGAAGAGTTCATTTTTTTTAATGTTATGGTTAATTCCGGAATAAGCCATATTGCAAAAAGAATCTTGGGGAAAATTTACATGAATTGTGCAAAAGAATGTTTGGCAAAATTGCTAGTGCCTTCTAGCATGAATCAAGGCTGTGACAGCAAACTGTACTGATGGTCACTCCCCCACATACTCCAGGGGAGAGGGAAGCAAAGCAAATTTCGCTTAAGAATACTGCCGTGCAGTAATGAAAACCATCAGTTCTATACACATCAACGGTTAAGTACAAATGTTTAAAATGTTCTGTGTATGAACTGAGAAGTAAAACTCCTTGGTGCATATCTAAGTTGGATAGTTGTCTAAAAAAAAAAAAAAAAAAATCTTTGCAGTTATTTGAGTTGTGAGCTAAACAAGCTGATATTTTTACAAAACAACATTTTTACTTGAATGAAAGACTTACAGACAGACTGTGGTTATTCATACTTGGTATATGGCAGTCATTTTATCAAAAATGAACTAACTGTATCTGTCACTACAAGCAAAATACCTGTTGTTACAAATGATAAAGTTAGAGGTTTCAAGTAAATTTTGGAAAATGTATGTCCACTGCCATGATGCGCCTGACAGCTACTAAATACCTAAAGACTTCTGACATGTAGTAGTGACAGTAACAAATGTGATATTTTGATATTGTATAAAAGAAATATGTCAACATTTGAAGATCTAGATAACTCATTGAATTAATATTTTCCAAATGAGTGCATGATATTTAAAGTCACTCATGAGTAAAAGATCTACTTACAATGCTAGAAAGACCAATGAATTTTAATGTAACAGAGTACAAAAAGTTTAGTGATATGCTTTTCGATTCCACCGCCTGACTAATCTTTCCAGAATATCCTAGTAAAGTTAAAAATAAATAAAATAAAAGTATTTTCATGCCCTTAAAAAGTAAAACTCCTTTGCTGTGCAAAAGCTTTTAAGTTTAGCTGGGTTCCATTTGTTAATTTTGTTTTTATTTTCATTATTCTAGGAGGTGGGTCACAAAAGGTCCTGCTGCACTACATATATATTCCTCTGTGAGTTTTATACTGTCTGGCCATATTTTTGTGTATAATATTAGATGTGTTCTAATTTCATTCTTTTATGTGTAGCTGTTTGATTTTTCCAGCAAAAGAGATCATAAACAAGACAAAAGAAAATCTACAAAATGGGTAAAAATAATTGCAAATGAAGGAACTGAAAAGAATGTTTGGCAAAATTGCTAGTGCCTTCTAGCATGAATCAAGGCTGTGACAGCAAACTGTACTGATGGTCACTCCCCCACATACTCCAGGGGAGAGGGAAGCAAAGCAAATTTCGCTTAAGAATACTGCCGTGCAGTAATGAAAACCATCAGTTCTATACACATCAACGGTTAAGTACAAATGTTTAAAATGTTCTGTGTATGAACTGAGAAGTAAAACTCCTTGGTGCATATCTAAGTTGGATAGTTGTCTCAAAAAAAAAAAAAAAAATCTTTGCAGTTATTTGAGTTGTGAGCTAAACAAGCTGATATTTTTACAAAACAACATTTTTACTTGAATGAAAGACTTACAGACAGACTGTGGTTATTCATACTTGGTATATGGCAGTCATTTTATCAAAAATGAACTAACTGTATCTGTCACTACAAGCAAAATACCTGTTGTTACAAATGATAAAGTTAGAGGTTTCAAGTAAATTTTGGAAAATGTATGTCCACTGCCATGATGCGCCTGACAGCTACTAAATACCTAAAGACTTCTGACATGTAGTAGTGACAGTAACAAATGTGATATTTTGATATTGTATAAAAGAAATATGTCAACATTTGAAGATCTAGATAACTCATTGAATTAATATTTTCCAAATGAGTGCATGATATTTAAAGTCACTCATGAGTAAAAGATCTACTTACAATGCTAGAAAGACCAATGAATTTTAATGTAACAGAGTACAAAAAGTTTAGTGATATGCTTTTCGATTCCACCGCCTGACTAATCTTTCCAGAATATCCTAGTAAAGTTAAAAATAAATAAAATAAAAGTATTTTCATGCCCTTAAAAAGTAAAACTCCTTTGCTGTGCAAAAGCTTTTAAGTTTAGCTGGGTTCCATTTGTTAATTTTGTTTTTATTTTCATTATTCTAGGAGGTGGGTCACAAAAGGTCCTGCTGCACTACATATATATTCCTCTGTGAGTTTTATACTGTCTGGCCATATTTTTGTGTATAATATTAGATGTGTTCTAATTTCATTCTTTTATGTGTAGCTGTTTGATTTTTCCAGCAAAAGAGATCATAAACAAGACAAAAGAAAATCTACAAAATGGGTAAAAATAATTGCAAATGAAGGAACTGAAAAAGAATTTATCTCCAAAATATATAAACAGCTCAGGTAGCTCAATATCAAAAAATGGAACAACCCAACCAAAAAATGGGCAGAAGACCTAAACAGACATTTCTCCACAGAAGACATATAGACGATCAACAAACACATAAAAGGATGTACAACATCTCTAATCATTAGAGAAATACAAATCAAAATTACAAGGTATCACCTCACACCTCTTAGAATGGTCATCATTTAAAAATCCACAAACAATAGGGCTTCCCAGGTGGCATAATTTTAAAGAATCCTCTTATCAATGCAAGAGATGCAGAAGATCCCCTGGAGGAGGAAATGGCAATTCACTACAGTATTCTTGCCTAGGAAATCCCAGGGACAGAGGAGCCTGGTGGGCTACATTGCATAGGGTTACAAAGAGTCTGACATGACCAAGCATGCACACATGATACAGTTTAAAAATCTATAAACAATAAATGTTGAAGAGGGTTTGGAGAAAAGGGAGCTCCCTTGCACTATTAGCGGGAATGTAAACTGATACAGCCACTTTGAAGAACAGTATGAAGGTTCCTTTAAAACTGAAAACAGGACAAACATATATCCTCACATTCCGAATCCTGGGCATATACGCAAGTAAACCATATTTCAAAAAGACACATGCACCCCAGTGTTCAGTGAAGCACTATTTACAATAGCCAGAACATGGAAGCAACCATGTCCATGTCCATCAACAGAAGAATGGATAAAGAAGATGCGGTACATATACACAATGGAATACCAGTCATAAAAAGGAAAGAAACTCACTCATTTGTAGAGATGCAAACGGACCTAGAGACTGTCATACAGAGTGAAGTAAACCAGAAAGAGAAAAACAAATATCATGTATTGAAATGTATGTGGAATCTAGAAAAATGGTATATATTTTCTTATTTGCAATATAGAAATAGACACAGACATGAGGAACAAATGTATGAACACCAAGGAGGGGAAAGAGAGGATGGCATGAATTGGGAGACTTGGAATGACAAATATACATGACTATGTATAAAACAGGTAACTATTGAGAACCAACTGTATAGCTCTGGGAACTCTACTCAATACTGTTTGGTGACCTAAACAAAAAGATGGAAAGGAAATTCAAGACAGGGTTTATATGCATATGTACAGCTGATTCACTTTGCTATACAGTAGAAACTAACACATTGTAAAGCAAATAAGCTCTGATAAAAATTAAGTTTAAAAAATTTAAAACTCCGTAAAGAACAGTTTTAGTATAATTTCCAAAAAAAATCTAGCTGAAAAGACTACCAAGATCTTCCTGAAACAACTTATGTCTCAGAACCTAGAGTTCTTCATATGTTTCAACTACACAACATATTGCAACAGATTGAATACAGAAGCAGAAATAAAAACCTAGCTATCTTCTATGAATCTAGACCTTAAAGAGATGTGCAAAAATGTAAAATGATGCTGTTCTTGTCATTGCCTGTTTTGGAAAACACAATTATTCACACATAAAAAATGTTGCAATGTTCTCTTAGTTTTCAATGAATTAATATGTAAATAATTTTTAATCTGTTTTAATTTCTAATATGATAAATATTGGACTTTCCTGGTGGCTCAGATGGCAAAGAATCTACTTGCAATGCAGGAGACCTGAGTTCAATCCCTGGCGGCAGGAAGATCACCTGGAGAAGGAAATGGCTACCCATTCCAGTATTCTTGCCTGGAGAATTCCATGAACAGAGGAGCCTGGCAGGATACAATCCATGGGTTGCAAAGAGCTGGACACAACTGAGCTGCAAATACTTTCACTTCACTTTCATAATAAATATCAATAGATATACCCACAAGAACAAAACATTTGAGAGACTCTAAATAAATTCGAGAATATGAAGAAAGGCTTCTGAGCTATAATGATTGAAGAATCACTGCATCAAACCTTTCATGCAAGATACCATGATTGGTTTATTCCTTTAAGAATAAGTTCGTGGGAGACACAGTAGATTTGTTATACTTGGTTTTTTTTGTTGTTGTTGTTGTTGTTTTTAATTTTGGCCACTTTTATTGTTTTTTTGCTTGTTTATTTTTTGTTTTTTAACTTTCATCCATCTTCATTCTTTGACCTGTGTGGGCCTGCCATTGCAGTGGCCTCTCATGTTGCAGAGTACTGGCTCTGGGCACATGCGCCAGAGAGCTGGCTCACAATTGGACACACCGGTCCAGCCGCTCTGCAGCACATGGGATCCTGGCCCAGGATTGAACCAGCACACCTTGCACTGCAGGACAGGGTTTATATGCATATGTACAGCTGATTCACTTTGCTATACAGTAGAAACTAACACATTGTAAAGCAAATAAGCTCTGATAAAAATTAAGTTTAAAAAATTTAAAACTCCGTAAAGAACAGTTTTAGTATAATTTCCAAAAAATCTAGCTGAAAAGACTACCAAGATCTTCCTGAAACAACTTATGTCTCAGAACCTAGAGTTCTTCATATGTTTCAACTACACAACATATTGCAACAGATTGAATACAGAAGCAGAAATAAAAACCTAGCTATCTTCTATGAATCTAGACCTTAAAGAGATGTGCAAAAATGTAAAATGATGCTGTTCTTGTCATTGCCTGTTTTGGAAAACACAATTATTCACACATAAAAAATGTTGCAATGTTCTCTTAGTTTTCAATGAATTAATATGTAAATAATTTTTAATCTGTTTTAATTTCTAATATGATAAATATTGGACTTTCCTGGTGGCTCAGATGGCAAAGAATCTACTTGCAATGCAGGAGACCTGAGTTCAATCCCTGGCGGCAGGAAGATCACCTGGAGAAGGAAATGGCTACCCATTCCAGTATTCTTGCCTGGAGAATTCCATGAACAGAGGAGCCTGGCAGGATACAATCCATGGGTTGCAAAGAGCTGGACACAACTGAGCTGCAAATACTTTCACTTCACTTTCATAATAAATATCAATAGATATACCCACAAGAACAAAACATTTGAGAGACTCTAAATAAATTCGAGAATATGAAGAAAGGCTTCTGAGCTATAATGATTGAAGAATCACTGCATCAAACCTTTCATGCAAGATACCATGATTGGTTTATTCCTTTAAGAATAAGTTCGTGGGAGACACAGTAGATTTGTTATACTTGGTTTTTTTTGTTGTTGTTGTTGTTGTTTTTAATTTTGGCCACTTTTATTGTTTTTTTGCTTGTTTATTTTTTGTTTTTTAACTTTCATCCATCTTCATTCTTTGACCTGTGTGGGCCTGCCATTGCAGTGGCCTCTCATGTTGCAGAGTACTGGCTCTGGGCACATGCGCTCCAGAGAGCTGGCTCACAATTGGACACACCGGTCCAGCCGCTCTGCAGCACATGGGATCCTCCTGGCCCAGGATTGAACCAGCACACCTTGCACTGCAAGGCGGACTCTCTATCCACTGGGCCACCAGAGAAACCCCATGATACTTATTAAAAGGTTCTTACAGTTTCAGTTTAGAGAAGATGGCAATAGTGGCTGGTGCAGTGAAGAGTAGTAGATGGATTTGAGAATTATTAACAAATAAATCTAAGACTTGGAGAAGGATTGTTTATAGGTGAGGGATATCCAAGTCAAAGAATACCCCCAGGTTTTGTAAGAGGGTGGTCATTGTTCAATTGCTAAGCTGTGTCCAACTCTGTGACTTCATGGACTGCAGCATGCCAGGTTTCCTTGTCCTTAACTGTCTCCTGGAGTTTGCAAAATTGTGGTCATTGAATCGATGATGTCATCCAATCATTTCACCCTCTATCCCCTCCTTCTCCTCCTGCCCTCATCTTTTTCCAGAATCAGGTTTGTTTGTTTGTTTGTTTTCCAGTGAGTGAGCTCTTTGAATCAGGTGGCCAAATTATTGGAGCTGTAGCTTCAGCATCAGTCCTTCCAATGAATATTTAGGGAGGATTTCCTTTAGGATTGATTGGTTCACTCAATGGTTTGATCTCCTTGCAATCCAAATGACTCTCAAGAGTCTTCGGCAGTACCACAATTCAAAAGAATCAATTCTTCAGTGCTCAGCCTTTTTCATGGTCCAACTCTTATATTCATATACAACTACTAGAAAAACCATAGCTTTAACTATGTGGACCTTTGTCAACAAGGTGATGTGTCTGCTTTTTAATACACTGGCTAGAATGGACCCTCTCCCAATCTGTGAAACACAGGAAGATAATAAGAATGAAGAACAGAAGAGAGATTATGATTTTTGTCATGTTGAGTTTGAATCTCCACTGTTATAATTAGCTAAATTGTACACAGTCTCCCTCCATAATTTACTCCAAACTACAATTCACTTAGAAATGATTGAGACTTAAAAGAGAAAAGCAACTTGTAATTCTCAGAATCTATTTATAAGAAATAAACATTGAGCACCAAGGTTAGCAAGTGGCAAAATTTGGTGGCTGAACTTGCTAATCACAACACATCATTGACTCCTTAAGGACGAGGTGATAGTATTTTTCAATGAACTGGTCCCTGTCAGTGCGGAGAGTGTTCCCTTTTCAAGTTGGCTTAACGATTTCCCTGATGTAGTGCCCAGGAATCTTATGCTGTGATGTTATGTGGGTGGGATAATCATCATGTTATCTTTAGTAATGCATTCTGTTAACCCGACAAATTAAAAAGTAGTTGACAAATGCATACTGAGTAACTTTTCTTGGATATTTTTCCTATTATATAAGCCATTCTAAAATACAAATATATTATTGATAGTCTATTATGGGCAACATCATCCCTTAGCATCAGAAAGACAAGACATAGGGATTGTCACAAAACAAAGAGAGACAGGGGAATCGTCACAAAACAAATATGAGATTTTAATTTGTAGTATATATATTTTTATTAATTCAAATTTTATGTCAGATGATCCTTTGTTTATGCTTAGAACACCACCACGACTTGGTATGTATCTTATGTGCCTGCATTAACTCACCAGCTCTCTAAAAATTGTAAGCTAATCATTAAAATATTCCACCTTAGAGAGCCACAAAAAAGAAACTATGCAGAAACTAACAAATAGCCTGCTTAGTGCATTCTAGACATTCATGATGGGCAATTGCATGTGAGAAGAATGAAAAAATAAATAGCAAATGCATCCCCCTTAATTTCCAGGACTGCTATCCCCACTGAAAGTCCCTGTGTGGATGTGTTTGTACACACACATGAGTTATAAGCAGGAACCTTTTTCATTAAGGGGGCGGTGTTTTCATGCTAGTGCAGCACCTATCTATCTTCTTTCTGGCAGGGCTGTCTGCTTTTCGGTCAGCATCTGACTAAAGATCAATGAGAGAAAGCTTTTGAAGGTACTTTCAGGTCCTGCGGCAAGGAGATGATCAGAAAGCTGCCATAAGCTTCAGACCCACTTGACAAATTAGGAACTATTTTGGTGCTCTATAAACTGCTGTCACATCAGTTACAAACACTAATTAGAGATACAATACTTTGATAGTGAAAGTGTCCAGTGCATTAAATACCAGATTGAGACTAAAAAACACAATCCAGAATCTATTTATAAGAAATAAACATTGAGCACCAAGGTTAGCAAGTGGCAAAATTTGGTGGCTGAACTTGCTAATCACAACACATCATTGACTCCTTAAGGACGAGGTGATAGTATTTTTCAATGAACTGGTCCCTGTCAGTGCGGAGAGTGTTCCCTTTTCAAGTTGGCTTAACGATTTCCCTGATGTAGTGCCCAGGAATCTTATGCTGTGATGTTATGTGGGTGGGATAATCATCATGTTATCTTTAGTAATGCATTCTGTTAACCCGACAAATTAAAAAGTAGTTGACAAATGCATACTGAGTAACTTTTCTTGGATATTTTTCCTATTATATAAGCCATTCTAAAATACAAATATATTATTGATAGTCTATTATGGGCAACATCATCCCTTAGCATCAGAAAGACAAGACATAGGGATTGTCACAAAACAAAGAGAGACAGGGGAATCGTCACAAAACAAATATGAGATTTTAATTTGTAGTATATATATTTTTATTAATTCAAATTTTATGTCAGATGATCCTTTGTTTATGCTTAGAACACCACCACGACTTGGTATGTATCTTATGTGCCTGCATTAACTCACCAGCTCTCTAAAAATTGTAAGCTAATCATTAAAATATTCCACCTTAGAGAGCCACAAAAAAGAAACTATGCAGAAACTAACAAATAGCCTGCTTAGTGCATTCTAGACATTCATGATGGGCAATTGCATGTGAGAAGAATGAAAAAATAAATAGCAAATGCATCCCCCTTAATTTCCAGGACTGCTATCCCCACTGAAAGTCCCTGTGTGGATGTGTTTGTACACACACATGAGTTATAAGCAGGAACCTTTTTCATTAAGGGCGCGGTGTTTTTCATGCTAGTGCAGCACCTATCTATCTTCTTTCTGGCAGGGCTGTCTGCTTTTCGGTCAGCATCTGACTAAAGATCAATGAGAGAAAGCTTTTTGAAGGTACTTTCAGGTCCTGCGGCAAGGGAGATGATCAGAAAGCTGCCATAAGCTTCAGACCCACTTGACAAATTAGGAACTATTTTGGTGCTCTATAAACTGCTGTCACATCAGTTACAAACACTAATTAGAGATACAATACTTTGATAGTGAAAGTGTCCAGTGCATTAAATACCACTTTTGCTTTCCGCAATTAGCTTATACATTGACTTACACTTTGTAGTGTAAGACAGTCAGAGATTAAAATGCATCAGCTGTTACTAAATTATTTATAAGGTAAATATGAGTCAACTGTCAAATAGCTTTTTTCCTGTTGCCCTTTGACCCTTCACATTCTTGTATTTCAACGCTTTTGCACACAGTTTTTTTCAACCAGTTTTCATTTGTCTGGACTAAATGTCATAGCTTATGATAGCCAACCACCCAGCATCAATTAATCAAATTCTGCATCCTAAGAATGTGGTGTGTAAGGAATACTGCCTCTGGGCTTTATAGAACAATTAGCCATTGGGCCACTATAGCATCCAGCGGTCCCAAACAAATAGAATTTTATGCTTTTTCAGTGTAGTCCCAGTGATGGGATATTATTGATGAACAAACATTTAAAAATCCATCATGTTGATTTTTGAAAAACTACTTTAAAGTTTTTTTAATGGCATTTCCATTTTCATAGGAGGATAAGTCTGTATTTGAGAAAACATCTAGCAACAACTGACAGAAGTGGTATGTTTTTAACACAAGAAAAGAGTGGAGAAAATGTCAGGATTTTGGTGCTGATTATCTCTAGAGTTCCAAGAATGCTTTTTTCGTGTGTGTGTGTGTGTGTGTGTGTTGGGAAGCTATATTTGAAACTTTTTCAAAGATTAAAAAAGTATGTGAAATATAAACCTCAACTTGTTTATGATGCATTTTTTGAGATGGTATATAAAACATTTGTTTAAAGGAGTTAAATATATAAACTATATATTTAATATATATATTATATAAACTAATCACTTTTGCTTCCCCTTACTCACCTGATGCAGCCCTTAGAACAGCATGTCACATGTTATTTCAACAATGCTTCTTAAGGAATATGGCTATGAAATAATTTAATATTAATCTTAGCATAAAGGAAAGAAAAAATATACATATTTGCTCAAAAGTAAAAAGCAAATAAGAGGGCCAGAATGAGTTATAAATACACACACAATCACACACACACACACACTTAAAAACAACCCTACAATATAGGTTCAATGGATAGAGTTCAAACAACTATTTTGAAACTGTTTTCTGTGGCATCCATATCTTACAATGAAAAAAATTAGTCACCCATTTTAAATGCCTGAAAATCAAACACTACTTAATTTTATAGAAACAAGCTCTGGGATGCCAGTCTCTCTGTTCCCTTCCCACTCTCATTTATATCAGGGAGGCAGTACATGGCAGAGGACAGCCGAAAGCCTGTGAGTCACCTCTGCAGAGATGGTTTCAATGGCAACACAATAAAATCCAGTCTAGAAAATGGATGCAATAATTCTCATCACTTCTTTACTTCAAAGAGAGTGGTACGAATTAAGGAGCTAGTGCTCCAAATTCAAATTCACTTTTTCCTCCAAACCTCAGCAGAATTCTTTGTCATCCCAACAGAGACGATCTGAGTGAGAAGTGCCATTAAGGAAATAGTAGCACACGCAGAAGAGCTCCAGAGGGATTCAGAAGAGCTCTGGCAGAAGTTCCGGGCTAGATGTAAACTCAGCCCAGTGCTCATAAAGCACGTTTAAATTCTCAAGTGATAGGCACTACATGGGAACAAATCATTCTTAATTTAAGAGATAAACATGCCATATCCAGAACTAATAATGAAGGGACTGGAATAAATATGACTATAATGATTATGATCGTTTATCCCTAAATCTGGCTTAGTCTTTCAGTGACAGCTGGAAATAAGAGAATTCTCTGTCCAGTGTTATACAATGCTGGCAATATTCAAGGTCTCTGGTGTTACTTTGATTGTTGCTAAGTAGCAGATTGACCAAGACTGACCAGTCTGCAGTGGAGCCCAACCCTCTTTTAGCACCTAAAGAAACAAGCTATCCACCAGTGTCAGCAATCAGGAAAAGCTCATGTGTTTTCCAATCTGTGCATCTCTTCCACATGTTTCCTTAGCGAGACATTCAAGACAAATTGTGTGCATAGAATCAGGTCATCGGTGCTCAAGGTCAGACTTCATACTATGTGCACCTTTGGAAAGAATGACATGTACAAAGAGGAAAGAATCCCAATCTGTTTTTTGACAATTTTATCACCTAATGATGTTTAACAAAACATTACTTCCTTTTAATGCAAGTTGTGTTTCAGAAGACACTTGCTGTAAAAGACTATTTATTCATCACATTAAGATTGAAAATATAAAATTATGTAAAGGGTAAAATCACATCTATCTATGACTTGAACTCATATTATGAAACTTGTGACATTACTTGTCTAAGGTAATTAATTTTCTTTACTAACTGGAACAATGTGGACATGTATACAGGATGTGACTACAAAGCAGTGGTATTGGTTCTGAGTTATATCAATCTATTCCTCAATTATTTGGGTATAGTTCACTTACCATACTTGAAACCCATTCATTTTATACTATTATATATGTTATCATTCATTCTTTTCCACAAGCTTGACCAGTAGTAACTTATTGGAATCCATATACTATGTATCTACAAAATTTCTCTATCTACAAATTTAGTCATTGGAACCAACAGAAAGGTGTTGAGTCTAACACAAACTGTTTTCACTTCTTTAGTTAACCATGCTGGTTCTCAGGGAGCTATTTGCTGGAAAGTTATTTGTTCATGCATTCATTTATTCAGATATTGACATCTGAAATTTGTTGACCAGTGATAAAATAGGTTTAAGTCTGGAATAGCCAGACCTAAAATAGGGAATGGCCTGCATCTTACTTAACAGTTTAATCATTAAACTAATAATATCCTTATGTTATCAATGAAATCTATTGATTTGGATTATATAATTTTTATACCTAGAGACTAATAACTCTAATTTAATCTGGTATGTTATGTTTCCAAGGTGAAGATATGGCTTAGATAGACTAGATGTCTTCCCTTCATTGGTTATCACAAACTCTTAGCATGAATGAGAAAAAAGACACAGTTCTGGAATCATGGGTCAGGATTTGAATTTGCCTCTTACCTCCAGAACGACTTTAAGCTTGTTATTTAAATATTATGAGTATCCCTTATTAATTTTTTTCAAGTAGAGCTAGAATATGCAGGTATTTGACTACAGATATAAAGTACAAGGCTTCCCTGGTGGTCCAGTGGGTAAGGACACCACTTTGCAGTGCAAGGGGCGCGGGTTCGATCCCTGGCCTGGGAAGATCCCACGTGCCGCGGAGTGGCTGGACTCATGTGTCCAATTACTGAGCCGGAGCTCTGGAGCGCATGCACCCAGAGCCGGCGCTCTGCGACAACAGACGCCACCGTGATGTGAGGCCCACAGGAGCCAAAGAACAAAGACGGATGAAAATAGAGAAATGAAAAACCAATAGAAGTGGCCCGCCCATCTCCCTCCCTCCCCACCCCACCCCCAAAAGATAAATAAATAAATGTTTAAAAAATAAATAAAGTACATATAAATAAAAAATAATTTATTCTGTTTGAATATGGATTTTTTTTTTAGATTTACACACCTAAAGTATAAACACACACACTATTTAAATATCAAACTACAGTGCCGAGCTTGACATATTAACTTCTACTTTATTCTTCCTAAAGTTTCTCTTACTTCAGTTTTAACAAATACTTCTTCATTACAGATAAAAGATTATGCACTGATTAGGACTTCCATCCATCAAATATGGTTTTGAAAATATAAAATTGACAAGGTTTATCAAGTATTTTTCAAGCTTACTTTCTGACAAAAAATAAACTCTTTTACCTCAGGTTCATAAGAATTTTCCGCAAAATGTGGCTATTTCTACTACTGTTTTTTATTGGCTTGTATGAGGCTCACTTGTAACAGAAATCTCCAAATAACAGTGACCTTAATCTCCTGAGAAGAGAAAACTATATTTCTCTCTCATACACAGTTGGAAAGAAGCTGCTCAGAGTCATTCTGTGGCTCTAAGGTCTTCGCATCTTCCAGCTTTCCATCCTGTCATCAGGTATCCATGGCTCAGGATGGGTGTCAGCATCACACTCATGGTCCATGCATTCCAATGAAGAAAGGAGGCAAGAAGGGGCAAACCCACAGGCACATGTTCTCCTTGGTTGTTTCATCAAACATTCCTCATGCACCCACTGTGTGTTGGAACTTATTCCAGGTTCTGGCCATACAACAGTAAAGAAAGCAGATAAAAATACCTGCCCTCATGAATCTCCCTTTGCCAATTCACCTGACATAAGGGAAATCTCAGAAACTTTCACCAGATACTTCTCCAGTTAAGATTCTATAGAAAGCATAAGAAAGGAAATTATAGAGGAAATCTAGCAATGTCTGTTACAAAATTCATCCTACAAATACAAATGAAGATTTTCACCTTTGAAGCTAATACAAAAATCTGTGCATGTGCAAAAGAGGATAGCTGGAATTCATAATGTATCACTCACCCAAACTGAACACTCAAGATTGACTGATATAAATGAATGCTGGTAAGTTTCTTTTAAAATCCATAATATTTTAATAATGTATTAATACTCCCAAAACAAGCGGCCAAAATCAGGACAAATAAAATGTATTGAAAATTTTAAAATTATTGCCAGGAAAAAAAAATAACCTCAATTCACACTATTTAAATATCAAAATACAATGCTTTTCTCCATAGGAAATTGAGAGTGGGAAAATATTTACATAAATATTAGGAGAGTAAAGATATTTAATAGATTGGTGGCCCCTAAGGAAAAAGATTGCATTAAAGTAAATACAAGCAAAAATTTAATAAATCAAAATTATTTAAATGTGGATTTTAAGGCAAATATAGCCTGATACAGTCCCCTTAGAGTAGGTGAATTTCTCACAATTTCTAGATGTGAAATATTATATCTAATATTGGTTTCCTGATTATTTCTCCAATGCAAGTGTTTCCTCTTTTCCTTCTTCCCACCATTCCTTCTCGCTTTAATCATTCCCTCTCCTTTTCTTCAAACTTTCAATATAAATTTAAAGCATCTGTCAAATAAGGGACTTTCTATAGATTCAAGTCAGAGATGAATTCTCACTTTGCAAAGTGTGAGTGGCTTGGGAGATGTTCTTTTGCGATTTACCTCACCTTCCTTATATAGCTCTTCTATGTTGATAGTTTCTCTTTTTTATGCTTTAAAATTTTGAAACTGTAACACCAGCATCACACTCATGGTCCATGCATTCCAATGAAGAAAGGAGGCAAGAAGGGGCAAACCCACAGGCACATGTTCTCCTTGGTTGTTTCATCAAACATTCCTCATGCACCCACTGTGTGTTGGAACTTATTCCAGGTTCTGGCCATACAACAGTAAAGAAAGCAGATAAAAATACCTGCCCTCATGAATCTCCCTTTGCCAATTCACCTGACATAAGGGAAATCTCAGAAACTTTCACCAGATACTTCTCCAGTTAAGATTCTATAGAAAGCATAAGAAAGGAAATTATAGAGGAAATCTAGCAATGTCTGTTACAAAATTCATCCTACAAATACAAATGAAGATTTTCACCTTTGAAGCTAATACAAAAATCTGTGCATGTGCAAAAGAGGATAGCTGGAATTCATAATGTATCACTCACCCAAACTGAACACTCAAGATTGACTGATATAAATGAATGCTGGTAAGTTTCTTTTAAAATCCATAATATTTTAATAATGTATTAATACTCCCAAAACAAGCGGCCAAAATCAGGACAAATAAAATGTATTGAAAATTTTAAAATTATTGCCAGGAAAAAAAAATAACCTCAATTCACACTATTTAAATATCAAAATACAATGCTTTTCTCCATAGGAAATTGAGAGTGGGAAAATATTTACATAAATATTAGGAGAGTAAAGATATTTAATAGATTGGTGGCCCCTAAGGAAAAAGATTGCATTAAAGTAAATACAAGCAAAAATTTAATAAATCAAAATTATTTAAATGTGGATTTTAAGGCAAATATAGCCTGATACAGTCCCCTTAGAGTAGGTGAATTTCTCACAATTTCTAGATGTGAAATATTATATCTAATATTGGTTTCCTGATTATTTCTCCAATGCAAGTGTTTCCTCTTTTCCTTCTTCCCACCATTCCTTCTCGCTTTAATCATTCCCTCTCCTTTTCTTCAAACTTTCAATATAAATTTAAAGCATCTGTCAAATAAGGGACTTTCTATAGATTCAAGTCAGAGATGAATTCTCACTTTGCAAAGTGTGAGTGGCTTGGGAGATGTTCTTTTGCGATTTACCTCACCTTCCTTATATAGCTCTTCTATGTTGATAGTTTCTCTTTTTTATGCTTTAAAATTTTGAAACTGTAACACCATTATTTTCAATAGGGGCCATAGAAAACTAAAACTAAAACAATAAACAAACTAACTTCCCTCTTTTCCAAGTCATAATTTAAAATGTGAAATCTGACAGCCCGCCTCCAGTCCTGCAGTGTGGTGTGGTGGAAGCTGTTCTGGGTAGGTGCTCAGGGGATATTTCAGGTCTGAGGAAGCTTGTGTGTATCTGTATCACCCCAGGAATATTACTTAGCCTCTTTGAACCTCCGTTTCTGCATCTTAAGATGAAGGAGTTGGATATGATGCCCATTGTTATGGCTTATAATTCTATAATTCTATTATTCTAATTCAACATCTTAGAGATGTACACTTTAATACAAAACTATTTGTACATGTGTATAAGAGAGGAGACACCCTGATCATGCTACTAGATTCTGTCTGTCACACTTCAGTCCTCTTGGACTATTTTAACAGTGAACCAACCAATCAAGCAAAGTCAGGCATGCATTATTATACAGAAGAGCAGCAATGACACACTTATAAGTCAGGAAACTGACTTGATAGCAGGAGATATATAATTCACTATATAAAATTTTCATGTACTATTCTTTATGTTCTAGAAAATAGCCAACATTTAATGCCATAGTTGGAGTTATTGTCATTGCTTCTTTTTTATGCATAAAGAACAAGACCTTTCTAATCAAAGCGTAGTATACAAAGAAAACATATTTTTTAGGGAAGCTAAGTAGATTTTCAGTCCAATTCAGTGGAAATGACCTTTTGTGTTTTTTTTTTACTCCTGATTACTTTTTGATTATAATCCCACAGTAAGCCTAAAAATTTTCATTACTATTTCATAATTTAATATTTTATGTGTGAACTCTTCATAGTTCCTAGTATAGCATGTAATGCCATGGAGCAACTAAGCCCATGAACCACAACTACTGAGCCATCCCTCTAGAGCCCACGAGCCACAACTACTGAAACCTGAACACCTAGAGCCTGTGCTCTGCAAAAAGAGAAGCCATAGCAAGGAGAAGCCTGCACATGGCAATGAAGACTAGCCCCCACTCAACTCAACTCGAGAAAGCTTGAGTGAGGAAACAAAGACCCCATCACAGACAAAAACAAATAAATAAATAAAGCTTAAAACTATATATAAAAAAAAATCAAAACCAGAAAATGCAAGTCACAATCAAATTTTATTTTATTTATTCCTGTCTGATTGAAAGTATTTTCATATACTGTGAATTGAATATTAATTTCTCATTATAGTAATATATATATTTAAGATCAAATGTTGGCATCAATGTAAAAAGAAGCTAGTAATAAAGAAGGATGTCCACTATACTTACTTATATATTTGTCCATATTTCTATTAATGTAGTATTGAGAAATTTTAATTTGAGCTTTTTCTTAAAAGATAGCTTATTTAAATTTATGCTTCTATGTTGATAGTTTCTCTTTTTTATGCTTTAATATTTTGAAGCTGTAACACCATTATTTTCAATCTTCTGTGGTTGAAGTTGAAGCTCTATTTTTAGTCTAATAATTGGGCTTTTGCAATTAATTTACATTTTTCTGAATGTTATAATAATTTCATTTTCTTTGATATTATTGACTATTATATATACAGGTATGGCTTACTGTTTTATTATTACTATTATTATTCCTGTTAATTGTGCATCTTAGGCCTAGAGATAATAACTTTGTCAATTCTGAAAAATTCTGAGCCATTCTTTTTATTTCCTCTGGAATCTTATTTATTTGCTTTTTAAATTATCCATTGAGTTTTAAATTTCAATGACTATGTATTTCTACTTTTAGAATTTGTATTTGGTATCTTTTCAAAACTGCGTTTGTTTCTTTTAAATCAGTCTCCTGTTCTCTTGTTTTCTGTAACATTTTTTATATTATCAATTTTAAATATACCTATTTATTCTAAATAGTCTTTTTAATACTATTGCTCTATTTTTTCAAGTTTTGCCTGTATTTGTTAATTCTTTTGTTTGTCTAAATCATTCATCTTGAATTTCTTTCATTTCATGCTTTGTAATTTTTTTTGCTATTAGCTTATCTTCTACAAAGTGTGATGTTATTTTTTTTTAATTTTTATTTGACCTATTACTTTTAAATAGATTATTGTTGTTATCACCTGCACATGGCAAGAAGAACTAGCCCCACTCAACTCAACTCGAGAAAGCTTGAGTGAGGAAACAAAGACCCCATCACAGACAAGAAAAATAAATAAATAAAGCTTAAAACTATATATAAAAAAATCAAAACCAGAAAATGCAAGTCACAATCAAATTTTATTTTATTTATTCCTGTCTGATTGAAAGTATTTTCATATACTGTGAATTGAATATTAATTTCTCATTATAGTAATATATATATTTAAGATCAAATGTTGGCATCAATGTAAAAAGAAGCTAGTAATAAAGAAGGATGTCCACTATACTTACTTATATATTTGTCCATATTTCTATTAATGTAGTATTGAGAAATTTTAATTTGAGCTTTTTCTTAAAAGATAGCTTATTTAAATTTATGCTTCTATGTTGATAGTTTCTCTTTTTTATGCTTTAATATTTTGAAGCTGTAACACCATTATTTTCAATCTTCTGTGGTTGAAGTTGAAGCTCTATTTTTAGTCTAATAATTGGGCTTTTGCAATTAATTTACATTTTTCTGAATGTTATAATAATTTCATTTTCTTTGATATTATTGACTATTATATATACAGGTATGGCTTACTGTTTTATTATTACTATTATTATTCCTGTTAATTGTGCATCTTAGGCCTAGAGATAATAACTTTGTCAATTCTGAAAAATTCTGAGCCATTCTTTTTATTTCCTCTGGAATCTTATTTATTTGCTTTTTAAATTATCCATTGAGTTTTAAATTTCAATGACTATGTATTTCTACTTTTAGAATTTGTATTTGGTATCTTTTCAAAACTGCGTTTGTTTCTTTTAAATCAGTCTCCTGTTCTCTTGTTTTCTGTAACATTTTTTATATTATCAATTTTAAATATACCTATTTATTCTAAATAGTCTTTTTAATACTATTGCTCTATTTTTTCAAGTTTTGCCTGTATTTGTTAATTCTTTTGTTTGTCTAAATCATTCATCTTGAATTTCTTTCATTTCATGCTTTGTAATTTTTTTTGCTATTAGCTTATCTTCTACAAAGTGTGATGTTATTTTTTTTTAATTTTTATTTGACCTATTACTTTTAAATAGTTTTGTTGTTTACAGATATGTATGATCCCAGATTAGTCATATGTATTTCCTCCCCCATCCCATTCCTTCAGGCCTTCGCACAGCACCCCTGCAGGATCTCCTTTTCTCACAGTGTAATGACAATAACTATTTTTTTTCACATATGACAGTATAGGTTTTCATGATACTTCCTTTATGCCCCCCACCCACTGTTCATTCCCCACAATGTCCATATGTCCACTGTCCATGTCTGTCTTTCTGTTGCTTCACTGTGTGTGCCATCATCACCATCCTACTAGATTCCATATATATGTGTTAGTATATTGTACTTGTCTTTCTCTTTTTGATTTCACTTTTTATGATAGGTTCTAGATCCAACCACCTCATTAGGACTGATTCTTCTGCATTTCTTTTTATAGCTGAGAAGTATTCCATTGTATATATGTACCAGAACTTTTGTATCCATTCATTCATCGATGGACATGTAGGTTGCTTCTCTGTTCTAGCAACTGCATAGAGAGTTGCAATGAACATGAGGGTACAGGTGCCTCTTTCAGTTTTGATTTCATCTGGGTATAAGCCTATAGGGGGATTGCTGGGTCCTATGGCGCTTCTATTTTTAGTTTTTTAAGGAATCTCCATACTGCCTTCCATAGCGGTTGTATCAATTTACATTCTCACCAGCAATGCAAGAGTGTTCCCTTTCCTCTACACCCTCTCCAGCATTTATTGTCTGTGGATTTTTTGATGATGGCCATTCTTTTTTTTTTTTTTTTTTTTAAGATTTATTTATTTATTTATTTTGAGGGAGGTGGGGTGGGGAGGGAAGGGAGCAGGCAGGCCACTTCTATTGGTCTTTCATTTGTCTATTTTCATCTGTCTTTGTTCTTTGGCTCCTGTGGGCCTCCCATTGTGGAGGCCTCTGTTGTAGCAGATCACCAGCTCTGGGTGCATGCGCTCCAGAGTTGCAGCTTGGCAATTGGACACATGAGTCCAGCCGCTCCATGGCATGTGGAATCTTCCCAGGTCAGGGATCGAACCGGCACCCCTTGCACTGCAAAGTGGTGTCCTTACCCACTGGACCACCGGGGAAGCCTGATGATGGCCATTCTGACTGGTGTAAAATGACATCTCATTGTAGTTTTGACTTGCATTTCTCTAATAATAAACGAGGTTGAGCATCATTTCATGTGTCTTTTGGCCATCTGTACGTCCCTTTGGAGAGGTGTCTGTTTAGGTCCTTTTCCCATTTTTTGATTGGGCTGTTCATTTTTCCAGTGCTGAGTTGTCTGAGTTGCTTGTAGATATTGGAGATTAATTCTTTGTCCGTTGTTTCATTTGCTATTATTTTCTCCCTTTCTGTGGGTTGTCTGTTCAGATTTTTTGTAGCTTCATTTGCTGTACCAAAGCTTTTAATTTTTATTAGGTCCCACAAGTTAATTTTTCTTTTTAGTTCAAAGTGTGATGTTATTAAAGGAATTTCATGCATCTCAGTTTTGGAATGCTGAATTCTCATTGGAGAAGTTTAGTGCCAACCAGAGTCAAAAAGTGGCTAGTTCAATTATAGCCATTCACAGCCAGCCTTTCCATGGGAGCTAGAAGTCAAGTTGAGTAGCAAAACAGTATCCTTACACCTCCTCCAGGTTTCCCAGGTGGCTCAGTAGGTAGAGTCCACCTGCAATTCACAAGATGCAGGAGACATGGGCTCTATCCCTGGTTCAGGAAGATATCCTAGAGGTTGGATTGCAACCCACTTCAGTATTCCTGCCCATGAATGAGGAGCCTGGTGGGCAAGATTCCATAGGGTACCAAAGAGTGGGACATGACTGAAGTGACTGAGCATGCGCACCGTCTCCACCCCATGTGGGCTGTGCTATCCTCAGTTAACTTAATCTTGGCTCTGTCTCTCACCTACTTTGATGCTTCTGGTGTGGCAGATTTCCCTATGTTGCATCTTTACTGATTTTAAGCATTTAATTAATTTATTATTTATTTACTTAATCCTGAATATAATGGTGAAAAGTCTGCCAAGGAATAACAGCTAACCATTTCATCAAAGAGAAGTCTGAGACCTTAAACAAGGACATAGGTAAAGAGCTAATTACTGAGTCCAGCCGCTCCATGGCATGTGGAATCTTCCCAGGTCAGGGATCGAACCGGCACCCCTTGCACTGCAAAGTGGTGTCCTTACCCACTGGACCACCGGGGAAGCCTGATGATGGCCATTCTGACTGGTGTAAAATGACATCTCATTGTAGTTTTGACTTGCATTTCTCTAATAATAAACGAGGTTGAGCATCATTTCATGTGTCTTTTGGCCATCTGTACGTCCCTTTGAGAGGTGTCTGTTTAGGTCCTTTTCCCATTTTTTGATTGGGCTGTTCATTTTTCCAGTGCTGAGTTGTCTGAGTTGCTTGTAGATATTGGAGATTAATTCTTTGTCCGTTGTTTCATTTGCTATTATTTTCTCCCTTTCTGTGGGTTGTCTGTTCAGATTTTTTGTAGCTTCATTTGCTGTACCAAAGCTTTTAATTTTTATTAGGTCCCACAAGTTAATTTTTCTTTTTAGTTCAAAGTGTGATGTTATTAAAGGAATTTCATGCATCTCAGTTTTGGAATGCTGAATTCTCATTGGAGAAGTTTAGTGCCAACCAGAGTCAAAAAGTGGCTAGTTCAATTATAGCCATTCACAGCCAGCCTTTCCATGGGAGCTAGAAGTCAAGTTGAGTAGCAAAACAGTATCCTTACACCTCCTCCAGGTTTCCCAGGTGGCTCAGTAGGTAGAGTCCACCTGCAATTCACAAGATGCAGGAGACATGGGCTCTATCCCTGGTTCAGGAAGATATCCTAGAGGTTGGATTGCAACCCACTTCAGTATTCCTGCCCATGAATGAGGAGCCTGGTGGGCAAGATTCCATAGGGTACCAAAGAGTGGGACATGACTGAAGTGACTGAGCATGCGCACCGTCTCCACCCCATGTGGGCTGTGCTATCCTCAGTTAACTTAATCTTGGCTCTGTCTCTCACCTACTTTGATGCTTCTGGTGTGGCAGATTTCCCTATGTTGCATCTTTACTGATTTTAAGCATTTAATTAATTTATTATTTATTTACTTAATCCTGAATATAATGGTGAAAAGTCTGCCAAGGAATAACAGCTAACCATTTCATCAAAGAGAAGTCTGAGACCTTAAACAAGGACATAGGTAAAGAGCATTACTGCATTACTGATAACTCACTAATGAACAGTACAAATGACTGATAAAAATGGAAAATTTGATCTCATTGTTAAACAAATAAAAATAAAATGCTATCTGTTTACTCATCAAAAATAGAAAAGACTAAGAAGAATAGTAAAGTGTAAAGAACCTGGGCACCCTTACATACTGCACAATTTCTGAAGAACAGTTGACTGTCTACAGGATTCACAAAATAAGGACACACCTGTAACCAACCCTTTCAATCTCTCTATTCCTAGAATTCTTTTCTTAAGGAAATAATCAGATTAACCCATAAATTTTTCACTGGAATATCATTTATGATACTATAAAAAACCCTTAGATAAACAATTGTGAAGAACTGGACAAATAAATTATGGAGGAATCTAAATAATTTTTACATCTAATTATTTACATATAAATAATGGAAGGATAGAACATTATTAAAAATAAAACTATAGCAAAATAAATATTCACATGGGAAACTATAGTACAGTAGTTAAGTGAAAAAAGAAGCAGGCACTAAGCTGATGGACTCAAATATGTAAAACATTTATAGATATAATTTTATGTGAAAAATATGGTTTATATACAACGAACTAAAAGTATGAGTTCCTTAAGTGAATATAGGAGCTCATAATCAGAAAACAGAAACAAAAAGGGCTATTTTTTAAAAGCACAGATCCAGTCAGTCCAGCAAACTACTTTGAAGTTACACAAATTTCTTATCAGTCTCTGGTACTATTCCATTTATTTCAATGACCATTCCCTTGACACATATACTGTGAGTTATCAAAAGCAGACACTGTTTTACTCATTTTTATGGTCTTACTTATAGCTCATACTAAATGTTCAATAAAAGTATATATAATTCAGTCAATAAATATGATTGAGTAAATAAAATTTTAAAATAATGATGTTATAATCATCTTTATATAGGATGATAATTTAAAAATCAAAATGAAATCAATCACTGTTATTAACATATACGACTGTAATAACATTCTAAAAAGTGGATGAAATATTTTAGAAATTGATCCCTTTAAATAAATAATATTTTTAAAAGCAACAATTAACTATATGAATAAAGTTTACAGTTATATAGGTGATTTACAAGACCAAATAGAAATAAAACACTCACAGAGTTTAGGATTTTCAGCTTATCAGTAATATCTTCATAAGCTATCCTCCTATAATCCATTTCAACCAAAGAATTCAACTGCACTGCTTCTGCTAATGACTGTTCAGTTTATGCTTTCTGAAACAACTCATAAGAGAGAAAAGAATGGGAGTATTTTCAATGCATTCAAAATAGTACACTTCCTTTTCCAGCCTTATTGAGCTCCATCATATGTGGGTACAAAACAGGCTTTAAATGATCTCTACTAAAGTGCTGGCTCCATATATAAATAGTCATAAAAGCAACCCAGAAAAATAAATCTAAAATAAGATAGAAAAACCCTTAGATAAACAATTGTGAAGAACTGGACAAATAAATTATGGAGGAATCTAAATAATTTTTACATCTAATTATTTACATATAAATAATGGAAGGATAGAACATTATTAAAAATAAAACTATAGCAAAATAAATATTCACATGGGAAACTATAGTACAGTAGTTAAGTGAAAAAAGAAGCAGGCACTAAGCTGATGGACTCAAATATGTAAAACATTTATAGATATAATTTTATGTGAAAAATATGGTTTATATACAACGAACTAAAAGTATGAGTTCCTTAAGTGAATATAGGAGCTCATAATCAGAAAACAGAAACAAAAAGGGCTATTTTTTAAAAGCACAGATCCAGTCAGTCCAGCAAACTACTTTGAAGTTACACAAATTTCTTATCAGTCTCTGGTACTATTCCATTTATTTCAATGACCATTCCCTTGACACATATACTGTGAGTTATCAAAAGCAGACACTGTTTTACTCATTTTTATGGTCTTACTTATAGCTCATACTAAATGTTCAATAAAAGTATATATAATTCAGTCAATAAATATGATTGAGTAAATAAAATTTTAAAATAATGATGTTATAATCATCTTTATATAGGATGATAATTTAAAAATCAAAATGAAATCAATCACTGTTATTAACATATACGACTGTAATAACATTCTAAAAAGTGGATGAAATATTTTAGAAATTGATCCCTTTAAATAAATAATATTTTTAAAAGCAACAATTAACTATATGAATAAAGTTTACAGTTATATAGGTGATTTACAAGACCAAATAGAAATAAAACACTCACAGAGTTTAGGATTTTCAGCTTATCAGTAATATCTTCATAAGCTATCCTCCTATAATCCATTTCAACCAAAGAATTCAACTGCACTGCTTCTGCTAATGACTGTTCAGTTTATGCTTTCTGAAACAACTCATAAGAGAGAAAAGAATGGGAGTATTTTCAATGCATTCAAAATAGTACACTTCCTTTTCCAGCCTTATTGAGCTCCATCATATGTGGGTACAAAACAGGCTTTAAATGATCTCTACTAAAGTGCTGGCTCCATATATAAATAGTCATAAAAGCAACCCAGAAAAATAAATCTAAAATAAGATAGAAAAACCCTTTGGAAACAAATTGCATACTGTATATGTGACAGTAGAATGTTTAGATACATATAAAGGAAGTGTCCTCTGCTCTGCACTTCTAGGGTGTCTGTAGAATGACACCCTACTCTGGAAGTTAATCAAGTTATGTTCACATATGCTTGGTACAATATGGTCCTCACATTAAAAAAATCAAATCAATATTCAACAATATAGCCTTTTGATTAATATAAAGAGTAAGCTTTGGAATTTAAAAGGTATGGGTGACCTTGAAGAAAACACAGAACTTCACTATGATTTTATGTTGTTATCCCAAAGCTCTTTTTAGTATCCTAGAGAACAAATCCATACTTCAGCCTAAAATGTTACAATAATATAGAGATAATTATACTATCAGAAATCTGGTATGAGATTCTGTTGCCTGAATGGTGTGTGTTTTTAATCAATCCAAAATCTCTGATTGGGGGATTTAATACCAGTGATTGCTGTTAATTTCTTCAGATTAGTGCTCATCATAAAAATCCTATTTCCATATGAGTTTTTCTTTCCTTCATAAAATCTTATCCCAAGACAGCTAACATCCTTCCGAGAGCACAAATAGTCAAACCTGGGCTCATAATGCAGAGATAAAACACTCTTTATAGCAGCATTCATTAAGGTACTAGACAGAGTACAAAAAACAGCAACAGGGAGCTTTCCCCTAAAAGCTTTTAATACAACTCTTTCCAAGACCCATTAAATCGGCCCAGCACTAAAGCCTCCAGCCAACCCCCTCTATTGATCCCCATCACTATGGAGCCCCCTACTCTGTCCAACTAAGATCTGAGGTAATTTACGTCTGATGAATAGTCCACTGAAGACTCACTAGTAAAAAAGCAGAGTCAGAATCCAAACTCTGAGTTAGTTGTCTGTTTGCTCCTGAAAAGTCCCTGCTAATATAAATATTGTGTAAATCTTTTTCACTTTGTCTCTTTTTAGCTTATCTAAACAGGTACTGTAATAGGAAACATTTATTGAACACATATTATGTGGCTGCGCTAGGACACCTGTACTACACATTATTTGTATTTAATCCTCACAACAGCAGGACACCACATCTATCCCCATTGTACAGGTGAGAGAGATGAGGCTCAGAGAGTTTAAGTAACTTTCCAGAATCTGAAAGCCAACAGGTGGCAGAATCACTTTTTTTATAAAGCCTTACAGTGAATCTTTTGACTCATTCACCTTGTATTTTTATTTTGGGCTGTGTTACTATGTAATGGGACCTAGAGTGGACAGAGTTTTGCAGGGATTAATGACGTGGACAGAATTCCTGTGTTCATGGTGCTTCCAGTTTCATGAAAGCAAAAGATTACATGAGCAAATTCAGAATCAATTCCAAAGGATACTAATTATGATGAGGAACAAAGTCAATTAATATTATCTCTTTGTAGAATTAATAACTGATTTTTTTCACATTATTTGGCACATTTAGTTATAATTTACCAACCATAACAAGATATTTATAATTTTCTTTCTAATCAAAAGGATTTCTCAGGGTTTTCTTAATTGTTAATTCAGGTGAGAAGAACTTCTTTGAAATGATTATGCTTTATGACATTGGGACTTCCCTGGTGGCTCAAATAGTAAAGAATCTGCCTGACACAAAAGGAACTCTGGGTCAGGAAGATCCAAAAAGGATCTTATCCCAAGACAGCTAACATCCTTCCGAGAGCACAAATAGTCAAACCTGGGCTCATAATGCAGAGATAAAACACTCTTTATAGCAGCATTCATTAAGGTACTAGACAGAGTACAAAAAACAGCAACAGGGAGCTTTCCCCTAAAAGCTTTTAATACAACTCTTTCCAAGACCCATTAAATCGGCCCAGCACTAAAGCCTCCAGCCAACCCCCTCTATTGATCCCCATCACTATGGAGCCCCCTACTCTGTCCAACTAAGATCTGAGGTAATTTACGTCTGATGAATAGTCCACTGAAGACTCACTAGTAAAAAAGCAGAGTCAGAATCCAAACTCTGAGTTAGTTGTCTGTTTGCTCCTGAAAAGTCCCTGCTAATATAAATATTGTGTAAATCTTTTTCACTTTGTCTCTTTTTAGCTTATCTAAACAGGTACTGTAATAGGAAACATTTATTGAACACATATTATGTGGCTGCGCTAGGACACCTGTACTACACATTATTTGTATTTAATCCTCACAACAGCAGGACACCACATCTATCCCCATTGTACAGGTGAGAGAGATGAGGCTCAGAGAGTTTAAGTAACTTTCCAGAATCTGAAAGCCAACAGGTGGCAGAATCACTTTTTTTATAAAGCCTTACAGTGAATCTTTTGACTCATTCACCTTGTATTTTTATTTTGGGCTGTGTTACTATGTAATGGGACCTAGAGTGGACAGAGTTTTGCAGGGATTAATGACGTGGACAGAATTCCTGTGTTCATGGTGCTTCCAGTTTCATGAAAGCAAAAGATTACATGAGCAAATTCAGAATCAATTCCAAAGGATACTAATTATGATGAGGAACAAAGTCAATTAATATTATCTCTTTGTAGAATTAATAACTGATTTTTTTCACATTATTTGGCACATTTAGTTATAATTTACCAACCATAACAAGATATTTATAATTTTCTTTCTAATCAAAAGGATTTCTCAGGGTTTTCTTAATTGTTAATTCAGGTGAGAAGAACTTCTTTGAAATGATTATGCTTTATGACATTGGGACTTCCCTGGTGGCTCAAATAGTAAAGAATCTGCCTGACACAAGGAAGACCCAGGTTCGAACTCTGGGTCAGGAAGATCCCATGGAGAAAGGAATGGCAACTCACCCCAGTATTCTTGCCTGGAGAATTCCATGAACAGAGAAGCCTGGTGGGCTACATTCCATGGGGTCGCAAAGAGTCGGACAAAACTGGGTGACTAACGCTTTCATCTTACCCCATAGGATAATCACATATTCTGAACATAGTCTCACGGATTCTTTTGGTCTCAATGCCCTTTCCAGTTTACCAGTTTGCCTTTTCCAGAGAATCAAATTTTGGGCAATAAACACATGTGATGACTTTATTATACAGTATTTAGAGTCATTTTGAATGTGTTTATAGAGAATAGTGGTGAGCCTAGACTGCTGTGTATGTCCTACCATCCGCTAGAATCGTTACATATGCAATCTCGTTTAGTCTTCTTCAGAACACCTCACTGAGATGGTGATTGCTGTGCTCACTCTTCTGGTGAGGAAGCTCAAGAGGAGAAGAACCTGCTCAGGGACACAAAGCTCACCCAAGCCCCTGAGCTTCAAGGTCTTTGATCATTACACTGATCGCCATTTACATGGAAGTAATTAAGTAAGATCTTTTCCTTCTCAAACAGGCTACAGGAGTAGAAAATGACCTGTTGTTTACCTTATGACTAATGGTCTTGACTGGAACAAGAAGAGCAGAAATGTGAAGACATCATTTACAATCTACCAGTTTAGACTTCTTAAATGTCTCTCAAATACTGCTGTTTTTCAGCTCACCATTCATTCTCTAAATACTGATTGAGTCCACAGTGGAAGGTCCTAGGTACAATGGTAGGTACTAGAATACAGTGAAAGGCAAGATGACTGCAGTTTGTCCCTGCCTATATGGAGTTTACAGTCTAGTGGAGAAAGCAAGCAGTAACAAATAAAGAAAAACAAAATAACTATGAATTGCTTTAAATGTTATGAAAGTTAAGAAAAACAAAGTCTCATAGCTTAATTGTGGATTATTTTACTCCAGTATGTGAATATACTGCCTCCCATGCCATTACTGAAATTTCTGAACACAAACTTTAAAATGTTTTTCTGTTATTTAAATTTGTTTGAAGGCTCCCTAAAATTATTAGTATAATGCTATTTATATATAAGTCACTGTGATTGGTTCTCTGTCTACAATTTTGCATATATTTGACATTATGCGTCTATGACCTATGATATTTTTTCACAAGAGAAACACTGTAATCTGAAAAATAGGTTTAGAAGTATAAAATAAATGCTACAAAATGAATATGCATATGTGATTGATTATATGTCTAGAAAGATGCAATTATATTCATATTTATGCTATATACTTTATATAAATAGTATATTACTTTTAGAAATACATATTACATTTAGAAGCAAACATTAAATATGCTACTCCACTCTTCATCTTTTTTGCATGTTTGGTTAAACTCTAGTCACCATTAAGACTTGCTCAAAGATCCTATCCTCTGGTCCTTCCTAAGATTCAGTGCAGAATCAACTGGACCACTCACTCCTGAGCTCTCATTAAGTCTTGTTTCTATTTCTTATCTCTGTAACACACTGTTCTGGGTATTGACACTTGCCATTTCCAAAGTTTCTTTGATCATACATTTGCACATGCATATCCAGTATATGTCTTTTGTATAATTATAAATGAACATATTTACTAATGTTCTAATATTTATCACATTACACACATATACAAAAAGTAGGAACTAAAATTCAAAAGGATGAAATAAAGGTAAAACTATATTTATTATAAAGCATTTTTCTCTATATTATTTATAATGTCACAAAAACCTCATTTCAATTTCACCAAATGTGATTAGAATTTACTAATATCTTAATTAATGTTCTAGTATGATAAATATCCTGGGAAAGGGAATGACAATTCACTCCAGTATTCTTGTCTGGAAATTCTCATAAACAGAGGAGCATGGACCACTATGGTCCAAGGGGTCGCAAAGAGTGGATACCACTGAATGACTGAACACACACTCAAACATGAATAATATACTTCACTTTAAAAAATCATGTTTCAAGTCTTTGTGATACAAGGATTCGAAGATATCTTTCTTTTTTTTTTTTTTTTTTAGCTTGATGATGGAGTTTTTTTTTTTTTTTTTTTTTTAATTTTGGCCTCTTTTATTGTTTATTTATTTATTTTCATCCATCTTTTGCTCTTTGACTTGTATCGGCCTCCCATTTTAGTGGCCTCTCTCTTTGCAGAGCACCGGCTCTGGGAGCATGCGCTCCAGATCGCTGGCTTGTAATTGGACAAGTCGGTCCAGCCGCGTCGCAGCACGTGGGATCTTTCCAGGCCAGATATCAAACCCGTGCTCCTTGCATTGCAAGGTGAACTCTTTACCCACTGGACCACCAGGGAAGCCCAAAGATATATTTCTTAACTCATTCATTTTGATACTAGGTTTTAACAGTTGTCATAACTGGAATGGATAGTATGTTCATTAATCAAATTTTAAAAATCCCAATATTTATTTGGATTTTTGTTTGTCCTTTTTGTTAAGGGAATATATGCAAGCATAGGATCTCATGTGTAGAAACTTAAGTTAATAATGTTTTTCCTTTCATAAAATGTCCTTTTCGATCCTTTCAAAGACTTTCACTTATTTTATTTATCTAGCCTCTTTTATTACCAAAGCCTCATCTCATTTTCCTACCAATCCCAAATGTTTATCATGTGGTATACTTATACTTTTACATACATTAGGGATTCCTTTGTTTGCATTTTTAAATTAATTTCTTTGCCTGTACCAGGTCTTAGCTGTGGCATGTGGGATCTAAATCCCTCATCACATATTCAACCCAGGGCTCCCTGCATTGGGAGTATGGTTTCCAAGCCACTGGACTACCAGGGAAGTCCCTGTTTGCATGTAGTTTTAATTTATATGAATATTTCTGGTTGATAAGTATTATTCTGTTTCTCACTCTATTAAGAATTATATTTTGAAAGATAAATTCATGTTTCTATATATATATGTACATATTTAATTATTTTCTTTTAATCTCTGCATAATATCCAAACACATTCTTATTTATCTACGTTCCCAGTGATGGACACTGTTTTGTCTTTAATGCCCCATTACCACAAATAAGAGCGCAATAAACACTGTAGGATATATATCACTTCGAAAGCCTATGTAAGGCATTCAGGAGGTTATACCAGAAGTGAAGGTGCTGGTACTGTGGGTGAGTATAGTAGTCTTGTTGTCCAGTCATGTAAAATATTTAATTAATCAAGAACTTTTCTTCCATTCTTGATGTGAATCAATTTTTCTTATAAACCAATAAGAATACATTGTATTTTAATAAGCTCAAATTTTTAAACAATTTTAATGGACTCGAAACTCACAGAAAGTCTTCATCTGAGATATTTGTTAGCATGGTTAAAAAAATCCTAATATGAAATTTTCTAAGTATGCCAATATGAGAAGTTTTATATGTATGAGTTTTTTTTTTTTTTTCAAAAAAAATGTCATAATGCCTACAAGAGTTATAAATATCAATTTTCAAAATGTTATCTCCATTGATCAAATTTCTGATGAAAAGAAATTACTTTCTTGCTTACTATTAAAAGGCATAGTGGTCCAGTGGATAAGGACACCACCTTGCAGTGCAAGGGATGCCAGTTCAATCCCTGGCCTGGGAAGATTCCACGTGCCATGGAGCAGCTGGAACGATGTGTCCAACTACCAAGCCGGAGCTCTGGAGCGCATGTGCCCAGAGCTGGTGCTCTGCAGCAAGAGAGGCCACTGCGATGGGAGGCCCACACAGGTATCTCATTTTCCTACCAATCCCAAATGTTTATCATGTGGTATACTTATACTTTTACATACATTAGGGATTCCTTTGTTTGCATTTTTAAATTAATTTCTTTGCCTGTACCAGGTCTTAGCTGTGGCATGTGGGATCTAAATCCCTCATCACATATTCAACCCAGGGCTCCTGCATTGGGAGTATGGTTTCCAAGCCACTGGACTACCAGGGAAGTCCCTGTTTGCATGTAGTTTTAATTTATATGAATATTTCTGGTTGATAAGTATTATTCTGTTTCTCACTCTATTAAGAATTATATTTTGAAAGATAAATTCATGTTTCTATATATATATGTACATATTTAATTATTTTCTTTTAATCTCTGCATAATATCCAAACACATTCTTATTTATCTACGTTCCCAGTGATGGACACTGTTTTGTCTTTAATGCCCCATTACCACAAATAAGAGCGCAATAAACACTGTAGGATATATATCACTTCGAAAGCCTATGTAAGGCATTCAGGAGGTTATACCAGAAGTGAAGGTGCTGGTACTGTGGGTGAGTATAGTAGTCTTGTTGTCCAGTCATGTAAAATATTTAATTAATCAAGAACTTTTCTTCCATTCTTGATGTGAATCAATTTTTCTTATAAACCAATAAGAATACATTGTATTTTAATAAGCTAAAATTTTTTAAACAATTTTAATGGACTCGAAACTCACAGAAAGTCTTCATCTGAGATATTTGTTAGCATGGTTAAAAAATCCTAATATGAAATTTTCTAAGTATGCCAATATGAGAAGTTTTATATGTATGAGTTTTTTTTTTTTTTTTCAAAAAAAATGTTATAATGCCTACAAGAGTTATAAATATCAATTTTCAAAATGTTATCTCCATTGATCAAATTTCTGATGAAAAGAAATTACTTTCTTGCTTACTATTAAAAGGCATAGTGGTCCAGTGGATAAGGACACCACCTTGCAGTGCAAGGGATGCCAGTTCAATCCCTGGCCTGGGAAGATTCCACGTGCCATGGAGCAGCTGGAACGATGTGTCCAACTACCAAGCCGGAGCTCTGGAGCGCATGTGCCCAGAGCTGGTGCTCTGCAGCAAGAGAGGCCACTGCGATGGGAGGCCCACACAGGTCAAAGAACAAAGATAGATGAAAACAAATAAATGAAAGACCAATAGAAGTGCCCCCCCCCAACCAAAGAAAATAAAAGGCATAAGTTTTCCCTTACTTAAAAGGGAAAAATTGTATGTGTGAGTGCATATTTAATATCTGTTAGGTACCATATAAACACAGTAATCAATTATATAGTGTCAGTAAGTCTGGAATATATGTCCTTTTATTAAAAATTATATAGCTTTTCCTTAAATGTGATAGTTCTATTGACTTATTTTTATATTGAATTATTTTTTAGTAAGAAATGATATGCATACCAGAGGATGCATAAGATCTATACAGTAAAGCATGTTTAACTATACAGCAATATGAGTTTATGTATATGTAGATAGCCATGCAACTATATATTGATACTAACATTACTAGCACCCTCTATGTTTCTATTTAATGAAATTTAATAAACAGGTAAAACTAATTGATGGTGATAAGTCCACAGGCTTTTGATACATTTTGTCACAAGTTAATCAGTGAACTTCTTAGTGATACCAAAGGCTTCATGGTCTTATTACAACATTTTTCCAAAAATTTTCACTTTTATTATAACCTATAAATCCCTGAACCTAGTACACACAAATTCTGAAGTACTGCAGTAAATGGAACTTGCGTAAACAAATGAAAATGCAATTCTCAACTATTTTATATTGTAGAAATCCTACTCTTTCTTAAAGGAAAACTTATACTTTAGTGACATAGGACCATCTCACCAAACAAACAAGTTATGGTACAAATGATAATCCATATTTTGACTATCAGTGAATTAATATGTTGAAAAGACTGAAGGCAAAAGGAGAAGAGGGCAGAAGAGGATGAGATGGTTCAATGTCATCACTAACTCAATGGGCATGAATTTGAGCAAACTCCCAGAGATACTAAAGGACAGGGAAGCCTAGCATGCTGCACTCCATGGGGTTGATAAATGTCAGACAGAGCCTAGTGACTGAACAACAAATTATTATTTATATTAACTTTTAGATAAAACTCTAAGTAGAAATTATTTTTTCCAAAGAGAGTTTAGCATAACCTAAAAGGATGCACACCCCCCTTCAAAGACCTTTAGTGCATTGCTTATTCCATTAGTGAAGCCCTTTGCAAATTAAAGTCATATGATTCATTTTTGTACCTCCAGTCATGTACCCACCATGTTATCTGGTTGGAACCCAGGAAGTCATATTGTAAACTGTCTACCTGATTGACTGAATCAATGGAGTCAGTCAGTCAATCAGTCAGTAATTGAGCAAATGCAGAATGGTAGGACTCACAACATGTCAGTTGGGCAACATAATCAAAGAGGACATGGCATAGGTATCAACATTTTCCTAATATTTCTAAATTTAACAAAATACCACTGTAGGGAAGCAAATCTTGAATGCTGGCATTTTTGTTTAGTACTTATCATTTGGAGATTTACTTGACTTTTACATAGGTCTTTCACAACAGATCATATTTCCCCCAAATCTCTCTTAGAATAGTGATTCTGGAAAGTGGCCTTCAGGATTAGGGTCAGGACTATATATTGATACTAACATTACTAGCACCCTCTATGTTTCTATTTAATGAAATTTAATAAACAGGTAAAACTAATTGATGGTGATAAGTCCACAGGCTTTTGATACATTTTGTCACAAGTTAATCAGTGAACTTCTTAGTGATACCAAAGGCTTCATGGTCTTATTACAACATTTTTCCAAAAATTTTCACTTTTATTATAACCTATAAATCCCTGAACCTAGTACACACAAATTCTGAAGTACTGCAGTAAATGGAACTTGCGTAAACAAATGAAAATGCAATTCTCAACTATTTTATATTGTAGAAATCCTACTCTTTCTTAAAGGAAAACTTATACTTTAGTGACATAGGACCATCTCACCAAACAAACAAGTTATGGTACAAATGATAATCCATATTTTGACTATCAGTGAATTAATATGTTGAAAAGACTGAAGGCAAAAGGAGAAGAGGGCAGAAGAGGATGAGATGGTTCAATGTCATCACTAACTCAATGGGCATGAATTTGAGCAAACTCCCAGAGATACTAAAGGACAGGGAAGCCTAGCATGCTGCACTCCATGGGGTTGATAAATGTCAGACAGAGCCTAGTGACTGAACAACAAATTATTATTTATATTAACTTTTAGATAAAACTCTAAGTAGAAATTATTTTTTCCAAAGAGAGTTTAGCATAACCTAAAAGGATGCACACCCCACTTCAAAGACCTTTAGTGCATTGCTTATTCCATTAGTGAAGCCCTTTGCAAATTAAAGTCATATGATTCATTTTTGTACCTCCAGTCATGTACCCACCATGTTATCTGGTTGGAACCCAGGAAGTCATATTGTAAACTGTCTACCTGATTGACTGAATCAATGGAGTCAGTCAGTCAATCAGTCAGTAATTGAGCAAATGCAGAATGGTAGGACTCACAACATGTCAGTTGGGCAACATAATCAAAGAGGACATGGCATAGGTATCAACATTTTCCTAATATTTCTAAATTTAACAAAATACCACTGTAGGGAAGCAAATCTTGAATGCTGGCATTTTTGTTTAGTACTTATCATTTGGAGATTTACTTGACTTTTACATAGGTCTTTCACAACAGATCATATTTCCCCCAAATCTCTCTTAGAATAGTGATTCCCTGGAAAGTGGCCTTCAGGATTAGGGTCAGGACTAAAGTTCATGCTGACCAGGTCTGACTACACACCATATACTGGGTTAACGAAGGAGTTACCAAACATGGTACAGGTGCCCTTGCAGGATGATTTCTTTATGGGATCAACTAACATAAGCCAAGAGAAAGTAATTCACACTGTTTTCATCTCAAAAAGAAAACATAGTAAGTCACTTTTATAAGGGCATTAAATCGAATAAGGGCAGAAATGCTAAAAGTAGAACAAAGACATATTTCAAAACATATTTATACAGCAGAAACATTATTGAATTTTACCATAATCTGTGGATAAAACCACTTTTCTGTCTGGAAAACAATCGTTACCTTAAGAACACATCTATGTGCATGACAGGAAATCTTAAAAAACAAATAAGGAGAAAAGAGGGATTGTATTCTGCCAACCTGGGAGGCTGGGAAGAAAGCTACACTGAGGGAATCTGTTATGTCAGCTGAGCAAGTGTGCATTTAGTGCTTACCCACTCCAGGCAAGTTTGTGAACCACAGATGGCCTTTTAGAGCAATCCTTCACTTGCAGCAATTACGGCAGGGGTGGTGTGGGGAAGGGAGTGGATATCTAAGACATATACAGTGAGCTGTTGCTCATTCATGTTGACCATGTGACTTACATCACAGATTCAAAAAATGAGTGTAGATTTAACCAGATTATCTTTGTACACAAATTTAAATATATGGCCTAGATCAGGGTTTGGAATATTCCACAAATTAAGACAAAAATAATAAACTTGTATCAGTATATTGTTTTTTAAAGATTTTTTGGATGTGAACCATTTTTAAAGTTTTTATTAAATTTCTTATAATACTGTTTCTGTTTTATGTTTTGTTTTTTTGTCTGCAAGGTATATGGAATCTTACCTCCCAAACCAGAGATCAAATTTATATCCTCTTCATTGAATGATGGTCCATTTCTACTGTAGGGAAGCAAATCTTGAATGCTGGCATTTTTGTTTAGTACTTATCATTTGGAGATTTACTTGACTTTTACATAGGTCTTTCACAACAGATCATATTTCCCCCAAATCTCTCTTAGAATAGTGATTCCCTGGAAAGTGGCCTTCAGGATTAGGGTCAGGACTAAAGTTCATGCTGACCAGGTCTGACTACACACCATATACTGGGTTAACGAAGGAGTTACCAAACATGGTACAGGTGCCCTTGCAGGATGATTTCTTTATGGGATCAACTAACATAAGCCAAGAGAAAGTAATTCACACTGTTTTCATCTCAAAAAGAAAACATAGTAAGTCACTTTTATAAGGGCATTAAATCGAATAAGGGCAGAAATGCTAAAAGTAGAACAAAGACATATTTCAAAACATATTTATACAGCAGAAACATTATTGAATTTTACCATAATCTGTGGATAAAACCACTTTTCTGTCTGGAAAACAATCGTTACCTTAAGAACACATCTATGTGCATGACAGGAAATCTTAAAAAACAAATAAGGAGAAAAGAGGGATTGTATTCTGCCAACCTGGGAGGCTGGGAAGAAAGCTACACTGAGGGAATCTGTTATGTCAGCTGAGCAAGTGTGCATTTAGTGCTTACCCACTCCAGGCAAGTTTGTGAACCACAGATGGCCTTTTAGAGCAATCCTTCACTTGCAGCAATTACGGCAGGGGTGGTGTGGGGAAGGGAGTGGATATCTAAGACATATACAGTGAGCTGTTGCTCATTCATGTTGACCATGTGACTTACATCACAGATTCAAAAAATGAGTGTAGATTTAACCAGATTATCTTTGTACACAAATTTAAATATATGGCCTAGATCAGGGTTTGGAATATTCCACAAATTAAGACAAAAATAATAAACTTGTATCAGTATATTGTTTTTTAAAGATTTTTTTGATGTGAACCATTTTTAAAGTTTTTATTAAATTTCTTATAATACTGTTTCTGTTTTATGTTTTGTTTTTTTGTCTGCAAGGTATATGGAATCTTACCTCCCAAACCAGAGATCAAATTTATATCCTCTTCATTGAAAGGCAAAATTGCAACCACTGGACCACCAGAGAAATCCCTGTATCAGTGCATTTTAACAGGGAAAGTAGAAATATCACTATGCTTTCTCTGCTCATGCTAATAAGAAAGCATCTTCTGAATCTATGAAAATATATGGATTACACATTTCCTATATAGGGTACAGGTAATTAAACTGCAAGTAGTCACAGTAATGTAAAGAGAGTGAATGTCATAAAATCAGAAAGTTACTCAGTTTTTTTCACTCAAAAAAAAAAATGTAGATGCTATGTCTTTCACTTGCTTTGATCATCCTCATGATTTACTAACTTCATGATTTACTTACGAGAAAACAGATGGGAAGAAAGATCTAAATCTTTGTCTTAGTTTGATGCATTAATTTAAAGATTCCCTTTGGGTAATACAACAGCATTTTAAGTTAAAACATCCAGTCTTCTAGTTTTCCAGTGCCCTGCTCTGCTCCTCTGGGATACAAGCAAGGAACACAGCTCACGGTGGTGGCAGAAGAATTGATCTAGAGCTAAGTGCCTCGCCAAGTGCTTTGTTATCTCACTCATCTCAGTTTGAGAAAAGCTAGTCTGGTTTTCCCCATGAACCAGATGCCCATGGAGGTGAGCCATTACCATCTCAGGACTTCTCCTGACTTCTGATACTGTAGTGAGATAAGTTTATACCTGTGATTTTCTTTTCCTTTCAGTTGGTCAGGACTCAGTTGTACATATGGTCCCCGGCTTATGACTACTCACCTTACAATTCTTTGACTTTACAACAGTGGGGAAGTGATTTACATTCAGTAGAAATTGTGGTTCAAATTTTGAGTTGATATTTTCCAGAGCTAGTGATATGTGGCAATGCACTCTCTCATGATGCTGGGCATGGGCAGGGAGCCACGGTTCTCAGTTCACCATGTGATCAGGAGGGGAAACAACCCACACACTGCCATGCTGTACTCATCCAACAATTCTGTTTTTTCACTTTCAGTATAGTATTCTATAAATTATATGAGATATTCAACATTTTATTCTAAAATAGGTTTTTGATTAGATATTTGATTTTGTTCAACTATAGGCCCATGTACGTGTTCTGAGCACATTTAATAAGCTAGGTTAAGCTATGATGCTTGAGAGGTTAGGTGTATCAAATACATTTTCAACTTATAATATTTTCCATTTATGATGGGTTTATTGAGACATAAACCCATCAAAATCATGGGAGATCTGTACTCCCTCTTGATATGGCACCTTGGTTTTTGAGGTTTCTGAAGGATACTTGGAACAACTGCTGTGACCTCCATCTATCCCATGACTGAAAACATCTCAACTCAGATCCTTGGATCTGAATTATGTGCCACATGCCTCAACCCAACACAATGAAAAGACCACAAGTCCTTGATTACACCTACATTTTCCTACAGAAATATCTGAGTTTTGTTCATTGTATGCAAGATCTGAGGCCTAATCTGTCTAACCTTCTGCTAAATCATGCTGCCTGCAAAGTTTACTTGATCTAACTAATCTCCAAGTAAGTTACAAGAAACCTGTGAGGCCATCTCTTCCCAGAGCAAAAGCCCAGAAGAGGCAGTAGGCACCCATGTGTCTCAGCGCTGCAGGGTCATACCAGCCAACAGAAATAGCTATGCAGAATGAAGCTCTCCCTGGCCTTACTTCCACATTCTCAAAAGCAAGTGAGTACATCTAATTGGCAGAATCTAATTCACATCCAGAAACTTTTGTGGTAATGAAATCTGGAAATGATATCTTTTAATCTTCTAGCTTCTGCAATAGAGGAAGACAGACTAGGAGGTGAGTAAAACAACCATATCCATTTCAAGTAACCCCATAATTACTCTCACTCTTACAATTTTACATAGATTTATGTCTAACTAAGAAGTCTACTTTGGGGAATTTTTTGGACCCTCCTAATGGGAACTTAGGTCTCATATCACTCATAAGGAAATTTTCACTTTATAGGAATAAAAGACATTAACAATTATTATTACTTCCTTTGGGGAAACAACCCACACACTGCCATGCTGTACTCATCCAACAATTCTGTTTTTTCACTTTCAGTATAGTATTCTATAAATTATATGAGATATTCAACATTTTATTCTAAAATAGGTTTTTGATTAGATATTTGATTTTGTTCAACTATAGGCCCATGTACGTGTTCTGAGCACATTTAATAAGCTAGGTTAAGCTATGATGCTTGAGAGGTTAGGTGTATCAAATACATTTTCAACTTATAATATTTTCCATTTATGATGGGTTTATTGAGACATAAACCCATCAAAATCATGGGAGATCTGTACTCCCTCTTGATATGGCACCTTGGTTTTTGAGGTTTCTGAAGGATACTTGGAACAACTGCTGTGACCTCCATCTATCCCATGACTGAAAACATCTCAACTCAGATCCTTGGATCTGAATTATGTGCCACATGCCTCAACCCAACACAATGAAAAGACCACAAGTCCTTGATTACACCTACATTTTCCTACAGAAATATCTGAGTTTTGTTCATTGTATGCAAGATCTGAGGCCTAATCTGTCTAACCTTCTGCTAAATCATGCTGCCTGCAAAGTTTACTTGATCTAACTAATCTCCAAGTAAGTTACAAGAAACCTGTGAGGCCATCTCTTCCCAGAGCAAAAGCCCAGAAGAGGCAGTAGGCACCCATGTGTCTCAGCGCTGCAGGGTCATACCAGCCAACAGAAATAGCTATGCAGAATGAAGCTCTCCCTGGCCTTACTTCCACATTCTCAAAAGCAAGTGAGTACATCTAATTGGCAGAATCTAATTCACATCCAGAAACTTTTGTGGTAATGAAATCTGGAAATGATATCTTTTAATCTTCTAGCTTCTGCAATAGAGGAAGACAGACTAGGAGGTGAGTAAAACAACCATATCCATTTCAAGTAACCCCATAATTACTCTCACTCTTACAATTTTACATAGATTTATGTCTAACTAAGAAGTCTACTTTGGGGAATTTTTTGGACCCTCCTAATGGGAACTTAGGTCTCATATCACTCATAAGGAAATTTTCACTTTATAGGAATAAAAGACATTAACAATTATTATTACTTCCTTTGGGGAATATGCCAAAGAGCCAACAAGTCTTCTCTATTAAGGTATCTTCAAGTTTCATACACAGGAAGAATGACTAGCCTAGGCAAATTTCAGGCCTTCTTCTTTGGGTCTCTCTAATGCTTCCTTATCTGTTTAGGGAGTGGTTTACCCTTTTATTCAAAAGCTTAGAATGGAGCTTGGGCTTGGACTTTTGCCCAGAAAGGCCTAATGTGATGACGCCCCAGAGGTATTTTAAGTTTTCAGCCTCTTCAGTTCCCTGGAGACTAAAACAGCCCTCTATTTCCTAAATGGAATGGCCTCCAATTTTTGATTTTCCAGACTCTCAACAATACTCTTTCTTATATTTGCATATAATCTGGCTTACAAGCAAATATTGCTTAGATTCAAATTTTTCCATGTCCAGAGAGAAGGCTCAGGGCAATATATTTAAAATTTTTTCCAGAAGACAACATAACATAGATGTCAAGGGCAGAGGTTCTGCAGCCAGACTGCCTGAGTTCAATGACTACTCCATGATTAGGTGTGTTATCTGGGGTAACTTTGTTCTGCATTTTCCTCATTTGTATAATGAGGTGAAAGAACACATAGGACTTCTGTGAAGATTAGTCAATATATGTGGAGTTCTTAGAACACCGTCTGGCTCTATAATAGTAAGCGAAAACAATTCTTCCTCCTATTTTTTTTTTTAAATAGGGCATTCTGAAGTCTCTTTTGGTGTCCAAAACTTTGCATAGTGACGCAAATATTCAAAAGATAGTGTGATCTTAAAACCAGAAAGGACCCTATGGGGCTCCTGAGTTAAACGCCTTTCTATGTTCCCCATTTCTTGACCTTCTTGACTTACAAACTACTGATTCCGTTTCTAATCAGGAAAGGGAGGGGATGCAGAAACAAGGGAGTATCCCTCAGGAAACAACAGTGCAGCTTGGGACAGAATTCTAGTTGTCTCAAGGGATACTCAGAACAATATCTTCAAGTTCTTCTGCAGAACTAAAACCCTCAACAAAAGGAAAATGCTCGAGAGAAAAGGTCCCAGTTTGATAACCTCAGAAAGCTCATCAGGACACCACCTGAAGGCCGATTGAAAGAATGCAGACCAGTATATACCCTCAACCACATTAGCAACTCTGCTCTGGAAACAGTGCTAAAAAACTCCTCACCAAATTCCCCCATGTTGGGACACACAATTTTGAGGGGCACAAGCCTGCTGTGTCTGCCTGTGTCTGGCAAAGCAATAAGACCATTTTTTTTCTACTCTACCCAAAACTCTGTCTCCAGATTCAACTGGGCACCAGTGCATGAGGGGCTGAGATTTTGGCATCAGTCTGGCTTAGAAAAAAAAAAGTTTTCATTTAGGGCTGAATACACATCACTGCTACTTGTTAATTTTTCTTTCAAACAAAAGATGTATTGAGAAAGATGTATCAAGTTCTGTGTCTTATGGCCTTTAACCTGCACAATAATCTTCTCAGAATACGCATCATCTCCATTTTACAGATGATAATGCTACAGAGAATAGAAAAAAAAGTCCAAAATGGTGGTGGCTAAAAGACAGACAAAGAGGGAGCTGGGCTTCCCTGGTGGTCCAGTGGGTAAAGAGTTCACCTTGCAGTTTAAGGGGCACCAGTTCGATCCCTGGCCTAGGAAGATCCCACATGCTGAGGAACAACTGGGCCGGTGTGTGCAATTATGAGCCAGCGCTCTGGAGAGACAGGCCACTGCAATAGGAGGTCCACACATGCCAAAGGATAAAAAACATGGATGAAAAATAAATGATGACTTAGAGGCAAAAAAAAAAAAAAGACAAAGAAAATGGAAAAAGTTCATGAAAAGGGAACAATGGAGAACCTCAGGTGAAACAACATGACCCCTTGATCAGTGATGGGTGCCAGTCCTAATTTGCATAGGGCAGACTGAGGGTGGAGGTGGAGGAAAGAAGAAGTATGAAAAGTGGGACCCAAGACTGGTTGAGGCCTCTCCTTTGGGGTCAGTCCACCCTTACTGCTGGAGGCTGTACTATCCTTTGTTTACCAAATAAAACTCTGAGCTGTAACCAAGCTGTAACACTGGTCTGCCATTTCAAATCTTTGGGAGACTGAAGTGAGGAAATAAAGCAATCTCTCAACAAAAGGAAAATGCTCGAGAGAAAAGGTCCCAGTTTGATAACCTCAGAAAGCTCATCAGGACACCACCTGAAGGCCGATTGAAAGAATGCAGACCAGTATATACCCTCAACCACATTAGCAACTCTGCTCTGGAAACAGTGCTAAAAAACTCCTCACCAAATTCCCCCATGTTGGGACACACAATTTTGAGGGGCACAAGCCTGCTGTGTCTGCCTGTGTCTGGCAAAGCAATAAGACCATTTTTTTTCTACTCTACCCAAAACTCTGTCTCCAGATTCAACTGGGCACCAGTGCATGAGGGGCTGAGATTTTGGCATCAGTCTGGCTTAGAAAAAAAAAAGTTTTCATTTAGGGCTGAATACACATCACTGCTACTTGTTAATTTTTCTTTCAAACAAAAGATGTATTGAGAAAGATGTATCAAGTTCTGTGTCTTATGGCCTTTAACCTGCACAATAATCTTCTCAGAATACGCATCATCTCCATTTTACAGATGATAATGCTACAGAGAATAGAAAAAAAAGTCCAAAATGGTGGTGGCTAAAAGACAGACAAAGAGGGAGCTGGGCTTCCCTGGTGGTCCAGTGGGTAAAGAGTTCACCTTGCAGTTTAAGGGGCACCAGTTCGATCCCTGGCCTAGGAAGATCCCACATGCTGAGGAACAACTGGGCCGGTGTGTGCAATTATGAGCCAGCGCTCTGGAGAGACAGGCCACTGCAATAGGAGGTCCACACATGCCAAAGGATAAAAAACATGGATGAAAAATAAATGATGACTTAGAGGCAAAAAAAAAAAAAAAGACAAAGAAAATGGAAAAAGTTCATGAAAAGGGAACAATGGAGAACCTCAGGTGAAACAACATGACCCCTTGATCAGTGATGGGTGCCAGTCCTAATTTGCATAGGGCAGACTGAGGGTGGAGGTGGAGGAAAGAAGAAGTATGAAAAGTGGGACCCAAGACTGGTTGAGGCCTCTCCTTTGGGGTCAGTCCACCCTTACTGCTGGAGGCTGTACTATCCTTTGTTTACCAAATAAAACTCTGAGCTGTAACCAAGCTGTAACACTGGTCTGCCATTTCAAATCTTTGGGAGACTGAAGTGAGGAAATAAAGCAATCTCTCAACAATACGATAAGCGCACAAAGAAGTTAGGTCCTTTTTTATGAATAAGGTCTAATAAAGTAAGTAAGTGACTAGGATTCAAGCCTATATCCGTCTGAGTTCAAGTCCAAAGTCTTTTTCCACTGCTTTGTACTGCCTCTCTAAATAATAACAAATCTCCAGAGTTATCTACAGCTTATAAAGCAATTTCACATATATTATTTCATTTAATTTACTTCCAAAAACTCCATGCAACCTACCATCAGAGCCATTTAGCTGCAGGTAACAGAGAGCCTGAATGGCAGTAGTTTAATCAAACAGAGAGGGTGGACCCAGGACCCAGGCTCCTTCTGTCTTTTCCCTCCACAATTCTAGGCATGTTGACTCTTCAATCTTAAGTTTGTCATCTTGTGTTTGCAAAATGTTTCTCATAGCTTGGGGCAAAACACGGCAGGTGCAGGTAGTTGGAGCAGATGCTGGCAAGGGAAGAAAGTAAACAGAATTTACTTCTTCTATAAAGGAGAAGAGAAAAAAAAAAAAAAAAACCGTCCCTAGAGACATATCAGTCACAGGATAATACCCAGTCACAAAGAAGACTAGGAAGATAAACAATTAACTTTTCACAGGCTCTCTAGTGGAAGGCAGGACAAAGCGAAGGAAGTTAGAATAGTTCTTAGAAGTGAGACAACAGTAGTTGTCACTCCTGTGTGTTATTGCAGAAATTTCTCAAATGAGGTCACAGAGGCAGAGAAATTGTGACTTGTCCAATGTCCTAGAGAGAGAAGCATTCACTGCCTTGGTGGTTTTAAAGTCTCTTATCCTTATTCTATCAAATATTCACTGTATTTCAAAGCATAATAAGTAGGCATTGTTTCTCAGTTTTCCGGATGAACACTAAGAAGAATGGTCCTTATATTCAACAAAGGATAGTACAGCCTCCAGGAGTAAGGGTGGACTGACCCCAAAGGAGAGGCCTCAACCAGTCTTGGGTCCCACTTTTCATTTATTTATTTATTTATTTATTTTGGTGGGGATGGGGTGGGGAGGGAGGGGAGCAGGCGGGCCACTTCTATTGGTCTTTCATTTGTCCATTTTCATCCATCTTTGTTCTTTGGCCCATGTGGGTCTCCCATCACGGTGGCCTCTGTCGTCACAGAGCACCGGCTCTGGGCGCATGCGCTCCAGAGCTCGGGCTCAGTAATGGGACATATCAGTCCAGCCGCTCCGCGGCACATGGGATCTTCCCAGGCCAAGGATCGAACCGGCGCCCCTTGCACTGCAAGGGGGTGTCTTTACCCACTGGACCACCAGGGAAGCCCTGGGGGGTATTATTCATTTCATAATTTATACCACTTTTTTTCCCAAAAACAATGAGAACTGTAATAAAATGTACATATCTAATAATGTTGCATAAATTGAAATAAAAAATATGATGAAGAAAAGAAATAAAAAGCTAACCACAAGGGCACTTGTTTGCAAAGGCTCCTTCTGTCTTTTCCTCCACAATTCTAGGCATGTTGACTCTTCAATCTTAAGTTTGTCATCTTGTGTTTGCAAAATGTTTCTCATAGCTTGGGGCAAAACACGGCAGGTGCAGGTAGTTGGAGCAGATGCTGGCAAGGGAAGAAAGTAAACAGAATTTACTTCTTCTATAAAGGAGAAGAGAAAAAAAAAAAAAAAAACCGTCCCTAGAGACATATCAGTCACAGGATAATACCCAGTCACAAAGAAGACTAGGAAGATAAACAATTAACTTTTCACAGGCTCTCTAGTGGAAGGCAGGACAAAGCGAAGGAAGTTAGAATAGTTCTTAGAAGTGAGACAACAGTAGTTGTCACTCCTGTGTGTTATTGCAGAAATTTCTCAAATGAGGTCACAGAGGCAGAGAAATTGTGACTTGTCCAATGTCCTAGAGAGAGAAGCATTCACTGCCTTGGTGGTTTTAAAGTCTCTTATCCTTATTCTATCAAATATTCACTGTATTTCAAAGCATAATAAGTAGGCATTGTTTCTCAGTTTTCCGGATGAACACTAAGAAGAATGGTCCTTATATTCAACAAAGGATAGTACAGCCTCCAGGAGTAAGGGTGGACTGACCCCAAAGGAGAGGCCTCAACCAGTCTTGGGTCCCACTTTTCATTTATTTATTTATTTATTTATTTTGGTGGGGATGGGGTGGGGAGGGAGGGGAGCAGGCGGGCCACTTCTATTGGTCTTTCATTTGTCCATTTTCATCCATCTTTGTTCTTTGGCCCATGTGGGTCTCCCATCACGGTGGCCTCTGTCGTCACAGAGCACCGGCTCTGGGTGCATGCGCTCCAGAGCTCCAGCTCGATCATTGGACACACCCGTCCAGCCGCTCCGCAGCACGTGGGATCTTCCCAGGCCAGGGATCGAACTGGCACCCCTTGCACTGCAAGGGGGTGTCTTTACCCACTGGACCACCAGGGAAGCCCTGGGGGGTATTATTCATTTCATAATTTATACCACTTTTTTTCCCAAAAACAATGAGAACTGTAATAAAATGTACATATCTAATAATGTTGCATAAATTGAAATAAAAAATATGATGAAGAAAAGAAATAAAAAGCTAACCACAAGGGCTACAGAATTACTGAGATTAATTTTTAAATATTATACATGACTTGATACCTAAAGGGAAGAAAGAACCAAAACCAAATGGGTGGGCTTCCCCGGGCTTCCCCTGGTGGTCCAGTGGATAAGGACACCGCCTTTCAGTTCAAGGGGCGCCGGTTCGAGCCCTGGCCTGGGAAGATCCCATGTGCCGCGGAGCAGCTGGACCGATGTGTCCAATCACCGAGCCGGAGCTCTGAGCGCATGCGCCCAGAGCCAGCGCTCTGCAACGACAGAGGCCACCACGGTGGGAGGCCCACAGGAGCCAAAGAACAAAGACAGATGAAAATAGAGAAATGAAAGACCAATAGAAGTGGCCTGCCGGCTCCCCTCCCTCCCCAACCCGACCCCCACCCAAAAAATAAATAAATCTTTAAAAAAAAGAAAAAAACCAAATGGGTTTACATGACTTCCCTTATACTCTAGAACCTAGAGGAAAACAGTCAAACTTTCAAAGACAAACTCTTTTCTATAATTTAATTTTTAAAAATTAAAAATAATTTATGTGCTCTAATTTAACATAAGGTTAGAACCTAGAATGATTAAAGAAATGGCTGGCAGTATGTTTCCTATACTATCTTCTGAAGGCATTACTTCTCTCAGTCAGGCTTTCTTTTTTTACAGACATTTGAACCTTAATTACAAAAGTAATACATGCTCAGTGGGAACACATACACACACACACACATTCACGCACAAAAAAAAGAAAAAACAGTGCACCCATATGGGTCTCCCATCACGGTGGCCTCTGTCGTCACAGAGCACCGGCTCTGGGCGCATGCGCTCCAGAGCTCGGGCTCAGTAATGGGACATATCAGTCCAGCCGCTCCGCGGCACATGGGATCTTCCCAGGCCAAGGATCGAACCGGCGCCCCTTGCACTGCAAGGGGGTGTCTTTACCCACTGGACCACCAGGGAAGCCCTGGGGGGTATTATTCATTTCATAATTTATACCACTTTTTTTCCCAAAAACAATGAGAACTGTAATAAAATGTACATATCTAATAATGTTGCATAAATTGAAATAAAAAATATGATGAAGAAAAGAAATAAAAAGCTAACCACAAGGGCTACAGAATTACTGAGATTAATTTTTAAATATTATACATGACTTGATACCTAAAGGGAAGAAAGAACCAAAACCAAATGGGTGGGCTTCCCCGGGCTTCCCCTGGTGGTCCAGTGGATAAGGACACCGCCTTTCAGTTCAAGGGGCGCCGGTTCGAGCCCTGGCCTGGGAAGATCCCATGTGCCGCGGAGCAGCTGGACCGATGTGTCCAATCACCGAGCCGGAGCTCTGAGCGCATGCGCCCAGAGCCAGCGCTCTGCAACGACAGAGGCCACCACGGTGGGAGGCCCACAGGAGCCAAAGAACAAAGACAGATGAAAATAGAGAAATGAAAGACCAATAGAAGTGGCCTGCCGGCTCCCCTCCCTCCCCAACCCGACCCCCACCCAAAAAATAAATAAATCTTTAAAAAAAAGAAAAAAACCAAATGGGTTTACATGACTTCCCTTATACTCTAGAACCTAGAGGAAAACAGTCAAACTTTCAAAGACAAACTCTTTTCTATAATTTAATTTTTAAAAATTAAAAATAATTTATGTGCTCTAATTTAACATAAGGTTAGAACCTAGAATGATTAAAGAAATGGCTGGCAGTATGTTTCCTATACTATCTTCTGAAGGCATTACTTCTCTCAGTCAGGCTTTCTTTTTTTACAGACATTTGAACCTTAATTACAAAAGTAATACATGCTCAGTGGGAACACATACACACACACACACATGCACGCACACAGAAACAGATAAAATGGAAAGAGAAATAAACCACCTCTAATCTTACCACCCAGAAGTAAGTGTTTACACGTTTTTGCATGTATCCAGCCAATATTTTTTCATGCATAAAATGAATATTTTTCTTTATGAAATGCTACTGCACTGGATATGCTATCTTTATGTCTGATTTTTCATTTATTAATGTATTAAAAACACTATCCTTAATTAATAACACCACATAACACGTTTCTTAGTTTCACTTTCATATTACACTATATGGATCTACATCACAGTGTTTAACCAATTTTTTAATTTTAGACTTCTGGGTTTATAATTTTCCCTTATTATAACTACTAAGGTTATACAATACACTTTTGCTTACATTTCTGATAAATTATGAGAAGTGCAATTGCTATGTCAAAGTACTGGAGCATTTTTAAACCTTTTGTCACATACTGTAAAATTGATCTCTAGAAATTTATCCTGTCACCATCTCACCTAGGCTTCTGACAGGAGCTGGATAGCAGACAATCTGAATTATACTCTCTGATGAGTCCTACCATGACGCACTACCATGACATTTGAAACAACCTCCCCATTCTCTGACCTGAAGTTTGGAGGTGAGATGGAAAGTCTCGTTCTGGGAATCAGAACATATGGGTTCTGACTGGAGTATTCTTATCTGCTCTATCTATTTAATTAGTTGTTATGAAGATCAGATGAGATAACATACATGAACATTCTTTATAAAAGTCATAGACCTTTGTAATCGTAAGGAATTGCTAATTCAACAAGGGCATTCGTCTACAGATATCTCAGAAGAAGATATTTATCTTCACCACAAATGAGAAAAAACTAAATGACTCTGCCTGCTAATGCTCTTAGAGATGGAAGTGCATGTTCTCAGGATTTATGTGCTCTAATTTAACATAAGGTTAGAACCTAGAATGATTAAAGAAATGGCTGGCAGTATGTTTCCTATACTATCTTCTGAAGGCATTACTTCTCTCAGTCAGGCTTTCTTTTTTTACAGACATTTGAACCTTAATTACAAAAGTAATACATGCTCAGTGGGAACACATACACACACACACACATGCACGCACACAGAAACAGATAAAATGGAAAGAGAAATAAACCACCTCTAATCTTACCACCCAGAAGTAAGTGTTTACACGTTTTTGCATGTATCCAGCCAATATTTTTTCATGCATAAAATGAATATTTTTCTTTATGAAATGCTACTGCACTGGATATGCTATCTTTATGTCTGATTTTTCATTTATTAATGTATTAAAAACACTATCCTTAATTAATAACACCACATAACACGTTTCTTAGTTTCACTTTCATATTACACTATATGGATCTACATCACAGTGTTTAACCAATTTTTTAATTTTAGACTTCTGGGTTTATAATTTTCCCTTATTATAACTACTAAGGTTATACAATACACTTTTGCTTACATTTCTGATAAATTATGAGAAGTGCAATTGCTATGTCAAAGTACTGGAGCATTTTTAAACCTTTTGTCACATACTGTAAAATTGATCTCTAGAAATTTATCCTGTCACCATCTCACCTAGGCTTCTGACAGGAGCTGGATAGCAGACAATCTGAATTATACTCTCTGATGAGTCCTACCATGACGCACTACCATGACATTTGAAACAACCTCCCCATTCTCTGACCTGAAGTTTGGAGGTGAGATGGAAAGTCTCGTTCTGGGAATCAGAACATATGGGTTCTGACTGGAGTATTCTTATCTGCTCTATCTATTTAATTAGTTGTTATGAAGATCAGATGAGATAACATACATGAACATTCTTTATAAAAGTCATAGACCTTTGTAATCGTAAGGAATTGCTAATTCAACAAGGGCATTCGTCTACAGATATCTCAGAAGAAGATATTTATCTTCACCACAAATGAGAAAAAACTAAATGACTCTGCCTGCTAATGCTCTTAGAGATGGAATTGCATGTTCTCAGGACTGTTTGCATCTCTTTTTGCTTTATTTTTTAGGAAATATTTAAACAAATGTGAATACATGCTCAATTGTATCGGTTTTTCACCAAGTGTTGCTCTGTCAGTGATTTTCTCATACAGCTTAAAGGCAAATGGATATTTGAAGACAATACAAAAGAGAAAAGAGGTAGCTCTTTACCCTTTTTTGACCAACAGGAAGCAATAGAGCCTGGTGTTCAAGAAATGGTCTACAATTCCTGGCAATAAATACTGTGTTTTCATTATTTTAAAATTATATATCGAGTACATTAAAAAGTCACTGAATCTGTTTAAACAAGATTATTCTTCTCATTGATTCCACATCCATTTTCAAGTGAAATTACCATTATTATCATTGTCTTCTCCAAAAGCTTTAGCCTGCTTTTTCTATTTATAATATCAAATAAGATAGCATGTTAGAATGATTTGTCCAATGTAAATTATAGTGAATAGTCAAAATAGCAAAAGTATGTGACTGTGGTGATAAAGAGCGCCTTAAACTTTATCAGGAGCTTTAAACAGGAAAGCCCCATGCCAACAATAATTCTCAATAGCTTTGTTTTAGTAAGTTGGTCAGAACACGAATATCATTTAATGTCATTTCTGGTGTCTATCCATTTGGCAGAGAGTGTCAGAGTGGATTCCTTTTCTGACAAAATTTGACTCTTGACATCAAAGAATTAATAGCATTGAGTTCAGGAGCATTGAGAGTTCAGGCCTACCATGACGCACTACCATGACATTTGAAACAACCTCCCCATTCTCTGACCTGAAGTTTGGAGGTGAGATGGAAAGTCTCGTTCTGGGAATCAGAACATATGGGTTCTGACTGGAGTATTCTTATCTGCTCTATCTATTTAATTAGTTGTTATGAAGATCAGATGAGATAACATACATGAACATTCTTTATAAAAGTCATAGACCTTTGTAATCGTAAGGAATTGCTAATTCAACAAGGGCATTCGTCTACAGATATCTCAGAAGAAGATATTTATCTTCACCACAAATGAGAAAAAACTAAATGACTCTGCCTGCTAATGCTCTTAGAGATGGAATTGCATGTTCTCAGGACTGTTTGCATCTCTTTTTGCTTTATTTTTTAGGAAATATTTAAACAAATGTGAATACATGCTCAATTGTATCGGTTTTTCACCAAGTGTTGCTCTGTCAGTGATTTTCTCATACAGCTTAAAGGCAAATGGATATTTGAAGACAATACAAAAGAGAAAAGAGGTAGCTCTTTACCCTTTTTTGACCAACAGGAAGCAATAGAGCCTGGTGTTCAAGAAATGGTCTACAATTCCTGGCAATAAATACTGTGTTTTCATTATTTTAAAATTATATATCGAGTACTTTAAAAAAGTCACTGAATCTGTTTAAACAAGATTATTCTTCTCATTGATTCCACATCCATTTTCAAGTGAAATTACCATTATTATCATTGTCTTCTCCAAAAGCTTTAGCCTGCTTTTTCTATTTATAATATCAAATAAGATAGCATGTTAGAATGATTTGTCCAATGTAAATTATAGTGAATAGTCAAAATAGCAAAAGTATGTGACTGTGGTGATAAAGAGCGCCTTAAACTTTATCAGGAGCTTTAAACAGGAAAGCCCCATGCCAACAATAATTCTCAATAGCTTTGTTTTAGTAAGTTGGTCAGAACACGAATATCATTTAATGTCATTTTTCTGGTGTCTATCCATTTGGCAGAGAGTGTCAGAGTGGATTCCTTTTCTGACAAAATTTGACTCTTGACATCAAAGAATTAATAGCATTGAGTTCAGGGGAGAAACAATTTATGCACTGATGCTTTTCCATGGAATTTTCTCTACCTGTTAAATCAGCTGTTCACCTCCTCCCCCAAAAAAGTATTGCCTGCACTTGTCACATCACATGATTCTATGCTCAGACAACCTCTGAGATTCATAGCATTTTCCCAGTGACATATACTGCATGTCACGCTGGCTGCAACTTCGGTACTTTTTACTCTTTTCCTCCAATATTTTAATGGGCAAACTTGAGTAATATATTTCCCAGTTTCAAACTCTTCAGTGCTGACAGTCCAAAACTCCTGAGGATATGAACTAATGCAAAAGGTTCCGGCAGTGCTGAGCATCTTCGGCTCTGGTCTATCAGTGTCAAGTCCTCAAGCTCTTGAGAAATAATTTTACTTATTAAAACACATTTTTCCCACAAAAATACTGTAGGAAAGATAAAGCTCTCAGTGACCTCTTAGAACATTGTTGAATTAAGGAGAGAAGTCTGTACGACTCCTTCATTTTAAAGTCCTATGAAAGTATAATTAAGGTACCAAGAAAAAGCTCTGTTTTTCATTCATAGATTTGAATTACTGAACTGAACCTGTACCTTGGGACTATGTTACAAACACGTTGCTTCCCAGCATTTCCTTTCTCTCAAAAATAAGACAACACCAACAAGTTGCATTAAAGAATGCAGCATATATGTGCAGGTTTTTAGCCAATGTCTTAAATTTTCAAATATTCTCAGTCCCCCGAGGAATTTCATAGCCCTTAAATTGAGACTCACCATCAGGGTAGCTGTGATGAACTCTAACAAAGTTTAAAATCTACTGTGCTCAGAGCAGTTTAAATTGATTTCAAAGAATGTGTCAGCACCGTGGTTAGAGATTTCTATAGAGTTAGTGTTAATGTGTAAGAAAGAGCTACTGGCAAATTCACTAATTTTGGTCCCTTGGTGATTTTATATCATTTTTGCAAAATATATATCTTAAAGACAACTCTTCATGAAAATATTTATTGAAGCAAAAGTCCTTTTAAAAATGTAAATTCACATTAATTATTTCTGCATGTTAGCCTTCCTTTTAAGACAGAAATGATTATTAAAAGTTAGTACTGGGCCAAGTGCAGGGTCAACAAGAGATAAATTCATTCAGTTTCTTGAAATAAAGCCACTTCAGTTTAAAGAAAATCTGCTGATTAAGAATATTAGTAAGGGTCACAGCCTAACTTAAAGATTTGATGTTATTTCCTTTTTGAAAATATTAAGGCTTTATTTAGCAATAGCCCCTGAACATCAAGTTGCTTATAGTCCAATGAGAGAAAGTAGGCAAATGAGTATGGAGTAGTCAAAAGAATATTAAAAAGTAATATCTAGCAGAATAAGCAAATTTCAACTCTGTATGAATGATAAGGAACTTTTGATAAAACTGTCAATGAGGTAGTTTATCATTCATATCATTTCATATATCCTATCAGTCATCCCCTCCTCTTTCTAGTCTGAACTCCTACCCAGGTCTGACACTCTTCAAAATTACTGCACCTACACACTTTAAGTTGCGATATAAATGCATAACGGGTATGAAATGTGCAGAATGAGGACTAAGGGGTATAACTATGTAGTATCTTTGTATGGCAATATTTAGTAACAAGACTGATCGTAGTGATCAGTTTGAAATGTCTAGAAAAAAAAGTTACTATGTTGTATAACAGGAACTAACATAGTGTTGTTGGTCAATTATACTTCAACAACAAATATACATATAAACAAATCACAGAAAAAAGGATCAGATTTGTGACTACCAGAGGCAAGGGGTAAGAGAGACAGAATTGGATGAAGGCAATCAGAAGGTATAAACTTGCATTTATACGATATATAAGTACTAGAGACATAATGTAAAACACAATAAATATAATTAACCCTGCTGTATGCTAATATAAGTTGTTAAGACATATACACACACCTTTTTTTCTCTTTCTCTAAACACACAAAATGTGTTTCTCTTTCTCCAGTTTTGTATCTGTATGAGAAAGTAGATGTTCACTAAACTTTTGACAATCATTTTACGATGTATATCTATGTAAGTCAAATAGTTATTATGCTGTACGCCTTAAACTAGTGCTAAATGTCAATTCTATCTCAATAAAACTGGAATAAAAAACTTAACGAGCACCTCGTAGATTTTGGGGAGCCATGGGTTGATAGATAATTAGTTATAATCTTTCTAAAGAAATCACCACAACCTGAAACGCCAATCCTTTCTTTGTTTATGTCGCCTTTCTTTACGTCTCCATTTACCGTTTCAGCTGATCATATAAATGTGGCATACTCCCGGCCTAAGGCCACACTCCATATGTATTTGTGTTTGTAAACATCGTTGATTCACCGAGTCACTTAGACTCCAAAGTATAATTTTCTGAGTGTGAACATTCGAGTCTAGGTAATAAAATTATTACTTTTTAAAATTATTTATTTAAGTTTTTTTTAAATGTTTCATGAAAAAATGTCTGAGTTCAACATCTGTATGAATGCTAAGGAACTTTTGATAAAACTGTCAATGAGGTAGTTTATCATTCATATCATTTCATATATCCTATCAGTCATCCCCTCCTCTTTCTAGTCTGAACTCCTACCCAGGTCTGACACTCTTCAAAATTACTGCACCTACACACTTTAAGTTGCGATATAAATGCATAACGGGTATGAAATGTGCAGAATGAGGACTAAGGGGTATAACTATGTAGTATCTTTGTATGGCAATATTTAGTAACAAGACTGATCGTAGTGATCAGTTTGAAATGTCTAGAAAAAAAAGTTACTATGTTGTATAACAGGAACTAACATAGTGTTGTTGGTCAATTATACTTCAACAACAAATATACATATAAACAAATCACAGAAAAAAGGATCAGATTTGTGACTACCAGAGGCAAGGGGTAAGAGAGACAGAATTGGATGAAGGCAATCAGAAGGTATAAACTTGCATTTATACGATATATAAGTACTAGAGACATAATGTAAAACACAATAAATATAATTAACCCTGCTGTATGCTAATATAAGTTGTTAAGACATATACACACACCTTTTTTTCTCTTTCTCTAAACACACAAAATGTGTTTCTCTTTCTCCAGTTTTGTATCTGTATGAGAAAGTAGATGTTCACTAAACTTTTGACAATCATTTTACGATGTATATCTATGTAAGTCAAATAGTTATTATGCTGTACGCCTTAAACTAGTGCTAAATGTCAATTCTATCTCAATAAAACTGGAATAAAAAACTTAACGAGCACCTCGTAGATTTTGGGGAGCCATGGGTTGATAGATAATTAGTTATAATCTTTCTAAAGAAATCACCACAACCTGAAACGCCAATCCTTTCTTTGTTTATGTCGCCTTTCTTTACGTCTCCATTTACCGTTTCAGCTGATCATATAAATGTGGCATACTCCCGGCCTAAGGCCACACTCCATATGTATTTGTGTTTGTAAACATCGTTGATTCACCGAGTCACTTAGACTCCAAAGTATAATTTTCTGAGTGTGAACATTCGAGTCTAGACAATAAAATTATTACTTTTTAAAATTATTTATTTAAGTATCATTTATTTAAATGTTTACTAAATATTAAATATGTATTTAAATATTTAAGTAATTATTTAAAAGAATTTTTTAAAGAATTTACAGTTTCCTCAAGTGTTTATGCCAGTCAGCCAATAACAGCAAGTCCTTAATAGCCAGGTGTTGCATTGTTTACAGAGCTGCATAGTTATCTACACTGTTTTTTTCGTCAGGGAATTTCAGAAAACATAATTGCTTAGAGCAATCTCTCCTATAAAACTTTCTGACTCCTTGACCATCATTTGGGGAAAATCTTTGAAAAGAGCATCGAAAAACACCTCCAAAGATCCTTCTTATAGCCCAAACTGGATCATAGTTATATCCAAAGTTTAGGCTTCATGAAGAAGGAAATTTGGGCCAAAATTTAGAAACGTGATAGGAAAATGAGTTGACCAAGTGGTGGTACAGTTGAAGGCCTTTTCCAGGGAGGAAATACTGCAGACTCAAAATCAAGCTTCGTTCTCTTACTCACAAAAAAGTGCCCTGCTCTTTAGCATGAACAACGGTCAAAATGTTTATAACACTTTTGTCCTTTAATTCACTCATTATGTAACAACTATAGCAGGATAGAAAATGAATTATTATTTTACTGATTGGCATGAGCTCTAAACTTAGAAAAAGAACTATCATAAATTAGGAACACTTGGATAGAAGCTTAAAACAACGAAGAAGGAGGAACAGGGATTTGAAAGAATTTAATATCTTCTGTGGCAGGGTGGTATCTCGGTAAGGAAGAAATAATTCTATGTATTACCAGATTTTTAAAAGGAACTCCTGTATTCAGTTCAATCCACAGGCATTTTGCAAGGTGAGGGGCACAAAGATTTATAAGCTGCAAGCCTTCCCTTTCAAAGAACCATCCTGTCATCTATAATGTTATTTGCATGTTGTTCATAAAATTGCTACAAGTTACTGAAAATATTTTTTAAAAACCTAATGATGAAAGGTTTTCTGTGGAAAATTAGACAGTTATGTTACCTGAAAAAGCCTTCTACCTTTCCTGCATTTAGGAAAGCATACATTTGCATCTATGGTTGTCATTATGTTGAGAAATAATAGAGCACAAAGTCTAATAAAAAGGATATGCAAATAATAGCCCCCTCAGCTGTAGAGGAGAACAGATTTTTCCTTATGGCATGTACTCCCAATTAAACACAGTCTCTCTGGGTCTCCGTATTTCAGTAGATTTGGACCACATTACACAATTTTTAATCATTTATAGTGTTGCAGGTATTAAAAATGTTTTATTTTGTATTATATTTCATAAATATTTGTATTTAAATCAATATAAATTAATTCACTTTTTAAAAGTTTATTCTGTGCAATAAGATCCATGAAATCAAGACTCTGATGAGTAGATTTTTTAATTAAAACATTTGATATTTTGCTTTGGGGAATTTTAAACATAGTAAAATCGCTTCGAAGAAGGAAATTTGGGCCAAAATTTAGAAACGTGATAGGAAAATGAGTTGACCAAGTGGTGGTACAGTTGAAGGCCTTTTCCAGGGAGGAAATACTGCAGACTCAAAATCAAGCTTCGTTCTCTTACTCACAAAAAAGTGCCCTGCTCTTTAGCATGAACAACGGTCAAAATGTTTATAACACTTTTGTCCTTTAATTCACTCATTATGTAACAACTATAGCAGGATAGAAAATGAATTATTATTTTACTGATTGGCATGAGCTCTAAACTTAGAAAAAGAACTATCATAAATTAGGAACACTTGGATAGAAGCTTAAAACAACGAAGAAGGAGGAACAGGGATTTGAAAGAATTTAATATCTTCTGTGGCAGGGTGGTATCTCGGTAAGGAAGAAATAATTCTATGTATTACCAGATTTTTAAAAGGAACTCCTGTATTCAGTTCAATCCACAGGCATTTTGCAAGGTGAGGGGCACAAAGATTTATAAGCTGCAAGCCTTCCCTTTCAAAGAACCATCCTGTCATCTATAATGTTATTTGCATGTTGTTCATAAAATTGCTACAAGTTACTGAAAATATTTTTTAAAAACCTAATGATGAAAGGTTTTCTGTGGAAAATTAGACAGTTATGTTACCTGAAAAAGCCTTCTACCTTTCCTGCATTTAGGAAAGCATACATTTGCATCTATGGTTGTCATTATGTTGAGAAATAATAGAGCACAAAGTCTAATAAAAAGGATATGCAAATAATAGCCCCCTCAGCTGTAGAGGAGAACAGATTTTTCCTTATGGCATGTACTCCCAATTAAACACAGTCTCTCTGGGTCTCCGTATTTCAGTAGATTTGGACCACATTACACAATTTTTAATCATTTATAGTGTTGCAGGTATTAAAAATGTTTTATTTTGTATTATATTTCATAAATATTTGTATTTAAATCAATATAAATTAATTCACTTTTTAAAAGTTTATTCTGTGCAATAAGATCCATGAAATCAAGACTCTGATGAGTAATCTGCATTTTCTAATACAATTAAAATAGACATGAGTATTAAAATTTGATACTTCCTTGGTGGCTCAGTGGGCAAAGAATCTGCTTGCAATGCAGGAGACACAAGAGACACAGGTTCAATACCTGGGTCAGGAAGATCCTCTGGAGAAGGACCTGGCAACCCACTCCAGTATTCCTGCCTGGAGAATCCTGTGGACAAAGGAGCCAGGCCACCTATAGTCCATAGGGTCACAAAGAGTCTGACACAACAGAAGTGACGGAATCCAGTAAAATTTGAAATGTTCAGCAACACATTATCTACAACCTCATATCACACGCATCAACAGAAACAGAGCATAAAGACTAAGACGGAGAACCTATGAGCATTCTTAAGCTGATCTGTATGAAGAGGAAAACCTGAAATGCCAATCCTTTCTGTTTATATCACCTTTCTTTGTTTATTTCTCCATTCACAGTTGTGGCTGATAGTGGAAACGCAGCATATTTCCTGCCTAAGGCCACACTCCAAATGTGTTTGTGTTTGTAAACACCACTGATTCCCGGAGTCACTTAGACTCCAAAGTATAATTTTCTGAGTGTGAACATCAGGGTCTAGACGCAATAAAATGTAATCTCAAACCTCATTTGTATTTGAAAGTAACGGTACAGACTGCCTGCCCTGTACATTCAAGCCTTGTGAAAAAGAGGCCAACTGGTTAGGTGAAGCCTTAGGTGGAAATTCTATTTCCAGTATATCATTATTATTTGTTAACAGTATTCCTGATTTTAGATAATCATAGGGGAAACCTACAAAAAAGCCACTAAGCCATAAATCTCAAGCAAACTTGAGGAAAGGCGGGAGCAGCCAGCCTCTCATTATACAGCTGTTTCCCCACAGGCTCTTCAGGCACACCGAGGGTCTTACTGAATTTGAATGTGCTACATACCATGTTTTTTTTTTTTTTTTTCTTTACTAAATCATTTTGCCTATTCTATAATCTCCAGCAGCAATCTGCTTTTTAAAATACTGTTCCAAATATTGAATTAAGAAGTATACATCTTGACTGTTTGGGGTATAGAAATGTTCAGACTGTGCAATAAGATCCATGAAATCAAGACTCTGATGAGTAATCTGCATTTTCTAATACAATTAAAATAGACATGAGTATTAAAATTTGATACTTCCTTGGTGGCTCAGTGGGCAAAGAATCTGCTTGCAATGCAGGAGACACAAGAGACACAGGTTCAATACCTGGGTCAGGAAGATCCTCTGGAGAAGGACCTGGCAACCCACTCCAGTATTCCTGCCTGGAGAATCCTGTGGACAAAGGAGCCAGGCCACCTATAGTCCATAGGGTCACAAAGAGTCTGACACAACAGAAGTGACGGAATCCAGTAAAATTTGAAATGTTCAGCAACACATTATCTACAACCTCATATCACACGCATCAACAGAAACAGAGCATAAAGACTAAGACGGAGAACCTATGAGCATTCTTAAGCTGATCTGTATGAAGAGGAAAACCTGAAATGCCAATCCTTTCTGTTTATATCACCTTTCTTTGTTTATTTCTCCATTCACAGTTGTGGCTGATAGTGGAAACGCAGCATATTTCCTGCCTAAGGCCACACTCCAAATGTGTTTGTGTTTGTAAACACCACTGATTCCCGGAGTCACTTAGACTCCAAAGTATAATTTTCTGAGTGTGAACATCAGGGTCTAGACGCAATAAAATGTAATCTCAAACCTCATTTGTATTTGAAAGTAACGGTACAGACTGCCTGCCCTGTACATTCAAGCCTTGTGAAAAAGAGGCCAACTGGTTAGGTGAAGCCTTAGGTGGAAATTCTATTTCCAGTATATCATTATTATTTGTTAACAGTATTCCTGATTTTAGATAATCATAGGGGAAACCTACAAAAAAGCCACTAAGCCATAAATCTCAAGCAAACTTGAGGAAAGGCGGGAGCAGCCAGCCTCTCATTATACAGCTGTTTCCCCACAGGCTCTTCAGGCACACCGAGGGTCTTACTGAATTTGAATGTGCTACATACCATGTTTTTTTTTTTTTTTTTCTTTACTAAATCATTTTGCCTATTCTATAATCTCCAGCAGCAATCTGCTTTTTAAAATACTGTTCCAAATATTGAATTAAGAAGTATACATCTTGACTGTTTGGGGGTATAGAAATGTTTTCCTTCTCTGTGGGACTGCAATATAGTATCATAATTAAGTATCATGTTATTTATACACGTATAATTACACATTACATATATTATGTATAATGTGAGTACCTCACCTGGGTTTAAAAGGCCCTGGAAGATGAGGCAGGTCTCATCATGTGCCCTTCTCCTCTTCACCCTTTGCCTTCTAGCCAACCTATCTTTAGAAATCGCTTCAATAGGGTCAGTCCTCTTTCTAGCATTTCAGAAACTTCCATGCATGCTGTTTCATCTATCTGGATGAAAACCTGGCTACTTGCAACTCATTTTTGCTTAGGACCTAGGTTAAATATCAGTTCACTCATTCAAACGACAAGTGTCCATTAAACATATACTAAGTTCAGCAAGCGTGTTAGACCTAGAATATGTGAATAAAGAGATGGGCCCTTACTGTCAAGGAGCTTAGAGCCCAATGAGGAAGAAAAGCAATGAGTAATTTACACAAATTCACATATAACACAATTAGGACAAACAGTTGGAGGTACACAATGTAATTCTACAGGACAGAAAAATAAAAGAGGATCTAATTTAGATGCACCAGGAATGAGGTGGGCGAGTAGGCTGTAGAAGTTCTCTCAAAAGTGGCAGTTAGATTGAGATCTGAAAATTAAACTAGACTAATGAGAGTGGTGAAGAGACAGACTTGCTAAGGAGGCCAATGGTTTCCAAGGGGGAGGGGGAGTAGGTGGGGGAACAATCATTTTTAGCCAAAGTGCCTTCACCTTGATTGCCATACCTATAACAATAATGTAATTTTTTTTCCTTTTTTTTTTCTTTTGGCCACTATGACTGATTTTTTTGTTATTCTTTATTTTCTTTGGCCTGCGTGGGCCTCCCTTGCTGGAGAGCACCAGCCCAGGGTGGATACGCTCCAGACCGCTGGCTTGTAATTGGACACACCAGCGCAGCCGCTTCGCGGCATGTGGGATCTTCCCCCATGAGGGAGTGAACCAGCGCGCCTTGCATTGCAAGGCGGACTCTTAACCCACTGGACCAGCAGGGAAGCCTAATAATCTATTTTTTATGCCATTTTTATTTATTTGTTATCTCTAAGTCATCGTTTATTTTTCATCAATCTTTATTCTTTGGCATGTGTGGGCCTCCCATTGCAGTGGCCTCTCTTGTTGCAGAGCTCCAGCTCTGGGTACATGCATTCCAGAGTGCTGGCTCCTAACCGGACACACTGGCCCAGCCGCTCCTTGGCATGTGGGGACTTCCCAGGCCAGGGATCGAAGGGTGCCCCTTGTATTGCAAGGTGGACTCTACGCACTGGACCACCAGGGAAGCCCGACAATAATTTATTTTGCCTAAAACTTTCTTTAAGCCCAGAGCTAATGTTTGTAACAACAACGTATCTTGCTGGAGGACATGTTCTTCAGATACCTATGCTATCTAAAGATGTATGTTGTGGGTGTGTGTGTGTGGTAAGACTTTTCTCACCTTAAAATATTACTTTGATCTATTGTTAATAACCAACTGGAAAGTAAAAAAACACCTCGCCTAAACTGGGGGTACTCTTGTATCTCCCTTCCAGTTCCTTTGGCTGGAAGCTTTCTCTATTCCTTTTTTTCTTTAATACACTTTTCCTGCACAAAGCTCTGAGTGACCAAAGCCAAGTGCCTTTTTTGATCCCAATGTCAAATCTTCTCCTTTGGAGATCAAGAATCCAGCACTGTTCACAATAAGCTATCTAACTATCAGTGGAAGAGCTTAGATTGACATCTGAAAATTAAACTAGACTAATGAGAGTGGTGAAGAGACAGACTTGCTAAGGAGGCCAATGGTTTCCAAGGGGGAGGGGGAGTAGGTGGGGGAACAATCATTTTTAGCCAAAGTGCCTTCACCTTGATTGCCATACCTATAACAATAATGTAATTTTTTTTCCTTTTTTTTTTCTTTTGGCCACTATGACTGATTTTTTTGTTATTCTTTATTTTCTTTGGCCTGCGTGGGCCTCCCTTGCTGGAGAGCACCAGCCCAGGGTGGATACGCTCCAGACCGCTGGCTTGTAATTGGACACACCAGCGCAGCCGCTTCGCGGCATGTGGGATCTTCCCCCATGAGGGAGTGAACCAGCGCGCCTTGCATTGCAAGGCGGACTCTTAACCCACTGGACCAGCAGGGAAGCCTAATAATCTATTTTTTATGCCATTTTTATTTATTTGTTATCTCTAAGTCATCGTTTATTTTTCATCAATCTTTATTCTTTGGCATGTGTGGGCCTCCCATTGCAGTGGCCTCTCTTGTTGCAGAGCTCCAGCTCTGGGTACATGCATTCCAGAGTGCTGGCTCCTAACCGGACACACTGGCCCAGCCGCTCCTTGGCATGTGGGGACTTCCCAGGCCAGGGATCGAAGGGTGCCCCTTGTATTGCAAGGTGGACTCTACGCACTGGACCACCAGGGAAGCCCGACAATAATTTATTTTGCCTAAAACTTTCTTTAAGCCCAGAGCTAATGTTTGTAACAACAACGTATCTTGCTGGAGGACATGTTCTTCAGATACCTATGCTATCTAAAGATGTATGTTGTGGGTGTGTGTGTGTGGTAAGACTTTTCTCACCTTAAAATATTACTTTGATCTATTGTTAATAACCAACTGGAAAGTAAAAAAACACCTCGCCTAAACTGGGGGTACTCTTGTATCTCCCTTCCAGTTCCTTTGGCTGGAAGCTTTCTCTATTCCTTTTTTTCTTTAATACACTTTTCCTGCACAAAGCTCTGAGTGACCAAAGCCAAGTGCCTTTTTTGATCCCAATGTCAAATCTTCTCCTTTGGAGATCAAGAATCCAGCACTGTTCACAATAAGCTATCTACCATCATCTATCAGTGAGAAGAGCTTATTAGGTGTAGGAAACAGCACAAAGACCGTGACCTCCTTTATAATACCAGCTTTACATTTCACATTCTGGTTATAGTGTATTCTCTTTTGTAACATTAATTACAATAGTAATTAAACAGTTGCTGCAAATATTTGCATCTTTCACTAACTAACTTTCGCTACACTGTAAAATGTGTTAGTTGTTTAGTCACATCCAACTCTTTGCGATCCCATGGACTGTAGGCTGCTAGGCTTCTCTGTCCATGGGATTTCCCAGGTGAGAATACTGGAGTGGGTTGTCATTTCCTTCTCCAGGGGATCTTGCTGACCCAGGAACTGAACGTGGGTCTCCTGTATTGCAGGCTGATTCCTCTCCTTCTGAGGCACCAGAGAAGCTCAAAATAGTAATAGTGCCTGCTCTCTTCTCTGCTCTGTCCCTGGCACTCGGCACAGTGAAGGCCTGATCTATGGTGGGTGCTGAACAACAGTCTGTCAGTGAATTACCTGGTGGGCCAGTGGTTAAGACTCTGCATTTTCACTGCAGGGGGCAAAGCTTTGATCCCTAGTTGGGGAACTAAGATCCCATGTGCTGTGTTGTGCAGTCAAGGGGAAAAAACAAAGCAACAATGAATTGGATGGAGTAAGTGGTGTTCATGGACTGGGGAGGTAAATATAGGGAGTGCTGTATTGGTACTTTTAATCAACCATGAAGCCTTACATAAATATGTACAATGTAGGGCTTCCCTCATAGCTCAGTGGTTAAGAGTTCACCTGACGATGCAGGAGACATGGATTCGATCCCTGATCCAGGAAGATCCCACATGCTGCAGAGCAACTAAGCCTGTGAGCCACAACTCTTGAGCTCATGTGCTTATAGCTCTTGAGCCTGTGCTCTAGGACCTTGGAGCTGCACCTATTGAGTCCATGTGTTGCAACTACTGAAGCCCCTGTGCCCTAGGGCCTGAGTTCCGCAATGAGAGAAGTCACTGCAACCAGAAGTCTGCTCACCTCAACTGCAGAGGAGTCCTGACTCGCTGGAACTAGAGAAGAGCCTGCAGCAGCAGTGAAAACACAGAACAGCCAAAAATAAGTAAATAAATAAAACATAAAAAAATATGTACAATGTAATTAGTTCTATTCTGCCCATAAAAAAAGTTAGACTAAAGCATGCATATTGGTTGGGATTGCCCTAGTGTCTCAGATGGTAAAGAATCTGTATGAAATATGGGAGACCTAGGTTCGATCCCTGGGTTGGGAAGAAACCCTGGAGGAGGGCATGGCAACCCACTCCAGTATTCTTACCTGGAGAATTCCATGGACAGAGGAGCCTGGCAGGCTGCAGTCCATGGGGTTGAAGAGTTTGACACAACTGAGCGACAAATATTCACTTACTCACCCATACATGTTGGCTGGGGGTACAGGTGGGCATACTGAAGGGGAAAGATCAGAAGTCGAAATACTAACTCATTCTGAATTCACATATCTTTTCAGTTAATAAATACTGTCTTTCATGCTATTTTCTCCATATAGCACAGTATCCTTCTGGCACATAGTAGATACTCAAATATTTGCACAATCAGTGATAATGAATGAATTAATAAAAGGCACTGACAAAGTTAAGTTCAGTTATTTCAGTTCATTTATTCAGCAATATACACTGAGTACCTACTATGTTAGTCATTATACTGGGTTCTGGGAATACACAGGCAGTTCTCACATTGATCACACGACTCAAAAGAGAAGGAAAACCAAGATTTACAAAAGCAGTGAGATAAGGGCTGAAAATCACAACCATAACTTAATATGTGATGTAGGAATGGGGAGAAAAGTGGGCAGTTAGCTAAGAGTACAGTAACAGTTTTTTTCAGAAAGAGGTGATCATTGCTATTCTGCATAGGACCAGTAGGAATTACCCAGATTTGCAAACAAGGAAAGTGTTTTCATCCCAGCTGTTTAGATTTTTAGCCACTGATAATAAAGACTAAATTACTTGGCCTGTTCAGGTTTTCCATATGTGTGAATTATCTCCCCAAAATATATGCAATTGAATTTTACAAGCAAAGTTATTTCATACTTATCCACATTGCTGAATCATCTGCATTACAATGGAAGATAAGAGACCTAAATTACTTGATATATAATTAAAACACATGAACTGAGGATAGAAATGAACTCCTTAAAAAGAAGGTAATATTTTATTATTGTTTATATTCTCAGTGATCTGTGCTTTCTCTTGGACCTACTAGGATTTGGGGAGGACTTTTGTTTATGAAAAAGCATTTCTAAGACAACAGTAGCTTGAAATTTAGTCATGATGTTAAAATAGTGATGGATGTTGCAGAAATGATTCAATGTGACTGAAACCTGTTTGCTGTAAATTGCTAATTAGTATAATTATTAACATCCAAAGAATTGCAAAGCAGGAAATTTATGGCCCTCCAGTATTCTTACCTGGAACTGGCAGAAGGGGGATCGGGGAAGTTCACAACTGAGCGACAAATATTCACTTACTCACCCATACATGTTGGCTGGGGTACAGGTGGGCATACTGAAGGAAAGATCAGAAGTCGAAATACTAACTCATTCTGAATTCACATATCTTTTCAGTTAATAAATACTGTCTTTCATGCTATTTTCTCCATATAGCACAGTATCCTTCTGGCACATAGTAGATACTCAAATATTTGCACAATCAGTGATAATGAATGAATTAATAAAAGGCACTGACAAAGTTAAGTTCAGTTATTTCAGTTCATTTATTCAGCAATATACACTGAGTACCTACTATGTTAGTCATTATACTGGGTTCTGGGAATACACAGGCAGTTCTCACATTGATCACACGACTCAAAAGAGAAGGAAAACCAAGATTTACAAAAGCAGTGAGATAAGGGCTGAAAATCACAACCATAACTTAATATGTGATGTAGGAATGGGGAGAAAAGTGGGCAGTTAGCTAAGAGTACAGTAACAGTTTTTTTCAGAAAGAGGTGATCATTGCTATTCTGCATAGGACCAGTAGGAATTACCCAGATTTGCAAACAAGGAAAGTGTTTTCATCCCAGCTGTTTAGATTTTTAGCCACTGATAATAAAGACTAAATTACTTGGCCTGTTCAGGTTTTCCATATGTGTGAATTATCTCCCCAAAATATATGCAATTGAATTTTACAAGCAAAGTTATTTCATACTTATCCACATTGCTGAATCATCTGCATTACAATGGAAGATAAGAGACCTAAATTACTTGATATATAATTAAAACACATGAACTGAGGATAGAAATGAACTCCTTAAAAAGAAGGTAATATTTTATTATTGTTTATATTCTCAGTGATCTGTGCTTTCTCTTGGACCTACTAGGATTTGGGGAGGACTTTTGTTTATGAAAAAGCATTTCTAAGACAACAGTAGCTTGAAATTTAGTCATGATGTTAAAATAGTGATGGATGTTGCAGAAATGATTCAATGTGACTGAAACCTGTTTGCTGTAAATTGCTAATTAGTATAATTATTAACATCCAAAGAATTGCAAAGCAGGAAATTTTTAGCCCTGACTGCTTACCATTCGCACGACAGTACTAAATTAAAATAAAATAGAACAGCCACAGAAAAAGTAACAAAATGTTCTATAAAATTTCTCAGGAACAACCTATTAGAGAACTATAGAAAATTGTTCAGCAAAGCAGATTGCCATTTTATTCCATTTCTATAAAATTTTTTTTAGAAATTTCAGAGACAGTGTTTTATACAAAGAAACCCCTGCAAAGGTTGTCTATTCAATTCACTTCAGATCAAAGTGCAAGAACGTATCTGCAATATATGGCCTTTCTATCAGCCCCTTAAAATCCTTTATTAAATATAATGTTGAATCTCCTTTATTGCTCATGCAAAAGTTGAAAATTGTATTCCAAAGAAATCACTATATATTCTAAGCAGATGAAAATTCATGGGAATACACAGACATGCTGGAGATTATAAAGAATTTTTATTATTCCTATTGGAGAAAAAGATAAAAGCACATTTATACAAAAATACCTTAGACCACTATTTTGAAATTGCTCTCTCTCTGATACTACTAACTAAAATTAATATTTATCCTTGAGCTGGGATTTGAGTCACACCAAGAACAGAAGTCTGACTGTGGGTAGTTTTAATTTAAATAAAAAATTAAATTCAAATCAGTATTTTCTTTAAATTCTTTCTAAATTCAAAAAAAAGGATTACATAGTTTCAAAAGTAGTATTTAATGAGGTTAATACCATTGACATCCTATGTGTGCACCTAAAAAAATAGTAATGAGATTTTTAGAAATAATAATCTTCAGAATACAAGATATGGTAAGACATATCAAAATGACTGCCAACATGACTCTCTAAAATGCCTATGATCCACCATGTGTATATACAATACGAACTTTAATAAAAAATTTAATATCTAAGCATTCATTTAGGGCACATTATTAACAATTCAGCTTTTTATTTATTTATTAATTTATTTTAACATTTTTGATGGAGGGGCGCGGGTTGGGGAGGGAGGGGGGTGGGTGGGCCACTTCTATTGGTCTTTCATTATCTATTTTCATCCATCTTTGTTCTTTGGCCCGGGTAGGACTCCCATCGCAGTGGCCTCTGTTGTTGCAGAGCACCGACGCTGGGCGCATGTGCTCCAGAGCTCTAGCTCAGTAGTTGGACACATCGGTCCAGCCGCTCCGCGGCACCTGGGATCCTCCCAGGCCAGGGATGGAACTGGCGCCCCACTGCAAGGCGGTGTCCTTACCCACTGGAAAACCAGGGAAGCCCTCAGCTTTTAGAAACAATGTTTAAACCTTCATAATATGCATGTGTGGCTGAAAATAGCATATATGAATATGTTAATTATACATTTTAAATTTAAGGCATTATTTCACTTACTTATTCACTTATTTATTCAACATTGAGTGGCTCCTTTTTGGGCTAAACTGTTCTTAAAAATACAAGAGAATGAGAATGAGCAGACCCTGCCTTCAAAAAGTTTTGATACAGGAAATACTCAGCACCCATTTTTATGGTAACCAAATAATTAAAAAGTCTAGTTAAATGGATCAGACAATAATAAAGCTAATTCCCTGAACAATCTCAATATATATTTTTAACTATTGGTCTTTATAATTATGGACCAACACTGAAGGCATAGAAACAGTTTAGATAATAACTGAAATTAGAAAATAGAACTATGTACAATCATGTAGACATCAAAAATAATTCTTTGAGTAAATAAATATTATTAATAATAGTCCAGTAAGAGGAAACAATCATCAAAGAAAGGATTTTTGCAGAATGCAGAGAAGAATTTCGGCAAAACCACGAATAAAAATGAGAGCAGTTCCAGTTGGCTCCTCTTTGATAGTAAAATTAACTGAAACCAAGTCATATATTCACCCTGTGGTAAAGGCCTTACTATGTGATTCAGTTTTTTCTTATTCTCTTTACTTCTGAGGCTCTAAAACTTCTCTTTTCTGGAATGTACATGTCACATTCTTCTGAATTTTCCACCTTTTTTGTCTTTCTACCTGCACTCTTCATCATTTCTTCCTATCAACTGTTCAGTTCACTAACTTTTTGCTATACATTGCTGCTGCTAAAACTAACCCCCGGGTTGGGGAGGGAGGGGTGGGTGGGCCACTTCTATTGGTCTTTCATTATCTATTTTCATCCATCTTTGTTCTTTGGCCCGGGTAGGACTCCCATCGCAGTGGCCTCTGTTGTTGCAGAGCACCGACGCTGGGCGCATGTGCTCCAGAGCTCTAGCTCAGTAGTTGGACACATCGGTCCAGCCGCTCCGCGGCACCTGGGATCCTCCCAGGCCAGGGATGGAACTGGCGCCCCACTGCAAGGCGGTGTCCTTACCCACTGGAAAACCAGGGAAGCCCTCAGCTTTTAGAAACAATGTTTAAACCTTCATAATATGCATGTGTGGCTGAAAATAGCATATATGAATATGTTAATTATACATTTTAAATTTAAGGCATTATTTCACTTACTTATTCACTTATTTATTCAACATTGAGTGGCTCCTTTTTGGGCTAAACTGTTCTTAAAAATACAAGAGAATGAGAATGAGCAGACCCTGCCTTCAAAAAGTTTTGATACAGGAAATACTCAGCACCCATTTTTATGGTAACCAAATAATTAAAAAGTCTAGTTAAATGGATCAGACAATAATAAAGCTAATTCCCTGAACAATCTCAATATATATTTTTAACTATTGGTCTTTATAATTATGGACCAACACTGAAGGCATAGAAACAGTTTAGATAATAACTGAAATTAGAAAATAGAACTATGTACAATCATGTAGACATCAAAAATAATTCTTTGAGTAAATAAATATTATTAATAATAGTCCAGTAAGAGGAAACAATCATCAAAGAAAGGATTTTTGCAGAATGCAGAGAAGAATTTCGGCAAAACCACGAATAAAAATGAGAGCAGTTCCAGTTGGCTCCTCTTTGATAGTAAAATTAACTGAAACCAAGTCATATATTCACCCTGTGGTAAAGGCCTTACTATGTGATTCAGTTTTTTCTTATTCTCTTTACTTCTGAGGCTCTAAAACTTCTCTTTTCTGGAATGTACATGTCACATTCTTCTGAATTTTCCACCTTTTTTGTCTTTCTACCTGCACTCTTCATCATTTCTTCCTATCAACTGTTCAGTTCACTAATACTCTTTTTGGCTATACATTGCTGCTGCTAAAACTACCCCCAAGTTCTTCATTTTAGCTATTGCATTTTAATTCTGGAATCTGTATTTTTTTAAAAAATATTTTAGTGTATACAGTTTCAGTTTCCTCCTAGAATTTTTAAATGTGGATTTTTTACATTCTAATCTGATACTTTATCATTTTAATCTTTTTGCAATTCTAATATGTCAAGTTTCTGCATATACATTTCCTTTGTCTATGAAATTCTGGTTCCTATACATGACGCCTTTTTCTTTATGTGTCTAGTCATCTTTGACAAGTGCTAATGTCTGTGATAGGTGCATTTTGAGCAGGAATTCCAGCAGAATTCTTGTAAAAAACAATGCAAACCAGAAGATTATGTATCAATATCTTTAAGGTAATAAAAGAAAAAACTGGCAATCTAGCAAAACTTATTTCAAATATTAAAGCAAAACAAAAAGATTTTAAGATATATAAAAGTCAAAGTAATTCATCGCTGTCAAACCTTTAAGAAATAGGTTAAAGGAAATGTCATAGGGAGAAGGAAAATGATATCAAATGTAAATACAGGGCTTCCCCTGGTGGTCCAGTGGATAAGGACACCGCCTTGCAGTGCAAGGGGCGCCGGTTCGATCCCTGGCCTGGGAAGATCCCACGTGACGCAGAGCGGCTGGACCCATGTGTCCAATCACCGAGCCGGAGCTCTGGAGCGCATGCGCCCAGAGCTGGCGCTCTGCGACAACAGAGGCCACCGCGATGGGAGGCCTGCAGGAGCCAAAGAACAAAGACGGATGAAAACAGAGAAATGAAAGACCAATAGAAGTGGCCCGCCCGCTGCCCTCCCTCCCCAACTCGACCCCCGCCCAAAATAAATAAATAAATAAATCTTTAAAAAAAAAATGTAAATACAAATCTATCCACAGGACTGAAAAGCAATAGAAATGGTAAATAAGTGGGGAAATACTTTTAAAATTTAAATTTAAAAATATTTTGAAAATGCCATTGATTATTCAAACAAGAACAGAACCAATGAATTATGAGGTCTATAACATATATAGAAGTAAAATAGATGACATGAACAGCACAAAAATGAGGAATAAAGAAATAAAAGTATATTTAATGTTCTTAAGTATAATGTGGCTTTATATCGCCTAAAGGACAGTTGCAAAACAAAAATTTTTTAGTTTTGAACTATAAAAAACAGTTTCAGTTTCCTCCTAGAATTTTTAAATGTGGATTTTTTACATTCTAATCTGATACTTTATCATTTTAATCTTTTTGCAATTCTAATATGTCAAGTTTCTGCATATACATTTCCTTTGTCTATGAAATTCTGGTTCCTATACATGACGCCTTTTTCTTTATGTGTCTAGTCATCTTTGACAAGTGCTAATGTCTGTGATAGGTGCATTTTGAGCAGGAATTCCAGCAGAATTCTTGTAAAAAACAATGCAAACCAGAAGATTATGTATCAATATCTTTAAGGTAATAAAAGAAAAAACTGGCAATCTAGCAAAACTTATTTCAAATATTAAAGCAAAACAAAAAGATTTTAAGATATATAAAAGTCAAAGTAATTCATCGCTGTCAAACCTTTAAGAAATAGGTTAAAGGAAATGTCATAGGGAGAAGGAAAATGATATCAAATGTAAATACAGGGCTTCCCCTGGTGGTCCAGTGGATAAGGACACCGCCTTGCAGTGCAAGGGGCGCCGGTTCGATCCCTGGCCTGGGAAGATCCCACGTGACGCAGAGCGGCTGGACCCATGTGTCCAATCACCGAGCCGGAGCTCTGGAGCGCATGCGCCCAGAGCTGGCGCTCTGCGACAACAGAGGCCACCGCGATGGGAGGCCTGCAGGAGCCAAAGAACAAAGACGGATGAAAACAGAGAAATGAAAGACCAATAGAAGTGGCCCGCCCGCTGCCCTCCCTCCCCAACTCGACCCCCGCCCAAAATAAATAAATAAATAAATCTTTAAAAAAAAAATGTAAATACAAATCTATCCACAGGACTGAAAAGCAATAGAAATGGTAAATAAGTGGGGAAATACTTTTAAAATTTAAATTTAAAAATATTTTGAAAATGCCATTGATTATTCAAACAAGAACAGAACCAATGAATTATGAGGTCTATAACATATATAGAAGTAAAATAGATGACATGAACAGCACAAAAATGAGGAATAAAGAAATAAAAGTATATTTAATGTTCTTAAGTATAATGTGGCTTTATATCGCCTAAAGGACAGTTGCAAAGTTAAATGTATACTATATACATTTTTGAAACACTAAAGAGATAATAATAAACAAATATAGATCAAGTGAAATTATAAAAATGTGAAAAAAACTTAATATAAAGGAAAGCAAAAGAATAACAGAACAAACAAAAAATGTGGCAAACAATAAATAATCAGCAAGTGTCAGATATAAACCCAGCCATATTTTTAAAAACACTAACTATAAATGTTAAAAGACTCAATCAAAATAAAGATTTGTCAGCCTTAATTTTTTAAAAAAGACTCAACTATATGCTGCCAACAAGTAATCCACATTGGGCAAAAAGAAACAAATAGATAAAAGTAACAGAATGGAATAGATATATTTAGCAACAGTAATCCAATGATCTCAAAATAGATTTCAAAGCAAAAGATATTACTAGGATAAAAAAGTAACATTTCATAATGAAGAAGGGAGTCAATTCATCAGACTAAAGCAATTCCAAAATTTTACACACTTAACAGAACTTTATAATACTTGAAGTAAAAACTAACGTAACTACAAAGAGAAGTAAGTAAGTCCAGTTAAATGAAAGATTTCAATATTCTTCTTAAGTCCTGATAGAAAAAGTAGATAGAAAATCCGTAAGGATATATAAGATTTGAACAAGACAACTTGATCTGATATTTATAGAATGCTCTGGTCAGTAATGTCAGAATATATATTCTTTCCAGGAACACATTTATTTAGAAATAATCTGAGAGTTTAGTAAATTGTCTGGATATATAATCAACATATAAAACTGTTTATATTCACCAAATATATATCTAGAAAACATAATTTTAAAGACATTTATATGTTTATAAGAACAAGTATAAATTAATAGCAAAAAATTTTCAAGCTGATTTAGGAAAAAAAAAAAAAATTATGAAAAATCACTACAGAATGCCTAGAGAGATACCAGATAAGTGACAGGGACAATTTAATGTTCTTAAGTATAATGTGGCTTTATATCGCCTAAAGGACAGTTGCAAAGTTAAATGTATACTATATACATTTTTGAAACACTAAAGAGATAATAATAAACAAATATAGATCAAGTGAAATTATAAAAATGTGAAAAAAACTTAATATAAAGGAAAGCAAAAGAATAACAGAACAAACAAAAAATGTGGCAAACAATAAATAATCAGCAAGTGTCAGATATAAACCCAGCCATATTTTTAAAAACACTAACTATAAATGTTAAAAGACTCAATCAAAATAAAGATTTGTCAGCCTTAATTTTTTAAAAAAGACTCAACTATATGCTGCCAACAAGTAATCCACATTGGGCAAAAGAAACAAATAGATAAAAGTAACAGAATGGAATAGATATATTTAGCAACAGTAATCCAATGATCTCAAAATAGATTTCAAAGCAAAAGATATTACTAGGATAAAAAAGTAACATTTCATAATGAAGAAGGGAGTCAATTCATCAGACTAAAGCAATTCCAAAATTTTACACACTTAACAGAACTTTATAATACTTGAAGTAAAAACTAACGTAACTACAAAGAGAAGTAAGTAAGTCCAGTTAAATGAAAGATTTCAATATTCTTCTTAAGTCCTGATAGAAAAAGTAGATAGAAAATCCGTAAGGATATATAAGATTTGAACAAGACAACTTGATCTGATATTTATAGAATGCTCTGGTCAGTAATGTCAGAATATATATTCTTTCCAGGAACACATTTATTTAGAAATAATCTGAGAGTTTAGTAAATTGTCTGGATATATAATCAACATATAAAACTGTTTATATTCACCAAATATATATCTAGAAAACATAATTTTAAAGACATTTATATGTTTATAAGAACAAGTATAAATTAATAGCAAAAAATTTTCAAGCTGATTTAGGAAAAAAAAAAAAAATTATGAAAAATCACTACAGAATGCCTAGAGAGATACCAGATAAGTGACAGGGACAATTTAATGTTTTAAGATGTCAGATTTTCCCAGTGACGTTAAATCAATTTTAATCACAAAACTAATAGAGATTTTCAAGTACTTGGACAAGCTGATACTAAGATTTATACAGAAGAGGAAAAATCAAAGCCTAATGAAGTGAGTCTTGACAAAAGATAGAGGGGGATTTGCCTTTTCATACTTTAAGACTTCTTATATATCTAGTAATTAGAATAATTTAGTATTGCTGATGTAGTCATAGAAATTTTCAATATTGGTACAGTTTGTAGAGTGCAGCCTCACACATTTAAGCAAATTTGACATATGAGAAATGTGGCATAGCACATTATGTGGAATAAATGAGACTGAAAAATAAGTTATCCTTAAGAAAGAATGGAAATAGGACTACCATTTCTCATCATACATAAAATCAATCCACAATGAGATAAAACTTAAATATGAAAGATAAAACTTTTAAACAAGATATAAAAAACATTAAAGAAGAAGACTACTAATAATTTTAGAAATTAAAAATAAATTAATTATCAAAAACCTTCATAAAGAAAGAACTTGAACAAATGGAACTGCTTATAATGGGAATTTAAATTAATGTATTCACTATAAAAACAACTTGGCACTATCTCACAAAGCCCAGTATTCACAGAATCTACAACCCAGCAATTACACTCCTAGGAACTTTTTCACATGTACATTTGGATACATCTGCATAACATGGTTATGTTAGAGAAACTGGAAACAAGTCAAATATTTGTCCACAAAAGGGACTAAAAATGTACTATGCTCCTGCAAAGGACTATTGTACAGTTACAAAAATATGAATCACTAGCTACATGTAACAACATGTATGAATCAAAGAAAATAATGAGAAAATCTCATAACATTACAAACATGATTTTATAGAGCTCAAAAGCAAGCAAAACTAAACAACTTACCATTCTAGCTTTTAGGCTGTGGTCACATATTTTCATGTTAATGTTCTACATAATAGCCTACATCTTTTTATATACATTCATTTGTATTTTCAAATATAATACAATAAAACTTTTTAAAATCTAAAGTTGTCATTTTAAAATGATACTCAGCTTCAAAAGAGCTGATTAAGTTCACCCTCAGTATCATTTTCTTCAGTCAAAATCAATCAATTCCATTACCCTCAGTAATTCTTCCATTTTTCTGTTGTTGTTTCTCACTAAGCCAACCTCACTCTTATCTTCCCTCTCAGTGTAAACTATAAAAATTAGAAAATTGTGTTCAAGTAGGTGGAGATCATTTGGAAAGGATTACTTACTAAATATTTTTTGTTACTTTACTGTTAATATATCCCAGAAACAAGTGAGTTTTTTGCTAGGAACGCTTATAGTGTCTCATTTTAAACATACAGTCAAAGCAATAAAGCCTAGCAATTTATTTCCTATATGTATAGTTTATTTTTATCACATTATTTAGTATCTGGCATTTATTTCTATCTTGCAGGGATCACATAGCTAATTTGTGAAAAATCACTTTAAATTATATGCCTACCTTCATAGAAACTGACAACTCTATTCAAATTAATGTAGGCATGCCTAACATTAAACCATCTGATTAATATAGAAGAAAGAAAGCATCTGGAATCTTGGGTTCTACTGCTGATAAATGAATTCAGCAAGGTAGCTGGATACAAGATTAACATACAGAAATTGGTTGTATTCCTTTACACTATCAATGGAATATCACAAAGGAATTTTTAAAATACGTTTTAAAATAGTTTCAATAAAAATAAAATAATTTGGAATAAACCTGATCAAGGAAGTCAAAGCCTCACACACTGAGAACGTTAAAACACTGATACAGAAAACTGAATTAAAGAAATGAAAAGATATCCTATGCTCTTGGTTTGGAAGAATTAATATTGTTAAAATGGCCATGCTACCCAGAGCAACCTACAGATTTAATGTGATCCCTATTCAATTTCCTATGACATTTTTCAGATAGCTAGAACAAAAAATCCTAAAATTTATATAGAATCACAAGAGACCCAGAATTGACAAAACAATCCAAAGGAAAAAGAACAAAGCTGCAGGCATAACCTTTCCAGATTTCTGACAATACTGCAAAGCTACAGAACTAAACAACTTATTCTAGTTGGTCACATATTTTCATGTTAATGTTCTACATAATAGCCTACATCTTTTTATATACATTCATTTGTATTTTCAAATATAATACAATAAAACTTTTTAAAATCTAAAGTTGTCATTTTAAAATGATACTCAGCTTCAAAAGAGCTGATTAAGTTCACCCTCAGTATCATTTTCTTCAGTCAAAATCAATCAATTCCATTACCCTCAGTAATTCTTCCATTTTTCTGTTGTTGTTTCTCACTAAGCCAACCTCACTCTTATCTTCCCTCTCAGTGTAAACTATAAAAATTAGAAAATTGTGTTCAAGTAGGTGGAGATCATTTGGAAAGGATTACTTACTAAATATTTTTTGTTACTTTACTGTTAATATATCCCAGAAACAAGTGAGTTTTTTGCTAGGAACGCTTATAGTGTCTCATTTTAAACATACAGTCAAAGCAATAAAGCCTAGCAATTTATTTCCTATATGTATAGTTTATTTTTATCACATTATTTAGTATCTGGCATTTATTTCTATCTTGCAGGGATCACATAGCTAATTTGTGAAAAATCACTTTAAATTATATGCCTACCTTCATAGAAACTGACAACTCTATTCAAATTAATGTAGGCATGCCTAACATTAAACCATCTGATTAATATAGAAGAAAGAAAGCATCTGGAATCTTGGGTTCTACTGCTGATAAATGAATTCAGCAAGGTAGCTGGATACAAGATTAACATACAGAAATTGGTTGTATTCCTTTACACTATCAATGGAATATCACAAAGGAATTTTTAAAATACGTTTTAAAATAGTTTCAATAAAAATAAAATAATTTGGAATAAACCTGATCAAGGAAGTCAAAGCCTCACACACTGAGAACGTTAAAACACTGATACAGAAAACTGAATTAAAGAAATGAAAAGATATCCTATGCTCTTGGTTTGGAAGAATTAATATTGTTAAAATGGCCATGCTACCCAGAGCAACCTACAGATTTAATGTGATCCCTATTCAATTTCCTATGACATTTTTCAGATAGCTAGAACAAAAAATCCTAAAATTTATATAGAATCACAAGAGACCCAGAATTGACAAAACAATCCAAAGGAAAAAGAACAAAGCTGCAGGCATAACCTTTCCAGATTTCTGACAATACTGCAAAGCTACAGTAATCAATATATCATGGTATTGGCACAAAAATAGACATAAGAGTCAACTGAACACAACAGGGAGCCCAAAAATAAACCCACGGATTTTTAGGTTTACTATAAAACCATAAGTTACTAATGTACAAAACAATGGGACAGAATGGAAAATACATAAATAAATCCATACATGTGTAAATTATTGATTTTTAAACAAAGTTACAAAGGTAATTCAATGGATAAAGGATAGCCTTTTCAAAAAATAATGCTGAAAAAGTTAGACACACCACATACAAAAAAAAGACCATATGATATGGTCTTAATACTATATTTTACAGGTTAATTTAATATGGATCACAGATGTTTATATAAAGTCCAAAACTTTTCAAAGGAGACACAGAAAATCTTTGATTTTTGATTAGGCAAAGATAGATAGGATAGAAAAACTGAAATCCATAAAATTTTATACATTGGACATCTTCAAAATTAAAATTTCTGCTGTGCAAAACACACTGATAAGAACGTGAAAAGGCAAACCACAGATGAGGAGAAAATATCTGCAAAACATATATTTGGAAAGTATCTTGTATCCATAATACATGAAGGCCTGATAATAATAAGAAAACAAACAACCCTATTAAAAAGTTGGCAAAAGATTTGAACAGACATAACACTAAACAGATACTGATGGCATATAACCACAAGAAAGATGCTCAACATTGTTAGCCATATGGAAATGTAAATTAAATCTACAGTGAGGTATCACAATATATTTGTAATCTAAAACAAAAAGCTGTCAACCTCATATATTGCCGAGAACGCAAAACCACTGGAACTCTCACACATTATTCATGGGAATAAAAAATGATACAGCCATTTTGGAAAATAGTCTGGTAGTTTCTTAAAATTTTAAACATACACTTACCATATGACCTAGAAAGTCCACTGCTATTTATCCAAAAGACAACTTACGAAGATCTAAAACTCCGTATGTACATGTTTATAGAATCACAAAGTCTACATAGAAGAAACAATCAGCTATAAACCAAATTTACTGATCATTGTCTCTTAAGTCAATGTGTTGAAAGTTCTATTTTCCAGCTAAAAATAAAAATATTGAGAATACTGGGCCTGATATTATTCCTTATGGAAAAAGATTTATTCTCTCACAAAATAGCAATAATTTTTCCTAAACTTTTCCATAAAACTTTCAGTTAGGTGAAAAGTCTTTCATAACTCATACATATTACACCTAGTGTACCCCATTAATAAACAGAAAATCTAAAGAACTGCTATTTTTGAGAAGCTGTAGATGGTATCAAAGTACCATAGGGACTTGTTGGTTAAGAAAGACATTGGGTCAGAAAAAGAAAATAAGAATCCAATTTAAATTAATAGAAAATTAGAAGATAGTCTTAAATGATAAACAAAAATCACTTAAAATTATCTTCTAGTTAAAGCTAAATATGAAGGATGTAATATACAACATGATAAACCCAATCAACTCCTAGATATTATATATGAAAGTTGTTAAGAGAGTATATCCTAAGAATTTTCATCACAATATTTTTTCCATTGCTTTAATTTTATAAGAAGATGGATATTCACTAAATTATGACAAAATCATTTTGTGATGTAAATCAAATCATTATCCTATACGCAAACCTGTACAATGCTGTATGTCAGGTATATCTTAATAAAACTGAAAGAAAAAAGGCAATAATTACAACTAGCTTAATGTTTTACTAAAAATGAATTTTTCAATAAGTATGAGTGAATGAATACAACCTAGGATATGACAGTCGGGAAAATTTTATGCAAATATAATGAAAATATTAGTAGGTGCATGAAAAACATGTGGATAAAGCCTTAAAATAAGTAAAGGATATATTTTAAAATATTACTTAAAAATTAATCCTCTCTTTTGTTCTATTTACCATGTTCCAATTTCTAATAGGTTAGATAAAAAGAAAGTTGTCCTTACCTGCACTGTGGACAAAGTGAGTGCTTGCTTTTATTCCACTTGGTGACTCTGGTTGCACCATGCAAGAAGAAAAGAAAAGAACTCTTTAAATTTGACCTAGAAAGTCACTGCTATTTATCCAAAAGACAACTTACGAAGATCTAAAACTCCGTATGTACATGTTTATAGAATCACAAAGTCTACATAGAAGAAACAATCAGCTATAAACCAAATTTACTGATCATTGTCTCTTAAGTCAATGTGTTGAAAGTTCTATTTTCCAGCTAAAAATAAAAATATTGAGAATACTGGGCCTGATATTATTCCTTATGGAAAAAGATTTATTCTCTCACAAAATAGCAATAATTTTTCCTAAACTTTTCCATAAAACTTTCAGTTAGGTGAAAAGTCTTTCATAACTCATACATATTACACCTAGTGTACCCCATTAATAAACAGAAAATCTAAAGAACTGCTATTTTTGAGAAGCTGTAGATGGTATCAAAGTACCATAGGGACTTGTTGGTTAAGAAAGACATTGGGTCAGAAAAAGAAAATAAGAATCCAATTTAAATTAATAGAAAATTAGAAGATAGTCTTAAATGATAAACAAAAATCACTTAAAATTATCTTCTAGTTAAAGCTAAATATGAAGGATGTAATATACAACATGATAAACCCAATCAACTCCTAGATATTATATATGAAAGTTGTTAAGAGAGTATATCCTAAGAATTTTCATCACAATATTTTTTCCATTGCTTTAATTTTATAAGAAGATGGATATTCACTAAATTATGACAAAATCATTTTGTGATGTAAATCAAATCATTATCCTATACGCAAACCTGTACAATGCTGTATGTCAGGTATATCTTAATAAAACTGAAAGAAAAAAGGCAATAATTACAACTAGCTTAATGTTTTACTAAAAATGAATTTTTCAATAAGTATGAGTGAATGAATACAACCTAGGATATGACAGTCGGGAAAATTTTATGCAAATATAATGAAAATATTAGTAGGTGCATGAAAAACATGTGGATAAAGCCTTAAAATAAGTAAAGGATATATTTTAAAATATTACTTAAAAATTAATCCTCTCTTTTGTTCTATTTACCATGTTCCAATTTCTAATAGGTTAGATAAAAAGAAAGTTGTCCTTACCTGCACTGTGGACAAAGTGAGTGCTTGCTTTTATTCCACTTGGTGACTCTGGTTGCACCATGCAAGAAGAAAAGAAAAGAACTCTTTACTTGGCTTCCCAAGTACTAAGGTCTGAATTAGAGTGATCTTTAAATAAAAAGCTTCTGTTTTCTCCTCTTTCACTTCTAATACAGCTGCCTTAGAATTCTAGAAATGTGCTGTTCAATACAGTAACCACTAGCCATATGTGGTCACTGAACTTTAAATGAAATGAAATGAAATCTAAAAATTACTTTTCCAGTTACATTAGCCCTAAGTTAAGGACTCAAAAGTCACAGGTAATAGGGCCTATCCAATTGGGCAGTGCAGATAATAGAATTGTGCCATTACTACAGTAAGTTCTATTGGTAAGTACTGATCAAGAGCTAATAACGAATTTCTCATCTAAAACTACCTACTTAAAATAATGATATCTTTCTTCAAATGTTAACTCCTCTCCCTATCCCTACCTCTGTAATGTTCTTATTTTCACATCAAATTATTCATCACAATATTTGGCCTAAGGATGTCTCTATTCCTTCAAAGTTTCTCCTGTCTACAATGGATTTGGTTAGCATTGGAACCTAACAGCCTTTCTAAACAGAGTCACTTCCTCTCCTCCTGCACTATGACTTAAAAGAGCCCAGTGTGTGAAAACCGTTGTGTTAAATGAGATGGGAGTTGAAAAAGTTATGAACTAAAACTCAACAAAATTAATTTCAACTGCCCTGCATAATAAAAATACTATCAAATGAATTGAACACTGGATAAAAGTCTGTGAGTAGAGAAATGATAAATGGTTCTATTTTCAGTTCAGGTTTTGTGTCTCAGAGGCTGCCAAAGAGCTCTTTGTTTAGCTTGGTTCTATTTAACAACTTTATTTGAAAAGCAGAGTAAACAAGTTCTTAATGGAACTCATTGATGAGATTGGCTGAGAAGTGTTACAAACACAACTGACTACAAAGAAGTTACCTAAAGAAATGCAGAGGGTGATGAACTACTGACAAAGGCATCCCAAATTATATTCCACTTGTAAAAATGAATGCTTAGTACTAAGGATGACTAACTCAAAACAAGAGTGCTCAGTGTAGACATAACAAAAAGATCTTCTGGTCTTTGTAATATTAAACTCTGCAATACACAGGTACTTACAAAGGAAGCAGTAGGCTCTAGTCCTTTGTTCGAAGCTGTATTATCTGGAATAGACAAAAATAAGTATTTTTAGTCATGGTACTATTATCTTAGGTATGCTACTTTAATCAATATGTTCAAATAAATTTTACACTTTGTCACTGAATTGATCTCCAGGTTATGTTTTTGAGTTCGGTTATATGTGTGTGTAAACAAGCACATGCAAAATGCAAATATAACTAGAAACAATACTGTATATTCTATTCTGTTTATTGCAACAAATTCTGGCAGGTACTGAGAATATATACATTTGGTTATACTTTTTTACAAACTGTACTGTCATACCCAAATGCATTCAAACAATGGTAAATAATAATAATAATGAAACAACAAATAAAAACTACTGCCTAGTTTATAAACATGGTGATCAATTTTCCAAAACTATGGAACTCATTTTATCATGGCAAAATATTCAGAGCATAAAATTTACCATTTTTAGGTGTTCAGTTCAGTGATATTCACATTTCTGTGCTACCATCACCATTAACCATCTCCAGGAACTTTTTTATATTTTGAAACTGAAATTCTATACCTACTAAGCAACAACTGTTCAGTTCCCCTACACTTGGGCTACCCAGGTGACCCAGTGGGGTGAAAGAATACGTCTGCCAATTCAGGAGTCACAGGAGACACTAATTCAATCCCTGGGTCAGGAAGATCCCCTGGAGAAGGAAATGGCAACCCACTCTAATGTTCTTGCCTGGAGAATCTCATGGACAGAGGAGCTTAGCTGACCACAGTCCATTGGACCGTAAAATCAGACATGACTGAGCATACACACATCTCTCTCATCTTCTACCTGCCACACCTGGCAACCACCATTCTATTTTTTGTTTCTATGAATTTCACTACTTCAATTACCTCATATAAGAGGAATTCTACAACATCTGTCCTTTTGTGTCTGGCTCACTTTACTTAGCATAACGTATTCAAGGTTCATCCACATCAAAACATGTCTCAAAATTTCCTTGCTTTTTAAGGCTAAATAATATTGCACTGTATGTATATATCAACTATATAAATATATATGTAATACATATATATCATATATATGCATATATATAATACATATATAATGTTCATCCATTTGCATACATTTGTTTATGGATTCATCCACTGATGGACAGTTGGTTTTTTCCACCTTTTGCTTTTGTGAATAGTGAAAATGTTAGTTGCTCAGGCATGTCTGACTTTTTGTGACCCTATGGACCGCAGTCTGCCAGATTCCTCTGTCCATGGAATTCTCCAGGCAAGAACACTGGAGTGGGTTGCAGGCCCTCCTCCAGGGAATCTTCTTAGCCTAGGGATCAAACCTGGATCTCCTGCACTGCAGGTGGACTCCTTACCATCTGAGCCACAATATTGCTACAAATATTGGTGTGCATATATTTTTTTAAGTAGCTGCTTTCAATTATTTAGGGTATTCACTCAGTAATGAAACTGCTAGATCATATGTTACACTATGCTTAATTTTTTGGGAAATTGTCACAATTTTGGGAAATTGTCCACAACAATTGTCATTCTATTTTCCATAACCCATAATATTAGTTCCTTGTTCTTCAAAGTGTCACTGGGATTTCAGATCCTTAGTAAATTGTAAAATATTCATTCTGTCCTTGAAAATTTCACCAAACATCTCTATCTTTGTATTTTCTGAACATCCTTCTTGGATTAAAGATCAACATGGCCTTGCCCACAAGAGCAAGATCCAGCTTTACCCACAGCCACTCCCTCCCTACAGAAAGCTTCCAGAAGATTCTTTAATCTCATCCATAAAAGGGAAGACAGAATAAAAAGCACAATCACAGAAAACTAACCAAAATTATCACATGGATCACAGCCTTGTCTAACTAAATGAAACCATGAGTCATGCTGTGTAAGGCCACCCAAGATGGGCAGGTCATTGTAGGGTGGGTCACGTTTGACAAAACGTCATCCCCTGGAGAAGGGACTGGAAAACCACCTTAGTATTCTTGCCTTGAGAACCCCATGAAGAGTATGAAAATGCAAAAAGATATGACACTGAAAGATAAACTCCCCAGGTCAGGGTCCAATATGCTATTAGAGAAGAGCAGTGAAATAGCTCCAAAAGGAATGAAAAGGCTGAACCAAAGCAGAAAAAAATGTTGAGTTGTGGATATGTCTGGCACTGAAAGTAAAGTCTGATGCTGCAAAGAAAAATATTGCATAGGAACCTGAAATATTAGGTCCATGAATCAAGGTAAATTGAAGTGGTCAAACAGGAGATGACAAGAATGAACAGTAACATTTTAGAAACCAATGAATTAAAATTGACAAACTGAATTCAGATGACTACTGTATCTACTACTGTGAGCAAGAATCCCTTAGAAGAAATGGAGTAGCCCTCATGGTCAACAAAAGAGTCCAAAATGCAGTATTCAGGTGTCATCTCAAAAATGACAGAATGATCTTGGTTCACTTCCAAGGCAAAACCACTCAATATTACAATGTAATACAAGTCTATGTCCAAACCACTAATGCTGAAGAAGCTGAAGTTGAACAGTTCTATGTAGACCTACAAGATCTTCTAGAACTAACACACACAAAAAAGATATCCTTTTCATCATTGAGGACTGGAATGAAAAGTAGGAAGTCAAGAGATACTTGGAGTAGCAGACAAGTTTGGCCTTGGAGTACAAAAAGCAAAGCAGGACAAAGGCTAACAGAATTTTGCCAAAAGAATACACTGGTTATGGCACAGACTCTCTTCCAACAACACAAGACATGACTCTACACATGGACTTCACCAGATGGTCAATACCAAAATCAGATGAATTATATCCTTTGCAGCCGAAGATGTAGAAGCTCAATAAAGTTAGTGAAAATAAGACCTGGAACTAACTGTGGCTCGTATCATGAAGTCCTTATTGCAAAACTCAAAATTAAAGAAAGTACAGAAAACCATTAGGCCATTCAGGTATGATCTAAATCAAATCCCTTATGATTATACAGTAGAAGTAACAAATGAATTCAAAGGATTAGATCTGATAGACAGAGTGCCTGAAGAACTATGGAGAGAGGTTCATAACATTGTAGGCAATGTAGGCATTGATCATAGTAGGCAATGATCAAACCCATTCTCAAGAAAAAGATATGCAAAAAAAAAGGTCAGTTTCTCAGTTGTGTCTGACTCCTTGGGACCCAATGGACTGCTGCACGACAGGCTTCCCTGTCCTGCACCATCTCCTGGAGCTTGACAAACTCATGTCCATTGACTCAGTGGTGCCATCCAACCATCTTGTCTTCTGCTGTCCCTTTCTCTTTCTACCTTCTATGTTTCTCAACATAACGGTCTTTTCCAATGGGTCATCAGGTGACCAAAGTACTGGAGTTTCAGCTTCAGCATCAGTCCTTCCAATGGATATTCAGGATTGATTTCCTTTCGAACTGGCTGGTTTGGCCTTTAACATAACGTGAATAAAATTGCAAACTGAATAAACACACAAAAAAATTAAAATCCCTCATTCCCCAATCATTTTGGGAAAAGCAGAATGATCTTGGTTCACTTCAAGGCAAAACCACCAATATTACAATGTAATACAAGTCTATGTCCAAACCACTAATGCTGAAGAAGCTGAAGTTGAACAGTTCTATGTAGACCTACAAGATCTTCTAGAACTAACACACACAAAAAAGATATCCTTTTCATCATTGAGGACTGGAATGAAAAGTAGGAAGTCAAGAGATACTTGGAGTAGCAGACAAGTTTGGCCTTGGAGTACAAAAAGCAAAGCAGGACAAAGGCTAACAGAATTTTGCCAAAAGAATACACTGGTTATGGCACAGACTCTCTTCCAACAACACAAGACATGACTCTACACATGGACTTCACCAGATGGTCAATACCAAAATCAGATGAATTATATCCTTTGCAGCCGAAGATGTAGAAGCTCAATAAAGTTAGTGAAAATAAGACCTGGAACTAACTGTGGCTCGTATCATGAAGTCCTTATTGCAAAACTCAAAATTAAAGAAAGTACAGAAAACCATTAGGCCATTCAGGTATGATCTAAATCAAATCCCTTATGATTATACAGTAGAAGTAACAAATGAATTCAAAGGATTAGATCTGATAGACAGAGTGCCTGAAGAACTATGGAGAGAGGTTCATAACATTGTAGGCAATGTAGGCATTGATCATAGTAGGCAATGATCAAACCCATTCTCAAGAAAAAGATATGCAAAAAAAAAGGTCAGTTTCTCAGTTGTGTCTGACTCCTTGGGACCCAATGGACTGCTGCACGACAGGCTTCCCTGTCCTGCACCATCTCCTGGAGCTTGACAAACTCATGTCCATTGACTCAGTGGTGCCATCCAACCATCTTGTCTTCTGCTGTCCCTTTCTCTTTCTACCTTCTATGTTTCTCAACATAACGGTCTTTTCCAATGGGTCATCAGGTGACCAAAGTACTGGAGTTTCAGCTTCAGCATCAGTCCTTCCAATGGATATTCAGGATTGATTTCCTTTCGAACTGGCTGGTTTGATCTCCTTGAAGTCTAAGGTAGTATCAACAGTCTTCTTAAACACCATAGTTCAAAGGCATCAATTCTTCAGTGCTCACTCTTCTTTATGGTCCAACTCTCACATTCATACATGACTACTGGGAAAACCATAAATTTGACTATATGGACTTCTGACAGTAAAGTGACATCTCTGCTTTTTAATACACTGTCTAGTTTTTTTTTTTTTTTTTTAAAGATTTATTTATTTACTTATTTTTGGTGGGGTAGGGTGGGGAGGGAGGGGAGCAGTCAGGCCACTTCTATTGGTCTTTCATTTGTCCATTTTCATCTGTCTTTGTTCTTTGGCTCCTGTGGGACTCCCATCGCAGCGGCCTCTGTTGTCACAGAGCACCGGCTCTGGGCGCATGAGCTCCAGAGCTCCGGCTCGGTAATTGGACACATCGGTCCAGCCGCTCCGCTGCACGTGGGATCTTCCCAGGCCAGGGATCGAACCGGCGCCCCTTGCACTGCAAGGCAGTTTCTTTACCCACTGGACCACCAGGGAAGCCCCACTGTCTAGTTTTTTCAAAGCTTTTCTTCCAAGGAGCAAATGTCTTTTGATTTCATAGCTGTTGTCACCTTCAACGGTGATTTTGGAGCCGAAGAAAACAAAGTCTTTCACTGTTTTCACTGTTTGCACAGCTATTTGCCTTGAAGTGATGGGACCAGATGCCATGATCTTTGTTTTTTGAATGTTGAGTTTTAGGCCAGCTTTTTTACTCTCCTCTTTTGCCTCCGTCAAGAGGTTCTTTAGTTCCTCTCTGCTTTTACCCATAAAGGTGGTGTCATCTTCAAACCTGAAGTTATTGATTTTCTCCCATCAATCTTGCATCCAGCTTGTGCTTCATTCAACCCAGCATTTCACATGATGTATGCTGCATATAAGTTAAACAAGCAGGGCGAGAGTTTACAGCCTTCATGTACTCCTTTCCTAATTTGGAATCAGTCCATTGTTTGTTTGTTTGTTTGTCTGACCATGTGAAATTAGTTTATTTGTTCACACATAGTTTAAAGATACAAACAACTCTGTTAAATACCTCATTCATGTTTAGGGACCAGTTGAAGAAGCATCTCTTTGTTTGGCCAAGTATTGGCCTCTTGAGCAAAAATCAGAAACTATCAAATCAATGTAAACAAAGCAAACACCACCCAGATCAAAGAAGTAGAACATTTTCCACATCCTGGAATCCTACCCTGGTTATTTCTCCCTCCTGACTTTCCAAGGCAATCACTACCTTCAGTGTTGCCTGATTTTGAATTCTATCAATATTCATTATTCATGCAGTAGGTGTTCTTTGTTGTCTGGCTTCTTTCAGTTAACATTTTTGTGAGATTTATCTGTATACAGCTGGGGTCTGTTTGCTTTCATTGTCTTATTACTTATATATCCTCCTATTGATGGAACTTTGGGTTTATTCCATTGTTTTTGGGGGGGCTGATAAGAAGAGTGAGGTGAGGGGTGGGCAAATGGATGAATGGGATTAAGATGTACAAACCTCCAGTTTTATGAAGGAAACCACAGGAATGTGTTATACAGCATAAGGAATACGGTTAATAGTAGTGAAATTGCTTTTTATGGGGACAGATGGTAATCATTATGTAACGTGTGCCAATATCAAATCATTATCTAGTACACCCAAAATGAACCAATGATATAGTGAACTATATTTCAATTTAAAAAAAGAATTAAACAAAATAGCAGGGCCATACATATTCTGGGACACGTGAACAGGCATTTTTTCCCTCTACTTTTTCTTTCGAAGTTGTACCTAGAAAATCTAGTGCTTTAATGAATTAGTACCTCACACATGTAGGTGCTTCTGAGTTTTCTGAGGAAGGAGAGGAAAACGACGATGAAGAGTTTTATTAGGAAATTGAACATTCCCCCTATGAAGAAGTACCAGAAAGTGCCTTGAATCCTGAGTGCCACCATGGGTTTGGAAACTTATGCTCAGGAGTGTTTCAGAGGTTGCAGGTATGTTTTTCTAAAAGACCTTGGCATACACCCAGGGCGTGACCATTTGCCTTGTTTAATTTCAGTTCTGGTCATGCCTGGAGGCTTTTTATGAAGGTTGTAGGAAGTGATGCCTTTAGTGCACAAACCACGGCTCCTGGTATGTGGCTGTTACACAGACATTCACTACCGTCTGTGGTGCTGGCTGTGCTGCCCAGTCTCACGGTGCTCCCACGTGACAGATACCCTGGTACCTCCCCTTTCTTCACTTCATTTGTCACTATAGACATGAGGTTTCTAAAGTACAGAACAGAATTGATTTTTTTTAAACCAAAAACATTTTTTACTGGGGTATAGCCAGTTTACTGTTTTATGATCAGTTCTATTTCTTCTTGTCCTGCATACAGGTTTCAGAGGAGGCAGTTAAGCTGGTTTGGTATTCCCATCTATTTCACAATTTCCCACAGATTGTTGTAATCTACACAGTCAAAGGCTTTAGCCTAGTTATATGAAGCAAAAATAGTTTTTCAAGAATTCCCTTTCTCTTTCTATGGGCCAATGGATGTTGGCAATTTGATTGCTGGCTTTTCTAAATCTAGTTTGTGTATATGGAAGTTCTCGGTTCACATACTGTTGAAGCCTAGCCTGGAGAATTTTCAGCATTACTTTGCTAAGGTGTGAAATGAGTACAATGGTAAGGTAGTTTGAATATTCTTTGGCATTGCCCTTATTTGGGATAGGAATGAAAACTGACCTTTTCTAGTCTTGAGGCCACTGCTAAGTTTTCCAAATTTGTTGGCATATGGAGTGGTAGCACTTTAATAGCATCATATTTTTTGAAATAGCTCAGCTGGAACTTCATCACCTCCACTAGCTTTGTCCATAGCAATGCTTTCTAGAGTCCACTTGATTTCATAATCTAAGATGTCTGGCTCTAGGAGAGTGATCACACCATTGTGGTCATCCAGCTCATTAAGATTTTTTTGTTGTTGTTTACTATAGTGTTGGTCTGCTACTAAAAAAAATTTCTCAGATTTCTTTTTTTCTGAAAGAATCTTTATTTTTCTTTTTACCTGAAAGATATTTACGATGGATATATAATTTTTCGTTGACAATTTTCTTTCCTTACCATAACTTTCCATGATCTTCTTTGTATCATTTCTGAAAACATGTGTTCTTTGTTGTTAAATTTATTTATTTACTTATTTATTTTGGGTTGTACTGGATCTTCATTGCAGTGCAGACTTTTCTGTAGTTGTGGTGAATAAGGACTACTCTTTGTTGTGGTTCTCAGGCTTCTCACTGTGGTGGCTTCTCTTGTTGTAGAGTACAGACTCTAGGTGACCAAATTCAGTAGTTGCAGCATGCACGCTCTGTTGTTGCAGTGTGCACACTCCATAGTTGCTACACAGGACTTTGGAGCATGGGCTCTAGAGTGTGGGCTCAGTTGTTGTGGTATACAGGTTTAGCTGGTCTGTGGGATATGGGATCTTTCTAAATGAGGGATAGAACCCATGTCCCCTGCATTGGCAGGGGGATTCTTAACCAGTGGACTACTAGGAAAGTCCACGTATGTGATTTTATTCACATACTTGTTCTTTTTTATGTAATTTGGAAAAACACTTGAAATCCCTGCCCTTGCATTGAAACCTGAAAACTGATTATAGGAAGTAATCTAATGCTTGTACGGAGAACAATTCATGTGTTTCCATTCTCTCAGGGATCATAGTTTGGCATAATCTGTTTTTCAGTGTCTTCAAACTATCATTTAATTATTATTTTTATGTATTTAAGGTAACAGAATACCTTCTGACATTTTGAACACAAGCAGATGTCTGTTACTTGATTCAGTATCTTATATTTACTGTTATAAAGCTATTCACAAAACCTTCTAATGATCTTTTTAGTATCTGTGTGATATGCAATGATGTACCTTTGACATTGGAGAAGGAAATGGCAAACCAGTCCAGTATTCTTTTTTTTTTTTGTAACTTTTATTTTACTTTTAACTTTTACAGAGTTTTGTTGTTTACAGATATGCATGTTCCCAGATTAGTCATATGTATATCCCTCCCTTCCCACCCCTCCCGACAATCACACAGCACCCCTGATGGATCTCCTTTTCTCACAGAGCAATGACTATAGCTATTTTCTTTATATATGATAGTACAGGCCTCCATGCTACTTCCTTTACACCTCCCACCCTCTGTTCTTCTCCACAATGTCGATATGTCCACTGTCCATGTCTGTCTTTCCGTCGCTTCACTGCATCTGCCATAATCACCATCCTACTAGATTCCATATATATATATATATATATATGTGTGTTACTATATTGTACTTGTCCTTCTCTTTCTGACTGACTTCATTTTTTATGATACATTCTAGATCCAACCACCTCATTAGGGCTGATTCTTCTGCATTTCTCTTTACAGCTATGCAGTATACCATTGGATATATGTACGAGAGCTTCTGGATCCATTCATTCGTCGATGGACATCTAGGTTGTTTCCATGTTCTAGCTATTGTATAGAGAGTTGCAATGAACATTGGGGTACAGGTGCTTCTTTTGGATTTGATTTCATCAGAGTATAAAAGCCAAAGAGTGGGATTGCTGGGTTATACGGTGCTTCTATTTTTAGCTTTATAAGAAATCTCCATACTCTCTTCCATAGAGGCTGTATCAATTTACATTCCCACCACCAATGCAGGAGGGTTACTTTTTCTCTGCACCTTCTCCAGCATTTATTGTCTGTTGATTTGTGGATGATGGCCATTCTAACAGGTGTGAGGTGATATCTCATTGTAGTTTTGATTTGCACTTCTCTAATTATAAGTGAAGTTGAGCATCATTTCATGTATTATTGGCCATCTGTATGTCCTCTTTGGAGACGTGTCTGTTTAGGTCCTTTTCCCATTTTTTGATTGGGTTGTTCGTTTTTCCGGTGCTGAGTTGTCTGAGTTGTTTGTAGATTTTGGAGATTAATTCTTTGTCTGTTGTTTCATTTGCTATGATTTTCTCCCATTCTGTGGGCTGTCTATTCAGCTTTATTGTAATTTCTTTTGCTGTACAAAAGTTTTGAAGTTTCATGAGGTCCCACATGTTCATTTTTTTTTTTTAGTTCTGCTATTCTAGTAGGTGAGTCAGAGAAAATCTTGCTTTGATTGATGTCCTTGAGGGTTTTGCCTATATTCTCCTCTAAGAGTTTGATGGTTTCTGGTCTTCCATTTAGGTCTTTAATCCATTTTGAGTTGATCTTTGTGTATGGTGTCCGGGAATGTTCCAACTTCATTTTTTTGCTTGTAGCTGTCCAATATTTCCAGCGCCATTTGTTGAAGAGGCTGTCTTTGTTCCATTTCATATGTTCGCCTCCTTTGTCAAAAATAAGTTACCCATAGGTGCGTGGGTTTATCTCTGGGTTCTCGATCTTGTTCCATTGGTCTATAGTTCTGTTTTTGTGCCAGTACCATACTGTCTTGATGACTGTTGCTTTGTAGTAGAGTCTGAAGTTGGAGAGGCTGATCCCTCCAGCTCCATTCTTCTTCCTCAGGATTGCTTTCGCTGTTTGAGGTCTTTTGTGTTTCCATATGAACTGTGTTATTCTTTGGTCTAGTTCTCTGAAGAATGTCATTGGCAGTTTGATAGGGATCGCATTGAATCTATAGATGACATTTGGTAGTATGGTCATTTTCACAATATTGATTCTTCCGAACCAGGAACATGGAATATCTCTCCATCTGTTTATGTCTTCTTTAATGTCTCTCATGAGTGTTTTGCAATTTTCTGTATACAATTCTTTTGTTTCTTTGGGTAGGTTTATTCCTAGGTATTTGATTATTTTGGTTGCAATGGTGAAGGGGATTGCCTCTTTGATTTCGTTTTCTGATTTTTCATTGTTTGTGTATAGGAATGCCAGTGATTTCTGTAAATTTATTTTATATCCTGTGACTTTGCTGAATTCGCTGATTAACTCTAGTAATTTTGTAATGGTGTCTTTTGGGTTTTCTATGTATAATATCATGTCATCTGTGAATAGAGAGAGCTTGACTTCTTCCTTTCCAATCTAGATTCCTTTTATCTCTTTCTCTTCTCTTATTGCTATTGCTAGAAATTCCAGGACTATGTTGAATAACAGTGGTGAAAGTGGACACCCCTGTCTTGTTCCTGATCTTAGAGGGAATGCTTTCATTTTTTCACCATTGAGGATACTGTTCGCTGTGAGCTTTTCATATATGGCTTTCACTATGTTGAGACAGGTTCCTTCTATGCCCATTTTTTGAAGAGATTTTATCATAAATCGATGCTGTACTTTGTTGAAGGCTTTTTCTGCATCTATTGAGATGATCATGTGATTTTTGTCTCTCAATTTGTTGACATGGTGTATCACATTGATTGATCTGTGGATATTGAAGAATCCTTGCATGCCTGGGATGAACCCCACTTGATCATGATGTATGAGCTTTTTGATGTGCCGTTGAATTCTGTTTGCTAGTATTTTGTTGAGAATTTTGGCGTCTAGATTCATCAGTGAAATTGGCCTATAATTTTCCTTTTTTGTATTGTCTTTGCCTGGTTTTGGTATCAGGGTGATGGTGGCCTCGTAGAATGTGTTTAGAAGTGTTCCTTCCTGTGCAATGTTTTGGAAGAGTTTTAGAAGGACAGTCATTAGCTCTTTAAATGTTTGGTAGAATTCACTTATGAAGCCATCTGGCCCTGGGCTTTTATTTTTGGGTCGATTTTTGATCACAAAGTCGATTTCTGAGCTTGTGAATGGATTGTACATAGTTTCTATTTCTTCCTGGTTGAGTCTTGGGAGATTAATCTCCTCTAAGAAACTGTCCATTTCTTCCAGGTCGTCCAATTTGTTGCCATAGAGTTGTTCATAATACTCTCTTATAATCCTTTAGATTTCTGCATTATCTGTTGTAATCTCTCCTTTTTCATTTTTGATTTTGTTGATCTGGTTCTTCTGGTTGATCTGGTTAATGAATCTGGCCAGTGGTTTGTCAATTTTATTTACCTCTTTGAAGAACCAGCTTTTTGTTTTATTTATTTTTATTATTGTTTCTTTCATTTCTTTTTCATTTATTTCTGCTCTGATCTTCATGATTTCCCTTCTTCTGCTGGCTTTGGGGTGTTTTTCTTCTTCTTTCTCCAGTTGTTTTAAGTGTAAGGTTAGGTTATCTGTTTGAGATTTTCCTAGTTTCTTGAGGTAGGATTGAATTGCTATAAACCTCCCTCCTAGAACTGCTTTTGCAGTATCCCATAGGTTTTGCACTGTCATGTGTTCATTGTCATTTTCTTCTAGGAATTTTAAATTTCTCCTTTAATTTGCTCAGTAATCAGTTGATTTTTTAGGTATGTGTTGTTTAATCTCCATGTGTTTGTGTTTTTAGCGGTTTTTTTCCTGTAGTTGATCTCTAGTCTCACTGCATTGTGATCCGAGAAGATGTTTGATATAATTTCAGTTTTCTTGAATTCACTGAGGTTTGATTTGTGGCCCAAGATGTGGTCTATCCTGGAGAATATTCCGTGAGCACTTGAGAAGAAAGTGTATTCTTCTGCTTTTGGATGGAAAGTCCTAAAGATATCAATGAGGTCCATCTTTTCTAGTGTGGCATTTAAGGCTTGTGTTTCTTTATTAATTTTCTGTTTGGATGACCTGTCCATTGGTGTGAGAGGAGTGTTAAAGTTTCCTACTATTATTGTGTTAGTGTCGATGTCTTCTTTTATGTTTGAAAGTGTTTGTCTTATGTATTGGGGTGCTCCTGTGTTGGTTGCACAAATATTTATGATTGTTATGTCTTCTTCTTCGATTGATCCCTTCATCCTTATGTAGGGTCCTGCCTTGTCTCTTCTAATCTTCTTTATTTGCAGGTCTATTTTGTCTGATACAAGGATTGCTACTCCGGCTTTCTTTTGATTTCCATTTGCATGGAATATCTTTTTCCATCCTCTCACTTTCAGTCTATGAGTGTCTCTAGGTCTGAAGTGAGTTTCCTGGAGGCAGCATATGTATGGGTCATGTTTTAGAATCCATTCAGTCACTCTGTGTCTTTTGGTTGGTGCATTTAGTGCATTGACATTCAAAGTAATTATTGATATAAATGATCCTATTGTCATCTTCTTAGATGTTATGATGGCTTTGTTTTGTGCATCTTCTCCTTCTCTTATACTTGTTGTCTATATAAGTCTCTTTAACACTTGTTGTAAGGCTGGTTTGGTGTGACTAAATTCTTTTAATTTTTGCTTGTCTGTAAAGTTTTTGATTTCTCCATCAATTTTGAATGACATCCTTGCAGGGTAGAGGATTCTTGGTTGCAGATTATTCTCTTTTGGCCATTTAAAAATATGTCCTACCAATCCCTTCTGGCCTGCAGAGTTTCTGTTAAAAGATCAGCTGTTAAACATATGGGCTTTCCCTTGTATGTCACTAGTTGCTTTTCCCTTACTGCTATGAGAATTCTGTCCTTGTGTTTAATTTGTGTTAGCTACATTAATATGTGTTCTGGTGTGTTTCTTCTCGGGTTGATTCTGTATGGTACTCTTTGTGCTTCTTGGACTTGATTGACGATTTCTTTTCCCATTTTGGGGAAATTTTTAACTAGAATCTCTTCAAAAATTTTCTTATAGCCTTTCTTTTTTTCTTCTTCTTCTGGAACCCCTATTATTTGAATATTGGTGTGTTTGATATTATCCCAGAGGTCTCTGAGGCTATCCTCTGCTCTTTTCATTCTTTGAGCTTGATTCTTTTTTTCAGCAGTTACTTCCCCCGTTCTATATTACAGCTCACTTATCCAGTCTTCTGTCTCAGATACTCTGCTCTTGATTTCTTCTACAGTGTTTTTAAGTTCAGCAATTGAGTTGTTTTTCTCTGTTACTTTTTTGGTAAGTTCTTGTATTTCTTTATTCAATGTGTTAGTTGTGTCTTGCAATTTCTCTAATGTTCTGTTTTCAGGGTCTTTGATCATCTTTACTATCATTCTTCTGAAATCACTTTCAGAAAGTTTGTCCAGGGACTTCCCTGGTGGTCCAGTGGGTAAGGACACCGCCTTGGAGTGCAAGGGGCGCTGGTTCGATCCTGGCCTCTATTGTCTATGAGTGTCTCTAGGTCTGAAGTGAGTTTCCTGGAGGCAACATATGTATGGGTCTTTTTGATCCATTCAGTCACTCTGTGTCTTTTGGTTGGTGCATTTAGTGCATTGACATTCAAAGTAATTATTGATATAAATGATCCTATTGTCATCTTCTTAGATGTTATGATGGCTTTGTTTTGTGCATCTTCTCCTTCTCTTATACTTGTTGTCTATATAAGTCTCTTTAACACTTGTTGTAAGGCTGGTTTGGTGTGACTAAATTCTTTTAATTTTTGCTTGTCTGTAAAGTTTTTGATTTCTCCATCAATTTTGAATGACATCCTTGCAGGGTAGAGGATTCTTGGTTGCAGATTATTCTCTTTTGGCCATTTAAAAATATGTCCTACCAATCCCTTCTGGCCTGCAGAGTTTCTGTTAAAAGATCAGCTGTTAAACATATGGGCTTTCCCTTGTATGTCACTAGTTGCTTTTCCCTTACTGCTATGAGAATTCTGTCCTTGTGTTTAATTTGTGTTAGCTACATTAATATGTGTTCTGGTGTGTTTCTTCTCGGGTTGATTCTGTATGGTACTCTTTGTGCTTCTTGGACTTGATTGACGATTTCTTTTCCCATTTTGGGAAATTTTTAACTAGAATCTCTTCAAAAATTTTCTTATAGCCTTTCTTTTTTTCTTCTTCTTCTGGAACCCCTATTATTTGAATATTGGTGTGTTTGATATTATCCCAGAGGTCTCTGAGGCTATCCTCTGCTCTTTTCATTCTTTGAGCTTGATTCTTTTTTTCAGCAGTTACTTCCCCCGTTCTATATTACAGCTCACTTATCCAGTCTTCTGTCTCAGATACTCTGCTCTTGATTTCTTCTACAGTGTTTTTAAGTTCAGCAATTGAGTTGTTTTTCTCTGTTACTTTTTTGGTAAGTTCTTGTATTTCTTTATTCAATGTGTTAGTTGTGTCTTGCAATTTCTCTAATGTTCTGTTTTCAGGGTCTTTGATCATCTTTACTATCATTCTTCTGAAATCACTTTCAGAAAGTTTGTCCAGGGACTTCCCTGGTGGTCCAGTGGGTAAGGACACCGCCTTGGAGTGCAAGGGGCGCTGGTTCGATCCCTGGCCTGGGAAGATCCCACGTGACGCGGAGTGGTTGGACTCATGTGTCCAGTCACTGAGCTGGAGCTCTGGAGCTCATGTGCCCAGAGCCGGTGCTCTGCGACAACAGAGGCCACCGCGATTGGAAGCCCACACGGGCCAAAAAACAAAGATGGATGAAAATAGACGAATGAAAGACCAATAGAAGTAGCCCGCCTGCTCCCTCCCTCCCCACCGCACCCCCCAAAATAAATAAATAAATAAATCTTAAAAAAAAAAAAGAAAGTTTGCCCAAATCCTCTTCGTTGATTTGATCTTGTGTGCTTGTAGATTGTTCCTTCACTTGTGTGGTATTTCTCTGCCGTTTCATTGTTATTATTAATTTTTTAACTAACTCTGTGTGGGATTTCCTTTTCCCAGACTTTGAGTTACATCTGTTGGTGTTTGCTGTTTGGATGGGGCTTCTTATTCTGGGTGATGCTGGTGGTTGGGTGATGTCAGGACTTGCATACAAGTGATTACCTTTGTTGGCGTTCTCACTTGTATACTGCTGTCTAGTGTTAGGCGTTCTGTAGTACTGCAGATTTTTGGAGTCAGTGCTCCCTCCCTAAAGCCCCGGGGCTTGTTGCCTGACCAGGGAATGAATATTTCATGGTTGGTTTGTTATGGCATTAAATGATATTAAAACATATATATGCGAATGAGAAAAAGGAGATATACCTTTGACAAATGGCAATTAAAATATTATGCAAATACTATCTAGCGTATTGAATTATACACACAAACATATACGGCTGTAACGTAACCCAGGCATTTCAACCAAAAATACAGTACAATATGTTAGCACGGTGAATAGAGAAAACCAAGAATGATATCCCTCAGTTAATAACCAAACTAAGTAAAGCACAAATTGGAGAATAATGCTAGAGCAGGGTTCTCATTGGGGATAAGGCAATGAGGACAGAACAGACTAAGAAATATGATGGGAAAAAGGAAAAAGAGAAAGGGAGGATAGAAGAGAAATATAGTATAATACTGCAAAGTTAAATACAGGGAGATAAAGATTTGTATGTATTAGAGTTTAGTGTTATAGGAAAGGAGCATCAGAGAAAGCAAAGAATTATAGAGGAAGTAGTAGTACAAATAATTTTTTAAAATTAAAACAGAGATAATTATATAGAAAAATATAGAAAAACAAATCAGAAAGAATAAAAACAAACAAAACTCCCTACAGAACCTTAAAAGACCAATGTGGAACCAGAAGTTTATACCAAAATAAAATGTGTGATTTAAAAGGAAAAAGAAAAAAAATATGTAAACTTGAATATATTCAGTCTTACTGATAAGATTAGTAGCTTCAATAGAATTCAATGGATGAAATAAACACACCCACACTCATACATCCAAAAAATAAAAATGGAGGGGGTAACTGAGGGGGTTTGGGAAAAAGGGGGAAAATTGAAACAAAACAAAACAAAACAAAAAGCAATAAAAAAGAATAAGGAATAAAAAAATTTTAAAAATCCAGCGGTAACTCCAGCTTCAGACAAAACGCGAAAATCATGTTTATGTTCTTCTGTCTCTTGCTGACTATTCAGGAATTATCAGTCTTTTTCTTGCCTCTGGCAGTGGTTGGATCTGAAGACCTCTTTTACTGCTTCCAGTCCAATATTCTTGCCTGGACTATTTCACAGACAGAGGAACCTTGCATGTTACAGTCCAGGGGTCTCAAAGAGCCAGTCATGACCGAGCAACTGAGCACCTTTGTCATTCCTGAAATTGACATTTTGTGTCCTCTCTCAATTTTTCCTTCATAAGTCTTACAGGGATTTATTAATTTTGGCTATCTTTTAAAAAACAAAAATGCAAAACTACCCAACTTTGGGGTTTATTGACATTCTACTGTACACTTGTTGCTATTTTTGTAATCTATTCTATATTTTTTCTTCTTCATTCGGCCCTGTAACGTAACCCAGGCATTTCAACCAAAATACAGTACAATATGTTAGCACGGTGAATAGAAAACCAAGAATGATATCCCTCAGTTAATAACCAAACTAAGTAAAGCACAAATTGGAGAATAATGCTAGAGCAGGGTTCTCATTGGGGATAAGGCAATGAGGACAGAACAGACTAAGAAATATGATGGGAAAAAGGAAAAAGAGAAAGGGAGGATAGAAGAGAAATATAGTATAATACTGCAAAGTTAAATACAGGGAGATAAAGATTTGTATGTATTAGAGTTTAGTGTTATAGGAAAGGAGCATCAGAGAAAGCAAAGAATTATAGAGGAAGTAGTAGTACAAATAATTTTTTAAAATTAAAACAGAGATAATTATATAGAAAAATATAGAAAAACAAATCAGAAAGAATAAAAACAAACAAAACTCCCTACAGAACCTTAAAAGACCAATGTGGAACCAGAAGTTTATACCAAAATAAAATGTGTGATTTAAAAGGAAAAAGAAAAAAAATATGTAAACTTGAATATATTCAGTCTTACTGATAAGATTAGTAGCTTCAATAGAATTCAATGGATGAAATAAACACACCCACACTCATACATCCAAAAAATAAAAATGGAGGGGGTAACTGAGGGGGTTTGGGAAAAAGGGGGAAAATTGAAACAAAACAAAACAAAACAAAAAGCAATAAAAAAGAATAAGGAATAAAAAAATTTTAAAAATCCAGCGGTAACTCCAGCTTCAGACAAAACGCGAAAATCATGTTTATGTTCTTCTGTCTCTTGCTGACTATTCAGGAATTATCAGTCTTTTTCTTGCCTCTGGCAGTGGTTGGATCTGAAGACCTCTTTTACTGCTTCCAGTCCAATATTCTTGCCTGGACTATTTCACAGACAGAGGAACCTTGCATGTTACAGTCCAGGGGTCTCAAAGAGCCAGTCATGACCGAGCAACTGAGCACCTTTGTCATTCCTGAAATTGACATTTTGTGTCCTCTCTCAATTTTTCCTTCATAAGTCTTACAGGGATTTATTAATTTTGGCTATCTTTTAAAAAACAAAAATGCAAAACTACCCAACTTTGGGGTTTATTGACATTCTACTGTACACTTGTTGCTATTTTTGTAATCTATTCTATATTTTTTCTTCTTCAAAATTTATGTTTAATTTGTTGTTTTTTGGCCAGTTTCTTGAACTTGATGATTATATCACTTCTTTTATTTTTTCTTCTTTGCTATCTTATGAATTTAAAGCTGTACATATTTATGCAGCCATGACTTCAATTGAATTCCTTAAGCTTGATATTTAGCATTTTCATTACTATTCAGTTCAAACTGATTTTTTTTCATTTTGCTAATGTCTTAATAATAAAGATGTTTCTGTTTATGCTCTGATTATTTATTTCTAATTTAATTTTATTTTGCTAATATTATATATTCTGTATATGACATCATTTCAATTTTGCTGAACTACAATTATGGCTCAGCATGCTATTAATTTCTGCAAGTATTCTATGCATATTTGAAAAGAATGTATTTTGTACCTGTTGGTCATAATCACATACACACATATATATGCAACATATAAATTTATTGTTGCTATTTTCATAATGAAGTCCATTTTCAATCACGTTATTGAAATCCTATTCTTTTACAGTTGATCCTTGAACAAACACAAGTTTGAACTTTACAGGTTCATTTATATTCATCTGTGTCCAACTCTTCGTGGCACCATGGCCTGTAGCCCACCAGGCTCCTCTGTCCATGGGATTCTCCAAGCAAGAATACTGGAGTGGGTTGCCATGTCCTATTCCATGGGATCTTCTTTCTTTTTTTTTAAGATTTATTTATTTATTTATTTTGGGGAGTGGGGTGAGGTGGAGGTGGGCTACTTCTATTGGTCTTTCATTTGTCCATTTTTATCCATCTTTGTTCTTTGGCCCGTGTGGGCCTCCGATCGTGGTGGCCTCTGTTGTCGCAGAGCACCGGCTCTGGGCGCATGAGCTCCAGAGCTCCAGCTCGGTAATTGGACACATGAGTCCAGCCACTCCGCGGCACATGGATCTTCCCAGGCCAGGGATCGAACCGGCGCCCCTTGCACTGCAAGGGGGTGTCTTTACCCACTGGACCACCAGGGAAGCTCCAGGGGATCTTTTTGACCCAGGGATTGAAGCCATGTCTCTTGCATCTCCTGCATTGGAAGGTGCATACTTTACCACTCTGCCACCTGGGAAGCCCTTGTTTTCATTTTACAGATCTTTAGATAAACTAAGTATGGAGAAAAGTTTGTGTTCAGTTATATAACACAGCATGTAGATTCAAAAAACTAGTACCTGAGTCCTGATTCTATCTGAACTGTTTTAATTTTCTGACCTTGGGTGGGTCACTTATCAATTTTTGTTTGTTTTCAAGGCAAGAGAGCAGTATGCAGATTATTGACTGCACTGGGTTGGCATCCCAAACCCCTACCTGTTAAAAGGTAAATGTACTTCTAAAAAGTCTTTAATCTCCTAAAATCAATATTTCTAATTTTATGTCTACCTTTTCTATCAATTACAAAGAGAAATTTTGCCATTATGGCTCAATGCTTTTTCTGCAAGTATCTATGCATTTTTTTCCTGTTGGTCATAATCACATACACAATATATATGCAACATATAAATTTATTGTTGCTATTTTCATAATGAAGTCCATTTTCAATCACGTTATTGAAATCCTATTCTTTTACAGTTGATCCTTGAACAAACACAAGTTTGAACTTTACAGGTTCATTTATATTCATCTGTGTCCAACTCTTCGTGGCACCATGGCCTGTAGCCCACCAGGCTCCTCTGTCCATGGGATTCTCCAAGCAAGAATACTGGAGTGGGTTGCCATGTCCTATTCCATGGGATCTTCTTTCTTTTTTTTTAAGATTTATTTATTTATTTATTTTGGGGAGTTGGGGAGTGGGGGGGTGGGGAGGGAGGGGAGCAGGCGGGCTACTTCTATTGGTCTTTCATTTGTCCATTTTTATCCATCTTTGTTCTTTGGCCCGTGTGGGCCTCCGATCGTGGTGGCCTCTGTTGTCGCAGAGCACCGGCTCTGGGCGCATGAGCTCCAGAGCTCCAGCTCGGTAATTGGACACATGAGTCCAGCCACTCCGCGGCACATGGATCTTCCCAGGCCAGGGATCGAACCGGCGCCCCTTGCACTGCAAGGGGGTGTCTTTACCCACTGGACCACCAGGGAAGCTCCAGGGGATCTTTTTGACCCAGGGATTGAAGCCATGTCTCTTGCATCTCCTGCATTGGAAGGTGCATACTTTACCACTCTGCCACCTGGGAAGCCCTTGTTTTCATTTTACAGATCTTTAGATAAACTAAGTATGGAGAAAAGTTTGTGTTCAGTTATATAACACAGCATGTAGATTCAAAAAAAAACTAGTACCTGAGTCCTGATTCTATCTGAACTGTTTTAATTTTCTGACCTTGGGTGGGTCACTTATCAATTTTTGTTTGTTTTCAAGGCAAGAGAGCAGTATGCAGATTATTGACTGCACTGGGTTGGCATCCCAAACCCCTACCTGTTAAAAGGTAAATGTACTTCTAAAAAGTCTTTAATCTCCTAAAATCAATATTTCTAATTTTATGTCTACCTTTTCTATCAATTACAAAAAGAGAAATTTTGCCATTATGATTATGAACTAATCTATTTTCCTTGTAATTATTTTATTTTAATTTTATGTGTTTTGAGATAATATAATTATGTGAATGTAAGTTCAGAATTACTCTAATCCCTAGTAGTCGAAATTTTTATTATTTTGAAATGTCTTTCCTTACAGTTGTTCTCATTATGAGAGTTGATCCAAATCAACATGAAGCTAACCATTACAGGTATGAAATGTGAATGCATGTGCCTGAATCAGAAGATATTTAAATAAAGCTTCCTGCATGATACACATATCTAAAAATAATCCAAAGTGAAAAGAGAGACACGAGGAAACAATTAACTTACTTAAAGCTATAACTTATTTTCACTAGGACAAAGAGAGATTTTGTGTCCAGATAAAATAGTGGAATGCACAAATCAGAGAAAATAGGAGAAAAACCTACTTAAAATCAAGAACATGGTAATCAAATTAATACCAAATTGAAAAAAAATCAGAAGTTCTCACAGGAAGAACAAAAATGAAGACCTATAGAAAACAGAAGTGAGGAGATAAAGAAAGGAGGGACTAAGATCAGAAATGGAGCTTGGGGTGGAGCCCAGGAGGATTAACATCCAAACTCACAAACTGACAGGAGTCTAAAAATGGAGATCAGAGGAAGAGTTAAAAAAAACAATACTAGGAAAATTTGAACCTACACACTGAATGCATCCACAATTTATAAGAAAACATATCATAATATTTTTAATACTCATAGCCAATAACAATATCATAATGCATTGAGTACCTGGGAAGCCCTTGTTTTCATTTTACAGATCTTTAGATAAACTAAGTATGGAGAAAAGTTTGTGTTCAGTTATATAACACAGCATGTAGATTCAAAAAACTAGTACCTGAGTCCTGATTCTATCTGAACTGTTTTAATTTTCTGACCTTGGGTGGGTCACTTATCAATTTTTGTTTGTTTTCAAGGCAAGAGAGCAGTATGCAGATTATTGACTGCACTGGGTTGGCATCCCAAACCCCTACCTGTTAAAAGGTAAATGTACTTCTAAAAAGTCTTTAATCTCCTAAAATCAATATTTCTAATTTTATGTCTACCTTTTCTATCAATTACAAAAAGAGAAATTTTGCCATTATGATTATGAACTAATCTATTTTCCTTGTAATTATTTTATTTTAATTTTATGTGTTTTGAGATAATATAATTATGTGAATGTAAGTTCAGAATTACTCTAATCCCTAGTAGTCGAAATTTTTATTATTTTGAAATGTCTTTCCTTACAGTTGTTCTCATTATGAGAGTTGATCCAAATCAACATGAAGCTAACCATTACAGGTATGAAATGTGAATGCATGTGCCTGAATCAGAAGATATTTAAATAAAGCTTCCTGCATGATACACATATCTAAAAATAATCCAAAGTGAAAAGAGAGACACGAGGAAACAATTAACTTACTTAAAGCTATAACTTATTTTCACTAGGACAAAGAGAGATTTTGTGTCCAGATAAAATAGTGGAATGCACAAATCAGAGAAAATAGGAGAAAAACCTACTTAAAATCAAGAACATGGTAATCAAATTAATACCAAATTGAAAAAAAATCAGAAGTTCTCACAGGAAGAACAAAAATGAAGACCTATAGAAAACAGAAGTGAGGAGATAAAGAAAGGAGGGACTAAGATCAGAAATGGAGCTTGGGGTGGAGCCCAGGAGGATTAACATCCAAACTCACAAACTGACAGGAGTCTAAAAATGGAGATCAGAGGAAGAGTTAAAAAAAAACAATACTAGGAAAATTTGAACCTACACACTGAATGCATCCACAATTTATAAGAAAACATATCATAATATTTTTAATACTCATAGCTCCATAATCATAGAGTCTCAAAGTATGAGAGATCAGATGAATTACTAGAAGATTCTAAAAGACAAGAAGAAAATGAGTACATATGATATGAATAAGCCAGCAGGGCATGGGACTTTGCAGAGGAGAGCAGAGGAAGTAATCCTATGACAATAATTTAAAAAAGACTAGCTCAACAGCTAAGCAGCTAGCCTGGAGAAGAGGTGGGAAAAGGCAACAGAGGTATATTGAAGGGAGGTTTCTAGAAGAAAAAGTGCAACTAATGGATCATTTGACATATTTGTGAATTTAAAATAATTAAAGATATGCCTTGAAACATTTCACAAACTAAATCTAAGCCAGTGAAAAATGAAGACAATTATTTATCTCAGGAAAACAAGGAGTTACATGAAACAAAAATTTTAATTGTAATTCCTTACATGAACATCAGCAAATAGTGTTTATAAAGTCATAATGTAATAATGCAACCACTGATTTAACTAACAGGCTGGCGAGTTACAGTCCATGGGGTCACAAAGAGCTGGACATGACTGAGCAATGAACACACACACACACAATATTATCAAAATGAGAAAATAGAGGGAAATAAAAAGAGGAATTTAGAGATGTTAAGAAAACACAGCAGGAAGATGATGCCTGAAACTGATAAATCAGGAGCTAGTGGGATATGAATATTGTTCACAAACATAGCATTAAGATTTTTTTAAAAAATAAAGAGTTATCTCAAATCTCATTTTGCTTGATCTCTACCACTGCTTATCTACCTTTAAATCCACTCGTCGCACACCAGCTGCAGGAAGCTTTCAAAATGCAAATCTTGTCATTTTTCATCCAGCTCTGAAAACCCATAATAGAGTTCTTCAGATGTATCCCATTGTCTTGGATTCAGACCTCTCACACTTGAGGTCATACATAGCCAGCTTCCTGCCTCCTTCTATCACTCTACTCCTTGTTATTTTTATGCTTCAGCCACACTGACCACGTTTTACTTCTCCAAAATTAACAAACTCCTTGCCACACTAGGGTTTCGGTATATGTTGTTCCAATATTTCAAAGGCATTCCCTGGTGGCTCACCAGTGTAGAATCTGCCTGTAGTGCAGGAGACTCAGGAGATGTTTGAGCCCTGGGTTGGGAAGATCCCCTGGAAAAGGAAATGGCAACCCACGAGTATTCTTGCCTAGAAAATTCCATGACTCCACTTCTTTATGTGCATACATACTCAGTAGTATCTGAATCTGTGCAGCCTCATGGATTGTAGCACTCTAGGCTCCTCTATCCATGGAATTTTTCAGGGATCTTCCCAATCCATGGATCAAATTCATATCTCCTGTGTCCTGCACTGGCAGGTAGATTCTTTATCACTGAGCCACCCGGGAAGCCCTGAGGCTTAATAAATGTTGCCCACATCCCTTTTACACACACATTTTCTGTTTTAGAAGTTATCTCCTGGGGCTTTTCTGGTGGTCCAGTGAGTAAAGAGTCTGCCTTTTAATGCAAGGGGCACTGGTTTGATCCCGGGCCGGGGAAGATCCCACATGCCTCAGAGAGGCTGTGCCTGTGTGTCCAATTATGAGCCAGCACTCTGTAGTGCATGTGTCCAGAGCCAGTGCTCTGCAGTGAGAAATGCCACTGCAATCAGAGGCCCACGTAGGCCGAAGACTAAATATGGATGAAAATGAATGAATGGAAAATCAATAAAAGAGGCCAAAAATTAAAAAAAAAAGAAGCTATCTCCTTTCTTTCTCTTTAAAATCCTAGCTCAATAACTTAGTTTGATAACAATGGCTCCCAGTATATTAAAGTCCTCTGGCTTGAGTTCCCCTTTACAATCCTTACTCAGCATTTCCACTTAATTGGTTGACTGACCCACACCCCTCCCTTCTTTGCCATTAGACTGCAAACTTCAAGAAATGACAAATATCGTCTCTTTGCTCATCATTATACAGCAGTACATAGCACCAAACCTGTAACATCTTTTTATGAAAGAGGTAACAAATTAAAAATATACTAAATATTCAACACCTAGATGAAGTCTTACCAGCTAGCTCTGCCACTTATTACCGATGTGACCTTGTGCAAAGTATTTAACCTAAGTCGGACTTCCTCACATGTAAGTCATAATAATAATATGTATTTCAAAAATTATTACGATTATATGAAATGTAATACATATAGCAGCAAGTTTTATTCTGTGATTATGCTATATAAATGCAAGTTTTCTTTTCTTTCCTTTCTTTAAATCATTAATGATAACCTTGGCATATATTTGATCATGACATGTATTCTCTAAACTTAAAATAAAAAGGAACAGAGATGGCACCTCATCAAGAGTAGTATGCTTCAAGGGGCAGTGGAATATCTATGTTCACAGAGTAAAAAAGGGCAAGGCGTCCCTAAGCTTTAAAGTTTGAAACACAGTTCATCATTATTCACATTCTACCACCAAAACAAGTTTAACTATGGCACAGTTCATAAGTGCACAATATTTCATCTGTGGCTGGAATAAATGAGACACAAAATCACATCAAATGTACATTCAGTAGAAATTCTACTTTGCCATCTGTGAATTTTCACATACTTCAGTGTAACTGAGTTTTAACAGAAAATCCAGCTCTCAAGGACATTATACAAACTTGTGACATGACTGTAGGAAAACTCGCTGAAAAGGTAAAATAATGAACAAGTTAGTTTTTTTTTTAATCTAGGAGATTCATCTGTGAGAGATATCATAGTGATAATAATTTAATCATAATTTTGCTATTATGCTATATTATTATGACAGTTAAGGTTATAATTTAATGTCACACCCTCTTAATTCAATAAAAGCTATTAATACATCACAGTCTTTTACTAATAAATGTTTACATGTAGCCAAGATTCTCTTTGTCTTGATAGTGTGAAAATTATATGCTCAGAAAAAAAAATAATCCTATGGTTTCAGTGGCAAAATAGGTATTCAATATTAATTCCAAGCAGATATTAATTCTGAGAGGTCTTCAGTAACTCCCTTAAGTTTTCATCTATGTTTCATGCGTGTCTTTCTCTCTGTCTGTCTTCCTCTCTGAAACACTTGCTCACTACTTCTTCAAGATTCTTTATGTACAGTTTCCCTCACCAGTTATGTTCTGCATCTGCTCTTCTGACATCATCCAACTGTATGTCCAGAGCACTGTAGTGTGGTCACTAGACACAGGTCTGGACAAAAAGAGTGAAAAAGAAAGAAAATGGAGCCATTATGATGATGTTGGCAGTTTGCCAAGTCTCTACTATTTTGATGTAGCTTCCCCTGAGTCTGCCTAGAAAGACTGTTGGGGCCTTAGCCTTTCTAAATCCCATGGCAACCCTTTCTGAGCAATCTCACTCTTCATTAGAGAACAGAGTCTCACATTTGCAGACAGCACCACAGGTCAACTCAAACTCTCCAAAGTGAGTGAAAATACCAACTCAGCCTATATTTGATCACATCAGCCACCTGACAAGTGCCTCTGAAAATTCAGCATGCCCATGGATAACCTGGTAATCTGATTACAAAGCAGATTTTAACTGGGTAGGTCTGGAATTGTGGCAAGCCACTGGGCCCTGGACCATACACAAGTAACAAATACCAAGAATATTAACTGTACTTCTAAAATTCAGCCCCCCCGATTTATCTGTGAATTTTCACATACTTCAGTGTAACTGAGTTTTAACAGAAAATCCAGCTCTCAAGGACATTATACAAACTTGTGACATGACTGTAGGAAAACTCGCTGAAAAGGTAAAATAATGAACAAGTTAGTTTTTTTTTTAATCTAGGAGATTCATCTGTGAGAGATATCATAGTGATAATAATTTAATCATAATTTTGCTATTATGCTATATTATTATGACAGTTAAGGTTATAATTTAATGTCACACCCTCTTAATTCAATAAAAGCTATTAATACATCACAGTCTTTTACTAATAAATGTTTACATGTAGCCAAGATTCTCTTTGTCTTGATAGTGTGAAAATTATATGCTCAGAAAAAAAAATAATCCTATGGTTTCAGTGGCAAAATAGGTATTCAATATTAATTCCAAGCAGATATTAATTCTGAGAGGTCTTCAGTAACTCCCTTAAGTTTTCATCTATGTTTCATGCGTGTCTTTCTCTCTGTCTGTCTTCCTCTCTGAAACACTTGCTCACTACTTCTTCAAGATTCTTTATGTACAGTTTCCCTCACCAGTTATGTTCTGCATCTGCTCTTCTGACATCATCCAACTGTATGTCCAGAGCACTGTAGTGTGGTCACTAGACACAGGTCTGGACAAAAAGAGTGAAAAAGAAAGAAAATGGAGCCATTATGATGATGTTGGCAGTTTGCCAAGTCTCTACTATTTTGATGTAGCTTCCCCTGAGTCTGCCTAGAAAGACTGTTGGGGCCTTAGCCTTTCTAAATCCCATGGCAACCCTTTCTGAGCAATCTCACTCTTCATTAGAGAACAGAGTCTCACATTTGCAGACAGCACCACAGGTCAACTCAAACTCTCCAAAGTGAGTGAAAATACCAACTCAGCCTATATTTGATCACATCAGCCACCTGACAAGTGCCTCTGAAAATTCAGCATGCCCATGGATAACCTGGTAATCTGATTACAAAGCAGATTTTAACTGGGTAGGTCTGGAATTGTGGCAAGCCACTGGGCCCTGGACCATACACAAGTAACAAATACCAAGAATATTAACTGTACTTCTAAAATTCAGGTATACTATTTAACCTTCTTCTCTACCTCTCTTTTTCACTCTGCTTACAGTAAAAATTGTAAAACCATATTCTATCACGAGCCAGCTTATATAAAATTCAAAAATACTTCAAGGAGTGTTTCTTGATTTTACAATGTTTCTGATTCTAAGAAAGAATGGCATGGTTGAATGTGCATAGGCTGTGTAATTACACAAAGCTGAGTGTAAATTCCAATTATAGATCTTAATAGCCAGCCAAAATTTAGGAAACGCTACTCAGTCTTATGTTAGTCTTCTCATCTGCAGAATGGAGGAAATCCCTCTACTTCACCGTAGTAAATAAAACAGCATAAAATAGTTCATGGTATACTATAAGTTCTTGTTGGGAAACGGTGATAAGACATATTTGACTGAATGGATTACTCAATACTATAAAAAATTATTTTTAAGTTGGAATGTAGTATGCTAAATATGGAATAAGAAAAGGCCTTTTTAGAAAAGAAAAAGATCAAGGCATTATTAACTATTATATGCTTGTCAGAGACTACTTTTCAATTTTGAATTTCACTTAAGATAAATTATTTTGCATTATAAAATGGATGTGTGGAAGATATTGAATATTTTAACCAGTTTTCACCTCCTTTGAAATGTATTTGTTTAACTGGAAACAAACTTAAAATTTCTGTAGATGCAGCAATTCTAGTTAATATTTTTAAATTGTGCTTGAAAATAAATATTTATATATCAAAAAGTACTTGATAAGCAGCTAAATATGAACACCCTTCAATAATCACAAATAAATCAAGATATACTGATTCATTAATACAATGGTTTCTAGTAATTTGTTGCTAATCATTTTTAAGAAATGAATGACAATAAGATATTTTTAAAGAGCTCTCTTACAGCTGACATGAATCTGTATTGTGTGAACTGATTCACCATTTAAAACTGGACTATACAGAACAGCATGCTATTGATTCAGTCCTTGACCTCAAGTATAACATTTGCCTTAGCAGAGAAAGCCAACTTTTCATTTGGAATGTGTGGTCTCTCAGCATATCTGCCTTTTGACAATAATAAAACAGAAAGATTAGGAAAGCATATGATGAGTTAATACAAGAAAAGGCACTCAGTTTTGCCCAAACAGTTTATGCTAGGCAAAAAATGACAATCTCCTTTCCCAAGTCAGGGTTTGGAGATATTTTAACTGCCACTCCTCTGAACAGTCTGATTCACCTTTAGAGGTGAGCAGCTGTGGTTTCTTTTCAGCATTACTATTGTCTTTCAAATGAAAATACCATTTGAACTGCCTACAACACCCTAGATTTGTGGTATGAAGATATGCTGTTTGCATGTGATTCAAGCTGGGTAAAGATGTACCTGATTCAGAATTAAAAAACTGTTAAAAATTTGGAGAACATCTCCCTTAGTGGTACTGTCTCTTCACTCTCACAAATGGAATTAGGAAACGCTACTCAGTCATGTACTTCTCATCTGCAGAATGGAGAAATCCTCTACTTCACCGTAGTAAATAAAACAGCATAAAATAGTTCATGGTATACTATAAGTTCTTGTTGGGAAACGGTGATAAGACATATTTGACTGAATGGATTACTCAATACTATAAAAATTATTTAAGTTGGAATGTAGTATGCTAAATATGGAATAAGAAAAGGCCTTTTTAGAAAAGAAAAAGATCAAGGCATTATTAACTATTATATGCTTGTCAGAGACTACTTTTCAATTTTGAATTTCACTTAAGATAAATTATTTTGCATTATAAAATGGATGTGTGGAAGATATTGAATATTTTAACCAGTTTTCACCTCCTTTGAAATGTATTTGTTTAACTGGAAACAAACTTAAAATTTCTGTAGATGCAGCAATTCTAGTTAATATTTTTAAATTGTGCTTGAAAATAAATATTTATATATCAAAAAGTACTTGATAAGCAGCTAAATATGAACACCCTTCAATAATCACAAATAAATCAAGATATACTGATTCATTAATACAATGGTTTCTAGTAATTTGTTGCTAATCATTTTTAAGAAATGAATGACAATAAGATATTTTTAAAGAGCTCTCTTACAGCTGACATGAATCTGTATTGTGTGAACTGATTCACCATTTAAAACTGGACTATACAGAACAGCATGCTATTGATTCAGTCCTTGACCTCAAGTATAACATTTGCCTTAGCAGAGAAAGCCAACTTTTCATTTGGAATGTGTGGTCTCTCAGCATATCTGCCTTTTGACAATAATAAAACAGAAAGATTAGGAAAGCATATGATGAGTTAATACAAGAAAAGGCACTCAGTTTTGCCCAAACAGTTTATGCTAGGCAAAAAATGACAATCTCCTTTCCCAAGTCAGGGTTTGGAGATATTTTTAACTGCCACTCCTCTGAACAGTCTGATTCACCTTTAGAGGTGAGCAGCTGTGGTTTCTTTTCAGCATTACTATTGTCTTTCAAATGAAAATACCATTTGAACTGCCTACAACACCCTAGATTTGTGGTATGAAGATATGCTGTTTGCATGTGATTCAAGCTGGGTAAAGATGTACCTGATTCAGAATTAAAAAACTGTTAAAAATTTGGAGAACATCTCCCTTAGTGGTACTGTCTCTCTTCACTCTCACAAATGGGAAAGCAGAGTACTATGACAAGGGGAACATGTTTTCTAAAAGGTTCTTCTCCAGCTGGAGAGATGTGAGATCCCATAGCTCAGAGTAAACCTTTTCAGCCTAATAATTAGCTTTATTTCCTCTGAGTAATAACAACTTCTTGCTCTTCTCTTTCCCTTCTAATTAATTGCTTTTAAAGTTTCTCCCTCCATCTCTAGATACATGGACAGATCTGTAGATCTCTTTATATCAATATTTGTACCTCTATTTTATAGATAGATGATAAATCTGAATTGTCCCTATATATCCATATAATATGTATGTATTACATAGATACCCATATTTGAAGATAAAGATAAAAGAAAAAAGAGAGAAAGCAGGAAGACAGAAGGACTCTCAGTCTCTTTTCCCCTCTTTTGCTCTTAACCCCTTATACAACATGTGTATGGGTAAAAATAATAAGTACATTATATATCCATCAGAATTAACCTACAGAGATTCCACCTTTGAATGAGACTAAATATAATGACTGTCTTTTTAATGGTGTCTCACTTTGGTTCATGGAATAAGAAAGAAAATAGTGTTTCTATAAAAGTTTCCATAATATTCAATATCCTTACACACACACACACACAAATCTGCTTCAAACTCTTGATTAACCAACTCTTGATTATTCGGCAAGCAGGGAATCAGAATATACACAAATTATTGAAATCCATACATAATTTTAAAAAAAACCTATCTAGTCTGACTGGTTTATATTTTTATCTCAAATTTCCATCAAAACTGATAAAATAACAAACGGATTCATTTAAAGTCTGAAAGCTTTGATAACTTTCTGTCCATTTTGCAAACACTGAAATGACCTTAAAGAACAATAAACAAAGAATAAGAGGAAAATACTAAATTTATACTCAGTTAATACAGACATATTTTAATCCTAAATTAAAAATGAAATGCATATTTTATCATATAAATCAAATCATAACATGGTTACTTGATTATATGCATGTGTGTGCTAAGTTGCTTCAGTCATGTACAACTCTTTGCAATACACAGACACAAATACACATCATTTACCTGTACACTGATAATATTTTTATTATGTACCAATTCATTTGTTCTGGCAGCAATGGCAATCCATAAACTCTTCACCTGGAAAACCCTATGCTTACTTTAAGACAGCTCAAGTGACATATCTGTCTTCTGTGATCACTCAAGACTTCAGGATACAAAACAAAACAAAAAATAAAATGCATCTATTAAAATTGCAATCCTATGTACTTTTGTTCTACTTTATAAAGTCAGGTTTTTGAAGGCAGAGTTACACACACACACACACACAGAAACACACACACACACGCTTACACCACACCCACACACAATCCATATTCCAAATTTTTACTAATTCATTCTCAGGCTAAAAATTCCACGTGCCAATGGTCAAATAGGAAAACTGCTGAAAATATTCATAGCCCTAACATTTTATACATTCACAAATCTTACCATCTCAAATGATTAGAATATAAAGCAAATATGCCACTATTTAAGTTGGGTGTGTTCTTCATGCCCAGAGTACCCACTCAAGTGGGTATACTTCTAGAAGAACTCTTTTTAATGGTGTCTCACTTTGGTTCATGGAATAAGAAAGAAAATAGTGTTTCTATAAAAGTTTCCATAATATTCAATATCCTTACACACACACACACACAAATCTGCTTCAAACTCTTGATTAACCAACTCTTGATTATTCGGCAAGCAGGGAATCAGAATATACACAAATTATTGAAATCCATACATAATTTTAAAAAAAACCTATCTAGTCTGACTGGTTTATATTTTTATCTCAAATTTCCATCAAAACTGATAAAATAACAAACGGATTCATTTAAAGTCTGAAAGCTTTGATAACTTTCTGTCCATTTTGCAAACACTGAAATGACCTTAAAGAACAATAAACAAAGAATAAGAGGAAAATACTAAATTTATACTCAGTTAATACAGACATATTTTAATCCTAAATTAAAATGAAATGCATATTTTATCATATAAATCAAATCATAACATGGTTACTTGATTATATGCATGTGTGCTAAGTTGCTTCAGTCATGTACAACTCTTTGCAATACACAGACACAAATACACATCATTTACCTGTACACTGATAATATTTTTATTATGTACCAATTCATTTGTTCTGGCAGCAATGGCAATCCATAAACTCTTCACCTGGAAAACCCTATGCTTACTTTAAGACAGCTCAAGTGACATATCTGTCTTCTGTGATCACTCAAGACTTCAGGATACAAAACAAAACAAAAAATAAAATGCATCTATTAAAATTGCAATCCTATGTACTTTTGTTCTACTTTATAAAGTCAGGTTTTTGAAGGCAGAGTTACACACACACACACACACAGAAACACACACACACACACACGCTTACACCACACCCACACACAATCCATATTCCAAATTTTTACTAATTCATTCTCAGGCTAAAAATTCCACGTGCCAATGGTCAAATAGGAAAACTGCTGAAAATATTCATAGCCCTAACATTTTATACATTCACAAATCTTACCATCTCAAATGATTAGAATATAAAGCAAATATGCCACTATTTAAGTTGGGTGTGTTCTTCATGCCCAGAGTACCCACTCAAGTGGGTATACTTCTAGAAGAACTCAATACCTGCCAAAGCAAACTGGGGCAAAATTTATGTTTAACGTCATTACAAAACTGAGTGAAACTTGTTGAACCATACTGTATATATGATAAAGAAACATGAATAATGTGACAAATACAATGCAATCCACACTTATTTTATTACCCAAGGACCTAAGCATGAATTTCCCTAAGATTAGTGATAATACCACGATTATTCTCATCCACAGAAATCATTTTATTAAACAGTTAAGTATCACAACAAGGACATCGCTGATTTTTATGGGCATAATTTTACATAAAGTAACTGTTTCCAGTGACTTTCCTACCTTCGTGAGTATTTTTTAGTGCATTTTCAATGCAACATTCTCTACAACTGAAATTTTCTTCGCTATTTCCACTTTCAAACAAGAATTTCCCCTCAGGGGGCCAAGATGGCGGAGGAATGAGGAGAAGATTTCACCAGCTCCCCAACAGAATCACCAGAACTAATCAAGAAATGAAACACCACCAACAAACCAACCGCTAAACGACAGAAGAACTCCTTAGGTCTACGAGGGTCGAAGAATGAATAGCCAGAACTTTCCCAGAGCTACTGTTCTGAGAACCCTCTATCCTAACCCCTACGCTGGACAGACAGAGAGCACGCTAGGAAGTGCCCTAAAAGCCTAAACAGAGTGAAAATTTCAAAAATACGGCAGGATCGCCTGCAGAAATTAAGACATTGCGAAGATAAGATACTGGAGCGGGGACATGCGTAACGCAGTTAGGAACTTCCCTGCGGAGTGCTGCTTAGAGACCTGCGTAGAGCCGAACAGGGAGTGCCCACCACGAAAATCGCGCCGCTTGGCTGGGCAAAAATCGCGACTTTTCCCCCTGGCACTGGGTAAATTCAAACACTCCTAGTTGGGGGCTTGCTGAATGGAGAGGGGAAGTTGCCCATGGATTGCTGACCAGGGACTGGGCTCGAGCCAGACGGGAAAGCTCGTGCCCACCTTTGGGACTAAATGTAACTGGCAGTGCACACACGCCAGCGGCGGAGGAGCCCGTGCACCCCCCATAGCTACAACTGCAGTGGAGGAAGCTGGAAGAAGGGCAGGTACTGGAGGCTACCAGCGGGTGTGCAGTAGAGCTGGGGCGCCCCCCTTCAACACAGGACTGCACGCACCTCTGGCCCCTGCCCGACGGACTGGGATCAGCCTGCCGCCCTGGCCAGCACCTGAGCTCGTAGCAAAGTTTTTGTCTTGTTGAAAACAAAACAGAAACTTGTTGAACCATACTGTATATATGATAAAGAAACATGAATAATGTGACAAATACAATGCAATCCACACTTATTTTATTACCCAAGGACCTAAGCATGAATTTCCCTAAGATTAGTGATAATACCACGATTATTCTCATCCACAGAAATCATTTTATTAAACAGTTAAGTATCACAACAAGGACATCGCTGATTTTTATGGGCATAATTTTACATAAAGTAACTGTTTCCAGTGACTTTCCTACCTTCGTGAGTATTTTTTAGTGCATTTTCAATGCAACATTCTCTACAACTGAAATTTTCTTCGCTATTTCCACTTTCAAACAAGAATTTCCCCTCAGGGGGCCAAGATGGCGGAGGAATGAGGAGAAGATTTCACCAGCTCCCCAACAGAATCACCAGAACTAATCAAGAAATGAAACACCACCAACAAACCAACCGCTAAACGACAGAAGAACTCCTTAGGTCTACGAGGGTCGAAGAATGAATAGCCAGAACTTTCCCAGAGCTACTGTTCTGAGAACCCTCTATCCTAACCCCTACGCTGGACAGACAGAGAGCACGCTAGGAAGTGCCCTAAAAGCCTAAACAGAGTGAAAATTTCAAAAATACGGCAGGATCGCCTGCAGAAATTAAGACATTGCGAAGATAAGATACTGGAGCGGGGACATGCGTAACGCAGTTAGGAACTTCCCTGCGGAGTGCTGCTTAGAGACCTGCGTGAGCCGAACAGGGAGTGCCCACCACGAAAATCGCGCCGCTTGGCTGGGCAAAAATCGCGACTTTTCCCCCTGGCACTGGGTAAATTCAAACACTCCTAGTTGGGGGCTTGCTGAATGGAGAGGGGAAGTTGCCCATGGATTGCTGACCAGGGACTGGGCTCGAGCCAGACGGGAAAGCTCGTGCCCACCTTTGGGACTAAATGTAACTGGCAGTGCACACACGCCAGCGGCGGAGGAGCCCGTGCACCCCCCATAGCTACAACTGCAGTGGAGGAAGCTGGAAGAAGGGCAGGTACTGGAGGCTACCAGCGGGTGTGCAGTAGAGCTGGGGCGCCCCCCTTCAACACAGGACTGCACGCACCTCTGGCCCCTGCCCGACGGACTGGGATCAGCCTGCCGCCCTGGCCAGCACCTGAGCTCGTAGCAAAGTTTTTGTCTTGTTGAAAACAAAAACAGAAACAATAGTAACAGGTGCTGTAAGGGAAAGGCTACATCATCAAGACAACACCATCGAGAGCAGATTGGCTTCCACCAGACAGATGAGAGGATAAAAACCAGGGACAGTATTTAGCTTTTTTTGTTTATTTGTTGTGGACGGTTTTGTTTATTTGATTGATCGATCAGGTTTGGGTTTTATTTTTTTTTGTCTCTCCTTATTAAGTTTTTCTTCCCCTTTTAATTTTTAATTTATTTTATTTTTGAGTTTTAATTTTTATTTATTTATTTTTTTACTTTTAATTCTTGGAAACTTCTAATTTTCTTTCCTCTTTGCCACTGCTTCCTCCCTCTATGTTCTAAATGTGAAACTTCCTCCTATCTACCACTATCCTCTGGATAAATATTTCCTATCTTCCTGTCTCCACTAGTCTCTTCCAGCTGTACTAAACAATACAAGACACTAATCTTGGCTACATAACCCTATAAAATCCTTCGAAGATGAATCTATTCCTTCTCGTTACCCGTACACACTCCTCCTCCTCACCCCCAACACATGTCTTAGTTCAAAATTGCTTTCAATGAAATAGTCCAAGCCAGGACCTTGCCCCGGATCTATTTTTCAGGCACTATTTTAATTAATTCAGAGCTTAACGAGCAAGTATCATCTTTGATTGTGTCGTTTACCAGAAACATTTCCTATGCTTTATCTCTGTAAGACTGGTTAGATGCGGTTATTGCTGTGTATGTATGTATATCTTATGACTATGTTAGAAAACATCTGCATGATTTTCTGACTGGCACCCATCAGGGATGCACCTCTTGTTCCTCAGATGCTATTATTTGAATTAATATCACGGAACACCATAGCAAACCAGACATAGAGTGTCCACCCTCTGACCAATCATCAAACCAAGGATCCTTGGAGTAGCCCTGATTAACCAAAACCATAAAACAAACCAGACATTAGACAGTGTACAGCACCCAGTAGAGCTGGGCGCCCCTTCAACACAGGACTGCACGCACCTCTGGCCCCTGCCCGACGGACTGGGATCAGCCTGCCGCCCTGGCCAGCACCTGAGCTCGTAGCAAAGTTTTTGTCTTGTTGAAAACAAAACAGAAACAATAGTAACAGGTGCTGTAAGGGAAAGGCTACATCATCAAGACAACACCATCGAGAGCAGATTGGCTTCCACCAGACAGATGAGAGGATAAAAACCAGGGACAGTATTTAGCTTTTTTTGTTTATTTGTTGTGGACGGTTTTGTTTATTTGATTGATCGATCAGGTTTGGGTTTTATTTTTTTTTGTCTCTCCTTATTAAGTTTTTCTTCCCCTTTTAATTTTTAATTTATTTTATTTTTGAGTTTTAATTTTTATTTATTTATTTTTTTACTTTTAATTCTTGGAAACTTCTAATTTTCTTTCCTCTTTGCCACTGCTTCCTCCCTCTATGTTCTAAATGTGAAACTTCCTCCTATCTACCACTATCCTCTGGATAAATATTTCCTATCTTCCTGTCTCCACTAGTCTCTTCCAGCTGTACTAAACAATACAAGACACTAATCTTGGCTACATAACCCTATAAAATCCTTCGAAGATGAATCTATTCCTTCTCGTTACCCGTACACACTCCTCCTCCTCACCCCCAACACATGTCTTAGTTCAAAATTGCTTTCAATGAAATAGTCCAAGCCAGGACCTTGCCCCGGATCTATTTTTCAGGCACTATTTTAATTAATTCAGAGCTTAACGAGCAAGTATCATCTTTGATTGTGTCGTTTACCAGAAACATTTCCTATGCTTTATCTCTGTAAGACTGGTTAGATGCGGTTATTGCTGTGTATGTATGTATATCTTATGACTATGTTAGAAAACATCTGCATGATTTTCTGACTGGCACCCATCAGGGATGCACCTCTTGTTCCTCAGATGCTATTATTTGAATTAATATCACGGAACACCATAGCAAACCAGACATAGAGTGTCCACCCTCTGACCAATCATCAAACCAAGGATCCTTGGAGTAGAAGCCCTGATTCCAAGACCCAACACTATCAAAGAACATACAGCACTAGAGATTCGTCATCTGTAAACAAGACCTAACACCACCCAAGACACAAACCACTGAACCTTTCTACAAGGACAGAAACCCAAAGGAAGGGGCAATTCAACCAAGAAGCCTGGTGGGAATAAGAACTCCATACACACAGACACACAAAGAAACAAAAATTACCCTGATAATGAAACGACAGAGAAACACAGCACAAATGAAGGGCCAAGCTAGGGAAACACAGCTTCAAATGACAGAGGAGGAGATAGACAAATTATCTGAAGGAGAATTCAGAAAAACTATACTAATGAGGATGGAAAACACTAAAAACAGAATATTAGAGGAAATTAGTGCACTGAGAAATGGCATGCAGGAAATAAAAAATAAGCAAATAGAGACCACCAACTCAATTGCTGAACTCAAAAATACTATAGAAGGTCTCAACAGTAGAGTATCTGAGGCTGAAAAACAGATAAGTGTGCTGGAAGATAGACTGGTGGAAATAACTGGTGAGGAACAGAACAAAGCCGAAAGAATGAAAAGAACTGAGGATAGCAGCAAAGACCCATGGGACAATATCAAACGCACCAACATTAGAATTATAGGAGTTCCAGAGGAAGAAGAGGGGAAGAAAGACTACGAAAAAATTCTTGAAGAGGTTATAGTAGAAAACTTCCCCAGCATGGGAAAGGAAATAGTCAATCAAGATCAAGAAGCACAAAGAGTTCCATACAGGATAAACCCCAGAAGAAACACACCAAGGCACATTCTAATCAAACTAATGCAGACTAAATATAAAGACAGATCACTAAAAGCAGCTAAGAGCAAACAACAAATAACATATAAAGGAAACCCCATACATCTAACTGCAGATCTTTCCACAGAAACGCTGCAGGCCAGAAGAGAATGGCAAGACACATTTAAACGGCTCAAAGAGAATAACCTCCAACCAAAAATTCTCTACCCAGCAAGAATCTCATTCAGAATTGATGGTGAAGTCAAAAGCTTCACAGACAGACAAAAACTAAAAGAATTCTGTACCACAAAATCAGTCCTACAACAAGTGTCAAAGGGCCTGGTATAGCCAATAAATACAAGAGTAGGAGAAGTCCTACACATCAAACCCCAAACTTCTAAGAAGATGACAATAGGAACATTCGTATCAATAATTACTTTGGATGTAAATGGACTAAATGCTCCAACCAAATGACACAGGCTGGCTGAATGGATCCAGGGGCAAGACCAATATATATGCTGTTTACAAGAGACCCACTTCAGACCTAGAGACACTCATAGACTGAAAGTGAGAGGCTGGAAAAAGATATTCCATACAAATGGAAATCAAAAGATATCAAAAGAAAGTTTGTCCTCATATCAGACAAAATAGATTTTAAAGCAGAGAAGAATTACGAGACAAGGCAGGTCACTACATCATGATTAAGGGACCTATCCAAGAGGAAGACATAACAGTCATGAATATCTACGCACCCAACACAGGGGCACTTCAACACATAAGACAGATACTTTCAGACATGAAAAAAGAAATCAATAATAACACTGTAATAGTAGGAGACTTTAACACTCCTCTGACACCAACGGACAGATCATCCAAACAGAAAATTAATAAAGAAACACAAGCCTTAAATGCCACACTAGAAAAGATGGACCTCATCGACATCTTTAGGACTTTCCAACCAAAAGCAGAAGAATACACTTTCTTCTCAAGTGCTCACGGAATATTCTCCAGGATAGACCACATCTTGGGCCACAAATCTAACCTCAATCAATTCAAGAAAACTGAAATTATATCAACCATCTTCTCGGACCACAGTGCAATGAGACTAGAGATCAACTACAGGAAAAAAACCGCTAAAAACACAAACAAATGGAGATTAAACAACACATACCTAAACAATCAACTGATTACAGAGCAAATTAAAGGAGAAATTTTAAAATTCCTAGAAGAAAATGACAATGAACACACGACTATGCAAAACCTATGGGATACCACAAAAGCAGTTCTAAGAGGGAAATTTATAGCAATACAACCCTACCTCAAGAAACTAGGAAAATATGAAGCAGATGACCTAAACCTACGTTTAAAACAAATGGAGAAAGAAGAACAAAAACACCACAAAGCCAGCAGCAGAAGAAAAATTATAAAGACTAGAGCAGAAATGAATGAGAAAGAAACTATAGTAAAGATAAATAAAACAAAAATCTGGTTCTTCGAAAAGGTAAACAAAATTGAAAAGCCACTGGACAGACTCATCAAGAGAGAGAGAAGAACCAGATCAACAAAATCAAAAACGAAAAAGGAGAGATTACAAAAGACAATGCAGAAATCTAAAGGATTATAAGAGACTATTATGAACAACTCTATGGCAACAAACTAGACAACCTGGAAGAAATGGACAGTTTCTTGGGGAAAATTAATCTCCCAAGACTCAACCAGGAAGAAATAGAAACTATAAACTACCCAATCACAAGCTCAGAAATCAAATTTGTGATCAAAAATCGACCCAAAAATAAAAGCCCAGGGCCAGATGGCTTCACAAGTGAATTCTACCAAACATTTAAAGAAGAGGTAATGCCTGTCCTTCTAAAACTCTTCCAAAAAATTGCACAGGAAGGAACACTTCCAAACACATTCTACAAGGCCACCATCACCCTGATACCAAAATCAGGCAAAGACAACACAAAAAAGGAAAATTATAGGCCAATTTGACTGATGAACTTAGATGCCAAGATCCTCAACAAAATCCTAGCAAACAGAATTCAACGGCACATCAAAAAGCTCATACATCATGATCAAGTGGGGTTCATCCCAGGCATGCAAGGATTCTTCAATATCCACAGATCAATCAATGTGATACACCATATCAGCAAATTGAGAGACAAAAATCACATGATCATCTCAATAGATGTAGAAAAAGCCTTCGACAAAGTACAACATCCATTTATGATAAAAACTCTTCAAAAAATGGGCATAGAAGGAACCTGTCTCAACATAGTGAAAGCCATCTATGAGAAGCCCAGAGCAAACATTATCCTCAATGGTGAAAAAATGAAAGCATTCCCTCTAAGATCAGGAACAAGACAGGGGTGTCCACTTTCACCACTACTATTCAACATAGTTCTGAAAGTTCTAGCAACAGCAATAAGAGAAGAGAAAGAAATCAAAGGAATCCAGATTGGAAAGGAAGAAGTCAAACTCTCTCTATTCACAGATGACATGATATTATACATAGAAAACCCCAAAGACACGGTTACAAAGCTACTAGAGCTAATCAATGAATTCAGCAAAGTCGCAGGATATAAAATCAATTTACAGAAATCACTGGCATTCCTATACACAAACAATGAAAAATCAGAAAATGAAATCAAAGAGGCAATCCCCTTCACCACTGCAACCGAAAGAATCACATATCTAGGAATAAACCTACCCAAAGAAACAAAAGAACTGTACACAGAAAATTACAAGACACTCATAGAGAAATTAAAGAAGACTTAAACAGATGGAGAGATATTCCATGTTCCTGGGTCGGAAGAATCAATATTGTGAAAATGACCATACTACCAAATATCATCTACAGATTCAATGCAATACCTATCCAACTACCATTGACATTTCTCACAGAACTAGACCAAAGAATAACACAGTTCATATGGAAACACAAAAGACCTCGAATAGCCAAAGAAATCCTGAGAAAGAAAAACGGAGTTGGAGGGATCAGCCTCCCTAATTTCAGATTCTACTACAAAGCAACAGTCATCAAGACAGTATGGTACTGGCACAAAAACAGAACTATAGATCAATGGAACAAGAACTCAGAGATCAACCCACGCACCTATGGGTAACTTATTTTTGACAAAAGAGGCGAAACTATAAAATGGGACAAAGACAGCCTCTTCAACAAATGGTGCAGGGAAAATTGGACAGCTACATGCAAAAAAATGGAGTTGGAACATTCCCTGACCCCATACACAAAGATCAACTCAAAATGGATTACCGACCTAAATGTATGACCAGAAACCATCAAACTCTTAGAGGAGAATATAGGAAAAACCCTCAAGGACATCAATCAAAGCAAGATCTTCTCTGACCCACCTACTAGAATACTGGAACTGAAAAGAAAAATGAGCATGTGGGACCTCATGAAACTTCAAAGCTTTTGTACAGCAAAAGAAATTACAAAAAAGTTGAACAGACACCCCACAGAATGGGAGAAAATCATAGCAAATGAAACAACAGACAAAGAATTAATCTCCAAAATCTACAAGCAACTCTGACAACTCAGCACCGGAAAAACAAACAACCCAATCAAAAAATGGAAAAAAGATCTAAAGAGACGCCTCTCCAAAGAGGACATACAGATGGCCCAAAAGCACATGAAACGATGCTCAACCTCACTTATTATTAGAGAAATGTGAATTAAAACTACAATGAGATATTATGTCACACCCGTCAGAATGGCCATCATCAATAAATTGTCAGACAGTAAATGCTGGAGAGGGTGCGGAGGAAAAGGAACCCTCTTGTATTGCTGGTGGGAATGTAAATTGATACAGCCTCTATGGAAGACAGTATGGAGATTCCTTAAAAAGCTAAAAATAGAAGCACCCTATGACCCAGCAATCCCACTCTTAGGCTTATATCCTGATGAAATCAAAACTGAAAGAAGCACCTGTACCCAATGTTCATTGCGGCTCTCTACACAATAGCCAGAACATGGAAGCAACCTAGATGTCCATTGACGAATGAATGGATACAGGAGGTCTGGTACATATATACAATAGAATACTACTCAGCTGTTAAAAGAAGTGCAGAAGACTCAGTCCTAATGAAGTGGCTGGCTCTAGAACGTATCATAAAAAGTGAAGTAAGTCAAAAAGAGAAAGACAAATACAGTATACTAACACATATATATGGAATCTTGTAGGATGGTCTTAATAACACATGCAGTGAACTCATGGAAAAGCAGATAGAGAATAGACATATGGACATTGTGGGGAAGAAACATGGAGGGGGAGGCATGCAGGGAGTAACACGGAAACCTATGCTGTCATGTGTGGAAAAGATAGCTATTGTCATTGTGCTAAGGGAATAGGAGTGCTCACAATGGCTTTGGGCGATGATCCGGAGGGGTGGGATGGGGGGATCTATGGGAGTGGGGACCAGGGATATGCATATGACTCATCGGGAAAATACATGTCTGTGAACAACAAAACTCTGTAAAACCTTTAAAATAAAGAATTTAAAAAAAAAAAGAATTTCCCCTGTTGTATACCAGTCATTTGAATTCTAAAAATTCAAAGCAGTTAAGTCATTTTACACTCTTACCAAAAAATAACCATTATTTTATTTATTTGTGATTTTATATATTTTTGTTAATGCTAGCTATAAAGAAAAATCATAATGCAGTATTTCAGCTTTAATTTCAAGAGATATAGGCAGCAATTTCAGGTAGTTAGTCTTTCTTTCTGACTAGTGTCTTTTGATATATTGAAAAGACTAGAGAAGCTGTTACAATGATAATGGAAGAACCTTATACATTTTCATTGACATCAAGTTGCCATTGACATCATGGAATTGACAAGGTAATAGTTTTCACACATCCTTTCATTGACACCGTAACATCAAATGTGTCAGACACAATGGAAGTGTCTCCTACAAGATTTGTTGGTATTAAAAAAAAAGAGTAAATGCAAAGGTCTATGATGATATCATATTATGCATCTTAACACTCCTAATTGTCCATAATTCATCTGATTTATAATGAATTCCTCATTCACCTTTCACATACAAATTTGGGAAAGGGGAAAGGTGAGAAAATAGGAGGTGATAAGTGTTAAGGCTATTATGATAGATGCAAAAATAAACTTTATCTGAAACTAACATTTATAAAGTACCATTGTATTTTAAACCAGGAACAGACTGTGGTAATGAGAAAATAGTCAAGGAACTCACACCAATTTGGTATTTCAGATTAATTGCTTTATTATTAATATAGAGAGGTTGCACATTAGTTTTGTATAATTAGACAGAAATTATGCAGTGTTTGGTAATTGTAACAGAATTCTGTAGTTTGCTATAACTTTGTGCTGAACCAATATAAAAAATAAAGAATTACAATCTTTGAAAAGAGACACATAGTTGGCATCAGAGCATAACTTGAAACAGAAGCTGATATATGACAGATTTTCATTATTTCTCTGAGGTAAGTTAACTCTACAATATCTGCATGCCAGGGTATTAATAAGATATTGTGTGGTATTTTTAGTATAACTAGAAGCATCTCTAGCAGCTAGAGATTTTTAACTTGTATTCTTCCTATTTATGAACACTTAAATTTTGGTTTACCTGATTCAGCTTAAAATGAGGCTTATCTGAACAATAATTTTAAATGTCTATAAATTTTGGTGTACCCTATGTTTCAAAGATGTGCCAAGCATTGGAAACAGGGAGATGACCAAAAGAGACATCATCTTGACCTGCAGACCATATATTTCTATGGAGACAGCAGAATCTGAACAGCTAATTTCCTACTTGTTATTTATTTACAGGACAGTTGAAAGATATCCTGGAGAAATCATAGTGCTAAAATATAGTGGGAAAAAGCAGATATGAAGTCATCTTGGAAACAGATGACTTCTTCATCTTAGAAGAAATGGCATTTGTTCCCAAACCTGAAAACTGAGTCAACTCACTGGCAAAAGGAGAGGTGATGAGAAAAACATTCAGAGAGGAAAGAACAATTCTACTTGAAAGTCTTTAGGTATAAAGTGTGAATATGGAAGAAGACCAGGCATGCATTCTATGTTCCTTTAAAATGTGTTTATTTTCATTCTACAAATTTGAATGAAATACACCTGAGTGAAGGAACCTATGAAGACAGAGCATTCTCCACTTCCCAGTAAACTGTCTAAGTTTTTTTTTTGATAATTAAAGGCTATTATGATAGATGCAAAAATAAACTTTATCTGAAACTAACATTTATAAAGTACCATTGTATTTTAAACCAGGAACAGACTGTGGTAATGAGAAAATAGTCAAGGAACTCACACCAATTTGGTATTTCAGATTAATTGCTTTATTATTAATATAGAGAGGTTGCACATTAGTTTTGTATAATTAGACAGAAATTATGCAGTGTTTGGTAATTGTAACAGAATTCTGTAGTTTGCTATAACTTTGTGCTGAACCAATATAAAAAATAAAGAATTACAATCTTTGAAAAGAGACACATAGTTGGCATCAGAGCATAACTTGAAACAGAAGCTGATATATGACAGATTTTCATTATTTCTCTGAGGTAAGTTAACTCTACAATATCTGCATGCCAGGGTATTAATAAGATATTGTGTGGTATTTTTAGTATAACTAGAAGCATCTCTAGCAGCTAGAGATTTTTAACTTGTATTCTTCCTATTTATGAACACTTAAATTTTGGTTTACCTGATTCAGCTTAAAATGAGGCTTATCTGAACAATAATTTTAAATGTCTATAAATTTTGGTGTACCCTATGTTTCAAAGATGTGCCAAGCATTGGAAACAGGGAGATGACCAAAAGAGACATCATCTTGACCTGCAGACCATATATTTCTATGGAGACAGCAGAATCTGAACAGCTAATTTCCTACTTGTTATTTATTTACAGGACAGTTGAAAGATATCCTGGAGAAATCATAGTGCTAAAATATAGTGGGAAAAAGCAGATATGAAGTCATCTTGGAAACAGATGACTTCTTCATCTTAGAAGAAATGGCATTTGTTCCCAAACCTGAAAACTGAGTCAACTCACTGGCAAAAGGAGAGGTGATGAGAAAAACATTCAGAGAGGAAAGAACAATTCTACTTGAAAGTCTTTAGGTATAAAGTGTGAATATGGAAGAAGACCAGGCATGCATTCTATGTTCCTTTAAAATGTGTTTATTTTCATTCTACAAATTTGAATGAAATACACCTGAGTGAAGGAACCTATGAAGACAGAGCATTCTCCACTTCCCAGTAAACTGGTCACTGTTGTCATCTCAGAGTATCCATGAAACTGACTTGGACAGGGGGCTTACATCATGAAAGCCATTTTTCCAATTTTGGTAAAGTTTCCCCTCCTTTTTCCTAATTTATTTCAAAATATTTCTGCTTTGAATTCCAATGATCATATTCATTTATTTTTTTTACTATTTCCTTCATTTTTTAAAATTTTGGCCTCTTTTTTTTTTTTTTTGACTTATTTATTTTCATCCATCTTTACTCTTTGGCTTCTGTGGGCCTCCTATTGCAATGGCCTCTCTCACAGCAGAGCACCGGCCCTGGGCATATGAGCTCCAGAGCGCTGGCTTGTAATTGGACACACCAGTCCAGCCTCTCTGAGGCACATGGGATCTTCCCAGGCCAGGGATCAAATCGGTGCCCCTTGTGCTGCAAGGCGGACTCTTTACCCACTGGATCACCAGGGAAGCCCCCTATATTCATTTTTACAGTGAATTTAATTGTTAGCTAATTTGTGTATTTATAAGAATTTTTTATTTACTTTTCCCTGAAATTTCTATTAGAAAGATAGCAAGTTATTCTTTCAAAAGAGTCCTAGCTATGGCAGTTAGAGAAGAAAAAGAAATAAAAAGAGTCCAGATTGGAAAAAAAGTAAGACTCTCACTGTTTGCAGATGACATGATACTATACACAGAAAACCCTAAAGATACTATCAGAAAATTACTAGAGCTGATCAGTGAATTTAGCAAAGTCGCAGGATAGACGATCAATACACAGAAATATTTGCATTTCTATATACTAATAATGAAAAATCAGAAAAAGAAATCAAGGAATCAATCCCATTCACCATTGCAACAAAAAGAATAAAACATCTACGAATAAACCTTCTTAAGGAGACAAAAAAATAGAAAATTATAAGATACTGATGAAAGAAAAAATCAAAGATGACATAAACAGATGGAGAGATATTCTATGTTCCTTTAAAATGTGTTTATTTTCATTCTACAAATTTGAATGAAATACACCTGAGTGAAGGAACCTATGAAGACAGAGCATTCTCCACTTCCCAGTAAACTGGTCACTGTTGTCATCTCAGAGTATCCATGAAACTGACTTGGACAGGGGGCTTACATCATGAAAGCCATTTTTCCAATTTTGGTAAAGTTTCCCCTCCTTTTTCCTAATTTATTTCAAAATATTTCTGCTTTGAATTCCAATGATCATATTCATTTATTTTTTTTACTATTTCCTTCATTTTTTAAAATTTTGGCCTCTTTTTTTTTTTTTTTGACTTATTTATTTTCATCCATCTTTACTCTTTGGCTTCTGTGGGCCTCCTATTGCAATGGCCTCTCTCACAGCAGAGCACCGGCCCTGGGCATATGAGCTCCAGAGCGCTGGCTTGTAATTGGACACACCAGTCCAGCCTCTCTGAGGCACATGGGATCTTCCCAGGCCAGGGATCAAATCGGTGCCCCTTGTGCTGCAAGGCGGACTCTTTACCCACTGGATCACCAGGGAAGCCCCCTATATTCATTTTTACAGTGAATTTAATTGTTAGCTAATTTGTGTATTTATAAGAATTTTTTATTTACTTTTCCCTGAAATTTCTATTAGAAAGATAGCAAGTTATTCTTTCAAAAGAGTCCTAGCTATGGCAGTTAGAGAAGAAAAAGAAATAAAAAGAGTCCAGATTGGAAAAAAAGTAAGACTCTCACTGTTTGCAGATGACATGATACTATACACAGAAAACCCTAAAGATACTATCAGAAAATTACTAGAGCTGATCAGTGAATTTAGCAAAGTCGCAGGATAGACGATCAATACACAGAAATATTTGCATTTCTATATACTAATAATGAAAAATCAGAAAAAGAAATCAAGGAATCAATCCCATTCACCATTGCAACAAAAAGAATAAAACATCTACGAATAAACCTTCTTAAGGAGACAAAAAAATAGAAAATTATAAGATACTGATGAAAGAAAAAATCAAAGATGACATAAACAGATGGAGAGATATTCCATGTTCCTCATTTGGAAAAGTCAGTATTGTCAAAATGACTATACTATCAAATGTAATCTATAGATTCAATGTGATCCCAATCAAATTACTAATGTCATTTTTCACAGAACTAGAAAAAAAAATCACACTTCATATGGAAATCCAAAAGACCTCAAATAGACAAAGCAGTATTCAGAAGAAAGAATGGAGCTGGAGGAATCAACCTTGCTGACTTCAGACTATACTATAAAGCAACAGTATCAAGACAGTGTGCTACTGGCACAAAAAAAACAGAAATATAGACCAATGGAGCAAGACAGAGAGCCCAGAGACAAACCCATGCACTTATGGATATCTTATTTTTGACAAAGGAAGCAAGAATATTCAATGGGGGCAAAGAGAGCCTCTTCAATAAGTGGTACTGGGAAAACTGGACAGCTACATGTAAAATAATGAAATTAGAACACTTCCTAACACCATACGCAAAGATTGACTCAAAATGAATTAAAGACCTAAATGTAAGACCAGACACTATAAAACTGCTGCACTGTTTACAATAGCTAGAACATGGAAGCAACCTAGATGTCCATCGACAGATGGATATAGAAGCTGTGATAAATATATACAATGAAATACTACTAAGTCATAAAAGGAATGCATTTGCATAAAAAGAAATGCAGTTCTAATGAGGTGGATTAACCTAGAGCCTATTATACAGAGTGAAGTAAATCAGAAAGATAAATATAATTACTGATGCATATATATGGAATCTAGAAAGTTGGTACTGATGAATTTATTTGCAGGGCAGCAATGGAGAAACAGACATAGAGAACAGAAGCATTGTGGGGCGGGAAGAGTGGGTGATACGTACGGAAGGAGTAACATGGAAACTTACATCACCATATGTAAAATAAATAACCAACAGGAAATTGCTTGAAGACTCGGGGAGCTCAAACACAGGTTCTGTAACAACTTGGAAGGGTGGAATAGGGAGGGAGAAGGGAGGAAAGTTCAAGAGGGAGAGGATATATGTATATCTATGGCTGATTCATGTTGATGTTTGGCAGAAAACAACAAAACTCTGTAAAAGTTATTGTCCTTCAATTACAGAAAAAAAAAAAAAAGGTGTGTGCCAGGAGGGGACTACACTAATGAATAAATATAGTCTCTCCCTCACAAAACTTACCTAACAGAAAGCCAAATAAAGTGTGACATGTACCAATATATAAAACTGTGAAATTAAAAAATATTTCTAAAATATAAATTAGTATCTTAAGAATACAAAGATGAGAGAAGTAACTAATTCTTCAAATACATTCTGTCAGATGTCACACTAATTTTAGAACAATTTAACACATGCACTATGAACCTCATGATTTCAAAACTAGATTTTCTGCACTTCAGCTAATGTTTATTGAGTGCTTACTATATAAAGCACTATAGTTTTACTATTCATCTCACTAAGTATCACTACTCCAGCCTCCTTGCTCTTCCCAGAATATGCCAGGCACGTTTCCATCTTAGAGCTTTGCGTTTCCTCTTTGGGAATGTTTTTCTCCTAAATCACCTCTAGGATCACCCCTTCACTTCCTTCTTCAATGCCAATCTCTCAGGGAGACAATTTTGCCCACCTCATCTAATATTTCACCCCAGTCCCCATAATCCTTATCTGCATACTGTACACTTCAGTTATCTTCAAAGAAAATGTTTCTTTACCAGCTAACACTAGAGAAGGAAATGGCAACCCACTCCAGTATTCTTGTCTTGATAAGCCCATGGACAGAGGAGCCTGGAGGGCCATAGTCCATGGGGTTGGAAACAGTCAGATCCAACTGAGTGACTGAACACCAGTTAACATGCTAAATAGTTTATATATTTATTTACATTTACTTCCTATTTTGCTTATCACTTGTAAACTACTAGTGTTCATAGACATAACCTATGTTGAAGAAGTCATTAACATTATTTATATACATACAAGCTGAAGGGAATCATTAATTAATTTGTCAGCTTGATCACTTGCTGGAATTAGTAATCATTTTTATCTTATTTATCAAAGATTAACTTGGATGAACCTTAATAAAAAGCCAACCATTGGAAAAAATGAGAGTTTGTTAAATATGGATAACAATAAAATTCTATTTAAATATTAAATTTATTATTTCTTATTAAAAAAGATAAGAAAAGAAAATAAATGCTTTCAACATTTCAAACTATATTTCCAAAATCCAACTACAATCATTGGTTTTTTGTTTGTTTTTGAGTGTTTGTGTTTTGGGAGTCATGCCATTAGGAATGTCATTAAGGATCCTAGTTCCCTGACCAAGGATTGACCCCATCCCCCTTTCATTGAGAGTTCAGAGGCTTAACCACTAGACTTCCAAGGCATTCCTACAATCATTATTAATATTTTGATACTTTTTAGGCCAAAAATAGACTCCTAGTAACCACTAGACTTGCCTTAAGGCTCAGACCTTCTTCAGCTAATGTTTATTGAGTGCTTACTATATAAAGCACTATAGTTTTACTATTCATCTCACTAAGTATCACTACTCCAGCCTCCTTGCTCTTCCCAGAATATGCCAGGCACGTTTCCATCTTAGAGCTTTGCGTTTCCTCTTTGGGAATGTTTTTCTCCTAAATCACCTCTAGGATCACCCCTTCACTTCCTTCTTCAATGCCAATCTCTCAGGGAGACAATTTTGCCCACCTCATCTAATATTTCACCCCAGTCCCCATAATCCTTATCTGCATACTGTACACTTCAGTTATCTTCAAAGAAAATGTTTCTTTACCAGCTAACACTAGAGAAGGAAATGGCAACCCACTCCAGTATTCTTGTCTTGATAAGCCCATGGACAGAGGAGCCTGGAGGGCCATAGTCCATGGGGTTGGAAACAGTCAGATCCAACTGAGTGACTGAACACCAGTTAACATGCTAAATAGTTTATATATTTATTTACATTTACTTCCTATTTTGCTTATCACTTGTAAACTACTAGTGTTCATAGACATAACCTATGTTGAAGAAGTCATTAACATTATTTATATACATACAAGCTGAAGGGAATCATTAATTAATTTGTCAGCTTGATCACTTGCTGGAATTAGTAATCATTTTTATCTTATTTATCAAAGATTAACTTGGATGAACCTTAATAAAAAGCCAACCATTGGAAAAAATGAGAGTTTGTTAAATATGGATAACAATAAAATTCTATTTAAATATTAAATTTATTATTTCTTATTAAAAAAGATAAGAAAAGAAAATAAATGCTTTCAACATTTCAAACTATATTTCCAAAATCCAACTACAATCATTGGTTTTTTGTTTGTTTTTGAGTGTTTGTGTTTTGGGAGTCATGCCATTAGGAATGTCATTAAGGATCCTAGTTCCCTGACCAAGGATTGACCCCATCCCCCTTTCATTGAGAGTTCAGAGGCTTAACCACTAGACTTCCAAGGCATTCCTACAATCATTATTAATATTTTGATACTTTTTAGGCCAAAAATAGACTCCTAGTATTCATTTTGCTCATAGACTACTCAAGCAATGTCCTACATGCTTCAGATGTTTAGACCTCTTCTGTGTAGGCTCAGACCTTCTTCATACAGGCACACCTGCCATGCTTTGGGGATGTTCACAGAGGAACTCACTAAGGAATAAGCTGGAAGTGTGGGAGAGTTAACTTCCCACAGGAAAGAACTGGCCAGTGGGATAAAACCTGGTAGATACATTCTTTCCCCTTTCCACTTCCAACACCCACCTCCAGAGTCCAGATAATATAATACAGAGAGAACTCATCTCACTCATCTAGTCACTGATTTCATTTAGTAGTGACCAGATCAATTATGCCTTCTTCTCCTGTTGATTCTCCCTTCTCCCCTGCTTTCCTCTTCCTGTTCCTCATTTTCCTTGGGCTTGTAAATCCTAATAAAATAATAGCACATATACTATCTGCTGATGGATTTGCTTCCCAGGGAACCCATGTTAAGATCCCTCACAGGAGCCACAGAACAAAGATGGATGATGAAAGACCAATAAAAGTGCCCCCCCACCAAAAAAAATCCCTCACAGCTCAAAGAAAAAAGATGGATGAAAAATAAATAAATGAAAGACCAATAAAAGTGGCCAAAAATTTAAAAAAAAATCCCTCACTTTTTCCATTAAAATATATGTTAAACATCCTTTGCTATCACTGTCAATCCTCTACATAATGAAAACTCAGATCACATCTTTGCCTTCCTTATTGCTTTATATTTCTAAGTATTCCCTGGTAGCTCAGCTGGTAAAGGATCTGCCTACAATGCAAGAAATCCGAACTTGATTCCTGGATCCAGAATATCCCCTGGAGAAGGGTTAGGCTACCGATTCCAGTATTCTTGGGCTTTCCTAGTGGCTCATATGGTAAAGAATCCTGCTGCAATGTGGAAAACCAGGTTAGATACCTGGGTTGAGAAGATCCCCTGGAGAAGGGCATCACAACCCACTCTAGTATTCTTAGCTGGAGAATCCCCTAGGACCGAGGAACCTGGCAGGCTACAGTCCATGGGGTGGAAAAAAGCTGGACACGACTGAGTGACTAATCATAGCACAAGTATCTGACATACAGTAGATGCTTGATACATTTTTTACTGAGTATCAGTTTATCATTGCTGTATGAATCTAACTTAAATCTTATATAAACTTTAATATGTTTACCTGGACCACAACTGGATATTCAAGTTGTTTTTAATTTTACCTACTTTAATCTTTCAGCAAATGGCTCATACCCTTGATTATTTCCACATTCTTAAAAGTGGAAAGAGTCAAAGAGTATGCCCAATTTTAAAATTCTTTTTATGCATTTACCATTCAATTTAAATAAAAAATATGACAGTACATTTATTTTAAACTATTGGCAATTCTTCCAGTGACCTGAGATATTTTCATAACATCAACAGAGAAAAGTTATAGCCTATGTTTACCTATTTTATCAGTTTAAAAATCAAACCCTTTTATGAGATGGCAATGAAGGGGCTGATCAGGAAGGTCAAGCCAGTAGGTCTGAAAAGAAACATTTAAACCTTAAAAATCTCTGCTGCTGAAACATTTTTTTTTAGTAATAAGATTCCTCTTCCCACTACTCCTCCCAATAGCAATTTACTTTTCATGTCACAGAACCCAGCTCCAAATTACACACCTTATCCACGCCTGTAAGCTCAAAATGCTCAGACTGATGTTTTTCACTCTAAACCGCAAGATAAGTGATTCCAGGGTGATTTTTCTGATAGTAAAAGAAATCCTGGAAACTCTTTACAATTATTCCTGCATGGATCAACGTGGCATACAGCAGTAGTCTAGAGATCAGTATGAGACATGTTTGAAGCTGAATCCATACTGACACAGAAATACTTTCTATTCGCCAAACACTTGAAGTACCTCATTTCCTATGAACTGGATTATCCCTTCATAAATTGTGGACAACAACCATGATGAGTTTAGCTCCTACCTTTGTTACCAGATATAGCCTGCTGATCTGTGTGTAACAGAGATAACAGAGTAATCGGTTTCAGAGAACAAAAAAATGTTATTGTTTGAGAAACTAATCAGGCCATTCTCCACATAAAAGGAAAGCCACATTCAGAAACCTGTTAGCTATGGTGAGCTTGCCTGAATGCACCCACACCAGACTTGGTATTACAACTTTATGTTGGAATTTGGAGGGTTGCTTTTGCTTAGTATTGAGTTAATTATCTGACAAATACATTCAAATTGATAGAATCAAGACAGCTAACAGACTTTACCACCCTATATCCAATGTCACTGAGCATCAGTACAGTTTCCTTTTTTTAAGGGTTTGTTTCCTTTCTCTTAAAATTTTTTTTTGACTATCTCAAAAAGGTCTTTGTAATATGTGATAAACGTGTTTAAATATGTGTTTTCAGAGACTCTTTTAAAAAGTTTGAATTAAGCATGTATCTTTTAATGGGAGTAAACAGAACCATATCACTGATGAGAAACAAAATTACCAGGGAGCCAACAGACAGGCTACTGGGTAAAGCTGGCCCAGTGGACTAGATGTAAACAACAGCTTTGTCCATTGTAGAACTGGAGGGGTGAAATAAAATATACACATGCCATCAAAGCATTTCTGCTTTGATAAACTTTGTTTAAATTTCCCCTAGCATTTAAAAAATCATATTAAAAAGAAGAATGTACACAATGAAGGCTGAGCCTCAAGTATCAATGTGCTCGATTTCATATTTTTAGTTCTGTATCTATTGAGAAGAAGACATTTTTGCTCAACCCCAGTCCACAAATCTCTGTGTGCTTATTGACATAATATGTAGATGTCCTTGGCCAGATAAAAAGACAAAAGGAAAACTGCCTGGTTGCTTGCACAAGCCATGAAGCATTGCAAACCCTCTCAAAGACCTCTCTCTAATCAAAAACAATTCTACAAGGCTGAGTGATGGTCTGAAAAAACTAAGAGAAAATAACAAAGAGAAAAAAAAATCAAACTTGCTCATTTTTGACCTATATCAGTGGAAATATAATGTCTTACAAGTAAAGAAGCAAAAATATGAAGTTTTGCTAAGATGATTTCAATTATGTTTATTTTTTAACAAAAGGATAAAAAACAATTATGAGGTAAATATTGCCAGGGGAACAAAAGCTATACGTTCATCACAAACTTTGTTCTTTGTTTCATTTTAAGAGACAGATGTGGTCTACCGCATCTTTAATATATGGAACTATGACAGATTCTTATTCTCATTAGAGCAATTTTGTCTTTTCTAATGACATCAATCATCTGGAGCTAGCCGATGTCCAGTAAGGGTTAAACTAATGAATTTGAAGTTTATTATAATGCAAATAACATCTCAAGGTACACTGTATAAATTCTTCACCTCATTTCTAAGGTCAACTCTCTGCATCCCATTCACCTAAAAAGAACATAGTTTTTAAATATGAAGGAAATTTGCTATGAAACTTGGACTTGATTCTTTTATGACTGAGTCCTATTAGACTAGATCCTAAAAGGGTGCTGCCATAGATACTCAGTCTCTTTGGAAAATTGACCCTGCCAAAAAGCGTAAACAGAACCATATCACTGATGAGAAACAAAATTACCAGGGAGCCAACAGACAGGCTACTGGGTAAAGCTGGCCCAGTGGACTAGATGTAAACAACAGCTTTGTCCATTGTAGAACTGGAGGGGTGAAATAAAATATACACATGCCATCAAAGCATTTCTGCTTTGATAAACTTTGTTTAAATTTCCCCTAGCATTTAAAAAATCATATTAAAAAGAAGAATGTACACAATGAAGGCTGAGCCTCAAGTATCAATGTGCTCGATTTCATATTTTTAGTTCTGTATCTATTGAGAAGAAGACATTTTTGCTCAACCCCAGTCCACAAATCTCTGTGTGCTTATTGACATAATATGTAGATGTCCTTGGCCAGATAAAAAGACAAAAGGAAAACTGCCTGGTTGCTTGCACAAGCCATGAAGCATTGCAAACCCTCTCAAAGACCTCTCTCTAATCAAAAACAATTCTACAAGGCTGAGTGATGGTCTGAAAAAACTAAGAGAAAATAACAAAGAGAAAAAAAAATCAAACTTGCTCATTTTTGACCTATATCAGTGGAAATATAATGTCTTACAAGTAAAGAAGCAAAAATATGAAGTTTTGCTAAGATGATTTCAATTATGTTTATTTTTTAACAAAAGGATAAAAAACAATTATGAGGTAAATATTGCCAGGGGAACAAAAGCTATACGTTCATCACAAACTTTGTTCTTTGTTTCATTTTAAGAGACAGATGTGGTCTACCGCATCTTTAATATATGGAACTATGACAGATTCTTATTCTCATTAGAGCAATTTTGTCTTTTCTAATGACATCAATCATCTGGAGCTAGCCGATGTCCAGTAAGGGTTAAACTAATGAATTTGAAGTTTATTATAATGCAAATAACATCTCAAGGTACACTGTATAAATTCTTCACCTCATTTCTAAGGTCAACTCTCTGCATCCCATTCACCTAAAAAGAACATAGTTTTTAAATATGAAGGAAATTTGCTATGAAACTTGGACTTGATTCTTTTATGACTGAGTCCTATTAGACTAGATCCCTAAAAAGGGTGCTGCCATAGATACTCAGTCTCTTTGGAAAATTGACTCCATCCATATAGAATTTTGGCAACAGACAAGAAATTATTGTCATATACTCAAAAGCTACCTTGGTTCCAGATTCATAAGTGATCTTCATTTCCTAAATCGATACATCTCTTAGGAACGTTTTCTTGAAAGTGTCAATTGTATGTACTGATATTTAACAAATACTTTATTCTAACTCTTTTCCTTCCTTTTGGTTACTGGAGATTGTTCTGACATCATGGAGAGATGTATAAAGACAAATATTAAATGCCACACTATACCAGCCATGTCAGTGGCACAAGTGAATGAAATTTTCAATGCTTAGCCACATAACAACTCTATAGTTTCTGCCAGACATAAAGTGGACTTGTATTCAGTTGGCATTTCAGCACTTCTTTCTAAAGCAATCACTTTTTAGAATTACAAGGTTACTTAATTGAAAGTAGATTTTAAAATTATAGTAGTTGTTAAATACTAGAAGCTAAATTTTCACTTGTATACTTAAAGCTGTTATTTGGAGCTGAATTGGGCAGGCAGTTTAACAAGCAACAGAAAATGTTTAAAATCACCAAGATCATTATCCAGTGAAATTAAAATTCCCAAACCAAAGGCCTAAGTATTGCATGGAAATTTGTGAGTGAAACCAGCATCCTCATCAGGAACACATCTGGATAGGCAAAGGGATGAGAGACACTGGGCCCATCCAGGGAGGAGAAGAGAGCCAGAAAACCCCCGGCCTGGGGGAAATCATGCTCCCTGGAGTTGCAGACATGAGCTCAGCAGTGCACTGTAAGAGAACTGTCAGTTTTGGTGAAAGTGACTGTGTTAGTACTCTGTGATATAAGCTCACATGCATATAAGTATGCAAATATTATTTCCAAGGTCTCTTTCCTAGACCTTTAGGGGAGGTGGGCATGGAAAATGTGAAATATGAGATCAATGATCATGAATTGACAGCAGGAAATGAGTAGCATCAAAAGTAGGTGCAATAATCACCCCCTTATCCCCAAACTTGTAAATATGGCACTTCAGATGGCAAAAGGGACTTTGAAAATATAATTAAGCGAAGGATCTAAAAGTGGGAAGATTATCCTGGATTACCTGGCTGAGGGGACAGGGGAAGAGGGCAATAAACAGGATACTAAAGAGGGAGGCAGATAAGACAAGGTTAAAGAAGTAGATGTACAGTGGAAGCAGAGGTCAGAGAGGAGAGAAAACGGTACGTTCCTACTTAAGAAGATGGAAGGAGCAACAAGCCAAGGAATGTACAAGGCCTCTAAAATCTGGAAAAGGCAAAGCAGTGATGTTCCATTACAGCCTACAGAATCAGTCCCACTAACATCTTGATCTTCTTACCAGTAAGACATCCAATTTTCAGAACTGTTAAAACATGCTCATGGAAATTTGTTACAGCAGCAACAGAAAATTAATACACGTATTTGATTGCAATTTAGAGGCAGTTTACATTCCATCAAGAAACCTTTACCTAGTGACAACTTTCTATGCATAGTGATGACCAAGATGGTCTTAGCCAGGTTTCTTCCTGACCTCCCTTTTCTTAGAGCATTTACTTTAGAAAGCATGCAATTGAAATGAATTCTTCCTGCCTCAATGAGAGATAAGCCTCCCAGTCTCTTAGCAGTTTCATACCCCCAAAATGTTCTTCTCAGAGCCCTCTGAAACATAATTTTCAAAGGAAACAGTGCACAGATCTATCAATCTCTAAGACAGTGCAGGAATCTAACTTCCATAAGCACCAAGCAGCAAACAGTGATGTCCTAATCATACTGAAAAACCTCCTCTCTGATAACCTCCAACACTTTTCCCCTGGCCTCCACAGAATCCTCTTCTGTGTCTAGAATTATCTGTTTCCTATGATGTCAGTTATCTCATTTTTTATCTTTGTCTTCTTTTTCCCATTGTTGGTTCTGTTCCACACTGGGAATGTTTGGTTATTAGTTTATGGGTATGGGTTGATAAGGATAGCTGCTAATATGGTTTTCCTCTACAATTGTTTCAGGTCTTTTATCCTAATAGGATTCTTCCTTTAGCATAAAGGCAGATGGCAAGCTCTATGTAGATTTCTGAGTATGTAGTAAGAACAAGGTAGCCAGGAAGGTTCAGGGTACTCTGGCAATGGGGAATTTTACTTAATTTCTCTCCTTGGAAGAACTGTCTTGCCTTCATATTCTACACCACATTTGCCTGGGGATCCAGCATTGCTTCAATCTTGACTTGACTTTTTCCTTTTCTACACTTACAGAGTCCTCTCCACCTAGTGATACTTTCTGCAGAAAATAATACATTATCATGATCTATGAATGCTGGGGAGAGAAAAGATGGTGCCTTCTGGTCCCAACATCTCTGACTGCCCTTGAGCCTGCTCTGGTTCTTTCTAGCTTGACTCTAAGCCGAAGAAGATGGGAACTTCTGTGGGACTCCAAGACTGATCTTACTCTGCTGTTGTGGGCCAGTGGATCATTCATCTCCCTTTTCTTTATGATTCTCCTTTCAGTTTCCAAGACTTCCTTAAACTCCTCAAGCACTCCCTGCTTTCTTTCTCACTTGCCAGCACTATTACAATATTAACTGTATGCGTATATATTTTTCTTTCATTCCATTAGAACTTGTGGGAGAGGCAGGGTAGACTTATATGCTCAATCTGATCATTTTATATCCAATTTTCTGTCCTTAAACTGTTGACTTAGATACTTTCACCAGATTAGACTTCCACCTCTTCCACCCAGCCATTCACTTAGCTTATTTTTTCTTCACTGTTCTTCAATAGTTGTTCTTCAACAGCAACAACAAAACCAACAATGAAACAACCTACAAACAAACAAAACCTTCTTCTCCGTTGCTTTCTTTAGTCCCTATTTGGCCCTGGTTTTTTTTTTGTTTTTTTTTTTTTCCTAAAGACCCTGGATTCTCTGGCAAACTTAAATGAGTCTTGCACTAGGGCTTCCACACCTCCTACTTCCTTCACTAGTTTCTGCCAAGAGGAGAAACTGCTCTATCTCCCTACTGGTATAAATCATATCATCTCTATTAGAGGGCAGATAGAGTACAAATGGTTTGAGTTTTAAATATAATTTTTCCTCCCCCTATCTTAAACTAAACAGCAGCAACAACAACAAAACATCTAAATAGGTAGCTTTGTATACATGATGTGAGAAAAAGCTATTATCAAAATATAAAGGAATACAAATGCCTTTTGATTGTTTCTTCAATTTCCTCCTGACACATGGACTCTGGGCTCTTATCCATAACAATATCCAAATTTTGTTCTAACTAAAGAACCTTCCAAAAGTGAGTAGGTGATTATTATGTATTAGTATCCCTTTCCTCTAATAATGGTTCCCTGAACTTGTTCCATCTAAGAATGCTTATGCTTTAAAAGCATTGAATTGACTTTTTTTCTTTCTTTCTATCATGATCTATGAATGCTGGGGAGAGAAAAGATGGTGCCTTCTGGTCCCAACATCTCTGACTGCCCTTGAGCCTGCTCTGGTTCTTTCTAGCTTGACTCTAAGCCGAAGAAGATGGGAACTTCTGTGGGACTCCAAGACTGATCTTACTCTGCTGTTGTGGGCCAGTGGATCATTCATCTCCCTTTTCTTTATGATTCTCCTTTCAGTTTCCAAGACTTCCTTAAACTCCTCAAGCACTCCCTGCTTTCTTTCTCACTTGCCAGCACTATTACAATATTAACTGTATGCGTATATATTTTTCTTTCATTCCATTAGAACTTGTGGGAGAGGCAGGGTAGACTTATATGCTCAATCTGATCATTTTATATCCAATTTTCTGTCCTTAAACTGTTGACTTAGATACTTTCACCAGATTAGACTTCCACCTCTTCCACCCAGCCATTCACTTAGCTTATTTTTTCTTCACTGTTCTTCAATAGTTGTTCTTCAACAGCAACAACAAAACCAACAATGAAACAACCTACAAACAAACAAAACCTTCTTCTCCGTTGCTTTCTTTAGTCCCTATTTGGCCCTGGTTTTTTTTTTGTTTTTTTTTCCTAAAGACCCTGGATTCTCTGGCAAACTTAAATGAGTCTTGCACTAGGGCTTCCACACCTCCTACTTCCTTCACTAGTTTCTGCCAAGAGGAGAAACTGCTCTATCTCCCTACTGGTATAAATCATATCATCTCTATTAGAGGGCAGATAGAGTACAAATGGTTTGAGTTTTAAATATAATTTTTCCTCCCCCTATCTTAAACTAAACAGCAGCAACAACAACAAAACATCTAAATAGGTAGCTTTGTATACATGATGTGAGAAAAAGCTATTATCAAAATATAAAGGAATACAAATGCCTTTTGATTGTTTCTTCAATTTCCTCCTGACACATGGACTCTGGGCTCTTATCCATAACAATATCCAAATTTTGTTCTAACTAAAGAACCTTCCAAAAGTGAGTAGGTGATTATTATGTATTAGTATCCCTTTCCTCTAATAATGGTTCCCTGAACTTGTTCCATCTAAGAATGCAGTTTCTTATGCATTTCACCAGTGTGCAGAAAACAATGGGAGTGAAAAAATCATTTTGTCAACAGCTACTCAAAATTATGGAACTAGGAGAGTGGGACTGAGGATGGCAATTAGTTGGGGATATATATCTTAATTACCTACAACAGAAATAAAGAAATCCCTTTTTTAAATTTAGAAAGCAACATTGCTTGGAGTTTCCCAGGAGAGAAAAGGACAGATCAATTAATATAGGTCATCGATTGAACTGCCAACCTCCAATCCTTTCTTTCTCCCTTGCCAACTTCCCTCCTTCCCTCCTTCTTGCTTTTTTCCCTTCCTTCCATCTATTCACCTCTAAAAGCTATTGAGTATCTAAAATGAACCAGAAATTTTCCTGGGGGCTGTAAATAGGAAGATGAGTAAGAAAAGGCACTTTGACTTTCAGCTCTCATATTCCAGCAGCACAGACAGTTAGGACCACAGACAGTAATGGTGCAGCCCCTTCAGTCTAATAACTGCTATAACTGAGGTGTGAACAAAACACTATGCAAACACAATGATCCCATTGCATCAAGATGACAAAATCTGATCTGCAGGCAGTTTTTTCAGGGAAGGCACAAGGAAAGGCAGAGGCAACAGTGTGTGTGTGTTCACGCATGTTCAGCTGTGTCCGACTCTTTGTGACCCTATGGACTGCAGCCAGCCAGGTCCCTCTGTCCATGGAATTTCCCAGGCAAGAATATTAGAGTAGGCTGTCATTTCCCTCTCCAGAGTATCTTCCTGACCCAGGGATCAATTTACCAGTGCACCACCTGTGAAGCCCAGTAGCAAACCATCTCTATTAGAGGGGACATAGAGTACAAATCGTTTGAGTTTTAAATATAATTTTTCCTCCCCCTATCTTAAACTAAACAGCAGCAACAACAACAAAACATCTAAATAGGTAGCTTTGTATACATGATGTGAGAAAAAGCTATTATCAAAATATAAAGGAATACAAATGCCTTTTGATTGTTTCTTCAATTTCCTCCTGACACATGGACTCTGGGCTCTTATCCATAACAATATCCAAATTTTGTTCTAACTAAAGAACCTTCCAAAAGTGAGTAGGTGATTATTATGTATTAGTATCCCTTTCCTCTAATAATGGTTCCCTGAACTTGTTCCATCTAAGAATGCAGTTTCTTATGCATTTCACCAGTGTGCAGAAAACAATGGGAGTGAAAAAATCATTTTGTCAACAGCTACTCAAAATTATGGAACTAGGAGAGTGGGACTGAGGATGGCAATTAGTTGGGGATATATATCTTAATTACCTACAACAGAAATAAAGAAATCCCTTTTTTAAATTTAGAAAGCAACATTGCTTGGAGTTTCCCAGGAGAGAAAAGGACAGATCAATTAATATAGGTCATCGATTGAACTGCCAACCTCCAATCCTTTCTTTCTCCCTTGCCAACTTCCCTCCTTCCCTCCTTCTTGCTTTTTTCCCTTCCTTCCATCTATTCACCTCTAAAAGCTATTGAGTATCTAAAATGAACCAGAAATTTTCCTGGGGGCTGTAAATAGGAAGATGAGTAAGAAAAGGCACTTTGACTTTCAGCTCTCATATTCCAGCAGCACAGACAGTTAGGACCACAGACAGTAATGGTGCAGCCCCTTCAGTCTAATAACTGCTATAACTGAGGTGTGAACAAAACACTATGCAAACACAATGATCCCATTGCATCAAGATGACAAAATCTGATCTGCAGGCAGTTTTTTCAGGGAAGGCACAAGGAAAGGCAGAGGCAACAGTGTGTGTGTGTTCACGCATGTTCAGCTGTGTCCGACTCTTTGTGACCCTATGGACTGCAGCCAGCCAGGTCCCTCTGTCCATGGAATTTCCCAGGCAAGAATATTAGAGTAGGCTGTCATTTCCCTCTCCAGAGTATCTTCCTGACCCAGGGATCAATTTACCAGTGCACCACCTGTGAAGCCCAGTACAGTGCATGTAAATGCCTAGAGCAGTAACTGGGAGAGTGCTTACTGAGTGATGGGAGGAACAGTGTTAATGGAGCTCTGACTGCACCTGTGCAAGCCACAGTCAATGTCCATTGGTACAATGGGGTCAATCTGTCACCAGCTTTGCATTCTGTGTCTAGAAATATGAAACATTCTCTGACAAAGCAAAGGTTTATAAGCAGGAAAGCAGCACTTAAGTTTATCTTTTAGGAAGCTCTTAGTCTGCTCAGGCTTCCACAACCAAATACACAGACGGGGTGGCTTAAACAACAGACATTTATTTTCTCACAGTTCTGAAGGCAAGAATTCCCAGACCAGGGTGTCAGCACTGTCAGGTTCTCCAGAAAGCTCTCTTGCTGGCCTGCACAGGATCACCTTCTTGCTGTGTCCTCACATGGCAGAAAGAGAGAAAAAGCTCTCTGGTATCTCTTGAGGTGCTAATCCTATCTAAGGATCCCACTCTCACAACCTCATTTACACTGAATTACTTCCAAAAGGCTCTATCTCCAAATGCCATCACACCGGGTACTAGGGCCTTAACTGGATCAGGGTGGGGAACTAACATAAAGAAACATGAAGAAATAACAGAACACTTGCAGGGGTGCGGAATGAAGACTTAAATGAGGTGGCAGATGCTGATAAAATCAGTTTGGGTATTTATAAAGTGAACAATTAAGCAAAGCAAACCAAGATAGTGTCTGTGTGGATGATAAAAGATATTCATTTTATAGATATTCTGAGAGAGAAGTAACAATTTCTTATTCATCTGACACAAACAGAGAGAAAGAAGGACAATTCAGATATGAGAGGATTTAATTTAAGGCATGGGACCAATATTAAAGACATATTATTGTGTAGTTTATCCTTGAACTTTGGCTTCTCAGCTCCTAGTGGTATCTCCACCATAGCATTTAGTCTTCCACTTCTTAACAGTAACCACTTAGATTTAATCAGCAATTCAATTTAGGGTTTCCCTGGTAGCTCAGACAGTAAAGAATCTGCCTGTAATGTGAGAGACTCAGATTTGATCCCTGGGTCAGGAAGATCTCTTGGAGAAGGGCATGGCTACCCACTCCAGTATTTCTGCCTGGAGAATCCAATGGGCAGAGGAGCCTGATGGGCTATAGTTCACAAAGATCCCCAAAAGTTGAACATGATTGAGCAACTGACACACACATACACACACACACACACAATCTATAGTTTGTCCTTAGTTTTCTTGCTTTAAAGCCTAAACAAATACAACATTTTAATATGCTGGAATAAATCCTTTGAGTGTCAAAAGCAAATTCCCAACAAAATCAATTTTCCTTTGTGTGGGTGTGGGTATCTTCACTTCTTATGCCAAATCCTATAGTTCAAGAGCAGGGTCCTGGTATTTTGAGCAAATCAGTCTATGTCAGCCAGCAATAGACTGTGAATCTTGGCTTGTTGACTCTTAGTTGGACTTTATGTCCCTCTCTGTAGGTTGATAAAATGCAGCTGGGCTTTCAGCAGCCAAAAAGAGTCAGGGAGAGCATGAAATCTCCACAATCCATTGAGGTTACCTGAGTGTTCATAGGAGAAATGCAGAAATATGAAGAAGATTAAATCTTGACAGAAGAGGGAGAGAAAAGTGAAAGGAAAGCAAGCTTAGAAGAGGTGGTAGGGTCAGTGAAATAGGATGTAGAGCCTTTAGTGAACACTGTGCTTATTTCAAGGTAAATTAATAGCATATTATGAAGCACCTATTGATCGCTCCAGGCATGAGCTGGTGATGCAAAAGAACACAAAAGCAGTTCAAGATCTGAGCCCTCCCACCAAGGACATTTATACTCTATTCTCCTCTTTTCCAATCCCACTCATCTTCTCTCCTTTCTACAAATCAATTCAAAGTGGCATCCAAACACAGAATACCAAGAAAACACTTTAGAGTGTTTTGTACTTTGCTTCCCCCACATTCTGCATCCTATCATTTAGACCTCTCATTAATACATGGATATGTATGCCTCTTTCAATGCATTTATCTTAACTGTAAGCTTCGTAAGAACAGAAATTAAATACAAATAAGTACCTCCAGCCCTCTTATAAATGCCTAGCACAGTGCTATATGCACAATGAGATCTTAATAGTAATTGATGTTCAGTTCTGGCTGGGATGACTGCTAAATAACAATTTCATGAGTGAACAATGAAGGTATGCTTTGTACCTTGGTATTTGGATCTCTAAAGCAGTAATATAACTCAGTTACTTATTTTACTACTGAACTTTTTCATTTAATATACAAAAAGCAGAAAATGAATCCTGGCCCTGAGATTCTTCTTCATACTTAGTTGACCTCTGTATAAAGCATTCCTGTTCCTTTGTACTTCCTTAGATTCTTCCATCTCTGTATGCCTCCAGAGGATCATAGGAATACATTAATTTAATAAGCACTGTTTTTTTTAAAAATGTAATCATGTATTTACAACATTATTTATTATTGGTATCAACTCTTAAATAGTTATTTATGTTAGAATGTACTATATGCCATTATTTGTTATTGTGTCCCCCCTTTTTTTGTGGCCACTTCTATCGGTCTTTCATTTATCTATTTCCACCCATCTTTGTTCTTTGGCCTGTGTGGGCCTCCCATCACAGTGGCCTCTCTCACTGCAGAGCAATGGCTCTGGGCACATGCGCTCCAGAGCTCCAGCTCCGTAGTTGGACACATCGGTCCAGCCGCTCTGCAGTATGTGGGATCTTCCCAGGCCAGGGATGGAACTGGTGCCCCTTCCACTGCAAGGCAGTGTCCTTACCCACTGGACCACCAGGGAAGCCCGCATTACTTGTTATTATAATGGAGAAATAGAAGACATGACAACTTGGTCCTTAAACTTTTCAACGAGGGGAAAGAAAAGACACATATAGATACTTTAATATCATTATCAAGTGCTGTGTAAAAAAGCACCAAAATGCTTCTTCCACCAGGATTATACAGAATGCGGATTTCATTGCAAGTCGATAAAAGCAAGAAGAATTCATAGCATGGAGATATATGAGCAGATCAAGCATCGAATAAGTGAAAAAGACAGGCAAGAGTACGTGGCATCCAAACACAGAATACCAAGAAAACACTTTAGAGTGTTTTGTACTTTGCTTCCCACATTCTGCATCCTATCATTTAGACCTCTCATTAATACATGGATATGTATGCCTCTTTCAATGCATTTATCTTAACTGTAAGCTTCGTAAGAACAGAAATTAAATACAAATAAGTACCTCCAGCCCTCTTATAAATGCCTAGCACAGTGCTATATGCACAATGAGATCTTAATAGTAATTGATGTTCAGTTCTGGCTGGGATGACTGCTAAATAACAATTTCATGAGTGAACAATGAAGGTATGCTTTGTACCTTGGTATTTGGATCTCTAAAGCAGTAATATAACTCAGTTACTTATTTTACTACTGAACTTTTTCATTTAATATACAAAAAGCAGAAAATGAATCCTGGCCCTGAGATTCTTCCTTCATACTTAGTTGACCTCTGTATAAAGCATTCCTGTTCCTTTGTACTTCCTTAGATTCTTCCATCTCTGTATGCCTCCAGAGGATCATAGGAATACATTAATTTAATAAGCACTGTTTTTTTTAAAAATGTAATCATGTATTTACAACATTATTTATTATTGGTATCAACTCTTAAATAGTTATTTATGTTAGAATGTACTATATGCCATTATTTGTTATTGTGTCCCCCCTTTTTTTGTGGCCACTTCTATCGGTCTTTCATTTATCTATTTCCACCCATCTTTGTTCTTTGGCCTGTGTGGGCCTCCCATCACAGTGGCCTCTCTCACTGCAGAGCAATGGCTCTGGGCACATGCGCTCCAGAGCTCCAGCTCCGTAGTTGGACACATCGGTCCAGCCGCTCTGCAGTATGTGGGATCTTCCCAGGCCAGGGATGGAACTGGTGCCCCTTCCACTGCAAGGCAGTGTCCTTACCCACTGGACCACCAGGGAAGCCCGCATTACTTGTTATTATAATGGAGAAATAGAAGACATGACAACTTGGTCCTTAAACTTTTCAACGAGGGGAAAGAAAAGACACATATAGATACTTTAATATCATTATCAAGTGCTGTGTAAAAAAGCACCAAAATGCTTCTTCCACCAGGATTATACAGAATGCGGATTTCATTGCAAGTCGATAAAAGCAAGAAGAATTCATAGCATGGAGATATATGAGCAGATCAAGCATCGAATAAGTGAAAAAGACAGGCAAGAGTATTCTGAGGGGTTAGAAGGGCAAGGCAGTGGCATGAAGTATAAGCAAAAGAAAGTTCATATGGCTTGCACAAAAGGTCATGAGTTCCCCTCCACCTGGGGTGACCTGGCAGATTTTGGAGAAAACAGTGTCAAATAGGTTGATAGACAGAAAAGACCAGAATATAAAAGACTTCTAATACTGAATTATCTTAAATGTTATTGAAGAAATCAAATATTCCCATACTCCCAGCATAAATATTTCATTCTTCTACTGTGAGACTCTGTTGGTAGAGATGCCACACACAATTATAAATGCTTCAGAGTAGAATAGAGCTATCACTCTGTTAAGGTATGCAATCTGGCAAATCTTGCTCTATTTTTTTACTACTTACAAGTTAGGTGATATAAGGCAAATGACTTAAACTTGCTGAATCTCATTTTATGTGTCTATAAAACAGGGATTGTATTATCTGTTTCAAAGGATGTTATAAAGATCAAATTAAATTACATAATGTTGTGATATAGTGATTTATAGTAAGACATACATATTTGATCTTCTTCCAGTTTCTGGCACAATCCCTAAAACCATTGGAATTCCCTAAGAGATGAGAGCTATAAAAGATGTCTTTTGTTATGTTAATGAGATTACTTTAGGAAAGCCCTTAGGTAATGAAAACAAGGGGCTGGTTGCCAGAGGAATCAACTTTGAATGTAAGGTTGGAACTTTCAGTCATACCTTCTAATTTCCAGGGATAAGAGGAAGCTGAAAGTTTGGATTAATTACCCAATGGCCAATGACTTAATCAATCATGCATATTTAATAAAGCCTGCATAAAAATTACAAAATAAGAGACTTGGGGATCCTTCAGGTTGGCGTACAGGTGGCAGTATAAGCACCACAGCTTTTCCCCATGCCATGTGCAGCTCTTCCATCTGACTGCCCCTGAGCTACATTCTTCTACAATAAAACCAGTCATCTAGTAAGTAAAATGTTTCTGTGAGCGCAAGGAGTGCATCTTTGGAACATCCAATCTATAGCCAGTCAGAAGCATGGGTGACAACCTGGTCTTGAGCCTCACATCTGAACTAGGGGTGGAGTGGGATGCAAACAGTGTTGTAGGGCTGAACCCTCATTCTATGGAATCTGATGCATCTCCAGATAGTGTCAGTACTGAACTGAATTGAAGAACACCCAGCTGGTATCGAAGAATTGCTTGGATATATATGGAAACCACACCCAGCTCTCCCTGCCCGATAACCACTACTAGAATTAGTGACCAGAATTTATATACTATATATAAAGTTAACAACATAAAATCTAATACACATTCAGTAAATGCTGGCTGCTGTTGTTGCTATGATGGCTATTTCCTCTTGGCAACTCTGCAGAAGCTACCTAACTTTTTAGAACTTCAACCACCCATTTCTTTGGGCCATTGTCGGAATCAAGAGAAGTAATTTTGAACATTCCTAGGTGATCATAGATTATGGCTATTTCCATTATTTTATTACATGTTCTTTATCGTTGTGTCTCTACTATATATTTAACTTGATATATACTGTGTAATATATGACATTATTATACATATGACCAAACATCATCACTGAATAACAATTTCACATTATTGAATGACTTCTCTATGAAAAACCACAGTGCTAGAAGCCACTGAGTATATACTTATAACTTAGAGCAGTTGTTGGCAGACTATGTTGGCTGGCCAAACCTAGCCTGCCACTCCTTTTGATTAGAATGCAGCCACACTTATTCTAGGTATTATCTCTGTCTACAAGGGCAGAGTAGAGTAGTTTGATAATCTGCATAGCTAGTAAAATCTGATGTATTTACTATATTGCCCTTTATAGAAAATGTTTGCCAACCCCTATGCTAGAGAATTCTTATCTTAGAGAAGTTTTTGATCTGGCAAACTGTGATAACTAAACATAAATAACTGAGTCAGAATATACATTTCAGTGTATACAGTGGTCTACATAAATTTCATAGATATGAGTATCTTATTCAGTTGTTAATCATTAATTATAAAAAAAGAATTTATATAGTAGTAGCATTTGGAACCACCTTTTATTAAAACTAAGATTTATTAACTAATTTCATTTGGTTATTTGTTCATTCAATAAATACCTACTAATAGCCTCTAATATGCCAGATATTGCTTTAGGTACTTAGAATTTGGCAATAAACAGAATGAACTAAGACCTTCCTCTCATGAGGCTTACATACAAGGGTGGCAGGCAATGTACAAATAAATAACTGTAATGTAATGTCAATTAAATTAAAGAAAAACAAGCAACATAAAAATATGGAGAACAGTGGAGATGGTGGGTAATCTTAGGATGGTTAGAGAAGACTTCTTAGAAGAAGTGATGATTTAGTAGGAACCTAAGGGAACAAGCCATGAACATGCCTGGGGGAAGACCATTCCATGCAGAAAAACAGCAGGTAAAGAGGTCCTGAGTCAGGACTGTGTCTGAGATGTTACTGGTACTCAGTATGCTGTCATTGTTCAGTCACTAAGTTGTATCTGACTCTTTGCAACCCCTTTGCATCTGGGACATTTTACAAATGTAGAATTTAGGTCTAGAGAGGTTAAGTAAGTAACCTAAAGTCATAGAGCCTTTACATGACAGCACTTAAACCTAAGATTCAAAGGAAAATGCTGGAAATTGAAGAGCATCTAGAAATGTAATAGATACAGGCATGATTTCTCGATGCAGAGGGAAAAAGTGGAAAGGAATGTGTTTCTAGTGAGAGTTATGTTTGGAAAAGAGCAAAATTTCTTAATTCAACTTTAATGTGAATTTTGTATGGAATATTACATAAGATGAAGTTAAAAAAATAGTTTGGTTGGAAACACATTGTGCAGAGCCAGGTATCTTAGGGAGAAGGGTATGTTCTCAGTTCAACTGGTAAAGGGAAGTCACTCAAGGATTTAGGATAGAGGATCAAGAGGAGTAGGACTTTGGAAAGCTCATTCTAGCAACAGGAAAGTGTGATGGATCTGTGTCAGGAAGGCTAGAGGGAGTGGAACTAGGTTAGTATTTATGGCATCAGCTGAAAAAAATTACAATGGTGAGCTGAACCCAGGTGGTGGTGTTGGGAATGGAAAGAAAAAAGGTATGAGGTGAACTTTAGAGGCTGAATCTATAGGTGACAACTGACTGGCAGGAAGATGAAGAATTCAAAGATGATTGTGATGTGTCAAACCTTGAAGGATGATCTGACAAGGAACAGAAACAGGAAAAAGGAACTAGATAAGGAGAAACTTGGGCCACAGTAAGAGGCAATGATTCTCTGGCAGGAGAGGGTAATCAATAGCCTAAGACATGAGAGTTGAGGTGAGTCAACTAGGAGTCATCAGTGAAGAAGTGACAGGTAGCACCAGATAAGATTATCTGGATAGAAGTGTAAAATAAAAAAAAAAAAAAAGACTAGAAGCTTTATGGAAAGCCTATGCTAGGAAAAAGAAAAATGGGTACTGTAAGATAACCGTGATGGTTAACACTTATCAAGAATTTCACATACGGATCTAAGTGTACATATATCAGCACATGGATAATGAACTGGCTTGGAAAGCAGGAAAAATACCATACCAAGATGGGAGAACTTTCCTCAGAAACACCTCCTGGGCTGGCAGTTTTTGCGGTGGGTGACAGAAAGTGATATGGAGACCACGGCTGAGCATTCAGAGCTCTGACATCTCAACACATTCCAACTCCACCCTGTGCTTGAACTGGAGCAGTTTGACTGTTGTGTTCTATGTAAGATCTCACTAGGGAAAAACATGAGACTCACTGTTAAAACTGCTCTGAAGTTCATGAGCTTAGGAGGAAAGGATGAACTTGTGGGCAAACTTTTCCAATGATAAGGCAGGAGGAGTGACCAAGGCAGTGGGAATATTCACAAACAGCTAAGAAATGGCAGGAATTGTTAGACATTTAAGGATAAAGAAAAGGGAAGGAATGAGTTCTATGACAGTAGGAGAGTAAACGGGCCAGGATAAAGTCTTAGGATGCCCTTCTTGAGGTTGTGGGTCATGAATTTGAAGTGACAGAGTCAACATGTCACTTACTGAGAGCCTACTCCAATATTCTGGGACAGCAAACACGAAAAAGTGTTGTCCCTGACGTTAAGGAAGGGAAGAGAATTCTATCTTCCTTTATATACATTATCTCATGTAATCTTCATTACAATATTATATATAAGGTAGGGCATATATGAGTGGCGTGGTAATAACTACTTTACTCAACTAAAGGGTAGGTATTGTTATTATAATAACCACTTCCTTTCAATGCAATACCTTAATTTGATACTTATATCCAAGTAAGGTGTTCACCCCTCTCCAGCTAAGCCTATCTCAGGCCTGAAAGTCCATGACGGGGGAGGAACACTGGTGTTCTCTGTTCCCTTCCACTCCATCTCTTATTCCAGCAATAAAAGATTCAGACCACTCCAATTGCAGTCCAGAGGGGGAAAGCATTTGAAGAAAAGTATACAGTCTCACTTGGTATAGGGGTGTCAGGAATCTTTGGATACAACTCTTTCAATCTTAAGCAGACCCTTGTATAGTCTTCTTGAAAATCTCCTACTAGAAACCCTTATCCAGAGTTCTTGGTTATAGGCAATGCTGCTCCCCTCACCAAATTCAGCATCATGGATAATGAACTGGCTTGGAAAGCAGGAAAAATACCATACCAAGATGGGAGAACTTTCCTCAGAAACACCTCCTGGGCTGGCAGTTTTTGCGGTGGGTGACAGAAAGTGATATGGAGACCACGGCTGAGCATTCAGAGCTCTGACATCTCAACACATTCCAACTCCACCCTGTGCTTGAACTGGAGCAGTTTGACTGTTGTGTTCTATGTAAGATCTCACTGGGGAAAAAACATGAGACTCACTGTTAAAACTGCTCTGAAGTTCATGAGCTTAGGAGGAAAGGATGAACTTGTGGGCAAACTTTTCCAATGATAAGGCAGGAGGAGTGACCAAGGCAGTGGGAATATTCACAAACAGCTAAGAAATGGCAGGAATTGTTAGACATTTAAGGATAAAGAAAAGGGAAGGAATGAGTTCTATGACAGTAGGAGAGTAAACGGGCCAGGATAAAGTCTTAGGATGCCCTTCTTGAGGTTGTGGGTCATGAATTTGAAGTGACAGAGTCAACATGTCACTTACTGAGAGCCTACTCCAATATTCTGGGACAGCAAACACGAAAAAGTGTTGTCCCTGACGTTAAGGAAGGGAAGAGAATTCTATCTTCCTTTATATACATTATCTCATGTAATCTTCATTACAATATTATATATAAGGTAGGGCATATATGAGTGGCGTGGTAATAACTACTTTACTCAACTAAAGGGTAGGTATTGTTATTATAATAACCACTTCCTTTCAATGCAATACCTTAATTTGATACTTATATCCAAGTAAGGTGTTCACCCCTCTCCAGCTAAGCCTATCTCAGGCCTGAAAGTCCATGACGGGAGAGGAACACTGGTGTTCTCTGTTCCCTTCCACTCCATCTCTTATTCCAGCAATAAAAGATTCAGACCACTCCAATTGCAGTCCAGAGGGGGAAAGCATTTGAAGAAAAGTATACAGTCTCACTTGGTATAGGGGTGTCAGGAATCTTTGGATACAACTCTTTCAATCTTAAGCAGACCCTTGTATAGTCTTCTTGAAAATCTCCTACTAGAAACCCTTATCCAGAGTTCTTGGTTATAGGCAATGCTGCTCCTCTCACCAAATACCAAACCTTCTGCCACCCACTCTTACCCTCACAAGTTGCTGTATCCTACAGTTCACTTGTGGTTTTTGTTTGTTTAGTTTTTTCTTTCACTTTTATTATTTTCAATTTTTATGAAGATATAGTTAATTTACAATCTGTGTTAGTTTCAGGCATACAGAAAAGTGATATGAGATATAAATACACACACACACACATATATATCTTTTAAATATATACATATGTATATATATATCTTTTAAAGATTCTTTTCTACAGAGAAAGATTGGTTGTTTTTTTCTATTTCAAGTTATCTCACCTAGGCTGGAAGACCTTGAGAGTCCCTTTTAAAATTATACTGAGTCGGCCTTCTCCCGAGGACCAGACAGCCTTTGGGAAGCTCATGTACCCTTATGCTGCGGTGAAAGTAATCTTGCTTCCAGAGCAGCCTTCTTTCTTTTCACTCTTCCATTTCAGGCCAAAACCCTGGGGAACACATCCCAACCTCCCAAGGTCACCTGAAGCCTGCTTCACTTGAGGGAGGAGGTAAACGTTTATGACAATGTACGAACTCTTGCCACAGCATTCTCCCTACACTCCAACCTCTGCTACTTATAGAAACAAGAGATGAGAGATGGTTAAGGCTGTCTGAACTAGTCTCACAACCTTTTAGCAAGTCCTGATTAGGTGCACCAGCTCTTTGATTTAGGACATCGGTACCTTTTGTATTGTTCTCAGCCTCTGGGACCTTAGCTAAAATAGTGAAGAAAGAGTCCCATTTTATCAGTTTGTCTGATATAAAAGCACTGCAAACATTGATAACCATTTCGCAGCACTCTTTGGAAGGCACTGGCATCTTGGTTAAACAGGTACTCTTCTGCTTATTATGGCAAGGTCCCATGGAAATGTTTTACTTCTGTTTATGTCTTCTATAACACCTTTGCCTCACACTTACTTTACACCCTTGTTTCCAATGACTTCCGTTTTCATGTCACCTTCATCAGTCTTGGATCTTGTCAACATTAATAGTTCATGATCTATAGATAACACACTTTCTTAATAACATCAAACCTATTCTACTATTTTAGTACTCAATTAAAGAATTGACTGCATTGTACAGTGAGAAAAAGCAAAGCAATCAGGAAAGTCTTTCAAGTCTTCCACTACATCTACCTATTTACTTACATCTCTGGCCAGATTTTCTGACTTTTCTTCCACTATGAGAGATGAATTGGTAAAATTCCTAATGAGGCCAATCAATCCCCTCTCTCAAACACACACACACACACACACTCACTCTCTCCCTCTCTTTAGATCTGTTCTCTCACTTATTCAAGGATATTGCCAATGTTTTCTTATATCAACCATTTTTAAATTTTTTTCCAGTATTACAGACATGATATTGAATCATGGTGGGAAAACAACAAAAGCTTTTTCTGATCTTGTATGCCTTTCTGGCTACAATTTCATTTCTTTGTTCCTCTTTGCAGTGAAACTCCTCAAAAACTGTCTACACTCATTGTTGACAATTTTTCTCCTCCTGTTTTGTCTTGGTTCCAGATTTTTAATCCCATCTACTCCCCTGAACTAGCCCTTATGAAATCACCAATGATCTACAGGTTTCTAAGTTCAATGGTCAAGTCTCAGCTCTCGTTGTCCATAAGAGTAATGCTCCAAATCTGCAGCATTTGACAAAATTAATTCATGAAGGAAAGGAACTTTAGACTCAAGAACTTTAAGACCCCTAAACTGTGAATCTCCTCTTCCTTACTGTCTACTCCCATTTACCTCCCTCTTTGGCTCTTATTTTTTAAAATCTCCCTGGTCTTAAATGGTGAAAGTACCCTAGGCAGTTTCTTTAAACTTCTATCAATATTCGCTTCCAATCCCCAATCTCAGAATTGTAAACCTTCATATTGATGACTTCCAACATGATGCCTCTAACCTGGCTCTCTCTCTTGAATAACAGATTCATATGTTCAACTACATCCTTTATATCTAAAAGGCATCTCAAACACAAGCTGTCCAAGGTAGAATTTCTGATTTTCCTCCAAGATCTGTTTCTCCTGAAATCATATGCACTGTGGTAAATGTAACATTAATAGTTCATGATCTATAGATAACACACTTTCTTAATAACATCAAACTTATTCTACTATTTTAGTACTCAATTAAATAATTGACTGCATTGTACAGTGAGAAAAGCAAAGCAATCAGGAAAGTCTTTCAAGTCTTCCACTACATCTACCTATTTACTTACATCTCTGGCCAGATTTTCTGACTTTTCTTCCACTATGAGAGATGAATTGGTAAAATTCCTAATGAGGCCAATCAATCCCCTCTCTCAAACACACACACACACACACACTCACTCTCTCCCTCTCTTTAGATCTGTTCTCTCACTTATTCAAGGATATTGCCAATGTTTTCTTATATCAACCATTTTTAAATTTTTTTCCAGTATTACAGACATGATATTGAATCATGGTGGGAAAACAACAAAAGCTTTTTCTGATCTTGTATGCCTTTCTGGCTACAATTTCATTTCTTTGTTCCTCTTTGCAGTGAAACTCCTCAAAAACTGTCTACACTCATTGTTGACAATTTTTCTCCTCCTGTTTTGTCTTGGTTCCAGATTTTTAATCCCATCTACTCCCCTGAACTAGCCCTTATGAAATCACCAATGATCTACAGGTTTCTAAGTTCAATGGTCAAGTCTCAGCTCTCGTTGTCCATAAGAGTAATGCTCCAAATCTGCAGCATTTGACAAAATTAATTCATGAAGGAAAGGAACTTTAGACTCAAGAACTTTAAGACCCCTAAACTGTGAATCTCCTCTTCCTTACTGTCTACTCCCATTTACCTCCCTCTTTGGCTCTTATTTTTTAAAATCTCCCTGGTCTTAAATGGTGAAAGTACCCTAGGCAGTTTCTTTAAACTTCTATCAATATTCGCTTCCAATCCCCAATCTCAGAATTGTAAACCTTCATATTGATGACTTCCAACATGATGCCTCTAACCTGGCTCTCTCTCTCTTGAATAACAGATTCATATGTTCAACTACATCCTTTATATCTAAAAGGCATCTCAAACACAAGCTGTCCAAGGTAGAATTTCTGATTTTCCTCCAAGATCTGTTTCTCCTGAAATCATATGCACTGTGGTAAATGTAACTTTATGCTTCAGTTAATTCAGGTTAAAAACCCTGCAGTCACCCTTGACACATTCCTTCCCTATAAACGTTAACAGATATTTTCTACTTAGCATTAGTGTTTCAGAGCATTAATTGTTCTGTACAAAATGGTTAATCAGCAATCTATTTTACATAAAGAATGTATTATAACCAAGTGAAACTAAGCTGCCAATTTTTAAAGTGTATTTATAACATTAAATGTGGGGTTATAAAGTGTTCTTTAATATATCATGATAAATACAATTGATCAGAAAAAAAAGCAGGCAAAAATTTAAATACAAATCAGACCCCTCCTGATAGTATATTTAATTACTGACTCAAGTGGACACTTGAGGCTTGGCAAAGACTGAGAAGGAAGAAGGGAAAAAGATTAGAGCTGTCTTAGTCACTTGCTGTAGAAGGCAATGATGCTTGACAATTTGGGAGATGAATGGGAAATTTAAGACTCAGAGTAACTGATTCTCTCTCATTTGGGTATTTGTAAAGACCTTTCGAGAGTTAAGACTTGAAAAAATATTTGACATGTTTGGATAAAACATGTAAAAAGGAGTATTACTTAAATTTCCAATGTTTTCTGAACAGAGTTATAACGGATAGGCCATTTTAAAAAGGAAAGCTTTTCATCCTATCATCCTTGTTAATGTTTCAGTACTTCTAAATATGACTCTGTATTTGGTATATTTAAAAGATATATATGTGTGTGTGTGTGTATTTATATCTCATATCACTTTTCTGTATGCCTGAAACTAACACAGATTGTAAATTAACTATATCTTCATAAAAATTGAAAATAATAAAATATTTCCTCTCAGCATCAACATCATCTTAAATGAGCATCCTCTTTTTGATGTTTGGTTGTTATCCTAGTATCTACAACTGATTCTAATGCTCTGACAACTGTTTTTGAGTCTCTAGTGAGGTTTCTCCTGCATATTATATTTTTTAATGCTTTGTTGAGTTCGGGGACATATATTTTAACTTTTCCTATATTACCACTGGGCTTAACTGGTGGCTCAGAAGTAAAGAATCTGCCTTCAAGGTCTCCCTGGTGGTCCAATGGGTAAGGACACCACCTTACAGTGCAAAGAGTGCCAGTTTGATCCCTGGCCTGGGAAGATCCCACATGCCGCGGAGTGGCTGGACCAATGTGTCCAACTACGGAGCTGGAGCTCTGGAGCGCATGCGCCCAGAGCCAGTGCTATGCAGCGAGAGATGCCACTGTAATGCGAGGCCCACACAGGCCAAAGAACAAAGATGGAAATAAATGAAAGACCAATAGAAGTGGCCAAAAAAGAATCTGCCTTCCGTGTGGGAGCCATTGAAGATATGGGTTTGATCCTTGGGTTGGGAAGATCTCCTGGAGAAGGAAATGACAGCCCACTCCAGTATTCTTGACTGGAGAATGTCAAGGACAAAGCATCCTGGTGGTCTACAGTCCATAGGGTCACAAAGAATCAGACACAATTGAAGTTATAGCCTTAAAAATGCACTGGGGACTTCCCTGGTGGACCAGTGGGTAAGGACACTGCCTTGCAGTGCAAGGGGCGCAGGTTCCATCCTTGGCCTGGGAAGTTCTCACATGCCGCAGAGCGGCTGGACGGATGTGTCCCATTACCGAGCCGGAGCTCTGGAGCGCATGAGTCCAGAGCCGGTGCTCTGAGACAACAGAGGCCACCGTGATGGGAGGCCCACGCGGGGCAAAGAACAAAGATGGATGAAAAATAGATAAATTAAAGACCAACAGAAGTGGCCCGCCCACTCCTCTCCCTCCCCAACCCGCCCCTCCACCAAAAAAAAAAAAAAAATGCATTGGAAGATACATACGTAGCATGAAATGAGGGTATTAGAAAACCAAAAGGTGTTCCAGTGGGAAGACATTTGTTAGGAAGGGTTTTGTATTGGATGTGCCTGTATACACAAAATCGAGTCACTTCTTCCATATAAAACCACTATCAACTTCTAATGCACGCATCCCCTTTGCCTGGACTACCCAAGTAGCCCTCTGTTCTTTTTATTTTATCCCTGCTCTCCTTCAGCTCACAACAGAAGTGATCCTCTTAAAACATAAGTCAGATCATATTGCTCCTTTGTTCAAATTTCTATAATAAATTCTATTTACTCAATGTAATATCCTCTGTTCTTAAAGGGCTCACTGACTTCTCTTCCACCCTACTCTCATTATCACTCTACTCAACCCACACCAGTCTCTGTGTTAGTTCTCAACTTGATCCAAATGTACTCCTGCCTCAGAATCTTTGCATTTGCTATAGCAATTGCCTGGGTACTCTTCCCTGTGCTATTCACAGGCTTTGCTCCCTCATTTCTCATTAAAGGCTTTCCCTGACATTCGATACTAATAGAAACAATCCACCATCCCCCATACTCTCTTTTTCTTTACCCTCTGTAAAGAACTTATCTTTCAACTTTTCACCTGATATGTAAAAATGGGGACCTTAGAAGACATCACCTCCACTGGAACACAGAGAGTGCCAGAGGCTCTATTCATAAGTATGCTGAAGTTACAAGTTCATTCTCTACCATTTTCTGTGAGAAGAAAAGCTCCAGGAGGGCAAGTACTTCATCCCGTTATTCAAAGCCATGTGACAAGATCCTTAAAGTGTCTGACACAGAGGAGAGATTTAGTAAATAAATATTTATTAAATGAATAAAACAGTGACTATACATTCTGGTTTGTCTATTCTATTTAAAATAGAATTATAAGAATAATCTGTGAATTTCTCCCCAGGGAGCATCCTTCCCTCTCCAGATGTCCATGCTTGCGATGGAGGAAATCTAGTATGGGACATATTTCCTAGGAAACACAAAACTGGTATTTTTTTAGACAAAATAAGGCTGTCAATCTTATTCTAATTTAGAGGAATTTAATTGAGATATCCTAATTTAGACTCCCATTTAAAATGCTAACCCAATATACGCCCAACTTTTTTTTTTTTCTTGTAGATGCATGGAATGGACAGAGCAAGCTCCTATTCGAACTCCTAGTTCTAAAACTACATTTGATATATTGTCCTCGGATAAAGGACATATCAGATATTAAACTGATAAGAACAGATACTACACTTGATCTTAGCCAAAAGACTGAGAAGCAATTATGCCCAAATTTTAAGTAGGTAAAATTTTATCATTTTATATAAAGAATTTCTCATAAATTCCATTTTGTATTACATGATTTAGTAAAGGAAAGTATAATTTTCATGAGACCAGGTTACTTTTCAAATTCCTAGTTCTATCATATTACTTATGATACCATGGAAGTCAAATCCTTTACTCCGCATCTCAGTTTCAGACTGAAAATCATTTTATTTTTAATAATCTTATAGTCTCCATCAAACACCTGCACAAAGCTATTTGCTCTTTTTTATGGTGCACAAAGTCCTGACCTGTACACTCTTTGAAAGTGACGATGAATGAAATTTACTAGATGGATACTGAATGACTATAGTTCAATCAAGACTATGCTCTTTATCCAGCATGTTCTGTTTGCTCCCCCACTCCCCCCAGTAAGACCAAAATTGAAATAGCTGGGTATAATCATAGCAGAATTTAAAGGATTCACTATATTCTTCACCTGGACTGAGTTTAAAATGAAAATTTAATTCATTTAGTAGCAGAAGTTCATTAACCTTTACCGGACTTTGTGCAATAATAAGCACAAATCATTGTCGTTTTCCTCTGATGTCAGTAATATTTAAAACATAATAGGACATTTTATAACCAAAGACATTGAGAGAGACAGAACAACACAAATAAACAAGAAAAATGATCCTAAATACATTATGGTGTTATTCTATAAAATGTTTTAATCTTAATAAAAGTAACATTTTAAGCTATACTGCCTAGGTTTTTAACTATATTTCTCCCCAGGGAGCATCCTTCCCTCTCCAGATGTCCATGCTTGCGATGGAGGAAATCTAGTATGGGACATATTTCCTAGGAAACACAAAACTGGTATTTTTTTAGACAAAATAAGGCTGTCAATCTTATTCTAATTTAGAGGAATTTAATTGAGATATCCTAATTTAGACTCCCATTTAAAATGCTAACCCAATATACGCCCAACTTTTTTTTTTTTCTTGTAGATGCATGGAATGGACAGAGCAAGCTCCTATTCGAACTCCTAGTTCTAAAACTACATTTGATATATTGTCCTCGGATAAAGGACATATCAGATATTAAACTGATAAGAACAGATACTACACTTGATCTTAGCCAAAAGACTGAGAAGCAATTATGCCCAAATTTTAAGTAGGTAAAATTTTATCATTTTATATAAAGAATTTCTCATAAATTCCATTTTGTATTACATGATTTAGTAAAGGAAAGTATAATTTTCATGAGACCAGGTTACTTTTCAAATTCCTAGTTCTATCATATTACTTATGATACCATGGAAGTCAAATCCTTTACTCCGCATCTCAGTTTCAGACTGAAAATCATTTTATTTTTAATAATCTTATAGTCTCCATCAAACACCTGCACAAAGCTATTTGCTCTTTTTTATGGTGCACAAAGTCCTGACCTGTACACTCTTTGAAAGTGACGATGAATGAAATTTACTAGATGGATACTGAATGACTATAGTTCAATCAAGACTATGCTCTTTATCCAGCATGTTCTGTTTGCTCCCCCACTCCCCCCAGTAAGACCAAAATTGAAATAGCTGGGTATAATCATAGCAGAATTTAAAGGATTCACTATATTCTTCACCTGGACTGAGTTTAAAATGAAAATTTAATTCATTTAGTAGCAGAAGTTCATTAACCTTTACCGGACTTTGTGCAATAATAAGCACAAATCATTGTCGTTTTCCCCTCTGATGTCAGTAATATTTAAAACATAATAGGACATTTTTATAACCAAAGACATTGAGAGAGACAGAACAACACAAATAAACAAGAAAAATGATCCTAAATACATTATGGTGTTATTCTATAAAATGTTTTAATCTTAATAAAAGTAACATTTTAAGCTATACTGCCTAGGTAACTATGCTTTTATTGCACCATGAGAGAAATCTGAAGTATTACTGTGTATGTGTGCATGTAAGGCTCCTAAAGTCTTTGAGATATTATTTCCAGAAAGAGTTTAAAGTACAAAACAGATAAAGTACAATGAGGTATATTTATACAAAAATGCACACAAATAAATGTGAGCAGCTCCCCCATTTTGTGGAAATCTTTCGGTAAATCCTTGTGTTTGAGTAGAATACATGTGAATTTTGGAAATTCCATTTAGCAAAAAATAATTCTTTAAAAAAGTTGATAGAATTTTATGAGTCTCCTGATTTTCTGAAAATAATTTAACAGATTATACCCCATTCATTAAGTTTGAAAAAAAGACTTAAGAGATAACTAATTTCAATAAAAAATGACAGTTTCCACAGTATATACCTGTAATCCATAGGACCACAAACCATAACAAATTATCTTCTGCAGTTTTTCTACTATCTCAATGGTATAATTGCTCCTTTATTAATCCCTAGTCTTAGCTGTTTTATTGATAATTTTCTTTGCAACATCCAATCCACAGTAAATATTCTAACCTGGAAACATTAGGCTGCAAAGAATAGATACTGTGAAAGCTAATTTGGGAAGATCAGTAAAGAGGGTTGTCAAAGCAAAATAATTTCTAAAATTTAACAACTGCTCCTCCTTCCAAACTATGCTCTTTATCCAGCATGTTCTGTTTGCTCCCCCACTCCCCCCAGTAAGACCAAAATTGAAATAGCTGGGTATAATCATAGCAGAATTTAAAGGATTCACTATATTCTTCACCTGGACTGAGTTTAAAATGAAAATTTAATTCATTTAGTAGCAGAAGTTCATTAACCTTTACCGGACTTTGTGCAATAATAAGCACAAATCATTGTCGTTTTCCTCTGATGTCAGTAATATTTAAAACATAATAGGACATTTTTATAACCAAAGACATTGAGAGAGACAGAACAACACAAATAAACAAGAAAAATGATCCTAAATACATTATGGTGTTATTCTATAAAATGTTTTAATCTTAATAAAAGTAACATTTTAAGCTATACTGCCTAGGTAACTATGCTTTTATTGCACCATGAGAGAAATCTGAAGTATTACTGTGTATGTGTGCATGTAAGGCTCCTAAAGTCTTTGAGATATTATTTCCAGAAAGAGTTTAAAGTACAAAACAGATAAAGTACAATGAGGTATATTTATACAAAAATGCACACAAATAAATGTGAGCAGCTCCCCCATTTTGTGGAAATCTTTCGCTAAATACTTGTGTTTGAGTAGAATACATGTGAATTTTGGAAATTCCATTTAGCAAAAAATAATTCTTTAAAAAAGTTGATAGAATTTTATGAGTCTCCTGATTTTCTGAAAATAATTTAACAGATTATACCCCATTCATTAAGTTTGAAAAAAAGACTTAAGAGATAACTAATTTCAATAAAAAATGACAGTTTCCACAGTATATACCTGTAATCCATAGGACCACAAACCATAACAAATTATCTTCTGCAGTTTTTCTACTATCTCAATGGTATAATTGCTCCTTTATTAATCCCTAGTCTTAGCTGTTTTATTGATAATTTTCTTTGCAACATCCAATCCACAGTAAATATTCTAACCTGGAAACATTAGGCTGCAAAGAATAGATACTGTGAAAGCTAATTTGGGAAGATCAGTAAAGAGGGTTGTCAAAGCAAAATAATTTCTAAAATTTAACAACTGCTCCTCTCCAACTTTAACTTGTACATAATTTTGTATAGCTGTGATATTAACACTGGTTGCAATTATAATCACATTTAAGCTAAGGGTCTAACCAATGACTGACAAAAGTTTCCACCTCTTTCATATCTTATGAAAGAGAATCTGATTTGTTGCTGGTTGAGTGACCAACCTGTTTATTATCCAATCAGACATTATTGCCATAATAACTTGGTACATCAGATTTCTCCTTGGAAAAGCTCCATGAGGTTTAAAACATAATACTAAAAATGGATATGACAAGCTAAACTAATGTCTTGGGAATATTAATTGTATAGGAAGAATAGTGATGCTCTCAAAAAATATTCCTATACAATATCTGTTTGAGTCTTAAAGAGTCAATCTGCAATGTGCATGTGTGCTAAGTCACTTCAGTCATGTCCAATTTTTGGTGACCCTCTGGACCATGGCCTGCCTTCCATGGTTCTATTCATGGAACTTTCCAGGCAAGAATACTGAAGTGGGCTGTCATGCAATCTCCCAAAGGATATTCCCAACCCAGGAATCAAACCTGCCTCTCTTACATCTTCTGCACTAGCAGGTGGGTTCTTTACCATTAGTGCCACCAGGAAGTGCCAATCTGGAATAGTAATTGTTAAACTGTTGTAATCCAGCATACAAAATTGCATAAACACCTTCTATACTTTATAAGTTATATACATAGACTAATGTGTTGTCTTAAGTGTATGTATTAATACAGACATGAAATCTGAATTTTAAAAGAATAAACTTTTAAATCAAAAGTTTATTATTTTCACTATATAGCCATGATCAAAGATGATTTTTACTTAATTTTTGGTTTCATTCGATTAACAAACCCCATATACCATACTAACTATCCATCAAGTATTATTCTATTAATAAAAATCAATGCCTGGGGATTTGGTGAATTCTTGGAAAGCATTTTCTGCCTCATGCTGTTTATGGAAGCATTTTGCCTGCAAAAAGTTGTAGAGATGCTTGAAGAAGTGGTAGTCTGTTGGTGAGAGGTCAGGTGAAAATGGTGGATGAGGCAAAACTTTGTAGCCCAATTCATTCAACTTCTGAAGTGTTGGTTGTGTGATGGCTGGTCCACCACTCTCATGGAGAAGAATCGGGCCCTTTCTGTTGACCAATGCCAGCAGCATGCATTTAAGTTTTCAAAGCATCTCATCTATTTGCTGAGCATACTTCTCAAAAATAACGGTTTCATTGGGTTCAGAAAACTGTAGTGAATCAGACTGCCAGGGAACCACCAAATAGTGACCATGACCTTTCTATGGTGCAACTTTGGTTTTGAGAAGTGCTTTGGAGCTTATCCTCAGTCCATCCATTGAGTTGGTTGTCGCTGATCAGATATGGTTTGAAAACATAATACTAAAATGGATATGACAAGCTAAACTAATGTCTTGGGAATATTAATTGTATAGGAAGAATAGTGATGCTCTCAAAAAATATTCCTATACAATATCTGTTTGAGTCTTAAAGAGTCAATCTGCAATGTGCATGTGTGCTAAGTCACTTCAGTCATGTCCAATTTTTGGTGACCCTCTGGACCATGGCCTGCCTTCCATGGTTCTATTCATGGAACTTTCCAGGCAAGAATACTGAAGTGGGCTGTCATGCAATCTCCCAAAGGATATTCCCAACCCAGGAATCAAACCTGCCTCTCTTACATCTTCTGCACTAGCAGGTGGGTTCTTTACCATTAGTGCCACCAGGAAGTGCCAATCTGGAATAGTAATTGTTAAACTGTTGTAATCCAGCATACAAAATTGCATAAACACCTTCTATACTTTATAAGTTATATACATAGACTAATGTGTTGTCTTAAGTGTATGTATTAATACAGACATGAAATCTGAATTTTAAAAGAATAAACTTTTAAATCAAAAGTTTATTATTTTCACTATATAGCCATGATCAAAGATGATTTTTTACTTAATTTTTGGTTTCATTCGATTAACAAACCCCATATACCATACTAACTATCCATCAAGTATTATTCTATTAATAAAAATCAATGCCTGGGGATTTGGTGAATTCTTGGAAAGCATTTTCTGCCTCATGCTGTTTATGGAAGCATTTTGCCTGCAAAAAGTTGTAGAGATGCTTGAAGAAGTGGTAGTCTGTTGGTGAGAGGTCAGGTGAAAATGGTGGATGAGGCAAAACTTTGTAGCCCAATTCATTCAACTTCTGAAGTGTTGGTTGTGTGATGGCTGGTCCACCACTCTCATGGAGAAGAATCGGGCCCTTTCTGTTGACCAATGCCAGCAGCATGCATTTAAGTTTTCAAAGCATCTCATCTATTTGCTGAGCATACTTCTCAAAAATAACGGTTTCATTGGGTTCAGAAAACTGTAGTGAATCAGACTGCCAGGGAACCACCAAATAGTGACCATGACCTTTCTATGGTGCAACTTTGGTTTTGAGAAGTGCTTTGGAGCTTATCCTCAGTCCATCCATTGAGTTGGTTGTCGCTGACGATCATATAAAATCTATTTTTTGCCACATGTTTCAATTTGATACAGATATGGTTGGTGGTTGTTGTATGGAATAAGAGAAGATAACACTTCTCTTAGAAGATAAAAAAAAAATGATTTTCTGTCAGCTTATGTGGCACAAACTTATTGCATTTTTTCACCTTTCCAATGTGCTTAAAATGCCAAATGACCATAGAATAATCAACATTGAATACTTGGGCAACTTCTGGTGTAGTTTTAGGAGTATTAGCTTTGATTATTAATCTCAGTTAGTCATTGTAAACTACCGATGGCCGGCCACTATGTTCCTTGTTTTCATGTTTCTTATATTTTATGCAAAATTTCTTGAACCATCTACTGAATTGCATGTTTGTTATCAGTTCCTGGGACAGATACACTGCTGATGTTTCAAGCTGTCTCCATTGCTTTATGACCCATTTTGAACACAAATAAAAATATAGTTCAAATTTGCTTTTTGCCTAGTATCATTTCTATAGTCTAAAGTAAATACATAAAACAGTAAGCAAATAGAAAGCTTTAGTGAAAATAATACAGTGAGAATTGCAAATTAAAATGATGCATAGCATAACTACCATGTTTATTTAAGAATACAATCCAATATCAAGTGGCAAAGTTCAATGATGTAAAATAGCAATTACTTTTGCACCAACCTAATGTGTTACAGGAACAAACAAATTTTTGTTGGCAAAAATGTGTTGATTGTGACGATTCCAATTTTAATCAGTAAAGATGTGTTTGAGCCTAGCTAGAATGATTTAAAAATCTCGTTCTGAAACTGCAATTCGTTTTGTATGAACCTAATATCTCACAGAGTCACGATGATTCATTTGTTAGACCAGTCCAAAATTCCAAGGTGCCTCCATAGCCTTTGCAAACCATGTCTTCATAGTCTAAATTTTCTTTATTTTTAGATTATACTTATATTTTACACTCTCCTCTACTTGCTCTTGCTCACAAAAGCATTAATTTCTTCTTGTCTCATGAGAAGTAAGGCTATCCCACAACATTGGCAACACAATGGACGAGATTTTCAGTGTCAGATTTTACTGCAGAGAGAAAGCAATTATAGAAGAATTTTAAAGTCTATTATTACTATTATAAACATAGAGATATTCCTTGGTGGATTTCTCTTCACATGTGTATTAAGAACAAACCCAGTGGGCAACATCTTGGGCAGCATCTTTTCCACCTTTCCTGACTATGCCGTCTCTAGGGCAACTTAAAATGAGTTGTTGTTGTTCAGTCACTCAAATTCATGTCCACTGGATCGGTGATGCCATCCAACCATCTCATCCTTCTCCTCCTGCCTTCTATCTTTCACAGAATCAGAACATTTTCCAGTGAGTCGGCTCTTCGCATCAGCTGGCCAAAGTATTGGAGCTTCAGCTTCAGCATTGGGCTACTAATGAATATTCAGGCTTGACTTCCTTTAGGATTGGACTGCAAGGAGATCAAACCAGTCAATCCATACATGACTACTGGAAAAACCATAGTTTTGATTTATAGACCCTTGTCGGCAAAGCAATGTCTCTGCTTTTTAATACACTGTATAGGTTTGCTGAAGCTTTTCTTCCAAGGAATGTCTTTTAATTTCATGGCTCCAGTTACCACCCCAAGTGATTTTGGAGCCCAAGAAAATAAAGTCTGTCACTGTTTCTATTTTTTGTCCATCTATCTGCCATGCATTGATGGGACCAGAAGCCATGATCTTCATTTTCTAAATGTTGAGTTAGGCCAGCTTTTTCACTCTTCTCTTTTACTTTCATTAAGAGGTTCTTTAGTTCCTCTCTGCTTTCTGCCATAAGGGCGGTGTTATCTGCATGTTTGAGGTTATTGATATTTCTCCTATCAATCTTGATTCTAGCTAGTGCTTCATCCAACCCAGCATTTTGCATAAGGCACTCAGCATATAAGTTAAGAAGCAGGGTGACAATATACAACCTTGATGTACTCCTTTCCCAGTTTGAAATCAGTCTGTTGTTCCATATCTGGTTCTAAAGGTTGCTTCTTAACCTGGATAGAGGTTTCACATGAGGCAGGCAAGGTGATCTGGTATTCCCATCTCTAAGAATTTTCCAGTTTGTTGTGATCTACACTGTCAAAGTCTTTAGCACAGTCAACTAAGCAGTAGATGTTTTTTCTGCAATTCTCTAGCTTTTTCTATTACCCAATGGATGCTGCAATTTGATCTCTGGTTCCTCTGCCTTTTTGAAATCCAGCTCGAACATCTAGAAGTTCTTAGTTCACACACGGTTGAAGCCTAGGTTGGAGGACTTTGAGCGTTACTTTGCTAGTATGTGAAATGAGTGCAATTGTGCTGTAGTTTGAACATTCTTTGGCATTGCCCTTCTTTGGGATTCAAATGAAAACTGAGTTAAGGTGAGTGACTTATATTTTTTCTTTCTCTCTAGGGGTGGTAAGCTTGATACTTCACAAAAACTAACTATAGCTTTACTTTTTACTTTATTTCATCATAGAAAATACATCAGTGTAGCTTCAAAAGTGGTTGGATGATGCAACAAAGGCCTTCTGTTGATCACCAGAAGAATACTGGGAGTGTGTCTTCCATATTTATTCTTTCCTTTGTCTTTATGCCATGACTGTTGCTTTTTGTTCCTAGTATTATTTCTTTGTTCTTGTGAATTCTGGCACTAAATCACTATGAGAAAATAGCATTTATTGTTCTAAATGTTTCCATAGCCATCTGCAGTTATTCAAGTTTTCATTGAGAGGGACTTGGCATCACTTCCAAAAGCCGAGTAACAAGTGCGTAACCTATTGGATCACTTTCTGGCATTTGTATTGAAGACAAATTAGTGTTTCCCTGTCTAGCCTCCTTACTACGAAGGACATTGGACACAATTCTTTTTCCCTTCTCACAACCTCTACTTGTGCCCATACTGTCTGGAGATTATTTTTTATTTCCTTAATACCATTTTCTACTTAATTCCCGGGCATTTTGAGGTTATTGATATTTCTCCTATCAATCTTGATTCTAGCTAGTGCTTCATCCAACCCAGCATTTTGCATAAGGCACTCAGCATATAAGTTAAGAAGCAGGGTGACAATATACAACCTTGATGTACTCCTTTCCCAGTTTGAAATCAGTCTGTTGTTCCATATCTGGTTCTAAAGGTTGCTTCTTAACCTGGATAGAGGTTTCACATGAGGCAGGCAAGGTGATCTGGTATTCCCATCTCTAAGAATTTTCCAGTTTGTTGTGATCTACACTGTCAAAGTCTTTAGCACAGTCAACTAAGCAGTAGATGTTTTTTCTGCAATTCTCTAGCTTTTTCTATTACCCAATGGATGCTGCAATTTGATCTCTGGTTCCTCTGCCTTTTTGAAATCCAGCTCGAACATCTAGAAGTTCTTAGTTCACACACGGTTGAAGCCTAGGTTGGAGGACTTTGAGCGTTACTTTGCTAGTATGTGAAATGAGTGCAATTGTGCTGTAGTTTGAACATTCTTTGGCATTGCCCTTCTTTGGGATTCAAATGAAAACTGAGTTAAGGTGAGTGACTTATATTTTTTCTTTCTCTCTAGGGGTGGTAAGCTTGATACTTCACAAAAACTAACTATAGCTTTACTTTTTACTTTATTTCATCATAGAAAATACATCAGTGTAGCTTCAAAAGTGGTTGGATGATGCAACAAAGGCCTTCTGTTGATCACCAGAAGAATACTGGGAGTGTGTCTTCCATATTTATTCTTTCCTTTGTCTTTATGCCATGACTGTTGCTTTTTGTTCCTAGTATTATTTCTTTGTTCTTGTGAATTCTGGCACTAAATCACTATGAGAAAATAGCATTTATTGTTCTAAATGTTTCCATAGCCATCTGCAGTTATTCAAGTTTTCATTGAGAGGGACTTGGCATCACTTCCAAAAGCCGAGTAACAAGTGCGTAACCTATTGGATCACTTTCTGGCATTTGTATTGAAGACAAATTAGTGTTTCCCTGTCTAGCCTCCTTACTACGAAGGACATTGGACACAATTCTTTTTCCCTTCTCACAACCTCTACTTGTGCCCATACTGTCTGGAGATTATTTTTTATTTCCTTAATACACCTTTTCATATTTTCTACTTAATCTCAAAACAGTTTCTAATTGAAAATAATCCTAGTTAGTTTTGTCAAGGGCCTTGAGAATGAGTCAGAATCACTTTATGGTGAGCCCTTAAATTTTCTATGACTTATCACTCAAATGGTTTGTTTCTGAGTCCTTTTTTGAGTAAGCTTTGTGCTTTTCTTGAGGAGAAAGAAACAACTCAAAGTTGTGGAATTATCTAAAATATCAATTGAAGTAAGACACCATTATCAGACTTCTCAAAGTGTATGGACTTTCTGAGTTTTAAATTATCCCTTGTGAGTGAAATTGAGTTTTCTGGATAAACAGAGTCTCATCTGTTAATCTAAGTGGAGAGAAAATCACAAAAATTTCTGCTCCTACCCAAAGGGAGACTGATTCTCCTGTTTGCATTTCAGAAAAATATATAGCACAATGTGGAGAAACAGAAACAATCCAAGAGGATTGGGAAACTGACAGTTTTAAGAACTTTCCCATAAGTTTTAATATCTCTCCACTGTTTTTCCCTGTAGGAATTCAGCAGCAATGAAAACAGTCTGTGAGTAGGCACTGGGCTCAGATCTTTGACTCTGCAAAGAGAGAGTCTACAAAGCATGGTCCCCAGATGCGAAACAAAGCTTCAGGGCAAGTTGCTTTTGATATGTACATAACATGGCATGGTGAGAGAAATAATATGAAGTTCACCCTCCATCCCATACTAACATAATACAATGACAAACAAGAAACAGAAATGTATTTGGAAAGCCCATGGGGAAGGAAGGTTGTTGGGAAGTGATAGCCTTACAAGAGGCAGAAACTGGTAGAAGAAAAAGAAGGTGGCTACAATGGAATGGAAACAATGAAAATATGTCTCCCTTCCTAAGGCAAAGTTGTTGAGTTTCAAAAGAATAAAAGCCACTAATTTAAAATCATCCAAAGCCAATCCCCAGACATCTCGAGCTGGCCAAATTCTAGTTCTACTGCCTAGGATGCCAAAAGTGTAATTCCCCAGGACTACAAGGAAAGAGACTGAAAAACATTTCTGGAAATAAGAACATCACAGCTATAAAACTTCCCACACATGCAGCTGATTTACACTCACAAGTCTCCTTCATTTATCCATTTAACAGACATTTAGAAGCTCTAACATATATGAGGCCCTGTGCTAGAGGAAGACACAAAGATGAAAAAATGTAAAGTAAGCAACCTCTAATCAGTAAGAGAATCCTGTCCTAAATTTTTTGAGTACTTAGCTTTGTGCTTTTCTTGAGGAGAAAGAAACAACTCAAAGTTGTGGAATTATCTAAAATATCAATTGAAGTAAGACACCATTATCAGACTTCTCAAAGTGTATGGACTTTCTGAGTTTTAAATTATCCCTTGTGAGTGAAATTGAGTTTTCTGGATAAACAGAGTCTCATCTGTTAATCTAAGTGGAGAGAAAATCACAAAAATTTCTGCTCCTACCCAAAGGGAGACTGATTCTCCTGTTTGCATTTCAGAAAAATATATAGCACAATGTGGAGAAACAGAAACAATCCAAGAGGATTGGGAAACTGACAGTTTTAAGAACTTTCCCATAAGTTTTAATATCTCTCCACTGTTTTTCCCTGTAGGAATTCAGCAGCAATGAAAACAGTCTGTGAGTAGGCACTGGGCTCAGATCTTTGACTCTGCAAAGAGAGAGTCTACAAAGCATGGTCCCCAGATGCGAAACAAAGCTTCAGGGCAAGTTGCTTTTGATATGTACATAACATGGCATGGTGAGAGAAATAATATGAAGTTCACCCTCCATCCCATACTAACATAATACAATGACAAACAAGAAACAGAAATGTATTTGGAAAGCCCATGGGGAAGGAAGGTTGTTGGGAAGTGATAGCCTTACAAGAGGCAGAAACTGGTAGAAGAAAAAGAAGGTGGCTACAATGGAATGGAAACAATGAAAATATGTCTCCCTTCCTAAGGCAAAGTTGTTGAGTTTCAAAAGAATAAAAGCCACTAATTTAAAATCATCCAAAGCCAATCCCCAGACATCTCGAGCTGGCCAAATTCTAGTTCTACTGCCTAGGATGCCAAAAGTGTAATTCCCCAGGACTACAAGGAAAGAGACTGAAAAACATTTCTGGAAATAAGAACATCACAGCTATAAAACTTCCCACACATGCAGCTGATTTACACTCACAAGTCTCCTTCATTTATCCATTTAACAGACATTTAGAAGCTCTAACATATATGAGGCCCTGTGCTAGAGGAAGACACAAAGATGAAAAAATGTAGTAACAACTCTGTCCTCAAGCATCTTACCTTTCAGTAAGGAATACACAAGAAGTCAGGAAAAGCAATTTCTAAAGAACACTGAAGACTGAGGAAACAGACTAAAGGAGTCAAGTTGTCTTTCACAGATGATACAGCAGCTGTACTAAGACTCTAAGTATGACTAGAAATGTGTTTAGTCATTGAGAATTGTAACTGCATTTTAACCAAAGTCATGAATGTCTACCAAAGCACAGCAAGAAGAGGCTGCCTTGCCCTTTCCAGAGCAAATGAAGAAGAAAGGAATTCAGAGCTATGTGAAAAGAATGTAGAAGACCATGCCTTTCCCAGAATGAAGGAAACGGGCATTTGTCAGTTTCTCATTTCAATTATTAAGTGCATGTTGCTTTATCATCATTAAAAGTTTAATGTGACTGTAGTGAAATAAGTAAATACATAAATAACCTATTCTGTGATTCTGAGGGTCCCCAGGAGGAAAAAAAAATATTATCCAACGCATCAGTTTTTCATGAAACTAATTAGCAGTGACAATGCATAAGAATTCAATGACATTGTTGTTATACCATGAAAGAACAGGAAATACGAAGTACATTCTGAAGCACATGCCCTTTTATTCAATTAAAAATTACTTTATCCAAAAACATTTCAAACACACACAAAGGAAAAAAGTATAATGATTCTCTATGTAACCCTCAAGATTTTGTTCCATTTGATAGCACTGGGTTTTATATTTGTTGCTGAATTAATTCTAAATCCTAGACCTCTTTTCATTTCACTCATATATTTAAGCTTATATCTTCTTATAAATATGATATTCTCCTTAACAATTAGGATGACATTATCACATCTAAAAAATAATGATAACTCACTGTCATCATCCAACGTATGCTCCATAATTGAATTTCTCTGAATGTCTCAAAAAATGTCCTTCTGAGTATCAGTTTATCTGAATCAGAATTCAGGCACAAGTTACTCATCATATTTAGCTTGTTAAAGTAAAGCACTCCCTTCGCCCTCATAGCTGCTGGTTCCACATCATGAATTATTATAGAAACTGGTCATTTGTCCTGTAAAATAGCTCACATTTTGGATTTATCTGTATTTCTTTATGATGTTATTTCTATTAATATTTTCCATTTCTCTTGTAAATGGAAGTTAGTTTTGGAGGCTTCATTAAATGCAGCGTTAACTTGTTTTGTAGCAAGAACATTCCATCAGAGACATTCCCTCAGGAGGGCATGCACTGGCTGGTCCCCCCACACAAGTGACACATAGCTTATTGTTGGTTCAGGTGGTGACAGCTAAACTCTCATTGTAAAGTTCCCCCCAAACCTTTCACCTAATTGTCTATTTTATTGCAGATCACTGAATCGAGCAATTATGTCCTTAGGGGCAGCAAGCTTATGATTTTTTAATTCTTTCAACATTTATTAGCTGGCATTCTTCAGCAGGGAAAAAAAAAGATAATCCTCATCAGTTGGAGCTATTTGCTTACCCTAAAATACAGTTAGTGAAGGTACGAAAATGCTTAATTATTTCCTTTCAAATTGAATAAGAAGTTATAACTATTCACATTTTAAAAATAGAATCACTTAATACTGTCAGTCAGAAAATAATTACTTAAAAAAAGAAAAAATTACTTTCAGAATACTACCAAAACAAGAAATTTTCAATATTTCCCTTTCTATATTTAAGACTACTAAGGTAAAACTTATATCTGCTAAGTCTATTTGGGACCAGATTTAGTGGAGTTATATGCAGACCCTCTGAATAAAATTCTAAGCCATTCTACAGATATAACTTTGTCACTAAACAGGACTACACACCTAATCATCAGTTTTATCTTTCTCTCTCACTGTAGAACTTCTATAATGATTTCTATGGACAGAAATCAGATTCTCTTCCCACTTCTTGATCACAGGAGCTCAGAAGTCAGGAAATATGCTGTCATTTTCTTTTCTTTAACTGTAGAAATTGTGAGAAAATTGTTTATTTATAATATATTTTATAAATGTAAACAAATTTTTATTGTATGAGAATTCAGGCACAAGTTACTCATCATATTTAGCTTGTTAAAGTAAAGCACTCCCTTCGCCCTCATAGCTGCTGGTTCCACATCATGAATTATTATAGAAACTGGTCATTTGTCCTGTAAAATAGCTCACATTTTGGATTTATCTGTATTTCTTTATGATGTTATTTCTATTAATATTTTCCATTTCTCTTGTAAATGGAAGTTAGTTTTGGAGGCTTCATTAAATGCAGCGTTAACTTGTTTTGTAGCAAGAACATTCCATCAGAGACATTCCCTCAGGAGGGCATGCACTGGCTGGTCCCCCCACACAAGTGACACATAGCTTATTGTTGGTTCAGGTGGTGACAGCTAAACTCTCATTGTAAAGTTCCCCCCAAACCTTTCACCTAATTGTCTATTTTATTGCAGATCACTGAATCGAGCAATTATGTCCTTAGGGGCAGCAAGCTTATGATTTTTTAATTCTTTCAACATTTATTAGCTGGCATTCTTCAGCAGGGAAAAAAAAAGATAATCCTCATCAGTTGGAGCTATTTGCTTACCCTAAAATACAGTTAGTGAAGGTACGAAAATGCTTAATTATTTCCTTTCAAATTGAATAAGAAGTTATAACTATTCACATTTTAAAAATAGAATCACTTAATACTGTCAGTCAGAAAATAATTACTTAAAAAAAGAAAAAATTACTTTCAGAATACTACCAAAACAAGAAATTTTCAATATTTCCCTTTCTATATTTAAGACTACTAAGGTAAAACTTATATCTGCTAAGTCTATTTGGGACCAGATTTAGTGGAGTTATATGCAGACCCTCTGAATAAAATTCTAAGCCATTCTACAGATATAACTTTGTCACTAAACAGGACTACACACCTAATCATCAGTTTTATCTTTCTCTCTCACTGTAGAACTTCTATAATGATTTCTATGGACAGAAATCAGATTCTCTTCCCACTTCTTGATCACAGGAGCTCAGAAGTCAGGAAATATGCTGTCATTTTCTTTTCTTTAACTGTAGAAATTGTGAGAAAATTGTTTATTTTTATAATATATTTTATAAATGTAAACAAATTTTTATTTACAGTATGAGAATTCATAACATGTGCTCCTTACTCACAGAACTGGCATTGCTAATTTGTGATTCTCATCTAGAGGGCATAAAGACTGCCATACTACAGGAAGAAAGCACTGGGATGGCTTCAGAGAACAATTTGGGGCCGACGCCTTAATTATATGTCTTCCAAATAGTGTCATTAATAATTGGCATTGCCGAGTTCTAGTTCCACCTCTCCACAAAATAAGTCTACAAAAAGTTAAAAAATCCAATTTGAAAACCAAGATAATAAATGTCTTCTCCTCAAGATAAGCAATTTCATCTAGGTACAAAACAGCTACAACTATTTTTTTTTTGAATCCTGACTATTAATGTGTTGTGAAAAAAGCATGAACTCCACAAGCAGATGGATCATCAACAAAGGGATTAAACAGCCCTCAAAAGGCTCTCCAAAGAGTCATTAAAAATTGTCAAGGAATCAGAAAATTCCATAGTAAATGACTCAAATGACTTTGAGAGATGAAAAATAAGGAAGCTGAAATAGCAAAATAATAATAGTACTTGTAGCTTACATAATAGTTTCCTTGAGAGAATTCTGAAACACTTTCCAAACATTAATCCAATAATTTTTGTCATTAGTCTAGATAGCACTAAGGGGGCCTTTTATGCTATTTCTCACTAAACACTTGGGGAAACTAAGGCTTAGAAAGACAAAGATGGTGTGACTTTAATAGATTTTTCCCTCATGCAGCAAAGTTAATGTTCAAAGAATTCGTTTTCCAAAGATGTTTTTTTGAAAAGGCAAAATATTTGGGACCAGATTTAGTGGAGTTATATGCAGACCCTCTGAATAAAATTCTAAGCCATTCTACAGATATAACTTTGTCACTAAACAGGACTACACACCTAATCATCAGTTTTATCTTTCTCTCTCACTGTAGAACTTCTATAATGATTTCTATGGACAGAAATCAGATTCTCTTCCCACTTCTTGATCACAGGAGCTCAGAAGTCAGGAAATATGCTGTCATTTTCTTTTCTTTAACTGTAGAAATTGTGAGAAAATTGTTTATTTTTATAATATATTTTATAAATGTAAACAAATTTTTATTTACAGTATGAGAATTCATAACATGTGCTCCTTACTCACAGAACTGGCATTGCTAATTTGTGATTCTCATCTAGAGGGCATAAAGACTGCCATACTACAGGAAGAAAGCACTGGGATGGCTTCAGAGAACAATTTGGGGCCGACGCCTTAATTATATGTCTTCCAAATAGTGTCATTAATAATTGGCATTGCCGAGTTCTAGTTCCACCTCTCCACAAAATAAGTCTACAAAAAGTTAAAAAATCCAATTTGAAAACCAAGATAATAAATGTCTTCTCCTCAAGATAAGCAATTTCATCTAGGTACAAAACAGCTACAACTATTTTTTTTTTGAATCCTGACTATTAATGTGTTGTGAAAAAAGCATGAACTCCACAAGCAGATGGATCATCAACAAAGGGATTAAACAGCCCTCAAAAGGCTCTCCAAAGAGTCATTAAAAATTGTCAAGGAATCAGAAAATTCCATAGTAAATGACTCAAATGACTTTGAGAGATGAAAAATAAGGAAGCTGAAATAGCAAAATAATAATAGTACTTGTAGCTTACATAATAGTTTCCTTGAGAGAATTCTGAAACACTTTCCAAACATTAATCCAATAATTTTTGTCATTAGTCTAGATAGCACTAAGGGGGCCTTTTATGCTATTTCTCACTAAACACTTGGGGAAACTAAGGCTTAGAAAGACAAAGATGGTGTGACTTTAATAGATTTTTCCCTCATGCAGCAAAAAGTTAATGTTCAAAAAGAATTCTCAGAGAGAGGCAATCTTATTTTCCACTATAATATTACTAGATGCCATTAATTTAAAATTAATTTGACATATTAGTAAAGAAAGCCAAGGTAAAATATTATCATTGGTTATCCAAAATGTAGAGAATTCATTAATTGAGAAACAAGCACACCTAAAATGAAGATCAGGAGAGAACATATAATTCACATTTGGAAAAATAATTTTTAAATAAGAAAAAGAACTGTATCCACACATGTATTTTTGTTAATTATATTTCCATTCTTTCCTAAAATGGCACTTAGGAGAAGAGCTCAGTAAAACAGTTAATGTAATACAATCTAAATGAAAGCAACTGCCTAATAATGGAGGACAAACCAGGTAACTAAGACAAAACTTCAGGACAGAATCACAGCCTCCTGGTAATGAATTCACAGCTTCTTTGACACGAAACTCAGTTTAACACAAACAGCAACGCATCTGAGACTCACAAACTGCTGCTGATGGAAGTAAACTAGGTAAGGAATTCTGTGAGGGAGAATATAAACCAGAGGTAATAGGGGTGAAAATTCAGTTTGTAGTAGAAATTGTAGCAACACACCAAACAGCATTATATGGTGGACAGAACTCACATTAAGAAGAGAAGGGGCATGCCTCTTGTTTGTAAAGTATGGCAGATGAATGAAGGAAAAACCTATGTGCTTTTAAATATTATTCCTTAGAGGCAAATTCCATACAGTAATCTTGTCTGAAAAATCCCATGGACAGAGGAGCCTGGTGGGCTATGCACTGTGGGATTGCAAAGAGTTGGATACAACTGCAACTGATCCCAAAAATATTCCTGTGAGATTACTGAGCCAAAAATGTAAAACAGGCTTTTGGGGGGAAGTAAAATAATAATAGTACTTGTAGCTTACATAATAGTTTCCTTGAGAGAATTCTGAAACACTTTCCAAACATTAATCCAATAATTTTTGTCATTAGTCTAGATAGCACTAAGGGGGCCTTTTATGCTATTTCTCACTAAACACTTGGGGAAACTAAGGCTTAGAAAGACAAAGATGGTGTGACTTTAATAGATTTTTCCCTCATGCAGCAAAAAGTTAATGTTCAAAAAGAATTCTCAGAGAGAGGCAATCTTATTTTCCACTATAATATTACTAGATGCCATTAATTTAAAATTAATTTGACATATTAGTAAAGAAAGCCAAGGTAAAATATTATCATTGGTTATCCAAAATGTAGAGAATTCATTAATTGAGAAACAAGCACACCTAAAATGAAGATCAGGAGAGAACATATAATTCACATTTGGAAAAATAATTTTTAAATAAGAAAAAGAACTGTATCCACACATGTATTTTTGTTAATTATATTTCCATTCTTTCCTAAAATGGCACTTAGGAGAAGAGCTCAGTAAAACAGTTAATGTAATACAATCTAAATGAAAGCAACTGCCTAATAATGGAGGACAAACCAGGTAACTAAGACAAAACTTCAGGACAGAATCACAGCCTCCTGGTAATGAATTCACAGCTTCTTTGACACGAAACTCAGTTTAACACAAACAGCAACGCATCTGAGACTCACAAACTGCTGCTGATGGAAGTAAACTAGGTAAGGAATTCTGTGAGGGAGAATATAAACCAGAGGTAATAGGGGTGAAAATTCAGTTTGTAGTAGAAATTGTAGCAACACACCAAACAGCATTATATGGTGGACAGAACTCACATTAAGAAGAGAAGGGGCATGCCTCTTGTTTGTAAAGTATGGCAGATGAATGAAGGAAAAACCTATGTGCTTTTAAATATTATTCCTTAGAGGCAAATTCCATACAGTAATCTTGTCTGAAAAATCCCATGGACAGAGGAGCCTGGTGGGCTATGCACTGTGGGATTGCAAAGAGTTGGATACAACTGCAACTGATCACGGCACAAGGGAAACATTATTTCTTATCTGTGAGATTACTGAGTACCATGAACTACATGCTAAAACAGCTGAGTAACTTTGGTGTGAAAATGGAAGTGCGTGTGTGTGTGAAGTTGAGTGTATGTATGTGTGCTGAAGTGTGTCTGGGGGAGGAGAAAGGGGCATGATGGGATTGAATACTCAATGGACAGACTCTGCTAGTAATGAAGGCACCAAAGAGCTAGAAGACCTTCCTTACAGAGAAGGAGAGAAAATAAATTTATGAATAAACTGGATGTATTTCAGATAAGGAAAGAATAAATCATCATGGATAAATTCTCAGAATTTCTAGGTCTATCTCTTTTTTATTCTTTTTTAAAAAACTTTACCACAATGTTGTGATAGTTTCAGGTGGACAGCAAAGGGACTCAGCCTTATAAATACACATACCCACTCTCCCCCAAACTCCCCTCCCATCCGGGTGGCCACATTACATTGAGCAGAGTTCCATAGTAAGTCAGACAGGGGAGAAATATTGTATGACATCCTTTATATGTAGACTCTAAAAAGAAGTGATACAATTGAACTTAGAGAACAGAAATAGATTCAAGGATTTAGAACAAACTTAACTTTTGCTGAGGGGGAAAGATGAGGTGAAGGGAGAGATAGGGAGTTTGGGATGGATACGTACACACTGCTACATTTAAAATAGATAACCAACAGGACCTACTGTATAACAAAGAGGTCTCATTATATTTATTAATATTTTGGTATTGTTTTATTTTGAATTTTACATTTGAAAACACATCATAACCTCTGTTAGGTTTAGGGCCTCTGAAAACCAGAGGTAATAGGGTGAAAATTCAGTTTGTAGTAGAAATTGTAGCAACACACCAAACAGCATTATATGGTGGACAGAACTCACATTAAGAAGAGAAGGGGCATGCCTCTTGTTTGTAAAGTATGGCAGATGAATGAAGGAAAAACCTATGTGCTTTTAAATATTATTCCTTAGAGGCAAATTCCATACAGTAATCTTGTCTGAAAAATCCCATGGACAGAGGAGCCTGGTGGGCTATGCACTGTGGGATTGCAAAGAGTTGGATACAACTGCAACTGATCACGGCACAAGGGAAACATTATTTCTTATCTGTGAGATTACTGAGTACCATGAACTACATGCTAAAACAGCTGAGTAACTTTGGTGTGAAAATGGAAGTGCGTGTGTGTGTGAAGTTGAGTGTATGTATGTGTGCTGAAGTGTGTCTGGGGGAGGAGAAAGGGGCATGATGGGATTGAATACTCAATGGACAGACTCTGCTAGTAATGAAGGCACCAAAGAGCTAGAAGACCTTCCTTACAGAGAAGGAGAGAAAATAAATTTATGAATAAACTGGATGTATTTCAGATAAGGAAAGAATAAATCATCATGGATAAATTCTCAGAATTTCTAGGTCTATCTCTTTTTTATTCTTTTTTAAAAAACTTTACCACAATGTTGTGATAGTTTCAGGTGGACAGCAAAGGGACTCAGCCTTATAAATACACATACCCACTCTCCCCCAAACTCCCCTCCCATCCGGGTGGCCACATTACATTGAGCAGAGTTCCATAGTAAGTCAGACAGGGGAGAAATATTGTATGACATCCTTTATATGTAGACTCTAAAAAGAAGTGATACAATTGAACTTAGAGAACAGAAATAGATTCAAGGATTTAGAACAAACTTAACTTTTGCTGAGGGGGAAAGATGAGGTGAAGGGAGAGATAGGGAGTTTGGGATGGATACGTACACACTGCTACATTTAAAATAGATAACCAACAGGACCTACTGTATAACAAAGAGGTCTCATTATATTTATTAATATTTTGGTATTGTTTTATTTTGAATTTTACATTTGAAAACACATCATAACCTCTGTTAGGTTTAGGGCCTCTGAAGGTCTGTGTCTTGACTCTGAAGCCTACTAAGAAAATAACATAATCCTTTAGCAGGGAAAAGTGTCATCCCAGAACACTGGAAACCACCCCTTGATATAACATCCCCGAAGCAGGAAGACTGTGTACAGTCACGAATTGCATACGTTAGAAAGAATCCAGTTTAATGAAGTCAGGCTCCGGGTTCTCATTCCATTGAGTGGGGATTCTTTCTTTCTTTATTTTTTCACCATTTTGGACAGATGGGGAGGAATTGAGGTGCTATGTGCAGAAACTGAGCCTGAGAGTCATGAGTTTCTTCTAATTGTGCAGAACCCATATTAACTTCTTTGTGAAGGGAAGTATAGACCCTGATGTCAGACTGCCTGGCTCAATCGCATACTAATCTGTATTGTACTGGGTTGATGAAAGAATTAAATGAAGTTAAAAGAAGCAATATAGGGTTTTCCTGGTGGTCCAGTGGGTAAGGACACCAATTTGTAGTGCAGAGGGCACTGGTTCGATCCCTGGCCTGGGAAGATCTCACGTCCAGTGGAGTAGCTGGACCTATGTGTCCAACTACCGAGCCAGAGCTCTGGAGCACAGAGCTGGTGCTCTGCAGCGACAGGGGCCACTGCAATGGGATGCCCACACACGCCAAAGGACAGAGATGGATAAAAATGGATGAATGAAAGACCAATAGAAGTGACCTAAAAAAAAAGAGAAAAGAAAAAATATACATCCCAGTCTTAAAGGTCTAGGCGATGGGCTTCCCTGGTGGTCCAACGGGTAAAGAGGCTGCCTTACAGTTCAAAGGGCACCAGTTGGATCCCTGGCCTAGGAAGATCCCATGAGCCGCAGAGTGGCTCGGCAGGTGTGTCCAATTATAAGCCAGTGCTCTGGAGCACATGCGCCCAGAATCAGTGCTCTGCAACAAGAGAGGCACTGCAATGGGAGGCCCACACATGCCAAAGAATAAAGATGAATGAAGACAAATGATGACTTTGAGGCTATATGTATGTATATGTATATATATATAGTATATATACAGTAGTATACTACAGTAGTAGTATATATATAGTATATATATATATATATATATATATATGTTAAAAACAAAAAGTCTAGGCCATAATAAGCACTCAATGGTCTTAGGTCATTCAGGGCCACTTTGTCCCACCTTGACCTAGTTGATCAGATTGTAGGCAATACCATTGGGTCTAATCCTGACACTATTAACAGAGAAACGAGATTCCTTTCGGTTGGAAAGAGAATTCTAGTCAAAATTCTTACATAATTTAAGAAAATGACTTCAACCTTTCAGACTAAAGGAAGAACAACATGCCTTTGTGCTTCACATTCATGGCCCGTTGTCTCAAACCCATAGAATCCCTTTTCTGAGTTCTCTGTGCCCTTCCCCCAAGACCAGTTTGATTTCAGAGGTCTGCCCTCTGGCATCTCAGGAGAAGCAGAAGTGCCAGGAGTTAGCACTCCAGTTTCCAGGCTCTTCCTGCCCAGTGTACTTCTCAATACACTGACTGGTGTGAAGGTACTAAAGTTGTTTTATAGCTGGCAAACTCTCAGGACCTGGCTGAATAGACTGGCCCTTGTTTAGTTTCTTCCCGTCTCTTCCCTAATGCCCCATTTCCTTAATGATTTTGCCAGAGTCATAAGATGACTTGCTCTTCAATCTTTGGTGCAAGGATTACTTCTAGAAGAATCTGATCTCAGAAGACCTTAATTTGAGATTATGTTGAGAAAAAATATGACAGGCGAGAGCAGAAATAAAACATATACTTCAATTTGGGAAAAGCAACAAATACAGAGTCATCAGTGAGTTCAATTCTCTCTTCCATTTCTTTTTCACACAGTAAATTTCTTTTTCCTGGTGTGCTAAGTCCCTTCAGTCATGCTGTACTCTTTGAAACTCTATACACTGTAGTCCCCCAGGTTCCTCTATCCGTGAGGTTCTCCAGGTAACAATACTAGATCACTTTGTCATTCCCTCCTCCAGGATATCTTCCCAACCCTGGGATAGAATGAGTATCCCTTATGTTTCCTGCATTGGCAGGTAGCTTCTTTATCACTAGAGCCACCTAGGAATTGCCCTTCTTCATCCTTGAAAAAGTCAAAGAGTACATAGATAGTGGGGGGCAAAGGCTAAGAGAGCTAGGATATGTGGCAGCAATTCAGTGGCCAAGAAGAGGTATGATTAATTCCCTTTCCTCTTCCAGAACAGCTGTATGGGGTAATCCAACTGATCTGGGTGATGTAGCATGAAGATGAAAAGTACAGGGAGAAAGAAATTTAAAAATACAGAGTTCTGTTCTAAAGAGAGGGCTGAGAATCAGGTCAGAAAACATGTCCAAATAAGGTCCTTAATAATGGGATCTGACCCAAGAACTGGAAGCCAAACAGCAGTAGCATGGTGAGTCATGTGCATTTAGTCACTCAGTTATGTCCAACTCATTGAAACCCCATGGACTATAGCCCACTAGGCCCCTCTGGTTCACGGGGATTCTCCAGGCAAGAGTATTGAGTGGGTTGCCATGCTCTCATCTGGAGGATCTTACCAATCCCAGGATTGAACCCAGTCTCCCACGTTGCAGGTGGATTCTTTACCATCTGAGCCACCATGTAAGCCCCATAACACTGGAGTGGGTAGCCTATTCCTTCTTCACAGGATCTTCCTGACCCAGGAATTGAACTGGGTCTCCTCCATTGCAGGCAGATTCTTTACCAGCTGAGCTACCAGGGAAGCCCATAGTGAGTCATACAGCCTGAAATTATGGAAGGGAGTAACAAAAATTTAGTAATAGTTGAATCAGAGGTGTTCTGGAAGAAAATTGAGTCAGGAGACTGAAAGGGTTTTTATATATTCCTTATCCACTCCAGTATTCTTGCCTGGAGAATTCCATGGACAGTTGAACCTGAAGGGTTCATTGTTGAACCTGGAAGCATTATTGTTATAATCATTAGCTCTGGGCTAAAGAAAGTCTTAGGCAAAATGAATCATAGATGGGGCAACCAAAGTGAAGGCACCTTGTTTAAAAAGTGTTTATTTCCCCTCTTTCTCCTCCTTCTTGGGGATCCCGTAGCCTTTCTATCAACCTGCCTGAAAATTATCTCTCTTAAAGTCATTGATCCCACACCTAGTCATGTTCAAGATACTGAAAAATCAGAGAAGTGCAAGGTTTTGGGTGGAGGTTTAAGCTGTTTGTTATTAGCCAGTTCTTAAGCATCCTGATGGATGGACTAGCCATGTTGACTTCCAAAATTTTTTGACAACTGCTCATAGAAATAAATACATTTAGATCATGACCCAGCAAACACAGAGACACACATTATAACCAGAAAAATTATTTTACAGATTGCTTTCTTCATGTTTTATATACCAGCTAAAGTTTCTATGTTATTCTGTTTTATTAAAAAAAAAACACTAGTCAAAAATCCATTCATTTTATATTATGAGCCACTTTTATTTGAAAATGATTGCTTTACTAATCAGCTAATAAATTTCATCTCCTTAGGTAAAGACCTGGTGGTTGACTTTCTTAGGGAAGGTCTGGTGGTTGACAGATGGATGCAGATGTCAAGGGGAATAGAGCAATATCTTCCCAAACTGTTACAAACTATAAAACAAAGTCTGAGACAAGATGTGTCTGAGAGTAAGGGCAATACAACATGTGTAGGAATCCTCTAGGATGCATCTTTTATGGATAGAGCATATCATCTTTAAAAACCCTCCTTTATCATGTTTGCCTCTTCTCTAGCCTTTCTTGAGTCCTTTATCCCTCAAATGCCTCTATTTCACTATCTCCCTCACTAGTTCTGAAATACCTTGGGTATTCCTTAATGTATTCCAGGTATTACAGTATAGCAGGAAGTGTAAAATGTGAAGAGTGGGTACTGGTAGAACGGCTAAGAACAAAGTGGCAGCTCAGAAATGGAAAGGGACATTTTTTAAAAAGGAAATACTTCTTGAATAACAATCCTTTTCATCACTAAAAGTTCTTGTTAGGTATTTTAGCATATTTTGAAAGGTATCTTGTGATAAAATATAAATTAAAATGATGAATTACTATAACTACCAACCAAAAAACTTCAAGTAATCACCTGGTTCTCACTTTCTAGGAACCAATTTGAGAATTTCATGTCTCTTGTTTAAATGACAGCCATATCAATTGATGCACTTTTACCATTAGTGACAGAACAGAATATGTTTTTGAAATTATCTTTGGGGTCTTTATTCAGCATACAATGACATATTATAGCAAGCCACCCTTATGGATGTCTGCATCAGTTATTTAAAATGAAAGAGTCATTAATTCATAAGTCTACACATTGGTAACAGTATTGTTTTAAAAGGTAGAGCATGAGAGAAAAATCTACGAATAAAATGATTGGACCTTTCCTGACTGATATGATTTATATGGAATCATTGCAGTTCTATTTAGAGTACTATGATCTCAGTGGCTGAGTCTGAGGAGGTTTGAATTATTCATGTTTTCCTGGTCAATACACACACACACACACACACACACACACACACACGCACGCACGGAAGCTTTTCATTTTTAGGTTGCTTGCATGGATGTCTAAGTCTGGTTCCTTTTGGAGTGATTCAGAGTCCGTCAGTAACAAGCCACATTCTCTTCACATGGACACCAACAGAGGCTTAAAAATAGGAGCCATGTGCACAGAGCTCCTTGTGCCAACCAACAGATTCTATCTGCATCTGCTACATATGGATTGACAGGAGAGAGGCCAAGTATACGTTGGTGTGAAGCAGCTTGCTGCTTCTGTTTTGAGAAAAGCTCATCATTGTACAAGTCCTGAACAAATTAGCCTCCCAATCACAATGCAAGGATATTGAAATAGGGTGAAAAACCTAGATGGTATCAGGCACTTCTTGCCAAACCAGTAGAGGATTTAAAGAGGAAAATAAAATTTTAAGGCTGATAATTAGTAAGACAGAAAGATGTGAGGTATGTTCAGATATGTGACTGAACCCTGAATTTAAAAAACAGAACTTGTTGCCATTTGTTGGAAAATAGTATTTTAGCATATTTAAGGTATTTCTTGAACGGCTAAGAACAAAGTGGCAGCTCAGAAATGGAAAGGGACATTTTAAAAGGAAATACTTCTTGAATAACAATCCTTTTCATCACTAAAAGTTCTTGTTAGGTATTTTAGCATATTTTGAAAGGTATCTTGTGATAAAATATAAATTAAAATGATGAATTACTATAACTACCAACCAAAAAACTTCAAGTAATCACCTGGTTCTCACTTTCTAGGAACCAATTTGAGAATTTCATGTCTCTTGTTTAAATGACAGCCATATCAATTGATGCACTTTTACCATTAGTGACAGAACAGAATATGTTTTTGAAATTATCTTTGGGGTCTTTATTCAGCATACAATGACATATTATAGCAAGCCACCCTTATGGATGTCTGCATCAGTTATTTAAAATGAAAGAGTCATTAATTCATAAGTCTACACATTGGTAACAGTATTGTTTTAAAAGGTAGAGCATGAGAGAAAAATCTACGAATAAAATGATTGGACCTTTCCTGACTGATATGATTTATATGGAATCATTGCAGTTCTATTTAGAGTACTATGATCTCAGTGGCTGAGTCTGAGGAGGTTTGAATTATTCATGTTTTCCTGGTCAATACACACACACACACACACACACACACACACACACGCACGGAAGCTTTTCATTTTTAGGTTGCTTGCATGGATGTCTAAGTCTGGTTCCTTTTGGAGTGATTCAGAGTCCGTCAGTAACAAGCCACATTCTCTTCACATGGACACCAACAGAGGCTTAAAAATAGGAGCCATGTGCACAGAGCTCCTTGTGCCAACCAACAGATTCTATCTGCATCTGCTACATATGGATTGACAGGAGAGAGGCCAAGTATACGTTGGTGTGAAGCAGCTTGCTGCTTCTGTTTTGAGAAAAGCTCATCATTGTACAAGTCCTGAACAAATTAGCCTCCCAATCACAATGCAAGGATATTGAAATAGGGTGAAAAACCTAGATGGTATCAGGCACTTCTTGCCAAACCAGTAGAGGATTTAAAGAGGAAAATAAAATTTTAAGGCTGATAATTAGTAAGACAGAAAGATGTGAGGGTATGTTCAGATATGTGACTGAACCCTGAATTTAAAAAAACAGAACTTGTTGCCATTTGTTGGAAAATAGCTGGGGTCAAATGGGAACAAAATATCACAGAGCTCTGAGCTGTTCTTTGGTAGAAACAAAAGAATTTCTGTCAAATCCATAGAGTCAAGGTTTCCAGGGATGATCACTGGATCTTGAAGTCAGTTATCAAAATTCATAGAGCTAAGGAATTTAAAACCTAAGGGACAATCCAGATCAAATAAATATTAAGACTTCAGTTATTGTGAAACAATAGATATGACAGTGCTCTGTAAAATATAAAACCATGCACAGGTTTTGCTTCTAGTTATTTTACTGTGCAAACAATATACATTATAATCCTTTTCTAACTATACTACCTCATGCTAAAGAGATTAACAATCATTTCTCAAGCATACATTATAATTTAACAAGCTTATAAATCAATGGCTTTCCCAGTGGCTCAGCAGTAAAAGAATCTGCCTACAATACAGGGGGCACAGGAGATGTAGGTTCAATCCTTGGGTCAGGAAGAACCCCTGGAGGAGGGCATGGCAACTCACTCTAGTGTTCTTGCCTGGGAAATCCCATGGAAAGAAGAGCCTGGCAGGCTACAGTCCATGGGGTCACAGAGAGTCAGACACAATGGAGCAACTGAACACACACACACACACACACACACACACACATGCACACACACATATATAAATCAATGAGTTTGTGTGGATAAGGTCCATATTTTCATACCTTCTTTTGTCTACTGAACAACCTTGTGCAAATTAAAAGGGGAGGGGGAACAGTGTATAGGGTCCATCCAATTCATTTATTTTACTATCACTGACATATATAACCTTTCACTTCATATCCCTTACGCCTACATGTCTATCAGAGAAGAACATATGTTCTTAAGGACACATGCATTGGAAGATAGCTACTTGCACAGCTAACTCACTCACTCACTCATTAACAACAACCACATGAAAATTACTGAGCAGCCATAGCGTGCTAGGCATTGTACTTTCAGAGCTTACGAACTCAAAGAAGAAACAAAACAAGAAAAAAGGCAATTGTCATAGGGTGTGCTTCCATGACAGGAGAAATGCAGGTGATTCGGGAGCACACCAGAAGGCTACTATGCCTAGACTTTGGTGGTCAGAAACATTTTCTTGAGGAAAGTGATTGTATTTAAAAGTCTGCACTAAACTATTCTGAAAAGAAAAGTTTATAAACCAATGTTACCTCTATTTAGTAAAAATAATAATAATAAATGAACAAGTGAAATCAGCATCTGAAAGAACAAGGAGGAAAACCTCCATTGTGCAGTTCACGAGCAAATGGACATGTTTTCAGAATGAGCAGGACTTAGGAATATCTAGTTTTCTACTGTCTCTGTTTCTGTCTCTCTCTCTCTCCACTCTCTGTGTCTTAACAATCCCAAGAGATCAGTGAGGAAACTGTGAAGAGCGAAGGGGACTATGAATCTCCTGTAAGTTCTCCAATGGATACCAGCACTACAGAATTCTCTGCCTTTTCTGCCCTGGAGAACATTTAATAGCTCAGAACTGAAACATTCCTTGCATTACTGCACAGCACACTATCGCTCGTTTACTCCAGATGAACTGTAGAAAATATCAATACTTGTAGTTAATAGTTATGATATACTGAGTATGTAATATATGCCAGCACTAAGTATTTTATACATATTGTCTATTTTAACGCCAATAGCAAGGTGTGTTTTGTCCAATAAATAACCTTACTTTAGAAAAGCACAGGACAGTTACAAAGTTTTCTTTGGGTCATTCACTGACAGAATTATGTTGATCCCTAGATTTCTATGACTCATAAGTCTGAGCTTTTGAACACTCTGTCAGTCTTCCCTTACAGTAGTCTTCTATTGTTACTGCTATTACTGTCACTATATTATTAGGTGAGTTGCCATTTTATTACTCTATAATTCATTTTGGAATGCTTATAAGGTATTTCTGTTCAAAAAACACTAATTAAATAGAGACTGGCATTTCCCAATATCTTTATTACCTCTTGTAAAGTTGCTAATACTACCGAGTAAAGAAAAAAAAATCTCTCTTGTCTGAGCTAGAAGGGATACATAATGTGGCCTTAGTTATTAATTAAATGTTTTAAAACATTATTTACCAGTGTGCTTTTTCACTGTCAGAATGCCTTAGGGCTCCGCACAGCAGGTCCTTCCACAGCTTTCAGAAAAGAGCTGCCAAGAGTCCTTGCCCAGTGTTCACGGCTATATTTATTCATTCGATTACAATATATACTGTGCTTCTCCTAGTGATTTCACTTTAATCTATGTAGCAAAGCATGCAAAAAATATAGAGATATTTCACTGCAGTAGATAGCAAAGAAATTGAGATTATGCAAATTGGAACGCTTCTGTTGTTCCTCAAGGAAACAAAATATTTACCTGCCTCTTCACTAAAAACTGGCCAAAGGAAACGGGCATGAACGCCATTCTCTAACCTCTGCACTTTCTTAATGATTCAAGGTGACAATTAGACATACCAAGTAAAACTATGATGCCATGAGTAAATTTTAGCAGGTGGGTATAATCTCTTCTGTCTTCCATGGAGTCTGCATATCTTCCAATAACTATTTTTGATACACTGCTTGTTTCTCACAATACAAATACTTTTATTTGATTTAGTCCTTTGTGTTCTAAGTGTAGTGATAAGTAAAAGAATGTTGAGCTAGCCAGTTTGTAAAAGTGCAGGCTAATACATTACTGGAGAAGAACAGATAGAGTGCATATTAATCCCCATCACCCCTGTGACCATGTCAGCAAAGAGAATAGGATCCAGCTCCCACTCTTAAATCAAGCCAACTAATAGGGAATTTAAGAACTTTAGAAAAGCACGGACAGTTACAAAGTTTTCTTGGGGTCACAGAATTATGTTGACCCTATTCTATGACTCATAAGTCTGAGCTTTTGAACACTCTGTCAGTCTTCCCTTACAGTAGTCTTCTATTGTTACTGCTATTACTGTCACTATATTATTAGGTGAGTTGCCATTTTATTACTCTATAATTCATTTTGGAATGCTTATAAGGTATTTCTGTTCAAAAAACACTAATTAAATAGAGACTGGCATTTCCCAATATCTTTATTACCTCTTGTAAAGTTGCTAATACTACCGAGTAAAGAAAAAAAAATCTCTCTTGTCTGAGCTAGAAGGGATACATAATGTGGCCTTAGTTATTAATTAAATGTTTTAAAACATTATTTACCAGTGTGCTTTTTCACTGTCAGAATGCCTTAGGGCTCCGCACAGCAGGTCCTTCCACAGCTTTCAGAAAAGAGCTGCCAAGAGTCCTTGCCCAGTGTTCACGGCTATATTTATTCATTCGATTACAATATATACTGTGCTTCTCCTAGTGATTTCACTTTAATCTATGTAGCAAAGCATGCAAAAAATATAGAGATATTTCACTGCAGTAGATAGCAAAGAAATTGAGATTATGCAAATTGGAACGCTTCTGTTGTTCCTCAAGGAAACAAAATATTTACCTGCCTCTTCACTAAAAACTGGCCAAAGGAAACGGGCATGAACGCCATTCTCTAACCTCTGCACTTTCTTAATGATTCAAGGTGACAATTAGACATACCAAGTAAAACTATGATGCCATGAGTAAATTTTAGCAGGTGGGTATAATCTCTTCTGTCTTCCATGGAGTCTGCATATCTTCCAATAACTATTTTTGATACACTGCTTGTTTCTCACAATACAAATACTTTTATTTGATTTAGTCCTTTGTGTTCTAAGTGTAGTGATAAGTAAAAGAATGTTGAGCTAGCCAGTTTGTAAAAGTGCAGGCTAATACATTACTGGAGAAGAACAGATAGAGTGCATATTAATCCCCATCACCCCTGTGACCATGTCAGCAAAGAGAATAGGATCCAGCTCCCACTCTTAAATCAAGCCAACTAATAGGGAATTTAAGAACTTGAATCACACAATTTGCAACCTGCCAAAACTTGGCAAGATCAAGCATTTAAACTACACTGAAATTTGATGGGGCGGGGGGAGGATTTATTATTTAAACATTTTTAATAACTGAAAATTGAAGAAAGGGGAAAAAGCCCCTTTATTGATAGGTGATGCTAAACTGGGAGCACACCATTAATAGAAACGTCAACGTAAAGTATGCTATAGAAGGAAGGATAAGAAGATTTTAGTCAGTGTGTGACTTATGGATATATTCTTATTCCTTTACAGTCAAAGGGTTAAAAATTAAAAAATAAAAATGGCAAAGCTGATTCAGCACTGACAAGTATAAAAACTAAGAAATGACTGGCCTAACAAGAACCCTACATGAATGATGCAAGTGGTTAAACACTGAACAAGCTGAAAATATCATGATGCCCCATATTACAGTTGAGGGGAAATCAAGACCTTTGAGCTTTCCATTTAAGAATGCTTCATACCTGAAGCTCTACCTAAGTTACTTCTCCTTCAGAGAAGGAGCAGAGAAATTAAGGAGGCTCAGAAAAGATAGGAATGGCCTGAAACTCTTCTCCACTGCTGTGCAGCTGGTACCTACATTAGTTTCAGGCCCAGTCAGCCTCTTTCCTAAAACTCAAATGCACACAGTGGCAACTGCCCTAACAGAACCCTGAGCTGTAGGGCATGTCAGCGAGGTGAAGTATGCCGGCGATCCCAACTGCCCCATGAGTGACACAATGGAAACGTTCTTCTCCACAGGCAGTAACTACCACAGTTGGATGTTTTCCAGATTGCTTTCATATATCTTACATGATTTTTATATTTCCAACACAGCAAAAATGCGTATCATTAAGTACTTATCATATGAACATGAAGATCGACAGTTATAACTTTATAAAAGGATTCTTCATGTACTTATGTTAAAAAGAATGCCTACCTTTCTCCTCTGGGCCGGACAATCTCAATTTAAGTTTCCTTCTCTTCTCACTAACAATGTTTTCTCATTAAAAGAAAATCTGATTTCCAATAAACTCTTCCAGTGGAAAATAAAGGTTCAGAATGTAAAAGACCACACACTTAACATATATAGTAAATGTACTATTCTTAAAAGAAGTTTCCCACACAACTTGGTCCCTGTCATCAGGCCACAGAAAACAAGAAGTGTTAATTAAGTTTAAAAATTCTCTTTCCATTTTAAGACTAATTAGCATATAGCACTTTCATCAGGTTTATTGAAAATTTATACTAGGGAATTAGTTTCACTGAACATCGCTTCATGACATAAAAATCCCTTCCCCTAAGCAACTGGGAGCACACCATTAATAGAAACGTCAACGTAAAGTATGCTATAGAAGGAAGGATAAGAAGATTTTAGTCAGTGTGTGACTTATGGATATATTCTTATTCCTTTACAGTCAAAGGGTTAAAAATTAAAAAATAAAAATGGCAAAGCTGATTCAGCACTGACAAGTATAAAAACTAAGAAATGACTGGCCTAACAAGAACCCTACATGAATGATGCAAGTGGTTAAACACTGAACAAGCTGAAAATATCATGATGCCCCATATTACAGTTGAGGGAAGTCGAGACCTTTGAGCTTTCCATTTAAGAATGCTTCATACCTGAAGCTCTACCTAAGTTACTTCTCCTTCAGAGAAGGAGCAGAGAAATTAAGGAGGCTCAGAAAAGATAGGAATGGCCTGAAACTCTTCTCCACTGCTGTGCAGCTGGTACCTACATTAGTTTCAGGCCCAGTCAGCCTCTTTCCTAAAACTCAAATGCACACAGTGGCAACTGCCCTAACAGAACCCTGAGCTGTAGGGCATGTCAGCGAGGTGAAGTATGCCGGCGATCCCAACTGCCCCATGAGTGACACAATGGAAACGTTCTTCTCCACAGGCAGTAACTACCACAGTTGGATGTTTTCCAGATTGCTTTCATATATCTTACATGATTTTTATATTTCCAACACAGCAAAAATGCGTATCATTAAGTACTTATCATATGAACATGAAGATCGACAGTTATAACTTTATAAAAGGATTCTTCATGTACTTATGTTAAAAAGAATGCCTACCTTTCTCCTCTGGGCCGGACAATCTCAATTTAAGTTTCCTTCTCTTCTCACTAACAATGTTTTCTCATTAAAAGAAAATCTGATTTCCAATAAACTCTTCCAGTGGAAAATAAAGGTTCAGAATGTAAAAGACCACACACTTAACATATATAGTAAATGTACTATTCTTAAAAAAAGTTTCCCACACAACTTGGTCCCTGTCATCAGGCCACAGAAAACAAGAAGTGTTAATTAAGTTTAAAAATTCTCTTTCCATTTTAAGACTAATTAGCATATAGCACTTTCATCAGGTTTATTGAAAATTTATACTAGGGAATTAGTTTCACTGAACATCGCTTCATGACATAAAAAAAATCCCTTCCCCCTAACTCCTCATGCATGGATTTAATTAGTTGCTATCTAATAGAAGAATGTTTTAATTCTTATAACTTTTGTTCCATGTTATCGGTATCTACTATTTTATTTCTATTTTGCTTTGAAATTCCCCTCAAATTGGTCATCATGCAATACAGTTTACCAAGATCTCCCCTCTACTGTGTTGAGAATTGACTGTGAGGCATCTGAGGAGAAGCAGTCAGGGATGGCTATAAACAGAGAGTGAGATCATTAAAACTGAGGTTATGGAGGGTTTATACCTGTTTTAATGACAACTCTAGGATATAAGTGAGAAAATTCCTGAGGTAAGATAGAAGACAATTCCACTGCAGAAGAGGTTATTAAAGAAGAGAGAATCCAAGGCACTAAAATAGTATATTCATATTCTCTTAGATCAAGAACTAAGAGCACAGTAGTGCTGGAGACAGAGAAAGAGATACAGTGATCTGAAATCTTCAGGGAATAATAGCAACAGCTATTGAGTGCTTACAGTGAGTCAGACACTAGTCTATACAAATATTAACTCTTTTCGGCCTCACACAACTCTATGAGCTACTGTGATTATTATCATTTTCCATCTAAGAAATATGGGTGCAAATGACTCACCCAATTCATGGAAGGTCATGCAACACGAGATCAGTTGAGCTCATACTTGATCCCAAGCTGTCTGGATCCCTAACTATATTCCTAACCACTCAGTATGCTTCACAGAACAAGTGAGGAATGACTCATGTGTTGTGTTAGACTACACAAGGGTTGGTAGCAGGTAGAATATCTGACAATAGGAGATACAAAACTAGGTGTCCTGGGGATTATGGGAAGATGACTGGTTTGTGTCAGTGAAGAGCAAACAGTCAACTGATGTCTGACTCCTGACTGCAATGTTCAAAACCAGAGAGAAAGGAGTAAAGGAGATGAGGCTAAATTGGTCAGAATGTTCCAGAGTTTTTCAGAGTTCTTTCCTTTAAATGTTTCCTATGTATTAAATGATGTCTGGGTGCCCTAAGAGAGCCAATGTCAGACTGACACATAGTATGCCTCCTGAAACCATTCAAAGGGACTCCAGAAGGAGTTGAATGTAGAAGTAAAGACAGCATCACTTATCAATGAGATTGTACCTTAATGGCCCACAGAGCTGGGGGTGGTGCTGTGTTCTCCCATTAATCAATAAAAGTATTCTAGGAAGGATAAGCTCTAAATGCTCCCTCAGACACAGAGAGGGTGATGGCACTAGGCAAGTCAGAACCCTCTTGTCCCACGTCTTCTCATCTTCCATCCTTCCTTCCAGCTTCCTTCCCAGGACAGAAACAATGGAGCAGAAGGTAAGAAAGAAGCCAACAACATTCCCTGTCCAGAATGGAGGCGTCTCACCTGAATAAATACTGGAGTGTTGCTCAGTCCATGTGAATGCACATTTAAATGTCTGAAGTAACTTAAAGTAAGCATAACATTTGCTATCTAAAAGTAATTAGAAAAGACATTACTCAAAGATTCAGAGAAACTGAGGGGAAGAATTCTCCTTAGCAAAGTAAATAATAAAAGGACAGGAGAGAAAATAAGAAAGGGGCTACATGTCTACACTCCTTGGATTCTACTTCTCCAGCCACTAGTTACAGTAGTCTCCCTGCTTTCATTCTTGCCCCTTACTGCCCATCCTTCACACAGTCATCTGTGAGATTTAAAACAGAAAACAAGCCATGACAAGCTTAAATTCAGGACTGTCATTTTGCTGCATTTAGAATCATGTTCAGTCTTTTTTGTGTGGCCCATAAAGCCAACCATTATTAACCCCTACCTGTCTCTCTGTTTTCATATTCTACCACCCCTTTCCTCCATCCCTAGAACTTGCTAAGTTCTCTTTCCACTTAAGCCTTTGCACTTGTAGTTTCCATCTGCCTGGAATGCTTTCTCCCAATATCTCTGAAAAAGTCTTCCACGAGAGACCAAAGTCTTGGCATTTGGACTCTCTGTTTGAAAGACTTCTCTGAGTGTCTTTCTTTAACCACTCAGGCTAAAGAGATGCAGATTGTCATGAAATTATTCAACTTCATATCCTCCTTCAGAGTTCAACCATCATTTGAAATTATTTATTTTGCTTCTTGTGTCTCTCCACCTCTGAATAGAATGCAAAAATCTTTAAAATCAGGGACATTTTTATCTCAATTATTATTGTATCCTCAGTACTAGAGCTCTGCCTAGCACACAGTAAGTGGTCAACATATAGTATATAAATGCATATTTTATTTCAAATATATTATATTGTATTTAATAATCTTTATAATAAAAAAAATTTTATTAGAGCAGAAAAGTTCCCAAAGCAGTCACAATAAAGGCATCATAAAAAAGGCACTGAGGGCTTCCCTGGTGGTCCAGTGGGTAAGGACACCGCCTTGCACTGCAAGAGGCGCCGGTTCGATCCCTGGCCTGGGAAGATCCCATGTGCCGCGGAGCGGCTGGACCGATGTGTCCAATTACCGAGCCGGAGCTCTGGAGCGCATGCACCCGGAGCCGGTGCTCTGCGACAACAGAGGCCACCGCGATGGGAGGCCCACACGGGCCAAAGAACAAAGATGGATGAAAATGGACAAATGAAAGACCAATGGAAGTGGCCCACCCACCCTCCTCCCTCCCCAACCCCTGCCCCCAAATAAATAAATAAATCTTAAAAGAAAAAAAAAAGGCATTGGAAGTAGTCCTTTAGTGAGGAACTGTATTGGGAAAACTTGCTAGAAACCACACCTGTGAGGCAACATTTTGACATGAAAATTATATTAGTATATCAGGCACAGTTCAATCAGAAAAGCAAAATGACTACAAACTTCAGGACAAGAGATTTATCAGTAGGAATTTGACCTTCTATAATTGTAGGAACAGTGGCAAAATGAATGTCTGAAAAGCAGAATTAAGTTATCAGATAGGCCATAAAGCAGTCAATCTGAGAAATAAAGCATGTCCAGGCATCTAAGTGAACCCAAGTAGGTGAAGCTGATGGAAGAGTCTCTGGAAAAGAGCTCGTGATGAGCCTGAGGAGATAAGTCCTACTGGTCAGTAAGGTCAGCAGGTGGCAAGAGAGCTGGACAACCAGCATGTTCTCAGTCAGTCCATCTCCACAACTGACCATCACAAACTTCAGAGAGTCCTGGACACCATTTTCTTTCTATTACCTAAATCTCATGCAAGTACCACTGTCAGCCAACTCTCACCCAGAACCATAAGGGAAGGAGGTCCTGGCAAGCACAAACCCAGCTTAACCAAGTGAACAGCACAGTGACACCTCACAGTTAATTAGGACTCATTTTACTTGTAGCAAAAGAAACTCTGTGGAATACACCCAGATATATATTTATTATAAAGGATATGTATATTTTCTTGAAACACAAAAGTAGGAGAAGTTGAAAATGAACTGGAAAGCCCTCTGACCATATCTAACTCTGTTTCTCTCTGTGCATCTTTAGTCTTTTGCACAAAAGAGCTTTTTCTACTTCCCCTTTCACATACTGGTAAGCTTAACCTGTGTTTGCCTCATACAGGTAAGCCACGGGAAAAGTAACTGATCTCTTCTCTTCCACTTTCCCTTTCAGTTTCAAATTCTCAAGGAAACACCTCTGGATTTACCTATACTAGCTACATTCCAACCACTAATCTAAGAAATTCAGGTAACTGAAGAGGGTTCATTAAATAATATAGATGCCAGGAATCCATGGCTATTCTCATGTACAAAAGAAAGAGACAGTACTCAGAAAATGACAAAAGTGGTAAGTATCTGAAAAGGGTATGTAAGTATATATTAATACATAAATGTCAGTTTGAATGTTATATACATGGCATAACATTTATATATCTGCTAAAATAGCATGTTATAAACTTTTTGCAGCTTTCTCTGCAAAATAATTAAGAATTTGAAATACTCATTTTGTGTTCTCTTTTATATCTAGATGCCAGTATCAAATACTTATATTAATTAAAAGAGAAAAGCATACTTGGTCTCTAAAACAGAATAAATATACCTGAGAGTCCAAAATGGAATAGAGCAGTACCCAGAACTGAAGTTGCAAGTCAGACAAGCTTTTGATTCAGAAAAAGACATGAGGCTTGAAGTTTCTGAGGAACAATGAGTATCCAAAGTGCCTTACATTAGTTAGGAGAGAGAAAAGGCTAACTTCTTAAGACCAGTGGCTAGTACTGAGTTTTCCTGTTTTACCAATAAATCTAAAAGCATTCTGCTTTCTGCATTAGATATTCCATGAATGTGTTGCCTACGGAGGAGAGAGGATAACCAGAAACAGCCTGGTGACAGAACCTAAAAAGTACTCCTACTGGCTTAAAGACCCATGACATGAGGTTGCCTTCTGAAAGGGTTGCCCCATGAGAGGAAGGTCAAAGCAATAACAAAGGGAGAGTGAAATTTAGAGAAAGAGGATAGTGAGAAATAAAGAGAAAGATAATTTCCTATTTAAATGAGCTGAAAACCCATAATTACATGAACAAAAAATAGAGTTCTTAGAAAGAATGTTAAGTCAATAAAATTAACTCAAAATTTAATGCAGACAGGATGAAATAAAAATAATATAACAGAGTTAGAAGGTTTCTTTCTAAATGAATGAGTAAAACAAAGAACTAAATGTAAGAATAACATTTGAAAAAGAAACAAGAAATCCTGAAATCAAGAAAGCAAATGATGAAATACAAATTGATAAATATAGCAGTATATGTACTAGTTTCCCATTTCTGAGTAACAGATTACCACCCTTAAGGATAGACACAGCATGAATTTATCACCTCACAGTTTTTCTGGATCAGGAGGCCAGACATAGCTTTTCTATGTCCTTTGCTCTGTGTCCCACAGATTGAAATGAAAGTATTGCCCTGGGTTGTCATCTCATTTGATTCTTGAGAGCCTCTTCAAAGTTCTTGCAATTGCTGGCAAAATTAACTTCCTTGTGACTACAAAAATCATGGCAACTTGCTTCTTCTAGGCAGGCATCTCTGACCTTTGAACCCTTTTTAAATAGCTTAACTGTTTAGGACAGACTTACCTAGTATAACTTGCCTAATGGTTTATCAAATACTTATATTAATTAAAAGAGAAAAGCATACTTGGTCTCTAAAACAGAATAAATATACCTGAGAGTCCAAAATGGAATAGAGCAGTACCCAGAACTGAAGTTGCAAGTCAGACAAGCTTTTGATTCAGAAAAAGACATGAGGCTTGAAGTTTCTGAGGAACAATGAGTATCCAAAGTGCCTTACATTAGTTAGGAGAGAGAAAAGGCTAACTTCTTAAGACCAGTGGCTAGTACTGAGTTTTCCTGTTTTACCAATAAATCTAAAAGCATTCTGCTTTCTGCATTAGATATTCCATGAATGTGTTGCCTACGGAGGAGAGAGGATAACCAGAAACAGCCTGGTGACAGAACCTAAAAAGTACTCCTACTGGCTTAAAGACCCATGACATGAGGTTGCCTTCTGAAAGGGTTGCCCCATGAGAGGAAGGTCAAAGCAATAACAAAGGGAGAGTGAAATTTAGAGAAAGAGGATAGTGAGAAATAAAGAGAAAGATAATTTCCTATTTAAATGAGCTGAAAACCCATAATTACATGAACAAAAAATAGAGTTCTTAGAAAGAATGTTAAGTCAATAAAATTAACTCAAAATTTAATGCAGACAGGATGAAATAAAAATAATATAACAGAGTTAGAAGGTTTCTTTCTAAATGAATGAGTAAAACAAAGAACTAAATGTAAGAATAACATTTGAAAAAGAAACAAGAAATCCTGAAATCAAGAAAGCAAATGATGAAATACAAATTGATAAATATAGCAGTATATGTACTAGTTTCCCATTTCTGAGTAACAGATTACCACCCTTAAGGATAGACACAGCATGAATTTATCACCTCACAGTTTTTCTGGATCAGGAGGCCAGACATAGCTTTTCTATGTCCTTTGCTCTGTGTCCCACAGATTGAAATGAAAGTATTGCCCTGGGTTGTCATCTCATTTGATTCTTGAGAGCCTCTTCAAAGTTCTTGCAATTGCTGGCAAAATTAACTTCCTTGTGACTACAAAAATCATGGCAACTTGCTTCTTCTAGGCAGGCATCTCTGACCTTTGAACCCTTTTTAAATAGCTTAACTGTTTAGGACAGACTTACCTAGTATAATCTCCCTTTCATTGCCCTAATGTCTAAAGACTGGAGACTTTGGCTATATCTGCAAAATTCCTCCAAATTTGCCATTTAGAGCAGCATAATAATGGGATAAAATTACATTACCTTTGCCACATTCTATTGATTAAAGCAAAGTTACAGATCTGCCTACACTCAAGGAGAAGGGCTTATATGAGGACATGAGTCACTGAGGGCTATCTTAGAATTCTATCACAATACAAAAATAAAGAAAGAAATAGAAAGTTTGAATTTAACATATAGCCACTGAGAGTGTATTTGTTGTTGTTGTTCAGTCGCGAAGTCACGTCTGACTCTTTGCAACCCCATGGACTGTCTCCTACCAGGCTTCCCTGTCCTTCAACATCTCCCGGAGCTTTCTCAAAGTCATGTCCATTGAGTCAGTAATGTCTTGCAACCCATCTCATCCTCTGTCATCTTCTCTGAAAAAACCATAGCTTTCACTATACAAAACTTTGTCAACAAAATGGGATAAAATATCTAAAAAGGTGGGATAAAATACAGTCTGGACAGAGGGTCAGACAGATGAGAAGAGCTGAAGTAAATGATGCCACTGAAGACTCCATCCAGAATGAGGCAGAAAGTCACAAAGGGCTTAATAAGAACAACCAAATGAAAAGGTAGTTAAGGACATGAAGGACAGAGCTGTGCCCCAAAAAAGTTCTGGATATTTTTTAAGAGGTGATGGAAACACTAAGTTTGAAAAGGTAATGATAAGAATTTTTCCAAATATAAGAAAAAAAGGAAACATCAGTCCACAAATTCAAGTATCCTGGCAACATAAATGGAAACAAAACTACAATTAAACTACCAAGGAAAAAGAAATAATCTCAAAAGTTATCAGAAGGAAAAGGCAGATTATGACTGTAATTTGTTAGACATAATCTGAACAGACCTCATCAGCAGCATAGATAATAACTTAGTATCATTAAAGTGATGAAGAAAAATAACTGTTATGACTGCTAATCTCAAATTTTAAAGATAGATTATGTAAACTTTTCAGATATTCAAAAACGACAAGAGTATAAATTACAGATTCACACTAAAAGAGCTGCTGGCATGGCATATCCCAAACTTTTTCACATGATGGCATGCTCAGAACATCACAATAACTCTACCTCCCATAGGGATAAATAAGCTTACCCTCAGCTGGGAACATGTGGTCACTTCATACCCACTGGATCACCATGAACACTGAGGAGACAGGTGCTGAGGCACACCAATTTGTAACTATGTGGTCACATAACTGGACACGCAGGGGATCATGAGTCACTGAGGGCTATCTTAGAATTCTATCACAATACAAAAATAAAGAAAGAAATAGAAAGTTTGAATTTAACATATAGCCACTGAGAGTGTATTTGTTGTTGTTGTTCAGTCGCGAAGTCACGTCTGACTCTTTGCAACCCCATGGACTGTCTCCTACCAGGCTTCCCTGTCCTTCAACATCTCCCGGAGCTTTCTCAAAGTCATGTCCATTGAGTCAGTAATGTCTTGCAACCCATCTCATCCTCTGTCATCTTCTCTGAAAAAACCATAGCTTTCACTATACAAAACTTTGTCAACAAAATGGGATAAAATATCTAAAAAGGTGGGATAAAATACAGTCTGGACAGAGGGTCAGACAGATGAGAAGAGCTGAAGTAAATGATGCCACTGAAGACTCCATCCAGAATGAGGCAGAAAGTCACAAAGGGCTTAATAAGAACAACCAAATGAAAAGGTAGTTAAGGACATGAAGGACAGAGCTGTGCCCCAAAAAAGTTCTGGATATTTTTTAAGAGGTGATGGAAACACTAAGTTTGAAAAGGTAATGATAAGAATTTTTCCAAATATAAGAAAAAAAGGAAACATCAGTCCACAAATTCAAGTATCCTGGCAACATAAATGGAAACAAAACTACAATTAAACTACCAAGGAAAAAGAAATAATCTCAAAAGTTATCAGAAGGAAAAGGCAGATTATGACTGTAATTTGTTAGACATAATCTGAACAGACCTCATCAGCAGCATAGATAATAACTTAGTATCATTAAAGTGATGAAGAAAAATAACTGTTATGACTGCTAATCTCAAATTTTAAAGATAGATTATGTAAACTTTTCAGATATTCAAAAACGACAAGAGTATAAATTACAGATTCACACTAAAAGAGCTGCTGGCATGGCATATCCCAAACTTTTTCACATGATGGCATGCTCAGAACATCACAATAACTCTACCTCCCATAGGGATAAATAAGCTTACCCTCAGCTGGGAACATGTGGTCACTTCATACCCACTGGATCACCATGAACACTGAGGAGACAGGTGTGCTGAGGCACACCAATTTGTAACTATTAAAGCTACACATAATCAAAGAAAACTGTGCCCTAAAGAGACGATGAGAAACTAAACACAACAGGAAATGGAGGAATTAACAAAAATGTGTTTTAAAATGTATTTAACCATTACTTTTTTAATGAAATATTTTTTAAGTATTAAACTATTATAAAACCACTGTTCTAGATAACAACAGGAATACGGATATACATATGTGTGCATGTGGTATAGGGTGAGATGGTAAATGGGAGGAAATGTTTACTAAGATCTTTGCAGTGTGTTTAGGAAGAAGAGAGAAATACTGAATAACTTAAGGCTTTGTTAGCAATGTTTATATATAATAATAAGTATAAAAACAATTAAAGGAAACTTCCCCTAAGATATAAATTGAATACAAATCCTGCCAACCAGAAAAAGAAATAAAAAGGAATTTAAAATTTTCTTAATAAAAAAAAAAACAGAGAAAAGGAAGGGAAAGAAAATAATACCAAGAAAAGTATAAAATAAGATGGTATAAATAAGTCTAAATATGTCAATATTTACCATAAATATGAAGGCATTTTTTTAAAAGAGAAGGTCTAAAATATTTGAAAACATCAATATCAAGGTAAATGGCTTCCCTGGTAAAGAGTGGGTAGAGAGTCCGCCTTGCTGTACAAGGGGCACTGGTTCCATCGCTGACCCAGGAAGATCCCACATGCTGCAGAGCAGCTGGACTGGTGTTTCCAATTAGGAGCCAGCACTACGGAGTGTATGCACCCAGAGCCAGTGCTCTGCAACGAGAGGCCACTCCAATGTGAGGCCCACACAGGCTAAAGAATAAAGATGGATAAAAATAAATAAATAAAAAACCAATAAAAGAGGTCAAAATTTTAAAATATATATGTATATATATATATGTATTATATATATGTGTATAAATATATATATATATATATAATACTGAGCTAAAAACCACATAGAAAGTCAAAAAGGTGAGTAAGGGATAACCAAATGTTAAATATTATTACCAATATTAAAATACAATTTAAAAACAAAACCATCATAGCAATAAAAATGAATATAACACACATGAAAAAGAAAATTCACTCAGAAGAACTAATTATCATGTCATAAAAACATAACCTCAAAATATCTACTTCAAAGACTGAGAGAATAACAAGAAGAAAGTGACAAGAACACACCTATAAATGACAGATTGTAAGGTACTAATATCAAAATCTAGTAAGTCAAGCACACTTTTAAAAAGAGATTGGCACAATAACCAGATCTACCTATGTGAAATACTACCTGATACAATGCATAGGAATTATCTCAGGATTACTTCTGGGACATTCTTGTTCCAAACACATAACATAATCAGGAAAATAAAAAATGAAGGTCAGTCTACAAAATAACTGGCTGTAATTCTCCAAAAGTAATAAGTTATAGACCAGGAGAAAGTACTTACAAACATTTATCAAACAAGTGAATTACATAGAGAAAATATAAAGAACTTTTGAAACTCAACAATAAGAAAACAATTCTTCCACAAAATAGGCAAATAGTGAAATATACATTTCCCAAAAAGATGTATGGATGGCAAAAAAGCATATGAAAAGAAGCTCAAAATCATTAATCACTAGAAAAATACTAATTTAGACCAGAATGAGACACCAAAACAATTCAATTTAAATGGCTAATATTCAAAAATAAACAATGTCTAGTGCTGAGGAGGATGTGGAGTGACGAGAATTCTCATAATATTGCAGAATTAAAAACAGTCACAATGGAAAACACCTTGGCAAATTCTTATAAGCCAAAACAAACACCCTTGATATTTGCTCTAGAGAAATGAAAATGTATATTCACACAAAAACCTGTCAAAAATGTTTACACCATCATACTCGTTATCACCCCTAAGTGAAAACAACCTAAGTGTCTTTCACTGAGTTATGAGTAAGTAAAGTGTGGTCCATCTATACAACAGAATACTTCAGCAATAAAAAGAATGAATTCTGAAAACATGCAATGGAATGGTTGAATTTCAACATGGTTGAAATAAGAAATAAAGGAAAACAATCATATGATTCCATTTCTATGACTTTTTGGAAAAATAAAAAAATTGGAATTAAGAACAGATCAGCAGCTTCCAGGATTTAAGAGTCAATGGGGAATTTAATTGCATGAACACAACAAGATAAATTGTTGGGGTGATGTGACTGCTCTGTATCTTGACTGTGATGGTGGTCACGCAAGCATATGTACCAGTCAAATCTCTACTATTCTTAGAAACAATAATAACAACTTTAGCTCACATAAATTAAAAACACCTTTTACAAAATTTGTAGATGAACCAATTACCTCCAGTTTGAAATCATCACCAAAACTTTAGAAGAAACCTGAAGAGAATATCTTTATGACCTTATGGTTTTGATGATTTAAAAATTCTGATCAAAAAAGAAAAACTATAAATCTAATTACATAAAAAGTTTTTGTACAACAAAGTTAAAAATCAACTGCTTTAGAGAAAATATTTGCAGTATCTATAAATAAATAAATGGTTCAAATCCAAAATATATAAAAACATCCACAAATCAATAAGGAAAAGTCAAAGAACCCATCAGAAAGGAAACAAATGAAATGAGTAGACAATTCATAGAAAATGGAAACAAATGGCAAGAAACTTGAAAATATGCCATCTCACTAATCATGAATTAAATACAATTCAAAGCAAAATGCATTTTGTATATCTTTATAATTTGACATAACAAGATGTCTAAAATATGAAATTGTATCAATAGATCTACTAAATGTATAAATCAGAAATACTTATTGTGTGTATAAGTCAAGAAAAAATTGTCATGGATGCAAAATGATACATGGATTCATACAATAAAGTATTAAAATAGTTTAAAAGTCAGTGAAATGTATTTCAGTATGAATAAATCTTAAGCCTGCAATATTAAGCTAAGTACTTACATAATGGTAAATCACAGGGTTTCCCAGGTGGCACAAAACCTGTCAAAATGTTTACACCATCATACTCGTTATCACCCTAAGTGAAAACAACCTAAGTGTCTTTCACTGAGTTATGAGTAAGTAAAGTGTGGTCCATCTATACAACAGAATACTTCAGCAATAAAAAGAATGAATTCTGAAAACATGCAATGGAATGGTTGAATTTCAACATGGTTGAAATAAGAAATAAAGGAAAACAATCATATGATTCCATTTCTATGACTTTTTGGAAAAATAAAAAAATTGGAATTAAGAACAGATCAGCAGCTTCCAGGATTTAAGAGTCAATGGGGAATTTAATTGCATGAACACAACAAGATAAATTGTTGGGGTGATGTGACTGCTCTGTATCTTGACTGTGATGGTGGTCACGCAAGCATATGTACCAGTCAAATCTCTACTATTCTTAGAAACAATAATAACAACTTTAGCTCACATAAATTAAAAACACCTTTTACAAAATTTGTAGATGAACCAATTACCTCCAGTTTGAAATCATCACCAAAACTTTAGAAGAAACCTGAAGAGAATATCTTTATGACCTTATGGTTTTGATGATTTAAAAATTCTGATCAAAAAAGAAAAACTATAAATTTAATTACATAAAAAGTTTTTGTACAACAAAGTTAAAAATCAACTGCTTTAGAGAAAATATTTGCAGTATCTATAAATAAATAAATGGTTCAAATCCAAAATATATAAAAACATCCACAAATCAATAAGGAAAAGTCAAAGAACCCATCAGAAAGGAAACAAATGAAATGAGTAGACAATTCATAGAAAATGGAAACAAATGGCAAGAAACTTGAAAATATGCCATCTCACTAATCATGAATTAAATACAATTCAAAGCAAAATGCATTTTGTATATCTTTATAATTTGACATAACAAGATGTCTAAAATATGAAATTGTATCAATAGATCTACTAAATGTATAAATCAGAAATACTTATTGTGTGTATAAGTCAAGAAAAAATTGTCATGGATGCAAAATGATACATGGATTCATACAATAAAGTATTAAAATAGTTTAAAAAGTTAGTGCAATGTATTTCAGTATGAATAAATCTTAAGCCTGCAATATTAAGCTAAGTACTTACATAATGGTAAATCACAGGGTTTCCCAGGTGGCACAGTGGTAAAGAATCCTCCTGACAATGCAGAAGACACAAGAGACAGGGGTTCAATCCCTGGGTCGGGAAGATTCTTTAGAGGAGGAAAGGGTAACCCATCCAGTATTCTTACCAAGAAAATGCCGTGGACAGAGAGGCCAGGACAGCTACAGTCCATGGGGTCGCAAAGAATCAGACACAACTGAGCACCCACACACAATGATTAAATCACAGATAACAATTCTCTTGGAGAAAAAGAGGGAGAAAATTGTTTGTGGATACATATCTCTGCAGTTGCAGTATAAAATCATGGGTGAAAGTCATATGCTTCTATTTCAGAATAAGTTACCTGGAGTAAAAGAAAAGGAACAAGGGATAGGGAGGAATACAGAGAGGAGTTTCAATGTTTCTGTAGATTTTTCATTATTTGAAAAACCCCGAATTGAATTTGGCAAAATACTAGATTTTTTAAAATTGGATAAGGGGCAGAGCTTAAACTTTGCAAGAGACATTTTTAAGGAAATAACTCAAAAGAATTGGAATTGTACACCCTATCTCTAATGCTTGTTATCTTCCACGTTTGAAGTCAATCTATCGTTTGGGTCAGAGGTCCAAAGTAAAAGTCTTACATCTCAGGCAGTTTATAAGACCAATATAAAGAAAGCAAATACTTAATTTCTGATCATATTCATATTTTCAACCTTTGCGATGGTTTTCAAAAATTTTGTATGTTTCACAGTGTCCATAATTGATAATGAATAGAATCTAAACCGCATGTACAGAGTATGTTATACATTTATTAACTGGATAGCTGATTAGGTATTTGGAGACGGCTGCTCTCAGTAGTGATTTTCAGGTTTAAGGTACACATGTACCACCTATGAGGAGTATTTAACATGTAGCTCCCTGGGGGAAGATATGCATTGAAGTGTTCTTATGCTTCAACTGAGTCAGTTTGAGATTAGACTCTGAATCTACATTTTCATAAAAGCACCCCAGATGATTCTGAGGCAGGTTTCAAAGGACCCTATTTGGAAAACAACTGCTCCAGAACAATACTCCTACAAATAAGTTATCACAAGTAAGAATATGGCAGCTTAATTTCCTTAAATTTGTGCAATAGAGTAATCCTTATGCTTTCTATATGACTTCAGTGACAAAATGTCACATTAGGCCACCTATCTTCCATTACCACTGACATCAAAAGTAAAGGATATGGCTTTTAAGATAATTTGCAGATAAAGATATGGTAGGGTAGGGTTTTTCTTTTTTTTTTTTTAATCCACTGAGGAAAAAAAAATTCACTGGGACTTCTATACTGTGAATCATCTTTTCAAATATGTTCCATGGGCAAAAGGTATAATTGGCATTATTATACCTTCTGCCTGTAGACCATTGCAAACTTATCTTTGTTAATCCTCACAACAATTTTGTAAGACACAAAGCCTCATGCCATTTTACAGGTGGGAATACAGAGCAACAAAAGACTGAGCAAGAATAAACATGAACCTCAGCTGAGCAGATGCTAAAAGCCTTGTGTGTGTGCAGGGGAGGGGTGTGCTTAGTAGTGTCCAACTCTTTGTGATCTCTTGGACTGTAGCCCACTAGGCTTCTCCATCTGTGAGATTTTTCAGGTAAGAACACTGGAGTGGGTTGCCATTTCTTTCTCCAGGGACTGAACCCACATTTCCTAGATCTGCACTGCAGATGGATTATTTACCACTGCCATTAGAGGAGTATTTCAAAGCCTTACACTGCTCCATTCTCCCCAAGTGATTTCCACCAGGTGCAAATAAACATGAGCACTGTTGTTCCATTATTACCAAGGAACTACATACAGTGCCAAAATTTTACAGAAATTTAAAATTCCTGTAGAAAGGGTTTCAACATGCCAGGTTTCACTTTACAATTTTCTACTTCTAAAATTCTTGGGCATGCCTAGAAACAGCACTTTTGGCATTTGGAATCAGAATTGGGTCTACTGGGTATCAAGAGATAAGATTTGGAGGACAAGCTCTTTCTGTGTCCTCAAGTCCTCAGCCTGCTTTGAATCAAATGGTTTTCTAGTTCTGATATTCATAGGGTTCAATCTGCTCTGTGGGGGAATCTAGTCCTGCACTTTGGAGTTCTGACGGCAGCACCTTTGAAGAGGACTACAGCTATACCTGTGAACCTTTAATGATCAACAATTGGGAATTCTATGAACAGGAGATGTGTTTATTATCAAGCATTATAGAGCATCTAATAGGACAAGGTTTTAAAGCATTTATAAATGCCATGCATAACAGTTTTCTGCTAAATGTTGAAGAAATCATGGTAAACAGTACATGATTTTAAAACTGCTTTCAGATTGTTGGCCATGATGGGTTAAAAAAATTTTCAGCCAAGACTCAGAATTCCTAAAGTTGTGACCTACTACAGCCTATGGCTGCTCTTAGCTAAGGCCATAATTTGGAGGGAAAATACTGAACTAATGCAGCTCAGACCATGGGTTCCCAGGTGGCTGCAAATGCAGGAGTTGCAAGTGAAAGGGTTCGATCCCTGGGTCAGGAAAATACCCTTGGGAGAAAACAGCAACCCACTCCAGTATTCTTGCCTGGAGAATCCCATGGACAGAGGAGCCTGGCGGGCTAAAATCTATGGTGTCACAAAGACTTGGACACAACTCAGATTATTGTTATTAATTGTGTTATTATTTTGTAAAAATACAATATTGGTAAACTTCACCAACTTGTATCTGCTATTTTATTCAAGGTATGAGAATAATCATTTTAAAACTGATTTAGGAATAATACATGTATACATAGGAATATATGTGAGTTACATTTATATATTACACATATTATACAGTTAACAAAACCATTCCTCTGATAATGCTTTATCCTCTGACTTACTAAGGTCTGAGCTAAAAGCAATTATCCTTGATTGTGTTTTCCTGTTCAAGTACATACAAAATGGATCATATTAGCAACCATGTCAAGAATGAGTATTCTCCTCTCTTGAATAAGATACAAGTCAAGGAATTTTGTCATAATTATACATTTAAAATATATATTTATATACATCTACATAAAAGAAACTGAAGACTCCTGTCCAATAAAGCAAGTTTCAAGAGTCAAACTAAATCAAAGAACTCTTTGGGAGAAATATGGAATGCTCAAGTTAAATTTATCATCATATGCTCTTAAAGATGTGGAATAAATCTGTAGAATTTATGGGTAACATTGCCCTTAATCAAACAAGTGAAAAGCTGTCTGCCCAGAGATGGAATGTGACTACATAATTTTTTGGTCGTTGAGGGGAGTGAATCTTGTCTTCACCATCAAACATACATGTATTTTTTTCAAATGTCATATACTACATGATAAGACAAACAATATTCTTTTTTTAAAACTGAAGTTCCTCTGGGTCCCTTTTACTGAATTTTATGATAGTATCTCAGGCTGTTTTGGATTTGATCATTGGGAGAGAAGTTTCTACTGGCAAAGAAATATGGAATCTTAGAGCTAGGTCATTATGCTTTGTTTAAGCTTAGTTTTAAATATGAGCACTTTCTGGAGAAAAATGAATTTATTTTATCTAAAATATGCATCCTATGTGCCAGAAAAGAAAGCAAAGGCAGCAAAAAAAAAAAAAAAAAAGGCAGAATTTATTGTACCTGAGAGAAATTACATCCATGCACTTGGTTACATGAGTATATGGATTCTACCACTCACATTTTCTAACAGATTATTTTGGAATAACACTGATTGTTCATTAAGGCTAAAGCAGGAGAAAAACAATAAAGACCAAAGCAGCAAAATGATTTATATGTTATAAAGATGACCTCAGTAATCTAAGGAGTTATCCACTGGTTATGGTAAAAAGCAACCAATATTGAAGGTAAGTTCACTTGGTTCCTGGCCCCATTTTCTATTTCTACACATTATTGGGTACATTTATCACCCATATTGATTTTCATACTTCCTTGCATGTAGGCATCACATCATACTCATCTATATACCTGCAATAACATGTAGAAGAGTGACCTGTGGACGTTTTATTGTTTAAATAGCATTAAACAAAATTAAGTAAGAATATTTTGAATTTATGAGATAGAAAACAAAACAAGACCAAATGTACTGTGACACTTAAAGCAGAAAATATAAAATGAGCATAGCAGATCAATTATTATTGGCAGTGTCTACATTTATGACACAAAAAATGAAATTCTAGTATAATATCCAGTTTAACATTATTATTGAAGATATTTGAAGTCATAATTTTGGTTTACTTTGGTGAAGCAAACATAGTTTTTTCTTGCTAGCTTTATAACCATGTAAATCAATGGCAGTAAAAAATTCCATTTAGAAGTTACAGTTCGGCTCTTTAGGCTTGTAAAGATTTTAATACCTCAGATGTTTTATTCAAAATAGTGTTATTAAATGCTACCCAGTGGATATGAATTTCACCTGTATAAATGTATATTTTAAATTTTGTATATGTATATATGTGTGTGTATATATATATAATTGTTAAATCACAAGTTGGAAACAGAAATCTCGCTTCTACCACAAACCTGAAAGGATGCAGTCTTACTGTGTATTGATGAGCATATCAGTTTATATTATATGACAAATGGATATTTAAGATTATCAGACTTGGAAATTTTAGGAGATTCTTTTCATGTAAACAAAAACTACCTGTTTCTCAGTGTAGTTATAGATGCAGAATATATAGCATAGTGAAGAGGTTCGATAGCCTTTTCGAAGTTTATGAGAAAGAAAATAGCTCATCATGTGCCATACAGTGCACTGAATGTTTTATATATAAGTACTCATTATCAACTGCATATTTATGTAATCCCTTACACAATTTTATAGATATACATACTGATGTTAGAATGTGTAATATGAATAACCCAAGACCAGGTTGTAGATCAAACATTTGACACCAAGAGTTAGGCTCTCAAGCTTCTGAGGCAAAGGCAAAGTTGATGGCTGTTTTCTTCCAAAATAACTAGAAAAAGCAGAAAAATATGAGAAACAGAAGAAGCAGAAGACTGAGCACTTTAGATGATATAATGCATGGAAATACTAGCAAAGGTTTCAGTTATGAATGCAGAAATCGTGCCAAATACAATAAAAACACAGTATACTCCTGAATCCACTGAAATGCTTGCACATTTCCTGTTTTAACGTAGAGTACTAGATAACAGAAGGCTAAAGGATACATCAAGTAAAGAATGGATCTTTTAATGTGAAGTTAAAACCAAAGTAAACCTATTATTACTGATCACACCTGTCAGTCAGATTGATTATTTTTTTTTAATTTTTCATTTGGCACTGATAGATGAAGATAAATAGCATTTAAAATTTGTTCAGTAGTGTGGGCTTCTTACAGTGAAGTAAGGAAAACAAAAGTAACATTTCCTAATTTGGATTCATTGAAAACTTACTTCTTGTATTTACTCCTTCAGATATCTAATGAATACTTGCATGTTCTTACTAGGATTCTTTTTATCTGATGTACTTTGCAGAGACTAACAATTGAAAAAAATACCCAAAAGATGAAGAAAAAAAGGAGACACTAAAGTCTATAGTTCCTGTTTATAAACCTTAATGAAGGCGCACACCTTGTATATGTAGTATTTTCCATCATTTAAAAAAATTTTTTTTTAAATTTTTCTGTGCTTTTAACTATTTGTGACATTAGGCAATATAGCTTTAGATTTCTCAATAAGTTACTCCTGCTGATAATTTAATTTACTGTGAAAATTCTATGCATAGTTTCCTTATACCATCTTTGGCCCCATTTTCCTGATGAAAAAATATTATTAAAGTTGGCAGATCTTGACAAATACCATATGATATCACTTATATGTGGAATCTAAAATATGACTCAAATGAACATATCTAAAAAACAGAAACAGACTCACAGACATAGAGAACAGACTTATGGTTGCCAAGAGGGAGGGGAGGAGGGGAGAGAAGGAATGGGAACTGTAGATGCACACTAATATATAGGATGAATAAAAAAACAAGTTCTAGTGTATAGTACAGATAACTGTATTCAATACCCTGTGGTAAAAAATAATGGAAAGAATACAAAAAAGAATATATATGTATAATGATTACTTTGCTGTACAGCAGAAAATAACACATTATAAATCAACCTTACCTGAATAAAACTTTAAAAAGTTGACATATCTTGATTCTATGAAATAAACTTCCATAATTCATAGATTTACAACTACTTAAAAGGAGAGAATTTTGTGAGTCTGATTTTCCTTGTTTAACAGCAACTGGCTAGTTAACATATGAAATGTAATGATGGAGTAGGCATTTATATGGAAAAAGGTCCCATCCTGAGCATTAACACTTAATGGTTATGAATGGCCACTGGTTCCCATTAGAAAAAGTACTGTGTTTAAATAATAAATTTTTATTATGAGGTGGAGAGGGAGGGAACTCAGTAGGAGAAATTACTAATTTACACACAATTGTTAGAAAGCCAATGTGACAGTAGGTTGGGACCTTAAAACAATGCATGCACTCACAGTCCCTCCAAAAAGTGAGACCTAAGCGGTCCATTCTATGTCACTTTCTTTACACTTTTGGTAATATCAAGAATAAATCTGTACTATTTTATAAATGTTAGGTTTAGTGAGGGAAATACTGAGCATTATCAGGAAGAAACTAAGTAAAAGGTCACTTTATTTGAAAAATACCTCAATTGCACTGTTTTGTGTGTGTTTTTTTAATATGAAGTTCATTCTTTGCTCTCCTCCTCAGGAATGTCAGTCAGGTTCATCTAATACTAATATCATCACTACTATTACTACCATTACTGAAAGAGAGAAGGACACTGTGGGGCCCTCCTAGGTACAAATATTTTCTGTGTCTCCTGTTTCCTGGTTGTAAAATATAGACTTTTACCCTCCTTGACTTTCTGAGTTCCAAAGAACAGATTCAAATCAGGTAAGGGAGAGAATGAAGAAATAAAGGATAAGTCAAAAAAAAAATGACTATGATGACACTGAGTCAGGTCCTGGTTTCTCCTCAAGCAATATCCATAACAATGCCATTAAGTTCTTCTGTAGAAACTAAGGCCCCCTCTCAGGTGGTGGATAGTAACTTCAGGCTGTGCACAAGATTCCTCCAACACAACTTCCCAACCAATCAGAAGAAAGACTGCATTCAGTAGAAGATAACTAAGACTCTGAAGATTCTGAGCCCCCTCCCCTCTTCATACGACTCTTCCTTTAAAAGCTTTCATGGTCAAGCAGAATCTTTGGAGCTTCTTTTTGGACACAAGTCCACCTTCTCCCTAGGTTGCTGGCCTCCTAAATAGAGTAACCTTTCTTTTTCCAACCAGAACTTGCCGCTCAAGTATGGGCTTTCAAGTGGCAAGTAGCCAAATCTGAGTTCAATAACACTACTGCTACTACTTCTAATAAAAGTACATTATTGATTTCTTATGTAAGTTTTATATTGAGTAAATGGAACTCTTGAGGTGCAATTACAAAAAAATTTTTTATCTCCCAATATTTCCATCTCAAATTCATCCTGTGGAAATACTTCTTCTACCTCTATGTAAAATCCACGGAAATCCCCACAGTATTTCTGATCATGATCAGATGATAATTTAAAATATTTAGTATTATTATGCTTTAGTTTTCAATTAACTTACTAGTACTATTTATGAGTACTAACATCTCAGCTCACCAAGAGCTGAACTGAATAGTTTGATAGGACATTATGTGCAAGGTTTATTATTTCTACTATTTCTAATTTTTTTAACATTTCTAGGTTTCTATTTTCTGGCTCTTATTTAACTTTTCAAATTTTCTCCATTAAGCTTGCTTTACCAAAACCTAGAACATTATTACTTGTGCTGAATTTTATCTACCTGTGACGTATTATCCCCATGCCAGCACCAAAAGAGAAAAGTAATTTATGAAACCTAAATCTTATCCCATTTCACAATCAAAAGAACATTAAACATGACTGGTGGTGGCATTTTTATCAGAAGTTTGCATTTCATTGACGTTTCATTAAACAGTCAATCGTAAGGAGAATGAAGAAATAAAGGATAAGTCAAAAAAAAAATGACTATGATGACACTGAGTCAGGTCCTGGTTTCTCCTCAAGCAATATCCATAACAATGCCATTAAGTTCTTCTGTAGAAACTAAGGCCCCCTCTCAGGTGGTGGATAGTAACTTCAGGCTGTGCACAAGATTCCTCCAACACAACTTCCCAACCAATCAGAAGAAAGACTGCATTCAGTAGAAGATAACTAAGACTCTGAAGATTCTGAGCCCCCTCCCCTCTTCATACGACTCTTCCTTTAAAAGCTTTCATGGTCAAGCAGAATCTTTGGAGCTTCTTTTTGGACACAAGTCCACCTTCTCCCTAGGTTGCTGGCCTCCTAAATAGAGTAACCTTTCTTTTTCCAACCAGAACTTGCCGCTCAAGTATGGGCTTTCAAGTGGCAAGTAGCCAAATCTGAGTTCAATAACACTACTGCTACTACTTCTAATAAAAGTACATTATTGATTTCTTATGTAAGTTTTATATTGAGTAAATGGAACTCTTGAGGTGCAATTAAAAAAAATTTTTATCTCCCAATATTTCCATCTCAAATTCATCCTGTGGAAATACTTCTTCTACCTCTATGTAAAATCCACGGAAATCCCCACAGTATTTCTGATCATGATCAGATGATAATTTAAAATATTTAGTATTATTATGCTTTAGTTTTCAATTAACTTACTAGTACTATTTATGAGTACTAACATCTCAGCTCACCAAGAGCTGAACTGAATAGTTTGATAGGACATTATGTGCAAGGTTTATTATTTCTACTATTTCTAATTTTTTTAACATTTCTAGGTTTCTATTTTCTGGCTCTTATTTAACTTTTCAAATTTTCTCCATTAAGCTTGCTTTACCAAAAACCTAGAACATTATTACTTGTGCTGAATTTTATCTACCTGTGACGTATTATCCCCCATGCCAGCACCAAAAGAGAAAAAGTAATTTATGAAACCTAAATCTTATCCCATTTCACAATCAAAAGAACATTAAACATGACTGGTGGTGGCATTTTTATCAGAAGTTTGCATTTCATTGACGTTTCACCATTAAAACAGTCTCATTTAAAACGCACTTTTAAGATTTGTCCACCCTTGTGAGTGGTCAGACTTTCCACCTGAGATAACTTTTCAAATCTCAGTGCAAGAAAACGATGCCTGTGTTAATAGAGTGGTCTTGCTAAGCCATCAGAGATTTATACTTCAGGGCTACTGAAATGACTAGAATGTGCAGGACAGGGTTTCACAGAGGTAGAACCTGTAAAAAAAAAAAAAAAGTGCCTCAGAAGTTTGACTGAGGGCTTCTCACATATTATTGACTGAGGCCAGATACCTAACATAAGATTATAGAGTAGCTGTTATGAAAGTAAGAGCTAAATGGAGCTAGGGGATAGAAACAAATATAGTTTTGGACCATCAAGAGTGGTGAAATCACATTGGGCACTGCTGACATTCAGTAGAGACATGAGAAGGCTATAACTTAGGATCAATAATCATACTATAGAGTGATGGTCATGTCATAGGTCTAAGGAAAAATAGACCCATCATGATAAACCATAAACTTGGCTAGATGAGATCAAGAATACCCAATGATAATTTAACTGACTGCCAGAACAAATGGGGCTTCCCAGATGACACAGTGGCAAAGGATCTTCCTGCCAATGGAGGAGACACAAGAGGGTTCAATCCTTGGATCGGGAAGAACCCTTGGAGTAGGAAATGGCAATCTGCTCCCTCCTGTATTCTTGCCTGGGAAATTCAATGGACAGAGGAGCTGGGCAGTTATAGTCTAAAGGGCTGCAAAGAATCAGACAGGACTCAGCAACTGAGCACAAACGAGCAGAACAAAAGTGAGTCACATTTAAAGTAAAAGTACATGATTCAGTCTTATTCTGAAATATCATTGAAAATGACCAAAACGCACTTGAAACTTGCTAGACATATGAAGAAAAAAGAAAATGTTCCTCAAATAAGGTGTGGGAGAGTGAACAAAGCCAATACAAATAGATCGGGCTTCCCTGGTGGTCCAGTGGGTAAGGACACCCCCTTGCAGTGCAAGGGGCGCCGGTTCGATCCCTGGCCTGGGAAGATCACACTTGCCGCGGAGCGGCTGGACCGATGTGTCCAACTACTGAGCCGGAGCTCTGGAGCGCATGCACCCGGAGCCGGTGCTCTGCGACAACAGAGGCCACTGCTATGGGAGGCCCACATGGGCCAAAGAACAAAGATGGATGAAAATGGACAAATGAAAGACCAATAGAAGTGGCCCGCCTGCTCCCCTCCCTCCCTACCCCTCCCCCACCAAAATAAATAAATAAATCTTAAAAAAAACAAACAAACAAATAGATCTAGAAGATAACCCAAATACCGAAATCCATAAACAAGGGTCTTAAAACTACTTTAAAAATACATCTTAGGTCTTATAAGTAAAGAAAGATGTATGAGCAAATACCTCAGTAAGGTAAGCAGATAAATGGAAACTATGAAAAAACAATCAAGGGTAAAACCCAGAATTGAAAATACAATATTTAAACTGAAAAACAAAATCAATGGACAGGCTCAACAGCATATTAGACAATGCAGAAATGAGCATTGATTTTTAAGATAAAATTAGGAAATTATCTGATTGAAAATCATGGTAAAGAAAGATGACAAACAAAGTAAGCAGAGCTTCAGTAAGCTGTGCATGCATGCATGCTAAATTGCTTCAGTTGTGTCTGACTCTTTGCGACCCTATAGACTGTAGTCTGTCAGGCTCCTCTGCCTGTGGGATTCATCATGCAAGAATACTGGAGCGGGTTGCCATGCCCTCCTCCAGGGGATCTCTCTGACTCAGGGATGGAACCTGCAGCTCCTGCACTGCACGTGGATTCTTTACTGCTGAACTACCAAGGAAGCTATTGGTAAGCTGTGGTACAAAATTAATCCGTGAGCCCCAAACTGAAGAATTTCAAAGAAAATCACACCTAGATGAATCGTCAACTGATAAAAACCAAAGATGAAGAGGAAATCATGAAAACCACCTAGAAAAGGAAGACATACTACATATAAGGATAAGGATAACAGCTGGCTCCTGGGTTGATTCCTGTTTCAATCCCTGGGTTGAGAAGATCCCCTGGAGAAAGGACAGGCTCACCCACTCCAGGATTATTGGGCTTTCCTGGTGGCTTGGATGCTAAAGAATCCACCCGCAATGTGTGAGACCTGGGTTCCATCTCTGGGTTGGGAAAATTCCCTGGGAAAAGGAAAGGCTACCCACTCCAGTATTCTTGCCTGAAGAATTCCATGGCTTGTCCATGGGTCACAGAGTTAGACATGACTAAGTGATATGTGCATAGAAAATTGTTCAATTAAACAAAATCTACTGTATTTGTTTTCAGGAGGTTCCTGTACAGGAAATACTGGAAAGTAAAAGGAAAAAAAAGAAATATATATACACATGGAAATACACATGGAAATCTGTAGGAATAACACATGCAATAGTAAAGTTTTAAGTATTTTTAAAACTTTTTTCCAAAAAGGATAAGTTACTATTTAAAGCAAAAACAGTAGGGGCTTCCCTGGTGGTCCAGCGGGTAGGGATTCGAACTTGCACTGCCAGGGGCAGTGGTTCGATCCCTGGTGCGGGAGGATCCCACATGCCATGGAGTGACTGGACCAATGTGTCCAATGGAGCCGTCACTCTGGAGCACATGTACCCAGGGTTGGTGCTCTGCAGTGAGAGAGGCCACTGCGATGGGAGGCCCACACAGGCCAAAGAATTAAGATGGATGAAAATAAACAAGTAAAGGACCAATAAAACAGGACGAATTAAAAAAAAAACAGTAATACTATTGTGAAGTTTATCATGTATATAATACATATTAAAAAAATAAAATATATTGAAACCAAGAAGAACCCTGAGGGGCACTCCCGAATACACTTCCCATGTACTCCTGTTTCTTGTGGGAAAAAGAAGTTTCAGCCTCCTAGAGCTTCCCTAGTGTTTTTGAGCATGAACTGCTCAGTCTCTTTGTTTTGGCCCCTGCAGTACATCTTTCTCTGCTCAAATGGTGACATTTCTGTTTGGCCTCACTGTGTGTATTATTCTTGAGCCCTCGCAAACATGGGTCCAACGATTATATGAGAACTGAAACACATTGGATGAGAGTAAATGGAATATATTGATATTATTGTTAGGTATTTATATTTTTCAGTAACTGGTATAATATTCATTTTAATCACACTGTACTGAGTTAGGAATATATACTGTAATGCTTAGAGCATTATACTAGCTAGAAAGTAAAAAGAAAACAATACAAAAAATATTTAATTTACACAAAATGTAAGAAAAGGAAAAACAGAGGAAATAGCAAAGATGATAAACTTAGACCTGGGTTCCATCTCTGGGTTGGGAAAATTCCCTGGGAAAAGGAAAGGCTACCCACTCCAGTATTCTTGCCTGAAGAATTCCATGGCTTGTCCATGGGTCACAGAGTTAGACATGACTAAGTGATATGTGCATAGAAAATTGTTCAATTAAACAAAATCTACTGTATTTGTTTTCAGGAGGTTCCTGTACAGGAAATACTGGAAAGTAAAAGGAAAAAAAAGAAATATATATACACATGGAAATACACATGGAAATCTGTAGGAATAACACATGCAATAGTAAAGTTTTAAGTATTTTTAAAACTTTTTTCCAAAAAGGATAAGTTACTATTTAAAGCAAAACAGTAGGGGCTTCCCTGGTGGTCCAGGGGGTAGGATTCGAACTTGCACTGCCAGGGGCAGTGGTTCGATCCCTGGTGCGGGAGGATCCCACATGCCATGGAGTGACTGGACCAATGTGTCCAATGGAGCCGTCACTCTGGAGCACATGTACCCAGGGTTGGTGCTCTGCAGTGAGAGAGGCCACTGCGATGGGAGGCCCACACAGGCCAAAGAATTAAGATGGATGAAAATAAACAAGTAAAGGACCAATAAAACAGGACGAATTAAAAAAAAAACAGTAATACTATTGTGAAGTTTATCATGTATATAATACATATTAAAAAAATAAAATATATTGAAACCAAGAAGAACCCTGAGGGGCACTCCCGAATACACTTCCCATGTACTCCTGTTTCTTGTGGGAAAAAGAAGTTTCAGCCTCCTAGAGCTTCCCTAGTGTTTTTGAGCATGAACTGCTCAGTCTCTTTGTTTTGGCCCCTGCAGTACATCTTTCTCTGCTCAAATGGTGACATTTCTGTTTGGCCTCACTGTGTGTATTATTCTTGAGCCCTCGCAAACATGGGTCCAACGATTATATGAGAACTGAAACACATTGGATGAGAGTAAATGGAATATATTGATATTATTGTTAGGTATTTATATTTTTCAGTAACTGGTATAATATTCATTTTAATCACACTGTACTGAGTTAGGAATATATACTGTAATGCTTAGAGCATTATACTAGCTAGAAAGTAAAAAGAAAACAATACAAAAAATATTTAATTTACACAAAATGTAAGAAAAGGAAAAACAGAGGAAATAGCAAAGATGATAAACTTAAATCCAACCAAACTAATGATTATATTAAACAACTAAACAATTCAACTTAAGTCAGAGATTTTTAGACTGAATAAAAGAAACTATACATTTTCTACAAGAAATACACTTTAAGCCAAGATTTACCACATACCTAAGAATCTGGAGTACTCTGCAACACATTTTCATCTCAAAACAAGGTATATTCATGTTATCACCCAGAAAACTTAACATTCAGCTGGGAACTAAGTAAGGGGGAAGATACCACTTGGAAAAACATGAGGTAATTCGACCAGTCATATTTTTCTTGAATGCTAGACACTGAGTACTTTTTGCAATTCCCTAATGACAAATGATGTTGAGCATCTTTTCATATGCTTCTATGCCATCTGTACATCTCCTCTGGTGAAGCATTCTTTCTAGAGCTTTGCCCATTTAATAATTAGGTTGTTTGCTTTTTATTATTGAATTTTAAGAGTTATTTGTAATAACTGATTTTTCATTTTTAAAAAGGAGAAATAGTAATCATAGCCACCCATTCTCCAACCACATGTTATTGTTTCTTACATCATTAGCAGCTTAATATGGTACACCTACCACCAATAAATTTCTAGTAGTACTTTAGTATGTACTAACAGTATTTTAATTGCTAGTCACCCAATCATGAGGTACTAAACTACTTGGCTTCTAATAAATGTTCACTTTTCCACTGAGGAAATACTGTTTAGCCTATATAATTTTGACTGAACAGTTACTCAGATACAGCATATTTCCAGCCAAACAGCCCTGAAAAAGGAAAAGGCACAGTAGAATTATGGCTTGTGTCTGACTGCAGCAATCACAGAAGATTTTTTTTTTCTGTAACAAAGAGAGAGGTTCACAAATAGAGCAGGAGGTTATTCACCAAGTAGCTCTTCAGCCACACATAATCCATATTTTGATGATTTCATATTTTACAAGCCCCCAAGTAATACTTTAAAGTGCTGCACTTTTTATCCACATCCTTGTAAATCACTCATTTCAAACTGCTAAAAGTGAAGGGGAAAAACACAGCAGTCGTTTTTCTTAAATTTAGTTTCTTTTTCTGATCTGTGAGAGACTGTGGGAACTTTTCTAGGCCTCTTAACAAAGTGTAAAAGGCAGTACAGCAGAGTTGTTAGGAGTCTAGGCTCTGAGTCAGACTGCTTGGACTCTCACCAGCTATATGACACTTGAATAGTTGTAGCCTTGAGAAAATTCCTTAAGTTCCCTGTATCTCAGTTCCCTACTTCTAAAATGGAGATAAGAATGGTGTCTACTTCACAGAACTAATATGAGAATTAAATTATTTAACACTTTGTCAAAGGAAGAGAACACCACTCACTATCAGAAATGGAAAACCTGAATAATGTATTTTATCATGAAGTGACGAAGGTCTATGCTGGCCAGATACAAACTCGATGAGGAAAGCAAACTGTCAAACCTTCTTAGGATATTTGAGAAATACTTAATTAGAGGATGCTTTAGTTTCTGAGGCAGGAGTTACTAACACCAGCCTTGGAAGTGTGGTTTGTGCTATAGGTCTGGATAAGAATCAGTATCAACTTCAAAAATGTATTCAGATGTATATGCTGCTATATTTGAAACAGATAACCAATGAGGACCTAGACTGCATGACACAAGGAACATGGTTCAGTATTCTGTAATAATATAATTGGGGAAATACTTTGAAAAAGAATACATACATGTATATGTATAATTAAATCCCTTTGTTCTACACCTGAAACTAGCACAGCCTTGTTAATCAACTATGCTCCAATACAAAATAAAACATTCTTTAAAAATAAATTCACTAGACTAAGTCTACTACCAATTGGTTAACTTCGAAGGTATAACGCTATATAACACTAGTTGGTTGGTTGGCTTTCAAAGACATGTTAAATGAAATGAATTTTCATTTGTTGATTAAATAAGTTTAAAACAAATTCTCCTATTTACTTTTTACCATGTTTAAACTGTCAGGGTTTTTTTTTTTTTTTTTTTTTTCTATTAGCTTGAGGAATTATTTGTTACTTAGATGTCAGGCACATAGAAAGCACTCAAGGAACAATAGCTACCATTAGGTGGTATTTCTAATTTAATTTGGTTAATAAAACAATTGGAGACAATGCATCTTTAGCACATTTTTACTTCCAGGTCACACATTTTTAATTGCATCGGAAGAAAGTGAAGAATTTGGAGCCTGACTTAGAGACTTTTCCAACATTTTAAGAAGTGTAGTAGTCCTACACATTGATAGAGCTACCACTGTTGTGAAGAAGTCTATGGCTATACAAATGAATGAGCTGAAAAGAGATGGGTAAGCAGTGATTTTTTTCATTTTCCATGAATTGATCTTAGGTTTTCTTTAGCATATTTCACATTCTTTATAGCCCCTTGTACAAACTAAGCACTACTTTTTTGTTGTTGTTATTTTTTGAATTCAAATATTGAAATGCACTCTATGCATCTCTTTCAAAAGTTTTCATTAGTCATCATGTGCTCGTTTGCTTCATTTGTGTCAGACCCTTGAGAGCCTATGGACCATAGCCCACCAAGCTCCTCAGTCCATGGGATTTCCCTGGCAAGGATATTGGCATGGGATCTTCCCAACTCAGGGATCAAACCATGGCTCCTGTGACTCCTGGTGGCAGGCAGATTCTTTATCTGCTGGCAGGGAGGCCGACATTAATCATCACATAACTACTTAAATGTCCAAATAATTTCAATTCTTCAAATAGTTAGAAAGCTAAACCTGTGATTAGACTAGATCGTCAAATAAATTGCATAAATCTGAAAAAAAAGTGCCAACTTTTTTTTCTCTTTATATAAGGAAACCAATGCATTTTATTTATTTATTTTTTGGAAGAGACTTCTTGGAAGAATATCTTTAAAAGACAGGGGTTTCCATTTGTTTTGCACAACTAGATATATATAAAATAACTATTTCATATCATAAGTTGTTAGTCATGCAAAAATAATTCAACAATATTATAAAAAAAGAGCAATATCTTGACTCTGCAATATAAAGCAATTCTAAATAATCTTCCACATTAACATATGTGTATTTGGTGAGTGATAATGAATGTCTAAGGTGATGAAACATAACTATGATGTAGTGAGGTGTTGTCAAGAATTTTTTTTTTTTTTTTAATTTCCAATTAGTTTTTGGAGAGCTTTCACTACAATGTCATCAGCTACAGGCCTGTGTGAAGGCATTTTCACTGTTGACTAAACCAGGAAAATATCATGTCTTTCCAAGACTTACAGAAAGTGAGAAATGTAATGCTGCATGCAGACTTTTTCAGGATGGTAAATGACATTTTAAAAAATTAACTTTTGTTCCACTGACTTTGCATTAACTCTTATAAACCATCACTGTTTCTCATCAGAAAGGTAGTACTTATTGAGATAAAATATTTATCCTCTACTAAATTTAAAATGTATGCTATTATTAAATTTAATTTTAGTAATTTATAGATAAAGTTTGGCTTGCCCTTAAAATGGAAATAATCTGAGGAGTTGGCATCAAATAGGTCAAAAAAGAATCTCTTTCATTTCAAATTAGCTAGATTTTGTCTATGACTCACTATAATTCAAAAGCTTACCAGGCAGTTAAATATTTCTAATTTGTCAAGTGTTGTAGACCACCAGACTTAAGAAAGAAAAAAACACAGGTAAAATATGTCTTATTTATCAAAGGAATAGTACAATATCTATGTATATATTGATATTTTCCTTTGATCTAACAATAGTAATCAAATATATAAAAAATGATTGGTGACAAATTTGGCAAAACAGTGCATCTTAATTTCATTTCATCAATTATCTTAAATGTCCAAATAATTTCAATTCTTCAAATAGTTAGAAAGCTAAACCTGTGATTAGACTAGATCGTCAAATAAATTGCATAAATCTGAAAAAAGTGCCAACTTTTTTCTCTTATATAAGGAAACCAATGCATTTTATTTATTTATTTTTTGGAAGAGACTTCTTGGAAGAATATCTTTAAAAGACAGGGGTTTCCATTTGTTTTGCACAACTAGATATATATAAAATAACTATTTCATATCATAAGTTGTTAGTCATGCAAAAATAATTCAACAATATTATAAAAAAAGAGCAATATCTTGACTCTGCAATATAAAGCAATTCTAAATAATCTTCCACATTAACATATGTGTATTTGGTGAGTGATAATGAATGTCTAAGGTGATGAAACATAACTATGATGTAGTGAGGTGTTGTCAAGAATTTTTTTTTTTTTTTTAATTTCCAATTAGTTTTTGGAGAGCTTTCACTACAATGTCATCAGCTACAGGCCTGTGTGAAGGCATTTTCACTGTTGACTAAACCAGGAAAATATCATGTCTTTCCAAGACTTACAGAAAGTGAGAAATGTAATGCTGCATGCAGACTTTTTCAGGATGGTAAATGACATTTTAAAAAATTAACTTTTGTTCCACTGACTTTGCATTAACTCTTATAAACCATCACTGTTTCTCATCAGAAAGGTAGTACTTATTGAGATAAAATATTTATCCTCTACTAAATTTAAAATGTATGCTATTATTAAATTTAATTTTAGTAATTTATAGATAAAGTTTGGCTTGCCCTTAAAATGGAAATAATCTGAGGAGTTGGCATCAAATAGGTCAAAAAAGAATCTCTTTCATTTCAAATTAGCTAGATTTTGTCTATGACTCACTATAATTCAAAAGCTTACCAGGCAGTTAAATATTTCTAATTTGTCAAGTGTTGTAGACCACCAGACTTAAGAAAGAAAAAAACACAGGTAAAATATGTCTTATTTATCAAAGGAATAGTACAATATCTATGTATATATTGATATTTTCCTTTGATCTAACAATAGTAATCAAATATATAAAAAATGATTGGTGACAAATTTGGCAAAACAGTGCATCTTAATTTCATTTCATCAATTATCTTTAATTAACAGCAAAAGTTTGGGGCATTATTTCTTAGTATAAATATCTGAATTTTACCTCTAACCATATTTTATAATCTCCATTCCCTTTGCTATACCTCTTAGCTAAATGCTGAACATCTAAAGTTTGTTTTTCTTTAAGAATAAAATATGATTTAATATTCAACTTGAACATGTTAACAACAACAAATAGGGACCTCATTAGAATTTTAGATCTATTTTAAAGAGTCAATTAAACTTTCATTCAGTATGTACAGTTGCTCAGATATGCTATGCAGTGAAATGCATGGGATAGGCAGCCCTTTATTTTCAGAGGTTACAGAATAGAAAGTAAGAACAAACATGTACAGATGAAATATAGTTCAGCAATAATGCAAAATAGTATGCTGTTAGTCAACCAATGAAAGGATATATAACTCTCAATTACTAACATTTCTTTAAGTAGGGTAGAATGGCAACAAGAAAGAAAGGAAGGAACGTTAAGGGGCTCAAGAATCACAATTTTGGCTCCAATTAGTTAACCTTTCTGGAACTCAATTTTTTGTGTACAAGGCAGAGGTGTGTCTACATAGTCTCTGAGACTACTTTCAGTTTGAACAACTGATAAATTGGAGCTGGGAGACTTGGAGAAGCTGTGTAAAGAAATTAGGATTTCATCTGAGTCATGAAAGTTGAGAAAGAAATGATTAGGAAGAAGGAATAATGGGAAATAGGAACACTATGAACTCAAAGCTGAAGATGCCATGGTCAGGAGATGATGATCAGCTGGCTAGAATGAAAATGAAGGTGGATCAACAGAGAAAGACTGAAAGTGATTAAATACCACGATAAGGGTTTGAACTTTTTCCTAGACCATACAGAAGCATGGAACCAGGCAATAATAAAATCTCTATCTTTATATTAAGAAAGAAAAAAAAAACCAAGGGGTAAAATATGTCTTATTTATCAAAGGAATAGTACAATATCTATGTATATATTGATATTTTCCTTTGATCTAACAATAGTAATCAAATATATAAAAAATGATTGGTGACAAATTTGGCAAAACAGTGCATCTTAATTTCATTTCATCAATTATCTTTAATTAACAGCAAAAGTTTGGGGCATTATTTCTTAGTATAAATATCTGAATTTTACCTCTAACCATATTTTATAATCTCCTATTCCCTTTGCTATACCTCTTAGCTAAATGCTGAACATCTAAAGTTTGTTTTTCTTTAAGAATAAAATATGATTTAATATTCAACTTGAACATGTTAACAACAACAAATAGGGACCTCATTAGAATTTTAGATCTATTTTAAAGAGTCAATTAAACTTTCATTCAGTATGTACAGTTGCTCAGATATGCTATGCAGTGAAATGCATGGGATAGGCAGCCCTTTATTTTTCAGAGGTTACAGAATAGAAAGTAAGAACAAACATGTACAGATGAAATATAGTTCAGCAATAATGCAAAATAGTATGCTGTTAGTCAACCAATGAAAGGATATATAACTCTCAATTACTAACATTTCTTTAAGTAGGGTAGAATGGCAACAAGAAAGAAAGGAAGGAACGTTAAGGGGCTCAAGAATCACAATTTTGGCTCCAATTAGTTAACCTTTCTGGAACTCAATTTTTTGTGTACAAGGCAGAGGTGTGTCTACATAGTCTCTGAGACTACTTTCAGTTTGAACAACTGATAAATTGGAGCTGGGAGACTTGGAGAAGCTGTGTAAAGAAATTAGGATTTCATCTGAGTCATGAAAGTTGAGAAAGAAATGATTAGGAAGAAGGAATAATGGGAAATAGGAACACTATGAACTCAAAGCTGAAGATGCCATGGTCAGGAGATGATGATCAGCTGGCTAGAATGAAAATGAAGGTGGATCAACAGAGAAAGACTGAAAGTGATTAAATACCACGATAAGGGTTTGAACTTTTTCCTAGACCATACAGAAGCATGGAACCAGGCAATAATAAAATCTCTATCTTACTAATATTAATTATATATAATGGGTTGATTGAAGACAGGAAGGAGCAGAAAATACATGAAAAGACAAATATGTGTGGATATAAAAAATGGACTAAGGTGACAGAAATAAGAATGAACAGAAGGCACTGATATCAGAAAATAATTAAGAAAGAATATCTAGGGTCTGGTAACTAGGAGTTACTGAAAGACAATGAAAAGCCAAAGTATACCTCCAAGATTTTTGGGATGGGGGTGTGTGCATGAAAGAAGGGTGATGAAACTAAGGAGATGGAAAAAAAATAACTTAGGGAAGAAAAAGAGGCTGAGTGTCCTCAAAAATAATGAATCTTCATTTAGCTAACAATCTCTGTCCCTATAGAATATTTCATTCTAAAAAATAACTTGGAAAAAGTTGAGCACTGGAAGTCAGTGGGTAACTGTGGTGATTCTGAGGAGTCTTGGCAGATACACAAAGTCAACAAGTTGTAATATTTTCAGCAAATTTTGGCCTACACATTGAAAAGAGGTTATTATTATTTTCCCTTGAACCACAATAAGAGATGTTTTTCTGGTATAATATCTCTTTTTACCATAATTATACTGGTAAAGTTCATTAATTTAAATCATTTTTCATGAGCATTTTTACCATAAAATAAAAGTATCAAGTTAAAACTTGGCTTGTAGTTAACTTCTTACTCTATATAGCACATATTTTGTTAAGCTAAAATAAATCTACATAATTAAGTTTACTAGAAACTTGTGCCATTATATTTTGTCAAAACCAAGAGGTGACATGCAATTAAACTTACTTGGCTTTGTAACTTTTTCTGTTAAAATGGGTCTCTTAAACATGTCACTGGCAACTCTCCGCAGAAGCAAAATTCTGAGCTTGTAGAAGCAAATGCACACTTGAGAAAATGGTATCCAAGAGCACAGAATCTTATTACTTTGTCTTAATGAGACTCAGTCAATGTTTACCAGGTAGACTTTATTCAATATAGGACCATGAATGCAATTATATTCTCTACTTATCACACTTAAGAGAACCCCTTAGTCAACAAGGCCTCTGACCTAGAGATCCTATAACAATAAATGAACAAAATCTTAACACTTATATATAATGAAGCTATTATTACAAATTTTTACATGGATACTCCAGAGTATAAAAAGGACACTGATATTTTCCTAAGGAAGTGAGTGTTCTCTGTCAGGACTTATTCAACTAATAGAATAGGTCTTATAATCTCAACACAACACCTAAGCACAATTCTAAATTCACAGTGAGTATTCAATATTTAATTTGTAAACTAAGACTTTTGGGATTTTGACTTTTTGGCACTGCCCTCTTTTTACATCCAGGGCTGAGCAATGAACACACAATAGCTAAGTAGGTGCCAAAGATATATTTTTGTTTTTATTTTTATTAATTTTATTATATTACTATTTATTATTTTATAACTGGAGTATAGATGCTTTATGATGTTGCATTAGTCTGTTGGGTTGCTGGGTTTTTTTCATATTGAGTTGCATGAGTTGTTTGCGTATTTCAGAGATTAATCCCTTGTCAGATGCTTCATTTGCAAATATTTTCTTCCATTCTGAGAGTTGTCTTTTCATTTTGTTTATGGTGTCTTTTGCTATGCAAAGCTTTTTAAGTTTAATTAGGTCCCGTTTGTTTATTTTTGTTTTAATTTTCATACTCATAGTTGTGGATTTAAAAAAATCTTGCTATGATTTATGTTAGTGCTCTGTCTGTATTTTCCTCTAAGAATTTTACAGTATCTGGCCTTACAGTTAGGGCTTTAAGCCATTTTGAGTTTATTTTTATGTACGGTGTTAGGGAGTTCTAATTTCATTCTTTTGTATTTTATTGTTGCTTAGTCACTCAGTCATGTCCAACTCTTCATGAAACCATGGACTGCAACTTGCAAGGTTTCTCTGTCCATGAGATTTCCCAGGCAAGAATACTGGAATAAGCTGCAATTTCCTTTTCCAGGAGATTTTCACATCTCCTGCATTGCCTGCATTGGCAGGCAGACTCTTTGCCACTGAACTACCTGGGAAGCCGTTTTAAATGTAGCTGTCCAGTTTTCACATTACCTTATATTGAAGAGACTGTCTTTTTTCTGTTGTATATACCTGCCTCCTCTGTCATAAGTTGGGTTGCCATGGGTGCATGGGTTTATCTCTGGACTTTCTATCATATAGTTTTATATCATATAGTATATTATAGTTTTCCATGATTTATATTTCTGTTTTTGACCCAGTAACATACTCTCTTGATTACTGTAGCTTTGTAGTATAGTGTGAAGTCAGGGAGCCTAATTCCTCCAGCTCCACTCTTCTTTCTCAGCTTTGCTTTTGCTCTTTGGGGTCTTTTGTGATTCCATAAAATTTTTCATTTGAATCCTGTGAAAAATGTCCTTGGTAATTTGATGGGGCTTTTACTGAATCTGTAGATTGCTTTGAGGAGTACAGTCAAATGATTCACAATATTGATTCTCCCAATTCAATAATATGGCATATCTTTCTGTATCATGCTTGATTTCTTTCATCAGTATCTTATAGTTTTGAGTACATGTCATTTGCTTCCTTAGGTAGGTTTATTCCTAGATATTTTCTTTTCTTTTTTTTTGATGCAATGGTGAATGTGATTGTTTCTTTAATCTCACTTCCTGGTCTTTCATTCTTAGTGTAAAGGGATGCAAGAGATTTCTGTGTATTAATTTTTTAATCTGCAATGTCACTAAATTCACTGATGTGTTCTAGTAGTTTTCTGGTAGCATCTTTAGGATTTTCTCTATACAGTATCATGTCACTTGCAAAACTGACAGTTTTACTTTTCCAATTTGGATTCCATTTTTTTCTTTTTATTTTCTGACAGATGTGGGTAGAATTTTCAAAACTATGTTGAATAACAGTGATGAGTGGAACTCCTTGTCTTGTTTCTCATCTTAGAGGAAATGCTTTCATCTTTTCACCATTGAGTACCATGTTAGCTGTAGGTTTGTTGCCTATGGCCTTTATTATGTTGAGGTAGTTTTCCTCTAAGCCTACTTTCCAGGTAGGTTTTTTTTTTTTTTAATCATAAATGAGTGTTGAATTTTGGCAAAAGCTTTTTCTGCATCTACTGAGATGATCATGTATTTTGTTTGCTTGTTTCAATTTGTTAATGTGGTGCTCATACTGATTTATTTGTGTATCTTGAAGAATCCCTGTATCCCTGGGATAAATCCCAATTGACCATGGTGTAGGATCTTTTTAATGTGCTGTTGAATTCAGCTTGCTAGTATTTTGTTAAAGATTGTTGCACCTATATTCATTAGTGATACTGGCCTGTAATTTGGGTGTGTGGTATCTTTGTCTGGTTTTAGTATCTTTGTTTGACCTTGTTATTATGCTGGCCATCAAGTGCCTTCGGTTTTTAAGTAAAAATAAAAAACACTTTTTCATTTTCAACAAGTTTACTGAACAACACATTCATCCTTTTGTTCTACTACCTTCTGCCATTTTCAGGCAAATTCATAGTTCTCTGTTCCCAAAACTTTTTATCTTTTTGTGCAAAGAAAAATTCCAGGTGCTTTTTATAAAGTATACCAGGGAGTTGACATTTTACTGAATCTGTAGATTGCTTTGAGGAGTACAGTCAAATGATTCACAATATTGATTCTCCCAATTCAATAATATGGCATATCTTTCTGTATCATGCTTGATTTCTTTCATCAGTATCTTATAGTTTTGAGTACATGTCATTTGCTTCCTTAGGTAGGTTTATTCCTAGATATTTTCTTTTCTTTTTTTTTGATGCAATGGTGAATGTGATTGTTTCTTTAATCTCACTTCCTGGTCTTTCATTCTTAGTGTAAAGGGATGCAAGAGATTTCTGTGTATTAATTTTTTAATCTGCAATGTCACTAAATTCACTGATGTGTTCTAGTAGTTTTCTGGTAGCATCTTTAGGATTTTCTCTATACAGTATCATGTCACTTGCAAAAACTGACAGTTTTACTTTTCCAATTTGGATTCCATTTTTTTCTTTTTATTTTCTGACAGATGTGGGTAGAATTTTCAAAACTATGTTGAATAACAGTGATGAGTGGAACTCCTTGTCTTGTTTCTCATCTTAGAGGAAATGCTTTCATCTTTTCACCATTGAGTACCATGTTAGCTGTAGGTTTGTTGCCTATGGCCTTTATTATGTTGAGGTAGTTTTCCTCTAAGCCTACTTTCCAGGTAGGTTTTTTTTTTTTTTAATCATAAATGAGTGTTGAATTTTGGCAAAAGCTTTTTCTGCATCTACTGAGATGATCATGTATTTTGTTTGCTTGTTTCAATTTGTTAATGTGGTGCTCATACTGATTTATTTGTGTATCTTGAAGAATCCCTGTATCCCTGGGATAAATCCCAATTGACCATGGTGTAGGATCTTTTTAATGTGCTGTTGAATTCAGCTTGCTAGTATTTTGTTAAAGATTGTTGCACCTATATTCATTAGTGATACTGGCCTGTAATTTGGGTGTGTGGTATCTTTGTCTGGTTTTAGTATCTTTGTTTGACCTTGTTATTATGCTGGCCATCAAGTGCCTTCGGTTTTTAAGTAAAAATAAAAAACACTTTTTCATTTTCAACAAGTTTACTGAACAACACATTCATCCTTTTGTTCTACTACCTTCTGCCATTTTCAGGCAAATTCATAGTTCTCTGTTCCCAAAACTTTTTATCTTTTTGTGCAAAGAAAAATTCCAGGTGCTTTTTATAAAGTATACCAGGGAGTTGACATTTTTTTCTAGTAAGAGAATTTTGTAAAAACCTATTGTTCAGTTGCTCAGTCATGTCCAACCCTTTGCAACCCAATGAACAGGAGAGTATCTCAGGCTTCTCTGTCCTTCACCATCTCTTGGAGACTGCTCAAACTCACGCCTATCAAGTCAGTGATCCCATCCAACCATCTCATCCTCTTTAGTCAGTCCCCTTCTCCTCCTGCCTTCAGTCTTCCCTAGCATTAGGGTCTTTTCCAATGAGCCAAATTTTTGCATCAGGTGGACAAAGTATTGGAGCTTCAGCTACAGCATCATTTCTTCCAATGAATATTCAAGATTTCCTTTAGGATTGACTGATTTGATCTCCTTGCAATCCACGGGACTCTCAAGAGTCTTCTCCAGCACCGCAATTCGAACATATCTATTCTTCAGTGCTCAGTCTACTTTATGGTCCAACTCTCATATCCATTCAAGGCTATAGGAAAAACCATAGCTTTGACTATATGGACCTTTGTTAGCAAAGTGATGTCTCTCCTTTTTAATATGCTGTCTATGTTTGTCATAGCTTTTCTTCCAAGGAGCAAGTGTCTTTTAACTTCATGGCTGCAGTTACCATCTGCAGTGATTTTGAAGCCCTAGAAAATAAAGTCTGCCACTGTTTCCATTGTTTTCCTATCTATTTGCATTGAAGTGATGGGACCAGATGCCAGGATCTTAGCTTTCTGAATCTTGACTTTTAAGCCAGCTTTTTCACTCTCCTCTTTCACCTTCATCAAGAGACTCTTTAGTTCCTCTTTGCTTTCTGTCATAAGGATGCTGACCTAAAGACCTTAATAAGTGGAAATCCAAAGGTGCAAGGTCCGATGAATAGAGCAGATGTATAGACTTCCCCAGCAAAGTGGTAATAGTTTTCACCTGGGTATCAAAGAAACATGTTCTTTAGTTATCCTGATGGAAGATAATGCATTTTCTGTTGGCTAACTCTAGATGCTTTGCAGCAAATGCTGTTCTCAGTTGGTCTAATCAGCAGCAATTGTTGCTGGAATTAACTATTTGGTGCTCCAAAAGAAGTTCAGAATAGAGGACTCCCTTCCAACCCCATTGTATACACAACATCATGGTTTTTTTGGATGAAGACTGAACTTTGGTTGGTGGTGGTGCAGTTTGTCCCATGATCTCTTCCATTCCAGATTATTGTACAACACCCACTTTCATCTCCCATCACAATCTCTTCTAAAAAGAATGTTTTCATTATGTTTCAATAGAGAACCACATGGTCTTGTTTTTATTTTCTCTTAATTTATATGGAATCCAAACATCAAAGTGACAAACATAACCAAACTGATGCAAATGATTTTCAATACTTAATTTGGATATTTTAAGCATGTTGGCTATCTCCCACATGGTATAACATTGATTGTTCTCAGTTAAGGTCTTGATTTGATCACTATCAACTTCAGTTGGTCTATCCAACCTATGAGTATCATCCATAGAGAAATCTGCAGCATGAAATTTCACAAAGAAGTGTCGACATGTTTGATCAGTCACAGCACCTTCACCATACATGGTACAAATCATTCCAGACTCAACTTTTAGCACCCACTCCCCTGCTTAGCAGGAAATACATGACTCAAGCTGGGGTGCACAAGGCATGGACCATTTACATAAGTCCTACTTTGTCCTGCCTTCCGCAGATAATTTGCTGTGCTTCCCTCCAATTCCCTGACAGTCTTTCTCTGTCCCAGCTGATAGCCCTGCCTTAATGGGGCCTCTTTGAGTGAGGGAACCTCTCCTCTCCTTCAGCTCTCCTCCATGGGTGCTGGTTTTTCCCCCTTCCTCCCTTTTTCCCCCATCAAGAGACTCTTTAGTTCCTCTTTGCTTTCTGTCATAAGGATGCTGACCTAAAGACCTTAATAAGTGGAAATCCAAAGGTGCAAGGTCCGATGAATAGAGCAGATGTATAGACTTCCCCAGCAAAGTGGTAATAGTTTTCACCTGGGTATCAAAGAAACATGTTCTTTAGTTATCCTGATGGAAGATAATGCATTTTCTGTTGGCTAACTCTAGATGCTTTGCAGCAAATGCTGTTCTCAGTTGGTCTAATCAGCAGCAATTGTTGCTGGAATTAACTATTTGGTGCTCCAAAAGAAGTTCAGAATAGAGGACTCCCTTCCAACCCCATTGTATACACAACATCATGGTTTTTGGATGAAGACTGAACTTTGGTTGGTGGTGGTGCAGTTTGTCCCATGATCTCTTCCATTCCAGATTATTGTACAACACCCACTTTCATCTCCCATCACAATCTCTTCTAAAAAGAATGTTTTCATTATGTTTCAATAGAGAACCACATGGTCTTGTTTTTATTTTCTCTTAATTTATATGGAATCCAAACATCAAAGTGACAAACATAACCAAACTGATGCAAATGATTTTCAATACTTAATTTGGATATTTTAAGCATGTTGGCTATCTCCCACATGGTATAACATTGATTGTTCTCAGTTAAGGTCTTGATTTGATCACTATCAACTTCAGTTGGTCTATCCAACCTATGAGTATCATCCATAGAGAAATCTGCAGCATGAAATTTCACAAAGAAGTGTCGACATGTTTGATCAGTCACAGCACCTTCACCATACATGGTACAAATCATTCCAGACTCAACTTTTAGCACCCACTCCCCTGCTTAGCAGGAAATACATGACTCAAGCTGGGGTGCACAAGGCATGGACCATTTACATAAGTCCTACTTTGTCCTGCCTTCCGCAGATAATTTGCTGTGCTTCCCTCCAATTCCCTGACAGTCTTTCTCTGTCCCAGCTGATAGCCCTGCCTTAATGGGGCCTCTTTGAGTGAGGGAACCTCTCCTCTCCTTCAGCTCTCCTCCATGGGTGCTGGTCTCTTCCCATTCCCACTTTTCGGTTTTTGTTTCACCCTACTTGGTTGTGTGGGGATTTTTCTTATCCTTTTAGGTGTCAGAGGTCCTCTGTCAGTGTGCAGGAGGCACTCTCTAAGAATTATTCCACTTGTAGATGCATTCTTATTTTTTTTTTAAAGATTTATTTCTTTATTTTGGGCGGGGGTCGGGTTGGGCAGGGAGGGGAGCATCGGGCCACTTCTATTGGTCTTTCATTTCTCTATTTTCATCCGTCTTTGTTCTTTGGCTCCTGTGGGCCTCCCATCGTGGTGGCGTCTGTCGTTGCTGAGCACCGGCTCTGGGCGGTGCATACGCTCCAGAGCTCCAGCTCGGTGATTGGACACATCGGTCCAGCCGCTCCGCGGCACGTTGGATCTTCACAGGCCAGGGATCGAACCAGCGCCCCTTGCACTGCAAGATGGTGTCCTTACCCACTGGACCAGCAGGGGAAGCCCTAGATACATTCTTGATACATTAATACTTATGAGAAGAGGTAAACTCTACATTCTCTTTATCGTCATCTTGATTCCTCCCCCTTCAAGCATACATTTTTGAAGAAATGAATGAATGAACTCTTCTTCTAAGACCAATTTTTCTAGCCTAACTGGCCTAAAGGAATGATTCTAATGCTAGAAATGAATGCATTTTTTGGCAGATTAGTAATATCCTTGTTAGTCTCTATTTTCATCTCACTATAGGGTTGTAGTTTTATTCTTTTCTGCTTTTACAGAGTTTTGTTGTTTATAGATATGTATAATCCTGGATTAGTCATATGTATATCCCATCCCTCACCCATTCCAACCCTAGGGTTGTGTTTGAATGTAAAATTAAGTATTAACTTTGAAATCAGAGCACTCCTTCAAAAATCTGACATATTAGTTTCCAATTCTTTCCATACTGTCCATTGATGACTGAAAATTCACAGAATACCTGAAAGTAGCATGTGGATGGGACAACACTTCCCCACTGTCTATCACCTACTCTCCCTCAGTAAAATTAAATGCAATTTAATTGCAGGAGAATATGATACCTCCAAAGAGAAATAGATAAAACATCCAACATATGCCTAGGTTGCTGAGATGTTAAGGACTGACTGCAATTCTGTAGTCTTGCAGGCCATGGTTTAAATGAAAAAGGTCATTATTTTGGGGAAGGGTCAAAGTATCCTGGATTACTGCTAGATGACAGGGGAGATACAGAGAATATTAAAGGGAGGGGACTAGTATTCATTCATAATTTGTCTTCTTGGACAGATCTTCAGGAACAATAGGATTAGAAGGAGAAAAAGTAATGAGCTGAAAAAGCCGTACCTCTACAGGTACAACAAAATAATAACTGCCCCAAATGAGCTCCTCTCACTCAGAGGATATGTAAATCAATCCACTGGAATATAAAGTAGTATGCTAGAATTCCTATTGATAGTTTGTATATAAAATAAAAGAAAGTTCATTTTTAATAACTGCATTACACATCTGAATCCTGATATCCACACTATGGCCATATGTCATCAGTCCAAATCATATGTAACATGCAAGTAGCCTGACATTTTTAGCTTTCAGCATACTATGACTTATTATATTTTAAACTGATTAATGGGCCACATTGTATTCTATAATGAAAGTTCACAAATATTTGAAATTTTCACAAATTTTACGTACACTAGCCATCTTGAGACAATGCATTTTTAAAATATGTCAGAATTAAAGGTTATTTATTTATGCATATGTGCCTGCTAAGTCGCTTCAGTCATGTTTAATTCTTTGTGACCTTATGGAGCCCACTAGGCTCCTCTGTCCATGGAATTCTCCAGGCACAAACACTGGAGTGGGTTGCCATGCTCTCCTCCAGGGGATCTTCCTGGCTCAGGCACTGAACCCAGGTCTCCTACATCTCCTGCATTGACAAGCAGCTTCTTTACCACTAGCATCACCTGGGATGCCATATTTATTTATATACTTACCTAATTTTATTTATTCACCTCTATCTGTCCTCATCAATTGAACCACATTTAGCCAACTATTTATATATCTATGAAGGAATGTTACACAAACGTATAAATGAGGTACAAATTTAAAGTTTGAAGACCATCATTATAGAAGACAAATATCATAGGCTTATTCTGCCTGTAAACTCATACTATCCTTCCAAACAAATGAGTGAAGCATGCTTTCCCTTCTTAAGGGCTGTCACAGCATCGAATGTTAGGAGATGTGATTTTAATACTGAGGAAGCAGTATCTTCCTCTAGGAAGAACAGGACCACTCCAAGGACCTGGAAGCTATGAGCTGAATGAGGATGGAGAAGAGTAAGACACCTCATAAATGAAATGATAATGATATTTGTGCTGGTAATTATGATGGTGGCATTAAGGTTATAGAGGAGATTAGTTCATCTATCTATTCCTTAAACAAGTCACACAAAAGGCACTCATTTTGCTAGTTTGCGAAACATGAAAATGAAGATACTACATCCTTGTCCTCAAGATGTTCAGTCAATGAAGTTTGTCTAAATAAAATTATTTACAATATCAAATTATGTCAACTGCTTTAAGACAAAAATTAAAAGGTTAAAAAAAAATAATGGTGCTTTGGACTTCCCTGAAGGTCCAGTGAGTAAGACTCTGCATTTTCAATGTAGAGAGCCATGGTTCCATCAGGAAACTATATCTCACATGCCACAACTTGCGAGTCCCACATCCACAACAAAGACTGAAGATCCAGCATGGCAAAACTAGGACCTGGTACAGCCAAATAAATAAGTAAATATTTAAATAATAATAATGATGGCAATCATTCATTTCCCTTTCCAAGAAATATGATATACACAGATGATATACATACATATTATGCTATTTTTAGTAAAGAAAATAGAAGTCTGAAATCTTTATTGCTTCATTATTTAGAAAACAAACATTAAATAGCAAAAAGCAAATCAAATTAATAATATATAAAATATTTATTTATACAGAACATTCAATTTATAGAGAATATTATATAAAATAACAAAATTGCAGAACACATTTTTGAAACACAAAAGTATATGAACACCAACTGAACATCAGTTCATCCCTATGTTTAACATTATAAATACACTATTAAATTGTCATATAGATTTTAATATACTTTTGGCTCTCAAATCAACATTTAAAAATATATTTATCCATAAGCGTTTTTCCTAGTATAATTTATCAAACAACCTATTGATATATAATTGAGAAAATTCAAAATAGCTTTATATAATTTGGCTATTATTAGAGTTTCTAAAAATCCTTAAATGAATAAAAGTTTGAAGACCATCATTATAGAAGACTTATTTCTGCCTGTAAACTCATACTATCCTTCCAAACAAATGAGTGAAGCATGCTTTCCCTTCTTAAGGGCTGTCACAGCATCGAATGTTAGGAGATGTGATTTTAATACTGAGGAAGCAGTATCTTCCTCTAGGAAGAACAGGACCACTCCAAGGACCTGGAAGCTATGAGCTGAATGAGGATGGAGAAGAGTAAGACACCTCATAAATGAAATGATAATGATATTTGTGCTGGTAATTATGATGGTGGCATTAAGGTTATAGAGGAGATTAGTTCATCTATCTATTCCTTAAACAAGTCACACAAAAGGCACTCATTTTGCTAGTTTGCGAAACATGAAAATGAAGATACTACATCCTTGTCCTCAAGATGTTCAGTCAATGAAGTTTGTCTAAATAAAATTATTTACAATATCAAATTATGTCAACTGCTTTAAGACAAAAATTAAAAGGTTAAAAAAAAATAATGGTGCTTTGGACTTCCCTGAAGGTCCAGTGAGTAAGACTCTGCATTTTCAATGTAGAGAGCCATGGTTCCATCAGGAAACTATATCTCACATGCCACAACTTGCGAGTCCCACATCCACAACAAAGACTGAAGATCCAGCATGGCAAAACTAGGACCTGGTACAGCCAAATAAATAAGTAAATATTTAAATAATAATAATGATGGCAATCATTCATTTCCCTTTCCAAGAAATATGATATACACAGATGATATACATACATATTATGCTATTTTTAGTAAAGAAAATAGAAGTCTGAAATCTTTATTGCTTCATTATTTAGAAAACAAACATTAAATAGCAAAAAGCAAATCAAATTAATAATATATAAAATATTTATTTATACAGAACATTCAATTTATAGAGAATATTATATAAAATAACAAAATTGCAGAACACATTTTTGAAACACAAAAGTATATGAACACCAACTGAACATCAGTTCATCCCTATGTTTAACATTATAAATACACTATTAAATTGTCATATAGATTTTAATATACTTTTGGCTCTCAAATCAACATTTAAAAATATATTTATCCATAAGCGTTTTTCCTAGTATAATTTATCAAACAACCATATTGATATATAATTGAGAAAATTCAAAATAGCTTTATATAATTTGGCTATTATTAGAGTTTACTAAAATATACCTTATAATGGAATCTTGAAAAGATACTTACCTGACATACAGTTTAAAATCAGTTGTTTTACGTTAAAAAAGTTAGGAATAAGAAATAATTTGCCAAGAGAACACACTGGTCATAGCAAACACCCTCTTCCAACAACATCAGAGATGACTCTACACATGAACATCATCAGACAGTCAATACCAAAATCAGATGAATTATAGTCTTTGCAGCCGAAGATGTAGAAGCTCTATACAATTAGAAAAAACAAGATCTGGAGCTGACTGTGGCTCATATTATGAACTCTTTACTGTAAAATTCAGACTTAAATTAAAGAAAGTACAAAAAACCACTAGGCCATTCAGGTATCACCTAAATCAAATCCCTATGATCATACAGTAGGAGTGACGAATTCAAGGGATTATATCTGATAGACAAAATGCCTGAAGAACTACGGAGAGAGGTTTGTAATATTGTACAGGAGATGGTGATTAAAACCATCCCCAAGTAAAAGAAATGTAAAAAGGCAAAATGGTTGTCTGAGGAGGCCTTATAATAGCAGAGGAAAGAAGAGAAGTGAAAGACAAAGGAGAAAAGGAAAGATATACCCATCTGAATGCAAAGTTCCAAAGAATAGTAAGGAGAGTTAAGAAAGCCTTCATAAGTGAACAATGAAAAGAAGTAGAGGAAAACAATACAAGAAAACTGGAAATACCAAGGGAACATTTCATGCAAAGATGGGCACAGTAAAGGACAGAAACAGTATGGACCTAACAGAAACAGAAGACACTAGAAGAGGTAGCAAGATTGCACAGAAAAACTAATGACCCATGATGTTGTGATCACTCACCTAGAGTCAGACATCCTGGAGTGTGAAGTCAAGTGAGCCTTAGGAAGCATCATTAAAAACAAATTTGGAGGAGGTGATGGAATTCCAGCTGAGTTATTTCAAATCCTAAAGATGATGCTGTTAGAGTGTTGCACTCAGTATGCAACAAATTTGGGAAATTCAGCAGTAATCTCAGGTCTGGAAAAGGTCAGTTTTCATTCCAGTCCCAAAGAAGGGAAATGCCATAGAATGTTCCAACTACTACACAATCATACTCATTTCACATGCTAGCAAAATCATGCTCAAAATCCTTCAACAGTGCGTGAAATGAGAACTTCCAGATGTACAGCTGGATTTAGAAAAGGCAGAGGAGTTAGTGATCAAATTGCCAACATCTGCCGGATAATAGAAAAAGCAAAAGAATTCTAGGAAAACATCTGCTTCTACTTCACTGACTATGTGACTACAGTCTTTGCCTGTGTGGATCACAACAAACTGTGGAAAATTCTGAAAGAGATGGAAAATACCAGACCACCTTACCTGTCTCCTGAGAAACCTGTATGCAAGTCAAGAAGCAACAATTAGAACTGGACATAGAACAAGAGACTGGTTCCAAAATGGGATCGGAGTACATCAAGGCTGTATATTGTCACCCTGCTTATTTAATTTATATGCAGAGTACATCATGTGAAATGCCAGGCTGGGTGAACCACAAGCTGGGATCAAGTGTGCCAAGAAAAATATCAATAACCACAGACCTGCAGTTGACACCACCTTTATGGTACAAAGCAAAGAGGAACTCAAGAGCCTCTTTATATAAGTAAAAGAGGAGAGTGAAAAATCTGGCTTAAAACTCAACATTCAGAAATCTAAGATTATGGCATCCAATCCCATCACTTCATAGCAAATAGAAGTGGAAACAGTGAAAGACTTTGTTTCCTTGGGCTTCAAAAAATCACAGGTGCAGCTGATGATTGCAGCCATTAAGTTAAAAACACTTGCTCCTTGGAAGAAAAGCTATGACAAACATAGACAGCATATTCAAAAGTATAGACATCACTTTCCTGACCAAGGTACATATAGTCATGGCTATGGCTTTTCCAGTAGCCAGGTATGGTTGTGAGAGTTAAATCAGAAAGAAGGCTGAGTGCCAAAGAACTGATGTTTTTGAACTGTGATACTGGAGAAGACTCTTGAGAGTTCCTCAGACTGCAAGGAGATCAAACCAGTTAATCCTCAAGGAAATGCCATAGAATGTTCCAACTACTACACAATCATACTCATTTCACATGCTAGCAAAATCATGCTCAAAATCCTTCAACAGTGCGTGAAATGAGAACTTCCAGATGTACAGCTGGATTTAGAAAAGGCAGAGGAGTTAGTGATCAAATTGCCAACATCTGCCGGATAATAGAAAAAGCAAAAGAATTCTAGGAAAACATCTGCTTCTACTTCACTGACTATGTGACTACAGTCTTTGCCTGTGTGGATCACAACAAACTGTGGAAAATTCTGAAAGAGATGGAAAATACCAGACCACCTTACCTGTCTCCTGAGAAACCTGTATGCAAGTCAAGAAGCAACAATTAGAACTGGACATAGAACAAGAGACTGGTTCCAAAATGGGATCGGAGTACATCAAGGCTGTATATTGTCACCCTGCTTATTTAATTTATATGCAGAGTACATCATGTGAAATGCCAGGCTGGGTGAACCACAAGCTGGGATCAAGTGTGCCAAGAAAAATATCAATAACCACAGACCTGCAGTTGACACCACCTTTATGGTACAAAGCAAAGAGGAACTCAAGAGCCTCTTTATATAAGTAAAAGAGGAGAGTGAAAAATCTGGCTTAAAACTCAACATTCAGAAATCTAAGATTATGGCATCCAATCCCATCACTTCATAGCAAATAGAAGTGGAAACAGTGAAAGACTTTGTTTCCTTGGGCTTCAAAAAATCACAGGTGCAGCTGATGATTGCAGCCATTAAGTTAAAAAACACTTGCTCCTTGGAAGAAAAGCTATGACAAACATAGACAGCATATTCAAAAGTATAGACATCACTTTCCTGACCAAGGTACATATAGTCATGGCTATGGCTTTTCCAGTAGCCAGGTATGGTTGTGAGAGTTAAATCAGAAAGAAGGCTGAGTGCCAAAGAACTGATGTTTTTGAACTGTGATACTGGAGAAGACTCTTGAGAGTTCCTCAGACTGCAAGGAGATCAAACCAGTTAATCCTCAAGGAAATCAACCCTGAATATTCACTGGAAGGTCTATGCAGAATCTGAAGGTCCAGTACTTTGGCCACCTGGTGTGAAGAGACGACTCATTGGAAAAGTCACTGATGCTGGGAAAGACAGAAGGTAGAAGAAGGGGACAATAGAAGATGAGATGGTTGGATGGCATTACACTCAATGGACATGAGTTTGAGCAATTTCCAGGAGATGGTGAAGGACAGGGAAGCCTGGTATGTGGTAGTCCATAGGGCTGCAAAGAGTTAGACATGATTGAGCGACTGAACACAAAAACAAAATGTAAGAAGAAAGGAAGGAAAGAAAGAAGGAAAGAAGGAAGAGACAAAGAGGGAAGAAGGAAAAAAGAAAAAAGAGACATGGAAGCAAGGAAAGGAAAGAAGGAAAGAGGGGAGGGGAATAGGATGAGATGGGGAAGGAAGGAGGGAAAGGAAACAGACTAGGAATCACTAATGCTTATTGAGCCCTTTATCAGAAAGTGTGAGTCTCTGCAATATAAACCTTTATTCAAATCAGAGGTTTCATCTTTACTTGGGTTCAGAAGTGGGTAAACTTTTTCCCTAAAGGCCCGGATGGTAAATAATTTGTTTGGCAGGCCATATGGTAATGCAACTACTGAACTCTGCCATTGTAGTGTGAAAGCAGCCACAATTTGTAAACAAATGTGTGAGGCTGTCTTCTAATAAAACTTTATTGATGGACACAGAATTTGAATGCATTCTGAAGCATTCTCAAGTATTCTCCTTCTGATTTCTTTTTTTTTTTTTTTTGTCAAATGAAAGTTTTTTTTTTTTTCTTTTTGGCCACTTCTATTGGTCTTTCATTTATTTATCTTTGTTCTTTGGCTTGTGTGGGCCTCCCATTGCAGTGGCCTCTCTCGCTGCAGAGCACCAGATCTGGGCGCATGTGCTCCAGAGCTCCGGCTTGGTAGTTGGACACATCGGTCCAGCTGCACCACAGCACATGAGATCTTCCCAGGCAAGGGCTCCAACCCGCGCCTATGTAACTGTGATACTGGAGAAGACTACCTTGAGAGGGTTTTCCTCAGACTGCAAGGAGATCAAACCAGTTAATCCTCAAGGAAATCAACCCTGAATATTCACTGGAAGGTCTATGCAGAATCTGAAGGTCCAGTACTTTGGCCACCTGGTGTGAAGAGACGACTCATTGGAAAAGTCACTGATGCTGGGAAAGACAGAAGGTAGAAGAAGGGGACAATAGAAGATGAGATGGTTGGATGGCATTACACTCAATGGACATGAGTTTGAGCAATTTCCAGGAGATGGTGAAGGACAGGGAAGCCTGGTATGTGGTAGTCCATAGGGCTGCAAAGAGTTAGACATGATTGAGCGACTGAACACAAAAACAAAATGTAAGAAGAAAGGAAGGAAAGAAAGAAGGAAAGAAGGAAGAGACAAAGAGGGAAGAAGGAAAAAAGAAAAAAGAGACATGGAAGCAAGGAAAGGAAAGAAGGAAAGAGGGGAGGGGAATAGGATGAGATGGGGAAGGAAGGAGGGAAAGGAAACAGACTAGGAATCACTAATGCTTATTGAGCCCTTTATCAGAAAGTGTGAGTCTCTGCAATATAAACCTTTATTCAAATCAGAGGTTTCATCTTTACTTGGGTTCAGAAGTGGGTAAACTTTTTCCCTAAAGGCCCGGATGGTAAATAATTTGTTTGGCAGGCCATATGGTAATGCAACTACTGAACTCTGCCATTGTAGTGTGAAAGCAGCCACAATTTGTAAACAAATGTGTGAGGCTGTCTTCTAATAAAACTTTATTGATGGACACAGAATTTGAATGCATTCTGAAGCATTCTCAAGTATTCTCCTTCTGATTTCTTTTTTTTTTTTTTTTGTCAAATGAAAGTTGTTTTTTCTTCCTTTTCTTTTTGGCCACTTCTATTGGTCTTTCATTTATTTATCTTTGTTCTTTGGCTTGTGTGGGCCTCCCATTGCAGTGGCCTCTCTCGCTGCAGAGCACCAGATCTGGGCGCATGTGCTCCAGAGCTCCGGCTTGGTAGTTGGACACATCGGTCCAGCTGCACCACAGCACATGAGATCTTCCCAGGCCAGGGCTCCAACCCGCGCCCCTTGCACAGCAAGGCAGTATCCTTACCCACTGAACCACCAGGGAAGCCCTCCTTCTGATTTTTTTCCAGTCCTTTGATAATATAAAGGCCAATTATATAGCAGGACATATGACCATAAAACATCAGAACAGATTTAACCTCTTAAACACAACTGCCACCTCTTTTCTATGCTGTATCAACTGCTGGAATTAAGGCATTTTTAGGATGGAAAGTGGCTATCTTTCCAGAGGCTTATTTGCATAAGATATTGAACAGCTTTATCATGAGGAATTTCTTCCAAAGTAAAGAAAAAAGAATTGGACAGACAAACTTGTCTAAGGGTAGAGTGGGAATTGATTTCAACACATATTTTTTTGATATATTAATATGTTCACAAGGCTTTGCCTCACAGGTTAACCTCTATGACCAGTGTGTGAAATTCTCAGGAAGGGTTGAAGTTTAAATGAGTCTTTTTTTCCCCTCTCTAAGAACGCTAAGATATCAGTGCAGAAGCGGTCCTGTTTTGCTGCCTAGGAGTTTACACAAATAAGTGAGATCAGCATTCCCGTCCACTTCCCACTACATTTGCCATTTTAGGAACTCTTAGTCATGTTCAACTTTTTGTGGCCCCATGGACTATAGCCTACCAGGCTCCTCTGTCCACAGAGTTCTCCAGGCAAGGGACTCTCAAATAGTTGTGACAATGGTATGGCACCACAAAACAGCAGCCCAGAGTGGGTAAGATTCAGAACAACAACAATAAAAGAAACGAACAAAGGACAGACCTCGCATACCTCCATAAATGACAGAAATGGCTATGTTGGCATACAGGCATGTGTGAGGACTCCCGAGAAAGGCCAGGCCTTCCCTGGAAGTTGAGGAAAGAGGCTGGTCCTGGGAATTGGCAATTATGGCATAAAAAGAGAAAAAAAAATAAGGCTATGATCAAAGTAATCCCAATTTTAACCCATGTGGCCTCCCATTGCAGTGGCCTCTCTCGCTGCAGAGCACCAGATCTGGGCGCATGTGCTCCAGAGCTCCGGCTTGGTAGTTGGACACATCGGTCCAGCTGCACCACAGCACATGAGATCTTCCCAGGCCAGGGCTCCAACCCGCGCCCCTTGCACAGCAAGGCAGTATCCTTACCCACTGAACCACCAGGGAAGCCCTCCTTCTGATTTTTTTCCAGTCCTTTGATAATATAAAGGCCAATTATATAGCAGGACATATGACCATAAAACATCAGAACAGATTTAACCTCTTAAACACAACTGCCACCTCTTTTCTATGCTGTATCAACTGCTGGAATTAAGGCATTTTTAGGATGGAAAGTGGCTATCTTTCCAGAGGCTTATTTGCATAAGATATTGAACAGCTTTATCATGAGGAATTTCTTCCAAAGTAAAGAAAAAAGAATTGGACAGACAAACTTGTCTAAGGGTAGAGTGGGAATTGATTTCAACACATATTTTTTTGATATATTAATATGTTCACAAGGCTTTGCCTCACAGGTTAACCTCTATGACCAGTGTGTGAAATTCTCAGGAAGGGTTGAAGTTTAAATGAGTCTTTTTTTCCCCTCTCTAAGAACGCTAAGATATCAGTGCAGAAGCGGTCCTGTTTTGCTGCCTAGGAGTTTACACAAATAAGTGAGATCAGCATTCCCGTCCACTTCCCACTACATTTGCCATTTTAGGAACTCTTAGTCATGTTCAACTTTTTGTGGCCCCATGGACTATAGCCTACCAGGCTCCTCTGTCCACAGAGTTCTCCAGGCAAGGGACTCTCAAATAGTTGTGACAATGGTATGGCACCACAAAACAGCAGCCCAGAGTGGGTAAGATTCAGAACAACAACAATAAAAGAAACGAACAAAGGACAGACCTCGCATACCTCCATAAATGACAGAAATGGCTATGTTGGCATACAGGCATGTGTGAGGACTCCCGAGAAAGGCCAGGCCTTCCCTGGAAGTTGAGGAAAGAGGCTGGTCCTGGGAATTGGCAATTATGGCATAAAAAGAGAAAAAAAAATAAGGCTATGATCAAAGTAATCCCAATTTTAACCCATTTGCCTAAAAAAATGTAGGATTTCTGAGTCAATTTAATCTCTACAATAATCATGAAAAGCCAATCCTCTTTGTGGCCCTAAGCTAATTCTCACAGAAAGTAAGCCTAACAAAAATGGCAGCAAGTCTGTAGGGAATGCATTCTACCTCTACCTTTTTTATCCATATCCCAACTCGGTATACAGTCTTCGCTGGGATTTTTATGTGTGGAACTGAATATATCTATTCTAAAAATATGCTTGAAGGTTTTTGTTTGTTTGTTTTCATTTTTCCCCCCTTAATCTAATCTTACTGAGAAGGTAACAATCTGAATAAATGTTTGAAGCCCCAATTACTCTGGCAAAAAAATTACTTTTAGGATTGATCTCAGTCTTCATACAAAAAATTTAAAGTATGAGTTGGTTAACTGAGAGCTTACAATTCAGTACTTCCTCAATAAAAAAGGAAAGTATTTCTAAACACATTAATGATTGCATTTTAGAGGTCATTTTGGAATTGATTTCCTTTGGATCAGTGTCTCACATTACCTAGCAGTACAGAATGAAATACTGCCATCTTTGAAGCTGTCGCTCATGAGTGGCTTTCATGAGCACAGCAAGAAGAAAAACTTCACAGAGCAATTTTTTTTTTAATTTATTGAAGCCATGGAAATAATTCAGAAATGTGTCATTGTTTTTCAATGCTATGGGTGGATCTATTGTCTTCAGTTCTACAAACAGATTTTAACAGAACCCCAGCCCCAGGCAAAGCTTTCTCATAGAGATGTGGTGAGAAGTTCCTATTGTGCCTGAGTCACCAATCAAAATTTCCATTCCTTTTTTGCTTTACAGCAATCTTTGCTATTGTTGCAGCAATGACATCTTTGCCCATCCCACTTGATTCTTAGTTTTCTTATAATTAAACTCAAAGCTTTAGATTCCAACAATGTAAAACAACAATGACAACAACAATTCCCTGAAAGCCAAGAAAATTCTTGAAGAATAAAATAATAACATGGGTTTGCAGCAAGTCCACTCTTACTACAGAGCCCATTCATGTTCATAGATTCTAGTCCAGTGGCCCTGAAGATCAATCAGTATTTTCTTTCCACCGAGGCCCACTGTGATGCCCTCAAACTCGCTGAAATTGTGGTTAACACATACAATCATGGGATTACAAACCACTTCATCCATAACAAAATTTCAATCAAAAAACACCTAACTTATTAAGTTGCATCTCCAGCTGACTTTGTATTCCATTTTCTTCCTGCATTCAGCTGGAAGCATTCACAAATAGCAAAGTATAATACTTCCCATGTTATGTGTTGCCAGGCAATCAGGGCAGAAATAATTAACACAGAAAGTGGACTGCCAGTATCCTGCTGAATGGCTCTGGAAAGAGTTCAAATATGACAAACATTCTTAGCTGTCCCTTCTGGGACACGTGCTCTGAAATAACAGTTTGAAAGGACAACTGCCAAATCTAGTTTCAAACAGTTTGACAGCACTACAGAATTTCATTCTAAAATCTGACTCAGTTTTTATTTAAAGGAGAATTCATCTATGCACACGATTTCTGTCTTTCTGTGCCCATTCCTAAAAGAACACTTCCCGCTCTCCTGCTGCCTCTGTTAAAGTCCAACTGCCTAATGAAGCTAATCCTGGGCACTAGATCTTTCTATAAATGTAGAATTCACACTGAATTCAAAGGGAAACCTGGGTCTGTGAAAAGCCTTGTGTCAGGCAAACCAAGGGGATCACAGATTTCTTTTTAATGCCCAATCTCACTTTTTATCTAACATTGTTCAAATAAAAACCAAGTTCGAAAGCCAATCAATTCAATAAGCCTTCCCACAGAGACAAGGTCAACCAGAAGTACCTACCACATGAAGCAATGTGATAGAAATCTAAATACATTCGAAGAATCCTAACTGAATGTATTGCAAGTCAGGTCAATAAAGATTTGTGTACCTGTGAGGTAGAAGGCCCCAAGTTAAGTGCTAGAAACTCTTATAAGGAGATAGCCAGCCTAGATGCTCACATAATTTTAATGGAAAAGACAGGGATGTATACAGTTTTGTCTGTGCAATATGGTAAATGCTAAAATAGGAATCTAGATGGGATGTAGCAGGCAGAGAAATGAGGAACACTTGAGTCAATTTCCTCTTGTAGATACTAGTGCTCAAACAGACCATTATGATTATCTGTACAATAAGTGAATAACAACTCACTTCTAAACCAGAACACCACTGATCAATCATCCTTACCTGTTTAAACACTTCAGCTTAGAAAACGTGAGTTCAAATTCTGGTTCAATTCATTCTTCATTTCATATTTACTGAAGTCATGTTATGACCTGACAATGAAAGCCCCTGAATTCATGGATAGACTTCAGGGATAGTAGATATTTGGTGTGAAAGACAACTATTTGGTAAATAGTCAAGAGTGCATTGGGAGTTACGCAAGAGGAAGTACAAACTTATGTTGCCCCATTCTCACTGTATATTTGGGCACGCCCCCTTACTTCTTTGGGCTTCAATTCCTCAGCCACAGCATGAAGAAACTGGAGAATTCCATCTCTGAAATCCATTCCAGACCTAAAGCAAGCCAGATACCTTGTGAGGAAATCTGATCTATTTGGAAATTACTGAGCTTTTCTAACAACTTGGTGTAGTTATAAGAATATGTACCTCTTGAGCCCAAAAGCTATAATTTAAAATTGTAACACCACTACTTACTGACAGGGATAATCTGTAACATCTCAGAGTTTCAATTTACCTGTAAAGTAGGAATAACAATAGACTGAGGTATGGCAAGATGATTTTTAAAAGAGATAATACTTATTAAAAAGAAGCATAGCGTAGTGGTGGCCCATAGGTACAAAATGCTGCTAGTTACTCTCATCTGCATTTCTTTCCAGCAGATAAAAATCTATCTACCTACCTATCTTTCCATCCATAACCTGTCTTTTTCTCTTGCCTTCTTTCTCATTGAAATTTGACATTTACTGAATTTATTGAATCCTGGCATTCATTGTATGCCTATTTATTTCTTGGACATTGTGCTAGGTGATGGAGAACAAAACAGTCAATTAGTCTCTGTCCTCATAAAAGAATTCCAATTTTTCTCTGTTTACCTTTTCTAAGGTAAAGACCTGTAGTCCTGACCTGCTTCTCTAGGGGGCTCCAGATCTTGAACTCTGAGTAACATCCCAAGTGACCTTTAGCCATTTGCAGAAGCTGTCTGTGGATGATTTGGCAGTGCTCCTACAGTTCTTCCCTTGAAGGGTTAAAATCCTTAAACTGACTTGAAAAAATATTAAGTCAGTCCCTGCCTTATGCAACCATAAATAAAACTTGGCTAGTTTTGCAATCTATAGAACATAACATTGAACCTAACCGAACAAAGTTCTCACTCTTAGAAAACTTCCATCATTCAAGTGTATCTCCTTTTGATAAGTGTAACTAAAATAGCCTGCCTCTCTGAGAAATTGGGGAAAAATGGTGTCCAAGTACTTCTACTTTTTAAGTCCTCACAGGGCTCACATCTTTTTCTCCAAAGTGTAAAGACAACTATTTGGTAAATAGTCAAGAGTGCATTGGGAGTTACGCAAGAGGAAGTACAAACTTATGTTGCCCCATTCTCACTGTATATTTGGGCACTCCCCCTGACTTATATGAGCTTCAATTCCTCAGCCACAGCATGAAGAAACTGGAGAATTCCATCTCTGAAATCCATTCCAGACCTAAAGCAAGCCAGATACCTTGTGAGGAAATCTGATCTATTTGGAAATTACTGAGCTTTTCTAACAACTTGGTGTAGTTATAAGAATATGTACCTCTTGAGCCCAAAAGCTATAATTTAAAATTGTAACACCACTACTTACTGACAGGGATAATCTGTAACATCTCAGAGTTTCAATTTACCTGTAAAGTAGGAATAACAATAGACTGAGGTATGGCAAGATGATTTTTAAAAGAGATAATACTTTTTAAAAAAGAAGCATAGCGTAGTGGTGGCCCATAGGTACAAAATGCTGCTAGTTACTCTCATCTGCATTTCTTTCCAGCAGATAAAAATCTATCTACCTACCTATCTTTCCATCCATAACCTGTCTTTTTCTCTTGCCTTCTTTCTCATTGAAATTTGACATTTACTGAATTTATTGAATCCTGGCATTCATTGTATGCCTATTTATTTCTTGGACATTGTGCTAGGTGATGGAGAACAAAACAGTCAATTAGTCTCTGTCCTCATAAAAGAATTCCAATTTTTCTCTGTTTACCTTTTCTAAGGTAAAGACCTGTAGTCCTGACCTGCTTCTCTAGGGGGCTCCAGATCTTGAACTCTGAGTAACATCCCAAGTGACCTTTAGCCATTTGCAGAAGCTGTCTGTGGATGATTTGGCAGTGCTCCTACAGTTCTTCCCTTGAAGGGTTAAAATCCTTAAACTGACTTGAAAAAATATTAAGTCAGTCCCTGCCTTATGCAACCATAAATAAAACTTGGCTAGTTTTTGCAATCTTTAGAACTTAACATTGAACCTAACCGAACAAAGTTCTCACTCTTAGAAAACTTCCATCATTCAAGTGTATCTCCTTTTGATAAGTGTAACTAAAATAGCCTGCCTCTCTGAGAAATTGGGGAAAAATGGTGTCCAAGTACTTCTAATTTTTAAGTCCTCACAGGGCTCACATCTTTTTTCTCATGTCCACCGTTGAAGTTTCTTTGTCTGGCGTCCCATTCCCTTAATTAGTTCCTACATGGACTAAATTATCCAGCACAACTATTTTCAGTTATGGCATTCCTAATTTCCTGAAAGAATACTACTGAAAATATTTGTCCTGGTGAGCTCTTTCAAGCTATTTCTAATTACTGAATAGATCTTTTTTTACCTGAGATTTAACAATTAGGAGTCACTCTTTCTGAAGTAGATTTAATTATGGGTGTTTTTCCTTGTTTTAGGATCACGAGAGTCTTCCTAGCTATCTGGAATCAATTATCATGTCACTGTAATGACTTGCCTTTTTTTTTATTGGTATATATTTTAAAAGAATACCTATGCTGGATAGGTTGACTGCCATTTGAGTCATTTTCTTCAGAAAGTGCTGTTTCCATTGCTTGTGGATTAATAGACAGAGTTGCTTCTTCATACCCCTGTGGACCAGACAATCAGTGAGCTACTCTGGTCAATGAGCCCTAATGAAGTGTGATCAGTAAATTCTCTTATCACCATGGTAACTGGTATGCTCCTTAGACAGTGCCCTACCTTGGTACCTTGGGGAGAGAGCTTGATGGCACATCACTATGATCTCCCTCTACATTAACCTTGTTGTTTGAATCACAGTCTTTGGGGACTCTGTTTAAGCAATTACAAATCCATAAAACTGAAAATATATCTGAAAATATATCATAAAAGGGTTTATCAGATATTTAATGAAGTCAATATAAGTGATGTCCAAATTCATTATTTTAACAATATCTTACAAAAGGAAAAAAGTGCTCTAGCTAAATTATTCTTTAAAACCCCAAGCTCGATCTTGGTGTTCCTAAGAGCTCATAGAACATTTGCTTAATTTCTATCAGAGTTTTCAGTTTCTGGTTTAATCTTGACATAAGACAGGCTTTTCTTGATTTAATTTAAACCTTTTCTTTCTCTGTTTTCCCTGAAATAATCAATATAGTTAGCTCATTTTCCAATTTTGTATAGAAGCTGGTTTTCCATGTCAGTTTCCATGTCAGTGGATATGTTTGTGTGATATAACCCAATTAAATTTCTCCTGAAACAATCTTAGCTATTAGAATTCTCCATTCCAAACCCTCAGAACCTCAATCATTTGCAAAAGAATTTAGTAGGTTAGTTATAGGTTGTTTGCCCGTTTATATGGGGGAGGGCACTCATTGGCTTTTAATCTAATAAGGTTTATGCCTCCAATCCTTGTTTCTCAAATGATTAGCAGCTTCCCCAAACCATATCTGTTTCTAAGACAGTGACCTTATCCAGACTCTTTCTTAAAGGCATATCTCTGCTGGATGATAAACACCCCACAGGTCTCAGGAGTTCACATTTTGTATGTATGATAATGTAGGAAGTGATATACCTTGCCAAGACTAATGGCTTATCTACTATAAACCATAGATGGGCACTGGCAGGTTTTCAACTTTCCACTCAACATTTTCACAATTTAAGACAGACTCTCAGCATCATTTGAATGCACTTTTTGCAGTTTACTTTTTCATTATGCAGTGCCATGTGATTTCGTGTCACAGTCAAAGCAAATAACGGAACTTTTGCATTATTATTAGCCACAGGCATAACTAAAATGTTCTAGGACTTTACCTGCGTATGGTGGATCCACAGGAGATTACAGTACATTGCAAAATGGGTTGGTTCATATTCCTAAATTTAGCCACCATCACAGATATTTCTATCGGTCTAGGAGAGTTGATGGATGCTTGGCATCAGTCCTCTTGATGTTCTTAATCTGTGGCAACTCTTGCCCTAACTCTCCCTATCTGTCTCTAGTGTCCTCTGTGAGACATGTTTTTCTGCAACATTTGTAACCAAGTGCTTCCCAACACTTCAAAAACAAACAAACAAATAAATCCCTGTAGTACTCTTCTAGTAACAAACAACATCGTGTTATCTTCATTCCTGGCCCCAGGTCTGCAAAGGGATGTTTCACATTTAACTGACAGATGAGGGGTCAGCTCTTCAGAAAGGAAAGAAAACCACCTAATCTTGTTCATCACTCTAAATTCTGATGTCCTGAAAGCTTCTGCACAAGAACAACTCTCAAAACATCCTTATTGACTCCATGCATATCAATGCACCTGAGAGGGTGGTACCAGCCCAGAGGATCGTTTCTATTTTATTCTATGTTCTGCCAGAATGCTGTACTTAAATGGAAAGTGCTCTTCAGCAAAAAGGAGCACTGGAGAAGATGGAAAAAGGGAAATCAGTCTACCTGTTCTTCCTTTGCTACTTTCTCCCCAGTCAAGAGGCAACAGCTTCCTTCCAAAAATATCAAAGGGATTGTGAAGCTGTTGTCTGCTCTGAAAATAAGGGTCACAGCTGGAACCATTACCCAGATATCTCTTATGACTGAATCACTGTTTAATGCAGGTCTGTTTCCCTGCTACTAATGAATCCTGGTTTTAGAATTGCAGAAATCCATCCAACAGAAGAGAGGACTGCACTAATGTGTTATTTGTCCATGAGTGAATCACCTTCGATAGAGTCTAAATTCTGTAATTTTGTATGATGGATGCTTGAGTGTTTTGTGAGAGGGACCTGAAAATCAGGATCCAATTTGGAAACATTGGTAAGGAGCCTGCAAATGACTATTGTGTTACTAAGCACACATTTGTATACTTTAAAGCAATCTCAGTTACAAAGGATGCTATATGTAGGATAAAGTGATAACTGGCAAAACGACAACCCCAAGCCTTCATTCATTCAGGATTACATTAGATAACCAAAATTGTTTGTTTTCCAGAATAAGGCTGTAGAGATTTCTATGAAATGTACCTTAGTGAAGCAGGGTAATTTTCTCACCATCAAAGCAGCTGTGGTACTGATGCCTTTGTTTTCTGAATAGAGGATCAAAAATCATGTATCTTGGAATGATTTGAGACTACTTTTCTTCAAGGCAGATTCCTTTGTTCTCTGAAAACTACTGAAATCAAGGTTAGCCAAGTCAAATGGCAACCAGACAGGTATTGTAAATGAGTGTAAATAATAAAGAGAAGATACTCCAGTAAAATTATCACATCTAACCTCTCAGGGTATATTTAAGAAAACAGATGAAAAGGCCACCTAAGCCCTAATAAACATACCTGCAGGCCACATCTCAGGGCTGCTGCTAGCCTCCTGGGAGTCTTCCTACATCACAAGGAAGGCCTTGTGCTACTCCTGATACACTTATTTGCAACTTCTAAATTGCATTCATTCCTATTTCCTTCTTCTGAACCAGAGATACTCCTTAAAAGGCAGGTTATACTCATTCATTCACACCTGTTAAGCACTAGTCCTACAATATTCCTATTTCTATAAAATTGTCTTGGGAAAATAGTAAAAATGGTAACTAAATAGAACTATTTTTAACTAATCTATAACTTTGGCTCACTTATTCTCAAACATGAACTTCCTCATTATGTGGGTATGCAACAGCTCTAATCCATGATAGATTCAGATGTCTAGATTTACCTTATCCAAAAAATACAAATAATTACTACACATAAAGCAGTTTCCTAGCAATGTTGGTTTCAGATACTAAATTGAAATTTCAGCAGCTATTAGTATCCTTTGTGATAGATAACAAGTCAATGATTCCAAATTTTGTATGATGGATGCTTGAGTGTTTTGTGAGAGGGACCTGAAAATCAGGATCCAATTTGGAAACATTGGTAAGGAGCCTGCAAATGACTATTGTGTTACTAAGCACACATTTGTATACTTTAAAGCAATCTCAGTTACAAAGGATGCTATATGTAGGATAAAGTGATAACTGGCAAAACGACAACCCCAAGCCTTCATTCATTCAGGATTACATTAGATAACCAAAATTGTTTGTTTTCCAGAATAAGGCTGTAGAGATTTCTATGAAATGTACCTTAGTGAAGCAGGGTAATTTTCTCACCATCAAAGCAGCTGTGGTACTGATGCCTTTGTTTTCTGAATAGAGGATCAAAAATCATGTATCTTGGAATGATTTGAGACTACTTTTCTTCAAGGCAGATTCCTTTGTTCTCTGAAAACTACTGAAATCAAGGTTAGCCAAGTCAAATGGCAACCAGACAGGTATTGTAAATGAGTGTAAATAATAAAGAGAAGATACTCCAGTAAAATTATCACATCTAACCTCTCAGGGTATATTTAAGAAAACAGATGAAAAGGCCACCTAAGCCCTAATAAACATACCTGCAGGCCACATCTCAGGGCTGCTGCTAGCCTCCTGGGAGTCTTCCTACATCACAAGGAAGGCCTTGTGCTACTCCCTGATACACTTATTTGCAACTTCTAAATTGCATTCATTCCTATTTCCTTCTTCTGAACCAGAGATACTCCTTAAAAGGCAGGTTATACTCATTCATTCACACCTGTTAAGCACTAGTCCTACAATATTCCTATTTCTATAAAATTGTCTTGGGAAAATAGTAAAAATGGTAACTAAATAGAACTATTTTTAACTAATCTATAACTTTGGCTCACTTATTCTCAAACATGAACTTCCTCATTATGTGGGTATGCAACAGCTCTAATCCATGATAGATTCAGATGTCTAGATTTACCTTATCCAAAAAATACAAATAATTACTACACATAAAGCAGTTTCCTAGCAATGTTGGTTTCAGATACTAAATTGAAATTTCAGCAGCTATTAGTATCCTTTGTGATAGTAATAACAAGTCAATGATTCCCTTCCAAATATTTTTTTAAAGCTGAAAGAGTGAGGACTGTGTTAATGTACCACATAATTTGCATATTTCACAGATTTTTTTAACTAGTTATTGTAGCTATTGAATGCTTACATAAATACAGAGAAGGAATATACTCTAGGAATATAGTTATTTGATTTCACAAATAATGTAAGATTCAAATACTGTTTTTCTATTTCAAAGTTAAGCCTCTTAGAAAATAGTTAAAAATAATGAAATGGTTCAGATGGCAGGATGAATTTTTAAGAAATAAGTGAATCTACCATAAATATTCATAATCATGTTAGCTTCACTTTTTAAACAATTTCTAAGATGTTAGCTTGCTACAGTGTAACTGCTGGTCAAATCAGAGGCATAAAGGTTAGGTTATACTTCCTTCATTAATGATTTGGCTCAATGCACACAGCAGTATAATGCATTTTATGAGTGAGGGAAATGATATTGGTTTGAGAGGTCTCATGTAACAGTCATATCCTGTCCAAATATAATTTTGAAAACAATCAGAGCCATTATGGCTCATACAGAAAGAAAGATAAAGACAGATAGCTGTATATGGGTTTTTAATAAGTAATTCACCCTGGGTCTTGAAACATCAGATTGCCAAGTAATGTTATTAATGTATAAGCATGTCAGTAAAATCATGTATTCTTTCCATTGGTTTGCTTTAGATATGTTTCCAATGCAAATATTGTGTAAATGTATTGAATCCAAGAAATGCAAATGAAGAAAGTAATTCATCTTTCAAGAATTTTACTTGATTATTTCACTTGCCAAGAAGCATTTCTCTGGCAACAGTCTACTGACTATTTATAGCTAACATTTTCCATTGGTTAAATTATGCATCTTTTGCTGAATATTGGATATTAATTGTTTTAACATTATTGATCACCTCTCAGTCTTTGAGGTTAGTATCCTGTGAAACTTCTTGAGTCTTCCATAATGAAAATGTGCAGTAAGAGATTATTGATATTGTTGAACTGTGTGTGTGTATGTGTGTGTGTTTTGTAAGGAGGACTGTATGTGTTCACAAATGAGAACCTAAAGCAAAGACAAAAATAAAATGTCTTAGAACCAGAAGGTCTGACCATCAATCATGTTGTTGGAGCAGACTTTCCATCTGGTCTGTTCTCCTCTCTTCATGCTCCCCAAGACAGAGTGGGTATCTGGAATACTGGTTGCCTCATCTTAACACCACTGTTCCAATTTGGAACCTTAATATGGGCATAATAACCCTCATATTTAGCATATACATACTTGACATCTACTCTGATAATCACCTTCAAACAGAACAATGACATAGATTAGTTCTCAACATTATTTTACCCACACCTGTCTCTCTTATGAAATGCAGGCACCTTTGAAGACTTCTCTGTGTCATATTTGTCTTTGATACTTTGCTTCTACCCTGCCTCCACTCAATCCCATCTTTTCTATAGACTTAGTAATCAATCAAGTGATGTTTTTGGAGTGTTTATTATGCAGCCGGGCTTCCCAGGAGGTGCTAGTAAGTAAAGAATCCACCTGCCAAAGAAGGAAATGCAAGGGACATGGGTTCAATCCCTGGGTCTGGAAGATCCCCTAGAATAGGAACTGACACCCCACTCCAGTATCTTGCACAGAAATTTCCATGCGTAGAGAAGCAGGTTATAGTCCAGGGGGCCTCAATGAGTTCAATATGACTGAGTAATTGAACATACACATTAGGTAGCCAGGTACTGTTCTAAGGACTTTATATTATTATTTCACTGAATACTTACAATCAGCTATGAAATAAGTTATTATTTGTATTCACATTTTACAGATGAAGATACTGATACACTGATTATAGCCCTACAGTTAGCAAATAACAGAGACAAGAATTGAAAATTTGAGTCCAGCAGCTTCATTCTTGGCTGGTAAATCTCACAGTACTCACAACATTCTAAATATTGTTTAAATAAATAAACAATAATGATAATAATGGCTAAGCTTTAAGTATTTTATATATGCCTAGGACAGTTCAAGAAAATGTTTCTAAAAATTTATACAAGTCAGACTTCCCTGGTAGTACAATTCAGGGGACACAGGTTTGATCCCTGTTCTGGGAGTACTCCAGATGCTGGGGAGCAAGTAAGCCCATAAGCCACAGGTGTTGAGCTGCACTCTGAAGCCTGCGACCCACAGCCAATGAACTCGTGTGCTCTAATTACTGAAACCAAGAGCCACAATGGGAGAGGCTGCCGGCACTGACTGCCATGAGGAGTGGCTCCCGCTCATCACAACTGGAGCAACACCATGAGCCCGACAGCAAAAGCCCAGCTTAGCCAAAAATAAAAATATAAATTTTTAATTAAAAAGAATTTTTAAAAGTAATATTAAAAAACAGTTACAGAGATCTGCTCAGGTGTGGGATGGTCTTGGTTCAAATCCCAGCTCCACCTCTCACCAAAACTGTGACCTTGGCTAGTGCTACTCCTATCCCATTTTGCAGAAGAGGAAAATATGAAATCCAAGTTAAATAACAATTATCTAATCAAGATCAAAGGTTTGCATTATTTTATAATCATCTAACTGCGATTTTTCACCTAGAACTGAACTTCTCTCCTGATGCGAAATTCGTAAGTGCTAGAAGTGGCATGCACCATCTTTTAGGTAGTAGAAACTTTTTGGGAAAGGGTTTCCCACTTTATTGAGCAGAAATCCTTTACCTCTGGCTTCTTTCCATTTGTTCTAGTTCTATTCTATGAGGTAATGACCGAGTTTCATATGGTGGGAATGTAAATCCTAGAACTCTCAGCCTAGCTTCACTAGATTTCACATTCTATCAAAAACATAGCCAAATTAACACAACTTATTTTCTCCTTCATGATTCTTTAAGTATTTGATAGCTGCCCCCATAGATGCTTATCCTTATCAAATAAATATCCCATCTCTTTAACCATATTTATTTGGAAGACTGACTAGCTCAGTGCATTCTATAATTATTTTGTATTTATTAACCTTTGAATGACTTCTCTTTGGGTTTTCTGGCCCTGAAATTCCCCAAATTGAGTACTCCTTGCATCCAGCTACTGGCCACTATATTTTGCAACTGGTAAAGGAGTAAAGAAAAGATATACCCAATTGAATGTAAAGTTCCAAAGAATAACAAGAAAAGATAAGGAAGCCTTCTTAAGTGACCAATGCAAAGAAATACAGGAAAACAACTCAATGGGAAAGACTAGAGATCTCTACAAGAAAATTAGAGATACCAAGGCAATATTTCATGCAAAGATGGGCACCATAAAGGACAGAGCCACAATGGGAGAGGCTGCCGGCACTGACTGCCATGAGGAGTGGCTCCCGCTCATCACAACTGGAGCAACACCATGAGCCCGACAGCAAAAGCCCAGCTTAGCCAAAAATAAAAATATAAATTTTTAATTAAAAAGAATTTTTAAAAGTAATATTAAAAAACAGTTACAGAGATCTGCTCAGGTGTGGGATGGTCTTGGTTCAAATCCCAGCTCCACCTCTCACCAAAACTGTGACCTTGGCTAGTGCTACTCCTATCCCATTTTGCAGAAGAGGAAAATATGAAATCCAAGTTAAATAACAATTATCTAATCAAGATCAAAGGTTTGCATTATTTTATAATCATCTAACTGCGATTTTTCACCTAGAACTGAACTTCTCTCCTGATGCGAAATTCGTAAGTGCTAGAAGTGGCATGCACCATCTTTTAGGTAGTAGAAACTTTTGGAAGGTTCCTACTTTATTGAGCAGAAATCCTTTACCTCTGGCTTCTTTCCATTTGTTCTAGTTCTATTCTATGAGGTAATGACCGAGTTTCATATGGTGGGAATGTAAATCCTAGAACTCTCAGCCTAGCTTCACTAGATTTCACATTCTATCAAAAACATAGCCAAATTAACACAACTTATTTTCTCCTTCATGATTCTTTAAGTATTTGATAGCTGCCCCCATAGATGCTTATCCTTATCAAATAAATATCCCATCTCTTTAACCATATTTATTTGGAAGACTGACTAGCTCAGTGCATTCTATAATTATTTTGTATTTATTAACCTTTGAATGACTTCTCTTTGGGTTTTCTGGCCCTGAAATTCCCCAAATTGAGTACTCCTTGCATCCAGCTACTGGCCACTATATTTTGCAACTGGTAAAGGAGTAAAGAAAAGATATACCCAATTGAATGTAAAGTTCCAAAGAATAACAAGAAAAGATAAGGAAGCCTTCTTAAGTGACCAATGCAAAGAAATACAGGAAAACAACTCAATGGGAAAGACTAGAGATCTCTACAAGAAAATTAGAGATACCAAGGCAATATTTCATGCAAAGATGGGCACTATAAAGGACAGAAATGGTATGGACCTAACAGAAGCAGAAGATATTAGGAAGAGGTGGCAAGAATATCCAAAAGAAATAAACAAAAAAGATCTTAATGACCCAGATGACCATTACAGTCTGATCATTCAGCCAGACATAGACATCCTGAAGTGCAAAGTCAAGTGAGCCTTAGGAAGCATTACTATGAGCAAAGCTACCAGAGGTGATGGAATTCCAGCTGAGCTATTTCAAATCCTACAAGATGCTGCTGCTAAAGTGCTACACTCAATATGCCAGCAAATTTGGAAAAGTTAGCAGTGGCCACAGGAATGGAAAAGGTCAGTTTTCATTCCAATCCCAAAGAAGAGCAATGTCAAAGAATGTCCAAACTACCACACAGTTGTACCCATTTCACATGCTAGAAAGGTCATGCTCAAATTCTTTCAAGCTAGGCTTTAACAGTATGTGAACTGAGAACTTCCAGGTGTATAGGCTGGACATAGAAAAGGCAGAGGAACCAGAGATCAAGTTGCCAACATCCACTGGATCACAGAAAAAGCAAGGGATTTCCAGAAAAACACCTACTTCTGTTTCATTGACTATGCTAAAAAGTCTTTGTCTGTGGGGATCACAACAAACTGTGAAAAATTCTGAAAGAGATGGGAATACCAGGCCACCTCATCTGTCTCCTGAGAAACCTGTATGTAGGTCAAGAAGCAACAGTTAGAAGCAGACATGGAACACATGGAACAGACTTGTTCCAAATTGGGAAGGTAGTACATCAAGACTGCATACTGTCACCCTACCTATTTAACTTATATGCATAGTACATCATGTGAAATGATAGACTGGATGATGCTCAAGTTGGAATCAAGATTTCTGGGGAAATACCAATAACCTCTGATATGTAGATGACATCATCCTTACGGTAGAAAGCAAAGATAAAAAAAACCCAAATAACAAGAAAAGATAAGGAAGCCTTCTTAAGTGACCAATGCAAAGAAATACAGGAAAACAACTCAATGGGAAAGACTAGAGATCTCTACAAGAAAATTAGAGATACCAAGGCAATATTTCATGCAAAGATGGGCACTATAAAGGACAGAAATGGTATGGACCTAACAGAAGCAGAAGATATTAGGAAGAGGTGGCAAGAATATCCAAAAGAAATAAACAAAAAAGATCTTAATGACCCAGATGACCATTACAGTCTGATCATTCAGCCAGACATAGACATCCTGAAGTGCAAAGTCAAGTGAGCCTTAGGAAGCATTACTATGAGCAAAGCTACCAGAGGTGATGGAATTCCAGCTGAGCTATTTCAAATCCTACAAGATGCTGCTGCTAAAGTGCTACACTCAATATGCCAGCAAATTTGGAAAAGTTAGCAGTGGCCACAGGAATGGAAAAGGTCAGTTTTCATTCCAATCCCAAAGAAGAGCAATGTCAAAGAATGTCCAAACTACCACACAGTTGTACCCATTTCACATGCTAGAAAGGTCATGCTCAAATTCTTTCAAGCTAGGCTTTAACAGTATGTGAACTGAGAACTTCCAGGTGTATAGGCTGGACATAGAAAAGGCAGAGGAACCAGAGATCAAGTTGCCAACATCCACTGGATCACAGAAAAAGCAAGGGATTTCCAGAAAAACACCTACTTCTGTTTCATTGACTATGCTAAAAAGTCTTTGTCTGTGGGGATCACAACAAACTGTGAAAAATTCTGAAAGAGATGGGAATACCAGGCCACCTCATCTGTCTCCTGAGAAACCTGTATGTAGGTCAAGAAGCAACAGTTAGAAGCAGACATGGAACACATGGAACAGACTTGTTCCAAATTGGGAAGGTAGTACATCAAGACTGCATACTGTCACCCTACCTATTTAACTTATATGCATAGTACATCATGTGAAATGATAGACTGGATGATGCTCAAGTTGGAATCAAGATTTCTGGGGAAATACCAATAACCTCTGATATGTAGATGACATCATCCTTACGGTAGAAAGCAAAGAGGAACTAAACAGCCTCTTGATGTAGGTGAAAGAGGAGAGTGAAAAAGGTGGCTTAAAACTCAGATTCAAAAAAGAAAGATCATGTCATTTGGACCCATTACTTCATGGAAAATAGATGGGAGAAAATGGAAACAGTGACAGACTTTATTTTCTTGGGCTCCAAAATCTCTGTGGATGGTGACTTCAGCCATGAAATTAAGACACTTGCTCCTTGGAAGAAAAGCTATGAGAAACCTAGATAGCATATTAAAAAGCAGAGACATCACTTTGCCAACAAAGGTCTGTATAGTCAAAGCTATGGTTTTTCCAGAAATCATGTACAGATGTGAGAACTGGACCATACAGAAGGCTGAATGCTGAAAAATTGATGCCTTTCAACTGTGGTATTGGAGAAGACTCTTGAGAGTCTCTTGGACTGCAAAGAGATCAAATGGGGCAATCTTAAAGGAAATCAGCCCTAAATATTCATTGGAAGGCCTGATACTGAAGCTGAAGCTCCAAAACTTTGGCTATCTTATGCAAAGAGCTAACTCGCTGGAAGAAAACCTGACACTGAGTGTAGGAGGAGAAGGGGGAGACAGAGGATGAGAAGGCTGGATGGCATCATCAATTCAATGGCATGAGTTTGAAGAAACTCCAGGATATAGTGAAGGATAGGAAAGCTTGGCATGCATGGGGTTATAATGACTTGGACATAACTGAGCAACTGAACAACAACAATTATCTAAATTCTCTCATTTGATCTGTTACTGACTGGGGTCTAGACTAAAAAATGATTTTCACAATGGTAAAAAGTAGGGACTCTCATATTGTTGTTGCTAAGTCTTTGCATTTGCTAAGTCTTTGCAACCCCACATACTGCAGGACTCCAGGCTCCCCATCCTTCACTATCTCCCAGAATTTGCTCAAACTCATGTCCACTGAGTCAGTGATGCCATCCAACCATCTCAGTCTGTTGCCCTTTCTCTTCCTTCCCTCAGTCTTTCCCAGCATCAGGTTATTCTCCAATGAATCAGTTCTTTGTATCAGATGGCATCAGTTTTGGTCAGCAAAGTGATGTCTCTGTCTAGATTTGTCATACCTTTTCTTCCAAGGAGCAAGTGTCTGAATTTCATGGCTGAAGTCACTGTCGACAGTGATTCTGGAGCCCCCAAAATAAAATCTGTCTGTCATTTGGACCCATTACTTCATGGAAAATAGATGGGAGAAAATGGAAACAGTGACAGACTTTATTTTCTTGGGCTCCAAAATCTCTGTGGATGGTGACTTCAGCCATGAAATTAAGACACTTGCTCCTTGGAAGAAAAGCTATGAGAAACCTAGATAGCATATTAAAAAGCAGAGACATCACTTTGCCAACAAAGGTCTGTATAGTCAAAGCTATGGTTTTTCCAGAAATCATGTACAGATGTGAGAACTGGACCATACAGAAGGCTGAATGCTGAAAAATTGATGCCTTTCAACTGTGGTATTGGAGAAGACTCTTGAGAGTCTCTTGGACTGCAAAGAGATCAAATGGGGCAATCTTAAAGGAAATCAGCCCTAAATATTCATTGGAAGGCCTGATACTGAAGCTGAAGCTCCAAAACTTTGGCTATCTTATGCAAAGAGCTAACTCGCTGGAAGAAAACCTGACACTGAGTGTAGGAGGAGAAGGGGGAGACAGAGGATGAGAAGGCTGGATGGCATCATCAATTCAATGGCATGAGTTTGAAGAAACTCCAGGATATAGTGAAGGATAGGAAAGCTTGGCATGCATGGGGTTATAATGACTTGGACATAACTGAGCAACTGAACAACAACAATTATCTAAATTCTCTCATTTGATCTGTTACTGACTGGGGTCTAGACTAAAAAATGATTTTCACAATGGTAAAAAGTAGGGACTCTCATATTGTTGTTGCTAAGTCTTTGCATTTGCTAAGTCTTTGCAACCCCACATACTGCAGGACTCCAGGCTCCCCATCCTTCACTATCTCCCAGAATTTGCTCAAACTCATGTCCACTGAGTCAGTGATGCCATCCAACCATCTCAGTCTGTTGCCCTTTCTCTTCCTTCCCTCAGTCTTTCCCAGCATCAGGTTATTCTCCAATGAATCAGTTCTTTGTATCAGATGGCATCAGTTTTTGGTCAGCAAAGTGATGTCTCTGTCTAGATTTGTCATACCTTTTCTTCCAAGGAGCAAGTGTCTGAATTTCATGGCTGAAGTCACTGTCGACAGTGATTCTGGAGCCCCCCAAAATAAAATCTGTCTGTCCACTTTTTCAGTCCACTTTTTCCCCATCTATTTGCCATGAAGTGCTGGGACTGGATGCCATATATTAGTTTTTTGAATGTTGAATTTTAAGACAACTTTTTCTCTCCCTCTCTTTCACCCTCATCAAAAGACTCTTTTTTTCTTTTTTAAGATTTATTTATTTATTTTACATTTTGGGCGAGGGTCGGTTTGCGGAGAGTGGGGGACGGGTGAGCCACCGCCAGTGGTCCTCCATTCCTCCACTTCCATCTGTCCTCGTTCTTTGGCTCCTATGGGCCTCCCAGCGCGGTGGCGTCTGGTGCTGCAGAGCACCGGCTCTGGGCGATGTGCTCCCAATTGCGAGCAATTGGACACATCAGTCCAGCCGCTCCGCGGCACGTGGGATCTTCCCAGGCCAGGGATCGAACCAGAGCCCCTTGCACTGCAAGGCGGTGTCCCTACCCACTGGACCACCAGGGGAAGCCCCAAAAGACTCTTTAGTTCCTCTTTCCTTTCTGCCATTAGAGTGGTATCATTTGCATATCTGAGGCTGTTGGTATTTCTCCCAGAAATCTTTCTGGCTTGTGATTCATCCAACCCCAGCATTTCACATGATATACTCTGCACAAAAGTTAAATAAGAATGGTAACAATATACAGCCTTGACTTACTCCTTTCTCTATTTTCAACCAGTCCACTGTTCCATGTCTAGTTCTAACTGCTGCTTCTTGACATGCATATGGGCTTCTCAGGAGATAGGTAAGGTGGTCTGGTATTTACCATTTCTAAGAATTCTTCACAGTTTGTTGTAATCCACGCATTAGTATTACCTGTGTAGCATCATGAAATAACATCTTCGGTGACAGAAACTCAAAACTTTACAGTTTAACCATGTAGTTTCATTTTTTGGATGACACATGCCATCCAACCATCTCAGTCTGTTGCCCTTTCTCTTCCTTCCTCAGTCTTTCCCAGCATCAGGTTATTCTCCAATGAATCAGTTCTTTGTATCAGATGGCATCAGTTTTGGTGCAGCAAAGTGATGTCTCTGTCTAGATTTGTCATACCTTTTCTTCCAAGGAGCAAGTGTCTGAATTTCATGGCTGAAGTCACTGTCGACAGTGATTCTGGAGCCCCCCAAAATAAAATCTGTCTGTCCACTTTTTCAGTCCACTTTTTCCCCATCTATTTGCCATGAAGTGCTGGGACTGGATGCCATATATTAGTTTTTTGAATGTTGAATTTTAAGACAACTTTTTCTCTCCCTCTCTTTCACCCTCATCAAAAGACTCTTTTTTTCTTTTTTAAGATTTATTTATTTATTTTACATTTTGGGCGAGGGTCGGGTTGGGGAGAGAGGGGAACGGGTGAGCCACCTCCATTGGTCCTCCATTCCTCCACTTCCATCTGTCCTCGTTCTTTGGCTCCTATGGGCCTCCCAGCGCGGTGGCGTCTGTTGCTGCAGAGCACCGGCTCTGGGCGCATGCGCTCCCAATTGCGAGCAATTGGACACATCAGTCCAGCCGCTCCGCGGCACGTGGGATCTTCCCAGGCCAGGGATCGAACCAGAGCCCCTTGCACTGCAAGGCGGTGTCCCTACCCACTGGACCACCAGGGGAAGCCCCAAAAGACTCTTTAGTTCCTCTTTCCTTTCTGCCATTAGAGTGGTATCATTTGCATATCTGAGGCTGTTGGTATTTCTCCCAGAAATCTTTCTGGCTTGTGATTCATCCAACCCCAGCATTTCACATGATATACTCTGCACAAAAGTTAAATAAGAATGGTAACAATATACAGCCTTGACTTACTCCTTTCTCTATTTTCAACCAGTCCACTGTTCCATGTCTAGTTCTAACTGCTGCTTCTTGACATGCATATGGGCTTCTCAGGAGATAGGTAAGGTGGTCTGGTATTTACCATTTCTAAGAATTCTTCACAGTTTGTTGTAATCCACGCATTAGTATTACCTGTGTAGCATCATGAAATAACATCTTCGGTGACAGAAACTCAAAAACTTTACAGTTTAACCATGTAGTTCATATGGATACACATGTGCTTCCCTGCTAGCTGAGACAGTGAAGAATCCATCTGCAATGTGGGAGACCTGCATTTGATCCTTGGGTTGGGAAGATCCCCTGGAGAAGTGAATGACAACCCATTTCAGTATTCTTGCCTGGAGAATTCCCATGGACAGAGGAGCTTGGCAGGCTGTAGTCCATAGGGTCGCAAAGGGTTGACTGAGTGACAAAGTATCTACATATGTACATACATACATATAGTATGTATATGAATATATATTGATAGATATACATATAAATATAACTTTAAAATACGGCTGCAAAACTAGTCTTCTAATTGAACAATATTTTTCATATACACCTGTAAACTGAAGAATCTTTAGCTAGCTGTACTTCAGCAACATCAGCTGCATCAGTTAATTGAAATTTTTTTCTGTACTTGAAAACACCCTCTTTTCCTCTCCTTTTTCCTGGTATCATACATTCTGTCTCTTTACCAATAATCACTGTGGCATTTCTACCCTCTTCTTCAGTTGGTTTCTCTTTAATTAATCTTCAGATTTTGTTCGCTATAGTTTTCCCCATGATTAATTTTAAACTTACTCTATGTACTGGCCATTACTCAGTCATTCTATCTAAAATCCATCATTGTAAATTCACTCTTTCAGTTCTCATTTTCAAGGGTACTTTACTAAAATGAAAGTTATTTTAGGAAGATGAAACTATAAAAACTGTATCAGCTGGGATTGAGGCCATAAGATAAAATATGATAACATCTTAAAAGAAGGTAAAGATAAACATGGCTAGATTCACTCCTTTGCCTAGGGGTCTACTATCATCACAGAATCAATTGAAAAAAAAAAAAAAACAATAGCATCCAAATGGTAATAATCTTCTACATATATGCAATGATTCCTGCTAAAATTACAAAAAAAAAAAAAAAAAGATTCAACAAAAGATCTGTGTATCTTGACACCTTACAAAGGAATATAGTTATTAAAGTTCCAGGAGGAATCCACAGATCCCAAGGACAGAACCAGAATTAAGTCTTAGTGTCTTGGCAATAGTGAGATTTACTTGCAACTGGGAGGCCTATATAGGAAGAGCAACACTTTGAAAAAACAGTAAAATTTAGTTTTCCATTTAGGCAATGAATGAGCACATAATTTTTGTATCTTACATGTGCACATTTAAGAGTTGGTTTAGAATTTCCAAGCATTCACTGTGCACCAGTGAGATAGATGTATGAAAGATATGCTAAAATCTAAAGAAACCCCAAAGCTGAGGCTATAAATACAGATGCAGCTTCCATGCATTTGATGCAAATACTTTTGGGGGTTTTGGTTTGGTTTTTTGTTTGTTTTCACAGTACTCTTGATAGTGGATTATACGGTCCAAGAGAGGAGAAAATATCCACCCCAATAAGTTATTTGCACTAATAAAAACCTCTCTTGAAAATAAAATTTAAATTTTATAGGATTATACGGTCCAAGAGAGGCCACAATCTTCAGACTTTGTTTTTTTCTGTACTTGAAAACACCCTCTTTCCTCTCCTTTTTCCTGGTATCATACATTCTGTCTCTTTACCAATAATCACTGTGGCATTTCTACCCTCTTCTTCAGTTGGTTTCTCTTTAATTAATCTTCAGATTTTGTTCGCTATAGTTTTCCCCATGATTAATTTTAAACTTACTCTATGTACTGGCCATTACTCAGTCATTCTATCTAAAATCCATCATTGTAAATTCACTCTTTCAGTTCTCATTTTCAAGGGTACTTTACTAAAATGAAAGTTATTTTAGGAAGATGAAACTATAAAAACTGTATCAGCTGGGATTGAGGCCATAAGATAAAATATGATAACATCTTAAAAGAAGGTAAAGATAAACATGGCTAGATTCACTCCTTTGCCTAGGGGTCTACTATCATCACAGAATCAATTGAAAAAAAAAAAAAAACAATAGCATCCAAATGGTAATAATCTTCTACATATATGCAATGATTCCTGCTAAAATTACAAAAAAAAAAAAAAAAGATTCAACAAAAGATCTGTGTATCTTGACACCTTACAAAGGAATATAGTTATTAAAGTTCCAGGAGGAATCCACAGATCCCAAGGACAGAACCAGAATTAAGTCTTAGTGTCTTGGCAATAGTGAGATTTACTTGCAACTGGGAGGCCTATATAGGAAGAGCAACACTTTGAAAAAACAGTAAAATTTAGTTTTCCATTTAGGCAATGAATGAGCACATAATTTTTGTATCTTACATGTGCACATTTAAGAGTTGGTTTAGAATTTCCAAGCATTCACTGTGCACCAGTGAGATAGATGTATGAAAGATATGCTAAAATCTAAAGAAACCCCAAAGCTGAGGCTATAAATACAGATGCAGCTTCCATGCATTTGATGCAAATACTTTTGGGGGTTTTGGTTTGGTTTTTTGTTTGTTTTCACAGTACTCTTGATAGTGGATTATACGGTCCAAGAGAGGAGAAAATATCCACCCCAATAAGTTATTTGCACTAATAAAAACCTCTCTTGAAAATAAAATTTAAATTTTATCATAGACTACAAGAAATTCATTTCTCTGAAATCTTAGTAGGGAGGGATAGGAAACAAAAACCACTATAAAAGATAAAATCATTGATTGCCTACAGTGTGCCAAGCAGCATACATGCACATCCATATAACAAAAAGCAAACACGGCCAAAGTGGTACAAGATTTCTTTCTTTCTTTAAAGTGCAGCTCCAAAGCCACCTCCTCTGGAAAGCCTCACTAACTCTCGCAAGCAGAGACAATTCAGGTTTCTCTTAGCATCCCACGAATCTTTACCTACAACCTCACCACACCGAGAACTTTCCATCACATGCTATGACTTATCATAACTCGATTCATTTTGATAAATGATACTCATTTTCAGCTGAAATTCCTTTAACATATTATACATTAGATCAACAACAACAGAAACCCTACTTAGTTTATTCAATGACTGAAAGTCTGTGAGAAAATTTCTAAGGAAATTATTGACATGAATCAAGGCAAGACTCTGTGCTAATCTTTCTCCCTTAGTTAACCTCTTTGGTAAATCTCGATCATTGTTACTTGTGTGACTTTACAAATGCCCTAAATTGTGTTCCAAATTGCTGTACCTCTTTTGTCAGAAACATGGATCCCAAAGGAGATGGACCCTCACAGGAATGGAGAATGAAGAGATGTACGTAGTTTCAGTAGCACATGAACTGACAGAGATGATAAACAGTGTTAGAAAGAAGTGAATTAAGTCACTAAGTGAATTAAATCAGAGAGAGAAAGACAAAAGAAATGAATGAGCACATAATTTTTGTATCTTACATGTGCACATTTAAGAGTTGGTTTAGAATTTCCAAGCATTCACTGTGCACCAGTGAGATAGATGTATGAAAGATATGCTAAAATCTAAAGAAACCCCAAAGCTGAGGCTATAAATACAGATGCAGCTTCCATGCATTTGATGCAAATACTTTTGGGGGTTTTGGTTTGGTTTTTTGTTTGTTTTCACAGTACTCTTGATAGTGGATTATACGGTCCAAGAGAGGAGAAAATATCCACCCCAATAAGTTATTTGCACTAATAAAAACCTCTCTTGAAAATAAAATTTAAATTTTATCATAGACTACAAGAAATTCATTTCTCTGAAATCTTAGTAGGGAGGGATAGGAAACAAAAACCACTATAAAAGATAAAATCATTGATTGCCTACAGTGTGCCAAGCAGCATACATGCACATCCATATAACAAAAAGCAAACACGGCCAAAGTGGTACAAGATTTCTTTCTTTCTTTAAAGTGCAGCTCCAAAGCCACCTCCTCTGGAAAGCCTCACTAACTCTCGCAAGCAGAGACAATTCAGGTTTCTCTTAGCATCCCACGAATCTTTACCTACAACCTCACCACACCGAGAACTTTCCATCACATGCTATGACTTATCATAACTCGATTCATTTTGATAAATGATACTCATTTTCAGCTGAAATTCCTTTAACATATTATACATTAGATCAACAACAACAGAAACCCTACTTAGTTTATTCAATGACTGAAAGTCTGTGAGAAAATTTCTAAGGAAATTATTGACATGAATCAAGGCAAGACTCTGTGCTAATCTTTCTCCCTTAGTTAACCTCTTTGGTAAATCTCGATCATTGTTACTTGTGTGACTTTACAAATGCCCTAAATTGTGTTCCAAATTGCTGTACCTCTTTTGTCAGAAACATGGATCCCAAAGGAGATGGACCCTCACAGGAATGGAGAATGAAGAGATGTACGTAGTTTCAGTAGCACATGAACTGACAGAGATGATAAACAGTGTTAGAAAGAAGTGAATTAAGTCACTAAGTGAATTAAATCAGAGAGAGAAAGACAAACAGCATATCACTTATACACAGAATCTAACAGAAATAATACAAATGAACTTTATTTATAAAACAGAAACACTCACAGACTTAGAGAACAAACTTATGGTTACCAACGGGAAAGAGTGGGAGTTTGGCATTGACAATGTACACATATATTTAAAATAGATAACCAACAAGGACCTACTGTGCAGCACAGAGAACTAAGCTCAATATTTTGTAATAACTCAGATATGAAAAGAATCTGAAAATGAGTGGATACTTATATAGGCATAACTAAATCACTTTGCTGTATACTAGTAACTAACCCACCATTGTCAATTGACTATGCTCCAATATAAAATAAAAATTTTAAAAAGATAGAAGAGAACCACAAACTTCTAATTTACCTCTCCCATGAATGTATTTAATTCCCTATGCAAATGTGAGTAACAGATATATATATGATCTTAAAAGAGGTGGCAAAACTGCAGGAATGCCCACAGTCATCTCATTCTATGTGCTGAGTGATTCAGTTCAGTTCAGTTACTCAGTCCAATTCTTTGGGACTACAGCAAGTCAGGCTTCCCTGTCCTTCACCATCTCCCAGAGACTGCTCAAACTCATGTCCATTGACTCAATGATGTCATCCAACCATCTTGTCCTCTGTTATCCCCTTCTCCTTTTGCCTTCTGTTTTCCTCAGCATCAGGGTCTTTTCTGGTGAGTCGTCTCTTTGCATCTGGTGGCCAAAGTACTGAAACTTCAGTTTCAGCATCATTCCTTCCAATGAATACTCAGGGTTTATTTCCTTTAGGATTGACTGGTTTGATCTCCTCGCAGTCCATGGACTCTCAACAGTCTTCTCCAGCACCACAGTTCAAACACATTAATTCTTCAGTGCTTAGCCTTCTTTATGGTCCAACTCTCATATCCATACCTGACTACATGACTACTGGGAAAACCGTGCCTTTGACTATACAGACTTTTGTCAACAAATGCCCTAAATTGTGTTCCAAATTGCTGTACCTCTTTGTCAGAAACATGGATCCCAAAGGAGATGGACCCTCACAGGAATGGAGAATGAAGAGATGTACGTAGTTTCAGTAGCACATGAACTGACAGAGATGATAAACAGTGTTAGAAAGAAGTGAATTAAGTCACTAAGTGAATTAAATCAGAGAGAGAAAGACAAACAGCATATCACTTATACACAGAATCTAACAGAAATAATACAAATGAACTTTATTTATAAAACAGAAACACTCACAGACTTAGAGAACAAACTTATGGTTACCAACGGGAAAGAGTGGGAGTTTGGCATTGACAATGTACACATATATTTAAAATAGATAACCAACAAGGACCTACTGTGCAGCACAGAGAACTAAGCTCAATATTTTGTAATAACTCAGATATGAAAAGAATCTGAAAATGAGTGGATACTTATATAGGCATAACTAAATCACTTTGCTGTATACTAGTAACTAACCCACCATTGTCAATTGACTATGCTCCAATATAAAATAAAAATTTTAAAAAGATAGAAGAGAACCACAAACTTCTAATTTACCTCTCCCATGAATGTATTTAATTCCCTATGCAAATGTGAGTAACAGATATATATATGATCTTAAAAGAGGTGGCAAAACTGCAGGAATGCCCACAGTCATCTCATTCTATGTGCTGAGTGATTCAGTTCAGTTCAGTTACTCAGTCCAATTCTTTGGGACTACAGCAAGTCAGGCTTCCCTGTCCTTCACCATCTCCCAGAGACTGCTCAAACTCATGTCCATTGACTCAATGATGTCATCCAACCATCTTGTCCTCTGTTATCCCCTTCTCCTTTTGCCTTCTGTTTTCCTCAGCATCAGGGTCTTTTCTGGTGAGTCGTCTCTTTGCATCTGGTGGCCAAAGTACTGAAACTTCAGTTTCAGCATCATTCCTTCCAATGAATACTCAGGGTTTATTTCCTTTAGGATTGACTGGTTTGATCTCCTCGCAGTCCATGGACTCTCAACAGTCTTCTCCAGCACCACAGTTCAAACACATTAATTCTTCAGTGCTTAGCCTTCTTTATGGTCCAACTCTCATATCCATACCTGACTACATGACTACTGGGAAAACCGTGCCTTTGACTATACAGACTTTTGTCAACAAAGTGATGTCCCTGCTTTTGAATACACTGTCTAGGTTTGTCATAGCTTTTCTTTCAAAGAGCGTCTTTTAACTTCGTGGCTGCAGTCACGATCCACAGTGATTCTGGAGCCCAAGAAAATAAAGTCTGTCGCTGTTTCCACTGTTTTCCCAACTACTTGCCATGAGGTGATGGGACCAGATGCCATGATCTTCATTTCTTGAATATTGAGTTTGAGGCCAACTTTTTCACTCTCCTCTTTTGCCTTCATCAAGAGGCTGTTTAGTTCCTTTTCACTTCCTGCCATAAGAGTGGTGTCATCGGCATACCTAAGGTTATTGACATTTTTCCTGGCAGTCTTGACTCCAGCTTGTGCTTCATTCAGACCAGCACTTCTCATGATGTACTCTGCATATAGATTAAACAAGCAGAGTGACAATATGCAGCCTTGACGAACTTCTCCTTTCCCAATCTGGAAACGGTCTATTGTTCCATGTCCGGCTATTGCTTCCTGTCCTGCATACAGGGTTCACAAGAGACAGGAAAGGTGGTCTGGTATTCCCACCTCTTTCAGAATTTTCCACAGTTTGCTGTGATATAAAATGCCAGATCAACTCTCTACTCTGTGCCCAGAGTGAAGCGGATCCTGTACAACCTGGTCAACGATGGCTGACTCTCCAACTCTGAATTTACTGTGCTTTTTAGATGTTACTGGCTTAGTTTTTTTCATAAAATCTAGCTTTCCATTACATAATGTTACAATTTCTCCCATTCTTTAATTTTCTGAATCTGTCCTTATGTTACAAGTACACTTATATTACATAACAACAGACTTACAAAGCAAAATTGATTTAGCTTCTTAACCAACATTATATTTTCTGAGAAAAAATAGTCTCTTGCAAGTTATATAAGGAATTTTAGAATGTTTTAAGATTATATTTGCCTGCAATCACTGATATTAATATAACAGTAATGTTGTAAGGACAAAGACAAAAAGTGCAATAATGATCCTACCATGGCAATTCCTAAATATTATTGGGAATTACTGACTCTACAGACAAAATGAAACTGATAACATTAAGGAAGGTCTAGCACTGAATCTATGTACTAGGGAAGGGATGCACCTGAATTTGGTACATTATGTAACCACATAGAAACGTTCTTCATTATTCAGCTAATGTTTCCTTCTTGTGTCATTCCCTGCTTATTTTCCCCTAAACCAGTTAATTCCTTCTCCATATTACTGAACAATCACTGTTCCTATCTCTGCCTCCTTCTTCTCTTATACTCACTCACAATACAGACACACACACATACACTCACAGGTTTATCGAGTTTGACTTTTTGTCTTATCAACAAATTAAGTGCTGCTTTTTTTACATGGTTTATGACACAAGAAAGGAAAAAGCAGTTATTACTTATACCTTTAGATATAGAATACTCATGGGAACTCCAACATAGTAAAAGAATGGCGCAATAGTTGGATTTTGAATATTTATATAACTCACCTGCCTAGACTACAAAGTCTGAAACCTTGCACTCTGAAGGTACCATTAATATCATCAAACCCAAACTTCTCATTTAAAGATTGTAAAGCAGAAGCCCGTAAAGGTCACAGAACACCACTAAGGTAATGATATTTCATTTTAGATTTTAGAGAGATTCAGATTCTGACAGATTCCTTTAGCATAGGATTAATGGCATGCCCTTGAGTCATCTCTTATGGATGGCTCAGTCCAAGAAAAACTATAGCTCTGGATTCTCAGTGCTATTAGAGTTATTCTTTGGATTGGGTTAATACATCTTCAAAATTGTGGTTCCTGGGGCAAGAAATTCCCAAATCAGTATGATGACATCACCATAAGTAATGCACACTAAGTTCTGTCCAGCTAAATTTGGATTTGGATTTCTGGAAATTTTCAAGAAGAATAATAAATTTTATTATCAACACACCTCAAAGAGGTATGTATGAAAGAAATCACTGGGAGTACACAGTTGGAAAGTTTGTACAGCCTTTACACTTACCATAAGAGGGTAATTCTTTCTTTATATTTCAAAAAATTTCAAATCATAAGTATGATACTAGATGAGCATGTAACCTTTTCCACTTCCCCACTTTGGGTAAAAGAAAGGATATGCAAATGTTTCAAGAATACAATAATATTGTAAAGAAAAAACTTTAGATTGGAAAACAAATTCCAGCCCTGTTTATTTGGGATAATTGTTTAATTAAAATATATCTTACTAATATAAAAATAAAAATAACATAGAACCTAAGAGAAGCTAGACAGGTATGATCAGAGTCTCAAGTTTGAAGGAAAAACATTGCCTTAAAGCAGACAGATGGTTCATAACCCTGGATAATCACCCAACTGCTGCTGCTGCTGCTGTAGCTGCACCTTTCTTCTCGGACCCTGCCCCCTCCCCTCAGCCTTACCAATGTGGTTCCCTTGGCTGAACAAACACTTGGCAGTTTGCAGTACATTAGGCTCACTATAAACCGCGCCTTAGTGGTCCCTAGAGAGACAAGACCAACTGTCAAATGTGTGTTAACTTTAAAAACATTTGGAAAGGCAAGATTTTTAATAACCTGGACCTTCGTATACTACCTGATCTCTCTTTGAATATTTATATAACTCACCTGCCTAGACTACAAAGTCTGAAACCTTGCACTCTGAAGGTACCATTAATATCATCAAACCCAAACTTCTCATTTAAAGATTGTAAAGCAGAAGCCCGTAAAGGTCACAGAACACCACTAAGGTAATGATATTTCATTTTAGATTTTAGAGATTCAGATTCTGACAGATTCCTTTAGCATAGGATTAATGGCATGCCCTTGAGTCATCTCTTATGGATGGCTCAGTCCAAGAAAAACTATAGCTCTGGATTCTCAGTGCTATTAGAGTTATTCTTTGGATTGGGTTAATACATCTTCAAAATTGTGGTTCCTGGGGCAAGAAATTCCCAAATCAGTATGATGACATCACCATAAGTAATGCACACTAAGTTCTGTCCAGCTAAATTTGGATTTGGATTTCTGGAAATTTTCAAGAAGAATAATAAATTTTATTATCAACACACCTCAAAGAGGTATGTATGAAAGAAATCACTGGGAGTACACAGTTGGAAAGTTTGTACAGCCTTTACACTTACCATAAGAGGGTAATTCTTTCTTTATATTTCAAAAAATTTCAAATCATAAGTATGATACTAGATGAGCATGTAACCTTTTCCACTTCCCCACTTTGGGTAAAAGAAAGGATATGCAAATGTTTCAAGAATACAATAATATTGTAAAGAAAAAACTTTAGATTGGAAAACAAATTCCAGCCCTGTTTATTTGGGATAATTGTTTAATTAAAATATATCTTACTAATATAAAAATAAAAATAACATAGAACCTAAGAGAAGCTAGACAGGTATGATCAGAGTCTCAAGTTTGAAGGAAAAACATTGCCTTAAAGCAGACAGATGGTTCATAACCCTGGATAATCACCCAACTGCTGCTGCTGCTGCTGTAGCTGCACCTTTCTTCTCGGACCCTGCCCCCTCCCCTCAGCCTTACCAATGTGGTTCCCTTGGCTGAACAAACACTTGGCAGTTTGCAGTACATTAGGCTCACTATAAACCGCGCCTTAGTGGTCCCTAGAGAGACAAGACCAACTGTCAAATGTGTGTTAACTTTAAAAACATTTGGAAAGGCAAGATTTTTAATAACCTGGACCTTCGTATACTACCTGATTTCTCTTTGCATAATATTTTATATGATAGTCCAAAGACAGAGAGATCAGGAGTATTTTCACAAGGGCATAACAGCAACACCAAAAAAGTAAAGTTGTTAAAAAAATGAAGGGGGGGATATACATATGACTAATCTGGGAACATACATATTTGTAAGCAACAAAACTCTGTAAAAGTTAAAAGTAAAATAAAAGTTAAAAAAAAAAAAACCTGAGAACTCTCTACAGGAAAACACAATTCTTAATGGAAATAATCAAAGTTTCTTATCTTAAAATTTAATCTGCAAGGTCTTTGCAAGAAGCATTTCATAATAGCCAGCACTGAACTCTTAATTGCAAGGTGAAAAAATATTTAAATATATTTCTTTAAATTCATATGATAGACCATATTTAGGAAAATCCATACCATCTTTTTGGAAATACATGAGAAACCACTTCAGTTTGGTGGTAACAGTACAGATTACGTAAATTCATGACAAAGATTGAACTTTGAAAGAAATAAAAGATTTCAGTAATCTCAGACAACATCCATAAATCTTTTGCAAAATTCAGCAAATAAACACAGGTTAGGGGCTATATTTTCTTTTTCTGTTTTAAAAAGAATGCCTTATATACTTAACTAACAAATACAGAATACAAATGACCTTCTGAACATACAGATTCAAGCATAATAGAATTGTTATTTCAGTATCTCTGCATATCTGAGTGTGTCTGGGAAAAAAGTGACAGAATATAAGGTCTGTAAACAAAAAAAGTACTGTCTTATAACTCTATGTTATACAAATATTATTACAACAATGACTTCACTTGGTTAACTCAACTAAATTTACAATTTTAGTTTAATAATACTAGATGTACATTTCTTCTTGTGAAAATATTTTACATAGAATTAAAAATATTCTCTTCATTTAAGAATAAAAGATCAATATAATCTCTTTGCCTTTCATTAAAAAAAAAAAAAGTGAAGAAATTGAAGGCTGTCTGCCAGCTCTGGGCTATAGAATTAAATGAAGAAGTCTATCCTAATTTCTTGGCCCCAATCTAATTCCAGTCCATTCTACCCTAAATTGGAACAAGTCAGAACCAGAGCATATCTGGAGAGTCCACTCCAGACTGATAATGTCTCCAAGAGCACTCCCCCAACTCTGCATCAGTTTGAGCATTCCCAAAGACCTTTCAACGTTGTGCCCATTTTCAGTCCAGCTTGAGTTATAACTCCCTTTCCGTACAAAAAATCCTTGAACTAATGATTGCTCTCCAGCCAACAAGAGACATTATTTTAGAAACATGGAGATATTTTCTAATATTTCTGGTAATTTGGTTTCACCCTAAAGTTTCTGGGAGTTTAGTCAGGAATGGTTTGATTTAAGTAAACATGAACATTTTCATTTAGTTGTGTCACACGACACAAACTGTGGAAGCTTCATGTCACCTTTACATTTTTGTGCTTTGTTCATGAGAACTGGCCTGATCTATGCTACGATTGATGAAGTTTTTTTCAATCCAGAGATAGAGATGTGTTAGAGCAGGCAAAAAAGTTCAAGTTTTCTAAATAAGACACATTATCATTCTTCCTTGTCCTCTGCTCTACTGGGACAAGAGTGATAGCTTATGTCTGATTCTCAGTACAGATTAAAATTCATGACAAAGATTGAACTTTGAAAGAAATAAAAGATTTCAGTAATCTCAGACAACATCCATAAATCTTTTGCAAAATTCAGCAAATAAACACAGGTTAGGGGCTATATTTTCTTTTTCTGTTTTAAAAAGAATGCCTTATATACTTAACTAACAAATACAGAATACAAATGACCTTCTGAACATACAGATTCAAGCATAATAGAATTGTTATTTCAGTATCTCTGCATATCTGAGTGTGTCTGGGAAAAAAGTGACAGAATATAAGGTCTGTAAACAAAAAAAGTACTGTCTTATAACTCTATGTTATACAAATATTATTACAACAATGACTTCACTTGGTTAACTCAACTAAATTTACAATTTTAGTTTAATAATACTAGATGTACATTTCTTCTTGTGAAAATATTTTACATAGAATTAAAAATATTCTCTTCATTTAAGAATAAAAGATCAATATAATCTCTTTGCCTTTCATTAAAAAAAAAAAAAGTGAAGAAATTGAAGGCTGTCTGCCAGCTCTGGGCTATAGAATTAAATGAAGAAGTCTATCCTAATTTCTTGGCCCCAATCTAATTCCAGTCCATTCTACCCTAAATTGGAACAAGTCAGAACCAGAGCATATCTGGAGAGTCCACTCCAGACTGATAATGTCTCCAAGAGCACTCCCCCAACTCTGCATCAGTTTGAGCATTCCCAAAGACCTTTCAACGTTGTGCCCATTTTCAGTCCAGCTTGAGTTATAACTCCCTTTCCGTACAAAAAATCCTTGAACTAATGATTGCTCTCCAGCCAACAAGAGACATTATTTTAGAAACATGGAGATATTTTCTAATATTTCTGGTAATTTGGTTTCACCCTAAAGTTTCTGGGAGTTTAGTCAGGAATGGTTTGATTTAAGTAAACATGAACATTTTCATTTAGTTGTGTCACACGACACAAACTGTGGAAGCTTCATGTCACCTTTACATTTTTGTGCTTTGTTCATGAGAACTGGCCTGATCTATGCTACGATTGATGAAGTTTTTTTCAATCCAGAGATAGAGATGTGTTAGAGCAGGCAAAAAAGTTCAAGTTTTCTAAATAAGACACATTATCATTCTTCCTTGTCCTCTGCTCTACTGGGACAAGAGTGATAGCTTATGTCTGATTCTCTGTGCATTGTATAAGTATTCCTAATTTTTCTACTGGATGATACTATTAAGACAGTCATCCAGTGTGCTTGCTGAACAGATCTGAAACCATTTTTCTGATAAGAAAACTGATCACAAATGTGGCTCCATGCATTGACCAAGGTTCACCAACTGGTAAAACATCAGAGTCAGAACTTGAACTTCATGTAAAGAAAGATTTATAGTATATACATCCACTTAACATTAGGATTTGTTACATATTCTGAAAATTCAAAAGACTATGGACTATAACAAATTATAGAGTCTCATAGCTTCAATTATATACATATTTTAAAAAGTACAAATATTGAGTAATATTCATAGTGTGTACTAGTGTAATAATGAAAAATATATACAGTGTAATTTAGTGGTGGGACCTCCTAGATCTGATAACATTTGAATTAGGTAGCAGTATACACAAAATTTATTTTGGAATAGTTGGCATATGGTGATAGTGAGAACAAATATGTAGGTTTGATTTCTCAATTGGGCCAGTTGATGTAATTCAAGTAAAAGGCAAGTTCCAGAAGTACATGACAATCTCAGTCAGTCGGTTTTAAAGTTACAAGACCACAGAGGAATTTATGTTAGCAAATACCACTACTTCAAAGGGGACAAGAACAGAAATCAGTTACTCTGCAGATCAACTTCTAAGTATCAATATTCTCTGTCCTTTCTTTTCTTTTTTTTTTTTAATAAAAGTTAACTGATTACTTTGGCCTGTTGGTGTTGGAATAATATTATTATGTGAATATAAGCACTTGAAGATTTCTACTTCTTCAATTCCAAGTTCCATGATTAATAGTGACATCACCAAATTCACATGAGATCTTTTTCTCAGTGAATGAGCATCAGAACCCTGAAAATAAAATGAATCATATTTTATAACTTGCTTCTAAAATCACATTTTTCATGTTTCTTGAAAATTCATAGTTAAGTATGACAACATTACAGATTAAAAATGTCTCTAATCATGCAAAATTAATGGCAGAAAATTTGGAAAGAAGGAACTGTCACTAATTCTTGACCTAATGTTTATCTTAGTTCCTCAGATGAATTAGGATAATTCATTTATTTCTTCGCACCCTTCAATTATCTAACTCAGTTTTTGCTTTGAGCCACACTTATTCATACAGCTCTTGCAAACTATTTTGCACCAGGCTTAAAAGAGGCCACATTTCTGTACTTGATATATCAACCAGAAAGGTCAGGAAAACACAATTCTGGACATTGGGATAATGGGCCTTCTATAACTTCTCAGGTTTATAACTCATTTCTGGTCCTTCTGTGGGGAACTTCTTCTTAAATCTAGTAATTCTTACACTCTTACTTATGTAATTCTTCCTGCTGCTGGATATTAAGGAATCTCAAATCTTTTTATCACCTACCTTATATGAACATATAGGCTTCCTGCTATCCAGAATGAGAAACCAATTTCTAAGACTCAGAGCAGCTTCTGAGTATGTCACTGTGCTCTGTGGAAATCTGTGCTCTGCTTAACTGTACCTACAGGAGAAACTTCCTTTGTAACTGATATCCTCGATACCACAATCAAGTGTCTAAATCCTTCACGCTATGGGATGACTGAGCTATCCAGAGAAAACCCCGGATGCTGTCTTTCCAAGAATTACCTTGGACTAGTTTAAACTGCCCAAAAAAAATTTATGTTAGCAAATACCACTACTTCAAAGGGGACAAGAACAGAAATCAGTTACTCTGCAGATCAACTTCTAAGTATCAATATTCTCTGTCCTTTCTTTTCTTTTTTTTTTTTAATAAAAGTTAACTGATTACTTTGGCCTGTTGGTGTTGGAATAATATTATTATGTGAATATAAGCACTTGAAGATTTCTACTTCTTCAATTCCAAGTTCCATGATTAATAGTGACATCACCAAATTCACATGAGATCTTTTTCTCAGTGAATGAGCATCAGAACCCTGAAAATAAAATGAATCATATTTTATAACTTGCTTCTAAAATCACATTTTTCATGTTTCTTGAAAATTCATAGTTAAGTATGACAACATTACAGATTAAAAATGTCTCTAATCATGCAAAATTAATGGCAGAAAATTTGGAAAGAAGGAACTGTCACTAATTCTTGACCTAATGTTTATCTTAGTTCCTCAGATGAATTAGGATAATTCATTTATTTCTTCGCACCCTTCAATTATCTAACTCAGTTTTTGCTTTGAGCCACACTTATTCATACAGCTCTTGCAAACTATTTTGCACCAGGCTTAAAAGAGGCCACATTTCTGTACTTGATATATCAACCAGAAAGGTCAGGAAAACACAATTCTGGACATTGGGATAATGGGCCTTCTATAACTTCTCAGGTTTATAACTCATTTCTGGTCCTTCTGTGGGAACTTCTTCTTAAATCTAGTAATTCTTACACTCTTACTTATGTAATTCTTCCTGCTGCTGGATATTAAGGAATCTCAAATCTTTTTATCACCTACCTTATATGAACATATAGGCTTCCTGCTATCCAGAATGAGAAACCAATTTCTAAGACTCAGAGCAGCTTCTGAGTATGTCACTGTGCTCTGTGGAAATCTGTGCTCTGCTTAACTGTACCTACAGGAGAAACTTCCTTTGTAACTGATATCCTCGATACCACAATCAAGTGTCTAAATCCTTCACGCTATGGGATGACTGAGCTATCCAGAGAAAACCCCGGATGCTGTCTTTCCAAGAATTACCTTGGACTAATCAACCAGCAGTATCATGGAACCAAAGAAAAGAGAAGCAAAGATTTTTTTTAATGTCTTCCATGTTGTTCAGTATTCTCAGAGAAATCTGTGCAGTTCTTTATTATCTAAGCTTGGCTAATATTAATTTATGCCTTTATCATTTAGCTCCACTCTGAAATGTTCATATGAAGATGTTTTCTAAGTAAAGAACACTTGCCTTCCCAAAACAAAAAGCCAAAATGTTGCTTTTGGTTAGTAAATAAATTTGCTTATTCATGTGAGCTGTATCGTCTTTTAAAGCATCACAACAACATTCCCTGGTTTCTATTTTAGAATAATGTTTGTTTTTTCCCCCTTTGACATCTCATACCATGGTTTTATGACACAACAGGGTATGCTTGGTTGGTGTGTTAATATCACATTTTGAATGCAGTAAGCTATGAATTCAAAGGAGAGAAACTACAAAGGACCAAAATGTATATTACTGGTTGAATAAAGCACATCCTGAAGTGGTAATTCAAGTTTTATTTTGGCACTTTATTAATGATACTCATTATATTATAGCGTATTATATTACATAAAAGGAATCATATGCCCCCAACTGTATATGGATAATGCTGTAATTCCATCAAGGCATTCCAGCAATGCTGTAAACTACCTAAGCAAAGCTTGAATAGCTTGTTTATTAGCACCAGAACCCAGAATGGAATAATAGCTCTGATTTTATATACATTGGGGATACATTATATACCACAATATGTATTTATATCAGCCAGGTATATGAAATGAAAACAATTAAAGTGAAATTACATGAAAAAAACATTGGGATAATGGGCCTTCTATAACTTCTCAGGTTTATAACTCATTTCTGGTCCTTCTGTGGGGAACTTCTTCTTAAATCTAGTAATTCTTACACTCTTACTTATGTAATTCTTCCTGCTGCTGGATATTAAGGAATCTCAAATCTTTTTATCACCTACCTTATATGAACATATAGGCTTCCTGCTATCCAGAATGAGAAACCAATTTCTAAGACTCAGAGCAGCTTCTGAGTATGTCACTGTGCTCTGTGGAAATCTGTGCTCTGCTTAACTGTACCTACAGGAGAAACTTCCTTTGTAACTGATATCCTCGATACCACAATCAAGTGTCTAAATCCTTCACGCTATGGGATGACTGAGCTATCCAGAGAAAACCCCGGATGCTGTCTTTCCAAGAATTACCTTGGACTAATCAACCAGCAGTATCATGCGGAACCAAAGAAAAGAGAAGCAAAGATTTTTTTTAATGTCTTCCATGTTGTTCAGTATTCTCAGAGAAATCTGTGCAGTTCTTTATTATCTAAGCTTGGCTAATATTAATTTATGCCTTTATCATTTAGCTCCACTCTGAAATGTTCATATGAAGATGTTTTCTAAGTAAAGAACACTTGCCTTCCCAAAACAAAAAGCCAAAATGTTGCTTTTGGTTAGTAAATAAATTTGCTTATTCATGTGAGCTGTATCGTCTTTTAAAGCATCACAACAACATTCCCTGGTTTCTATTTTAGAATAATGTTTGTTTTTTCCCCCTTTGACATCTCATACCATGGTTTTATGACACAACAGGGTATGCTTGGTTGGTGTGTTAATATCACATTTTGAATGCAGTAAGCTATGAATTCAAAGGAGAGAAACTACAAAGGACCAAAATGTATATTACTGGTTGAATAAAGCACATCCTGAAGTGGTAATTCAAGTTTTATTTTGGCACTTTATTAATGATACTCATTATATTATAGCGTATTATATTACATAAAAGGAATCATATGCCCCCAACTGTATATGGATAATGCTGTAATTCCATCAAGGCATTCCAGCAATGCTGTAAACTACCTAAGCAAAGCTTGAATAGCTTGTTTATTAGCACCAGAACCCAGAATGGAATAATAGCTCTGATTTTATATACATTGGGGATACATTATATACCACAATATGTATTTATATCAGCCAGGTATATGAAATGAAAACAATTAAAGTGAAATTACATGATGAAATAATCAATCATAACCTTATAAAGAGAATTACCACACATCCCTTTGGAGCTCCAATTCCCTTCCCATTTCTGTCCATCAAAGAATCAGGAATGCCAGAAAGAAAAAGGAAAAAATATATTCTGCCCAAATGACAGGAGAAGAGAAACCCATTCCCTAAGTTAGCAATCTGAATGGCTGATGTAGCTTATAATTTTCTCTGTTGCTTGGAGAAAACAACCAGGAGTGTGCTGGGTCTCTGCATGCCTGCTATGATGCCCAGACAAGGGGCTTGGCACAGTGTGTCTTTATTCCCTTCTGGGGACCATGGACACTTTAGCACCTTCCCCATGAAAATCTGAGACCGTTTTTTACTGTGTTGAAAAATAAATCACAGGACACATTAGCAAAAATTGAGAAATAACAGCAAAGCCTTTTATTGGTTTGGTCACAGTCTGTGTTACTCCATGGAAAGTCACAGAAATAAAAGTTAACATTTATCAAATACATACAATGTCCCACACGGGGACATTGCCAGTAGCCTGAGTGCTCTATATGATTCATCAGATTTAATCTTACAAATCTGTGAGGAGACACTGTTAGTAATGCCATTTACCAGAAAAAAAAAAAAAAAAAAAACCTATAGTTTATAGTGATCAAGCAGCCTGACCAAGATTACAATGCCTGTAAGGATGAGAGTCTGGTTTTCTAAGTCAGACTGGCTCCAAAGCTACTACACACAATCATGTCCATATAACTACTCCATGGCAATAACGGTTCCTCCACTTTTCCAGAGTGAGGATTCACACTGTCATACCCATACTTCTAAGCCTCCCCCTTCATACTTGAATGGAAGGGAAATTCATATTATCATGAGATTATATTTTACCATCCTCCACATTGTCAGAATTCTTGGTTCTTCAGAGAAGCTATCTCCTATTCTTACAAAACTTAACAATCCCTTAGGGCACTTCTCTAGAGATCTCTGAAGGGAAAGAATGCATCCTCTAACTTGAAAATGGGGAAGAAGATTTGGAGTAAAGAAGCAAGATCTGAGTTGTGAAATTCAAAATCTGTGCTGAAATTTCTGGAGTTTTCAGGGAACTTAACTAAGAGATACACAGTGCTTTATCCAGACAGGAATAGGCTTTAAGATACATAGACCTTAATTTAAACCAATTTCAACAAATACTAGTTATGTGGATTTAGGAACAATATTTAATAGTTCCAAATCTCTGTTTTCTAATACGCAAACATTATCTATTTCACAATAGTTTTGTTAATCTCATACAATGTCATTTATAAAAAGTAACTTGTATGTGCCTAACACGTTAAAGTTGCATTTAATCACACCAATGGAAATATGATTATCATAGATGTGCCTTCTATAATCACTTTTTATTTCCTAAAAATCAGAGCTTTTCATGCTGTATTACAAAGTGGTGAGTTTAGTGAGAACTCCAGGAGTAAGGATGCAGCCCTGTGTTCAATGACAGGGCTTAACCTGAGTGCTAAGTTTGGTTTTTGTGCTCATCTCCTTTGGAACAGAGAGTGAATTCTGACACTCCCTTGGCTTTCTGCTAGCTGTCAAGTAATAGTATTCTGGGCAGTGGATTTTCTGCTGGCCATCACATGGAAGGAGATGACAAGCTTGGAAGGAAAGGAGGGAAAAAACTCACAGAAATAGAAAGATACCAGCAAACTTGGAGAGCAAGCAGTAATACTAAATCAGGTTACCTATATTGGTGCTGTCAAACAGAAATGTAAAGTGAGTCAAAAATCTGAGTCACATATATCATTTTTAATTTCTTTGTCGCTATATTTCTTAAACAGGAAACAATTTCAAAAGTAATTTCATTTAGTCCAATAAATCCAAAACACTATCAATCCCACCATGGAAAACATAAAAATCTTTAATAAGGTATTTTACATTCTTGTTTTTAAACTATGTCTTTGAAATTCAGGGTCTTACACTTACATCACATCTTAATTCAGACTAGTCACATTCTAAATGCTCAACAGCCACATGTGGCAGCCCAGAAATAGGTATTATGTTCTCACTCAACCTCTTTTTACCAGCAGCCTCCAATAAGATCTAGTTGTGTTCAGAGCCTCATTTCAGATTGGGTCATACAATGAGAGCACCATCACGACACGCTCGCTCACTGGTTCTGAAGTACTGCTACCAAGAAAGCTGTGTCCCCTAAGGGCACCGAGATGATATTGATACTCAATTAGGGAGAATCTCCTAAGAGAAAGTGAATATGGAAGTAAAATGTTAAATCCAAGGACCACACTCCTTCCCACTGAGAGATTTCTTCCTCTGGAACTCTCCTGTGTGGTGGGAGGGAAAAGAAGTCTGACTTCTTTTTTTGGCTAAAAAAGGTACATTTCTACAGAGTGATTTTATTTTGTGTAATAAAAGTAATAATCTTTCCATATGGCTACTTACATGCTAAGCACTGTTACACATGCACTGTATATATACACTTCAGAGCACTCAAAATACTATTTTATGAACATTCTGCCACTGATGAAACCAAATTACAGTGAGTTCCAGGAACTTGCTCAATAACTAGTAAGAGGTAGACACTGGGACTGAATCCAGTCTGTCTGACTCCTAAACATGGCTTTATTGCTCCAGTGCCTTAGTCATGTGCCTTACATCCTAATGGGAGTAAGCACAAAGATATCAACAGCTTCTGCTGAGCCTAGTCAAGTAATAGTATTCTGGGCAGTGGAAAGGAGATGACAAGCTTGGAAGGAAAGGAGGGAAAAAACTCACAGAAATAGAAAGATACCAGCAAACTTGGAGAGCAAGCAGTAATACTAAATCAGGTTACCTATATTGGTGCTGTCAAACAGAAATGTAAAGTGAGTCAAAAATCTGAGTCACATATATCATTTTTAATTTCTTTGTCGCTATATTTCTTAAACAGGAAACAATTTCAAAAGTAATTTCATTTAGTCCAATAAATCCAAAACACTATCAATCCCACCATGGAAAACATAAAAATCTTTAATAAGGTATTTTACATTCTTGTTTTTAAACTATGTCTTTGAAATTCAGGGTCTTACACTTACATCACATCTTAATTCAGACTAGTCACATTCTAAATGCTCAACAGCCACATGTGGCAGCCCAGAAATAGGTATTATGTTCTCACTCAACCTCTTTTTACCAGCAGCCTCCAATAAGATCTAGTTGTGTTCAGAGCCTCATTTCAGATTGGGTCATACAATGAGAGCACCATCACGACACGCTCGCTCACTGGTTCTGAAGTACTGCTACCAAGAAAGCTGTGTCCCCTAAGGGCACCGAGATGATATTGATACTCAATTAGGGAGAATCTCCTAAGAGAAAGTGAATATGGAAGTAAAATGTTAAATCCAAGGACCACACTCCTTCCCACTGAGAGATTTCTTCCTCTGGAACTCTCCTGTGTGGTGGGAGGGAAAAGAAGTCTGACTTCTTTTTTTGGCTAAAAAAGGTACATTTCTACAGAGTGATTTTATTTTGTGTAATAAAAGTAATAATCTTTCCATATGGCTACTTACATGCTAAGCACTGTTACACATGCACTGTATATATACACTTCAGAGCACTCAAAATACTATTTTATGAACATTCTGCCACTGATGAAACCAAATTACAGTGAGTTCCAGGAACTTGCTCAATAACTAGTAAGAGGTAGACACTGAGACTGAATCCAGTCTGTCTGACTCCTAAACATGGCTTTATTGCTCCAGTGCCTTAGTCATGTGCCTTACATCCTAATGGGAGTAAGCACAAAGATATCAACAGTACATGTGGTTTTACAATAAAAATCTCATCTCCTGATCCTCATCAGCCTGGGGTTCTAGAAGGTGTATTAGCTTAAACGAAACCCTAGACATTCATTGCATTAGTACTTTTATAAACAACACATTTAGTTTAAAACCAGCAGGCTTCCTAAATTTCTCTGCATATATTCAAAAAACACAACTGTTGTATACATCTGGATGATACTTGGCAGCGAATGGACAATTTAATTAAAAATACTGGCTGAGGACTTCCCTGGTGGTGCAGTGGGAAAGGACACTGCCTTGCAGTGCAAGGGGCGCCAGTTCTATCCCTGGCCTGGGCAGATCCCACGTGCCGCGGAGCGGCTGGACCCATATGTCCAATTACCGAGCCAGAGCTCTGGAGCGCATGTGCCCAGAGCCGGTGCTCTGCTGCGACAGAGGCCACTGCGATGGGAGGCCCACACAGGCCAAAGAACAAAGATGGATGAAAAATAGATAAATGAAAGACCAATAGACGTGGCCCCCCCAAAAAATACTGGCTAAGTGAAAACCATTTTGCTCCTTTTCCACTTCAGTCTTTTTTATTGCCTCTTCTTTTCCTACACTCCTATAATTTCCCTATGTCATATAACTTTAAACATTTGGTAGAATATCTCCAAAAGCATAGACTAGAAACATCTTTAGCCAAAATTTTAGGGTTTCTCAAACCTGGACGAGAGAATAAGCGGGGAGTAAATGAGACAGAGTCCCATCCTCAGCTTACTGAGGGAAAAAAGCGGGAAGTAAACTGTGTGGTGGGAAAAGTACTTCTTTTGGCTAAAAAGGTACATTTCTACAGAGTGATTTTATTTTGTGTAATAAAAGTAATAATCTTTCCATATGGCTACTTACATGCTAAGCACTGTTACACATGCACTGTATATATACACTTCAGAGCACTCAAAATACTATTTTATGAACATTCTGCCACTGATGAAACCAAATTACAGTGAGTTCCAGGAACTTGCTCAATAACTAGTAAGAGGTAGACACTGAGACTGAATCCAGTCTGTCTGACTCCTAAACATGGCTTTATTGCTCCAGTGCCTTAGTCATGTGCCTTACATCCTAATGGGAGTAAGCACAAAGATATCAACAGTACATGTGGTTTTACAATAAAAATCTCATCTCCTGATCCTCATCAGCCTGGGGTTCTAGAAGGTGTATTAGCTTAAACGAAACCCTAGACATTCATTGCATTAGTACTTTTATAAACAACACATTTAGTTTAAAACCAGCAGGCTTCCTAAATTTCTCTGCATATATTCAAAAAACACAACTGTTGTATACATCTGGATGATACTTGGCAGCGAATGGACAATTTAATTAAAAATACTGGCTGAGGACTTCCCTGGTGGTGCAGTGGGAAAGGACACTGCCTTGCAGTGCAAGGGGCGCCAGTTCTATCCCTGGCCTGGGCAGATCCCACGTGCCGCGGAGCGGCTGGACCCATATGTCCAATTACCGAGCCAGAGCTCTGGAGCGCATGTGCCCAGAGCCGGTGCTCTGCTGCGACAGAGGCCACTGCGATGGGAGGCCCACACAGGCCAAAGAACAAAGATGGATGAAAAATAGATAAATGAAAGACCAATAGACGTGGCCCCCCCAAAAAATACTGGCTAAGTGAAAACCATTTTGCTCCTTTTCCACTTCAGTCTTTTTTATTGCCTCTTCTTTTCCTACACTCCCTATAATTTTCCTATGTCATATAACTTTAAACATTTGGTAGAATATCTCCAAAAGCATAGACTAGAAACATCTTTAGCCAAAATTTTAGGGTTTCTCAAACCTGGACGAGAGAATAAGCGGGGAGTAAATGAGACAGAGTCCCATCCTCAGCTTACTCAATGAGGCCCTGAGAAATTCACAGGCATATTTGCATGTGATTTTCAATTTTGTCTCGTCCTTATCCCAAACATTCACCAACGCCAACACTTGGTGGAGGAGGAAATTACAGAGAAATAGATCTTTTCATTTTTCTACATAACGTTCTAGATCTCTAGTGCCAATTAGTGTAATTTTTGCTCTCTGAAGCTTCTCATAGGATTCAGTTAAGTGGGAAAGGAGTAGATTTAGGATCAGCCAGTCATACTTGATTTGAATCACTGTCATTTACTACTATTGTGCCTTTAGAGACTTCATGGAAACAATCTGTGATTCAGTATGCATTGGCTAAATATGTATAATAACATCTATTTCTTAAGAGGTACTGCAAAAATCAAATGTGTGTACAATATCCAGCACAATGCCTTAGCTATTCTTTAAATGATAACATTACTGACATCTTAAGGAGGATGAGATGAAGCATCCCTTTCCTATAGATTCTTCTGGTCCAGGACGGACATTTTTAATAAACAGAATATAGGTTACATAGACACCAAGAGACCAGAACAGATGCCAACCTGGGGACAAGCCCTCCTGGGTCATACCCCACTGAACAGTGTTGCTGACTTTAGAGACACATTTGTACAGACTTTCTGGTAGAAGAGACCATAGAAGGTAGAAGGTAAAGCAGGAAAACAAATACAAAAGCCATGTGTCAGAGTCAGTGAAGAAAGATGAGCAAGTCATCTTCTGCCCCTAATATTCTTGCACTCCTTTCTAAGCAGATACGAAGTCCCTTTTTGTGAGGACCTCAAATAAGTATTGAAGAAGGGCATAGCAACCCACTCCAGTATTCTTGCCTGGAGAATCCTAGGGACATAGAAGCCCTGTAGGCGGGCTATAGTCCCTAAGGTCACAAAGAGTTGGACACAACTGAAGTGACTTAGCAGCAGCAGCAGCAGCTGCAGCAAACTAAGTACATGAAAGATACAGAAACAATTTTGTCCTGTTGTCCCTTTCTATCCCAACGGGGTGTGCTAATTGCCTGACACAGACCACAGCTAAGCCATCATCTCTCCACTTCAGGTCCTTGGGCCCATCAATTATGTCCATTTCTATCCCAGAACAGATGAGTCATAGCAAACAGCCCACACTGTCCTCTCAGAGTAGAAATGGTAAAGCAGGGAGCTGGGGGTCATCGACCCCGCTTGAGCAAAAGCAAGAGCAGTGTCCTACTCTGTTCTTCAGTGACTCATAAGAGTAGAGGAGCCATTTAAAGAACTGAACCCTTCTACAAGTCGAGGGTTGTGGGGGTTGTCGGGACTCTTGCCTCACTTCTAGAGGTAAAGTCACATGGCCCCGGGGGCTAGGAAGAATTATACTCTAAGGGCTTTTCACAGTAAATTCATCCAACTTTCAGTTACCCATGGTGCTAGATGGTGGCTCTGTGATAAAGAAACCACCTATCTATGCAGGAGACATGGGTTCAATTCCTGGGTCAAAAGATTCCCTGGAGGAAGAAATGGCTACCCACTCCAATATTCTTGCTTGGAGAATCCCATGGACAGAGGAGCCTGGCAGGTTATGGTCCATATGGTCTCAAAAGAGGTGGACAGGACTGAGTGACTGTGCACAACCCAACAACCACTGGAATGACTCATCAGCATATGCAATACAAGATGTTCACATCAGAGTATGGAGGCCTGCTGATGTAATGTTGAGAACTAAAGGGACAGAATATTGGGTTCATGCAAAAATTCTGAAGTGAAGAATACAGTGCAGTTCAGTTTCCCCTCTACATTGCCTTGTGTTCTAAATATGTCAATTACAAAACCCTTAATATAAACCAGAGCAAAGAGATGACATTTATAAAACATTTTATTTATACTCAGTAAATGCTAAGGACCATCCATAGGCAAGAATGGAAATAAAACACAGGTATCTTTTTAAGCCGTGTATCTACTCGTAGAGGTGGCTGCCTCTATCACAATCACGGTGAGAAATAATACAATCATGATGACAATGCAAGTAGCTCCAGGTTAGGTTAGTTAGGGAGAGTATGGACTCTGGTAAATACCACAGATTATGGAGTGGGTAATGGAATAAAAGCCATCAATAAAATAACAACAAAATAAACTGAAAAAGGAAACTCCTCAAGTGTTCTGCTCCATTTTCAATAAACTACTTTCTCCTCTACTTCACTGAGATGATGAAAACTATCAAAGATGGTGTCCATCCGCTTCTCATCTCCATACAAACAAACTTACTGTTAGGTTCATACATCTTTTTTCTGCCCTCCTTCCACTTCAGAGGATGAATGGTCCTCCCACCTTCACAACTACTGTTCTGACTTCTGCTTCAAGCTCCTTTTGTCTCCTCAGAAACACAGTTTAACCAGTTTTTCCTTCTCTCTTTTTTGCTTCAATCTTTTCCTCAGCATTTTCCCACAGCTTTCAAAAATTGCTCAAGATTCTCACCTAATAAAAGCTCTCCCAGTAGTCACATATTCCTTTCTTCACCTATTTTCACCCAAAATATCAGCATTCAAAAGTTGACCCTACCCTGTAGACTCTCTCACCTCACTGGAAGTTATCATCTGTTTTCGCCACTTTATGCAAAATGGTCTTACCAAGCTCACTAATGACTCCCTAACTGTCAAAGGAAATGGGCATTTTACAATCACTGTCTTATTAAATCACTGCCCCCTTGCCACTGTTGAGGCTTCTCTTGGTGAAATTCTCTCTCTCTTCTCTCGAGTTCATGGCTTTACTATGCTATGCAATGCTTTGATTCTCCTCATGGCCCTCTGATGGCGCCTTCTTATTTTATCTTCCTGGATTCTCTTCTTCCATCTTCCATTTAAGTGACCACATTCCCCAGGATTTTGGCTGTGCTTCTAGCTGCCTGGCCACACTCTGCTCCTTAACATTTTCTAAATTCCAGATTCCCAGTTGCATCTGTGAGTTACAACACAGCATCTTTCAAAAATTTATAAAACATTTTATTTATACGTAAATGAATACAAGAATGGAAATAAAACACAGGTATCTTTAAGCCGTGTATCTACTCGTAGAGGTGGCTGCCTCTATCACAATCACGGTGAGAAATAATACAATCATGATGACAATGCAAGTAGCTCCAGGTTAGGTTAGTTAGGGAGAGTATGGACTCTGGTAAATACCACAGATTATGGAGTGGGTAATGGAATAAAAGCCATCAATAAAATAACAACAAAATAAACTGAAAAAGGAAACTCCTCAAGTGTTCTGCTCCATTTTCAATAAACTACTTTCTCCTCTACTTCACTGAGATGATGAAAACTATCAAAGATGGTGTCCATCCGCTTCTCATCTCCATACAAACAAACTTACTGTTAGGTTCATACATCTTTTTTCTGCCCTCCTTCCACTTCAGAGGATGAATGGTCCTCCCACCTTCACAACTACTGTTCTGACTTCTGCTTCAAGCTCCTTTTGTCTCCTCAGAAACACAGTTTAACCAGTTTTTCCTTCTCTCTTTTTTGCTTCAATCTTTTCCTCAGCATTTTCCCACAGCTTTCAAAAATTGCTCAAGATTCTCACCTAATAAAAGCTCTCCCAGTAGTCACATATTCCTTTCTTCACCTATTTTCACCCAAAATATCAGCATTCAAAAGTTGACCCTACCCTGTAGACTCTCTCACCTCACTGGAAGTTATCATCTGTTTTCGCCACTTTATGCAAAATGGTCTTACCAAGCTCACTAATGACTCCCTAACTGTCAAAGGAAATGGGCATTTTACAATCACTGTCTTATTAAATCACTGCCCCCTTGCCACTGTTGAGGCTTCTCTTGGTGAAATTCTCTCTCTCTTCTCTCGAGTTCATGGCTTTACTATGCTATGCAATGCTTTGATTCTCCTCATGGCCCTCTGATGGCGCCTTCTTATTTTATCTTCCTGGATTCTCTTCTTCCATCTTCCATTTAAGTGACCACATTCCCCAGGATTTTGGCTGTGCTTCTAGCTGCCTGGCCACACTCTGCTCCTTAACATTTTCTAAATTCCAGATTCCCAGTTGCATCTGTGAGTTACAACACAGCATCTTTCAACAGCTATTTTTATTTTCTAAATAAATTAGCCAGTCAGTGTCTGTTGCTAGGAACTGAGCATGAAGGAGACCTGGCTTAATAGTAGAGTCTGGCAAAAAGGAACAGGGAATGCACTTGTGTATGACTTCAGTATGAGTAACCTGGAGTCACAACACAAACAAGCCAATGATAAACAAATAAATACTTTAGTAGACACAGTATTCAGATTAAGTAACATATATTTACCTTACTCTGCAGCTGGAATATTGTGTCCAACTCAGGGCATTGCAGTTGAAAAAAAAGTATACATTTAAAAATATTTATTGGATTCTACATGAAGACTCCTAATTTTCAGTGGGAACACAAAGTGAATAAGATTACTTTTTAGTAGAAGAAACAAATGCTAAGTGATATAACACATGGATAAAACAAGTGCTGGTACCACAAAACAGGTGTAGCCAAAGCTGCCTTGAGGAATAAGACTGGTTCACATTTGAGTTGCATATTGAGTGATGAACAAGATGTCACTAAGAGAAAAATGAAAACGTGACCATTCCAGGCAAGGTGAATGGCAGTCAGAGAAAACTGAGTTGAGAGATGGATCTGGAGTGTAGGGTAAAGGAGTAAAGTCCTCCAAAACGAGAACGGAGATAAAAGGTGGCGCATGATCAAGAAACGCCCGTCTACAGCTCAGTCCCTAAGCCTTCATAATCTGGATATCATAAGGCTTTTAAACCATACCTTATGGGGGTCAAATGAAGGAAATGAGTTTGCTTTATCCTGAAGGATAGGACAAAGTCTCCAAACAATCGAGTGCCCTTAGACTTTATGCAAATGCCTGGTCACACTGTTTTCCCCTCCTGTGATTTTGGAAATCTCTCTCTCTCTCGAGTTCATGGCTTTACTATGCTATGCAATGCTTTGATTCTCCTCATGGCCCTCTGATGGCGCCTTCTTATTTTATCTTCCTGGATTCTCTTCTTCCATCTTCCATTTAAGTGACCACATTCCCCAGGATTTTGGCTGTGCTTCTAGCTGCCTGGCCACACTCTGCTCCTTAACATTTTCTAAATTCCAGATTCCCAGTTGCATCTGTGAGTTACAACACAGCATCTTTCAACAGCTATTTTTATTTTCTAAATAAATTAGCCAGTCAGTGTCTGTTGCTAGGAACTGAGCATGAAGGAGACCTGGCTTAATAGTAGAGTCTGGCAAAAAGGAACAGGGAATGCACTTGTGTATGACTTCAGTATGAGTAACCTGGAGTCACAACACAAACAAGCCAATGATAAACAAATAAATACTTTAGTAGACACAGTATTCAGATTAAGTAACATATATTTACCTTACTCTGCAGCTGGAATATTGTGTCCAACTCAGGGCATTGCAGTTGAAAAAAAAGTATACATTTAAAAATATTTATTGGATTCTACATGAAGACTCCTAATTTTCAGTGGGAACACAAAGTGAATAAGATTACTTTTTAGTAGAAGAAACAAATGCTAAGTGATATAACACATGGATAAAACAAGTGCTGGTACCACAAAACAGGTGTAGCCAAAGCTGCCTTGAGGAATAAGACTGGTTCACATTTGAGTTGCATATTGAGTGATGAACAAGATGTCACTAAGAGAAAAATGAAAACGTGACCATTCCAGGCAAGGTGAATGGCAGTCAGAGAAAACTGAGTTGAGAGATGGATCTGGAGTGTAGGGTAAAGGAGTAAAGTCCTCCAAAACGAGAACGGAGATAAAAGGTGGCGCATGATCAAGAAACGCCCGTCTACAGCTCAGTCCCTAAGCCTTCATAATCTGGATATCATAAGGCTTTTAAACCATACCTTATGGGGGTCAAATGAAGGAAATGAGTTTGCTTTATCCTGAAAAGAAGATAGGACACAGAATGTCTCCAAACAATTCAAGAGCTGCCTTTTGAAAATACAAGTACGCAAACTTTCTGGCTATATGTTTATATAATTCAGTGAAGAAATTACTATGAGTGGGTCAATTCCACAACAGATTAACTATTTTATAAGGCAAGAGAGTTATCTGTCACTTGTGGTATTCAAGTTGATCAGGAAAATTATAAATCAAAATAACTGGGTAAGAATTTAGGTTATATAAACTTTGAAGTTACTACTAATTATGAGGCTTCTACTATTTTCTGCATAAGTTTTGCTGCCAAATTATTGGTGTTCTTGGCCAGAGTTTTCCAGAGGAAAAACACTGTGTGCTTAGCTATTTCTCTTACAGTGCTTAGAAATAACAGTAGCCAGTGAAACCTATCACTCTTCTCGCTCTTAAGGAAACATTTTTTAGTCCCCAGTGCAGAACACAGACTTCCTCTCAGAGTTTTAGAGGAGATCATATTCTCCTGACTTTTATTTTCATTCAATTTAATAATCAACTACTTTCAATTTTGGCATCTTCCATCATTACTGCAACTTTGAAAGAATAAGATTAATGTATGATCATAATTGGTTCTTCCATCTCAGAGTAAGTTCCATTTATTGCCTTTTTCAATTTTTCTCCTGTATATTCTGACTTGTTTCCTTTTTTTACCCAATCTATGCCTCATTTTCAGAACTGGACTCTTTCTCATGTCCATCTTCAATTTGGGGGTGAAATTACTCTTCAACAGGGCCCATCTGATAAATACCCAAACCAAACCAAATTAACACCATTCTTACTTTCTATACTCCTATATCTTATTTAAAAAAAAACAAAAAACAAAAAACAAAAACTTTTTTTTCCACAAGAATATCAACTGATGTCACAACACATTTTGCAGCTCTCAATCTTAACTGAGCCCTCATAATGGTAATTATTTAATATTCCCTGGTGCTGCAGTCCATGGAGGTGCAAAGAGTCAGACACGACTGAGTGACTGAACTGAACTGGCCAGTCAATATTTCTCTCACTGAATGTTCTAAACCTTCTATCTCTTTGAGACCCAATTCAGCATCTTAGGAGATGATCTTGTCTTGTGCTCCATAGCAAATGTGAGGGCAATTACTCATTTTTTTTTCTCAATCTTCAAAATTATGTAACTGCATCTTCATCTTTACTTTATTGCTTTTACACCAAGGCTTCTACCTTAGATCATGCTCTTAATTCCCCTCATGTCATTATTGATCTTGTAACACTAATTAATACTTTCTTACTATATCTTATCTTTCCTCTGAATAAGAAACTCTGGTGATTTTTTTCCATTTTATATCAATCACTCAATAGATTATAGGCTATATAGAGAATACATCTGAGGACATAAGGTGACAGTTAAGAGGCCTTTATTTTTCCTCATAATGGGAAAACACTGTGCTTAGCTATTTCTCTTACAGTGCTTAGAAATAACAGTAGCCAGTAAAAGGAAACATTTTTAGTCCCAGTGCAGAACACAGACTTCCTCTCAGAGTTTTAGAGGAGATCATATTCTCCTGACTTTTATTTTCATTCAATTTAATAATCAACTACTTTCAATTTTGGCATCTTCCATCATTACTGCAACTTTGAAAGAATAAGATTAATGTATGATCATAATTGGTTCTTCCATCTCAGAGTAAGTTCCATTTATTGCCTTTTTCAATTTTTCTCCTGTATATTCTGACTTGTTTCCTTTTTTTACCCAATCTATGCCTCATTTTCAGAACTGGACTCTTTCTCATGTCCATCTTCAATTTGGGGGTGAAATTACTCTTCAACAGGGCCCATCTGATAAATACCCAAACCAAACCAAATTAACACCATTCTTACTTTCTATACTCCTATATCTTATTTAAAAAAAAACAAAAAACAAAAAACAAAAACTTTTTTTTCCACAAGAATATCAACTGATGTCACAACACATTTTGCAGCTCTCAATCTTAACTGAGCCCTCATAATGGTAATTATTTAATATTCCCTGGTGCTGCAGTCCATGGAGGTGCAAAGAGTCAGACACGACTGAGTGACTGAACTGAACTGGCCAGTCAATATTTCTCTCACTGAATGTTCTAAACCTTCTATCTCTTTGAGACCCAATTCAGCATCTTAGGAGATGATCTTGTCTTGTGCTCCATAGCAAATGTGAGGGCAATTACTCATTTTTTTTTCTCAATCTTCAAAATTATGTAACTGCATCTTCATCTTTACTTTATTGCTTTTACACCAAGGCTTCTACCTTAGATCATGCTCTTAATTCCCCTCATGTCATTATTGATCTTGTAACACTAATTAATACTTTCTTACTATATCTTATCTTTCCTCTGAATAAGAAACTCTGGTGATTTTTTTCCATTTTATATCAATCACTCAATAGATTATAGGCTATATAGAGAATACATCTGAGGACATAAGGTGACAGTTAAGAGGCCTTTATTCTCAGGGAGGAGATTATAAAGATACGAACTAGAAAATGGTCATAGTAATGGGAAAGTTAAAAAGGTTCAAGAAATAATCAAGCAATAAATGCAACACTATATTTAATATTATTACACATTACAAGAAGAATATTCTGTCACTGCCATTAGGTCTGACTCGACCTATGAAAACCACAAATACCCTTTGTTATAGATACCACCATCGCCTGCAGGATGAATTCTCCACCATCTTTCCTTCCTGGGTCACTAACTTCACACTCAAAAGTCCTAGACTAGCACATCTGACTGGCCAAGACAAGCTGCTTGGGAACATTGCAACAGGAAACCAAGTCTTTGGCAGTTTGAGTTTATAGTTGGAGGAAAGCTACCTCAACACTAGAATAAAGATTAAGTCCCAGAGAAAAAAATACAAATGTGACTTGTGCCATGGATTTTTTAACAGAAAGATAAATTTTTCCATCAATTTGTGTTAAGTAAATTTGTCAATATTTTAACGGCAATTTTAACCTTTTTATCTTTATGAATCTTCAATGTGTACCAACATTCTAGTTATCCTTTCAAGCTTTAAACCACCCACATATTAAATAAAATTGCTTATCCTAACACAAGCCTCTGGTAAAATTGTACAGGGCAAAGACAAGAACAAAACTTTGTTAAATAAAGATAAAGACTTTCAAGTTTGAAGTTGATCTTAATCAACCCCCACTGAGAGCTCTTCAATGAGCTGTAAAGATAACTAACCATGCTATTATCCAGCCATCTATTTTAATATTTTGTCTTATTCTTAAACAAGTATCTAGAACTCCTCTGACATAGATAGTATCCAACAAGTAAAATCCAAGTGCACCATGTTGACAATATTCTCCTGAGTTAACAAGATGGTAAAAGTTCAAAAACACAGTGATCGCATGGAAATGTCATTATTGATCTTGTAACACTAATTAATACTTTCTTACTATATCTTATCTTTCCTCTGAATAAGAAACTCTGGTGATTTTCCATTTTATATCAATCACTCAATAGATTATAGGCTATATAGAGAATACATCTGAGGACATAAGGTGACAGTTAAGAGGCCTTTATTCTCAGGGAGGAGATTATAAAGATACGAACTAGAAAATGGTCATAGTAATGGGAAAGTTAAAAAGGTTCAAGAAATAATCAAGCAATAAATGCAACACTATATTTAATATTATTACACATTACAAGAAGAATATTCTGTCACTGCCATTAGGTCTGACTCGACCTATGAAAACCACAAATACCCTTTGTTATAGATACCACCATCGCCTGCAGGATGAATTCTCCACCATCTTTCCTTCCTGGGTCACTAACTTCACACTCAAAAGTCCTAGACTAGCACATCTGACTGGCCAAGACAAGCTGCTTGGGAACATTGCAACAGGAAACCAAGTCTTTGGCAGTTTGAGTTTATAGTTGGAGGAAAGCTACCTCAACACTAGAATAAAGATTAAGTCCCAGAGAAAAAAATACAAATGTGACTTGTGCCATGGATTTTTTAACAGAAAGATAAATTTTTCCATCAATTTGTGTTAAGTAAATTTGTCAATATTTTAACGGCAATTTTAACCTTTTTATCTTTATGAATCTTCAATGTGTACCAACATTCTAGTTATCCTTTCAAGCTTTAAACCACCCACATATTAAATAAAATTGCTTATCCTAACACAAGCCTCTGGTAAAATTGTACAGGGCAAAGACAAGAACAAAACTTTGTTAAATAAAGATAAAGACTTTCAAGTTTGAAGTTGATCTTAATCAACCCCCACTGAGAGCTCTTCAATGAGCTGTAAAGATAACTAACCATGCTATTATCCAGCCATCTATTTTAATATTTTGTCTTATTCTTAAACAAGTATCTAGAACTCCTCTGACATAGATAGTATCCAACAAGTAAAATCCAAGTGCACCATGTTGACAATATTCTCCTGAGTTAACAAGATGGTAAAAGTATCCAAAATTGGGGGAGGGCACTGCCCCCCCTCCTCATTTTTTTGTGATCAGGATGGAAAATGAGAATGAAAAGATGGAGAAATGTTTCATGGGGAAATGGAAATTACGAATAATTTCATTTTACCCTAATAGATAATGTTGAACCCTGGAAGAAACTGGATAATCCACTAAGAGATGAGCGAGAAGAGACTATATGATCTGATAAGATACCACTCTATCCTATCCACTGGCATAAAGTGTCACAAAAGAGGATGCATCAAAAATTAAGCGTGACCAGATGTCCTGGAACAAAGCATACCCAAAAATGATTTGCCACAAACTTATTGCTTTGAAAGCCAACAGGTGTCAACTAATTCATAACTTCAGAGGGGAACCCAGAACTGCTGGCAAATGGCCCTATACCTTTAGACTCACAATTTGTCCCAACCAAGGTCCCCTGCAGCTTCAGAACTGGCACGCCAGGCGATAGCTCTGTAGCAAAAGGCTTTTTCCAACTGCATCTTTTTTTCAGCAGTTAAATCTGAGCTGTAACATTTGGCAGGTTTCCTTGCTAACATTTGGCAATAATTGTTTATCAAATGCTAACAAGGAATGCTGCCAAATGTAACAGCTCTGACTGAACCATCTAAAATATAATATTGAGGCAAAACTCTACAGACATGTGCTCAATCCTTTCTGACTAATCCTAGAAATAGGATCCTGTGCCCTTGGTCATCAGACTGTGCTGCACCACAGCAGGGATACACAAAGGACAAGATTCTCTTTCCTCTGCACAGTGTATTATTTCTCTTGATTTCTAAGGAAGCTCATGAGAAAGAGATGCCTGAAAAACACAGAGTAGGAAATTTACAACAGGCTAGAGACCACATTCACTATAACTTCATCAATTTGAATGCAAATTTGTAGAAGATCCAGCATCAAAACCCGGCTGAATTACCTTTGATGGGCAAATCATTTTTTCAATCATACTTATCCCCCTAGCTGGTCCTTGTTATCTCTCGGAGGCCTCTTGCTTGTGCACATTTGGTCCTCTTCTTCCAGCTTTCTGCGCAGTATAGGTCTAACTTCCCTTGTCTTTGCTAATCCACATCTTTAAAGATCTGTGGCTTCCCTGGTGGCTCAGCAGTAAAGAATCTGCCTGCCAATTCAGGATACACAAGTTCAATCTCCTGGCTGGGAAGATCTCCTGGAGAAGGAAATGGTAACCACTACAGTATTCTTGCCTGGAAAGCCCCATGGACAGAGGAGCCTGGTATGCTATAGTCCACGGGGTCACAAAGAGGCAGACGTGACTTGGCAACTGAGTAAGAACAATCTCTAAAGATCTAGCCCAAATTCCACCTCTGTAGGAAGTCTTCCTTACTCCACCATCACATTATTCTTTTCCTGCCTTCTATCAAGTTTTAAACCTCTACTGACTGAAGCCTTATTTGGCATAGATATTATTCCTCATTACCAGAATTCTCTACAGGTAGATCAAGTATTTTAAATCATACTTCCCTTCCCCAGTCAGCCAGCCTACCAACCCCTTGAGGGCAGGATCTGACTGCTTCACTCTTACATTTCTAACACAGAGCTGTATAAAATTTTGTACTTAAGACCTTGCAGCTAGAGTAAAGTTATAGAAAAAAAATGCTCTTCAAGTGGTTTGGAAGTATTCATTTACATCCTGATATCTGATATGCTAACTCAAAAGTATACTTAGCTAGTCATCAAAATAGATCTTTTTAGACACTCTCTCCAGTAATTTTAGCTTATGTTAGCTAAATTTAGGTAGTTAGGTATATTTGAAAGAAATCAGACTGCTTTCCTTCAGAAGAATTCTATGATTCAAACTTTTCAACATTCAGTTATCTTTTATTGCTGCTTTGCTAGGCCTTTGAATTCTTATTCAAAAATAGGAATGATACTGCCCTGTTGTTTGTTGCCCTACTCACACCCTCAAAAATATGTTGAACAATGCCAAAATATTATTTTAATAATAAAACTATAATTAATTGATGAACAGAAATAAATCACTTTTTTCACATTTGTGGAAGAAAAATTTCATTTAAGATCTCCCCTAAATAATGTGAGATTATTTCCCATTTCATACAAAGACACAATAACATCAAAAACACATAGTACTACAAACCTAAGTGGGCCATGGGGTAGGTAGGTAGAGCAAGTAAAATCAAGGTTCTTGTCTCAGCTATAGATATATGACAAAATTACTTCCAAATATAAGATTTGGGTATTGCATAAAAGGTATCCAAGCATTCTTTACTTTGCCACTTAGTAGTTAAGAGTTATTAGGTAATTTAAGTTCATGGACACTTGGATCTCTCATACATAAAATGAGGAAAATAATGCCTTCTCTGATTTATGTCCAAGACCTCTGTCAGATATTCTTTCAAGTTCTACATTTAAGACCTACAAATATCTCACCTAGAAAAATTAATAAGATGACAAGAATTATAAGCAGTTTAAGAATCAGCTAAGGATACAAATGATAATTTTAAAATTCTAGATGTTTCATTTAAATGTATATTTCTGCTCCAGTCTTAAATTGTACCCAAGGATAAAGGCAGTTTACCCTCATCTTACCCTATAAGGAGACACAGGTAGCATTTTCCTCATAATTTCTAACATACTGCTGGACAGGAGTCATTTAGAGCTATCAGCCACATAGACACCTGTCCTGTGCCTTGTTCAACCTTAACTTTCAGTGAGAAACACCCAATATATAAATGGTAACCAGGTAAAAAGGTGAACTTTGACACCAAGTCTCTCAGTCCAATAAAGCACCTACATTAGGTAAGTTTGTTTGGATCAGGGCCAACAGAAACAGATTCATAGTCTTATCAAGATTTGGCCCACTTTACAGGGTGTGTAAATTAAATCTTTTTAGTTATGCTTTCCTCCTGAACCCAACAAAGTCCAGCTGCCATTCAGGTTAGAGGAAGTCATGGCACCCCTCTGGTCAAGGAGAGTGAAATTTGTGCTAGCCAGAGGACATTTGGGACTTGCCTTTTTTTCTATAAAAAGAGGCCATCAAAGCTTACACAGTTCCTCTGCTCAGAAGAGCACTTTCTCATTATTTTTTCAACAGATGTCTTACTGAAGTGTATTTTACTATTTATGTTGGTCTCCTGTAAAACATCTGAGAAAATTCAGAATAACAATGAAAAATGATTGTGTTCACAAAATCAAGTAAATCCAATAATATTTCTGACAGAATTGATTACAATAATGTCAAACGCCCCTCTTCACTCTTTTTGAAACTTATTTCAAACATAAAGATAATGAAATATGTTGCCTGTCACTTGTAAATTGTATGCCAAAAGTCTAAAGAGATAATTTAAAGATTTCCAGGTAGAACAATGCACTTGCTTTATTTTATTTGTAAAGGAAATATATTAGTTAAGAACTTTCTGCTCTGGAAAAGAAAAGATCATACATATGAATTATTATCTGAATGCCTTCATGGGTCACAATTCCTGAATTATAGAAGTTTTTGATACATACAAGGGGAGTAAACAGGGAGGGGAACAGATACTTAGGTAACATTTCTATAAAATGGAGATTCTTGTTGTTGTTATTGTTGTTGTTATGGAGGTTACAAGCATGAACATTGTTGTTTGCTGTTTAGTTGCTAGGTTATGTCTGGCTTTTTTGCATCCCTATGGACTGTAGCCCACCATACTCCTCTGTCCATGGGATTTTGTAAGCAAGAATACTGGAATGGGTTGCCATTTCCTTTTCTAGGGGATTTTCCCGACCCAGGGATTGAACCCACATCTCTTGCATTAGCAGGTGGATTCTTTACTACTGAGCCACCAGGGAAGTCCACAAGCATGACTGTCCAGTCTTAAAAAAACCTGGGATCAGATTTCTAACTACCTTACTCACTAGCTACGAGACTTGAGAAAGTCGCTTAACTCCCTGGTGATTCCATTTTCTCCTCTGTTAAAAGGAACAATAATAATTACCTTATTAGTGTGTAAAGTGGATAAAATGTATACAACACATATAAATTACTTTCATGATATATATCTCATAGTAATCATTCAATAATGATAGCTATTATTATTGAATGCACTGGTAGCTACTATTGCTATCAGACATAGTCCTGTAAACATATTCTGCCAGATCTCTTTTCTGTTTATCCCCATCATTTATTATTTTAATCTCATAATTACATAATACTCTTTACACTCTATAGTTCTTCCACTTTGATTCTTCACTAAATTTTATGAAGAAGAGCTTATTACCTTGTTTAACTTTTCGTCTCCATTTTCCCATGATGTGTAAACTCCACACGGGTGTATTTCAATCCTCACCAGCCCCTCAGAACCCAGTATGTATCTTTCACATAACAAGTGCTCGATACATAGGAGCTAAAGAAACGAAGGCACCATCCTGTTTCTTTACACAGACAAGCAAACTGAGGCTCTGAATAGTGTAATAAGTTGCTTAAAACAAAAGCCATTTCAATGAGTAGGTGGAGGAGCTAAGATCTGAACACTGGTCATAGTCAAGAGCGCCCACTCCTTTCCCAGCACCTAGCAGCCTGTTGAACCTAGAGCTGTATGTGGTAGAGCTCTAGAAAGCTAACTCAGTTTTCCCTAACAATTTTTGAAAGCATACTTTCTCTCTACAATATCCTTAATGGAATATCAAAGGGGGAAACTAGTAAATCTCAGTTAGTGGAGTCCTTCTGTACACCAACCACTGACATTCAAGCAGTTAGGCAATTATTACTGCTGGAAATCCAAAAGCCCAACCTGCATGCGACCAGTGCTTCCATCTCCAGTGAATTTACCACCAGGGACAATAAAAGGAAAGTAGTGAAATTGTAAAGTCAGTGTCTGATGGTTAAATGTCACAATAACAGATTTCTACAGCTTAATTTTTGTAGGGGGGGGGGTGGCGGTGAAAGGGAATGTTCCTTGGGAAACAGTAGGGAACAGTTGGTAAGAAAGACAATTTATGCTTGTGCATTTTACTGTCATCAATAAGAGACATTTTCTTGATCTAATTGATAAGGTATTTATTGCATACCTCTTTTAGATACATTAAATTATAGCTTCATTTGAACAGTTTTATCTCTGGATGATAACAATAATAATGAGTTTGGTCCAGTGGCTAAGACTCCATGCTCTCAGGGGGGCTCAGGTCCAATTCCTGGTCAGGGAACTAGATCTCACAGGCTGCACCTAAAAATCCTGTATGCTGCAACTATGGCCCAGAGCAGCCAAATAAATAAATTTTAAAGATAATAATACTAACACATATTTTATAGTGCTAGGACATGCTTCTCACTGCCAGTACATGGATTATATTTTTTGACATTCACAACATCCCCACACAAGCACACAGAAGTATACTTCTCCCATTTTCCCATGATGTGTAAACTCCACACGGGTGTATTTCAATCCTCACCAGCCCCTCAGAACCCAGTATGTATCTTTCACATAACAAGTGCTCGATACATAGGAGCTAAAGAAACGAAGGCACCATCCTGTTTCTTTACACAGACAAGCAAACTGAGGCTCTGAATAGTGTAATAAGTTGCTTAAAACAAAAGCCATTTCAATGAGTAGGTGGAGGAGCTAAGATCTGAACACTGGTCATAGTCAAGAGCGCCCACTCCTTTCCCAGCACCTAGCAGCCTGTTGAACCTAGAGCTGTATGTGGTAGAGCTCTAGAAAGCTAACTCAGTTTTCCCTAACAATTTTTGAAAGCATACTTTCTCTCTACAATATCCTTAATGGAATATCAAAGGGGGAAACTAGTAAATCTCAGTTAGTGGAGTCCTTCTGTACACCAACCACTGACATTCAAGCAGTTAGGCAATTATTACTGCTGGAAATCCAAAAGCCCAACCTGCATGCGACCAGTGCTTCCATCTCCAGTGAATTTACCACCAGGGACAATAAAAGGAAAGTAGTGAAATTGTAAAGTCAGTGTCTGATGGTTAAATGTCACAATAACAGATTTCTACAGCTTAATTTTTGTAGGGGGGGGGGTGGCGGTGAAAGGGAATGTTCCTTGGGAAACAGTAGGGAACAGTTGGTAAGAAAGACAATTTATGCTTGTGCATTTTACTGTCATCAATAAGAGACATTTTCTTGATCTAATTGATAAGGTATTTATTGCATACCTCTTTTAGATACATTAAATTATAGCTTCATTTGAACAGTTTTATCTCTGGATGATAACAATAATAATGAGTTTGGTCCAGTGGCTAAGACTCCATGCTCTCAGGGGGGCTCAGGTCCAATTCCTGGTCAGGGAACTAGATCTCACAGGCTGCACCTAAAAATCCTGTATGCTGCAACTATGGCCCAGAGCAGCCAAATAAATAAATTTTAAAGATAATAATACTAACACATATTTTATAGTGCTAGGACATGCTTCTCACTGCCAGTACATGGATTATATTTTTTGACATTCACAACATCCCCACACAAGCACACAGAAGTATACTTCTCCCATTTTCCAGATGAGGTTATTGAAACAAAAGATTGCAACATTTTCTCCAGATCACATAGACTGTGACTGAGCCAGAATGGGACAAAATTCCAAGCCTGAAGTCCAATGCTCCTTTTTAGCCCCCAAATCAGTTTTATACAAATAAGATTAGTACCTCTGTTTAAATTTTTACTTGGTTCCAAGCCATTTCTAATATGTCAAACGTTTGGTATTCATCAAAGAGTAAGGATAATAGACAGAATGCTGATTTTGCACTAGCTCCTTTTTTCTGCAGTAAATTCTGCAGTTAATATTGGTAGACGGGCCACTTAATATCTTCCTCATGTTTATTTGGTAGTTTCAATATTTTTCACTTTTAATACAATTTTATAGATTTTTAAAAGAAAAACACAATACTGAGAATACTTTGGGGTCAGTCTCCAAATCTGATTAGCAACCCCAACTGAATACTTAGACTTATTTCACAGCCCAGTCTTAATTGTATTTACCTTTTTCAGAGCCAGAGTGTCAAAATCACTCAGGTTGTTGATGTGTGGGGTCTGCTGTGCAATCACAATGGACCCATGGGGCACTGATTGGTATGACCTGACATTTATGAGGCAGCTACAGCATTTTGACATTGACCAGATGGTATAAAATAATTCCAGATAAAACAAGGGTGTTTTTTTATGGTTCTTTGCTACTTAAATTTAGGAAGAGGCTTCCTAGAGAGATACCTGGCTTGTCAAAATAGCTTCAATTCATAATCAAAAAGATACACATCTTTTTGATGCACATACAATAAAAAAAAAAAAGCACATGCAATAATGCTTGTGAATTTTGAAATACTACAAAGCAATGCTTGTGAAATATAGTAAATAGACCACCTTTCTGATAAAGCAGAGTTCTACTTGGACCTCTTTGCTCCATTCAAATAGGATAGCACATGTTAACACAACCCTTCCCCATGTTACCAAAACTTTGTCAAGGCACTACATGGGGAAATAGAATTCAAGTTAAGTTAAAAGTCCCAGCCTGACAGAAATTATAGTGTCACTGAGGGGAAAAACAATGAAACAGAGTGTACTCAGATGTGTTCAAGGGATGATCCAGTTGATGAAATATCTAGAATAATGCTTTGTCTCTGGTTCCCCTGTCCTCTGCCCCAACAAAATATTTAGTATTTCACAGTGCTAAGTGGCTCAGTCGTGTCTGACTCTTTGCAACTTAAGGACTGTAGTCCACCAGGTCCTTCTCTCCTTGAGATTCACCATGCAAGAATACTGGAGTGGGTTTCCACACCTCCTTCAGGGATCTTCCTGACCCAAAATATCTTAGGTAAGTGCCACCTGCTTTTTCACAGTGAAACTTTAAAAAAAACCAGATGGTTTTTCCTCCTTTTTTCTGCAGTAAATTCTGCAGTTAATATTGGTAGACGGGCCACTTAATATCTTCCTCATGTTTATTTGGTAGTTTCAATATTTTTCACTTTTAATACAATTTTATAGATTTTTAAAAGAAAAACACAATACTGAGAATACTTTGGGGTCAGTCTCCAAATCTGATTAGCAACCCCAACTGAATACTTAGACTTATTTCACAGCCCAGTCTTAATTGTATTTACCTTTTTCAGAGCCAGAGTGTCAAAATCACTCAGGTTGTTGATGTGTGGGTCTGCTGTGCAATCACAATGGACCCATGGGGCACTGATTGGTATGACCTGACATTTATGAGGCAGCTACAGCATTTTGACATTGACCAGATGGTATAAAATAATTCCAGATAAAACAAGGGTGTTTTTTTATGGTTCTTTGCTACTTAAATTTAGGAAGAGGCTTCCTAGAGAGATACCTGGCTTGTCAAAATAGCTTCAATTCATAATCAAAAAGATACACATCTTTTTGATGCACATACAATAAAAAAAAAAAAGCACATGCAATAATGCTTGTGAATTTTGAAATACTACAAAGCAATGCTTGTGAAATATAGTAAATAGACCACCTTTCTGATAAAGCAGAGTTCTACTTGGACCTCTTTGCTCCATTCAAATAGGATAGCACATGTTAACACAACCCTTCCCCATGTTACCAAAACTTTGTCAAGGCACTACATGGGGAAATAGAATTCAAGTTAAGTTAAAAGTCCCAGCCTGACAGAAATTATAGTGTCACTGAGGGGAAAAACAATGAAACAGAGTGTACTCAGATGTGTTCAAGGGATGATCCAGTTGATGAAATATCTAGAATAATGCTTTGTCTCTGGTTCCCCTGTCCTCTGCCCCAACAAAATATTTAGTATTTCACAGTGCTAAGTGGCTCAGTCGTGTCTGACTCTTTGCAACTTAAGGACTGTAGTCCACCAGGTCCTTCTCTCCTTGAGATTCACCATGCAAGAATACTGGAGTGGGTTTCCACACCCTCCTTCAGGGGATCTTCCTGACCCAGGAATTGAACCTGTGTCTCTTACAGTCTCCTGCACTGGCAGGTAAGTTCTTTACCACTAGTGCCACCTGGGAAGCCCACAGTGCCTTTTATTAATAAGTACTGTCTTTCTTGCAACTGGCAAGTCCCTTAAGAAAGCCAGTGAAACCCAGGGGGAAGACTCTAGGTTCTAAGGTTTGATAGCTCTAGGTTTAATTCCACATTTTCCACTGTACAGGTTGAGAAATACAGGGTAAATCATTTAAACTCTCTGTACTCAGGCTCTTCCTTTAAAAGGTTGTTGGGAAAGTATACATAGGAAAGTAACATGCCTGGTAAATGCAAACCATAGGTGCCCACTAAATGTGTATTTTCTTACTTTCATCTGTGACACTGTACTTTTGTATTTCCAAATATTTCATACCCAATGTTTGTAGTTGCTGACTCTGGCGTAAAATGTAAGGACAAGAATGCCATTAGGCATCCACAAGACTTAAGTGGCGATTTTAACCCAAGGGAGAGGCCCTAATTAGATTAATCTGCAAATTTGAATATAGGCCATTCTATCAAGATAGTCAATTATTTTAAAAGGAGGTCTTCCTTTGCAGAACGACAGAATTCTACCAGAAAACAAATTCCCTTTCATGTTGTTCTTAGCCAAGAGCAGATGTCTGGCAATATGAAAACAGAGTGGTTATTTTCACAAATGAGATCTTTCTTTCTGCAGGCAGCATTGCAAAGCTGACTCTGGCTCAACCGAGGCTTAATGGTTACTATCTGTGCAGTGTTTCCAACGGTATTTCTACTGTTGCATTAAAAGGCATTGTGACCTCAGTAAATACATGGAGGATCTTCTTCAACATGCAGCTGTTAAGAACTCATAATTCACTGCTCTTTATATAACCAGTGGTTCTCAGCTCTATTCCCTTGGGAAATCCAATTAATTTCTATTAATAATTATTTGCATTTTGGTGATTCCTCCTCCCATCTCTTTTTCTACCTCATAGCATTATTCTACTAATGTAAAACATATAGTGAGTTTTCAGGCCATTTTTCCTCCTGATCTTTTATGTTAGTATTTATTTGGAAAAGGCTCCAGTTTAGCTATACCCACTTGCTCTTTATGCCAGTGAAGGGTTATTTTACCTAGCATTGAATATATAGTCATTTCAGTACTTTTAGTAGTATATGTTATTCATTATTGCCTTTCTCATTATTTTCCAGTCCGGATTACCTAGTGCCTGAGCAGAGTAAAGCAGTTCAAAGACACCAGCTCCAATTTACAATCTAGGCTGTAACTTACGCAAATTCTTCAGCCTCTTCTTCATACATAGACTGACTGCGGGTAGACACAAGGCAAAGGTCTCTCTCTCTCTCTTTTAATTTTTTCCTCTTTCCTTCACTGGACCCAGTCTATGCCACAGTTTGATTCACACAGCAAAGCAGTTGTGAAAGAAACTTAGGAGTTCACATTATATAATCTGGATAAAAGGATCCACATGATTTAGATCAAAAAGGTAAATACAGATGAAGAAACCCAATTTGTAGGACTCTGGCGTAAAATGTAAGGACAAGAATGCCATTAGGCATCCACAAGACTTAAGTGGCGATTTTAACCCAAGGGAGAGGCCCTAATTAGATTAATCTGCAAATTTGAATATAGGCCATTCTATCAAGATAGTCAATTATTTTAAAAGGAGGTCTTCCTTTGCAGAACGACAGAATTCTACCAGAAAACAAATTCCCTTTCATGTTGTTCTTAGCCAAGAGCAGATGTCTGGCAATATGAAAACAGAGTGGTTATTTTCACAAATGAGATCTTTCTTTCTGCAGGCAGCATTGCAAAGCTGACTCTGGCTCAACCGAGGCTTAATGGTTACTATCTGTGCAGTGTTTCCAACGGTATTTCTACTGTTGCATTAAAAGGCATTGTGACCTCAGTAAATACATGGAGGATCTTCTTCAACATGCAGCTGTTAAGAACTCATAATTCACTGCTCTTTATATAACCAGTGGTTCTCAGCTCTATTCCCTTGGGAAATCCAATTAATTTCTATTAATAATTATTTGCATTTTGGTGATTCCTCCTCCCATCTCTTTTTCTACCTCATAGCATTATTCTACTAATGTAAAACATATAGTGAGTTTTCAGGCCATTTTTCCTCCTGATCTTTTATGTTAGTATTTATTTGGAAAAGGCTCCAGTTTAGCTATACCCACTTGCTCTTTATGCCAGTGAAGGGTTATTTTACCTAGCATTGAATATATAGTCATTTCAGTACTTTTAGTAGTATATGTTATTCATTATTGCCTTTCTCATTATTTTCCAGTCCGGATTACCTAGTGCCTGAGCAGAGTAAAGCAGTTCAAAGACACCAGCTCCAATTTACAATCTAGGCTGTAACTTACGCAAATTCTTCAGCCTCTTCTTCATACATAGACTGACTGCGGGTAGACACAAGGCAAAGGTCTCTCTCTCTCTCTCTTTTAATTTTTTCCTCTTTCCTTCACTGGACCCAGTCTATGCCACAGTTTGATTCACACAGCAAAGCAGTTGTGAAAGAAACTTAGGAGTTCACATTATATAATCTGGATAAAAGGATCCACATGATTTAGATCAAAAAGGTAAATACAGATGAAGTAAAACCCAATTCTTACACTCTACCCATATTTTATTTCAGTTATGGGCCCCTCAGTTTTATACATCTGAACTAACAAGTACCTTAGCCATTACAACTACTGACTTAAATCCCAACACCCAAACTCTCATTGCCTTTTTTTCCTACTTCCATAGGTGAGTTGTGAAATGTTTTTATTTTTAAATACTCTGTGGGCTTCATGTTTAGAACACAAAGAAAACAGTTTAAAGAGTTAACCCTGAAGATGTCATCTAATAAGTTTAAAAAGATGCCACCCTTGTCTAAAAATATCTTCCCTAAATTGCACAAAATGTTCACTTCATTTTTTATACCTCCTGAAAGTCCAACACTCATTCATCCATTCAACAAATCATACTGAAAGCTTAGCATATGCCAGGCTCTACGTGAAGCACTCATTCCTTCACAGATTAAATTATTTTGGATTAATGAACCTCTTTTTTAAAAATGCAAATATTAGAGTTCTGACAGGGATAAACAGTTTAAATATTTTCAGCCATCTAAACATTGGTGTGAATTAATTCAATCAGAACACTTTCTGCTATCTCCAGCTTAAATCAGTGAATGTTGCTGATGTGAACTGTGGTTATGAAAAGGGAAGGTAAATTAGGAATGTAGAAAACTCTGAAAAGATGGCTGGGCTTGGGAGTTTTGGAAAACTATTAGTATACTGGATAAATAGGTGCCTGAACACAAGGAGACAAGAGAAGTGTAACAACAACAACAAAGAAAAAGAAAAAAAAAAAAAACAAGAGGCTAAAATGTACCAAAGACAAACTTCTTAAACACCCTGTCCAGCTCAGTCTAGGAAAGAAAAAAAACCCTTCTCTTCTACCAGTGCCATATGTCATTCCAACCTTAGCAATCAGATTACAGGCTAGATCTTTTAGGGACATAATTGAGTTCCTCTAGGGCTAGCCTAGATATGTGATCATAGCTTAATTAAGACAATCAATTAAACATTGTTTAATTCTTTAATTAGTTCAACAATGTTTAATTAAGAACAATTAATAATAGTCACTTGCTCACCTTTTCACTCACTAGGCCTGTGAGGGCATCAAGATAAGATCAGACTTCCCTGGTGGTTAAGAATCCACCTAACAATACAGGGGGCACAGGATCAATCTGTGGTTCAGGAAGATTCCAAACACAGCAGGGCAACTAAGCCTGTGCACCACAACTACTGAAGCCTGCACACTCTAGAGCCCACGCGCTTCAGTAAGAGAAGACATTGCAACCACAACTAGAAAGTAACCCCCAGTGACCTTAACTAGAGAAGGTTCACGTGCAATAATGAGGTTCTGGTGCAGTCATAAACAAATAAATAGTTTTAGAAAACAATTTTAAAAGACAAGATCCACAATCAAGGGCATAAAGAATTCATTCATTTGTTACTTACAAGCCTCTCTATCGATCACTAACCCTAAATTCACAGGTACAAGTCAATAATACATATCTGTGAAGGGTAATACATTCAAATGTCTATTTATTACTGTTTTGTGAACATTTACTTCAGTGATAAGACTTTATTTTGGAAGTTTCACCTTAGATACCAAAATACTATAAAGGATATATTCCAAAGAAACTGCCAGGCCATGTGCATAAATAGGAAGGCTGATGGAATGTAGAAAAGGTAAATTAGGAATGTAGAAAACTCTGAAAAGATGGCTGGGCTTGGGAGTTTTGGAAAACTATTAGTATACTGGATAAATAGGTGCCTGAACACAAGGAGACAAGAGAAGTGTAACAACAACAACAAAGAAAAAGAAAAAAAAAAAAAACAAGAGGCTAAAATGTACCAAAGACAAACTTCTTAAACACCCTGTCCAGCTCAGTCTAGGAAAGAAAAAAAACCCTTCTCTTCTACCAGTGCCATATGTCATTCCAACCTTAGCAATCAGATTACAGGCTAGATCTTTTAGGGACATAATTGAGTTCCTCTAGGGCTAGCCTAGATATGTGATCATAGCTTAATTAAGACAATCAATTAAACATTGTTTAATTCTTTAATTAGTTCAACAATGTTTAATTAAGAACAATTAATAATAGTCACTTGCTCACCTTTTCACTCACTAGGCCTGTGAGGGCATCAAGATAAGATCAGACTTCCCTGGTGGTTAAGAATCCACCTAACAATACAGGGGGCACAGGATCAATCTGTGGTTCAGGAAGATTCCAAACACAGCAGGGCAACTAAGCCTGTGCACCACAACTACTGAAGCCTGCACACTCTAGAGCCCACGCGCTTCAGTAAGAGAAGACATTGCAACCACAACTAGAAAGTAACCCCCAGTGACCTTAACTAGAGAAGGTTCACGTGCAATAATGAGGTTCTGGTGCAGTCATAAACAAATAAATAGTTTTAGAAAACAATTTTAAAAAGACAAGATCCACAATCAAGGGCATAAAGAATTCATTCATTTGTTACTTACAAGCCTCTCTATCGATCACTAACCCTAAATTCACAGGTACAAGTCAATAATACATATCTGTGAAGGGTAATACATTCAAATGTCTATTTATTACTGTTTTGTGAACATTTACTTCAGTGATAAGACTTTATTTTGGAAGTTTCACCTTAGATACCAAAATACTATAAAGGATATATTCCAAAGAAACTGCCAGGCCATGTGCAGAATTAAGAAAGGAATGGTTGAAAAGTAGTTACAAGACTCCTGAAAACCCTCACTCCAACCAAGGATGCAAAATGGTAACATCTTTGAGGACTGAAGCAGGATTTATGAGGAAGGTCATTCTTCAGAGGCAGTCATCAATGTGCTGGGGGTGCGGACAGGGCAAATCCATTTTGCTTAGCTTAAGCTTGAAGTAAAGGGCTAACATGTGTGTGCTTCTATGTATTCCTAGGAATTTAGGAGGCACAGTGGATAATTATCTGACATGAGCCTAAGGAATCTAAAGTAAAAAGGCTCTGCTATCAATCTGAGGTGGCAAATAATGAAAGACATCAATGTGTGGCTACATTCTACTGTTTATGAGGGTAAGGATTCATAATTCACAAATGTGGTTGAGTGAAAGTCAGTCTGGAACCTGTGAAAATGTGGCTCAAAGGGACAGTCTGGAGGGGCAAGGTAATCTCAACTGGGGTAGACAGATGAGGGGCTGATGAGGGCAGAAGAGAAGGCATCATCTAAGACCTAAACTATCCACATCTTAGAAGGCATGTTGAGAGGCTCCCAATGGGGTCTCCTGAAGAACCTTACAAAAGCGCCCATGAGAGGAATAACAAGACTGAAACCCCCAATGACACCTTACAGTTGTGTTAAGAAAAAAAGACTTTCTTGGCCTCTTCTTGACCCTTCCTTCCAGAACTTCAACTCTAGCAGCATCAATATAACCACCAGTGAGGGAGAAGGAGGTAAGAAAGAAGTTGAAGTGCTCGTCTAAAGCCAGCCCTTTTGAGGACAAGGTGTCCCTCTAACTATGAATAAAGTTTGACGCTCTGATTATTACAAGGGGCCCTAGGCATTTATAATTATTCAAGGAGACTATGTTTGTGACTTCAAGTGGCTGCAGGGCTTTTTATTACTTAGGAGTGAATAGAAAATCTTTAGACTGCAAGACTCTTTATCTGGGGTCAGAGGAAGAACTTCTCCCCATTGAATAAATTTTATTAGAATAGTGGGAGACAAAATAAAGTTGCTTTTGATTACATCCCATGAGTGTTGCTCATTGAACATATCAGTTATACTTACTTTTAAAGCAGAGGAATTGCTTAAGAGAATACATGATGATTCTTCTCAATGTGCAGAATTAAGAAAGGAATGGTTGAAAAGTAGTTACAAGACTCCTGAAAACCCTCACTCCAACCAAGGATGCAAAATGGTAACATCTTTGAGGACTGAAGCAGGATTTATGAGGAAGGTCATTCTTCAGAGGCAGTCATCAATGTGCTGGGGTGCGGACAGGGCAAATCCATTTTGCTTAGCTTAAGCTTGAAGTAAAGGGCTAACATGTGTGTGCTTCTATGTATTCCTAGGAATTTAGGAGGCACAGTGGATAATTATCTGACATGAGCCTAAGGAATCTAAAGTAAAAAGGCTCTGCTATCAATCTGAGGTGGCAAATAATGAAAGACATCAATGTGTGGCTACATTCTACTGTTTATGAGGGTAAGGATTCATAATTCACAAATGTGGTTGAGTGAAAGTCAGTCTGGAACCTGTGAAAATGTGGCTCAAAGGGACAGTCTGGAGGGGCAAGGTAATCTCAACTGGGGTAGACAGATGAGGGGCTGATGAGGGCAGAAGAGAAGGCATCATCTAAGACCTAAACTATCCACATCTTAGAAGGCATGTTGAGAGGCTCCCAATGGGGTCTCCTGAAGAACCTTACAAAAGCGCCCATGAGAGGAATAACAAGACTGAAACCCCCAATGACACCTTACAGTTGTGTTAAGAAAAAAAGACTTTCTTGGCCTCTTCTTGACCCTTCCTTCCAGAACTTCAACTCTAGCAGCATCAATATAACCACCAGTGAGGGAGAAGGAGGTAAGAAAGAAGTTGAAGTGCTCGTCTAAAGCCAGCCCTTTTGAGGACAAGGTGTCCCTCTAACTATGAATAAAGTTTGACGCTCTGATTATTACAAGGGGCCCTAGGCATTTATAATTATTCAAGGAGACTATGTTTGTGACTTCAAGTGGCTGCAGGGCTTTTTATTACTTAGGAGTGAATAGAAAATCTTTAGACTGCAAGACTCTTTATCTGGGGTCAGAGGAAGAACTTCTCCCCATTGAATAAATTTTATTAGAATAGTGGGAGACAAAATAAAGTTGCTTTTGATTACATCCCATGAGTGTTGCTCATTGAACATATCAGTTATACTTACTTTTAAAGCAGAGGGAATTGCTTAAGAGAATACATGATGATTCTTCTCAATAACTTATAAACAGACTCTAATTCACAAATTTGCTAATGGTTCTTTCCTGTTAGACATTAGCAGAGGAAAAAGAATCTCTGTTTGGCCATTAGCTTTAATTTAGATATAGCCTTAGAGTTATAAGGAACATCTTGAGGACAAAAAAATGGCTCTAGACTTTATTAAAACCACACTCCAATGAAACACTCTTGAACCAGTGCCCTTTAAGAAATAATGCTGGAAATACATGAACTGAAATTCTTTCAAAATTTCCCCAACTCTGGTTGCCCCTTTTGGCCCCAGCTTATCTGCATGATCTGTCTCTTTCCTCCCCTCACCAGTAGACACAAATCTCCACAAGACAGGCTCAAAGCTAGTGCCCCAGGAGCCTATTTTTTATTCTCTGATGTTTGCCTGCAACCACTGTACCCTCAAAAGACTTATTAAACATATATTTTTTAAACAACAAGTGTAGACAAGGCTCTGGGCAAAGACACTAAGATGACTGGAACCTACCTTCCCAGAACTACCAATCTGGGAATGGAGCTAGATATTTAAACAAGTAAATCACTAGCAAAGACCAAAGAAATACATGGTGGGAGTAGAGAAGCAGAGGTGATTAACTTCACTTGGAGAGGTGAAGGAAACCATCCCAGAAGAGGTGACATTTGATCTGAGCCTCAGCAAACAAGTAAGGGTTCATCAGGCAGAGCAGGCAGGATGGCATATTAAGTGCTGCATGAATGGACAGAAGTGAGCGACTGCATGGGTTTTCTGGGAATGGGAGACCTTTTAGAAAGTAATGAGGACAGGAGATAAGTAAGTTTGGGAGATGGCAGGAATAAGATGAGATGACCTATATTGTACATTTTCATGGGTGGAGCCTCTACCCAGTAAATGAAAGGAAACCACTGAAGAATGTTCAAGCTACTAGATGCCAGATTGGAAGGAGGGGAAAAGTGAATGAGGAAAGTTATGACTACTTTCTATATCTGGATAACACCCAGAGCTTTCTTTTGCTCTTCCTAAGCTCACAGATCCTCACAGAATATCAAAGTAACTGGGTTTTTAGTGTAACTATGCAATAGCATCCATCTCAAGGCTAACTCAGAAAATATCCTTCTTTTTTTTTTTTTACAAAAACATAGAAGAGATTTTCATTACTGTGCATCATATCTTTAGAAGGATAAATTCATAAAAGGGAAACACTGTGTTACTCTTTATAGTTCTCATGACTTTGAAACAAAGTATAGAATCAGAAATATAAAAATACTGAAAACCTTCTGCATGTGAGCACAATCTGTTTTAAAATACTCAGGGAGTTATATCACATTCTTTTCTTTTTTATTGTGTCTCCATTGTGTGTCTCTCCATATACCTCTTGCAAGTTGACATTGTGATTTCTATCTAATTAGCATTTTGTATGTCAATTCATACCAATAAAGTCAAGATTCTATTCTATTCTGGGTTTACAAATATATTACTTACTCCCACACCATTTCCTCTAGAGGGCCAAAGAACATGGTTTTAAAAATGAAAGATAATATTTATAATTCTTTCATGAAACTCTTTAAGAGATCACCAAAGAAAAACTTACAGATGTGAGTTTTAAGTTTTCTCATACTGAATGAGTTTAAGAATGAGCTAAATTAAGAAAAAGATAAACTGCTCTTATTACATATTCAGTATCATAAAATTGAGTCCTATTTAAACAAGCTTGGGAGAGGAAGCTGATTAACTTCACTTGGAGAGGTGAAGGAAACCATCCCAGAAGAGGTGACATTTGATCTGAGCCTCAGCAAACAAGTAAGGGTTCATCAGGCAGAGCAGGCAGGATGGCATATTAAGTGCTGCATGAATGGACAGAAGTGAGCGACTGCATGGGTTTTCTGGGAATGGGAGACCTTTTAGAAAGTAATGAGGACAGGAGATAAGTAAGTTTGGGAGATGGCAGGAATAAGATGAGATGACCTATATTGTACATTTTCATGGGTGGAGCCTCTACCCAGTAAATGAAAGGAAACCACTGAAGAATGTTCAAGCTACTAGATGCCAGATTGGAAGGAGGGGAAAAGTGAATGAGGAAAGTTATGACTACTTTCTATATCTGGATAACACCCAGAGCTTTCTTTTGCTCTTCCTAAGCTCACAGATCCTCACAGAATATCAAAGTAACTGGGTTTTTAGTGTAACTATGCAATAGCATCCATCTCAAGGCTAACTCAGAAAATATCCTTCTTTTTTTTTTTTTACAAAAACATAGAAGAGATTTTCATTACTGTGCATCATATCTTTAGAAGGATAAATTCATAAAAGGGAAACACTGTGTTACTCTTTATAGTTCTCATGACTTTGAAACAAAGTATAGAATCAGAAATATAAAAATACTGAAAACCTTCTGCATGTGAGCACAATCTGTTTTAAAATACTCAGGGAGTTATATCACATTCTTTTCTTTTTTATTGTGTCTCCATTGTGTGTCTCTCCATATACCTCTTGCAAGTTGACATTGTGATTTCTACCTAATTAGCATTTTTGTATGTCAATTCATACCAATAAAGTCAAGATTCTATTCTATTCTGGGTTTACAAATATATTACTTACTCCCACACCATTTCCTCTAGAGGGCCAAAGAACATGGTTTTAAAAATGAAAGATAATATTTATAATTCTTTCATGAAACTCTTTAAGAGATCACCAAAGAAAAACTTACAGATGTGAGTTTTAAGTTTTCTCATACTGAATGAGTTTAAGAATGAGCTAAATTAAGAAAAAGATAAACTGCTCTTATTACATATTCAGTATCATAAAATAATGATTTTAAAAGTCCTAATATATGATACTTAAGGGATATTTTATTCTCTGATTCTTGATAAGTTTTGTCCTGTAACAGTTTATTATTCATAACTATATTGACCAAATAACTTATGTTGAATGAATAAAAATAAAAGTTTATCCTATTATTTATAGGCCCCAGCTTTTTTACTACAGCTCGTTCCCTCAGTATAGAACTTTGTTTCTACTCATAGACAGCATTTTGCCTATTGTAACAAGGTGGCACTAGTGATAAAGAGCCTGCCTGCCAATGCAGGCTAGAGGTAACAGATGCAGGTTCAATCCCTGGGTCAGGAAGATACCCTGTAGGAGGGCACAGAAACCCACTCCCGTATTCTTGCCTGTTGAAGCCCATGGACAGAGGAGCCTGCAGGCTACAGTCCACTGTATTGCAAAGAGTCAGACATAACTGAAGCAACTTAGCATGCATGCACACATACAACACCTTGTGTTATCATAATCATCTGCTGAATCTTGTTTCTTCAAAAGATCAGAGGCATCATGAGTCCAGAATTCATGTCTATCCCATTGACTTCTTTATTTGTATACCTAGATCACTGCCTAATGCAAGATAGGTGTTCAATAACTACACACTGATGAACAAACAGAAGAAAATTATATTATTGCTTGAGGAAAGCAATAATATTGCTGGTTCTTTGAAGCCTTTTCAGAATACCCATGGAAGTCATTCTAACATGGAAAAATAATAAAGAAAATTTTTAAAAACCCTCTAGATTCTTAAAAGCCGACACCTGAATTTATCCACTGTACAAGCATGGGCAAGTTAACTTGAATACCAATTCCCTTACCTATCAAACAGGAATAGCAATACAAAGCCCACAGGATGGTTCTGAGGATTAAAGTAGATATCCACATAAGTGAGTGTTTTAGATCACCAAAAATTCTGATTTAATTCATTTGTTCTTCTGCAGTGACAAATAGGGGAATAATTTAAAGAGACAGAGATGTAAGGAAATGAAGGAAGGTGTTAAACATTTCTGTTGAGAGGATAGCTTGATATTAGTTTGAAGCATGAAAATTTAAAAGGAATGCCATCACTGGTAGGTCTTTCACCCATGCCAATAATTGTCTCTCTCTGTCTCTCTCTCGGCATCATCAGTATTTTCCTTTCTGACTTATTACTATCATCACTAGATATGCCTAACAACAGTCTCTCCTCATATCCCCTTCTAGCTGTCATTCCATACTCACCTCCCCTTTCCAACACAATTATTGAAATACCTCTTTTACCAAATATGATGGTCAATTTATTTCAAAGCTTATTTCAGGAATCCATTAATCTTTGAAACAGCTGATCTCTCTCTCGTTCCTCTCTTGTAAACAATAAGATTCAAATATCAGAGAGGTTTTTATTTAGTATATGTTTAACATACTCACTCTCATCCTCATTCCTATCTCTCTGCTTTCATGATTTCTCACCATATAGCAAGCCTTTCACTATTTTCTTATATATATCTCTAATATTTATTGGTGTACATACAACAACTGACTGTTTTCTTGTTTTTCCCCTTTATTATATGTAAACTAGTATACTGTATATATACTTTCACATGGAAACTTTTCTTACTAGTTACATAGAAAACCTCCTCATTATTTTCTACAAGTGCATAATATTCCATCATATAGATATGTACCATAAGTTACCTGCCAGCCTATTACAGATGAATCTTTTGCTAAAACATAAAATGTTTCATTGAATACTCAGTATTCATACTTACTTACTCATCTATAACTCCATATTACTATGGTATATGTACATATATACAGTTTAATTCCCTGAAAATGGGGGTACTAGGCTGAAAAATAATACATAGATATTGGTAAGTTGCCATTTAGTACAACTGATGGAAAATAGTTGTTTTATTTTGTATTGCTCTTATTATAAGTCACTCCATCCTTATTGAAAAACATTGTTCATTAGGTTTTCAGAGGACAATTCTCTCCTGGCTTTTCTTCTAAAGCCCACAGGATGGTTCTGAGGATTAAAGTAGATATCCACATAAGTGAGTGTTTTAGATCACCAAAAATTCTGATTTAATTCATTTGTTCTTCTGCAGTGACAAATAGGGGAATAATTTAAAGAGACAGAGATGTAAGGAAATGAAGGAAGGTGTTAAACATTTCTGTTGAGAGGATAGCTTGATATTAGTTTGAAGCATGAAAATTTAAAAGGAATGCCATCACTGGTAGGTCTTTCACCCATGCCAATAATTGTCTCTCTCTGTCTCTCTCTCGGCATCATCAGTATTTTCCTTTCTGACTTATTACTATCATCACTAGATATGCCTAACAACAGTCTCTCCTCATATCCCCTTCTAGCTGTCATTCCATACTCACCTCCCCTTTCCAACACAATTATTGAAATACCTCTTTTACCAAATATGATGGTCAATTTATTTCAAAGCTTATTTCAGGAATCCATTAATCTTTGAAACAGCTGATCTCTCTCTCGTTCCTCTCTTGTAAACAATAAGATTCAAATATCAGAGAGGTTTTTATTTAGTATATGTTTAACATACTCACTCTCATCCTCATTCCTATCTCTCTGCTTTCATGATTTCTCACCATATAGCAAGCCTTTCACTATTTTCTTATATATATCTCTAATATTTATTGGTGTACATACAACAACTGACTGTTTTCTTGTTTTTCCCCTTTATTATATGTAAACTAGTATACTGTATATATACTTTCACATGGAAACTTTTCTTACTAGTTACATAGAAAACCTCCTCATTATTTTCTACAAGTGCATAATATTCCATCATATAGATATGTACCATAAGTTACCTGCCAGCCTATTACAGATGAATCTTTTGCTAAAACATAAAATGTTTCATTGAATACTCAGTATTCATACTTACTTACTCATCTATAACTCCATATTACTATGGTATATGTACATATATACAGTTTAATTCCCTGAAAATGGGGGTACTAGGCTGAAAAATAATACATAGATATTGGTAAGTTGCCATTTAGTACAACTGATGGAAAATAGTTGTTTTATTTTGTATTGCTCTTATTATAAGTCACTCCATCCTTATTGAAAAACATTGTTCATTAGGTTTTCAGAGGACAATTCTCTCCTGGCTTTTCTTCTCAGCCACAGGTTATGGTTCTCTCTCTATCATGGTCCATCCTCTAAATATCGACATTGCCTACTAGTTCACCTTCTAAGTAATTTTCTTCCCTATACCTACTAATTTCTAGCTGAGTATTCAGGTTTAGATTATAAAACCATCAACATACTGATCACATCCAAGTTTAAATAATCTAGCCAGGACTTCTCTCTTGAATTCTAGACTCATGCATCCAGCTGTCTACTGAATATCTCAAAATAGTATGATACAAAACACAAATATAATGTGCCCCAAATCAATTTTTGAGTTTCCTTCCACACTCAAACTTTCCACATATCATGAAATAAAAGTGTCATCCTTTCAAATTTCTTAGGGGAAAAACTATTGAGATCACCCTCAACTCCTCTGTCAAATATCCTACAAACTATTATCACATATTTTGGACATATTTTATAATAAATCCAGAATGCAACCACTTCCCTTCACTTCTTTGCATGACCTTATCTTAAGTGACTACCATTTCCAGCCTGATTTTTACAGTAATCTCTTGAGCAATTTTTCTTCTTCCACCATTGCCAGCCTAGAAAATATTCTCAGCATAGCAGCCACAATGAACCTATTAATCTTAAATCCAATTGTGTCTCCTTTCTGCTCAAATCCCTGTAATAATTCCCATCACACTCAGAGCAGCCAAATCCTTCCCACAGCTTATGAGATTCTAAACCATAGTAACCCCCTTCCCATGGCCTACAAGGCCCTAAACCATAGTAACTCCCTCCTTCATCCTCATTAATTTCTGACCATATCTCCTACTCCTTCTCACTTACTTTTGCCCCATTGGCCTTTTTTTTTTTTTTTTTTTTTTTGCTGCAATCTCAGAATCTTTTCATTATTATTATTTTCACAAATGCAATCTCAGGACCTTTGAATTTGCTGTTTTCTCTATCCTCAGTATTCTACTTCACTCCCAACTTTACCCACCCAGATACCAGATCACTTGCTACACTACTATCTGCAGTTCTCTGCCCAAAGATTACCTTATCTGAGATTCTAAGACACCACTCTACAGAAATAGTAACTCCCATCCCCAGTATCTCTATCTCCTTTTGTGCGACTTCATTTTTAATCCTTAGTGTCTTATCATTACTATATGTGTGTTTGTGTGTGTATATATATATATATATATATATATATGTATATATATATACATTGTATGTTTTCCCTATGTAAACAATATAATAAAAATCAGAGGATTTTATTTTCTGCAATATTCAGTACATAAAATCTGAAACAGTTCCTGCCATAGAAATGTGTCCATTAAACATGCGTGGAATGAATACAATGCTTTTAGAATTCAATTTACAAAAACCTGACAAAGTAATGAACAGTGGTGACACTATCCTACAGATGAAGACACTAAAACTTAATAAAGTTAAATAATTTGCCAAAAACCACTGTTAGTAAGTGAGTGTCTGAGTCTGAACCTACGCCTGCCTGATAAATCTAAAGTCATTAAAAAAAAGAAAAAAGAGAAAAGAATAGTTACAAAGAAAGGTACTTCAACAATATCTAGAGTGAACAAAATTGTTAACAATCTAATTGTTCTTATATATAGGGAGTTATAAATGAACAATCAAATACGAACTTGATAGACTATTATGGATTCACTGAAATGAGCATCATAAGTCTATATGGCAACATGGACAATTCTGATATATTGTTAAATTTTGTATTTATATCATGATTGCAAATCATTATGAAATGAAAATAGCATATTTGCCTAGAAGGATTATGAGTGAATTTCTCATTTGTATTTGATTTCAATCGTTTTAAAGTGAAACTTCTATACATATATTAAAAAAATAGCAAAATCTTTAAATCTGATATAAATATATGTATTAACTTAATATACACTTCTGAATGATAATAGTCTTGTAAAAAACCTTTAAGTTTTGAAGAAAAAAATAAATGTTGGGACATAATGTAAATAAAACCTCACCATGCCATTGCATATATTATTAAAGTAAATGTTAAGTAGATATTGGCTTGGAGTTACTTGATGATTAACAACCTTAAATTGTAAGTAACACACTATAAAAATTTTTAATGAATAATCACATTATTATGTAATAATATCCTTTGATATCAAAAACAGATTGTTTTTGCCTTCATGGTTTCATTTAAACTAGCTTTAATTTGGCATCATTTTCTTCATCCTTTAATAGAATCCTCCATAAAATGTCATATTTCCAAGTACATAAAATAGAGCTTCAGTTGTTATTTAACTTAAAACGCGAAAGTTTTCTAAACTAGCAAAAGACATCTAGTTATTCAGAAATTAGTGATGATATCTGTTGCAAATCCACAATTTTATATGTATATCTCTGTTCATATTGTTGTTAAAATATAGCAGAGTGCAGATGGTGATAACAAAACTGATATTATCTGACATAAATACATATTTGTCAGACAAATGTGCTATCTCGCTCTGTACTCTATGAAATAGAGACATAAACTACAGAGACTTTTAATCCAATCAGCAAATGTTTTTTAGAGTTATTAATCTCTGGTAGAGAATCAAAAAATTCATATATTTAAACAAGTTTGAAATCAGCATGCTGATATGCTCCAAAATGAATCCAATAACATTGAGTAGAGTGCTACTTTTCCAGAACTTAGTTTTGAAAGACACGTACAGGCAACAAACACATAAACCTAGACAGAAAAATGGACTCTGGCCAAATATCGCCAAACCTATCTTCCTTATTTTGTGCCTCAAATAATAGTAGAAAAGAGTATGATACTAAAACCTAGAAGAGGCTTAACAACTAAGGTCAAATCTACCTGAGCATCATTGCTTCATGAAACACCCAGTGTAAATGAGGTCCAAAAGAAACTGGTGCTTTTCTACATCTTAAAAGTCATCCATTACCTGGGCTCACAATACTCTTCCTTCCCCTGAGGGATCTTGAGAGAATGTTCACCCTCTACTTCCCTTGCATTTTTTCTTCTCTATGGGTTCCTCCTCCATGTCTCCAAATGTGCAAGCATCTTCCTCATTCAGAAAACAAGGATCACTTCACTTAACCTAACTCTTTTAAACTATTAATATACTCTCTTTCACAAATTTTCACGAGTCACTTCCATTTTATTCTGAATGAAAAAGATGGTGAGATTAAGTAACACTGTATCTTTTAATTAACATGTTTAACACTGGGGAAAGTATTGGAATTCTTACGTTCATTAAAAGAGTGCAGTAGCTTACAACATCTCTCCTTCCTTACTGGCTTCTTTAAATAATGCAGCAATTCTCAGGACTTCTTATCACTATATTTCCATTCTAAGTAAAAATTGTTTGCTCATAACTCATCTCTTCAATTGGCTTCCCAGGTGGTGCTAGTGGTAAAGAATCCACCTGCCAATGCAGGAGACATAAGAGATACATGGAATCGTAGGATCAAACATGAAAAAAGCGACTTGCCAGCCACCCCCACCCCCATCTCTCTTTAAACACACTTCACTTTCTTTTATAAAAAGAATGCTCCTGGCTGTCTTCCTCTTTTTGGAGTTCTATTTTTAAATAGTTTCATTGCTCTTCTTTCGTTAGTTTTATCTACCTGCAGATGCCTACTAAAACTCACTCTTTTCCCCTAGCATTTCCTCTTGTGGGGAATTCATCCAGTATCATAGATTTGCATTACTAATTCATTCTATAAACACTAAAATGTTTAATCTGTTCATGTGTCGTTCTAGGCAGTGGGTTCACAAGTATGACCAAGGTGATGTTCTTGTCCTCAAGGAGCTTAGAACTGAGTTGAGGAAAAGACAAAACAATAACAACAACAACAACAGGTATAGCTGACAGTGAGTCCAGCAGAGAAGACAATGGGATAGATGAGTGATAAATGAGTAAGAGAGTCAAATGCTTAAATGAACACATACAGTATATACACACACAAATATATAGTATGTCTCTCTCTCTCTCTCTCTGTCTTTCTATGTATATATATATATATATATATATATATAGGCATTTTAGAAAGTAAAAGCAACATACAGAAGATTTGAAGGGAAATGACAGCATGACAAGAGAATTCTTATTTCTCCATAAGCAAAACAGGATTTCTTATGCAAACGTAAACCTTTTCGATGTTCCCAAAGACTCCACTTACCTCTCTTTTCACCACATTAAACCCAACAAGCCTAAACATACTCAAAAGCAGTGGGGTCTAACAAACATAATGAAAGTCACAAATAAAACTTGAAAATATTTAGCATCACATTTAAAAAGCAAAAATATTCATGTACAATTAAATTTAAAGTGTATTTTATTTAAACCAATATATCTAAAACATTATTTTAATGTGTAATCAATATAAAATTATTAATGAGATTTCTTAATTCCTTGTTTAAACTAACTTTTTAAAATCCAGTGTGTATTCTTCAATTACAGCACATCTCATTTCATACTAGCCCCCGCGACTGCTTAAAGGCCACATGTGGTTAATGGATATCCCATTGGCTAGCACAGCTCTAAGGGACCTAAAACAGTAACGTATTGGCACATGAATAAACAGACAGATGAATGAAACAAAAACAACAAAAAGCAGAAATATAGACCCAAAGAAGAAACATCAATTTGCCATATTAGCTAAAATTAGATTAGTCATCTAAAATCAATGAAGTAGAACAAAATTTCTAACAAGTGATACTATAACCAATGGATAGGCATCAAAGGACAACTTTGACCTCTACCAGAAAATCTCTAAATGGATTAGAGATATAAATGCAAAAGTAGTATCTTAAAATTATTAGAAGAAAATACGAACAATTTTCTTTATAAGCCTGGAGGAGTAAGTTCTTTCCAATTCTGACTAAAACGTTCAGAAACCAAGAAAAAAATTAATAAGCTATACTATATTTCTTTTAAAAAAAATCAGAAATAAACACAAAAAGAAAGGAAAAAATGGGGACAAAATGTTAACGGATGCCAGAAATAAAAGCCTGAACCTTTAATAAATAAATGACTTCTAGACAGGGAGAAGAAAAGCACCAGTAATACAGTAAAAATTAGGCAAATGGTATGAAAAGACAGACCTCAGTAATAGGAACACAAACAGTTCTTAACCATATTAAAATGCTTTACCTATCATTTCCTACCTCTCCTGTTAACAAAAATGTTAACACTCTGTTGTCAAAGGTATGGGAAAACAGACACTCATAAACTGCTGATGGGAATATAAAGTGGTACATGCCTCTGGAGGGTCACTGAATAATCTCCATCAAAATTACTAACCCTTATAGATCAATGGAACAAAATAGAGAACCCAGAGATAAACCCACACACCTATGGGTACCTTATTTTTGGCGAAGGAGACAAAAATATAAAATGGGACAAAGACAGCCTCTTCAGCAAATGGTGCTGGGAAAATTGGACAGCTACATGCAAAAATGAAGCTGGAACATTCCCTGACACCATACACAAAGATAAACTCAAAGTGGATTAAAGACCTAAAGTAAGACCAGAAACCATCATACTAGCCCCCGCGACTGCTTAAAGGCCACATGTGGTTAATGGATATCCCATTGGCTAGCACAGCTCTAAGGGACCTAAAACAGTAACGTATTGGCACATGAATAAACAGACAGATGAATGAAACAAAAACAACAAAAAGCAGAAATATAGACCCAAAGAAGAAACATCAATTTGCCATATTAGCTAAAATTAGATTAGTCATCTAAAATCAATGAAGTAGAACAAAATTTCTAACAAGTGATACTATAACCAATGGATAGGCATCAAAGGACAACTTTGACCTCTACCAGAAAATCTCTAAATGGATTAGAGATATAAATGCAAAAGTAGTATCTTAAAATTATTAGAAGAAAATACGAACAATTTTCTTTATAAGCCTGGAGGAGTAAGTTCTTTCCAATTCTGACTAAAACGTTCAGAAACCAAGAAAAAAATTAATAAGCTATACTATATTTCTTTTAAAAAAAATCAGAAATAAACACAAAAAGAAAGGAAAAAATGGGGACAAAATGTTAACGGATGCCAGAAATAAAAGCCTGAACCTTTAATAAATAAATGACTTCTAGACAGGGAGAAGAAAAGCACCAGTAATACAGTAAAAATTAGGCAAATGGTATGAAAAGACAGACCTCAGTAATAGGAACACAAACAGTTCTTAACCATATTAAAATGCTTTACCTATCATTTCCTACCTCTCCTGTTAACAAAAATGTTAACACTCTGTTGTCAAAGGTATGGGAAAACAGACACTCATAAACTGCTGATGGGAATATAAAGTGGTACATGCCTCTGGAGGGTCACTGAATAATCTCCATCAAAATTACTAACCCTTATAGATCAATGGAACAAAATAGAGAACCCAGAGATAAACCCACACACCTATGGGTACCTTATTTTTGGCGAAGGAGACAAAAATATAAAATGGGACAAAGACAGCCTCTTCAGCAAATGGTGCTGGGAAAATTGGACAGCTACATGCAAAAATGAAGCTGGAACATTCCCTGACACCATACACAAAGATAAACTCAAAGTGGATTAAAGACCTAAATGTAAGACCAGAAACCATCAAACTCTTAGAGGAGAATATAGGTCAAACCCTCAAGGACATAAATCAAAGCAAGATCTTCTATGACTCACCTACTACAATAGCAGAACTAAAAAAAAAAATTAACATGTGGGACCTAATAAAAGTTAAAAGCTTTGGTACAGCAAAAGAAACTACAAAAAAGCTGAACAGACAACCCAGAGAGTGGGAGAAAATCATAGCAAATGAAATAACAAACAAAGAAATAATCTCCAAAATCTACAAGCAACTCAGACAACTCAACACTGGAAAAACAAACAACCCAATCAAAAAATAAGAAAGGGACCTTAAGAGACACCTCACCAAAGAGGACATACAGATGGCCAAAAAACACATGAAATGATGCTCAACCTCACTTATTATCAGAGAAACGCGAATCAAAACTACAATGAGATATCACCTCACACCCGTCAGAATGGCAGTCATCAACAGATCGGCAGACGATAAATGCTGGAGAGGATGCAGAGTAAAGGGAACCCTCTTGCATTGCTGGTGGGAATGTAAATTGATGCGGCCACTATGGAGGACAGTATGGAGATTCCTTAAAAAAACTACAAATAGAAACACCGTACGACCCAGCAATCCCACTCTTAGGCTTATGCCCTGATGAAATCAAAACTGAAAGAGGCACCTGTACCCCAATGTGCATTGCAGCTCTCTATCCAATAGCCAGAACACAGAAGCAACCTAGATGTCCATCGACGAATGAATGGATCCAGAAGCTCTGTACCCAAACCGGTATGGGAAAACAGACACTCATAAACTGCTGATGGGAATATAAAGTGGTACATGCCTCTGGAGGGTCACTGAATAATCTCCATCAAAATTACTAACCCTTATAGATCAATGGAACAAAATAGAGAACCCAGAGATAAACCCACACACCTATGGGTACCTTATTTTTGGCGAAGGAGACAAAAATATAAAATGGGACAAAGACAGCCTCTTCAGCAAATGGTGCTGGGAAAATTGGACAGCTACATGCAAAAATGAAGCTGGAACATTCCCTGACACCATACACAAAGATAAACTCAAAGTGGATTAAAGACCTAAATGTAAGACCAGAAACCATCAAACTCTTAGAGGAGAATATAGGTCAAACCCTCAAGGACATAAATCAAAGCAAGATCTTCTATGACTCACCTACTACAATAGCAGAACTAAAAAGAAAAATTAACATGTGGGACCTAATAAAAGTTAAAAGCTTTGGTACAGCAAAAGAAACTACAAAAAAGCTGAACAGACAACCCAGAGAGTGGGAGAAAATCATAGCAAATGAAATAACAAACAAAGAAATAATCTCCAAAATCTACAAGCAACTCAGACAACTCAACACTGGAAAAACAAACAACCCAATCAAAAAATAAGAAAGGGACCTTAAGAGACACCTCACCAAAGAGGACATACAGATGGCCAAAAAACACATGAAATGATGCTCAACCTCACTTATTATCAGAGAAACGCGAATCAAAACTACAATGAGATATCACCTCACACCCGTCAGAATGGCAGTCATCAACAGATCGGCAGACGATAAATGCTGGAGAGGATGCAGAGTAAAGGGAACCCTCTTGCATTGCTGGTGGGAATGTAAATTGATGCGGCCACTATGGAGGACAGTATGGAGATTCCTTAAAAAAACTACAAATAGAAACACCGTACGACCCAGCAATCCCACTCTTAGGCTTATGCCCTGATGAAATCAAAACTGAAAGAGGCACCTGTACCCCAATGTGCATTGCAGCTCTCTATCCAATAGCCAGAACACAGAAGCAACCTAGATGTCCATCGACGAATGAATGGATACAAAAGCTCTGGTACATATACACAACGGAGTACTTCTAAGCTGTAAAAAGAAATGCAGAAGAATCAGTCCTAATGAGGTGGCTGGATCTAGAACCTATCATAAAAAGTAAAGTAAGTCAAAAAGAGAAACACAAGTACAATATACTAACACATATATATGGAATCTAGTAAGAGGGTAATGATAACGTTAGTACGCAGTTAAGCGATGGAAAAACAGACATAGAAAACAGACGTATGGACATTGTGGGAAATAAACAGTGGGTGGGAGGCATAGAGGGAGTAACATGGAAACCTATACTATCATATGTGAAAAAGATAGCTATTGTCCCTGCGCTGTGGGAATAAGGGACCCTGCAGAGGTGCTGTGAGATAGCCTAGAGAGGCAGCGGGGGCGGGGGGTGGGGAGAATGGCGGGAATTGGAGGAGGGGTGGAGGAGGGATGGGAGCCAGGGATATACATATGACTAATCTGGGATAATATATATCTATAAACAATGAAACACTGTAAAAGTAAAAAGTAAAACAAAATTTTAAAAGAATAAAAAATAATAAAGTACTAATAAAATAAAGTAGACTTGAAGAAGAAGAAGAAAAAAAAAAAACTACTAACCTTTTACTTTGTAATCCACTTCCAAAAATGATTCAGATACCCTTTCATATGACCAAAACAGCACACACACTAGGATATCATTGTAGCATTATTTGTAGTAACATAAATTTGGATACAGACCAAGAGTCCTTCAAAAAAGAATGGTTAAACATAAGCTATGGTACACACATTCAACAGCATGATAAGCAACTATTAAAAAAGCAAATAAGCAAACAAAAAGGATAACAATTTCTGTACAGAGATATGAAGAGAACACCAAAATATATTTTCAGTAAAAACTCAGTGTGCAGAACACACACATGTATATGCATATGCATATGTATCTCTCAAGAGAACCCTTTTTCTCCAAAAATATTACATATAGGTATATGCAAATATATATGTAGATATATGCAAACACATATACAGACATATATATAATGTTACTCGTTGTATAAGAAAAGGAGCCATAAAACATTTGTCTTCATTCACCTCATTGCATAAAGAAAGAATGGCACTAGAAGAATGCCTGCCTAGAGTGGTTAGGAGGGAATGGGGTAGATGAGGAAGGTGCTGTGATTTTTATTTCAAACTATGTGTATCATCTACTCGAATATCAAAATGTCAAATATATATATATATATATATATATATATATATATATATATTTATGTGCTGTGTGTATTTGTGTATGTGTCTGTGTATTTGAGATAGTAAGGAAATGGAAATCATTGGGGGTGACAAGGTGACTTTGATCCTAAGCTTGGCTCTGCTACAATTTGCTATGTTATATTGCCTCCTCCAACTTTTACTCTTGATTCCATTAAAATAAACATTGTATCTTTTAACATTGTTATTATAATTATGTTATAATGTTTTGGGTGATTATGACATGACAAAATTGGGATTTTTAGAGAAAATGTAAGTACAGAAAAAATGAGAAGGAAGACATAAAGCAGGTAAGAGGGCACTTGAAAGCACTGATGTAAAGAGTGGGAGAGAGTGTTAAAAGGCAAACAGCATATTTCTCAAAAATGTTGAGGGTCCATTTCAGGCTGGTGGCATGATTCTGCATAGTTGTGTGGTTTTTCACTGTACTGGAGAAAGTGTATAAATAAGGTCACCCATTGTCAGCTTTGCTAGTCAGAAAAAAGGAATAGGGAAAATAGAGTATAGCATTTGATTGGAGACTGGCTGAAGTTTTTACTAGAAAAAATAGCTGAATGGAGGAGGTTGGACAGTGAAAACCAGGAGTAGTAGAAAAGAAGAAAGGAGTGGGCCAATGATGTCACTGAGTCGATTAACTGTAAAGATAAAGATTAGGGTAAAGAATAAGGTCTGGACATTTTTCTTCAATAATATATCGAACATAATAAGTTTTCCATTTTCCAGTATCTACACTTCCTACATTCTACACTCCAAAAGCCAAGCTTAATTTTGCTATCCCAGACATTCTTGCTGCACAGGCTTCCTCGGTTCAAATTTTGGGTCTACCCTTTTGGCACTAGAAGAACTAGTTAAATTTTTATGTTGCAGCTAAATTATCTACAAAAGAGAACAGTAGTGAGCCATCCTCTTGAGTTTGTTTTCATCCTTACCATTTTGAAGCAAGGACCATAAAACAGCTAAAACACAATAAATGATTTGTAAGACATTTGCTCACTGGTTGTAAGACAAATTCTGATTTCAGAGATGTCATGTGAAAAAAAAATTACACCTTAGATTTTATTCTTGAGTTAATTTGTTCCTTCTCACAAGGGAACCTAAGACTTCTAAATTAATGTTTTAAGGCCAAAGCAAAGATTCAGTATAACACAAATATAGCCCATTAATGTTCATTACCAACCTACAGCCCTCTCAGAAGTTACTCTAAAACAGTGATATAAATTGACCAAACTGTATTCTCTGAAAAGATAGGCAAGATATTTTCATGGCTTCTTTAGGCAATATTTATTGATAAATATTTCTAGTAGAACAATTACCAGTTGAAATATGTACTGCATTCTTCATTTTTATTAAACAATTGTAGTTTATTATGCCTGGTCATTGTGAACTTTTACTTATGACACTGTAGAAAAATTAGGGATATTGATGTTAATATTTCCCAAATCAAAAGACTGTGAGTAACAGAAGAACAAAATCAGAATTTGAAATCATGTTTCTGTATTCCTAACTAACTTGTGCTATTTTATGTCTGTACAAATCTAGATAAATTACTGACCTCAAATTCTCAGTTTTCTAATTTGCAAAATGGGTATTGTAGTACTATTTAGTAGAATTATTATAAGGATTAAATAACCTTTTTGTCTATTAGGCATCAAAACACATTCGGCTTGAATGATCATCCGTAACCATGTACATTGCTTTCTTTCCTGGCATTTCTAACATCATAAGGTTAAATAACAAAGTAATGTTTAGAAAGTTGGACCTATTACAAAACAGCTCTACAGTTACTAAGATTAGTCTTCTTTCTTCTCCCTCCCTAGCACCACAATATTTAGTCACTTCCTCTTTTCTCAATATTCCATTAAAAACAGTCTTTTTCTCTTTAGTTTATGATTGATTATCTGGGAAAGGCCTAGTAATGCTCTTTGTGAATAAGCTACATATTGAATTGAGAACAAAATAGCTGAAAATAGTCTGAGGCACTTCTAGTTGGCACACAAATCAATTATAGATCATCATTTAACAGAAACCAAAACACAGACACTCACTAGAGAACCAATTTTACCCTCAACCTCCTCCTAAGAAAAATAAATATATATATATATATATATTTATGAAAATGTCAATCTACCTCACTGACTTGTAGTAAGGGAAAAATAACTTTAAAATATCAATACTGTCATTACTTTGTGTCGGAAGAGGGTTGTCTTTACAATACGTAACCATACAAGTTCTGAATAAAACAAAAATCAAATAGAAATTAGATTCTCTACACTGTAAAGTATTGTTTTGCATAAAATATAGATGAAAAAGAATGGTAAGAACTTTTGCCAGATTCAGTAATAACTTGCCAGGCTCCTCTGTCCATAGAATTCCCCAGGCAAGAATGGGTACTGGGTAGTGATTCCCTTCTTCAGGGGATCTTTCCAACCCAGAGATGAAACCTGGGTCTCCTGTATTGCAGGCAGATTTTTTACCATCTGAACCATCAGGGGAGCCCAGTAACACAGGTTACAAAAAAAAAAAAAAAAAAGGAACAGTGTGTAAATGCCTCTCGTTTCTATGTACATGCCTCTTTGCAGTATCACTTGCTGTTTCTTCCAACTAAAAGTAGAATCAATTTCTCTCCCTGCTTATGGGCCTTGTGACTCATCTTGACCTGAAAAACGTGATGAGCTTTATGTTATGGAAGTTGAAAGTCTGTACCTCAAGAAGGCTTACAGCTTCTATTGTCACCTCTTTGGAAAACCACCACCATAAAAAGAAACCTGAGCTAGCCTTCTTGACAGATACAGGCTACAAAGATAGGGGTGGGAGAAGCCCTGTCAATAGCCAGATGTGAGACCTCATCTTACATCATTTCCTCCATTAAGCCTGCATATTACTTCATTCATGAGAATGACCTCAAGTGAAACCCACAGAAAAGCCACTTAGCTGATTCCAGCTAAAATTTCTGAAACAAGAGAATAAGGAGCAAATAAAATGATTATTTCAGACTACTAAGGTTTTTCTATTATTTTAGTTTTTCTTGGAAAAAGTGGCTTGTTTTAATGATTTTCACTGAAGTTCTCTGGAAGATTAATAATAAAAGTTTAACATATATTCTGAGCAATTATAAATTTTGGACACAAAGAAAGCCAGGTTGTATGAAAATGAGTTAGCTTTTCTTCTGATTCATCATACATAATTGACTGTACATCTACTTCTGCTGGATCATATTTTGAATTCTATTTTTCAGAGTAATAATTGTACCAGGGTAACTAGCAAAGAAATTTGGCATTTCAGGTATACAATGCCTTCCTCAAATTCTCTAGAGATAGTTTTCCCTCTTCTCACAGGTTTGGTCATACTCTATAGCTTCTAACCATTCCTTATTATGGTCATACTTTCCTGTCTTGATTTGTTTTTCCTGATCCTACTTCAGAAGATACTTCCTCATAAAACAGGGAAGAAGTCCAAAATTGTTTTTTAATTCTAGTCGACGTCTTTACATTCTTCTGTGAAAGTAATGAAATAAGGACTAAAGAAGATACTTTTTACTCCTTTAATGCTAAATATTTGCTTTGCCAAACAGGAATAAAATGACACAACTGGTGCGGGAAAATGCAAGTTCTTCCCTCTAAATGTGGTTGCAACTTCAAATTGGTAGGGTTCAGGGTATTTTACGTTTTCATAAACATTGATAAACCTTTCATATGTAGTTCCAGCTAATTAATGTTGAATCATTTCCTTGGTGAAACAGAAATTGAAACTTAGCTACCATATATTTTAGTTATTTGTTGTTGTTTAGTCCCTAAGTTGTGCCTGACTCTTTGAGACCCCTGGACTACAGCATGCCCGGCTCGCCTATCCTTCACTGTCACCTCTTTGGAAAACCACCACCATAAAAAGAAACCTGAGCTAGCCTTCTTGACAGATACAGGCTACAAAGATAGGGGTGGGAGAAGCCCTGTCAATAGCCAGATGTGAGACCTCATCTTACATCATTTCCTCCATTAAGCCTGCATATTACTTCATTCATGAGAATGACCTCAAGTGAAACCCACAGAAAAGCCACTTAGCTGATTCCAGCTAAAATTTCTGAAACAAGAGAATAAGGAGCAAATAAAATGATTATTTCAGACTACTAAGGTTTTTCTATTATTTTAGTTTTTCTTGGAAAAAGTGGCTTGTTTTAATGATTTTCACTGAAGTTCTCTGGAAGATTAATAATAAAAGTTTAACATATATTCTGAGCAATTATAAATTTTGGACACAAAGAAAGCCAGGTTGTATGAAAATGAGTTAGCTTTTCTTCTGATTCATCATACATAATTGACTGTACATCTACTTCTGCTGGATCATATTTTGAATTCTATTTTTCAGAGTAATAATTGTACCAGGGTAACTAGCAAAGAAATTTGGCATTTCAGGTATACAATGCCTTCCTCAAATTCTCTAGAGATAGTTTTCCCTCTTCTCACAGGTTTGGTCATACTCTATAGCTTCTAACCATTCCTTATTATGGTCATACTTTCCTGTCTTGATTTGTTTTTCCTGATCCTACTTCAGAAGATACTTCCTCATAAAACAGGGAAGAAGTCCAAAATTGTTTTTTAATTCTAGTCGACGTCTTTACATTCTTCTGTGAAAGTAATGAAATAAGGACTAAAGAAGATACTTTTTACTCCTTTAATGCTAAATATTTGCTTTGCCAAACAGGAATAAAATGACACAACTGGTGCGGGAAAATGCAAGTTCTTCCCTCTAAATGTGGTTGCAACTTCAAATTGGTAGGGTTCAGGGTATTTTACGTTTTCATAAACATTGATAAACCTTTCATATGTAGTTCCAGCTAATTAATGTTGAATCATTTCCTTGGTGAAACAGAAATTGAAACTTAGCTACCATATATTTTAGTTATTTGTTGTTGTTTAGTCCCTAAGTTGTGCCTGACTCTTTGAGACCCCTGGACTACAGCATGCCCGGCTCGCCTATCCTTCACTGTCTCCCAGAGCTTGCTCAAATACACATGTCACTCGGTGACTTACAGAACACGCAGACAGTTAGAAAAGAAGTCTTTACACAAATTGATCAAGTTATTTTCCCATTTGTTTGCAAATTTATCATCATTTAGCACAGTTCACAACAATGGGCGCAGCTTCCCTAAACCACCATCATAGTGGGTGAAGTGTTACATAGCCAGAAACAACTGATACTAAGATATCCACCAAGACGGAGTCAGCATATTTCAGAGAAAGAAGGTACTCTGGCTTCAAGATTAACTGTGTAAAATCGGATGAACCTCTTAACCTCTCCAGACCACAGTGTCTTCTTGTGTAAACAGATTTCATTGGACAATCTTCCAAGTCACCTAAGCTATAAAGTCAATGCTTTCAAGTTACTATAGCTGATAGCAATTGTAGATCCAAGTTAACTGAAGCTTTAGTTTCAGAATACTGCTCATAACTGTCTAGAAAGCCTAGATTCTCACCTGCTAAAAGAAGATGACATCTGTTATCTCTTTATGAACAATGATTCTGCCAAATGTCTAAGGGAATCTGCTATTTTTGGAGAGAGTTTGCTTTTACAAGATGAATAAATGCAATATGATCAGGTGAATAGTACTAGACTACATGTACAAACTTAACACAAAAATGGGCTTACAGAACTTTGTAAAATTCTCCCTATTTCAAAGCAAAATTTTTTTCTAAAACTCTTTAGCCATAGCAATAAATTCAAACTTAAAGAAACCTGCAAAAATATAGAACCATTTGATCAAAAATGCTGCAGAGTTCTCATTTCTTCTTAATGTTTTCATATGGTTCATGTAGCAGAATCAAAATGATACATTGTGTACTATCCAAAATTCAACTGTAGACCTCATTGAATCAACTTATTTCATAGCCAGTTAAACATGAATCTAGTGTTTTGAATGTAAATATTTCTCAGATAGACAAAACATTTGTAATTAGGCTCAGGAAAGACTTATGGCATCAGTGATAAACCTTTCATATGTAGTTCCAGCTAATTAATGTTGAATCATTTCCTTGGTGAAACAGAAATTGAAACTTAGCTACCATATATTTTAGTTATTTGTTGTTGTTTAGTCCCTAAGTTGTGCCTGACTCTTTGAGACCCCTGGACTACAGCATGCCCGGCTCGCCTATCCTTCACTGTCTCCCAGAGCTTGCTCAAATACACATGTCACTCGGTGACTTACAGAACACGCAGACAGTTAGAAAAGAAGTCTTTACACAAATTGATCAAGTTATTTTCCCATTTGTTTGCAAATTTATCATCATTTAGCACAGTTCACAACAATGGGCGCAGCTTCCCTAAACCACCATCATAGTGGGTGAAGTGTTACATAGCCAGAAACAACTGATACTAAGATATCCACCAAGACGGAGTCAGCATATTTCAGAGAAAGAAGGTACTCTGGCTTCAAGATTAACTGTGTAAAATCGGATGAACCTCTTAACCTCTCCAGACCACAGTGTCTTCTTGTGTAAACAGATTTCATTGGACAATCTTCCAAGTCACCTAAGCTATAAAGTCAATGCTTTCAAGTTACTATAGCTGATAGCAATTGTAGATCCAAGTTAACTGAAGCTTTAGTTTCAGAATACTGCTCATAACTGTCTAGAAAGCCTAGATTCTCACCTGCTAAAAGAAGATGACATCTGTTATCTCTTTATGAACAATGATTCTGCCAAATGTCTAAGGGAATCTGCTATTTTTGGAGAGAGTTTGCTTTTACAAGATGAATAAATGCAATATGATCAGGTGAATAGTACTAGACTACATGTACAAACTTAACACAAAAATGGGCTTACAGAACTTTGTAAAATTCTCCCTATTTCAAAGCAAAATTTTTTTCTAAAACTCTTTAGCCATAGCAATAAATTCAAACTTAAAGAAACCTGCAAAAATATAGAACCATTTGATCAAAAATGCTGCAGAGTTCTCATTTCTTCTTAATGTTTTCATATGGTTCATGTAGCAGAATCAAAATGATACATTGTGTACTATCCAAAATTCAACTGTAGACCTCATTGAATCAACTTATTTCATAGCCAGTTAAACATGAATCTAGTGTTTTGAATGTAAATATTTCTCAGATAGACAAAACATTTGTAATTAGGCTCAGGAAAGACTTATGGCATCAGTGAAAATGCCCTTAACCTGGAGCCAGACGATCATAATTCAGTCTACAATCGGTCTCTTAGTTGTGTAACCATGGACAAACCACTAAGCTCTCTGAGCTGTAGTTTCTTACTCTGTATAAACAAGCAATGATGTTATACCCAAATTGACTATTTCAGAAGGATACTGTGAAGATCAAATCAGAGAATTCAATGAAAAGTTGTTTGTTTGTTTTCCAAATGCTCCAGGACTAATATCCAGAAGAAAGGAAAAGTGAAAGGCCTAGGCAATTCTCAATTCAGTGTAATGACTGAGGTCTGCTGTGTGCACACAAAGCTGTAAAGTTTTGGATAGAAATGATTAACAACAGAAGGAGACTTTCATATGATCATTTTCTCTTGTCAATGGATTTTTTTTCCTATTTTCATTTTACTGCCCTTTTGCTTTCCATACCATGTGGACTTTACACTTGTATTCAATAGCTCAACCAACAAACGTTTACCGAGCACCTAGGGAACAAGGCAGGCAAAGATGATCAAGATCAGATTCCTGCTTTCAAGAAGTGGACATTCAAATCAAATGTCATACAAACAACTCATCTCAGGCAATAAAAACAGCAATGACAAAAACATGGCCAAAACACTAAAGGAGCAAAGAGGAAGACATCTGTTATCTCTTTATAAAATTCTGCCAATGTCTAAGGGAATCTGCTATTTTTGGAGAGAGTTTGCTTTTACAAGATGAATAAATGCAATATGATCAGGTGAATAGTACTAGACTACATGTACAAACTTAACACAAAAATGGGCTTACAGAACTTTGTAAAATTCTCCCTATTTCAAAGCAAAATTTTTTTCTAAAACTCTTTAGCCATAGCAATAAATTCAAACTTAAAGAAACCTGCAAAAATATAGAACCATTTGATCAAAAATGCTGCAGAGTTCTCATTTCTTCTTAATGTTTTCATATGGTTCATGTAGCAGAATCAAAATGATACATTGTGTACTATCCAAAATTCAACTGTAGACCTCATTGAATCAACTTATTTCATAGCCAGTTAAACATGAATCTAGTGTTTTGAATGTAAATATTTCTCAGATAGACAAAACATTTGTAATTAGGCTCAGGAAAGACTTATGGCATCAGTGAAAATGCCCTTAACCTGGAGCCAGACGATCATAATTCAGTCTACAATCGGTCTCTTAGTTGTGTAACCATGGACAAACCACTAAGCTCTCTGAGCTGTAGTTTCTTACTCTGTATAAACAAGCAATGATGTTATACCCAAATTGACTATTTCAGAAGGATACTGTGAAGATCAAATCAGAGAATTCAATGAAAAAGTTGTTTGTTTGTTTTCCAAATGCTCCAGGACTAATATCCAGAAGAAAGGAAAAGTGAAAGGCCTAGGCAATTCTCAATTCAGTGTAATGACTGAGGTCTGCTGTGTGCACACAAAGCTGTAAAGTTTTGGATAGAAATGATTAACAACAGAAGGAGACTTTCATATGATCATTTTCTCTTGTCAATGGATTTTTTTTCCTATTTTCATTTTACTGCCCTTTTGCTTTCCATACCATGTGGACTTTACACTTGTATTCAATAGCTCAACCAACAAACGTTTACCGAGCACCTAGGGAACAAGGCAGGCAAAGATGATCAAGATCAGATTCCTGCTTTCAAGAAGTGGACATTCAAATCAAATGTCATACAAACAACTCATCTCAGGCAATAAAAACAGCAATGACAAAAACATGGCCAAAACACTAAAGGAGCAAAGAGGAAGAACAACTACGCTTTCTGAGGCTTAGAGAAAGGATACTCTAGACAGGAAGGACAGAAAGGACACTCTCAACAGAAGTGGCATTTGAGCTACCTCTTGAAAGATGAGAATTTCACTAGGCAGCCAGGACACAGCTGAGGTAAATCATGAGATCATAACATATGATAAGAGTTGCAATTTATTGTGATGAAAAAGTAATTTTGAGAGCTAACATCTAAAAAGTATTTGTTACATACTAAGGAAGGAGTTTGGACTCTATATTTTCAAGGAAAAGAAATATACATAACTGTACACTATTTAGAGTATTTCACATATCAAATACTCAATTTCTGATTTTTTATTTACATAATACTTTGGCAAATTGATATCTGTAATTGGTACCTCAGGATCATAACGCCCTCCAATAAAAAGTTATCTCAAGGCGAGGATGTATTTAGCAGTTTTTAAAATGCATCCTTCAGTTCAATGCAAAAAAGAATATAGGTGATGATTAGTTATTAACAAACAAAAGTTAATAATTAACTAATAATAATACATTTTAGGAACCTAGTGTTTGTCTTTATAAGGTGTTTAACCTTTCAAAAAATTGCAGATAAAACTAGCTATTGGAACCATATCAATTTAACTTGCTCTTTCTCTGACATCAGTGAAAGGGTATTATTTATCACACTAAGTATATATTATAATCTTCTGTTGATAGTAAAAGATCAAAGATTACCTTGCATCAAACAGAATTACGATGACATAACATTTTATCTTGTTACAGCTGATATCAATCACTGGGTGACAGTGAGCTGCAGAGCAGCTTTTCCAGTCAATATCCCTGACATGCTCAAATATCTAAAACACAGCAACCAACTTCCATGTGATTTGGTTGTGAAAGTGAAAACCAGAGCATAAACAAATACATGCCTGATTGTTAATACTGTGTATGCTGCTCAATATCACTTTATTTCTGAGCACTTAACTGCTGTTTTTACCTAGACCTTTCTCAAAGGCGAGAAAAGTCAGTGTCAATAAGAGAAAGTGGGGCATTGTTTTAAATGGAGACATAAGAGTGGTAACATCTTCAATCACAAGATTAGGGCAAAGACCCCTCCTGGCATAACTCTCTTGAGACACATACATTCCCACTTTTCATCAGAGAGCTATCCAAGGCCCTGACTGAAGTCACAAATCTTCCAAGTAAATCCTCTTTTGCAGGAAGGGTCACAGCCTCTTTCCTACATCTATTTTGAGTTATATCATGTGCTCACGCAATGGGTAATCTGGGCCAGCGTTTCCTTCCTAGAGGTTTTGTAACTGCAGAAGACTATTCCTCCCTTCTCAAAGTATTTGTTACATACTAAGGAAGGAGTTTGGACTCTATATTTTCAAGGAAAAGAAATATACATAACTGTACACTATTTAGAGTATTTCACATATCAAATACTCAATTTCTGATTTTTTATTTACATAATACTTTGGCAAATTGATATCTGTAATTGGTACCTCAGGATCATAACGCCCTCCAATAAAAAGTTATCTCAAGGCGAGGATGTATTTAGCAGTTTTAAAATGCATCCTTCAGTTCAATGCAAAAAAGAATATAGGTGATGATTAGTTATTAACAAACAAAAGTTAATAATTAACTAATAATAATACATTTTAGGAACCTAGTGTTTGTCTTTATAAGGTGTTTAACCTTTCAAAAAATTGCAGATAAAACTAGCTATTGGAACCATATCAATTTAACTTGCTCTTTCTCTGACATCAGTGAAAGGGTATTATTTATCACACTAAGTATATATTATAATCTTCTGTTGATAGTAAAAGATCAAAGATTACCTTGCATCAAACAGAATTACGATGACATAACATTTTATCTTGTTACAGCTGATATCAATCACTGGGTGACAGTGAGCTGCAGAGCAGCTTTTCCAGTCAATATCCCTGACATGCTCAAATATCTAAAACACAGCAACCAACTTCCATGTGATTTGGTTGTGAAAGTGAAAACCAGAGCATAAACAAATACATGCCTGATTGTTAATACTGTGTATGCTGCTCAATATCACTTTATTTCTGAGCACTTAACTGCTGTTTTTACCTAGACCTTTCTCAAAGGCGAGAAAAGTCAGTGTCAATAAGAGAAAGTGGGGCATTGTTTTAAATGGAGACATAAGAGTGGTAACATCTTCAATCACAAGATTAGGGCAAAGACCCCTCCTGGCATAACTCTCTTGAGACACATACATTCCCACTTTTTCATCAGAGAGCTATCCAAGGCCCTGACTGAAGTCACAAATCTTCCAAGTAAATCCTCTTTTGCAGGAAGGGTCACAGCCTCTTTCCTACATCTATTTTGAGTTATATCATGTGCTCACGCAATGGGTAATCTGGGCCAGCGTTTCCCCTTCCTAGAGGTTTTGTAACTGCAGAAGACTATTCCTCCCTTCTCATTATGTTGGTAGCTTTGCTTTTTTAGAAAAAACCACTGGCGCTTAAGTTTTTGAAGTGTTCAGTGTGCACTCATTGTTATCAAATACTTAAGCTATCGAAAGGAAAACACAGCATTTGTAAAATCTTTGTTCATCTTCATGTATAAATTTTATAGCATGTTGATTCATGTCAAAACTCAGAGCTATATTTATTCATTTGTCATACCAGCTTCTTTCCTAATATTTTTTAGCTGAAATGACAGAATAAGCAGAGATTTACAATAAATCTAAAACTTAAACCCTTCCAAGAACTAACTGGATAGTTTACTATATTCTTTAGAATTTAGCATTTCATATTTTTTATATTATTTACTTTAAAACTACAGTTGTCTACTCTGTAAATCATGATATAATGTGCTTGAAATTTTTCTTTTTTCTTTTTTCCTATTGTCATACACTACATCACAGAGAATACAGCAAAACCTTTCCAAACTTGCAAAAATATTGGATGGGGCATACATTTTTATGCAAACTATATACATATTCATATAAAACAGTCTGAAAAAATGTATCAGATATAATTAGCATGTTTATGAATCTATTTGCTTTGCTATTAAGTAACAAATTTGTAGTAGCCATGGCAACTGCAACATCACAAGCATGTTCTATTTCTGTAATAATATGAGTACCTTTCTTAAAGCAACGTTCCTGCTCATGCTTGACATTTTAAAATTTTAACAGAACAGTTTTTAAAATATAATCTCACTTTTCATTATATAGCAACATATTTTGATTTTATTTTAAATTAAAAGCTGTTTCTTTTGAGGGGGACTGTATGGTCAATAATAACATTTAAGCGTAAAGGGAAAAACATGGAATATCAGGGGCATGTTAACACAGGTTATTATAAGATCATTAACTTGCAAAACTTCCACTTCATTTGAAACAGAAAAAGCATAACAGTTTTCCAAATTTTTAAAAGTCATGTGTGGATTTCCTACTTGATTTTTATTTAAAGTTCTTCTTCAATCTTAGTCAGACACAACTGAGTGACTAACATATTTCTTCAATCTTAAAAATTATGCTTCATCAAAATGTAAGCAGTGACATTTTGCTCTCTAACCAATTTGGGGAGGTGTTTTATTTAAGGTTTTTGTTAAAATAATTAAGAGAACTATTATTTGTTCTCATCATCTAAGTACTATTACTTCTAGATATGTCACCTGAGGCACCTTATATGACCATTTCGAGCCACACTTTGCTTTCTTATGAAATAGAAACAATAATAATAACCTCATAGGATTGTTGAGATGGTAAAATCTGAAAATGCCAGTATGATGAACATTCTCTGCTGTTCCTTTGAAATGACAATTCTATATTGAGCTGTATCTTGTTACAAAAATCAAATCTAATCCCAAAATGAACAGTCTCAAATAATACAAACAATGGATTTGTTTTTATCAAAAAGGGGCAGATGGATAACTGATGCCTGCAGAGTTGGGATGGTCGGACTGGGTAAGGGACTGTGTGAAAGTAACTCTTTCCTTTTTTAAAAAATATTCTGGCATGGGTTTGAGCCTCAAGTCAGCCATTCACTTAGCCTCATTTCCCTCAACTCTACATGGAAGAGTAATACCTATTTCCTTGGACTTTTACATGCATAAATAAAACATAAAGCAGTCATCATACTGTATGACATAGTATTTGTCAATGGAGGTAGTTTTTGTAATTCCTATTCTTCATTTTAAAATTGCATAGACTTGAAAAAGTTTAGAGTGCTAAGAGAAACTAAGACATTAGCCTTTCTAGAAGAAAAACTGGAAGGGAATTTCTCTGGACAGATTCTGGAAGAGCTAGGACTTAGCTGGCTTTGAGAAGAATGGCTACAATTTGAGCTGAAAAAGTAACACTATAGCTCTGATGGAAAGACCCACTCACCCTTGAGATAGGGGAGCAGGCTCAGAGTCAAGTCAGAAAGTAAGAGATAAAAGCAAGGTATAAACACAGGTCAGGGATTTGGAGCTCTGGCTGGCAAGAGAAAGGAGAACCCAGGTCAGACAAAGTCTGCAAATCTGTAGTTGTCCTCATCTTACCTCATGTCTATGTTCATTCAACACCACATTCAATTAAAAAGCTTCAGTCCCTGTCTAACAATCCTGTTGCACCTTACTCTCTTGTTATTTTTTAAAAAAAACTATTATTTGTTCTCATCATCTAAGTACTATTACTTCTAGATGTCCAATTTCCGAGCCACACTTTGCTTTCTTATGAAATAGAAACAATAATAATAACCTCATAGGATTGTTGAGATGGTAAAATCTGAAAATGCCAGTATGATGAACATTCTCTGCTGTTCCTTTGAAATGACAATTCTATATTGAGCTGTATCTTGTTACAAAAATCAAATCTAATCCCAAAATGAACAGTCTCAAATAATACAAACAATGGATTTGTTTTTATCAAAAAGGGGCAGATGGATAACTGATGCCTGCAGAGTTGGGATGGTCGGACTGGGTAAGGGACTGTGTGAAAGTAACTCTTTCCTTTTTTAAAAAATATTCTGGCATGGGTTTGAGCCTCAAGTCAGCCATTCACTTAGCCTCATTTCCCTCAACTCTACATGGAAGAGTAATACCTATTTCCTTGGACTTTTACATGCATAAATAAAACATAAAGCAGTCATCATACTGTATGACATAGTATTTGTCAATGGAGGTAGTTTTTGTAATTCCTATTCTTCATTTTAAAATTGCATAGACTTGAAAAAGTTTAGAGTGCTAAGAGAAACTAAGACATTAGCCTTTCTAGAAGAAAAACTGGAAGGGAATTTCTCTGGACAGATTCTGGAAGAGCTAGGACTTAGCTGGCTTTGAGAAGAATGGCTACAATTTGAGCTGAAAAAGTAACACTATAGCTCTGATGGAAAGACCCACTCACCCTTGAGATAGGGGAGCAGGCTCAGAGTCAAGTCAGAAAGTAAGAGATAAAAGCAAGGTATAAACACAGGTCAGGGATTTGGAGCTCTGGCTGGCAAGAGAAAGGAGAACCCAGGTCAGACAAAGTCTGCAAATCTGTAGTTGTCCTCATCTTACCTCATGTCTATGTTCATTCAACACCACATTCAATTAAAAAGCTTCAGTCCCTGTCTAACAATCCTGTTGCACCTTACTCTCTTGTTTTTTTCATAGGACTTACATTGGAACATCCTATAAAATTTACTTATTTATCATATTTAGTGTCCATTTCCACCTTCTGAGATGTAAACTTGAGACTTGGAGCTCTTCACTACTGTTCTCTCAGTATCTGTCAGACCTTTAGAAAATGTTTGCTGAGGGCTTCCCTGGTGGTCCAGTGGGTAAGGACACTGCCTTCCAGTGCAAGGGGTGCCGGTTCGATCCCTGGCCTGGGAGGATCCCACATGCTGCAGAACGAGTGGGCTGATGTGTCCAATTACCGAGCTGGAGCTGCCAGCGCTCTGCGACCACAGAGGCAACCGCGATGGGAGGCCCACAAGAGCCAAAGAACAAAAGATGGATGAAAATATAGAAATGAAAGACCAATAGAAATGGCCCACCGCTCCCCTCCCTCCCCACCCCACCCCCCAAAAAAGAAAATATTTGCTGGATGATCATTCAGCATGATATATGGCATCTTGCAAGCACACAATGAAAATTATTTATTACCACTACTATACTTGCGCGCATGCTATCTCATTTCAGATGTGTTCAACTCTTTGCAACACCACAGACTACAGCTCACCAGGCTCCTCTGTCGATGGGATTCTCCAGACAAGAATACTGGAGTGGGTTTCCATCCCCTCCCCCAGGGTATCTTCCCAACCCAGGAATCGAACTCATGTCCCTTGAGTTTCCTGCAGGTGGGTTCTTTACCACTAGCCTCACCTGAGAAACCCACTACTATCCTTATTCTTTTTTCATTCATTTTTTTCTCAAAATGCCTAATATTAGTCTTTCTCAAGCTAAAGATACTGGGAATAATGAAGATATATCCTATCCATTTTAGGAAAAAAGAACCTAATTTTGGTTAGATAAATCACTAACAATCACCCTAATTGTTGAAAAGACTATAATCAATGGTAGATTGGTGACAAATTTATCCATTAAGTATTTGGTCAATCAACCTATTTGTTAAATCAAAAACTTATACCCAATTATCCAAATTAGATGGTAATTTGCTAAGGTTAATGTCATATTTGCCTATTTTTGGAATTCCATACATTTTTATCTCTTTAACATCTAAGCTCTTTATCCACAAGAATAAATAATTTGAAGAGTTCATCCCTTCCATTGCATAATCACCTCAAGACTGAGTTGCTTACTCTAGAGTAGATATACATTTTATCTGATTTGTTATTATTTAGGAATTTAGGGAGAAAATTAATGATGATGGGAAATGTGATTAAGTCTAATTTATGTCAGCCAATGCAATAGATATAAATTCTCTCTAGTCAAAGTCAACATTTGTCAAGCTGGCCTACCTTGTCTTATTTTCTGTGTGTATTTCAGAGCAACAGAAATAGAAGCAATTTGCTGAGCAATGATGCAGTTAGTGAAGTACTAAACAGGACTTACGATCTTCCTAATGACAGAATGTGCAGACTGAGAATTAAAGGGGAAAGGAGCATTGCCTCTATCTTATGAAGAACTGAAAAAGTGATTCCAGGGCAGAGTACACTCCGAGTAGTTGATGATCCAGTGGTGATCAGACTGTAAGGTCAGTGAAGCAACAGGACCATAGACCAGCTGGTTGCATTTTAGTTGACTCCTTGTGGAAATTTAGAAAGAAAAGTTTCTCTCTCTCTCTCTCTCTCTCTCTCTCTCTCTCTCTCTCTCTCTCTCTATATATATATATATATATATATATATATATATATATATATGTAAAAGAATGGGGAAGGTCTTGATGTTTACAGAACTCTCTCAATGCAGACTACTTAGTTCAGTTTCAATACAGTCAGGCATTGATACAAACCACACATCATAATGGTTGAAAAGAATTATGTTAGTTATACTGTGTAGTCAACTATTCTGATAAAAATATTTCAAGTAAATCATGTCCACCCTGAATGTTTATTCCCTTCTTTTAAAGAATGTGTGTTGTTAAGTTTAAATTAAAAGGTTAAGGGCCTTTCAATCAATAAAGGCCTGCAATGCCTGAGACCACTTGGAACACAGGAGACTTGGATTCAGTCCCTGGGTCAGGAAGACCCCTTGGAGAAGTAAATAGCAACCATTATTCTAAATTAGGCTTGCCTGGAGAATTCCATGAGGAACCTGATGGGCTACAATCCATGGAGTCACTAGAATCAGAAACGACTTACTGACTAAATCACCACCACCACAGATAAGGTAGATGAATTTTTAATTCCTTCTTATGCTGTGTTGAGGGCTGTCCTGTAAAATTTCTACCCTGGAAACTCCATATTATCCTCCTTCTCCCTTGCCTTTATATTTGGCTTTGTCTTTCTCTCCCCAACTAAATGACAACAGAAGTTATTGCAGTGAATAAGATATGCTACTTCCAAGCTTGACCCATAAAGTTTCCTAAACCAGACCTCTAGGTTCTTCCTTCCAACCAATGGGTAGGAACAACAATGATCTCAGATATCACATATTTAAGATGGCATCATTGATATCAACCTGGATCCTCAATATAGCAGAAATGATGCTAGTTCGAGTGAAGTACTAAACAGGACTTACGATCTTCCTAATGACAGAATGTGCAGACTGAGAATTAAAGGGGAAAGGAGCATTGCCTCTATCTTATGAAGAACTGAAAAAGTGATTCCAGGGCAGAGTACACTCCGAGTAGTTGATGATCCAGTGGTGATCAGACTGTAAGGTCAGTGAAGCAACAGGACCATAGACCAGCTGGTTGCATTTTAGTTGACTCCTTGTGGAAATTTAGAAAGAAAAGTTTCTCTCTCTCTCTCTCTCTCTCTCTCTCTCTCTCTCTCTCTCTCTCTCTCTCTCTCTATATATATATATATATATATATATATATATATATATATATATGTAAAAGAATGGGGAAGGTCTTGATGTTTACAGAACTCTCTCAATGCAGACTACTTAGTTCAGTTTCAATACAGTCAGGCATTGATACAAACCACACATCATAATGGTTGAAAAGAATTATGTTAGTTATACTGTGTAGTCAACTATTCTGATAAAAATATTTCAAGTAAATCATGTCCACCCTGAATGTTTATTCCCTTCTTTTAAAGAATGTGTGTTGTTAAGTTTAAATTAAAAGGTTAAGGGCCTTTCAATCAATAAAGGCCTGCAATGCCTGAGACCACTTGGAACACAGGAGACTTGGATTCAGTCCCTGGGTCAGGAAGACCCCTTGGAGAAGTAAATAGCAACCATTATTCTAAATTAGGCTTGCCTGGAGAATTCCATGAGGAACCTGATGGGCTACAATCCATGGAGTCACTAGAATCAGAAACGACTTACTGACTAAATCACCACCACCACAGATAAGGTAGATGAATTTTTAATTCCTTCTTATGCTGTGTTGAGGGCTGTCCTGTAAAATTTCTACCCTGGAAACTCCATATTATCCTCCTTCTCCCTTGCCTTTATATTTGGCTTTGTCTTTCTCTCCCCAACTAAATGACAACAGAAGTTATTGCAGTGAATAAGATATGCTACTTCCAAGCTTGACCCATAAAGTTTCCTAAACCAGACCTCTAGGTTCTTCCTTCCAACCAATGGGTAGGAACAACAATGATCTCAGATATCACATATTTAAGATGGCATCATTGATATCAACCTGGATCCTCAAATGACACCCATTCATTCAACAAGTATATATTGAGAACTTCATATGTGCTATGTAACATATTTTTATAATATCTGTAAAATTACATTTATTAATCAAACTGATTAAAATATTTCAATAAATTGAATCATGTCATCCAAAAATTTTACAATATATTTAAGATGTGAGAAATGAGTGTGATAAAATCAGGCTGAAAAAAATGTAACACACAAAGGTGTCTATATGGTACAATTCTAATTTTGTTTGATGTTAAAAGGGTTGTATAGGCTTTCTCAACATCCTCTCCCTTCAGTGACAGAGGTTCAAAACCCAAAAATGACCTATTCTATATCTCCTTGTAGCTTGGGACCCAGGTATGATTTTGGTTTCTCTTTCATTTGAAAGAGAGTTATGCAGTGAAGGCAAGAGGTAGGGTGCAAGGCACTCATTCAGGCTGCAGATGTGGATCAGGACAGTAGCAGGGAGATGGTAGAGCCAGCCGTCAAGAGGAAAGCTTTCTGAGTACACATTTTCTGGTTCTCTTAGTTCTGTTGTGGTTTCAAGTCACTTCTGAAAGTTTAGACTAAAGGTGTTTTCTTTTCTTTTTTTTTAGTGCACCGAAAATTATGTGGTCATTCTATGAAAAGTGTGAAAGTGTTAGATGCTCAGTTGTGTCTTTGAGACCTGTTAGGCTCCTCTGTCCATGGAATTCTTCATACTGGAGTAGGTTGCCAATTCCTCCTCCAGGGGACCTTTCGAACCCAGGGATCAAATCCAGGTCTTCTGCATTGCGGACAGATTCTTTACAGTCTCAGCCACCAGGGAAACCTTCCACCAAGATCTTCCCAAGTTCTCTAATAAAGCATTTCCTGCTTAAACTAGATAAAATGGTGTGTCTGTGTGTATGTACTTATTTATGAATTCTTGGATTAACGATTTCTTAAAACAATTTTTGAGTCTAATCCATAAATAGTTGGCATTTATTATTACTTTGATTATATACAAAAGTCTTATTCACCCTGTACAAGCTGGAAAAGGCAGAGGAGTTAGAGATCAAATTGTCAACACCTGCTGTATCAAAGAAAAAGCAAGAGAATTCCAGAAAAACATCTACTTCTGATGAACTGAATACACTAAAGTCTTTGACTGTGTGGATCACAACAAACTGGAAATTCTTAAGGAGATGGGAAATATTAGACCACCTTACCTGCCTCCTAAGAAACCTGTATACGGGTTAAGAAGCAACAGTTAAAACTGGACATGGAACAACAAACTGGTTCCAAATTGGGAAAGGAGCAGGTCAAGGCTGTATATTGTAACCCTGGCTATTTAACTTAAATGCAGAGTACATTACATGAAATGCTGGACTGGATGAAGCACAAGCTGGAATCAAGATTGCCAAGAGAAATATCAATAACCTCAGGTGTGTAGATGATACCACCCTTATGGCAGAAAACAAAGAGAAACTAAACAGCCTATTGATAAAGGTGAAAGAGGACAGTGAAAAAGCTGGCTTAAAATTCAACGTACAAAAAACAAAGAGCATGGCATATTATCCCATCACTTCATGGCAAATAGATGGGCAATCAACAGAAACAGTAACAAATTTTATTTCCTTGGGTTCCAAAAATCACTGTGGATGGTGAATTCAACCATAAATTTAAAAGATGCTTGCTCCTTGAAAGAAAAGCTATGACAATCCATACAGAGTATTAAAGAGTAGAGACATCACATTGACAACAAAGATCCATATAATCAAAGCTATGGATGTGACAGGACATGTCATGTATGGATATGAGAGTTGGACCTTAAAGAAGGCGGAGTGCAAAAGAAATGATGCCTCTGAACCATGGTTTTGGAGAAGACTCTTCAGAGTCCCTTGGACAAGCAAGAAGATCAAACCAGTCAAACCTAAAGGAAATCAACCCTGAATATTCATTGGAAGGAATGACGCTGAAGCTCCAATACTTTGGCCACCTGATGCAAAGAGCTGACTCATTGGAAAAGACCCTGATGCTGGGAAAAAAAGAAGGCAAGAGGGGAAGGGGATGACAGAAGATGAGATGGTTGTATGGCACTACTGAGTCAATGGACATGAGTTTCAGCAAGTTCCAGGGGATGGGGAAGGACAGGGAAGCCTGACGTGCTACAGTCCATAGGGTCACAAAGAGTCAGACATGATTAAGGGACTAAACAGCAACAACCTTCACCCTGAGTATCTTAACTACAATTTTAATATCTTTACTGCTTCTGAAATTCTTCTTTAACCATATTATAGTCTTATATCACTATTTTTATAATATGGAATCACTGAAAGTCAAACTTCACAGAAAGTGTTGTTACATAAAATATTTATATTCACAATGTTAACTACACACCAAAAACATATAACTAGATGCTTTATGCTTTAAAAGTCTTTAACAAAAAGCATTAACACGAATTGCAAACTCCAGAGATTGAGCCTGGCATTGGTCCATTGAAGCCAAATCAACTGAATGCTCTACATAATTTTATTTTTTATGAAGATCATAATTTTAATACAAAAATTTCAATTTTTTAATAAATAGAAAATAATCCAGAAACTTTTCCAAGAACATATTAGATATTATATGTACATGGTTTTATAATAAAATTTATTATTATTAAACAGACATTTGTAGTGCCTAGATCATTTATACTGTCAATCTAAATTGAAAATGTACTGGCTATTCGAGCACAATCACAGGCAGACTTCTTAATTAAGACTTACATCATACTAATAACATACTCAAATGGTATTTTAAAATTAGAAATATATGAGCACATTTTCCCATTAAAAATTGAGAGGTGCTCCAAAGAGTAAATCATAACAATGATAATGATGATAATGATCAATTTCTTTTGAATAAGGAACAAAATCTCTGAACTACTTTGATTTCCATACTTCTACCACCAGACTAAAAAAGCTGATGCTTGAGGGGGGAAATGCTATCATTCACGATCAAACATAACAGTATATAGCCAGAGTCCCAACTATTCCATGTACATTTATTTTAATAAGTGTCTTTGTTTAATCACTGAATATGCACTGATTGTCTACTTTAAACCTAAAATTTTGCCCTGTACAGGCTATACAGTGATGAAGAAGGGGATGACAGAAGATGAGATGGTTGTATGGCACTACTGAGTCAATGGACATGAGTTTCAGCAAGTTCCAGGGGATGGGGAAGGACAGGGAAGCCTGACGTGCTACAGTCCATAGGGTCACAAAGAGTCAGACATGATTAAGGGACTAAACAGCAACAACCTTCACCCTGAGTATCTTAACTACAATTTTAATATCTTTACTGCTTCTGAAATTCTTCTTTAACCATATTATAGTCTTATATCACTATTTTTATAATATGGAATCACTGAAAGTCAAACTTCACAGAAAGTGTTGTTACATAAAATATTTATATTCACAATGTTAACTACACACCAAAAACATATAACTAGATGCTTTATGCTTTAAAAGTCTTTAACAAAAAGCATTAACACGAATTGCAAACTCCAGAGATTGAGCCTGGCATTGGTCCATTGAAGCCAAATCAACTGAATGCTCTACATAATTTTATTTTTATGAAAATAATAATTATAATACAAATATTTCAATTTTTCAATAAATAGAAAATAATCCTGAAACGTCTACAAGAACATATTAGATATTATATGTACATGGTTTTATAATAAAATTTATTATTATTAAACAGACATTTGTAGTGCCTAGATCATTTATACTGTCAATCTAAATTGAAAATGTACTGGCTATTCGAGCACAATCACAGGCAGACTTCTTAATTAAGACTTACATCATACTAATAACATACTCAAATGGTATTTTAAAATTAGAAATATATGAGCACATTTTCCCATTAAAAATTGAGAGGTGCTCCAAAGAGTAAATCATAACAATGATAATGATGATAATGATCAATTTCTTTTGAATAAGGAACAAAATCTCTGAACTACTTTGATTTCCATACTTCTACCACCAGACTAAAAAAGCTGATGCTTGAGGGGGGAAATGCTATCATTCACGATCAAACATAACAGTATATAGCCAGAGTCCCAACTATTCCATGTACATTTATTTTAATAAGTGTCTTTGTTTAATCACTGAATATGCACTGATTGTCTACTTTAAACCTAAAATTTTGCCCTGTACAGGCTATACAGTGATGAAGAAGATAAGAGACAGACTAGAGGGTAAAATAATAAACATGTAATAGGCAAGTAAGTATCCCCTTGCAACTTCAGAAAATGCAGACATGGTGTGATAAAAGGTAACAGGTCAGGATCTACTTAGGGTGACAAAGAAAGGCCATCTGTGGAGACATCAATCTAGCCAAGACCTGAAGGATGGGTAGAAGTCAACCATACAAATATAGGATGAAATCCTGCAAAGGGCATTGACCTCGTGGATCCTCAAGAATGCAACATCTTAATGTATTTGAAGAAATAAAATGCTATGTTATTAAATTCTACCATGTATGACTATATATGTATATATAAATATGCAAACATATAATGTGAAATGTTAAGTAAAAATACAATTGACCTATAGTACAAAATTTTCCCCAATTCCAAAATGCTAAAATTCAATGAAGAATGTAACTTTCCTTGTCTATAGGCTTACAGGATAGGCTAAATAATAATGCAGCCAAAAACAAAAACAAAGTATCAGATGAGTTAACTCTCAAAATGAGTTAAGTTTTCATTCTACCTGTCATGTGGATGTTTGAGGGAAGGTAATGGGAGGAGCTGAGGGCCTAGCTCTTCGTCTCCTTCATTCCAGACCAGGCAAAGAGAGAAATATCCCAGGCAAAAAGTGGAGTGCATTACACTCTGGTTCTTAATACTTCCATGGAGAAGGACACACAGTACTTTGTTCACATTTCCTTGACCACCATAGATAATAAGGTCACAGCTAACTCTATGCACCCGAGCAGGAAAAGAAACATTTAGTGAAGAGTACTGATAAGTCTGAATGATGGAGGTAGAAAGGACAGGACAAAGAACAATTTATTCTGATCATGTCATCAAAAAGCTCCTACTAAAGAATAAAACACTTGGTTTTTCCATTTAAGGAATAACACATAGCTCTGAAATGAGATGAATAAAAAGTCTCTATCACACAAACCTACAATCTCTCATTATCAAGTCCTCTATCATTCACGATCAAACATAACAGTATATAGCCAGAGTCCCAACTATTCCATGTACATTTATTTTAATAAGTGTCTTTGTTTAATCACTGAATATGCACTGATTGTCTACTTTAAACCTAAAATTTTGCCCTGTACAGGCTATACAGTGATGAAGAAGATAAGAGACAGACTAGAGGGTAAAATAATAAACATGTAATAGGCAAGTAAGTATCCCCTTGCAACTTCAGAAAATGCAGACATGGTGTGATAAAAGGTAACAGGTCAGGATCTACTTAGGGTGACAAAGAAAGGCCATCTGTGGAGACATCAATCTAGCCAAGACCTGAAGGATGGGTAGAAGTCAACCATACAAATATAGGATGAAATCCTGCAAAGGGCATTGACCTCGTGGATCCTCAAGAATGCAACATCTTAATGTATTTGAAGAAATAAAATGCTATGTTATTAAATTCTACCATGTATGACTATATATGTATATATAAATATGCAAACATATAATGTGAAATGTTAAGTAAAAATACAATTGACCTATAGTACAAAATTTTCCCCAATTCCAAAATGCTAAAATTCAATGAAGAATGTAACTTTCCTTGTCTATAGGCTTACAGGATAGGCTAAATAATAATGCAGCCAAAAACAAAAACAAAGTATCAGATGAGTTAACTCTCAAAATGAGTTAAGTTTTCATTCTACCTGTCATGTGGATGTTTGAGGGAAGGTAATGGGAGGAGCTGAGGGCCTAGCTCTTCGTCTCCTTCATTCCAGACCAGGCAAAGAGAGAAATATCCCAGGCAAAAAGTGGAGTGCATTACACTCTGGTTCTTAATACTTCCATGGAGAAGGACACACAGTACTTTGTTCACATTTCCTTGACCACCATAGATAATAAGGTCACAGCTAACTCTATGCACCCGAGCAGGAAAAGAAACATTTAGTGAAGAGTACTGATAAGTCTGAATGATGGAGGTAGAAAGGACAGGACAAAGAACAATTTATTCTGATCATGTCATCAAAAAGCTCCTACTAAAGAATAAAACACTTGGTTTTTCCATTTAAGGAATAACACATAGCTCTGAAATGAGATGAATAAAAAGTCTCTATCACACAAACCTACAATCTCTCATTATCAAGTCCTCTAATGGTCAACAGTTTAATTGTGAATTTATTAATTTTGTTTCACTTTTAACTTTTTGAACTCTAAAAAATTTCAGAACTCTGAAACACCAGTATAATAAAGTTTGTTGGCACTTGGAGGATATTCCCTTTCTTATTTATTTTCAATTCACTTATATTATGCTCTTTTGAGGAAGAACAATGTCATAATCTTTGTGACACATCTGCAGTGATTAATTATCCAGATAGTCTAGCCATGTTTATTATCAATGTTGCTCAAATATTTTGCAATCTATAACTATCTACCTTCTATGCATTTTTATTTCCTTTCTTCCATAAACATTTCCTTTCCTTTGATTGAAACTGTTCAGGAAAAGAAGAAAGTCACTGATTATTTGGGAATGTTTGTGAAGTACACCTTTTATTGTTCAACCAGGACCTGTTACATCTAGACCCAGAAAACCAAAAAGAAAGAGATAAAGTTCATAAGACCAGTACTACTACTCTTGGGAAAGCACCATTTTCCTTCCCGAGGAAGGAAGGGGTCCTCTTGGAGCTGGAGGCTGATGCAAAAGAACCAATCACAGACACCAGTTAAAGGGCCTGAACAAAGTTAAAAAATTATCCACCTCCCCAAGAGAAAAAAGTGAAATCAATTTAAGAAAATAAATATTACTATATCAAAAGAAGTACTTTTGGGGGGGGGGGGTCTCTTTTATTGTTTATTTATTTATTTACTTATTTTCATCCATCTTTATTCTTTGGCCTGTGTGGGCCTCCCATTACAGCAGCCTCTCTTTCCAAAGCATGGACTCTGGGCGCATGCACTTCAGAGCGCTGGCTTGTAATTGGACACACTGGTCCAGCTAATCTGTGGCACGTGTGATCTTTCTGGCCCAGTGATTGAACCAGTGTCCCTTGCACTGCAAGGCAGACTCTTTACCCACTGGACTAATACACCACCCAAACTCATCTCCTTTCTCTGCATAAAACTTACCCCTGGTTGAAGAAAACCAAACACAGAAGTTCTTTGAAAAAACAATATTCAGGGCTTCCCTGGTGGTTCAGTGGGTAAGGACACCGCCTTGCAGTGCAGGGGGTGCCGGTTCGATCCCTGGCCTGGGAAGATCCCACGTGCCGCGGAGCGGCTGGACTGATGTGTCCAATTACCGAGCCGGAGCTCTGGAGTGCATGCGCCCAGAGTGTTCTGCAACAACAGAGGCCACCGTGATGGGAGGCCCACACGGGCCAAAGAAAAAAAATGGATGAAAATGGACAAATGAAAGACCAATAGAAGTGGCCCACCTGTTTCCCTCCCTCCCCACCCCACCCCCACCGTAATAAATAAATAAATAAATCTTTTAAAAATATATATTCATACAAAACTAATGTACAAGGGAAACAGACGGTTCAAATTAAAATATTTCAGTTTCTATTCTCCTTAATGAAACTATAGCGAAGCAGAAAGAAATTGAATTAAATAACCTCAAACAAATTCCCAAAATTTTTAAAAATTTAATTGATAATGTATAAACTTCAAAACAAATGAGCCAACAAAAGATATGAAGTAAGAACTAACACACTTAGAAAGAAATGATATTTTTAAAATTATAAAAATCATCTTAGAATGGATTAAACAAAAATGATAGATCATAAAGGATATCTAAAAGTTGCAAACATAAAGCCACATCAATGAAAACAAAAGAAACTGGAAAAAATCGAATATCACTGATATATAAAATAGATTATAGAACATTTAACATACAAATAATCTGATCCCCTGATTATTTCTAAAAAACAATGAAATATATACAGCTACAAAGGAAATAATTCTGGTAGTAAAAAAAGACCTGACCTGTAAAAACACCCATTGTGTAGCTGGCAAAACTGACCACGAGAAACTCTAATAAAACTAGTATTTTTACACTTTAGACTCTACAGATGAAGAATATTCTTCTGGGCCTAGGAAACACATACACATACACCTCTCTCTTTCTCTCCCTCTCTCTCCACTCCCCGCCACCGCTCCCCGCGCCCCACCCCCACCCTCACCTCTGCCGCCCATCAATCTGAACAGAAAGAGAAAAGCAGATTACAAAGATGTTTCCAAACTGTTAGTAATAAATAAACCAAGAAGGATATATGGGTGCCCACTGAATTATTCTTTCAAACCCTCTTTAGATTTAATTTTTGTAATGAAGAGAAAAAAATCACCACTGGGTGAACAAAAAAGATAAAAGACAATGAGCAATTTTTATACAACTAACTTCATATCATTATTTTAATGGTTGTATAATATTATTTATAATGATTATTATATTTTTTTAACCAAGAACCCTCATTTGGCATTTAGGAGTTTTTTTCAATTGCTGCAAATTTTCTATTTTGAACCCGGGTTAAAATGTTTTTAACAAACTGAGATAAAAAATAAATAAATAAAGGCTGCAGAGAGTAATGAAACTGTCTTCTAAAACAATTTCAGAGGAGATGACCTTAAAAATGTTTCAATAATGAACAAAATAAATATGACCATCTCAAAAGATGAAATTATATTTGCAGTGCACATTTCGTAGCTTTTTTAAAAAATATTTAAGTAAGAAAAGAATAGAAAAGTTGGGAAAGAGAAAAGAAAAAACTTACCACTTTATAGTTATACTCAAAAAAAGCAAAAAATTGTAAGAATAATGGATACATCTCTAAAGATAACACCAGGTCCTCTCAGTTTTCCTTTTATAGGGGACAACTGCATGTATACACACACATACACGTACACACACACAAAAATAAAATGCTATAAAATAGATAACACTGGCATGTGCTTAAGGTCTATAATACAGGTAATACAAGCATGTACTAATAGGTAAAGTGTGATATAGCAGTCAAGAAAGCACTGTGCAAAAGAGAGGAAAGAGGGATTGCTTTAACCTTTTCAGAGGGTTCAAGAATAGTGACAGAAATAGTTTCATAAAGGAGGTGAGGCCAGAAACATACTTGAAGTGAGAGAAGGGCTTTCCTCGAGAATCACGCAGAAAGTCATAAGAAAAAAAACATAAAACACAGTTCAGAGGCCTTTGAGAATTCTTGGGTGAACACAGGACACAATGCACAGCAGCAAATATCCATAAGGTTATTGAAAAAAATATTTATTGAGCACCCAGCATGGGAGCCTTGACTGACATGCTCAGGACACTGAATTTTGTCCTTACAAAATAAAGGAGTATTAAAGGCTTTAAAACAGTTTGTAATGATAGTGAGATGGTAATCTGAAAGAGAAAAGCAGATTACAAAGATGTTTCCAAACTGTTAGTAATAAATAAACCAAGAAGGATATATGGGTGCCCACTGAATTATTCTTTCAAACCCTCTTTAGATTTAATTTTTGTAATGAAGAGAAAAAAATCACCACTGGGTGAACAAAAAAGATAAAAGACAATGAGCAATTTTTATACAACTAACTTCATATCATTATTTTAATGGTTGTATAATATTATTTATAATGATTATTATATTTTTTTAACCAAGAACCCTCATTTGGCATTTAGGAGTTTTTTTCAATTGCTGCAAATTTTCTATTTTGAACCCGGGTTAAAATGTTTTTAACAAACTGAGATAAAAAATAAATAAATAAAGGCTGCAGAGAGTAATGAAACTGTCTTCTAAAACAATTTCAGAGGAGATGACCTTAAAAATGTTTCAATAATGAACAAAATAAATATGACCATCTCAAAAGATGAAATTATATTTGCAGTGCACATTTCGTAGCTTTTTTAAAAAATATTTAAGTAAGAAAAGAATAGAAAAGTTGGGAAAGAGAAAAGAAAAAACTTACCACTTTATAGTTATACTCAAAAAAAGCAAAAAATTGTAAGAATAATGGATACATCTCTAAAGATAACACCAGGTCCTCTCAGTTTTCCTTTTATAGGGGACAACTGCATGTATACACACACATACACGTACACACACACAAAAATAAAATGCTATAAAATAGATAACACTGGCATGTGCTTAAGGTCTATAATACAGGTAATACAAGCATGTACTAATAGGTAAAGTGTGATATAGCAGTCAAGAAAGCACTGTGCAAAAGAGAGGAAAGAGGGATTGCTTTAACCTTTTCAGAGGGTTCAAGAATAGTGACAGAAATAGTTTCATAAAGGAGGTGAGGCCAGAAACATACTTGAAGTGAGAGAAGGGCTTTCCTCGAGAATCACGCAGAAAGTCATAAGAAAAAAAACATAAAACACAGTTCAGAGGCCTTTGAGAATTCTTGGGTGAACACAGGACACAATGCACAGCAGCAAATATCCATAAGGTTATTGAAAAAAATATTTATTGAGCACCCAGCATGGGGAGCCTTGACTGACATGCTCAGGACACTGAATTTTGTCCTTACAAAATAAAGGAGTATTAAAGGCTTTAAAACAGTTTGTAATGATAGTGAGATGGTAATGCAGATGGTTATGAGGCAGATGAGGACCTGGTCTCAGTTCAATACAAGATGTCATGCCCTGTCTTGACTCTGTACACTTGATATGCCCAACTAGAGTATCTCTCACACCTGTGGGAACATGGTTACTGCCTTAGAAACTCATTCTCATTCAAAAGGTATAACTTTTCTTACTTTATACAATTGTCCCTAATGGACAACCCAAGGTTCTCTGGACCAGTCATATAGCTGACACACTATAACAATAGTAGAATGAGCTCCAAGCTGTATCATGGTAAACATACAAATGAATGCTGAATAAAAGAATCAACTGTCTTCTAAATAGTCAGCTGTTTAAGTATAGAGTAGATTGAGCCATTTGTCTATCACTGTGATTAGTTATCCATTTTTCTTTTCTTTTTCTGAATGTTTGGCTATAAAATCTGCTCAGACCAAAGGTTTTTCAAGGCTCCTAAAACATTCTGGATAAGCCTGGCAAAACTTTCACTGTGTCTCATATTTCCTTGTTCCTTTCGTTCTCAGGGATGAAGAGAATATACTACATCAATAATCATGACTTTATTGGAAGTAAATGTGATTTTCTGGGTCTTCTGAAAAGTACTGTACATCTAGTGGCTGTGTTTCCATGATTTCAATTTGAAATCAACCTTTGAATGAATCTCCTCTGCTTGAATACCTTTTAGTTCAGGCCTCATTTGACTTCAGCAGAAAAAGAAAAATGTGAAAGATAAAGCCAAACTTCCTGTGCACAAAAGTAGAGATATTTTCCCCGTTCTTCCTAAGGATTAAGCGATATGGTACCACAAATATTTAGACTGGACCAGGGACACTTGGGTTGCAGTCTTAAGTTTGTCACATTAATTAATTCACTCATTCATTCAATCAATATTTATTGAGCTTTCTATGTGCAAAGCAATGTGGTAGGTGTTGAATAGAATAAGATGACATTGAGGGCTTCCCCTGGTGGTCCAGTGGGTAAGGACACAGCCTTGCAGTGCAAGGGGCGCCAGTTCGATCCCTGGTCTGGGAAGATCCCATGTGCAACAACAGATGCCACCGCGATGGGAGGCCCACAGGAGCCAAAGAACAAAGAGGGATGAAAATAGAGAAATGAAAGACCAATAGAAGTGGCCGGCCCGCCCCCCTCCCTCCCCAACCTGACCCCCGCCCAAAATAAATAAATAAATAAATCTTTAAAAAAAAATTACCAGAAAATGACCCATTTAAAAAGAAAAAAAGGTAACATTAACTACGGCAAGAGAACCTAACATGTTTGGAGTCAGCCTTCTCAAAATTTTTCTGTGTGTAACTATCTGCAGTCATAGCCAAAATGATTTGAGGAACCAAGTAGGGAATGTCCAGAAAAAGGATGGAGAGTATGATGGAATTGGTGGTGAGGCTCAATGGCATACTGAGCAATCTATGCCCCACCTACAGGCATTCAAGAGGGAGGGGACATATATACAGATGCAGCTGATTCATGTTGATGCTTGGCAGTAAACAACAAAACTGTGTAAACCTATTATCCTTCAATTTAAAAAAAATCAAAACAATATAAAAATTGTCTCGTAAAACAAAACACCACCAAAAAAAACCCATAAAGAAATAAAAAGAATTTTTAAAAAAAGACGTAATGGGGCTTCCCTGGTAGCTCAGTGGTAAAGAATCCACCTGCCAGTGCAGGAGACATGGGTTTGATCCCTGATCCAGGAATATCCCACATGCTATGGATTAACTAAGACCATGAGTCACAGCTACTGAGTCTCGGAGCCACAACTATTGAGCCCATGTGCCGCAACTATTGAAGCCCATGTGCCCTAGAGCCCAAGTTCCACAACAAAAGTCACCGCAACAAGAAGCCTGCTCACTTCAACTAGAGAGTAACCCCCACTCTTGGACACTAGAGGGGAGCCTGCAGCAGCAGTGAAAACTCAGAATAGCCCAAAATAAATAAATAAAAAGATGTAATGGGGAGAAAACACATTATGAGCCCCATTTGGAGGTACTCTTGCTTTCTACCCTTGAACTATATGATTTCTAGGAAATTCTTTGGTCCTCACATCCTCTTCATCCTTTAAAACAAATGAAAGGGTGAATGAATGTACAAGTGAATGAAAGCTCTCTTTCCTTAGAGTTGGACTTCCAATCCGTTTTCTAGATGACTCTCATTAAATTGCATTTTTGGCAGGAGTAACTTCTGCTGAAAATTTGTTCTATGGGAATGAGAAACAGACTTGGGGGAGGGATCAAAGTGGGAATGAAAAAGGAACAGAAGACACACATGACCACCTTACTAATAACATTTTTGCTTTAGGTGACCCTATCTACATACCACCCCACTCAATCTAAATCCAGAAGTACCTTTTCAGTCAAAAGTTTTGTCTTTGATCTATGATTTAGGTTTAGTGCCAAAGAAAATATATTTCACAGCTTGTAAATTACTAATGACAGTCTCTGATACGTGGTAAATGAGACTGTGAGTAGAATATACAGCAATGGACATAAGAGCCTAGTCTCATGATTCAGAACTTGGTTTGAAACCAACTGTCACTTTTTATAGACAGGTGGCCTCGAACAAGGCACTCGCTCTCCGTAAGCCTCAGTTCTTTCGGAGTACCTCACATGGGACTGCTGTAAGATGCACTGGGGTATGTCCTGTAGCCGGCACAATGCCTGGCATTTACCAAAAACCAAAGAAGCACCTGCCATTTTGTCAGGATTCATGAAGGCACTGCTTTTTTTAAAAAAATTCTCATTTATCTTTTCGCAAATTGATATATAAAATAAGAGCATGCTATTAAACATGCTACAAAATTATTCTAAAAGAAATAAACTTCATAAATCACTTTAAAAATTATTACACATTGGATGGCTCTATGAAGAGTTAAATCAAGGCTTTACCTTTCCTAAGCCTATAGAAAACCAAATGGCAAAAGGATCAATATGAAACTTTAAAAAAATATTTTTTTCAGACGGAAAATCTACGACTATAGTTCAGGCACATTTTACACATCAATGAAAGTTCCAATCAATATTCTTAAAATCTGTTGGTTGGCAAAGATTTTCTTTATAGTTGGAAAAATGTGAAATGTTTAAGCAAGGGGACAGAAGTTGTGCTTGTATAAAAGCAAATAACATTTTAAAACTCTGTCACAACCCAAATTCCATCACCTTTGGTCTTACCTGAATCTGGGGAAATGAATTTGGTTATTAGAGGTAAAATTTGTATGCATTCAGCATTCACATTCTATTCATTTCCTGGAAACCAAGAAAGGACTTTTTTGGCGGGGGGGCGGGGTGGGGCACTTCTATTGGTCTTTCATTTGTCTATTTTCATCCATCTTTGTTCTTTGGCCTGTGTGGGCCTCCCATCACAGTGGCCTCTCTCACTGCAGAGCACCGGCTCTGGGCGGTGCACTCCAGGACCCTCAATCTAAATCCAGAAGTACCTTTTCAGTCAAAAGTTTTGTCTTTGATCTATGATTTAGGTTTAGTGCCAAAGAAAATATATTTCACAGCTTGTAAATTACTAATGACAGTCTCTGATACGTGGTAAATGAGACTGTGAGTAGAATATACAGCAATGGACATAAGAGCCTAGTCTCATGATTCAGAACTTGGTTTGAAACCAACTGTCACTTTTTATAGACAGGTGGCCTCGAACAAGGCACTCGCTCTCCGTAAGCCTCAGTTCTTTCGGAGTACCTCACATGGGACTGCTGTAAGATGCACTGGGGTATGTCCTGTAGCCGGCACAATGCCTGGCATTTACCAAAAACCAAAGAAGCACCTGCCATTTTGTCAGGATTCATGAAGGCACTGCTTTTTTTAAAAAAATTCTCATTTATCTTTTCGCAAATTGATATATAAAATAAGAGCATGCTATTAAACATGCTACAAAATTATTCTAAAAGAAATAAACTTCATAAATCACTTTAAAAATTATTACACATTGGATGGCTCTATGAAGAGTTAAATCAAGGCTTTACCTTTCCTAAGCCTATAGAAAACCAAATGGCAAAAGGATCAATATGAAACTTTAAAAAAATATTTTTTTCAGACGGAAAATCTACGACTATAGTTCAGGCACATTTTACACATCAATGAAAGTTCCAATCAATATTCTTAAAATCTGTTGGTTGGCAAAGATTTTCTTTATAGTTGGAAAAATGTGAAATGTTTAAGCAAGGGGACAGAAGTTGTGCTTGTATAAAAGCAAATAACATTTTAAAACTCTGTCACAACCCAAATTCCATCACCTTTGGTCTTACCTGAATCTGGGGAAATGAATTTGGTTATTAGAGGTAAAATTTGTATGCATTCAGCATTCACATTCTATTCATTTCCTGGAAACCAAGAAAGGACTTTTTTGGCGGGGGGGCGGGGTGGGGCACTTCTATTGGTCTTTCATTTGTCTATTTTCATCCATCTTTGTTCTTTGGCCTGTGTGGGCCTCCCATCACAGTGGCCTCTCTCACTGCAGAGCACCGGCTCTGGGCGTGTGCACTCCAGGGCTCTGGCTCGGTAATTGGACCCATCAGTTCAGCCACTCCGCGGCATGCAGGATCTTCCCAGGCCAGGGATCAAACCAGCGCCCCTTGCACTGCAAGGCAGTGTCCTTACCCACTGGACCACCAGGGAAGCTCAGGACATTTTATCTTTATGTGTAAAGACTTACTTTAACCAACAAACATGTATCCTCCTACCTGTATTTTTAGAAACATTAATTTAAAACAGAAAATTCTGTATCTGCACATTGTACTTTTATTATTTGCTTCTGTTTTTTAAAGCATAGTTACAGCAGAACAAGATTGTGTGCAGTTGATTCCTTTAAGTAGAAGTTTTTTTATGATGATCGTGGCTCACCTTTTCCTCCACGCCAATCATTTCTGTGCCTGAAAGTGATTTCTTACATGAGCAGCACCTCTTCAACTCCCTATTTACCTGAACCTTGAACCTAAACACTGAGAGTAAAACTTACCTCTCAACTTTAAGAAAGAAAAAATTTCATGGTGTCATAATGATAAGGGAAGACCTCATCTCACCCCAGTTAAATATTTAACTTTATTCTAAGATGCTGCTTTTCCCATCAGAAAGCACATCTCCTTTGGCAATACTCTAAGCAAATGACTTTATTTCAATTATATAAACCATAAATAAACAGAAATAAAAGAGACTGATGAGCATCAGTACAACTGAGTGACAGTTGTTAACTCCAGTTTTGCTTTACTGAAAAATCTCTGATTTTTGTTCCATTTAGACTATATCTTAATTATCTCAGCTTCATTCTGCCATTAATAACCTACTTTTCTTGGAAATAGCATTAATATATGTGTTTTAAATTGTACTTTCTCAAGTAAGGCAGAGGACAATCAAGAGGTTCCCGTGTATAGTTTCGTGGGAATACATCTGAAATGATAACATTTCCTAAACGGTCTTACACATCAGACTTCAGCCAAATGTAGTACTCCATTACAAAGGACAGGGCAAAAAATTGAATGTTGGAGTTCAAATTCATATAATAATTAGAAGGGACATTTATTTCAAAATGTGGAAGACTTGACAGTTAGAAAATGACAGAGATCCAGCTCCACAGTGAATTATAAATGTCAAATTACTGGTATGCATGTAAAAAAAGTATGTAGCTATTAGAAATCAGCCTCCACTTTCATGTGCAGTGCTTCTGCCTTTATCAGCTCCTTAGATTCCTCTAAGGTGTTCTGTCATTCACTGTCAAATATCCAGTGTAAGATTCTAAGACATACGTCAGATCAGTGTCCAAAGCTTTCCAGGTTCTGGACACACCAATGCAGTCCCTATTTTACACCATATTAAGTATATTAAACAGGAAAAGCTGCTCAGGTATTAGAAGCCAGTTACAGAGTGCACTCCAGCATGTGATATCATCGACTCTGAGGAATGCAAAGTGCAGGGGAGGGGAGCAGCATGGTTCTATATTGTGTGTGGACTCGTGATGCTGTCAGAGTGTCAGCCGGATGAACAATGAAAAGGATGTTAACTCAATTTTGATGTGCAAGAACATGTGTTTAATTTGCAATATGCTTTGTTTAATTAAAAGGTAAATACCATTTATAATTCCTCTTGCAGACAAATTTAGAGCAGCAACAACACCTACAGAGTGTTCAAATTGCCGGCAGAATTTCTTGGATGCATCTGATCAATTAAAAGGGTACACATTTGGGGAAAAATAATTATTTTTTCAATTTGTTTTCAAATAGAAATGGCATTATTTTCTATAAACAGATTATTCCCAGTGTTTAATGCCTAGCTAAGTATGGATTTAAAGATATAAAACTATATCTTAATTATCTCAGCTTCATTCTGCCATTAATAACCTACTTTTCTTGGAAATAGCATTAATATATGTGTTTTAAATTGTACTTTCTCAAGTAAGGCAGAGGACAATCAAGAGGTTCCCGTGTATAGTTTCGTGGGAATACATCTGAAATGATAACATTTCCTAAACGGTCTTACACATCAGACTTCAGCCAAATGTAGTACTCCATTACAAAGGACAGGGCAAAAAATTGAATGTTGGAGTTCAAATTCATATAATAATTAGAAGGGACATTTATTTCAAAATGTGGAAGACTTGACAGTTAGAAAATGACAGAGATCCAGCTCCACAGTGAATTATAAATGTCAAATTACTGGTATGCATGTAAAAAAAGTATGTAGCTATTAGAAATCAGCCTCCACTTTCATGTGCAGTGCTTCTGCCTTTATCAGCTCCTTAGATTCCTCTAAGGTGTTCTGTCATTCACTGTCAAATATCCAGTGTAAGATTCTAAGACATACGTCAGATCAGTGTCCAAAGCTTTCCAGGTTCTGGACACACCAATGCAGTCCCCTATTTTACACCATATTAAGTATATTAAACAGGAAAAGCTGCTCAGGTATTAGAAGCCAGTTACAGAGTGCACTCCAGCATGTGATATCATCGACTCTGAGGAATGCAAAGTGCAGGGGAGGGGAGCAGCATGGTTCTATATTGTGTGTGGACTCGTGATGCTGTCAGAGTGTCAGCCGGATGAACAATGAAAAGGATGTTAACTCAATTTTGATGTGCAAGAACATGTGTTTAATTTGCAATATGCTTTGTTTAATTAAAAGGTAAATACCATTTATAATTCCTCTTGCAGACAAATTTAGAGCAGCAACAACACCTACAGAGTGTTCAAATTGCCGGCAGAATTTCTTGGATGCATCTGATCAATTAAAAGGGTACACATTTGGGGAAAAATAATTATTTTTTCAATTTGTTTTCAAATAGAAATGGCATTATTTTCTATAAACAGATTATTCCCAGTGTTTAATGCCTAGCTAAGTATGGATTTAAAGATATAAAAACTATATTATTATATACCTAGTGGAGAGAAAACAAGCCTGAAGTCTAAAAATGTCTCCTGTCACTCAACCCCCATGTCAAAGTGATTTTCCCCTTCCTTCCCTTTTCTCTTTCCTTCCCTTTCCCCCTTCCTTCCTCCATTACTTCCTGCCTACCTTCTCTCCTCCCTCCCTCCCTTCCTTTCTACAGAGAGAGTAGGCTCCAAAAATTGAGTGCGTCACAAAGACCTTTTCACCCCTCCAGAAAGATAAACTCTGTCACATCACTTGGGAGCGCCAACATAACTGTTTCATAAGCTTACTCAGATCTTAAGGCAGATAAAAAGGTCTGAGGTCTCATGTTTTTCTTTTATTTAAGATTTGCTGCTTTTTCAGTGATCCTAGAAGGGGAGAATGCCATAGCTTTTTCAGAGGTTCTGTGGGCAGAAAAAGTCATAAGAGTCAGCACTCTTTACTTCTAACTTCTAGCATCAGTGATACAGGTAGTAGAGATAAATTATCCTCAACGCAACACTTCCTGTAGCTGCAGTTTAATCTTGGTTACACTTAGAGGCAGGAAATAGATCAGTGACTGTCTTGAGGCTACAATGTGATCATTTCCATGGTGGATACCAACAAGTGACATCCAGGCAACAAGAAAAAAATTCTGCAAGAGTTCCTCAACAGTTCACAATGCAGTGAATTAGATTTGGGTGACACTAACCATGAAACAGTCATCCAATAGTTTATTTCAGCCAGTCCTACCTATCACATGACTGACACATAGACTGCTGAAATGTGAAATAGTCAAACTACCCCGGTACTAACTAATATATTATTCCATTACACTTTATTATTAACTAAGTTACAACTAATGTGTTATAGCATTGTTTTATTGGAACTGAGAACAAACACAAATTAAATTGGCAGGGAAGAGCACAGATGAAATTTTAGTAGGTAAATGCACTTTTTCACTTTGCTTTATCAGACAAAACTCTCTTCTCCCTACCCGATCCCCCATTCTCCTCAATTAAGTAAAAGTTCAACTTTGTATATTTGCCACAAAAAAAGAAACTTCATTTCATTAACAAGCAAAATACAGTAAAACCCTGAAAAAAAAAGCTGCCCACTAGTGGTAAATGAATGTGGACATGAAGCAACTGGCCATTCGTCCTCAATGTTCAAACTCCGACAAGCAAAATTCTTGGAGGGGAAGCAGCAGGGCATAGTGTATGTTTTGTTTGTAATGGCCTGCTCTATTTTCTGAAAAATATCTTTGATGAATCTCACAATAATGAGATCCAGGATTTTACTGGGTTGAACTTTGTATACCTTTCCCTCCCCAGTTGTTCTGAGGTGGGGTGGAAGAGGCTACATATGCTATATTCTGAAAGAGGAAAGTTCAATTTATCACAAAAAAACAACCGGAGCCTTCTGTTGTAAAACTCTCTCAAGCTGGCCCTTCAGTTCATCTGCTAGGACATCTAATATACATCCAAAAATGTGTCATTTTCTAAAACATCTTGTTGAATAATCTCCTCTTTGATCTCTTTATTATCTCCTTATTCCAGCTCCTGCACAAGTCCATGCTATCTCACAGGCAGGTAATCCCAAATCACAAGATGACTCTGGAAAAGCATTACCCTTGATCCATGAATGGATCACCTGAGAGGGCTCTACCTACCTGATTACAATGAGCTTTGACTGTCTACCAATTTCCAGTCAATTAATTATTTGGCACTGGGGTACCCCCAAATTTCTTACACAGGAAATGTGTAAGAATATTACCATGCTTTTGCTGCCCTATACATTGTAACACATTAAAGGTGTCTTTAAGAAAAAATGTCTTTATAACCATTATTAAGTTTAGCATTTGTTTCGGCCCATGATTAAAACATACATTTCAACAAACTTAAGCCTCTTTCTTGATTCTTTACTAACTAATATATTATTCCATTACACTTTATTATTAACTAAGTTACAACTAATGTGTTATAGCATTGTTTTATTGGAACTGAGAACAAACACAAATTAAATTGGCAGGGAAGAGCACAGATGAAATTTTAGTAGGTAAATGCACTTTTTCACTTTGCTTTATCAGACAAAACTCTCTTCTCCCTACCCGATCCCCATTCTCCTCAATTAAGTAAAGTTCAACTTTGTATATTTGCCACAAAAAAGAAACTTCATTTCATTAACAAGCAAAATACAGTAAAACCCTGAAAAAAGCTGCCCACTAGTGGTAAATGAATGTGGACATGAAGCAACTGGCCATTCGTCCTCAATGTTCAAACTCCGACAAGCAAAATTCTTGGAGGGGAAGCAGCAGGGCATAGTGTATGTTTTGTTTGTAATGGCCTGCTCTATTTTCTGAAAAATATCTTTGATGAATCTCACAATAATGAGATCCAGGATTTTACTGGGTTGAACTTTGTATACCTTTCCCTCCCCAGTTGTTCTGAGGTGGGGTGGAAGAGGCTACATATGCTATATTCTGAAAGAGGAAAGTTCAATTTATCACAAAAAAACAACCGGAGCCTTCTGTTGTAAAACTCTCTCAAGCTGGCCCTTCAGTTCATCTGCTAGGACATCTAATATACATCCAAAAATGTGTCATTTTCTAAAACATCTTGTTGAATAATCTCCTCTTTGATCTCTTTATTATCTCCTTATTCCAGCTCCTGCACAAGTCCATGCTATCTCACAGGCAGGTAATCCCAAATCACAAGATGACTCTGGAAAAGCATTACCCTTGATCCATGAATGGATCACCTGAGAGGGCTCTACCTACCTGATTACAATGAGCTTTGACTGTCTACCAATTTCCAGTCAATTAATTATTTGGCACTGGGGTACCCCCAAATTTCTTACACAGGAAATGTGTAAGAATATTACCATGCTTTTGCTGCCCTATACATTGTAACACATTAAAGGTGTCTTTAAGAAAAAATGTCTTTATAACCATTATTAAGTTTAGCATTTGTTTCGGCCCATGATTAAAACATACATTTCAACAAACTTAAGCCTCTTTCTTGATTGCTTTATTTTTCCTTTTGCTGAATTTCTAGTGCCGAGGAGAGCTGCCAAGTTCATGGCAATAACTAGTTGCTGGATGAGTGACTGAATCTGACAATCAAAGAAGGAACATGATGCTGTGGGAGTGCACAGGCCTTAGAGGTTGAATACAGAAAACCTGGGTTCCAGTTCTTACTCTTCCCCTAACTAGTCAGTTGACCTGGAGAATTCTGAATCACCTCTCAGGACATCAATTTATCCATCAGTAAACAAAACACTTAGACAATTTCAAAAAGCCCTTCAACTCTAAAAATCTGTGAAAGTGTTTATGGTACAAATTCACAGAGACAAGCAAGTTTCATTACATAACAAACTGATATTGATACTAATGATTTTAACGAGAGGTAGGAGAGAGAAAATTCCCAACTTGACATTAACCATCATATTCAACTAAATTAAACCTTCGGAAAAATCACAGATCCCCAACATGACAGGAGGCCATGTGGCCAAATAATTTGCACAAACGACTGAGAAAGATGAGACACATGGGCTGCAGTCCAATCAGTGACTTGAGGCAGTTCACCTGCCTTTTTCTGATACGTTGAGCCCTACTGAAAACGAAAGAACCCTAAGACCACTTTATGAAACACATTCTGGACCTGAGCTAACTTTACAACAAAGAGTAAATCAGTTCTACACAATATACTTCAGTGCATTGTAAGTGTGCCTTAAGTTGTGAACACCAGTCTAAAATCTACTAAAATATACTTCAGTTGGATTTATTTTAACCTAATTATTGGCACTGGGTACCCAAATTTCTTACACAGGAAATGTGTAAGAATATTACCAAATGCTTTTGCCGGGCACCTAATACATTTTGTTTAACCCCCACCAGTCAATTAATTATTTGGCACTGGGTACCCAAATTTCTTACACAGGAAATGTGTAAGAATATTACCATGCTTTTGCTGCCCTATACATTGTAACACATTAAAGGTGTCTTTAAGAAAAAATGTCTTTATAACCATTATTAAGTTTAGCATTTGTTTCGGCCCATGATTAAAACATACATTTCAACAAACTTAAGCCTCTTTCTTGATTGCTTTATTTTTCCTTTTGCTGAATTTCTAGTGCCGAGGAGAGCTGCCAAGTTCATGGCAATAACTAGTTGCTGGATGAGTGACTGAATCTGACAATCAAAGAAGGAACATGATGCTGTGGGAGTGCACAGGCCTTAGAGGTTGAATACAGAAAACCTGGGTTCCAGTTCTTACTCTTCCCCTAACTAGTCAGTTGACCTGGAGAATTCTGAATCACCTCTCAGGACATCAATTTATCCATCAGTAAACAAAACACTTAGACAATTTCAAAAAGCCCTTCAACTCTAAAAATCTGTGAAAGTGTTTATGGTACAAATTCACAGAGACAAGCAAGTTTCATTACATAACAAACTGATATTGATACTAATGATTTTAACGAGAGGTAGGAGAGAGAAAATTCCCAACTTGACATTAACCATCATATTCAACTAAATTAAACCTTCGGAAAAATCACAGATCCCCAACATGACAGGAGGCCATGTGGCCAAATAATTTGCACAAACGACTGAGAAAGATGAGACACATGGGCTGCAGTCCAATCAGTGACTTGAGGCAGTTCACCTGCCTTTTTCTGATACGTTGAGCCCTACTGAAAACGAAAGAACCCTAAGACCACTTTATGAAACACATTCTGGACCTGAGCTAACTTTACAACAAAGAGTAAATCAGTTCTACACAATATACTTCAGTGCATTGTAAGTGTGCCTTAAGTTGTGAACACCAGTCTAAAATCTCTTACCAATTAATTTTATATATTTTTGTCATTACAGTGACCATTCTAGAGATTTGTTTGGGTATTTTTATTTTAACCATTCACACGACAAAGAAGAAATATGGAGATGAAAAGTACCAAAACCTTAAACTCTCTTTGTGAACAGAAGTGAGCAGACACGTGGCATGACTTACCTGGGGAGGGTACAATGGGTCTTCTGGGGTGGAGAAGACTAAAACTACACTCAGGCCTTTCAGATAGCATTTTAACTGCTTCTCAAGTAAAGCTGAAGCAGATGTAGGTACTTCAGTCTTTGGCCATGTTTATGTCATCTAGTTCACCACTGAGAATAGAACAATGTCTATGCATACATCCTTTCAAGTCTAAACAGGTATTCACAATTAAAGTAAAAGAAAGCTTATCACTGAGCTACATGGACTCTGAGCTGTTTATGAGTTACTCTTTAGCATTTTGAGAAAAAACAAGGGTCTTCCAGTGTTTGGACAGGGTGATTAAGTAGAATGGGCAGAGGAGCTGGAATCAGAAAATATGGTTTCCAGGCCTGGCTGTGCATCTTACTGGGTAACTAAGTTGATTCATTCTCTCAGTTTTCTTGTCTGTGAAATAGGGATAGGAAATTGATGCTCAGCATTTGTTTTCTTTGCAACAAATACTCCCACTTTATCTAATTTTTTTTTCCAGAAAAGATTACCTTTTCTTTTTTTTTAATGAAAGACTAAAACACAGACTTCAAATATTGATGCATTGCCAGTTGGAATTCAATACAATAAGTATCATTTCTCAAGATCTCTCCCACTGCCTACTTTTCATATCCTGGCTCTTGTGATGACCACCTGTTGTCTCCTTAGTCAAATAAGTAAACCTTTCTAAGCTTTAGTTTCCTGATCTGTTAAATGAGAAGCTATAACAGTATCTTACTCATAAAATTGCAGTGAAAATTAAATGAGAGAATGCAGGTAAAGTTTAAGCACCTGGTAGCAAGCCAGCACTCAACACATGTTAGTTATTGTAATTGTAATTGTTATCTTCCAGCATTCTAGTCCTCCATGACTTGCTCAGATCTCTTGAATTGTTGGCTATTAAAGAGAGGTATCACCAGATCCCACTTCAAATCAGCCTTATTTGCATTCCTATTAGTAGATCAAATATTCTGTCATCCATCTTAAAACACCAAATTAAAAAAAAAAAAAAAAAAGACACCATTTCAAAAGATAACCTCCTAGACGTTGCCTACTACAAACTAGTCTCAGTCAAAATCCTTAATTCTCTCCTCCAAAGACTGTGAAGAAAGAAGCAAACAAGTACTGATCTTTCACTGGATCTATACTTATTATTTGTCTAAACTTTTATAACAAGTTTTTTAAACTCTGCTCTTTCTCCCAAGATAGTAAACATCCAGAGGCAACAGACATTACTGAAAATCATAAGAATAAGACATTATGCCTATCTCTAACTCAAGGTTGCCTGAATGGAAAGAAACATTGTGATTTCTAATAACCGGTACCTAAGCACAGAAAAATCTGCCACTCAAAGCTTTCAAGGTTAAAGTAATTTCAAAGCACCATACAAAACTAAGTCATGAATTGTCAAGATACAGGAAACAAACCCTTCCCCAGTTCTCTGCTGGGGAAGGAGCAGGGCACAGGAAACCCCCGCTGGAAATGGCTGAATCTCTCCCTCCACAGAAGGAGAAGAAAAACTTTTCTAACAAGTCAGGACTCGAGACAGAGAAAGGCTCAAGTCCAGGTAAGGGAGGGAGGATTAAATTAAGACGAATCTTTCTTCCTCTCCCTGCCTTTTCCCACAGAAATATTGGTATTGCCTACAACCTGTAGTAAACATTTCCTACAAGGGCTAATGACATGTTTCCAGGAACACGCGCCTCAGTAGCCCTCTTCCGGACTGGTAAGTGTGGGTTCGGTCGAGGGTGTGTGTCTGTCTGTCTGTCTCTCTCTGTGTGTGTGAGTGTGTCTTGTTTAATACCGATGCTTGCAAAACGTGCTTTCAAAAGCAGCCATGATCTTCTCGGGGGAGTGGGCACGGGGGACAGTCGCCCCTTTGTCTCCCCCATCTCTCAACCCGGGGGACCCGAGGGAGGGTCACAGAGGGGCGTGGGAGAGGCTGGACTCACACTTACCTTTACGCAGTAGACGAGGTGAGAGTGGATTGTGGCGCTGTGTCTGTTTTGTTTTGCTTTCTGTTTCTTTTAAGGCGCCCCCGAGCCGGGGGCGCGAGAGGGCCGCGGCGGGGCGGGCCGGGCCGGGCCGGGCGGCCGGGAAGCGGGCGCGGGTCGCCGCGCTGCCGCGTCCGGCCAGCAGGGGGCCCCTGCGCTCCGCCGAGAGCCTCGCTGCCTCCCCGGCCGTCTCTGCCCGCGCGGCCGGGGCCCCGGGAAGCGCCGAGGCTCGGGAGAGAGGAGCCAGGCGAGGGCTCGAGAGAGACCACACGGGGTGACCCGCAGAGTGCGTTTCCCCGCAAGCTCGCCTTCCTGGCGCTGCGTGACCCTTGGCACATTCTGGAGAAGTCGAGCGTTTTCAGGAACGGGGTTCGCGCCTCCGCGGGACTCCGGCTGCCGAGCGCCGCGGCGGCGTCTCGTTGCGGCCTCCGGCCCGGGGCGCGCCTTCCCGGCCAGGGTGTGAGCGGGGCGCCGACGTCGCCGGCCGGGGCGCGCGGTGGAGAGACGGCGGGGCGGCGACGCCCTACGGCCGCGGCCCCGCGCGGGGCGCACCTGGCGCTCCAGGGGCTGCCAAGGGCGGGCCGACTGAATCCGACAGGCAGCGGTCTGTGTGTCGTTGTCCGCTGTAGCCACACTTGGCTCTGGCTTCCTCTCTCTCCTCGCTCTCAGAGCCGGAGCGGAGGTGGAGTTTTCGTTCCCTTGCTCTCCCCCGGAGGCCCGGGGCCGAGCCCGCGCTGGAGGCCCGCAGCTGCGGAAACTAGAGCGGAGGCGGCTAAGCGGCGCCCTCGTCCTGCTGCAGGGCGCCCGGGGAGCGTGAGCCGAGCCCGGGCCCGGGGCGCCTGGCCTCCCTGGGCGATGGCGCACGGGGCCTGGCGACCCGCGCGCTGCCGCACGAGGGCTGAGCCCCGGGCCGCCCGCGAGAGCTGGCCCCCGGAGGTCTTCCGGACCCCCTCTCCAAACAGCGAGCGCGGGGACCTGCCTTTGGCTGGGCTCCGTTGAGAGGAAGCAGATACAGTACCTTTCTAAGGGGCCTCTCAGATCTACCTCTTTGGAGCTGCAGCAGTAGGGGTGGCCTTGAATTTGTATAAAGTTACCTCCTGAGACACCCTCTCCCCAAACCCCCTCAACCCACACACCGCGCTCCTCCACAGCTCCCACCACTCCCACTCCATTTGCATGTGAAAACCTCTGGAAACGAGCACTTTCAGGATGAACCCACCCACCTACACACACACACACACACACACACACACAGAGGCCACGGCCGTCCAAGTGAAAACTAAGTTGTCATAGGATGCAAATAAGTAGAATTGCATCCTACTCATTGCGTTTCTGAGGTTAAGAATGGCCAAGAACCCAGGATTCCGGCAATGACAGAACACTGCAAGGTTTCTAGAAACCTGTTCGAATCCTTTAGCAACAATGAGAATAATACTGATGATAGTAATAGAAAGAGAATTGTGTTTTTCAGGGCACTTGCAGATCATCTGCTGCATCGTGTATGGTGAGAACTAAAAATCACTGCCCTTGATTCAGACCCACAGGTCAAATGATACCATGTTTATTTTCTGGATAATATTTAAAGGCAATTCTGTCCATAGACGTTTGATAGACATTTGAATCAAAATAGTTAAAATTGTCTGGCTCAACAGCAACGTGCTTGTATGTATAAAATCGCGTGTAATCATATCAAATACATGATATGAAATTTTTAAAGAAGAGTGAATTTTCTATTCTTTAAAAATGTCCATTCAAAGGTAGCCTGTAATGTCAGCTGCAGGCAACCGGTCACTATTCCACCTACAAGTTATGCCATAATAGTCAAACAGTCTAACACAAATCCTCTTTGCTTGGATCAAGGGTATTAATAAACTGTAGAGGCAAAGATCTTAATTAAAGATGTAATATCCTTTTGAAATTTAGTAAACTTTAAAAATGTAATAAAACATGCATGTGTTTTCAGGTTTCTGTTGAGGTTTTTTTATTTGGTTGGTTGGTTGATTTTGTTTTTAGATTTGTTTGAAATAGGACATAGTTATCACCAGTTCCTATCCCATATTTTTGTTCCAGAGGATCTAAAAAATGTATCAGTGAGTAGTGGAAAAAATTCTCCAAAAAAACCCTGAGTCTTGCCAGTATCCTTATCTAAGTCTTTTGTGTGCATTTTAGAATAACTCTAAGATAGCAGAATGTATCTCATGTTTCTAACCACTTTGACAAAATGTGGAAATAATACTTCTAAAACATTTAACTAGGTATAATTCATATTGATTGCTAATTTGGTATTAAAATTAATGATATGTTGCATAATGATGTTCTATTGTTCAATAAGATATGTATTTAAGTAGTAAGGAAATACCACTGCAAGATTCTTCACAACTCAGTTTAAGTAGCCATCTTGTGACTTTGAAAACATAAAAGAATTCTCCCATAAACCTGAAATCATTCCCATAAACCTGCCCCACTTTCTAATGCTGTGGAAAAGTTGATTTAATTTAATTTCTATTCTGCCTACAATAAATCTATTTCATCTTGGAGAGGTGCCTTGTTTGGAAAAAGCTGATTTTAGGAAAGATGGCAGGATCATGAACATGGAAATAGTATTTCAGTTTATCTCCAGGAGGAGCAGTGTAATTGCTCCCCTCACATCAGTAGTAGGAAGACTCTGAAAGGCTTCGATTCAAAAGCCCTTCACTGAGTCTACCAAGAGCACACTGGTATCAAATAGTAAATTACACAGGATCATTCCTTTATTATTGAGAAGTCATAATTCCCATTCTCTTGCATTTGTTTTTAAGTTTGGCTGGAGCTTATGGGAAAAGGATAAGGAAAGGTGAAGACAATGTATTCAGTGCATCAAGGTGCTTCCAATATGACAACAAAGTAGCTAATATCTTCTCCACCCAGGGGTTCTCAGAAAGAAAACTGAGGTCCTCTACCTTTCATTTTTTCTCTGTTTACTAGATATTTCTAAACAGTTTAAATTATGATGCAGGTAAGCTTAAAGTTAACAAGTGGACTCTACTCAAGTATTGGGAGAGAATGAGGAAGATGACTGGCATAAATTTACCAAGGGCTTGGCCAAATCTGGCAATTTGGCCTGCACTTTCAGCCTAACCTGCAGGGGGCAATAGCTTGACACGAATAGCAAAGGCTGCTAAGCTATTAGACTTAGATTTCTGACTGTGACCCTGGAATGTTGTGTAGGTTGGAAAGAGTGCTTAATTAATGTATATTGAAACAAAAGATCAGGTAAATTGTTTGATTTGTCTTCAAGCTATATTTTTAGACTAATCTAATTCATAACTGTTAGGGCTGTTTTTTTTCTTTTCTTTTCTTTTCTTAAAGAGATTATCAAAGTTTCAGAAGACATTGTTCAGCTATCTCAAGAATTATCCAACACACTAATCGTTTACTATTAACATATGTAATTTATGTTCTCAAAGGCAGCCAAATCAAAATAAACACAGCTTTCAATATTCAAATGAATGACAAGATTAGAGGAAACTTGACTATTTGGACATAAATAATGAAAGAATGTCACATATTTAGATAATAAACTCCTTATATTCTTTTTTAATTTAAAAAATATAAATGGATAAGGGACAGTCACTATTGTTAGCACTATTTTCTTTCCAAACATAAAATGTTAATTTTGAAAACTGGTTTATATGTAAATATCATGATCAGCAGTTTGTAAGTGACCTCTTTTATTGCCATAGTTTTTATTACAGATAAAATGCATTTATTGACTATTGATAACCCACAGTCTCCCTCCTCGCTCTCCCCCCCCGGACCAGTATCTCCACTCCCTCCTCTTCCCTATACCTCCCCCATCAGCTGATCCAGAAAGACTGGAAACGGACCAAAAGGAGTTTTGGCCAGAGGGAATAATTGTAAAATTAAAAAGAAAACTCTCCCTATCTCTTCACTGCAATCACACTTAACATTCATTATGTCAATTTTCAATGATGCAAAATGTCTTGCCCAAGAGGCATCCTGATTTCAGGAAGTCAAAAGGGACTTAAACAACATCCAGTCACCTCAATATGACAACAAAGAGCTTTCCCCCGGGTCAAAAAACCTTTCATTTTTCTCTGTTTACTAGATATTTCTAAACAGTTTAAATTATGATGCAGGTAAGCTTAAAGTTAACAAGTGGACTCTACTCAAGTATTGGGAGAGAATGAGGAAGATGACTGGCATAACTTTACCTAGGGCTTGGCCAAATCTGGCAATTTGGCCTGCACTTTCAGCCTAACCTGCAGGGGGCAATAGCTTGACACGAATAGCAAAGGCTGCTAAGCTATTAGACTTAGATTTCTGACTGTGACCCTGGAATGTTGTGTAGGTTGGAAAGAGTGCTTAATTAATGTATATTGAAACAAAAGATCAGGTAAATTGTTTGATTTGTCTTCAAGCTATATTTTTAGACTAATCTAATTCATAACTGTTAGGGCTGTTTTTTTTCTTTTCTTTTCTTTTCTTAAAGAGATTATCAAAGTTTCAGAAGACATTGTTCAGCTATCTCAAGAATTATCCAACACACTAATCGTTTACTATTAACATATGTAATTTATGTTCTCAAAGGCAGCCAAATCAAAATAAACACAGCTTTCAATATTCAAATGAATGACAAGATTAGAGGAAACTTGACTATTTGGACATAAATAATGAAAGAATGTCACATATTTAGATAATAAACTCCTTATATTCTTTTTTAATTTAAAAAATATAAATGGATAAGGGACAGTCACTATTGTTAGCACTATTTTCTTTCCAAACATAAAATGTTAATTTTGAAAACTGGTTTATATGTAAATATCATGATCAGCAGTTTGTAAGTGACCTCTTTTATTGCCATAGTTTTTATTACAGATAAAATGCATTTATTGACTATTGATAACCCACAGTCTCCCTGCTCCCTCTCCCCACCCGGACCAGTATCTCCACTCCCTCCTCTTCCCTATACCTCCCCCATCAGCTGATCCAGAAAGACTGGAAACGGACCAAAAGGAGTTTTGGCCAGAGGGAATAATTGTAAAATTAAAAAGAAAACTCTCCCTATCTCTTCACTGCAATCACACTTAACATTCATTATGTCAATTTTCAATGATGCAAAATGTCTTGCCCAAGAGGCATCCTGATTTCAGGAAGTCAAAAGGGTACGTGGCATTAAACAACATCCAGTCACTCCTGATGGAATTAACTGGGCTGAGTTTCTATATACTGCACATGCTATGGATCTACTCTGATCACAGTAAGGAAAAAAATGAGAATAGGTTTTTTTGTTTGTTTGTTTGTTTTAAGAATTGCTGCACAGGAGTGCTCTGTTTCTTTTATAAGGCAGAATTTAATCTTGATGAAAATCTTTTGAAACATCCTTTTTCTTCCACTGTGGTAAAGATATGATATCTTTTTTTTTTGCATTTCTTTAAGGAAAGAAGATCGGGTTGCTTACACTGAGAAAGAAAATTTTATTCTCCAACACCGCCCCCCCCCCATTCTACTAAACCGTTTTAGTCGACATATGTTTGTTATCAGAGAGAGGTGCTGTGAACACACAGCCATTTTCTTAGCAGCTTTTTGACTGTATGTTACCATAGTCCCACAAGGCATTGGTCCTTTCCCATTGGGAAGTCATGAATAAGAGACTATGAAGCTTGCACGTCAGATCTTCCTCAATTAATCCACCATTAGCATGTTTGGGATCCACTACTGGATGGCTAACAGCAGCTTTTGTAACTGTACGCCGACCATACCCAATTATGCTCTGCTAAAAATGAACTCTTTGCAGACCAACCCTCTCGGGTTGTCAGTGTTTTCCGTTTTCCTATTTTAACGTTTGTGTATAGTGGCAGGCGACAGATGGTGTAGATCAGATCGATTTGATTGCATTAGATGATTTTTTTTTTTTCCCTTCCCCACTCCTTTCTGGAAGCTCGCATCAGCTGAAGGCTACCGCTTGGGACTCCTCGGAAGTGTGAGCAAGCCGCCACCACGCGAAGGCACTGGGGCACAGCCAGCGCAAGGCACCGAGGTCCTTTCCCAGGGCTTGTTAACACTGTAACCCGGCAGTCTGAGGGAAGCAGCTCCCACTGCCCAGAGCCTACCTCATTGCTCATCAGATGACTCTCTGGCTTCTACACACAGTTGGAGTTCGCTTGAAACCTGGATTTAGAGGGTAAGCACTTCAATCGAGATGGATTTGTGACAGTTACTTTGCTATACCGCAAGACAAATCTCAGCAAACGTAAAGGAGGTAGGATGTGTGGAAAGGGAGACTCTGTTTACATCGACAAACGTGTTTCTTTTTGTCTGAGAGCGGGAGTATTATTCAGTAAAGATGTGTACAGTGTTTTTCCATTGATTCTAAGAGTCGACGATCACACGCCTCCCGATTTTTCCCCTCTCCTCCGTGTTTCCCCCTTTCTACTTCAGGAGGAAAGAGCGAGGGAGAGGGAGGGAGGCAAGGGGGAGGAGGGGAGAGAGAAGCATTTCTGCTTTAGCTTAATTGGCTTATTTCCTCAACCCGATTGCTTTGTCGCGTTTCTTTATGTGTATTTGGTTGCAAATTACCAAGCTTTTGACTGGGATGGGTGTTTGAGTGTGGGGGACAGGGTGGAAAGTAGTGGGGACTGGCAGCCAGTCGCGGTGGCCTTGAGAGATCAAAAGGTGCTGAAAGCCCTTGCCCTCAAAACACACCTCTAGTTATTGGGGAGCCAGGGAAATGTAGATTCTAATAAACATGGCTTGCAGGAGTCCATGAACAAAGGTACTTAATGCAGACCTAAGCCTCCGTTGATATTGCTCCGCTAGCAGTATCTAAATATTCAAAAGCAAAGTGTAAGTTGATCAACATACGCCCTGATGGTACTGGGCTTTTTTTTTTTTTTTCTTCCCTTTTCCGTTTTTGTGTTGAGGGTGGAGAAGGGGGGAGGGTGGATGGGTGGGGGAAATCCGACAGCTTAAGGAGGTTTGAATTGAATATGCACCCAGCGGCAGTGGTCTCATAGGAAATGGTGTTCTCGTAAGTCAGGCTGCCCCGCTGAAGCACGAGAGAGCTTTGGTTAGAGCTCAGAGTCAGCTCAGCTGCGAGTGCTGCCGGCATCGGCCCGGGCTGAGCTGTCCACTCGTCCAGGTGCTGAAATTGGGAGAACATTTGGGTAGGTAGGGAAAGGGTTGGCACTGGCTACTTGGGTAAAATGAAAGCATATTGACTGCGTTGTTCTAGTTTCTTAAAGTGTGTGAGTCTGTGGGCCAGTGTGTGTGTGTGTATGTGTGTGTGTGTGTGCGTGTGTGTGTTATTTCAATTGTGAGGAAGCAAAACTAAATGAGATTACTAGGAAAGCATTGAAAAGCTGTGTGGGCATTTATGCTGTGATTCTGATATGCCATGTATTGTTGTGCATGTATTATGTATGTATGTGTGTGTTTGTGTGTGTGGTGTGTATATATATAAGACTTAATAATCATTTTTAATTCAAAAGAAAGGTTCTATTTACTAAATCAAAATCTGCCTGTGTACTGTGTTTCTCATTTTCCGTTTAATGTTAGTTGATTTTAAAGGGAAGAGTTCAGGAACAAATGTACACTTTGCTCATAGACTATTGCATTACTTTCCCTAAGGGCTTTTGTTTCTAGGAGTTCAAGCTGAAGAGAACCTGTCAGCTTTCTGTGTGTGTGTGTGTGTGTGTGTGTGTGTGTGCCTGCTTGGTTGTAGCACCCCCAGAGAAAAGCCTCACTTTATAGCTATGTTAGGTAATGGCAGAAAATAGCACTTATTAATGTGTTTAATTGGCATATGTCTTTTTGCAAAAGGTGTGCTTAAAAGTCATCTGGAAATACTGTAAAATAGGCTACTAATTGGGCAATGGTGCTTTTCTTTTGAGTTATTTTAGGCATCAGACATTATATATTAAACAGCTGTTCCTAAAACCTAGAATTCATGTTGATTTTTCTAATTGTAAGTAACATGTCAGGAAAATGATGAGTTGGTGTGTCTGGAGAAGTAACATATTTTTAAAATAATAATAATAATAGGAATCAAAGTCCCTTAAATTACAAACAGGTCATTGGAGATGAGTTGTGGTAGGGGGAGAGGTTCTGTTATATAATGACCCCTTGATGAAGAGCTGTTTGCACTTACATAATTTGAGGAATCATAATGTCTATTGCCATGTTTCCATATCCCCTCCCTATTCCACTCACATGGATGTACTTCCATGTATTTCAGAGTAAAGGAAAAGCAAATTGAGAACTTTCTAATGGAACTACAAAACGTCTTGAGTGGTGACGTTGTACTTGTTCATTTTATTTAGTGAACAATAAACCCCTATTATCAGAATATTCACTGCAGGGTCTTAAGACAAAGCTTTTCCAGTTAGAGCCATATTGATCATCAAAGAATCATAGAGGTTCTCTGTCTGGAAGCCAAAATTACAGTCACTTTGCAAATGAGTTTTTGTGGTTTTTTTCTTAAATTTCTTTTTTTTTTTTTTTATGAAGACAGAGGTCCAAAGGCTTTTCTGTAGAAGTGTTCACAACAACTGCACAGCAATGCTTTGCACTGTATATTTAAAAGGTGGGCTATGGAATTACACATTGTGGTACTACAAAATGATGCCTCTATCATAGGAACTCTACCAGCTTGTCAACTCAGTGAGTTCTGATACTATGGAAAATGAGTTTAATTATTTTATGCTTTGAAGCTTTTTTTTTTCCTTTAAAAAATCATTATGTTGTATAGCTCTAAGGCCTTCCAAGGAGAGATGCCTGTTTTTGTAGATCTATAAGTATTTGATTTCAGTAGTAAATTGAAAGAGTGTTTATTTTCTGTGATCTTGGGCTTGAGAAAATGCATTTCCAAAACACACCGCTGAAAATTTCACCCATGCATGACCCTATCTTTATTGGAGACTCACTTCTTCTCAGAGCCGTCTAAGCAAATACATTTGTGATATTTGTGTGCTTAACTATGCATGTCTCTTACAGGGCTCTCCTGCTGCCATGACACTCAATCAAAGCACCTCGAGTGGGCTGGCCAGAACCAGAGAGGGTACCAAGCAGAGCAAGGACGGAGACAGGGCTGGGAGAGCACCAGGTAAACTACAGGTTCCTTGTCACACCCCTCCTGTGCCCTGAAGAGCCTTCCCACAGCCTCTTTCCTCTCTGGGAAGAGAGCCCTCTTCTTCTGTAATAAGTGCTTGGTTTTGTGATTTGTCTTTCAGAACTGGAAATAGAGCAGCCATTTGGATTTGGGCAGGAAGCAGCCGTACACAGCTTTGGATCCTTCTTTAGGGAAATCGAGTTATGGATTTATGGTCCGGTCAAGCTCAGCCCAGCCAGCCAGGGCGGGCTAAGCAAATTGAGAACTTTCTAATGGAACTACAAAACGTCTTGAGTGGTGACGTTGTACTTGTTCATTTTATTTAGTGAACAATAAACCCCTATTATCAGAATATTCACTGCAGGGTCTTAAGACAAAGCTTTTCCAGTTAGAGCCATATTGATCATCAAAGAATCATAGAGGTTCTCTGTCTGGAAGCCAAAATTACAGTCACTTTGCAAATGAGTTTTTGTGGTTTTTTTCTTAAATTTCTATTTTTTTTTTATGAAGACAGAGGTCCAAAGGCTTTTCTGTAGAAGTGTTCACAACAACTGCACAGCAATGCTTTGCACTGTATATTTAAAAGGTGGGCTATGGAATTACACATTGTGGTACTACAAAATGATGCCTCTATCATAGGAACTCTACCAGCTTGTCAACTCAGTGAGTTCTGATACTATGGAAAATGAGTTTAATTATTTTATGCTTTGAAGCTTTTTTTTTTCCTTTAAAAAATCATTATGTTGTATAGCTCTAAGGCCTTCCAAGGAGAGATGCCTGTTTTTGTAGATCTATAAGTATTTGATTTCAGTAGTAAATTGAAAGAGTGTTTATTTTCTGTGATCTTGGGCTTGAGAAAATGCATTTCCAAAACACACCGCTGAAAATTTCACCCATGCATGACCCTATCTTTATTGGAGACTCACTTCTTCTCAGAGCCGTCTAAGCAAATACATTTGTGATATTTGTGTGCTTAACTATGCATGTCTCTTACAGGGCTCTCCTGCTGCCATGACACTCAATCAAAGCACCTCGAGTGGGCTGGCCAGAACCAGAGAGGGTACCAAGCAGAGCAAGGACGGAGACAGGGCTGGGAGAGCACCAGGTAAACTACAGGTTCCTTGTCACACCCCTCCTGTGCCCTGAAGAGCCTTCCCACAGCCTCTTTCCTCTCTGGGAAGAGAGCCCTCTTCTTCTGTAATAAGTGCTTGGTTTTGTGATTTGTCTTTCAGAACTGGAAATAGAGCAGCCATTTGGATTTGGGCAGGAAGCAGCCGTACACAGCTTTGGATCCTTCTTTAGGGAAATCGAGTTATGGATTTATGGTCCCGGTCAAGCTCAGCCCAGCCCCAGCCAGGGGCGGGCTCAGCAGCAAGAGTTCTGGTGGCGGCGGCGGCGGCAGTAGCAGCGGCAGCGGTAGCAGCAGCGGCGGCAGCAGCTTGGTCCTCTGACTCTCTTCGGTGACGGGTATTCTTGGGTGGATAATACGGATTACGTTGTTATTGCTTAAGAATACGCGTAGTCGAGGAGAGTACCAGCGGCAGCCGGGCAGCGGCCGCCCCTCCCAGCCCACCAGCTGGCCTCTAAAACGCCTGTGGTTGCCAAGGTAGCACTTTTTTGATCTTTTCCTTTCCTCGGTGTTTTCGCTCTGGGTCGTGTGTTAGGTGGTTCCAAGCCTCCTCCCGCCAGAAAGGCTGTGTGCGCTGCGCCTCTGGCGACCGGGGCTGTAGAATGGGTGCGCGCCGCCGGCGCTCGGGGTCGAGGCGGAGGGGACGGGTGGGGCAAGGCTAGCGGGCTCTTCCGCGCAGCCTGCGGGGAGCTTGGGCGTCCCCGGCCTTCTGAATCTTCTGCTGTCCTCTCCCCCGCGGGGTCCGGCTGCGGGGAGAGAGACGCGGACCCAGCGAAATCTCGAAAGTTGGGAAGGATTTGGAAAGGCCTTGAGCCGTTTGGCAAAGCCGCGAGTGAGCAACTGGCGCTCGACAGAGGGTCTCTGGGGGCTGCCGGCGCAGAAAGGGCGTGTCCGTGGGCGAAGGTGCCCCCGCGCACGAGCTGCGGAAGCTGGTGACTTCGCGAATCCCGGGCCGGGGCGGTGCCGGAGCCCCACCCCCAGCCGCGCCATCGGCGGCCAGACCCGGCTGCCGGGCGGGGAGCGGGCGGGAGGCCCCGGCCTGGGTCCCCCTGGAACTTCCAGACCCGAAGTGCGGTGGGTCTCCCAGGGGCCCATATTCTTCTTTTTGGAGGCTCCGCGAAGGGGTGGAGAATCAGAAGGGGAACCGGATTGGTCGCCGCGTGGCCCAGAACTGGAACCTTCCTAAAAGGGCTGGGGGCGGGCAGTGCCTGTTCAGTCGTCCAGTTTTCTTGGGACACTTCTTCTGCGCCGTCCTCCCTGCCTCTGCCGTTAGGACGAGGGTCAAACGTCAGCAAACCCAAGGCACGTCCCCTCTCCCAGGTCTGCTGCGATGGGACCAGAGGAAGAGCGAGCCTTTCCCTCCTTCTGCTTCCAGTTTTTGTTCGTTTGCTTGCTTGCTTCAAATACCAATGGAAGATCAGACCGTTCGGATTTGTCTGGAATAGGAGGGGGTCCTAGCGAAGAGCATGCAACCACTCACCGACCCGCTCCAGCACACCCGGGCATCCTGAGGACAACCGGATGTGGCCTGAGTCGAGATGCCCAAGATGGTGCTGGCAAAGATGATCCACCGTAGAAGGCGCGCGCCAAGGAGGCTCCAGCTCTCAGCTCTTGTGCACTTAAGAACACGCGGCTCTGCAGCTCTCCTTTCCCTCCAGGGAGGCGCCAGGGCCCGCCCAGTGGCGGTGCTTCAAAGGTGGAAGAAGACCTGCTGGGCACTAGAACTTAGCCTGCACCCAGAAGGTTCCACAAGGCTCACCCAGAACCTCTTAGGACCCAAAGACCAAGTTTTCCTCCCTGCGTGGTGGCTGTTGATTGTGCACGGGCTGCGAGGACTGAATTCCTGAGAAGTCGAAGCTGCAGGAGGGGGAAAAAAGATGAGAACCCTGCGACGCAGCTCCCTCGCGGCGTTCCCAACCCAGCTCTAAGCCGAGCTTCGCCCCAAGACACCTTTTCTCTTAGGAGGATGGGCCTTTCCTGGGCGCAACGTGCATGTACCCCTCTGGCTTCTTGCCCGGGAGAGCAGCTCTGAACCCCAGACGCTGAGAGCAAAGTGCCCCGAAGGAGGCAGGCACTTCCCATCTAGAATCTCGCCTTTCTTCCAGTACTATGGCTTCCTAGTGAAGGGTACACTCGGCCACCCCTCTCCCTGTCCCTGTTCCTCCACAACCGCTTCTGATCCCACAGCTATTTTCAGGGTATCAGCCCTCAGGGTCTTTCGGGCTCAGAGAAGGCTGTTTGCAAGAAAAGTGAGTGGGGACCCCCTTCTCAAGAAGCTCCCAGAGCTGACAAGGCCTTTTTCAGAATGAGTCTAGGTAGAAAACACAGTTGTTGTCTTTGCACTCGAAATTCTATCACTAGCAAAAGAATTTTGAACCACTGTTCTTTCCTTCATTGTTTCCCTTTCTCTAGGGAGTCACCAGTTGGTGATTAAGGGCTTTTAAAGATTATGCTTGTTACGCATTTAACAAAATTCAATATGTCTAGTGGTGCTGTGGTTTTATCTGGAAATGGGGAAAGTAGAGAGAAGCTACATAATCTAGTAAATTGGTAATCTTTGGAAAGTTGGCCTCATGCTGGTTGGCTAAATAAGTGTGTGAGATTTGAAAGGCAGAAAGGCTACTGGGAACCCAGTGACAGAGTTTGCAAGAAAAGAAAGATATTAACACTTTGTCATTTGTTTAGAGAATGAGGAAAAACTTTTGAAAAATAGACTCTTTCATCCAGTTCTTTGCTACTGGTACTTTAGTTTATGATTACAATTGCTTCGTAAGTGGATAATAATTTTTAGAGTGGAATAATTTTAAATGCTAGTAATGAAATCTAGAAGAAACCTCTACTCATCTAAGGGTCAGCAAAAGTGTTTGACATTCTTGGTTCGAGTGGCTTAAATACTTATTTCATTGCTTTCTTTCCTTTGCAGAATTATTTCTTATAAAAGTTTCCATTAGGTGTCAGTCTGACTGAGCTGGTTCCTATTTAAATTTAGAAAACAAACAAACAAAAAAAGAAAAATACAGGTTTTATTATACTTTGTCTTTTTAGATAAGAAGGAGGAAAATTCCCAAATTATTAAACTGATATTACTGCAGTTAATTGTTACTATTTTAAGGTAGTTTTTTTCCTCTCAGGAAGATAGTATTTTAAATTATATCACTACTAACATGTTATCACTTTTGCCTTGTTAGTATCATCCATAGACACGATTAAAGAAGTACGGAGTGATTGTGTTTTTGTTTTGTTTTTTCTTTTTTTTATGCTAGATACAAGTGATTTTAAGTAATCATAATGGTAGAATTGTTTTTCAATTGGTGTCCAAATATTAGAAGGATATGCATCCTTTTTCTAAAATTTGTTTGCTTTGCAAAGGTGATGGAATTTCTACCTGAGAAAAGCATATGGATACAGCTATATTTGACAGTAATACTTAGGGCACAAAGAAGAGGAAGAATAAAACTTGTGAAAATTGCTTTTGTCTGCTATTTTGACCTTAGTTAAGTCTGCCTAAGTAGTGAAATTTTTATGAACACAATTTACGGCTTTTGATAGATGATTTTTGTTTTCTTGTTGAAATTTGTATGTCTATGAACTCTCCATTATATTATAATGTGATATTCATCAATAGGTGTAAGAAACATCACTTGCGATTAAAATTTGTCTAGTGGTGCTGTGGTTTTATCTGGAAATGGGGAAAGTAGAGAGAAGCTACATAATCTAGTAAATTGGTAATCTTTGGAAAGTTGGCCTCATGCTGGTTGGCTAAATAAGTGTGTGAGATTTGAAAGGCAGAAAGGCTACTGGGAACCCAGTGACAGAGTTTGCAAGAAAAGAAAGATATTAACACTTTGTCATTTGTTTAGAGAATGAGGAAAAACTTTTGAAAAATAGACTCTTTCATCCAGTTCTTTGCTACTGGTACTTTAGTTTATGATTACAATTGCTTCGTAAGTGGATAATAATTTTTAGAGTGGAATAATTTTAAATGCTAGTAATGAAATCTAGAAGAAACCTCTACTCATCTAAGGGTCAGCAAAAGTGTTTGACATTCTTGGTTCGAGTGGCTTAAATACTTATTTCATTGCTTTCTTTCCTTTGCAGAATTATTTCTTATAAAAGTTTCCATTAGGTGTCAGTCTGACTGAGCTGGTTCCTATTTAAATTTAGAAAACAAACAAACAAAAAAAGAAAAATACAGGTTTTATTATACTTTGTCTTTTTAGATAAGAAGGAGGAAAATTCCCAAATTATTAAACTGATATTACTGCAGTTAATTGTTACTATTTTAAGGTAGTTTTTTTCCTCTCAGGAAGATAGTATTTTAAATTATATCACTACTAACATGTTATCACTTTTGCCTTGTTAGTATCATCCATAGACACGATTAAAGAAGTACGGAGTGATTGTGTTTTTGTTTTGTTTTTTCTTTTTTTTATGCTAGATACAAGTGATTTTAAGTAATCATAATGGTAGAATTGTTTTTCAATTGGTGTCCAAATATTAGAAGGATATGCATCCTTTTTCTAAAATTTGTTTGCTTTGCAAAGGTGATGGAATTTCTACCTGAGAAAAGCATATGGATACAGCTATATTTGACAGTAATACTTAGGGCACAAAGAAGAGGAAGAATAAAACTTGTGAAAATTGCTTTTGTCTGCTATTTTGACCTTAGTTAAGTCTGCCTAAGTAGTGAAATTTTTATGAACACAATTTACGGCTTTTGATAGATGATTTTTGTTTTCTTGTTGAAATTTGTATGTCTATGAACTCTCCATTATATTATAATGTGATATTCATCAATAGGTGTAAGAAACATCATCTTGGTTGATGGTTTACTACTGAGTCTCAGGTAAGCAAATGGATAGAAACTGTGTTTTCAAAGGATTTTCTGATTTGATTTTTTGTTTGTGAGTCACGTTCTGATATTTTTGCTTGAAAAGAACTGTAGAGGATGGTAGCTTTCAGGGTTAAACATCCTTTGAGGATCGTAACAACCTCTGTGTGAATACAGGAAAATATATTATGTACAAATGATCCTGACCAAGTACATTTTAAATAAATAATCATATCCTGGAGCCAGAGTCTCTCTTTAAGGCCACTGTTAGCCCTAGAATGACATGGTTCTTGGTCCTTAGCAGGACCAGTCTAGAAGCAGAACTATCAATAAATGTCCAGGCAAAGGAGAACCATAATGGAGTAGTAGCATTTTGATGGGTGGAAAATTCCATAAGTCATTTTATCATTTTTTTTATCATATTCTACATCAGTACTGGTAAATTTTCAAGTGTAGAAGTAGTCAGTTTTTTGTCTAGGTGGAGATGATGGGCATATGGGGGACTATTTTGTGCTTTCATATAGGACAGAGAAAGACTAAGGACATAGAAGGCAGTATGAGATGATCACGACTGTTCACCAACTTTTCAGTACTCTCCAGTGTCAGCTGTCACTGAACCACAGAAATAACAGGATAACACTCTTGCTCTTAGTAGTGTAATCTGCATGTTAGACTTCTTCTTTGAGAGTAAATGTATTGGATGATAAATATCCTCAATAGAAACAAAAGGTATTAATGAAAGACTACTTAAAGACTTTTATTCTTATATTTACCTATTAGATTTAGTTATTGGTAGTTATATACCCATAAACATAAATGCTCAGTATGTTTTAAATGAGTTTTGTAGTACAATTTGTTTTTCAAATGCTTTGAGATTTTTCTCCTTTGGCACCTATATTTTAAATCATGATGTAGAATGCTTAAATTTAAATCTACAAAACATTTCCTGTGAGTATATGTATTATAAACTTTTAAATTGAGAGGACATGGAAGTTCATCCAAAAACTGTAAGCCAAAGAGATGCTATGAAATTTTAAGTTTCTCGACTTACATTTAGTACCTGGTTGAGTTTGCTGAATACAGCGTTACGTTAGAACCAAAGTGTCCTTAGTATTTATATTGTTGTCCCAGATTACAAATATGTGACTACCTAAATCTTTTGTGTGCTGAGTTCTGTCATACTTTGATTAATAAAGAGCGCTTAGTAAGACAATCTGATATCTAAAATCAATGAAAAGTATTTCCTATCTATACAAGTGTAGAAACCACATTTTCATTTGTTCTGTTTGTGGAAATGCTCTTTGAGATTCAGTAACAATCCACAGTATCTGAAAATTTATATACATGCTACCTATAACTGTAACTAAATGTTTAAAAAAGCTAAGAATAAACTATTAACTTTAAAATATTGAAATTATTTTAATTAAGGCTTCTTATATATTTTATTAGCTTCAAAAAAATACCGATTCTCAAATTTCAAACTAAAAACCATTTATATTGCTGTAGTCTACTCATATTATGTTTCTGGCTAAAATACAGTTTATATCATAGTATGCTTTTTTCACATTGACAATTATATTACAATAGTAGCACAATTGCTTACTTTGTAAGTAGTGTCTGTTTTTTAAACTTAAAAATGTGTTCTCTTAAGATGCACTGTTTCTAAAAATCTTTTTTGTAACAATGATATAATTTAACAGGAAAACTGATACTGTGCAATTAAAAATTTTTACATCCAATGCACAAACAGAAATTAGTTGCTTGAGGTCTGTTTCTATCTCTGTGAGCAAATGTGGCCAATTTTAAGAACTGCTTCCAGAAATTGCTCTTAGTAGTGTAATCTGCATGTTAGACTTCTTCTTTGAGAGTAAATGTATTGGATGATAAATATCCTCAATAGAAACAAAAGGTATTAATGAAAGACTACTTAAAGACTTTTATTCTTATATTTACCTATTAGATTTAGTTATTGGTAGTTATATACCCATAAACATAAATGCTCAGTATGTTTTAAATGAGTTTTGTAGTACAATTTGTTTTTCAAATGCTTTGAGATTTTTCTCCTTTGGCACCTATATTTTAAATCATGATGTAGAATGCTTAAATTTAAATCTACAAAACATTTCCTGTGAGTATATGTATTATAAACTTTTAAATTGAGAGGACATGGAAGTTCATCCAAAAACTGTAAGCCAAAGAGATGCTATGAAATTTTAAGTTTCTCGACTTACATTTAGTACCTGGTTGAGTTTGCTGAATACAGCGTTACGTTAGAACCAAAGTGTCCTTAGTATTTATATTGTTGTCCCAGATTACAAATATGTGACTACCTAAATCTTTTGTGTGCTGAGTTCTGTCATACTTTGATTAATAAAGAGCGCTTAGTAAGACAATCTGATATCTAAAATCAATGAAAAGTATTTCCTATCTATACAAGTGTAGAAACCACATTTTCATTTGTTCTGTTTGTGGAAATGCTCTTTGAGATTCAGTAACAATCCACAGTATCTGAAAATTTATATACATGCTACCTATAACTGTAACTAAATGTTTAAAAAAGCTAAGAATAAACTATTAACTTTAAAATATTGAAATTATTTTAATTAAGGCTTCTTATATATTTTATTAGCTTCAAAAAAATACCGATTCTCAAATTTCAAACTAAAAACCATTTATATTGCTGTAGTCTACTCATATTATGTTTCTGGCTAAAATACAGTTTATATCATAGTATGCTTTTTTCACATTGACAATTATATTACAATAGTAGCACAATTGCTTACTTTGTAAGTAGTGTCTGTTTTTTAAACTTAAAAATGTGTTCTCTTAAGATGCACTGTTTCTAAAAATCTTTTTTGTAACAATGATATAATTTAACAGGAAAACTGATACTTCGTGCAATTAAAAAATTTTTACATCCAATGCACAAACAGAAATTAGTTGCTTGAGGTCTGTTTCTATCTCTGTGAGCAAATGTGGCCAATTTTAAGAACTGCTTCAAAAAGGCCTAAGATAAACTTAAGTTTATATTCACATTCCCCAACATCCCCATCATCTCCACCTACAAAAAATTGCCCAAAATAAAGTTACTTATTTAACATTGTTTCCATATATTTGGTAAATATTCCATTCACTTTTTGGACTTCAAGAAGAATGAATGGATGAATGAATGCCATGCCTAGTATTATATCAGAAGCATACATGTAAAAACCTCTCTTATAATAGAAACATGTTAGTATAAGACTTAACAAATACTCTAGATAGTTTTAAGCATAACTGCTAGGGAAATAAATTTAAGAATGGTCACCTTATGGTTCCAGTTACATGCACAGTTTGTTTCCATAACTATTATTTTAAATAAGCTTTCACCGTGTTTGCAAAGTCAAAGCAAATTAGAATTATGGCAATTATATGGAAAAGTTTTGAATCTCCTGTCTTCGTCAATTATATGATTCTTAATGGAAGACAGTATATCTTACAGTAGAAAAATCTTTGGGATAAAGGCTCGAAAAATCTGATTTTGAGTACAGGCTCTGTTGTGAATTGGGACAAGCCACAGGGCTTGGCCAGCACTCCGTGTCTCACTTACAACAAGGAGGGCTAGATTTAGTTTCTCTCAAGGTCTTCTATCTCTTATGAATTCCATTTCCAAAATAATCCCTTTTTCTTCTCTCAAAAGGTCATTTTTTTGACATGCTACCTATAACTGTAACTAAATGTTTAAAAAAGCTAAGAATAAACTATTAACTTTAAAATATTGAAATTATTTTAATTAAGGCTTCTTATATATTTTATTAGCTTCAAAAAAATACCGATTCTCAAATTTCAAACTAAAAACCATTTATATTGCTGTAGTCTACTCATATTATGTTTCTGGCTAAAATACAGTTTATATCATAGTATGCTTTTTTCACATTGACAATTATATTACAATAGTAGCACAATTGCTTACTTTGTAAGTAGTGTCTGTTTTTTAAACTTAAAAATGTGTTCTCTTAAGATGCACTGTTTCTAAAAATCTTTTTTGTAACAATGATATAATTTAACAGGAAAACTGATACTTCGTGCAATTAAAAAATTTTTACATCCAATGCACAAACAGAAATTAGTTGCTTGAGGTCTGTTTCTATCTCTGTGAGCAAATGTGGCCAATTTTAAGAACTGCTTCAAAAAGGCCTAAGATAAACTTAAGTTTATATTCACATTCCCCAACATCCCCATCATCTCCACCTACAAAAAATTGCCCAAAATAAAGTTACTTATTTAACATTGTTTCCATATATTTGGTAAATATTCCATTCACTTTTTGGACTTCAAGAAGAATGAATGGATGAATGAATGCCATGCCTAGTATTATATCAGAAGCATACATGTAAAAACCTCTCTTATAATAGAAACATGTTAGTATAAGACTTAACAAATACTCTAGATAGTTTTAAGCATAACTGCTAGGAAATAAATTTAAGAATGGTCACCTTATGGTTCCAGTTACATGCACAGTTTGTTTCCATAACTATTATTTTAAATAAGCTTTCACCGTGTTTGCAAAGTCAAAGCAAATTAGAATTATGGCAATTATATGGAAAAGTTTTGAATCTCCTGTCTTCGTCAATTATATGATTCTTAATGGAAGACAGTATATCTTACAGTAGAAAAATCTTTGGGATAAAGGCTCGAAAAATCTGATTTTGAGTACAGGCTCTGTTGTGAATTGGGACAAGCCACAGGGCTTGGCCAGCACTCCGTGTCTCACTTACAACAAGGAGGGCTAGATTTAGTTTCTCTCAAGGTCTTCTATCTCTTATGAATTCCATTTCCAAAATAATCCCTTTTTCTTCTCTGAATTCTGCTCTTTATTTTATATATAGATGATGAAGAAATCAATACCACAACTAAGAAAGCAGTTTTTAAAAAGACGTAAATCTTCCAAAGGGCCTCACCAACATATTTTATATCAGACAGGAAATTGGTCTTTTGTTACTTATATTTTTAAACCATGAGTGTATGGAAACATTTTTGTTACTTCTCTACCCTTTGATTTTTATTTGATGTTTTAGTAGGAAAGAAAAGCGCTCCCCCCAAGTGATTTACCAATTCATCCTAGTTTGGGAATGTATGCATGTGTGCGTCTCTGTATGTATACTATACATGAGGCTCTCAAACCATAGATACACCTCAAAGATATTTTAACTTCATAAGAACAAATCACGAATAATTTTCAAAGTCAATGTACACAATGATAGTAGATGACGAATAAACCCTGGGCCTTTTAAAATGCTTCTTCTGTGTGTAAATGTTTATGCTATTAAATTTAATTACAATTTTTAGAGGAATGGGGAAATTGCTATTTTTCATTCTGTTAAAAAGAAGAGGACTAATACTTACCTAGGATATTTAATCCTAAAGTAAAATAGGACAGCAATAGTACAGCCTTTTAAAATACCCAGTGCAGTGTCTGGCACATGATCTGTGCTTAAAAATATTTATTAATTTAGTGAAGGCAGCTATATCTTTCAGAATTTTACATTTTTTCATAGTTAATGTCATTTTAAGAATAGAGGTTGAACTGCATATATTTAAGTTTAATTTACTGTTATTATCAACTCTCTCAAATTTGCTTAATACTGCTTTTATTCTTTTTCAAATTTTTTAATTCAAATATAAATGATTTCCAGGATTGTGTTCATAGTAGTCTTATTCTTTGCTAACATAGAAAATTCATTTTCTCTGATTCTTAGATGTAACTAACTCCTAAATAATTGAAAAATCTATGGGAATATGTAAGTTCATATTTGTTTTAGAATTGCAAGTAGCTATTTAATGTAGACTCACTTAAGTCCATGTGAATATGATGTAGAAAATGTTATCTAATATATTTTACTTAATATTGAATCTATAAATACCTAGAAGAATTCATAAAATTTTAAACAAATAATCAATGGAAATTACTTTATTCAATATAATTACTGTGATAGATATATTTTCTAAGATCAGGATCTGTATATTCTTTTCATTATTTATTAGGAAAGCAAATTGAAATTAGAAACTTAATTTATATTTTTATTTAAAAGATGTGACTCTCCTGGATGATATAAGTATAATAAATATGAAACCACAGAAAAATACACCCATCCTCTTAAAACTAAATAATATGGCTTTTCAGTTATTGTTTTACCCAGAAAATGTATGTAATGTTTAATTCACAGTTTAATGATAGATATGACACATCATGTTCATTTAAAACTTTGGGAATAGATACACCTCAAAGATATTTTAACTTCATAAGAACAAATCACGAATAATTTTCAAAGTCAATGTACACAATGATAGTAGATGACGAATAAACCCTGGGCCTTTTAAAATGCTTCTTCTGTGTGTAAATGTTTATGCTATTAAATTTAATTACAATTTTTAGAGGAATGGGGAAATTGCTATTTTTCATTCTGTTAAAAAGAAGAGGACTAATACTTACCTAGGATATTTAATCCTAAAGTAAAATAGGACAGCAATAGTACAGCCTTTTAAAATACCCAGTGCAGTGTCTGGCACATGATCTGTGCTTAAAAATATTTATTAATTTAGTGAAGGCAGCTATATCTTTCAGAATTTTACATTTTTTCATAGTTAATGTCATTTTAAGAATAGAGGTTGAACTGCATATATTTAAGTTTAATTTACTGTTATTATCAACTCTCTCAAATTTGCTTAATACTGCTTTTATTCTTTTTCAAATTTTTTAATTCAAATATAAATGATTTCCAGGATTGTGTTCATAGTAGTCTTATTCTTTGCTAACATAGAAAATTCATTTTCTCTGATTCTTAGATGTAACTAACTCCTAAATAATTGAAAAATCTATGGGAATATGTAAGTTCATATTTGTTTTAGAATTGCAAGTAGCTATTTAATGTAGACTCACTTAAGTCCATGTGAATATGATGTAGAAAATGTTATCTAATATATTTTACTTAATATTGAATCTATAAATACCTAGAAGAATTCATAAAATTTTAAACAAATAATCAATGGAAATTACTTTATTCAATATAATTACTGTGATAGATATATTTTCTAAGATCAGGATCTGTATATTCTTTTCATTATTTATTAGGAAAGCAAATTGAAATTAGAAACTTAATTTATATTTTTATTTAAAAGATGTGACTCTCCTGGATGATATAAGTATAATAAATATGAAACCACAGAAAAATACACCCATCCTCTTAAAACTAAATAATATGGCTTTTCAGTTATTGTTTTACCCAGAAAATGTATGTAATGTTTAATTCACAGTTTAATGATAGATATGACACATCATGTTCATTTAAAACTTTGGGAATAGGTTCAGTAAAAGTTCTGTAAAGCTTTCAAAAGTGATGATTTCAGATAAATTTCTGGTGATAGGACTGTGAAGTTCAGAAACCAGTTCCTTAAGACTTCAATTAAAACATCTCATATTCCTTTCTTTTGCTGGCAGTCCAAAGCAACTCTGAGGTTGCTTAATTCTGTATATTAGAATACAGTCAAAATGGAGTATTCTTTACTCCAAACAAAAATGTTTTTGTTGTGGCTGCTATATTAAGAATCTGTGTTGATGTTAAATTTTTTAGACAGTTTCACATTTAGATCCAGCAATTTGTGCAGATAACAATTGGATTTGACAAGAGACAAGGGACATTGATAGCAAGTAACCATATTAAGGACATGAACTGTAGAGAAGATTGTGCCATTGTGGATGATGTGTTAAAGAAAAAGTAATAAAATTATTTGTGGTTGTTTTACTGGCAGATCTAACAGCTAGTACCAATAGTTATTTGGTGTGTGGTCATAATTCCACATTTTACACATGAAACCCTTACAACACAGAGGATCTAGGTAACTTCCCTGTAGACACCCAGGTAATATTTAGAACCCATTTTTCTAAGTCCTAGGGATGTTTTCTTTCTAACATATCACTCTATAACTTCAACTGCAGTTCTTCTTATAATTTTACTCTTCCTGGTATCTGACAATAATTATATTATTCTTAATCGTTCAGATGACCTTTAATAATATTTTCTAAGTCAACTAGGGAGTTGTAACTAACTCCTAAATAATTGAAAATCTATGGGAATATGTAAGTTCATATTTGTTTTAGAATTGCAAGTAGCTATTTAATGTAGACTCACTTAAGTCCATGTGAATATGATGTAGAAAATGTTATCTAATATATTTTACTTAATATTGAATCTATAAATACCTAGAAGAATTCATAAAATTTTAAACAAATAATCAATGGAAATTACTTTATTCAATATAATTACTGTGATAGATATATTTTCTAAGATCAGGATCTGTATATTCTTTTCATTATTTATTAGGAAAGCAAATTGAAATTAGAAACTTAATTTATATTTTTATTTAAAAGATGTGACTCTCCTGGATGATATAAGTATAATAAATATGAAACCACAGAAAAATACACCCATCCTCTTAAAACTAAATAATATGGCTTTTCAGTTATTGTTTTACCCAGAAAATGTATGTAATGTTTAATTCACAGTTTAATGATAGATATGACACATCATGTTCATTTAAAACTTTGGGAATAGGTTCAGTAAAAGTTCTGTAAAGCTTTCAAAAGTGATGATTTCAGATAAATTTCTGGTGATAGGACTGTGAAGTTCAGAAACCAGTTCCTTAAGACTTCAATTAAAACATCTCATATTCCTTTCTTTTGCTGGCAGTCCAAAGCAACTCTGAGGTTGCTTAATTCTGTATATTAGAATACAGTCAAAATGGAGTATTCTTTACTCCAAACAAAAATGTTTTTGTTGTGGCTGCTATATTAAGAATCTGTGTTGATGTTAAATTTTTTAGACAGTTTCACATTTAGATCCAGCAATTTGTGCAGATAACAATTGGATTTGACAAGAGACAAGGGACATTGATAGCAAGTAACCATATTAAGGACATGAACTGTAGAGAAGATTGTGCCATTGTGGATGATGTGTTAAAGAAAAAGTAATAAAATTATTTGTGGTTGTTTTACTGGCAGATCTAACAGCTAGTACCAATAGTTATTTGGTGTGTGGTCATAATTCCACATTTTACACATGAAACCCTTACAACACAGAGGATCTAGGTAACTTCCCTGTAGACACCCAGGTAATATTTAGAACCCATTTTTTTCTAAGTCCTAGGGATGTTTTCTTTCTAACATATCACTCTATAACTTCAACTGCAGTTCTTCTTATAATTTTACTCTTCCTGGTATCTGACAATAATTATATTATTCTTAATCGTCAGTGACTCATCTGATTTGACCCCTTTCAAGCTTAAATATTGTCTACACAGGTGTGAATGTGCAAATAGGTTCTAAAGGTCTGTAGTGTGCTTATATATAGGTTTTTCTCAAAATTGAAGAAGATTTTATATGCCAAATTAATGTTAATGCAGAAAGAAGCATAAATCATAATTAAAGGAATAGCTTTAACTTTTACCCAAGTTACAGTATTTCAGTAAAACAAGGGAAAATTTAATCTCCATTAAATCAGGTCAATTTAATAATTTCCCAGATGAAAATATTGGCTAAAGAAATGGAATGACAAATATTTGTCACATAGTACATTCAATGGAAAATTTAAAATAAGATTAGTAAATAACACTGACAATGATTTTCACACACCAAAGAACAGAAATCAAATCACATCTTTAATATATTTAATACAAATTAAGATTGTGTTTACTTTCTTTTATTTCAGCTCTTCAGTATTTCAAAGCAATCTTGAATAAAGAGACACAGAATGATTCTTGGATTAGAATAGAGTGAGAATAAAATTCTCAAGTTTATTAAATCTTTTTTCACTGCTATTATGCTATTTATGAAATTTACATGTAATACTAACCGTTTAGGACCCTGAGATGGTGATTTCTCACTGTGTAGTCACCCAGCTTATCAATCAAGAAAACATGCTTCTATACTTGTAAGATGATGGCTTCCAAATCAGACTATACACACAGCAGTGAGAGTTCACTTGAAAAATGTTATAACTATTATGGTCTTAAAATGTACCAAGATGGAAACATATCTTTTGACCATTGAGTTCTCGTCGAAAGGTTTTACATCGTCATTAACCCTACACAATAACTATAAATAAGTATGCTCATTATATTGCTCAATTTTTAAAAAACAAAATGTAGACATAACTCTAAGAAAGAAAAATAAAGAGTTGAAACATGGATGGAGGGAAGTTAAAGAGGGAGAATGAAAGGAAGATAGGAAGAGAGGAGATGGGGAGGGGGAGAGAGAGAGGAAAAGAGAGATTTTTCCTCTGATCTGTTTTGGTGCCTAACTCAAGGTAATGAATAGACTGGCAAAACTGACTCTGAGAAGCCACACCTAAAATAATCAGCATTTTGTCGAAGGAATGATGTTTTATGGATTCACATAATTTGGTCAAGAACAGAAGGCTTTAAAATGTGTAAAGGATAGAGTCTAATCCTCAAACCAGCTAATTAAGCTTCTTCTGTACAACATACAGTTTTAAGTTAACAGTAATTAATATAGCCAGCTTGGAACCTCAGGAAGCTAAAGCCAGCAAGTGCTTTTTGGTTCACTCGAGAGGATGCAGTTTGATTGCTGGCGCCAGTAAACAGGTTGGGAATTGTCAACATTGTAATTAGCAGCAAGTTTCTGGATTCTCAGCCTGCCAGACTAGTGGGCTGATGCTTGGAGCAGTTGCCCCAGGGGGGAGAGGGAAAAACAAAGGAAGGGAATTTGAGTAACCTTGCAATGCTCTGCCAGCATATGCCACTGGACCAATGTTTTTCTTGGCAAAGATCTATTTTAAGACATCTAGCAGTGGTTTCCACAAAATATGAAACTCACCATAGCAACCAAAATGGCAAGTATCCCTAGGAACATTTCCTTGATTGGATATCAGGTCAAAACTGTGTTCAGAGCTATATTGCCTTATGTGCACTGTGGGCTGTACTCTGCAAAATGTGTTATTAGCGAAATGTGATAAAGGGTTAAAATCTGTTTTGGCAGCAATCCCGTAATACTCTGATGTAAAGCAGTCAAAGAATAAGGTTATACAAACCTTATTAACCCTTCATGAGTACAAACAGAAGGAAATGTCAACCCTGATACCACCAAGAATTCAATCCTCTGTACATAAGTGATCATTTAAATGTACTTTTCTTGATTCGAAGCCACAAGATTGTTGCAGAGAAAGGTTGTCAGAGATTTAAGTATCCAAACAGTGTCTGCAGGAATTCTAAGACTAACAAGCCACATTAATAGAATTTGCAGGTAATTTGTAACTCAAATGGATGAAAATAAGGCCGCTTCTTAGAACTTCCTTGATAAAAGTTTATGTGTGTGCACATGTGTATTTGTGTGTAAAATTTCACTAATCATATGGCTGAATAGACTGGCAAAACTGACTGAGAAGCCACACCTAAAATAATCAGCATTTTGTCGAAGGAATGATGTTTTATGGATTCACATAATTTGGTCAAGAACAGAAGGCTTTAAAATGTGTAAAGGATAGAGTCTAATCCTCAAACCAGCTAATTAAGCTTCTTCTGTACAACATACAGTTTTAAGTTAACAGTAATTAATATAGCCAGCTTGGAACCTCAGGAAGCTAAAGCCAGCAAGTGCTTTTTGGTTCACTCGAGAGGATGCAGTTTGATTGCTGGCGCCAGTAAACAGGTTGGGAATTGTCAACATTGTAATTAGCAGCAAGTTTCTGGATTCTCAGCCTGCCAGACTAGTGGGCTGATGCTTGGAGCAGTTGCCCCAGGGGGGAGAGGGAAAAACAAAGGAAGGGAATTTGAGTAACCTTGCAATGCTCTGCCAGCATATGCCACTGGACCAATGTTTTTCTTGGCAAAGATCTATTTTAAGACATCTAGCAGTGGTTTCCACAAAATATGAAACTCACCATAGCAACCAAAATGGCAAGTATCCCTAGGAACATTTCCTTGATTGGATATCAGGTCAAAACTGTGTTCAGAGCTATATTGCCTTATGTGCACTGTGGGCTGTACTCTGCAAAATGTGTTATTAGCGAAATGTGATAAAGGGTTAAAATCTGTTTTGGCAGCAATCCCGTAATACTCTGATGTAAAGCAGTCAAAGAATAAGGTTATACAAACCTTATTAACCCTTCATGAGTACAAACAGAAGGAAATGTCAACCCTGATACCACCAAGAATTCAATCCTCTGTACATAAGTGATCATTTAAATGTACTTTTCTTGATTCGAAGCCACAAGATTGTTGCAGAGAAAGGTTGTCAGAGATTTAAGTATCCAAACAGTGTCTGCAGGAATTCTAAGACTAACAAGCCACATTAATAGAATTTGCAGGTAATTTGTAACTCAAATGGATGAAAATAAGGCCGCTTCTTAGAACTTCCTTGATAAAAGTTTATGTGTGTGCACATGTGTATTTGTGTGTAAAATTTCACTAATCATATGGCTGAATAGGATCTGAAACAAGTGATATATATACTCTAACTAGCTAGAATAAGTTCTGAATCTACCTATTTTATGGCAAAAGCATAATAGAAAACACTACTTTTTCTTTAAAGCAGCTCTGCGGTGTATTAATTTTACCTTCCAGTTGACAAAGGTCAAGGTTGCTGAGCAGTGCTAAAATACACATATTAATTTAGCCCAGATAAATGCTTGGAATCATATCAGGGATATTCTTACTGTCACTTTCTACCTTTGCCAAAAAAAGGAGGAGGCTTCAAAGAGATAAACAGGATGTAGAGAGACAAACAAAATAGGTTTCTATACTGTAAAAAAACATACTCTTAAAGGGATCGATGTGCTGTATTAAGCAATTGTCATGTGGCAGTTTCTGCAGGTGGATTATCAAAAGGGCCCAAGAAATGGCTGTGTAGATCTGGCACCCAGGTGTCTGGGACTGCATTTAACAGATCTTTTGTGGGGTGAAGGATTACTCATATTTGTTTGAGAGAGTACAGTTCTCTAATCCTCCACAACAGAATCTGTATTGGAGTAAACCAGCAACGCAATTCTTAGCCACTCTCCTGTAGACTCGGAGGAATTTTCCACAATTATTTATTCTTTTCAAGGAATTAGGTGCCAACAGGTGGCCTCGTCGTGTACCTCCAGGCAGAGAACCTGCTGTAAATTTTTAAGTTCCACTAACTTTGCAGCATGTTGTCTTAGGGTGACAGTTTGTAGGGAAAGGGGGAAGGAAGCAGAGTCTTTCATGTTAAGCAATATTACAGTGCCTTCCCACCCTGATCTTTCTTTGAAGGTGGTAGAGGATCTTTCCTAGAAGCAGCGCTGCTGGCGTGTTCATGGGGGCTGTGTCTCCTTAGAGAGTCAGGTGGGGGGTCGCAGCCAGCAGACCGCATACTGTGTCCTGGGACTGGTGTTTAGAGTGTCAGTTTTAAAAATAGAAGCAGAGTAGTAGGATTTTTTCTTTCATTTCATTTCGGCTTTCGTCCTTTAAAAAGAAAAAAACCTTGAAATCACTTCTGTTATTAAAGTGTTTTGTCTTCAGTGTTTTTTCGTATTGTGTTAGAAAAAAATTAGTTTAGCTTTATCAAGGCATTTGGGTTTATCAGATGTTATTGCAATTTCTGTCCTACCACCCAACCTATATGCTCTAATTGTTTTTCCTGGGCTTTTGGGTTATTAGTGGAGGACAAAACTCCATAACTTTTTGTCATTGGGCTTCATGCTCATCTTTTCGTCCTAATGATATAATTGTCATTCAGCGTATGCATATGTTGAGGTACAATTGTAAGAACTGATGAAAAAACAAAGACAATGTCTGAGTTATAATAATACACTTAAAAATCGAAGTTAGGTGAACATTTTCGGGGAAATGCACATGTCTATTTAAGCCTCAGAAGTCCTAGTTCTAGGTTATAAAGCTCTTTCTCATGCCACAAAGAGAACCAAATCTGGATTCCGCAATTCTAGTCTCATTAAACCTGTAGTTTATACAAGTGGACTGCCCAGGAGACAGTGGTAAAGAACCCGCCTGCCAATGCAAGGGTTTGATCCCTGGGTAAGAAGCTCCTCTGGAGTAGAAAATGGTTACCTACTCCAGTATTCTTCCCTGGAAAATTCCATGAACAGAGGAGCCTGGCAGTCCAGAGGGTTGCAAAGAGTCAGACATGACTGAGCAACTGCATTCATATACTATAAGTAACAATGACAATGTTAATGTTGAATATATATATTTTGTTGTACACGGTCGAAGGTACAGTGTTAAAAATGTGAACTTTTTAAATGTAGAAACAAGTTTTTATTGTAATGCTGATAGCAAAGAAACGGGCAAAATCAGTAGCTTAAGGCTAATTTGACATTTATCAAGTCATCTACCAGAGGAGCCTGGCGGGCCACAGTCAAGAGGGTCACAAAGAGTCGGACATGATTGAGCACACACACACACACACACACGCTGCCTTCATGCAAGGATATCTAAACCATCCCACGATTCATTTCAAACGTTCTGAGACCAAGCAGCTTGTATAGTTATAAGAGAAGGATGACTTTCAGAATAAATCAGTAAATATCTATTATGTATGTACTCTGCATGAGGCATGTATTCAGGTCTGTCAACATTTATTAAGCCTCTACTATTACCTGGCATTCTTCTAAATGTTGGGGTTATGTTGTCCTTAAATCGCTCATGCCCTCTGGAACATCTCACAGTCCAAGGGGTTATAAGATCTGTGGGGGTTCAAAAGAAAGTAAAGCAACATCTTCCTTTCAAGAAGTTATAAGACTGTGGTTGATAGAGCATATATTATATTGTGTAAAAGTGAATGTTGCTACAAGCTGTTTCCATTGTCTCTATTCACCAGAAGGCCCTTACCCATCACAGATATTAACATAATAATAATATTAAAAATCCTTTCTAAAAGGATTTTTCCCTTAACTTATATACTACTTTTTAGAAGCAACGAGATCAAAGAAGCACCTGGTAGGAAAAGAACTACGTATGTCTTTTTTAAAAAAACTGAAAACAATTGTGTATTACCACTTTTACATTATTATGACACCATTTATAACTACACATAGTTATATTGTCCCAGGGAAAATTGTTAGTGGATCTATGGTTATCAGAAAATTTATTTTAGTAACTATTAAAATGACATTGAATGTAAGCAATTCCCAAATCCATTAATCATCTTCGGTTCCAGAGCCAATAAATGTCTTTTGAGAATGTGATGATAGGCTTTCTCAGAGAATGTGCTAAAAGAACTCTACTGCATTCAGATCAGTGGTTCTCAAAATGTAGTCTCTTGATAGGTAATCTCAGCATCTCTTGGGAACCTGTTAGAAGCACAGATTCCCAGATGGCATCACAGGCCCACTGAATCCAAAAGTCTGGAGGTGAGGATACTCTAGTCTGTGTTTCAGCAAGCTTGATTCTGATGCCTGCTAGAGTCTGAGAACTGCTACTTCCTAATGATTGAAAATAATTCACAATTAACGTCAGGTTCTATGCAACACTGACTCATATAATTAAGGCCATGGTATAGATTTATAGCGATGCTTTATTATTAAATACTAATTATAGCAGATATTTAAATTCAAAATCAGGACCTCACCTCACTGGAAAATTCTATAACATTTAGGAAATACTTTAGGTTCCCAAATATCCCACTTTATTTGGAGATCTATTTATAAGGAATGTACATAGTACTCTTAATAGTATTATATAATACTCTCAATTGCTAGTAGCATTATGATTATGATAATGCAGATTGAATTGAATTTTCTCCAGAATTTGAACCTTTCTTTTGATTTAAGTTATTAACACTGTAGTAATTCCAGTAGCTGCATAAATTTTACTCTGGTATTAAATTATGTCCTCATTCAGAAAAATTTTAAAAACGGGATAGAGCATATATTATATTGTGTAAAGTGAATGTTGCTACAAGCTGTTTCCATTGTCTCTATTCACCAGAAGGCCCTTACCCATCACAGATATTAACATAATAATAATATTAAAAATCCTTTCTAAAAGGATTTTTCCCTTAACTTATATACTACTTTTTAGAAGCAACGAGATCAAAGAAGCACCTGGTAGGAAAAGAACTACGTATGTCTTTTTTAAAAAAACTGAAAACAATTGTGTATTACCACTTTTACATTATTATGACACCATTTATAACTACACATAGTTATATTGTCCCAGGGAAAATTGTTAGTGGATCTATGGTTATCAGAAAATTTATTTTAGTAACTATTAAAATGACATTGAATGTAAGCAATTCCCAAATCCATTAATCATCTTCGGTTCCAGAGCCAATAAATGTCTTTTGAGAATGTGATGATAGGCTTTCTCAGAGAATGTGCTAAAAGAACTCTACTGCATTCAGATCAGTGGTTCTCAAAATGTAGTCTCTTGATAGGTAATCTCAGCATCTCTTGGGAACCTGTTAGAAGCACAGATTCCCAGATGGCATCACAGGCCCACTGAATCCAAAAGTCTGGAGGTGAGGATACTCTAGTCTGTGTTTCAGCAAGCTTGATTCTGATGCCTGCTAGAGTCTGAGAACTGCTACTTCCTAATGATTGAAAATAATTCACAATTAACGTCAGGTTCTATGCAACACTGACTCATATAATTAAGGCCATGGTATAGATTTATAGCGATGCTTTATTATTAAATACTAATTATAGCAGATATTTAAATTCAAAATCAGGACCTCACCTCACTGGAAAATTCTATAACATTTAGGAAATACTTTAGGTTCCCAAATATCCCACTTTATTTGGAGATCTATTTATAAGGAATGTACATAGTACTCTTAATAGTATTATATAATACTCTCAATTGCTAGTAGCATTATGATTATGATAATGCAGATTGAATTGAATTTTCTCCAGAATTTGAACCTTTCTTTTGATTTAAGTTATTAACACTGTAGTAATTCCAGTAGCTGCATAAATTTTACTCTGGTATTAAATTATGTCCTCATTCAGAAGCATTTTATAAAAGACATAAAGCACTGAATAAGTACTTTAAATGCTGTTTGTGTGTGTTATTGTCCCATGGATCATTATTAACATTTTCTTATTCACCAATGACACAAAGAATTTTTAAAGTTTCATATAAGTGAATTGCCCTGATCAAATTCTTTGAATATTTACACAACATTCTAGTACATAATAAAATAGTACAAAATACATTTCTTTAATATATTTATTAGAAATTCATTTGATTTAAAATTTACTTATAATATAGATTATTATATGAGTAAAAATGAATGTTACTGGTTAAACAATTAGATTGTGTCAGTTCTCATTGTGCCAATTGGAGACTTTCATAAAACTACAATATGTTTCTAGTTTGTCAGACCACAGCTTTTTATTTGAGCTTTCATGGAAATACTAGAAATTTATAGGTTAAAATAAAGCAGCTCTAAAGTGCAAGGAATTGTTTCTATTTATACTTTAAATTCAGATTAAAAGGGTGATATTAAACTATATCAGTCTGGATCGTAAGATCTAGAAAAGTTCTCTGATACACATAAGTTGGCTTTAGCATTTAACATAAAAAATAATATCAAGCAGCCTTTGAGATAATATTAACTGATTGGAAAAACTGGAATTTGCCTCAATCTAATATCTTCCTTCTATTAATAAGGCACTGTGCTTGCTTATGACAAAGTACAAGTTTAGTCATATGAATTATAAGATGCCAAAATTATGATGAACTACTGATAATATTTCTTAGTAAAAATACAACCATTTCTAATATACAAAGAGATAAGGTGATCGTTCAAATATCAAAAATTGCCTAGTGGAGAATATGCATTATATAGTATTTTACTTTATAATTTTAATGTGTTCTGTAGTATCTGGTTTTTCAAAATAACTTTTATTAGAGTTGTTCCATTACTTGAGAGAATAATATAACTTTCTGTCTCTAAAAATACATTCTGACTATAAGCAAAAGAATATAAATTCATTATAGAATGTGATCTTATTTCTTTTCATTATGGAGAATAGTACCCATAGGTACATAGTACTCTTAATAGTATTATATAATACTCTCAATTGCTAGTAGCATTATGATTATGATAATGCAGATTGAATTGAATTTTCTCCAGAATTTGAACCTTTCTTTTGATTTAAGTTATTAACACTGTAGTAATTCCAGTAGCTGCATAAATTTTACTCTGGTATTAAATTATGTCCTCATTCAGAAGCATTTTATAAAAGACATAAAGCACTGAATAAGTACTTTAAATGCTGTTTGTGTGTGTTATTGTCCCATGGATCATTATTAACATTTTCTTATTCACCAATGACACAAAGAATTTTTAAAGTTTCATATAAGTGAATTGCCCTGATCAAATTCTTTGAATATTTACACAACATTCTAGTACATAATAAAATAGTACAAAATACATTTCTTTAATATATTTATTAGAAATTCATTTGATTTAAAATTTACTTATAATATAGATTATTATATGAGTAAAAATGAATGTTACTGGTTAAACAATTAGATTGTGTCAGTTCTCATTGTGCCAATTGGAGACTTTCATAAAACTACAATATGTTTCTAGTTTGTCAGACCACAGCTTTTTATTTGAGCTTTCATGGAAATACTAGAAATTTATAGGTTAAAATAAAGCAGCTCTAAAGTGCAAGGAATTGTTTCTATTTATACTTTAAATTCAGATTAAAAGGGTGATATTAAACTATATCAGTCTGGATCGTAAGATCTAGAAAAGTTCTCTGATACACATAAGTTGGCTTTAGCATTTAACATAAAAAATAATATCAAGCAGCCTTTGAGATAATATTAACTGATTGGAAAAACTGGAATTTGCCTCAATCTAATATCTTCCTTCTATTAATAAGGCACTGTGCTTGCTTATGACAAAGTACAAGTTTAGTCATATGAATTATAAGATGCCAAAATTATGATGAACTACTGATAATATTTCTTAGTAAAAATACAACCATTTCTAATATACAAAGAGATAAGGTGATCGTTCAAATATCAAAAATTGCCTAGTGGAGAATATGCATTATATAGTATTTTACTTTATAATTTTAATGTGTTCTGTAGTATCTGGTTTTTCAAAATAACTTTTATTAGAGTTGTTCCATTACTTGAGAGAATAATATAACTTTCTGTCTCTAAAAATACATTCTGACTATAAGCAAAAGAATATAAATTCATTATAGAATGTGATCTTATTTCTTTTTCATTATGGAGATGAGCAACACTGTCCAGTTAAACCCCCAAGTGAAGAGAGTCTTAGTGGTGGAACAATTTATGCACACCCAGTTTAGATAGAATGATTGACAAGAGATATGTTAGAAATTCAAGTTATTCTTATGGAGGAAAAAACGTCCATTATTTTGACAGTTAACATTTTAGGATAAAGCACTTCAGATTAACCAGAAAGGAAAATGAAATCATTTTATTAAGCATGAAGTTTGATGGATTTAGTTATTAAGTTAAATAGACGCTAATTTAAAGGTTAGTACTTCAGCCTTCAAACAAAGTTTTGATTCTAAAAAGGATGCAAAATAAGTACCAGGTAGCCTATGTGGAAGAAGAAAAGATACTTTGACAGTTCAGAAATGTCAAAAACAGTGTATTTTTCTCTTATATTTTAATTAAATATTTCAGTTTATTCTTGGCTCTAGTTCTTAAGTTATGGGGTGGATTCATAGGTTTTTAATTATCAAGTCATTGATGTTTATTTCATTCTTTTTTAGGTAACAAATGTAACTTCAAACATTTTAAAAGAAAAGTCATGGCCAGATATTAAAATTAGCAAAAAAAAAGTGAAAAAATTAAAATTAGCATGTTTGCAGGCCAGATAATATTAACTGATTGGAAAAACTGGAATTTGCCTCAATCTAATATCTTCCTTCTATTAATAAGGCACTGTGCTTGCTTATGACAAAGTACAAGTTTAGTCATATGAATTATAAGATGCCAAAATTATGATGAACTACTGATAATATTTCTTAGTAAAAATACAACCATTTCTAATATACAAAGAGATAAGGTGATCGTTCAAATATCAAAAATTGCCTAGTGGAGAATATGCATTATATAGTATTTTACTTTATAATTTTAATGTGTTCTGTAGTATCTGGTTTTTCAAAATAACTTTTATTAGAGTTGTTCCATTACTTGAGAGAATAATATAACTTTCTGTCTCTAAAAATACATTCTGACTATAAGCAAAAGAATATAAATTCATTATAGAATGTGATCTTATTTCTTTTTCATTATGGAGATGAGCAACACTGTCCAGTTAAACCCCCAAGTGAAGAGAGTCTTAGTGGTGGAACAATTTATGCACACCCAGTTTAGATAGAATGATTGACAAGAGATATGTTAGAAATTCAAGTTATTCTTATGGAGGAAAAAACGTCCATTATTTTGACAGTTAACATTTTAGGATAAAGCACTTCAGATTAACCAGAAAGGAAAATGAAATCATTTTATTAAGCATGAAGTTTGATGGATTTAGTTATTAAGTTAAATAGACGCTAATTTAAAGGTTAGTACTTCAGCCTTCAAACAAAGTTTTGATTCAAAAAAGGATGCAAAATAAGTACCAGGTAGCCTATGTGGAAGAAGAAAAGATACTTTGACAGTTCAGAAATGTCAAAAACAGTGTATTTTTCTCTTATATTTTAATTAAATATTTCAGTTTATTCTTGGCTCTAGTTCTTAAGTTATGGGGTGGATTCATAGGTTTTTAATTATCAAGTCATTGATGTTTATTTCATTCTTTTTTAGGTAACAAATGTAACTTCAAACATTTTAAAAGAAAAGTCATGGCCAGATATTAAAATTAGCATGTTAAAATGGGAAATATTATGTGTAAAATGTGTATTAAATCTAATTATTTCTATTATCTGTGCTTGCTGTTCTTTTTGATATATATTGATTTTTATGCCATGACTGGCTCATTAACAAGATGCAGGCCAGATCACAATTTTAGCTGTTTCCTCAAATTACATGAAGATAGAGTCCACGAATGGCTTACTGCAACAAGGTCTATTTTCTTGGATCAGAATGAGTTATTGTGCATTATAAATCATACTCCATGATGTTTTCATAATGATTCATGTAACTACGGGGCTGACATTTTAGTGCAAAGATTCCCATAGAATGCTAATAAAGCAGGAGTACTAATTGCAAGGTACTTCTAGCTGGTGATAAAGCGAAGTGTTCAAATAATTTAAATCCTTTTCTATCACTACCTATGATGCTTCCTAAGATTCTATACATACAATCTAAAATATTTCAGTAGCTAAATTAATAGGAATTATTGCTAATAAATCTAGGCCATTATAAAGGACCATCCCATGATAAACTTTTGCTTTTACATCTCTTCGAAACAAAAAACCACTTACAAGATGTCCAGACTTTAGTATAATTCAATATCTTAGTCTAATGTGGAAACAGTTGTGAAACATAAAGAATTATCATTTATATCCATTAAAAATCATGATCTATTTTTTATAAAACCTTATATCAAATATGAAATTGTGTTCTGGTTTATAAATTTTTAGCCTCCTTTATCTTGGTTTCTTAGTTTTGAAAAAGAATCCCATATATCTCACAGGTATGTCATATTCATTAGTTAAGTTTGTTTAGATACTTTTAAGATGTAAAATAATATTTTGACTAATCCTCACTTGTTAGTCATATTCATTTATTTGAAACAACTAGGCTATTGTGTTGAGAATAAGACACTCCTTATTTTCAGTCAAGAGATAAAAATCCAGTTTGACTTAAAACATTCTGAAATGATTTCCCAAAATGATATTTGGTGAATGGTGATTACTGTTTTCATTTTCCTCTCTTTAACTTTATATGTTGTTTATCAGCAGAAAGAGCACTTATGGTAAAAATTGGTTTTAAAAAATTTGTAAAAAATTAGCTTCATTTCAGTTTCTCTCCAGTTTTTTTTGTAGGACAGATATTTATATGGATTTGGTTTTTCACATTTATTTTAATACAAAATTATACTAATTTAAGGAATCAAGTTTATATTTAAGAATGGCATTTTCTTTGTTTTATTTTTTTTTTTTATTTTGCAGTATACATTATTTCTGTGGCATAGCCATATGGCTACAGAAATAAGTTACTTTGAAAAAATGCATTAAACTCTAATGTATTAAGTTCCTTTAGTAGTATATTTTTAAGAACTATTTATAAATAATTAAATGTTATACATGCATATCTATTTATTTGAGTTACATTGATTTTTGAGGATTACTGTGTTTCCAGTTTGTCTTTATGTTTATTGTATTTTCCTCTAAAGTATCTAATTTTAACCAGAAAATTAATTGTCATTGTGAATTTCTTGGAATAGCAAATTTAAATTTTTAAGTACAAATACAGGTAGATGGAAGTACGTCTACTTCGTGTTTAATGTGGTCTTAATTTTCGTAAATTTCATGCTCTCTCATCCCCTACGTCTCTTTGCGAGTGACCACTTTGTCATGTGCTTAAACTGAAGGAGAGTAAAAAACTGAAAGTGCCCACCATCGGCAGAAAGTGAGGCATTTTGAGCTCTACTATCCAAAAGGAAAGTATAATATTCACTGCAAAGAAGAGTTTGAGTTCTATTAGCCTGTCATTTATACTTAAAGGCACTTCAGTTTCTGGAGTAGGTTAAACAAAGGAAGTTTGGAATGGATGTCTCTTTAAAATTTCGTAAAATTGGAATCCTGAGGCTTGAAGACCACTGAATATCTTTAGCCATATTCCAGACAACATAGACAAGGTGTTCCAGACAAGATGTAAAAAGCCATCAGTGTCACACTATGTGAGCCTAAAAAAGAAAGCTGATTTTGTGATGACACTTTTCTCAAAGCCACTGAGGGAATTTGTTAGTACACTGCAACTTACTCCCCAGTTCTGGAGAACGGTGCAGCTCTGCTTCGGGCCTTGAATTTGGGATTTCCTGCTGAAGTCAGAACTAGGTTTAAGTTGCCTGAAGGGTTGGGAACAAACTAGGCTGTGGTGATAGAAGCAGAATCTCTGGGCTCATTCATAAATCCTCTATTAATCCTGGGTATTGATTTGATTGATAACTATAACCTCACAGGGCAATGCACAGGATGAAAGACTCTATCTTTGAATTGATGTTAGAAATGTTTTCACAGTTTGGAACTGAAGGAGACTTAAGTGGTCATTTGGCACAATACTCTTATTTTAAAGATGAGAAAGAGCTTCAAAGAAATTACAACTTCCAGTCTTAATACAATATTGTTTTTTCCAAGAAAAGTCCTTCTCATAGTAACAACTCCAAAGTCAGGGATCACATCTAATTCAACATGCATGTGATTTTATGTGGGTTTCTGATTCTTGGTGACTCAGATGGTAGAGTCTGCCTGCAACGCAGGGGACCTATGTTCAATCTCTGGGTCTGGAATATCCCCTGGAGAAGGAAATCGCAACCCACTCCAGCATTCTTGCCTGGAAAATTCCATGGACAGAAGAGCATGACAGGCTACAGTCTATGGGGTCAAACTTGCCAAGTATTTGCATGACCATCTCTATTGTTGTTACAAAAAATTTCTTCTTCACATACCTTATCCTAATTGTTTCATTCTTTACTCAATCACCAGGTACTTTTATGAAGCTTATTTAATTTAAAGGCTATTTCTATACTTTATTTGAAGTGAAAATACTGTTTCAAGCATAACATGACAAAAATGGGGAGTCTTTTCTCTTTTATGAGACTAGAAGGATGACTGTGTGTCCGGTTATTACTGTTAATATTTGTTATTAAAATAACTGATTTTCCCATTCAGTGCATCTTCTCTTTGGCATTCCCATGATGGCACAACCCCTCCTTTTCTGTGTAAATCTGATTAAGGAGCAGCTGCTCCTGCTGTCATTTTGCACACAGAACTTCCATTCCATTTCAACAATAATCCTATTTACACAAGGACCTCAAGGTTGAACATTGAAAGTTCCTAACCATTACTGAACACTGAATCATTTCTCTCCACATAATATTGCAAATATGGCCTGAGAGCCAATTTCCTGATTACCTCGGTTGAGTAGGACTAATTACTCCGCAACTGGTTGCAGCCACAAGTCTGCCAAAGCAATGCTGGATTCTTCCAGTGTCAGGAGAGCTCTGCCTACCCAGCAATTGTCTCATACTGAATGCTGTACGATTACTCATGCTTTGTAGTAATGATTCACTTTTTAAAACTATGTTAATTGCAAATAATCATAATAGTACACTCTATTTGAATGCCTACCATATGGTAGTATCTATTATCTTGTCTCATTTACTTGTGAAGATGTGTCAGGTACTATCATTGACACTTTATAAATAGGAAAACAGTTTCATAGGGATAGCCGCATACCCAAAGCCAACATAGCTAATAAGTTCAAGAGCCTAAAGCTACTTTATATTGATGCTTTACTATCATTTTCATGTTTTCTTAAAACATCCAGTGAAGATGGGTGATGCCTGAGAAGAGCATCAGTTGGGAACTAGTAGAACTGGGCTCAAGTCCTGTTTTGGCCACTAACTGAAATGTGACCTTAATTCAGCACTTTTTTCTCATTCACTTAATCTGTAGAATTAAGTGATAGAACTAGTATTATCACTCTGTGATTTTAAGTAATCTCAGAGAAATGCTTTTTTTCTTTTTTTTTTTTTTAGAAAGAAAATTGAAAAAAAAATCATTCATGGTAGTGATGCCATTGAACAATATTTCTCTGGTATTTCCAGATTCTCATCTGATTTCCTGGCTTCAATCACAGGACAATCCTTTTCATATAAAAGAAGTCCAGAGATCAATGGAAAAAAATATCATGGGTTAGACTTTTTATGAGACTAGAAGGATGAATGTGTGTCCGGTTATTACTGTTAATATTTGTTATTAAAATAACTGATTTTCCCATTCAGTGCATCTTCTCTTTGGCATTCCCATGATGGCACAACCCCTCCTTTTCTGTGTAAATCTGATTAAGGAGCAGCTGCTCCTGCTGTCATTTTGCACACAGAACTTCCATTCCATTTCAACAATAATCCTATTTACACAAGGACCTCAAGGTTGAACATTGAAAGTTCCTAACCATTACTGAACACTGAATCATTTCTCTCCACATAATATTGCAAATATGGCCTGAGAGCCAATTTCCTGATTACCTCGGTTGAGTAGGACTAATTACTCCGCAACTGGTTGCAGCCACAAGTCTGCCAAAGCAATGCTGGATTCTTCCAGTGTCAGGAGAGCTCTGCCTACCCAGCAATTGTCTCATACTGAATGCTGTACGATTACTCATGCTTTGTAGTAATGATTCACTTTTTAAAACTATGTTAATTGCAAATAATCATAATAGTACACTCTATTTGAATGCCTACCATATGGTAGTATCTATTATCTTGTCTCATTTACTTGTGAAGATGTGTCAGGTACTATCATTGACACTTTATAAATAGGAAAACAGTTTCATAGGGATAGCCGCATACCCAAAGCCAACATAGCTAATAAGTTCAAGAGCCTAAAGCTACTTTATATTGATGCTTTACTATCATTTTCATGTTTTCTTAAAACATCCAGTGAAGATGGGTGATGCCTGAGAAGAGCATCAGTTGGGAACTAGTAGAACTGGGCTCAAGTCCTGTTTTGGCCACTAACTGAAATGTGACCTTAATTCAGCACTTTTTTCTCATTCACTTAATCTGTAGAATTAAGTGATAGAACTAGTATTATCACTCTGTGATTTTAAGTAATCTCAGAGAAATGCTTTTTTTCTTTTTTTTTTTTTTTTTGAGAAAGAAAATTGAAAAAAAAATCATTCATGGTAGTGATGCCATTGAACAATATTTCTCTGGTATTTCCAGATTCTCATCTGATTTCCTGGCTTCAATCACAGGACAATCCTTTTCATATAAAAAGAAGTCCATATTCTGACCAGATCAATGAAACACAGAGAAAGACATGGAATTGACTTATCATGGGTTAGACTCTTACATAGTTTGAATTTAGTATGCATTTATTATACAGCACATATAAAAAATTGAATAGATGATGTGAAGCAAGGTGGGGATTTAATACAAGCATAAAGGATATTTACAGTATGTGTGATGAAGCATAAAAATACATTTATGTCCCTCCAAAAGCAAAATGTTGGATATATTCATGTGAAACACCTCTGGCTATATCAAGAACACTATACTTAAATACATTTACATACTATTCAAGTACATATATTGACTTAATCACAGCAGCTCTAGGGATTCATGATGAGCTACAGAAATTGTCTATAAAAGATAAGTGAATAAAAATTAACTATAACATGCCAGCAATTTCAGACACATATACATGCCACTTTGAAAATCTGTGCTCTTGAAATGTTAACAGTTCCTTATGTATTTCTCACAATAATTCATCCATATCACATATACAGTTTCCTAAACATTTTGTATTTTTCTAAGAACATCAAACATCATTATGTACCATGTCAATTTTGTAATATTTTGAAAGAACAAAATGTTGTATAGCAGACTGACATATTTTTATTCGTTGAAATAGTCTTTTGTGTGTAAACTCTTTACAGATTTTTCTCACCATTTTCTCCTTTTCTAAAGTTGACAAAAATGTAAATGATGGCACATGAAAAGAATTATCATTTCTTTCAGCAGTTACTACTCTGTGCCCTCATATTGGTATTGCATAAATAAGATAGAATGCCACCGTTTTTGTGTGAGAAATAATAAATAATTGTTCCATGAAACTTGTAAACACCTAGAACACTTTCTTGGATTACACGATTTTCACACACACAAAAATATGTCACTTGAGGTTATTTTGAGCTAGTAGAAATTTTGATCTAAAAGAAGCATGGTTAATTTAGTTTTACTTATTTATTTATTCAACATGTATTTATTTGAAATCCTACTATGTGTCAGGCAGTATGCAAGGTGGTGGGGTTTTGTTGCTAAAAAACACAGAAATTGGTACTTATCTGAAATTTTCAGCACAATAATTAGACCAGTAAACAATTGAAACAATAGAGAGAAACGTAATTACAAATTGTGAAAACTTCCACAGAGGAAATTAACACCTTGAGGAGGCAAAGATTAACTGGAGGAAGTCAATTGAGATAAGGTGAATTTTTGAGATCATGCAAGCCAGGAATAAAACCAATGCTTGATGAAAAGTGTTCTAAGCCAAGGCAGGATCAAGTGCAAACACAGAGACATATCAAAATATTTTAGGAATAGATTCTCTGCTTTGTTCTGCAGTTTCATTAATTACCATGATTCTCAGGAAAATTCTAAGTCTCCGTGGAAAGATTTGCTACAGGGAGACATTTTTTAAACAGCTGTAGTAATTTAGAAAAATTAAGAAATTACTCTAAGAAACAGCTTTAACAGTGAGAGTGGATGGAGTACTCAATATCTAAAATATTCTCTTATTGGATGTTACAGTTTTAAGAAACATACACCAGAACAGTGATCTCTGCTTAGATTTTCTGTGTACAGTAGTCTTATGTTGATTAGGGGTTTGAGCAGTCAGTTTCCTAAACATTTTGTATTTTTCTAAGAACATCAAACATCATTATGTACCATGTCAATTTTGTAATATTTTGAAAGAACAAAATGTTGTATAGCAGACTGACATATTTTTATTCGTTGAAATAGTCTTTTGTGTGTAAACTCTTTACAGATTTTTCTCACCATTTTCTCCTTTTCTAAAGTTGACAAAAATGTAAATGATGGCACATGAAAAGAATTATCATTTCTTTCAGCAGTTACTACTCTGTGCCCTCATATTGGTATTGCATAAATAAGATAGAATGCCACCGTTTTTGTGTGAGAAATAATAAATAATTGTTCCATGAAACTTGTAAACACCTAGAACACTTTCTTGGATTACACGATTTTCACACACACAAAAATATGTCACTTGAGGTTATTTTGAGCTAGTAGAAATTTTGATCTAAAAGAAGCATGGTTAATTTAGTTTTACTTATTTATTTATTCAACATGTATTTATTTGAAATCCTACTATGTGTCAGGCAGTATGCAAGGTGGTGGGGTTTTGTTGCTAAAAAACACAGAAATTGGTACTTATCTGAAATTTTCAGCACAATAATTAGACCAGTAAACAATTGAAACAATAGAGAGAAACGTAATTACAAATTGTGAAAACTTCCACAGAGGAAATTAACACCTTGAGGAGGCAAAGATTAACTGGAGGAAGTCAATTGAGATAAGGTAAATTTTTTGAGATCATGCAAGCCAGGAATAAAACCAATGCTTGATGAAAAGTGTTCTAAGCCAAGGCAGGATCAAGTGCAAACACAGAGACATATCAAAATATTTTAGGAATAGATTCTCTGCTTTGTTCTGCAGTTTCATTAATTACCATGATTCTCAGGAAAATTCTAAGTCTCCGTGGAAAGATTTGCTACAGGGAGACATTTTTTAAACAGCTGTAGTAATTTAGAAAAATTAAGAAATTACTCTAAGAAACAGCTTTAACAGTGAGAGTGGATGGAGTACTCAATATCTAAAATATTCTCTTATTGGATGTTACAGTTTTAAGAAACATACACCAGAACAGTGATCTCTGCTTAGATTTTCTGTGTACAGTAGTCTATGTGATAGGTTTGGAGTTTCCCAGGTGGTGTGGTGTTAAAGAATCCACCTGCTAGTTCAAGAATCACAAAGGATATGGGTTCGATCCCTGGGTCAGGAGTATCCACTGGAATAGGAAATGGCAATCTGCTCCAGTTTTCTTGCATGGAAGATTCCATGGACAGAGAAGCCTAGCAGGCTACTGGTCATCAGGTTGCAAAAGAGTTGGACACAACTTAGCAACAGAATAATGACCATTAGATAGATTCATAGGCTTTTATAAAGCATAGAACTTATTCTGATAATTTTCTGGCCTTAGAGGAATAACTCTGCTTATTTGATTTTTCTTATTTACAATGAACACATTTGAGTCTCAAAATAAATTATATTTGGGAAAGACAGACAAAGTTATAATTTGTCAGAAACATCTACAAATATTTTCATGTGAACTCATTGTTTCAGAAAAGTACACAGTCTCAAAGACTGGTTTACTTCACTATGCTGTCATAAAGTTATACTCACACATAGGTGCTAGAGAGGATTTTACCTTTTATTTTGAACTACTTACGTTGTACCACCAAAAAGCTGATTAAAAAAGTTAATAAAATAATTATAAGTGTTTTGTGAAAATGAATTTCAATCAATTTTACAAACAAAATCATGACAATAATATCTAGGGCCAAAGCAATTTAATACAAAGTACAGAAAAATCAATTAACTTGGTTTTGTAGACAAAACATGAGGACTTGCCTTTTTTGGTGATTATTCTGAGATTTGTTTAGGTCCACATGTTCTTAGTTGACTAGTACAAAGTGACAGGAATTAAATACAAAATTGAATTAGTTCACTTATTTGCATTTCTCTATTGAATGATAATGCCATAAGATTTTAAATAAGCCAAAATTAGTATGTAAATCTTTAGCCTAGTACTTGAAATAGGCATCATTCAATCTTCAGATTATTTCTCTTTTATTATTTTTGAGCATTTTATTTTATTATTTTTTAAATTTTATTTCTTAAAGAGTTTTGTTGTTTACTGCCACACATCCACAAGTATATATATGTACCCCCCACCTCTGAACCTCTGAAACCTCCGCCCTCATCTCCCTCCCCATCTCACACCAGAAGTTTTGGTTCCCAGGTGGTGTGGTGTTAAAGAATCCACCTGCTAGTTCAAGAATCACAAAGGATATGGGTTCGATCCCTGGGTCAGGAGTATCCACTGGAATAGGAAATGGCAATCTGCTCCAGTTTTCTTGCATGGAAGATTCCATGGACAGAGAAGCCTAGCAGGCTACTGGTCATCAGGTTGCAAAAGAGTTGGACACAACTTAGCAACAGAATAATGACCATTAGATAGATTCATAGGCTTTTATAAAGCATAGAACTTATTCTGATAATTTTCTGGCCTTAGAGGAATAACTCTGCTTATTTGATTTTTCTTATTTACAATGAACACATTTGAGTCTCAAAATAAATTATATTTGGGAAAGACAGACAAAGTTATAATTTGTCAGAAACATCTACAAATATTTTCATGTGAACTCATTGTTTCAGAAAAGTACACAGTCTCAAAGACTGGTTTACTTCACTATGCTGTCATAAAGTTATACTCACACATAGGTGCTAGAGAGGATTTTACCTTTTATTTTGAACTACTTACGTTGTACCACCAAAAAGCTGATTAAAAAAGTTAATAAAATAATTATAAGTGTTTTGTGAAAATGAATTTCAATCAATTTTACAAACAAAATCATGACAATAATATCTAGGGCCAAAGCAATTTAATACAAAGTACAGAAAAATCAATTAACTTGGTTTTGTAGACAAAACATGAGGACTTGCCTTTTTTGGTGATTATTCTGAGATTTGTTTAGGTCCACATGTTCTTAGTTGACTAGTACAAAGTGACAGGAATTAAATACAAAATTGAATTAGTTCACTTATTTGCATTTCTCTATTGAATGATAATGCCATAAGATTTTAAATAAGCCAAAATTAGTATGTAAATCTTTAGCCTAGTACTTGAAATAGGCATCATTCAATCTTCAGATTATTTCTCTTTTATTATTTTTGAGCATTTTATTTTATTATTTTTTAAATTTTATTTCTTAAAGAGTTTTGTTGTTTACTGCCACACATCCACAAGTATATATATGTACCCCCCACCTCTGAACCTCTGAAACCTCCGCCCTCATCTCCCTCCCCATCTCACCCCTCCAGGTTGCCACAGAGTCCCTTTTTGAGATCCCACAGCATATTTCCCTCCCTCACTCCAATGTCCATAAGTCTGTTCTTCATGTCCACCTCTTCATTGCTGTTCTGCATATTCATTTATCAGCCATATTCCTAGATTCCATATATATGTGTCAATATACAATATTTATCTTTCTTTCTCTGACATATCTCACTCTGTATAATAGATTCTAGATTCATCCTCCTCATTAAAACTGATTCAAATGCATTTTTATGACTGAGCAATATTCCATTGTATACACGTGCCACAGCTTCTTTATCCATTCATCTGACATCTAGGTTTCTTCCATGCTCTCGCTGTTGTAAATATTGCTGCAATGAGCATTGGGTTACAGGTGTCTCTTTCAATTTTGATTTCCTCAGAGTATATGCCTAGTAGTGGGATTGCTGGGTCATATGGTGCTTATATTCCTAGTTTTTTGAGGAATCTCCATACTGTCTTCCATAGTGGCTGTATCAGTTTACATTCCCGAGGGTTCCCTTTTCTCCACACTCTCTCCAAAATCTATTGTTTGTAGACTTTTTGATGATGGCCATTCTGACTGGTATGAGGTAATATCTCATTATAGACTGTATTTGCATTTCCCTAACAATGAGCAATGTTGACTATCTTTTCATGTGTTTTTTGGCCATTTGTATGTCTTCTTTGGAGAGATGTCTGTTTAGGTCTTTTTCCCATTTTTTGATTGGGTTGTTTTGGTTTTGCTTTTTTTTTTTTTTTTGGTGTTGAGTTGTCTCAGTTGCTTGTAGATTTTGGAGATTAATTCTTTGTCTGGTATTTCATTTGCTATTATTTTCTCCCATTCTGAGGGTTGTCTTTTCACCTTATTTATAGTTTCTTTTACTGTACAAAAGCTTTTAAGTTTAATTATATCCCATTTGTTTATTTTTATTTCCATTAGTCTAGGAGGTGGGTCATAGAAGATCATGGTTTGATTTATGCTATCAAGTGTTCTGTCTATGTTTTCCTCTAAGAGTTTTATGGTTTCTGATCTTACTGTTAGGTCTTTAATCCATTTGAATTTGTCTTTCTGTATGGTGTTAAGTAGTATTCCAGCTTCATTCTTTTACATGTAGCTGTCCAGTTTTCCCAGTACCACTTATTGAAGAGGCCGTCTTTGCCCCAGTGTATATTCTTACCTCCTTTTTAAAACATATGGTACCCATAAGTGCATGGGTTGATCTCTGGACCCTCTATTGTATTCCATTGGTCTATATTTCTGTTTTTGTGCCAGTATCATACTTTTTGGTGACTGTCACTTTGTAGTGTAGTCTGAAGTCAGGTAGGTTGATTCCTCCAGCTCCATTCTTCTTTCTCAAGACTGCTTTGGCTATCTGGGGTCTTTTGTGTTTCCATATGAACTGTGATGTTTTTTGCTTTAGTTCTGTGAAAAAAATGCCATTGGCAATTTGATAGGGATCACAATGAACCTGTAGATTACATTTTTCTGATTATTTCTGACCATTTAATTCTCATTTAATTTAACTGTGAAACATAGATATCAGTTAAATGTCATTGCTCATTCAATTTTGAAATTTAAACTTAATTGGGAATAACATGTCTTCTGAGATGAAAGAAACAGAATCCAACTTTGAAGAAGGTAAAATCTAGAGCAAGCATTTTGTGAAAATCAAAGATACCAAGACTTCTCAGAAAAGTTTATAAAATATGACGTGATAATCTTACCTAGAGACTAAAGCTTGAAAGTCGAAGCTAAATTCTTGTTCCGTTATAAAGGTTACAATATAAAGCTTTATTGGAAGAGTGAATAAATGATGGGCATGAATCATGAACATGGAAAAAAAGAGGAAATAACTACTTCAGAAATATTTTGCACATATATAACACAGATGAGACAAATTGTAAAGTGTGTTCCAATTTCATTTGGGATTTGTTTGTTAACCTTTTAAGCCCACTATAAATGCTTCCATTTATACAGCAAATGATATCATTGAACATGCTTCAGTAAATCTCATGTAGAAGATGGAATAAAGCAGATATTTATGCTATCAAGTGTTCTGTCTATGTTTTCCTCTAAGAGTTTTATGGTTTCTGATCTTACTGTTAGGTCTTTAATCCATTTGAATTTGTCTTTCTGTATGGTGTTAAGTAGTATTCCAGCTTCATTCTTTTACATGTAGCTGTCCAGTTTTCCCAGTACCACTTATTGAAGAGGCCGTCTTTGCCCCAGTGTATATTCTTACCTCCTTTTTAAAACATATGGTACCCATAAGTGCATGGGTTGATCTCTGGACCCTCTATTGTATTCCATTGGTCTATATTTCTGTTTTGTGCCAGTATCATACTTTTTGGTGACTGTCACTTTGTAGTGTAGTCTGAAGTCAGGTAGGTTGATTCCTCCAGCTCCATTCTTCTTTCTCAAGACTGCTTTGGCTATCTGGGGTCTTTTGTGTTTCCATATGAACTGTGATGTTTTTTGCTTTAGTTCTGTGAAAAAAATGCCATTGGCAATTTGATAGGGATCACAATGAACCTGTAGATTACATTTTTCTGATTATTTCTGACCATTTAATTCTCATTTAATTTAACTGTGAAACATAGATATCAGTTAAATGTCATTGCTCATTCAATTTTGAAATTTAAACTTAATTGGGAATAACATGTCTTCTGAGATGAAAGAAACAGAATCCAACTTTGAAGAAGGTAAAATCTAGAGCAAGCATTTTGTGAAAATCAAAGATACCAAGACTTCTCAGAAAAGTTTATAAAATATGACGTGATAATCTTACCTAGAGACTAAAGCTTGAAAGTCGAAGCTAAATTCTTGTTCCGTTATAAAGGTTACAATATAAAGCTTTATTGGAAGAGTGAATAAATGATGGGCATGAATCATGAACATGGAAAAAAAGAGGAAATAACTACTTCAGAAATATTTTGCACATATATAACACAGATGAGACAAATTGTAAAGTGTGTTCCAATTTCATTTGGGATTTGTTTGTTAACCTTTTAAGCCCACTATAAATGCTTCCATTTATACAGCAAATGATATCATTGAACATGCTTCAGTAAATCTCATGTAGAAGATGGAATAAAGCAGATATTTATGTACAGATAGCGATTCAGGAAAACATGAAGATCTATTAATCTGGAATCAACTATAACAACAGAATTAGGGGACTTTCTGTGGTTTCACATTTCTTTATGTGTACCTTCTAATACTCATCCTGGTGGGTGCTTTATTGCTTCAGTCATATCTGACTCTTTGTGACCCTATGGACTGTAGTCCATCAGGCTTGTAAGTCCATGGGGTTCTCCAGGCAGGAATACTGGATTGGGTTGCCATGGCCTCCTCTAGGGGTCTTTCCGACCTGGGGTTTGAACCCACGTCTCCTTCAGCTCCTGTGTTGCAGGTGGATCCACACTTTATTGTAATTATTGGTTTACACACCATTTTTCCTTCTAAGAGCTCCCTCAATGATTTTCTTTAAATAATCTGTTTTCTTTCCTGAATCTTCAGTAGGTATTCAATCAATGTAAAAGAAAAGGATAAATGAATGAATGAGGAGAATGGGAAATGTAACCAAAATGAAATTAAAATCAGCTTCTCTGGTGGTCCAGTTGTTAAGAATCTGCCTTCCAATGTAGGGGACATGGGTTTGATCCTGGGTTGGAGAATAAAGATCCCACATGCCACTAAAGAGCCTGAGCAACACAACTACAGAGCCCAGGCACCACAACTAGAAAGAATCTGGTGTGCTGCAATGAATATCTCAAGTGCCATAACTAAGACTCGACACAACCAAAAATAAAATTTAAAGGTAAATAAAATGACATTTTTCTTTTTAAGAAGTTGTTAAAAAATAAATTTGGAAAAATAGTCTGAGGTTTATTTTAAAAATAAGCTAAGCATCAAGCAAGAGTTGGTTAGAGAGAGGGGAAAGCAATAATTTACCTCAGTCCTATTTACAAAACCACAAAGAAATAGAAAATGTTGAAGAATAAATTAAGGAACTATAAATTTTGGGTGTTCCAAAACAATGCCTCAGAGATTTTGCATGTTTTGGTAGGGAGGCAGAAAAGAAGGTTGATAAACCGTGGTCTTCCTTGGGCATTATATTCACGGGAGAAGATACCTCATAATTTCCCCACATATTTACACTCTTGCTTTGTATAACATCATCATGGTATCATTATAATCCAATTCCATTTCTATTGATTGAGCGTTATGTCTCTGTGGATCTGCCTCATTGTTGTGCAGAAATTTGGTCTCATATGCTTTCTTGTTTCAATAGTTGTCCTTCAAGGAACAAAGATAGTCTGTATGCAACAATGCTGTTTTCCAGTATGTCACTATGTCATCTTAGCCAGTATAGATGGGTGCAAATAGAAACAATTTTGGATAACCAGCAGTAAGAGGAGCCATCTTTTTCTCAGAAAGATAGGTGTTTTCCTGTTTGTTTCTTTCTTTAAAATAACCCGTAAGATTCCATTCCTAAAATCTAAAATTATGATATTTCTCCAGATAAAATTTATACTTTATGGTCAAATAATGAACTTGCAAACCCTTTGAATAAACTTTAAATAATTCATCAAATAAGGTTGATGTATACTACATGGAATGATCCAGTTCCAGATTGAGAAGGCAGTCAAAATGGGGAAAATGAGGGAGTACCACACCAAATGGTGTTCCAACTAAACTCTACAAGTATGGATACTGCAAATAGAGAATAATTTCCCCACTTTTTCAAATCCATATGGACAGGGAAAGATAGATGCAGACATTTGAGGAACACCTATTTCATAAGAGAAAAAAAGAGAAGATAAATTAGGATACTAAAAACTACTATGTCGACCGATAGGAAATTGTAGCTTAAATTAAGCTAAATTCTCTGTTGTCCAAAATAATTTATTTTGGAATATTATGACTATAACAATGTTCTATAACCTCATAAAGTAAATGACAGAATAAATATAGTTTAAAGAATATGTTGAAATACATTGAATTTGAACTTCATTTATGGAGTTTTTATTTTTTCAGGTCAGAATTAATAAAAATGCAAACACTAAATAGTAGAGTACTCTAAATACTAGAAATACTAGATAACACTTCATGTATTATCTAGTATTTCTTTATGGTGTAAAACTCACAACCTTATACTGAGGGCATAGTTGCTTTTTTAAATTTCAGTAGAATAAATAAACCTAAAATTTATTCAAAGACCTAATATTTATAACTTATCTTGATTATATTATTAGGTTACACACACCTGCTCCTATCATTGAGAAAAATTCTAATCTCATAGAAATCTGTAGAGAGGTTCTATGTGTGTGTGTGTACAAAATATAGCATATGATTTATTTACCATTATCACGAAAAGTCTTGGCCAATTTCAGACAAAGCAAGGTACTATATTCTTGCATGTTTTAGACCTCAGAAACACATGTCAGTGTCAAGTGTACTAATTGTGCACCCAGTACAAATATTGGATAACTCAGCCAAAACAAAAGAACTCTGAAATATGTATGCATAAAGAAAAAAATATTAGGGCATGTTTTGATTTTTCCTTATCTGTGTTAGCTACTCTATACACGTTTTGTCATGTAACTGCTTGATGGTGGTGCTCAATAGTGCCTCCCTCTTTGCGATCTCACAGACCTAGACCGTCAGGCTCCTCTGTCCATGAAATCTTGCAGGCAAAAATACTGCAGTGGATTTCCATTTTATACTCCAGGGGATCTTCCTGATCCAGGGATGGAACCCATATCATTTGCATCTCCTGTGTAGGCAAGTGGATTCTTTACCACTAATGCTACCTGGGAAGCCCCTGCTTGGAGTATATAGTAATATAGATGATACATAAATAGAGATAACGATAATTGAATCAATGAAACTGTTGGAACCCATGCTGACTTTTGCAGAATATTTTAGCAAGCGCTATACTTGTCTTGTCTACAAGCTAAAGGAAACAGAATTGCGTATCATTCTCTGTTGTCCAAAATAATTTATTTTGGAAATATTTTTTAAAACTATAACAATGTTCTATAACCTCTAAAGTAAATGACAGAATAAATATAGTTTAAAGAATATGTTGAAATACATTGAATTTGAACTTCATTTATGGAGTTTTTATTTTTTCAGGTCAGAATTAATAAAAATGCAAACACTAAATAGTAGAGTACTCTAAATACTAGAAATACTAGATAACACTTCATGTATTATCTAGTATTTCTTTATGGTGTAAAACTCACAACCTTATACTGAGGGCATAGTTGCTTTTTTAAATTTCAGTAGAATAAATAAACCTAAAATTTATTCAAAGACCTAATATTTATAACTTATCTTGATTATATTATTAGGTTACACACACCTGCTCCTATCATTGAGAAAAATTCTAATCTCATAGAAATCTGTAGAGAGGTTCTATGTGTGTGTGTGTACAAAATATAGCATATGATTTATTTACCATTATCACGAAAAGTCTTGGCCAATTTCAGACAAAGCAAGGTACTATATTCTTGCATGTTTTAGACCTCAGAAACACATGTCAGTGTCAAGTGTACTAATTGTGCACCCAGTACAAATATTGGATAACTCAGCCAAAACAAAAGAACTCTGAAATATGTATGCATAAAGAAAAAAATATTAGGGCATGTTTTGATTTTTCCTTATCTGTGTTAGCTACTCTATACACGTTTTGTCATGTAACTGCTTGATGGTGGTGCTCAATAGTGCCTCCCTCTTTGCGATCTCACAGACCTAGACCGTCAGGCTCCTCTGTCCATGAAATCTTGCAGGCAAAAATACTGCAGTGGATTTCCATTTTATACTCCAGGGGATCTTCCTGATCCAGGGATGGAACCCATATCATTTGCATCTCCTGTGTAGGCAAGTGGATTCTTTACCACTAATGCTACCTGGGAAGCCCCTGCTTGGAGTATATAGTAATATAGATGATACATAAATAGAGATAACGATAATTGAATCAATGAAACTGTTGGAACCCATGCTGACTTTTGCAGAATATTTTAGCAAGCGCTATACTTGTCTTGTCTACAAGCTAAAGGAAACAGAAGGGGCTTCTAGCGGTAATTTTAGAGACAGTAACTTAGAAACATGTATAAGTGGTTGTCCAAGTGCAATGCAAACAACTGAAATTTCACATTTGAGTTTGCAGTAAAGAAGTCAAAAATATGTTCTGCCCCAAACATTGTCCATATTTCTTAAAACCAATACCCCACAAACAAATTGTAAGTAAAAATGTCAAACTCCATAGTGTTCAAATTTACCGATCAGTTTATTTTAAACTGAGACTATCTCAATTTTAATAGCATTGCTATAATACCGAAAAGGTATGGGGCATTTTCTGTGTGTCAGGCACAGTGCTTAGTTGAAATGGACTCTTTTATTTAATTCTCACAGCCACCCTGTGAGATAGGCATTATTTTTTCACCTTAAGAATAGAAAATGAGCACAGAGAAGTTAAGCAATTTGTCCAAGAGAAAACATTAGCAATGTCAGAGCAGAGCTTGAAATAAACAATCTGACTGGAGAGCCCTTTCTGAAATTTATTACCGTGCTTTGCTGCTTCCCTCAGAATAATCTACCTAAAACATTCTGGTACTCATTATTTAAGAAATGAAGAAAACTCACAACATTTGAAAAGAGTCATTCTCTGGTAGCTAACATTAAGATTTAGTTGCTTCTAGATTAAATTTTATATAGCTGACTTTTTCCCCTGAAGCTTTGGTAGAAATTAATAGGCCAAAATTCTTATTATGTAATACTTTTTATCCCACGTTTTGTCATGTAACTGCTTGATGGTGGTGCTCAATAGTGCCTCCCTCTTTCCGATCTCACAGACCTCGACCCTCAGGCTCCTCTGTCCATGCAATCTTGCAGGCAAAAATACTGCAGTGGATTTACATTTTATACTACAGGGGATCTTCCTGATCCAGGGATGGAACCCATATCATTTGCATCTCCTGTGTAGGCAAGTGGATTCTTTACCACTAATGCTACCTGGGAAGCCCCTGCTTGGAGTATATAGTAATATAGATGATACATAAATAGAGATAACGATAATTGAATCAATGAAACTGTTGGAACCCATGCTGACTTTTGCAGAATATTTTAGCAAGCGCTATACTTGTCTTGTCTACAAGCTAAAGGAAACAGAAGGGGCTTCTAGCGGTAATTTTAGAGACAGTAACTTAGAAACATGTATAAGTGGTTGTCCAAGTGCAATGCAAACAACTGAAATTTCACATTTGAGTTTGCAGTAAAGAAGTCAAAAATATGTTCTGCCCCAAACATTGTCCATATTTCTTAAAACCAATACCCCACAAACAAATTGTAAGTAAAAATGTCAAACTCCATAGTGTTCAAATTTACCGATCAGTTTATTTTAAACTGAGACTATCTCAATTTTAATAGCATTGCTATAATACCGAAAAGGTATGGGGCATTTTCTGTGTGTCAGGCACAGTGCTTAGTTGAAATGGACTCTTTTATTTAATTCTCACAGCCACCCTGTGAGATAGGCATTATTTTTTCACCTTAAGAATAGAAAATGAGCACAGAGAAGTTAAGCAATTTGTCCAAGAGAAAACATTAGCAATGTCAGAGCAGAGCTTGAAATAAACAATCTGACTGGAGAGCCCTTTCTGAAATTTATTACCGTGCTTTGCTGCTTCCCTCAGAATAATCTACCTAAAACATTCTGGTACTCATTATTTAAGAAATGAAGAAAACTCACAACATTTGAAAAGAGTCATTCTCTGGTAGCTAACATTAAGATTTAGTTGCTTCTAGATTAAATTTTATATAGCTGACTTTTTCCCCTGAAGCTTTGGTAGAAATTAATAGGCCAAAAATTCTTGATATATGTAAATAATTTTACTAATTCAATGAAAATTAACTTTAGTGTTATTTTTGCTTATAAACAGATCAATACATTTCTGAGGTATTTTACCATTCACATTTGGTCTTTTGCTGTAGAAGTATTGATAATGCATTGGCCTGTATGAATAAGTCATTTTAAAGATCTGGAAAACCTATTTCAAGTATTAGCGTCAGTTGAAAGTAACAAAAATTAATCAAAATATTGGCAATCATGAATATATAAAAATTCATACTTGCCTGGCTCTAAGTTTAAATAGCTGAAATCACTTATTCAAATATTAACTCTTCCTTTTCACCTGGTGAGCTAAGTCACAGTTATGAGTGAAAAAAAGATACATATATTGGTTATGGTAAAATTAATATTTTTATGCTATTGAGATATTAGTACACTGATGACTTGAGAAGAAATTGATAAGCTACAACTATGAAGTAATATACTATTTTTAATTTTTGGAATATACCTTAGGTTGAAAATTTTTTAATTTATTATTCTTTGAAAGACTGAATAATATTTCATTGCATGTGTATACCATATTTTCTTTATCCATTCTTTTTTTTTGTTGTTTTTTTGGCCACTTCTATTGGTCTTTTCATTTATCTATTTTCATTCGTCTTTGTTCTTTGGCCTGTGTGGGCCTCCCATCACAGTGGCCTCTGTTGCTGTAGAGTGCAGCTCTGGGCGCATGCGCTCTAGAGCTCCGGCTCGGTAATTAGACGCATCTGTCCAGCTGCTCCACGGCATGTGGAATCTTCCCAGGCCAGGGATTGAACCGGCTTCAAGGCAGTGTCCTTACCCACTGGACCACCAAGGAAGCTCTATCCATTCATTTTTAAATGAACATTTAGGTTGTTTCCACATGTAATGGATATGAAAGTGCTAATTAACTCTTTGAGATAAGATCCTGATTTCAGTTCTTCTAGATGAATACCCAAGAGTGGAACTGCTAGATCTTATATAGCTGACTTTTTCCCCTGAAGCTTTGGTAGAAATTAATAGGCCAAAAATTCTTGATATATGTAAATAATTTTACTAATTCAATGAAAATTAACTTTAGTGTTATTTTTGCTTATAAACAGATCAATACATTTCTGAGGTATTTTACCATTCACATTTGGTCTTTTGCTGTAGAAGTATTGATAATGCATTGGCCTGTATGAATAAGTCATTTTAAAGATCTGGAAAACCTATTTCAAGTATTAGCGTCAGTTGAAAGTAACAAAAATTAATCAAAATATTGGCAATCATGAATATATAAAAATTCATACTTGCCTGGCTCTAAGTTTAAATAGCTGAAATCACTTATTCAAATATTAACTCTTCCTTTTCACCTGGTGAGCTAAGTCACAGTTATGAGTGAAAAAAAGATACATATATTGGTTATGGTAAAATTAATATTTTTATGCTATTGAGATATTAGTACACTGATGACTTGAGAAGAAATTGATAAGCTACAACTATGAAGTAATATACTATTTTTAATTTTTGGAATATACCTTAGGTTGAAAATTTTTTAATTTATTATTCTTTGAAAGACTGAATAATATTTCATTGCATGTGTATACCATATTTTCTTTATCCATTCTTTTTTTTTGTTGTTTTTTTGGCCACTTCTATTGGTCTTTTCATTTATCTATTTTCATTCGTCTTTGTTCTTTGGCCTGTGTGGGCCTCCCATCACAGTGGCCTCTGTTGCTGTAGAGTGCAGCTCTGGGCGCATGCGCTCTAGAGCTCCGGCTCGGTAATTAGACGCATCTGTCCAGCTGCTCCACGGCATGTGGAATCTTCCCAGGCCAGGGATTGAACCGGCTTCAAGGCAGTGTCCTTACCCACTGGACCACCAAGGAAGCTCTATCCATTCATTTTTAAATGAACATTTAGGTTGTTTCCACATGTAATGGATATGAAAGTGCTAATTAACTCTTTGAGATAAGATCCTGATTTCAGTTCTTCTAGATGAATACCCAAGAGTGGAACTGCTAGATCTTATGTAGGTTCTGTTTTTAACCTTTTGAAGAACTGCCTACAGCTTTCCACAGCAGCTGTACCTTTTTCCATTCCCACCAACAGTGTGTAAGGATGTCTATTTCTCCACATCTTCAGCATCATTTTTTTGATAATAACCATTCTAACAATGTGAGGTAATACCTCATTGTGGCTTTGTTCTTCATTTCCCAGATGATTACTGATGTTGAGCATATATTAATATACTTGTTGGCCATTTGCATATCTTCTTTGGAGAGGTCTTTAACCTTCTTAAATAAAGCTGATTTTTTTTTGCTATGGAATTACAGAAATTTCTTAGGTATTTTGGAAATTAACTCCTTATAAGATATATGTTTTGTAAATATTTACTCCCATTGCATAGGTTGATTGTTCATTCTGTTGATTGTTGTTCCATAAAGACACACACACAAACCTGTTAAACTGAAAACAACTTTAGTAAAGCTGTAAATATAAAATGAACCTTAAAAATCAGTTGCATTTCTATATACTAAAATGAACTATCTTAAAAGGAAATTGGGAAAAGAGAAAATGTTTAGAGATAAGTTTAACTGAGGAGATCAAAGAAACACACTAAGAATTACAAAACATTGATGAATGAAATTAAGGTATGGGATCACAAACAAATGGAGAAATAGTCTGTGTTAATGAATTAGAAGACTTAACATTGTTAAAACAGCCATAGTACATAAAGCAACCTACAAATTCAATGCAATCCCAATCAAAATCTCAACGGCATTTTTTATAGAAATAGAATAAAATATTCTAAAATTTACATGGAAACTTAAGGATCTAAAAGAGCCTAAGCAATGCTGAAAAGATTAGCAAAGCTGGAGGCATCACATTTCCTGATATCAAAATATATTACAAAGCTACAGTACAGTCTTGGCATAAAAATCAATGCATTAACCAAAAGAATAGAAATGAACCTGGATAGTAGTGTACTGATATGTGTTTGCTCACTATGTCAGTGTGAAATGGATATGAAAGTGCTAATTAACTCTTTGAGATAAGATCCTGATTTCAGTTCTTCTAGATGAATACCCAAGAGTGGAACTGCTAGATCTTATGTAGGTTCTGTTTTTAACCTTTTGAAGAACTGCCTACAGCTTTCCACAGCAGCTGTACCTTTTTCCATTCCCACCAACAGTGTGTAAGGATGTCTATTTCTCCACATCTTCAGCATCATTTTTTTGATAATAACCATTCTAACAATGTGAGGTAATACCTCATTGTGGCTTTGTTCTTCATTTCCCAGATGATTACTGATGTTGAGCATATATTAATATACTTGTTGGCCATTTGCATATCTTCTTTGGAGAGGTCTTTAACCTTCTTAAATAAAGCTGATTTTTTTTTGCTATGGAATTACAGAAATTTCTTAGGTATTTTGGAAATTAACTCCTTATAAGATATATGTTTTGTAAATATTTACTCCCATTGCATAGGTTGATTGTTCATTCTGTTGATTGTTGTTCCATAAAGACACACACACAAACCTGTTAAACTGAAAACAACTTTAGTAAAGCTGTAAATATAAAATGAACCTTAAAAATCAGTTGCATTTCTATATACTAAAATGAACTATCTTAAAAGGAAATTGGGAAAAGAGAAAATGTTTAGAGATAAGTTTAACTGAGGAGATCAAAGAAACACACTAAGAATTACAAAACATTGATGAATGAAATTAAGGTATGGGATCACAAACAAATGGAGAAATAGTCTGTGTTAATGAATTAGAAGACTTAACATTGTTAAAACAGCCATAGTACATAAAGCAACCTACAAATTCAATGCAATCCCAATCAAAATCTCAACGGCATTTTTTATAGAAATAGAATAAAATATTCTAAAATTTACATGGAAACTTAAGGATCTAAAAGAGCCTAAGCAATGCTGAAAAGATTAGCAAAGCTGGAGGCATCACATTTCCTGATATCAAAATATATTACAAAGCTACAGTACAGTCTTGGCATAAAAATCAATGCATTAACCAAAAGAATAGAAATGAACCTGGATAGTAGTGTACTGATATGTGTTTGCTCACTATGTCAGTGTGAAATAGATACCTAATGGGAAGCTGCTGTATAACACCCGAAATTTAGCTCACTGGTCTGTGATGACCTAGAGGAGTAGGATGGGGTGGGAGATGGCAAGAGGCTCAAGAGGGAAGCCACATATGTATACATATAGCTGATTCACATTGTTGTACAGCAGAAACCAACACAACTTTGTAAAGTAATTATTGTTGTTTATTCGCTAAATCGTGTCTGACTCTTTTGCAGTTTCATGGACTGTAGCCCTCCAGGCTCCTCTGTCCGTGGAATTCCCTAGGCAAGAATATTGGAGTGGATTGACATTTCTTTCTCCAGGGCATCTTCTCAACCCAGGGATTGAATCAACATCTCATGCATCGGTGGGCTATTTCTTTACCACTGAAGCACCAAGGAAACCCTAATTATAAACCAATTAAAAGTAAACACATAAATAAACATAATAGAGAACCAAAAAGAAAGAAAACAATGAAGTCATATGTTTATAGTCAACTGATATTCCACAAGTGTGATACGAATATATATTGGAGATGGGATATTCTCCTCAGTGTTAGGAAAACTGGATATCTGTATATATAAGAATGAAATTTGACCCTTATCTCATGCCATGCAAAAAAAAAAAAAGAAATCAATTCAAAATAGGCCTAAGGACTTAAATATAAGATCAGAAACTGTAAAATTCTTAGGAGAAAACAGACCAAAAACTGTATGACATTGATTTTAACAATGATTTCATTGATATTCCACAAAAAGCAGTCAACAAAAATAAACATAGACAAATGAAACTACATCAAACTATATACATATATTTTGGATATATATATGTGTATATGTGTGTGTGTGTGTATATATATATAGTCTCACATACATAATTTATATATTCTTCAAAATGCAATTATACCTATAGTTATAGAGCATTAAAGCTATATTCATGCTTCAGTTTGGCAGGAATGTAAAATGATATAAAATCAAATTATGTTCTCAAATATTTTAAGAGTACATGACCTATATTATAAGGATTAGGAAATCAGGTCTTTTAACTTACTCTATAATCAAATAAAGTAGCTGTCTTTTTTCTTTTTATTAACTTGAAGTAATTAACTTCAAGTGTAAGATGTATGGTATGGGATATTAATGATGAGTAGGGCCTATTTGTAATCACTAGATCACTTTTCCTATTAACATAATTCAAGCATTTTCCCACATTCTGTATTCAGCATATCTAAAGCATTTAGCTAATGTGAAAATATAAATTATATAATTATAAATTTGGAAATATGCATTTCAAGCAGAATTACACCAAATTAAAACAGTTATGAAACATTTTTTAACAATAAGGTATATATTTTCATTTATTAGAGAAATTTAATTAATTTCATTTATTAGAGAATATTATTGAGAAATCCTGGAAAATGTAATTTTATGGAGTAGTGTTTCTACTGATATTACACAAATATAATACGAATGCATACTGGAAATGGGATAGTCTCCAATCTTTATAGTCATGACTATCTTGTAAGAATAATTAATGGCATAAGCTCCTTCAAAAGTAGGTTGGTCTAGAGGCTCTAATATCACTTAGTTTGGGGTTGAAATTTGACTTTAATATGTCAGATTGACCCTTTTTCCTACAAGTATTGAGGCATCTGGTTTATTCAGGAAAGCTTTAAGCATCTAATGGACCAGTTTTAGAAACAGGAAAGGCATATGGAGAACCTTTTCCCTCTCCATGATTCATGCTTTTATCTTCAAGTTCAGGGTTGTTTATTTTATGTGTTGAAGTAGTCACAGAGGCAACATTGAATCTCGGGTGTGTTCACTTGCTGCTAACACATATTCTTTCACTCATTCTTTCACCCTTAAATACTTATTTAAGGAGAGTCATTTCCTGTTCTAGGGACTTTGAATCCAGAAACATTATAAGGTTCATGCCTTCCTGTGAACTTTAATGTGGACGATAAATAATAAGTATATGATAATAACTCCTCTGAAAAAAATGAAGGTGGATAAGGAAATAGCATAGATTACAGAGTACTATATGACATTTGATCAGAAAAAAATTGACTTTGTGAGAGACAAGAATTCCAGAAGGAAAAAGAGTAAGTGCAAGGATCCTGAGATGGGAACACACTTGATTTGTTGAGTACTTTATTATTCAACCCCAAGTCTTAGTACCTACTGTCTCTTTTGCCTAGAATCCCCTTCACCTCACTTTATTCATCCTTAAAACTCAGCATCATCTCCATTGCATTTTTATCAAGCCCTCAAACTGGTACAAATGCTCTTCTTTCTCTGCTCTCATAGCTCTAGATTATTCTTTTTCAAATACTGGAATTTTCTGTTCTTGTGTGTATCCTCCCCAGTTTATTATTAACTCTTCCAAAGAAGGAAGTAAATAAAATTACTTTTTCTAAATAATTTTGATTGTTCCAGGGTCTAGCACTGTGTTCAGATATCACAACCTTCAATGAAGGAAGATAATATTTGGTCATAAAATTGTTTTATACAACCTCCTTTCCTTTCCTCAAGGAAAACCTTGATTTAAGTTTTATCTTCAGTTAAAAATGAATAAGTAGGCCTACTTTTTGAATATGTTGTTATTATAAAAGTTTCTTTATCTTAAAAGTCAGCATTTTTCTGGGAACCTTATTTGTAAAATTTCTAAAAGGAGCTTAGACAAAATTAAGTAAATCTTTGTGAATAAAGCAATATGGTAAAGACTGTTTTGTGTCAGGAGACAAAAATTACAGTAAATGGATTAAATATAAAATATTTAAAGGAGAATCAAAAGAAGAGAGATATTCCAGATTGAATTCTTGCTTTGTCAGATTTTAATAATTAGAACACATCAAACTCAAAAAAAAAAAAAAGTCCACATCTGGTATCTATATTATTTAATAGAATAATAAGAAATCATGTAAGAACATGAAGACAATTAAAAGATAAATTACTGGCATATAGTTATAATTTATCTTTTTGAATGCATAGGCACAAACTAAATTACATATATGTGTTATAATTTATGATCTCTCAAGAAGATATTTTATTTGCAATTTTTAAGTTTAGAACATTATTGTATTATCCTAAATGTCCTATTTCCTCTGGATATAGAACACATCTGGTTGAATCATTTTGACAAAGTACTGCCTGGTAGGCTCAGAATCAAACTCAAATCATATGGTCATGGAACAAATGGCTACTGTATTTCTTGGATTTGATGCGAGTCTATTCTCCCATGTAGTTTGATCAGAAAAAATTGACTTTGTGAAGTGGGGCAAGGATCCTGAGATGGGAACACACTTGATTTGTTGAGTACTTTATTATTCAACCCCAAGTCTTAGTACCTACTGTCTCTTTTGCCTAGAATCCCCTTCACCTCACTTTATTCATCCTTAAAACTCAGCATCATCTCCATTGCATTTTTATCAAGCCCTCAAACTGGTACAAATGCTCTTCTTTCTCTGCTCTCATAGCTCTAGATTATTCTTTTTCAAATACTGGAATTTTCTGTTCTTGTGTGTATCCTCCCCAGTTTATTATTAACTCTTCCAAAGAAGGAAGTAAATAAAATTACTTTTTCTAAATAATTTTGATTGTTCCAGGGTCTAGCACTGTGTTCAGATATCACAACCTTCAATGAAGGAAGATAATATTTGGTCATAAAATTGTTTTATACAACCTCCTTTCCTTTCCTCAAGGAAAACCTTGATTTAAGTTTTATCTTCAGTTAAAAATGAATAAGTAGGCCTACTTTTTGAATATGTTGTTATTATAAAAGTTTCTTTATCTTAAAAGTCAGCATTTTTCTGGGAACCTTATTTGTAAAATTTCTAAAAGGAGCTTAGACAAAATTAAGTAAATCTTTGTGAATAAAGCAATATGGTAAAGACTGTTTTGTGTCAGGAGACAAAAATTACAGTAAATGGATTAAATATAAAATATTTAAAGGAGAATCAAAAGAAGAGAGATATTCCAGATTGAATTCTTGCTTTGTCAGATTTTAATAATTAGAACACATCAAACTCAAAAAAAAAAAAAAGTCCACATCTGGTATCTATATTATTTAATAGAATAATAAGAAATCATGTAAGAACATGAAGACAATTAAAAGATAAATTACTGGCATATAGTTATAATTTATCTTTTTGAATGCATAGGCACAAACTAAATTACATATATGTGTTATAATTTATGATCTCTCAAGAAGATATTTTATTTGCAATTTTTAAGTTTAGAACATTATTGTATTATCCTAAATGTCCTATTTCCTCTGGATATAGAACACATCTGGTTGAATCATTTTGACAAAGTACTGCCTGGTAGGCTCAGAATCAAACTCAAATCATATGGTCATGGAACAAATGGCTACTGTATTTCTTGGATTTGATGCGAGTCTATTCTCCCATGTAGTTGCTCTTTTCTCATTTGGCAGTGTACTGTCAGCTCTCAATTAACTACACATTGATGCTTTGTATATACGGAATTCCGCTGCCTCTCAGCTTTTACTTCCTTCCAGAATAGCATCCACCTTACCTTATCATCCCATTCTCCCAGATGCACTTTTTTTCTCCATCTGGTTCTCTTAACTTTAACAGAAATTAAGTGAACGTTTACTCACTTCGATGTGCACTAAGGATTCCCACTAATTGGAAAAAAAAAAAACCAACACAATCTGATCCCCTAATAAGTTAAAGTTAGTGATGGAGATACTAACATAGAGACAAGCACATGGAGAATCTCATTACAACGGGATATGTCATGAGAAGTCTGTATAGAGTTCTGGGTAGACTAAAGAAAAGATGCTCAGTTCTCCTTGGCGAGGTTTCCTGGAGAAATTGCCACCTGTGCTGAATCTGGAACAACTATAGCACTTAGGTATAGAGGTCATTTAAGGGTAAACAGAAGGCATATGCCAAGACACAGCAGAATGAGAAGGAAAGTGAATAACCAAAGGATTGTACAACCAGATGAATAAGGAAATGGCAACCCACTCCAGTAGTCTTGCCTAGAAAATCCCATGGACAGACGAGCCTGGCAGGCTACAGTCCAGTGGGATCACAAAAAGTTGGGCCATGACTGAGTGATTAACACTTTCACACTTTCACTATATGACCAGAAACAGAAATAGAAATCCAGAAGGTGAGGGATAGCTTTAGAAGGAACCTTCTATGTAACAATGCTTTAATTTGTTAATCCTAAATCTGTATAAATAGACACTCAAGAAGCATTTGTTTGTTTGAAAAAATGGAGATTAAATTGACCTTTTAGCAAACTCAAATGTGTCTATTGTTAACTGGCATTAATGACTATACCAAAATAGTAGTAGACTCCTGATATTTTTGATTTCTGAAATCTGAAGTTTCCACATTTATAAACAGAAACACTGCTTCCTGTGTTGGGTTATTTCAGTTAAGAAATCTTCTCTCCAAAAGTTAATCATTTATTTTTTTACTTACTCTTCTTCTCTACTGAAGATCAGTTTCCTTCCATAAAGAAATAGCTGTTTGTGCTTTTTTAGCCATTCTAAATAAGATGCTTTGTGTGGAGAGATAGTTTGAGAACAACAGACAACACTGATGGCCAGTGATTAATTAGGCTCATACTAGCTAAGTGATTTTATTCAAATTACCAGAACTGAAAAGAAAATGATTCAAAATTTCAGGTTTGGAAAATGATCAGGGTTGTTAAATGTCATAAACTTTTGGGGAAGTTTGTGAAAAGTCAAACTTCAAATGGTAAGTCCAGAAATGATGAGACTCTAATATCAGTGACAATGTTCATATACCCAGTCTTCCTAGATATTGTTTCTCCGGTCCATACCTATCAGAATTATTCAATCTCTCAGTCTTAAAGACTGCTGAACCAGAAAGAAAAGTTCTCAATTAGGCACCCTCTCTTTTGAGCTACCCTTGTTTGTACTTCCATTAGACTAAATATCCTAAATTAACTTAATTGCAATACCTAAAGGCAAGTTTGCAGTATGTGAAAGTGCTTTGGAAAAAAAAAAAAAATGAAGTGCTCTAATATTACCAATGCTGCTGAAAGATGAGTGACACATCAAAGAAATCCGAGCTGGCTTTTCATGATAATTTAAGGGACTCAACGTCCTTCTAGCTCAAATCAGTCCTGTAATACATCTGGTCTAGGATTCAACAAAGCACTAGGAAAAAAGTGTGACATTTACTAGCCAACAAAAATTAAAATGATAAGCTTTTTTCTCAGTTGAGTTAATTTAATTAAAAAAAACCTTCTATGTAACAATGCTTTAATTTGTTAATCCTAAATCTGTATAAATAGACACTCAAGAAGCATTTGTTTGTTTGAAAAAATGGAGATTAAATTGACCTTTTAGCAAACTCAAATGTGTCTATTGTTAACTGGCATTAATGACTATACCAAAATAGTAGTAGACTCCTGATATTTTTGATTTCTGAAATCTGAAGTTTCCACATTTATAAACAGAAACACTGCTTCCTGTGTTGGGTTATTTCAGTTAAGAAATCTTCTCTCCAAAAGTTAATCATTTATTTTTTTACTTACTCTTCTTCTCTACTGAAGATCAGTTTCCTTCCATAAAGAAATAGCTGTTTGTGCTTTTTTAGCCATTCTAAATAAGATGCTTTGTGTGGAGAGATAGTTTGAGAACAACAGACAACACTGATGGCCAGTGATTAATTAGGCTCATACTAGCTAAGTGATTTTATTCAAATTACCAGAACTGAAAAGAAAATGATTCAAAATTTCAGGTTTGGAAAATGATCAGGGTTGTTAAATGTCATAAACTTTTGGGGAAGTTTGTGAAAAGTCAAACTTCAAATGGTAAGTCCAGAAATGATGAGACTCTAATATCAGTGACAATGTTCATATACCCAGTCTTCCTAGATATTGTTTCTCCGGTCCATACCTATCAGAATTATTCAATCTCTCAGTCTTAAAGACTGCTGAACCAGAAAGAAAAGTTCTCAATTAGGCACCCTCTCTTTTGAGCTACCCTTGTTTGTACTTCCATTAGACTAAATATCCTAAATTAACTTAATTGCAATACCTAAAGGCAAGTTTGCAGTATGTGAAAGTGCTTTGGAAAAAAAAAAAAAATGAAGTGCTCTAATATTACCAATGCTGCTGAAAGATGAGTGACACATCAAAGAAATCCGAGCTGGCTTTTCATGATAATTTAAGGGACTCAACGTCCTTCTAGCTCAAATCAGTCCTGTAATACATCTGGTCTAGGATTCAACAAAGCACTAGGAAAAAAGTGTGACATTTACTAGCCAACACAAATAATTAAACAATGATATAGTTTATTTTTTTTCTCATGATGAACTTTCTTCAAGGTCCTATAGGACTATAAGGATTTAGAATTATTGCAAACACGTTAACCTACTAAACTAATAACACTAGCATCATCACCAGATTGAAAAAACTAGAAAACAAAGAACTGTAAAATATGATGAACTAAAAGGCTTACTGATGTTATGTTTTGCTTATTTATATGGTTTTTTCTAATTACAAGATGATATACAAATTTAATAATAAGAAAAGTCATCTTTATTGCAGCTCTCTCCTGACTTGTTTCTGATAGATAACCAAAATTAAAGTTACATTTGATTGTGGATGCCTATTCACTGAAATGCTATATGGTTCTGGATTCGATGACATCCTCAGTATTAGAGTACCTGGGTTCTAAGCTGCTTCATTACTGCCTGCAAAACTGATTTTCCTTTGACCAGCAGGGTAGCATTCAAGTTTTTTGCTTCTCCCTGGTCAAAAGTATTTGAGTCCAAATACTTAAACATGGGATTTTTCTATTTATATCGTTTGGGGGAGTCAGTTCAGCCTCTGTTATCTAGAAGTATTTATCTCTAACAACTTTAGAAGGGGTGATTTCATTTTACATTGCAACACACGATACATTATTAAAAATAATAATTTCCTGTAAACTCTACAAATATTTAGGCAAGTCTTCTAGGGTTACAGTTGCCACCAAAGGACAGGCAGGTATGGTAAATGGGTGAGATGGGTCTGCTCGGGGCTATTGCTAAACTGGTAAACGGAAGTTCTATGTGGGAACAGCTGCTGTTCAGTTCTAGCCAATTTTTGTCACTTGAGAATATGGGTCCAGTGTTGTCAGCCCCTCCAAATTTTCAAGAGAAGGTATAAACCTAGAGATTCATGTAAAAAACAAATACCCTGGCATTTAAATACTCTCTTAATTTTTTTAAAATTATCATGCAGGACAAACAACATTGTTTATGGGCCAATTCAATCCATGGGCAGCCAATTTGAAATCTCTGCTATCCATATAGAAGCACAGTTTTTATTTTATCCATAGACAGATTTATAATTCACATGTTTGAACATCAATCCAAATACATCTGTGGGTGATCTCCATAATCTAGAGCCACACATTTCCATTCATGTCACCTATTTGCCAATGCTACTCAGTTTTTATGATAAAAGATAATGTGTCCAATTTACCTTGGTGGTGGAGACATGTTTCACTTTTCTTTTAAATCCCAACCTCATCAAATAAAAGTCTGCTTGAGTAAAAAATACTTTATGAAAGCTCATGATGGGATTCTAGGACAAGTTTTGTACAGTTAAAAACAAGCCCACTCTGCAACATGAAGAGAAACATTTTCTATGGAACTGAATATGTCACTATCTTAACCCAGTGGTTTTTTAAATTTATTTTTAACTGGATAATAATTACAATATTGTGTTGGTTTCTGCCATACATTAGCGTGAATCAGTCACAGGCACACACATACCCACTCTCTCTTAAAACTCTCTTCCCATCCCACCCCTCTAGGTTGTCACAGAGAACGGGCTTTGAGTTACCGGCATCATACAGCAAATTCCCACTGGCTATCTATTTTACATATGGTAATTACATGTTTCAATACTTCTCTCAAGTTGTCTCACCCTCTCCTTCCCCAACTGTGACCAAAAGTCTGTTCTTTGTGTCAGCATGTTCTTTGTGTCTGCGTATCCTTTGCTGTCCTGCAAACAGGATCATTAGCACCAACTTTCAAGATTACATATATATGCATTAATATACAATTTTATCTTTCTCTGACTTACATCTTTTTGTTAAATAGACTCTAGGATAATACGGGAGATTCATTGCCACCAAAGGACAGGCAGGTATGGTAAATGGGTGAGATGGGTCTGCTCGGGGCTATTGCTAAACTGGTAAACGGAAGTTCTATGTGGGAACAGCTGCTGTTCAGTTCTAGCCAATTTTTGTCACTTGAGAATATGGGTCCAGTGTTGTCAGCCCCTCCAAATTTTCAAGAGAAGGTATAAACCTAGAGATTCATGTAAAAAACAAATACCCTGGCATTTAAATACTCTCTTAATTTTTTTAAAATTATCATGCAGGACAAACAACATTGTTTATGGGCCAATTCAATCCATGGGCAGCCAATTTGAAATCTCTGCTATCCATATAGAAGCACAGTTTTTATTTTATCCATAGACAGATTTATAATTCACATGTTTGAACATCAATCCAAATACATCTGTGGGTGATCTCCATAATCTAGAGCCACACATTTCCATTCATGTCACCTATTTGCCAATGCTACTCAGTTTTTATGATAAAAGATAATGTGTCCAATTTACCTTGGTGGTGGAGACATGTTTCACTTTTCTTTTAAATCCCAACCTCATCAAATAAAAGTCTGCTTGAGTAAAAAATACTTTATGAAAGCTCATGATGGGATTCTAGGACAAGTTTTGTACAGTTAAAAACAAGCCCACTCTGCAACATGAAGAGAAACATTTTCTATGGAACTGAATATGTCACTATCTTAACCCAGTGGTTTTTTAAATTTATTTTTAACTGGATAATAATTACAATATTGTGTTGGTTTCTGCCATACATTAGCGTGAATCAGTCACAGGCACACACATACCCACTCTCTCTTAAAACTCTCTTCCCATCCCACCCCTCTAGGTTGTCACAGAGAACGGGCTTTGAGTTACCGGCATCATACAGCAAATTCCCACTGGCTATCTATTTTACATATGGTAATTACATGTTTCAATACTTCTCTCAAGTTGTCTCACCCTCTCCTTCCCCAACTGTGACCAAAAGTCTGTTCTTTGTGTCAGCATGTTCTTTGTGTCTGCGTATCCTTTGCTGTCCTGCAAACAGGATCATTAGCACCAACTTTCAAGATTACATATATATGCATTAATATACAATTTTATCTTTCTCTGACTTACATCTTTTTGTTAAATAGACTCTAGGTTCATCCCCTCACTAGAACTAACTCAAATATGTCCTTTTTATAGCTGAATAATATTCCATTGTATACATGTACCACAACTTCTTTATCCATTTATCTTTTAATAGATATCTAGATTTCTTTCATGTCCTAGCTCTTTTAAATTGTGCTTTAATGAATATTGGCGTCTTTCTAAGTTATGGTTTCCTAAGAGTGTATGCCTGGTAGTATAACTCAGTGTTTTTCAGGAGTTGTTTCATGAAAACTAAAGGAATTCAATTTCCTTTGAATCATGGAGATAACTATACGTTATCATTTTAAATGCAAGCTTCATTTAAAAAAGGAAAGGTTTGTTAATATTTGTTCATCAGATTATAGAATTAAAGGGATACATGTATCAAGAATTAAAAATTTATCTGTAAGTAAGAGAGTTTTATCTTCAGGTCAATGGATTCAGAAGATCCATGAGCTACATGATATGAATATGGATTTGCAAATGGTATTTTAAAAATTACTTTTATCACATTCTTAGAGGAATTTAGCAACACATGATGTTTAGAATAAAAAATTATGTGTGTTTAAAAGAATGGACTCTGAAATCAGATCTACCCAAGTGGTTCATCTAGGACTAGTTGCAAATTTTCAAGCCTCAGTTTGCTCATCAGTAAACTGGGAATAAAATAGAATTCTAACCCTAAGTAAGGTTCACTATCTTAACCCAGTGGTTTTTTAAATTTATTTTTAACTGGATAATAATTACAATATTGTGTTGGTTTCTGCCATACATTAGCGTGAATCAGTCACAGGCACACACATACCCACTCTCTCTTAAAACTCTCTTCCCATCCCACCCCTCTAGGTTGTCACAGAGAACGGGCTTTGAGTTACCGGCATCATACAGCAAATTCCCACTGGCTATCTATTTTACATATGGTAATTACATGTTTCAATACTTCTCTCAAGTTGTCTCACCCTCTCCTTCCCCAACTGTGACCAAAAGTCTGTTCTTTGTGTCAGCATGTTCTTTGTGTCTGCGTATCCTTTGCTGTCCTGCAAACAGGATCATTAGCACCAACTTTCAAGATTACATATATATGCATTAATATACAATTTTATCTTTCTCTGACTTACATCTTTTTGTTAAATAGACTCTAGGTTCATCCCCTCACTAGAACTAACTCAAATATGTCCTTTTTATAGCTGAATAATATTCCATTGTATACATGTACCACAACTTCTTTATCCATTTATCTTTTAATAGATATCTAGATTTCTTTCATGTCCTAGCTCTTTTAAATTGTGCTTTAATGAATATTGGCGTCTTTCTAAGTTATGGTTTCCTAAGAGTGTATGCCTGGTAGTATAACTCAGTGTTTTTCAGGAGTTGTTTCATGAAAACTAAAGGAATTCAATTTCCTTTGAATCATGGAGATAACTATACGTTATCATTTTAAATGCAAGCTTCATTTAAAAAAGGAAAGGTTTGTTAATATTTGTTCATCAGATTATAGAATTAAAGGGATACATGTATCAAGAATTAAAAATTTATCTGTAAGTAAGAGAGTTTTATCTTCAGGTCAATGGATTCAGAAGATCCATGAGCTACATGATATGAATATGGATTTGCAAATGGTATTTTAAAAATTACTTTTATCACATTCTTAGAGGAATTTAGCAACACATGATGTTTAGAATAAAAAATTATGTGTGTTTAAAAGAATGGACTCTGAAATCAGATCTACCCAAGTGGTTCATCTAGGACTAGTTGCAAATTTTCAAGCCTCAGTTTGCTCATCAGTAAACTGGGAATAAAATAGCATCTACCTTACTGTGTTGCAATGAAGTCCAAATGCGATAAGCAACATAAAAGGCCCAGTACAATGTCTTCCATATAGGAAGAACTCCATAAATGTCATTTCTGTTGTTCTTCTTGTTATTATTATTTACCAAACTGAAACTCATATAGGAAAGATTATAAGAAATTAGCATGCCATGTTTGTAAAGAAAGTGATGCTGAAACACAAAAGGCAGACTGACTAGTTCTTCTGGATCAGTCAGTGTAGACTTCCAGAAGAGGTGCCTTTTGATCTGAGTCTTGAAGCTAAATAGGAATTTACCAAGAGAAAAAGCCAGCAAAGACCTTTCCGAAGAGGGGGCAGGTATTCCTATATTTGGGTAAACATAGAGTATTCATGGGATTTTGAGTGTGTGGTGAATGTTGAGCAGGTCAGTACAACTAGACAATAGAAGCCACGAGGGGACAGACAGCAAAGGAGGTTAGAGAAGCTGACTGGAGTTAAAATATCAACGTGAGTGTAGTTTTTAAGCAAGAGGAAGTCCATGAAGAGTTCAATAGGACAATATGGTCAGAATTTTCAAGGAAGATCATTCTAATGGACTGGAATAAATTGAAGTGAGAACGTAACTAATATTTGTATGCATTTAACATGTGCCAGGAATTGTATTATCTAAGAATGCTCTCAACAAATTTGAAATGTTCATATTATTATTTTATGTCATTCAGGAGTAAATGAAGCTTGGAAGAAGTAGTTTGCTCTCGAAGATCACATAAGTAGTTATGGGTGCAGGTGTGCTTTTAATCATTTTTAAAGATTCCAAAGCCCTTTATGTTTCCACTAGTCTACATGGAAGGGAAATGGGATATGAAATTATTGCCATTCATCCAAATGAGGGGTGACGTAGCACTGAAATAAGAAAGTGGCAATGAGGAAAAAATATTCAGAAACCATTTCTGAGGAAAATAAGCAGAATTTTAAAAAATGAATCAGTGCAAAAAGAGAAATAGAAAGCACTAGTCGATCATGCTTAAAGGTTATGAGATTGGTAAAGAATTAACACAGGTGGCAACATTCAAGACCAAGAATGTAGTAGATGAACAATGATTTTTTTTCCTGGAAGTTAAAGTATCATTGGTTCAGAGAAAATTTAATCTGTGATGCATTGAACTGTAAGTATCCAGAGAACATCCAGAGAGAGAAGTCTAGTAAGGAGCTGGAAATACAGCTGTAGTTAAGTGTGAGGGTGAGCAGTATACACTATAGTTGAGGTTTTACGGATTAGTGAGATTATTGGGGCAGAATATGTAGAGAAGTGAAGAACTGATATAATTCAGCTAGAAAGATATGTTTTTGTACTTTCTTCACTATTGAAGGTCATGGTCTTTAGGATAGTGCCTTTATTGTTTGCACTTTTGAATACCTCAGAGAATTCACACTAAAGTACACATAATAAATTCCTCTCAAATGTTCTTTGGATAAATGAGAAGGCCAGCAAACAAAGAGAATCTAAGGAAAGGGAAGAGGAAAGGGACCCAGAAAGGAAACCAGAAAGGTTGGTTAGTGTTGGGATAAGACGAGAAGGAAAGAATGGAAACTAAAGGAACATAGTATTTCAAGATATAGAGACTTGTCCCACAGATTGAAATGCTTCAGAAACACAGTTAAGAAAAGGACTTAAAAAAAAAAAATACTAGGCAAAAATGAAGAGTTCAATAGGACAATATGGTCAGAATTTTCAAGGAAGATCATTCTAATGGACTGGAATAAATTGAAGTGAGAACGTAACTAATATTTGTATGCATTTAACATGTGCCAGGAATTGTATTATCTAAGAATGCTCTCAACAAATTTGAAATGTTCATATTATTATTTTATGTCATTCAGGAGTAAATGAAGCTTGGAAGAAGTAGTTTGCTCTCGAAGATCACATAAGTAGTTATGGGTGCAGGTGTGCTTTTAATCATTTTTAAAGATTCCAAAGCCCTTTATGTTTCCACTAGTCTACATGGAAGGGAAATGGGATATGAAATTATTGCCATTCATCCAAATGAGGGGTGACGTAGCACTGAAATAAGAAAGTGGCAATGAGGAAAAAATATTCAGAAACCATTTCTGAGGAAAATAAGCAGAATTTTAAAAAATGAATCAGTGCAAAAAGAGAAATAGAAAGCACTAGTCGATCATGCTTAAAGGTTATGAGATTGGTAAAGAATTAACACAGGTGGCAACATTCAAGACCAAGAATGTAGTAGATGAACAATGATTTTTTTTCCTGGAAGTTAAAGTATCATTGGTTCAGAGAAAATTTAATCTGTGATGCATTGAACTGTAAGTATCCAGAGAACATCCAGAGAGAGAAGTCTAGTAAGGAGCTGGAAATACAGCTGTAGTTAAGTGTGAGGGGTGAGCAGTATACACTATAGTTGAGGTTTTACGGATTAGTGAGATTATTGGGGCAGAATATGTAGAGAAGTGAAGAACTGATATAATTCAGCTAGAAAGATATGTTTTTGTACTTTCTTCACTATTGAAGGTCATGGTCTTTAGGATAGTGCCTTTATTGTTTGCACTTTTGAATACCTCAGAGAATTCACACTAAAGTACACATAATAAATTCCTCTCAAATGTTCTTTGGATAAATGAGAAGGCCAGCAAACAAAGAGAATCTAAGGAAAGGGAAGAGGAAAGGGACCCAGAAAGGAAACCAGAAAGGTTGGTTAGTGTTGGGATAAGACGAGAAGGAAAGAATGGAAACTAAAGGAACATAGTATTTCAAGATATAGAGACTTGTCCCACAGATTGAAATGCTTCAGAAACACAGTTAAGAAAAGGACTTAAAATAAGATATTAAATATGATAATAAGAGAATACTGAGAGGCAATGAGAGAAATATGTGTTTCCTATTCTCATCTAATCACTGAAACTATAATATTTCATTGGGATTTTACAATACATTCTTTGATGTGTTGGGAGTCAATCTGTATAAAGCAGGTTTCTAAATCCACAATTTAGCAACATCTATACTGGTAGTATAGATCTACTGTGAGAGACTAACAGGCAATTAATTGTGCTGAATTTCATTACAGGTGTCCTAATTTAAAATGTGTCCTGCTGATAGGACAAGCTAAGCATATATTAAAGGAAAAAATGAAACAAATTGTATTCTTTAATAATTAATGCCTCCAACACAGACATATTATTTAAAAATGTATTGATTTGCATAAAGATTTCACAAAATTTGAGTCAATTAACATTTTCTTACAATGAAAAATAAACTGAGAATACAAAAATACAAATATCATAACTCCTTGAAAAAAAAATCGGATACCTTTGATATTTCTGTTTTTATATCTCATGCTTCCAGTACTTGAACCTTCCTGTAACAAGCACTTAGTCATTTAACAATTCAGCCTAATAAGAATCAGTATGTTGTTTCTGGAAAAGTAAAGACTCCTAAGTATGATATACCTTCTTGTAACTCAAATATTTTCATTATTCCTCCTAATTATGTGGACTTTTGGATAATAAATATTCAGATACATTCAATTATATATGATATAGTGCTATTATAAGATTTCACTGGAATGATTTTTGGGAGAAAGTCACTAAAATCTAATAATTATTGCATTTGAATAGTATTATTTTAGTGTAAAAAATTATAGATAAGTGTAGCTTTGAATACCTCAGAGAATTCACACTAAAGTACACATAATAAATTCCTCTCAAATGTTCTTTGGATAAATGAGAAGGCCAGCAAACAAAGAGAATCTAAGGAAAGGGAAGAGGAAAGGGACCCAGAAAGGAAACCAGAAAGGTTGGTTAGTGTTGGGATAAGACGAGAAGGAAAGAATGGAAACTAAAGGAACATAGTATTTCAAGATATAGAGACTTGTCCCACAGATTGAAATGCTTCAGAAACACAGTTAAGAAAAGGACTTAAAATAAGATATTAAATATGATAATAAGAGAATACTGAGAGGCAATGAGAGAAATATGTGTTTCCTATTCTCATCTAATCACTGAAACTATAATATTTCATTGGGATTTTACAATACATTCTTTGATGTGTTGGGAGTCAATCTGTATAAAGCAGGTTTCTAAATCCACAATTTAGCAACATCTATACTGGTAGTATAGATCTACTGTGAGAGACTAACAGGCAATTAATTGTGCTGAATTTCATTACAGGTGTCCTAATTTAAAATGTGTCCTGCTGATAGGACAAGCTAAGCATATATTAAAGGAAAAAATGAAACAAATTGTATTCTTTAATAATTAATGCCTCCAACACAGACATATTATTTAAAAATGTATTGATTTGCATAAAGATTTCACAAAATTTGAGTCAATTAACATTTTCTTACAATGAAAAATAAACTGAGAATACAAAAATACAAATATCATAACTCCTTGAAAAAAAAATCGGATACCTTTGATATTTCTGTTTTTATATCTCATGCTTCCAGTACTTGAACCTTCCTGTAACAAGCACTTAGTCATTTAACAATTCAGCCTAATAAGAATCAGTATGTTGTTTCTGGAAAAGTAAAGACTCCTAAGTATGATATACCTTCTTGTAACTCAAATATTTTCATTATTCCTCCTAATTATGTGGACTTTTGGATAATAAATATTCAGATACATTCAATTATATATGATATAGTGCTATTATAAGATTTCACTGGAATGATTTTTGGGAGAAAGTCACTAAAATCTAATAATTATTGCATTTGAATAGTATTATTTTAGTGTTAAAAAATAATTATAGAAAATTAAGTGTAGTTTCTTTACAAAAAATCACTGTAAGTGTCCTCTAAGGATCAGATACATAACACTGCTTTACACTTTTATTTAGACAGCATCCTATAAAGTCTAAAAGTAGCAACCAAGAATTTTTTAACTGGCAAGAGAATCTGACACTTTTGAATTACTGAACAATCATTGATCAAGAACTAGTGTGGCCTCTTAAAGCCTATACTGACTAACGGGAAGTATAGCTATAGGCTATAGCATTAGGGATTTAAAAATGTCAAGCAACACTAATAATTCATGCATCCTGGGACCATAAAAGCCAGCAGCATGCCAATAATGGCCTGCTCTTTGGAAAATAGGTACAATTAATATGCTAGTGTTTTAAGTTAAGAGAATATTGCAAAACTTTGGTTAAAAAATGATTTTCTCTGGCATAGGAGGTTGCTGACTTGTGGTGTCTGTGTGGCTGCTGCTCATTATGCCCTCTAGACATGTATCCCAAATACAGGGCTACACATACGGTCAGTTAACAAAGGGCCTGACATGGCGTAACAGTAAAATGTGTAGGCAATAAAAAGAAATGCACAAAATAAACATCAATACTTGAACAAATCATGTGCATTAGAGATTTCATATGCAGGGACCATTTAAGAAAAGAGATGACAGAATAATGAAAGGTGTCTTTAGAAAGCCTACTCTTTTGTTAAAATTTGCTGAGATTTGTCAGTTTTGTTTTTATTATTTCAAGATAGCCGATTTTAGAAGCCACGCAACGCTTAGAAGAAACACTGCAATTCTGTGCTTTAAGAAGCTACTTGGCTCAACTGTCTTTTTTTTTTTTTTTCCCATGGCCTTCACTTTTGAAAGAATCCTTGAAAAAAAACAGCTGCATTTGAAGAGGAAGGGAATACTGGACACAAGAGGAAAGAGAAATGGTGTTTCATTGAGCGATTTTTTTTATTACCACTCTGGGAACCAAAAAAGTGACTATGTCTATCAAATAAGTCTCCCTCAAAAAAATCTTTAGATCAATCTTTAATGAGAAAGAAAAAAAAAAAAAAAGATGTTCACTCAGGTCTTGTGTTATGCACACATTCTGACATTCTGTATCTTTTCCTAACTCATCAATAAGCTTATGGTTTTTAAATTTAGTGTTTTAATTAAATGCCCAAGAGCCTTGAATGACATTCATCCACCCATTAAAAGATATATAGATCAATTATATGCCATTGATGAAATCCTTGATAGGAATTGTGACCCTATAACTAACATTTCCTCTAACGTGACAAAATCACAACAAAACATAAAAAAAGAGCACCTCATTACAAAGAAACCCGGCATACATTATTTAAATCTTTCACTCTGAGAGGAAGAGCTAGAATGCATACTGAGTAACTGCTACTCAACATGAAATGATTCTTTTTCATGAACTCAGAGTACTGATTTGTGACTGGTCATTATGAGAAAAACAAACACCATCTACAAATAATAATTAGAATGTAATACTATTAAAGCTTCTGAATAGGAGGCTGCTGACTTGTGGTGTCTGTGTGGCTGCTGCTCATTATGCCCTCTAGACATGTATCCCAAATACAGGGCTACACATACGGTCAGTTAACAAAGGGCCTGACATGGCGTAACAGTAAAATGTGTAGGCAATAAAAAGAAATGCACAAAATAAACATCAATACTTGAACAAATCATGTGCATTAGAGATTTCATATGCAGGGACCATTTAAGAAAAGAGATGACAGAATAATGAAAGGTGTCTTTAGAAAGCCTACTCTTTTGTTAAAATTTGCTGAGATTTGTCAGTTTTGTTTTTATTATTTCAAGATAGCCGATTTTAGAAGCCACGCAACGCTTAGAAGAAACACTGCAATTCTGTGCTTTAAGAAGCTACTTGGCTCAACTGTCTTTTTTTTTTTTTTTCCCATGGCCTTCACTTTTGAAAGAATCCTTGAAAAAAAACAGCTGCATTTGAAGAGGAAGGGAATACTGGACACAAGAGGAAAGAGAAATGGTGTTTCATTGAGCGATTTTTTTTATTACCACTCTGGGAACCAAAAAAGTGACTATGTCTATCAAATAAGTCTCCCTCAAAAAAATCTTTAGATCAATCTTTAATGAGAAAGAAAAAAAAAAAAAAAGATGTTCACTCAGGTCTTGTGTTATGCACACATTCTGACATTCTGTATCTTTTCCTAACTCATCAATAAGCTTAGGGTTTTTTAAATTTAGTGTTTTAATTAAATGCCCAAGAGCCTTGAATGACATTCATCCACCCATTAAAAGATATATAGATCAATTATATGCCATTGATGAAATCCTTGATAGGAATTGTGACCCTATAACTAACATTTCCTCTAACGTGACAAAATCACAACAAAACATAAAAAAAGAGCACCTCATTACAAAGAAACCCGGCATACATTATTTAAATCTTTCACTCTGAGAGGAAGAGCTAGAATGCATACTGAGTAACTGCTACTCAACATGAAATGATTCTTTTTCATGAACTCAGAGTACTGATTTGTGACTGGTCATTATGAGAAAAACAAACACCATCTACAAATAATAATTAGAATGTAATACTATTAAAGCTTCTGAAAAGTATATAAAATATGTATATAGAAGCTCTGAAGCTAATAAAAATACAATGTAGATTACTTCAAAGTGTTTCACATTTATGTTTCTCAAGCACTAATAAAATGAAACAATGTTAAATCTACTCTCTTAAGTTCTATTAAAAACCTCTCCTTTGAATCAGGAATGGTTCAGCTCACTGGAAGTTACAGCCTGGTTTAGGAAAATTGCATTCTACTGCTCTTCTATTGATTTTTAGCAAGTTTAGATCTATCACTATCTGCTGATTCTGCTTGTCTTTGAATTTTAAATGTCTATAGTATTTACATAGCATTGGAAAAAATTTCTGTTTCAACGTATTTCATTTTTAACGCAGCCCTATTTTTGTGGTTTACATAGCAAGTTTGCTGCCAACGGGACACTTTGATGTCATCCTGTTTTGTAGCATACAGTGCAACCTCTTATCTTTAATCAGCAATGACGGTGATTAAGAAAGAAAATCATTTCTCATCTCCTTCCTTTACTCCCACTCCTTTTTTTTCTTTTTCAATGATCAATGTTTCAATTGCTTTAGTTTTCAATTGCTGTAGTTTTCAATATAACTTGTTTTAGTATTAGTGGGTAGTTCAATACTTGAAAATTATTTTCAAACAAATACAACTTTATTTTCAGATTAGTCAACACAGAGATATCAAAGTTTTAGTTTCTTAGCTTACTGGTGAAAACTGTACCCAAAGATAATTATTCAATTTCTGTTATCCACAAAACCACATACATAAAATACACATAAAGCTCAAATCTCAAGGCATTTGTTGAAAGCCTCTCCCATCAAGTAGGCTTTATTTCCCCATAGTTTTGCAAATGATATATACAGAAGATGAACTTAGGGAGTGCTTAAATATTTTGGTAACCAATCTGCATCAATCAATATAAAACTTAATATTTGGTAACCAGATCGTGACAAATACATTATTTAATTTCTTTCACTCTGAGAGGAAGAGCTAGAATGCATACTGAGTAACTGCTACTCAACATGAAATGATTCTTTTTCATGAACTCAGAGTACTGATTTGTGACTGGTCATTATGAGAAAAACAAACACCATCTACAAATAATAATTAGAATGTAATACTATTAAAGCTTCTGAAAAGTATATAAAATATGTATATAGAAGCTCTGAAGCTAATAAAAATACAATGTAGATTACTTCAAAGTGTTTCACATTTATGTTTCTCAAGCACTAATAAAATGAAACAATGTTAAATCTACTCTCTTAAGTTCTATTAAAAACCTCTCCTTTGAATCAGGAATGGTTCAGCTCACTGGAAGTTACAGCCTGGTTTAGGAAAATTGCATTCTACTGCTCTTCTATTGATTTTTAGCAAGTTTAGATCTATCACTATCTGCTGATTCTGCTTGTCTTTGAATTTTAAATGTCTATAGTATTTACATAGCATTGGAAAAAATTTCTGTTTCAACGTATTTCATTTTTAACGCAGCCCTATTTTTGTGGTTTACATAGCAAGTTTGCTGCCAACGGGACACTTTGATGTCATCCTGTTTTGTAGCATACAGTGCAACCTCTTATCTTTAATCAGCAATGACGGTGATTAAGAAAGAAAATCATTTCTCATCTCCTTCCTTTACTCCCACTCCTTTTTTTTCTTTTTCAATGATCAATGTTTCAATTGCTTTAGTTTTCAATTGCTGTAGTTTTCAATATAACTTGTTTTAGTATTAGTGGGTAGTTCAATACTTGAAAATTATTTTCAAACAAATACAACTTTATTTTCAGATTAGTCAACACAGAGATATCAAAGTTTTAGTTTCTTAGCTTACTGGTGAAAACTGTACCCAAAGATAATTATTCAATTTCTGTTATCCACAAAACCACATACATAAAATACACATAAAGCTCAAATCTCAAGGCATTTGTTGAAAGCCTCTCCCATCAAGTAGGCTTTATTTCCCCATAGTTTTGCAAATGATATATACAGAAGATGAACTTAGGGGAGTGCTTAAATATTTTGGTAACCAATCTGCATCAATCAATATAAAAACCAGAGTTTTTTTCCTAACTCCTGTTGAATGTGATTTTTGTCCCTGAAAGACACATTAGCAAACAAAAGCTATAGATTCAGTTGCTAACCATCCATTAAAAATATGAAAGCTCACAAGTGATGAGAGTCAGATCACTATGACAAAAAATAAAGTTTACATTCTTCATGCAAATCCATCCTGATATGCAACTCTCAGCAGTATACAACTGTAGGAGTCTATCAATAATTTTACTGTGATCATGAAGGGTTATTATTTAGGAATATATAAAAATTTCTACTTTCCAAAGATTTTAACTAAATATCATACCATTTTATCCACTATTTGAATTTAAAAATTCAAAGGGGTTTAAAAATTATGTTAGTAAAATAAATGTAATCTCATTGGGTTATACACAGATAAATACATTTTGTTTGTTTTATATTATTTTAGCATGAAATCTTCTATGCTACACTGCAGACTTGAAGTTTTGACTCACTTATCAATTAAGGAAGAAACAATGAAGAAGGAAATTAGGGTTTATTAAGTGACTATCATTTATTCATTCATTCTACACTCTTTTCAACTTGTTTCTATTCTGTACAAAATACTGTGCCATAGCACAAACATCATGCATGTTAACTTATTGCAGTTCATTCAGAAATATTTTCCCTGCCTGTATTTATTTAGTGAAATCATGCTGAAATAGAGGTGTTAGCTGTGATGTTTACCATGAACAAAAATCATCTCGTAGCACCACTGTTCTTCCTCAGAACTCTGTTACCAGGACAAAATTAAGTTATTGTGCCTATTTTCCAATTTGTTTTGTTTGATTAGTGGGTAGTTCAATACTTGAAAATTATTTTCAAACAAATACAACTTTATTTTCAGATTAGTCAACACAGAGATATCAAAGTTTTAGTTTCTTAGCTTACTGGTGAAAACTGTACCCAAAGATAATTATTCAATTTCTGTTATCCACAAAACCACATACATAAAATACACATAAAGCTCAAATCTCAAGGCATTTGTTGAAAGCCTCTCCCATCAAGTAGGCTTTATTTCCCCATAGTTTTGCAAATGATATATACAGAAGATGAACTTAGGGGAGTGCTTAAATATTTTGGTAACCAATCTGCATCAATCAATATAAAAACCAGAGTTTTTTTCCTAACTCCTGTTGAATGTGATTTTTGTCCCTGAAAGACACATTAGCAAACAAAAGCTATAGATTCAGTTGCTAACCATCCATTAAAAATATGAAAGCTCACAAGTGATGAGAGTCAGATCACTATGACAAAAAATAAAGTTTACATTCTTCATGCAAATCCATCCTGATATGCAACTCTCAGCAGTATACAACTGTAGGAGTCTATCAATAATTTTACTGTGATCATGAAGGGTTATTATTTAGGAATATATAAAAATTTCTACTTTCCAAAGATTTTAACTAAATATCATACCATTTTATCCACTATTTGAATTTAAAAATTCAAAGGGGTTTAAAAATTATGTTAGTAAAATAAATGTAATCTCATTGGGTTATACACAGATAAATACATTTTGTTTGTTTTATATTATTTTAGCATGAAATCTTCTATGCTACACTGCAGACTTGAAGTTTTGACTCACTTATCAATTAAGGAAGAAACAATGAAGAAGGAAATTAGGGTTTATTAAGTGACTATCATTTATTCATTCATTCTACACTCTTTTCAACTTGTTTCTATTCTGTACAAAATACTGTGCCATAGCACAAACATCATGCATGTTAACTTATTGCAGTTCATTCAGAAATATTTTCCCTGCCTGTATTTATTTAGTGAAATCATGCTGAAATAGAGGTGTTAGCTGTGATGTTTACCATGAACAAAAATCATCTCGTAGCACCACTGTTCTTCCTCAGAACTCTGTTACCAGGACAAAATTAAGTTATTGTGCCTATTTTCCAATTTGTTTTTGTCCTACAACCCTTCTTCCGTATCTATAGTCATCAGCTTGGTGGCAATATAACAGAACATCTTAATCGTTAGTATTATCATGAAGATCATTTAACAACTCTAAGACTTGACTTTGAAAAACCAAATAAAGTTAGTAAGTGCCTATTTATTGCCAAACACGAGTCAACATTGTTTATAAAAAGGCACTTAAAGTATACATTGAAATTATCTCTGGTAAAAAATTAATTTTGTGATATATTTGGTGAGTTAAAAGGTCTTGTTCTGTACAATTTTAAAAATTTTTCCCAGTTATTATTTTTATATCTTATTTATAATTTTATAACCCTCAACTCATCTTGTTGTCCTACATTTGAAATGGGGAAGTATTAGAAATTTTACTATACATTAAGATGCATACCTGTTATTAGTAATAATTATACAAACCAAGTTATCAAATATATCCCAATTTGTCAGCCATGAGTAAGTGATGAAATGTTTTAGTATTTGGCGACTGGCTTACAGTGTTTTTTGTGCTGTTACGGACACATCATCTGATGAAAGTCACTCTTTCTCCATTATTAGGGGATAAGTGTATTATTTTTAAATAAGATTTTTGTGATTATAAAAATAATATTTAATTTTATGCAATTTTGAAAATTTACAGTAGCGCAAAGGAATTTAAAAAGATACACAGAACATTTCATTATCTCCTTAAGGATATTTCATTATGCATTTTAAATATTTGTTATTGTTGTTTAGTCATAAAACCCTGTCCTACTCTTTGTGACTCCATGGATTACAGATTGCCAGGCTCCTCTGTCCATCAGATTTTGTGGCAAGAATCTGGAGTGGGTTGCCATTTCCTTCTCCAGGAAACAGTCCTAACCTAGGGATCAAGGCCAGGTCTCCTGCATTGGCAGGCAGACTCTTTACCACTCTATCACCCAGGAAGTCCATTTTAAATATGGCTAGAGAGAAAAATGCAGAAATAGGTACAAAATATACATGTACATACATGCAGATACAATTCCTCATGCATTTATATAATTAGTTTTTTAACAATGTTTATCAGTTGTCATTTTTATTTATTTTAAAACATTTCCCAGATTATGAACACTCATAAATAATTTTAATTATTTGTAATCTTTTTTCCTTATATGAATACATTATAATTTATTTACCGGGTAACATCATGTTGGATGTTTAAGTTATTCCCATATTTCAATATCACAAATGTCACTATCATGAAAAACTTTAAATACAACTTTTAGTTAATATTCAAATGATATAAATATTTTAAGATTCTGGATGTATTTTTTGATTTTTGGAAAGATTATCAATTCATTCCCATTTGACATGTTTTAAATGTTTATCCCACTATACTTATATTATTTGTATGTTCCAATTTCAATAATATATTACTGTGTTGATAGTCAGGAAATGGTAGCACATGTTGCTTAAGTGGTGCTAGCAGTAAGAACTCGCATGCCAATGCACAATACATAATAGACGATCACAGGTTTGATCCCTGGGTAGAGAAAATCCCCTAGAGAAGGGGACGGCAACCCACTCCAGTATTCTTGACTGGAGAATCCCATAGACAGAGAAGCCTGGTGGTCTACAGTCCATGGGGTTGCACAGAGTCGAATCCTACTGAAGCAGCTTAGCACCCAGTAAGTCCAATATGTATCCTCCAACAGCTCAAGAAGAAGTCAAACAGACTTCATAAAAGATACAGGCTCATGACAGATGGTAGAGTCCCACAGGTGATCTGACCTGGATAGAATTTCTCCCTAGTAAACGTGTAGCTAGACTTCTGGTTGAAGCTCAGAAGTAGATAACTCTGCGAATTTTACACAGCACATGTGTAAACCTCAGGACAAATGACCTCTGGAAGAAGGAAGAAAAGAACACCCAAATGTCCTTTTGTCCTTGTGCCTTTAAAATATGGACTTCATATTGAAATGTACTCGTAAATTTATGGATGAAGGTGATACTTTGGTAGGCAACCAGAGACATAACCTTTCCATTTATGCTGTAATAATAATTTTTAGATGTCAGAGCAATAATTATCTTTACAAAATTATATCTTTCAAAATAGCAGTTTTCTAACTAGCTGCTGAATCATTTGGAAGGACCTCCTATGAATGACCTTAAAAACACAAAGTTCCACCTGTAACTCAACTTTGCTTTGTATAGTTTTAACTATAGAAGCTACTAAAAGCATATAATAGTTTTACTAGTAATCATATAAGAAAATCAGAAAATTTTTGACTTTTCTACTTTCTCATGAGTAACATTTCATTTATCAGTCTATAATAGTAGGCTATTAGCAAATAGTCTACTATATGAGTGAATGGAGCTACATTTCTGAAATTAAATTATATTATATAAACTGAACTCACGTTGACAAAAGATCATTTAGGCTAATTCATATTGTTGCCAAAATAAATTCAAATTGGTTCCTTAATTATAAAGAAAAGCTTAGACCTACCAAGTGCATAGAAAAGATAGCATTATAATTATTAATAGCAATAGTTCAAATCAAGAATCTACAAAAAATAACCAAGTCTATTTGATGAAATTAGGACTTGTTCAGTTAGTACTTGGTAAGAAACTGTCACAGAAGAATCACAACTTCAGAAATGGCATAATCTATATCAACTCAAAATTTAATATGACTTAATAGGAAGCATTAGTCTGACATGTTCTGGAAATAAATTTAACTATTACATACATTTATTTATGAATGAAAGTTTTGTGTGTGGGGATGGAGTGGGGTGGGGAATCTGGAAATTATTTCTCTAACCAGAACTTAAAGAGTTACACATGAACATACAGACTCCCTGACCTAATCTATTGGTGTTCAGGATTTAATTAATTATCAAATTGGAAAAACCTCAGAAACATAGACTTCTGGTTGAAGCTCAGAAGTAGATAACTCTGCGAATTTTACACAGCACATGTGTAAACCTCAGGACAAATGACCTCTGGAAGAAGGAAGAAAAGAACACCCAAATGTCCTTTTGTCCTTGTGCCTTTAAAATATGGACTTCATATTGAAATGTACTCGTAAATTTATGGATGAAGGTGATACTTTGGTAGGCAACCAGAGACATAACCTTTCCATTTATGCTGTAATAATAATTTTTAGATGTCAGAGCAATAATTATCTTTACAAAATTATATCTTTCAAAATAGCAGTTTTCTAACTAGCTGCTGAATCATTTGGAAGGACCTCCTATGAATGACCTTAAAAACACAAAGTTCCACCTGTAACTCAACTTTGCTTTGTATAGTTTTAACTATAGAAGCTACTAAAAGCATATAATAGTTTTACTAGTAATCATATAAGAAAATCAGAAAATTTTTGACTTTTCTACTTTCTCATGAGTAACATTTCATTTATCAGTCTATAATAGTAGGCTATTAGCAAATAGTCTACTATATGAGTGAATGGAGCTACATTTCTGAAATTAAATTATATTATATAAACTGAACTCACGTTGACAAAAGATCATTTAGGCTAATTCATATTGTTGCCAAAATAAATTCAAATTGGTTCCTTAATTATAAAGAAAAGCTTAGACCTACCAAGTGCATAGAAAAGATAGCATTATAATTATTAATAGCAATAGTTCAAATCAAGAATCTACAAAAAATAACCAAGTCTATTTGATGAAATTAGGACTTGTTCAGTTAGTACTTGGTAAGAAACTGTCACAGAAGAATCACAACTTCAGAAATGGCATAATCTATATCAACTCAAAATTTAATATGACTTAATAGGAAGCATTAGTCTGACATGTTCTGGAAATAAATTTAACTATTACATACATTTATTTATGAATGAAAGTTTTGTGTGTGGGGATGGAGTGGGGTGGGGGGAATCTGGAAATTATTTCTCTAACCAGAACTTAAAGAGTTACACATGAACATACAGACTCCCTGACCTAATCTATTGGTGTTCAGGATTTAATTAATTATCAAATTGGAAAAATTAAGAGTAAGAACTATTTCTAGAAAATAAGTGAGATAACATCAACTCACTTTGTTTCTCTAAATGCTATAGAAAAACAATAATGTGTGTTCCCTATATGTTCAATAACTTTGAGACATTTTTACTGTGTGTCAGTTCAATATTTGCAATAAAACTCAATAGATAGTTAATATATTGAGGAAATTTAATATATTACATGTACAATTACTAAAGATCATCAGAAAGAGTTAGGGATAATTGTTGTATAGTTTTGCATTTTAAAATGTTGATTACCAGGATCCATTGTGCCTCCTAAAGACGGGGAAAATCCCGTTGTTTATCCATTTGAAGCACAAAACAAAAAGCACAGTCAAGGGAAGCATATTTTGAGACCACCAGTTTCTCCAAAACTTTCTAAAAGTATGATAAAGTTCAAATGTACTTCAGTAAGTCCCTCAGAAAAGATTTGATGTTGAACAGTCTTCTTAAGTTATTTCAAGTTCAAAAGCTGCCATTAAGGTGTCTGAGACAAATAGTTACAGACTGGGTATTTTTCTGTAATTGTGATCCAATTTCACACTGGTTTTAAGGTCATCAAGGCTCAAAGGGTATTCCTGGTACCTGATCTCAACCTCCAACAGATGAGACAGCCCTCATGAGCACATGTTGCCTTGAGATTATTTTCAAAATTGAAGAGATCATTATGGAAGTACGAGCAGGATGATGTGTTGGGAAATATACAAGCAATTACTAATAAAGCACAATGAACATAGGAATCAATTGCTTAAAGGTCACAGGTTACTGACATCATCATAGTGACAAACAACTTCTTTTAGACTTCACTTATGCTTTTTAAAGCTTCTGAAAGAAATGCAATTGAGGCAATCTATCATGGGTACAGACTCGTGATTCTTTTCCCTTGGACAAGAAAACAGACTTTTTTCTTTAATTTTCCACCATTGGACACTATTTCCAAAGTTTAAGGGCTATAGAACAAGTGGAATGGCTTTCATTTTATAGTTGTGTCACCGCTACCCAATCACAGTTGTAGAGCCAGTTATTCTTTAAGTTCTCCTACACTCTTGGGGCCCTTTGCCCTCCAAGACATAAAAAGAGAAAATGAAGTTGCATTGTAGCAGAAGAGATTAAAGCTACATATAACAATTTCTAGACAGGAACAACTGTTAAATTTTGAACAGAGTAGGAGAACCTGATAAAACAATCTCTCTCCCCTCACTTTCTCTTACTTCTCCCCTATATAGTTGCTTTAAAGACATTTATTTCTGAAGTTAAACAGGCTGACATACTTAATTCTGTTACAGATTGTCATTGTTAAATATACAAGTTAGATAAAAAAAATAAACCTTGTATTTTAATCTAAAAAATAAAAAGATAATAAATCAAGTTACATAGATATGCCACCTTACTCGTTTCTTCTAAACCATTAATAATGGTTAGAAAAAAGTTGATCAGCAATCCAATTTGCTACTATGAACCCCAATTTTTCATTGAAAATTTCAGGAAAAAAAATACACAAATCACTACTACCAGAGTCACATTTGCTAATTGCATTCATTTGAGACCAAACTCAAGTACTTACTTATCAGCAACTTCATCATTTTGGATATTACAATAGAAAGCTGAGGTATAAAATACAGAAATATTTCCTGCTAAAATTTAGGCTCAAGGAAACAAACAAACAAAGGAACATATGGTCTTCTTAATGTTACCATTTCTTTTGAATCAAACACACAGGTCCCCGAACGGTATGCCAACTACCCTAAAGTGTGCAAAGCAAGTGTGCCAAATAATGGTGACTACACCCCTCAGGGCTTCTGGACTGGGTCTGAGGCCCAGGCCTTCCTTAGCTCCCTGACTCCGCTGGAACAAGCCTTCTTCTTCTTTAGCTCCAGTGTACTATACAAATGCCACTTTCAATGAGTGCTGTGATATGGAAAAACTTAAGAAACCTTGCTGTATAATATACATGGTATATGGTGATGTTGGTGGTGGTGGTGGGAAGTGCCCTAATTACAATGACAAATGGCAAAATCTGGGCTCATATAACCCCTGGAAGGAAGAGGGCTAACTTCTCTCTTTAATCTACTAGTTTTTAAAATGGTTTGTGTTTGATGCAGTCATCTTCAAAGATCCCAGGGAAATGTGAACAGTACAGGAAAACTATTAAATGCTTTAACTTTCCTATATTTACTGCATGGCAATAGGTAAAAATGCCCCTCACTCTAATAAACAAAACAAAAATGATATTTATTTTGATATCCTGGCTTTCTACTTTCATAAGTCAGTTTCAGCATTCTGTAGATTTTATGACCACTGCCAATAAAGACCATTTTCTCTATGCTTTATTTTTGCAACGACAAGTGGTATTTTAGGGAAATTCCAAAAATAAAATAATTCCTTTGCTTTTCATGGGTATATTATCTATTTAAGAGTCCATGTTTTTTAGTTCTCAATTAGTGGCCAAAATATTTCTTCTGGTATTTGAAAATACACTCACATACAAATACACTCTCCATGCCATTATTGGCTCTTGTTGAAAATGTTTCCATTTTTCAAAGCATCCATACCTATAAGACTGTTTTGATTAAAAACAAAAACCCCTATGCTTATTACTTTCTTTTCTGTTTTTGTATTTGGAATTCTATTTTTAAATTGAACTTATTTCAATATGGTCTTTTATAATCTTTAGATTTAACTTAGCAGAGTATACCTTTAGAAGAATTTCCTTGTAAAAATGTAGCTGTTTAATTTTAATGTTACCACAGAGAAATGAAATACCAAGAAATCGAATCCTTGACTGCCACACAGGATTTAAAAAGATAGTAGAGTAGAAAGCATTGTCTCAAGGCCATCATTTTAGCTTACCATATTTCATAGATACATTATGTATACTAAAAAGCTGACACTGTTTAAAGTCACTTTTGTTATCATAAATAAATATTTATAGATCATCTTAACCACCTTAAACTTTGGTTTCCTAACATCTTCTAAAATGCAAATAAATTACATAGTAATTTTAAAGTATAGATATTAAGTGCTAATCAGTATAATATTCTATAATTCATTTAATTTCACAGCTAGTGAGGTAAGGACAAGTCTACCCACTTCACCATCCTGCCTCTAGAACTTGAAATATTTATAGGATTATCAAAGTCAGCAGAAAAATGTTAACTTCAAAAGTAAAAAATAAGAAATATGGTGTATTCTCACTTAAAATGATAGGGCACTTAGTGGTCAGAGACTCGGGCTAGGCCTCTAATGAATTTTCAGTCAAGATATAAACATGTTTCATAGTGTGAAAGGTTGTACATGATAACCTGATTCAACTCTTACATATATCTAACTGAATCACTTTTCTATACACTTGAAAATGACACAACGCTGTAAATAAACAATGTATGAGCCTGCTCAGTTCCTTCAGTCATGTCCAACTCTGCAATCCTACGGACTGTAGCCCGTCAGGTTCTGTTGTCCATGGGATTCTCTAGGCAGGAATACTGGAGACGTTTGCTGTGCCCCCTCCAGGGGATCTCCACCCAAGGATCGAACCCACGTTTCTTGTGTCTAACCTACATTGGCAGGTGGGTTCTTTACTACTAACGCCACCGGGAAGCCCAAAATGCAGTGAAAATTTGCCCCTTTTTTCTAAAGGGCCAGCAAAAACCGAAATTGAACTTAAATATGGTCCCTATGCTTATTACTTTCTTTTCTGTTTTTGTATTTGGAATTCTATTTTTAAATTGAACTTATTTCAATATGGTCTTTTATAATCTTTAGATTTAACTTAGCAGAGTATACCTTTAGAAGAATTTCCTTGTAAAAATGTAGCTGTTTAATTTTAATGTTACCACAGAGAAATGAAATACCAAGAAATCGAATCCTTGACTGCCACACAGGATTTAAAAAGATAGTAGAGTAGAAAGCATTGTCTCAAGGCCATCATTTTAGCTTACCATATTTCATAGATACATTATGTATACTAAAAAGCTGACACTGTTTAAAGTCACTTTTGTTATCATAAATAAATATTTATAGATCATCTTAACCACCTTAAACTTTGGTTTCCTAACATCTTCTAAAATGCAAATAAATTACATAGTAATTTTAAAGTATAGATATTAAGTGCTAATCAGTATAATATTCTATAATTCATTTAATTTCACAGCTAGTGAGGTAAGGACAAGTCTACCCACTTCACCATCCTGCCTCTAGAACTTGAAATATTTATAGGATTATCAAAGTCAGCAGAAAAATGTTAACTTCAAAAGTAAAAAATAAGAAATATGGTGTATTCTCACTTAAAATGATAGGGCACTTAGTGGTCAGAGACTCGGGGCTAGGCCTCTAATGAATTTTCAGTCAAGATATAAACATGTTTCATAGTGTGAAAGGTTGTACATGATAACCTGATTCAACTCTTACATATATCTAACTGAATCACTTTTCTATACACTTGAAAATGACACAACGCTGTAAATAAACAATGTATGAGCCTGCTCAGTTCCTTCAGTCATGTCCAACTCTGCAATCCTACGGACTGTAGCCCGTCAGGTTCTGTTGTCCATGGGATTCTCTAGGCAGGAATACTGGAGACGTTTGCTGTGCCCCCTCCAGGGGATCTCCCGACCCAAGGATCGAACCCACGTTTCTTGTGTCTAACCTACATTGGCAGGTGGGTTCTTTACTACTAGCTCCACCCGGGAAGCCCAAATACTGCAATATACAGTGAAAATTTTTAAAGCACACCTCAGATAATTTTTATCAACAAGCAAAGTGTGTGAAATAATTTCCTAAAGCGTACATATGCAATTTCAACTAGCTCTATTAAAAAACTTCCATGAATGAACTTGCCTGCCCACATTTTGGCACCAGTGAACTACAATAGCCATTTCCATTTATTCAGTCATGCAGGGATTATTTAACAATATTTAATGAACATTCTGTGTGAAGCACTTTGGGGAGAAAAATGAAAAGACAGGACTTTTCATATACTCCTTGAACTAAGTCTGCGTAAAATAACCTTGGAATCTAGACTCATTGTGGAGTGAACCACAGAGATTGAAGAGTTCTGAGTTTGAGTGTGACCTAATCAGATTAGATTTGAGTTAGAAATATCACTCTCGGAGTGAAGTCAGACACAAAGTGGTAGAGGACATTTGACTTATGTCATGGAAGTAGTAAGAAGGCAATTTCTGTAATCCAACAAAGAGACGAGAAGCTACACCTGAACAAAGCAATTCAGATAGAAGGACGGCGCAATTTCAAATTCCATCTAATTTAAGCAAATGAGAATATTAGATCCATACCATCAATTGCATTCAGAGTCATATTTATAAAGGACATAAGAGATATTAGCAAGTATGTAGTATTGATAAGTTGTGCTGGTAGTCACTATTTCACAAACATTAATCAAGCACTTAAATGCTTGGGATCAGGGTGGAGATGCAAAAGATGCATACAATGAATATGACATGAACCCCACTTTCAGGGGTCGACTTTCAGCAAGAAAATCTCAGTTAGGCAGAGATTGTAGTACAGTATTTAAAGGAAAAACTCGAATGCTTTTATTTAAAATACCATCACATTAGAGAAGGTGGTATATTTAGTATCTTAGAGAATATTTATGCATAACATATTGAATAAATTATCCTTTCAAAATTGTCATTAATTGTCTTCTGTACATTATAGGAAGGTTTCATAGATTTATTTACAATCCATTCTCTGAGAAGGAGTGGTAGGTAAGCAGGTGATATTTCTGGTCACAGTCAAAAATAAATCGAACCCACGTTTCTTGTGTCTAACCTACATTGGCAGGTGGGTTCTTTACTACTAGCTCCACCGGGAAGCCCAAATACTGCAATATACAGTGAAAATTTTAAAGCACACCTCAGATAATTTTTATCAACAAGCAAAGTGTGTGAAATAATTTCCTAAAGCGTACATATGCAATTTCAACTAGCTCTATTAAAAAACTTCCATGAATGAACTTGCCTGCCCACATTTTGGCACCAGTGAACTACAATAGCCATTTCCATTTATTCAGTCATGCAGGGATTATTTAACAATATTTAATGAACATTCTGTGTGAAGCACTTTGGGGAGAAAAATGAAAAGACAGGACTTTTCATATACTCCTTGAACTAAGTCTGCGTAAAATAACCTTGGAATCTAGACTCATTGTGGAGTGAACCACAGAGATTGAAGAGTTCTGAGTTTGAGTGTGACCTAATCAGATTAGATTTGAGTTAGAAATATCACTCTCGGAGTGAAGTCAGACACAAAGTGGTAGAGGACATTTGACTTATGTCATGGAAGTAGTAAGAAGGCAATTTCTGTAATCCAACAAAGAGACGAGAAGCTACACCTGAACAAAGCAATTCAGATAGAAGGACGCAATTTCAAATTCCATCTCATTTAAGCAAATGAGAATATTAGATCCATACCATCAATTGCATTCAGAGTCATATTTATAAAGGACATAAGAGATATTAGCAAGTATGTAGTATTGATAAGTTGTGCTGGTAGTCACTATTTCACAAACATTAATCAAGCACTTAAATGCTTGGGATCAGGGTGGAGATGCAAAAGATGCATACAATGAATATGACATGAACCCCACTTTCAGGGGTCGACTTTCAGCAAGAAAATCTCAGTTAGGCAGAGATTGTAGTACAGTATTTAAAGGAAAAACTCGAATGCTTTTATTTAAAATACCATCACATTAGAGAAGGTGGTATATTTAGTATCTTAGAGAATATTTATGCATAACATATTGAATAAATTATCCTTTCAAAAATTGTCATTAATTGTCTTCTGTACATTATAGGAAGGTTTCATAGATTTATTTACAATCCATTCTCTGAGAAGGAGTGGTAGGTAAGCAGGTGATATTTCTGGTCACAGTAAACAGGGAGAGGCACAGATCTCCAACAGTAAAATTAAGTCCATAAAAAGCACAGAAGACTTCCCAGAATATTATTTACAAAAATCACCATGATTTGGATCAAACTTCTATTTAAAATTGCTTTTCCATATTACTCTATTGAGGCTTCCTAGTTAATGAGATGTCTGGCAGTGAAGATTTGGAGAGCATTTATTTAAAATGCCAGAACTGCTTTCCACTTTGCTAAAATGGTAGTAAGAAAGCTTTGTAAGTGGCAACACATTTGTGAGACATCATTGTCAAATTTCCCCTAAAGGAACAATGTGAAGAGACAGGGAGAGAGCTGTGAATCAGATTGCCAATGCCAAGCTTATGCTATTGAATTTCCACGAACTTGCTCCTAATTTTGCATTCACTTCTCCATTTCAGAAGCAAATTCCACTTTTTAAATGATTTTTCACTAATGTTTAATCCCATGTGACTCTTATTCTATCATTCTTCATATTCTATCATTTGTCCCACTACTGGAAATATGTATGTAAGAAATTAAAACAAGTGAAACATTAGCCAACCCAAAACAAAAGTTAAAAAGGCAAACTTGTTTGGCAACAATTAGAATGCATTCCAAGTTGAAACAGAAATGCCATACATTGTCTGCCAGATGGGATTATCAATTGGACTAGGTAGTCTCTGAATGACTCTATGTATTTCTATGATAGATCTGACTGCACTGTATTGATGTTAATCTATTTTCACAACCACATGTAGATGTGATTTTGAAGGAGACTTACTATGTCTATTCAACGTTATATCTACAGAAATTCTTGGCACAGTGATGCTTTTCATATTGTATCAAGAATGACTGACTTTCTAATAAATAAATTACTGAGATGCTTCTCTAACTGTTTGTATTGAACTTATGCTCTTCCATTTATATATTTATTCAATTTTTGGATTGACATAAATTTTAATTTGAAATTCTTTAAAACTCATATGTAAACTGAACACCATGATATAAAAATAAGTACTATATTATTTTCATTCCAAAAATGAAACAAATGTTTATTAATGAGACTTCGAAAGCAGGTGATATTTCTGGTCACAGTAAACAGGAGAGGCACAGATCTCCAACAGTAAAATTAAGTCCATAAAAAGCACAGAAGACTTCCCAGAATATTATTTACAAAAATCACCATGATTTGGATCAAACTTCTATTTAAAATTGCTTTTCCATATTACTCTATTGAGGCTTCCTAGTTAATGAGATGTCTGGCAGTGAAGATTTGGAGAGCATTTATTTAAAATGCCAGAACTGCTTTCCACTTTGCTAAAATGGTAGTAAGAAAGCTTTGTAAGTGGCAACACATTTGTGAGACATCATTGTCAAATTTCCCCTAAAGGAACAATGTGAAGAGACAGGGAGAGAGCTGTGAATCAGATTGCCAATGCCAAGCTTATGCTATTGAATTTCCACGAACTTGCTCCTAATTTTGCATTCACTTCTCCATTTCAGAAGCAAATTCCACTTTTTAAATGATTTTTCACTAATGTTTAATCCCATGTGACTCTTATTCTATCATTCTTCATATTCTATCATTTGTCCCACTACTGGAAATATGTATGTAAGAAATTAAAACAAGTGAAACATTAGCCAACCCAAATCAAAATTTAAAAAAGGCAAACTTGTTTGGCAACAATTAGAATGCATTCCAAGTTGAAACAGAAATGCCATACATTGTCTGCCAGATGGGATTATCAATTGGACTAGGTAGTCTCTGAATGACTCTATGTATTTCTATGATAGATCTGACTGCACTGTATTGATGTTAATCTATTTTCACAACCACATGTAGATGTGATTTTGAAGGAGACTTACTATGTCTATTCAACGTTATATCTACAGAAATTCTTGGCACAGTGATGCTTTTCATATTGTATCAAGAATGACTGACTTTCTAATAAATAAATTACTGAGATGCTTCTCTAACTGTTTGTATTGAACTTATGCTCTTCCATTTATATATTTATTCAATTTTTGGATTGACATAAATTTTAATTTGAAATTCTTTAAAACTCATATGTAAACTGAACACCATGATATAAAAATAAGTACTATATTATTTTCATTCCAAAAATGAACAAATGTATTAATGGATTCTGAAATTCATGGATATTTAATAGATAATATTTATCGGAGTACTTGCACACCCCTGGAATATTTTTTTTCAATCAGGAAGAAAAAAATTGCCAGCTAAAAAACTTGAAAAAGTGTCATAAAAAAGTAACCTAGAATAAAAATATGTGAAGGTAAGAGAAAACAATTCTTGACTTCCAGAGAAAATATAATCATTTCAGTAATCCCTGTTCAGTTTTCATCTATTTGTTCAACTGCATGGTCTTCCAATGTTCTCTGAAGGGTAATTAGGCAAATACTTAGCATTCTCATAATAATAATAATAAAAAAAGGTATTCTGCTACTCAGAGAAAATAAACAGTCTAACAAGGGTAAGAATGGTAAGGAAAAGTATAGTCATGCTAGATCAAAGGAGAGAATGAGCATAAAAGAAGCAATAACATAATGAACTAAGATGCCAGAATGTAAATCAGTGAAAAGCATAATTACACTCTATAAATAAAAACAATATCTTAAGATAATTTATATTGTCATTGCATGATCTTGGTCATTATCTGCACTGAAAATAAGACTATGTAAAATGTCATTTGTACAGAAAGAGGGTGCTATGGCCCATAAATAACAAACCTACAAAATTGTTTTGTTTTGGGAACAAGAAAGGATTGGCCATAAGTTCATTCGCACTCTCTCCTCTGGTCCTCTGTGGGCAATGGTTTACATTGGCAAGTTGAAGTTACAGCTGCAGCTGGAGAGTCTATAACAAAATAAAGTGAAACAAAATACAGAAAATCAATCATGGGATTATCAATTGGACTAGGTAGTCTCTGAATGACTCTATGTATTTCTAGATCTGACTGCACTGTATTGATGTTAATCTATTTTCACAACCACATGTAGATGTGATTTTGAAGGAGACTTACTATGTCTATTCAACGTTATATCTACAGAAATTCTTGGCACAGTGATGCTTTTCATATTGTATCAAGAATGACTGACTTTCTAATAAATAAATTACTGAGATGCTTCTCTAACTGTTTGTATTGAACTTATGCTCTTCCATTTATATATTTATTCAATTTTTGGATTGACATAAATTTTAATTTGAAATTCTTTAAAACTCATATGTAAACTGAACACCATGATATAAAAATAAGTACTATATTATTTTCATTCCAAAAATGAACAAATGTATTAATGGATTCTGAAATTCATGGATATTTAATAGATAATATTTATCGGAGTACTTGCACACCCCTGGAATATTTTTTTTCAATCAGGAAGAAAAAAATTGCCAGCTAAAAAACTTGAAAAAGTGTCATAAAAAAGTAACCTAGAATAAAAATATGTGAAGGTAAGAGAAAACAATTCTTGACTTCCAGAGAAAATATAATCATTTCAGTAATCCCTGTTCAGTTTTCATCTATTTGTTCAACTGCATGGTCTTCCAATGTTCTCTGAAGGGTAATTAGGCAAATACTTAGCATTCTCATAATAATAATAATAAAAAAAGGTATTCTGCTACTCAGAGAAAATAAACAGTCTAACAAGGGTAAGAATGGTAAGGAAAAGTATAGTCATGCTAGATCAAAGGAGAGAATGAGCATAAAAGAAGCAATAACATAATGAACTAAGATGCCAGAATGTAAATCAGTGAAAAGCATAATTACACTCTATAAATAAAAACAATATCTTAAGATAATTTATATTGTCATTGCATGATCTTGGTCATTATCTGCACTGAAAATAAGACTATGTAAAATGTCATTTGTACAGAAAGAGGGTGCTATGGCCCATAAATAACAAACCTACAAAATTGTTTTGTTTTGGGAACAAGAAAGGATTGGCCATAAGTTCATTCGCACTCTCTCCTCTGGTCCTCTGTGGGCAATGGTTTACATTGGCAAGTTGAAGTTACAGCTGCAGCTGGAGAGTCTATAACAAAATAAAGTGAAACAAAAATCCAACAAGTGAAAAATCAATCAGATTGTAATTAGCACATGAGGGAGACTGAATACCCTAACATACATACTAGTAGCTACTTCTGAGCAGCTAAACTTGAATACGCACATGGTGTCAAACAATACATCTACATTTAATCCAGTTTTTAAAATAAACTGATGTTGTTAAGCCTTGATGAATTTCAAAAAGCAGCCCCAGTTCCTTTTTTTTTTTTTTGGTATGGCCTTCAACCTAGACATTCAAAACAGAATGCCAGGCATCACTTAACACTATAAGAAAATAAAAAGAAAATGCTTTGTACGGCTCAACCATTTTTGGTGGTGAAACAACCCAAGTAATATTTTGAGTGCCTGGTTTCTATAGGCCAGGCCAGTTACTGACAAAAGGATTTGATGTCGCCATAAAATAAGTGAATAGGAATAATTACATTTTTGACTAAATGCTTCCATTGGAATGCTTTAAGAAGGTATGTTTAAGTGATAAAAGTATTATCCAGCACAGATTCTATAGCTAAGCCAAAATAAAAACTATCACTGACCCAGAAACTACTCTATGCCATGTGCTGTACAAGTTCCTTATATGACATATCGTGCTTGATCCTGACAATAGAACTATGTGGTAAGTATCATCTTCATTTTCTAAAAAGAAAATTACATCTTGGAGTGAAAACCTTGTCCAGAGTTGGAAATAGTGAAAGCTTCAGAATTTGACACCAAAAGACTTCAAAATACCATGATCATTTTATTTAAAATAAAAATAATATAAATATAACCAAAAACTTGGTAGAATTCACATCATTTATATTACTTATATAAACAATGAACATAACTATTTGACTTAAAAATCCAAGTGAAGAACATGGATTTTCAGATAGCCATAATTTGTAACCAAGAGTTTTATAAATATAGGACATACTGAGAGAAATATCCTATTTTGTCAGTTATTCTAACTTTATTTTAAAGACTTTGCTAGATTGGCAGAATTCCTGGGTAGTTACAGCATTCCAGTGATTCCAGTGTTTTAAGAGATGGTTATAAGCCAGAAACTAAACATCTGTTAGGCTAAAAATAAAAAGCATTTCTTTTGTTAATTTATCCAAGACTTTTTAAAATGCCAATATCAGCATGGCTTATACAGACCCCTATAAATATAGATAGCCCAATATTCATTGTATTGACAACATGCTCCAAGTCTAACCAAAGCAATTCTAATTTACCATTCTCTGTGAAGTTTTCCAATTTGGACGCTTGGAACATTATTTTATTTACAGATTAGGTAGCAACTGAGAAAGAGCAAAGTTACATTTTGCATACATATACACATATGTACAAGCTTTCAAATAATTGATATGCATGCATGCAACTGAATCACGGCAAAACAATAATAGAAAGTTGGCTTAAAGGTTTTCTCCCTCTGCATTTTCAGGGCCTCCTATGAATTCTATTATATTACTTAACTATGTTGTATTGTCAATGTCATTCTTTGTAACCAGAGTATGAGCCTTCCAAGGTCACAGACTGTGTCTTTTTTCTCTAGGATCCCAGGGTATAATGCAGTTCTAAGATTCTGTATTTATTTATTGAATAAATAAATATATAATATAAAGTAAAATATCAAATTACCTAATGGAAGCATAGGGTTAATCCACATTTGCATCCATGGATGGATCCGATTTCTTCATCATACTCTTGAATGCTTGAAAATACGTCTTTCGTTCACCAAGTCACACATTTTATAGAAGAAAGTTATATTTAATCATGTATAGATGAAATAGAATTATTACTCAAAAGCAACAGGAGCCACCTATAGTGCCCGTGACAGAAACTGAAAGGAGTTGACGTTCCTTGAATTCTAAGCAATTGTTGCATGCTGGTCCCTGGACAATAATATAAAGCTGGTAAAGTTTGTATCTGAGGTGACCTTCACCCTCCGTTGTTTAAACAATGAAAAACTATTGCCAAGTGAAGAACATGGATTTTCAGATAGCCATAATTTGTAACCAAGAGTTTTATAAATATAGGACATACTGAGAGAAATATCCTATTTTGTCAGTTATTCTAACTTTATTTTAAAGACTTTGCTAGATTGGCAGAATTCCTGGGTAGTTACAGCATTCCAGTGATTCCAGTGTTTTAAGAGATGGTTATAAGCCAGAAACTAAACATCTGTTAGGCTAAAAATAAAAAGCATTTCTTTTGTTAATTTATCCAAGACTTTTTAAAATGCCAATATCAGCATGGCTTATACAGACCCCTATAAATATAGATAGCCCAATATTCATTGTATTGACAACATGCTCCAAGTCTAACCAAAGCAATTCTAATTTACCATTCTCTGTGAAGTTTTCCAATTTGGACGCTTGGAACATTATTTTATTTACAGATTAGGTAGCAACTGAGAAAGAGCAAAGTTACATTTTGCATACATATACACATATGTACAAGCTTTCAAATAATTGATATGCATGCATGCAACTGAATCACGGCAAAACAATAATAGAAAGTTGGCTTAAAGGTTTTCTCCCTCTGCATTTTCAGGGCCTCCTATGAATTCTATTATATTACTTAACTATGTTGTATTGTCAATGTCATTCTTTGTAACCAGAGTATGAGCCTTCCAAGGTCACAGACTGTGTCTTTTTTCTCTAGGATCCCAGGGTATAATGCAGTTCTAAGATTCTGTATTTATTTATTGAATAAATAAATATATAATATAAAGTAAAATATCAAATTACCTAATGGAAGCATAGGGTTAATCCACATTTGCATCCATGGATGGATCCGATTTCTTCATCATACTCTTGAATGCTTGAAAATACGTCTTTCGTTCACCAAGTCACACATTTTATAGAAGAAAGTTATATTTAATCATGTATAGATGAAATAGAATTATTACTCAAAAGCAACAGGAGCCACCTATAGTGCCCGTGACAGAAACTGAAAGGAGTTGACGTTCCTTGAATTCTAAGCAATTGTTGCATGCTGGTCCCTGGACAATAATATAAAGCTGGTAAAGTTTGTATCTGAGGTGACCTTCACCCTCCGTTGTTTGAACTTCTTTGACCTTTTGCCTCTGTTCCCAGGCATCCAGAGTCTTTGGGATGTGCTTTGACTGTCAAGACTCTGATGTTGTGGAAAGAACATAAGCTTTGCCTCTACTTGAACTAAGTAACCGGCTTGGGTGTGAGTTAATTTCTCTGACCCTTAGACCCCTTAGTGTAAATTTAGAATTATAATGATAGTTTTATGGAACAAGGGTGTGGGCTTTTATGAAAGGATGCAAGTGAGAATATTCTGTAAATTATACAGTACTGAGTAGATGCTTAATATTATTAGAAACGGCCTTAAAATTGGAGAACTTTTGATGTTCTCTCTGCTCTGATGTATCTATGGCCTAAATACCTTCATTCTCTCCTCTTTACAAATTCTCATCTATGAGTGTGATTGCTAAGACAAAAGTAATCTGATTGTTGTCTAAGTTTATCCTTTAACCTACAATGCCTGATAAACATAAAACCACTCTTGCTTGCTGATATTATTAAATAGGAGATTGTGAATCCAGTTATTCTAGAGGCTGTTGGGGACAAGTACCACTTTGGTCTAATCTGATTGTTAATCCCTACCCTAAGACATACGGGGTCAGAAAGGTGACATCCTAGAAAGAAAAGGCTATTCATCTCAATTTAAGGCTCCAACACGTAAAGGATGGTAATTTAATTTCCTGAAATGTGCTTGTCTGAAAGCATAATTAAGACAACCCTAGTCACTAAATAGTTTTTTATCAAATATATAGAATAGTGGTATTAACTACTAGATGACTTATGTTTCTATAGTAATTGTTAAAATTATATTTACGAAAGAAACCAAGTGTAACCATTTTAACAGTTCTAGAAAGGCATACTCTAAGAGGTAAAATTAAAATTAGGGAAAATGAGGCCATTCATAATGGGTCATTATGACTCTGAATAATGATGATTATTGGTTCTGGTTAATAAAACTGTCATCTAACACAAAATAGATATTAAGCTAAATTACATTACATTATCATTCTATGATGCTATGAAATTCCCTGCAAAGCTTTTTTAAAAAACGAATCCCCAAGTAAAAATTAACTTTTTCTACCTATTTTCAGATGGTTTTAATTAATGAAGGAATCCATGTAAATAATTTTTTAGAGTATTCTGTAAAATGCCACTGTTTACTAGATCAAATGATGAAATATTTATTATTTCTGTATTTTTTAAAAGGATCTAGCTTTGGAATAATACTTGATGAGGGCAGGAGCAATTTTTCTCAAATTATTCTTCTGATATTCAGCTTTATTTTAGAGGTCTTCTCTCCACTGTCCTTTCTGCCAACAAAATTGTGTCGAGGAGCCTTTGGTTTACCTTCCTAGACAACCACTTATACATCTAATTACACTAGGTCATTTTTCTCTACATGCTTTTTGTACTCCCAGAATCAAAATTAAACATGAGAAAATATAGATGCTTAATATTATTAGAAACGGCCTTAAAATTGGAGAACTTTTGATGTTCTCTCTGCTCTGATGCTATCAAATTCCTCTCCTCTTTACAAATTCTCATCTATGAGTGTGATTGCTAAGACAAAAGTAATCTGATTGTTGTCTAAGTTTATCCTTTAACCTACAATGCCTGATAAACATAAAACCACTCTTGCTTGCTGATATTATTAAATAGGAGATTGTGAATCCAGTTATTCTAGAGGCTGTTGGGGACAAGTACCACTTTGGTCTAATCTGATTGTTAATCCCTACCCTAAGACATACGGGGTCAGAAAGGTGACATCCTAGAAAGAAAAGGCTATTCATCTCAATTTAAGGCTCCAACACGTAAAGGATGGTAATTTAATTTCCTGAAATGTGCTTGTCTGAAAGCATAATTAAGACAACCCTAGTCACTAAATAGTTTTTTATCAAATATATAGAATAGTGGTATTAACTACTAGATGACTTATGTTTCTATAGTAATTGTTAAAATTATATTTACGAAAGAAACCAAGTGTAACCATTTTAACAGTTCTAGAAAGGCATACTCTAAGAGGTAAAATTAAAATTAGGGAAAATGAGGCCATTCATAATGGGTCATTATGACTCTGAATAATGATGATTATTGGTTCTGGTTAATAAAACTGTCATCTAACACAAAATAGATATTAAGCTAAATTACATTACATTATCATTCTATGATGCTATGAAATTCCCTGCAAAGCTTTTTTAAAAAACGAATCCCCAAGTAAAAAATTAACTTTTTCTACCTATTTTCAGATGGTTTTAATTAATGAAGGAATCCATGTAAATAATTTTTTAGAGTATTCTGTAAAATGCCACTGTTTACTAGATCAAATGATGAAATATTTATTATTTCTGTATTTTTTAAAAGGATCTAGCTTTGGAATAATACTTGATGAGGGCAGGAGCAATTTTTCTCAAATTATTCTTCTGATATTCAGCTTTATTTTAGAGGTCTTCTCTCCACTGTCCTTTCTGCCAACAAAATTGTGTCGAGGAGCCTTTGGTTTACCTTCCTAGACAACCACTTATACATCTAATTACACTAGGTCATTTTTCTCTACATGCTTTTTGTACTCCCAGAATCAAAATTAAACATGAGAAAATATAGACTTCTAGTTACTTTCCAAACCTATAGAAATTCTGTGGTGAGGCCATAAGTCTGTATTTTAATGTTTCCTGAGGCTTTTGTTTGTTTGTTTGTTTGTTTTGGATATCTCTGGTTTGAGAATCATTGTACTTAAACCAGTCTTACCAACTGGTGAAAGATAAAAAATATGTTTACCAATGCAGACACAAGAGACTGGGCTTTGATCCGTGGGTGAGGAAGATTCCCTGGAGAAAAGAATGGCTGCCCACTCTAGTATTCTTTCCTGGAGAGTTTCGTGGAAAAAGGAACCTAGTGAGCTACGGTCCATATGGTCACAAAGAGTTAGGCATGTCTGAAGTACATGCAGACATGTATTTGAACCATTGACAATTAGAAAAGACAAACTATCAATGCTTAAATACACTATTGTTCTGCTTAACAGTTATATTTAACCCATACTATAAACACTGATTGAGAATATAACATTTGCAAGGCTATTTACTAGCTACGAAGTCTACTAAGATGATGATACATCCTTTCTCTCATGCGTCGTGTAGCACAATCATAGGATTTTCCTTACTGAAGCTACTCTCAGTATTTTGACATTATGTATTCTAGAGAAAAAGTATAGAATCCTGAGTTCACAGCTTCCACAAGTACAAGTCAAAAAAACTTTTCAATCAGATAAAAAAAAGCCATTGGAATAAAGCAATAAAAACAGAAAGTAGGTAAAGTGGACTAGACATAGATGGAGAGAAAATGAGTGAATAGGAAGTATGCAGAACACACCACAGAGAGAGACAGGGAGAAGAAAAGACACCAAGAGAATTTAAAAGACCTGAAGGCAGAGCAATCAAGAAGCTCTGACATACACCTCATAATAATTTGAGTAAGAAATAATAGTTCATAAGGAGTGGGAAATAGTTGAAATCAAGGCTGAAAAAATATCTTCAGTTCAAGACAGAGTGAGCCCTCATATCAAAAAACAGATAAGAAAAGAAAAAACAAATTATACTTAGTTACTTTTTAGTGAATTGTAGAACATCAGGGACAAAGATAAAATCTTGGATTCAAATAGAGATAAGGGAAAAATAAGTTCCTTATTTAGAAAGGGACAATCAGACTGATAGCAGACCACATCGTCATTAGGAGAGGCTAGAAGAAGGGAGTAATAACTTCAAAGGGCCGAGGAAGTAGCATTCAAAGTAAAAACATTTACGAGAGAGGGTAGAATGAAAAAAATTAAGCGCATACAATGGCACAAAGTGTGTCATGCAAAGAAATACGAAGTAAAGGACATATTTCATTCTTAAATGAATGCATAAGGATTCAGGGAACCACTGTGCAAATAAGTGGGTATATTGTTAAGTCTAAATTTTAGGTGGAAATGACAATAAAATTACAAATACTAAATTTTATTGTTTAAATAAAAACCAAATGATAGATAATGCAAATCTTTCTTAACAAGCAATTTATAAAAATAGATTGTCAACAGGCAATTTTATAGCTAAAATTAATTTAAGATGATATCAAGAAGCACTTGAATTAACATTAAATATGTAGTCAAGAATCAGTTTGTTTTCCTTTAAAGCATCAATTCAACAGCAATCTAAATTCCATGGATTTAAATACAAATTTTATTTTAACTAGTTACCTGGAAAAGGATTGTTTTGTCTTAAGCAACCACCAGTTCTGTTACATTGTTTTGAATGTGTAAAATATGTCACACTTGTAATTGTTGAATAATTACCTAGTCACAAAGGAAGAAGTCTTCATCTTAAAAACTGTTCTACTTATCAGACAGTCTAGTTTTTCAAGTCATAGATATTAACCACTATTTTGGTACATTGTACACACAAAAAGAGGGTTCCTCTGTGACTCAGCGGTAAAGAATCTACTACAGTGCAGAAGACCCAGGAGGGCTGTTCAGTCTCTGTCTAGAAGATCCCTTGGAGGAGGGCATGGCCACCCACTCAAGTATTCTTGCCTGGAGAATCCCATGGCCAGAGGGGCCAGGAGGGCTCCAGTCCATGGGGTTGCAAAGAGTTAGGCATGACTGAAATGACTAAGCACAGCACAGTAGCACATCAACAGAAAGAAATGGCTTTATGTGGCAAAAAATAGAGCAACTTATTATATAATGCAGAAGACTTATGGAATTGGACTGATGTGCTGCAGATCAATAACTCTCATTTATAATGCAGCTATATTTTTTTAAAATCACATGTACTTCTCTTTTTTTGCACTTCTTAATATAGTGTTTTCCCCAGGACTAAACAAAAATAACAAATTTTGAGTAACAGTTCTTCGTAAAGTCAAGGAGGTAAATTCCTTTTTTTCCTCTCTAAGAGATGTTTGGCCCTGCTTGTAAGAGTTTTTACAAGAGTAACACAAAGAAATAATATGAGCTTTCACATTTAATGAGAAACTCCAAAGATAGTCTCAGTTCAGTATTTAATAAAAAAAAAAATTATTGGCATGACTGATATCAACGCACTGTCAACGTCCACTGGAACTTATCAAACATTTGGTTGGTTCACTCAATCAGGAGAAAATACTTATTCAAATCACTTCAAAATGAATCAAATCATTTTGGTGTAGATAGTGCTTTTTGAATCATTTCTTGTGTAGTGAGTGTGAAAATGCATTGATTAAAGTTTTATTTCCTCTGCTAATTGTTGCAAAAAAACAATTTTCAGTCTCTTTTCTGTTTTTTTTCCTTGCTACATTTCTATGTAATTAAGCAAATGAGCTGCTTATTTCTCTCTCTGCAATTAATAGATGCATTCTTTCAGACTCCTTAGTCTTCTGTCTCTGTTAAGCAGCTCTTGGGTTGTGCCGCCATGACTCCTATAGGAGTCTGCAGCACATCAGTCCAATTCCATAAATCTTCTGACTGTAGGTTGTAATTATGAAGCTCAGACAGAGAAGTGTCCCTTTGATTTCTCATGCTGCAACACTGAAGGGGCTTTTTTGTGTGTACAATTTAAAAGCTAGAAATACACAAAAAGTGCCAACATAATTAGAAGAAAGCTACTATGAAAAATACAAACATTCTATACAAAAAATTCTCAAAAAGAACCCCAGAAAACACACCCTGCTATTAACTGGGTGACATAAAAGTGAAGAAAACAGGTCAGTATAGATTTGGGGATCATGTGGAGCCCTTTTTGCAGTAATACAAACACATTAAATATTCAAAGGTATCTACAGTATTCTATGATTTCAGGAATCTAAGGAAAGAAAGAAATTGTAGGAAATTTTAATATGTTGTAGTTTTATGTGAAAGTAAGAAACTGAATGGGAAAAGAATTGAGAAATGTTGGAGGAAAGTTAGAGAACATGAGAAAAAGATTAGCAGGTAAAGGGATTCCATGGTAACAAAAAGGTATTGCTCAGTTTTATTTATTTTTTTTAGTTAGTTATTTAGTTAGTTACAGAACTCAGTTTATCAAACCAGGGCACTCCCATTTCTTAAAAGCATGTGTTTGGTGTAAATCTTTAAAAGGCATTTTCTTCAAATTTGAAATAAGACTTACAGGTGTTACTATCTTCTGTTTAAATCTTGTGCTTGTGAGCATATGTTCTAATATAAGCCTAAGATCCAGACTGCCATATCCATATTTTATAAAGAAAATGCTAGATGTTGTTATCAACTTGTTTATTATTCATTTGTAATTGCTTAGAGGAAGATAATACTGTAACTTTCCATAGTACAAGAAACCTTGAAAGTACAATGATAAGAATTATACAACCTACAGAGTACCTACCATGTGCACACTTTGATCATGTGTTGTATTATTTATTCTCACATTGAGAGAACATTAGAAAGAGATTGAATTCTAAGCACTATCAATTTAATTATAAGGAAGGTTTTCTTATAACATAAATTGCTAAATTTTAAAAAAAGATACTCATTTATTTTAGGTAGTTTAAGGGTTTTTTCCCCTGTAAACGCGATTTTGATCATGTCGGCTTGTTTAGGTCAATTTTAACCCAATAATTGTGCATCTGACAGATTCTCAAGTGCTTTTTATTTAAAAAAACACACTTTTTCTAAATAATGACTGTAGTCAGAAGTCCATTGTTTACAATATGACTTCTCAGAGTCTCAGAGTCAGCCCTTTCATTTTGTCAAATTGAAACCATGTTAAGAAAGCTACTATGAAAATACAAACATTCTATACAAAAATTCTCAAAAGAACCCCAGAAAACACACCCTGATAAGGACAAAGTGGGTCAGTATAGATTTGGGGATCATGTGGAGCCCTTTTTGCAGTAATACAAACACATTAAATATTCAAAGGTATCTACAGTATTCTATGATTTCAGGAATCTAAGGAAAGAAAGAAATTGTAGGAAATTTTAATATGTTGTAGTTTTATGTGAAAGTAAGAAACTGAATGGGAAAAGAATTGAGAAATGTTGGAGGAAAGTTAGAGAACATGAGAAAAAGATTAGCAGGTAAAGGGATTCCATGGTAACAAAAAGGTATTGCTCAGTTTTATTTATTTTTTTTAGTTAGTTATTTAGTTAGTTACAGAACTCAGTTTATCAAACCAGGGCACTCCCATTTCTTAAAAGCATGTGTTTGGTGTAAATCTTTAAAAGGCATTTTCTTCAAATTTGAAATAAGACTTACAGGTGTTACTATCTTCTGTTTAAATCTTGTGCTTGTGAGCATATGTTCTAATATAAGCCTAAGATCCAGACTGCCATATCCATATTTTATAAAGAAAATGCTAGATGTTGTTATCAACTTGTTTATTATTCATTTGTAATTGCTTAGAGGAAGATAATACTGTAACTTTCCATAGTACAAGAAACCTTGAAAGTACAATGATAAGAATTATACAACCTACAGAGTACCTACCATGTGCACACTTTGATCATGTGTTGTATTATTTATTCTCACATTGAGAGAACATTAGAAAGAGATTGAATTCTAAGCACTATCAATTTAATTATAAGGAAGGTTTTCTTATAACATAAATTGCTAAATTTTAAAAAAAGATACTCATTTATTTTAGGTAGTTTAAGGGTTTTTTCCCCTGTAAACGCGATTTTGATCATGTCGGCTTGTTTAGGTCAATTTTAACCCAATAATTGTGCATCTGACAGATTCTCAAGTGCTTTTTATTTAAAAAAAAAAAACACACTTTTTCTAAATAATGACTGTAGTCAGAAGTCCATTGTTTACAATATGACTTCTCAGAGTCTCAGAGTCAGCCCTGCATTTTGTCAAATTGAAACCATGTATGATACTCATTACATATTAAGATGGTCTTTCAGTACAATAATTTTGTAGCAAATTGTTTACTTGTATAAACTTCTGATTTAGCGCATTATTAAAGAATTTATTTTTCTTATCAAACGTAAAAAATTTTTTTGAAGAAAAGGATAGGTAGACTAAGCTGGACCGCAGTGAATGGTTGTACAGGTTGCCCATGGCACAACCCTAGAGGGACCATTCTTATTGTATGTTTTGCAGATTTAAGAATTTATTACAAGAATTTTCTGCAGATGACAGTTTGATGGCTTTTCTAAAAAAACAGTTTAGTATGGACATGAAGTGTTTTGAGTAGGAGTGCCTTTTCCAAACTATAGAACAATACTATATGAATTAGTGACTGGCAGTTTGCTTGGTGCTTGACACACAGGAAACCCTGGAGACGTGCTGATATGTTTAATGAAGATAATTTTTAAAATTTATTGAAATATACTTGACTTAAAATATTATGTTAATTTCAGGTGTCTAACATAGTGATTCAATATTTTTGTGGATTATATTCCACTTAAATTTATTATAAATTATTGGTTACATTCCCTGTGCTGTATGTTATATCATTGTATCTTATTTATTTTATACTTTGTAGCTTGCACCCCCTTTAAACCCATTTCCCTACCTCTGCCCTCCTCTCAGTAGTAACCACTAGTTTGTTCTCTTACCTGGGAATCTGTTTCTATTTTATTATGTTCACTAGTTTGTTGTATTTTTTTTTAGATTTTTTTTCCATATATAATTGAAAACATGCAGTACTTGTCTTTGACAGATTTCAGTAAGCATAATATACTCTAGGTCCATGTATATGGTTGCAAATGGCAAAATTTCATTTTCTTTATGGCTAACATTCCCTGCATATATATTCATAGACAACATCTTCTTTAACCATTTATCTTTTAATAGACATTTCAGTTGATTCCATTACTTAGCTATCAACAAAGATAACTTAAGTACAAGGGATTTACCAACAATAACTAAACTTGACTGAGTTCTTATGTAGTATTATATGTAATATGTAGGTATTTATTGTGACTAATATTTATGTGAATAAATCCACTGAATGTAGACACAACTTAACAGTAATCCTACTGCTTTAATAATAAAAAACCTTGAAGATACTTACACCCATTGTAGTAATGAACATGTTGGTTAAATGTTAACTTCATCCTTGACTCTCATTTTTGATCATGGTAAATTTCTCGAGTCACCAAGTACAGTTTTTTATTGTATGTTTTGCAGATTTAAGAATTTATTACAAGAATTTTCTGCAGATGACAGTTTGATGGCTTTTCTAAAAAAACAGTTTAGTATGGACATGAAGTGTTTTGAGTAGGAGTGCCTTTTCCAAACTATAGAACAATACTATATGAATTAGTGACTGGCAGTTTGCTTGGTGCTTGACACACAGGAAACCCTGGAGACGTGCTGATATGTTTAATGAAGATAATTTTTAAAATTTATTGAAATATACTTGACTTAAAATATTATGTTAATTTCAGGTGTCTAACATAGTGATTCAATATTTTTGTGGATTATATTCCACTTAAATTTATTATAAATTATTGGTTACATTCCCTGTGCTGTATGTTATATCATTGTATCTTATTTATTTTATACTTTGTAGCTTGCACCCCTTAATCCCATTTCCCTACCTCTGCCCTCCTCTCAGTAGTAACCACTAGTTTGTTCTCTTACCTGGGAATCTGTTTCTATTTTATTATGTTCACTAGTTTGTTGTATTTTTTTTTAGATTTTTTTTCCATATATAATTGAAAACATGCAGTACTTGTCTTTGACAGATTTCAGTAAGCATAATATACTCTAGGTCCATGTATATGGTTGCAAATGGCAAAATTTCATTTTTCTTTATGGCTAACATTCCCCTGCATATATATTCATAGACAACATCTTCTTTAACCATTTATCTTTTAATAGACATTTCAGTTGATTCCATTACTTAGCTATCAACAAAGATAACTTAAGTACAAGGGATTTACCAACAATAACTAAACTTGACTGAGTTCTTATGTAGTATTATATGTAATATGTAGGTATTTATTGTGACTAATATTTATGTGAATAAATCCACTGAATGTAGACACAACTTAACAGTAATCCTACTGCTTTAATAATAAAAAACCTTGAAGATACTTACACCCATTGTAGTAATGAACATGTTGGTTAAATGTTAACTTCATCCTTGACTCTCATTTTTGATCATGGTAAATTTCTCGAGTCACCAAGTACAGTTTGTTATTAACTGGGTAGAGCATTTGATAATTGAATGGATTAGTATAAGAAAAATGAGGTTTTTAATGGTGGTAAATGCCCCACATATTGAGGTGTCTCACTTAATAACAGGTTGGGAGAAAGCAAACAATCATTAAAAAAATAAATTACTCATGCTCTCACGGAGGAGTGGTCAAGGAGAGGAAAAGGCTAAGGCTGGAACAATGACAGTGAGGTGAAGTGGACACGGTGGCCAAACTCACTTGGAATGAAGCCACAAGCAGCCTCAAACTGAAGGCAGCATCTGAAGTGAGCCTTAAAAATAGTTTTTTTTCCAGTAAGCTAAGACAAGAGGTGTCAGATAGAGCAGAGGCAGTGCTGTGAACAATCATTAAAGATCTTGACATTTCTAAAATGTCTCATTCTTATACTGCAGACCTCGATTATGTTCTCAGAACTCAGTGTGTCTCCCTGTGTCTTAGCATTTGCTATTTTTTATTGAAACATACATTTACAGTTTCTTCCATAGAGTATGATATTCTGCAGGTCAGAAGAAATGCGCCCCAACAGCTTTCACAGAGCTGGGTATCAGTGGCTTGTTGAATGGGAATGACCTTTGGAATTGCCTCCTTCACCACATCATCTATAATCCCATTTCTACCTTCCCTTAATACCTGATATATTTCGTAAAGAGGGATGACCACTTGGTATTAAATTATTAATATGTTCTTTTCCTAATTACACTGTGACAATTAATTGAAGAGATTAAATACTGTTCAACATTTTCACGTCTTTTTATCTACTTCATATTACAAGAAAAAAACATTTCAGTTGATTCCATTACTTAGCTATCAACAAAGATAACTTAAGTACAAGGGATTTACCAACAATAACTAAACTTGACTGAGTTCTTATGTAGTATTATATGTAATATGTAGGTATTTATTGTGACTAATATTTATGTGAATAAATCCACTGAATGTAGACACAACTTAACAGTAATCCTACTGCTTTAATAATAAAAAACCTTGAAGATACTTACACCCATTGTAGTAATGAACATGTTGGTTAAATGTTAACTTCATCCTTGACTCTCATTTTTGATCATGGTAAATTTCTCGAGTCACCAAGTACAGTTTGTTATTAACTGGGTAGAGCATTTGATAATTGAATGGATTAGTATAAGAAAAATGAGGTTTTTAATGGTGGTAAATGCCCCACATATTGAGGTGTCTCACTTAATAACAGGTTGGGAGAAAGCAAACAATCATTAAAAAAATAAATTACTCATGCTCTCACGGAGGAGTGGTCAAGGAGAGGAAAAGGCTAAGGCTGGAACAATGACAGTGAGGTGAAGTGGACACGGTGGCCAAACTCACTTGGAATGAAGCCACAAGCAGCCTCAAACTGAAGGCAGCATCTGAAGTGACCCTTAAAAATAGTTTTTTTTCCAGTAAGCTAAGACAAGAGGTGTCAGATAGAGCAGAGGCAGTGCTGTGAACAATCATTAAAGATCTTGACATTTCTAAAATGTCTCATTCTTATACTGCAGACCTCGATTATGTTCTCAGAACTCAGTGTGTCTCCCTGTGTCTTAGCATTTGCTATTTTTTATTGAAACATACATTTACAGTTTCTTCCATAGAGTATGATATTCTGCAGGTCAGAAGAAATGCGCCCCAACAGCTTTCACAGAGCTGGGTATCAGTGGCTTGTTGAATGGGAATGACCTTTGGAATTGCCTCCTTCACCACATCATCTATAATCCCATTTCTACCTTCCCTTAATACCTGATATATTTCGTAAAGAGGGATGACCACTTGGTATTAAATTATTAATATGTTCTTTTCCTAATTACACTGTGACAATTAATTGAAGAGATTAAATACTGTTCATTTTATGATTGTCGTTGACTTCCCTAGTGCATAGAAGCGTTCCTGTTTCTTTTTCATTTTTTTTAAAGTAAACTATTCTTAAGTAAACTATCTTTTTAAAGTAAACTATGCCCAAAAGCTATGTGGCATGTCAAATTTAGTTCACTAATCAGCGATGGAATTCATGGCCCCTACATTGGAAATGTAGAGTGTTAACCACTGGACCACCAGGGAAGTCCCTACCATTAAGTAGTTCACTATTACTACAAATGAGCCTCCTATAGGTAAGAGTGAGATGAGGGACAATGGAAAAAGTTTAACACTGTCAAAATAGGAGGAAATTCATTGTTGGGATTAACTGATTTAAAATGAGGAGCCCAGAATGACCCCAGTGTTTCACATGAAGGTAATACTTGCCCAGGTGTGCTATATTAGAATAATAAGTTAGGGAGATAATAATGATTGAGATTCAGCCATCTACTAGATATAGCTAATAGATACATATGTCAGTACTTGAAATACTGGGAACAAAGACAGATTTAGGCATCATGAAGAGGCAATAAAGAGTAATAACAACAGGTTACCATTAAAGCATTTAGTGCTGGCATTGTTCTAATGCCTCACATATATTATCTCACTTAAATATCCATGTAAACCTTGGGAGATAGACATAATTATCCCAGCTATATAAATTAGAAACTGAGACACAGATCTATTAAATGGTTTATCTCAGGTCATACAACTCCCAGCAAGTAGGATTCAGCATAGATAGCCTGCTTCTCAACACTCAGTAGAAATCCAGTGTGGAGATTCAGATTTCCAGGTTTTCCTTTCCCATCTATGAGCTGTGTAACCTTGACTATGCTGCCTACTCATTTTGTGCCTCAGTCTTTTCATTTGACAAATGAAGGTAATACTGCCTATCTCCAAAAGGGGTCTGGTATAGTGTATGTGTGTGTGTGTGAGAGAGAGAGAAAGCGAGCATGCCCAGTTGCTTATTCACATCTGACTCTTTTGTGACCCCATGGACTATAGCCTGTAAGACTATTTTTTCCATGGAATTTTCCAGGCAAGAATGTTGGAATGGGTTGCCACTTCCTCCTCCAGGGCATCTTCCTGACCCAGGGATCGAACCCTCATCTCCTTCATTGGCAAGCGGATTCTTAACCACTGTGGCACCTGGGAAGCCCGTGTCCGGTACAGAGTAGCATTAAAGTAATGTTAAGTCATTATTTTCAATAGCCTGTCAATGAATGTTGGAATCATGGAGGAAGAGGAGATTAAGTTAATGTGAGGAAGAATAAAGGAGAGGACCTTTGATCCTTTAAGGCTTAGTTGGATAGACAGAAGTCTACCGTGGAGGCTGTGTGATTGCCTCAAGAAGAAAAGTGAAGCTTCCAGTTTTGGAGCCCAGGAAGAATCTCAGAAACCTGGTCCAGGGAAGGAGTAATGCATGTGCCCCACTCATTAGAAGCACTATTAGGCACTGAGACGATGAAACTGGAGGGAGATGTAATAGTAAAAACCTGGTATGCCATCTGAGGGTAAGATCCATGTATAGGACTTGAGCAAAGAAAAATAGATTCAGCTTAGATGGTAAGAGGCAATACTAGGAGAAGTGTCTTAAGTAGGTGGCAGGATTTTTCTAGGATGCCTGTGACCTGGAGTGTTGGTCCGAAGACAGCTCTTAAAGACAGTGCTGTCATGTGAGCTGAGTGTCAGAGAAGTCAACAATAGTAGGAAGGAATGAGGATGAAGCAGCATCACAGAGCCAAAGGAGAGAAAAGAAGCTGTAAATACATGGAGAGCTGGGGGGTTGGTGTGAGACCACCGCCTCTCCAGTTCAGTTAATTCCTGCCACACTTTTATGAGGTAGCTACTTTAGGTAGGTAGCCCTATTTTTTATAGTTCAGAAAAAACTAACAACACAATTATGCTATTTCATACTCCTTGTTCCTGTCTGCTTTACTTCTTCAGGTGGCTCACTTTATTTCAGCCTGTCTATATTTCTAATGAGAAAAAATCTCTTTATGGCATTTCTCCCCTCCCCCTTCAAGCCTGGATAGGGATGGAGAAGCACTTTTTTTTTAATTTTAAGGAATTTTCCTCTCAAATCTGTACCTATATTCTGAGTCCTCTCCATACCTCCAAAGGTTTTCGATTTATTTGTAACCAGTTTCAGAATAAGAGAAAAGCAAACTAAATAGTTTTCTGCATTTACCTCTGTATTATTCTGAAATGTTCATAGTTATAAAGTAGAGTTAGGGTATAGAAGGGAGAGAAGTGACACAGGAAAAACTTACTAAGAAAAAATTGGCTATCGTTTTAGAACTAGTTAGCGAAATACTGAGTCATCAATAGCGGTGTTAAAAACTAGTTTCTAAAAGTAATAAGGGCTAGATAAACAATACTACTTAGCTGATCGATGATACCTAAAGTGTAAAACATAGTTCCAAATATGTATTATATCTATATTTAAAGAGAGAGCAAGACAAAATAATGAAATAATAACTCAGAAATGATTGCATATCCTTTTCCTCTTTAAAGCCTAAAGGATTCAAAGCTGCTAATGAGCTTGAAGATCTTACCCAGTAACTCCAAAGAGAATCAAAACTGTTAATGATTACATATGATTTATTAGGCTTCCCTGGTGGCTCAGACAGTAAAGAATCTGCTGGCAAGGCAAGAGACCCAGGTTTGAACCCTGAGTTGGGAAGATTCCCTAGAGAAGGAAATGGTCACCCACTCCAGTATTCTTGTCTGGAGAATTCCATGGACAGAGGATCCTGGTGGGCTACAGTCCATGGGGTTGCAGAATGGCAGACATGAGTGAGCAATTAACACTTTCTCTCCTCTTTTAATGATGTATTAAGGATCAATAAACTCTAGAATTTAAAATAGTCTGATATGACATTACTTCTTTACAAATTAAAATTGCAATTACAAACAACCAAAAGATAGCTGAATATTAATGTTGATTGAATAAATAGATCACTGCATAAACAGAATAAAATGCTCTGGCATAAATTATAATGGTTTACTTTCAGGTCTTATAACACACTCTTTTTGAATAGTTTAATCTCAGATAATTACCTATAGATTTTAAAAGTCTGATTTTCAATTAAAATTAATTCCTTTTTCTATGTATATTTTCCATTAGCTGTAGATACATTAAGTATCAAATTCTGATGCTAGAGACAGTGAAAGGATTCATTTGGGTGGATTTTATTGTTGGGGTAAATACAGTACATGAAAATTATTCTTAGACTAAATTCAAAATTTGAAATTCCCCAGTCTACCCTTACTCTCTAGCTAAAATGTTTTAAGTCTGGGCATATTTCAAATTCCTAAGGAATATTTTAAAATGCTGTTTTACTGAATTCCAGGATGATTTAAATGGGTGCCTTACTGTTAGGTGAAACATTACTGTTAGTCACCATCTCCCCAGTGATTTCAGGGTACATCCAGGGCTGCGACCCACCACTCTAGCCTTATCATTGGGTTTGATCTTAAAAGAATTCTAGTATTCTGGAAGGTTAGAATTTCCAGGATGAAGAGGTGGAGGGTAAAAATTTTATTCATTTATTTCATTCACAGTGTATATTGAGATCCTAGAATAAAATGTGTGAAGGTCTAGGGGACAGATAGTCAAATAACCAAGCCCTAGTTCTGAAGACACTTACAATCTATTGCAATGGAGAAAAAAACAAGGGATAGGTAGTTTAAAAGACAATAGAATTTTAAAATAAGGCTAGGCAAGTATATTTGGCCAAATAATAGAAACTGCTTAAATTTAAAACAGTAAAGAATCTGCTGGCAAGGCAAGCGACCCAGGTTTGACCCCTGCGTTGGGCAGATTCCCTAGAGAAGGAAATGGTCACCCACTCCAGTATTCTTGTCTGGAGAATTCCATGGACAGAGGATCCTGGTGGGCTACAGTCCATGGGGTTGCAGAATGGCAGACATGAGTGAGCAATTAACACTTTCTCTCCTCTTTTAATGATGTATTAAGGATCAATAAACTCTAGAATTTAAAATAGTCTGATATGACATTACTTCTTTACAAATTAAAATTGCAATTACAAACAACCAAAAGATAGCTGAATATTAATGTTGATTGAATAAATAGATCACTGCATAAACAGAATAAAATGCTCTGGCATAAATTATAATGGTTTACTTTCAGGTCTTATAACACACTCTTTTTGAATAGTTTAATCTCAGATAATTACCTATAGATTTTAAAAGTCTGATTTTCAATTAAAATTAATTCCTTTTTCTATGTATATTTTCCATTAGCTGTAGATACATTAAGTATCAAATTCTGATGCTAGAGACAGTGAAAGGATTCATTTGGGTGGATTTTATTGTTGGGGTAAATACAGTACATGAAAATTATTCTTAGACTAAATTCAAAATTTGAAATTCCCCAGTCTACCCTTACTCTCTAGCTAAAATGTTTTAAGTCTGGGCATATTTCAAATTCCTAAGGAATATTTTAAAATGCTGTTTTACTGAATTCCAGGATGATTTAAATGGGTGCCTTACTGTTAGGTGAAACATTACTGTTAGTCACCATCTCCCCAGTGATTTCAGGGTACATCCAGGGCTGCGACCCACCACTCTAGCCTTATCATTGGGTTTGATCTTAAAAGAATTCTAGTATTCTGGAAGGTTAGAATTTCCAGGATGAAGAGGTGGAGGGTAAAAATTTTATTCATTTATTTCATTCACAGTGTATATTGAGATCCTAGAATAAAATGTGTGAAGGTCTAGGGGACAGATAGTCAAATAACCAAGCCCTAGTTCTGAAGACACTTACAATCTATTGCAATGGAGAAAAAAACAAGGGATAGGTAGTTTAAAAGACAATAGAATTTTAAAATAAGGCTAGGCAAGTATATTTGGCCAAATAATAGAAACTGCTTAAATTTAAAAACAAATAATTTAGAATTCTCATCAAAATCATTGGAGGCTTCTGAGCATGATCAGAGTTGTGTTTTAAAAGAAGAAAGTGAGTATAGAGAGTCAAGTATGATTATTTTAATGTTTTAGATCAATGTTAAAAGAGAGACTTACAGTGAAAATGAAAGTCCTAAGGAGAAAGCAGATGTTAGGAATATTGTAGAGGCAAAATCCACACAATTTCTCAACTCATGACATGTGGTGAGGATAATGAGTTGGGGAATCAACCCGAGTGCAATATTCCTGTTGAGTTTTATAGGATTATGGTCCTGCTACTCAAGAAATAGGAAAATGTGTAGAGAAAGGAGAGAGATGCTTTTGGGTTTGAGGTGTTGGTGGTCCAAAGATAAGTATGGACTAAGAGACAGTGATTTGGGGGAAAGCCTCTCAGAGATTAAAGTAAGGCCAGACAAGATCTACAGTCCACAGAAGATTAGAAAAATAAAGAGAAAAAAGCCTATGCTTAGAAAATACTTGCATTCCAGGACAAAAATGCAGAAGGCAAATTGTTAGAAGTCAAGGAAGCCAAGAGAAATGTGTTTTAAGATGAGAGTGATCTATTATATACATATATATAAAAGCAAAAGTTGATTCAGAATTCATTTTGAGGAAAGGAATCTTGCTATCTCTAACAGACAAATTGGGGTGCAGAATGCCAAGCTGAAAAGTGGTTGAGGAGCGAAATGTGCAATAAACAGCATAGCAGTGAACACTGACCATTCTTTGAAGAATCGTGATTTTTAAAGACAAAGATATAATAGTTTTAAATTGTAAGAATAAGTCTAATTGCTTCTTTGCAGAGCAGTTTATGGAAAGGCGGCGTTAGGATAAGCAGTGAAAGTGAAAGTGACAATTGTTCAGTCCTGTCAGACTCTGCAACTCATGGAGGAACCATGGAATTCTCCAGGCAAGAATACTGGAGTGGGGAACCTTCCCTTTCTCCAGGAGATTTTCCCAACTTAGGGATTGAACCCTGATCTCCTGCACTGCAGGTGGATACTTTACCATCTGAGCCAGCAAGGAAGAATAAATGAAGAGAAAATAATAGAAGTTATCTGACTAAAAATCATTTGACAACCACAATCTTCTCACATCTTTTCCTTAAAAGGGACCTACAGTAAGGCTTGATTAATACTGAACTTCAGAGCTTCTCTCGTGGTCCAGTGGTTAAAGAGTCCACCTTGCAGTGCAAGGGGCGCCGGTTCGATCGCTGGCCGGGGAAGATTCCACCTGCCACAGAGTGGCAGGACAAGTGTGTCCAATTGGGATCCAGTGCTCTGGAATGCATGTGCCCAGAGCCAGTGATCTGCAACGAGGGAGGCCACTGCAGTGGGAGGCCCACACAGGCCAAAGAATAAAGATGGATGAAAATAAATAAATAAAAAACCAACAAAAAATGTCAAAATTTTTTAAAAAAATACTGAATTTCAGTTGAGCTTCTCTGGTGATTCAGGCAGTAAAAAATATGCTGGTAATGCAGAAGACTAGGGTTCAATCCCTGGGTCAGGACTGTTCCCTGGAGAAGGGAATGGCTATGCACTCCAGTATTCTTGCCTGGAAAATCCCATGGTCAGCGATGCATGGTGGACTCCAAGGGATCGAAAAGAATTGGACACAACTGAGCAACTAACACTTTCACTTCAACTGAACAGGCAATTAATAGTAAGATAAAATGATAAGGCTGATGATAGAAAATTTATTTTGACATTGTTAAAAAGTAATGAAAAAGCAAAATTAAACATGCAATTCAAAGATAAACATTTGCAAACATAGTACAAAGCAAGAGGCAGGAAGAAAGTATAAGACGACAGTTAAACATAATTCTAATATAAATTTTCGAGTCAATTAATAAAAGCATTATTAAAATACTTGAAAAATTAAGAAATTTAATTCTTTAAGACAAATTGAAAGTAAATAAATTCTTTGGCTTTATAAATTTGTCATCTTAAGTTACAAACCTTCATTCAATCCATTTTGTTGTATTTTTCTAACGGATTAATAAGCTCTTGTCTTATCTGCACGATCTGGGAAATTCTGCAGAGGATTTTAAAAATTATTTCTGCACATTTTCCTCTAATATTTTTTTATTTTCAAATAATTCTACCTACTGTTTGATAAGTTTAAGGTCTTTTTTTTACTACCTTTCTTTCTTTTCAGGAACTATGGTTTTTAAAATTATGGTAGAACTGTAGTTTCAGTTTCTTTTGTTTAAACATTTTCAGCTTGTCTTTATCATCTATAATTTTATTTTATGTACTTAGAAATTCCTACAGAATTTCTCTCTCACTTTCAGTACTTTTATATGCCACTAGAGGAAGATAATTCTTACAATCCATGTCTGCAGCAGCATGATGTTATATTAGTCTGTGGTCACCTTAGAACTGCAGATTATTTTTCAGTTTGTCATTTTTGTACAAATTTAGTAAATAAATTGTTCACTTTGATCTTATAATGTAAAAATTTCAGAATAAAAGTAAAACAATATTATACAAATAAAGTTACTGTTATCTTGGTACTTCAAATTGGTGTTCTAGAGGTGAATGTGAAATAACAAATGCCTGTACCAAAATCACCACATTGTCAATAATATATTAATATATTAATATAATAACAACAATATTAATATATTAATATAATTATATATTAACTATATGTCTTTAAATAATGGATTTCATACTTGGTAGACTTTTTTTTTTCCTTGGTAGACTTTTATAAGTGAGGTACTATGTCTTCGGTGGCTCAAATTTACATGTTGCTCTATAATATTCTGTAATTTAATTATTATGGCCCTACTGTAAAATAATACAATTGCTAAGGTAATAAAGTTGCTTACTAGGGGGAAGCACTTCTCTTGCCATTCAGTTTTTGGTTCTTTATTTTAGACTGAGGTGCCAGATGTTCACAGAAAAGTATGCTAATATTTTAATAACTGTTTTTATTCTTTGTATGGTTATGAGTTTTAAAAATTATTTAATTTAAAGTGTTCACTTGAAGATTATTTATTAAATAATTTTGTACTTTTAATGTTTGCATTTAACATGTGCTATAAATGATATGAATGTAAAAGCAATTCTCTTTCAAGCATTCCAGTTTTAATAATTAATATCATGCTTCATGTGGGGAACACCACAAAAAATTAAGATGGCCTATTGAAATTCAATTTTTAGAATTTTAAATTTTATATATTTTCTGTTTCTAATTTCATTTATTTTCTGAGATTTATCAGTCTATCTATTGGAACACCGATAAATATTTACAGACATATACATAGATCTTCTGGCTCTATGGTTCTGCTTGAAAGTTTTGTCTTGCCTAGAATAAACTAGTTTCTCCTTCCCACCTTTCTGAATCTTATTAGTCTTCAAGACACTGTACAAACTGTATCTGGTCAATATACTTTCTTTAATCACCATAGTGTGAATCCTCTCCCCTTCCTTTGAGTATCTTTCGTCTTTAATATTTATATCACAAATTTGTTAAATATGTCCTACTCCCTCATACTTCTTGGAATGTTACATTGATTAAATATTTTTACTTAATTTTATTTATAATTCATTAACTTATAAAATTATTGAGAACAGGATATTTCCTGAGTAAATATTTATAAATTTGGTCTCTAATTACCTTCTGCAAAAACTAGCAAATACAAGATAAACAAACCATGCAATCTCCACTGCTGCCATTTCTTGAGTGAGAAAATTATGACATATATAGATACATTAATAGCAATAAAGTATAATAACAATCCTGATTAACCTACTACAACTTTTCAAATTTGTTCTCATGTATTGCCTTCTATAGTAGTCCACCATGAAGGAGAGTTTCCTTACAGAGAAAACATACTTAGATGATTATAATATGACTGCACAGATTTGATCATTATTAGTTAATTAGGGGACCACCACATTTAGAACTTAGGAGTCTTCTAATACAGTGCCTCTCAAAATATCTGCAGGGATAGATGAGTTTACCATCTACTCTCAATCTGCCACCATTACTTTTTTAATAATATAAATGAATTCCTAGAAAAAAAACCCAAAAATATATATCCTAATCTAATTGTTTTATTACTGGATTCAACAGCCATCACATGACTTTGGCAAAACCCAAAGTTCTGACATGCTTATCCTCAAGGTGCTCATCATTTTGCACACACCTCCCACCCCAGGGCCCAACACTCACTGCTTATCATTTTGGTTGAGTAACAAACAGCACATGAACCAGCTCCCATCTCTGCACCACGCTTGGAGTATTGTCTGTGTGTGTTATGACATATTCCTTCTAAGAGAAGCGTTTTCATCCAGAACATCTGCCACCTAAGTGGAGATGTTTACTGACAAGTGATCTCTGCTTCCCATCATTTACAGCTAATTGAATTGAGACCAAAAGCTAGACTGGCCAACCATCTACGAACAGTGGCCAGGCTTGAAAAGATGAGTTCGACCACTTTTTTTTTTTTTTTCCCTCTCTGGATTCAGATTCAATAAGGGAAAAAAAAAGAAAAAAAAAAAAAAAAAAGAACATTCTATGATAACCCAAGATTTTGTACATGCTTAAAGTGTGAACTATCAGAGATTCTGAGTAAACTGTGAAAGTTGAATTGGGGTAAAGAAAGAGGAAGAAGTCAAATTCAGCTGAGAGATTAATAGTGGCTCAATAAAGGTTCAAAACTGCTGATGCTGAGGTACAAAAAACTGCCATAACTCTAGAATTTTCTTTTATCCCTAACACCCCTTAGTTCCAGGCATGAAACAACACTTTTTTGAAGGTCCTAAGATACAGATCCCATACTTCTTGCTATATACATATATAATCTAGTTGGCAGAAATGGGTCTGAATTATATAAGACACTTAGCTTATCTAAGACAGTCCAAGCTTCTTTTTTTTATTCCAAATAAGCTCATTTCAGAAATGATAGACGCTGCATTTGAAAGACAGGTTGTTAGTATACGCATCTCTAACTGGATTTCAGTCTGCAATGAGATCGTAAGCCAAACTGGGTCGGTCTGATGGAACTTTGGGTTTGCTGTCTAATGTCTATCTCTTACTTACATACTTTTCAAATTCTGTCCAAAATATTCCCTCCCAAAGATTGTTTACATTTTCTACAGTTAATTATAGTCTTAACTTTTCTCAGGAGGGAAGGAATCCTTTAAAATTAATATTTAACTATTTTAGTAATGGATGAGCCTCTATAGTTTACTAGTCTTCTGTATGGCCTTTGATTTGCAGAGATTTTAGAACCAGACCTCTGTCTAATGGACCAGGCGTATGCTTTTAGTTTGTATGAATCCAAGCTTGCCCCCCCCTGTGTGAGTAACAAACAGCACATGAACCAGCTCCCATGCACCACGCTTGGAGTATTGTCTGTGTGTGTTATGACATATTCCTTCTAAGAGAAGCGTTTTCATCCAGAACATCTGCCACCTAAGTGGAGATGTTTACTGACAAGTGATCTCTGCTTCCCATCATTTACAGCTAATTGAATTGAGACCAAAAGCTAGACTGGCCAACCATCTACGAACAGTGGCCAGGCTTGAAAAGATGAGTTCGACCACTTTTTTTTTTTTTTTCCCTCTCTGGATTCAGATTCAATAAGTGAAAAAAAAAGAAAAAAAAAAAAAAAAAGAACATTCTATGATAACCCAAGATTTTGTACATGCTTAAAGTGTGAACTATCAGAGATTCTGAGTAAACTGTGAAAGTTGAATTGGGGTAAAGAAAGAGGAAGAAGTCAAATTCAGCTGAGAGATTAATAGTGGCTCAATAAAGGTTCAAAAACTGCTGATGCTGAGGTACAAAAAACTGCCATAACTCTAGAATTTTCTTTTATCCCTAACACCCCTTAGTTCCAGGCATGAAACAACACTTTTTTGAAGGTCCTAAGATACAGATCCCATACTTCTTGCTATATACATATATAATCTAGTTGGCAGAAATGGGTCTGAATTATATAAGACACTTAGCTTATCTAAGACAGTCCAAGCTTCTTTTTTTTATTCCAAATAAGCTCATTTCAGAAATGATAGACGCTGCATTTGAAAGACAGGTTGTTAGTATACGCATCTCTAACTGGATTTCAGTCTGCAATGAGATCGTAAGCCAAACTGGGTCGGTCTGATGGAACTTTGGGTTTGCTGTCTAATGTCTATCTCTTACTTACATACTTTTCAAATTCTGTCCAAAATATTCCCTCCCAAAGATTGTTTACATTTTCTACAGTTAATTATAGTCTTAACTTTTCTCAGGAGGGAAGGAATCCTTTAAAATTAATATTTAACTATTTTAGTAATGGATGAGCCTCTATAGTTTACTAGTCCTCTGTATGGCCTCTGATTTGCAGAGATTTTTAGAACCAGACCTCTGTCTAATGGACCAGGCGTATGCTTTTAGTTTGTATGAATCCAGACACATATCAAACGTGTTAGTGGTTTTTGGAATCACCCCAAAAATCAAAGGTGCAGGTCTGAGATTGAGTGCACAGTGGTTCTCAAAACATGTTTGATTGCCCCGATGGTTGTTGTTACTGTTGTTTTTCAGATTAACGTGTTCAGATTACATTTGATTTCTTAGCTACATGAAAGTAGCATGCTTGTTTTGTAGTAAAGAAGTGCCTTTTAGTTTTAAAATGGAAACGTACCTTCTTTTATTATTCTGCAATAAATTCTACATTTTAAATTGCTGCTAAATGAAATGGTTTATATCAGAAGGTAACAATATGGGGTATTAGATTAAAACAAACTCCATGTAATCTTATTGAGCCAGTAGGACACAGAAATAAGAGAAAATGTGTTTGAATCACAGGAGAGAAAGCATGTTGGATGGATCTTTAAAATGCTTTATGTTGTGGTATCAGCGGATTGATAGCAGCGATTCTCAGAAGGGTTCCAATATTATGCCTTTTAAAAGCTGGAGATTAGTGCAACCATGGTGAATAGCACAGCGACACTCTGGCAAAGAAAAAGGGTCAGGGCTGGCAAAATGTGGCAGGTGTCAAAATAAAAGGTTAGGCTCTGTGCCTGGGGACCCATCTGTCAGATAAAAGTATGATAAGGCAATTAATGTATTTATTTATATTGCTCATGACACATCATGTACTCCATAAAAATAGTCAATTTAAACATTCTCCACTGTTCTCTAGAAGTTAGAATTAATTTAAAAAAAATGTTCAAGGCAAAAAGCAGAATCAAATAATAAAATGGTTTGTTTATATAAGTAAAGATTTGGAGAATTATAGTAGTCTACATTGAAGGATAAAAACTATTAGATATAATATTTCTTTTTAATATTAGGACATAGTTAACAGTGTGTTGGTATCAGGTGTACAGCAAAATTATTCTTTTATACATATATGTATCTTCTTTTTACAAATCTTTTCCAATGTAGGTTGTTACATAATATTGAGCAGAATTTTCTTTGCAATATAGTAGGTCTCTGTTGGTTATCCATTTTAAATATTGCACTGTATACAGTGTGTTAGATATTAGGTCTTGACAATACAGTGTTAATATTCAGAATAATATAAAATCTATGTTTATGTTGTAAGACAATTTCAGTAGCATTCCTTGTAAATTCAGCACACTTATTATTCCATTAGGCCAGACTTTATAATCTAATAGTAAAATGAAACCCCAGAAAACTACGAAGAAATAGAAATTTAGAAATCCAAGATATGTCTTGAATTTTCTTTAAATGTTTTGTTCACAACCTTGTCATTATTAGAGCTTTCGTTCTCACTTTGTGACTAATCCTGACTCCTCTTTAACTTATTATTTATTTAGCTTTCTCAGTACTTCTGCTTTGCAATCTGTTTAGAGTATGTTTAGATTATTCATCAGTGATACATTTTCAAATATAAAATAAATTATTTAAATATTTTAAGTGTCATGTTATTTTACTAATCAGTAAAAGTCTAGCTCATGATTCTGAGAAAAGTGAGATTTATTACAGTTCAAAGCTTTATGCAAAAACTGACCCCCTATATTTTCTTCTGAATAAAATAAAGTTCTCAATTATCTTATTTAAATAAGTGAATCTCACACCTTATGGTAATATTAAAATTTGAAGAGGAACAACATGTAAGCCTATAGTATAATATTTTATATAGAGAAAATTCAAGTTATTTCATTGTAGAAGGAAAAAATGCCAATATTAGTATATTATTGCCAAGCTGCACATTATGTCTGCTAAGCAATGAAATTTAACAAGTAAAGCTATTGGAATAGTAAAGAGAATCGTTTGACTTTGGGAAAAAAAAAAACAGATGTATTATATTCAACAGATTCATTTCTTTATGTTAATGCAGCATTTTTGCCCTCATTATTGTTTTCCATTTATAAGAAGGATATTGGTTAAATTTTAAATCAATTATTTTTCTCTCCAAAGTTCCCTTCTAGCCCTTGACATTATTGCATTATTAGGTTAATAATGTGAAACTTGGCGTTCCATAGTATAATGACAATTATTAGAGTAGGAGTTGAGGAAGGAAAAGTAAACTAAAAGATATATAACACAAACTTTTTATATTTTCTATTTGATGTTCTGATACATGATTTATAAGTTGTGTTTGAAGTTTAATTATAATTGACCAGTACTAAAATTGAATTCACTCATGGTTTTATTTCCTGATTCAGAGTTCAATGTTGTTCCCATTGTCTGTTTTATTTTTATTTTATTGGAACTTGGTCTTCTTAATTAGCTCTGTTTTTTATTTCCCCAGAAAACTACGAAGAAATAGAAATTTAGAAATCCAAGATATGTCTTGAATTTTCTTTAAATGTTTTGTTCACAACCTTGTCATTATTAGAGCTTTCGTTCTCACTTTGTGACTAATCCTGACTCCTCTTTAACTTATTATTTATTTAGCTTTCTCAGTACTTCTGCTTTGCAATCTGTTTAGAGTATGTTTAGATTATTCATCAGTGATACATTTTCAAATATAAAATAAATTATTTAAATATTTTAAGTGTCATGTTATTTTACTAATCAGTAAAAGTCTAGCTCATGATTCTGAGAAAAGTGAGATTTATTACAGTTCAAAGCTTTATGCAAAAACTGACCCCCTATATTTTCTTCTGAATAAAATAAAGTTCTCAATTATCTTATTTAAATAAGTGAATCTCACACCTTATGGTAATATTAAAATTTGAAGAGGAACAACATGTAAGCCTATAGTATAATATTTTATATAGAGAAAATTCAAGTTATTTCATTGTAGAAGGAAAAAATGCCAATATTAGTATATTATTGCCAAGCTGCACATTATGTCTGCTAAGCAATGAAATTTAACAAGTAAAGCTATTGGAATAGTAAAGAGAATCGTTTGACTTTGGGAAAAAAAAAAACAGATGTATTATATTCAACAGATTCATTTCTTTATGTTAATGCAGCATTTTTGCCCTCATTATTGTTTTCCATTTATAAGAAGGATATTGGTTAAATTTTAAATCAATTATTTTTCTCTCCAAAGTTCCCTTCTAGCCCTTGACATTATTGCATTATTAGGTTAATAATGTGAAACTTGGCGTTCCATAGTATAATGACAATTATTAGAGTAGGAGTTGAGGAAGGAAAAGTAAACTAAAAGATATATAACACAAACTTTTTATATTTTCTATTTGATGTTCTGATACATGATTTATAAGTTGTGTTTGAAGTTTAATTATAATTGACCAGTACTAAAATTGAATTCACTCATGGTTTTATTTCCTGATTCAGAGTTCAATGTTGTTCCCATTGTCTGTTTTATTTTTATTTTATTGGAACTTCGGTCTTCTTAATTAGCTCTGTTTCCTATCTATTTTCATTTGTCTGGATGTACTTGAAAATGCATCAGGTCAAAAATATTCTTATTCACCATTCTGTACAACTCTTCAAAACGCTAGGGTATGCTACATGATAAAATAATAATTTCAACAGGAAATCGTGATATCATTGAATTTTGCTATGGAGTAGGAAGAATAATACATCAAACAGAAGGTAAGGTTTTTGTATTACTACTAGACAGTGAGAATTATCCTTTTTAAGTTTGTTCTTTAGCAGCATATGTTCTATCTTTATATGGGAAGAAAATATATAATGGGAATCAATTTATAAAAAGAAAAATCATCTTAGTTTTTACTTTTTCTACAGAAGTATATGCAAAAAAAAAAAAAAATTTGCGGGGATCCACTCACTTCAATTCAGTTATTTGAAGAAATTATGAAAATTCTGATGAGTTTTAAGTTCTCATTTTCTCCAGCATAGTATAAACACTATTTAGTCTATCAGGATAGGTATACTTTCATACATTTCCTCTGGCTAATCAGATACAAATCCATACCAATTTGCAATATTGTCTCCTCTATATCTCTTAAAGCTTAACACATATAAGATTATTTGGGGAAAAATTTATTTTCTAATCTATCATTCTTTCAATGCATGGTAATAATAAATGCTATTCATGAGTACTTTATTTTCACAAAAATGAGATTTTTTAGTACAAAATCGGTTACTCAAAGAAAATACCCAAGTGCACTTTTACTTCATGTTATGAAAAAAAATGTTATAACTTTCAAAAAATGTTTGTCTACCAGTCTTTGAGATGTGTTGCCACTAAATATCAAACATCAGCATAATATGATGTTGGATCTCATTCATTCTAAAAACATCATCCTACCCCCACACCTCGACCCTCCATTTTTGTTCCCCTTACAGTTCCTGGTTTGTTTGTCTTTTAAATGATCAGCCGCTTATACTTCACAAAGTAAGTACTCTTATCACCATTTACAGATGAGGATACTCTTGTATGTTTAAAGGCTAAATAATTCAGAAAATGTGAAACCATCCCATTTTAGTAATTAAATTTCTGTCCATCTACTTACTTGCTCCAACAAGGAATGCCAGAATGTTGAAGAACTGAAGAGCATATGTCTGAAAGTTGTACCATAAGGTAAGTGAAAACTTAATGAACTATGAAAATGAAAAAGATAAAAGCAGACAATGGTGTGAAGCAGCAAAAGAACTTGTTGGGGGCCAAGTGTAGGGATAGTAAGAGGAAAAGTGGCAGTGAAATATGGATAAGAAGCAACACCACAAAATGTGGAAAACCTACGATAGTGGAAAGAGATGACTAATGGAAATAGCAATGAAGGAAGCATACAGTTTTTCTTGGCTTCTAACATGATTATTGAATAATTCTGATAGAAAGTTGCCTGTATTCATTTCAATAGAATAGAGAATAAAGAAGAATCTATGTTTCTGGGATTAAAGATACTGTGGGCTTTCATGATTATTTGTGATTTGTCAGGTGAATAGTTTATTATGTCAGAAGACATTTTTGTATGACAGTTTAAAGGATGGACATTGGAGACAGCCAGGAGCTCAAATCCTGGCTCTCCAACTTCCTATTATGCTTATGATCTTGGCAGTGGAGTACCAGAGCCACCTCCTACTGGCTCATGGTAGCTGATTATGTGCATCTCTTCCCAACATCATGTTCACTGACATCACACTGGTAATTTGAAATCAGCCAAGTCGAGATTAGTTACATCGCAAAAATTGGCAAACCGGATAAATCAGGGCTTTTCCTGCTGATGTGCCAGCTTATCTGCACAACCCTGGACCTTGGGCAAGTACTTAATTTCACAAAATGAGATTTTTAGTACAAAATCGGTTACTCAAAGAAAATACCCAAGTGCACTTTTACTTCATGTTATGAAAAAAAATGTTATAACTTTCAAAAAATGTTTGTCTACCAGTCTTTGAGATGTGTTGCCACTAAATATCAAACATCAGCATAATATGATGTTGGATCTCATTCATTCTAAAAACATCATCCTACCCCCACACCTCGACCCTCCATTTTTGTTCCCCTTACAGTTCCTGGTTTGTTTGTCTTTTAAATGATCAGCCGCTTATACTTCACAAAGTAAGTACTCTTATCACCATTTACAGATGAGGATACTCTTGTATGTTTAAAGGCTAAATAATTCAGAAAATGTGAAACCATCCCATTTTAGTAATTAAATTTCTGTCCATCTACTTACTTGCTCCAACAAGGAATGCCAGAATGTTGAAGAACTGTTATGTCTGAAAGTTGTACCATAAGGTAAGTGAAAACTTAATGAACTATGAAAATGAAAAAGATAAAAGCAGACAATGGTGTGAAGCAGCAAAAGAACTTGTTGGGGGCCAAGTGTAGGGATAGTAAGAGGAAAAGTGGCAGTGAAATATGGATAAGAAGCAACACCACAAAATGTGGAAAACCTACGATAGTGGAAAGAGATGACTAATGGAAATAGCAATGAAGGAAGCATACAGTTTTTCTTGGCTTCTAACATGATTATTGAATAATTCTGATAGAAAGTTGCCTGTATTCATTTCAATAGAATAGAGAATAAAGAAGAATCTATGTTTCTGGGATTAAAGATACTGTGGGCTTTCATGATTATTTGTGATTTGTCAGGTGAATAGTTTATTATGTCAGAAGACATTTTTGTATGACAGTTTAAAGGATGGACATTGGAGACAGCCAGGAGCTCAAATCCTGGCTCTCCAACTTCCTATTATGCTTATGATCTTGGCAGTGGAGTACCAGAGCCACCTCCTACTGGCTCATGGTAGCTGATTATGTGCATCTCTTCCCAACATCATGTTCACTGACATCACACTGGTAATTTGAAATCAGCCAAGTCGAGATTAGTTACATCGCAAAAATTGGCAAACCGGATAAATCAGGGCTTTTCCTGCTGATGTGCCAGCTTATCTGCACAACCCTGGACCTTGGGCAAGTCCCTAATCTTTCTGAGCTTTAGTTTTTTGTGTTTTTTTTTTTTTTTTTCATCTGAGAAGAAAAAATAAATATGACAAGTCCTCATAACATTCTGCAGACCTTTCCATGGGTGATATATTACACATGATGCCTGATAACTAGTATAAATATCAATAATGGTAGCACTCTAGTAATTTAATTCAGCTTGTTACACAAAACACTGAACCATTTTGCTTTTTGAACACACTAGAAAGCATTTCAATTAGTTCATCAAAATTCCAAGAGAGGAGTATTTATAAAATTTGTTCTACTGGCTTTACAGATGGAAGGATTTCTCTTATATATTTTTAGATTTTGTAAAGAAGACAATTGCTGCTAGTTATGTAGTAAATTTCTTCTGTATGGTTAGTTTAAAAAAATTCTGTTTCCTACAGTGACATATCTGAAGGGCATCCTTTGAGGTTTTAACTCACCATCCCCTAAATTAGATTAAATCCATGGCTTTAGCTTTTCAAAACTTCTTGATAAGTTAATATAAGGACTGATGCTGGCTGTATACCCCACCCCCACTGTTTAGAAAGCTCAAACAGAAATTTCTGAGCCACAGGCCTCTATATCTATCAAGATGACAGACAATATGTATACCTTGAAACTTTGAAGGTAGGCATTGCAGGAAATAAGGAATTTATGAAAAGATTAAACAGTCTAGAGATAACCCTGCTTAGCTGCCTACTTAACAACTCTCATCTTGGTAGTTTTCAATATGGATTTATTCTTAAGATCTTTGCTTCATTTCTCCTGCCTTGGAATATAATTCTTCATAATATTTTAAGATAAGTTGTATCAACCCTCTTCCACTATAACCTGCAAAAGTATGAAGATCATTTTCATGTTAAAATTATTAAATTGAATTGTAATGTCCTTTAGTACTTCAAAGACTTTACGGTAAATCATTTACAAAGATAACTAAAATAATCTCTCCCATCCCTGTCTGCACACACCTTGATGTTATGCCTTTGCTATTCCTCTCAATAAGAGCTAAAGTTTCTTTGCCCCTTCAATCTAGGCTTTGTGTCAAGTAGCTTTTTTGACCAATGAGACATTAGGAAACATGATGAACATAGATGTATGACAAGCACATCTAGGCTTGCTGTTTTGCTGCCCTGAGATTGTCTTGTGAAGAATCTTGAGTTAGCTCCCAGGATGAGAAACCACATGGGGTGGAGATGATCCATGCTAGCTAAGGTCCCCTATGCCACCCATGATGTGAAACACCGGGCACATGAGCAAGGCCGTCCTAGATTAGTTAGCCTTAGATTACCTGTCTGGTAAATGGGCAATCAAATTATTGTCCCTTAGAATCAGAAGCCAAAATAGAATAGTTGCTCTCTAAAGCCAGGGGTCAGCTGACCTACATACAGTCCATGAGCTGAACGCAGAACACCACATGGTTTTGAGAATAAAGTTTTAATTGGAACACAGCCAAACTCATTTGTTCATGTAGCATTTATGAATACTTTCTCACTACAATGATAGAGTTGAGTAGTACAACAGAGACCATACAGACTACAAAATCTTCAATATTTACTACCTTTCCCTTTGCAGAAAAAAAAAAAAATGCTGATTCCTGTTTAAAGCCAGTAAGTTCTGGGATGGTTTGTTAAGTAGCAATAGAAAAATGACACTGGGGCTTCCCCTGGTGGTCCAGTGGGTAGGGACACCGCCTTGCAGTGCAAGGGGCGCCGGTTCGATCCCTGGCCTGGGAAGATCCCACGTGCCGCGGAGCGGCTGGACCGATGTGTCCAATTACCGAGCCGGAGCTCTGGAGCGCATGCGCCCAGAGCCGACGCTCTGCAACGACAGACGCCACCGCGATGGGAGGCCCACAGGAGCCAAAGAACAAAGACGGATGAAAACAGACGAATGAAAGACCAATAGAAGTGGCCCGCCCGCTCCCCTCCTTCCCCAACCCGACCCCCACCCAAAATAAATAAATAAATAAATCTTTTTTTAAAAAAAGAAAAATGACACTGACTTATTTTCCAAAAAAAAAATACGTCTCATTTCTTATTCTAATAATATCCTATGTGCATGAATAAAATATATGCATTTTTTTCAGGGTCAACAATCACTTTTGTGGCAAAAGCAATATCATTTGAGTTTCCATTTCTAAAGTACAGTAATGGAGGACTGCTAGCTATACACCAACATCTTTTTTCCATAGTAATACAATTGGCACTGGGCTTATAATCACTCAGTCAAAGATTTCATCCATGAGCCAGATTTTCAGTTGTATGTGACCACAGGACAAAATTTTCACTTCTGGACTATGAATAGAAATGATATTTGCATTTACTGGGCTTTCTCCTTGCTCTAATTTTCCCTTCCCCTTTCATTCTCCTAAATGGAACCTACATAAACCTGATTTACTATGCAGACAGGTATAGTATTCTAGAGATTAAAGAAGATACAATGAAAGCAAAGAATTTCTAAAAAATCATGTGAAGCAGAGGCTTCTCTGGTGGTCTAGTCGGTAAAGAGTCCGCCTTGCAGTGCAAGGGGCACCAGTATGATCCCTGGCCCAGGAGGATACCACGTGCCATGGAGTGGCTGGACTGGTGTGTCCAATTGTGAGCCAGCGCTCTGGAGCACATGTGCCCAGAGTAGGTGTTCTGCAACAAGAGAGGCCATTGCAATGGGAGGCCCACACAGGCCAAAGAACAAAGATGTGTGAAAATAAATAAATAAATAAACAATAAAAGAGGCCAAAATTAAAAGAAAAAATCATATGAAGTAGAGCCATATCCCCCAACCCGGACCGCTGGTTAATGCTGGCCTATCAGCATGAGACAGAAATAAGCCTGAATATTCATCTTACTCAAGCCACTGAATTCTCCTTGAGAGTCCTTTTTTGCAGCAGTCTTTGATCCTAACTAATATAATAGTTTTGTGCAGTATATTTTAGTACCAAAATGATTTAGTTGATAGAACACTGGATATTAGGTCAAAAACTCTCGGGTATTTTGATAAACTTTGTCCCAATTTTCTGAATTGGCCAGAGGCTAGTCACTTACAGGAACTGTGATTTTGTTTCCCTAGATAAAAATATACAACTCCAGGTTGGCTAAGCAGGAATTTTGAAAACTGACCTTACTAATTCCTATTTCTACCAAGTCAGAGGGCCACAGGAACTGGTGTTTGCCCTAGGCGTGTGTCATTTTGGTCCCAGGAAATTCTTATATACCAACAAAGTGCCTTAGGCAATATAATGGGAAATAATCAAGGTGAGTTTTTTGGGACTTGGACAGTTAGGGATAGTTCTCCTTGAAAACATATATAGACTCCATTTCAAGGTATTAATAATTAGTAGAAAATTGGGGAAAAGGATTTTAGTTACCTTCTAAATATACACTCAATGATGGCCGTCCATAAGTCTAAACTTTACTGTGTATGAGAGGGTTTGTTAAGCATGCACATTTTAGTTCTCTCTCTTTCTCTCTTTACACTCCCAGAAGTTATGTTTCAGTAGGACCAGGAGCCTTACCTATAATCTCCATATTTAAATACTATCCTAAGCGATTCTAAGATAGGCAGTCAGCAATCTATTTGGAAACTATAGCTATCACAGAAATTCAATTCACATCTTAAGACTCAGTTCCAGAAAGTGCAGGAATCTAGATGGGGCAAATAAGTTCTAGAGAAAATGAGTTATGGTTTCCAAAAGAAGATCTTCTAGTTTTTAGATATCCTTTAATGAATGATTCTGTTAATAAAAAAAAAAAATGAGGAAGAATTACAAAACACAAGGCCTATTTTGCCTGTATGTGTCCTACTCAATGTTCAGTGCCTAGTTTAAAAGTAATGACCTTTGAAAATTCCTCAAAAACTAGAAGATATGTAAAATGCTGGCCTATCAGCATGAGACAGAAATAAGCCTGAATATTCATCTTACTCAAGCCACTGAATTCTCCTTGAGAGTCCTTTTTTGCAGCAGTCTTTGATCCTAACTAATATAATAGTTTTGTGCAGTATATTTTAGTACCAAAATGATTTAGTTGATAGAACACTGGATATTAGGTCAAAAACTCTCGGGTATTTTGATAAACTTTGTCCCAATTTTCTGAATTGGCCAGAGGCTAGTCACTTACAGGAACTGTGATTTTGTTTCCCTAGATAAAAATATACAACTCCAGGTTGGCTAAGCAGGAATTTTGAAAACTGACCTTACTAATTCCTATTTCTACCAAGTCAGAGGGCCACAGGAACTGGTGTTTGCCCTAGGCGTGTGTCATTTTGGTCCCAGGAAATTCTTATATACCAACAAAGTGCCTTAGGCAATATAATGGGAAATAATCAAGGTGAGTTTTTGGCACTTGGACAGTTAGGGATAGTTCTCCTTGAAAACATATATAGACTCCATTTCAAGGTATTAATAATTAGTAGAAAATTGGGGAAAAGGATTTTAGTTACCTTCTAAATATACACTCAATGATGGCCGTCCATAAGTCTAAACTTTACTGTGTATGAGAGGGTTTGTTAAGCATGCACATTTTAGTTCTCTCTCTTTCTCTCTTTACACTCCCAGAAGTTATGTTTCAGTAGGACCAGGAGCCTTACCTATAATCTCCATATTTAAATACTATCCTAAGCGATTCTAAGATAGGCAGTCAGCAATCTATTTGGAAACTATAGCTATCACAGAAATTCAATTCACATCTTAAGACTCAGTTCCAGAAAGTGCAGGAATCTAGATGGGGCAAATAAGTTCTAGAGAAAATGAGTTATGGTTTCCAAAAGAAGATCTTCTAGTTTTTAGATATCCTTTAATGAATGATTCTGTTAATAAAAAAAAAAAATGAGGAAGAATTACAAAACACAAGGCCTATTTTGCCTGTATGTGTCCTACTCAATGTTCAGTGCCTAGTTTAAAAGTAATGACCTTTGAAAATTCCTCAAAAAACTAGAAATAGAAGCACCATATGACCCAGCAATCCCACTACTTGGGATTTGATTTCCCTGAGGAAATCAAAATTGAAAAAGATACATGTACCTCATTGTTCACTGCAGCACTATTTACAATAGCTAGAACATGGAATCAACCTAGATGTCCATCGACAGATGAATGGATAAAGAAGCTATAGTATGTATATACAATGGCATATTTCTCAGCCATAAAAAGAAATGCATTTGAATCAGTTCTAATGAGGTGGATGAATCTAGCACTTATTATACAGAGTGAAGTATGTCAGAGAGAGAAAGATAAATGTTGTATACTGACACACATATATATATAGAATCTAGAAAACTGGTGCTGATAAATGAATATTCAGAGCAGCAATGGAGAGGCAGACATGAAGAACAGTCTTATGGACGTTAGGGTGAGAGAGGGAAATAAGTTGTGGGATTAGCAGATCTTAAATAGGGGCTCTGTGGTGACCTGGAGGGGTGGGATGGGGAGATGGGGGCGAGGTCCAGGGGCGGAGGGAAAACGTTTACATACCTATGACGGATTTGAGTCAATGTGTGCCAGTTAACACCAAAACTCTGTAAAAAAATAAAATTAAATAAAAAAGTAACCACCGTTGAAAGTTATATTAGATATTTCTGTCATTGCCTTTATCATACTCCCTCATTTCTGGATCAGAGCAAGAACTGCATGTGGTGTAGTTGTCTAGTTGTATGTCTTCCCTGGTGGACTGAGTGCTTTTTAAGGAAAGAAATTGTCTCTTTCTTGCTCACCAAAGTAGGCCATCGGAGCTTATCAAGATGCCAGGAATATGCCAAGTGTCTAACCAATATTTATTGAAGAAATGACTCTCTTAATGGAAAATAGCTAGTTTACCAGTGTAGGAAATGGACACAAACTGTAATGAGACCAGGTGGAAATTGTCCAAAGAATGTGCTTATAACAAATAGACAATGATTTATGCAATACAGACACAGCAGAGTTATTTTCAGAAGATAATGTTGAGACATGTCCCCTTGAGGACATTGTAGCTCAGAAAAGGGAGTAGATTTTAGTTCAGGGTCAAGCACTAGAGATAAAAACCCTTATCCATAAGAAAAATCTGCCTGTAAAAACCACACATAGCTTTGAGGTAGAGACTTTGAACCGCTTTGATTTTCTGTTCTGTTATTCTGTAATTACTGTGGTTATTCTTCTATGTGATAAAATAGTCTTTTGGATAACACTAAGGATGGTGTGCTTGAGAAGAATGAAGCTGGTGGTTAGATATCCCAGTAATCATCTCAGATATTAGAATCCAAACTTGAGCAAAGAAATGCACAACTGAAATGTGGATTCTAAAAACTACAAACTCATGGAAACAGAGTGAAATGGTGGTTGCCAGAGGCTGCTTGGTGGAGGAAATGAGATGTGGATAAAGGGTACAAACTGTAAGTTTAATAAATCCTGAAGAATCTAATGTACAGCATGGTGACTATATTATTTTAGTTAATAATACTGTTCTTGTATACCTGAAATCTGCTAATACAGTAGATCTTAAGTGTTGTTACAACAACAACAACAGAAAACAATAACTGTTTGAGATGATAGCTGTGTTACTTAGCTTGAGTATGGTAATCATTTCACAATATATAGCAAATCAGTACATCTTACACCTTAAATATATATGATTTTGGTTTGTCAACTATAGTTCACTAAATCTGGGCAGGGGGGCGGGGCAGGGGAAGAAACACAATTGATTTAAAACATACTGCATCTCCAGATTGTGTTTTGACAGAATTGTTTAAATTTAAGTAAAATACATTATTTACCTGCTGTATAATTCAGGTTTCAATGTTCTGTGCATTCCAAACTTGAAAGAGGTAAAAAAAAAAAAGGCACAAATACTTTAGAGAAGAAAAGGAAAGAGCTTGCCAAAAAGGTACAAATGCAGACTGAAACGGTGAAAGCCACTCCCAGCAAGCAGTTAGCCAGCTGCATGAACTGCGAAAAGCAATTTAACCTCTTCTCTACCTGAATCTCATTAGTAAAACTAGGAGGAAGGATGAAATAATTTATAAGGTTGCTATTAGCTTTAAAATTTTCATGAGTTCAGAGCCTTTAAAAACTTGGCGCTTTCAGCAAAAGAAACAGCACTGAGAATTTTTTTTCGATATTCCTTTTATCTATAATGGAAACAAGTTAAAAATAATAGGCCTAATGTTCACAAATCATTAAACATTTACTAGTTACTCTCTTGATCACCATTTTGACTCAATATATGTATACATCATCGATATTCACAAAACTCCAAAATGTGCATGAAGGAAATTTATAGCTTCTGTGATGGCGCTGAACTAAAGTATAATATACTTTCTTGTTTGTGTAAGTGTTTTATGTTTATCATTTGTCAGTAAGCCTTAGAATCTAAGTATAATATTATATGTATATGTATAAATATGTGTTAAGTGCTTAGTTTGTCATTATAATTTTCCTCTTGAATTGCAAATTGCATAACATCTCTAGAGTTTCCTCATTTATTTTTTAAATGTTAGTGTCCAGGTACACTAACAAAAAAACAAAAAAGGAATTTCTCCAAACCATATGGTATGCTAATACTGAAAACAAAATGAGTGTTATTTCTGTCTAGGGAAATAGAAGATATATACATACATACATGCAGACAGATAAGGACATTTGCTTATACACAAATAATGTGATAATCTTATTTTATAATTCTATACACCTTTCTTAATGGAATATATGTCCCTGATAGTATTTTTACTTCCTAAATAAAAAAGTATCATTTATTTTTCTTCTTAATCACAGACGGGTATCTTTTTTTTGTATTTTCCTTAAATATTTATAAAATAATTCCCTACACTTGATGCACAGTAAATATTTGTTGATTGTTTGTCTTTTCAATGCTCCTTCCAACAGCTGCTTCCCATCCTCCATCTGACAAATACTATCACAACCTACCTTCATAGCCTTCCACCCCTCGCTTCTTCTAGGTACATGCGAGGCTGTTACATTCAATGAGGCATAAGACAACATCATCCTGGAAGACTGTTTTCATACTCTTCAGACAAAAGGAAGAGATACCTTTTCATCCAATCTCCGAGTAGTCTTTTAAGAAGCTACCTGAACTTGCTGTAGCCTTCTAGTAAGACTGGAAAGAGTAAACAGACATGCTAGAGGATGGCAGAATAGAGATATTTTGAATCAACCATGCAGGACAACCCTATATCAATAAAAGAATTCTTGACAGGTGACATAATAAGTTTCCTTGTTATTTAAGCCACTTTTAGTTGAGTCTTCTGTATCTTGCAGCAGAAACTGACACACTCATTCCTTTATTTACAATCTCCATACATATGAGCATGGTGTCTTATAGAGCCTACCTAGTCTGAAATCTTAGCCAAGAGTAATAAAACATCAGTACTATTTCCTTTGAAAAGGAAATTGTTCACAGGTGTAACCACTACCTTAGCTGTTTAATGATAATGACAGTGGTTGATAATTATTGATTACTTTACTTTCAATGAATAAAAAGGACACTGTCCTACAAACTTCACATATATTATTTAATATTCACAACAAATAGATAAACTGGGGAATACCATTATCTCTATTTTTAAAATGCAGCAAATGTGGCAGAGAGATAATGAAGTAACCCAGAGCTAATAGGTGAATAAACTGAAGGTCTGTTTGGAATCAGCTAATTATCGTTACATTGTCTCTTACTACAGGTGGGGGGTAGGGAAATAGAAGATATATACATACATACATGCAGACAGATAAGGACATTTGCTTATACACAAATAATGTGATAATCTTATTTTATAATTCTATACACCTTTCTTAATGGAATATATGTCCCTGATAGTATTTTTACTTCCTAAATAAAAAAGTATCATTTATTTTTCTTCTTAATCACAGACGGGTATCTTTTTTTTGTATTTTCCTTAAATATTTATAAAATAATTCCCTACACTTGATGCACAGTAAATATTTGTTGATTGTTTGTCTTTTCAATGCTCCTTCCAACAGCTGCTTCCCATCCTCCATCTGACAAATACTATCACAACCTACCTTCATAGCCTTCCACCCCTCGCTTCTTCTAGGTACATGCGAGGCTGTTACATTCAATGAGGCATAAGACAACATCATCCTGGAAGACTGTTTTTCATACTCTTCAGACAAAAGGAAGAGATACCTTTTCATCCAATCTCCGAGTAGTCTTTTAAGAAGCTACCTGAACTTGCTGTAGCCTTCTAGTAAGACTGGAAAGAGTAAACAGACATGCTAGAGGATGGCAGAATAGAGATATTTTGAATCAACCATGCAGGACAACCCTATATCAATAAAAGAATTCTTGACAGGTGACATAATAAGTTTCCTTGTTATTTAAGCCACTTTTAGTTGAGTCTTCTGTATCTTGCAGCAGAAACTGACACACTCATTCCTTTATTTACAATCTCCATACATATGAGCATGGTGTCTTATAGAGCCTACCTAGTCTGAAATCTTAGCCAAGAGTAATAAAACATCAGTACTATTTCCTTTGAAAAGGAAATTGTTCACAGGTGTAACCACTACCTTAGCTGTTTAATGATAATGACAGTGGTTGATAATTATTGATTACTTTACTTTCAATGAATAAAAAGGACACTGTCCTACAAACTTCACATATATTATTTAATATTCACAACAAATAGATAAACTGGGGAATACCATTATCTCTATTTTTAAAATGCAGCAAATGTGGCAGAGAGATAATGAAGTAACCCAGAGCTAATAGGTGAATAAACTGAAGGTCTGTTTGGAATCAGCTAATTATCGTTACATTGTCTCTTACTACAGGTGTATATTTAAGATTTGGGATATATATGGGCTTTTGTCAGTATGTGGGAATAAAATGAACAGACTAGCCCATCATCTTGGTGTTCTCCAAGCTTATCACTTATATATTAAAGCTCTGTGCACAGCCCGACCAAATAATTTGCTGGTGTGAGAGTGGGGTATTTAGTACTATATGTATAGCATATGTAATTCAAGGAAGAGTAGTTACATGGCATTTAGTAACATTGATGGATCTCCCAGGTGGTTCAGTGGTAAAGAATCTGCCTGCCAGTACAAGAGACACAGGAGACAGGGGTTCTACCCTGAGCTAGGAAGGTCCCCTGGAGAAGGATGTGGCAATCCTCTCCAGTATTCTTGTTGGGATAGTTCCATGGACTAAGGAGACTGGTGGGCTACTGTCTGTGGGGTTGCGAAGAGTTGGACACGACTGACTGAGCACACACGCACACAGCTACACTGATATTTCTGTATGTTAATTGCGGGGAGCTGCCCTGTTTCAAGGGGTTTCTTTTAAGGAAACATAGCCCTGGGAGCTGCCCTGGCAACAGGGGCTGATAACAGCATAGCTCTCTGTCCCGCCACCCCAGGTGTTGTGAAGACGTTCCTGAGCTATCTATCATAAAGAACACCTGGAGCCTCTTCACAGGTGAAAAGGGCTTGAGGGGCATTATGACCCAGAACCATTGTAATCTAAAGAGCTTTGAAAATGTTAATAACACACCAGGAGGTAACACCTAGTTTATGATCTACACCTGGCCTAAAGCACGTGTACACAATTGCTTGTTGTGTGAAGTATAAAAGGTATGAGCGAATTCAATAAACTTGTCAGCAACCTGTAGAGTTGTCTGCCTTCTTGCTGTCCCTCTCAACCCCATCTTTTCTGTCCTTCTTTCTTTTCTTAGCCTGTCTGCCACTCTCTTCAGGATCTAAAGGACACTGTCCTACAAACTTCACATATATTATTTAATATTCACAACAAATAGATAAACTGGGGAATACCATTATCTCTATTTTTAAAATGCAGCAAATGTGGCAGAGAGATAATGAAGTAACCCAGAGCTAATAGGTGAATAAACTGAAGGTCTGTTTGGAATCAGCTAATTATCGTTACATTGTCTCTTACTACAGGTGTATATTTAAGATTTGGGATATATATGGGCTTTTGTCAGTATGTGGGAATAAAATGAACAGACTAGCCCATCATCTTGGTGTTCTCCAAGCTTATCACTTATATATTAAAGCTCTGTGCACAGCCCGACCAAATAATTTGCTGGTGTGAGAGTGGGGTATTTAGTACTATATGTATAGCATATGTAATTCAAGGAAGAGTAGTTACATGGCATTTAGTAACATTGATGGATCTCCCAGGTGGTTCAGTGGTAAAGAATCTGCCTGCCAGTACAAGAGACACAGGAGACAGGGGTTCTACCCTGAGCTAGGAAGGTCCCCTGGAGAAGGATGTGGCAATCCTCTCCAGTATTCTTGTTGGGATAGTTCCATGGACTAAGGAGACTGGTGGGCTACTGTCTGTGGGGTTGCGAAGAGTTGGACACGACTGACTGAGCACACACGCACACAGCTACACTGATATTTCTGTATGTTAATTGCGGGGAGCTGCCCTGTTTCAAGGGGTTTCTTTTAAGGAAACATAGCCCTGGGAGCTGCCCTGGCAACAGGGGCTGATAACAGCATAGCTCTCTGTCCCGCCACCCCAGGTGTTGTGAAGACGTTCCTGAGCTATCTATCATAAAGAACACCTGGAGCCTCTTCACAGGTGAAAAGGGCTTGAGGGGCATTATGACCCAGAACCATTGTAATCTAAAGAGCTTTGAAAATGTTAATAACACACCAGGAGGTAACACCTAGTTTATGATCTACACCTGGCCTAAAGCACGTGTACACAATTGCTTGTTGTGTGAAGTATAAAAGGTATGAGCGAATTCAATAAACTTGTCAGCAACCTGTAGAGTTGTCTGCCTTCTTGCTGTCCCTCTCAACCCCATCTTTTCTGTCCTTCTTTCTTTTCTTAGCCTGTCTGCCACTCTCTTCAGGATCTGTTTGACTGCCGGCTGGCCCGGCAGTTAAGAAAATTTTACATGTTCACTGATAGTTTCAAAGTTATAGACACACCACTGAACAAAATTAGAAAAACATACTCTCTATCCTTGGACATACTCTTATACCCTGTCTCTGTTGAAAAAATATCAAAGTGAATTGGAAAGCAGACTGTTAATTTGAGTCAAAGTTTATCATTTTAAAATTTACTCTTTTATTGATTTTGAGAATCTAGGAGACAGACTGTAAAGTGGGATTTTTTTTCTAAGTAGGCCACAATTCAAGATTTACATAGCTAAAATTTAGTAACTATTAAAACTCATTTTCTTAAATACTTTTATCACTAACTCGCGATATATTTTACTCATTAGACATGGTCTTTAATTTTATATAATTTGTTATGTAAATTTAACTTGTAAAAATCAATCTATATCAACAGAATATTTTATGAAGCATGAAAATAAAACAGTCATGAATCGTTCAGCCAGCTCAGGAAGTAGTATATTGCCCATGTTCCAGAGGCTATGTCTCTGCTTTTCTCTAACTTCCATCCTTCTGCCAGTCCCCAAAGGTAACCAGTATGTTGAATGTTGGGTTTATACTTCCTTTACTTTTCCAAATAGTTTCTGTCATAAATGTATCTATTTCTAGATTTTATTATCTTCATGATCTGCAACTTGGTTTTCTTACTCAAAGTGATGTTTCTTAGATTCATTGTGTTGCATGTTGCTATAAGTTGTTCGTTTTCATGGCTCCATTGTAATTTTCTGCTGAGTGCCTATGTAACAAGTTTTTAATTCAGTAACTTAAAAAGGCATATTTTGATTTTTTTTCCAGTTTTTAAAATTGTTATTAAAAACATGTGTGTTCAAACTTTTTCTCTTTTAAAATTTCTTTATTGTTACTGTATCAACAATTGAAAGGATGACTGCAAGTCTCTATGATGGGGAACTTATCACTCTGATCTTGTTTCAACTATTTTCCTGTATATATTTTAAAAAATGCTTTATTAGGGGCACACAATTTGATTATTTAATATTTCTGAAAACTTTTTGTCATGTATTTGGCCACTTTGATCCTATTTTTGCTGTTTTATTCATTAAAACTTATATGATAAATTTTTGATAAAACTACAGAAAATTTTTGAGATTAATATTTGTCTACTATGGTTTTTTCTATACCTCTTTCAACTTTTCATGTCCTTACGTTTTACTAGCGCTCATTTATAAGAGGGACTTGTTTGTTTGTATATAGTATCTTGTCCTCTGATGTTTAGTCTATGTCTTAAATAAACTTCCCTAGAAAATGGGTACTTCTGCTGTGGCTCAGTGGTCAAGAATACACCTTAATACAGGAGAAGCAGGAGACATAGGTTTGATCCCTGGTTGGGAAGATCCCCTGGAGGAGGGCATGGCCACCCACCCCAGTATTCTTGCCTGGAGAATCCCATGGACAGATGAACCTGGTGGGCTACAGTCCAGGGGTCGCACAGAGTCAGACGTGACTGAAGCAACTTAGCACACACACAGAAATGGACCCTGAGGCAAAACTTTATCTGCTATGACTTTCTTGGGGATGCAATCCCAGAGAAGCAGCAGTGAAGGAAAAAATGAGGCTAATGAGTACATTTCTGAGTTAGTCACAGCTTTGCATCACAGTTAGTTTTTAATTGTTTCAGGATATCCCACAAGAGATATATGTAACTACTGCAAATTGGAATAGTCCAATTTCTGTCATAAATGTATCTATTTCTAGATTTTATTATCTTCATGATCTGCAACTTGGTTTTCTTACTCAAAGTGATGTTTCTTAGATTCATTGTGTTGCATGTTGCTATAAGTTGTTCGTTTTCATGGCTCCATTGTAATTTTCTGCTGAGTGCCTATGTAACAAGTTTTTAATTCAGTAACTTAAAAAGGCATATTTTGATTTTTTTTCCAGTTTTTAAAATTGTTATTAAAAACATGTGTGTTCAAACTTTTTCTCTTTTAAAATTTCTTTATTGTTACTGTATCAACAATTGAAAGGATGACTGCAAGTCTCTATGATGGGGAACTTATCACTCTGATCTTGTTTCAACTATTTTCCTGTATATATTTTAAAAAATGCTTTATTAGGGGCACACAATTTGATTATTTAATATTTCTGAAAACTTTTTGTCATGTATTTGGCCACTTTGATCCTATTTTTGCTGTTTTATTCATTAAAACTTATATGATAAATTTTTGATAAAACTACAGAAAATTTTTGAGATTAATATTTGTCTACTATGGTTTTTTCTATACCTCTTTCAACTTTTCATGTCCTTACGTTTTACTAGCGCTCATTTATAAGAGGGACTTGTTTGTTTGTATATAGTATCTTGTCCTCTGATGTTTAGTCTATGTCTTAAATAAACTTCCCTAGAAAATGGGTACTTCTGCTGTGGCTCAGTGGTCAAGAATACACCTTAATACAGGAGAAGCAGGAGACATAGGTTTGATCCCTGGTTGGGAAGATCCCCTGGAGGAGGGCATGGCCACCCACCCCAGTATTCTTGCCTGGAGAATCCCATGGACAGATGAACCTGGTGGGCTACAGTCCAGGGGTCGCACAGAGTCAGACGTGACTGAAGCAACTTAGCACACACACAGAAATGGACCCTGAGGCAAAACTTTATCTGCTATGACTTTCTTGGGGATGCAATCCCAGAGAAGCAGCAGTGAAGGAAAAAATGAGGCTAATGAGTACATTTCTGAGTTAGTCACAGCTTTGCATCACAGTTAGTTTTTAATTGTTTCAGGATATCCCACAAGAGATATATGTAACTACTGCAAATTGGAATAGTCCAATGAAGGGAAAGCAAAGCAATTTATTTGCAGGATCCTTTTTTTGCCCCATGATCACAAGTCTTTTATTTTGCTTTTTTGATTTTACAGAGTTTTGTCATTTACAGATACGTATAATTCCAGCTTAGTCATATGTATATCCCATTCCCCCCCATCCCACCCCTCTAGGCCATCACATAGCCCCTATATATGATCCCTTAGTCCCACAGCACATTGGCAATAGTTATCTCTTTTACATAAGATCATATAGGGTTCCGTGTTGCTCTTTCCATATCTGTCACCCACTTTGCCCTCTCCACAATGTCCCTAAGTCTGTTCTCTATGACTGTTTCTCTATTGATGCTCTACATGTGTATTTATCAGTACGAACTTACTAAATTCCACATTGCAGGATGTTTTTGTTTTCTGTATGCTCCCTGCAGTAATAACTCCCTACTTTCTGAGTTGTGTTAGTTGGCCCCTCCAGGTATATGCTGAGGGAGCCAGAGCCTCCAGACATCCAATACAGCCCACGAGCAGATGCAGTGTCTTTAAGCCAGTTGGTGCTACGTGTGATGATTTCTCAGTTTGTGGTGATGAAGGTGGCGGTGGTAGGGGCAGTGTTCAAGGCTTCGTGACCATGAAAGGTTTGAGTGCCTGCTAGAGCCTCTCTCCCTCGACCCCATCAACAGAGAGGGAAGCGGCTGAGGTCTAGAGATACAGATGGTTCTAAAAATATCTTAGGTAGTACAAAAACCAAGCTTAGTAAAATCCATCCCCGGCACCACTTGGATCCGCTTGCAGTCAATCTCATTTGAGTCTAAGAACCCACACTTCTTCTTTGAAAGTTGAGGTGCAAGTCCAGTTTGTTTAGGAGATGGGGAATTGGACGAAAATGAAAAACTTACAGACTCTAAGAAGACACAGTTACAGTCCTCACTACTGCAGCTAGTCCACTGTAGAAGCAATAGATTTAAGGAAATAAAAAGTGCAGAGAGTAACTGGAATTCAGAGAGAAAGAAGATGGCATTATGCTAGGTTTAGAATACTTAAAACTTGTAAGGATTCAGAGATTATATCATCTCTAGTTTTCCCTTATTTTTCATAAGAAATGTGAAATTTTTCTTATTTCACTTACCAGATGTCAAACATTTTTCACTTCACGTGGAATTGATTTTAACATTTATCTTTTTATGAATAAGTTTAGAATGAAAAACACTTTTTATTAATGATTTTTTTAAAAAAATTTGGCTTTTTTATTGGTCCTTCATTTATTTTCATCCATCTTAATTCTTTGGCCTGTGTGGGCCTCCCATTGCAGTGGCCTCTCTGGTTGCAAAGCACCTGCTGGTGGCATATGTGCTCCAGAGCTCTGGCTCCTAATTGGACACACCGATCCAGTTGCTTCGCGGCATATGGGATCTTCCCGTGCCAGGGGTCAAACTGGTGCACCTTGCACTGCAAGGCAGGCTCTTTACCCACTGGACCACCAGGAAAGCCCCCTGAAAATACATTTTTAACTTCTCCTAAGTGAAATGAGAATGGATTTGTTGTGTAATTTCTAAAATTGGTTCTCTGAATGGCATTATGAAATTAAGCCACGATTCCAAATGTAAAAGTATAACAAAAAACTGATCGTTCTATACCCTAGATTATGTGTTTAATAAAAAAATTGCTTTGAAAGTTAACCAAAAAGTTTCCTAGCTATGACTGTATGGGATACAACTCAATACTGGAAGAGAAAAAAGAAGGATAAATATTTTTTAAAAATCTTAGTGGAAGGGTAAGGGGCACAGCATTTTATGACAAGAAGATACTCCACATTTATGTGGAAATCTCCAAACTTTGGTAGGGATAAAAGAAATAAGGAAACAGGTAAAGTAACAAAAGAAGAAAGCCTTTGGAGAGTTTTATAAAGAATTTCCTTCCTCGGTATATATCCAAAGTCCCTCACTAATTTGACAAGATACATGTACCCTAATGCTCATAGCAGTATTGTTTACAATTGGTAGTGAAGCAACTTATGTGTCCATCGGCAGATAAATGGATAAAGAAGATGTCACACACACACACACACTGAAATACCACTTAGCCATACAAATGAATGAAATTTTACCATTGAAAGCAACAAGGATGGACTTGGAGTGCGTTATGCAAAGTGAAATAAGTCAGCCAGAAAAAAGACAAATACTGTATAATATTACTTATGTATGGAATGTAAAAAATACAACAAACTAGCAAACACAACAGAAAAGGATGCCAACACACAGATATAGAGAACAATCTAGTGGGGGAGAGAAAAAGGAGGGCAGTTCAGGGTTAAAGGAGTAGATGCAAACTATTAGGTGTAAAATTAGCTATAAGAATATATTGTACATCATGGGGAATATAACTAATATTTTATAATAACTATAAATGGAGTCTAATCTTTAAAATTATGAATCACTATATTATACATCTGTAACTTATATAATGTTGTACAATGCTACTTCAATTAAAAAAATAATTGGAAAAAAAAGATTTTTCATGACACTCTCCTGATAAACATTAAAAGGCTATCATGAAAGCAAGGCACAGTGTTTTTAAAGAGAGACTTCAACGACCTGAACTGTCTCCCAAAGCAGAGTATCTGAACACATGTTCAATTCAGTTCAGTCACTCAGTTGTGTCCAACTCTTTGTGACCCCATGGGCTGTGGCATGCCAGGCTTCCCTATCCTTCACTGTTTTCTGAAGCTTGCTCAAACTTATGTCTAAGGATTTGGTGATGCTATCGAACCATCTCGTCCTCTGTCATCCCCTTCTCCTTCTGCCTTCTATTTTTCCTGGCATCACGGTCTTTTCCAATGAGTTGTCTTTGCACATCAGGTGGCCAAAGTATTGGAGCTTCAGCTTTAGCGTCAGTTCCTCCAATGAGCATTCAGGGTTGATTTCCTTTAGCATTGACTGGTTTGATCTCCTTGCAGTTCAGAGGACTCTCAAGAGTCTTCTCCAACATCACGGTTCAAAGGCATCAATTCTTAGGCACTCAGCCTTCTTTATGGTCCAACTCTCATATCCATACATGACTACTGGGAAAATACGTTAATTATATTGATAATAAATTTATACCTGGAAGAATGCCAGGAAAACAATGAGTTCTGACTAGAGTTCTAAGAGAATGTCTATTATTAATTTTCTTCAAATGGAAAAATCAAGTGGTGAAATAAAATGGATGGGGAAGTTAGCAAATTCACAGTTATATAATCAATATGATTTCTTCTCTGTTATTTTTTTTTATTTTTCTGTCACTGACTGCTCATAGTTTCCCTTCCCAGCCCTAAACAAGTTCTGTGGGCTATTCCTGGATTGGAGTTGTGTGAGGTAGGCTTGATCATAGGAACAGGGTGAGATTCCTTTACAGATTTTAGGACATGGAGTAGAGAAACATGAGAAAGTCAAGCTCCAAAGAGAAGCCTGGGATCAAGGAAAACATTGTATTAACACCTGCATCTGAGGAAGATGGAGTGAGATGTTGAAACTGAGACCAAGGCAACAACAGACCAGGAATCTGTGTCCCAGTGAAGACAGTTTTGAGAGCGCTTCTAGAATCCCTGAACTGGGAGAACTTCACTTGAATCACTATATTATACATCTGTAACTTATATAATGTTGTACAATGCTACTTCAATTAAAAAAATAATTGGAAAAAAAAGATTTTTCATGACACTCTCCTGATAAACATTAAAAGGCTATCATGAAAGCAAGGCACAGTGTTTTTAAAGAGAGACTTCAACGACCTGAACTGTCTCCCAAAGCAGAGTATCTGAACACATGTTCAATTCAGTTCAGTCACTCAGTTGTGTCCAACTCTTTGTGACCCCATGGGCTGTGGCATGCCAGGCTTCCCTATCCTTCACTGTTTTCTGAAGCTTGCTCAAACTTATGTCTAAGGATTTGGTGATGCTATCGAACCATCTCGTCCTCTGTCATCCCCTTCTCCTTCTGCCTTCTATTTTTCCTGGCATCACGGTCTTTTCCAATGAGTTGTCTTTGCACATCAGGTGGCCAAAGTATTGGAGCTTCAGCTTTAGCGTCAGTTCCTCCAATGAGCATTCAGGGTTGATTTCCTTTAGCATTGACTGGTTTGATCTCCTTGCAGTTCAGAGGACTCTCAAGAGTCTTCTCCAACATCACGGTTCAAAGGCATCAATTCTTAGGCACTCAGCCTTCTTTATGGTCCAACTCTCATATCCATACATGACTACTGGGAAAATACGTTAATTATATTGATAATAAATTTATACCTGGAAGAATGCCAGGAAAACAATGAGTTCTGACTAGAGTTCTAAGAGAATGTCTATTATTAATTTTCTTCAAATGGAAAAATCAAGTGGTGAAATAAAATGGATGGGGAAGTTAGCAAATTCACAGTTATATAATCAATATGATTTCTTCTCTGTTATTTTTTTTTATTTTTCTGTCACTGACTGCTCATAGTTTCCCTTCCCAGCCCTAAACAAGTTCTGTGGGCTATTCCTGGATTGGAGTTGTGTGAGGTAGGCTTGATCATAGGAACAGGGTGAGATTCCTTTACAGATTTTAGGACATGGAGTAGAGAAACATGAGAAAGTCAAGCTCCAAAGAGAAGCCTGGGATCAAGGAAAACATTGTATTAACACCTGCATCTGAGGAAGATGGAGTGAGATGTTGAAACTGAGACCAAGGCAACAACAGACCAGGAATCTGTGTCCCAGTGAAGACAGTTTTGAGAGCGCTTCTAGAATCCCTGAACTGGGAGAACTTCACTTGACCTTATAGGTAGTAGCTGCTTCAAATATCACTCGGGTCTTCAATTAGATTCCCTTTAGTATTTTATTTTTTCTCTTTTCTTATTGCAAACTATAAGTCATTCCAGTGATTTGGTGAATATATATACTCTATTCTATCGGTTGTATATCTAGCAGTAGAAACAGTGGTAGTACATATATGCAGCTCTAGTATTTTTCAACCCTTGTTGAAAGTAGTTTGTACTAGCTTTCATTCACACTAGCCCTCAATGAAGTTTCATTTGTACCATAATCTTACCAACATTAGCATTATCTGTTTTTTTCATTTTACTTATTCTAACGGGTGAGTACTGTATTTTACAAGGGAACAGGAATATTCAGTGAGGAAAGGATGACCTCTTCAAAAAATGGTGCTGGGAAAACTGGATAACATTATGCAATAGAATGAAATTAGACTCCTAGCTTATACCACTCACAAAATTAACTCAAAAGGGTTAAGATTTAAACTTAAGATCTCAAAGTGTAAAACTCCTAGATAAAAGGATCAGTAAAAAATCCATGACTTTAGTCTTAGAAATGATTTTGTAGATATGAATCTAAAGCACATCAACAAAAGCAAAAAATTTAATCAGTTATATCACTGCCAGCTAAAAAGCTTCTGCACAGCCAAAGAAATGATCAACACAGTGAAGAGACAACCAATATAATGGGCAAAAATATTTGCAAATCATATATCTGATGAGTTATATTCAAACTATATAACAAACTCACACATAAGTAAAAAAAAAGTCAATTAAAAATGGGTAGAGGAACTGAACATTCATTTTTCCAAAGAAGACATATGATTGACCAACAGGCACATGAAAAAACATTCAACATCATTAATCATCAGAGAAATGCAAATCAAAACACAAGAGACATTGCTACACACATGACAGAAAGACTTTCATCTAGCAGACAAAAGATAACACGTCCTGTCAAGGATATGGAAAAATTGGAACCCTTGTACACTACTGATGTGAATGGAAATTGGTATAGCCACTAAGTAAAAGAATATAGATGTACCTCAAAAATTAAAACAGAACTACCATGTGATCCAGCAATCCTGCTTCTGTGTATATATCTAAAGAATATGAAGATATAAAAACAGATTCTTGATATCTGCACTCCCTTTAGTATTTTATTTTTTCTCTTTTCTTATTGCAAACTATAAGTCATTCCAGTGATTTGGTGAATATATATACTCTATTCTATCGGTTGTATATCTAGCAGTAGAAACAGTGGTAGTACATATATGCAGCTCTAGTATTTTTCAACCCTTGTTGAAAGTAGTTTGTACTAGCTTTCATTCACACTAGCCCTCAATGAAGTTTCATTTGTACCATAATCTTACCAACATTAGCATTATCTGTTTTTTTCATTTTACTTATTCTAACGGGTGAGTACTGTATTTTACAAGGGAACAGGAATATTCAGTGAGGAAAGGATGACCTCTTCAAAAAATGGTGCTGGGAAAACTGGATAACATTATGCAATAGAATGAAATTAGACTCCTAGCTTATACCACTCACAAAATTAACTCAAAAGGGTTAAGATTTAAACTTAAGATCTCAAAGTGTAAAACTCCTAGATAAAAGGATCAGTAAAAAATCCATGACTTTAGTCTTAGAAATGATTTTGTAGATATGAATCTAAAGCACATCAACAAAAGCAAAAAATTTAATCAGTTATATCACTGCCAGCTAAAAAGCTTCTGCACAGCCAAAGAAATGATCAACACAGTGAAGAGACAACCAATATAATGGGCAAAAATATTTGCAAATCATATATCTGATGAGTTATATTCAAACTATATAACAAACTCACACATAAGTAAAAAAAAAAAAGTCAATTAAAAATGGGTAGAGGAACTGAACATTCATTTTTCCAAAGAAGACATATGATTGACCAACAGGCACATGAAAAAACATTCAACATCATTAATCATCAGAGAAATGCAAATCAAAACACAAGAGACATTGCTACACACATGACAGAAAGACTTTCATCTAGCAGACAAAAGATAACACGTCCTGTCAAGGATATGGAAAAATTGGAACCCTTGTACACTACTGATGTGAATGGAAATTGGTATAGCCACTAAGTAAAAGAATATAGATGTACCTCAAAAAATTAAAAACAGAACTACCATGTGATCCAGCAATCCTGCTTCTGTGTATATATCTAAAGAATATGAAGATATAAAAACAGATTCTTGATATCTGCACTCCCATGTTCATCAAAGCATTATTCATAATAGCCAAGATATGGAAACAACCTAAATGCTAATGATGAATGAAGATTCATGATATATAAGACATATATAACACATATAATGGAACATTATTCAGCCATGAGAAAGAATAATCTATTGCTATCTGTGACAACATGGATAGATCTTGAAGACCTTATGATAAGTGAAATGAGTCAGATAGAGAAAGACAAACACTGTATGATATCACTTATATATGGACTCCTAAAAAGCTGACTTTTAGAATGAGATGAATAAGTTCAGGGAGACCCAATGTGCAGCATTTTGATTATAATTAATAATACTGTATTATGTACTTGAAAGTTGCTGGGAGAGTAGATTGTGAATGTTCTCACCATTAAAAAGAAATAGTAATTATGTGACATGATGGAAGTTTTAGCTAACATTATCATGGTAGTCACTTCATAATATGTAAGTGTAACTAATCACCACATTGTACATCTTACAGTTGCACAGAATTATGTGTCAAGTATATCTTAATAAAGCTAGGAGGGAAAACTCTCATTTTCTCATTCAATGGAAGCAGTACCCCTTATTCTTACTACCCTGCATTGTCATCTTTGTTATACATAAAAGGGCCAAATAAGTGTGGATTTTTTTCTGTAGTCTCATCTGTTTCTTTGGCCTATTATTTTGCCAGTACCATACTGTCTTCATTACTGCAACTTTACAATAAGATATAGTAACTGACCCTTGAAGTTCTTCCCATGTTATTCTTCTAAAAGAATCCTGGCTATTCTTGGACTGTTATATTTTAATATAAATTTTAGAATCAGCTAGTCAATTTCCACAAGGGGAAAAGCAAATGTTCTGGAGTTTTACTTGGGATGCATTGAATCTATATATATCACTTATAAGGGGGAGAATAGCTATCTTATACACATTTATTATCCTCCAATTCATGAGCACAGTTTCCTTTAATTCATTTAGTACTTTAATTTCTGTCAACAATATTTTGTCATTTCAAGGATACAGTTTCCACATATTCTGTTAGATTTATTTCTAGATAGTTTCTGTTTTGAAGTGAAGTAAAATGTTAGTTGCTCAGTTGTGTCCAACTCTGCAACCCCATGGACTGTTGCCTGCCAGATTCCTCTGTCCAAAGGATTTTCCAGGCAAGAATACCAGAGTGTGTTGCCATTCTTTTCCCCAGGGAATTTTTTTGACCCAGGGATCAAACCAGGGTCTCCTCCCTTGAAGGCAAATTCTTTACTGTCTGTAGCCACCAGGGAGTTATAGCTTCAGTAATGTCGACTATAACCTTCCAGACTCCTCTATTCATGAGATTCTCCAGGCAATAATACTGGAGTGGGATTCTATGCCCTCCTCCAGAGATTGAACCTGTGTCTCCGCATTAGCAGCAAGGTTCGTTATCACAAGCAACACCTGGGATGCCCCATTGTAAAAGTTATCTGTAACATTTTTTTTTTCTGTAGTTTGTTTTTTGTATATTGACCTGGTATTTAGTGATCTTGCTGAACTCACATGCATTTTAGTAATTTGTCCACATATTTTTGGGTTTACCATGTATGTGATTGTATTATTTATAAATAAGGACAGTTTTATTTCTTCCTGTAATTTCCTCACTCGTTTCTTTTTTCAGATAGTTTTGCACAAACTGAAACCTCCAGACATTCTTGCCCCAATCTCAAAAATGCTTTCAATAGAACAGAAGATCCCATCTGTTCCCAGCTTACAGAATTTTTCTTTTCATAAATGGTATTTTATTTTTCCATTAGTGTCAATTACACTTATTTTTTACTGCTAAAGCACCATTACAATTCATGGAATAAAATGGACTCATTTTAACATGCCATACTATTTGTTGTAGGATTTTTAATGTATGTATTCATAAAAAAATTATGTCATTTATAATTTTTATAATATTTCCAGACTTTCTGGAATTATACAGGCCTCATAAAAAGAATAGGAAGTGATTTTTAATCCTCTGGAAGTGTTTCTATAGAATTCTCGTTGTGTCTTCATAAATATTTGGAAGCATTCACTGGTGGAGTTAATTTGACAGAATTTGGTGGGAGGTGGTGGATATTTTGAATAGGTTCAATTATTAAAACAGACACAGAATTAATTTTCTATTTTTTCTGGCATCTTTAGCAAGTTTTGCTTTTTAAGGTGTCTATTCCTTATACCTAAGCTGTCAGACATTATTTGTGTAAAGTCATTCAAAATATTATTCATTATCTTTCTGATATTAGTAGGACCTACAATAAGATTCTGTGTGTGTTCCTGATTTAGACAAGTTGATTATCTCTGTCTCCATCTGTGTGTGTCCCTATCTCTTTCTCTTTTTTAATTTGATCAGTCCTGCCTGTGTTTATCAGTGTTATTATTTAAAAGAAGACAACTTTGTACTTTGCTTTTTCTATTATGCATTTATTTTACTTCACATATTTCTACTTCTATTTTTATTATTTCATTTAAACTACTTTTCTGTGTTTAATAGGCTGTTCCTTTTCCTACCTTCTTGAGACAGAAACTTTGATATTAATTGTTAGCTCTTGCTTTTTGAATATGTGAGGTTTAAGCTATAAATTGTCTTTAGAGAATATTACTATAACTAAGTTTTCATGTGCTGTGTTGTTATTTAGTTCCTGAGGATTTCTAATTGCTATTGTGATTTTTGTCTTTCAGTCATACAAACAATGTTGCTTAACTTCCAAATTTTGGAGATTTTCTAGTTATTGCTTATTATTTTACTGCTAAAGCACCAATCCAGACATTCTTGCCCCAATCTCAAAAATGCTTTCAATAGAACAGAAGATCCCATCTGTTCCCAGCTTACAGAATTTTTCTTTTCATAAATGGTATTTTATTTTTCCATTAGTGTCAATTACACTTATTTTTTACTGCTAAAGCACCATTACAATTCATGGAATAAAATGGACTCATTTTAACATGCCATACTATTTGTTGTAGGATTTTTAATGTATGTATTCATAAAAAAATTATGTCATTTATAATTTTTATAATATTTCCAGACTTTCTGGAATTATACAGGCCTCATAAAAAGAATAGGAAGTGATTTTTAATCCTCTGGAAGTGTTTCTATAGAATTCTCGTTGTGTCTTCATAAATATTTGGAAGCATTCACTGGTGGAGTTAATTTGACAGAATTTGGTGGGAGGTGGTGGATATTTTGAATAGGTTCAATTATTAAAACAGACACAGAATTAATTTTCTATTTTTTCTGGCATCTTTAGCAAGTTTTGCTTTTTAAGGTGTCTATTCCTTATACCTAAGCTGTCAGACATTATTTGTGTAAAGTCATTCAAAATATTATTCATTATCTTTCTGATATTAGTAGGACCTACAATAAGATTCTGTGTGTGTTCCTGATTTAGACAAGTTGATTATCTCTGTCTCCATCTGTGTGTGTCCCTATCTCTTTCTCTTTTTTAATTTGATCAGTCCTGCCTGTGTTTATCAGTGTTATTATTTAAAAGAAGACAACTTTGTACTTTGCTTTTTCTATTATGCATTTATTTTACTTCACATATTTCTACTTCTATTTTTATTATTTCATTTAAACTACTTTTCTGTGTTTAATAGGCTGTTCCTTTTCCTACCTTCTTGAGACAGAAACTTTGATATTAATTGTTAGCTCTTGCTTTTTGAATATGTGAGGTTTAAGCTATAAATTGTCTTTAGAGAATATTACTATAACTAAGTTTTCATGTGCTGTGTTGTTATTTAGTTCCTGAGGATTTCTAATTGCTATTGTGATTTTTGTCTTTCAGTCATACAAACAATGTTGCTTAACTTCCAAATTTTGGAGATTTTCTAGTTATTGCTTATTATTTTATTGCTTAACTCAGCAGTGGCCAGACACCTATATTCTGTATTATTCAATTTTTTGAACCATATTTTGAGTTATCTTTATTTTTATGGAACTTGCTAAATTTAGGTTTTGGTACATATTCAATTCATTTAAAGATAATGTGTATTCTATCATAATTGTATGCGCTATTCAATTTATGCCAATAAGTCATTTGTTGTGTTATTCAGATCTATATTCTTAAATTTTATGTTCATTTGTTCTGTAAGTTATGAATAAGTATTTGTATGCTCAGTTGTATTTGACTTTTTGAGACCGCATGGATTGTAGTCTGCTAGGCTCCTCTGTCCATGGGATTTCCCAGGTAAGACTACTGGAGAGGGTTGCTATTAATAGTGGTGAGTTAAACTTTGCTTAATTCTCTCTTTACCGTGTCAAATTTTTCTTCTATTTATCTGTTTATCTGGGCTTTCTCTGTGGATAAGCGGTTAAAAGTTGCCTACAATGCAGGAGACAGTAGGCTCGGGTTCAACCCCTGGATTGGGAATATCCGCTGAGGGGAAATGGCAACCCACTCCGGTATTTTTGCCTAGGAAATCCCATGGACTGAGGAGGCTGGCGGGCCAGAGGCCATGGGGTCACAGAGTCAGACATTACTGGACGACTAAACACAACAACTATCTGCCATATTTCATAACCTATATATGCTATGCTATTGGATGTTTTAAAAATTTTTTGACCTGTAAGTATTTTTAAATATTTCTACTTCTATTTTTATTATTTCATTTAAACTACTTTTCTGTGTTTAATAGGCTGTTCCTTTTCCTACCTTCTTGAGACAGAAACTTTGATATTAATTGTTAGCTCTTGCTTTTTGAATATGTGAGGTTTAAGCTATAAATTGTCTTTAGAGAATATTACTATAACTAAGTTTTCATGTGCTGTGTTGTTATTTAGTTCCTGAGGATTTCTAATTGCTATTGTGATTTTTGTCTTTCAGTCATACAAACAATGTTGCTTAACTTCCAAATTTTGGAGATTTTCTAGTTATTGCTTATTATTTTATTGCTTAACTCAGCAGTGGCCAGACACCTATATTCTGTATTATTCAATTTTTTGAACCATATTTTGAGTTATCTTTATTTTTATGGAACTTGCTAAATTTAGGTTTTGGTACATATTCAATTCATTTAAAGATAATGTGTATTCTATCATAATTGTATGCGCTATTCAATTTATGCCAATAAGTCATTTGTTGTGTTATTCAGATCTATATTCTTAAATTTTATGTTCATTTGTTCTGTAAGTTATGAATAAGTATTTGTATGCTCAGTTGTATTTGACTTTTTGAGACCGCATGGATTGTAGTCTGCTAGGCTCCTCTGTCCATGGGATTTCCCAGGTAAGACTACTGGAGAGGGTTGCTATTAATAGTGGTGAGTTAAACTTTGCTTAATTCTCTCTTTACCGTGTCAAATTTTTCTTCTATTTATCTGTTTATCTGGGCTTTCTCTGTGGATAAGCGGTTAAAAGTTGCCTACAATGCAGGAGACAGTAGGCTCGGGTTCAACCCCTGGATTGGGAATATCCGCTGGAGGGGGAAATGGCAACCCACTCCGGTATTTTTGCCTAGGAAATCCCATGGACTGAGGAGGCTGGCGGGCCAGAGGCCATGGGGTCACAGAGTCAGACATTACTGGACGACTAAACACAACAACTATCTGCCATATTTCATAACCTATATATGCTATGCTATTGGATGTATACAATGTATACTCATACACACTGTTAGTTTGACCTGTAAGTATGAAATATTTCCCTTTCCTGTATGAATATTTTTAGCCTTAAAATTTAGTCTTAGATTACTATAATTCCCACCTTCTTTTTGAATGCATTTGAATATCTTTTCTTATCATTTTATAGTCACTCTTTTTGTGTCTTTATATTTAAGCTGACCCTCTAATAAGTAATATAGTTACATTTTATTTTTTCAATCTTTTAGTCAGACTATTTCATCTCTTTATTTTTAATCTTATTACTGACAGAAGGTTAATAGCTATTATTATACTATTTCTTTCTTATGTAACCCATATGTTTTATATGTTATATTCTTTCTTAACTTCTTTGGAATTAATTATATTTTACTATTCTAGTTCCCCACTATTTCTTAGTTTTATGTTATTTTTTCTTTTGTGATGGCCATAGTTAACTAAAATATGATCTTTGATGATAAATGATTGCTTTTTTCACTGCTGATATGACTCAGAGAACTTGGAATAATTTACCTCAATTTATTCCACTCCCCCCTTTTAGGTAAAATCGTGGTATAAATAAAATTGTAAGATACTTGAAATGTGGAGTGTTATGATTTATGTATATATTATGAAAAGACTATTCCCACTGAGTTGATTTCTGTTATTATGATGATGTACTTAATTATACATACATTGTAAAGCCATTAAATGGTATTATTACTTAATATCAACATTCATTTGTACTTACTCATGTGTTTACTTTTTCTTAATTATTCTTTCCAAGATTGTTTTCTTTCTGTCTGTAGCTTTCTATTTCATTTTTTCTTCTTCTTTCTAGTTTAACTCTGATAGCTGCCGGGCCAGCCGGCAGTCGAACAGGTCCTGAAGAGAGTGGCAGATAGGCTAAGAAAAGAAAGAAGGACAGAAAAGATGGGGTTGAGAGGGACAGCAAGAAGGCAGACAACTCTACAGGTTGCTGACAAGTTGCTGACAAGTTTATTGAATTCGCTCATCCCTTTTATACTTCACACAACAAGCAATTGTGTACACGTGCTTTAGGCCAGGTGTCAATCATAACACGTGCCTTAGGCCAGGTGTCGATCATAAACTAGGTGTTACCTCCTGGTGTGTTATTACAATGGTTCTGGGTCATAATGCCCCTCAAGCCCTGTAGAGAGGCTCCAGGTGTTCCTTATGATAGCTAAGGAATGTCTTCACAACACCTGGGGTGGCGGGACAGAGAGCTATGCTGTTATCAGCCCCTGTTGCCAGGGCAGCTCCCAGGGCTATGTTTCCTTAAAGGAAACCCCTTGAAACAGGGCAGCTCCCCTCAGATAGCAACAAATTCTATCAGTATTTACTTGGCTGTAAAAGTTTTTTTCATCTTGGTTTTGGAAATATTTTTTCTGGAAATAGGATTCTCTTCAACACATGGGACACCATTCCATAAAACTCTTTTTAACTTCTTTGGAATTAATTATATTTTACTATTCTAGTTCCCCACTATTTCTTAGTTTTATGTTATTTTTTCTTTTGTGATGGCCATAGTTAACTAAAATATGATCTTTGATGATAAATGATTGCTTTTTTCACTGCTGATATGACTCAGAGAACTTGGAATAATTTACCTCAATTTATTCCACTCCCCCCTTTTAGGTAAAATCGTGGTATAAATAAAATTGTAAGATACTTGAAATGTGGAGTGTTATGATTTATGTATATATTATGAAAAGACTATTCCCACTGAGTTGATTTCTGTTATTATGATGATGTACTTAATTATACATACATTGTAAAGCCATTAAATGGTATTATTACTTAATATCAACATTCATTTGTACTTACTCATGTGTTTACTTTTTCTTAATTATTCTTTCCAAGATTGTTTTCTTTCTGTCTGTAGCTTTCTATTTCATTTTTTCTTCTTCTTTCTAGTTTAACTCTGATAGCTGCCGGGCCAGCCGGCAGTCGAACAGGTCCTGAAGAGAGTGGCAGATAGGCTAAGAAAAGAAAGAAGGACAGAAAAGATGGGGTTGAGAGGGACAGCAAGAAGGCAGACAACTCTACAGGTTGCTGACAAGTTGCTGACAAGTTTATTGAATTCGCTCATCCCTTTTATACTTCACACAACAAGCAATTGTGTACACGTGCTTTAGGCCAGGTGTCAATCATAACACGTGCCTTAGGCCAGGTGTCGATCATAAACTAGGTGTTACCTCCTGGTGTGTTATTACAATGGTTCTGGGTCATAATGCCCCTCAAGCCCTGTAGAGAGGCTCCAGGTGTTCCTTATGATAGCTAAGGAATGTCTTCACAACACCTGGGGTGGCGGGACAGAGAGCTATGCTGTTATCAGCCCCTGTTGCCAGGGCAGCTCCCAGGGCTATGTTTCCTTAAAGGAAACCCCTTGAAACAGGGCAGCTCCCCTCAGATAGCAACAAATTCTATCAGTATTTACTTGGCTGTAAAAGTTTTTTTCATCTTGGTTTTGGAAATATTTTTTCTGGAAATAGGATTCTCTTCCAACACATGGGACACCATTCCATAGTCTTCTGACTTGTTCTTTAAAGAACATACTGTCAATCTTGTTGCTCTTTTAAGGCAATGTATTTACTATCCTGACTGATTTCATAATTTTATTTCTGTCTTTAGATTTAAGGAGTTTTGCTATGGTGTCTTCATATGTGGTTTTGGTTGTATATAGCTTTCCCAGATTAGGAAAAACTTCTGAACTGTATGCATGGTGGTTATCTCCCATCATTTTTTAATAGTATGTGACCATTATGTATTCAAGTATTTCTTCTTCCCTCTTCTCTCTGCTTTACTTAGGGGAACTAATATTTGCTGTAGATCCTTCCATTATGTCACCCTTCCCCTTATGTTTCTCTGGGTTTTCATTTTTTCTGAGCTTCAGTCTTCATGGTTTCATTAACTCACTTTGCATTTCCTTATTCTCTATGGTGGTGTGTCTAATCTGCTATGGAGCCCTCTTTAAAGTTCTCAGTTGTTATTTTATTTCCATTTATTTTTACATATTATCATTCACTAATAAAATTCTTACTATTTTCTCCACCTTTTCTTCTGTTTAATACATCAGTCACATTTGTACTTAAATGTTCTTGCCTGGTAATTTCTAAAAAACTTTTAAATCTGTTATTTTCTTTCTCTTTTCAGGTTTTATTCTTGTTTCTCTGTCTTATTGCATATCTAGTAATTTATAGTTGAATGTCATTCCTACATTTTTTATATTGTAGAGTCACCATATGATACTATTTGCCTTCAGAGAGTGCTCATATTTTCTTTTAGAGAAAAATAAACATTTATTATTTTTTTTCTGCCAAAAAGTAAAATATTTTTTGGCAGGAAAAATAAAATAAGGATTCAATTTAATCAGAGACTGGACTAAGTCAATATCAGTTGTAACTTTGGTATTATTTTTTCCTACTCTGGCTTGTTTTTCTTTTATATATCCATCTACTATTTCCAAAGTAGTGGTTAGTTCGTTCATTTGAATTGCTTTCTCTGAGAGATTCTGAAATATTTTTGGCTCTCATTTTGACAAAGGTGCCAAAACTACCAGTCAGTTTTTCAGAAACTATGTATCCTCCTAGCTCTCACCTGTGTAGCTTCAGAAATTGGCAAATATCCTGCAGGGAAAACTTGTCATGCAATGTGCAAGTTTTCTACCCCTCCTTTCTTACTGGACTCTTAGCCTCACAGGTCTCAGATCCCATCTTTTAACCAGATGACTACACTTAACTTTCCCTCTGTCCCAAATCTTGTGTCTCCCTGGTCTTGTCTGTGTCTGGAGTTTACCAGTACCTCTAAACACATATATTTTTAAATTAACAGGTTTTATTTTTGGAAAACTTTCAGGTTTACAGGAAAATCTAGCAGGACATACATAGAAGTCATATGCATTTAAAAAATCTCCTTCAAGGTTTAAGATGCCTGTCTTCTTTGTGAATTGTTCCTTTATCATTAAAAGTATTCATCTTTGGCTTCCTCTTGTCCATGGGAAGGATTTTCTGAGCTTCAGTCTTCATGGTTTCATTAACTCACTTTGCATTTCCTTATTCTCTATGGTGGTGTGTCTAATCTGCTATGGAGCCCTCTTTAAAGTTCTCAGTTGTTATTTTATTTCCATTTATTTTTACATATTATCATTCACTAATAAAATTCTTACTATTTTCTCCACCTTTTCTTCTGTTTAATACATCAGTCACATTTGTACTTAAATGTTCTTGCCTGGTAATTTCTAAAAAACTTTTAAATCTGTTATTTTCTTTCTCTTTTCAGGTTTTATTCTTGTTTCTCTGTCTTATTGCATATCTAGTAATTTATAGTTGAATGTCATTCCTACATTTTTTATATTGTAGAGTCACCATATGATACTATTTGCCTTCAGAGAGTGCTCATATTTTCTTTTAGAGAAAAATAAACATTTATTATTTTTTTTCTGCCAAAAAGTAAAATATTTTTTGGCAGGAAAAATAAAATAAGGATTCAATTTAATCAGAGACTGGACTAAGTCAATATCAGTTGTAACTTTGGTATTATTTTTTCCTACTCTGGCTTGTTTTTCTTTTATATATCCATCTACTATTTCCAAAGTAGTGGTTAGTTCGTTCATTTGAATTGCTTTCTCTGAGAGATTCTGAAATATTTTTGGCTACTCATTTTGACAAAGGTGCCAAAACTACCAGTCAGTTTTTCAGAAACTATGTATCCTCCTAGCTCTCACCTGTGTAGCTTCAGAAATTGGCAAATATCCTGCAGGGAAAACTTGTCATGCAATGTGCAAGTTTTCTACCCCTCCTTTCTTACTGGACTCTTAGCCTCACAGGTCTCAGATCCCATCTTTTAACCAGATGACTACACTTAACTTTCCCTCTGTCCCAAATCTTGTGTCTCCCTGGTCTTGTCTGTGTCTGGAGTTTACCAGTACCTCTAAACACATATATTTTTAAATTAACAGGTTTTATTTTTGGAAAACTTTCAGGTTTACAGGAAAATCTAGCAGGACATACATAGAAGTCATATGCATTTAAAAAATCTCCTTCAAGGTTTAAGATGCCTGTCTTCTTTGTGAATTGTTCCTTTTATCATTAAAAGTATTCATCTTTGGCTTCCCTGCTTGTCCAGTGGGTAAGGACACTGCCTTGCAGTGCAAGGGGTACTGGTTCCATCTCTGGCCTGCGAAAATCCCACGTGCTGCAGAGCCGCTGGACGGTGTGTTCAACTATGGAGTCGGAGCTCTGGAGCACATGCACACAGAGCTGGTGCTCTGCAGCGACAGAGGCCGCAGCGACAGAGGCCACTGCGACGGGAGGCCCACAGTAGCGAAAGAACAAAGTTGGATGAATATGAATAAATGAAAGACCAATAGAAGTGGCCAAAAAAGTATATTCATCTTTGCTTCATTTAAAAATACATAAATTTAATAAGAAAATAATAGAGCCAAAAGGAGAAATAAACAGCAATACAATAATGCTTAGGGACTTGAATAAAAAAAAATCTCCTTCCATTGCTCTCAACAGGAATGCTGATCCACAGTGAGATACTCCATCGTACCAACAAGTGCACGTACTTTCTAACCAACACTTCTTGAAGGGGTCAATATATTCAAAAAGGAGCATCAACCTAATACCCATGTACAAGTTCTCCATGTTGTAAATAATATACATATAAATAAAATACTGGGAAAATATTTTTAGCAAATATAAAAAGGCTGATAATATACAAAAAGTTCATAGTTGGTAATGGGAATGCACTTCAATAACTAGCTGGATAAAGTTTATAAAAGTTTTAATGAGGAGCTAGATTGAACAGATTAACATTTAATTTTAAACTCATTAATTTATCAAAATTAAAATGGAAATAAATATTGTGTCCATTTAATCAGTTTTGGGGGTTTTCCTGGCAGTTCAGTGGTAAAACTTTGCCTTGCTATGCAGGGGATGCAGGTTCAATCCCTGATTCAGGTACTAAGATCCCACATGTCTCGTTGCCAAAAAAAAAAATGTAATACTGTGAAAAATTAACAGGTTTTATTTTTGGAAAACTTTCAGGTTTACAGGAAAATCTAGCAGGACATACATAGAAGTCATATGCATTTAAAAAATCTCCTTCAAGGTTTAAGATGCCTGTCTTCTTTGTGAATTGTTCCTTTTATCATTAAAAGTATTCATCTTTGGCTTCCCTGCTTGTCCAGTGGGTAAGGACACTGCCTTGCAGTGCAAGGGGTACTGGTTCCATCTCTGGCCTGCGAAAATCCCACGTGCTGCAGAGCCGCTGGACGGTGTGTTCAACTATGGAGTCGGAGCTCTGGAGCACATGCACACAGAGCTGGTGCTCTGCAGCGACAGAGGCCGCAGCGACAGAGGCCACTGCGACGGGAGGCCCACAGTAGCGAAAGAACAAAGTTGGATGAATATGAATAAATGAAAGACCAATAGAAGTGGCCAAAAAAGTATATTCATCTTTGCTTCATTTAAAAATACATAAATTTAATAAGAAAATAATAGAGCCAAAAGGAGAAATAAACAGCAATACAATAATGCTTAGGGACTTGAATAAAAAAAAATCTCCTTCCATTGCTCTCAACAGGAATGCTGATCCACAGTGAGATACTCCATCGTACCAACAAGTGCACGTACTTTCTAACCAACACTTCTTGAAGGGGTCAATATATTCAAAAAGGAGCATCAACCTAATACCCATGTACAAGTTCTCCATGTTGTAAATAATATACATATAAATAAAATACTGGGAAAATATTTTTAGCAAATATAAAAAGGCTGATAATATACAAAAAGTTCATAGTTGGTAATGGGAATGCACTTCAATAACTAGCTGGATAAAGTTTATAAAAGTTTTAATGAGGAGCTAGATTGAACAGATTAACATTTAATTTTAAACTCATTAATTTATCAAAATTAAAATGGAAATAAATATTGTGTCCATTTAATCAGTTTTGGGGGTTTTCCTGGCAGTTCAGTGGTAAAACTTTGCCTTGCTATGCAGGGGATGCAGGTTCAATCCCTGATTCAGGTACTAAGATCCCACATGTCTCGTTGCCAAAAAAAAAAATGTAATACTGTGAAAAATTCAATAGAGGTTTGAAAAAATGTCTATTATCAGAAAAAATATTTGAAAAATATAAGTTCTTATAACCAGTACATATGATTTCATAGATATTGAACCCTGACCCTTAGTGCTAGGTGTTAGGTGGATTTTGCTTGAAGATAGAAAATTCTGGTGCTTCCATTGACCTGACTACAAGAATACCACCATCCTGAAATCCATGCTGCTCTCCTCCAATCCACCAGCTTAAACTTAGTTATTATTATCAGAACAAATCAAGTGAGCCTGCCATGAGATAGCCTCTTCAACTATGATTTGGTTTCCCCACTAGTCTCTGTAGTTCCCACCCAGTAACCACATGAATTTCCTTATGCTCTTCCTGCCCATAGTCCTATTATTCCTATGCTTAAAGTACATATAGGTTATAACAATATCCATAATTTATGAAGAAGTGGTAAAACTGGCAATTTCAAACATCATTAGTGTCAAGCAAGCTATTAGGCTATATTAAGAAAGCAGAAAATTATAATGAAATAAACAATGCTAAAAAATAAGGGAATAGTTAGAAAAATTATCAGTTTATATATTTTGATACAATCAACACTTTAGTACATACATTATTCGAAATGGCTTACAAAAATATATGGAACATCAGGGGGTAAAATCAAGCAGAAACTACTTATAGAACAAACTTATGGTTACCAGAAGAAGAGTGGAGAGGAAGGGATAGTTTGGGAATCCCAATTAAGTTTCACTACGTATAGCACAGGAACAAACTAAATGGGAAAAGAATTTAAAGATCAACCTAATACCCATGTACAAGTTCTCCATGTTGTAAATAATATACATATAAATAAAATACTGGGAAAATATTTTTAGCAAATATAAAAAGGCTGATAATATACAAAAAGTTCATAGTTGGTAATGGGAATGCACTTCAATAACTAGCTGGATAAAGTTTATAAAAGTTTTAATGAGGAGCTAGATTGAACAGATTAACATTTAATTTTAAACTCATTAATTTATCAAAATTAAAATGGAAATAAATATTGTGTCCATTTAATCAGTTTTGGGGGTTTTCCTGGCAGTTCAGTGGTAAAACTTTGCCTTGCTATGCAGGGGATGCAGGTTCAATCCCTGATTCAGGTACTAAGATCCCACATGTCTCGTTGCCAAAAAAAAAAATGTAATACTGTGAAAAATTCAATAGAGGTTTGAAAAAATGTCTATTATCAGAAAAAATATTTGAAAAATATAAGTTCTTATAACCAGTACATATGATTTCATAGATATTGAACCCTGACCCTTAGTGCTAGGTGTTAGGTGGATTTTGCTTGAAGATAGAAAATTCTGGTGCTTCCATTGACCTGACTACAAGAATACCACCATCCTGAAATCCATGCTGCTCTCCTCCAATCCACCAGCTTAAACTTAGTTATTATTATCAGAACAAATCAAGTGAGCCTGCCATGAGATAGCCTCTTCAACTATGATTTGGTTTCCCCACTAGTCTCTGTAGTTCCCACCCAGTAACCACATGAATTTCCTTATGCTCTTCCTGCCCATAGTCCTATTATTCCTATGCTTAAAGTACATATAGGTTATAACAATATCCATAATTTATGAAGAAGTGGTAAAACTGGCAATTTCAAACATCATTAGTGTCAAGCAAGCTATTAGGCTATATTAAGAAAGCAGAAAATTATAATGAAATAAACAATGCTAAAAAATAAGGGAATAGTTAGAAAAATTATCAGTTTATATATTTTGATACAATCAACACTTTAGTACATACATTATTCGAAATGGCTTACAAAAATATATGGAACATCAGGGGGTAAAATCAAGCAGAAACTACTTATAGAACAAACTTATGGTTACCAGAAGAAGAGTGGAGAGGAAGGGATAGTTTGGGATCAATAAGTACACATTCCCAGATTTAAAATGGATAATCTACAAGGGCCTACTGTATAGCACAGGGAACAAACTAAATGGGAAAAGAATTTGAAAAAGACTAGATAAATGTACACATAACTGAATCACTTCTCTGTATACCTGAAAATAACATAACACTGCTAATAAACTCTACTTCATTATAAAATAAACAAAAAATGAAACAAAAAGTTGAGAGAAAATAAAATCAGAGATAAGGTTAGCGCAAAAAAAAATTGCATGAATTTTACAGAATTTGGGGGAGGAAAAAACTGGTCTCTGCTTTTTCAGTTTTCTTGAAGCCAAAGCTTCAGGCACCCAATGCAAAGAGCCAACTGATTGGAAAAAACCCTGATGCTGGTTAGACTGAAGGCAGAAGGAGAAGCAAGCAGCCGAGGGTGAGATGGTTAGATGACATCACAGACTCAATGGATTTGAACGTGCTCCAGAAAATAATGGGGAACATAGGAGACTGGCGTGCTACTGTACATGGGTCAGAAAGAGTCGGACACAACTTAGCAACTGAACAACAACGGGCCAAAAGGGAGAGGAACAGTCAATTACAAGACCAAAGATTAAAGGCAAAGCAGTTAATTGGAAGTAATATGATTTGTTCTGAGATCTGAGAGAAGTTTTTGCCTTACATACATTCTCTCCTACCTGGATGCAATAATTTTTTAAAAATGTTTTTTTATCAGTAAACTTCTTTTTCAAAAGTTTTGCACAGGGCTTCCCTGGTGGTCCAGTGAGTAAAGAAAGAGTCCACCTTGAGGTGCAAGGGGCACCGGTTCAATCCCTGGCCCGGGAAAATTCCCCATGCCAAGGAATGGCTGAGCCGCTGTGTCCAATTACGAGCCAGTACTCTGGAGCATATGTGCCCAGAGCCAGTGCTCTCCATCAAGAGAGGCCACTGCAATGGGACGCCCACACATGCTGAAGAATAAAGATGGATGAAAAATAAACGATGACTTAGAAACAAGAAAAAAAAAATTCCAAAATTGTTAAAAAAAAAAAAAAAAAGCTTCACACAAATCCCTGCTATATGAAATAATAAACTAGATTAAATGTGACTGCTTAGATATAAGGAACTTGATAAGATTTTCTTGGAAAAGAGAAGTCTTAGAATCAACAAAGCAGTGGAAAGAATATCAGTTTTCAGATTTAGTAGACTAATGTACAGACACCATTTCAGTCATTTAGGCTGTGAGACTGAACAAACTACTGTTTTTGGTGTTTAGTAGCTTCTTTGCCTTTGCAGCCCCAAGTACTGTAGCTCACCAAGGTCTGCTGTCTATGGGATTTCCCAGATAAGTATCCTGGAATGGGTTGCCATTTTCTTCTCCAAGGGATCCTCCTAACCCAGGTAACTAACCTGCATCTTCTCCATTGCAGAGGGATTTTTTTTTTTTACCACCAAGCCACCTGGGAAGACCAAATAGCTCAGGTTTGAATATAATTGAATGGCATGCGTACTCTCACTTCAGCCCACTGAAACCAACGACATCACTAAGGATCATGGTTCCTTCCTACTAGATCCCTGAACATGCACAGCTCTCCAGAATCCCCATCAAGCAGCATGTCCCTTGCCTATATAGTTTCTGGTCCAACAGCTGTAGTATGTCATTCCTGAGTGGATTGGTATAATAGCAATCCCTCCTTATAAGGTAGTGTAGCTTAGCTAACTGTGAAAAAGTATATAAAGTATCTGGCATAGGGAATATGCTACAAAAATACTGATTTCCTTCCTCTCTGCTTCAGATTCCTAATACCTTAAATTGATTTTATTATTATAACAGATTTATATGTTAATTACTTTATAGACAAGAGCTTTTTGTAAGCTAGGGCCTATTAACTAATTAAAACTAAGGTCTTGAAACTTGTGTCAGGTGGTCTGAGAGGCACCATACTGGGTGACGATATGTGCTTATGATTATAAATCTTCCTTGTATCTGTGATTATACTCTCTCTTTCATACATTATGTAAAGGGCTTGCCTCTTCCTTTTTTATTGACTTGAGTTTTCTGCAGTTTGTCACGTTTAATGGTCTTCCGCATAGCCAGCATTTACATTTATTTATCATTCTACTGTTTTTTCTCACTTATAAATTATTAACCTATGATTTTATCTTTATTAATTTCCCCTGCTTTACTTATACTCATTTTAAAGAATTATTTCTAGCGTATTCACTTGAATGATTTATTCATTATTTTCATTCATTCCTGTTTAATATAAAATCATTTAAGCATTAAATTTTCTTTGGAGTATAGGTTTTGCAGCATCCCGCCAGTTTTAAACCTGCTATAACTATAGTTTTGATTTCCTCTTTTATCTAAGTAAAGGAAATATTTCCTTTTAGATTGGCCAGAGCTATGGGTTGCCCTAACACGCTAATGGGCTTCCCTGGTGTCTCAGCAGTAAAGAATTCACCTGCAAAGCAGGAGACTTGTCGAGGAGATGTGGGGTTCCATCCCTAGCTGGGAAAGATCCCCTGGAGGAAGAAATGGCAACCCCCTCCTGTATTCTTGCTTGGAGAATCCCATGAACAGAGGAGACTGGCGGGCTACCATCCAGGGGTCTCAAAAGAGTCCGACACGACTTAGCAACTAAACAACAAACAAAACCAAGAACATTTCTAATATCTGTTATCCCCTTCTTATATGGTGATAAGGTGTTTAACTGAGTGCTGGACTAACACTTTCTGAAGAGTGAAAGTTGCTTCAGTCATCTTTGGCTCTTTGTGACCCTATGGACTGTAGCCAGCCAGGCTTGTCTGCCCATGGTATTCTCCAGGCAAAAATACTAGAGTGGGTTGTCATTTCCTACTCCAGGGGATCTTCCTCACCCAGGTATTGAACCAACATATCTTCCACAGGTCTGCTGCCCTGCAGGTGGATTCTCTACTGCTGAGCCACCAAGGAAGGCTACTAACTTCTTAGGTCCTCTTCGAAGTTAAGTGATGCCATGTAACAGTTCCACAAGGAGTTGTGAATGAATGGAATGGAATGATGAAGTGATTTAAATTCTCACTCTGAAAATGAAAGCATGTGCCTTCATCTTCTCAATGCCTAAAAATCAGACATAAAGGAAAGAGGAGCTGGAGGAGCTAACTTGCACCATGATGTCTAGAAGTGAAAGGTAGAGAGGTGTTCAGAACAAGCAAGCAGAAGATGCCTGGGTCCCTGAAAGCAGGAGCCCCAGAAAGGGCTTGCTCTTTTTTAGCGTTTATTGCACTTAGCCTAGCATTTACATTTATTTATCATTCTACTGTTTTTTCTCACTTATAAATTATTAACCTATGATTTTATCTTTATTAATTTCCCCTGCTTTACTTATACTCATTTTAAAGAATTATTTCTAGCGTATTCACTTGAATGATTTATTCATTATTTTCATTCATTCCTGTTTAATATAAAATCATTTAAGCATTAAATTTTCTTTGGAGTATAGGTTTTGCAGCATCCCGCCAGTTTTAAACCTGCTATAACTATAGTTTTGATTTCCTCTTTTATCTAAGTAAAGGAAATATTTCCTTTTAGATTGGCCAGAGCTATGGGTTGCCCTAACACGCTAATGGGCTTCCCTGGTGTCTCAGCAGTAAAGAATTCACCTGCAAAGCAGGAGACTTGTCGAGGAGATGTGGGGTTCCATCCCTAGCTGGGAAAGATCCCCTGGAGGAAGAAATGGCAACCCCCTCCTGTATTCTTGCTTGGAGAATCCCATGAACAGAGGAGACTGGCGGGCTACCATCCAGGGGTCTCAAAAGAGTCCGACACGACTTAGCAACTAAACAACAAACAAAACCAAGAACATTTCTAATATCTGTTATCCCCTTCTTATATGGTGATAAGGTGTTTAACTGAGTGCTGGACTAACACTTTCTGAAGAGTGAAAGTTGCTTCAGTCATCTTTGGCTCTTTGTGACCCTATGGACTGTAGCCAGCCAGGCTTGTCTGCCCATGGTATTCTCCAGGCAAAAATACTAGAGTGGGTTGTCATTTCCTACTCCAGGGGATCTTCCTCACCCAGGTATTGAACCAACATATCTTCCACAGGTCTGCTGCCCTGCAGGTGGATTCTCTACTGCTGAGCCACCAAGGAAGGCTACTAACTTCTTAGGTCCTCTTCGAAGTTAAGTGATGCCATGTAACAGTTCCACAAGGAGTTGTGAATGAATGGAATGGAATGATGAAGTGATTTAAATTCTCACTCTGAAAATGAAAGCATGTGCCTTCATCTTCTCAATGCCTAAAAATCAGACATAAAGGAAAGAGGAGCTGGAGGAGCTAACTTGCACCATGATGTCTAGAAGTGAAAGGTAGAGAGGTGTTCAGAACAAGCAAGCAGAAGATGCCTGTGTCCCTGAAAGCAGGAGCTTCCCTGTCTACCCTGATGGGTTAGGGCAGGATTGTTTATCAGACAAAAATGAACTTCTGACTCAAGAGTTATTCTGAGGCTCTGCAATCATCAGCTATGATTATATCATAAGCAATACAGTCAATAATTTTTAATTTCTTTGCATTGTTAACTAGGAATTTAGAAAGCACAATTTCTGCTCAGAGTATCTTGAAATGTTTTGGGTTGCATAATAATGATCAAGTTTTGTAAACATTTTCTGTATTTTGTTAGTTTTCAAAGTTATGTAACTGTGTGTGCATATGTTCTGCATTATATTTATGTGTTATTCAACTACTTAATCATATTATCACTTCCCATGTTATGTTCAATAAAATACTACCTCTGTGGAATATTAACAGTTTCACCTCAAAATAAAAACTTTAATGGTCCTTCTATGCCCTGCTTCCTGTCTTTATTGTAGTGGTTAATAACACAGACTCTGAACTAGATTGTTTGAATCCTAAATCCCCCAGGCTGTGTGAATTTACCCAAGTTATTTAATCTTATCTTGCCTCACTTTCCATGGCAGTAACACAGGAAAAATAACGGTACAGTACTGTTAGGATTTTTATGAGAAATGTAAGAGAAACACACTATATTGAATACTTAGGACAGTGTCTACCAGAGTAAGTATTTTTTAAAACAGTGAGGTATTGATGCATATGGCTTCCCTGGTAGCTCAGTGGTAAAGAATCTGCCTGCAATACAGGAGAAACAGTTTTGATCCATGGGTGGGGAAGATCCCCTGCAGAAAGAAATGGCAGCCCACTCTAGTATTCTTGACTGGAAAATCCCATGGACAGAGGAGTCTGGAAGGTTATAGTCCATGGGGTCTCAAAAGAGGCATACATGACTCAGCGACTCAGTAATAACAACAACATTGATACATTGCATATAAAAGGCTCCAAATGTAAAGCATGTGCCTTCATCTTCTCAATGCCTAAAAATCAGACATAAAGGAAAGAGGAGCTGGAGGAGCTAACTTGCACCATGATGTCTAGAAGTGAAAGGTAGAGAGGTGTTCAGAACAAGCAAGCAGAAGATGCCTGTGTCCCTGAAAGCAGGAGCTTCCCTGTCTACCCTGATGGGTTAGGGCAGGATTGTTTATCAGACAAAAATGAACTTCTGACTCAAGAGTTATTCTGAGGCTCTGCAATCATCAGCTATGATTATATCATAAGCAATACAGTCAATAATTTTTAATTTCTTTGCATTGTTAACTAGGAATTTAGAAAGCACAATTTCTGCTCAGAGTATCTTGAAATGTTTTGGGTTGCATAATAATGATCAAGTTTTGTAAACATTTTCTGTATTTTGTTAGTTTTCAAAGTTATGTAACTGTGTGTGCATATGTTCTGCATTATATTTATGTGTTATTCAACTACTTAATCATATTATCACTTCCCATGTTATGTTCAATAAAATACTACCTCTGTGGAATATTAACAGTTTCACCTCAAAATAAAAACTTTAATGGTCCTTCTATGCCCTGCTTCCTGTCTTTATTGTAGTGGTTAATAACACAGACTCTGAACTAGATTGTTTGAATCCTAAATCCCCCAGGCTGTGTGAATTTACCCAAGTTATTTAATCTTATCTTGCCTCACTTTCCATGGCAGTAACACAGGAAAAATAACGGTACAGTACTGTTAGGATTTTTATGAGAAATGTAAGAGAAACACACTATATTGAATACTTAGGACAGTGTCTACCAGAGTAAGTATTTTTTAAAACAGTGAGGTATTGATGCATATGGCTTCCCTGGTAGCTCAGTGGTAAAGAATCTGCCTGCAATACAGGAGAAACAGTTTTGATCCATGGGTGGGGAAGATCCCCTGCAGAAAGAAATGGCAGCCCACTCTAGTATTCTTGACTGGAAAATCCCATGGACAGAGGAGTCTGGAAGGTTATAGTCCATGGGGTCTCAAAAGAGGCATACATGACTCAGCGACTCAGTAATAACAACAACATTGATACATTGCATATAAAAGGCTCCGAGAAGTAGTAAAGTAATCTTCTTAATATTGCTTATTGTAGCATTTCCCAAGCTTGACTATGGGTACATTGGTCCTAGCCAGTTGGGAAAAATAGTCATTCCATTAAATACTGATTTTAGAAATACTGACCTAGATTATTCAGATTCATTGCATATTAGGAATTCTTTACCTTAATACAAGGCACATGAATGTAATTTGGGAAGTCTGTGAACCTCTTTAAATTGATCAGAGTTTTAGGTATATATGCAAGTGTACATGCATCTGAGGGGGAAAAAACATGGAATTTATCTTATTCTCAAATTTCTCTAGATGCATTTTATGTTTAATTAAAATATCTGAGACTAAAGTAGCAAAAGTCATTTCCTACTGTCTTATGGTTCTTTTCTTCCCTTGTTTGACTCAAGTTTATCATCATTTAACTTTTTGAGATATCAATGGATTTTTATTCTTTGAATATAATTTTTAATTTCTTTGCAATTCTTTTTTATGTTAAGTCATTCCTTTACCATTTCCCCTGAACATTGTCTCTCTAAATAACTTTCTTCTAATATTCTGTAAGAGACAATGAATTCCTGCACATTTTTGCAAATGCTGATTACTTTCTAATACTTGCTTCTGGTTCCCCAAACAAATCATTTTCAGAAGCAAGGCCCTTTCACCATGTCATCCAGACGATGCTTCTCCCTTGTCTTTAATTGTTATATATTCAGGTTCGACTTTTATTTGTTTTTCTTATTGTTAAATATACAATATCTAATCCCACTTCAAATACATTGATTTAGATGGTGATTAAACTTTCTTACTCCAATACATTTTTCCATAGTGAATTTGAATAATCTTTTCAGATATAAAGCTGATGGGGAGTTACCTATAAATATATATATGGGCTTCCCAAGTGGCTCATTGGACAAAGAATCCGTCTGCAATGCAAGAAATGTGGGTTATATCCCTGAGTTGGGAATATCCCTTGGAGGAGGAAATGGCAATCCACTACAGTCTTATTGCCTGGGAAATTCCATGGACAGAGAAGCCTGGCAGGCCACAGTCCATTGGGTCACAAAGACTGGACATGACCGAAGTGACTTAGCACAGAATACACATATACCATGTGTGTGTGTGTGTGTGTGTGTCCGTTGTTCAGTCATGTCTGACCCTTTGCGTCACTATGGACTGTAGGTTTAATACAATTAGTACATTTTATCTCAACATTTGACATTCTCCATTATTACAGTCAACTAATTTTTTTGACTTTTACACCCCTATATGGCTTCCCTGGTAGCTCAATGGTAAAGTACCTGCCTGCAGTGCAGGAGACCTGGGTTCAATCTCTGGGTGAGGAAGATGCCTGGAGAAGAAAATGGCAACCCACTCCAGTATTCTTGCCTGGAGAATCCAATGAATGGAAGAGTCTGGCAGTCCATGGGCTTGCCAGAGTCAGACACAACATAGAAACCAAACTACTACCATCACCATCACCACTATACAGGCAGTATGATCAGTTAGGGACAACTCCACAATCTTCCTCATCCTTCTTACATTAGTACTCTTGTTATACTGTACCCCCTACATGGAAACTTAGTCTATTAAAATCCTATTTCCTTTTCTCCAGTTTTAATCTCTCTACTGTTTATGCTCGCATCCACTTGGTTTTAACACTTGGCAAATTCTGCTTTCTATCAGACCTGAATATAGCACTTATTATTTGTTACACATATCTGGAACATAGGAGATGGTGTCAGATCTTATTTTCTTTCTATAGGCATTCCCTTGATTTCTATTAAGACTGGAAAACTTAAGTTTCTTAACTTATGTCTAATGATTCTTTGTCTTATCATCCAGCATAGTATTATATATAGCATTAGATTATTAATACATACTTGAGGGCTTCCCTGGTGGTCCAGTGGGTAAAGAGTCCACCTTGCAGTGCAAGGGGTGCCAGTTCAATCCCTGGCCTGGGAAGATCCCAACTGATGTGGAGTGGTTGGACTGGTTTGTCCAGTTAGGAGTCAGCACTCTGGAGCGCATGTACCCAGAGCCAGTGCTCTGTAGTGAGAGAGTCCCACAGTGCAATGTGAGGCCCACACATGACAAAGAATAAAAAGATGGATGAAAATAAATATAAATAAAATAGGCATGATGGGGAAAAGAAAAAAAAGAGAAGATTATTGATACATACTTGATGATGGTATTAGATACATTTAGTGGTAGATTCCAGTAAAGCCTGAAATGCCTGTCTCTTCTTCCAGATGCAAGTCTCATTTGGAAATATTTGAATTTGTTTATTTTCTATTTAGCAGCATCTTTTAAACTGAAACTAAATCACACATGTCAAAATGTGTGGATTTTCTGCATCCTTGATTCTGTAATTTTCTTGTCCAGTGAATAATAAAAATATTTTTCACACTTTCGGTTAGCTCCTGGTATCCTTACTTCTATCCCCGTTCATCTTTGACCCTCTTTCTCCTCACTCAACTCCAAGGTTGCTGGAAGTATTGCTTCTCCTATTCGGTAAAAGAATTTCTTTAATGTGTATAACTACACTACTGATTTTGAATATTTAAGGACATTTTTCTTACCTAATACATACATAACTTGGGACACTAAAATTATCTTCCAACCACAAGAAGTATCATTTAATTTTCAATTTATTGTGAAACAGACACAAAGGTAACCCAAATAATACCTACTGATACAAACAAGGGCAACTCATTTTAGCATAATTTTTAGGCTACCTAGACAATCCTTATCTTTAGCTTGAGCAGATATAACTTAAGAAATACTCTTCTAAACATTTCATTTAATACTTACATACTTGTACTCTTCCTTTTATTGCTCAGGTTTGTATTTTTAAAAATACACGTTGAAGAGGCATTACTGAAAAGATCAATGCATTTGATACACACACAATGTGTGTATCAGCCTTTAATACTTTCTAGGAATCAGATATTTGTACACTAGAAGTATAAACATTGACTCAAAATGATGCCAAGTCACAAATTGGCTTCATAAAATCACCAAAAATGGCATCAATGTTCATACCTCTTTACTGTGTCTGTATAACTGAAAAATAAACCACACTTTTTATTAAATTCTAATAAGCAGCATGCTCAGAAAATCAAAATTAGTGGATATACTTGCATTTAGCATCAGTTTTAAAACTATTTATTGAGTGCCTACCTTTTGCCAAGTACTTTGCAGTAGAGGATGAGTGTTTTCTTAGCAAAATATACCAACAATTTCAGAGAGAATTTTAAAGAGAATACTTTAGTGGGAAAATGTAGTCAATAATTTGTCTCTCAGCCTCAGAACAATTAAGTTGTCCCTGTTTCCAAATATCCAATTGGAGGGTTTCCAACTTCCCTATGTCTCTATTGTACTATGAATAATGTTTCTAACTCACTAATTTTGCTGCTAATCAAACACTAAAAAGAGATTCTTTATACTTTCAGATATGCTTTGAAAAAAAGCCTCCCAACATAGGCACAAGGGAATTATAAGTTCATTAGTATACAGTTTTTCAAATCTTAGATTCATGGTTCATTATGTTACCTTAGAGATAAAAATACAATTTTACACTTATATGACAGTAAAAAGAATTGGAATTAACAACTGATTATGAGTTTTAATCTTTGAAATTAATCTACAGGCATCTCTAATTGAAATAACTCAAAAGCTACCTTTAATATTTTATCACAAACAATACTCAAAACCTAAATTAGATCTATTTAGAGTAATACTTTCCAAAAGCATGCAGTATTTCTAGATTTTTAAAGAATTTCCACATTTTATGGTATAGGTCCTAATAGAAAAATCTAAAAATATATGCAGGCTTTGCATTTTAGCAACATTTGCTATGCTTCTTATTCAACTCATTCTTTATTCAGTTATTATTTGTGGCTACATATTTCAATGAGAAAGGAATTATTTGTAACACAGTGATACAACATAACACACTCTAAATCACAGAAGTACATATCACATCATTTCTGGCCAAGGAACTGTCTCAAGCTGTTATTACATGTCACTAAAGCCTGAATTACCTCTGAGACCAATCCAGGTCATTTAGCTAAATATTAAATACTAAGTCCTCTAAAGAGCTTTACCTACTTTGGAAAGGCTTCCATCAAACTCTACAAAGTTTTATAGAAAAGAACTTTTAGGTTGTGTGTTAGAAGAAACTCTAACATAGCTCATCCTCCTAAGAAAATAGAGATCTTAGGGACTCGACTTTCTAGCACTAAGTCTAGACGTAACTGGATATTAAGGACAAAGCCTGTCCTTTGATATGTGCATTGATGTGTACTCACTGGTGTCTGTCTCTTGATGACCTCATGGACTATAGGCTGCCAGGCTCCTCTGTCCATGGGATTTTTCCAGACAAAATGATTTTTTGGGTTCCACCTCCCCCCTGGGTGAGTCTTTTTCTTTCCAGCCTCAGAACAATTAAGTTGTCCCTGTTTCCAAATATCCAATTGGAGGGTTTCCAACTTCCCTATGTCTCTATTGTACTATGAATAATGTTTCTAACTCACTAATTTTGCTGCTAATCAAACACTAAAAAGAGATTCTTTATACTTTCAGATATGCTTTGAAAAAAAGCCTCCCAACATAGGCACAAGGGAATTATAAGTTCATTAGTATACAGTTTTTCAAATCTTAGATTCATGGTTCATTATGTTACCTTAGAGATAAAAATACAATTTTACACTTATATGACAGTAAAAAGAATTGGAATTAACAACTGATTATGAGTTTTAATCTTTGAAATTAATCTACAGGCATCTCTAATTGAAATAACTCAAAAGCTACCTTTAATATTTTATCACAAACAATACTCAAAACCTAAATTAGATCTATTTAGAGTAATACTTTCCAAAAGCATGCAGTATTTCTAGATTTTTAAAGAATTTCCACATTTTATGGTATAGGTCCTAATAGAAAAATCTAAAATATATGCAGGCTTTGCATTTTAGCAACATTTGCTATGCTTCTTATTCAACTCATTCTTTATTCAGTTATTATTTGTGGCTACATATTTCAATGAGAAAGGAATTATTTGTAACACAGTGATACAACATAACACACTCTAAATCACAGAAGTACATATCACATCATTTCTGGCCAAGGAACTGTCTCAAGCTGTTATTACATGTCACTAAAGCCTGAATTACCTCTGAGACCAATCCAGGTCATTTAGCTAAATATTAAATACTAAGTCCTCTAAAGAGCTTTACCTACTTTGGAAAGGCTTCCATCAAACTCTACAAAGTTTTATAGAAAAGAACTTTTAGGTTGTGTGTTAGAAGAAACTCTAACATAGCTCATCCTCCTAAGAAAATAGAGATCTTAGGGACTCGACTTTCTAGCACTAAGTCTAGACGTAACTGGATATTAAGGACAAAGCCTGTCCTTTGATATGTGCATTGATGTGTACTCACTGGTGTCTGTCTCTTGATGACCTCATGGACTATAGGCTGCCAGGCTCCTCTGTCCATGGGATTTTTCCAGACAAGAATACTGGAGTGGGTTGCCACTTTTTCCTCCAGGGGATCTTCCCAACTCAGGGATGGAACCCATGTCTCCTGTCTCCTGCATTGGCAGGTGCATTCTTTTACTACCGAGCCACCTGGGAAGCCCCCTTTGCAGACTATTTTTGCATAAAAAATTTCCCTGGCTACAAACTTTATAAAGTTAATAAATTCCAACAAGATATGTGTCTCACTTCTTGTGATATTCCTTATACAATTAGAAACAATAATGTGAAGCATAGGTATATATTGGTATAGGATATTCTAAGATATTCTAAGAGATACTTTGGACTAAACTGATGGTTAAGGAGAACATTTTTCATTTTATTTTTCATTCTGCCTCAATTATTCCTTCAGAACCCAACTGAATTTCTTTGTCAGGAACATCTTTTTTTCATTACAAGAAGACACATTCACATTTATTTAGTGACATTTAAATGTGCAACAAAATGTTCTGCTGTTTAATGTTCTGTCAAAATAAAAAAATCATGTCCAGAAAAAGAGACCAAAAGAAAAATATATATATACATATATAAGCACTGAAAAGTTTCTAAGGAAAGTTAGTATAAGCAAATTTATTCCAGGATGACAAAGGTTATGGTTCCAATAACTACTGTTGCTGTTGCTGTTTAGTCACTAAATCATATCTGACTCTTTTGTGACCCGGTGGACTGTAGCCCCTCAGGCTCCTCTGTCTGTCGGGTGTTCCAGGCAGGAATACTAGAGCTGGTTGCCATTTCCTTCTTCAGAGGATCTTCCCATTTCAAGGATTGAACCCCCGATTCCTGCATTGGCAGGTGGATTCTTTACCACTGAGCCACCTGCGAAGCCCCGAAAAAGCTATTCATCCCTTTATTTACTGTATCATAGAACAGCCCAGGATGATCATTAAGTTGTATTACCAAATAAATTAGTGAATATATGGTATTCTTTCTAAATTCTTGTTATTATGGCATTAATGGATGTATTTGACTAAACTGCAGAAGTATTTATTACTATGTATTGCAATTATTTTGTATTTGTTTTTAAATACCACTTGAATACTAGAGAAAGTTTCTGAAAATACTAGATATCAGTAAAATTTTTCATGATTTTTTCAGAACTCTTCCTTTAGTACGCTCTCTTCAGAATTGATGCCAAACTCCTAAATCTAAATATCTAATGATTGCCCTAATCATACAATTTCCTTGCTAAGCTACCTTTGAGTAATTTCTTGGAAATGCTCTTAACCCATCCAAAGTGATTCTAAACCAATTACTTATGTACCTTCTGAGATGGCCACTTTGCCCGGATGCTCTGCCTCTGAGCATGGCCTAGGTCATTTAGAAAGTCTGTCTTGTTCTTCTACACCTGGCTCAATCTTTCCTTACTTTCAGTTCTGGGTACCAAAGTGGCTTGCATCTTTCTTGAATTGCTCAGTCAGGTCCAAATTTCTCTCTTGCTTGAATTGCTGCAATAATTGAAAATTATACCTTGAAGTGCTGTATGTGATAATACAGACAACACCCAGTAAATTAATGCTTCCCAAAAGTTCATTTATAAGCTACTTATTAGAAGATGAAGACTTATTCACCCATAAAAATCCTACACATAATTAATACTCTGTGCTATATTTTGGCCATCCTAAAATTTAACTAAAATTCATTACTGACAAAATACGTAATTTCTAAAAATTTCAGTGAAAAGATATACACTATACTCAAGACTTGAAACTCAAGATCTGGAAACTAATTACATGAATATTTAAAACATTCAAATTCATAGAATAAGAATGGAAAGGTGGTAGCCAGTGGCTGAGGGAAGAGGATACAGGAGCTATTAATCAGTAGACATAAAGTCTTAGTTAAGCAATATGAAGGGGTTCCAGAGAGATGCTGTAGAACCTTGTACCTATAGTCAACAATACTGTATTCTACACTTTGAGAGAGTAAACCTCTGGTTAAGTGTTCTTCATACCTCAATAAAATAAAATTGAAATAAAATAAAATAAAATTGGAAGTCAAACATGAAACACTCCATCACCTAGTTTACTTTCTTGGCAAACTGCATATTTATATATTCAGTAGATGCTTTTTCTGGTTATTCATTGCTTCAAAATTAAATGTCCCCAAACTTATTGGCTTGAAACAATTATTTTATTTGCTTACAAGTTTGTGATCTGGGCAAGGCTCAGCTTCCAGCTCTTCTGACAGTTCTACTTCTGGTCATTTTTGTGCGTGATTTGGTAGGTAAGTCAGCTGTGGGCAGCAGAAAGGTTAAGAAGGCTAGGCATCTCTCTTTCCCATATAGCCTCAGGGACTCTCATTCTCCTCACTACTTCTTCTCATGGTTTTTCTACAATCACAGTTGAATTTCATGTCTAGAGGCCCAAGTTTCCCTTGAGTGCAAAAGTGGAAGCTGACAGACTTTTTAAGGCTTAAGCTTGGAACTGGCACAGACTCCTTGGACCTGTTGTTTTAGTTAAGTATATTATTTTTGTTGTTGTTTAGTTGCAAGGTTGTGTCTTCCTCTTTGTGACCCCATGAATTATAGCCCACTAGGCTCCTCTGTCCATGAGATTTTTCTAGGCAGGAGTACTGGGATGGGTTGTCATTTCCTTCTCCTGGGGATCTTCTTGGCCCAGGGACCAGACATGAGTCTCCTGGATTGGCAGGCAGATTCTTTAACACTGAGCCACCTGGGAAGCCAAGGACTTTATTAGCCATGCTCAGATTCACAGGGAGAGAATTGCACAAGAGGACAAATACTAGGGTACTGATTCACTGGGAGACAATAATGGAATAAATTACCACATGACTGAATCAATACTTATTGCACTGCCTGCTAGTAATATAGAACAATGGATTCCATGCTCTAATCTCTAGGAAGAAAATGACTTCAGCATTTTGGTAACATGTAAAATTCAAGTATGTGGAATTACTATGTAAAGAATTATTCTTTTGACATAAAGTCTTAGTTAAGCAATATGAAGGGGTTCCAGAGAGATGCTGTAGAACCTTGTACCTATAGTCAACAATACTGTATTCTACACTTTGAGAGAGTAAACCTCTGGTTAAGTGTTCTTCATACCTCAATAAAATAAAATTGAAATAAAATAAAATAAAATTGGAAGTCAAACATGAAACACTCCATCACCTAGTTTACTTTCTTGGCAAACTGCATATTTATATATTCAGTAGATGCTTTTTCTGGTTATTCATTGCTTCAAAATTAAATGTCCCCAAACTTATTGGCTTGAAACAATTATTTTATTTGCTTACAAGTTTGTGATCTGGGCAAGGCTCAGCTTCCAGCTCTTCTGACAGTTCTACTTCTGGTCATTTTTGTGCGTGATTTGGTAGGTAAGTCAGCTGTGGGCAGCAGAAAGGTTAAGAAGGCTAGGCATCTCTCTTTCCCATATAGCCTCAGGGACTCTCATTCTCCTCACTACTTCTTCTCATGGGTTTCTACAATCACAGTTGAATTTCATGTCTAGAGGCCCAAGTTTCCCTTGAGTGCAAAAGTGGAAGCTGACAGACTTTTTAAGGCTTAAGCTTGGAACTGGCACAGACTCCTTGGACCTGTTGTTTTAGTTAAGTATATTATTTTTGTTGTTGTTTAGTTGCAAGGTTGTGTCTTCCTCTTTGTGACCCCATGAATTATAGCCCACTAGGCTCCTCTGTCCATGAGATTTTTCTAGGCAGGAGTACTGGGATGGGTTGTCATTTCCTTCTCCTGGGGATCTTCTTGGCCCAGGGACCAGACATGAGTCTCCTGGATTGGCAGGCAGATTCTTTAACACTGAGCCACCTGGGAAGCCAAGGACTTTATTAGCCATGCTCAGATTCACAGGGAGAGAATTGCACAAGAGGACAAATACTAGGGTACTGATTCACTGGGAGACAATAATGGAATAAATTACCACATGACTGAATCAATACTTATTGCACTGCCTGCTAGTAATATAGAACAATGGATTCCATGCTCTAATCTCTAGGAAGAAAATGACTTCAGCATTTTGGTAACATGTAAAATTCAAGTATGTGGAATTACTATGTAAAGAATTATTCTTTTGACAAAGTTCTATTTCAACCACAGCTTAAATTCTAATTCCTGCCAGTGGCAATTAAATTGAGTTTTCACTTTTTTCTATGTTAATTCATGATTTATAATATTGAATATTTCAGTGAAATATTAAGCTTATAAAAATAACATACCACAGAGTGTGAGTAAACTTGGAAAGTACTGACTTAGTTTTTCCTCCTCCCCAAATATTTGATGAGAAACTGGCTTCCATTTCATAATTTGGAATGTCCTCAGAAATCAATTTAGTAGAATCTCATAGAAAAAAAAAAAAAAAAAAACCTAATCCAAGTATTGCAAGTAATGAGCTTGCCAGATTAATATTTAAAGATACCACATCACTTGTAATGTTTTAACCACATGCAAATATTAGTCCTAACAACTTAGAACGGATAACTTCAGAGTAAAGTGGATCTCACTCTTCAAAATGCACCCTTTTTACATCTTTATGGGGAAGAAAAAAATGTATGCTAGTTAACATCTCTTGATTGCAAAACTAGATACACAGTTAATCTACATAATCTTAGGTGGTCAGAATAAAGACACAAAATGCTAACAAGGAAAACAAGAATCTCAAGTGACCCATGGGTCATCAAATAGAGATTATTTGTCCTCAGAGATTACATGACTCATGGAAGCTCTAGGAAGAAGATCCTGTAACCTCTCAGTCCCAGGAAGTTGTCTTTAACCACTATTTTCTTTCCATCACTTGCAAATTCTGTGCTCTACCTTTCACTTTTCTGCCTTCTAGTTTCTAGTGACTCACATGTCTGGCTGTTTTCATTTGGGATTCTCAATGACATTTGAGATAAAGCATTTCTTAACTGTGCAATGCTCTTTCACACACTGCACCATATTGACAGAATCTTAAACAATAAATCCCTGTAGCACACACTTGCCACTATTAAACCAAAAGTATCCTGACACTTTTCGAAGCTTCCAGGAGAGGTGTCTCCCCACACTCAAAAATTAAGACCCCAAAAGTAATCACGTATTTTTTGCACTGCCTGCTAGTAATATAGAACAATATCCATGTAAAAAAAATCTAGCATTTTGGTAACATGTAAAATTCAAGTATGTGGAATTACTATGTAAAGAATTATTCTTTTGACAAAGTTCTATTTCAACCACAGCTTAAATTCTAATTCCTGCCAGTGGCAATTAAATTGAGTTTTCACTTTTTTCTATGTTAATTCATGATTTATAATATTGAATATTTCAGTGAAATATTAAGCTTATAAAAATAACATACCACAGAGTGTGAGTAAACTTGGAAAGTACTGACTTAGTTTTTCCTCCTCCCCAAATATTTGATGAGAAACTGGCTTCCATTTCATAATTTGGAATGTCCTCAGAAATCAATTTAGTAGAATCTCATAGAAAAAAAAAAAAAAAAAAACCTAATCCAAGTATTGCAAGTAATGAGCTTGCCAGATTAATATTTAAAGATACCACATCACTTGTAATGTTTTAACCACATGCAAATATTAGTCCTAACAACTTAGAACGGATAACTTCAGAGTAAAGTGGATCTCACTCTTCAAAATGCACCCTTTTTACATCTTTATGGGGAAGAAAAAAATGTATGCTAGTTAACATCTCTTGATTGCAAAACTAGATACACAGTTAATCTACATAATCTTAGGTGGTCAGAATAAAGACACAAAATGCTAACAAGGAAAACAAGAATCTCAAGTGACCCATGGGTCATCAAATAGAGATTATTTGTCCTCAGAGATTACATGACTCATGGAAGCTCTAGGAAGAAGATCCTGTAACCTCTCAGTCCCAGGAAGTTGTCTTTAACCACTATTTTCTTTCCATCACTTGCAAATTCTGTGCTCTACCTTTCACTTTTTCTGCCTTCTAGTTTCTAGTGACTCACATGTCTGGCTGTTTTCATTTGGGATTCTCAATGACATTTGAGATAAAGCATTTCTTAACTGTGCAATGCTCTTTCACACACTGCACCATATTGACAGAATCTTAAACAATAAATCCCTGTAGCACACACTTGCCACTATTAAACCAAAAGTATCCTGACACTTTTCGAAGCTTCCAGGAGAGGTGTCTCCTCCCCACACTCAGAGAAGAAAGTCACAGGGTAAAAAGAGCTGTCTGCCTCCCCTTTGGCTAACGAATGGCTAACTGCCATAATCTGTAACGGATAAGAGTTTCTCCACAAATATTGGTTGCAATTCATATCATACTTATTTGGCAGAAGGAGAAGGGGAAGACAGAGGATGATACAGTTGGATGGTATCACTGACTCAATGGACATGAATTTGAGCAAATTCCAGGAGATGGTGAAGGAAGGGGAAGCCTGGCGTGCTACAGTCCATGGGGTTGCAGAGAGTCAGACATGAATGAGTGACTGAATTGAACTGAACTGAAAAAGAAAGATACCATAGTCTTAAGACATAATCCAACAATAATGTTTCTAGCTATCTGCCAAATTAATTTCAAAACAATACTCATATAAAATCTGCACATGAAGCACAATAAAATATGCCCAACATCATTAGTCATTAGAGAAATGGAAATCAAAATTCTGGTAAGATGCTACTTTACACTCCTTAGATGATTATAATAAAAATAATAGACAATGATAAGTATTGGTGAGGATACAGAGAAATTGAAATTGGCATACATTTCTGGTGGAAGTTGAAAATGGCATGACTGCTTTGGAAAACATTTTTCCAGTTCTGCAAAAAAGTAAAACATAGAGTTAGCATATGAATCAGCAATTCCACTCCCAGGTATATACCAGAAAGAAATAAAAACCTAAGTTCATATAAAAACAGTATGTAAATATTTATATCAATATTATTCTTAAAAAAGCCCAAATAATAGTAAAATAAATCAATCCATGAATGGTCTATTGTTCAAAAAAAATACATACATCAAGCGTTGAAGAAAGGATCAATTGTCTACCCGGGTTTTAACCACTATTTTCTTTCCATCACTTGCAAATTCTGTGCTCTACCTTTCACTTTTCTGCCTTCTAGTTTCTAGTGACTCACATGTCTGGCTGTTTTCATTTGGGATTCTCAATGACATTTGAGATAAAGCATTTCTTAACTGTGCAATGCTCTTTCACACACTGCACCATATTGACAGAATCTTAAACAATAAATCCCTGTAGCACACACTTGCCACTATTAAACCAAAAGTATCCTGACACTTTTCGAAGCTTCCAGGAGAGGTGTCTCCTCCCCACACTCAGAGAAGAAAGTCACAGGGTAAAAAGAGCTGTCTGCCTCCCCTTTGGCTAACGAATGGCTAACTGCCATAATCTGTAACGGATAAGAGTTTCTCCACAAATATTGGTTGCAATTCATATCATACTTATTTGGCAGAAGGAGAAGGGGAAGACAGAGGATGATACAGTTGGATGGTATCACTGACTCAATGGACATGAATTTGAGCAAATTCCAGGAGATGGTGAAGGAAGGGGAAGCCTGGCGTGCTACAGTCCATGGGGTTGCAGAGAGTCAGACATGAATGAGTGACTGAATTGAACTGAACTGAAAAAGAAAGATACCATAGTCTTAAGACATAATCCAACAATAATGTTTCTAGCTATCTGCCAAATTAATTTCAAAACAATACTCATATAAAATCTGCACATGAAGCACAATAAAATATGCCCAACATCATTAGTCATTAGAGAAATGGAAATCAAAATTCTGGTAAGATGCTACTTTACACTCCTTAGATGATTATAATAAAAATAATAGACAATGATAAGTATTGGTGAGGATACAGAGAAATTGAAATTGGCATACATTTCTGGTGGAAGTTGAAAATGGCATGACTGCTTTGGAAAACATTTTTCCAGTTCTGCAAAAAAGTAAAACATAGAGTTAGCATATGAATCAGCAATTCCACTCCCAGGTATATACCAGAAAGAAATAAAAACCTAAGTTCATATAAAAACAGTATGTAAATATTTATATCAATATTATTCTTAATAGCCAAAAAAGTAGAAACAACCCAAACATACATCAGCTGAAGAAACGATAAAAGTGTGCCACATCCATGAATGGTCTATTGTTCAGATATAAGAAATTAATTAGTATTGATACCTGGTATAGCATGGACAAAGTCTGAAATGTTCTGATAAGTTAAAGAAGTCAAGAACAAAAGGTAGCACATTGCATGACTCTATTTATTCAACATACCCATATAGACAAAGTCATAAAGACAGAAGGTAGATTAGTGGTTTCCAGGGACTGGAGGCAAAGGAGACTGTGGAGTAACTCCTGGATACAAATTTCCATTTTGGAGTGCTTAAAATTATTCTAGAATTAGGTAGCGGTTATGGCTACCAACATTGCAAATGCACTAAAAATACTTAAATATGTATCTTTAAAGGATGCATTGTATGGTATGTGAATTATGTCAAATTTTTAAATAAGATAAAGCTAAAAAACAATATTACATGTAAATGTTTCTGGAAGCTTTATTGATAGTCACTTAAATTTGGAAGCAACCAAGACGTCTTTCAGTAAGTGAAATGTTAAACTCTAGTATATTCAAATAACAGAATACTAGCCACCAATAAAAGGAATGAGGTAGCAAGACATAGAAAAATATGTATGAATCTTAAGTGCACATTACTAAGGGAAAGATGTCAGTCTGAAAAAGCTACATACTGTATAAGTCCAAGTATACACAATGCTGGAAAAGGTAAAACTACAGAATGGATAAACATACCAGTATTTGCCAAGATTTCCAGAAGAGGGAAGGTTTGAATAGATGAAATGAAAGAGATATTCTGGGACAATTAAACAATTGAGCAGCACTTAGATTTTCCAACTTTACACTCCTTAGATGATTATAATAAAATAATAGACAATGATAAGTATTGGTGAGGATACAGAGAAATTGAAATTGGCATACATTTCTGGTGGAAGTTGAAAATGGCATGACTGCTTTGGAAAACATTTTTCCAGTTCTGCAAAAAAGTAAAACATAGAGTTAGCATATGAATCAGCAATTCCACTCCCAGGTATATACCAGAAAGAAATAAAAACCTAAGTTCATATAAAAACAGTATGTAAATATTTATATCAATATTATTCTTAATAGCCAAAAAAGTAGAAACAACCCAAACATACATCAGCTGAAGAAACGATAAAAGTGTGCCACATCCATGAATGGTCTATTGTTCAGATATAAGAAATTAATTAGTATTGATACCTGGTATAGCATGGACAAAGTCTGAAATGTTCTGATAAGTTAAAGAAGTCAAGAACAAAAGGTAGCACATTGCATGACTCTATTTATTCAACATACCCATATAGACAAAGTCATAAAGACAGAAGGTAGATTAGTGGTTTCCAGGGACTGGAGGCAAAGGAGACTGTGGAGTAACTCCTGGATACAAATTTCCATTTTGGAGTGCTTAAAATTATTCTAGAATTAGGTAGCGGTTATGGCTACCAACATTGCAAATGCACTAAAAATACTTAAATATGTATCTTTAAAGGATGCATTGTATGGTATGTGAATTATGTCAAATTTTTAAATAAGATAAAGCTAAAAATCAATATTACATGTAAATGTTTCTGGAAGCTTTATTGATAGTCACTTAAATTTGGAAGCAACCAAGACGTCTTTCAGTAAGTGAAATGTTAAACTCTAGTATATTCAAATAACAGAATACTAGCCACCAATAAAAGGAATGAGGTAGCAAGACATAGAAAAATATGTATGAATCTTAAGTGCACATTACTAAGGGAAAGATGTCAGTCTGAAAAAGCTACATACTGTATAAGTCCAAGTATACACAATGCTGGAAAAGGTAAAACTACAGAATGGATAAACATACCAGTATTTGCCAAGATTTCCAGAAGAGGGAAGGTTTGAATAGATGAAATGAAAGAGATATTCTGGGACAATTAAACAATTCTGCATGATGTGAGCAGCACTTAGATTTTCCAACATGAATAGTACACCTTAATGTATGCAAACTAAAAAGAAATTATTTAGGAAATCAAGAGGTCCCAAGATAGAATACAGATAGCGACAAAGGAATATAACTGCGTGCAAAGCACAAAATAACCTCATTTGAAGGAAGTGGGGAAATAGATACTTACCAAAGCAACTTTGGAAATTAGCCGTGTCTGTAAAACTAGGCAAAAGTGACCACAAAAGCACTGTGTTAAGAGTTGCTTCTTGCTGGATGGTGGGTTAACAATTCTGGTACTGATATACATGTACACTGAAATTGAACAATTAAGCAAATCAATGGTCAATGGTGGAAGCTAGGTCTCTTACTATTGGAATAAGAGGGTATAGAGACGTACGAGGAGAAGATTAGATGATCAATGTGGTAACGGATTATAGCTGAACATATCAGTATGAACTGACATTTATTTTAATACAGTCACAGATGGATACATAGGAAATACTTATAGATATTTACCTAGCATTCCTGCATATATATTCTTGCTCTGTCTGCTAAGAAGACCTAGAAGCAACGGCACTCCAGCAGCAGTAAGAACACCTACTGCCCAGATCTTGGTGTCTAGTATTACTCTCCAAAAAAGTAAGCCAAGGCTCCTTGGAGAAATGGTGGCTTCCAGATTGTGCAGGAAATAACCACAATAAGCTTGTGGCATGTATAGTTCCAGAAAGATGTTCTGTAAATTTTTGATAGTCACTTAAATTTGGAAGCAACCAAGACGTCTTTCAGTAAGTGAAATGTTAAACTCTAGTATATTCAAATAACAGAATACTAGCCACCAATAAAAGGAATGAGGTAGCAAGACATAGAAAAATATGTATGAATCTTAAGTGCACATTACTAAGGGAAAGATGTCAGTCTGAAAAAGCTACATACTGTATAAGTCCAAGTATACACAATGCTGGAAAAGGTAAAACTACAGAATGGATAAACATACCAGTATTTGCCAAGATTTCCAGAAGAGGGAAGGTTTGAATAGATGAAATGAAAGAGATATTCTGGGACAATTAAACAATTCTGCATGATGTGAGCAGCACTTAGATTTTCCAACATGAATAGTACACCTTAATGTATGCAAACTAAAAAGAAATTATTTAGGAAATCAAGAGGTCCCAAGATAGAATACAGATAGCGACAAAGGAATATAACTGCGTGCAAAGCACAAAATAACCTCATTTGAAGGAAGTGGGGAAATAGATACTTACCAAAGCAACTTTGGAAATTAGCCGTGTCTGTAAAACTAGGCAAAAGTGACCACAAAAGCACTGTGTTAAGAGTTGCTTCTTGCTGGATGGTGGGTTAACAATTCTGGTACTGATATACATGTACACTGAAATTGAACAATTAAGCAAATCAATGGTCAATGGTGGAAGCTAGGTCTCTTACTATTGGAATAAGAGGGTATAGAGACGTACGAGGAGAAGATTAGATGATCAATGTGGTAACGGATTATAGCTGAACATATCAGTATGAACTGACATTTATTTTAATACAGTCACAGATGGATACATAGGAAATACTTATAGATATTTACCTAGCATTCCTGCATATATATTCTTGCTCTGTCTGCTAAGAAGACCTAGAAGCAACGGCACTCCAGCAGCAGTAAGAACACCTACTGCCCAGATCTTGGTGTCTAGTATTACTCTCCAAAAAAGTAAGCCAAGGCTCCTTGGAGAAATGGTGGCTTCCAGATTGTGCAGGAAATAACCACAATAAGCTTGTGGCATGTATAGTTCCAGAAAGAAAGTGCTAAAACACACCTACATTGTTTGAGCTGAATCTATCTTCTCCAAATTAATATGCTGAAGCCCTAGTTCCCAATTAGGTGATAGAGGCTTTGAAAGATAATTAGGTTTAGATGAAGGTGAGGCTGCCATGATGGGATTTATCAGAGCTTGCTCTTTCTTTCCCTCTCATTTTCTGTTTCTCTCTCTCTCTCCACCATGTGAGGATATAGTAAGAAGGCAGTCATTGGCAAACTAGAAAGAAGGCTCTCACTGAGGAACTAAATGAGCCAGCATCATGTTTAGATCAAATCACAAAATATTAGAATGTGAAGACACTGTGGTCAATACTATTTAAGAAAATGGACTATGAAGTTGGAAATCCCTGTGTTCACTCTAAAACTTTGATAGTTCTGGCAATGTGACTTTGGTCAAGGTACTTAAACTCATGAAGACACAATTTCCTTTACTATAAAATAAGCATAATAATATTTCCTGAAATAAATTTAAGCATTGCATGAAATAACATACAGAATGCACTCAAGGCACTGCCTAACACAGAGTAATTTCTCAACAAAAGGTGGCTATTTTTATTACTCAGTCTCACCATATAGTTTTACTCTGATATTAAACATAGAAGTTAAAGAACCGGGGCTCATTAAGCCGCATGAACTCACACTCTACTTGAAATGTAGTATTAAATGCATTAAACACCCCAACAAACATATGACTAAAAAATATAAGGAATTAGACTATGAAAGGTAATTATTATGTAATTTTCCAACCAGGGTACTTACTTATTACGGAATTTTCCAACCAGAAGGTACTTACACCTTTTCATCTCACCTCATGACTGACTCTTTCCATCTACTTTCTCCATCTACTTTATCATGTCAAGAGTATTAAGCTTTTATTGTACCCTTCATGGTTAAGAGCAGATAGTACAGCAAGTTAGGGTAAGCAAAGCAGACTAGGGTGGGGAGCCAGGTGAGATTTCAGAGTGAGAATCAGGATATGGCTCCATGGGATGTGACTGATAAACCATACTGGAAGCTGGAGAAAGAGAAAATAGAGGGATAGAGAAGTTTAAGAAATATGGGAAGAGTGACATTTATTCCTCCACCTACAACAGCATTACTCATACTGGCATATTTATCTGCAGGGACACCAGGCAAGGTCAGAAATGAGAAAATGAAAATAATAACCCTAGGATTATTAGAAGTATGGACAGGGAGAACGCATCAGCTGAATGACTTGAAAGACTAAATTTGGTATGGATTAAAAGTGGACAACTATCCAAAAGAGGGCAATAATATAAGAAAAGGAAGACTGAGATAAAAGGAGACTGGTTGCTTTGGGATAATGAGATACTGCCCTACTTTGTCCTTATTGTTCCTTTGAATCTCCTCTAGGATTGTCAACACGGTGGCAACTGAGAAAAACAGGAATATTTATTTTATGACAAATGGACTCGACCACAAAGAAACCAACTTGAGAGCACTGACACAGTTCACGTATGCCACAACCACCTTCAGTCAGTGAAGCAACCCAACTGTGCCAAACTCAGATCGATGACCTTGGGTGTAAGGTTCTAATAAAACTGATACCCCCCCACTGACTAGGCACTGCCTACACAGAGTAATTTCTCAACAAAAGGTGGCTATTTTTATTACTCAGTCTCACCATATAGTTTTACTCTGATATTAAACATAGAAGTTAAAGAACCGGGGCTCATTAAGCCGCATGAACTCACACTCTACTTGAAATGTAGTATTAAATGCATTAAACACCCCAACAAACATATGACTAAAAAATATAAGGAATTAGACTATGAAAGGTAATTATTATGTAATTTTCCAACCAGGGTACTTACTTATTACGGAATTTTCCAACCAGAAGGTACTTACACCTTTTCATCTCACCTCATGACTGACTCTTTCCATCTACTTTCTCCATCTACTTTATCATGTCAAGAGTATTAAGCTTTTATTGTACCCTTCATGGTTAAGAGCAGATAGTACAGCAAGTTAGGGTAAGCAAAGCAGACTAGGGTGGGGAGCCAGGTGAGATTTCAGAGTGAGAATCAGGATATGGCTCCATGGGATGTGACTGATAAACCATACTGGAAGCTGGAGAAAGAGAAAATAGGTGGATAGAGAAGTTTAAGAAATATGGGAAGAGTGACATTTATTCCTCCACCTACAACAGCATTACTCATACTGGCATATTTATCTGCAGGGACACCAGGCAAGGTCAGAAATGAGAAAATGAAAATAATAACCCTAGGATTATTAGAAGTATGGACAGGGAGAACGCATCAGCTGAATGACTTGAAAGACTAAATTTGGTATGGATTAAAAGTGGACAACTATCCAAAAGAGGGCAATAATATAAGAAAAGGAAGACTGAGATAAAAGGAGACTGGTTGCTTTGGGATAATGAGATACTGCCCTACTTTGTCCTTATTGTTCCTTTGAATCTCCTCTAGGATTGTCAACACGGTGGCAACTGAGAAAAACAGGAATATTTATTTTATGACAAATGGACTCGACCACAAAGAAACCAACTTGAGAGCACTGACACAGTTCACGTATGCCACAACCACCTTCAGTCAGTGAAGCAACCCAACTGTGCCAAACTCAGATCGATGACCTTGGGTGTAAGGTTCTATTATAACAACATATCTGATCACCAAGCTTTCCATGTTTCTTAAACTCCTTTCCTTAATATTCTACAGTGTGCTTATTTTATGACTAGAAATTTATCCTCAGATTTGCAACAATATTTACTACTATACTGCAGAGCATTTAAACTGATGTTAGTTCAAATCAATTCTGGAGAAACTTTCCAGCCAAGGGAATTGCAAGCTAGCTGGTTGACATTGGAGGTCAAATACTCCAGGGTATGGGTCTCAAATCACTTAATTCTTCACAGCAAATTAGAAATGGGACTCCAGCTGGTGCTAATGCGTAAGACAGACTTGCTGTATAAGGACAAGCTGCTGCTTGGATTTCGAGTCTTTATATTCCTAAAATAAAAAATATGAGACTCCATTTCCCTCCCCCAATCTCATTCTTTCAGAGTAAAAGCTTTCTTAACAACAGCAAAAATCTGGCCAACTGATTTCAATACATAAATCTTGCCAAGGTATAAAAATAAAATATGATTTAAGCAGCAACCTGTAATCTCCTGTTGACGACCAGCTGTGCCTCCTATTAGTATTAATGGAAGTTACACAGGCATAATAAGAAGGAGGGGAAAATGCCACCTTATGCTTTTTGCACACCTTAACATTTTTACAGCAAGTCTGATTACAAGGGTTTACTTGAGCGGCAATTAAACACTGATTGATTACTAAGTACAATTTGTATTCCAGGCAACATGCAAATGGCAATGAAATTCTCAGAAAGGGAATGGAATAAATTCTTCTCACATCTAGAGAGAGAACGATCAGTGAATGACTTGAAAGACTAAATTTGGTATGGATTAAAAGTGGACAACTATCCAAAAGAGGGCAATAATATAAGAAAAGGAAGACTGAGATAAAAGGAGACTGGTTGCTTTGGGATAATGAGATACTGCCCTACTTTGTCCTTATTGTTCCTTTGAATCTCCTCTAGGATTGTCAACACGGTGGCAACTGAGAAAAACAGGAATATTTATTTTATGACAAATGGACTCGACCACAAAGAAACCAACTTGAGAGCACTGACACAGTTCACGTATGCCACAACCACCTTCAGTCAGTGAAGCAACCCAACTGTGCCAAACTCAGATCGATGACCTTGGGTGTAAGGTTCTATTATAACAACATATCTGATCACCAAGCTTTCCATGTTTCTTAAACTCCTTTCCTTAATATTCTACAGTGTGCTTATTTTATGACTAGAAATTTATCCTCAGATTTGCAACAATATTTACTACTATACTGCAGAGCATTTAAACTGATGTTAGTTCAAATCAATTCTGGAGAAACTTTCCAGCCAAGGGAATTGCAAGCTAGCTGGTTGACATTGGAGGTCAAATACTCCAGGGTATGGGTCTCAAATCACTTAATTCTTCACAGCAAATTAGAAATGGGACTCCAGCTGGTGCTAATGCGTAAGACAGACTTGCTGTATAAGGACAAGCTGCTGCTTGGATTTCGAGTCTTTATATTCCTAAAATAAAAAATATGAGACTCCATTTCCCTCCCCCAATCTCATTCTTTCAGAGTAAAAGCTTTCTTAACAACAGCAAAAATCTGGCCAACTGATTTCAATACATAAATCTTGCCAAGGTATAAAAATAAAATATGATTTAAGCAGCAACCTGTAATCTCCTGTTGACGACCAGCTGTGCCTCCTATTAGTATTAATGGAAGTTACACAGGCATAATAAGAAGGAGGGGAAAATGCCACCTTATGCTTTTTGCACACCTTAACATTTTTACAGCAAGTCTGATTACAAGGGTTTACTTGAGCGGCAATTAAACACTGATTGATTACTAAGTACAATTTGTATTCCAGGCAACATGCAAATGGCAATGAAATTCTCAGAAAGGGAATGGAATAAATTCTTCTCACATCTAGAGAGAGAATCACATTTTTAAAATGTTTTCTTCCATGGAGAAAAGAAGTTCACTGTAAGGTTTTTTAATAATACATTTTTACTCAAAGACAATAAACCTTGATTCATTTCAGAAAGAATAAATGATATGATTTCTGTAAATTGTACTTCCCAGTTCACCTTTAGATTACATCTCACTTTCCATGATGACAAACCATATGTATGAAAAGGGTAATATTCAGTCACAAATTTACTGACTTTGGCTATAGTCACAACTATAAACAACATTTTTTTCCATCAGATTTTGGCACGGTGGAAATGATACTTAAATTGAAAGTGAAATGAAAGGGCGATTTATTAATTGTCTGCTATGTGCTAGCTACTATACTAGCTGTGGGCAAAACAACAGAGAATAAGAAAGAGAACTGGCTTTGATCACAGTACTCATCAGATGGAAGGAGAAACTGACACTAAACAGGTATACAAGCAGATACAATGTCAGTCAGTGTGCAGCAAAGAAAAATGTTCAGGAGAAATGTATGGCGATGATGTGTTATGTCTGCCTACGCATATTCAGGGGAAAATGATAGAAAGAGTGCATTCAGAGTTTTGTACTTGCTGTTCCCTGAGTGTGAAACACCTTAATCCAGCATTGTCAAGTGGTCATCTGCTCAGTACTGTTTTGGTATTAATCCAAGGGCAAAGGCTAATAAGAGCTAAGAAGCTCGAGTATTGGATACATAGTAAGGCCAGAGTGGTTGAAGAGGCATGAGCTGGAGGAGAATGGGAGGAGATAATATCAGAGAAACAGGATGAGAAGATCCTGGGAAGTCTTGTAGTTTTGCATTTTACAGAATGTCGATTTTACTTCAGTTTTGATGAGGAGCCATTGAAGGTTCTAATCAGGGGAGTGTCATGATTTAACAATATTTTCCCACCATCAAATCGAATTCGTATGTGTATATAAAGAATACATTTTAGGTGCATATGTAGATTGTCTCAGAATCTGTATTTTTCCTGAAAAACTGGTTTATGTAAAATTGTTTTCACTTCTTGGCAATGGAATGTAAAAGATAAATGGGAGGGCTTCCCCTGGTGGTCCAGTGTGTAAGGACACCACCTTGCAGTGCAAGGGGCCCCAGTTCGATCCCTGGCCTGGGAAGATCCCACGTGCCGTGGAGCGGCTGGACCCATGTGTCCAATTACCGAGCGGATCTCTGGAGTGCATGCGCCCAGAGCCGGTGCTCTGCCACAACAGAGGCCACTGCGATGGGAGGCCCACATGGGCCAAAGAACAAAGATGGATGAAAACAGGTAAATGAAAGACCAATAGAAGTGGCCTGCCTGCTCCTCTCCCTCCCCAACCTGTCCCCCGCCCTAAATAAATCAATCAATCAAAAAAAAAAAAAAAAGATAAGTGGGCTTTTAAATAAATGGGAGTTATAATAAATTATAAATATTAAAATATAAATAAATTATTTATTATATATTTATTATAACTCCCATTTATTGATGTATATATAATATATAAACAAATGGCAGTTATAAATAGTCTTATAATCAAAACTGTTTAAAAGAAAAGCTAGAAATTACTACTGCTTAGGGTATTGTTATGAATGGCAAGGAGAGATAGAAGAAAAGTAAGGAAAGAGTTATGATGTTGTATAAACAAAGTTTCCAAAAGTCTGCTTGAGATCTTATTGTCCAGTAACTTGCTTTTGGGCTTCCCTAGTCATGCAGTGGTCATCTGCTCAGTACTGTTTTGGTATTAATCCAAGGGCAAAGGCTAATAAGAGCTAAGAAGCTCGAGTATTGGATACATAGTAAGGCCAGAGTGGTTGAAGAGGCATGAGCTGGAGGAGAATGGGAGGAGATAATATCAGAGAAACAGGATGAGAAGATCCTGGGAAGTCTTGTAGTTTTGCATTTTACAGAATGTCGATTTTACTTCAGTTTTGATGAGGAGCCATTGAAGGTTCTAATCAGGGGAGTGTCATGATTTAACAATATTTTCCCACCATCAAATCGAATTCGTATGTGTATATAAAGAATACATTTTAGGTGCATATGTAGATTGTCTCAGAATCTGTATTTTTCCTGAAAAACTGGTTTATGTAAAATTGTTTTCACTTCTTGGCAATGGAATGTAAAAGATAAATGGGAGGGCTTCCCCTGGTGGTCCAGTGTGTAAGGACACCACCTTGCAGTGCAAGGGGCTCCAGTTCGATCCCTGGCCTGGGAAGATCCCACGTGCCGTGGAGCGGCTGGACCCATGTGTCCAATTACCGAGCGGATCTCTGGAGTGCATGCGCCCAGAGCCGGTGCTCTGCCACAACAGAGGCCACTGCGATGGGAGGCCCACATGGGCCAAAGAACAAAGATGGATGAAAACAGGTAAATGAAAGACCAATAGAAGTGGCCTGCCTGCTCCTCTCCCTCCCCAACCTGTCCCCCGCCCTAAATAAATCAATCAATCAAAAAAAAAAAAAAAAAAAAAGATAAGTGGGCTTTTAAATAAATGGGAGTTATAATAAATTATAAATATTAAAATATAAATAAATTATTTATTATATATTTATTATAACTCCCATTTATTGATGTATATATAATATATAAACAAATGGCAGTTATAAATAGTCTTATAATCAAAACTGTTTAAAAAGAAAAGCCAGAAATTACTACTGCTTAGGGTATTGTTATGAATGGCAAGGAGAGATAGAAGAAAAGTAAGGAAAGAGTTATGATGTTGTATAAACAAAGTTTCCAAAAGTCTGCTTGAGATCTTATTGTCCAGTAACTTGCTTTTGGGCTTCCCTAGTCATGCAGTGGTAAACAATCTGCCTGTCAGTGCACAGGACATGGGTTCCATCCCTGGGTCGAGAAGATTCCTTGGAGAAGGAAATGGCAACTCATTCCAGTATTATTACTTGGAGAAACCCATGGACAGAGGAACCTGGCATGCTACAGTCCATGGAGTCACAAGAGACAGACACAACTGACAGACTAAATAACAACAACAAGCTTGTTTTTCAGGGCAAGATGGTTGTTTACGATCTTTGTGCAGATTTCCAGGTATAAGACTTCTATCTTCCTCAGCTGATCATTCTGAAGTTTCATCACTTTGGCATAGAGTTTATTTTCCATAAATCTAATTAAAATTCTTCACTAGCTTATTAGATTCATTTCTTGATTGGATTCCAAAATAGAAAACTACTCACTGTCCTTTAAAAACATTTAAATATAATTGTTTATTCAAATGTAGCAAGCTTTATCTTCTTTAGACTAAATGATTTCAAATTCATTCATCTTTCTCTATTTTTTAAATCTCTTTAACCATGTTTCTTTAGTCTTATAAAAATATACTTTAAAGTAGAAACTCCTTTTTGTATTATTGCATCATACCAATTATTTGAAATTTGTATTACATGTGTAGAAATTTAGCTTAGTACAAACGATGGGAGAAAGATAACATGGTATTTAACATATAACATTTGTGTGAAAATCTGAGTTCATCACATAGGCATTGATTTACTATATATATCAAGCAGAAATACATATATTTATATAGGACGTGACTGATACATAAAGCCACATATATCTAAGATTTATTTCTTACTGTTGCACAGGAAAGACAATATCCCCATATACTCCCCATATAGACAATATCACTCCCCAAATATCAGAAATACTATAGGTCACAGATAGACTAGAATAGAATTGAATAGAACAGAATGGGGTAGATATATAGGAAGACAGATAGATTCTGTAGGGGAATTCAGATTACTGTAACTCTGTTTTGAGATGAAAGATGCTTTGAATGAAGTAGTCCTGGATAAGAACCCAGAGTATGCCTGAATTCAATCTAAAGAAGATACACAGTCTAACCTTACTGAGCCTCTTTTCATTTTAATATAAAGATAATTATATAAAGAAGACACTTTGAAAGTAGATATCATTTTCCTTGAACAAAACTAAAACTGCACTTTATAGATTATAATGCCTTTATAATAAACAAAATCCACAAATTTCTAACACTGTTTTAATATCTTCTACCAAAAAGACTAGTCAACAGAAATACCAATAAAATACTCTGGCATCAGTTTGTCTATATTTAAATTCTGATTGTTGTGATGATTAAATCAGAAGTTACATGTAATGACCTATGCACACAGTAAATGATCAATAAAGGCAGGTATTTTTATTAGCTCTAAGTAAAATTAATAACTAAGTATGCAGGGTTCAGGAGAGGATACCACACAGCAATCAATGGTAGTTAAGACTAGTCCAGATGGGAAGGTGGCTCTGTCCACACATTCTAGTCATTCATTATCCAGAAACAACAAGTGTGGGCCAGGGAAATCTTTCCCTAGAACAATAGTGGATGCCAAAATCCCAACCGTTCAATACAGTCTCTCAGAAAGAACCATTTGGTGGCCTTTAAATAGAAAGTATGATGCCAAAAGAACGCTTTTGGTTCCATATTTTTTAATCTCCAAATTACAAATAGTGGTGCTGAAAAATGTTTCTTGACTGAAAGATATATTATATTCTTTAGGGAAGCAAAGTCAATCCTGCAACATGTTAATATTGTTATATCCTAATGATGGTGCTGAGGGGAACAAAAAATAATCTAAAGTCCTTAAGAAACAAACTTTTGTGTGTGTGTGACACAGATGGTTAGAATAAATTAGGGGACTCAATAAAAAGCAGTTTAATTTACTTAGTTTTAAAATCCATTTGGACATTTATCAAAGATCACATTGTGAAATGTATTTGTACTCAGAAGAATCCTGTTAATCAATCTCCCTCGACTTCCCATCCCTCTTATTTAAAAAAAAAGGAAAATAGTAAGACAATATTTAAAAGATAATCTTTCAGTTGAGTCTAAAACAAGGTAGCTGAGTTTATGAGCTAAGCAATGATTCATTGTAAGTAACAAATCTAAAATGTAACTGAGCCTCTTTTCATTTTAATATAAAGATAATTATATAAAGAAGACACTTTGAAAGTAGATATCATTTTCCTTGAACAAAACTAAAACTGCACTTTATAGATTATAATGCCTTTATAATAAACAAAATCCACAAATTTCTAACACTGTTTTAATATCTTCTACCAAAAAGACTAGTCAACAGAAATACCAATAAAATACTCTGGCATCAGTTTGTCTATATTTAAATTCTGATTGTTGTGATGATTAAATCAGAAGTTACATGTAATGACCTATGCACACAGTAAATGATCAATAAAGGCAGGTATTTTTATTAGCTCTAAGTAAAATTAATAACTAAGTATGCAGGGTTCAGGAGAGGATACCACACAGCAATCAATGGTAGTTAAGACTAGTCCAGATGGGAAGGTGGCTCTGTCCACACATTCTAGTCATTCATTATCCAGAAACAACAAGTGTGGGCCAGGGAAATCTTTCCCTAGAACAATAGTGGATGCCAAAATCCCAACCGTTCAATACAGTCTCTCAGAAAGAACCATTTGGTGGCCTTTAAATAGAAAGTATGATGCCAAAAGAACGCTTTTGGTTCCATATTTTTTAATCTCCAAATTACAAATAGTGGTGCTGAAAAATGTTTCTTGACTGAAAGATATATTATATTCTTTAGGGAAGCAAAGTCAATCCTGCAACATGTTAATATTGTTATATCCTAATGATGGTGCTGAGGGGAACAAAAAATAATCTAAAGTCCTTAAGAAACAAACTTTTGTGTGTGTGTGACACAGATGGTTAGAATAAATTAGGGGACTCAATAAAAAGCAGTTTAATTTACTTAGTTTTAAAATCCATTTGGACATTTATCAAAGATCACATTGTGAAATGTATTTGTACTCAGAAGAATCCTGTTAATCAATCTCCCTCGACTTCCCATCCCTCTTATTTAAAAAAAAAGGAAAATAGTAAGACAATATTTAAAAGATAATCTTTCAGTTGAGTCTAAAACAAGGTAGCTGAGTTTATGAGCTAAGCAATGATTCATTGTAAGTAACAAATCTAAAATGCAACTGAGTGATAAAATATATCTATATACACAGAGACACATCACATACAATGGCACAAACATGTAATTAATTAGTGCTTCTAAAAGAGAATTAAAACATTTTAGAAGTGATAATTCTGCCTACAAAAACTGTTGTCAGGCAGGAAGAAATTTTCCCCTACCCTTCTAGGTTCTTCTGGATGGTCTAAGAATTGAATCGACATGAGACAGTGTAACCTGAGAAAATCAAACAAAAACTTAGTAACATGTATAGATGAGAGAGACCCAGAGAAACTGAAAAACTCACCGGAATGGCTGCAGCCCTCAATTTAAACATCATCTTCAGCCAAAGACAGGAGTATGTTGAAGGCTGGAGAGTCAGTTCGAGAAGGTATCAGGAAAAGCACAGTAAAAAAAGGGTGATTGCGATGCAGATTTTAAGTCACAGAAAGACACCTTAAAATGGAGATTCCTCTTAAAGATATGTTTCTTATAAATGGGCAAGTCCTATTCTGTTTTTTCATATCTGCTGTTTCTCAGAAAACAACCAATTTAAAACAATTAATATGCCAAAGGGACATATTTTGGTGTGACAAATGCTGCTTCCCAATACTATCAAGTAATTGTTCTCTTGCATTATGCAAATCAGATGCATTTTTTAAGTATAATTTGGTAACATTCTTAATAGTGGGAGAAGAAACTGCTCAGATACTTAAAAGAACAAAACTAATGAAACTCTTTAAAAGTGTTGAAGACATGAACTAAGAAAATGGAAAATGCTTTAAACTATATTTTAAACATGACTATAGGTACTTTGCACAGGTCACTATATTAAATACTGTGAAGTAGGTTGCTAAGACAATAAGAACAGAAAATGTGTTTCAGAGTAAGTTTCTAGCTTAGTGTTTCTCTGCCACAGATGACAAATTTCAACTTTTAAATATCTAACGATGCACTGGAGCAAGTGCTACCAGGAAAATACACAAACATGCTGATTTTCAATCTATTTGTTCATTCAGTCAGCACATATCTGGGTACATCAACTTATTTTTAGACACTACATAAGCTAATGATTAACAAGACACAGTACTGTTCCTTGAACAGTTCTCTCTGATGTGTAAGACAGAAACATAAATGTATAATATTCAATATTAAATGCTAATACAGTAGTATGAAAAATGAAAAGAGACCATAATATACTAGCTGTTTCATATTAGTCGCTCAGTCGTGCCTGACTCTTTTTGACCCCAAGGACTGGGATCAAAGGAGACCTATTCTGACTTAAACTGCAGCTCCTATTTCTAACATTCACTATACCCTATTATTTGACCAGTCCTTGGGGTCAAAAAGAGCTGTGTCCTGCCAGGTTCCTCTGACCATGGGATTCTCCAGGCAAGAATATTGGAGTAGGTTGCCATTCCCTTCTCCAGGGGATCTTCCCAACCCAGGGATCGAACCCAGATCTCTTGCACTGCAGGCTTATTCTTTACTGTCCGAGTCACCAGGGAAGCCCAGCTGTATCATGCATTCACATAAAATATTTCTGGTGCATATACACTGTGCTAGGCGATTAGTCCCGATAATAGGGGCACAGCAGTGAAAAAAACAACCTTATAGAAATTAAGGTAGACCATGAACAGACACATAATTAAATTGTTTGAAGTAAAGCAGGAAAAGGGGTATAGTGAATGTTAGAAATGGGAGCTGCAGTTTAAGTCAGAATAGGTCTTATCGAAAAGGTGAATTTTACATAAATGGTTCAAACTGATGAAGGACTGACTGTTAAAATATCTGGTGGAATATCATGGCAAGCAGAGTAGTGAATAAAAACAGCAGGCATTATGGGGAGAGTAATGTTTTAAAAACATGAACTAAGAAAATGGAAAATGCTTTAAACTATATTTTAAACATGACTATAGGTACTTTGCACAGGTCACTATATTAAATACTGCTGCAAAAATTTCAGAGTAAGTTTCTAGCTTAGTGTTTCTCTGCCACAGATGACAAATTTCAACTTTTAAATATCTAACGATGCACTGGAGCAAGTGCTACCAGGAAAATACACAAACATGCTGATTTTCAATCTATTTGTTCATTCAGTCAGCACATATCTGGGTACATCAACTTATTTTTAGACACTACATAAGCTAATGATTAACAAGACACAGTACTGTTCCTTGAACAGTTCTCTCTGATGTGTAAGACAGAAACATAAATGTATAATATTCAATATTAAATGCTAATACAGTAGTATGAAAAATGAAAAGAGACCATAATATACTAGCTGTTTCATATTAGTCGCTCAGTCGTGCCTGACTCTTTTTGACCCCAAGGACTGGGATCAAAGGAGACCTATTCTGACTTAAACTGCAGCTCCTATTTCTAACATTCACTATACCCCTATTATTTGACCAGTCCTTGGGGTCAAAAAGAGCTGTGTCCTGCCAGGTTCCTCTGACCATGGGATTCTCCAGGCAAGAATATTGGAGTAGGTTGCCATTCCCTTCTCCAGGGGATCTTCCCAACCCAGGGATCGAACCCAGATCTCTTGCACTGCAGGCTTATTCTTTACTGTCCGAGTCACCAGGGAAGCCCAGCTGTATCATGCATTCACATAAAATATTTCTGGTGCATATACACTGTGCTAGGCGATTAGTCCCGATAATAGGGGCACAGCAGTGAAAAAAACAACCTTATAGAAATTAAGGTAGACCATGAACAGACACATAATTAAATTGTTTGAAGTAAAGCAGGAAAAGGGGTATAGTGAATGTTAGAAATGGGAGCTGCAGTTTAAGTCAGAATAGGTCTTATCGAAAAGGTGAATTTTACATAAATGGTTCAAACTGATGAAGGACTGGCTGTTAAAATATCTGGTGGAATATCATGGCAAGCAGAGTAGTGAATAAAAACAGCAGGCATTATGGGGAGAGAGGAATAAAACAGCTAGATCATTCATGCCTTACAGGGCACTGTGAATTTTACTAAGTAAATTGGCAAACCATAAAGGGTTTGAGCAAAAGACTGACATAATTATTACTTTATAGATCAAATGAATCAATGCATTCAATTGATTATGCTGTGATAGGGTATTATTCAAATATTTATATTATTTTGTCTTGTTAGATGAGACTTAACTAGTGTTCCCTATTTGTCAGTTTCTACAACTTAAAAATTGTAGCCAGGACAATGCTGTTAATAAATCTACTTGCTAGTTTCTGTAACTATTAAACTTTTTAAATTCAGGTATATGACATGAATAATTATTTTCATACAATGGACTGTAGAACATTATAGATACATTTGCATGAGTGCCAAGTTGTTTCAGTGGTGACTGACTCTTTGCAATACTATGGACTGGTGCCCACCAGGCTCCTCTGTCCATAGGCTTCTTCAGGCAAAAATACTGTAGTGGGTTCCATGTCCCTGCCAGCAGATCTTCTCAACCTAGGAACTGAACTCACATCTCTCTGTCTCCTGAACTGGCAAGTGGGTTCTTTATCATTTTTCATGTAAAATACTTAATATGAAAATTACAATGTGCCTAACATATGCCAAGCACCATGGTAGGAGTAAGGAAGGTCTTTCTTTCATGCACATACACTAATTTATAAAAGGCATATGTGTTTGGGTATTTGCTTATAATGCAATAGAGCTTTTTTAAAAGATATTTTATTTTTTTCTATAATTAACTAATTACATTTGTTGCATATCTATATATAGTTAGGTCATATAACCTCATATGCTCTTTAATACATTGTCAGTGTCTTTCATTGTTGGCAATATTCTACAACCTTATAGAAATTAATAGAATGAACAGACACATAATTAAATTGTTTGAAGTAAAGCAGGAAAAGGGGTATAGTGAATGTTAGAAATGGGAGCTGCAGTTTAAGTCAGAATAGGTCTTATCGAAAAGGTGAATTTTACATAAATGGTTCAAACTGATGAAGGACTGGCTGTTAAAATATCTGGTGGAATATCATGGCAAGCAGAGTAGTGAATAAAAACAGCAGGCATTATGGGGAGAGAGGAATAAAACAGCTAGATCATTCATGCCTTACAGGGCACTGTGAATTTTACTAAGTAAATTGGCAAACCATAAAGGGTTTGAGCAAAAGACTGACATAATTATTACTTTATAGATCAAATGAATCAATGCATTCAATTGATTATGCTGTGATAGGGTATTATTCAAATATTTATATTATTTTGTCTTGTTAGATGAGACTTAACTAGTGTTCCCTATTTGTCAGTTTCTACAACTTAAAAATTGTAGCCAGGACAATGCTGTTAATAAATCTACTTGCTAGTTTCTGTAACTATTAAACTTTTTAAATTCAGGTATATGACATGAATAATTATTTTCATACAATGGACTGTAGAACATTATAGATACATTTGCATGAGTGCCAAGTTGTTTCAGTGGTGACTGACTCTTTGCAATACTATGGACTGGTGCCCACCAGGCTCCTCTGTCCATAGGCTTCTTCAGGCAAAAATACTGTAGTGGGTTCCATGTCCCTGCCAGCAGATCTTCTCAACCTAGGAACTGAACTCACATCTCTCTGTCTCCTGAACTGGCAAGTGGGTTCTTTATCATTTTTCATGTAAAATACTTAATATGAAAATTACAATGTGCCTAACATATGCCAAGCACCATGGTAGGAGTAAGGAAGGTCTTTCTTTCATGCACATACACTAATTTATAAAAGGCATATGTGTTTGGGTATTTGCTTATAATGCAATAGAGCTTTTTTAAAAGATATTTTATTTTTTTCTATAATTAACTAATTACATTTGTTGCATATCTATATATAGTTAGGTCATATAACCTCATATGCTCTTTAATACATTGTCAGTGTCTTTCATTGTTGGCAATATTCTACAACCTTTGTCTAAAGATTACATAAAATTTAACTGTATCCATTCAATACAGTTATTGATCAGTCACCTTTTATAGGACATTTATATTGTTATGTTTTTGTATTAACCACTTTGGAAAGAGCCATACTTTATGTAAATTTTGCATAGAAGTATACATTTTTTTAAGAGAAAAATATGTAAGAAATGAAGTTGGGACAAAGGTAATGCACATGCTTAAAATCTGGATGCAGTTCTGTTCATTTGCTTCAGTCATGTTGGACTCTTTTGAGATCCTATGGACTGTAGCCCACCAGGCTCCTCTGTCTATGGTGTTCTCTGGGCAAAAATACTGAAGTGGGTTGCCGTGCCATCCTCCAGGGGATCTTCCCAACCCAGGGATCGAACCTCTGACTTCTCACGTTGTTCATCCATTCTCCTCCTGAGTTCTTTGTTCATTTCCATGATCATTATTTTGAACTGTTTATTGGGTAGACTGCCTATCTTCTCTTCACTTAGTCTTTCTGGACTTTTATCTTGTTCCTCTGTTGCTTTATTTTGCCTAAGTTGTTGTTTCTATCTCTGTGTATCTGGTAGGCTGTTTATGCTTCCTGACCTGGGAAGGGTGGCCTTTTATAGAAGATGTTCTCTGAGTCCCAGTAGTGTAGTCTTCTCTCTCTCTTGTCACCAGATCTATATGTTCTAAGGGCACCCACTCTGCTAGCTGCATGAGTACTTCTGCTGTGGTGGGTTGTGGGTGGCTGTTATCAGTCTGGTTGGTTTCTAGGCTCTGCTTTGTGTGACAGTCGCTAGCCATCTTTGGTGGGGCCAAGTTGTGAAGCATCTGACTGTGGAATCTTGTGGTGGGGGAGGGGGGCTGGGTCTCAGGGCTAGTGCTGGTTCACTGGTGAGCAGAGCCAGGTTCTGGAGTGAGCAGTTGCAAGCTCAGGGTTCCCAAAGGTAATGTTGCCCTGCTGGTAGGTGGGGCCACTTCCTTGCATGGCTAGCTATGGGTTCTGCAGTATCTCAAAGCTTGTGCTTGCTGATGAGTAGGGTTGAATCCTTGGACTGAATCAATATAACAAACGTAAAAGACTCACAGATATAGAGAACAAACTAGTAGTTACCAGTGGGTAGAGGCTAGGGGGAGGGGCAAGATAGAGGTAGAGCATTAAGAAGTATAAACGGCTATGTACTAAGAATCACTATGGTGTACATCTAAAGAAGTCATTTATATTGTTATGTTTTGTATTAACCACTTTGGAAAGAGCCATACTTTATGTAAATTTTGCATAGAAGTATACATTTTTAAGAGAAAATATGTAAGAAATGAAGTTGGGACAAAGGTAATGCACATGCTTAAAATCTGGATGCAGTTCTGTTCATTTGCTTCAGTCATGTTGGACTCTTTTGAGATCCTATGGACTGTAGCCCACCAGGCTCCTCTGTCTATGGTGTTCTCTGGGCAAAAATACTGAAGTGGGTTGCCGTGCCATCCTCCAGGGGATCTTCCCAACCCAGGGATCGAACCTCTGACTTCTCACGTTGTTCATCCATTCTCCTCCTGAGTTCTTTGTTCATTTCCATGATCATTATTTTGAACTGTTTATTGGGTAGACTGCCTATCTTCTCTTCACTTAGTCTTTCTGGACTTTTATCTTGTTCCTCTGTTGCTTTATTTTGCCTAAGTTGTTGTTTCTATCTCTGTGTATCTGGTAGGCTGTTTATGCTTCCTGACCTGGGAAGGGTGGCCTTTTATAGAAGATGTTCTCTGAGTCCCAGTAGTGTAGTCTTCTCTCTCTCTTGTCACCAGATCTATATGTTCTAAGGGCACCCACTCTGCTAGCTGCATGAGTACTTCTGCTGTGGTGGGTTGTGGGTGGCTGTTATCAGTCTGGTTGGTTTCTAGGCTCTGCTTTGTGTGACAGTCGCTAGCCATCTTTGGTGGGGCCAAGTTGTGAAGCATCTGACTGTGGAATCTTGTGGTGGGGGAGGGGGGCTGGGTCTCAGGGCTAGTGCTGGTTCACTGGTGAGCAGAGCCAGGTTCTGGAGTGAGCAGTTGCAAGCTCAGGGTTCCCAAAGGTAATGTTGCCCTGCTGGTAGGTGGGGCCACTTCCTTGCATGGCTAGCTATGGGTTCTGCAGTATCTCAAAGCTTGTGCTTGCTGATGAGTAGGGTTGAATCCTTGGACTGAATCAATATAACAAACGTAAAAGACTCACAGATATAGAGAACAAACTAGTAGTTACCAGTGGGTAGAGGCTAGGGGGAGGGGCAAGATAGAGGTAGAGCATTAAGAAGTATAAACGGCTATGTACTAAGAATCACTATGGTGTACATCTAAAACTTATATAATATTATAAATCCACTACATGTTCTTGAAAAGAAGAGGCCTAATTTTTAATTGTTAGAAAATTATAAGTGACTATGACATTGATATATGGTAGCAAACTATTTTGGTTTCCATGACAATGGTGACTATCAGCCAGGCTAGCATGTGGAGGAAATGACTGAGCCCATCCCCATAAATCACTTGCCTTGGTTGATTTTCACACAGTGAGTATATGAATGTGCAATTACACATATACTGCAATCAGCATGATAACTTCAAAATATATATTTGATCATGTCCTTCCCTTGCTTTAAAAAACTTCCATGATTTCTCATTTCTTAGGATAATATTCAAAATCCTACACTGACTAAAACCTTGCAGGCCATTTGATTTCTACTGCCTCACTCTGAGGTACTTTTCCCCAGCTTCCTGATCTCCAGACCTCAGTCTTCTTCTCCTTCCATTAGGATAACACTGCTCTTAAGAGTTTTTGCAGAGATTACTTCCTTCCCAGGTATGCTTTTGATCTCTTCTTTATTACCTTCTTAGGAACTTCCATGGTGACTTAGATGGTAAAGAATCTACCTGCACTGGGGGAGACTCAGGTTTGATTTCTGGGTCAGGAAGATGTCCTGGAGAAGGGCATGGCAACTCATTCCAGTACTCTTGCCTGGAGAGTTGCATGGACAGAGAAGCCTGGTGGGCTACAGTCCAAGGGTTGCAGAGTCAGACATGACTGAACGACTAACAGTTCCAACACTTGTTGCCTTAACTCCTGTCTTCCTTCAGAAATTAGCAGCAAAGTAATTTACTCAAGGTAGCCTCCACTGATTTCTGAATACTTCTGAAATAACAATTCTACACATTTTCCTTAATACTGTTGTTCATAGTAAATATATTTTTGTGTGGTTACCTGACAAATGTTTATCTCTAGCTCATCTGAAAGCTTCCTTGGACTGAATCAATATAACAAACGTAAAAGACTCACAGATATAGAGAACAAACTAGTAGTTACCAGTGGGTAGAGGCTAGGGGGAGGGGCAAGATAGAGGTAGAGCATTAAGAAGTATAAACGGCTATGTACTAAGAATCACTATGGTGTACATCTAAAACTTATATAATATTATAAATCCACTACATGTTCTTGAAAAGAAGAGGCCTAATTTTTAATTGTTAGAAAATTATAAGTGACTATGACATTGATATATGGTAGCAAACTATTTTGGTTTCCATGACAATGGTGACTATCAGCCAGGCTAGCATGTGGAGGAAATGACTGAGCCCATCCCCATAAATCACTTGCCTTGGTTGATTTTCACACAGTGAGTATATGAATGTGCAATTACACATATACTGCAATCAGCATGATAACTTCAAAATATATATTTGATCATGTCCTTCCCTTGCTTTAAAAAACTTCCATGATTTCTCATTTCTTAGGATAATATTCAAAATCCTACACTGACTAAAACCTTGCAGGCCATTTGATTTCTACTGCCTCACTCTGAGGTACTTTTCCCCAGCTTCCTGATCTCCAGACCTCAGTCTTCTTCTCCTTCCATTAGGATAACACTGCTCTTAAGAGTTTTTGCAGAGATTACTTCCTTCCCAGGTATGCTTTTGATCTCTTCTTTATTACCTTCTTAGGAACTTCCATGGTGACTTAGATGGTAAAGAATCTACCTGCACTGGGGGAGACTCAGGTTTGATTTCTGGGTCAGGAAGATGTCCTGGAGAAGGGCATGGCAACTCATTCCAGTACTCTTGCCTGGAGAGTTGCATGGACAGAGAAGCCTGGTGGGCTACAGTCCAAGGGTTGCAGAGTCAGACATGACTGAACGACTAACAGTTCCAACACTTGTTGCCTTAACTCCTGTCTTCCTTCAGAAATTAGCAGCAAAGTAATTTACTCAAGGTAGCCTCCACTGATTTCTGAATACTTCTGAAATAACAATTCTACACATTTTCCTTAATACTGTTGTTCATAGTAAATATATTTTTGTGTGGTTACCTGACAAATGTTTATCTCCCTAGCTCATCTGAAAGCTATATGAGCAGAAAGTTCAATTCTTTTTCTTTTTTGCTCACCATGATACCTCTATTTTTCACTATTCTGGTATATATTTGGCATATAGTTATTTGTGATATGAATACATATATTAACACATATAGGATGATCTCAGTATACTGAAATAATGAGACTTAATTATATGAGTCATAGTTTTATGTCCAGACATGTGGATAACTAAGTACAGTTACATACAATATGTTTTATCAGTGAAATAATGTACAGTGTCGATAATGCTGCTGAAGTCCCCTGGGAAGTTGACTTAAAGTAGAAAAGCACATGCAGGAAGTTTATTTGTTGGAAACTGCTATCTGGAGTGGAGAGTGAGGCAGAATGGGCAGAGAGAGAAGTTGAACTTTTGGCAATTCCAACAGATGTCTCAGATCAGGGGTCTGAGTAGTTGGGACGGCTCCTCAAAAGATATCTCAGCGTGAGGTAAGGCGTTAGTTGCTCAGTTGTGTCTGACTCTTTGCAACCCCATGGGCTGTAAGCCATTAGGCTCCTCTGTCCATTGAATTCTCCAGGCAAAAATACTCGAGTGGGTAGCCATGCCCTTCTCCAGGGGATCTTCCTGCCCCAGGGATGAAACCTGAGTCTCTCCCAGTCCTGGTAGATTTTTTACCATCTGAGCCATGGGGGAATCTGTGTCTCTTGCACTGTATTCCCAGTCTTGACCTGAAGCAGTTGCGGAACCTTTATGGCCCTACATCAATCAGTTATTGGATGCAGATTAGGAGACAAAGAGGCATGGCTCTCAGGTGAATTACTCTCTTTAGCCAGGAGCAATTTCTAAAGAATGACTCAGCAAAGACCTGTCAATCACCCACAGGCTCAGCAGGAGTACTTCAGTCTTAACTTGCAGGGAAGGGTGGGGACTTGTAATGCACAGGAGACATCCATTGTAGAGGACCCAAAGAAACTGTGAATAATTTCAGCAAGGTTCTGTCTCAATCCCAAATATAAACATACTTAAAACTACAAAAGAGTAAAATCTCAGCAAGAAAACTAAGAGACAGCTTTTAACTGCCCAGCTGCTGGAATTATGGTAAATTTTGATTGTGAGTGAGAAGCAACAAGCCCGAAGAAAAAGCTTTGTGGTAATGAGAGAAATTCAGGGAATATTCATTCTAGAGGATAGTTTTTCACTATTTTAAGTCAGCAAAGTCTATAAATCTCCTACTTACACTGCATTCTAGCCCAAATCATTCATAGTCAATCATACCCCAATGGTGTATTTTCAGAACATGAGCATTAGAGAACATATTTTAAATATTTAATGTGTAATACTGCATGGCATTCTGCAGTTTGCAAAATACTATCATATACATTTTGTCATTTAACTCTCATAATAGGCCCCATTCATTTAAACCACTTACTCAAAATCATTATGTAACAGTATCAGTTTCTGAACTAGTGGCTAAATTTTTGTGATGACAAGAACATTATCTTTATTACACACTGACGTGTCACTAATGCTATCTGGAGTGGAGAGTGAGGCAGAATGGGCAGAGAGAGAAGTTGAACTTGGCAATTCAACAGATGTCTCAGATCAGGGGTCTGAGTAGTTGGGACGGCTCCTCAAAAGATATCTCAGCGTGAGGTAAGGCGTTAGTTGCTCAGTTGTGTCTGACTCTTTGCAACCCCATGGGCTGTAAGCCATTAGGCTCCTCTGTCCATTGAATTCTCCAGGCAAAAATACTCGAGTGGGTAGCCATGCCCTTCTCCAGGGGATCTTCCTGCCCCAGGGATGAAACCTGAGTCTCTCCCAGTCCTGGTAGATTTTTTACCATCTGAGCCATGGGGGAATCTGTGTCTCTTGCACTGTATTCCCAGTCTTGACCTGAAGCAGTTGCGGAACCTTTATGGCCCTACATCAATCAGTTATTGGATGCAGATTAGGAGACAAAGAGGCATGGCTCTCAGGTGAATTACTCTCTTTAGCCAGGAGCAATTTCTAAAGAATGACTCAGCAAAGACCTGTCAATCACCCACAGGCTCAGCAGGAGTACTTCAGTCTTAACTTGCAGGGAAGGGTGGGGACTTGTAATGCACAGGAGACATCCATTGTAGAGGACCCAAAGAAACTGTGAATAATTTCAGCAAGGTTCTGTCTCAATCCCAAATATAAACATACTTAAAACTACAAAAGAGTAAAATCTCAGCAAGAAAACTAAGAGACAGCTTTTAACTGCCCAGCTGCTGGAATTATGGTAAATTTTGATTGTGAGTGAGAAGCAACAAGCCCGAAGAAAAAGCTTTGTGGTAATGAGAGAAATTCAGGGAATATTCATTCTAGAGGATAGTTTTTCACTATTTTAAGTCAGCAAAGTCTATAAATCTCCTACTTACACTGCATTCTAGCCCAAATCATTCATAGTCAATCATACCCCAATGGTGTATTTTCAGAACATGAGCATTAGAGAACATATTTTAAATATTTAATGTGTAATACTGCATGGCATTCTGCAGTTTGCAAAATACTATCATATACATTTTGTCATTTAACTCTCATAATAGGCCCCATTCATTTAAACCACTTACTCAAAATCATTATGTAACAGTATCAGTTTCTGAACTAGTGGCTAAATTTTTGTGATGACAAGAACATTATCTTTATTACACACTGACGTGTCACTAATGCTTACCTCAGTGTCTGAAATAGCAGCATTCAATAAGTAAACATTGAATAAATTCTGACAAGAATTTATCTTTTCTCTGTTATCCATGATTTTTATGCCATTACATAATATACATATGATTAAACCTAGCAACCACGAAGCTTCCCCGGTGGTTCAGCCAGTAAAGAATCTGCCTGCAGTGAGCGTGACCTGGGTTCAATCCCTGGGTCAGGAAGATCCCCTGGAGAAGGAAATGGCTACTCACTCCAATACTCTTCCCAGGAGAATCCCATGGACAGAGGAACCTGGCGAGCTATAGTCCATGGGGCCGCAAGGTGTCAGACACGAATGAGTGACTAACATTTTCACCTTTCACTTTCATGTGTGTGTATAAGTATGCACATGTAGATTTATACCGAATACATGACATATGTAGTTATAAAACAATTATACCATGTTTATTCCATTTTAAAAAAGAATGATATATGTATATATATGTGTGCTATTACCCTTTTGAAGAGGAATATTGGAAATATTTGAACCCAACTGATTTTGAGTCATTATCCTCTTGCTCAGTTTGCATATACATCAGATTGGGGAAGAGAAGTTTGATGATCAATCAAAATCTCTGAGTTATGGGGAGAAAAGCACCATCCAAAGAACATTTTGATTGTGAGTGAGAAGCAACAAGCCCGAAGAAAAAGCTTTGTGGTAATGAGAGAAATTCAGGGAATATTCATTCTAGAGGATAGTTTTTCACTATTTTAAGTCAGCAAAGTCTATAAATCTCCTACTTACACTGCATTCTAGCCCAAATCATTCATAGTCAATCATACCCCAATGGTGTATTTTCAGAACATGAGCATTAGAGAACATATTTTAAATATTTAATGTGTAATACTGCATGGCATTCTGCAGTTTGCAAAATACTATCATATACATTTTGTCATTTAACTCTCATAATAGGCCCCATTCATTTAAACCACTTACTCAAAATCATTATGTAACAGTATCAGTTTCTGAACTAGTGGCTAAATTTTTGTGATGACAAGAACATTATCTTTATTACACACTGACGTGTCACTAATGCTTACCTCAGTGTCTGAAATAGCAGCATTCAATAAGTAAACATTGAATAAATTCTGACAAGAATTTATCTTTTCTCTGTTATCCATGATTTTTATGCCATTACATAATATACATATGATTATACCTAGCAACCACGAAGCTTCCCTGGTGGTTCAGCCAGTAAAGAATCTGCCTGCAGTGAGCGTGACCTGGGTTTGATCCCTGGGTCAGGAAGATCCCCTGGAGAAGGACATGGCTACCCATTCCAGTATTCTTGCCTGAAGAATCCCATGGACAGAGGAACCTGGCGAGCTATAGTCCATGGGGCCGCAAGGTGTCAGACACGAATGAGTGACTAACATTTTCACCTTTCACTTTCATGTGTGTGTATAAGTATGCACATGTAGATTTATACCGAATACATGACATATGTAGTTATAAAACAATTATACCATGTTTATTCCATTTTAAAAAAGAATGATATATGTATATATATGTGTGCTATTACCCTTTTGAAGAGGAATATTGGAAATATTTGAACCCAACTGATTTTGAGTCATTATCCTCTTGCTCAGTTTGCATATACATCAGATTGGGGAAGAGAAGTTTGATGATCAATCAAAATCTCTGAGTTATGGGGAGAAAAGCACCATCCAAAGAACATTTTAAAAATTGCTTAATTGTAGACTCAAGCAGGACATAAAAGCACATGGAAATTCACATGTTTGTTGTGTCTCTAAGTTTGTCATACTGAATAACTTTTCAGAAGTGAAAGATGACTTATAAGCCTTCCTTCTGACTACAGTAATAATAGTAATATTCAATTATGCAATGTACATTATTAGGCTGAGATGCATTTTGGTGAATTTGTACACTATTAGATGAGCTGTCTCACCAAAACCTACAAAAAAATTAATGTGGAACACCTGATATTTGACTGTGCTTCCAGATGGAGGGACAGCTTGACAAATGCCATCGTAATTTACCACTTAAAAAAACTGTAGTGTGAATGCATTTGCAGTAAGCTTTAAACAGCTTGGATTATTTACAGGTACAACTGTGTTGAATGTAGAATTTCAATGGATTTAAAATATTATTAGATTCAATCACTGATCATGGAGTATAGGTGTGGCATATGAGCAATGTGATTATGTGCCTTAATTAAATATCTCAGAATAGAATACATCTGTTTGGTGAGGTTGAGGGAATGGTAAAATAACATTTAAATTTTATATTTGATTATTGAGCATCACTGAAGAAGCTCTCATCTTTGGAAAGACAGCATATTTGGGGCTTATCCTCTATGATAGTTTGGAGAATAATAATCATATAAAAATGGAAATAGAGTATTGACATTTAAGGATAACTTGGACACTTGTATTCATAAAACAACCAAAGTCTGGAGTGCTAATTGATAATATTTGTGTTAGTGTGCAACCTAAAAGAATACACAAATTGTTATCTCTGTGGTCAGGAAACTGACTATTGAAAGTTTCTGATTAAACTGGAGAAGAAATCATACCTATTATAATTATATATATATCATATTATATGCATGTCTTTTGTGCATATGTGCACATGTGCATATATTGGCTTTTCTCTTTTCTAAATATATGTATGATTTATGTATGTATGGGCTTCCAAGGTGGCTCAGTGGTAAAGAATCTGCTGCCAATGCAGAAGATAAAGGAGGCACAGGTTTGATTCCTGCATTGGGAAGATCCTTTGGAGAAGGAAATGGCAACCCACTCCAGTATTCTTGGCTGGAGAATCCCATAGACAGAGGAGTCTAGTGGGCTACAGTTGCAAAGAGTTGGATAAGAATGAGTATGCATCTCTACTACGCATATGTATGGATACATAAAAAAAAAATACATATCTCCAAGAAAGAGGATCTAGTTGACTTAGGTGGTGAGTAAATTTATGATTGTCAACCCACTCCAGTATTCTTGCTTGGAAAATTCCATGGACAAAGCAGTCTGGCAAGCTACAGTCCATGAGGTTCCAAAGAGTTAGGACTGAGCGACTAATACACACATACAAAGCATGATTTGTAGGAAGATGAAAGAAATCTGACTTTGGAACCTTGCTCCAAGAAAAAGAAAGTAATCTCACACATTTTAACTAGAAAGTACTGGAGGACACTATGATTTTAGTTCCTAGGAACAAGTAGAACACTGAGAAGAATACATGGTAAAGTGAAAGTACAGTTTCTAAAATGAACTGGTTAATGCATAAATCAATGTCAGGATCTACTGAGTTCATCCAGTAACCCAGTGCTCCTGGTCTCTTATGTATCAGTCCTGGTCTAGGAACTGAATATTCAGTAACTTAAAAAGCCAGAAGTGGACCCCCATCCCTTCCTTTAAGTAGATGAGATATGAAACAAATCATATTCAACAAATATGCAAATAAAATTTGACTGGGCTACGGAGAAAAAATAGGGTGCCATGAAAGATAACATAGACAGGGTGGGTCAGATTTTATTGTTCCGATGGGTCAGGGAAGGTTTCCCTGAAATGCAAAGTTACCAGGAGATTGGAGCCTATGTGCAAAGAGAAAAGTGGTTAGAGAACTGGAAGATTATTTTGTAACTGGAACATAAGGACTCCGGGCAAGAGTAGCCCTGGGGTAGTAGAAGAGGGGAAGGAGACGTTATTCAGAGGTCACTATGGAGTTTGTATTTGATTCCGAATGCAGTGGAGTCACTGAAAGCTTTATACTGTATGTAGGTTTGTGTGCTGAGCCAATTAATAATACTTTTTAAAGTTCAACCTGCAGTGAAAACGAGTAAGAGTAGAAGGTGCAATATAATCAGCTTGTATCTTGTTGGATGCAGTGAAAATGAAGAGTGAATTTCAACAATATATTTAGGAGGTTGAATCCTGAGAGCTTGGGGATGCTCATTAAATGTGGCAAAAAAGGGGTGTCAAGAATTATTCCAAGGTTTCTATGTAACTTTCTAGTTTGTCTTGATACACTATTTAAGAAAAATGTATCCATCTCTTAGTAAATTCCAGGTTCTGGAAGACAATCTGACTGTTTGCTTAAAGACGTCTTCCCACACACTCTGGGCAGTGAGCACTCACACCCCATTTATTCTGTCCTAGTCCTTTTATCTTCTAAACAGGCGTCTGAGTTTCCTACTAGTTCCTCACTTCCTTACTCTGAGTAAATTTCCATGAAGAGTGATGTGTGCCTTTTTGAAGTCTACATACAGCCAGCTGCACCTAACTGTGTTTGGTAATTGAAAATGTTCAATAAATATTTGTTGAGTGAAGTGATGAACTAATGAAAGAACAATGATAAAGAGGGCATACTAGAATCCAAGGTGCTCACTGTCTAGCCAAGAGCATAAGAAGTGTGATAAAATCCTTAAGAGAAGCAAGCAAGGCGAGAAGTCTGGAGTACAGGTATACTTAAAGGTGAGAAGACTATTTTCTGGATGGAGACCATCTCTAAATGAAGTCGCCCCCCACTCCCCTGCAAGCTCTAGCAGAAAACATAAAGACCCACTCTTCAAAAGAGCTTCACATTTTTTTTTTCTTTCTTTCTTTACTAGCCTTTAGAACGGGATTGCTCTACAAATATACAACCTCGATTCTGTATCACCTACAGGACTTACTCCTTGCAGCTTCTGCCTGTAGAAGTTTTTGCTCACCTCCATCCCTGGACCCCTTTCTCCTCGCCTCCGTCTCGACCCCGCCCCCAGGGATTGCCAGTTCTCCGAAGACCCTTGCTCTTGCCTGTTCCCGCCTATTTGCTGAATGCATGGAGGAACAGTCACAATCTTATCCATGAGGAATTCTCAAGATGCAGTGGCCCCATAGACAACGTTTCTGCACGTCGCTGGGCTCCTGCAGAAGGAAACACAATTAATAATACTTTTAAAGTTCAACCTGCAGTGAAAACGAGTAAGAGTAGAAGGTGCAATATAATCAGCTTGTATCTTGTTGGATGCAGTGAAAATGAAGAGTGAATTTCAACAATATATTTAGGAGGTTGAATCCTGAGAGCTTGGGGATGCTCATTAAATGTGGCAAAAAAGGGGTGTCAAGAATTATTCCAAGGTTTCTATGTAACTTTCTAGTTTGTCTTGATACACTATTTAAGAAAAATGTATCCATCTCTTAGTAAATTCCAGGTTCTGGAAGACAATCTGACTGTTTGCTTAAAGACGTCTTCCCACACACTCTGGGCAGTGAGCACTCACACCCCATTTATTCTGTCCTAGTCCTTTTATCTTCTAAACAGGCGTCTGAGTTTCCTACTAGTTCCTCACTTCCTTACTCTGAGTAAATTTCCATGAAGAGTGATGTGTGCCTTTTTGAAGTCTACATACAGCCAGCTGCACCTAACTGTGTTTGGTAATTGAAAATGTTCAATAAATATTTGTTGAGTGAAGTGATGAACTAATGAAAGAACAATGATAAAGAGGGCATACTAGAATCCAAGGTGCTCACTGTCTAGCCAAGAGCATAAGAAGTGTGATAAAATCCTTAAGAGAAGCAAGCAAGGCGAGAAGTCTGGAGTACAGGTATACTTAAAGGTGAGAAGACTATTTTCTGGATGGAGACCATCTCTAAATGAAGTCGCCCCCCACTCCCCTGCAAGCTCTAGCAGAAAACATAAAGACCCACTCTTCAAAAGAGCTTCACATTTTTTTTTTCTTTCTTTCTTTACTAGCCTTTAGAACGGGATTGCTCTACAAATATACAACCTCGATTCTGTATCACCTACAGGACTTACTCCTTGCAGCTTCTGCCTGTAGAAGTTTTTGCTCACCTCCATCCCTGGACCCCTTTCTCCTCGCCTCCGTCTCGACCCCGCCCCCAGGGATTGCCAGTTCTCCGAAGACCCTTGCTCTTGCCTGTTCCCGCCTATTTGCTGAATGCATGGAGGAACAGTCACAATCTTATCCATGAGGAATTCTCAAGATGCAGTGGCCCCATAGACAACGTTTCTGCACGTCGCTGGGCTCCTGCAGAAGGAAACACAATGAGTAATCTGTTATTTAGAATGCCGATTGTTTTCACATTAAGTCCTGTGGGTTTCTCACATCTAGCCCCCACCTACCTAGCTCAGCCGGGAACAGTTGATGGAGCAAAAGCCCGTCCCCAGCCCCAGCGCTCTCTCCCTCCCTTCCTGCCGCGAGTAGAAGGAAAACAAGCTGCTGGGCCGGGGCAGGGGGGGGCGGAGGGGCCGCGGGGCCGGGGCAGGGCTGGGGCGCGGGGAGCCGCGGGGCCGGGGCAGGGCGGGGCGCGGGGAGCCGCGGGGCCGAGCGCGCAGCCCCGCCCCGGGGGCGTCACCGCCCGGCGCCCGCCCCGCCCCCGCGCCGCCGGCCCGCGCTGCCTATTTCAAGGGGCGCTCGGGCAAGCTGTCACTTTGGTCTCCGGCTGGAGCCCGAGGACGCGAAGAGTGTTGGTGACGAGGAGACTCCAGGCTCTGGGCTTCGCCATGGCCCCTGTGCTCAGCAAGGACGTGGCGGATATCGAGGTACCGACTGCGGCCGCGGGTGGGGAGCGCCGCTGGCGGGTGCCCGGAAGGCCGCTGCGGCCGCCGCGGGGTCCGGGAAGGAGTGGGCGGCGCTGGAAACTTTGCCTCGGCGGGAGGTCTGCGGGGAGGCCGAGGAGCCGGCGCCCCGGCCGGGCTGGCGGGGAGCGGAGTGGGAGGCCCGCGACTGCAGGGGTGTCCTTTGGGTTGGGACCGGGCTGTTTCCTTCGGAGTGGGGGGTCCGAAGTCTCTGCGTGGCAGTGATTGAAGAGCCAGGAGAGTTCCAGAGAGGTGGACGTTCTCATAGGAGCGCTCCTTTCTCACCCAGTCTGTCCCGCACCTCCTCTTGTGCCCTGTTAAGCGTTTCACGTTTCCGGACACCTGTCTGCTACACCCACCTCCAGTCGTTGAATTCTGCATATTTGCAAAGGTGGAGGGTAGAAATAAAGATCTGTGTGTCAGCTACAAGCAGCCCCTGCTAAGCCTTAGCGTAGCTTATGAAATTAACATAGGGAAGAACGGGATAGGGTATTGAAAGCATGAAATATACAATGCTTTCAGAAATGCAAATTAAACTGTGTATTCCTCTTCTCAACAGTTTTTCATTTTCTCTTGCACTGTTTTTGTAAAAATGTCATCTTTCTTCCTGTGTATAAAGTCCACCCTGAAATGGCATGACCATTTCCTATGAGTTCTCCCTAGGACCTTTATGCACGCGAAGAGAGGTGTAATTACAGGCATTGATTTTAGACATGCTAATCCAGTGTCCGCACTTCTGAGCTAAAAATAAACTGCTTTTTAGTCTTTTTGTTGTGTTTTGTTTGGGGCTTTTTAAAATTTGAGTCTTCTACTCTGGTATAATTGAGTACATGCATGGATATGTTTTCTTAAATGACATTTTCCTTTCCTCAGTCCTTTCATTGGCTTAAGTGAAAGTTTAAAACCACCTGTTTGCAAAAGAGCTGCTTTTCGCCATTGTGTTGCTCATGTGTTGCCTCTCTCATTGATTGTAGGAACTTTGTGTTCTGTTCGGGGGATGGGAGCAGTGTTTTCTCTAGACTCCATACTTGGTTTGAAAAATCCATTGTAGTATAAGAAACAAAGTATATTATGAGTACATGTCTACTTAATATGTGGTTTCTCTTGTGGATAGTTTGCTTTTTCATATTGATTAATGTGATATATTTAACCCACTATTTATTCATGCACAGGGTAAAAGATACTTGATTTATGTGATTGTCCTTTTTGGTCCTTGTTACTTTGATTAACCACATACCCCCGAACCCCCTTTCAAAACTAATTCAAATAATAACCTTCTGACAGTATTCAGGCAGTACCGATGTACTGATTTCAGAGATAAGAATGTCAGAGGGCTGGTGGGTCTTGGCTTTCAAATTTCTTTATCTGTAGCTCTTCTGCATGTGTCCATGAAATCAGTTCTTAATCACATTACACTAAGGAAAAGATGCCACTGAAACATTAATGACCAGTTTAATTTCATGAATTGTTTCAACCAAAACCGTTTAAGAAGGTCAAACCCTCACATTTCCAGTCGTTGAATTCTGCATATTTGCAAAGGTGGAGGGTAGAAATAAAGATCTGTGTGTCAGCTACAAGCAGCCCTGCTAAGCCTTAGCGTAGCTTATGAAATTAACATAGGGAAGAACGGGATAGGGTATTGAAAGCATGAAATATACAATGCTTTCAGAAATGCAAATTAAACTGTGTATTCCTCTTCTCAACAGTTTTTCATTTTCTCTTGCACTGTTTTTGTAAAAATGTCATCTTTCTTCCTGTGTATAAAGTCCACCCTGAAATGGCATGACCATTTCCTATGAGTTCTCCCTAGGACCTTTATGCACGCGAAGAGGGGTGTAATTACAGGCATTGATTTTAGACATGCTAATCCAGTGTCCGCACTTCTGAGCTAAAAATAAACTGCTTTTTAGTCTTTTTGTTGTGTTTTGTTTGGGGCTTTTTAAAATTTGAGTCTTCTACTCTGGTATAATTGAGTACATGCATGGATATGTTTTCTTAAATGACATTTTCCTTTCCTCAGTCCTTTCATTGGCTTAAGTGAAAGTTTAAAACCACCTGTTTGCAAAAGAGCTGCTTTTCGCCATTGTGTTGCTCATGTGTTGCCTCTCTCATTGATTGTAGGAACTTTGTGTTCTGTTCGGGGGATGGGAGCAGTGTTTTCTCTAGACTCCATACTTGGTTTGAAAAATCCATTGTAGTATAAGAAACAAAGTATATTATGAGTACATGTCTACTTAATATGTGGTTTCTCTTGTGGATAGTTTGCTTTTTCATATTGATTAATGTGATATATTTAACCCACTATTTATTCATGCACAGGGTAAAAGATACTTGATTTATGTGATTGTCCTTTTTGGTCCTTGTTACTTTGATTAACCACATACCCCCGAACCCCCTTTCAAAACTAATTCAAATAATAACCTTCTGACAGTATTCAGGCAGTACCGATGTACTGATTTCAGAGATAAGAATGTCAGAGGGCTGGTGGGTCTTGGCTTTCAAATTTCTTTATCTGTAGCTCTTCTGCATGTGTCCATGAAATCAGTTCTTAATCACATTACACTAAGGAAAAGATGCCACTGAAACATTAATGACCAGTTTAATTTCATGAATTGTTTCAACCAAAACCGTTTAAGAAGGTCAAACCCTCACATTTACTCACCTCAACCTAACCTTAGTCGGCCTGATTTTACTTGTAATATAGAATAGTGCTATTTAAGCTTGTTCAGCTCTTATGTAGTTCACATATGCAACATACTTTAATCAGTTACATCTTTCATCACGCATAGTAATTTTCTTTCAGTCAAAGTAATATCCACGATTCATGAGCTAGAGTACCATAAAAGACCATGAAATTCATCATTAAAATATAATGCAGTGAGGAAAAATACATTAAGTTTAGAGGAACACATCCAAGCATAGATGTCTCATGTGATCCTAATTGACTCACCAAACTTCATTTTTTCTTAAGAGGCAAAATGAATTATTGGAGGCTCAGTTTTCTATCAAGTTTCAATACATATGTTGAATTTCCTTTTTTTGAATGAATTCATTAAAACTTTTGTCTAGACATTGATCTGCTTGTGAAATACGTGAAGCATGTCAGTATAAAACAGAGCACATCTTCAGTTGATAAATGTGAAAAGAACAGAAGGTGATAGTGACAACCCACTATAATAGTGATTTAATTTTCCCCTTAAGCTACCTGTGGAACCTCAAGTTTCAGTGAGGCAGCTAAGAAATATTTTTGTTTCTGGAGAAAAAGTTATTGAGGTTTACAGAATTGTTTTGTGTGCTCACTCCATATTTCTAGCCTCAATCCAATATCACATCAGGGTCTGAAAGGCTGGGAGCATAAAAAATAGTCAGAAGGTCACCAGACTCCAGAAATAAAATATGTCTGGGCTGTAAGATAGACACAGCAAGGATGCATTTGTAGGTGATAGATGCTCAGCAATAGGACCTAGCTCATACACTCAAAAATTATTGTCATTGAAGAATATGTGTGAGAAGTCAGACTTTCTTCCAAATATATTAATGTGATTCAGGGCCTGGGATCTGGAGCAAATGGCCTGTGGTTGAGGTCTAGTCTATATCTTTTTAGACAGGTGACTTTTTTTAGGTTGCTGCCGGGCCAGCCGGCAGTCGAACAGGTCCTGAAGAGAGTGGCAGATAGGCTAAGAAAAGAAAGAAGGACAGAAAAGATGGGGTTGAGAGGGACAGCAAGAAGGCAGACAACTCTACAGGTTGCTGACAAGTTGCTGACAAGTTTATTGAATTCGTTCATCCCTTTTATACTTCACACAACAAGCAATTGTGTACACGTGCTTTAGGCCAGGTGTCAATCATAACACGTGCCTTAGGCCAGGTGTCGATCATAAACTAGGTGTTACCTCCTGGTGTGTTATTACAATGGTTCTGGGTCATAATGCCCCTCAAGCCCTGTAAAGAGGCTCCAGGTGTTCTTTATGATAGCTAAGGAACGTCTTCACAACACCTGGGGTGGCGGGACAGAGAGCTATGCTGTTATCAGCCCCTGTTGCCAGGGCAGCTCCCAGGGCTATGTTACCTTAAAGGAAACCCCTTGAAACAGGGCAGCTCCCCGCAGGTTGCCTAGATTCTTGGTGTTACATTTGCATGATTTGCTAAAGAAACTTGGAAAATAATCATAGTCAAGACAATAAACAAATGTCACACCTTCACATCTTCCCACGAAAAGAACCCAATATGTTGAAGTATAAAATTATAGAACAACTAAAGAAAATCACTGCTCATGAAATAAGTACTATTTTAAAGTTCATTAACGATAGCTAGAGAGTTTTAAGCATTATTTTACTTTGTGGGCTTACTTTTGGGATACAGCTGAATTTTGTCAAGAATGACTTTTGAATATGAATTCTCCTGGGAAGGTTTTATAAAAAGGTGACTATCAGACATTGATCACTTTGCCTGACCTCAGCAGTACCTTCACAATAATTCATTTGGTTTGAATTGATGACTGGTCTAATGTTGATATCTGTGCTTTTAAAAGCAAGTAAGAATGATTTTGGAAGAGTTCACTTTTGTAATGTGTCTTGTTCACTGACGATGCTCAGCAATAGGACCTAGCTCATACACTCAAAAATTATTGTCATTGAAGAATATGTGTGAGAAGTCAGACTTTCTTCCAAATATATTAATGTGATTCAGGGCCTGGGATCTGGAGCAAATGGCCTGTGGTTGAGGTCTAGTCTATATCTTTTTAGACAGGTGACTTTTTTTAGGTTGCTGCCGGGCCAGCCGGCAGTCGAACAGGTCCTGAAGAGAGTGGCAGATAGGCTAAGAAAAGAAAGAAGGACAGAAAAGATGGGGTTGAGAGGGACAGCAAGAAGGCAGACAACTCTACAGGTTGCTGACAAGTTGCTGACAAGTTTATTGAATTCGTTCATCCCTTTTATACTTCACACAACAAGCAATTGTGTACACGTGCTTTAGGCCAGGTGTCAATCATAACACGTGCCTTAGGCCAGGTGTCGATCATAAACTAGGTGTTACCTCCTGGTGTGTTATTACAATGGTTCTGGGTCATAATGCCCCTCAAGCCCTGTAAAGAGGCTCCAGGTGTTCTTTATGATAGCTAAGGAACGTCTTCACAACACCTGGGGTGGCGGGACAGAGAGCTATGCTGTTATCAGCCCCTGTTGCCAGGGCAGCTCCCAGGGCTATGTTACCTTAAAGGAAACCCCTTGAAACAGGGCAGCTCCCCGCAGGTTGCCTAGATTCTTGGTGTTACATTTGCATGATTTGCTAAAGAAACTTGGAAAATAATCATAGTCAAGACAATAAACAAATGTCACACCTTCACATCTTCCCACGAAAAGAACCCAATATGTTGAAGTATAAAATTATAGAACAACTAAAGAAAATCACTGCTCATGAAATAAGTACTATTTTAAAGTTCATTAACGATAGCTAGAGAGTTTTAAGCATTATTTTACTTTGTGGGCTTACTTTTGGGATACAGCTGAATTTTGTCAAGAATGACTTTTGAATATGAATTCTCCTGGGAAGGTTTTATAAAAAGGTGACTATCAGACATTGATCACTTTGCCTGACCTCAGCAGTACCTTCACAATAATTCATTTGGTTTGAATTGATGACTGGTCTAATGTTGATATCTGTGCTTTTAAAAGCAAGTAAGAATGATTTTGGAAGAGTTCACTTTTGTAATGTGTCTTGTTCCCCTCCACTGACATGGACAATTGAGAATTTATTGTACAAGCATAGCTGAAGGAAAATGTATGAAGGTACAGTGAACTTAACTCTTTGGGTATTAGTAATTCTGGTAAGTATTTATAGCTGTACTGAAATGCTGTCTGCCACTCTGCTGTTTCTACAATCCCAAATTAAGATCTATCCCTAGAGTTATCAGTTAATGACTCTTAAAGAGTTATAAACTCATTCTAAACTTGTCTTGAAGAAAAAAAAAAGGCTTTAGTCCAATATCCACGAAATCATAGATTCAGAGTTAAATATAAATGGCTTCTGATGACTGATACTATGACTTCTGTTCATTTGAGAAGACAGTTGAGAATTTTGTCTCTATTAATTAAGAGAATAAGATGATCAGGTGATGGCTTTGGGAAAAGGTAGTATAATGGTAACAACGTAATGAAAGTGAACTTTTAAGAGAATTTTGAAAAAAACGCTAATAAGTTGGTAGAGATGGCAAAAGCTACTGCACTAATACCATGTATTGTAACTGCTTTTGCCCCTGGAGAAGGAGGAGGTTCAGAGATCCAAAGGAGAAAATAAGGACTCAGCTCTGCAAGAGGTATGCATTGCTTATTTATATAAGCCTAATTTTTTTTAAGTCCATTTTTGTTTCTTTTATTGATTGGTCACCATAAATCTCTGGGAATGCTATCTTGACTTGCCAAGCCTTTTTTTTTTTTTTTTCCGGCCACTTCTATTGATCTTTCATTTATTTCCATCTTTGTTCTTTTGGCCTGTGTGGGCCTCCCATCGCAGTGGCCTTTGTCGCTCCAGAGCTGCAGCTCGGTAGTTGGACACATCCGTCCAGCCGCTCCGCAGCACGTGGGATCTTCCCAGGTCAGGGATCGAGCCAGCGCCCCTTGCACTGCAATGCGGTGTCCTTACCCATGGGACCACCAGGGAAGCTCCCTTGCCAAGCCTTTTAAAACATTAAAAATAAAATTTCATTTTTAGTTTGTTTGGTGAGTTTGCATTGTTAAAAATAAGCTACTTATCCCTACTTTAAGCTATCCTGTGTACAATACCTAATTTTATTTTAAAGTATTCCTCCTAAGGAATTTAGCTGGGCATTAGAAATGTGCCTGATTGTGTGATTTAGAAAGTTACTCCAAATTTGGAGTTATTTCAATAGTAGCTCTTTGTAGTTTTAAGGTACTGCACAGTCCTATAGTTAAAGTTAGCCATAAATATGTATTTCATTACACATTCAAAAAATATTTTTACCTCCTACACGAGTTCAGATGACTAGCTTTCAGTGGTTTAATTAAAAACTGAGTGATTAATGACTAATGATGAATCTATCACCAGGGAGATTTTTAGGTTGGATCTGCTTAATCTTAATCATGGTAGATAGTGTTGACTGATTGCTTAATTGTAAAAATGTGCTAAAATTCAGTAGGCGCCTTTCTTGTATTGTAGAAGGAAAATCCAGGTTTGGAAAGCTCCACATTTACAGTAAGGAATTAACAAGATTGCCACGAAGACCTCTAGTCAGAATGCGGAGGTTATTGGATGACCATTAAACAATCATGTCTATCCTTAACTATTTGAACACATTATTTTATGATACTCTGTATTGTAACTGCTTTTGCCCCTGGAGAAGGAGGAGGTTCAGAGATCCAAAGGAGAAAATAAGGACTCAGCTCTGCAAGAGGTATGCATTGCTTATTTATATAAGCCTAATTTTTTTTAAGTCCATTTTTGTTTCTTTTATTGATTGGTCACCATAAATCTCTGGGAATGCTATCTTGACTTGCCAAGCCTTTTTTTTTTTTTTTTCCGGCCACTTCTATTGATCTTTCATTTATTTCCATCTTTGTTCTTTTGGCCTGTGTGGGCCTCCCATCGCAGTGGCCTTTGTCGCTCCAGAGCTGCAGCTCGGTAGTTGGACACATCCGTCCAGCCGCTCCGCAGCACGTGGGATCTTCCCAGGTCAGGGATCGAGCCAGCGCCCCTTGCACTGCAATGCGGTGTCCTTACCCATGGGACCACCAGGGAAGCTCCCTTGCCAAGCCTTTTAAAACATTAAAAATAAAATTTCATTTTTAGTTTGTTTGGTGAGTTTGCATTGTTAAAAATAAGCTACTTATCCCTACTTTAAGCTATCCTGTGTACAATACCTAATTTTATTTTAAAGTATTCCTCCTAAGGAATTTAGCTGGGCATTAGAAATGTGCCTGATTGTGTGATTTAGAAAGTTACTCCAAATTTGGAGTTATTTCAATAGTAGCTCTTTGTAGTTTTAAGGTACTGCACAGTCCTATAGTTAAAGTTAGCCATAAATATGTATTTCATTACACTTTCAAAAAATTTTTTTACCTCCTACACGAGTTCAGATGACTAGCTTTCAGTGGTTTAATTAAAAACTGAGTGATTAATGACTAATGATGAATCTATCACCAGGGAGATTTTTAGGTTGGATCTGCTTAATCTTAATCATGGTAGATAGTGTTGACTGATTGCTTAATTGTAAAAATGTGCTAAAATTCAGTAGGCGCCTTTCTTGTATTGTAGAAGGAAAATCCAGGTTTGGAAAGCTCCACATTTACAGTAAGGAATTAACAAGATTGCCACGAAGACCTCTAGTCAGAATGCGGAGGTTATTGGATGACCATTAAACAATCATGTCTATCCTTAACTATTTGAACACATTATTTTATGATACTCTGTATATGAACTCAACAACAGAAAAACTGAACAATAGACTTTCCTATAGGATAAGCAGGTGTGGTCACTGTGGGAGAATTCTAATAATCAGCACAGTGTTAAGTCACAAAATTAGAAATGCTGAAATTAAAGATAGTGATACTGAAAAAACATTGTCATGAAATAATGTGACAATGAAACTCGATAATATTTGGTATAGTCTAGACTTCAGTGTGGCTAAAGAGATTGGACATTAAGAACTGGCCAATTTGCTTTTCTGCCTCTTAGCTAAATGGACACGATGATAAATAGTCCTTAAAACTGTAAAGAAAATTCTGTCATTTATAGCCTGCCTTAATTAAAAAATATTTAATAAGGCATTCTAAGATTATAAATTTATCTATAATCAGGATTTTGATTTCCAAATGTGACATGTTTGCCTTCTGGACTTCATTTCCTCTTAATCCTTCATATTAAGTCAGAAGGTGTTTTTTGGCCTCAAACATCAATAATGTGGGTGTTCACAGATATCCTAGAGCCAGTTATACTACTGATAACTCTTAATAGGATTATACCTTTCCTGTGGTTTATAATTATAACTGCTTCCATTGCTTTTAATTAAAATGTTATACTAGTAGATATGAAACATTTATATTTAATTTAACATATAACTTTTCTTTCGGACTGTTCACTACAGTTGTCTACATACTGATGTTAGGAACTCTTTCTATTTGTATAAAAGTTTTGATTTGGTACTTCACAAAATCAAGCTTCATTTCGTGGTTAGTTTAAAAAATGTAACAAACATACTGTTAAGATAGGTCCGTGTTCCAAACCTGGTGCCATTTTTATTTTTATTTTTACTTGTGTGAATGTGGTTAAGTTGTTTCCAAAACTGTCCTTTCTTCCTCTGTCAGTTGGATTTAATCTTTATTTATTTCCTACAGTAGCTATAAAGATTAAATGGAGTCATGTACATATAATGCCTCAGATAAAATCTGTCACTTGAAATGCATGCCTCTTGAATGGTAGTAGTTATTTTAAATATTATTTCATGTATGTTACACATCTGTGTTATATAAATGTCATTTGGCTAGAATGTTGTTCAACTCCAAGAATTAACTAGTGATATCAAAGTCTGTTAAAATATGTGAGGAATGGGAGAGTTAATGAAGTTAAAAGAATTAAGAGGGAAGCTTATTATAGGTTAAAAATGTTGCAAACATGACTATGAGTAAATTCCTAAATTATGTTCATCAGTATTAACAGTGAGATGGGAGAGTTTTGAAATTCAGGTCAAATTAAAAGAACTCTCTTCATTTTGCTTTTTATTTCTATTTAAAAAACAATTTTTGATACCCACTGTATGGCCAACCCTCTAGTGTAAGCTGTAGAAGATTTAGAGGAAGTATGTGGTGAAGGCTTTTTCTATATAGGATTATCCACATCTAATATACTGGAGAAAAAAGATTCAAATCCAGGGTTGACTGTCCTCTATCCCAACCCTTGCTATTCTATGGCAGTGTACGTGTGGATTGAATTTTTGATGTTTTTCTGAATGTTTCTGTGACTAGACCAGGTTCAAGCAGTGGTGAAATTTACTCCTTGGCATTCTCAATGATATTCAGAAGGGATTGGTGTTATCCTTTTCTGAGAAAAAAAAAAAACCCTTATACAATTGTTTTCATAAAAAGTGCTCAGCTCTGTATCTCTTGTGTAAACCGGACCAAACTTATAGTTTCTCTAGGTGAACATATTTGCTTCAAAGAAAGTTTTTTCTGGAGTTATAAGCATCCCTACACACACTGTATTTGTATTTATAACTTGTTTGACTCTGAGGTTGGAGGAAATTGGAGATCAACCTATTCTGCACCAGAAAAAGGTAAAGTGTGCCCATACTAAAGGTTGGTTCAGATAATAAACTTTTTGTACTACGTTGTAATAATTTAATTTCTTCACGGATTTCAGCTTGGTTGTGTAATAGCATTCTCACTCTCCTCTACCTCTATCATAATAATTAAAGAGACAATCTGTGTCCCTACCTCCCAGGTGCTTGGAAATTGATATTATGAGTGCTTATGAATGTCCCCTTGAGGCACTCCTGACTAGGCCACTTTGAAGCAAAATCTCTTCATCAATAATGAAGCCCTGAGGGCCACTTCTCAGGGGACCCACACAAAATTACATGTCAACTCCAGGCCTGATTTACACAGATGGTGCTCAAGGATGGAGCCTGAATGCACTTCTTCCTCCCCCAATATTTTATTACCTGCCACTCTCAGTGATCCTCCCCACGCCCCTTCCCACGTTCACTTCTCTCCCAAATCCTCAGCCTCCAGCTTTCACCTTGTGTTAACTACCCAAGATTGACTCCTCTGAGTAAATCCACTTGTTCAGTCCTTGTGAAATCCTTTGAATGATATTAAAAATTGATCCTAGTGCTGTGTTAAAGCTTAAAAAGTGTTAGTATATTTCATTAAAGATGATATGATGATTTTCAGCAAAACAACAGAAAATAATATGTATTTACTGTATGCTAATTAAAATATGCATCCTGGCATAGGAACCAAGCCTGGGGATAGTTTTGCTCCACAAGTCAGATCCTTTGTTGTCTGACCTTGTGGAAATCACTCAACCACTGTGAAGAGTCTGCTGATCTCCTCAACACGTTTGCTATTGATCAGTCTTTCAAGGATGGTTTGTAATAAAATATGGGAATGGTGAAATTGTTTGGAAATGTGACCTGCTGGGTGATCATATTAAGGAAATGTTAAGGTGGGGTGTCAGAGCTAGTGTATGTTACATGCTAGCTAGGAATAAATGCACCATTTATGCCAGCTGTGTGGATTTGATATACTTAGTCACCTGATTTTTAAACTTTTTTCATGCTTACTTGCTTCCTTTCCTTTTCTAATCAAATGAATAAGTCTACAGCTTCCCTGAGCGTGCAGAAGAAAGCTAGATTTTTCTATATATGGATCTTGGAGATCAACCTATTCTGCACCAGAAAAAGGTAAAGTGTGCCCATACTAAAGGTTGGTTCAGATAATAAACTTTTTGTACTACGTTGTAATAATTTAATTTCTTCACGGATTTCAGCTTGGTTGTGTAATAGCATTCTCACTCTCCTCTACCTCTATCATAATAATTAAAGAGACAATCTGTGTCCCTACCTCCCAGGTGCTTGGAAATTGATATTATGAGTGCTTATGAATGTCCCCTTGAGGCACTCCTGACTAGGCCACTTTGAAGCAAAATCTCTTCATCAATAATGAAGCCCTGAGGGCCACTTCTCAGGGGACCCACACAAAATTACATGTCAACTCCAGGCCTGATTTACACAGATGGTGCTCAAGGATGGAGCCTGAATGCACTTCTTCCTCCCCCAATATTTTATTACCTGCCACTCTCAGTGATCCTCCCCACGCCCCTTCCCACGTTCACTTCTCTCCCAAATCCTCAGCCTCCAGCTTTCACCTTGTGTTAACTACCCAAGATTGACTCCTCTGAGTAAATCCACTTGTTCAGTCCTTGTGAAATCCTTTGAATGATATTAAAAATTGATCCTAGTGCTGTGTTAAAGCTTAAAAAGTGTTAGTATATTTCATTAAAGATGATATGATGATTTTCAGCAAAACAACAGAAAATAATATGTATTTACTGTATGCTAATTAAAATATGCATCCTGGCATAGGAACCAAGCCTGGGGATAGTTTTGCTCCACAAGTCAGATCCTTTGTTGTCTGACCTTGTGGAAATCACTCAACCACTGTGAAGAGTCTGCTGATCTCCTCAACACGTTTGCTATTGATCAGTCTTTCAAGGATGGTTTGTAATAAAATATGGGAATGGTGAAATTGTTTGGAAATGTGACCTGCTGGGTGATCATATTAAGGAAATGTTAAGGTGGGGTGTCAGAGCTAGTGTATGTTACATGCTAGCTAGGAATAAATGCACCATTTATGCCAGCTGTGTGGATTTGATATACTTAGTCACCTGATTTTTAAACTTTTTTCATGCTTACTTGCTTCCTTTCCTTTTCTAATCAAATGAATAAGTCTACAGCTTCCCTGAGCGTGCAGAAGAAAGCTAGATTTTTCTATATATGGCTGGAATTCTGTAGAGGTGATCTGAAATTGGTAGATTCATATTTTTATGTGTTTGTAGGGTGATGCTGTCTTTAATGAGAAATTAAGAACAGAGATTCCAGTAAGGAATCTGTTTCACCAGTGTGCTTCTTGATTGATGTCTGTCATTGGGAACTAGAGTACACATAGTGGGGTCCCCAGGCCCAGAGAAGTTCAGGTTACATTTTTCTCTGACTCTTTGCATTGCTGTGTCTTCAACGCTTTGCGGATCCTCTTGCAAATATTCCTCTATGACAGGTTTTGGGGAATGCTGGTGGAGAAGTTTGATATCCTTGGTGATTCAAAGAAGAAAGTCATTCAGTTCCCTTAACAGATCCCTGGGGTTAAAGCATGACAGCTTTCATAGCAAAATGCTCTTTTTTGAGGGGTTAATTTTCAGTGAAACAGTTTTTTCATTTCTCTGACTTTATTTTGAAATTCTTTTTAATGATCATTAAGATTTAAAAGATGCAAAAAAGTGAAAAGAAGATCTCAGACATAGTCACACCACATGAAACAGTCACACTGATAGTAATTTAGTACTACCCTATACGTGAGCTTTTCTTCCCTAGTTTAATCATATATAATATTAAATTACTTATTGAGATATAATTGACTTACCTTATTATATTAGTTTCAGGTATACAAGATCATGTTTCAAAATTTTTGTAAATTATACTCCATTAAAGTTATTACAAAATATTAACTATATTCCCTGTGCTATACAATATAACTTGTAGCTGATTTATTTTATACATTATACTGTGTATATCTTAATCCCTTACTCAGTATCTTGCCCTTTTTCCCTTCCTTTTCCACACTGGTAACCACTAGTTTGTTCTCTGTATCTGTGATTATCTTTTCTTTTTTTGTTATTTTCATTAGTTTGTTATATTTTATCTATTTTTTTTTTGATTTCACATATAAATGTTACCATGTAGTATTTGTCTTTCTCTGTCTGACTTATTTCACTAAGCATAATATCCTCCTGGCCCATCCATGTTTTTGCAAGTGATAAAATGTCATTCTCTGTTTGGGCTGAGTAATATTTCAGCATGTGTACACACACACACACACAGCCTCAACCACCAGCAAGTAGGCTGCCTTAAGGTTCCCTGAACCCACAGCCTCCCCTGGACATGACCCTGTCCACCAGTGGGCCTGGAACTTGATCCCATGTGCCAGGGTGCAGACTCTGGAATAGGGATCCTTAGAACTGTTCAACTGAGACTCCAGGACCCAAGTTTTCCCTCCAGTGGGCAGGCAGTAGTCCCAGAACTTGCTGGGTTCCAGTCTTACCCCCCAAGGGGTGAAAAGCAGTTTCAGTTGAGCTGAAGCTTGGCAGCCTGCCACGGCAATGTCCACCTTACCTACCAGCAGGCTAGCACCTGCTCCAAAACCCAACACCTGCTTGGGTCCCCTCGGCCAGCCACCCCAGATGCTGACTCCACTCACCAGTGGGTTAACACAAGTCTTTGGACACCCTGGGGCTGTGTAGCCAGAGACTCTGGGACATGGGTCTGCTGACCATGAGCTGGCATGAATCCTGGATTCCCATGGACTCTGGCCCCACTTACTAGTGTCCAGCTCCAGCCTCAGACTGCACCTTCCTGGGGCCCACGCACCCATAGGCAGTATCAGTTCTGAAATATTGTGGAGTCTTCAGTCAGCTGCCCTGACTTCCTGCTTCACTCACCAGCACCGGGTTTGGGACACTCAGAAACCCATGGCCTGCCTTGACAGGAACTGGCTTTATCCACCAGCAGATGGACACTAGACCCAGAAACCTTAACCCTGCATCCACCCACTCCAGAACCAGCTCTGCCTACCAGTTAGCCAGTACTAGTCCTGTGACCTCTCTGGATTCTGCAGCCAGCTTCTTTGTGACTTGGTGCTGCTAACCGGTAGCTGGCAGCCTCTGCACAAGGCAAGACCTGGAAACCAACTGGACAAAGGACCTGCCACATCTGCCAGACCAGCCCCTGTAGTCAGTCTGCCACAACAGATGTACCCATGCAAGCTTCATAGCCCCACCACTAAAGCATGTGGCTCTGGTGATCAGAGGGGCATGCACTTACAGGATGCATCTCCCACAGAAGGCCACTTTTCTCAGGTCAGGAAATGAAACAAACTTACCAGATACAGAGGAAAAAAGCAGCAATATAGGCAAAATGTGGTGACATAGGAACATGTTCCAAACAAAGGGGCAAGGTAAAATGCCAGAAGAAAAACGTCATGAAGCAGAGGTAGGTGATCTACCAGATAAAGTGTTTAATGATTGTGAAGATGATCAAAGAACTTGGGAGAAGTGTGGATGAACGAAGTGAGAAGTTAGGGTTTATAATAAACAGAAAATATAAAGAGGAACTAACTAGGGCTCCCCTGGTGGTCCAGTGGGTAAACAGTCCCCCTTGCAGTGCAAGGGGCACCGGCGACCCCTTGCCTGGGAAGATCCCATGTGCTGCAGAGTGGCTGGACCGATGTGTCCAATTACAAGCCAGCACTCTAGAGCGCATGCGCCCAGAGTCATTGCTCTGCAAGAGAGAGGCCACTGCAATGAGAAGCTTACACAGGCCAAAGAGTAAAAGATGGATGAAAATAAATAAATAAACAATTTTTAAAAAGGCCAAAATTAAAAAGAAAAAGAGGAACCAACTAGGGATGAAAACTATAATAGTGGAAAGGAAGAATATACTACAAGGAATCATCAGTAAATGAAATGGAACACTGGAATGGGCAGTGAGCTGGAAGAGTAGTGGAAATCATTGAAGCTGAACAGAAAAAAAAAAGTGAAGAAAAAATGAAGACGACTTAAGAGACATCTTGGACAACATAGTATTCATCACTTGGTCTTGTCCAACTCTTTATGATCCCATGGATGATAGTCCACCAGGCTCTTCTGTCAGTAGAATTCACCAGGCAAGAATACTGGAATGGATTGAAAACATAAAAATGTAGTACTGTTTGCATTATAATGATGCCAGGAGAAGAGAACGAGAAAAGGAAGAGAACGTGTTTGAAGATACCATAGCCTGGGAATCCCAGAGTCCAAAGTGGGATCAACCCAAAGAGGATCATACCAAGATGCATAGTAATCGAAATGGCAAAAATTAAAGCCAGAGAAAAACAGATGTACCCATGCAACCCAGCCCCCTAAAGCATGTGGCTCTGGTGATCAGAGGGCATGCACTTACAGGATGCATCTCCCACAGAAGGCCACTTTTCTCAGGTCAGGAAATGAAACAAACTTACCAGATACAGAGGAAAAAGCAGCAATATAGGCAAAATGTGGTGACATAGGAACATGTTCCAAACAAAGGGGCAAGGTAAAATGCCAGAAGAAAAACGTCATGAAGCAGAGGTAGGTGATCTACCAGATAAAGTGTTTAATGATTGTGAAGATGATCAAAGAACTTGGGAGAAGTGTGGATGAACGAAGTGAGAAGTTAGGGTTTATAATAAACAGAAAATATAAAGAGGAACTAACTAGGGCTCCCTGGTGGTCCAGTGGGTAAACAGTCCCCCTTGCAGTGCAAGGGGCACCGGCGACCCCTTGCCTGGGAAGATCCCATGTGCTGCAGAGTGGCTGGACCGATGTGTCCAATTACAAGCCAGCACTCTAGAGCGCATGCGCCCAGAGTCATTGCTCTGCAAGAGAGAGGCCACTGCAATGAGAAGCTTACACAGGCCAAAGAGTAAAAGATGGATGAAAATAAATAAATAAACAATTTTTAAAAAGGCCAAAATTAAAAAGAAAAAGAGGAACCAACTAGGGATGAAAACTATAATAGTGGAAAGGAAGAATATACTACAAGGAATCATCAGTAAATGAAATGGAACACTGGAATGGGCAGTGAGCTGGAAGAGTAGTGGAAATCATTGAAGCTGAACAGAAAAAAAAAAGTGAAGAAAAAATGAAGACGACTTAAGAGACATCTTGGACAACATAGTATTCATCACTTGGTCTTGTCCAACTCTTTATGATCCCATGGATGATAGTCCACCAGGCTCTTCTGTCAGTAGAATTCACCAGGCAAGAATACTGGAATGGATTGAAAACATAAAAATGTAGTACTGTTTGCATTATAATGATGCCAGGAGAAGAGAACGAGAAAAGGAAGAGAACGTGTTTGAAGATACCATAGCCTGGGAATCCCAGAGTCCAAAGTGGGATCAACCCAAAGAGGATCATACCAAGATGCATAGTAATTGAAATGGCAAAAAATTAAAGCTACAGAATATTAAAAGCAGCAAGGGAAGATAAATGAATTATGTAGAAAGGAGCTCCCAAAAGGCTAGCAACTAACTTTTCTGCAGAAACTCATGAAAGCGAAAGCCTATAACCAAGAGTACTCAGCCCAGCAAGGCTTTCATTCACATTTGATAGAGAAATCATAAAGGTGTTACAGACAAGCAAAAGGAAAAAGAGTTCAGCACCATCAAACTAACTTTACAAGAAATGTTGAGGAGACTTTTTTTTAAGGGAATAAGAAAAGGCCAGAACTAGAAACGTTTAAAAAGGAAGAAGCTCATTGGTTAAAGCAAATATACAGTGAAGGTAGTAAATCCACCACATTTCAGTTTTGCCTTTCTAGCCTATAATTATTAAACTGAATGAAGCATCTTTAAAAGTATATATTTAAAAACATGGAAAAGAGGCTCATTATTGTGTACAAAGACAGGACAATATGGAATTGAAACTAATTACTCATTTACCTCATCCTCGCACCGCTAATACAATGCTGTGAAATGATATCAGGCATCTGAGTATCATTTTGTTTGATGAGAATATGGCTTGATTTGGACTCAGTCCTGATCTGACGCTTATTTCTAGTTTGTGGCTTTATTGCCTAGTGATGTTTCCTTATTTTTTCTGCCCTGGGAGAACAAGATAAGACCCCTAATGATGGCATCTTAACCACTAGAGCACCAGAGAAGTTCTAAAATAACTCTTGTTTCATGCTTCACTGTAAAGCTAAAGTTTACTTGCAATCTGAACTCTGAGCATGGGTATGCTTAAGCTTCTGTATTTTTTGAAAGAGATAAAACATTCAGAGAAGAGCATTCTTATATGGTTCATGAAAATTAAGAGACATCTTGGACAACATAGTATTCATCACTTGGTCTTGTCCAACTCTTTATGATCCCATGGATGATAGTCCACCAGGCTCTTCTGTCAGTAGAATTCACCAGGCAAGAATACTGGAATGGATTGAAAACATAAAAATGTAGTACTGTTTGCATTATAATGATGCCAGGAGAAGAGAACGAGAAAAGGAAGAGAACGTGTTTGAAGATACCATAGCCTGGGAATCCCAGAGTCCAAAGTGGGATCAACCCAAAGAGGATCATACCAAGATGCATAGTAATTGAAATGGCAAAAAATTAAAGCTACAGAATATTAAAAGCAGCAAGGGAAGATAAATGAATTATGTAGAAAGGAGCTCCCAAAAGGCTAGCAACTAACTTTTCTGCAGAAACTCATGAAAGCGAAAGCCTATAACCAAGAGTACTCAGCCCAGCAAGGCTTTCATTCACATTTGATAGAGAAATCATAAAGGTGTTACAGACAAGCAAAAGGAAAAAGAGTTCAGCACCATCAAACTAACTTTACAAGAAATGTTGAGGAGACTTTTTTTTAAGGGAATAAGAAAAGGCCAGAACTAGAAACGTTTAAAAAGGAAGAAGCTCATTGGTTAAAGCAAATATACAGTGAAGGTAGTAAATCCACCACATTTCAGTTTTGCCTTTCTAGCCTATAATTATTAAACTGAATGAAGCATCTTTAAAAGTATATATTTAAAAACATGGAAAAGAGGCTCATTATTGTGTACAAAGACAGGACAATATGGAATTGAAACTAATTACTCATTTACCTCATCCTCGCACCGCTAATACAATGCTGTGAAATGATATCAGGCATCTGAGTATCATTTTGTTTGATGAGAATATGGCTTGATTTGGACTCAGTCCTGATCTGACGCTTATTTCTAGTTTGTGGCTTTATTGCCTAGTGATGTTTCCTTATTTTTTCTGCCCTGGGAGAACAAGATAAGACCCCTAATGATGGCATCTTAACCACTAGAGCACCAGAGAAGTTCTAAAATAACTCTTGTTTCATGCTTCACTGTAAAGCTAAAGTTTACTTGCAATCTGAACTCTGAGCATGGGTATGCTTAAGCTTCTGTATTTTTTGAAAGAGATAAAACATTCAGAGAAGAGCATTCTTATATGGTTCATGAAAATTACTGCCCATCTCCCCTTCATCCCCAAACTAGACAGTAGTAAACAAAACTTTAAAATAATCTTTATATGAGTTTAAAATCACATTATTATGAAAGTATTATTGGAGAGAAATTACTGCCTGCAGGTATGATTGTTTTAAGGATTTGAAATACTTTAAAATTGTAGTACTATTTCATATGGCTGCTATCAGTACATGAATGTGTACAAAATGATATCCTTTTAAAGTTTATAATGATTTTTAAAGTTTTCTTTATAATTAAAAAAAAAATTTGGCCTCTATTGTTGATTCTTTATCCATTTATTTTCATCCATATTTATTCTTTGGCCTGTGTGGGCCTCCCATCGCAGTGGCCTCTTTTCTCGCAGAGCTCTGGCTCTGGGTACATGTGCCCCAGAGTGCTAGCTCATAATTGCTCACGCCGGTCCAGCCACTCCACAGTACGTGGGATCTTCCCAGGCCAGGGATCGAACTGGTGTTCCTTGCACTGCAAGGTGGACTCCTTACCCGCTGGGCCACCAGGGAAGTCCCATTACTGCATATTTTTAATAGTTTCTAGCACATAACAGCTATGCAATTAACATCAGCTATCAAAATACTAATAAGGGCTACCAATGATTGTTTTGGCTGTAATGAACTTTGTATCTCTTTGAAAATATGGAATGGAGGGGAGGGAAAAGAAAAGTCACTGTTAAATTTTCACTGAGTTTGGGCAGAAGTTGTTGTAACCAAGGAGATGGTAGGTGACAGGAGCACAGAGTTACAAAGAGTAGAACACAGAGAAATGAAGAGGCAAAGATTCCTGAGAAAGGATAGCCTTTTGACTGTGGAGGTTGAGGTTGGAGTGATGCGTGTGCATGCCAAGGAATGCAGAGGGACACCGGAGCCTGCAAGAGACAGCATACAGATTTTAGAGGGAATATAGCAGCTGACACTTTAATGTCAGGCTTACACTTTAATGTCAGGCTTACAGGCCTCAGAACTGGGAGCTTGTTGTTTTTTAGCCACCCAGTTTGTGGTTTATTTTTGATGACAACCGTAACAAATGAATACATATTTTCCTTAATATGAACCACCAAAATGCTGGAGTATTTGTGGAAGGAAGGAAGGGAAGGAGGGATGAAAGGTTAAATGTAGAGATAGTAAGGCTAGGGATAGTTAAAGAATGTAAGAGACAAGATCTTTATTAAATTCACACTCATAGTTTAAGGAAGTAATTAGGGTTAAATATCAATTTTAAAGAGCTCTAAATATGCTATTAAAGTCCTTGTTCTGCCATGATATGGCTTTATCAAATTAAACTAATTTCTGTTTATAAAATGGAGGTCATGATCTCTTTCCTATCTGCCTCATACTGTTATTGATTAGAACAAATGAATTAAGAACAAATGCATCTGTAGACTTGATTAACATGAAATCATTTGACTTACAGCCATGCTCTTTCTGCAGAGCACCGGCTCTGGGTACATGTGCCCCAGAGTGCTAGCTCATAATTGCTCACGCCGGTCCAGCCACTCCACAGTACGTGGGATCTTCCCAGGCCAGGGATCGAACTGGTGTTCCTTGCACTGCAAGGTGGACTCCTTACCCGCTGGGCCACCAGGGAAGTCCCATTACTGCATATTTTTAATAGTTTCTAGCACATAACAGCTATGCAATTAACATCAGCTATCAAAATACTAATAAGGGCTACCAATGATTGTTTTGGCTGTAATGAACTTTGTATCTCTTTGAAAATATGGAATGGAGGGGAGGGAAAAGAAAAGTCACTGTTAAATTTTCACTGAGTTTGGGCAGAAGTTGTTGTAACCAAGGAGATGGTAGGTGACAGGAGCACAGAGTTACAAAGAGTAGAACACAGAGAAATGAAGAGGCAAAGATTCCTGAGAAAGGATAGCCTTTTGACTGTGGAGGTTGAGGTTGGAGTGATGCGTGTGCATGCCAAGGAATGCAGAGGGACACCGGAGCCTGCAAGAGACAGCATACAGATTTTAGAGGGAATATAGCAGCTGACACTTTAATGTCAGGCTTACACTTTAATGTCAGGCTTACAGGCCTCAGAACTGGGAGCTTGTTGTTTTTTAGCCACCCAGTTTGTGGTTTATTTTTGATGACAACCGTAACAAATGAATACATATTTTCCTTAATATGAACCACCAAAATGCTGGAGTATTTGTGGAAGGAAGGAAGGGAAGGAGGGATGAAAGGTTAAATGTAGAGATAGTAAGGCTAGGGATAGTTAAAGAATGTAAGAGACAAGATCTTTATTAAATTCACACTCATAGTTTAAGGAAGTAATTAGGGTTAAATATCAATTTTAAAGAGCTCTAAATATGCTATTAAAGTCCTTGTTCTGCCATGATATGGCTTTATCAAATTAAACTAATTTCTGTTTATAAAATGGAGGTCATGATCTCTTTCCTATCTGCCTCATACTGTTATTGATTAGAACAAATGAATTAAGAACAAATGCATCTGTAGACTTGATTAACATGAAATCATTTGACTTACAGACATGTATGATGGGAGCGTATGTTATTATCAAATATGATAAAGAGCCAATGTAGATAAGTTCTAAAATCTACATTGAAAATCAAATATATATTTTTACAAAGCTATAGTTACCAACAAGATATATACCTTCATTCAGCTTTATAAGTAACTGTTAAGTATCCACTATGTCCTAAGCACTGCCATTAAGCATTAATACTATGTGGTACTGGCTAAAAAGATTAATGCATCTTCCCTAAATGAGCTTATGACATCCAAATGGAATTTGAGGCAAATTCACAAATAAGTATAAATCAAGACAGAAGGTGAAAAGTACTTGGATGAGATGGTTCACAATTACGGTATTAACATGAAAGTATGCTTGTTATAAATCCACTTTCATGTAGCTTGATGATTTTGTTTTTCATTGTTATTTTTACTTTGTTAAATAAATGATAAGTAAGCTTTGATATAATTTTCTCCCACCTTCACTATAATCTCCTCTAATTCAAGGGCCAAAAAATGAGTTAGGTGTCTATAGGGATAGGTAGAGGAGGGCTGTCCCGGCTGAAAGAGGTCGAGTGTAAGACAGGTGTCAGTACGGAGCTAACAGAGTTAGAGCTGAGAGGGGTGAATGTGGGCCTGTGTACTCACAGCACTCCTCCCCGCCTTACTGAAAAACATGTTTCCAACCTTACAGAGATACATTACTTTCAGAAGTGATGAAACCAAGGGCAGGGAAAGGTTAAATGGTTCAACTAAAGTCAGTAGTGAACTGGAAACTAAAATCTATGAATATGAGCCCAGTTTTACATTGCTCTTTATTCAGACATTAAAATACATGACATGAAAATGAGGAATCAAAGAAGTGTAGGAGTGGGAAGTCCTTTAAATGTTACCTCATTTTTCCCCACTGTATGCATTCACCAAATTTCTCAATAAGATGTTTTATATTCAGTTCTTGAAGGAGTCCTTCACAAGTGTAAATGAAGGAAAGTATGAACGGCTTCTAATCCACAGGCCAGATGGTTGAGGTGGAGGGAGCTGATGAGGCTTCATCAATCATTTCTCAATGTGATGTCAACTGACCAGTTTTGCCCTTTGCCAGGCTACTTTGACCTCTGACAGTGCCCAGTCTATTTGTTAGAAAAATTAGGAAAAATAGGCAAAATGGACCTGAAAACTAGAATTGGCTTTGAGATTTTATATATATATATAGTTTTTTCCTTTAGTTTCTATTCATTTAGACATATGTTATAAAACTGATTCACTGGACTGATTAACTGAATGGCATTATTCTTTTGCAGTTCTACTTTATAACAGTAATGATGCCACTCTGAAGACAATCATTCATATTTGAGAATTAGAAAAAATGCATTATAGGGGTATGATCTATGATTAATTTATATTAGCCTAACCATTGCCTCTTTTGTGTCTTTAGAACTAATACAGTTTTGAATTAATTATGCTACAATGGCAAATACTTAGAGGTGCATATTGTAATTGTAATTTGCTCTACAATGTTCAAAACATAGCAATTTTTCTAGTTCTCAGTTAATCTGAAAATGAAATAAATCAGGGAGCTATGTAATTATTTCATTTCTCAATTTTAAAATAGTATGCCTCCATATGAACCTTTGATTTAAAAGTATAACCTTTGGGTTTGATAACCTTTATTCTTTGCATCAACCTTTCTGGGGATATTAAATTACTTTGACTAGTTATGCAAATTCTCATGCTATCACTCAAGTTCACCAGTGTCTGTTAATACCCATGGGGACTATTTTGGATTAGCATGGAACTTTGAGTTCTTTATGTTATTATTAAGGTATTGTCCCTGAAATGTTATGACTACTTTGCTACCCAGTGAAAAAATTGGTTCAACTAAAGTCAGTAGTGAACTGGAAACTAAAATCTATGAATATGAGCCCAGTTTTACATTGCTCTTTATTCAGACATTAAAATACATGACATGAAAATGAGGAATCAAAGAAGTGTAGGAGTGGGAAGTCCTTTAAATGTTACCTCATTTTTCCCCACTGTATGCATTCACCAAATTTCTCAATAAGATGTTTTATATTCAGTTCTTGAAGGAGTCCTTCACAAGTGTAAATGAAGGAAAGTATGAACGGCTTCTAATCCACAGGCCAGATGGTTGAGGTGGAGGGAGCTGATGAGGCTTCATCAATCATTTCTCAATGTGATGTCAACTGACCAGTTTTGCCCTTTGCCAGGCTACTTTGACCTCTGACAGTGCCCAGTCTATTTGTTAGAAAAATTAGGAAAAATAGGCAAAATGGACCTGAAAACTAGAATTGGCTTTGAGATTTTATATATATATATAGTTTTTTCCTTTAGTTTCTATTCATTTAGACATATGTTATAAAACTGATTCACTGGACTGATTAACTGAATGGCATTATTCTTTTGCAGTTCTACTTTATAACAGTAATGATGCCACTCTGAAGACAATCATTCATATTTGAGAATTAGAAAAAATGCATTATAGGGGTATGATCTATGATTAATTTATATTAGCCTAACCATTGCCTCTTTTGTGTCTTTAGAACTAATACAGTTTTGAATTAATTATGCTACAATGGCAAATACTTAGAGGTGCATATTGTAATTGTAATTTGCTCTACAATGTTCAAAACATAGCAATTTTTCTAGTTCTCAGTTAATCTGAAAATGAAATAAATCAGGGAGCTATGTAATTATTTCATTTCTCAATTTTAAAATAGTATGCCTCCATATGAACCTTTGATTTAAAAGTATAACCTTTGGGTTTGATAACCTTTATTCTTTGCATCAACCTTTCTGGGGATATTAAATTACTTTGACTAGTTATGCAAATTCTCATGCTATCACTCAAGTTCACCAGTGTCTGTTAATACCCATGGGGACTATTTTGGATTAGCATGGAACTTTGAGTTCTTTATGTTATTATTAAGGTATTGTCCCTGAAATGTTATGACTACTTTGCTACCCAGTGAATCCTGCGAAATAATCCTGTGAATTATCCCATTGTTTTAATAAAGGCATCTATAAATGTGACTCATTTTTAATTAGTGTAACAAATGCACAGAATAAAAATTAAAAAAAAAAAAAAGCTTTTAACAAAATCAATGATTCTTTTTACTGTTCCTCCCAGTCACATGCTGGTAAACAACTGGCTGGGAGTGGGGAGATGGGATTGGGAGCAGTGAAGCCATGATTTGCAGTGTTTGCTGATTAGTCCTGTGTGGCAGACTTTAAACCCTAAAAACACAAAGTTAGGGAGAAAATGTTACCTGTGGGCTGTCCAGTACCCACTGGAGCTCGAGCCAGCACAGCACTGGTTTCTCTGCTACTGTCTCCATCTTCTGTCTGTTCCTCTATCTAGAAGCAGCATTTCTAGCTGTTTCTGTTTTTAATTCATCCATTTGTATGAGTCTAGTTTCTGTTCGTCTGTCACACTTTGGGACATTTTGATTTATTTCTTTGGCCATTTGCTAAGCATTTTAGAAAAGTCAGTTGTTTTTAAAAGGCCACCTAATGGTTAAATTAAACTTTTGAAAAACATTATATATTTGATTCTCTGGATTCCTCAAGTAGAGTTGAAACTTACTTAAACTGCCAAGTAATGGGCTAGGAGGTGGAAAACAATGAATTGTAAGACAGATCCAAGCAAAGTTTTCTAAGGTATAATTTTAAAAGGATACTATTGATTATACCATGTTAATAAGAGAATGAATTTAATAATTACAGGAAATTTCTACAGCCTTGCACAGGTGAAGTATTGCTTTGCTGGACTACTATATTTTATCAATTTCAAGATATTGGCTATTACAAAAGCTCTACTTTGGAACTGATTCTTAAATTGTGAGAAACATCATTTTTATATATACTTAAAAGTTGTCAAATGCTTTTCTAGGAGGGTTCAATTTCATTTTAATTAAAATGTTTCTTCAATAAAAATTTTTTTATGTTCAATGTAAATAAAATGATGTAAAAGAAATCTGAGATATCTTATTCTCTGTGATAATGTTAAATAACTTGTTTTCTTTCCAAATTTTTATTTCACTTCATAGTAAATACTACAAGAGAGGTATTAATCATCTATCCTTTGCTTAAATCCTAACAAGCGTGTAAATACCTCGAATGTTGCTCACAATCAATTCTGTCATGTAATTTTTGTGACAACGTTGTGAATTTCCATCATAGAGTCTTCCATTAAGTCAAATTCTCCTCTATGCCAGCATAATAACTTTAATTACAAATTAATACCCACCATTTTTGAGGAACATGTTTATACATTTGAATAAGTTTAAATGCCAGGAAGGCTTATAGAAAATATGTGGACCTGTAGAGTGATGGGAAGTGCCTTTTATCAAACACCTGAAAGTTATTACAGGTATTTAGTTTGAAATAGAGAATAATGGTTGATTGTTTCCTAGTGGTATGTGCCATTTAAGAAAAGTTTTTAAAGTTAAATGGTTCTGTTTAGTGTGCTCTTTTTACAAAATATTCTATGAATAAAATAATAAATCTCACTAGGAGCTGAATGCTGCTAATTTGATAAAATTATTACTCATTACACAGCAATCTAACTCTGCTTAAAATTTATTTTCAGTATGAATCTTTAAAATGACAGCTGAAGTGTAAGAAGCTTTGTATTGAAAGTGACGGTGATAATTTACTTATCCTGAGATGAAGAGTTATTTCAGTGGCAATGGAAAACTTTTAATGCTTAAAGAATGGTTTTAAATGTAGAGATCAGGTATTCTTTCCTATTGGAAACAAAAGAAATCTAGTTCTATCCTTAAAATCTGAACACTGAACTTCTGACCTATTATGCCTCTGTCTGGTCTTATTGTTTATCCATCTGTTGATTCTTGCTCCATTTCTGCTTTTATATATGTCTGCCAGTCAGACAGAAGTGAGGTCAGAGGCAACATAAACTAATGCATAACTCAAACTATTTGGTAGCTTATTTTTAATGATATTCTTACATGAATATGGTAATGTAATGGAATCAGGAGACTCGGTCCTAATCTTGACCATCTTCAACTTGAATTGTCCTTCCACCTTCCTAGGTCCCTTACCGCTCTAACATTCTAAGGTGATGTGATTAATTAGTCATAAACCTCCTCTATTGTATCTATATAAGGTCTTAACGCCCCTGAGATGAGTCATAACCAGTCATTATACTCATTATGGGTAGACAGGCACATAAGTAGACATTTTTTGCAGTGTAGATTTCAATTGGAACACATGATCTAGTAATACATGTAATTTTTTTTTTATAAACTAAAAGTGTTAAGCATATAATTTCTATTATAATGGGAGTAGTGTTATTTGGCATTTCTAAGTTGTAAACTATATTTTTGGTACCAGAGCATCTGTGATTTCTTCACAATTAAGGAAGCATCTTAGCTTTTCAGATAAGATGTCTGGACTTAATTCAAATTTAACAATTGAAAGGCACTGGCAACATGCTGTATTTCACTGTCAGTTTTTTTTTTTTTTTAAGCCTATATGTCATTTGTAAAATGACACCAAAACTCAAAGTGATGTGCCAAAAGGAATTGAATACTTTTTCCTAAGCCAGTTTTGTATCCCAACTTTTTTTTTTTTTCTGTTGTTATCCTTGCCCTTATAATCACAAATTGTTGACAAGGGAGATACATGTTTTTTTTCGTCTGTTTGCAGTGTTCATTCATTGCTGTCAACTCCTTCCACAGCTTCCTTAACAAAAAAATATTTGCCTCTTTCTTTTAATTTAACCCCCAAATGCTGTAGCTAACAGACAAATGATAGATTTTTCTTTAAGTCTGACTTATTTCATGTCTTGTTTACATTGCTTTATGTCCTAATGCAAAGTTCATTTCATTATTTATGATGAATATACAGCAAACCTTGAGTTATATACATTAAAAAGAAATGTTTTTTATTATTTCTTATATTTTAATATTTTCTAATATTAAAATAATATTGGAGGAAGTACAGCATAGTCATCAATGGAATAGTCTGAAGACAAAACACATGGATTATAATCTGTCACTTTCTTGATAAGTTATTCTACCTATTCATAATTTTATTTGTTCATCTTTGAACTGACAATAAAATTAGTTATGACATCATAGGATTCTTACGATGATAGACTTTAAAAATGCTTAAGAAAGTGCCTCATGAACTGGAAGCTCCCATTTAGAATCAGCTAATCAGTCATCCAATGAAAGGATATTAGAAAATTTCAGTTTAGGTATTCAAATAAGAAACATTATAAAATTTTGAAAAAAAAAAAGTTAAACTGTCTTCTTCTTAAAAATATATATTAGGCTGAGAATAAATCCTGAAATTAAGTCAGAAAATATTGGTAGAGCTAGTGTGTCTTGGGAACACAGAAGTGTGTAGCCTACCACAGCCTGGAACATTGGGCTTAACACATCTTGATTGGGAGTGTGGGCTGAAGGCAGAGAGTGTACAAAGAATGGTTATGGAAGGTTTCCAGAAAAGAGTTTACAAGGGAACATTAGGTACATTTTTGTTCACATCATTGTGCCACGTAAAAAATTCATGTCAGTTAAAATAGAGAAACCTATTAGCAGTCAATCAATGGAGATTAAAATGAACCTTTTTTTTTTTTCCCCTGTGCTGGCACAACAAAATTTCCATTGATCATTTCTTGAAGTGAAAAAATTTTTGGTTTAGGATTTTTGACATCGTGATGGATTTCAAGAAAAATACTAACGTATGCTGATGTGATTTCCCATTTTTTAAAGTACATAAGCCAAATGCTTTCATTTTCATGTTTATAAAGATTCTGGCTGTGGATATTTTGCTTGTTGATGGGACCGTCAGTGCTTCCCTTACCTAGTCGGCCACCAGAATCTCCATGGGCACTGTAAGAACCAGTTTATGAGGCATATTATAGAACAAAAAATAAAAGTGGCTTAAACAAGACAGTGATTTATTTCTTCCTCGTGAAGAAGGCCAGAGATACATTGTACAGGGCATGCATCACCTTTTTCTTGTCAACAGGTTTCTGTCTTTGCACTCTAATATCCTCAAGAGCACCTCATTGCTCACTTTTAGAAGTAGGAGCTTCAAAAGGAGGGCGGAAGGGCAAAAGAAAGGTGTACCCCTCCTTTTAATGAGATTACCTAAAAGAACCACACTTCTGAATACATCTTACTGACTGACAATTAGTTTAATATATAAGTAAGTGAAGAAATCAATTTTCATTTTGAAAATTTTTCTATGTTTTTTTTTTTTTTGGTCGCCATGCTTAGAAAGTTAAGTTATGTGGGAGAAAGTTGCTTGCTAAAATATGGTACTCTTGTCTCTACTACTACTTCTGCTCAAGGAGGAGAATTAATAAAAGGGTATGAGTTTACATGTTGTGTCAGGGGTCCCCAAGACCACACTCAGGCTCATTGATTCACTAGAAGTATTCATGGAACTCAAGTTATTATAGGTATGGTTACCACTTATTACTAGAAAGATATATTAAAGTCAACAAAGAGAAAAGGAACATGAGTCAAATCCAGAGAAAAAGCAAGGCACAAGCTTTCAGGTGTCCTCTCTCAATGGAGTTTTGAGACATGCTTCATTCCCCCCATCAGAATGGGTGACTATATGTATGAAATGTTGTGAGCCAGGGAGGCTGACCCAAGCCTAGTGTCCAGAGTTATGGGGGCATGTAGTGCTGCATGGTTGACTTCACTTATTTGAGCTTCAGACCATCAGAAACAAAAAGCAGATGTTCATTATTAATCGCAGGATTAGCTTAAACTGTCTAGTCAGATGAGTGTAGCAAGGTCCATGCCCATGAGCATACAAAAATGTTCTGGTCAGAGCATTCCCAGCTTGGTTTCTAGGAGTTGGTCAAAGGCCACTTCTGAAAAATAGTCCTTTTGTGCAGGATTTGAGCAATTTAGGCCTACCAAATTAATCTGTTCTGCATACATTGCCACCTGACAGTAAAAATAAATGAAGCATATGAAAGTGTTTTGAAAGAAACTAGCTATCAGGCAACAAAAGATGCAATCCCCAAGAGACAGAAAACGAAGGAGAGGGCCCCCTGAACTTCCCCAGCTTGCTCTCTTGAAAGAATTTATAAACTTCAGCTTAGGAAATTGGAACCCGGCTGTCTTTGCACTCTAATATCCTCAAGAGCACCTCATTGCTCACTTTTAGAAGTAGGAGCTTCAAAAGGAGGGCGGAAGGGCAAAAGAAAGGTGTACCCCTCCTTTTAATGAGATTACCTAAAAGAACCACACTTCTGAATACATCTTACTGACTGACAATTAGTTTAATATATAAGTAAGTGAAGAAATCAATTTTCATTTTGAAAATTTTTCTATGTTTTTTTTTTTTTTGGTCGCCATGCTTAGAAAGTTAAGTTATGTGGGAGAAAGTTGCTTGCTAAAATATGGTACTCTTGTCTCTACTACTACTTCTGCTCAAGGAGGAGAATTAATAAAAGGGTATGAGTTTACATGTTGTGTCAGGGGTCCCCAAGACCACACTCAGGCTCATTGATTCACTAGAAGTATTCATGGAACTCAAGTTATTATAGGTATGGTTACCACTTATTACTAGAAAGATATATTAAAGTCAACAAAGAGAAAAGGAACATGAGTCAAATCCAGAGAAAAAGCAAGGCACAAGCTTTCAGGTGTCCTCTCTCAATGGAGTTTTGAGACATGCTTCATTCCCCCCATCAGAATGGGTGACTATATGTATGAAATGTTGTGAGCCAGGGAGGCTGACCCAAGCCTAGTGTCCAGAGTTATGGGGGCATGTAGTGCTGCATGGTTGACTTCACTTATTTGAGCTTCAGACCATCAGAAACAAAAAGCAGATGTTCATTATTAATCGCAGGATTAGCTTAAACTGTCTAGTCAGATGAGTGTAGCAAGGTCCATGCCCATGAGCATACAAAATGTTCTGGTCAGAGCATTCCCAGCTTGGTTTCTAGGAGTTGGTCAAAGGCCACTTCTGAAAAATAGTCCTTTTGTGCAGGATTTGAGCAATTTAGGCCTACCAAATTAATCTGTTCTGCATACATTGCCACCTGACAGTAAAAATAAATGAAGCATATGAAAGTGTTTTGAAAGAAACTAGCTATCAGGCAACAAAAGATGCAATCCCCAAGAGACAGAAAACGAAGGAGAGGGCCCCCTGAACTTCCCCAGCTTGCTCTCTTGAAAGAATTTATAAACTTCAGCTTAGGAAATTGGAACCCACCCAGAACCTGATGAACTCTGGGGAGACTAAGGCCACTGGAGTTTGTAGAACAGAGTAACAGGAGAGAGCTTCTCAGAGGTAAAACCAGAGCCCTGCAGGGACCTACTCCCAGTCTTCCACAGAGGAATGATCAGCACATGAATGTGGGAGAAATTATTCAAATTTGGGTAAAGAATAATCTGAGAGAACTAGAGGGAATCGGTATCTGACATTTATGCTGGCTTGGGAAGAATGCCTACTCCTACCAAGCAGACTGGAACGCTTCATTATTCATAGGTCATTGGGTACTTGCCTCAGTAGTGGGAAATAATTATCCCTGGACTAAATGTTGCTCAGATACCAACTCACATATCTTAGAGGCAAGACCCAAAAGGATCAATCTGTTTCCATGTAACTCAACTACATTCTAGAACAAAACTCAAGAATATATGTAGGAATACAAGAATATCCCAACAAAGTGCAACCCACAACACTTGTCATCCAATTAAACATTACTGGACATTCTTAAAAGAAATAGGAAAATATAGTCCATCATCAGGGTAAAAATGAATGAATTGAGACAAACTCAGAACTGACACAGATGTTAGAATTAGCAGAAGACATTAAGATAGTGATAGCATGTTCTATGTGTTCTAAAATTTTGTAGAAGCACAGACAATAAGACAGAAGTGCTAAGTTGAACTATAGATATGGTACCTACAATATCTAAGATGAAAGATACACTGGATAGGATGAAACTGATGGTGCAGAAGAAAAAAGAGTGAAATTGAGGACATGCATAGCAATAGTAAAATATCCAAAATGAAGCACATGGAAAAAATGATCTACAAGTGGTGGGACGGCTTCAAGTGACCTAACATGCATGCACATGGAATTCCCTAAAGAGAAGATTGGGGATGGGGTGAGAAATCAGGAAAAAGGAATGAGAAAATAAATTCGTAGGTCCAAAAAGCCCAATGAAGCTAAGTGGAAGAAATACAAATAAAACCACAGTAAAACACATAATCAATTTGCTCAAACCAACTATATTGAGGAAATCTTCAACGCAGTCAGAAAAAAAAAGGCAAACTATGCACAGAAGAACAAAGATCAGATAAACAGATTTCTTCCATGTCTGATATGGGTGAATCCATATTGAGAAAACAAGTAATTCAAGTAAAAAGGCAGGCCCAAATAGCCATTTCTCGAAGGAAGTCATACAATTGGCTTATAGGTATATCAAAAGGTGGTCAACATTTCCAATCAGTGGAATGCAAATTGGAACCACAATGAGAGCCTACTTCACACTGTTAGAATGGCTGTTTATCAGAAAGACAAAGATAATGAGTGCTGGCAAGAATGTGGAAAAAGGGAACCCTTGTACAGTGTTGGTGGGATTGTTAATTGGAATAGCAATTATGGAAAAGAGTATGAAGTTTCCTCAAAAAAAAAAAAAATACAATTCATTCAGCAATTCCACTTCTTGGTACATATATGTGCGTGTATATATGGGTATCTTCATATACATATATGGAGAAGCTATTTGCATCCCTGTGTTTATTGCAGCACTGCTCACAATGGCTAAGATACAGAAACAGCTTAAGTGTCCAGCAGTGGATGAGTGAATACCTAAAATGTAGAATGAACACACACACACACCCCACCCCACCCCCATCCTGGAATATACCGCTGTGAAAAAGAAGGAAGTTCTCTCATTTGCAATTTCATGGATGAACCTGAGGATATTTATGCTAAGGGAAATAAGCCGGACATAGAAAAGCAAAAATAGGGGTTGTCAAATAGGGGAAATGGAGAGACGATAGTCAAAGGGTACAAAGTTTCAGTTATGCAGAGTGAACCTGTTCTAGAGATCTGATATGTAGCATGGGAACCATAGTTAATGTTATAATACTGTATTACTTGATATTTACTGATGGTATACTAAAAATGTTCTACCCCCACAGAGACAAAAGGTTACTGAGGTGATAGACATTTTACATTTCAAGATGTATATGGATATCAGAACCACATTGTATACCAGATATATATATATATATATATATATATATGTATATTTAATTTTTATTTGTCAGTTAACACTGCAATGAAACTGGAAGGCAAGAACAGACAAATCTGTAGTCGGAAGATAGATTAATGGTTGCTTGAAGCTGTGAGTTTGGGGGAAATGTGAAGTGACTGCTAATGGGTATGGATTTTTTGAGGGGGGAGGAAATTGATGCAGTGTTCTAAAATTGATTATGATGATGGTTGTATAACTCTGTGAATATACTAACAGCCATTAAATTAATACTTTAAATGGCTAAATTGTGTGGTAAATGAATTATATTTCAATAAAGCTATTATAAAATTACTTGAAAAAATGTATAAAAAAGGGGAAAATATTAATAAAAAAGGGAAAATGTATGACAACAGCAGCACAAAGTACCGTGCAGTTTCTTCATTGTCAGAGACTTGACAGGAGTGTTTCCAGTTGTGCAAGGAGCAGAAAGAAACTTACTGGCAGTGAAAACCCAGTGGTTGGCTGAACATTTCTGTTCAAACTGAAAATATTCATGCATTCCTCTGTGAAGTGTTTATACCCTTTTCATATTCATCTTTCAGCATTTTCTTATTTTTCTTTTTTTTAATAATTTGTGTGAGGTTTATATATGTTATAGAGTAACCCTTTGCCATATTTCCATGATAAATTTGATATAGTTCAATCAGTGTTGGGAAAAGGATTCTGAACTAGGATGGCAAATCAAATATCAATATCTAACCTCCAGTCTAACTGTAATGTACTAAATCCAAGAGACCTTGAGAAGATGCAGAGAGTTAATTTTATTTATTCCTGAAAGGAAGCCAGTTTAGGTCAAGTAGTTTTTAATTACAGTTTAAGATGAGAAGAAGAGGCATCATTTTTTAATATATTTTTTAAAGGTTTTTTTCTTTTTAAAAACATTTATTTTATTTATTTATCCTTTTTGGGGGGTGGGGTGGGGAGGGAGGGGGACGGGCGGGCCACCTCTACCGGTCCTTCACCCCTTCACCCTCATCCGTCCCTGCTCCCGGGCTCCCGTGTGCCCCCCACCGCGGCAGCCTCCGTTGAGCGCCGGCTCTGGGCGCATGCGCTCCAGAGCTCCGGCCCAGCAATTGGACACATCAGTCCAGCCGCTCCACGGCACGTGGGACCCTCCCAGGCCAGGGATCGAACCGGCACCCCCTGCACTGCAAGATGGTGTCCTCACCCACTGGACCACCAGGGAAGCCCCTCTTTGTATCTTAATTTAGATTTAAATCTAAAGTTGTGTTCCTAGTTGGAATTGCTATATCATGTTTGTTAAAGTACTGAGATATCTTGACCTGACGTCATACTACATATCTTCTGCTAGGTAGTAGTAGTTTTTAAATGGGGAGAGGAATTCTGTGGTGGTTCAGTAGTTAGGACTCTGTGCTTTCATTGCCAAGGGCATGGGTTCTGGGCCCTAGCTGGGGAAGTAAGAAACCACAAACGTCATGGTTTGGCCAAACCAAAAAAAAAACAAAAAACAAAGCAAACAAACAAAAAAATGGAGACCTTTCTCTGTAGGCACTGAAACAAAGGATATTAATCAAGAATATTCTTATCACTTAAGAGAAGTGGCTTAGTGATTATATACATGAGTTTTATTTTAATTATTTAATACAAAAAATTATGTTTCTCATGGAACTGATCTTATTTCCTATATAATTTTGATTTTTTTCCTCCTTTAAAAACTTTTCCATAAAACAGACAGAGCATAGACATAGGGACATTGTGGGGAAGAAATAGGGATGGGGAAGCATGGAGGGAGTAACATGGAAACCTTTACTGTTATGTGTGGAAAAGATAGCTAGTGTCATTGTGCTAAGGGAATAGGAGAGCTTACAATGGCTTGGGGCGAAGGTCTGGAGGGGTGGGATGGGGGGAATTGAGGGGGTGGGGACCATGGATATGCATATGACTGATCTGGGAACATACATGTCTGTGAACAACAAAACTCTGTAAAACCTTTAAAATAAAGAATGAAAAAAAAAAAAAAAACTTTTCCACGATTATTTCTCCATATCAGTAAATATCTTTTTAAGCATGATTTATAATAAGTTTGCATATTACATAATTGTACACAGGCTGTAATTTAACTTTTATCTACCTGCCAGGTATTTTCCAGGTTTTTTGTTGTTATAAATAACAAGTCATATTTTCTTTTAAAGATTACATTCATTTTAAAGATTACAACAGAAGCCTTTAAAAACTAAACTTGATATCTGGCTTTTGTAAGCTCACCTTCTGGGCTGACTTAGCACGATGCATTACTCTATGAACATACTTAAATGATAGGTTTTTTATTTTTTTGTGTCTACTTCCTCCAGTGGTCTACATCTTCTTTGGTTGCAGGTACCACGTCTTTCATACGTTAGAGATGTTAGTATGTGTAATAAAATCCGAAATTTTGACCCTAGAACATTTTCAGAGTAGGTAACAAGTAATTCATTTCTTTTCTTATCAGAACATGTTGCTGGTGTTATATTACCACAGATCGCAAGGTTCAGTTCAAAGTGTTCGCTGCTGCTTCAGCAAGTGAGTTGCATGAGTAAACCTTCCAGTGAAAGTAGGAAAGCACTGACCTTCCATTTCAGAATAGTTAATGATTATGCGGGAAAGCCAAAGGAAAAACAAAAAACAAAGCAAACAAACAAAAAAATGGAGACCTTTCTCTGTAGGCACTGAAACAAAGGATATTAATCAAGAATATTCTTATCACTTAAGAGAAGTGGCTTAGTGATTATATACATGAGTTTTATTTTAATTATTTAATACAAAAAATTATGTTTCTCATGGAACTGATCTTATTTCCTATATAATTTTGATTTTTTTCCTCCTTTAAAAACTTTTCCATAAAACAGACAGAGCATAGACATAGGGACATTGTGGGGAAGAAATAGGGATGGGGAAGCATGGAGGGAGTAACATGGAAACCTTTACTGTTATGTGTGGAAAAGATAGCTAGTGTCATTGTGCTAAGGGAATAGGAGAGCTTACAATGGCTTGGGGCGAAGGTCTGGAGGGGTGGGATGGGGGGAATTGAGGGGGTGGGGACCATGGATATGCATATGACTGATCTGGGAACATACATGTCTGTGAACAACAAAACTCTGTAAAACCTTTAAAATAAAGAATGAAAAAAAAAAAAAAAACTTTTCCACGATTATTTCTCCATATCAGTAAATATCTTTTTAAGCATGATTTATAATAAGTTTGCATATTACATAATTGTACACAGGCTGTAATTTAACTTTTATCTACCTGCCAGGTATTTTCCAGGTTTTTTGTTGTTATAAATAACAAGTCATATTTTCTTTTAAAGATTACATTCATTTTAAAGATTACAACAGAAGCCTTTAAAAACTAAACTTGATATCTGGCTTTTGTAAGCTCACCTTCTGGGCTGACTTAGCACGATGCATTACTCTATGAACATACTTAAATGATAGGTTTTTTATTTTTTTGTGTCTACTTCCTCCAGTGGTCTACATCTTCTTTGGTTGCAGGTACCACGTCTTTCATACGTTAGAGATGTTAGTATGTGTAATAAAATCCGAAATTTTGACCCTAGAACATTTTCAGAGTAGGTAACAAGTAATTCATTTCTTTTCTTATCAGAACATGTTGCTGGTGTTATATTACCACAGATCGCAAGGTTCAGTTCAAAGTGTTCGCTGCTGCTTCAGCAAGTGAGTTGCATGAGTAAACCTTCCAGTGAAAGTAGGAAAGCACTGACCTTCCATTTCAGAATAGTTAATGATTATGTGGCTTAAACATTTTTGTAAGTGCTGACAAGTACTGAATGGTGTTCTTTGTTCTCTGCAATAGAATGAACACTAAGAAGGAAACAAAAGTCTGCCTTTCCCAGCATTAAAGTCTACTCTCCAGTGGAAGTTTCCTTCTGCAGTTTATGTCTGTTTTGCTGAAGAACTTTTTTTTTTTAAATTGGAGTGTCGTTGCTTTATAGTGTTGTGTTAGTTTCTGCTGTACAATAATGTGGATCGGCTATATGTATCCCCTCCCTTTTGAATCTCCCTCTCCCACCCATCTAGGACTTCACAGAGTACGGAGCTGAGCTTCTTGTGCTTTATTGCAGGTTCCCAACAACTATCTATTTTACACGTGGCAGTGTATTTATGTTGTTCCCTGTCCCCCCACTGATGACGCATCCATTCTCTGTGTCTGTGTCTCTGTTCCTGCGACTCTGAAACGAGGTTTCTCTTTACCATTCCCCGTACATGCATTAATACGTGGTAGGTTTTCTTTTTCTGACTTACTTCACTCTGTATGACAGACTCTAGGTCCATCTACGTCTCTACAAATGACCCAATTTCATTTTTTTTTAATGACCCAATATCACTATTTATTAGAGAAATGCACATCAAAACTACAATGAGGTATCACCTCACACCAGTCGGAATGGTCATCATAAAGAAATCTACAAACAATAAATACTAGAGAGAGTGTGGAGAAAAAGAAACTTCTTGCGCTATTGATGGAAATGTAAATTGATACAGCCACTGTGGAAAACGGTCTGAAGGTTCCTTAAAAATCTGAAAGTAGAACTATCATATGCACCAGCAATGCTACTACTGGGCATGTACCCTGAGACAACCATAATTCAAAAAGACACATGTACCCCAATGTTCATTGCAGTACTATTTACAATAACCAGAATGTGGAAACAGCCTAAGTGCCGATTGACAGGTGAATGGATAAAGAAAATGTGGTACATATCTGTAATGGAGTAGAGTATTATGCAACCATAAAAACAACTTTTCCTATTAGCAATTTTAAAAATTTATTTTTATTTTCCCTTTACAGAGTTTTGTTGTTTACTGCATACAGTCATAGGTATACATTGGACCCCTCCCACTTGAACCTCATCCCATCTCCCTCCCCATCCCACCCCTCCAGGTTGCATAGCCTCTGTGTAGGTTCCATTAGTCTTACAACACATTCCCATTGGTTGTCTCTTTTACATAGAGTAATGTGAGTTTCCATGTTACTCTTACCATACATCTTGCTCACTCTTCCCTTCCCCCAGTGTTCACAAGTCTGTTCTCTAGGTCTGATTCTCCATTGCTGCTCTGCATATACATTTATCGGTACCATCTTTCTAGATTTCATATGTATGTGCTAGTATACTATGTTCATCCTTCTCTTTCTGACTTGCTTCACTTTGTATAATAGGTTCTAGGTTCATCCACCTCATTAGGACTGATTCAAGTGCATTTCTTTTTATGACTGAGAAATATTCCATTGTATATATGTACCACAGCTTCTTTATCCATTCATTTGCTGATGGACATTTAGGTTGTTTCCATATTCTAGCTATTGTAAACAGTGCTGCAGTGAACATTGGGGTACATGTATCTCTTTGAATTTTGATTTCCTCATGGTATATGCATAATAATGAGATTACTGGGTCATATGATGGTTCTATTCCTAGTTTTTTAAGGAGTTTCTATACTGTTTTTCATAGTGACTGTACCAACTTACATTTCCACAGATAGCGCAAGAGCATTCCCTTTTCTTCACACCCTCTCCAGCATTTATTGTCTGTAGATTTTTTGATGATGGCCATTCTGACTGGTGTGAGATAGCATCTCATAGTAATTTTGATCTGTGTTTCTCTAATAATGAGCAATGTTGAGCATCTTGTGTTTTTTGGTCATAAGTATGTCTCTGTTTAGGTCTTTTCCCCATTTTTTTGATTGGGTTGTTTGTTTCTTCGGTGTTGAGTTGTAATAGCTGCTTGTATACTTTGGAAATTAATTCTTTGTTGGTTGTTTCATTTGCTATTATTTTCTTCCATTCTGAGAGTTATCGTTTCACCTCATTTATAGTTCAGCTTTTGAGTTTAATTAGATCCCACTGGTTTATTTTTGTTTTTATTTCCATTACTCTAGAAGGTGAACCATAGAAGATCCTGCTTTGATTTATGTCATCGAGTGTTCTGCCTATGTTTTCCTCTAAAAGTTTTATGGTCTCTGGTCTTACAGTTAGGTCTTTAATCCATTTTGAGTTTATCTTTGTGTATGTAGTTGGGGAATGTTCCTTATTAGAAAAAATTTTGGCATAATTTTACTAATGAATAATTATGCTTGGCATTGAGGATAGGAAGATATATAAACTGTACCATTGCTTTTGAGGGTTTTACAGAACAGTTTGATAACAGAGTGCATATATATTAATAATTACTTGATGTATTATCTGATATGTCGAATGACAGTAGCAACAAGTTATCTAGAAGTTCATGGGTAAGAGCTAAGTAGAGGCAGGGACAATTTTTTCTTAATTTTTGTAGGAGACAGATCTTAGATTGTAAAGGAAAATTAACATTTAAACTAACATAAAATGGCTCCATCCTAGATAGGAGGTTATGTGAGCAGAAGTGTATATGCCATTTAATTCAGCATGAGGCTATTTTGTAAACAGTGCTGCAGTGAACATTGGGGTACATGTATCTCTTTGAATTTTGATTTCCTCATGGTATATGCATAATAATGAGATTACTGGGTCATATGATGGTTCTATTCCTAGTTTTTTAAGGAGTTTCTATACTGTTTTTCATAGTGACTGTACCAACTTACATTTCCACAAATAGCGCAAGAGCATTCCCTTTTCTTCACACCCTCTCCAGCATTTATTGTCTGTAGATTTTTTGATGATGGCCATTCTGACTGGTGTGAGATAGCATCTCATAGTAATTTTGATCTGTGTTTCTCTAATAATGAGCAATGTTGAGCATCTTGTGTTTTTTGGTCATAAGTATGTCTCTGTTTAGGTCTTTTCCCCATTTTTTTGATTGGGTTGTTTGTTTCTTCGGTGTTGAGTTGTAATAGCTGCTTGTATACTTTGGAAATTAATTCTTTGTTGGTTGTTTCATTTGCTATTATTTTCTTCCATTCTGAGAGTTATCGTTTCACCTCATTTATAGTTCAGCTTTTGAGTTTAATTAGATCCCACTGGTTTATTTTTGTTTTTATTTCCATTACTCTAGAAGGTGAACCATAGAAGATCCTGCTTTGATTTATGTCATCGAGTGTTCTGCCTATGTTTTCCTCTAAAAGTTTTATGGTCTCTGGTCTTACAGTTAGGTCTTTAATCCATTTTGAGTTTATCTTTGTGTATGTAGTTGGGGAATGTTCCTTATTAGAAAAATTTTGGCATAATTTTACTAATGAATAATTATGCTTGGCATTGAGGATAGGAAGATATATAAACTGTACCATTGCTTTTGAGGGTTTTACAGAACAGTTTGATAACAGAGTGCATATATATTAATAATTACTTGATGTATTATCTGATATGTCGAATGACAGTAGCAACAAGTTATCTAGAAGTTCATGGGTAAGAGCTAAGTAGAGGCAGGGACAATTTTTTCTTAATTTTTGTAGGAGACAGATCTTAGATTGTAAAGGAAAATTAACATTTAAACTAACATAAAATGGCTCCATCCTAGATAGGAGGTTATGTGAGCAGAAGTGTAGATGTAAGATTGTATGTAGACTCAATAAACAACAAATAGGTGAGAAGTAGTTTTGAGTGGTAGGTGTTAGCACATTGAATAGCAAAGTGATAATTTTTACTGGCATTGTGCATGTAACGGGAGACATTTAAGTTTTGTGGTCCCTATATATGTATGTGCACATGCACTTGTATATATGTGTGGAGGATGTTTGGTATATAGGAAAAAGTAGAAAGTACAGAATGGAGGTGAATAGTGTAATTAGGAGAGTACTACTATCTTGGGCTTCCCTGATGGCTCAGTGATAAAGAATCCACCTGCAGTGCAAGAGACACAGGTTCGATCCCTGGGTGGAGAAGATCCCCTGGAGGAGGGTATAGCCACTGCAGTATTTTTGCCAGGAAAATCTCATGAAAAGAGGAGGCTGGTGGACTATGGTCCATGGGGTCACAAAGATACACAACTGAAGTGACTGAGCATACATGCATATACTATTACATCATGATTCACATAGCCTGTTATTATATCATGATTCACATGGCCTGTAATAGGATCTGCAGGAGTTTGTAGAAATAAGAAATGCATAAGTACAGGTCAGATGTGAGTAAAATTGACTGGCATTGTGTGGCTTTAAGGGACAAAAGAAAGTGTAGTTATAGATTGATCACATGTGAAGTTCAATATACTAGAAAGGTGGTATTATTGGCAGAGGTCAAGTAGAGTCACAAAATTGGGAGAATAAAAAGAGCATGCCTTGTTTTCTGATATAAAAAATTGAGATAATGATGGAACGTGCAAGTGGGTTATTTGGCATCCAGTGAAATAGATGATTGTGAATTGAGACAGAGGTCTCATAGTTTGAATATAGATAAGGCTCACTGGCAGAAAAGTAATCATTAGTAGAAGGGAATGCCGAAAAGGTCCAAGGACCCTTATTTGTGATCAAGAGGGCAATGGAAGTCAGAAAAGTACAGGCAGACAATAGATAGAGAGGTCTTAAAGTTCTGATGTCAGGAGAAGCAAAGAGAATGTGTATCTGGATAGAAGAGCCAGTCATCAGTACTGAATACTGCATACAAGTGATGGTGAGTTGAGAAGTAAACTAAAGCTTATAGCTTAATAATAAAATGTTTCCAAAAGTTTCATTTTCTTGATTTTGAATAGTTCACCTTTTCAGCTCACCATATCCTTGTCCCATTCCTATCCTTCTCAAATTGTTACCAACACATTGCTTGGAACCAGTTAGACTGTGCATGTAACGGGAGACATTTAAGTTTTGTGGTCCCTATATATGTATGTGCACATGCACTTATATATATGTGTGGAGGATGTTTGGTATATAGGAAAAAGTAGAAAGTACAGAATGGAGGTGAATAGTGTAATTAGGAGAGTACTACTATCTTGGGCTTCCCTGATGGCTCAGTGATAAAGAATCCACCTGCAGTGCAAGAGACACAGGTTCGATCCCTGGGTGGAGAAGATCCCCTGGAGGAGGGTATAGACACTGCAGTATTTTTGCCAGGAAAATCTCATGAAAAGAGGAGGCTGGTGGACTATGGTCCATGGGGTCACAAAGATACACAACTGAAGTGACTGAGCATACATGCATATACTATTACATCATGATTCACGTAGCCTGTTATTATATCATGATTCACATGACCTGTAATAGGATCTGCAGGAGTTTGTAGAAATAAGAAATGCATAAGTACAGGTCAGATGTGAGTAAAATTGACTGGCATTGTGTGGCTTTAAGGGACAAAAGAAAGTGTAGTTATAGATTGATCACATGTGAAGTTCAATATACTAGAAAGGTGGTATTATTGGCAGAGGTCAAGTAGAGTCACAAAATTGGGAGAATAAAAAGAGCATGCCTTGTTTTCTGATATAAAAAATTGAGATAATGATGGAACGTGCAAGTGGGTTATTTGGCATCCAGTGAAATAGATGATTGTGAATTGAGACAGAGGTCTCATAGTTTGAATATAGATAAGACTCACTGGCAGAAAAGTAATCATTAGTAGAAGGGAATGCCAAAAAGGTCCAAGGACCCTTATTTGTGATCAAGAGGGCAATGGAAGTCAGAAAAGTACAGGCAGACAATAGATAGAGAGGTCTTAAAGTTCTGATGTCAGGAGAAGCAAAGAGAATGTGTATCTGGATAGAAGAGCCAGTCATCAGTACTGAATACTGCATACAAGTGATGGTGAGTTGAGAAGTAAACTAAAGCTTATAGCTTAATAATAAAATGTTTCCAAAAGTTTCATTTTCTTGATTTTGAATAGTTCACCTTTTCAGCTCACCATATCCTTGTCCCATTCCTATCCTTCTCAAATTGTTACCAACACATGCTTGGAACCAGTTAGACTCCAGTTGAGTCCTTTCCTTCTGTGGTTCTGCTTCCACCAGTTGAAGAAAAGCAGGTTCTGCCAAGCAGAGAACATTTAATACATTGATTAAGCAGTGAGGAGGGGAAAGCTCTGTGCTCTAATGGCCCATTCTTCCTCTGGGAGGCAGGTGAGAAACTTTCAAGGGGTAACAAGTGAGTATGCCATCCAAACTGGGAAAAGGAGTGGAAATAACCAGAAACAACCAGAGCATGAGCAGTTCTTCAGGCTCTTTTGTGCACATTAAAACGCAGGTCCCCTCTTTGGGTGGAGATCTTAGCATGATAATGAAGTAAGGGCAACTTTCCACTTTTGGGTCTCATCTGTGCAGGCACTGCCATAGTGGTCTGGCTAGAGCTGGTTCAGGGCAGGGGACAGTTGTCATCTTAGCCCTTTTTGGTTCAGGCTGGTTTTATGGTTTTACCTTAGTTCATGTTCAGCAAGCACAGCTTTGATAGGGTGGAAAAAAAGGTTAGTCTTTGCATAGGTAATAATAAAATCAAGAAATTAATAGATCATTTTAGATATAAATCACTTGCTGTCCCACATGTTTCCTTTTAACTGTTAACCATATAAATCAAGGGCAATTAGTCTGTCCTTGATTTTTTTACAATATTGTGAACCTAAAAATCATGCAATTGCTCAATATAGTTAATTTTAAAAGCTGTTTAAACTCGACCAAGGTTGTACTCCCCTTTGCCCCCTTAAATCTTGTTTTCCAGCTTTTTCATTTGCTTTTCAGTATTGCTTAATTTTAGCATGCTGGTAGACACTTAACCTCTCTTGAGCCTAAATGACCCTTGGTCTTGTAAACATCTCTTTTGGGTTGCTAAATAAAGCATTAGTAGAAGGGAATGCCAAAAAGGTCCAAGGACCCTTATTTGTGATCAAGAGGGCAATGGAAGTCAGAAAAGTACAGGCAGACAATAGATAGAGAGGTCTTAAAGTTCTGATGTCAGGAGAAGCAAAGAGAATGTGTATCTGGATAGAAGAGCCAGTCATCAGTACTGAATACTGCATACAAGTGATGGTGAGTTGAGAAGTAAACTAAAGCTTATAGCTTAATAATAAAATGTTTCCAAAAGTTTCATTTTCTTGATTTTGAATAGTTCACCTTTTCAGCTCACCATATCCTTGTCCCATTCCTATCCTTCTCAAATTGTTACCAACACATGCTTGGAACCAGTTAGACTCCAGTTGAGTCCTTTCCTTCTGTGGTTCTGCTTCCACCAGTTGAAGAAAAGCAGGTTCTGCCAAGCAGAGAACATTTAATACATTGATTAAGCAGTGAGGAGGGGAAAGCTCTGTGCTCTAATGGCCCATTCTTCCTCTGGGAGGCAGGTGAGAAACTTTCAAGGGGTAACAAGTGAGTATGCCATCCAAACTGGGAAAAGGAGTGGAAATAACCAGAAACAACCAGAGCATGAGCAGTTCTTCAGGCTCTTTTGTGCACATTAAAACTCAGGTCCCTCTTTGGGTGGAGATCTTAGCATGATAATGAAGTAAGGGCAACTTTCCACTTTTGGGTCTCATCTGTGCAGGCACTGCCATAGTGGTCTGGCTAGAGCTGGTTCAGGGCAGGGGACAGTTGTCATCTTAGCCCTTTTTGGTTCAGGCTGGTTTTATGGTTTTACCTTAGTTCATGTTCAGCAAGCACAGCTTTGATAGGGTGGAAAAAAAGGTTAGTCTTTGCATAGGTAATAATAAAATCAAGAAATTAATAGATCATTTTAGATATAAATCACTTGCTGTCCCACATGTTTCCTTTTAACTGTTAACCATATAAATCAAGGGCAATTAGTCTGTCCTTGATTTTTTTACAATATTGTGAACCTAAAAATCATGCAGTTGCTCAATATAGTTAATTTTAAAAGCTGTTTAAACTCGACCAAGGTTGTACTCCCCTTTGCCCCCTTAAATCTTGTTTTCCAGCTTTTTCATTTGCTTTTCAGTATTGCTTAATTTTTAGCATGCTGGTAGACACTTAACCTCTCTTGAGCCTAAATGACCCTTGGTCTTGTAAACATCTCTTTTGAGAAAAAAATGTGTCCTATATGTAACAGTTTACAGATTAAAAGTAAATTGTAATAGTTTTCATATTACTTCAAAAGAGTCACAAAGGCTGATTTTACTATGAGGCTAAACAACTTTGTAAAGGAAGTTTTGAGGTACAGTTACTAATTTTACTTGAGTATGAAAAACATAAATTTTAGAATATGACTTTTATTAACTATCTTCATTTCTTAATAAGAATTTTTTGGCAGTGTAATAATTTAATAATCCTCTTCATTCATAATTTTATCTTCTGTTTCTGCATTTTCATTCATATATATATATATATGTAGAGTCAACTCTTACCAAACATAAGATATGTTATCATGAATTTTCATACTTATGCCTTTTGAATATTGGTTTTTGTTTAAAAATATAATGTACAGATACTTTGCAATGACATGTTAAATAGAAAATAGTTTATAAGGTAGTAAAATTTAACTTTTTTTTTTTTCAATTCCTTCCCTGGTGGCTCAGAAAGTACAGTATCTGCCTGCAATGCAGGAGACCTGGGTTTAGTCTCTGTGAGGAAGATCCTCTGGAGAAGGAAATGGCTACCCATTCCAGTATTCTTCCTTGGAGAATGCCATGGACAGAGGAATCTATCAGGCTACAGTCCATGTGATCTCAAAGTGTTGGACACAGTTCAGCAAATAACACATAAAATGAAAATATATAAACAGTAAAAAAAATTGGCATATATGCTATCATATGGTTTAAGTAATAAATGAAGATACATAATCAATAGATAGTATTGATTTTTAAGATATTTTATTTTTAAACTTTAAGTAATACCATGTAATGTCTCATTTGTTTATTTTGAGGTTTCTTCTTGATAAAATAATAATATAGTACCAGAATAAAGTATACTATCAATGTAGTCCCATTTTCAGTCTTAAGAGAAGAATGCCCAGGATTAATGTTTGCATAGTAAGTAGAATCCTTTCTGTGGACTGAGTGTTTTGTCCCTCTTAAATTTTGGGTGTTTATTTTGAGGTTTCTTTTTTTTAGCATGCTGGTAGACACTTAACCTCTCTTGAGCCTAAATGACCCTTGGTCTTGTAAACATCTCTTTTGAGAAAAAAATGTGTCCTATATGTAACAGTTTACAGATTAAAAGTAAATTGTAATAGTTTTCATATTACTTCAAAAGAGTCACAAAGGCTGATTTTACTATGAGGCTAAACAACTTTGTAAAGGAAGTTTTGAGGTACAGTTACTAATTTTACTTGAGTATGAAAAACATAAATTTTAGAATATGACTTTTATTAACTATCTTCATTTCTTAATAAGAATTTTTTGGCAGTGTAATAATTTAATAATCCTCTTCATTCATAATTTTATCTTCTGTTTCTGCATTTTCATTCATATATATATATATATGTAGAGTCAACTCTTACCAAACATAAGATATGTTATCATGAATTTTCATACTTATGCCTTTTGCGAATATTGGTTTTTTGTTTAAAAATATAATGTACAGATACTTTGCAATGACATGTTAAATAGAAAATAGTTTATAAGGTAGTAAAATTTAACTTTTTTTTTTTTCAATTCCTTCCCTGGTGGCTCAGAAAGTACAGTATCTGCCTGCAATGCAGGAGACCTGGGTTTAGTCTCTGTGAGGAAGATCCTCTGGAGAAGGAAATGGCTACCCATTCCAGTATTCTTCCTTGGAGAATGCCATGGACAGAGGAATCTATCAGGCTACAGTCCATGTGATCTCAAAGTGTTGGACACAGTTCAGCAAATAACACATAAAATGAAAATATATAAACAGTAAAAAAAATTGGCATATATGCTATCATATGGTTTAAGTAATAAATGAAGATACATAATCAATAGATAGTATTGATTTTTAAGATATTTTATTTTTTTAAACTTTAAGTAATACCATGTAATGTCTCATTTGTTTATTTTGAGGTTTCTTCTTGATAAAATAATAATATAGTACCAGAATAAAGTATACTATCAATGTAGTCCCATTTTCAGTCTTAAGAGAAGAATGCCCAGGATTAATGTTTGCATAGTAAGTAGAATCCTTTCTGTGGTCATTATGGACTGAGTGTTTTTGTCCCTCTTAAATTGCGTGTTTTGAAGGGCTGACTCTCCACCTGATAGTACTTGCAGATAGGGCCTTCTCAGAACTGAGAAAGAAATGTCTATGAGATTCTTTTGTAGCAGCCCAAGTTGAATAGTACTTAGTGTCTAAGTCAGACACCACCTTTGTCATGCTCGCTTCTGTATTAAGAATCATGAGGTTAATATCAGATTTATAAGTTATGGTTCCTATGTTTGAATTGTTAATCTTTTCTTAAAGGCATTAAAAGATGTTTTTCAGGTAGGGAGCCTTTCAATGCCTAGTGTGAGGTGTGTATTCTCTCAGTGAAGGAGAGTTCATACTAGACCTTCCAAAGGCAGGCAGCAACTTCACATAGTGGACCTTTGTTTGCTGAGTAGGACAGTGCCATGATGAATGCAGTGCTTTAAGGTACATCATCTGTTTTATTTGTGTTAACTGTTGGTTCAGTCGAAATAGATCCTATTTCCCAGGCAATATAACTAGCATTCTGAAGGGGTTCATTCATTTCCAGTTGATAATTTTTTCATTTTTTAAAATAAATTTATCACTTTTGACTTTCTCTGCCTTTCTTGGGAAAGTATTGTAATGTGAGTTCACCTAACATGTTGGGACCAAAGATCCACAAGTTATATACAGTTTTATGTGTCATCAAATGATATCTACACTGCCATATACATGTGCAAGTATTTTAAAAAATCTGTATTTGAATTTCATGACCCTTCCACACTGATTACTTTCATCTTATATAGAATTGGGCCATGGCCCAGAGGAATCTATCAGGCTACAGTCCATGTGATCTCAAAGTGTTGGACACAGTTCAGCAAATAACACATAAAATGAAAATATATAAACAGTAAAAAAAATTGGCATATATGCTATCATATGGTTTAAGTAATAAATGAAGATACATAATCAATAGATAGTATTGATTTTTAAGATATTTTATTTTTTTAAACTTTAAGTAATACCATGTAATGTCTCATTTGTTTATTTTGAGGTTTCTTCTTGATAAAATAATAATATAGTACCAGAATAAAGTATACTATCAATGTAGTCCCATTTTCAGTCTTAAGAGAAGAATGCCCAGGATTAATGTTTGCATAGTAAGTAGAATCCTTTCTGTGGTCATTATGGACTGAGTGTTTTTGTCCCTCTTAAATTGCGTGTTTTGAAGGGCTGACTCTCCACCTGATAGTACTTGCAGATAGGGCCTTCTCAGAACTGAGAAAGAAATGTCTATGAGATTCTTTTGTAGCAGCCCAAGTTGAATAGTACTTAGTGTCTAAGTCAGACACCACCTTTGTCATGCTCGCTTCTGTATTAAGAATCATGAGGTTAATATCAGATTTATAAGTTATGGTTCCTATGTTTGAATTGTTAATCTTTTCTTAAAGGCATTAAAAGATGTTTTTCAGGTAGGGAGCCTTTCAATGCCTAGTGTGAGGTGTGTATTCTCTCAGTGAAGGAGAGTTCATACTAGACCTTCCAAAGGCAGGCAGCAACTTCACATAGTGGACCTTTGTTTGCTGAGTAGGACAGTGCCATGATGAATGCAGTGCTTTAAGGTACATCAACTGTTTTATTTGTGTTAACTGTTGGTTCAGTCGAAATAGATCCTATTTCCCAGGCAATATAACTAGCATTCTGAAGGGGTTCATTCATTTCCAGTTGATAATTTTTTCATTTTTTAAAATAAATTTATCACTTTTGACTTTCTCTGCCTTTCTTGGGAAAGTATTGTAATGTGAGTTCACCTAACATGTTGGGACCAAAGATCCACAAGTTATATACAGTTTTATGTGTCATCAAATGATATCTACACTGCCATATACATGTGCAAGTATTTTAAAAAATCTGTATTTGAATTTCATGACCCTTCCACACTGTCATTTTAATTTGTGAAGAACACATTGCCTTTTATTAGACCATGCAGTAAGTCACTTTAGTTGTGTCCGACTCTTGTGTGACCCCATGGTCTATAGCCTGCCAGGCTCCTCTGTTCGTGGGATTTTCCAGGCAAGAATGTTGGAGTGGGTTACCATTTCCTTCTCCAGGATTTTACGCAAAGTGCCTTTGAAATTGGGAGCTTAGGGCAAAGATAAGTTCAGGATCAATGATTTGGTTTCATCTGGAATACTTCGACTTACCTTCTCACGTGTATAGTTACCTTTTCTCCTGTTTTCATCATCTTTTCCTATATTCCTGTACTTTAAAAATGGGAAATTCCATATATATACATATATGTTCAAAATGAACAATACAAGAATATGAATACACGTTAGTTAAGTGGAGGCTACAACCTAGTTCTATCACATACTAATTGGTAACAAGTGTTAAGCACTTTCTGTATGCACAGTTCTAAGTTTTGCATGTCATTTTATATAATTCTCAAAACAATCTTATGAGATAGGTAGTATTACTCATCAACCTTTTATAGCTGAAGAAGTAGAGTAATTGGGGGGTGTAAATAACCAGCAAAAAACAGGAGAGCTAAAATCTAAGCCCAAATCTAACCTCTAACACTGTGCATATTGTTTAGTAAATACTTAGCACAATTAAAGTTGTAAAACTTAAACTGTTAAAAACTCCATCCTTCATCAATTGTGTATTAACCATAATGCATTAGTCCTTGTACATAAAGGAGAAAATGTTCTTTGGGTAGAGCTAGTAGAATGAAAAATGTGGAAGATGCGTTACTTGGAAAGGTAGTCCAATCTAAAGGAAAAGAAATATGAGCCTGGACAAAGAATGAAAATGCATTCAAAATAATTAAGAAAATCGGAGAGTTGTAGAACTGATTGTCATGGATTCCCAGGGTTTTTAGACATCAAAGTTATTTATATTGATCTCTTAAGTATGGGTATAAGGTGCAAAATGCAGGCTGCACTTCTCTGGTCAAACTAGCTGGAGTTCTGAGCTTATCCAAGAACCAAAGCCACCTTTGTAAATTCTTAAATTGCTTACTCAAACTCTCCTTATACTATGATTAATGATGGACATGGGAGAGGATAGGGTAATTGGCTGAGAATGGGGCTTATAGGCAAGAGACTGTTAAGCCAGTGAACAATGATAAGTTCAGTCCTCCATTGATGAACATTTGTTAGATTGTTACCTGAAGGAAGCAAGAAATACTTAGCAGAAACATCAAGCAATAGTTATTTGTTTTTCAGTTAGCTGAGAATACTTATTGGGGAGAAAATGGGAGCACAATACATTTTATTGAAATTAAGACATTATACTCAATTATGGAAAAAAATGAGAAAAATATATTTTACATTCTATGTATGTATTTATTTATTTATTATCTAGGAAAGTAGGAAGCATTTATAGGTAACTCAGTATGCATCTTCAGAGACAAAATTTAAGCATAATTTAAATAAGACAAAATTTAATGAATTAAGTTCAGCCTGTAAATCTAAAATATCAATATATGTGTATTACATTAATAGCTCAGAATTAAAGTAAGTTATGACCAGTACTGAAGAGGAAACATTTGCATATAATTTAAAATGGAAAGGGTGAAGGGACCTTAATGGTGCATTATGCTTGAATAATTGGTATTATGATGTAAAAAAAACCTTATGCTTTTAGAAAGAGAATATGTTGGCCAAGTGGCTTTCTGCAGTTGAAATTCAAGCTCTCAGTTCCAGTATTTTAGACTTAGGCTAGTGCTTGTATTTGTGAAGTGGGGGCATGTGATTGTAGTCAGTGAGGTCTCCCCTTTGTGTTCTGCATCCTGGTAGTCCAGAAGGCCGCTCTTCAATGCAGAATTCCAGCTTGTGGGCTGTGGCATTCCAGCTGCTTCCTAGAGCAGTTCTCACAGGCAGCACAGGGATCACAGCCTCTAATTTGATTTCATGTATAAATCTGTCTCCGGATCATATTCTATCATTTCTTAGCCTAAATAAAATTAGTGCAATGAAATTCTCTCAAATTCTGTTTTTTGCCTCTAGAATCACCAATACATTTCTATTGTATTACTGAAAATGATTGGGGAAGCTAAAGGCCAAAGTCTTTGCATGGGAGAAAATCTTCCTTTATAAGTTATATGCCTTATTTCTGTAAGGGTTAAAAGGCCTCTTAAGTGCTCAATTTATCCAGAGAGGGGACCTTGTGACCCTGTTAGGACCTGGCTTTGGTCATTTCTTAGGAAGAATGCAATTTAGAACTCTCCTGTATTATTCTGCCAGCTGCTTAGTTATTGATGATATTGACTTTTAGTTTCAAAAAGTCTTGCTTTGGAAAATTGTTTTTAACAGCTCTCAACCACTTATGTCTTGTATTTTTATTTTATATCACTTTTCATTTGGGATATTATTAAGTCAAATCCTTGGTAACCATTCTCCACAATCCAATTTATTTTACCCAAGATCCATTGAATTCAACTGACTGCCTTTTGCAAAGGTTAACCCAATATTTCACGTTGTGTTATACTTTCTACTTATGCTATGTAAAAGAAAAGTTACTGTTATAAGCAGCCAATAAATTGCATTCAGTATGTTTATTCTTAAAAGTTACATTACTATGCCAATATAGATAAATATAATATTTATCACAATATGAATTGTGGGAGTAAAAACTAAGTGAAATACAGCCATCTTTCTTGCATATCACCTAGTTTTTCTTCCCTTAAAGGTTGGCCACAATAACTACCTTTAAAATGTCACCTTTTATTTACCAGTTTGAATTTATGTGTGAGATGAACCATTTGCGTATAATTTAAAATGGAAAGGGTGAAGGGACCTTAATGGTGCATTATGCTTGAATAATTGGTATTATGACGTAAAAAAAACCTTATGCTTTTAGAAAGAGAATATGTTGGCCAAGTGACTTTCTGCAGTTGAAATTCAAGCTCTCAGTTCCAGTATTTTAGACTTAGGCTAGTGCTTGTATTTGTGAAGTGGGGGCATGTGATTGTAGTCAGTGAGGGCTCCCCTTTGTGTTCTGCATCCTGGTAGTCCAGAAGGCCGCTCTTCAATGCAGAATTCCAGCTTGTGGGCTGTGGCATTCCAGCTGCTTCCTAGAGCAGTTCTCACAGGCAGCACAGGGACCACAGCCTCTAATTTGATTTCATGTATAAATCTGTCTCCGGGTCATATTCTATCATTTCTTAGCCTAAATAAAATTAGTGCAATGAAATTCTCTCAAATTCTGTTTTTTGCCTCTAGAATCACCAATACATTTCTATTGTATTACTGAAAATGATTGGGGAAGCTAAAGGCCAAAGTCTTTGGATGGGAGAAAATCTTCCTTTATAAGTTATATGCCTTATTTCTGTAAGGGTTAAAAGGCCTCTTAAGTGCTCAATTTATCCAGAGAGGGGACCTTGTGACCCTGTTAGGACCTGGCTTTGGTCATTTCTTAGGAAGAATGCAATTTAGAACTCTCCTGTATTATTCTGCCAGCTGCTTAGTTATTGATGATATTGACTTTTAGTTTCAAAAAGTCTTGCTTTGGAAAATTGTTTTTAACAGCTCTCAACCACTTATGTCTTGTATTTTTATTTTATATCACTTTTCATTTGGGATATTATTAAGTCAAATCCTTGGTAACCATTCTCCACAATCCAATTTATTTTACCCAAGATCCATTGAATTCAACTGACTGCCTTTTTGCAAAAGGTTAACCCAATATTTCATGTTGTGTTATACTTTCTACTTATGCTATGTAAAAGAAAAGTTACTGTTATAAGCAGCCAATAAATTGCATTCAGTATGTTTATTCTTAAAAGTTACATTACTATGCCAATATAGATAAATATAATATTTATCACATTATGGATTGTGGGAGTAAAAACTAAGTGAAATATAGCCATCTTTCTTGCATATCACCTAGTTTTTTCTTCCCCTTAAAGGTTGGCCACAATAACTACCTTTAAAAATGTCACCTTTTTATTTACCAGTTTGAATTTATGTGTGAGATGACCAATTATTCAGATAGAATAAATAAACAAACAAAATTGCATCTGTTTCATAATAAGAGAATGTTTTCATTTTTTTGTATGAAAATGAGATTACTTATGTTTTCTAATGTTGGCTCTTATTACTATGTTGCTTTGGCATTATTTCATCATGAGGAATATACTGTTTAAAACTCATAACTCTATTGTGTGCTTTGCTCTAGAACACAGACATGTAAATTGATACACTGAAGAAATATGTCCAACATATATGGCAATTATTAAAAGTAATCTTTATTTAAATTGGGCTAAAAAGTTCCAGTGATGTTGATTAGAATGAATGCAGTATATACAGTGAAATTCATTCTAATAAGCATCATTGTGTGCATTGTATGTGTTATTAATATTTTTGGTAACAGCTTTATTGAGATGTAATTCACATACTGTACAGTTCACAAGTATTGAGTGTGAAATTCAAAGACTTTTTTTGTATCCATAGTTGTGCTACTGTCCCTACTATCCATTTCATCGTCCGCAAGAGAAACCGTAACCCTCAGCAGTCATGCTGCATTTGCCCCTAGTGCCCTAGCCCCTGGCAACCACATCTACTTTCCGTGTAGATTGGCCTGTTTTGGACATTGTATATAAGTGGAATCATACAAAATGTGGTATTTTATAACTGATGCCTCTCAGCACAGTGTTCATGATGTGCATATATGTTGTTTTTGAATTTCCCAAATTTCTTTTTTTGTTTATTGTTACTCTTGTATGATTTCCCTTTAAACTGAACTGGCCTTTTCACAATCCAATTTATTTTACCCAAGATCCATTGAATTCAACTGACTGCCTTTTGCAAAGGTTAACCCAATATTTGATGTTGTGTTATACTTTCTACTTATGCTATGTAAAAGAAAAGTTAATGTTATAAGCAGCCAATAAATTGCATTCAGTATGTTTATTCTTAAAAGTTACATTACTATGCCAATATAGATAAATATAATATTTATCACATTATGGATTGTGGGAGTAAAACTAAGTGAAATATAGCCATCTTTCTTGCATATCACCTAGTTTTTTCTTCCCCTTAAAGGTTGGCCACAATAACTACCTTTAAAAATGTCACCTTTTTATTTACCAGTTTGAATTTATGTGTGAGATGACCAATTATTCAGATAGAATAAATAAACAAACAAAATTGCATCTGTTTCATAATAAGAGAATGTTTTCATTTTTTTGTATGAAAATGAGATTACTTATGTTTTCTAATGTTGGCTCTTATTACTATGTTGCTTTGGCATTATTTCATCATGAGGAATATACTGTTTAAAACTCATAACTCTATTGTGTGCTTTGCTCTAGAACACAGACATGTAAATTGATACACTGAAGAAATATGTCCAACATATATGGCAATTATTAAAAGTAATCTTTATTTAAATTGGGCTAAAAAGTTCCAGTGATGTTGATTAGAATGAATGCAGTATATACAGTGAAATTCATTCTAATAAGCATCATTGTGTGCATTGTATGTGTTATTAATATTTTTGGTAACAGCTTTATTGAGATGTAATTCACATACTGTACAGTTCACAAGTATTGAGTGTGAAATTCAAAGACTTTTTTTGTATCCATAGTTGTGCTACTGTCCCTACTATCCATTTCATCGTCCGCAAGAGAAACCGTAACCCTCAGCAGTCATGCTGCATTTGCCCCTAGTGCCCTAGCCCCTGGCAACCACATCTACTTTCCGTGTAGATTGGCCTGTTTTGGACATTGTATATAAGTGGAATCATACAAAATGTGGTATTTTATAACTGATGCCTCTCAGCACAGTGTTCATGATGTGCATATATGTTGTTTTTGAATTTCCCAAATTTCTTTCTGTTATTGTTATCTGTTTCCATTCCATTGTAACTTTAGAGCTACTTTGTATGATTTTAATCCCTTTAAATCTATTGAGGTTTGTTTTATGGCCTAGCATCTGGTCTGTCATAGAGAGTGTTTTGTGTATACTTGAGAAGGATGTGTATTCTGTTGTTGAGTGAAAGGCAGTTATAGGTCTGTTAGGTCTAGTTGGTTTACAACGTTGTTCAAGTCTATTTCTTTTTGTTCTTCTCCCTTGAATATAGGATTCTTGGTTGATGATATTTTTCATTACTTCAAAAATCTTATCCTATTACTTCAGACAGATGTTGTTCCTGATGAGAAGTCAAGTGTTAAACTTAACGGAACTCCTTGTACATATGAGTTTTTTTCTCTTGCCACTTTAAAGATTTTCTTTTTGGTGTTGACTTTTAGCACTTTTTGCATTTGCCCTACTTCAATCTTTTTGATTTCATTGGATATATAGTTTAATGTTTTATGTTATGTTTAATGTTTTTTCTTTTTTTTAAGTCAAAACTTCAGCCATTGTTCTTCTTTCTCTTTTCTTCTCCTTTCTTTCCACTCTTTTTGATATCCTGCTACAATATTTTAGAGTACTTAAAAGATTATGTTTTCTCTTTGGATTGCGTAATCTCTCTTGAATTCTCTTAAAGTTGGTTAATTCTTTTCTCTGCAAATGAAGATATTCTGTGGACTCCCTCTCCAAATATTTCATTTATTTATTATCTCAAGAATTTTAAATATCTGTCTCTGTATGAGTATTCTGTTTGATGATTTTTTTGTTGTTGCTACTATATCTTCCTTATAATGACTGCTTTGAAGCTTTTATTAAATTTTATACCTGGAACCTCTGAAAGGCAATTTTTGTTATCTGTTTTTGTGTTTTTTTTGGCATGGATCACATAATCCATTTTCTTTGAATATCTTGTAATCTTTTTTAATGCAAAACTTAACGTTTCAGATAATATAGCAGTGGGGGCTGGTTGTTGTTAGCCTGTTTGTTTAGTGATTTGGTGGGCTATTTTAGGAAAGTCTGTTTCCCTCGAGATGTGAACCTCCATAACTCATGTAAGGTGAAGCCATGGGCATATGCACAGTAATTCTGGTATGACAGTGCTTTGAGTGAGTCTCTCTGTGCCTTCTTTTTGACTTTCTTTGTTAAACTGTCCAATGCTGAGGGTTATCACACCCACCTGTTTGTCTGTCTGATTCCCAGTTGATTGCTCTATTGTTTTTCTCAGTGTCCTGGAATATAAATTGCTCCACAATGTGATTCAGTTAAATGGGGGCCCTGTTGCAGGGGTCGTTTCATTTTTTTAATTTTTTAAATTTTTATTTTACTTTTCACTTTTACGGAGTTTTGTTGTTTACAGATATGTATCATCCCAGATTAGTCATAGGTGAATCTTTGAGGTTTCTTGTGGCCCTACAAGAACTGTTAGCTATTTTTTCTGGGAAACTGCCTGCTCTATAATTTACTTTATTACTCTCATGAAGCTACCAGTTTCCTCTTATTTGGCATTAAACTCTTCATTGTTTTTGAGACCTCCTTTAGTCTTGAACTTCCAGTAAGTAAGTAAATGTTAGTTGCTCAGTGATGTTCGACTCTTTGTGACTCCATGGACTGGAGGGTTCCTGGTTCTATGGAATTCTCTAGGCCAAAATACTGAAGTGAATAAACATTCCCTTTTCCTGGGGATCTTTCCTACGTAGGGCTTGGACCTAGATCTCCTGCATTGTAGGCAGATTTTTTACTGTCTGAACCACCAGGGGATCTTCCTGTATATTAATTTAAATGATGTCAGATCTTTTGTTCTCATGGCCTGCCTGTTCCTTTGGGAAACAATCTGAACCCCAGCTCCAGATCTAGGCTGCTTTCAGTCCTACTGTATGAGTATTCTGTTTGATGATTTTTTTGTTGTTGCTACTATATCTTCCTTATAATGACTGCTTTGAAGCTTTTATTAAATTTTATACCTGGAACCTCTGAAAGGCAATTTTTGTTATCTGTTTTTGTGTTTTTTGGCATGGATCACATAATCCATTTTCTTTGAATATCTTGTAATCTTTTTTAATGCAAAACTTAACGTTTCAGATAATATAGCAGTGGGGGCTGGTTGTTGTTAGCCTGTTTGTTTAGTGATTTGGTGGGCTATTTTAGGAAAGTCTGTTTCCCTCGAGATGTGAACCTCCATAACTCATGTAAGGTGAAGCCATGGGCATATGCACAGTAATTCTGGTATGACAGTGCTTTGAGTGAGTCTCTCTGTGTCTTCTTTTTGACTTTCTTTGTTAAACTGTCCAATGCTGAGGGTTATCACACCCACCTGTTTGTCTGTCTGATTCCCAGTTGATTGCTCTATTGTTTTTCTCAGTGTCCTGGAATATAAATTGCTCCACAATGTGATTCAGTTAAATGGGGGCCCTGTTGCAGGGGTCGTTTCATTTTTTTAATTTTTTAAATTTTTATTTTACTTTTCACTTTTACGGAGTTTTGTTGTTTACAGATATGTATCATCCCAGATTAGTCATAGGTGAATCTTTGAGGTTTCTTGTGGCCCTACAAGAACTGTTAGCTATTTTTTCTGGGAAACTGCCTGCTCTATAATTTACTTTATTACTCTCATGAAGCTACCAGTTTCCTCTTATTTGGCATTAAACTCTTCATTGTTTTGAGACCTCCTTTAGTCTTGAACTTCCAGTAAGTAAGTAAATGTTAGTTGCTCAGTGATGTTCGACTCTTTGTGACTCCATGGACTGGAGGGTTCCTGGTTCTATGGAATTCTCTAGGCCAAAATACTGAAGTGAATAAACATTCCCTTTTCCTGGGGATCTTTCCTACGTAGGGCTTGGACCTAGATCTCCTGCATTGTAGGCAGATTTTTTACTGTCTGAACCACCAGGGGATCTTCCTGTATATTAATTTAAATGATGTCAGATCTTTTGTTCTCATGGCCTGCCTGTTCCTTTGGGAAACAATCTGAACCCCAGCTCCAGATCTAGGCTGCTTTCAGTCCTACTTTATGAGCAGTGCCCTGGTATGGGTAGTAACCTCCAATCTCAGTTTGCGTCTCCTGGTTTGTTAACTCTAAGCTGTGGGTGAGCTGAGATGATGGTGATCAGAACCCCCATTGTTACTGACATGTTGCTTCTGAAATGGAGCCTGTGCTCTGTGAGTGGGAGCTGGGTGAAGCGAGGAGCTCCTGACCTGTCAGCTGCACTTTCTGGTATTTAGTTGCTGCATAACTCCTAGGGTGGGGAAAGGGGATGAGATATGCTAATATCGTGCCTTTCTCTGGGAGATAACTCAGCCTCAGCTAGACTGTGGTGGGAGGGCAGGGCACCCCTGTGTTCTTGGCTATACTCCCTTGAGGTCGAATTTCTGTCATGCTGAACAGGAATTATGGAGGATGGGGGCAGACTGCATTTCAGATGCCGCAGACTCCCGCCATTCTTCCCAAGCTTTAGTAGATTTTTCCCAAGACATGTTTCTTCGTTTGCTATTTAAGACAATTTTTGGAAATGTCAAAGGGTTCTTATTTTTACTGATTTTTATCAGTTATATTGTTCCACTGGGGAGGTGATATGCAGAGGTCCTCATGCACTCATTCTGAAAGAGACCTAGCGGGCATGCTTTAAAGCCTTGCTTAAAAGCAGACTTGGAAATTAATTCTTTATTCAGTTATTTAGGGCCCTGTTTGCTTAAAACAGTAAAATATACCAGTTTCCTCTTATTTGGCATTAAACTCTTCATTGTTTTGAGACCTCCTTTAGTCTTGAACTTCCAGTAAGTAAGTAAATGTTAGTTGCTCAGTGATGTTCGACTCTTTGTGACTCCATGGACTGGAGGGTTCCTGGTTCTATGGAATTCTCTAGGCCAAAATACTGAAGTGAATAAACATTCCCTTTTCCTGGGGATCTTTCCTACGTAGGGCTTGGACCTAGATCTCCTGCATTGTAGGCAGATTTTTTACTGTCTGAACCACCAGGGGATCTTCCTGTATATTAATTTAAATGATGTCAGATCTTTTGTTCTCATGGCCTGCCTGTTCCTTTGGGAAACAATCTGAACCCCAGCTCCAGATCTAGGCTGCTTTCAGTCCTACTTTATGAGCAGTGCCCTGGTATGGGTAGTAACCTCCAATCTCAGTTTGCGTCTCCTGGTTTGTTAACTCTAAGCTGTGGGTGAGCTGAGATGATGGTGATCAGAACCCCCATTGTTACTGACATGTTGCTTCTGAAATGGAGCCTGTGCTCTGTGAGTGGGAGCTGGGTGAAGCGAGGAGCTCCTGACCTGTCAGCTGCACTTTCTGGTATTTAGTTGCTGCATAACTCCTAGGGTGGGGAAAGGGGATGAGATATGCTAATATCGTGCCTTTCTCTGGGAGATAACTCAGCCTCAGCTAGACTGTGGTGGGAGGGCAGGGCACCCCTGTGTTCTTGGCTATACTCCCTTGAGGTCGAATTTCTGTCATGCTGAACAGGAATTATGGAGGATGGGGGCAGACTGCATTTCAGATGCCGCAGACTCCCGCCATTCTTCCCAAGCTTTAGTAGATTTTTCCCAAGACATGTTTCTTCGTTTGCTATTTAAGACAATTTTTGGAAATGTCAAAGGGTTCTTATTTTTACTGATTTTTATCAGTTATATTGTTCCACTGGGGAGGTGATATGCAGAGGTCCTCATGCACTCATTCTGAAAGAGACCTAGCGGGCATGCTTTAAAGCCTTGCTTAAAAGCAGACTTGGAAATTAATTCTTTATTCAGTTATTTAGGTGCTGCTTCACACGTGGTTAAAAAGGTTTTCTCGTTTACTTTACACCTCAAAAAGTCACAGTAAAATATAGACTCCATAACTGGATGAATGCAGACATAAGCCCAACACTCAGAAGAACTGAATTCTGATTCAGTCCCTTTCACATATTAATTTTGAGATCTTGAACAGGTTCCTTAATCACCCTGAGCTTATTTGATCCTGCAAATGAGATAACAGTAGCTATTTGTAAGTTAAATAATACATGTGAAAGCAATTCGTAAAACTAAAAAAAACTTAAAGTGGATAGTATTATTACTAGTTTAAATCAAATCTATAATTAAATGCATCTTTCATTCTCATATAAGAATACTAGTTATAAATTTTTTCTTAAAGTCAGTTGTTGTATTTTACATGTTTTTAAATTCTTTCATATTATTATAAATAAATATTTGTATAAATTCAGCTGGGATATCACCTAGTAAATGATTTTTTAGATTAGTGTGTTGTGGAATTACAACAGTAGAAAGGGAAAGCAACATTTTTAATATATATCTTTGGAGTATGTATGGGAATCTTAACATTTGATTTTTTAAAATTCCAACATATGTACATATGCTTATATTTTATTTATACTGTCTTCAGAATATCCTGGCTTTAAATCCTCGAACACAATTTCATGCAACTCTGCGTTCCACTTTGGCCAAGAAACTAGACAAGAAACATTGGAAAAGAAATCCTGATAAGAACTGCTTTGTAAGTACCACTGATTCATGGTTTCATGATGAAACTTATCTCATTCTACATGCTGTAATAAGATTTTGTATATACTTAGAAATGTAATTAAATATATATAAAGTACAGCAGTGATTTTTTTCATATTTAAATATTTTATATTCGAATAGTCTCAAAGTGTGTTTAATTTTGCTGCTTAAAAAATCTTTTGAAATACTTTAAAATCATATAAATTTATTGTGTCAAATTTTCTTTTCTTAAAAATTTATAAAAACCTCTCTTTTTTTTTTTAGATTTTTTTTTTTAAGATTTATTTATTTGTTTTATTTTTGGGGGGCAGGGGTCGGGTTGGGGAGGGAGGGGAGCAGGCGGGCCACTTCTATTGGTCCTTCATTTCTCTGTTTTCATCCGTCTTTGTTCTTTTGGCTCCTGTGGGCCTCCTATCGCGGTGGCATCTGTTGTTGCAGTGCGCCAGCTCTGGGTGCATGCGCTCCAGAGCTCCGACTCGGTGATTGGACACATCAGTCCAGCCGCTCCGCGGCACATGGAATCCTCCCAGGCCAGGGATTGAACCGGCGCCCCTTGCACTGCAAGGCAGTGTCCTTATCCACTGGACCACCAGGGGAAGCCCTATAAAAACCTCTTAAAATCATTTTGTAATAACACAATGATACAAATGAGTTTCCATTGTACAAATATAATTCAACTGAAGAAGGGTATACAAGTATATTCAAACTGTTGTTAAATACTCTTTTGGGGAATGTATGAATATTAAATGTTCAATGAGGTGCAGGTGCAAAAATCTGAGATTACTGAATGATAGCATATTATTTAATTTGGCCCATGAACTAATTACAGGGGAGGGATTATTAAGCTATCAATGAAGACTGAGTACCTTGAAGGCAATATTTTAAATGCCATTTTAGGAAGTATAAATCTTGAAGTTGGGAAAGCAGTTTTCTTTTTACTTGATTCTTCCTCAAAGTAGTTAGTGAGCCAATTAATAGTATTAGATTATTTAACATTAGCTCTTTTGATATTTTATGTGTATGTTCTATTAAATATGATGATTTTAGTTTATTTTTATTACTTCTTAACGGCATACAAATTCTTTTAGGATTGGGATTGACCATGTTTGCACATGTGCTTTTGTATTTATGTAATTTTTAATTTTTCTATCACTGGCCAACCAGGAAAGTTTTTTTTAATAAAATGAGAGAAAAAGAAATACATGGAAGCAGCATGACTTGAAATGTTGACACAGCCACTTACTAGCAGCTTTCGATTTGAAATTCAGTTCTTCTTGCTCCACTTCTGTGTTTTGCATTCTACCATGGCGTTTCTAGTGGAAGTCTGTGTAAGGACAGTAGTGTGGTCCAAACTGGAGCAAGGAATAGATCAACTATCAGTTGTGATTCTGTATAATGATGTGAACAATGAAAGGCAACTGAAAAAGGAATAGGTAATTTTCCAACTTAAGAGTGTCTTTAATGAGTGTCAAGTCTTAACTCTCATTTTAAATGTGTGAGAACTATGATCCAGATAAATTAGATGAACTAAGGTTCCCTCTGTATAGATTAAACTGTTTAGAAAGAGGGACTTTCTCCATTATTATTGTTACTGTTTCTATTATTATTATTTTATGAAAATTAATTAATTAACTCATGAGTCAGTGGCTGTGAGTTTGAGAAAGCTCCAGGGAAGGGGACTGGAGAAGGAAGACTGGCATGCCGCTGTCCATGGTGCCACAAAGAGTTGGACACAACTGAGCAACTGAACTAAACTGAACTGATTTTATGAAAATTAGCATTTTATTCCATAATGTTAGCTTGTAAATTGAGTGTCCCATAGTATTCTATTTTTTGTAATTGGCAAAAATACGGGTTTTCTCCATTAAATACATATTGACACAGATTTCTCAAAAAGCAATTTGATATTATCTTTGACAATATGTGTTAATACCTGTGTTAGGTGGCTGGGGCTGCCATAAAAAATGTACCACAGACTGGGAGGCCTAAAGAACAGGTCATTTTCTCCCTGCTCTAGAGTCTAGCATCTGAGATCAAGGTGTCAGCATGGTTGATTTCTTCTGAGGCATCTCTCTTGATTGTAGGTGGCAGCCTTGTCACTGTGTCTTCACATGGTTTTCCCCTCTTTGCGTATCCAAATATCCGCATCTAATGACACCAGTATATCAGATAAGAGCCACTCTGATGACTTAATTTTAATTTAATTACCTCTTTAAAGACTGTCTGTAAATACCGTTACATTTGAAGAGACTGGGGTTTAGGACTTCAATAAAAGAATTTGACAAGATTCAGTCAACAATAACACCTTTAAATTATCAAATACTTATACCTAGTAACTCATCTTCTAGTAAACTATCATAAGGAAAGAATAATAAATGTAGATAAATAATTAAATAGAAAGAAGATTATCCAAATATTATTTGCAGAGAAAAATATCGGTAGGGAAATATGGGCTATGAGCTAAATAAGTTAGGGAAGATCTATTCCGTAAATTGTGTAACCATTAAAATGTCTCTTTAAAAATAAAATTACTTTTTAAGTAATGAATATCTGAAAAAATATTTATCTATATTAATATATGGACAAAGTACAAAACAGCACTGTATTTAAGAATATATGTACTTTTGTAGAACTATATCTATCACATATTCATATAGAGAAAAGAAATAAATAGTGAAATGGAATAGCTATTGTATTTGTTTTCTTAGCACTTCGATATATTTCAAATTTGCTGTAATGAGCAAGTGTTAGAAGAAAAATGAAAGTTTTAAATATATGTTAAGATAATCTCAATTTATAAGATCAGATTTATTGCTCTGCGTATATAGCATTTTGAAAACTCTATGCAACGCATTAAATTAACAAAGAATAATGAAATAGATTTCCATTCTGGAAATACGGAGCTAGAGTTGAAAGTTACCCTCAGTGTCATTGTGAAATTCCTCTCCTTTTCATTATTATTCTCTTTGTGCTTCCACAAAGAATTGAATAAAAGTATTGCCTCCCAATATGATTTATATTTTAATATATAAATTTTCATACTTGAATTTTATAATCACTCATCTAAATTAAAAAGCCTTATACATAAAACAAATATGAGAAGATTCTCTAAGGTAGAGAGAAAGTAACTAGCTAGGGATATGAAACCTTAAGCATGGCACAGTGATGATTTCTCTGGGTTTTCATTTGTCTGCATATATCTCAGGCTTGGTGTCTAAGAAGTTGGAAACCAGAAATGCTGAGACACACACACACACACACACACACACACACCCCTCAACAAAAGTCTGCTCTTTCTAGCTAACATACCAAGAAAGAAGCAATCTAGCAAGACGGAAAACTTTTAGACAGTAACTTCTGTACTCTAGCCAAATATAGCAACAAAGAAAATGTGATCTTATCCCAGTATATTCCATAAATACCGAACAGGGAACCTGGACTTCCCACCTTTGATGGGATGACACGTTCGAACCCCGCTGCTTGGTGAAAGAGAAGGGAATCAGGACTTTCATACCCAGTACATAGTTGGTATCAAGACACCCTCAGAGCTGTCAGTAGAGAGACCACTGAATGTCTACTTCTGTCAAGAAGAGAAGAAACAGGGTGAGGCTGAAAAGTAGCCCTAAAAGGATATTAACAGCTAAAAATATCCAAAATAAAGCAAGAAACACAAACCTACAGATTCAAAAACCTCTGTGAAATAGAAGGGGATCCATATCAAGACATATCATAATTAAGCTTCTGAAAACTGAATACAAAGACAATATCTTGAAAGAAGCCAGCGTTTTTAAGGTGAGGACAATTCCTGTGAGCAATTGTGCTCCAAATTCTTGCCCTGTGGCTGTAAAACTAGACGCTATCACTGATGCTTCCTTGGTCAGTGTTTCCTTTTCCACCCTGCTTCATCCCTCCTGCATTGGTATTTCGTGAAGTGCACTCACCATACATCACATGTTTCAAATTTTGCTTTTAGGAGAAATGAACTTTGAATTGCGAAATGAAGAGACAAATCTTGGCCTGTGGTAGCAGCGTTTGACATAGGCAGTCACTCTCTCCTTCTTGCAGTATTTTTTCACTTCCCTTCCAGGACATCAAAGTCCTTTTTTCCCCCCTCTTTAGCATATTCTTCTCGGCAGCTTCTGCCTTTTCCTCATCTTCTGACCCCTAAATAATAGCACAACCAGAGTTCAGTTAGTGATTACATTCTGTCTCCTCATTTTAAATACCATCTATAGAGAGATGGCTCCTGCATTTATTTCTCTTGCCTGGACTACTTCCCTTAATTCTAGACCTCTGTAACCAAGTGCCCCATAAATGCGTGTGTGTGCTCACTTAGTTGGATCTGACTCTGTAGTCTACCAGGCTTCTCTGTCCATGGGATTTTCCTGGCAAGAATACTGGAGTGGGTTGACATTTCCTTCTCCAGGGAATCTACCCAACCCCGGGGCCTAATGAATGCCTCCACTTAAATATTTAACAGGCATTTCAGTTGTTCACATGCTGACAATCCAAGTTATGATCTTACCTCTAAAATCTATTGTTCCTGGAGTATATTCCATAAATACCGAACAGGGAACCTGGACTTCCCACCTTTGATGGGATGACACGTTCGAACCCCGCTGCTTGGTGAAAGAGAAGGGAATCAGGACTTTCATACCCAGTACATAGTTGGTATCAAGACACCCTCAGAGCTGTCAGTAGAGAGACCACTGAATGTCTACTTCTGTCAAGAAGAGAAGAAACAGGGTGAGGCTGAAAAGTAGCCCTAAAAGGATATTAACAGCTAAAAATATCCAAAATAAAGCAAGAAACACAAACCTACAGATTCAAAAACCTCTGTGAAATAGAAGGGGATCCATATCAAGACATATCATAATTAAGCTTCTGAAAACTGAATACAAAGACAATATCTTGAAAGAAGCCAGCGTTTTTAAGGTGAGGACAATTCCTGTGAGCAATTGTGCTCCAAATTCTTGCCCTGTGGCTGTAAAACTAGACGCTATCACTGATGCTTCCTTGGTCAGTGTTTCCTTTTCCACCCTGCTTCATCCCTCCTGCATTGGTATTTCGTGAAGTGCACTCACCATACATCACATGTTTCAAATTTTGCTTTTAGGAGAAATGAACTTTGAATTGCGAAATGAAGAGACAAATCTTGGCCTGTGGTAGCAGCGTTTGACATAGGCAGTCACTCTCTCCTTCTTGCAGTATTTTTTCACTTCCCTTCCAGGACATCAAAGTCCTTTTTTCCCCCCTCTTTAGCATATTCTTCTCGGCAGCTTCTGCCTTTTCCTCATCTTCTGACCCCTAAATAATAGCACAATCAGAGTTCAGTTAGTGATTACATTCTTTCTCCTCATTTTAAATACCATCTATAGAGAGATGGCTCCTGCATTTATTTCTCTTGCCTGGACTACTTCCCTTAATTCTAGACCTCTGTAACCAAGTGCCCCATAAATGCGTGTGTGTGCTCACTTAGTTGAATCTGACTCTGTAGTCTACCAGGCTTCTCTGTCCATGGGATTTTCCTGGCAAGAATACTGGAGTGGGTTGACATTTCCTTCTCCAGGGAATCTACCCAACCCCGGGGCCTAATGAATGCCTCCACTTAAATATTTAACAGGCATTTCAGTTGTTCACATGCTGACAATCCAAGTTATGATCTTACCTCTAAAATCTATTGTTCCTGGAGTCATCTCTAACCACCCCTTTACTTAAAAGCAAAATGCTGTGTTCTCAATTTTTGTCATTTCTCTCACCTCCCATACCTAATTAGGAGATCCTTTTGGCTGTGCCTTCAGATATTAATAGCTAGACTCTTGCCACTTCCACCACTGCCAGCCTTTCTAAGCCATCACCATTATTTTTCATCTGGATTATTTCAGCTTTGGAATAGGTTCCCTGCTAATGCCCTTTCCTGGGCAAGTATCTTCATAGTAATACATCTGAGAAATCCTTCTACTATTCCTGTGCTCAGAATCTTTTCAGTGATTTTCCAGCTTAATTGAGAGTTTGCACAATTTCCTTTGTACATCTCAGCAAGGCTTTTTCTGCCACTCTTTTTGAAACGCTAACCTGCCACCCTGCTAAGCTCTCCTTAGACTTTTCTCAGTTTGTTTTTCATGGCTATCATCACTAATACACACTGTTTATTCACATATTTTTCCCACTAGTATATAAAATCCAGGAGGGCAGGGATTGCTGTGATTTGTTCATCATATATTTTGTTTCACAAACTGTGTTCCCAGTATCATGAACCCTTGGTGCTCACTAAAGATCTGATGAATCATTACAACCCTTCTTTTACGTAGTCTTTCCATCTGAGGCATAAGGATCACATATTTTCTTGTATAGTGCTATACAGCTTCCATGCTACCTTTACATGTTTTAACCATGATCTAAATGGACAGCCAAGATTTGTTTCCTCATTTTACTGACTCTGCTGAACATATTAAATTATTTACTTAAACTCATTAAAATTACTTAGTTTTACAGCCATATCTAGAATTCTGGTCATCTGAATCTCATGTATCTTTCTCTGACCTTAGAAAACATGAATATGGTTATTAGAAAGTATTCTAGACCTCTGTAACCAAGCCCAAATGTGTGTGCTCACTTAGTTGAATCTGACTCTGTAGTCTACCAGGCTTCTCTGTCCATGGGATTTTCCTGGCAAGAATACTGGAGTGGGTTGACATTTCCTTCTCCAGGGGATCTACCCAACCCCGGGGCCTAATGAATGCCTCCACTTAAATATTTAACAGGCATTTCAGTTGTTCACATGCTGACAATCCAAGTTATGATCTTACCTCTAAAATCTATTGTTCCTGGAGTCATCTCTATCCACCCCTTTACTTAAAAGCAAAATGCTGTGTTCTCAATTTTTGTTATTTCTCTCACCTCCCATACCTAATTAGGAGATCCTTTTGGCTGTGCCTTCAGATATTAATAGCTAGACTCTTGCCACTTCCACCACTGCCAGCCTTTCTAAGCCATCACCATTATTTTTCATCTGGATTATTTCAGCTTTGGAATAGGTTCCCTGCTAATGCCCTTTCCTGGGCAAGTATCTTCATAGTAATACATCTGAGAAATCCTTCTACTATTCCTGTGCTCAGAATCTTTTCAGTGATTTTCCAGCTTAATTGAGAGTTTGCACAATTTCCTTTGTACATCTCAGCAAGGCTTTTTCTGCCACTCTTTTTGAAATGCTAACCTGCCACCCTGCTAAGGTCTCCTTAGACTTTTCTCAGTTTGTTTTTCATGGCAATCATCACTAATACACACTGTTTATTCACATATTTTTCCCACTAGTATATAAAATCCAGGAGGGCAGGGATTGCTGTGATTTGTTCATCATATATTTTGTTTCACAAACTGTGTTCCCAGTATCATGAACCCTTGGTGCTCACTAAAGATCTGATGAATCAATACAACCCTTCTTTTACGTAGTCTTTCCATCTGAGGCATAAGGATCACATATTTTCTTGTATAGTGCTATACAGCTTCCATGCTACCTTTACATGTTTTAACCATGATCTAAATGGACAGCCAAGATTTGTTTCCTCATTTTACTGACTCTGCTGAACATATTAAATTATTTACTTAAACTCATTAAAATTACTTAGTTTTACAGCCATATCTAGAATTCTGGTCATCTGAATCTCATGTATCTTTCTCTGACCTTAGAAAACATGAATATGGTTATTAGAAAGTAGGTAGAGCGTTCTCACAAAACAAAACATTTCTGCTGGAAAACGGAATAGCAAACAACTTCAGTACTTTTGCCTTGAGAAACCCATGAACAGTATGAAAAGACAAAAAAATACAACACTGAATGAAAGCTGAACTCCTCAGGTTGGTAGGTGCCCAGTATACTACTAGAAAAGAACAGAGAAATAGCTCCAAAAGGAATGAAAAAGCCGAATCAAAGCAAAAAAAAAACACTCAGTAGTGGATATGTCTGGTAGTAAAAGTAGAATCCAGTGATGCCAAGAACGATATTGCATAGGAACCTGGAATGTTAGGTCCATGAATTAAGGTAAATTGGAAATGGTCAAACAGGAGATGGCAAAAATTAACATTGAAATTTTAGAAATCAGTCAATTAAAATGAATAGAAATGGGCAAATTTAATTCAGATGACCATTATATTTACTACTGTGGGCAGGAATCCCTTAGAAGAAAGGGAGTAGCCCTCATTGTAAACAAAAAAGTTTGAGCTGCAGTACTTAAGTGCAATCTCAAAAATGACAGAATGATCTAGGTTCGTTTCCAAGGCAAACCATTCAGCATCACTGTAATCCAAGTCTATTGCCCTAACCACTAAGCTGAGGAAGCTGAAGTTAAACAGTTCTATGAAAACCTACAAGATCTTCTAGAACTAACACCAAAAAAAGATGTCCTTTTTATCATTGGGAACTGGAATGCAAAAGTAGGAAGGCAAGAGATACCTGGAGTAAAGGAAAGTTTGACCTTGAAGTACAAAATGAAGCAGGGCAAAGGCTAACAGAGTTTTGGCAAGAGAATGCACTGGCCATAGCAAACACCCTCTGCCAACAACACAAGGGCTGGCTCTACACATGTACATCACCAGATGGTCAAATACAGACTTAAATTGAAGAAAGTAGGGAAAACCACTACGTCTTATAGGTGTGACCTAAGTCAAATCCTTTATGATTATGCAGTGGAAGTGACAAATAGATTTAAGAAGTTAGATTTGATAGATAGAGTGACTGAGGAACTATGGTTTGAAGTTTATAACATTGTACAGGAGACAATGAGCAACACCACCCCCAAGAGAAAGGAATGCCAAAAGACAAATTAGGTGTCTGAGGTTGCTTTACAAATAGCTTAGAAAAGAAGAGATGCTAAAGGCAAATGAGAATAGAAAAGAGATATCCATCTGAATGCAGAGTTCCAGAGAATAGCAAAGAGAGATAAGATGGCTTTCCTAAATGAACAATGCAAAGAACTAGAAGAAAATAACAAAATGGGAGAGACTAGAGATCTCTACAAGAAAATTAGAGATACCACAGGAAAACTTCATGTAAAGGTAGGCACTATAAAGAGCAGAAATGGTATGGACCTAACGGGAACAGAAGATACTAAGAAGAAGCTGAAAGACTACACAGAAGAATTATACCAAAAAACATCTAAATGAGCCGGATGATCATGATGGTGTGATCACTAACCTAGAACCAGACGTTTTAGAGTGTGAAGTCAAGTGTGCCCTACAAAGCACTATTATGAACAAAGCTAGTGGAGGTGATGGCATTCCAGCTGAGCTATTTTAAATGTTAAAAGGTGATGCTGATAAAATGGTACACTCAATATGCCAGCAGATTTGGAAAACTTGGCAGTGGCCTCAGGACTGGAGAAGATCAATCCAAGTCTATTGCCCTAACCACTAAGCTGAGGAAGCTGAAGTTAAACAGTTCTATGAAAACCTACAAGATCTTCTAGAACTAACACCAAAAAAAGATGTCCTTTTCATCATTGGGAACTGGAATGCAAAAGTAGGAAGGCAAGAGATACCTGGAGTAAAGGAAAGTTTGGCCTTGAAGTACAAAATGAAGCAGGGCAAAGGCTAACAGAGTTTTGGCAAGAGAATGCACTGGCCATAGCAAACACCCTCTGCCAACAACACAAGGGCTGGCTCTACACATGTACATCACCAGATGGTCAAATACAGACTTAAATTGAAGAAAGTAGGGAAAACCACTACGTCTTATAGGTGTGACCTAAGTCAAATCCTTTATGATTATGCAGTGGAAGTGACAAATAGATTTAAGAAGTTAGATTTGATAGATAGAGTGACTGAGGAACTATGGTTGGAAGTTTATAACATTGTACAGGAGACAATGAGCAACACCATCCCCAAGAGAAAGGAATGCCAAAAGACAAATTGGTTGTCTGAGGTTGCTTTACAAATAGCTTAGAAAAGAAGAGATGCTAAAGGCAAATGAGAATAGAAAAGAGATATCCATCTGAATGCAGAGTTTCAGAGAATAGCAAAGAGAGATAAGATGGCTTTCCTAAATGAACAATGCAAAGAACTAGAGGAAAATAACAAAATGGGAGAGACTAGAGATCTCTACAAGAAAATTAGAGATACCACAGGAAAACTTCATGTAAAGGTAGGCACTATAAAGAGCAGAAATGGTATGGACCTAACAGGAACAGAAGATATTAAGAAGAAGCTGAAAGACTACACAGAAGAATTATACAAAAAAACATCTAAATGAGCCGGATGATCATGATGGTGTGATCACTAACCTAGAACCAGACGTTTTAGAGTGTGAAGTCAAGTGTGCCCTACAAAGCACTATTATGAACAAAGCTAGTGGAGGTGATGGCATTCCAGCTGAGCTATTTTAAATGTTAAAAGGTGATGCTGATAAAATGGTACACTCAATATGCCAGCAGATTTGGAAAACTTGGCAGTGGCCTCAGGACTGGAGAAGATCAATTTTCATTTCAATCCCAAAGAAGGACAATGCCAAAGAATGTTCAGACTACCGCACCATTGCACTCGTTTCACTAGCAAAGTAATGATCAAAATCCTTCAAGCTAGGCTTCAACAGTATATGAACCAAGAACTTCCAGATGTTCCCAACTGGATTTAGAAAAGGCAGAAAAACCAGAGACCAAATCGCCAACATCTGTTAGATCATAGAAAGAGCAAGGGAATTCCAGAAAAACTCTACTTCTGCTTCAATGACTATGCCATAACCTTTGTGTGGAGCACAACAAACTGTGGAAAATTCTGAAAGAAATGGGAATATCAGATCACCTAATCTGCCTCCTGCAAAACCTGTATGCAGGACAAGAAGCAACAGAACTGGACAGGGAGCAACAGACTGGTTTCAGATTGAGAAAGGTATACTGTTATCCTGCTTATTTAATGTATCTGTAGTGTACATCATGTGAAATGCTGGTCTGGATGAAGCACAGCTGGAATCAGAATTGCTAGGAGAAATATGAATAACCTCAGAGAAATACACCAATGATACTTCATGGCAAAAAGCGAAGGTGAAAAAGGACAGTGAAAAAAGTTGGCCTAAAACTCAACATTCAAAAAACTAAGATCATGGCATCAAGTTTCATCACTTCATGGCAAATAGGTGGGGAAAGGATGGAAACAGTGACTGACTTTATTTTCTTGGACTCTAAAATCACTGTGGATGGTGACTGCAGCCATGATATTAAAAGACACTTGTTTCTTGGAAGAAGAGCAGAAATGGTATGGACCTAAAGGAACAGAAGATATTAAGAAGAAGCTGAAATGAGATTATAAAAAAAACATCTAAATGAGCCGGATGATCATGATGGTGTGATCACTAACCTAGAACCAGACGTTTTAGAGTGTGAAGTCAAGTGTGCCCTACAAAGCACTATTATGAACAAAGCTAGTGGAGGTGATGGCATTCCAGCTGAGCTATTTTAAATGTTAAAAGGTGATGCTGATAAAATGGTACACTCAATATGCCAGCAGATTTGGAAAACTTGGCAGTGGCCTCAGGACTGGAGAAGATCAATTTTCATTTCAATCCCAAAGAAGGACAATGCCAAAGAATGTTCAGACTACCACACCATTGCACTCGTTTCACTAGCAAAGTAATGATCAAAATCCTTCAAGCTAGGCTTCAACAGTATATGAACCAAGAACTTCCAGATGTTCCCAACTGGATTTAGAAAAGGCAGAAAAACCAGAGACCAAATCGCCAACATCTGTTAGATCATAGAAAGAGCAAGGGAATTCCAGAAAAACTCTACTTCTGCTTCAATGACTATGCCATAACCTTTGTGTGGAGCACAACAAACTGTGGAAAATTCTGAAAGAAATGGGAATATCAGATCACCTAATCTGCCTCCTGCAAAACCTGTATGCAGGACAAGAAGCAACAGAACTGGACAGGGAGCAACACACTGGTTTCAGATTGAGAAAGGTATACTGTTATCCTGCTTATTTAATGTATCTGTAGTGTACATCATGTGAAATGCTGGTCTGGATGAAGCACAGCTGGAATCAAAATTGCTAGGAGAAATATGAATAACCTCAGAGAAATACACCAATGATACTTCATGGCAAAAAGCAAAGGTGAAAAAGGACAGTGAAAAAAGTTGGCCTAAAACTCAACATTCAAAAAACTAAGATCATGGCATCAAGTTTCATCACTTCATGGCAAATAGGTGGGGAAAGGATGGAAACAGTGACTGACTTTATTTTCTTGGACTCTAAAATCACTGTGGATGGTGACTGCAGCCATGATATTAAAAGACACTTGTTTCTTGGAAGAAGAGCTGTGAGAAACCTAGACAGTATATTAAAAAGCAGAGATACCACTTTATTGACAAAAGTCTGTATGGTCAAAGCTATGGTTTTCCCAGTACCCATGTATGGATGTGAGAATTTGACCATAAAGAAGGCTGAGGTTTGAAGAATTGATGCCTTTGAACTGTGGTGTTGAAGAAGACTGTTGAGGGTCCCTTGGACTGCAAGGAGATCAAACCAGTCAGTCCTAAAGAAAATCTTCCCTGAATATTTATTGGACTGATGCTGAAGCTGAAACTCCAATATTTTGCCCACCTGATGAGAAGAGACAACTCATTGGAAAAGATCCTGATGTTGGGAAAAATAGAAGGCAGCGTGAAAAGGGGACAACCAAGGACGAGATGGTTGAATGGTATCACTGAGTCAGTGGACATACTCCAGGATATGGTGATGGACAGGGAAGCCTGGAGTGCTGCAATCCATGGGGTCACATAGAGTCAGATATGGCTGAGCAACTGAACTGAAATGAATGTCAAAGTTAAGGAAAATATAAATTGTAATGGTTGTCTCCCATTACACTGAAGTAATCTTGCATCATTTCTTAAAGCATCCATAGAGGTCATTTTGAGCCAACTCCTAAACTACTAAATGTAAAGGGCTTATTTATTTGTTTATTTTATTTTCTAATTATGTTGCTTTAGGTTTATAATTTTCTGTTTTGATTTGACTCAGATAATCACTGCCTTATGATTCTCAGCAAATCTGCATCAGGATCATGTTTTGGGTTTATTTGAGTGGAGTCTGTTGTCTATTTTTCTTTCATTCCACTTTCGTCCTTGAAGCAACCATATGCCAGGTACTGTATTGAATGCCACTCATAGGTGAATAAAATATGCAAAGTAAATAGTCTAATATTGTCTGTTAAATCAAATCACATTTAGTTTTAATAAATATTTGTAGGCTTTTTAGAAAATAGCCTGTCGATAGGCCAGAAGTGCTCTAAATATGGCAATTCTAAAGTTTTTTTATTAAGGAATATCTTTCCTTGCTAAGTTAATACCATTCTAGAGTAATAATTAGAATCATTCATGTTTAGGCTTTAGTGAATCACGAAGCAGATATTTCCAGTATTTCTTTATAATGGTGACTGCAGCCATGATATTAAAAGACACTTGTTTCTTGGAAGAAGAGCTGTGAGAAACCTAGACAGTATATTAAAAAGCAGAGATACCACTTTATTGACAAAAGTCTGTATGGTCAAAGCTATGGTTTTCCCAGTACCCATGTATGGATGTGAGAATTTGACCATAAAGAAGGCTGAGGTTTGAAGAATTGATGCCTTTGAACTGTGGTGTTGAAGAAGACTGTTGAGGGTCCCTTGGACTGCAAGGAGATCAAATCAGTCAGTCCTAAAGAAAATCTTCCCTGAATATTTATTGGACTGATGCTGAAGCTGAAACTCCAATATTTTGCCCACCTGATGAGAAGAGACAACTCATTGGAAAAGATCCTGATGTTGGGAAAAATAGAAGGCAGCGTGAAAAGGGGACAACCAAGGACGAGATGGTTGAATGGTATCACTGAGTCAGTGGACATACTCCAGGATATGGTGATGGACAGGGAAGCCTGGAGTGCTGCAATCCATGGGGTCACATAGAGTCGGATATGGCTGAGCAACTGAACTGAAATGAATGTCAAAGTTAAGGAAAATATAAATTGTAATGGTTGTCTCCCATTACACTGAAGTAATCTTGCATCATTTCTTAAAGCATCCATAGAGGTCATTTTGAGCCAACTCCTAAACTACTAAATGTAAAGGGCTTATTTATTTGTTTATTTTATTTTCTAATTATGTTGCTTTAGGTTTATAATTTTCTGTTTTGATTTGACTCAGATAATCACTGCCTTATGATTCTCAGCAAATCTGCATCAGGATCATGTTTTGGGTTTATTTGAGTGGAGTCTGTTGTCTATTTTTCTTTCATTCCACTTTCGTCCTTGAAGCAACCATATGCCAGGTACTGTATTGAATGCCACTCATAGGTGAATAAAATATGCAAAGTAAATAGTCTAATATTGTCTGTTAAATCAAATCACATTTAGTTTTAATAAATATTTGTAGGCTTTTTAGAAAATAGCCTGTCGATAGGCCAGAAGTGCTCTAAATATGGCAATTCTAAAGTTTTTTTATTAAGGAATATCTTTCCTTGCTAAGTTAATACCATTCTAGAGTAATAATTAGAAATTCTGAATTCAGTAGGGAATTTATACTGGCAAATGTGTTTTTACTGGTTAGTGAATCACGAAGCAGATATTTCCAGTATCTTTTAAGCAGGTGTTCCATAACTGCTGTTTATTTTTGCCATTTTTGAAAACTTGAACTGTCCTAATTACATAAATATTTTGTACTCATTTTCTGTTAGCAATTTTTAAAGACCAGAAAATGTTACAAATCTGAAAAGTTATCCTGGGTGAAAATAAATAGGAAAGGCAATTAACAACAATGATCTTACATGTTTTTTGGAATTTTAGCTAATTTATTTTAAATACACGGCATGTGGTAGGTGCTGAAAATAAAATAATAAATGTAAGTAATCCATAATATATATTAAGAATTTATTGACTGTAGTTATATTTCAATGTGCTTCTTGTAAAGTACCCCTTTAAGCCTCAGAACCACCCTGTGAGATAGGTATTATATTTTATCTCCATTCATAGATGTGCTGATGTGCTCAAATGCTCAGGTATGTCTAACTCTGTGATCCCATGGACTGTGACCCACCAGGCTCCTCTGTCCATTCTTTTCTAGGCAAGAATACTGGAGTAAGTTTCCACTTCCTTTCCAGGGGAAGCTTAAGAAACCTGTCGATGAGTCCACAACTAAATGGTGGAACTAGAGGCTGAACTCATGCAGTGTGATATCAAAGCTCTTTAAATATACTTTAAAAAATAATTATATAAAAATAAATCATTGACCATTTTTCTTCCAGGAAGTCACTATAGTTAATATATAAGTTTTGATAATCACTTTTTTCCCCTTTTTCTCAATCCTAGTTACTGCTTTGTTTCTGCATTTTTTGCCTTTTAACAGTGGGCCCTAGCACTGTGCCACTTAGCACTCTGGAATAAAGATGAGCATAAAACAGGCCAGGCCAGGAAAGTCTCACGTCCTTTAGAAGAAGACAGCAATATCAATATATAGTACTCTTTCAAACTTTAATGATCAGTGTGAGTTAGTCAGGTTTGTGTTGAATAAATTATCTGTAAAGTCAATCAAATCACATTTAGTTTTAATAAATATTTGTAGGCTTTTTAGAAAATAGCCTGTCGATAGGCCAGAAGTGCTCTAAATATGGCAATTCTAAAGTTTTTTATTAAGGAATATCTTTCCTTGCTAAGTTAATACCATTCTAGAGTAATAATTAGAAATTCTGAATTCAGTAGGGAATTTATACTGGCAAATGTGTTCTGGTTAGTGAAACATGAAGCAGATATTTCCAGTATTTTTTAAGCAGGTGTTCCATAACTGCTGTTTATTTTTGCCATTTTTGAAAACTTGAACTGTCCTAATTACATAAATATTTTGTACTCATTTTCTGTTAGCAATTTTTAAAGACCAGAAAATGTTACAAATCTGAAAAGTTATCCTGGGTGAAAATAAATAGGAAAGGCAATTAACAACAATGATCTTACATGTTTTTTGGAATTTTAGCTAATTTATTTTAAATACACGGCATGTGGTAGGTGCTGAAAATAAAATAATAAATGTAAGTAATCCATAATATATATTAAGAATTTATTGACTGTAGTTATATTTCAATGTGCTTCTTGTAAAGTACCCCTTTAAGCCTCAGAACCACCCTGTGAGATAGGTATTATATTTTATCTCCATTCATAGATGTGCTGATGTGCTCAAATGCTCAGGTATGTCTGACTCTGTGATCCCATGGACTGTGACCCACCAGGCTCCTCTGTCCATTCTTTTCCAGGCAAGAATACTGGAGTAAGTTTCCACTTCCTTTCCCGGGGAAGCTTAAGAAACCTGTCGATGAGTCCACAACTAAATGGTGGAACTAGAGGCTGAACTCATGCAGTGTGATATCAAAGCTCTTTAAATATACTTTAAAAAATAATTATATAAAAATAAATCATTGGCCATTTTTCTTCCAGGAAGTCACTATAGTTAATATATAAGTTTTGATAATCACTTTTTTCCCCTTTTTCTCAATCCTAGTTACTGCTTTGTTTCTGCATTTTTTGCCTTTTAACAGTGGGCCCCAGCACTGTGCCACTTAGCACTCTGGAATAAAGATGAGCATAAAACAGGCCAGGCCAGGAAAGTCTCACGTCCTTTAGAAGAAGACAGCAATATCAATATATAGTACTCTTTCAAACTTTAATGATCAGTGTGAGTTAGTCAGGTTTGTGTTGAGATGACTCAGTCTAACTTTCCGTTTGGAAGATGGGTTCAATGAGGAAGGGGCTGAGCGAGGTCTCTGGGACTGATGTGGGATGCTTGAAAGACAAGACATAAATACCAGGGACAGTGGATATGTAGGAGGGAGGACAAGCTTGAATATATTTAGAAAGTGCCCTACTCTGTGCTGCTCTAAGAAAAATATCATAGACTGGGTGGTTTAAACAGCATGCATTGATTTCTTATACTCCTGGAGGCTGGGAAGTCTAAGATCAAGGCACTGGAAGATTTAGTATATGGTGACGGCCTTCATCCTCATTCATAGATGACTTTTTGTTGTGTCCTGATGTGACAGAAGTGATGAGAGAGCTCTCTAGAGCCTCTTTTATAAAGGCATTAATTCCATCCATGAGGGCTCCACTCATGACCTAAACACCTCCCAAAGGCCCCACCTCTTAACACCATTGCACTGACAGTTAGGCTTTCCGCATGCAAGTTTTGAGGGAACACAGACATTAGGTCCGTAACAGGAGGTAAAATAAATAAGACTTGGGAGTTGACTGGGTGCATTTTATTGTGTATAGGATAAGTTGAGAGACCCCATTTTGAGATCACTTGAGTTTCATGTACCTGTGGAATGTCCTGTTTAGTTTAAAGATTGTAGCTTACTGTAAGGGTAGGAAGGAGAAGATTTGCAGATACAGGTGGATAATTAGAAGCCTGTGAGTCGATGAGACTAGGGAAGGCTGAACTCATGCAGTGTCATATCAAAGCTCTATAAATATACTTTAAAAAATAATTATATAAAAATAAATCATTGGCCATTTTTCTTCCAGGAAGTCACTATAGTTAATATATAAGTTTTGATAATCACTTTTTTCCCCTTTTTCTCAATCCTAGTTACTGCTTTGTTTCTGCATTTTTTGCCTTTTAACAGTGGGCCCCAGCACTGTGCCACTTAGCACTCTGGAATAAAGATGAGCATAAAACAGGCCAGGCCAGGAAAGTCTCACGTCCTTTAGAAGAAGACAGCAATATCAATATATAGTACTCTTTCAAACTTTAATGATCAGTGTGAGTTAGTCAGGTTTGTGTTGAGATGACTCAGTCTAACTTTCCGTTTGGAAGATGGGTTCAATGAGGAAGGGGCTGAGCGAGGTCTCTGGGACTGATGTGGGATGCTTGAAAGACAAGACATAAATACCAGGGACAGTGGATATGTAGGAGGGAGGACAAGCTTGAATATATTTAGAAAGTGCCCTACTCTGTGCTGCTCTAAGAAAAATATCATAGACTGGGTGGTTTAAACAGCATGCATTGATTTCTTATACTCCTGGAGGCTGGGAAGTCTAAGATCAAGGCACTGGAAGATTTAGTATATGGTGACGGCCTTCATCCTCATTCATAGATGACTTTTTGTTGTGTCCTGATGTGGCAGAAGTGATGAGAGAGCTCTCTAGAGCCTCTTTTATAAAGGCATTAATTCCATCCATGAGGGCTCCACTCTCATGACCTAAACACCTCCCAAAGGCCCCACCTCCTAACACCATTGCACTGACAGTTAGGCTTTCCGCATGCAAGTTTTGAGGGAACACAGACATTAGGTCCGTAACAGGAGGTAAAATAAATAAGACTTGGGAGTTGACTGGGTGCATTTTATTGTGTATAGGATAAGTTGAGAGACCCCATTTTGAGATCACTTGAGTTTCATGTACCTGTGGAATGTCCTGTTTAGTTTAAAGATTGTAGCTTACTTAGTAAAGGGCTCAGGAATGCAGATGAAGAGTTCTCAGTAATCAGAATACAGGTGGATAATTAGAAGCCTGTGAGTAGAGTTACCCAGGAAGGGTGTGTATGATGGGAAGGGTATGGAGGTTGGATTTGGGGGACCTTTGGGCAGGGATTAGGGAGAGATGAGTTAGGCATTGACCTCAGATGAAAATATGTAAAGGAGGTACAAAAGGCTTAGTAATCAAGGTAAATAACACAAAAATATGAATCATACATAGTATATCAATGATACAAAGATATGTAAAACATGTATATGGAAGCACATGCGTGTGTGCTAAATTGTTTCAGTCATGTCCGACTCTTTGTGACCCTATGGACTGTAGCCTGCTAGGCTCCTCTGTCCATGGGGTTCTCCAGGCAAGAATACTAGAGTGGGTTGCCATGTCCTCCTTCAGAGGATCTTCCAGATCCAGTGATTGAACCCCTGCAGGCAGAGTCTTTACTGCTAGCACCACCTGGGAAGCCCATATGGGAGGAAGTACACTTCTTTCCTTTTGCATCAGACTCCTTGGCTCTAATCACTAGGCAAGGGCAGGCAGAGATGAGAATTTAGCCAAGAAGCACTATAACAGGTGAGGTGAGGACCACAGAGCATGGTGGGAGAGTTCCTACAGGAAGCAGGAGTCAAAGTACTTTTCCTGTAATACCTGATTACTGAATATGGTTATTTCTTTTTGAACTTTGGAAATTATCCTTCCAGTTTACTTTACATGCTGAGTCCATTTTTCCCTCTCAATTTCACATGACTATTCTCTAGAGCCCTTTATAAAGGCATTAATTCCATCCATGAGGGCTCCACTCTCATGACCTAAACACCTCCCAAAGGCCCCACCTCCTAACACCATTGCACTGACAGTTAGGCTTTCCGCATGCAAGTTTTGAGGGAACACAGACATTAGGTCCGTAACAGGAGGTAAAATAAATAAGACTTGGGAGTTGACTGGGTGCATTTTATTGTGTATAGGATAAGTTGAGAGACCCCATTTTGAGATCACTTGAGTTTCATGTACCTGTGGAATGTCCTGTTTAGTTTAAAGATTGTAGCTTACTTAGTAAAGGGCTCAGGAATGCAGATGAAGAGTTCTCAGTAATCAGAATACAGGTGGATAATTAGAAGCCTGTGAGTAGAGTTACCCAGGAAGGGTGTGTATGATGGGAAGGGTATGGAGGTTGGATTTGGGGGACCTTTGGGCAGGGATTAGGGAGAGATGAGTTAGGCATTGACCTCAGATGAAAATATGTAAAGGAGGTACAAAAGGCTTAGTAATCAAGGTAAATAACACAAAAATATGAATCATACATAGTATATCAATGATACAAAGATATGTAAAACATGTATATGGAAGCACATGCGTGTGTGCTAAATTGTTTCAGTCATGTCCGACTCTTTGTGACCCTATGGACTGTAGCCTGCTAGCCTCCTCTGTCCATGGGGTTCTCCAGGCAAGAATACTAGAGTGGGTTGCCATGTCCTCCTTCAGAGGATCTTCCAGATCCAGTGATTGAACCCCTGCAGGCAGAGTCTTTACTGCTAGCACCACCTGGGAAGCCCATATGGGAGGAAGTACACTTCTTTCCTTTTGCATCAGACTCCTTGGCTCTAATCACTAGGCAAGGGCAGGCAGAGATGATGAGAATTTAGCCAAGAAGCACTATAACAGGTGAGGTGAGGACCACAGAGCATGGTGGGAGAGTTCCTACAGGAAGCAGGAGTCAAAGTACTTTTCCTGTAATACCTGATTACTGAATATGGTTATTTCTTTTTGAACTTTGGAAATTATCCTTCCAGTTTACTTTACATGCTGAGTCCATTTTTCCCTCTCAATTTCACATGACTATTAAGAGAAGAAATTCATGTAGTTAATAAAGTTATTTGTCAACTTATCTCATTTAGAAAGGGAAGGTAGAAGCTTGAATCGCCAGTTACTTGACTCTGTTAAACTTGACAGGATGTAAGTCGCAATATTGTTGTTATTGTTTATTCCCTGAGTCATATCTGAGTCTTTTGTGACCCCATGGACTGTATAGCCTGCAAGAATCCTCTGTTCATGGTATTTCCCAGGTGAGAATCCTGGAGTGGATGCCACTTCCTTCTCCAGGGGTTCTTCCTGACCCACGGATGGAACCAGTGCCTTCTGCTTGGTAGGTGGATTCTTTACCACTGAGCTACCTGGGAAGCCCTAGATCCCAATATTGGTACATATTAAATTCACAATATGAGTTTCTGTTTTTAAGCTCCAAAATTAAATGAGATTTTGACCAGATTCACAGTAAGAAAGCAATCTGATTCTGCCCTGGCCTCATCTTACACCATAGTTTAAAACAGTTTCTCAAGCTTGAGCTTAGTTTGCCTATTGCTAACAATAGCTCTCTTCCAAAAATAGACTCAGTGCCTGAAGGAGTTTCTGGAATAAAAGAATAAGGAAAACCAACATTCTTTGCAACCTAATGCCTTTTCAATAGGTGAAAAATACATTGTTTGTGTACAGAGTACAAATATCAGACTAGAAAGTCAGGCATGCAGGAAATAAAACCTCCTTTGTTTTCCTATAGCTGAACTTAAGTTTTTGTTTTGAACTTCTCTAAGAGTAAACGTTTAGTCACTGTCCCTCTCAGACTTCTCTTTTCTCTGTGCATCCACCCACTCCCCACTCTTCCTCTGAGCTAACATCTGAGTTTCTGGAGATTTGGTGGCAAGTATGGAAGGTGAGCTGAGCCCAGCTGGTTCTTCATGACTTCTTTCTGCTAATAACGATCATGGGGAATACAGAGTCATCCTTCATTCCTATTCACCAGGCAAGAGAAAATAAAGGGGGCAGAGAGTTCCTACAGGAAGCAGGAGTCAAAGTACTTTTCCTGTAATACCTGATTACTGAATATGGTTATTTCTTTTTGAACTTTGGAAATTATCCTTCCAGTTTACTTTACATGCTGAGTCCATTTTTCCCTCTCAATTTCACATGACTATTAAGAGAAGAAATTCATGTAGTTAATAAAGTTATTTGTCAACTTATCTCATTTAGAAAGGGAAGGTAGAAGCTTGAATCGCCAGTTACTTGACTCTGTTAAACTTGACAGGATGTAAGTCGCAATATTGTTGTTATTGTTTATTCCCTGAGTCATATCTGAGTCTTTTGTGACCCCATGGACTGTATAGCCTGCAAGAATCCTCTGTTCATGGTATTTCCCAGGTGAGAATCCTGGAGTGGATGCCACTTCCTTCTCCAGGGGTTCTTCCTGACCCACGGATGGAACCAGTGCCTTCTGCTTGGTAGGTGGATTCTTTACCACTGAGCCACCTGGGAAGCCCTAGATCCCAATATTGGTACATATTAAATTCACAATATGAGTTTCTGTTTTTAAGCTCCAAAATTAAATGAGATTTTGACCAGATTCACAGTAAGAAAGCAATCTGATTCTGCCCTGGCCTCATCTTACACCATAGTTTAAAACAGTTTCTCAAGCTTGAGCTTAGTTTGCCTATTGCTAACAATAGCTCTCTTCCAAAAATAGACTCAGTGCCTGAAGGAGTTTCTGGAATAAAAGAATAAGGAAAACCAACATTCTTTGCAACCTAATGCCTTTTTCAATAGGTGAAAAATACATTGTTTGTGTACAGAGTACAAATATCAGACTAGAAAGTCAGGCATGCAGGAAATAAAACCTCCTTTGTTTTCCTATAGCTGAACTTAAGTTTTTGTTTTGAACTTCTCTAAGAGTAAAAGTTTAGTCACTGTCCCTCTCAGACTTCTCTTTTCTCTGTGCATCCACCCACTCCCCACTCTTCCTCTGAGCTAACATCTGAGTTTCTGGAGATTTGGTGGCAAGTATGGAAGGTGAGCTGAGCCCAGCTGGTTCTTCATGACTTCTTTCTGCTAATAACGATCATGGGGAATACAGAGTCATCCTTCATTCCTATTCACCAGGCCCCTTCCTGTCTCTCACCTCTCTTCTGCTTTTAAGACACTGTTGAACACATGACAGTCATTCTCATGTTCTTCTTAGCACTGGGGCTTGGAGAACTTCACGGTTCAGTCACCTCTTCCAGGATTTCGTCTAGTTAGTGAGTGCCAGGTTCTCAAGCTCATGATTTTCATACCCCTGGCTGGAGGTAGTCATTCCCCTGTGCCTAGCCTGAGGAACTGATATTCTTTCTCTTGTTCTAGGAGTATTTCTGAACCCATCCCTTTTCTTTCTTTCCTTTTTTTTTTTTTTTTTTTTGGCCACTTCTATTGATCTTTCATCTATTTATCTTTGTTCTTTGGCCTCTGTGGGCCTCCTCTCTCAGTGGACCCTGTCGCTGCAGAGCACCAGCTCTGGGCGCATGCACTCCAGAGCTCCAACTCAGTAGTTGAACACATCAGTCCAGCTGCTCCACGGCACGTGGGATCTTCCCAGACCAGGGATCGAACTGGCACCCCTTGCAGTGCAAGGCGGTGTCCTTACCAATGGTACCACCAGGGAAGCCACATCCCTTTTCTTTGAATGCCCATTTTGTTTCTCCATTTTAAAAATAATTGCATAAGTATAGAATACTTATTTAATACTTACAAAGTTTGCCTTGAACTCATGACACATGTCTGCCTGTACCCACACTGTCAATCACCCAGGTTCTTTAGTTTCCTTGAAAACTTGACCTCTGCAATCTGAAACACATGGTATGTCTCTCTCTGCCACTGCTTTCTGCAGGTGCATTCTTCCCTTTAAGAAGTGAGAATCAGTGGCCTAGTTGCCTAACACGTGTAAACTTTAGAAGGAGACAAAATTAGTGTCCCACGAAGTCTGATTTTGAATTTGGATTTTCCAGAATTGATGATTAGCTTCCATCCTCCATCCAGCATAATTTCAAATGAGCTCTGTTATGGTGGGAAGATAGGGTAGGGTAAGTTCCTACTTTGGATCAGAGAAATTAAGAAAGAAGCGTGAGAGTCAGGCTAAGTCAAGTCATAACCTTGTGTTGAAAAGTTGAAATGGTACTTGCAGAACCCTGAGAGTGAGTGTCTCCTTCAGTTTTGTGATGTAGATACCTCACTTACATCACCATAGTACTGGCCCTAAGAAGAATTGCCAGCCAAAGGGCTTCCACTTTCCTAGAGGTACCAGTCAGCCTGGGACCCAGGAATGTCCGCATGACATTTAAACTTGGTAGAAACTGCTACCCTGGGGACACAGATGGGTTTGCATGGCACAAGTGGCCCTAGAACTCCTGGTTGGCTCTCTGGGTGTGTTTCCCTCGTCCTTACATTAATTTCCTAGTAATGCTACTGCATATGTTGTGCATCATTGGGACTTTTTGGAGTCATTAATTTGGTACGGTTTTTCCATTTATATTTTAAGAACATTTATCCTGTTGCATTTGTTGAGAACATTGTAATGAATTTTAAAATTAGGTTTATTTTTAAATGGCGTATTTTAAATGATCTTTATTGGATAGTCTCTTCCATACCTTTAACAAAGTTTATAAGTTGTTGCTATGTAAATTTAGTAGTTGATTTTATGTGTGTGTGTTAGGATAGACATTAACTAGAAAAAAACTATTTGATCTTTAAAGAAAAATGCAAGTTTAAAGGTTCAGCAGAGGGAAAATTTTACAGAATTAAAATATACTGTGAATTGTCACTACCTAAAAATTCTGTTGTCAGAGTGTACGACTTTATGAATAACAGGGATCCTGAGCTCAAGCTCCTGCTGCATGATCAATTAGGCATATGTAGACCTCGTTGTTTTGAAATTGGGAAGGGGTCTTCCGCCATATGGATTCTGGCACCTGACCAGTATTTAATATAATAGCATACTGCCATGGGAAAGGCATTTTTGTTAGAAGTCTTGAAGTGTAGTTAAGAATTTCAAAAGGAGAATTTGGGGAGACTTCAGTTGCTTTAAGAATACAAAGTATACTCTGAATTTGTAATTAAGGAATGGGAAATCATTGATTGGTTTCTCTTGTGTACATATAAAGTATGAACTCCAAAGAACATCTCCTGAACATTTTGGGGCATTAATCCAATGGCTACAACTTTCTGTGGCAGAGAACTATCTTAGATAATAGATTGGATCATGTTTCTCCATATTTGTTTAACACTACTGGAGATAACTTATTTTGTTAAATATTTGCAGTATATGTGCTTGAAATCTGAGTTGTACAGTTTTATTATCATATATTCATGGATGGCCTAATTTTGTTAAGGGGAATATTTTTGCAGTTAGTTATAGGAACAGGTACTAAACTCATGGAATGTCCGCATGACATTTAAACTTGGTAGAAACTGCTACCCTGGGGACACAGATGGGTTTGCATGGCACAAGTGGCCCTAGAACTCCTGGTTGGCTCTCTGGGTGTGTTTCCCTCGTCCTTACATTAATTTCCTAGTAATGCTACTGCATATGTTGTGCATCATTGGGACTTTTGGAGTCATTAATTTGGTACGGTTTTTCCATTTATATTTTAAGAACATTTATCCTGTTGCATTTGTTGAGAACATTGTAATGAATTTTAAAATTAGGTCTATTTTTAAATGGCGTATTTTAAATGATCTTTATTGGATAGTCTCTTCCATACCTTTAACAAAGTTTATAAGTTGTTGCTATGTAAATTTAGTAGTTGATTTTATGTGTGTGTGTTAGGATAGACATTAACTAGAAAAAAACTATTTGATCTTTAAAGAAAAATGCAAGTTTAAAGGTTCAGCAGAGGGAAAATTTTACAGAATTAAAATATACTGTGAATTGTCACTACCTAAAAATTCTGTTGTCAGAGTGTACGACTTTATGAATAACAGGGATCCTGAGCTCAAGCTCCTGCTGCATGATCAATTAGGCATATGTAGACCTCGTTGTTTTGAAATTGGGAAGGGGTCTTCCGCCATATGGATTCTGGCACCTGACCAGTATTTAATATAATAGCATACTGCCATGGGAAAGGCATTTTTGTTAGAAGTCTTGAAGTGTAGTTAAGAATTTCAAAAGGAGAATTTGGGGAGACTTCAGTTGCTTTAAGAATACAAAGTATACTCTGAATTTGTAATTAAGGAATGGGAAATCATTGATTGGTTTCTCTTGTGTACATATAAAGTATGAACTCCAAAGAACATCTCCTGAACATTTTGGGGCATTAATCCAATGGCTACAACTTTCTGTGGCAGAGAACTATCTTAGATAATAGATTGGATCATGTTTCTCCGTATTTGTTTAACACTACTGGAGATAACTTATTTTGTTAAATATTTGCAGTATATGTGCTTGAAATCTGAGTTGTACAGTTTTATTATCATATATTCATGGATGGCCTAATATGTGACCACCTAGTGTGAAAAGTGAGGAAAGGGACAGATATTTTTTTTCCCTGACAGCTTACAGTTATAGGAACAGGTACTAAACTCATTCACAACCAAGTGTTATGCATATAACCAAGCAGGGGAGTTGTAGCTGAAATAAGTAGCCTAGTTGCAGGATTTAGGGTTGAAACTATAAGGAAACAGAATGTAAATTTAAAATATAGATGAAGGAAGGAAAGAAGAAGAAGAAGAAGGATCCCACCAGAGTACAGACTATATATTGCAAGCACTTAGATGAGGAAGGATATGGAACTCAAGGTAGTTTGACAGTTTTAGTGCTGATTGGCTGAAGGGTAGAATAAGGGGGAAAGTACCAAGTGATAGGGCTTCCTAGGTGGCACTATTGGTAAAGAACCTGTCTGTCAATACTGGAGACACAAAGTGATGCTGATTTGATCCCTGTGTCAGGAAGATCCCCTGGAGGAGGGCATGGCAACCCACTCCAGTTTTCTTGTCTAGAGAATCTCATGAACACAGAAGCCTGGTGGGCTACAGTCCATAGGGTCGCAGAGTTGGAGACGACTGAAGTGACTTAACATATACAAACATGTACCAAATGATGATATAGAAGAGGTCAGAGGGGAGCGGTACAAGTAAAAATAACAGTGACAGTGTTAATAAGTATATTTATTGAAAATTTCTATTTTCTGATGCTTTCATTAGGAGAAGTTCATGTCATCTCATTAAGAAAGCACATTCTGCTACCTGCTATAATTTGAAGTTTTGCCATAGATTAGACTCTGTCTTTGAAAGTATACGTTTTCTTGGTGCTTTGTTCCACTCAGAATAGTACTGTCAGAGATGTATTCTCCAGGCAAAATATGTAATAAAATGTTAATTGACTGAAAAGAAGAAAAGTGTTAACTCTTGATTTCCTGAGGCTGTTACAAGAAAGCTTTACTTTAATTATTTATTTCAGACTGATCACAACTTTCTCCACATATATGTGACACACAAATTAAACTCGTTTGTAATTGTCAGACATCAGCACTATTACTTTTATTTTGCTCTTCTTTAGTCTGAAATTTTATAATGGTTAAGTAGTGGTTCTGTTTTTTTTTTTTTTAACATTTATTTATTTATTTATTTATTGGGAGGCGGGGTCGGTGGTTGGGGGGACAGGTGGGCCACTTCTATTGGTCTTTCATTTGTGTATTTTTCATCCATCTTTGTTCTTTGGCCCGTGTGGGCCTCCCATCACAGTGGCCTCTGTTGTCGCAGAGCACTGGCTCTAGGCGCATGCGCTTCAGAGCTCCGGCTTCATTGGACACATTGGTCCAGCCGCTCCGCGGCACGTGGGATCTTCCCAGGCCAGGGATCGAACCGGCGCCCCTTGCACTGCAAGGCGGTGTCCTTACCCACTGGACCACCAGGGAAGCCCGGTTCTGTTTTTTTTAAACCAACTTTATTGTTAGTTAGAATGGAGTATAGTTATCTAATCAGGGTTTAAACTGAACTGAGAAAACTTTCCTCTATGTAAGTTATGTTTCAGCCAGCTTTATTAGCACAAGAAAGAAAATTTTCTCTTTAAAGCCACCTTCCTTATCTTTGAGGTTGGGTTTTTGTGAAAGAAGACAGTTAAACCTCAAGGGCTGACCTGTTAGCAGAAATGTTGGTTTAAGAGCGAGATGCAGGTTCATTTATTGTTTCTGCCATTTACTAGCTGTGTGAGTTTGAGTAAATTCCTTAATCTCTTCTTACCTCCATTGCCTCTTCTGTAAATTAAAAAGAATAATAACATCTACTTGATGCCGTTGTTGTTAGGATTAAATGAGTCAATTTGCATACTGTTCTTCAAATAGTTCCTAGCATACACACACACACACGCATACGCACATATTCTGTGCTCAGTCACTTCAGTTGTGTCAGGCTCTTTTGCAACACCACGGACTATGGGGAGCCCAAGACCCACCAGGATCCTCTGTCGATGGTATTCTCTAGGCAAGTATACTGGAGTGGCTTGCTATGCCCTCCTCCAGGTATCTTCCCAGTCCAGAGATGGAACCCACATCTCCTGTAGCATCTGCATTGCAGGTGGATTCTTTACCACTGAGCCACCAGGAAAGCCCATACATGTGTCTGTGTGTGTGTGTGTGTCTGTATAATCCTCTGTGACTGTCATTATTTAGCATTTGATGGCTTGGTGTGGCCAGGTCTGTTTCTGTTACTTCATAATGGCAGTAGATATATAACAGAGTAAAAAATATGGAAAGAATGTGAAGCGGTAGTAAATAGGAAGATATTGAGAACAGTAATGGAAAACAGAGCAGACATTTCCTGTATTGCTCAGAAATTTCTTAGTAGTAAATCATATGTGGTGTGTGTATGTGAGAGAGAGAGAGAAACAGAGACACCTGACTGTTTGAGCACTGCCTAACATATGCATGGAGTTGGAATGAATTATCTTCCTATAAGTTTTTTTTTTTTTTTTTTGCCATACTTTGCCCTCTCCAAAATACTTCAAGATGACACCTTGGTCCTGCCCAGTGTCATCAGTCTGTAGCTCTTTGTTGTCAGGGGGACTTGACCCTGGAGGAAGCTCTGTTGTGTGAGTCCCTGCAGGGTAGTTACTGTTAACCTGAAATGTTTCCCTTTCCTTAAAATGGCCCTTGAGTGAAACATTTCCTCTAAACATTTGACAACAAGTTTCTCTTTGGAGAAGTTTTTCACATAGATTACATATTAATTCAAGGATATTGAGAAGGGACTCCTAAAGATCTGAAACTAAACTGATTTGATTTGTTTATACAGAAATTCTTGTATAATCATAAATACTAAACTGAAATTATATGATGTATTGTAGGTCGATAAGTGCTATATAATAAAGCAGATGTGTTAAGACTATGTCTATAAAACAGAATATGTATATTTTAAAAGATATTAATGAAACATATTAGTATATTTGCAAATAAGAAATATCTTTGCATATGGGAAAATATAATGCTCTGAACAAAAGAAATCAGCTAAATTGTCTTTAGAGCCTAATGGTATATTTTACCTTTGCAAAACATTTATTTGGTGCTCATAACAAATAAATGTGCGAGTTTTGCTGTTTTCTGAATGGGCACACAATGGCAGCTGTCTTTCTAATCGCTCCCCTATTCAGACACTAATCGGTGGAGCCCACGTAGAATGCTAGGCGCCTGAATAGGTAGACAATGGCAGCAGCGTTTTTAATCACAGTCCTATTCAGGCACTAATCGGAGTGATGATTAAGGGACATTAGAGGGAGCACTTTGACATCTGATCCTTTGAACTGGCGTCTGTGCAGGCTGCACTCTACAGAGCTCACTTGGCCAGACTGATTTTCTTAAATAAAGTGCAGTGATTTCCAGTGTAGGAAATATTACATTAGAGCCTATTGAAATGATTAGGAATTGAGGAGCTTTTCTTTTACTGAGGATTTGGTGTATACTGTATGCTCACAAAGCTAGGACATTAATGTTGCATGTACTCTGGGTATCAGGGGCCATAGAGAAAGAGCTTGAAGAAGATCCTCCTGTAGTCACACACTTACAAGTGAATGTGAACCGGAATGGAAACTTGCTGTCATAGTTCTCCATTATGGAAGTTTATTTGAATTTTTATTTAACTCAGTCAAGATCAGAGCATCCTAATGGCATTGCATTTTTTCCTTGTCAGGGGGACTTGACCCTGGAGGAAGCTCTGTTGTGTGAGTCCCTGCAGGGTAGTTACTGTTAACCTGAAATGTTTCCCTTTCCTTAAAATGGCCCTTGAGTGAAACATTTCCTCTAAACATTTGACAACAAGTTTCTCTTTGGAGAAGTTTTTCACATAGATTACATATTAATTCAAGGATATTGAGAAGGGACTCCTAAAGATCTGAAACTAAACTGATTTGATTTGTTTATACAGAAATTCTTGTATAATCATAAATACTAAACTGAAATTATATGATGTATTGTAGGTCGATAAGTGCTATATAATAAAGCAGATGTGTTAAGACTATGTCTATAAAACAGAATATGTATATTTTAAAAGATATTAATGAAACATATTAGTATATTTGCAAATAAGAAATATCTTTGCATATGGGAAAATATAATGCTCTGAACAAAAGAAATCAGCTAAATTGTCTTTAGAGCCTAATGGTATATTTTACCTTTGCAAAACATTTATTTGGTGCTCATAACAAATAAATGTGCGAGTTTTGCTGTTTTCTGAATGGGCACACAATGGCAGCTGTCTTTCTAATCGCTCCCCTATTCAGACACTAATCGGTGGAGCCCACGTAGAATGCTAGGCGCCTGAATAGGTAGACAATGGCAGCAGCGTTTTTAATCACAGTCCTATTCAGGCACTAATCGGAGTGATGATTAAGGGACATTAGAGGGAGCACTTTGACATCTGATCCTTTGAACTGGCGTCTGTGCAGGCTGCACTCTACAGAGCTCACTTGGCCAGACTGATTTTCTTAAATAAAGTGCAGTGATTTCCAGTGTAGGAAATATTACATTAGAGCCTATTGAAATGATTAGGAATTGAGGAGCTTTTCTTTTACTGAGGATTTGGTGTATGCTGTATGCTCACAAAGCTAGGACATTAATGTTGCATGTACTCTGGGTATCAGGGGCCATAGAGAAAGAGCTTGAAGAAGATCCTCCTGTAGTCACACACTTACAAGTGAATGTGAACCGGAATGGAAACTTGCTGTCATAGTTCTCCATTATGGAAGTTTATTTGAATTTTTATTTAACTCAGTCAAGATCAGAGCATCCTAATGGCATTGCATTTTTTTTCCTTGTCTTTAGATCAGAGTGTTTCAGTGTCACCTCTCTTGAGTTGCTTTAAGAACAATAAAAACTGTGTTATATACTATGCATGGTTATGCTTTGATTCAGTAGTCTTTCATAAGACAAAATGGAGTGTTTCCTTTTCTAGAATTTCTAGTATCTGTGTAGATTTTACTAACCTGTTTCCAGGGCATTACATATGATTGATCCTGAAAGCAATATATATTCAAAATTTGCAGATGAGATCAGTGCTTAGCATTTCAACACAGCATTTAAAGATATCGCTCCAAATAGCTATATATTTCAATATCTATCTATCATCAATCTATCCATAATTATAATTTATGTAAAGGAGAAAAAACTCTTCTATCTTATGTTCAGTCTATAAGGTCTCTGAATTAAACTGGCAAAACACATTAATAGAAGAAAAAGCATACCCATTTTATTTGATGTTAATAGTTTATTTTTATGTCCATGAAAGCTTCTGTAGAAAAGAAATGAAGACTGAGAGAAGCAGGTGGACTCAGGGGCTTTCATATACCATTTTAACAAAGGGTGGTGTATTATGGAGAAGTGACTAGACAGAAGAAAAGGGGTCTGACTTCTAGGCATGGCTAATTGTGGGAAGCTAAGTGTATAGGGGAAGCTAATGGATGATAAGACTTTTTTTAGTAAGGTTTTTTTGTTCATCTTGGTGTCCATTTTCTGTCTCCAGTGATAAGGATTGTTCTCCTGGTACAGAAGAAGGGAGAAGGAACACTTTCACAAAGGGAAGTTTATGTCCTGCTTTTAGACAGATACAGGAGGGCAAAGAGCTTTTGCCTCATTTTCTTTGTCTTAATTGCCTTCAGCTCAAAATAATTTTTATGCAGAAGTAGCAAATTTTGGGGTAGCATACTATGATTTCCTTCTTGTGCAGCCTCTTGGGTTTGAGCTCCCTCTATTTTTATGTTCCTTAGTTATAGGATTCTTTTCTATAAGAGACAAATATGTATCATAAATTCTGGAAGAAATATAACTGTGGTGTGTACTTTTGTTTTAATTTAAAAATATATATATATATATTGTGCTGGTTTCTGCCATGAATCAGCCTTAGGTGTACATATGTCCCTTCCCTCTTGCACCTCCTACCCCATTCGACTCTTCGAGGTTGTCACAGAGTCCAGGTTTGAGTTCCTTGAGTCATACAGCAGATTCCCACTGGCTCTGTATGTTAAATATGGCAACCTATGTGTTCCCATGTGACTCTCTCCATTCATCCCACCCTCTCCTTCCAACTCCCACCCTGTGTCCACAGGTCTGTTCTGTATGTCTGTATGTGCATTTCTGCACTGCAAATAGGTCCATCAGTACCATCTTTCTAGATTCCATATATATGCATTAGTATACAGTATTTGTTTTTCTTTTTCTGATTTACTTCACTCTGTATAATAGGCTCAAAGTTCATCCACCTCATTAGAACTGACTCATGCATTGCTTTTTATTGCTAAGTTGCTGTGTGCTTTTGAGGGTATCTATCCCCCAGTTCACAGACATATAGTGGGACCCTTGAATTTGACTCTGAGCTAATTTTAGGGTCAGATTCAGAATTTGATTGAGAAAACTGACCTGACCCGGGAAAAGAAGATTCTCCCTTAGAAACCTGGAATAAGAGATTCTATTTCATTCTAGGCTGTGTGAGCAGAAAAAAAAAAAAGAAACCTGGGTGTTGTGGGGTGGCCATTTTCCATTTGCCAATTATATTAAAAGCAGAAAAAGACTGTCTGAAGAGAGAGAAGATTGAGGCAGATGTAGATAAAAAGCTGCCTGAGGTACTCACGGCTTTTCATCAGGAGAGTTTTGCAATTTTGTGTTCTGTGAAATATTCTTGTACCCAAATATAGTCGTCTTTTTTTTTCTTTGACTTAAACTAAAGTAGGTTTTAGGCATGGACAACCAAAAATTCCCAAGGAGCATAGTGGCATATGTCAAATTCTATGACTTAGAAAAGGGTGCTTCATTTTTAGGAAATATATTAAAATTATAATTAAATACAAAAAGAAAAACAGAGTAAGGTGTAGTAAATTTAAATGTTGATTGAATCAGTAGGGTGTAATGTGATCAGCTCCTGCTTTAGAGGCAGGCTGAGTGTGTGCTGAGTCTCTCAGTTGTGTTTGACTGTGGCAGCGCTATGGACTGTAGCCCACCATGCTCCTCTGTCCATGGGGTTTTACAGGCAAGAATACTGGAGTGGGTTGCTGAGGTGATAATAATTTCTCTGCATTTACTAACTTGACCTTGGGTACAGTTTTTAATTTCTATTAGCTAACTCCAGTTTCCTTCAATAAAAAATGGAAATACTAATAAGTAGAGCAATCTAATTAAATTATTTTGTTGATTAAATGGACTAATAAATTTAAAAGGATATGATACAAAGCTTAGCACATGCTAAATACTCACTAAGCGGTATGATCATTTTATTCTTATGTACACATAGAGAGTATCTCAGGCTCAGATAGTAAGATACTTATCTAGGATTTATTTGAAGAGTTTTATGTCTTAAATTGTTGTTGTTGTTCAGTCAGTAAGTCATAAAAATTATTAAATAGACTTTGTATCGTAGACTCTCTCAATGTTCTTTATTCTGTAAGAGACAAAACATAGACAGATGTAGTATTCTTAGTTTGTTTCCACCTTACTTGAAGTAATTGTAGTTGGTTATTTTGGATTACCTTTCCCTGATAACTTACCTGGTAGAGTTCGACTGCAGTGGAAGACCCTTGTTCTATTCCTAGGTCGGGAAGATTCCTGGAGAAGGAATGGCTAACCATTCCAGTCCTCTAAGAATGGCACTCCACTCCAGTATTCTTGCCTGGAGCATTCCATGGACAGAAGAGCTGGGTGGGCTAAAGTCCATGAGGTTGAAATCAGAACTGTTGTGGGGTGGCCATTTTCCATTTGCCAATTATATTAAAAGCAGAAAAAGACTGTCTGAAGAGAGAGAAGATTGAGGCAGATGTAGATAAAAAGCTGCCTGAGGTACTCACGGCTTTTCATCAGGAGAGTTTTGCAATTTTGTGTTCTGTGAAATATTCTTGTACCCAAATATAGTCGTCTTTTTTTTTCTTTGACTTAAACTAAAGTAGGTTTTAGGCATGGACAACCAAAAATTCCCAAGGAGCATAGTGGCATATGTCAAATTCTATGACTTAGAAAAGGGTGCTTCATTTTTAGGAAATATATTACAATTATAATTAAATACAAAAAGAAAAACAGAGTAAGGTGTAGTAAATTTAAATGTTGATTGAATCAGTAGGGTGTAATGTGATCAGCTCCTGCTTTAGAGGCAGGCTGAGTGTGTGCTGAGTCTCTCAGTTGTGTTTGACTGTGGCAGCGCTATGGACTGTAGCCCACCATGCTCCTCTGTCCATGGGGTTTTACAGGCAAGAATACTGGAGTGGGTTGCTGAGGTGATAATAATTTCTCTGCATTTACTAACTTGACCTTGGGTACAGTTTTTAATTTCTATTAGCTAACTCCAGTTTCCTTCAATAAAAAATGGAAATACTAATAAGTAGAGCAATCTAATTAAATTATTTTGTTGATTAAATGGACTAATAAATTTAAAAGGATATGATACAAAGCTTAGCACATGCTAAATACTCACTAAGCGGTATGATCATTTTATTCTTATGTACACATAGAGAGTATCTCAGGCTCAGATAGTAAGATACTTATCTAGGATTTATTTGAAGAGTTTTATGTCTTAAATTGTTGTTGTTGTTCAGTCAGTAAGTCATAAAAATTATTAAATAGACTTTGTATCGTAGACTCTCTCAATGTTCTTTATTCTGTAAGAGACAAAACATAGACAGATGTAGTATTCTTAGTTTGTTTCCACCTTACTTGAAGTAATTGTAGTTGGTTATTTTGGATTACCTTTCCCTGATAACTTACCTGGTAGAGTTCGACTGCAGTGGAAGACCCTTGTTCTATTCCTAGGTCGGGAAGATTCCTGGAGAAGGGAATGGCTAACCATTCCAGTCCTCTTGGAAAAGGGAATGGCACTCCACTCCAGTATTCTTGCCTGGAGCATTCCATGGACAGAAGAGCTGGGTGGGCTAAAGTCCATGAGGTTGAAATCAGAACCACTCTTTGGGCTTCCCAGGGAGCTCAGATGGTAAAGAATCTACCTGCAGTGCAGGATACCTGGGTTTGATCTCTGAATCAGGAAGCTTACCTGGAGAAGGGAATGGCAACTCACTTCATTATTGTTGCCTGAAGAATCTCATGGACAGAGGAGCCTGGTGGGCTACAGTCCGTGGGATCGCTAAGAGTTGGACACAACTGACTGACTAAGCACATTACTGTGTTTTTTCCCCTCTGAATAAGAATATATGTTATATTTAAGGTATGACTTTGTCCTTATTATAATTGTTTTAGTATATCCATTTTCTATCTATATACTTGTAGCTTACCTCACATGTGTTTTTGATAATTGGAATCTATATCTATACCTCTATATTAATGTATCTCTCTTTAGATCTATATCTTTACGCCTTCTTTACAGTTATACTTTTTTGGCTTAAAACTAGAAACTTTGTAAAGTACAAATCAACAAGTAATCTGCCCAGATCATTTCCCTACAGCACGGCCAAAAATAGTGGTGGTTTGTCTTGCACGTATTTGGAATAACTTTTCTGTTATCTCTGGGCTCTTGCCATTTTTTGGTTTAGTAGGAAAGGATTCAGAAGAATGAATAAAAGAAAGAGGGCCAGAAGGTCCAACAAGGAGGACAGAGGACTGAATGTGGGTTATTCATAGAATATTTGGGAAGCAAAAATCCAGTAGATAACAGTAGATAGCCCAGGTTTGAGAAAGGATTCATGTCTGAGAACGATAAAAGAAGAGTTTTGAAAGGGAGGGTGAAAATGGAAATGTCTAGAAAAGAATTCTGGATTGAACTTGTGAAAAAAATTAAGCACACTTTAGAGATTTGGCTGTTTTCCTCAGGGTAATAAACTCATGATTTTGACTAGAATACAACCATCATAAAAGTAATGTTTTAAAATTAATGAGTAATTCTTAGAATATTAATTTGAAGTTTAACTTTATAGGTAGGAGCCTCAATAAAGGTGAGAGTTATGGGAAAAGAGAGAGTGGCATTAAAGATTCTTCAGATATTGTGAAGATTATTTAGGAAGAACGGACAGCTGTCAACATGAGAAAGGACTGAAAAAGTTAAATGAAATATCACATATCGTTCAATAAATATATATTGAGTATAATAGTAAGGCTATAAGGGATATCCATATTTTTATTTGAGAGAAACAGATGAGAGTGGATTTTAGAACTGATATATGGCAAGATACCAGCCACCTTGGCCTGTTGTCCTCCTAATTGGTATAGTGTCTGGCATATAGTAAGCACACTCAACGACTGCTAGCTGTTATATTCATTCTTGATAGATTTTGTTATCATTATTGCCACTTTTTTTCTCTTCTTATTGCTGTTATTATAGACATTCAGTAGTAAAGTCACCTCTTTATAATTACTAGTAATATTTTGCCTCCTGTGGTTCTGGCCTCTAGGCAGACATGAAAAAAGAACAAGTGGAAGAGAAGATAACTTCCCTCTAACACAGAGAAAGGCTGATAGGACTTATCAAGTCTCAAACTTTTGGTTGTATATATAGGAAAAGTAATCTGCAAGGCAAGGATTAGGCTTTATCAGATGTTCTAAGCTTTATTACATTGAATATCATAACCTTGTTAAGTTTTTCACAGAAAATGTTCTTTTGAACACTGTTACTTATCTTCTCTATAAGAGCATTATTGCTTTTTATTTCATCCATCTTATACCTTCTTGGAAAAATAGTTCATAGTGCATTTTGTCCTCACTGAAACATTGCTTTCCTTGTGATGAATGCCATCGCAGTAACCTGGTTTTAATATTTTGAGTGGGAAATATTATAAGTCAGCTGAATAAATATTTAATCTCTCAAAGAAATAAATGGAAATGGTGACATTTCAGTCTTCTTTTCACTCATTCAAAAAACTGGGTTTGAACTGATGGTAAAAAGATGAATAAAGAAGGGCAAAATAGAAACAATTGTATTTTTAAGATAAATCTTGAATAGATCAGTTCTAAAACATAGAAAAATTCTAGAACATGGGATAATGTTGGCCATTCTATAAGTCTTTGTGAAATAAATAACTGGATAATTATAGAACTGTTACCTTTGTCAGGAGGGAATGCAATAAATAATTGGAGAACACGATGGATCATTTGAACCTTGATAGTGCATCAGACCTTTAACCAAACAGGAAAGAGAAGGGAAAGAGTAAGCAATGCAAGCAGACAGATGGTATGTGTAGCCTCCACAGATTCATGAAACAGTGACAAATTTTCAATGAATTGCAGCTAACTATAGTATTACTGGCATAGACAGGATAGTAAGGACCAGCTCATGAAGGTCTCTCATCGTATGTTGCTATCCACCCTTTTAGAAGTAGAAATTAAATAGCACTCAGTTAATTTTCACAACAATTCAGTGATGTAAGTACTAGACTTATCCCTGTTTAAAGACAAGAAAGCAGAGAATTAGAAATGCTAAGTTCCTTGTCCAAGACTGGTATCTAGTTTTTGCATCTACAATGAATCGGAATCTGTCAGAAATATAAAGTCTCAAACTTTTGGTTTGTAAATAAAAAATAGAGAAGATAACTTCCCTCTAACACAGAGAAAGGCTGATAGGACTTATCAAGTCTCAAACTTTTGGTTGTATATATAGGAAAAGTAATCTGCAAGGCAAGGATTAGGCTTTATCAGATGTTCTAAGCTTTATTACATTGAATATCATAACCTTGTTAAGTTTTTCACAGAAAATGTTCTTTTGAACACTGTTACTTATCTTCTCTATAAGAGCATTATTGCTTTTTATTTCATCCATCTTATACCTTCTTGGAAAAATAGTTCATAGTGCATTTTGTCCTCACTGAAACATTGCTTTCCTTGTGATGAATGCCATCGCAGTAACCTGGTTTTAATATTTTGAGTGGGAAATATTATAAGTCAGCTGAATAAATATTTAATCTCTCAAAGAAATAAATGGAAATGGTGACATTTCAGTCTTCTTTTCACTCATTCAAAAAACTGGGTTTGAACTGATGGTAAAAAGATGAATAAAGAAGGGCAAAATAGAAACAATTGTATTTTTAAGATAAATCTTGAATAGATCAGTTCTAAAACATAGAAAAATTCTAGAACATGGGATAATGTTGGCCATTCTATAAGTCTTTGTGAAATAAATAACTGGATAATTATAGAACTGTTACCTTTGTCAGGAGGGAATGCAATAAATAATTGGAGAACACGATGGATCATTTGAACCTTGATAGTGCATCAGACCTTTAACCAAACAGGAAAGAGAAGGGAAAGAGTAAGCAATGCAAGCAGACAGATGGTATGTGTAGCCTCCACAGATTCATGAAACAGTGACAAATTTTCAATGAATTGCAGCTAACTATAGTATTACTGGCATAGACAGGATAGTAAGGACCAGCTCATGAAGGTCTCTCATCGTATGTTGCTATCCACCCTTTTAGAAGTAGAAATTAAATAGCACTCAGTTAATTTTCACAACAATTCAGTGATGTAAGTACTAGACTTATCCCTGTTTAAAGACAAGAAAGCAGAGAATTAGAAATGCTAAGTTCCTTGTCCAAGACTGGTATCTAGTAAATAAAATATTTAGCATCTACAGATGAAATCGGACATCTGCAAATCCTAGCATACTTCAGAATATATAACAATTTATTTTTATAAGAAGAAATTAAACATTCGGAGTATTTTTATACTAAACTGAAATAAAACAGGAATAGTCGTTACATTTATCTGCCTTTTTTACTTGTTTTTCTTTCCAGTTGTCATCAGGCAAGTTTTTTTTACTGGGTTTGCCCAAAATTCAAATCAGGTTTTCCTAAGAAATTCATTTTCAAAAGAATGATCTAATTTTACTCAGCAACTTGATACATTTTACAGAAAATTGTCTCAAAGCAGTAATGTTGCACTGTCATAAGGGCAGTGATTTAAAGAGAGTGATTTATTGTTAATTAGAAAATTGAAAGAGATATTTTAATAATGCGAATAAACATCTAGAAAGCTGCTTGTGAAAGATCAGTAAAATTCAGTAATGTTGAAAACAGTACTGAAATGCTTTAAATATAGCAATGTTGATGAAAGGACAAATATACTTTTTGAGGTTTGCATTGTATTTGAATCTTTCATTGGCACTGTTAACACAATGTTAGCATCAGAAAAGAATCTAGACAGAACATATATTCTAAAGAATTCATTTAAAATGTATCATGAATGTAACATCAAGGTAGCAATTCTAGTTTGCATTTTTAAAATGTTTTCCTCCGAGAAACTCACAACATTTATCTTATCACTATGGTGAAGTATTTCTATGGTATGTATTATTGTTCTCTCAACAGAAACTATTTATTTTTCTTGATAGTGCATCAGACCTTTCCGAAAGAGAAGGAAAGAGTAAGCAATGCAAGCAGACAGATGGTATGTGTAGCCTCCACAGATTCATGAAACAGTGACAAATTTTCAATGAATTGCAGCTAACTATAGTATTACTGGCATAGACAGGATAGTAAGGACCAGCTCATGAAGGTCTCTCATTGTATGTTGCTATCCACCCTTTTAGAAGTAGAAATTAAATAGCACTCAGTTAATTTTCACAACAATTCAGTGATGTAAGTACTAGACTTATCCCTGTTTAAAGACAAGAAAGCAGAGAATTAGAAATGCTAAGTTCCTTGTCCAAGACTGGTATCTAGTAAATAAAATATTTAGCATCTACAGATGAAATCGGACATCTGCAAATCCTAGCATACTTCAGAATATATAACAATTTATTTTTATAAGAAGAAATTAAACATTCGGAGTATTTTTATACTAAACTGAAATAAAACAGGAATAGTCGTTACATTTATCTGCCTTTTTTACTTGTTTTTCTTTCCAGTTGTCATCAGGCAAGTTTTTTTTACTGGGTTTGCCCAAAATTCAAATCAGGTTTTCCTAAGAAATTCATTTTCAAAAGAATGATCTAATTTTACTCAGCAACTTGATACATTTTACAGAAAATTGTCTCAAAGCAGTAATGTTGCACTGTCATAAGGGCAGTGATTTAAAGAGAGTGATTTATTGTTAATTAGAAAATTGAAAGAGATATTTTAATAATGCGAATAAACATCTAGAAAGCTGCTTGTGAAAGATCAGTAAAATTCAGTAATGTTGAAAACAGTACTGAAATGCTTTAAATATAGCAATGTTGATGAAAGGACAAATATACTTTTTGAGGTTTGCATTGTATTTGAATCTTTCATTGGCACTGTTAACACAATGTTAGCATCAGAAAAGAATCTAGACAGAACATATATTCTAAAGAATTCATTTAAAATGTATCATGAATGTAGCATCAAGGTAGCAATTCTAGTTTGCATTTTTAAAATGTTTTCCTCCGAGAAACTCACAACATTTATCTTATCACTATGGTGAAGTATTTCTATGGTATGTATTATTGTTCTCTCAACAGAAAATACATAGAAAGTGTAAGGGTTGTTTTATTTTTTCTTAATAGTTACCTAAACTTTTTCGTTTCTTAACAGCCAAATAAGTCTCAGGAAATGACAACTTTATCCACTTAATTCTTCGGCCAAAAGTTTGAATTAATTTCTCATTTTCTCCACACATCATATCTAGTCTGTTAAGAAATTAGTTCTGCCTTCAAAATATATAAAGAAAAGAAAACTTCTCACCTCTCTGCCTCAAGGGAGTTTGATTTATATTGTAATCTGTGTGAGTAGTTTCTCCTAAAATTATGTATACAGCTTTGTAACCATACCTGTTCTTCAGGTTCTTATACTTGCCTGGACATTTGTTTGGCTCAGGCAAGAACAAATAGAGGCCCACATCTCTTGTCTGAATATTTATAGACTGTAATGCAAGACAAAAAAGTATTAAAATTATGTTCTAGCACTTAACTTTAACAAATACATATTCATAATGATAATGTTGAAAAACATGGTTTTTATTCATGTCTGTTTTGTTCGTGGGCTGATGAAGCTTAGATGAGTAATAAACATGTGTATAGTTTACTCTATTTATATTATGAAATTGATTTTTTTCTTGCCTTTGTTTCAGCAGAAACAAACTGTGTTGTGATAATTGAGGATGTCATTTAATTTGTATTCTAGTTACAATAATGTTTTAAAGAATTAAAGTATAAATGGAGTACAAAAATTTAAATATAATTCATTAAAATGTAAATTAAAGTATTATAAGTATTTAAACATTTACAGACTATTTACATATATTTAAAAGTGATTTTTCTAAAATATTCAAATTATTAGAATGACATAATGAAATAATATAAACAAAATCATGCGGTGAAGTAATATACTTTATAATTATTAAATATTAAAGTTTAAAACAGTTATTTAAGTGAAGTTGGAATTTATATTTAACTTTTTGTAAATATTGTCAAATATTAGTATTTTGATAAAAGTTAATCTGAATATACCTTTTAGTTTTCATGTATAGGGTACTATAAAGAATTATGTTTTTATGTATTATACCTAGACCTATATATACATTCAAATTTAAGAATAATATGGGTTATTAATATTACAAGTTATTCTCTGGCTGCCATGTGCAGAGACTGTAAGGACTATGTGGGGGAGGAAAAATTCATTCTTCTCCAGGCCCTACTGAGTTCCTTCTAACACATAGCACTCTTGGCACTACTAGAAAATGATACAAGATGTATGAATTTAGACTATCTATAAGGAAGGATTTTAATTTTCTGTTGTTTACTTAAAGGCTTCTGCAACTCAATTCCTCCTTTCATTCCAAAGTGGTTTTTTTCTTACGAGACAAAATGTCAGTAATGGTATAACTCACACTTATTCATGCTATTCTGTCTTTGTGAAGGAGATAGGATGGAAAATGTAGAGAAATATTCTCTGGGGCCTGAATGGTTGGTTATGATAATGGATGTGTAGAGTTATGAGAAAGTTTAGAACTGTTTAAAGACTGAGGTATTATAAACTTTTTTTGATAATGTTGAAAAACATGGTTTTTATTCATGTCTGTTTTGTTCGTGGGCTGATGAAGCTTAGATGAGTAATAAACATGTGTATAGTTTACTCTATTTATATTATGAAATTGATTTTTTTCTTGCCTTTGTTTCAGCAGAAACAAACTGTGTTGTGATAATTGAGGATGTCATTTAATTTGTATTCTAGTTACAATAATGTTATAAAGAATTAAAGTATAAATGGAGTACAAAAATTTAAATATAATTCATTAAAATGTAAATTAAAGTATTATAAGTATTTAAACATTTACAGACTATTTACATATATTTAAAAGTGATTTTTCTAAAATATTCAAATTATTAGAATGACATAATGAAATAATATAAACAAAATCATGCGGTGAAGTAATATACTTTATAATTATTAAATATTAAAGTTTAAAACAGTTATTTAAGTGAAGTTGGAATTTATATTTAACTTTTTGTAAATATTGTCAAATATTAGTATTTTGATAAAAGTTAATCTGAATATACCTTTTAGTTTTCATGTATAGGGTACTATAAAGAATTATGTTTTTATGTATTATACCTAGACCTATATATACATTCAAATTTAAGAATAATATGGGTTATTAATATTACAAGTTATTCTCTGGCTGCCATGTGCAGAGATTGTAAGGACTATGTGGGGGAGGAAAAATTCATTCTTCTCCAGGCCCTACTGAGTTCCTTCTAACACATAGCACTCTTGGCACTACTAGAAAATGATACAAGATGTATGAATTTAGACTATCTATAAGGAAGGATTTTAATTTTCTGTTGTTTACTTAAAGGCTTCTGCAACTCAATTCCTCCTTTCATTCCAAAGTGGTTTTTGTCTTACGAGACAAAATGTCAGTAATGGTATAACTCACACTTATTCATGCTATTCTGTCTTTGTGAAGGAGATAGGATGGAAAATGTAGAGAAATATTCTCTGGGGCCTGAATGGTTGGTTATGATAATGGATGTGTAGAGTTATGAGAAAGTTTAGAACTGTTTCTGCTACTGATACCAGTTTCAGAATGACAGAATCAGTCATTTGGGTTTTTTTTTTTTTTTGAACATTTTTCTTTTGGCCTCTTTTTATTGGTGCTTTATTTATTTGTTCTCATCCGTCTTTATTCTTTGGCCTCTGATGGCATTCCATTGCAGTAGCCTCTCTCACTGCAGAGCACTGGCTCTGGGCGCAGGCACTCCAGAGCACTGGCTCGTAATTGGACACACTGGTCCAGCTACTCCATGGCATGTGGAATCTTCCCAGGCCAGGGATCGAACTGGTGCCCCCTGCACTGCAAGGCAGACTCCTCACCCACCTGACTACCAGGGAAGCCTAGCCATTTTTTTTTTTTTTTTTTAATGTAAGCACTGTAATTGTTACTTTAAGTGCTGGTAATTTCTTTTTTAATTTTTCTGGAGAAATCAAGCTTATTAGGATCTCCTGGAAGTGGTGGGGAGGAGGAAGAGGTGGGCAGGGGGGTGGGGGGTGGATAGTCCAGTCTGTTGAAGTTTCAGGCAGTAGGGGAGAAAGGGCAGCCAGGCCAGGAGGAACACCTTACTGATCTCCCAGGAAGCTCCTGACCATCCGCTGAGCTGGAAAAGGATAATGAAGGACATGGAGGTGTGGGATTTGAGTCCCAGTGTCCAGTTGTGACCAGGTGTGTCCCTGGCCCTTTGTGTTGATGGTTTATATCTTTGCTTTATTTTGGTGTTTCTTGCTGAACAGTCCACAGCACAGGTATCTCATGGCATTGTGTATTCTCCCAGCCAGTCCCTTTTACTTGGGACTCTCTCTAGAGAGAGTGGCTAAGGATTCAGGCTTGGGAAGAGCCTGGTAAGGTCAGCATTGTTGCCAGTAAACTGGCAATCTGAGGGGATAGGTGGCTATTCATATGATAATTGCCCTCTCATCATCATCTGTGTCATCTCGAAGTAGTCGTCTACTGGGAAGGGGAGGAACCCCGTCACTATGACATAGAGAGTGATGCCGAGGCTCCACACGTCAGCAGCCCACCCTCGGTAGCCGGTGCCCTGGAACACCTTTGGGGCTATGTAGCCAGGAGTGCCGCACAAAAAGTTTAGCTCCTCATGCAACTCAGATTCAGTACTTATGCCAAAGTCCGTAAATTTGATGTAGTGTTGCTAATCTAGCAGAATGTTGCTAGGCTTCAGGTCGCGGTGTACAATGTTGTGCTCGTGGCAGTACTGCATGGCCGCAAGCAGCTGTCTGAAGGGGCCTTGGGCCTCCTCCTCTGTCATGGGGCCATTGTCCTCGAGGTAGGTTCTCAGGCTTCCCCCACTCATATACTCCAGCATGAGGCAGAGTTTCTTCTGCATTAATGACCTCGAGGAGTCTGATGATGTGCGGGTGGTCCAGCACTCTTAGGATCTGTGCCTCCTGAAACAGCTGGTGTATGAAGAGGGACCACCGCTGTTTCTGGATGATTTTAGTGGCCACCTCTTGCCCAATCACAATATTCCATGCCAGCTTGACCTTGGCAGAGTGCCCCTGTCCTATCTTGTGGAGGAAGGTGTGTTTTTTGAGGAGGGCCCTGTCACTGGTGGAGATGGCCATGCGGTGCTCCATGGTGACCACCACTAACTACTCTACCAACTATTCTACCAGCTAACTACTCCAGAATCTGCTCTACCAGCTAATTACACCTGCTAGTTCTACCAAAGCATATGCCTACTATACAAACACTATGCCAACTATACTAACTATGCCAGCTATAGTAACACGAACCAACTACACTGACTATAGCAACGATACTAACTGGACTAACACTAGCAACACTAACTGAAAATACAGAACAAATCACACTCTCTCTTGGTCTCATGGACAGGTCACCAGTAATAGCTTCCTGGGCTCCAAATGACCAAAACCCTGAGCCCAGCCTCTTGCTTATATAGTATTTTGTGTGGGTTTCATCACAGTTATGCTCTCTGAAGTAACAGCAAGAAGTGCACATGTCATGGCTGGGGCTACACCCCAGTGGTTGTCTCCTTTTTCAGGTTCAAGGTCCCTTTACACTTTAAAAAGGGTCCCAAGGAGATTTTTAAAAAATTTTTTATTTTAAAAGTTTTACAGAACTTTGTTGTTCATAGACATGCATGTTCCCAGGTCAGTCATATGCACATCCCTGGTCCGTTCCCCACTCCTGGGTCCCGCCGTTCCACCCCTCTGGGCCATTGCACCAAGCCTTTCCAAACACTCCTATTCCCTTAACACAATGACAACAGCCATCTTTTTCACACATGATGGTATAGGTTTCCATGTTACTCCCTCTATGCCTCCCACCCACTGTTAATTCTCCACAATGTCCATATGTCTATTCTCTGTCTGTTTTTCCATGAGTTCACTGTGTGTGTTATCAAGACCATCCTACTAGATTCCATATATATGTGTTAGTATACTGTACTTGTCTTTCTCTTTTTGACTTACCTCACTTTTTATGATAGGTTCTAGCTACAGCCACCTCATTAGGACTGAGTCTTCTGCATTTCTGTTAACAGCTGAGTAGTATTCCATTGTATATATGTACCAGAGCTTCTGTATCCATTCATTTGTCGATGGACATCTAGGTTGCTTCCATGTTCTGGCTATTGTATAGAGAGCTGCAATGAACATGGGGGTACAGGTGCTTCTTTCAGATTTGATTTCATCAGGGTATAAGACTAATAGTGGGATTGCTGGGTCATAGGGTGCTTCTATTTTTAGTTTTTTAAGGAATCTCCATACTGTCTTCCACAGCAACTGGATCAATTTACATTCCCACCAACAATGCAAGAGTGTGCCCTTTTACCTGCACCCTCTCCAGCATTTATTGTCTGTTGATTTGTTGATGATGACCATTCTGACAGGCATGAGGTGATATCTCATTGTAGTTTTGATTTGGATTTCTCTAATTTTAAGCGAGGTTGAGCATTGTTTCATGTGTTTTGGGGCCATCTGTACGTCGTTGTTGGAGAGGTGTCTGTTTAGGTCCTTTTCCCATTTTTTGATTGGGTTGTTCGTTTTTCCGGTGCTGAGTTGTGGGAGTTGCTTGTAGATTTTGGAGATTAATTCTTTGTCTGTTGTTTCACTTGCTATGATTTTCTCCCATTCTGTGGGGTGTCTGTTCAGCTTTTTTGTAATTTCTTTTGCTCTACAAAAGCTTTTAAGTTTCATGAGGTCCCACATGTTCACTTTTCTTTTCAGTTCCGCTATTTTAGTAGGTACGTCCGAGAAGATCTTGATTTGATTGATGTCCTTGAGGGTTTTGCCTATATTCTCCTCCAAGAGTTTAGTGGTTCCTGGTCTTACACTTAGGCCTTTAATCCATTTTGAGTTGATCTTAGTGTATGGTGTCAGGGAATGTTCCAACTTCATTGTTTGACGTGTAGCTGTCCAATATTCCAAGCACCATTTGTTGAAGAGGCTGTCTTTGTCCCATTTGATAGTTTTGCATCCTTTGTCAAAAATAAGGTACCCATAGGTATGTGGGTTTATCTTTGGGTACTCTATCTTCTTCCATTGGTCTATATTTCTTTCTTTGTGCCAGTACCATACTGTCTTGATGACTGTTGCTTTGTAGTAGAGTCTGAAGTTAGGGAGGCTGATTCCTCCAGCTCTGTTTTTCTTTCTCAGGCTTGCTTTGGCTATTCGGGGTCTTTTGTGTTTCCATATGAACTGTGTTATTGTTTGGTCTAGTTCTCTGAAAAATGTCATTGGTAGTTTGATAGGGATCGCATTGAATCTATAGATGACATTAGGTTGTATGGTCATTTTCACAATATTGATTCTTCTGATCCAGGAACATGGAGTATCTCTCCATCTGTTTAAGTCTTCTTTAATGTCTCTCATGAGTGTCTTGTAATTTTCAGTGTACAGTTCTTTTGTTTCTTTGGGTAGGTTTATTCCTAGATATTTGATTCTTTTGGTTTCAGTGGTGAAGGGGATTGCCTCTTTGATTTCGTTTTCTGATTTTTTGTTGTTTGTTTATAGGAATGCCAGTGATTTCTGTGTGTTGACTTTGTATCCTGTGACTTTGCTGAATTCGTTGATTAGCTCTAGTAGCTTTGTAACCGTATCTTTGGGGTTTTCTATGTATAATATCCTGTCTTCTGCAAAAAGAGAGAGCTTCAGTTCTTCCTTTCCAATCTGGATTCCTTTGATTTCTTTCTCTTCTCTTATTGCTGTTGCTAGAACTTCTAGGACTATGTTGAATAATAGTGGTGAAAGTGGACACCCCTGTCTTGTTCCTGATCTTAGAGGGAATGCTTTGAGTTTTTCACCATTGAGGATAATGTTCACTGTGGGTTTCTCATATATGGCTTTTATTATGTTGAGATAGGCTCTTTCCATGCTCATTTTCTTAAGCGGTTTTATCATAAATGGATGTTGTACTTTGTCGAAGGCTTTTTCTGCATCTATTTAGATGATCATGTGATTTTTGTCTCTCAGTTTGTTGATATGGTGTATCACATGGATTGATTTTCGGATGTTGAAGAATCCTTGCATGCCTGGGATGAACCCGATTTGATCGTGATGTATGAGTTTTTTGATGTGTTGTTGAATTCTGTTTCTAGGATTTTGATGAGGATCTTGGCATCTAAGTTCATCAGTGAAATTGGCCTATAATTGTGGGGACCTTCCGCAGAAAGGGAAGGCAGCAGGGATTACTCCCGGCTGGACCGGGAGATCTCGGAGAAAAGTGAATCTTGATCTGTCCACCCCGCAGCCCCCTGGCTGAAGGCAGGGGACAATCAGACGCGACAGGGGTTCCATTAAAGTAGTTCCACTTTATTAGAGTAAACTAACAGTTTTTATAGGCAAACGAAAAGGGGGGTTTGCAAGAGACTTCCTGTAGTTACACCAATCAAGCTAAACGTCGAGCAACCACGCATTTACATTGCAATAGGAACTCAGGTGAGCCGGCATTGCCCAGAGCGCGGAAACCAGGGGGATCAATCAGAAGTTTTGACAATGGACCTTAGATCACGCCCTGTCTCTTCCTGTCGGCATTCTTTTAGTACCAAACTGCAAATGTGCTTAAGCTTCCTTATGCTTGCAAAAGCCCTCTTTCCTTCAGGGCCCCACATATAATTTTCTTTTTTTGTGTTGCCCTTGCCTGGTTTTGGTATCAGGGTGACGGTGGCCTCGTAGAATGTGTTTGGAAGTTTTCCTTCCTGTGCAATTTTTCGAAAGGTTTTAGAAGGACAGGCATTAGCTCTTCTTTAAATGTTTGGTAGAATTCGGCTGTGAAGCCACGTGGCCCTGGGCTTTTATTTTTGGGAAGATTTTTAAGCACAGATTCGATCTCTGAGCTTGTGATTGAGTTGTTCATAGTTTCTATTTCTTCCTGGTTGAGTCTTGGAAGATTTATCTTCTCCAAGAAACTGTCCATTTCTTCCAGGTTGTCCAGTTTGTTACCATAGAGTTGCTCATAATAGTCTCTTAGAATCCTTTGGATTTCTGCATTATCTGCTGTACTCTCTCTTTTTTCATTTTTGATTTTGTTGATCTGGTTCTTCTCTCCCTTTTTCTTGATGAGTCTGGCCAGTGGCTTGTCAATTTTGTTTACCTTTTTGAAGAACCAGCTCCTCATTTTATCTTTACTATTGTTTCTTTCATTTGTTTTTCATTTATGTCTGCTCTGATCTTTAGGATTTCTCTTCTTCTGCTGGCTTTGGGGTGTTTATGTTCTTCTTTCTCCAATTGTTTTAAGCAGAGGGTTAGATCATCTGTTTGAGATTTTCCTAGTTTTTTGAGGTGGGATTGTATTGCTATAAATTTCCCTCTTAGAACCACTTTTGCGGTATCCCATAGGTTTTGCACTGTCGTGTGTTCATTGTCATTTTCTTCTAGGAATTTTTTTATTTCTCCTTTGATTTGCTCAGTAATCAGTTGGTTTTTTAGGTATTTGTTGTTTGATCTCCTTGTGCTTGTGTTTTTAGTGGTTTTTTTCCTGTAGTTGATCTCGAGTCTCATTGCATTGTGGTCCAAGAAGATGGTTGATATAATTTCAGTTTTCTTGAACTGACTGAGGTTTGATTTGTGGCCCAGAGCACGGAAACCAGGGGGATCAATCAGAAGTTTTGACAATGGACCTTAGATCATGCCCTGTCCCTGTCGGCATTCTTAGTACCAAACTGCAAATGTGCTTAAGCTTCCTTATGCTTGCAAAGCCCTCTTTCCTTCAGGGCCCCACATATAATTTTCTTTTTTTGTGTTGCCCTTGCCTGGTTTTGGTATCAGGGTGACGGTGGCCTCGTAGAATGTGTTTGGAAGTTTTCCTTCCTGTGCAATTTTTCGAAAGGTTTTAGAAGGACAGGCATTAGCTCTTCTTTAAATGTTTGGTAGAATTCGGCTGTGAAGCCACGTGGCCCTGGGCTTTTGTTTTTGGGTAGATTTTTAATCACAGATTCGATCTCTGAGCTTGTGATTGAGTTGTTCATAGTTTCTATTTCTTCCTGGTTGAGTCTTGGAAGATTTATCTTCTCCAAGAAACTGTCCATTTCTTCCAGGTTGTCCAGTTTGTTACCATAGAGTTACTCATAATAGTCTCTTAGAATCCTTTGGATTTCTGCATTATCTGCTGTACTCTCTCCTTTTTCATTTTTGATTTTTTTGATCTGGTTCTTCTCTCCCTTTTTCTTGATGAGTCTGGCCAGTGGCTTGTCAATTTTGTTTACCTTTTTGAAGAACCAGCTCCTCGTTTTATCTTTACTATTGTTTCTTTCATTTGTTTTTCATTTATGTCTGCTCTGATCTTTAGGATTTCTCTTCTTCTGCTGGCTTTGGGGTGTTTATGTTCTTCTTTCTCCAGTTGTTTTAAGCAGAGGGTTAGATCATCTGTTTGAGATTTTCCTAGTTTTTTGAGGTGGGATTGTATTGCTATAAATTTCCCTCTTAGAACCACTTTTGCGGTATCCCATAGGTTTTGCACTGTCGTGCGTTCATTGTCATTTTCTTCTAGGAATTTTTTTATTTCTCCTTTGATTTGCTCAGTAATCAGTTGGTTTTTTAGGTATTTGTTGTTTGATCTCCTTGTGCTTGTGTTTTTAGTGTTTTTTTTCCCGTAGTTGATCTCGAGTCTCATTGCATTGTGGTCCAAGAAGATGGTTGATATAATTTCAGTTTTCTTGAACTGACTGAGGTTTGATTTGTGGCCCAAGATGTGGCCTATCCTGGAGAATGTTCTGTGAGCACTTGAGAAGAAAGTGTATTCTTCTGCTTTTGGATGGAAAGTCCTAAAGATATCAATGAGGTCCATCGTTTCTAGTGTGGCATTTAAGGCTTGTGTTTCTTTATTAATTTTCTGTTTTGATGATTTATCCATTGGTGTGAGAGGAGTGTTAAAGTCTCCTACTATTACTGTGTTATTGTTGATTTCTTCTTTTATGTCTGAAAGTATCTGTCTTATGTACTGAGGCGCCCCTGTGTTGGGTGCATAGATATTCATGACTGTTATGTCTTCCTCTTGGATAGATCCCTTAATCATGTTGTAGTGACCTGCCTTCTCTTAGAATCGTCTTTACTTTAAAGTCTATTTTGTCTGATACGAGGATTGGTACTCTGGCTTTCTTTTCATTTCCATTTGCATGGAGTATCTTTTCCCAGTCTCTCACTTTCAGTCTATGAGTGTCTCTAGGTCTGAAGTGGGTCTCTTGTAAACAGCATATATATGAGTCTTGCTTCTGTATCCATTCAGCCAGCCTGTGTCTTTTGGTTGGAGCATTTAGCCCGTTTACATTCAAAGTAATTATTGATATGAATGTTCCTATTGTCGTCTCTTTAGAAGTTTGGGGTTTGATTTGTCGGACTTCTCCTACTCTTGTATTTATTGGCTATACCAGGCCCTTTAACACTTGGTGCAGGGCTGGTTTGGAGGTACAGAATTCTTTTAGCTTTTGCTTGTCTGTGAAGCTTTTGACTTCGCCATCAATTCTGAATGAGATTCTTCCTGGGTAGAGAATTCTTGGTTGTAGTGTATTCTCTTTTAGCCGTTTATATGTTTATTGTCATTGTCTTCTGGCCCGCAGGGTTTCCGTCGCCCAGCAGAAGGCGATATTTTCTTGCTGTGCGCTGTGTTCTGTCCTTGCAGTGTGCTTCCCAGCGCTCCTAGCACACCTCCCTGTCCGGCTCAAGCTAGGTGTCTGGACAGCAACCTGCAGGGGACTTCTCAGCTGTGTTCCGCAAGCCCCTGCTAACAGTGTCTCAACTCTGCTGGCGACCCGGCAGGATTTTTGCGCTGAGCGCTGCCTTCTGTCCTCCCGACGCACTTCTCAGGTTCTCTCATGGCGCACTTCCCAGCACTCTCTCCACCGGTCTGGTGTGGGGATTGGGGTACAGGGTTCTCAGAACAGGAGCTCCAGGAAAGTTCTGGCTGTTCACTGTCTGACCCTTGCAAACCTAAGGACCATTTGTTTTTTAATAGATTTATTATAGGTGTTTATGTTTAAGATATAGAAGTTTTCCAAAAAGACAATATCTCTCTCAGATCTAAAGCAGTATTGAACTTAAGTGTTCTTGTTTCCTCCTTGTCCTCAGACATTTAAAAAAATGCAGAAGAAAACAAAACCCCATATTATTATTATCTTGAAACATAAAATGCAGCATGTTTTCTCATTGTCCTCCCATCACATAGTCCTGTAAAATACAGTCCTGTAAAACCGGCAGCACTCTCCTTCTTATTCCAACTGCTTTTGTCCTCCCAGTAACTTAGTCTGTGGGATTGCTGGGTCACATGGTAGTTCTGGGGCTTCCCTGGTGACTGAGTAGTGAAAAATCCACTTGCCAATGCAGGAGACATGAGTTTGATCCCTTGGTTGGGAGGATCCCCTGGAGAAGGAAACAGCAACCCATCTCAGTATATTTAACTGGGAAAGAAGAGCCTGGCAGGCTGCCGTCCATGGGATTGCAAGAATTGAACACAACTTAGCGACTAACCAGCAACAACGTGATAGTTCTAGTTTTAGTAACTTGAGGAACCTCCATATGTTCTCAATATGGCACTGCCAGTTTACTTTACTACTAAGAGTGTACAAAGGGTTCCCTTTTCTCCACATCTTCTCCAGCATTTATTATTTTTTCTTTTTGGTAATAGGTGTCCTAACAGGTGTGAGGTGATATTTATTGTAGTTTTAATTTGCATTTTCCTGATGATTAGTGATGTTGTTTACCTTTTCACGGACATGTTGGCCATTTAAATGCCTTTAGAAAAAGTGTCTAAGCCCTTTTCCCATTTAAATTGGGTTATTTTGCTATTGAGTTGTGTGTGTCCCTTGCATATTCTAGATATTAATCCCTTACGGATACATGGTTTGTAATTATTTCCTCCCATTTAATAGTCTGATGATGCTTTTTTTTGTTGTTTTTTTGGGTTTTTTTGCTGTGCAAAAGCTTTTTAGTTTGTTTTATTTATTTTTGCTTTGCTGCTTTTGCTTTTGGTCTCAAATCCAAAAAATGATTCCACTGCTAGTGTCAAATAACTTTTCTCCTTTGCTTAATTCTGGGAGTTTTGTAATTTAAGGTCTTATATTTAAGTCTTTGATAAATTTGGAGTTGATTTTTATGTGTGGTGTAATATAGGGATCAGGTTTCATTCTTTTGCTGATGGGTTCTTTTTCTGTGATAATTTTCTTTGCTTTGAAGTCTGCCCTCTCTCAAGTTAATATGTCTACTCTCATAGATAAATCTGACAGTATTTTGGGAGGTTGCCTATGATTGCATTACCTGGACTTTTACACTCTCAGACTTGTTCACATTGAGCCTCCAACAATTTATCCATTATAGTTTAGCTGGTCTTACCCTGGTACAGGTTCGTGTGGCAGTTTCCTCTCCTTAGTCTTTATACAGGAACACAATGACCCCCTGTATGCACGTGTCTTTCCGGTCTTGGGGAAAACATGTTGATCTGCATTCTCCCCTCTTTTCCAAGTCCATTAGAAAAGCTGTTGCTTTTTCAGTTTGTTCGGCTTTCTAGTTTTTGTTAAGTTGCAGTAGTGGCTTCCAGGCTCTTCACATGCAGAACCAGAAACTGGAAGTCTCTGTCTCCTTGATTTTTCATGAAACATCATATAGCTTCCTGCTTCATAGCATTTACAGTTTTTGTCTGAAATACTCCTTCCTTCAGATAGCAATGACTCCCATTCCAGCATTTTTTTCTCTTTTTTCCTCTGTTCTACCTATCTTTCTGGCATTTCTCATTATTCCTATCCACATTCAGTTTTTCTCTATAGAATTTATTATCTCCTGTATATTTGCAGATTTATTTGTTTTTTGACTTTCTCCCTCTTTAGAATACAAGTTTCTTGAGGACAGAGGCTCAGGTCAGTTTTGTTCACAACTATATCCTCAGGGCCGGGACAAATATGGCAACAGTACATGCAGAAATTAATAAAATAACGATTCTAAAAACTAGACCATGTTACTGTATCAAATCTAATTAAGAAAACTTAAATACAGTCTCACATGTATCAAAATTGAGTTGTGTGTGTCCCTTGCATATTCTAGATATTAATCCCTTACGGATACATGGTTTGTAATTATTTTCTCCCATTTAATAGTCTGATGATGCTTTTTTTTGTTGTTTTTTGGGTTTTTTTGCTGTGCAAAAGCTTTTTAGTTTGATTTATTTATTTTTGCTTTGCTGCTTTTGCTTTTGGTCTCAAATCCAAAAAATGATTCCACTGCTAGTGTCAAATAACTTTTCTCCTTTGCTTAATTCTGGGAGTTTTGTAATTTAAGGTCTTATATTTAAGTCTTTGATAAATTTGGAGTTGATTTTTATGTGTGGTGTAATATAGGGATCAGGTTTCATTCTTTTGCTGATGGGTTCTTTTTCTGTGATAATTTTCTTTGCTTTGAAGTCTGCCCTCTCTCAAGTTAATATGTCTACTCTCATAGATAAATCTGACAGTATTTTGGGAGGTTGCCTATGATTGCATTACCTGGACTTTTACACTCTCAGACTTGTTCACATTGAGCCTCCAACAATTTATCCATTATAGTTTAGCTGGTCTTACCCTGGTACAGGTTCGTGTGGCAGTTTCCTCTCCTTAGTCTTTATACAGGAACACAATGACCCCCTGTATGCACGTGTCTTTCCGGTCTTGGGGAAAACATGTTGATCTGCATTCTCCCCTTTTTTCCAAGTCCATTAGAAAAGCTGTTGCTTTTTCAGTTTGTTCGGCTTTCTAGTTTTTGTTAAGTTGCAGTAGTGGCTTCCAGGCTCTTCACATGCAGAACCAGAAACTGGAAGTCTCTGTCTCCTTGATTTTTCATGAAACATCATATAGCTTCCTGCTTCATAGCATTTACAGATTTTTGTCTGAAATACTCCTTCCTTCAGATAGCAATGACTCCCATTCCAGCATTTTTTTCTCTTTTTTCCTCTGTTCTACCTATCTTTCTGGCATTTCTCATTATTCCTATCCACATTCAGTTTTTCTCTATAGAATTTATTATCTCCTGTATATTTGCAGATTTATTTGTTTTTTGACTTTCTCCCTCTTTAGAATACAAGTTTCTTGAGGACAGAGGCTCAGGTCAGTTTTGTTCACAACTATATCCTCAGGGCCGGGACAAATATGGCAACAGTACATGCAGAAATTAATAAAATAACGATTCTAAAAACTAGACCATGTTACTGTATCAAATCTAATTAAGAAAACTTAAATACAGTCTCACATGTATCAAAATTGAAGTCACATTTAAAGTTTGATTTTTCAAGTTCATTTGCATCTTTTAACTCATGTGGTGTCCATTTTGATGGATTGGAATTAGAAATATTTGGCCTCCAGTGAACTCATAAAAAGTTCTATAGTAAAAAAAAAAGTTATATAGTAGAATGCTGAATATTCTCTAGCATTCTAACAATATCTTTTAGTGACAAAATGATTCTAAAGTTCTATAAGTAAGTATAAATGCAACTAGCATCCAGGCTTTTAACTTAAAAGACTCTTTTAGGTCATAAGAAGAGAAATATCAGACAGCTTATATATTTGAATTGTTATGATGAAGAGTTTTTATTTTGTCTGGAGTTATTCTCTATAAAGTACTTGAAGAGGAGCATTTTATGCTTTTTCTATGGTGCTCAAATGAAATCAGTAATAATGTTTCTTACCCTGATGCACTTAAGACCTAGACATCTTATGAAATTGTGAGATACTTCGAGGTACACTTGGTAATGTTTTTTATAGGTTAAAATTTCACAGACAGAATAATCTAGCTGAGAAGAGCACCACTACTCTAAGGAGGCCACTTTTCCCAACATTACGAATTGAGTAGTCATTTACTAAGCACTTTCCAACCTTTAAATTTCCTTCTGTTTGAACACCGTGGCAACTTAAAATCCTACGGAGTATTTGAAGGTGTATAAATGGGCCTTACTAAATGAAACGTTTTATGTTATACTGGAAGTCTCTGTCTCCTTGATTTTTCATGAAACATCATATAGCTTCCTGCTTCATAGCATTTACAGTTTTTGTCTGAAATACTCCTTCCTTCAGATAGCAATGACTCCCATTCCAGCATTTTTTTCTCTTTTTTCCTCTGTTCTACCTATCTTTCTGGCATTTCTCATTATTCCTATCCACATTCAGTTTTTCTCTATAGAATTTATTATCTCCTGTATATTTGCAGATTTATTTGTTTTTTGACTTTCTCCCTCTTTAGAATACAAGTTTCTTGAGGACAGAGGCTCAGGTCAGTTTTGTTCACAACTATATCCTCAGGGCCGGGACAAATATGGCAACAGTACATGCAGAAATTAATAAAATAACGATTCTAAAAACTAGACCATGTTACTGTATCAAATCTAATTAAGAAAACTTAAATACAGTCTCACATGTATCAAAATTGAAGTCACATTTAAAGTTTGATTTTTCAAGTTCATTTGCATCTTTTAACTCATGTGGTGTCCATTTTGATGGATTGGAATTAGAAATATTTGGCCTCCAGTGAACTCATAAAAAGTTCTATAGTAAAAAAAAAAGTTATATAGTAGAATGCTGAATATTCTCTAGCATTCTAACAATATCTTTTAGTGACAAAATGATTCTAAAGTTCTATAAGTAAGTATAAATGCAACTAGCATCCAGGCTTTTAACTTAAAAGACTCTTTTAGGTCATAAGAAGAGAAATATCAGACAGCTTATATATTTGAATTGTTATGATGAAGAGTTTTTATTTTGTCTGGAGTTATTCTCTATAAAGTACTTGAAGAGGAGCATTTTATGCTTTTTCTATGGTACTCAAATGAAATCAGTAATAATGTTTCTTACCCTGATGCACTTAAGACCTAGACATCTTATGAAATTGTGAGATACTTCGAGGTACACTTGGTAATGTTTTTTATAGGTTAAAATTTCACAGACAGAATAATCTAGCTGAGAAGAGCACCACTACTCTAAGGAGAGGCCACTTTTTCCCAACATTACGAATTGAGTAGTCATTTACTAAGCACTTTCCAACCTTTTTAAAAATTTCCTTCTGTTTCAGAACACCGTGGCACACATAGAAATATATGCCTGCCACACAGAAGTACAAGGGAGTATTTGAAGGTGTATAAATGGGCCTTACTAAATGAGTTAATTACATTTCTGTATATATGTTAATTTATGAAAATAAATGTTTATATTTAGGCAAATACAACATATAACATAAATACATCATTATCTATAAAATATAAATATGTATATAAATGTAGTAAAAATCAGGTACAGAAAGAAATTATTATTTATAATTTGTAACTTATTCAAAACCTTTCAAATTGGATATTTTTGAAATTATTCAGATCAGAGGTTAGCAGAGGGATCTATATAGTGTTCAAATATATGTTCAGGTATGGTAAATTTTGAATCTATGTAGATGGCTCAGTTTTTATCAGTGTAAAATGCTGTCACTTTACATCCATCAGTACATCCTGCCATACCTCTAAGCCCACTTGTAGAAGGCCAGTTAAGAAGCCCAATTTTAGAAAGTCCTATTGAGGGCCCCGCCTGTGGGATTAATCTACATTTGCCCTCCTGTGGCATCTTTTGATTGAATCAATCAAGGTGGCAAGTTCATTTGGACAGTGAGTGGAGAATAAAGGTTATTTTGTGTATCCTTTTGGAAATACTTCTTGATGATTCATTCTAGTTTTAAGGAAGGAAATTTTCTATCTGTGGTCAGTTTTCTATCCGTGCATGGATTCTTGTGACTGCCATTATAATATTGGAGATGACTTGAACTTCTTGGTGAAAGGGTTTGTGTCTTAGTCATTTTTTTTTAAGATTTATTTATTTATTTATTTAAGATTATTTTGATGGGGGTGGGGAGAGGAGGGAGGGGAGCAGGCGGGCCACTTCTATTGGTCTTTCATTTGTCCATTTTCATCCATCTTTGTTCTTTGGCCCGTGTGGGCCTCCCATCGCAGTGGCCTCTGTTGTTGCAGAGCACCGGCTCTAGGTGCACATGCTTCAGAGCTCTGGCTTGGTAATTAGACACATCAGTCCAGCCGCTCTGCGGCACGTGGGATCTTCCCAGGCCAGGGATGGAACCGGCGCCCCTTGCACTGCAAGGCGGTGTCCTTACCCACTGGACCACCAGGGAAGCCCTATCTTAGTCATTTTTGGTTCTTCTGTGCCTATATAACCACTTAAAACTCAATAATTAACAATTTTAAAAATATGTTATGTCACATTCCCAAATATGGTCACTTAATTATATAAAAACCCCCTTTAAAACAGTTGCCAACTTATTGTTTTATAATATAGTTAAGTATTCTATAATTTTATAACGAGTTTTAAAAGTAAAAAGAATGTGCTTATATTGATGTGATATAGGTGAATTTCTGGCTTATATTTGCAGTAAATTTAAATAAAACAAAATAAATGCAATGTTATTGACATGTTCATTTGAATTCTGCTTCTTAATGCTGTAACATGCAATATAAAATTTATTATTAACTTTCAGCAAATATTTCCTGACAGTAAATTGTGAAGAGAATGAAACTATGTAGATAATCAAAAAATGAGGGAGAAAGGCAAAAGAAGCAGAAAAAAAATAGAATAGAGAATGATGATGAAAATTCTATAATTCTTTATCATTATATAAATGAAAGACTATACAGTAGGCAGTAAGTTATGGATTTTAAGTTGCAATTATTTCATATTCTTTGTAATAAATTATTTTGAGATATCTGCAGAAATAGTTTGATGTTTTCACAAATATTATCCTAGAACACCAAAAGCATAGAGAGATATAAGCTGAATACACTCCTGGGGAGAAAAAGTAAATGCATTTCATGTAGTTCAGTGAACAAGCTTACACTGCTTGTTAAAGCTGTTTATTTTTCTTTTCCTTTCACATTCAAATAATAGGCAAATCTTTCTCCCCAACAACCAGTGTCAGTAAATAATCTCATACTGCTGAATTCTCAGAGCTCCTGGTGAGAATGTCCAAAAGCCTGTGGAATAAACTCATTTTGAGTGCAATACACATTTTTCACCCTCTATCTTTGCAGAAGTATTTCCTTTTCCACATGCAAACACAAAGCCTAGGCTGGTTGCTTTTTAAAAAATTAGTTGAAGAATATTTTATAACTAGAGATATTCACAGATGTAATTGGCTAAATATCCATCTATCATCCAGACCTCAAAATCACTGCCCATTCTTTGGAAATTCCAAGCACTTATTTCTCCTTTACTCCTTCAACCTCTACAATCTGGTTTCCACTTCCTCCCCTTAATGAAATCACTCTCATCAAGGTCACAAATGGCCTCTGTGTTGCTGAGTCCAGTGAATATACTTCTAGTCATTTTTTCTTACTACAACCCTCTGTATATCCTTCTATCTATCTATCTATCTATCTATCTATCTTATCTATCCATCTAGCATCTTAACCTCAGATATCCAACAGGAAAATTAGTTGTAAAATAAAACAGTATTTTCACAGAAATCAGTTCTAAGAAGTCTTCCATTCAGATACATTCATTAAATTCAATTTTGTTCTCAGGTATCTCTAAGGTTTTATATCTTCTCGAAAATCTTCGCTGATTACTTCCTGGCTAAGCAAAGTGAATATACCTCCATGTAACCCAACCTCCTCCCTTTCTGTTTCACCTTATTTTCTTTCCCTTTCTTTATTCAATCAACTATTGAGAATTGATTAGTTCTCTGTCACTGATACAAGAATTTGGAATACAACTAGATAAAAATGTTTTTCTTCATGTATATCTCATTCTAGCAAGGGGAAATAGGCAATACAAACTTATAAATAAGTAAATTATACTTCACTATTAAGAAATTATTTATATTGCTTGTTTATTTGTCATTCTTCCCAATGATATTATAAGTCTTAATTCTTACCAAGTTTCTAACATCTTATTAGGTACTTGGAATTTTTATTCAGTCTGAAATCTGTCTTTCCCACTAATTTGTGAGTTCATTTCCCAAATTAGCCTAACTTTCATTCCCATATTCCAGGGTCTTATATCAATCTAAATTAGCTTTAGACTAATGCCACCTTCATGTTTTGCTAATCCTAAAGAGAAGTCACTTTGAGCAGATCTTTGCTACTATGTTCCATGATTGTTATTTTCCTTTTATTCTAGTTTGGAGGTTTGCATTGTTATTGATTTCTCTCTATAAACTTAATGTTATATACACTGTTATATAACATTGTTACCTAAACTGTCATATTGGATTGATCATTAGGTTATAGACTTTGAGAACAGTCTGCTATTAGTTGCTATATATAAAAACAGCTTTTCCTGATTACTGGATAGTACATACAGATACATTTCATGAATTATAGTGACTGTGTTAATATTTTATTACACACATATGTAATTACATGTTTAATCATCCTTTTTAAAAAGACTTTTAATACTTCCCAGTTCTATACCATTACAAATCAAGCTGTAGTGAAGTTTATTCTGTCTACCTTCTTTATGCACATCTACATGTCTGTAGTACGGATTCCTATAAATGAAATTGCTTGTTCAGACAAGGAATGATTAAAAAAAAAAAAAACTTTCCTTCATAAACTGTTTACCAGTTCATGATCCCCAGAAAAATGTGGCCACTGGTTCCTTTGCTTTTTTACAAATCTTTCGTGTGTGTGTGTGTGTGTGCATGTTTGTGTTTAATTTTCACATCTTCTGTTGATCATATAACAGTTCCTTATGAAGGGAAGGAAGGAGATATACAAGCTGTATTTAGAAAAGACAGAGGATCCAGAGATCAAATTGCTAATATCTGTTGAATCATAGAAAAAGCAAGGGAATTCCAGAAAACCATCTACTTCTGCTTCATTGACTATGCTAAAGCATTTGACTGTGGATCACAACAACTGGGGAATGGTCTGAAAGAGATGGGAATACCAGGCCACTTTACCTGCCTCCTGACAAACTTGTATGCAGTTTAAGAAGTCACAGTTAGAACTGGATGGTACGACGGACTGGTTCCAGATTGGGAAAGGAGTATGTCAAGGCTGCAAATAACTGTGGACTGTGACTGCAGTCATGAAATTAAAAGACACTTGCTTCTTGGAAGAAAAGCTATGACAAAGCTAGACAGTGCATTCAAAGCAGAGGCATTACTTTACCAATAAAGTTCATATAGTCAAAACTATGGTCTTTCTAGGGTCTTATATCAATCTAAATTAGCTTTAGACTAATGCCACCTTCATGTTTTGCTAATCCTAAAGAGAAGTCACTTTGAGCAGATCTTTGCTACTATGTTCCATGATTGTTATTTTCCTTTTATTCTAGTTTGGAGGTTTGCATTGTTATTGATTTCTCTCTATAAACTTAATGTTATATACACTGTTATATAACATTGTTACCTAAACTGTCATATTGGATTGATCATTAGGTTATAGACTTTGAGAACAGTCTGCTATTAGTTGCTATATATAAAAACAGCTTTTCCTGATTACTGGATAGTACATACAGATACATTTCATGAATTATAGTGACTGTGTTAATATTTTATTACACACATATGTAATTACATGTTTAATCATCCTTTTTAAAAAGACTTTTAATACTTCCCAGTTCTATACCATTACAAATCAAGCTGTAGTGAAGTTTATTCTGTCTACCTTCTTTATGCATATCTACGTGTCTGTAGTACGGATTCCTATAAATGAAATTGCTTGTTCAGACAAGGAATGATTAAAAAAAAAAAAACTTTCCTTCATAAACTGTTTACCAGTTCATGATCCCCAGAAAAATGTGGCCACTGGTTCCTTTGCTTTTTTACAAATCTTTCGTGTGTGTGTGTGGTGTGCATGTTTGTGTTTAATTTTCACATCTTCTGTTGATCATATAACAGTTCCTTATGAAGGGAAGGAAGGAGATATACAAGCTGTATTTAGAAAAGACAGAGGATCCAGAGATCAAATTGCTAATATCTGTTGAATCATAGAAAAAGCAAGGGAATTCCAGAAAACCATCTACTTCTGCTTCATTGACTATGCTAAAGCATTTGACTGTGGATCACAACAACTGGGGAATGGTCTGAAAGAGATGGGAATACCAGGCCACTTTACCTGCCTCCTGACAAACTTGTATGCAGTTTAAGAAGTCACAGTTAGAACTGGATGGTACGACGGACTGGTTCCAGATTGGGAAAGGAGTATGTCAAGGCTGCAAATAACTGTGGACTGTGACTGCAGTCATGAAATTAAAAGACACTTGCTTCTTGGAAGAAAAGCTATGACAAAGCTAGACAGTGCATTCAAAGCAGAGGCATTACTTTACCAATAAAGTTCATATAGTCAAAGCTATGGTCTTTCTAGTAGTCATTTATGGATGTGAGAGTTGGACCATAAGGAAGGCTGAGCACTGAAGAACATACTTTTGAACTGTGGTGTTGGAGAAGACTCTTGAGTGTTCCTTGGACTGCAAGGAGATCAAACTATACAAACCTTAAGGAAATCTACCCTGAATATTCATTGAAAGGACTGGTGCTAAAACTTAAGCTCCAATACTTTGGCCAACTCTTGCAAAGAGGCAACTCATTGGAAACGAGCTGATGCTGGGAAAGATTGAAGGCAGGGGTGGGAAGGGGAAGATAGAGGAGAAGATGTTTGGATGGCATCACTGGCTCAATGGACATTAGTTTAAACAAGCTCTGGGAGATGGTGAAGGACAGAGAAGCCTGGCATGCTGCAGTCCATGGGGCCTCAAAAAGTCACACAGGACTAAGTGACTGAATAATGATCAGTTTTCTGTTTACATGGGACTGATCATATGGTATGTAATATCTAGTTAGGGAAGATCAACAGTAATTAGATAAAATTTGGGGTATTGTATATATATTGTGGCAAACATTAGTAGAGAGAAATGAGAGGAACAGACTAGACAGGGAATGTAACATTTAAGTTAGGCAGTCATATATTTTACCATGTGTTGAAGCTCAATTTGAAGTTTTACTTTGTATTTATACTTTATCTGTTAGTGTATCTGTTAGTATATTATTGTAGCTGTTTTATTTTTGTTTGGCCATTTTACACATTTTTGTCCATGCTTTTGTCTTTAAAAAGTTTGTTTCTGGTTTGTTTGGTTTTGGATTCTCCTGTGTTGTATGTTTCTATTTAATTATAATTTAAGGTAAAAAAACTTTGTTATTGGTGATTGCAAATGAATATAAATGATAAACTTGTTAAATTCCTTCCATGTGTTGGTTTTAGAATGGAGTCCCAAATGAAAATTAAAAGGACACTTGGGGGCCTGCAAATAACTGTGGACTGTGACTGCAGTCATGAAATTAAAAGACACTTGCTTCTTGGAAGAAAAGCTATGACAAAGCTAGACAGTGCATTCAAAGCAGAGGCATTACTTTACCAATAAAGTTCATATAGTCAAAGCTATGGTCTTTCTAGTAGTCATTTATGGATGTGAGAGTTGGACCATAAGGAAGGCTGAGCACTGAAGAACATACTTTTGAACTGTGGTGTTGGAGAAGACTCTTGAGTGTTCCTTGGACTGCAAGGAGATCAAACTATACAAACCTTAAGGAAATCTACCCTGAATATTCATTGAAAGGACTGGTGCTAAAACTTAAGCTCCAATACTTTGGCCAACTCTTGCAAAGAGGCAACTCATTGGAAAAGAGCTGATGCTGGGAAAGATTGAAGGCAAGGGTGGGAAGGGAAAGATAGAGGAGAAGATGTTTGGATGGCATCACTGGCTCAATGGACATTAGTTTAAACAAGCTCTGGGAGATGGTGAAGGACAGAGAAGCCTGGCATGCTGCAGTCCATGGGGCCTCAAAAAGTCACACAGGACTAAGTGACTGAATAATGATCAGTTTTCTGTTTACATGGGACTGATCATATGGTATGTAATATCTAGTTAGGGAAGATCAACAGTAATTAGATAAAATTTGGGGTATTGTATATATATTGTGGCAAACATTAGTAGAGAGAAATGAGAGGAACAGACTAGACAGGGAATGTAACATTTAAGTTAGGCAGTCATATATTTTACCATGTGTTGAAGCTCAATTTGAAGTTTTACTTTGTATTTATACTTTATCTGTTAGTGTATCTGTTAGTATATTATTGTAGCTGTTTTATTTTTGTTTGGCCATTTTACACATTTTTGTCCATGCTTTTGTCTTTAAAAAGTTTGTTTCTGGTTTGTTTGGTTTTGGATTCTCCTGTGTTGTATGTTTCTATTTAATTATAATTTAAGGTGAAAAAACTTTGTTATTGGTGATTGCAAATGAATATAAATGATAAACTTGTTAAATTCCTTCCATGTGTTGGTTTTAGAATCTTTTTTACTGTTTTCTGTCTTTTAGTGCACATACTAAGCTGTATTTGTCTCTATATTCTGCAATAATTTGGTTTAAAAAAGGTACTTTAATAATGTAGTTAAACTGATATGGCTCTGACTTTATAAGTCAGTAAGTAAGTGACTAGTAGTAAGAATGCTAGAGGGTTTCCCCAGTGGCTCAGTAGGAAGGAATCCACCTGCGATGCAGGAGACACAGGTTGGGTCTTTGGGTGGGGAAGCTCCCCTGAAGGAGGGCATGACAACCTACTCCAGTGTTCTTGCCTGGAGAATCCCACGGACAGAGGGGCCTGGTGCACTTGCATCCACCAGGTTGCAAAGAGTCAGACCTGACTGAAGCGACTTAGCACACAAGTATGCTAGAACCTGTAACTGTTTTCTAGCTGTAAATATTTTAAAGTGTGATCTTGTAAAAATATTTAGAATTTCTATTGTCTTTCATAATTATGAGAATCTAAGGTATTTATTTAATCTACCAGGTAAAGATAAAAAAGATTAAATTGTGCAGAATATTTGTATTAATAATGGAACAAATCTTTGTCATTTATATCTTTCTTCTGTTTACCAGTGTGTCAATATGCAGTGAATAAAAGATTTTGCATCATGTACTAAGGAGACAGAAAGGGAAGGAATCCTTGTTACTGCTCTGTAATAAAAATGGCAGGGAATAATATTGCTCGACCATACACTACTCCTATAGAGAGCATTTTCTTTTAAACTTTTAATTTTGGGTTCAGAAAGAGTCCTTCCTAGTGTCATTTGTGTAATAGGCAAACATTTCAAGTTGAAGAATAAAACATAGATAATGAAAAATAAATTGCTTGATATTTTCAAAATCAAAGAAGTAAATTGTCCAAAAGGGAGATACTGAGTAAAAATTACCCAGTGGGTTCGATCACTGGCCTGGGAGGATCCCACGTGCCACAGAGCGGCTGGACCTGTGTGTCCAACTATTGAGCCAGAGCTCTGGAGTGCATGTGCCCAGAGCCAGTGCTCTACAGCAAGAGAGGCCACTGCGATGGGAGGCCCACACAGTTCAAAGAACAAAGATGGATGAAAAATGAAAGACAAACAGAAGTGGCCAAAAAAAAACCAAAAAAAAAAAAAAACCTACTAAAAAAAATTACCCAGTGGAAATATAAACACAAGAGAAAAAGTTAAGTAAAAATTAGAAAACAGAAATAACATCAAACATTAACTATATATAGATCATTATAAATTCATAGAACATACAGCATGTATCTTGATTCAAAATTAAGAACTACTGTTGCATAATATTTGTCAGATACATTCTGCGTTTGGCATTAAGGATTTCATGTATATATTCATTAAGCATATATTATGACTAGTATTAAAATTGTTTTGACAGTGGTATAGATTTGATAATTCTTAATTGAAGTACTAGACAGTAATGTCTATTTTTCTTGCTCAAAGCCTAGATGTTTAGGTAGTTTAGTTTTTTTTTAAATCAAAGTTTCTTTTGGTAAACATACTGGTTTCACCAAAACATTAAATGTAATCTCTGGTTATGGGTTAAAGTTTGAGTTTCAGATGTCTCTATGGCAGGATATCCCTGCTAAAACTCTTACTACAACTTAAGGAAGCCTTGTGAAACAGCAAAACAGAAGTACTGCCTCTATACTGTCTATAAACAGGAGAAAACAAGTCCTGTACCCATTAAATGCACTTTTCAATAAACTTCATTTATAAAACATTATCCTAAGAACTGTAATCCTATCAAGCCCTTAAGTAATAGACAGAAAGGGAAGGAATCCTTGTTACTGCTCTGTAATAAAAATGGCAGGGAATAATATTGCTCGACCATACACTACTCCTATAGAGAGCATTTTCTTTTAAACTTTTAATTTTGGGTTCAGAAAGAGTCCTTCCTAGTGTCATTTGTGTAATAGGCAAACATTTCAAGTTGAAGAATAAAACATAGATAATGAAAAATAAATTGCTTGATATTTTCAAAATCAAAGAAGTAAATTGTCCAAAAGGGAGATACTGAGTAAAAATTACCCAGTGGGTTCGATCACTGGCCTGGGAGGATCCCACGTGCCACAGAGCGGCTGGACCTGTGTGTCCAACTATTGAGCCAGAGCTCTGGAGTGCATGTGCCCAGAGCCAGTGCTCTACAGCAAGAGAGGCCACTGCGATGGGAGGCCCACACAGTTCAAAGAACAAAGATGGATGAAAAATGAAAGACAAACAGAAGTGGCCAAAAAAAAAACAAAACAAAAAAAAAACCTACTAAAAAAAATTACCCAGTGGAAATATAAACACAAGAGAAAAAGTTAAGTAAAAATTAGAAAACAGAAATAACATCAAACATTAACTATATATAGATCATTATAAATTCATAGAACATACAGCATGTATCTTGATTCAAAATTAAGAACTACTGTTGCATAATATTTGTCAGATACATTCTGCGTTTGGCATTAAGGATTTCATGTATATATTCATTAAGCATATATTATGACTAGTATTAAAATTGTTTTGACAGTGGTATAGATTTGATAATTCTTAATTGAAGTACTAGACAGTAATGTCTATTTTTCTTGCTCAAAGCCTAGATGTTTAGGTAGTTTAGTTTTTTTTTAAATCAAAGTTTCTTTTGGTAAACATACTGGTTTCACCAAAACATTAAATGTAATCTCTGGTTATGGGTTAAAGTTTGAGTTTCAGATGTCTCTATGGCAGGATATCCCTGCTAAAACTCTTACTACAACTTAAGGAAGCCTTGTGAAACAGCAAAACAGAAGTACTGCCTCTATACTGTCTATAAACAGGAGAAAACAAGTCCTGTACCCATTAAATGCACTTTTCAATAAACTTCATTTATAAAACATTATCCTAAGAACTGTAATCCTATCAAGTTTCCATAATCATTTAAGTAATAGCCATAAAAAAGGGGAAAGACTCACATTTATTTTTGAAGATGCACACAAATACATGCTGTGTTTCTGGAAGGTCCCAAACCTCTGCCAGTGCAAGGTGAGTTCCACTTATGAAGGACCTGCTTTGTCAGTGGGACTTGGCTTGATGAAGGGACCTGATCCCATGGCTCTAATCCTGGGCTGGGCCATGGGGTGTCTGGTCCATCCTTGAGTTGAAACTTTGCCTCCGCACACCACCACAGCTTGATACTCCTCCTTCCCCAGATATCTATTTATCCAGAGCATTTCCAGGTAGTCATCTATGGGCTCTCTTAAGTGCTCCACTTGGCATATTGAGAATGTTAGGATACTTTTCAGAGTATTTGAATTCTTAATAATTTGTCCAATGTATAGGGATTCTGCTTTCTTGTATTAGGGTTTTTTCTGGGCCCACAGTCCTCTCAGTCTTTTATCTGAATATTTTCTTATGGGGAATAAGCTACCTGTGATAGTAGCCAATGATTTTTTTGAAATGTTTTTCTAAAAGATTTTTGGCAATAGTTTTATAGATATCTGTCTCTTTACATGCATAGCTGATCTTTCCATCTCTGTTGGAAAGTTTCTCCTCTATCTTTATGGAATAGATTCACTGTATACTGGATACTTTGTCATAATGTTTTTTTTAAAAAAATCAGTTCAGGAAAAGCGAAGTTTCCTCCAGAGCTTTTGCTTCTCCCTTACTCTCTGTGTATGTGTGTGTGTGTGTGTGTGTGTTTCCTTACTGAAATGAAACGTTGCCACTTTGGAAAGTTTTGATATAATCTTTAAGTATGTACATTCTCTTATTTTCTTCAGTTAACTTAGCATTTATTTTTATTGTGTTGTTAGATAAGTAACAGCTGCATCAATTAATTTCTCCTAAATGACTTTTACTGCATCCTTTAATAGAACTCAGTTTTATATAATACATTCTTTATTTTAATTGACATATAGACGAGTTATAACATTGTATTACTTTCAGATGTACAACATAGTAATTTGATATTTTTATAGATTATACTCTATACAAAGTTATTGAAAATATTGACTATGTCCCCTGTGCTGTCCACTTCAATCTCCACCTCCCCAAAAAGCACTCGTTCTCTGTGTATATGCATCTGTTTTGTTATATTTGTTCACTTATTTTTTAGATTCCACAAATAAGTGAAAACACATGTTATTTGTCTGCCTCTGTCTGACTTATTTCATTAAACATAATACTCTTCAGGACCATTCATGTGTCACAAGTGGCAACATGTCATTCTTTTTTATTTACACAGTTTGGTACATTTACTAAACTTTTTATTCAGATAGTATTTTAGGTTAGACTAAACCAGGTATGGTGTTGAATGTCCCATACTTAGGTAGGAAAAAAGTGAGCCTTGAGGTTGTACTCAGAAATGTTATAAAGGTTACTGTTCATCAGATGTTGCCCACATTTGGCAGGAGAATGTTAATTATTCTTTTCAGAGTGGTTCACTTCATTTAGAAACTTAGGTATGACAGTCCCACTTTTGGGCAGAGTATTTGAATTCTTAATAATTTGTCCAATGTATAGGGATTCTGCTTTCTTGTATTAGGGTTTTTTCTGGGCCCACAGTCCTCTCAGTCTTTTATCTGAATATTTTCTTATGGGGAATAAGCTACCTGTGATAGTAGCCAATGATTTTTTTGAAATGTTTTTCTAAAAGATTTTGGCAATAGTTTTATAGATATCTGTCTCTTTACATGCATAGCTGATCTTTCCATCTCTGTTGGAAAGTTTCTCCTCTATCTTTATGGAATAGATTCACTGTATACTGGATACTTTGTCATAATGTTTTTTTTAAAAAAATCAGTTCAGGAAAAGCGAAGTTTCCTCCAGAGCTTTTGCTTCTCCCTTACTCTCTGTGGTGTGTGTGTGTGTGTGTGTGTGTTTCCTTACTGAAATGAAACGTTGCCACTTTGGAAAGTTTTGATATAATCTTTAAGTATGTACATTCTCTTATTTTCTTCAGTTAACTTAGCATTTATTTTTATTGTGTTGTTAGATAAGTAACAGCTGCATCAATTAATTTCTCCTAAATGACTTTTACTGCATCCTTTAATAGAACTCAGTTTTATATAATACATTCTTTATTTTAATTGACATATAGACGAGTTATAACATTGTATTACTTTCAGATGTACAACATAGTAATTTGATATTTTTATAGATTATACTCTATACAAAGTTATTGAAAATATTGACTATGTCCCCTGTGCTGTCCACTTCAATCTCCACCTCCCCAAAAAGCACTCGTTCTCTGTGTATATGCATCTGTTTTGTTATATTTGTTCACTTATTTTTTAGATTCCACAAATAAGTGAAAACACATGTTATTTGTCTGCCTCTGTCTGACTTATTTCATTAAACATAATACTCTTCAGGACCATTCATGTGTCACAAGTGGCAACATGTCATTCTTTTTTATTTACACAGTTTGGTACATTTACTAAACTTTTTATTCAGATAGTATTTTAGGTTAGACTAAACCAGGTATGGTGTTGAATGTCCCATACTTAGGTAGGAAAAAAGTGAGCCTTGAGGTTGTACTCAGAAATGTTATAAAGGTTACTGTTCATCAGATGTTGCCCACATTTGGCAGGAGAATGTTAATTATTCTTTTCAGAGTGGTTCACTTCATTTAGAAACTTAGGTATGACAGTGCCCAAGGAGTTTATTGAGTCAAAAACTGTGAAGACTTCACAGGACTGAACTAATAGCATAGACATTCCTGATGATTTGAATTAAATATAAATCAGTCATTAGTTAATCCAGTAAGTGGATACTAAGCACCTACTATTGACCAAACAAACATTGGATAAGCACAAATTTTTATACACAGAGGAATGTTTAGTCAAGTGAGGAGAGAAACCCATTAATAAAGAACTATAAATACAAGAGAAATAACCTGATAGACAGATTTTCAAGCACTAGAAAGCACTTCTGTGGAATCATTAACCCAAATAGGGATTAATAGGTTTTAGTGAGACTTATGCTTGTAGATGTGCAGAAGAAAATGGCAACCCTTTTCAGTATGCTTACCTGGTAAATTCCATGGATGAAGGAGCCTGGCAGGCTACAGTCCATAGGGTCACAAAGAGTAGGACACAACTGAAGCAACTTAGCACGCATGCAGGCATGGCTGTAGGTGCTGCCAAGATACAGAGAATGCACGGTGGAATGTGGGTATTGATAGCCAACTGGTTCTCACAAATCAATTGGTAAACTCTTTCTTAGGGGGGAGATATGTGAGATTGCTTCTTGTTAACTTTCTGTGTACCAGTTTATTAATTTATAATGAGGAAAGTAACTCTTTCAGGTGTCAGAACACAATTATGATTATTTACTGCCTGTCTTTGAGCAGCATCATTAGAAATAGGTTATTGATTTAATCTAAGATATCATTGCTACTGAGAAAGGAACTCCATTGAAAGCAAGGCAGTAATCAGAAGGTTGCTGGGTAAACATCAGATCAATTGAATTTCATTAAACATAATACTCTTCAGGACCATTCATGTGTCACAAGTGGCAACATGTCATTCTTTTTTATTTACACAGTTTGGTACATTTACTAAACTTTTTATTCAGATAGTATTTTAGGTTAGACTAAACCAGGTATGGTGTTGAATGTCCCATACTTAGGTAGGAAAAAAGTGAGCCTTGAGGTTGTACTCAGAAATGTTATAAAGGTTACTGTTCATCAGATGTTGCCCACATTTGGCAGGAGAATGTTAATTATTCTTTTCAGAGTGGTTCACTTCATTTAGAAACTTAGGTATGACAGTGCCCAAGGAGTTTATTGAGTCAAAAACTGTGAAGACTTCACAGGACTGAACTAATAGCATAGACATTCCTGATGATTTGAATTAAATATAAATCAGTCATTAGTTAATCCAGTAAGTGGATACTAAGCACCTACTATTGACCAAACAAACATTGGATAAGCACAAATTTTTATACACAGAGGAATGTTTAGTCAAGTGAGGGAGAGAAACCCATTAATAAAGAACTATAAATACAAGAGAAATAACCTGATAGACAGATTTTCAAGCACTAGAAAGCACTTCTGTGGAATCATTAACCCAAATAGGGATTAATAGGTTTTAGTGAGACTTATGCTTGTAGATGTGCAGAAGAAAATGGCAACCCTTTTCAGTATGCTTACCTGGTAAATTCCATGGATGAAGGAGCCTGGCAGGCTACAGTCCATAGGGTCACAAAGAGTAGGACACAACTGAAGCAACTTAGCACGCATGCAGGCATGGCTGTAGGTGCTGCCAAGATACAGAGAATGCACGGTGGAATGTGGGTATTGATAGCCAACTGGTTCTCACAAATCAATTGGTAAACTCTTTCTTAGGGGGGAGATATGTGAGATTGCTTCTTGTTAACTTTCTGTGTACCAGTTTATTAATTTATAATGAGGAAAGTAACTCTTTCAGGTGTCAGAACACAATTATGATTATTTACTGCCTGTCTTTGAGCAGCATCATTAGAAATAGGTTATTGATTTAATCTAAGATATCATTGCTACTGAGAAAGGAACTCCATTGAAAGCAAGGCAGTAATCAGAAGGTTGCTGGGTAAACATCAGATCAATTGAATTTCAGTAAGATGAATTCAAAGTTGGCATTCTGCAAAGCAGTTTCACAATGGAGATGACCTTTTCAGAAAATGCAGATGCTCAGTGCTCATTTGGTATAACTCCACTTTCACAGCTTGGATGATATTTTCATTAATAAACAATAATAATTATTATAATGCATTAGGTGTCATATAGTGTGTTCTGTTTTAAAGATCAGGAACCTGAGGCTTTGAAAGTTACTAGCTCTGTTAAAAAAAGGAAAGAAAAGTACTATCTCCACAATATTTTAGGGAGGTTATTTCAACTATCTGTTGCTCAGTTTCTTCATCTATAAAATGAAGGTAATATTAATTTATGCTAATATTAATAATACTAGTAACTTAATAATATTGTTAGCAAATACAATACCCTATATATGGCAATGGCAATAATAATAAGCCATAATAATACTTAATGGGTATATTATAACTAAGGGAAAACAGAAAGAAAATTAAAACTGAGAATTAGTTTTCACGTGAGAATAACTGACTTTAAGAAGGTAGCTGATAATAGTTCCTAATGCTTATCCTTGAATATTTGTTTAAACTGGCCTAATTTCCCCTTCATTTCTCCATTCTTTCATTTTTTTTTTCAGTCATCATAGAACCAACTTCCTGACTGGTTCAGAGGTGCAAACTTTACAGCTCAGTGTCTTTCAGGTATCAGTTCTGGTTTACCTGAATTAAGCACAAACAAAAGGACGTATAGATACACAATTCTTAGTTATAAAGCTTTAAAATCATAGAAAGCTTTCATACATATTTGTTTACCTTCCTATTTTTTTCTTGCTTCTGGCACCATTAGACACTGAAATTTATAAAAGTAGATAAATCATGGTTTGATCCATGCAGAGTTTTGGGGACTAGAGTTGAGTATCTAATTTTGATTTAGGATCAGAAACTTTCTGTAAAATAGTGTAAATATGTGGCTACCTATAAGAGACTGTAATGGAGGGAGGTTCACATGTTCTTGCCTATTTACATCATGATTACTATTTCTTGAATTTCCATGATAGTATATACATGTCAAGTATTTTACAAGTCAAGTTTATTTGTCAGGTTTATAGAACAGATGATAGAGGTATAGTTATAAGTAATGAAATACAAAAATCACCTAGCCCAATGGTTTCTAGTAGGTAATTTGAATGGTTAAGTTGGAAAAATTAGAGACTTAGTTCTATAGATGATGTTATTGGTGGTTTACTTCCCTGTGGCCTCATGTGTTTCTTATCTCATGGGTGCATAGCACCCCTCATAGTCGTCTTCTTATTTTTTTCTTATATTCACAGGCTGTTTTCTTTAGATTTAAAACCTGATTCTGGTGTCAAAATCCATTTATGTTAAAGAATTCTTATGAAATAAAAGGACTTTTGAATCAAAGCACAAAATAGTTGGTTAAGAAGCACAGTAGGAGTGAATAATGTCCTAATAGAGAGTTTTAAACTTCATTTTCCTAACTAAAATTAATTAATTACAATTAATTAATTTTAGTTAGCCTTAAGCAACTTCCTTAATTAGTACCTATTTTGAAAGTTAAACAACAGGGAAAACTGGAAATTTAACCTGATTTTACTACTGGTAAGAGAGGAAAATATTCTATATCGGTTGTAATCGTGCATGACTTTAATCAGATATTTGGAGGCCTGTTTCAATTACCTGCAGTGTTAGTGATTCAGACTCAAAATGTTCTGTAAGATTCCCTTATAACTTGAAAATCAGATGACTCATTTCCCTTAGCGAGCTCAGCTTGTGCAATTTTAGCTGTGGAGAATAAGCTGTCCATTACTCTTCATCACTGTGCTCTGCTGAATGCACTTGCTCGTTCTTCCTTTCCATTGCTTGTGTTTGTTTATCTAATTTGGATTATTAGCATGCCATAATGGTCTATAATTTTTCCCCTCAGTCATTTACTTCTCAGGCAGGAAATTTTGTAGTGTTCCTGAGGACAACAGGAACATATAAATTTTTTTTTTCAAATAAAATCACTTAAAGTTTGGAGGATCCTCATGTCTTTAGGAAAAGCTTTATTCAAACACGCTACAGAATATCTGCCCATATAGGTTCACATGTTTTCTTATAAGCCTATTTACATCATGATTACTATTTCTTGAATTTCCATGATAGTATATACATGTCAAGTATTTTACAAGTCAAGTTTATTTGTCAGGTTTATAGAACAGATGATAGAGGTATAGTTATAAGTAATGAAATACAAAATCACCTAGCCCAATGGTTTCTAGTAGGTAATTTGAATGGTTAAGTTGGAAAAATTAGAGACTTAGTTCTATAGATGATGTTATTGGTGGTTTACTTCCCTGTGGCCTCATGTGTTTCTTATCTCATGGGTGCATAGCACCCCTCATAGTCGTCTTCTTATTTTTTTCTTATATTCACAGGCTGTTTTCTTTAGATTTAAAACCTGATTCTGGTGTCAAAATCCATTTATGTTAAAGAATTCTTATGAAATAAAAGGACTTTTGAATCAAAGCACAAAATAGTTGGTTAAGAAGCACAGTAGGAGTGAATAATGTCCTAATAGAGAGTTTTAAACTTCATTTTCCTAACTAAAATTAATTAATTACAATTAATTAATTTTAGTTAATATAAGCAACTTCCTTAATTAGTACCTATTTTGAAAGTTAAACAACAGGGAAAACTGGAAATTTAACCTGATTTTACTACTGGTAAGAGAGGAAAATATTCTATATCGGTTGTAATCGTGCATGACTTTAATCAGATATTTGGAGGCCTGTTTCAATTACCTGCAGTGTTAGTGATTCAGACTCAAAATGTTCTGTAAGATTCCCTTATAACTTGAAAATCAGATGACTCATTTCCCTTAGCGAGCTCAGCTTGTGCAATTTTAGCTGTGGAGAATAAGCTGTCCATTACTCTTCATCACTGTGCTCTGCTGAATGCACTTGCTCGTTCTTCCTTTCCATTGCTTGTGTTTGTTTATCTAATTTGGATTATTAGCATGCCATAATGGTCTATAATTTTTCCCCTCAGTCATTTACTTCTCAGGCAGGAAATTTTGTAGTGTTCCTGAGGACAACAGGAACATATAAATTTTTTTTTTCAAATAAAATCACTTAAAGTTTGGAGGATCCTCATGTCTTTAGGAAAAGCTTTATTCAAACACGCTACAGAATATCTGCCCATATTTTTTTTCCTGTAAATAGGCATAAAAGAAAATAGTACTGATCTTGGTGATAAATGCAAGCATGACAGTCCTTATATTCATCTAGTTCATTTCTTTAATATTTAATATAAGTATATAATGCTTTGAGAATTATAAAAGATAATTCTATTCTTATCTGTGGAGTGCTTATATTTCAGGGCCTGGTACTGTGCTTGTAAGGTTCATATCTGGGTGCCCCAACTTTCTACCTATGAAACTTTATCCAACAATTTATTGAACCTCTTTGCTTCACTTCCCTCATCTGAGAAACAAATTTAGTAATGACTTTTATAAGGGGCAATATAGAATTTTAAAACATTAAGACATAAAAGGACTTAGAGCAATGCCTGGTACTAAACAAAAACTCAGTAAGAGTTGGCTATTAAAGGATTTTGGATAATGTAGAGAATATAGACAGAACAGAGAAACATGGAGTCCCTTGAAATCCTACCCCCAGAAATAAAGTTATAAACATTCTGGTGTGTTGTTTCAGTCTTAGTTATACTTCTACAGCTTTTATTAAATATGGGATTATAGCATTAATCTTGGTTTGTAACCTCATTTTCTTCACTTAAATATATGTTTTCACTTTAATCACTTATCATCTACATATCATTTAAATGCCTTTAGTACCACAGTCATAGGATAATTTATATATTCAGTACTCTATGGCTGAACATGAAGTTTTTATACAGGTTTCTTTGTTTGTTTGTTTGGCTATTGTAAACAGTGCCTCATTTGGTATTGATGTAGAGGCAATAATTTCATGTATTTACATATTTAAGATTATTTCCTTAAGATATATAAGAAATTTCTCTTACACATCTAACATTGAATTATTAGTTACAACTTAGAGCAAACTGAAACTGATAACATTTTAAATGTTTGGATGACTCATAATCTCATAATACACAGAAAAAAGTCCTTAATCTTTCTTCACTGTTTTCCTCTGGAAACATTCTGGCTTTTATTTGAGCTTCTCCAAAACAAACACAGCACTTAAGATGCTGAGCAGTAGAGACATACAGATGGAGAGAAAACTTGCTGTTAATTCTACAACACAGTTTTATAACTATGACATGAGTAACACTGATTCATATCTAACTAGGCACAATTCTATACATTAGAAATTTCATGTATTTATGGATTTGCATTAGTATTTTTAAATGACAATTTAAATGTGTATTATATACACATATTGTAAATGCTCATATAATAATGATGTTTGACACCTCTGTGCTATATACACACAAAATAAAACTTGTTTTTAGTAGATATGCTTCCCAATAATGCAAATTACAATTGCATGTCACAGCCAAACCTCCTATTTCCTCTACTATGATACTTTACACATCCTCTTAAAAGATTTATTTTATTTTATTTATTTGATATGACACTTTAGGAAAAGAGTTACAAATTTTAAAACTGTTAAACAGAAATGATATTTTCTTATCATTAAATAGAGAATACAAAAAAAGACTGTGTATAACTGAGTCACTTTGCTATGCAGCAGAATTAAATTCAACATTGTAAATAAACTATATTTCAATAAAAATTTTAAAAGAATGCAGGTAAACAATACCTTAAAAAAGAAGGTGTGGTACTTACATACATACAGTGAAATATTACTCAGCTGTGAAAAGGATCAAATACTACCATTTGTAGTAACAGAGCTGGATACCACTGAACCACTGAGCATGATGACATTTATGGATGGACCCAGAGATTATCATGCTAAGTAGAAGTAAGTTAGAAATGGAAAGACCAATACCATATGATGTCACTTCTATGTGAAATCTAAAACATAACATAAATTAACTTCAGTGAATCAGAAATAGAGTCACAGACATAGAGCCCAGACTTGTGGTTGCCAAGGGGGTAGGGAGTAGGGGAGGGATCATTTGGGAATTTGGGTTTACCGGGTGCAAACTAATGTACATAGAGAGGGTAAACAACGAGGTCTTATTGTATAACACAGAGAACTATCATCAATATCCTGTGATAAATCATAATGGGAAGGTATACAAGAAAAGAATGTATATGTGTACTTGTGTGTGTAATTACATCTCGAATGGTGGAAGCCTTATTAATACACAGAAAAAAGTCCTTAATCTTTCTTCACTGTTTTCCTCTGGAAACATTCTGGCTTTTATTTGAGCTTCTCCAAAACAAACACAGCACTTAAGATGCTGAGCAGTAGAGACATACAGATGGAGAGAAAACTTGCTGTTAATTCTACAACACAGTTTTATAACTATGACATGAGTAACACTGATTCATATCTAACTAGGCACAATTCTATACATTAGAAATTTCATGTATTTATGGATTTGCATTAGTATTTTTAAATGACAATTTAAATGTGTATTATATACACATATTGTAAATGCTCATATAATAATGATGTTTGACACCTCTGTGCTATATACACACAAAATAAAACTTGTTTTTAGTAGATATGCTTCCCCAATAATGCAAATTACAATTGCATGTCACAGCCAAACCTCCTATTTCCTCTACTATGATACTTTACACATCCTCTTAAAAGATTTATTTTATTTTATTTATTTGATATGACACTTTAGGAAAAGAGTTACAAATTTTAAAACTGTTAAACAGAAATGATATTTTCTTATCATTAAATAGAGAATACAAAAAAAGACTGTGTATAACTGAGTCACTTTGCTATGCAGCAGAATTAAATTCAACATTGTAAATAAACTATATTTCAATAAAAATTTTAAAAGAATGCAGGTAAACAATACCTTAAAAAAGAAGGTGTGGTACTTACATACATACAGTGAAATATTACTCAGCTGTGAAAAGGATCAAATACTACCATTTGTAGTAACAGAGCTGGATACCACTGAACCACTGAGCATGATGACATTTATGGATGGACCCAGAGATTATCATGCTAAGTAGAAGTAAGTTAGAAATGGAAAGACCAATACCATATGATGTCACTTCTATGTGAAATCTAAAACATAACATAAATTAACTTCAGTGAATCAGAAATAGAGTCACAGACATAGAGCCCAGACTTGTGGTTGCCAAGGGGGTAGGGAGTAGGGGAGGGATCATTTGGGAATTTGGGTTTACCGGGTGCAAACTAATGTACATAGAGAGGGTAAACAACGAGGTCTTATTGTATAACACAGAGAACTATCATCAATATCCTGTGATAAATCATAATGGGAAGGTATACAAGAAAAGAATGTATATATGTGTACTTGTGTGTGTATATTCAATCACTCAGTCACATCAGTATATATACATGGTGGAAGCACTTTGCTGTATGAAAGAAACTAAAACCATGTGTGAAGCAACTACACTTCAAGAAAATAGTTTAAAAAAATAGCAAAATGTCTTAAAGTTTTTCATTAATATTGACTATTTAAGATCCCACCTGCCATGGAGCAGCTGGACCAGTGTGTCCAGTTAGGAGCCAGCGCTCTGGAGTGCATGCACCCAGAGCGGGTGCTCTGCAGCGAGAGAGGCCACTGCAATGGGAGGCCCACACATGCCTAAAAATAGAAGATATCCAAAAATAAATATAAATAGAAGAGACATGATGGGGCAAAGGAAAAAAAAAATAAATTAGAAAAAATATTTTCACTGCTGTGTTTCCGTCTCAGTTTACTCTTGTATCTTCTTTGCAGATTTTACTCTTTCTCCATATAAACAATCTTTTTCTTTCCACTTGCCTGGCCCATCCTATTATTTATAATTGTCATTTGATATAGAGGTACATCTTCTTTTTTTTTTTTTTCTGAGAACGTCTTTAAATGGAGAAGTTTAACCATTTTACATTTTTGTTTCATTGCTAAGTGTGAACTTGCATTCTAAAGCTGTCCTAGTCCCCACCAAACCCCCTTTGTTATTTCTTTTACTTTCTTACATTTTAGCTGAAATTTTAATTTTTTCCTATAGACTAATAAATCATACACTTTATGTTGAGTCTATAAGTGTGTAATATTAGCAAAGTTTTTTTTTTTTTCAACATAGTTGAATTGACTTCTCTATCACAGTCAATAAACACTAGAGTCAATAAATGCAGTCAGGCTGCAGGTGAAAAATTCAGCATGCATTTATTTTATTCATATAATTCCTTTTATTATTTTCTTAGGATAAGCTTCTGTTTTAAATCTGTTTTATTTTTTCAGTACTATGAGACTTTTAGGAATATTTTATTTTCATCAAAGCTTCATAAGTATGTTAAGGACACTAATTCCTTATTTTTTTATGTATACTTTTATTTCTTATTTATCTTCACTTCTTTATACTACATCTCTTTTTTATACTTAAGAAGTAAGTGGAATGAGTTCTTGTTTGAATTAATTTTTGTATTTTGGTAGAGATTCTAAGTTTTCAGCAGGCATTGTATCTCCAAAGCATTTGGTTGTTCCTAGGAGGCAAATTATTTATTTATTTATTGACCATGCCCTGTGGCTTGCTAGACCTTAGTTTCCCAACAGGGATCAAACCTAGGTCACCAGCAGTGGAAATGTGGAGTCGTAACTGCCGGGGAATTCTCAAAAAATAATTGAAATTGAGGAAAAATATACAGTTCAGTGTCAAATATGTTGTATGAAGTTTTGTTCAGTCACTAAGTCATGTCCAGTTCTTTGTGACCCCATGTGACAAATTGTACTTTCTTGTCCTTTGCTATCTCCTGGAGTTTGCTCAAACTCATGCCCATTGAGTTGGTGATGCCATCCTGTCATCTCATCCCCTGTCACCCTCTTCTTCTCCTTCCCTCAACTTTTTTCAGCATCAGCCTCTTTTCCAGTGAGTTGGCTTTTCCCATTATGTGGCCAAAGTATTGGAGCTTCAGCATCAGCTCCTGGAGCTTCAGTCCTTCCAAAGAATATTCAGGTTGATTTCCTTTAGGATTGATGGGTCTGATCTCCTTGCTGTCTAGGGTCTCTAAAGAGTCTTCTCCAGCACAGTTTGAAAGCATACAGTTTTCCATGCTGAAACTTCCTTATGGCCTAACTCATGCCTGTACCTGACTATTGGAAAGACTATGGCTTTCACTATACAGACCCTGGTCAGCAGGATGATGTCTCTGCTTTTTAATATACTGACTAGGTTTGTCATAGCTTTTCTTACAAGGGGCAAGCATCTTTTAATTTCATGGCTGCAGTCACCATTCTCAATGATTCTGAAACCCGAGAAAATGAAATCTGTCACTGTTTCCACTTTTTCCCCTTTTGTTGCCGTGAAGAGCTGGGACCAGATGTTACAATATTCATTTTTTGAATGTTGAGTTTTAAGGCAGCTTTGTCAATTTCTTTTTTCATCCTCATCAACAGGCTTTTTAGTGTCTCTTCGCTTTCTGCCATTAGAGTGTTATCATCTGCATATCTGAGATTGTTGATATATCTTCCCAGCAGTCTTTATTCCAGCTTTCACTTCATCCATCCCAGAATTTTGCATGGTACGCTCTCTATAGAAGTTAAATAAGCAGAATGATGATATGAATGAATGATACCCTTCGTGTTCTCCTTTCCCGATTTTGATCCAATCCATTGTTCCATGTCTGGTTCTAACCATTGCTTCTTGACCTGCATATAGGCTTCTCAGGAGACAGAGAAGGTGGTCTGATATTTCCATTTCTTTAAGAATTTTCCACAGTTTGTTGCGATCCACATACTCAAAGGCTTTAGTGTAGTCAATGACACAGAAGTAGATACTTTTCTGAAATTCCTTTGCTTTTTCTATGATCCAGCAGATGTGGGCAATTTGATCTCTGCCTTTTCTAAATCCAGCTTGCTTGCAGATCTCAAAATTGTTGGTCCATCTACTGCTGAAGCCTATCTAGCTTCAAAGATTTTGAGAGTTGCCTTGCTAGCATGTGAAATGAGCACAATATTCAAGTAGTTTGAACATGCTTGGACATTGTCTTTCTTTGGATTGGAATGAAAACCATTTACAGTCCTGTGGCCACTGCTGAGTTGTCCAAATTTGCTGGCATATTGTGTGCAGCACTTTAACAGCATCATCTTTTAGGATTTTAAATAGCTCACTGCATCTAGTTTTCCATGCTGAAACTTCCTTATGGCCTAACTCATGCCTGTACCTGACTATTGGAAAGACTATGGCTTTCACTATACAGACCCTGGTCAGCAGGATGATGTCTCTGCTTTTTAATATACTGACTAGGTTTGTCATAGCTTTTCTTACAAGGGGCAAGCATCTTTTAATTTCATGGCTGCAGTCACCATTCTCAATGATTCTGAAACCCGAGAAAATGAAATCTGTCACTGTTTCCACTTTTTCCCCTTTTGTTGCCGTGAAGAGCTGGGACCAGATGTTACAATATTCATTTTTTGAATGTTGAGTTTTAAGGCAGCTTTGTCAATTTCTTTTTTCATCCTCATCAACAGGCTTTTTAGTGTCTCTTCGCTTTCTGCCATTAGAGTGTTATCATCTGCATATCTGAGATTGTTGATATATCTTCCCAGCAGTCTTTATTCCAGCTTTCACTTCATCCATCCCAGAATTTTGCATGGTACGCTCTCTATAGAAGTTAAATAAGCAGAATGATGATATGAATGAATGATACCCTTCGTGTTCTCCTTTCCCGATTTTGATCCAATCCATTGTTCCATGTCTGGTTCTAACCGTTGCTTCTTGACCTGCATATAGGCTTCTCAGGAGACAGAGAAGGTGGTCTGATATTTCCATTTCTTTAAGAATTTTCCACAGTTTGTTGCGATCCACATACTCAAAGGCTTTAGTGTAGTCAATGACACAGAAGTAGATACTTTTCTGAAATTCCTTTGCTTTTTCTATGATCCAGCAGATGTGGGCAATTTGATCTCTGCCTTTTCTAAATCCAGCTTGCTTGCAGATCTCAAAATTGTTGGTCCATCTACTGCTGAAGCCTATCTAGCTTCAAAGATTTTGAGAGTTGCCTTGCTAGCATGTGAAATGAGCACAATATTCAAGTAGTTTGAACATGCTTGGACATTGTCTTTCTTTGGATTGGAATGAAAACCATTTACAGTCCTGTGGCCACTGCTGAGTTGTCCAAATTTGCTGGCATATTGTGTGCAGCACTTTAACAGCATCATCTTTTAGGATTTTAAATAGCTCAACTGGAATTCCATCACTACCCCGAGTATCTGAATCATTAACATTTTTTTATAGTTCTTTTGTGGATTATCTCCATGTCTTCTTAATCTCTTCTACTTCTATTAGATCCTTGCCATTTCTTTCCTTTATTTTGCCCGTCTTTGCAGGCACCATTCCCTTGTTATCTCCAATTTTATTAAAGAGATCTCTAGTCTTTTCCATTCTGTTGTTTACCTCTCCTTCAATGCACTGCTCACTTAGGAAGGATTTATTATCTCTCCTTTCTATTCTTAGGAACTCTGCATTCCAATATGTGTATCTTTCCTTTTCTCCTCTGCATTTCATTTCTCTTCCTTCCTCAGCTATTTGGAAGGCCTTCTCAAACCACCAATTTGTCATTTTGCATTTCTTTTTCTTGGGGATGGTTTTGATCACTGCCTCTTGTGCAGTGTTACAAACCTGTTTGTAGTTCTTCAGAATTCCTGAAGTCACTTTCACTGTATGATCATAAGGTATTTGATTTTTGTCATATATGAATGGCCTAGTGGATTTCCCTACTTTATTCAATTTAAGTCTGAATTTTGCAATAAGGAATTCATGATCTGAGCAACAGTAAGTTCCAGGTCTTATTTTGGCTGATGATATAGTGCTTCTCCTTCTTTGACTGCAAAGAATATAGGCAGTCTGATTTCAGTATTGAACATCTGTGATGTCCATGTGTAGAGTCACTTCTTGTGTGTTGAATGAGGATATTTGCTATGACCAGTGTGTTCCTTTGGCAAAACTCTGTTAGCCTTTGCCCTGCTTCATTTTTTATACCAATGCCAAACTTGCCTGTTACTCCACGTATCTCTTGACTTCCTACTTTTGCATTCCAAATTGCTATGTTGAAAAGGACATCTTTTTTGGTGTTAGTTCTAGAAGGTCTTGTAGTTCTTTATAGATCCATTCAGCTTTAGCTTCTTCGGCATCAGTGGTTGGCACGTAGACTTGAATACTTTCATGTTGAATAGTTTGCCTTGGAAATGAACCAAGATCATTCTCTTATTTTTGAGAAATGCAAGTAGTGCATTTCAGATTCTTTTGTTGAGTATGAGAACTACTCCATTTCTTCTAAAAGGTTTTCCATTAGAAGAATATTTACTTCCTTTAGTAGTATATATAATGGTTATCTGCATTAAATTCATTCATTCCTATTTATTTTAATGCACTGATTCCTAAAATGTTGGTGTTCACTCTTGCCATCTCCTGCTTGATGACATCTGATTTATCTCCTTTCTATTCTTAGGAACTCTGCATTCCAATATGTGTATCTTTCCTTTTCTCCTCTGCATTTCATTTCTCTTCCTTCCTCAGCTATTTGGAAGGCCTTCTCAAACCACCAATTTGTCATTTTGCATTTCTTTTTCTTGGGGATGGTTTTGATCACTGCCTCTTGTGCAGTGTTACAAACCTGTTTGTAGTTCTTCAGAATTCCTGAAGTCACTTTCACTGTATGATCATAAGGTATTTGATTTTTGTCATATATGAATGGCCTAGTGGATTTCCCTACTTTATTCAATTTAAGTCTGAATTTTGCAATAAGGAATTCATGATCTGAGCAACAGTAAGTTCCAGGTCTTATTTTGGCTGATGATATAGTGCTTCTCCTTCTTTGACTGCAAAGAATATAGGCAGTCTGATTTCAGTATTGAACATCTGTGATGTCCATGTGTAGAGTCACTTCTTGTGTGTTGAATGAGGATATTTGCTATGACCAGTGTGTTCCTTTGGCAAAACTCTGTTAGCCTTTGCCCTGCTTCATTTTTTATACCAATGCCAAACTTGCCTGTTACTCCACGTATCTCTTGACTTCCTACTTTTGCATTCCAAATTGCTATGTTGAAAAGGACATCTTTTTTGGTGTTAGTTCTAGAAGGTCTTGTAGTTCTTTATAGATCCATTCAGCTTTAGCTTCTTCGGCATCAGTGGTTGGCACGTAGACTTGAATACTTTCATGTTGAATAGTTTGCCTTGGAAATGAACCAAGATCATTCTCTTATTTTTGAGAAATGCAAGTAGTGCATTTCAGATTCTTTTGTTGAGTATGAGAACTACTCCATTTCTTCTAAAAGGTTTTCCATTAGAAGAATATTTACTTCCTTTAGTAGTATATATAATGGTTATCTGCATTAAATTCATTCATTCCTATTTATTTTAATGCACTGATTCCTAAAATGTTGGTGTTCACTCTTGCCATCTCCTGCTTGATGACATCTGATTTATCTCGATTCATGGATGTACCTTCCAAATTCCTGTGCAATATTGTTCTTTATAGCATCAGACTTTACTTTCACCACTAGATACATCCACAACTGAGCCTCGTTTCCCCTTTAGTTCAGCCTCTTCATTTTTTCAGGAGCTACTTTTCCACTCTTCCCCAGTAGCATATTGGGCACCTGCCAACCTATGCGGCTCATCTTCTGGTGTCATATCTTTTTGCCTTTTCGTACTGTTCACAGGGTTCTCGAGGCAAGACTACTGGAGTGGTTTGCTCTGTCCTCCTCCAATGGACCACACTTTGTCAGAACTCTCCACCATGACCTGTCTGTCTCGGTTGGCCCTGCACTGCGTGGCTCATGGCCTCTCTGAGTTATACAAGGTTGTGATCCATAGGAACATTTTGGTTACCTTTCTTTGATTGTGGTTTTCATTCTGGAGGCTCTGGGATTGTATTTCTTGCTTCTTCTCTCTACCCTCTGATGGATGAGGATAAGAAATTTGCGCAAGCTTCCTGGTGAGAGAAACTGGCTGTGAGGAAAACAGAGTCTTGCGCTGGTGGACAAGGTCATCCTTAGTAAATCTTTAATCCAGTTGTCTGCTGCTGGCTGAGATAGTGCTCCCTCCCTGTTAGTTGTTTGGCCTGAGGTGACCCAGTCCTAGAGTCTGTAGGGTCTCTGCTAGGACTAAGGGTGACCTCCAAGAGGACTTATGCCAACCCGCATAACCTCCCATTACTGCTGCTGCCAGTGTCCCTTCTCTCGTAACATGTGACTGCCTGCCCACACTTCCTCAGGAGACATTCACTCACTCACAGGCTGGTCTGGCTTAGTCTTCCCTAGGGTCACTGCTCCTTTCCCCTTGGTTTTGGTGCCCACAGGGCTTTATTTCTGTCTTCTAATAGTATCTGTTTCCCCCAGTCCTGTGGCTGTTCTGTAATTATATCCCACTGGCCTCCAAAGTCAGTTTCCTTGAAGATTCTCAGTCCCTTTGCTGGATTCCTTGGTTGGAAAGTCTGATGTGGGACCTAGAACTTTATAACAGTGCAAGAAATTCTTTGGTATTATTGCTCTCCAGTTTGTGGATTGCCCACCTGTTGGATATGGGTTTTATTTTAATGTGATTGCACTCTTCCTGCCATCTTATTGTGGCTTCTCCTTTGTCCTTGGACATGGGGTATCTTTTTCTCCCTGTATATTTTTGTTGAGCAATTAGTTGCCGTTGTTCTTGCAGGAGAAGACGGGTGCGCATCCTTCTGCTTCTTCATCTTGGTTGTATGATGTAGTCCAGTTCTGAGTTTTTAGCGGTAAGTTGGAAATACAGCACGGATTCTCAGTGTGCTATGAGTGGTGCAAGTTAGAACTGAGAGTGGCTGACTGAGAAGGAGGACTGGGGTAGTCGTTCATTCCTGCCTAGTTATTCATCTTATTTAATTCCACAAGTTAAAGGTAATTTATCTCTTGTGCATTTTTAAGAAATCTGTATTTCATGATGATATGTGTGTTATAGAAGCATGTTATGAACTGATATTTTAAGAAGTTTAAAAAATTAGTAAACAAAGAATAGTGATTAAAAAAGAGAACTGAAGTGCTGATGATTTTCTTACATTTTTTTATGACAGTGATGCTGAATAAGTATTTCCCTGTGTTCAGGTTGTAGTCAATTGCAAACTCTTTACCATAGTTTAGCAAGATTCTTTATGACCTGGGCCCTGTCCACCTCTTCTGCTGTAACCACTACCATTATGCACAGTATCAAACTTTAAGGAATGCTTTCTTTTACTTGAAGTTAGTCAGGTTCATAGCCATCTGAGTTTCTGCAATTCCTTTTTCCTCTGTCACCTAATTTGTTTCCTGATTTGTTCCTATGTCTCCTAATTTCCCTTAGAAATTAGGCCTTCCCTGATCTTTCTGTTTGTCCTAGGTCCACATCTCCCTCACTATCACATTACTGTCTTGCCTTTCCCTAAAGCATTTAACAGTATTTGAAGCTAAGAGTATTGTGGTGAAATTAACCAGATGGTGCCAGTCAGGCTCTTTTGCCCCATGCTTTCGTGTCCTCTTGCCCCACATTTTGGAAACAATGACTCCGCAGGGTTATATCACAGCTGAGCTCGCTTAGAGCACTCACTGCCCATGTGCGTCCCTCCCCACTCGCTTGGTCATGGGCTACTTTGTGCAGTAAGCCTGTATGAGCATCACCGTGAAAGCCCTTTCTGCAGCTGCATTGGGAGTCCATTCGAGCGGCATCTTGGTTATGTTATGTGAAGTTAGGTTATGGCTATATTATGATTATCTTGTGGTTGCTGCTATGGCTGCTGCATCAGCCAGGAGAGAGGGTGTGTTATGGCTGCCAAGCCAGCCAGGAGAGAATAAATTTACCTGCGGTTCCTACCGCTCCTGGGGTCTTCTTCCAGCCTCTTAGCTCTTGTGCCTTGCCTACCTTGGGTTCAGTGAACAGAGTAAACAGTATGACAATTGGTGTCACAAATAGGATCAGCAAGACAAGTATTGAATGTTGACATTTGAAGTGTGTGACTTACCATATTTTAAATAGATATTATGAGTATATGTTTTGAGTATATCATTACTCTTTACTTGGCTAAAATGTAAATTTTATAAGGAAAGAGAGCTGGAATATTTAGAATAATCTCTAAAAGTATTATTAATTTATTTCTAGTAAATCTTTACCAGTAAAATTCACACAAATGCTTTATGTATGCAAATGTAATGAAGTGTCTATTTCAGAGCATTACTCACCTAGTAATGAACATTTGAGTTTTTAAGAAGAAAAGTGTGGGCATAATTTAATTAATGAATACACTTAGCAAGGTAAGCCTGGTGGTATGGTATGCTATGATATGTGTTTAAAAAAATCAAGTTTACATTTCCAACTTAACTGAGGAAATAGAGTTCTCATGCAGCAGGTATGTTGTTCACTGAGGATTGTAAGAAGGTTCTGTTAATAATGGGTTTGGGGAAGACAGTGGAATTATTCATTGGCACGATATAATGCCACATGGGTGTCACTCTTTATTTTGTTGTCTTAAGATTGTATTCAGTTTACATGTAATCAGCTTATGCTGAAGAAGATTATGATAAAACTCTACAGAATATACTCAGAGAAAACATATTGCTATGAGGGAAAACAGCTTATGCCACTGAATCTGTATGTTCTATTGGGTCAAAGTGTCATTTTAATTCCTAAGAGCATCTAGATCAGACTGTTGGGAAGGAAGTTATTACTATAGTAAGAAGCTGTTAAGCAATACTTTATTGATTATGTTCAAAACTGGTTAAATGCATAGAATAAGTTGTCCAGTATTGAGCTCCGCTGAAAGAAGGGAAGTTGAGAACTGAAGTGAGTTCCTGAGATAAGCATGTGTATAAATCAGGAGTTGAAAACAAATCAGAATGGTGAAGCAAGGCTAAAGAATTGGATCGTTCAAGCTTGAGACTGTGAGAGTAGGAAGTTAATAATAGTCTTTGAGCATGAAGGGTTCTTACAGAAGAGCGATGACTAACTGTTTTCCATCTTCAGTGAGTACAGAACAAGAGGATAGGGTTTAACAAATATTTATTGAACATCTCTAGTGAGTACAGAACAAGAGGATGGAAGACATAAGGACTTAAGAGAGAACTCAAACATATCTTAAGAGTAAAGATTTTAATTCTTTGAGAGGTTGTGAAATTTTTCTTTGGAAGTCTTAAGCAATATAGATTTTCAGTTCATAACTGCATATAGTCAGTAGTTCAATTCAACAAACTTTTATTGCATTTTCAATGCCCCCTCCAGTTCAGTCGTTTCAGCAGCAATCTGTCAATGAATATTAATAGAATATTGAGCAGATCTTTGTAGGATTAGTAACATATAAACTATTTACAATAATGCTATCATCATGATAATTATGATAACAATAATTTAGTGAAATCATTAAAAGGTATGAATGGTTTCAATGAGTGTAGAATTACACCAAGTAATTTCTTTTGTGAATTGTAGGGTAAAGTATATGTATATGTAACAGCAGTGGCAGCCCACTCTACTATTTTTTCCTGGAGAATCTCATGGTCAGAGAAGCCTAGTAGATTACACAGGGCTGCAGAGAATAAGACATGACTGAGCAACTAGGCACAATATGTATACAATGCTTAAATGAAGAATTAAGATTATTTGGCCTATTTAAATATATAGATGTCTTATAATATAAATAATATGTTAGTGAGGAAATCATCTTGAATTCCAGCATAATGTCCATTTGAATAATTTTTCTTTTTTTTCAATTTTAATTTAGTCATTGACAATTTTATTGTACCTGTTATTCCATGAATGGTTACAGCCAATACTTAATTATTCCAGCAAGGATGGTATGATAGCTACTCAGTTTGTCAAGTTTAAATATTTAATATGCTTAATAGAAATATTAACTTTATAATGATTTTAATAATACATTATATTATATATTACTAGTACTCATTAAAAATATGGTTGAGATATGCTTACCATCTTCCCCTTGAAGCAAATAAGTTTTTAAGAACTGTATAAATAAAGTAGTGCTTATCGAAGGAGCTACGGCATACTAGAGAAGGTCTGGGCCTTTAGCCCAGGGGAAGTATCTATGAGGTCTTTCTTTAGTTTAATTTTCACACTTACGCATATTTAAAATTATGCACAGAATATGGTTTTTATTCATCCGTTAAATGCCTATTATGATCAGGCACTGTTTAATGCCCTAGGTACACAGCAGAGAACAAAATACAGGATAATTTCTTCTCTTGTAGACATTACATTCTAGTTTAATAAAATTAACAGCAAACAAATAAAAAGTATATAGTGTGTCATGTTGCTTTAAGATTTGTTCATTTTGACATTAAAATATTTGAATTGCTTATGCCAAGGAGCAGTATTTTTTCCCCAGCTGGAGCCAGTAGGATGCTGCTTCAGGGGTCCTGTCCATGTGGGGAAGCTGGTTTCCCTCAAAAGTCCTTAGATCATGCATTCATTTCAGGAATGTGAAGGGTATCACCCGTTGTTAGCCTTCCCAGCATTGGCACTTGCTCACGGTCCTGTAGGGGAGAGATGCCATCACTTCCTTCTCTTCTTCCATCCAGATAATAAGAGAGATCCAGAATCAAGTCACAGCGGCCTTGCAGCACAGTATTTCCAGATTGTGCTGATGGAAATTTTGATAAGTGTATTTTTTGATGACAAGTTAAGCCACTTGTGGTTTTTGATGGGATGAAAGGGATAAAAGGGTCACTAATCTTTAGGTCCATCATCTCTTGTCTGTGTGATAATCTCATGAAAGGACTGATTCAGGGAAAAGTGATGACTGATAATGCCATTAATTTAAAAACTGATACTATAATTTTCATCACATTGTAAATTATCTGAGCCTTGCACTCTGCATAATCAACTCCCTTCATTCACTTTTCAAATTTCATTTTCATTGCAGCACTTCGGTCGTATACCATAAATATATATTGTTTTCCTTGTAATTTTTAAATGAATCATGCCCAAACTTGTAAGAATGTTGAAATAAGCCAAAATTCTCAAATCTCTGTAATCAAGTGAGGAATGGATTTAAGTTGACTTGCCTTAAGTTTTTAACCTCTGAGGGAGCATCATTTTTTCTTCACGAAGAAAAATTCTTGAATGAACAATTGTCTCTAGTAAAGTACAGCGGAGAAAACTATATGCATTCTTATCTATTTCATTAAAAGATTATCTGAAAATATGATACTGATACTTCAAACTTTTAAATAACTGAAACTATTAGTAGCTGTTTTACTACTCAAGCCAGTCAAAAAAGAAGCAAGTTTTTAGAGAAAAAGTGTAAATTGAGAATGATGCAATATCTCCTGGAGCGTTCAAAGTGTCATGGCCCAGATCCATGTGAATCCTCTTTACAACAATTAAAAAACAAAATTTTGCATGAATTTGGCATCATTGTATACACAACTCCATTTATTTTTTCTAATTAATACAGTATTTTAAAATAATAATAAAAAGAAATAAAAGGAAAAAACTCAAATAGCCAACTGAAATTTGCTGAATACATTGTCATGAATAAAACGGTGAAATGGTAATTGTGGAAAAATAAAGAAATTATTGATGTTCATGCTTTCATTCAAGAAAAATACTGTATTTGGTTAACCTCTGTTCTCAACTAGCCATTCAGATGTCATCTGAATATGTTAAATTTTCTGGTTTCAACATAAATAACAAACCTATTTTCTGCATCAGTGCTTCATTCTGCGCCAAAGCAGACTCAACCAAAATAATGCACTGTTGGGCTTCAAAATTTACTCCCATTGCACAGACAAGTGGGGAGGGATTATCTTTTATTTTGTCTGTTATGAAATGTTTTAAATATTTTATAATTGTCAGTGTTTTATGATTGTTTCCTATTTCTTTAAAACTAGAAAATTTTGTGTAAAAATCCATTTAAGCTTCACTTTATAGATTTCCTTGTTTTGTCATTTTTAATATATTTTTAAAAAACAAGCAACAATAACAAGAAATAACTGTGTGGCAAAATGTATTCTAAATAAGTCAAATATAAGCAATTGTCTGGGAATATATTTGTCATATAAATGACTAAGAGAAATGTCAAAATATATGAATAGGAATATCTAAAAGGAAAAATATAAACAGCCAATAAACACATGAAAAGATGCTCAAATTCATTAGGTATCAGGTAAATATAAAATGATTTCCAGTCTTAAGTTGGCAAACATGTAGGAGATGAATAATATCCCAACATGTTGAGAATTTATTTTTCATTTCATACCTTATGAAATGAAGGTTATATTTTTACAAGAAAATAGAAAAATCATATATTGACAGATGATAAAAAAAACTTGATACATATTTCAGATAGGCAAATACTATATCTTATATGCCTCTGGTGTTAAAATAGAAAAGGATATATGCCTTAGAATTTCAACTCATCTCTGTATCTCTCTGTGCCTACTGTCTATGTTAGAATTTTCACTAATCAACATTTAAAAAATGAAACTGTTATCACATTCAAGTAGTTAGTTCCTGAGGATGGAATGCTCATAAGCACTGGATTTATGCTTTCCATTTTGATCCATTTATTACTGATACTTAAAATTTAAGAACTGATGATCACTTATTTTCTAGGGAATATAAATTATTTAATCAGTTCCATACTTTTGAAATCATTGTCTGATGTTTGAGAAACCAGAAACAAAAATTATAATAGGAGTTTAGACTATAATATATTGCTGCAAGGGTAATTATTAAGGGAAAACACAGCTGACATTTTCTGATTTATGCACACAATCAGAGATGGAGTCCAAGGACTGTGACATAATTATCTTCATGCTAACAATTTTTGTAAATCTCTTGACAGAATTTTAGCTAATTTTAAAATGCCTTCTGAAGATTAGCACTTAAAATTGTTGGGGAAAATAGCACAATTTATTAGCAAGGGTATAATTGTAAACCTTCTAAATGCTCATTGTGAATATCATTTAGACAGTAACTCCTGCTTCAGCAGCTGGTATATAAGACACCAGTTTATGGAGTCTTGAAACAACAGAGAGTGGAATCTAATTAAAGAGGATTACATGCCAATGAAAAATTATTAAAAACAGACTAATAGACAATTGTTATGAATTTAGAAGTCTCTGCCAACTTCTCTTTTTGATACAAATTTATGTAAGTAACTGTCAAATAAAAGCCTTTATTTCTTCAAAACCTAAAGGATGTTAGAAGGCTTTATCTTAGTGACTTAAAAATGATTGCCTTTCTGAATTTTAACTTAACACAAGAACATAAATGATTCTATTAATCTTTTCTCATATATTTAAAAGGTACATGAGCTTTTAAAGATAAACAATTAGGAATACTGTCTTAGGGTCTTTTGTTTGTTCATCTGATATCTAGCTAGTACCAGGCACTCCATGTTTATAGAGAAATCTTAGACATAAAGACATATGTTTTTATAAACAAAAGTCAGTTATCAATTTAGGTACTGTTTATGAAGACTTGAATTTCATATTTTTCTTTGTAATATTCATTTAAAAGTTTTGATGCACTTAAGATTGTTAAATCTCAGTCCTTTCATCTACTGAATTGCTCCTTCCTGTTTGAATTGACTCACTTTGCTGTGATCTCAAGGGCTTTTATCCCAAACAAGAGAATTGAGATAGCTTAAAATGATACATAGCCAACTTTTAATTATTTGTTGATAGAATTTTAAAGCAAGTGGTCCTTGTCAGCACTGGAGAAAAGACTGTGTTCACATCTTTGAGTTTACCTGATGTCTAACTTTACATTTTACATTCTCTGTAAGGTACTGTCACAGTACATCATTGCATTATACAGACATAAGGTCTCGAGATATTTGTAGACTTCTACAGATTTTGACGAAATTAAGCACACTAAAGATTAAGTGCTAAACACTGAGAATAATGTGTTTTCTATGTAATTAACTAGTGCATGAATAAGGATATTGGATTCAGTAAATGAAACCGTCATTTAAAATTTCTTTTTCAGTAGATGATATTTCTAAATATAATCCTCCATGTGAAAAGTTTAACTGTCTAAAATTGTCTTTGAGTTGTAGAATATCACCACTAATGCCAGTATAGTAACAATGGAATTATATCACTCCCCCAATATTGTCCACCCTGACATCAGAGCTTTCCCAGAGATAAACTTCACAAGGACAAGGGATTATTTACTTTTAAAACCTCTAGATTGCATCAGATGTTTAATTTTGAATAAGCTTATTATCCTATATGGACTTCCCCTGTGGCTGAGTGGTAAAGAATCCACCTGCAAATGTAGGAAATGCTAGTGATGAGGAGATGAGGGTTTGCTCCTTTTTAGACCCGAGAAAAGCGCTTTATTTCTTCAAAACCTAAGGGAAAACTTAAAATGATTGCCTTTCTGAATTTTACTTAACACAAGAACATAAATGATTCTATTAATCTTTTCTCATATATTTAAAAGGTACATGAGCTTTTAAAGATAAACAATTAGGAATACTGTCTTAGGGTCTTTTGTTTGTTCATCTGATATCTAGCTAGTACCAGGCACTCCATGTTTATAGAGAAATCTTAGACATAAAGACATATGTTTTTATAAACAAAAGTCAGTTATCAATTTAGGTACTGTTTATGAAGACTTGAATTTCATATTTTTCTTTGTAATATTCATTTAAAAGTTTTGATGCACTTAAGATTGTTAAATCTCAGTCCTTTCATCTACTGAATTGCTCCTTCCTGTTTGAATTGACTCACTTTGCTGTGATCTCAAGGGCTTTTATCCCAAACAAGAGAATTGAGATAGCTTAAAATGATACATAGCCAACTTTTAATTATTTGTTGATAGAATTTTAAAGCAAGTGGTCCTTGTCAGCACTGGAGAAAAGACTGTGTTCACATCTTTGAGTTTACCTGATGTCTAACTTTACATTTTACATTCTCTGTAAGGTACTGTCACAGTACATCATTGCATTATACAGACATAAGGTCTCGAGATATTTGTAGACTTCTACAGATTTTGACGAAATTAAGCACACTAAAGATTAAGTGCTAAACACTGAGAATAATGTGTTTTCTATGTAATTAACTAGTGCATGAATAAGGATATTGGATTCAGTAAATGAAACCGTCATTTAAAATTTCTTTTTCAGTAGATGATATTTCTAAATATAATCCTCCATGTGAAAAGTTTAACTGTCTAAAATTGTCTTTGAGTTGTAGAATATCACCACTAATGCCAGTATAGTAACAATGGAATTATATCACTCCCCCAATATTGTCCACCCTGACATCAGAGCTTTCCCAGAGATAAACTTCACAAGGACAAGGGATTATTTACTTTTAAAACCTCTAGATTGCATCAGATGTTTAATTTTGAATAAGCTTATTATCCTATATGGACTTCCCCTGTGGCTGAGTGGTAAAGAATCCACCTGCAAATGTAGGAAATGCTAGTGATGAGGAGATGAGGGTTTGCTCCTTGGGTTGTGAAGGACCCCTGGAGTAGGAAACAGCACCCACTCCAGAATTCTTGCCTGGAGAATTCTATTGACAGCGGTCCAAGGGATCAGAAAGAATTAGACACAGTGGAGCACACATGCACACATAATATTCTGTATAGAACAACTGTGTGCCTGTGCGTTTCTAGTGGTGGTAATTACTTTAGTGGAGGCATACTGATGTTAGTAAAACTATTAGATATAGATGCTTTTCTTGCTATAGTGACCTGCAAAAGGCTTTCTTTTTGATTTTTGGTTTTGGTACCACACGGAGCATTTCATTGTGACTATGGAGCATGTATATTAAAAAAAAAAAAGTTATTTTACAGAATTTGGAAAATTCAGCTGGCAGATAAAGACTTGTTGGGGTTAAATCTACTTAGATGTCCATTAGCAGTTCTTATCTTTACAGTCATAGAAGATCAGTTATAAAGGTCAACAAGGGCAGTGTCTATTCATGTCAAGTACCATCACTGGTGTGATCTCTTTGTGGAATGCAAGAATACTCTGTACCATCTGTTTTGAAATAAATAACAGTTTTGAAATTCTGATTTCTTTTCCTTAGAAAATGTGCTCACTAACCAACACTCATTTTTATATTCCATTCCATATTGAGATTTCTGAGAGTTAAATTCAATCCTCATGTTATCATAATAGTCTGGTTTACGTAACAGTTTCATGTAATAAATGAGTGCATTTGCACTCTAATTTTATATCTCTTTTTCTATTAACTTGGCTAATGTGAGATACAATATGAAAGGCAAAGTCATTGTCAGGACTGACAAAGTTAAGTTAGTTTGCAAGACTCAGTAACCAAATTTGGACCGTGACATAGTTGTCAAGATAAGGCTGTGGTGGAAGGTCTTTTGTAGGAAAGATAGCTACCTGCCTTCACTGACATCATTTTGCACTTCTAATTGAAGCTAGTATCTGATTCATGTTATGTGAAATTTTCTAGACCATCCATTCAACAAGCCTTTAATGGTTAACTACTAAGTGGAAATACAGTAGTAAATAAACTAAAGTACCGTTGTGCTTTCATAAATACAGTCAATATTGATAAATAAAAAACAGCCTTGCCTTTATTGGGTTGTGAAGGACCCTGGAGTAGGAAACAGCACCCACTCCAGAATTCTTGCCTGGAGAATTCTATTGACAGCGGTCCAAGGGATCAGAAAGAATTAGACACAGTGGAGCACACATGCACACATAATATTCTGTATAGAACAACTGTGTGCCTGTGCGTTTCTAGTGGTGGTAATTACTTTAGTGGAGGCATACTGATGTTAGTAAAACTATTAGATATAGATGCTTTTCTTGCTATAGTGACCTGCAAAAGGCTTTCTTTTTGATTTTTGGTTTTGGTACCACACGGAGCATTTCATTGTGACTATGGAGCATGTATATTAAAAAAAAAAAAGTTATTTTACAGAATTTGGAAAATTCAGCTGGCAGATAAAGACTTGTTGGGGTTAAATCTACTTAGATGTCCATTAGCAGTTCTTATCTTTACAGTCATAGAAGATCAGTTATAAAGGTCAACAAGGGCAGTGTCTATTCATGTCAAGTACCATCACTGGTGTGATCTCTTTGTGGAATGCAAGAATACTCTGTACCATCTGTTTTGAAATAAATAACAGTTTTGAAATTCTGATTTCTTTTCCTTAGAAAATGTGCTCACTAACCAACACTCATTTTTATATTCCATTCCATATTGAGATTTCTGAGAGTTAAATTCAATCCTCATGTTATCATAATAGTCTGGTTTACGTAACAGTTTCATGTAATAAATGAGTGCATTTGCACTCTAATTTTATATCTCTTTTTCTATTAACTTGGCTAATGTGAGATACAATATGAAAGGCAAAGTCATTGTCAGGACTGACAAAGTTAAGTTAGTTTGCAAGACTCAGTAACCAAATTTGGACCGTGACATAGTTGTCAAGATAAGGCTGTGGTGGAAGGTCTTTTGTAGGAAAGATAGCTACCTGCCTTCACTGACATCATTTTGCACTTCTAATTGAAGCTAGTATCTGATTCATGTTATGTGAAATTTTCTAGACCATCCATTCAACAAGCCTTTAATGGTTAACTACTAAGTGGAAATACAGTAGTAAATAAACTAAAGTACCGTTGTGCTTTCATAAATACAGTCAATATTGATAAATAAAAAATAGCCTTGCCTTTATGAATATAGTCAGTCTTTTAAATATATTGTAGCATGTAATATAATGTTAGGTATAATAAATGTTATGAAGAGGAATAGAAAGTAGGGAAGAGAGCAAAGAGAGTGGGGAGAGATTCATTTTAGAGACAGTGATTAGGAAAGCTATTTCTAAAGAAGTGCCGTTTAAACAGAGACCTAAATGAGACGAGAGTAAACTCTATGAATATTTCAGACAGTGAGAACAGCATGTGCTAAGGCCCTGAGGAGAAAGGGTGCTTTTGTGTAGGAGAACAGCAAGGAGGCCCTGTGATGGGAGCAAATTGAGTGGCAAATGAGATAGCCTCATAGTGAATAAGATCGGTTTTATCATATAGAGCTTGAAGATGAGTGAACATACCTGGTTAAAATAGTAGATTTCATTATTTCAATTGCTCTTGGAAAGCCTCACCATCAGCAAGATTAAGTGATGGAGTAAGTAACAATGATTTGCAAAAAGCAAATATTAAAGTTTGTATACTGATTTGAGATTGGCAGTGCCTGGCACAGAGTACTCTACAATATTTGTTGACATAATGATATGGTTTTTCTTTTGACTCTTCTGTAAACTATGTGTGAGTCGTTCAAAATATAACCCAACATTATGTAAAGAACTATTAGTTTGAATAAGAAATTAGGATTAAAAACTAAATATTCCATCTTAAATTTTATATCTCTTTTCTATTAACTTGGCTAATGTGAGATACAATATGAAAGGCAAAGTCATTGTCAGGACTGACAAAGTTAAGTTAGTTTGCAAGACTCAGTAACCAAATTTGGACCGTGACATAGTTGTCAAGATAAGGCTGTGGTGGAAGGTCTTTTGTAGGAAAGATAGCTACCTGCCTTCACTGACATCATTTTGCACTTCTAATTGAAGCTAGTATCTGATTCATGTTATGTGAAATTTTCTAGACCATCCATTCAACAAGCCTTTAATGGTTAACTACTAAGTGGAAATACAGTAGTAAATAAACTAAAGTACCGTTGTGCTTTCATAAATACAGTCAATATTGATAAATAAAAAATAGCCTTGCCTTTATGAATATAGTCAGTCTTTTAAATATATTGTAGCATGTAATATAATGTTAGGTATAATAAATGTTATGAAGAGGAATAGAAAGTAGGGAAGAGAGCAAAGAGAGTGGAGAGAGATTCATTTTTAGAGACAGTGATTAGGAAAGCTATTTCTAAAGAAGTGCCGTTTAAACAGAGACCTAAATGAGACGAGAGAGTAAACTCTATGAATATTTCAGACAGTGAGAACAGCATGTGCTAAGGCCCTGAGGAGAAAGGGTGCTTTTGTGTAGGAGAACAGCAAGGAGGCCCTGTGATGGGAGCAAATTGAGTGGCAAATGAGATAGCCTCATAGTGAATAAGATCGGTTTTATCATATAGAGCTTGAAGATGAGTGAACATACCTGGTTAAAATAGTAGATTTCATTATTTCAATTGCTCTTGGAAAGCCTCACCATCAGCAAGATTAAGTGATGGAGTAAGTAACAATGATTTGCAAAAAGCAAATATTAAAGTTTGTATACTGATTTGAGATTGGCAGTGCCTGGCACAGAGTACTCTACAATATTTGTTGACATAATGATATGGTTTTTCTTTTGACTCTTCTGTAAACTATGTGTGAGTCGTTCAAAATATAACCCAACATTATGTAAAGAACTATGCGGTAGTTTGAATAAGAAATTAGGATTAAAAACTAAATATTCCATCTTAAATTTTTTGACCTCCTTTAGATATAGGAATTAAGGCTCAGCAGGTAGGATTTGCACAATTGTTTTTTTTTTTTTAATTCTTTATTTTAAAGATTTTACAGAGTTTTGTTGTTCACTGACATGTATGTTCTCAGATCATTCATATGCATATCCCTGTTTCCCCCACCACCACCCATTTCCCCCCTTCCCACCCCTCCCGACCATCACCCTAAGTAATAGTAGGCCGGGATCCCACATGCCACGGAGCAGCTGGACTGATGTGTCCAACTGTTTTTATTTTTTAGTTTTTGGTTACATTGGGAAAGTACTAAAATATTAACTTAATTCTTACCGTGGATAAGAGATAAATATTTTAAGGTAAATGTACTGAAAATATATTTCAATGTAGAGTATGAACCTGGTAATGAGATTTATTCTATCCATTTAAAAATGTATAGCTATGTATAGCTATTTAAGAGTGCTTTCTTGTTTATATTTTTCACATACATGGTCTCATTAAATTTATCCTCACAACACTTTGAATTGTATAATATTACTTTTATCATTTTCATTGATATCTTCATTTCTTGAGGAAATATTTGCAGATTGAGATGTTAAGCACTTTCCTAAGAACATATAAATAGTTTAGTTGCAAAACTGCAACTTAAAAAGCAGATTTCCTGTCTCCAGAGCTCCTACATCTCCTACTATATTATATTCCATTTCACTGTGACTCATATGAGATTCTCCTAGACAGGCCCTGATTGTAAGCTGGCCACCATTAGTGAAATGACATTAGCTAAATATGATTATATCTTAATGTTCACTGAAAGGATTAGACTAGTTAAGACATACCAAAGAGAAAAGCAATTATCTTTTGAAATATGAATCTCTTGATTAGAACTGGAAATCATATATTGTTAATAGAAGGTTTCATCTGGAATTTTGAAAATCTGAATCTAGTTATTTTTTACTTCTCTTGTAAAGAACTTCGGTGCGGTTAGTTTTGAGGGTTTTGGCTGCGTGTCAAGATTTAAAAGAACATTGAATAAGTTCATCTAATTGACTCATTTTTTTTTTTAAAGATTTATTTATTTATTTTTGGGTGAGGTGGGGTGGGGAGGGAGGGGAGCAGGCGGGCTACTTCTATTGGTCTTTCATTTGTGTATTTTCATCCATCTTTGTTCTTTGGCCCGTGTGGGCCTCCTATCGCGGTGGCCTCTGCTGTCGCAGAGCACCGGCTCTGGGTGCGTGCGCTCCAGAGCTCCAGCTCAGTAATTGGACACATCGGTCCAGCCGCTCCGCGGCACGTGGGATCTTCCCAGGCCAGGGATTGAACCGGTGCCCCTTGCACTGCAAGGCGGTGTCCTTACCCACTGGACCACCAGGGAAGCCCTGACTCATTTTTTGAAGGAACTTAGACCTTAGGAATTTCTAACTATATAAGAAACATAGACACTGGTATTATTTTTTCCCTATTTACCCTACTGCCTAAAGAAAATCATTGAATTAATCAATATTAAGTCACATTAGCATTCTAATAATATAAATTGAAGTGTGCTATTTACTTGCTCAGATTTTGAAACATAAATTTGTAATTGCCTACATAAAACTTTTACCCTCCTTGGTCCTACTTCCCTGTCAGTCCTTCAAAAAATGGAATCCTTCAGGCGTCCTGTAATCTGAGATTTGTAATGATCACAGTAATATGTGAGTAATGTATGACAATGATTCTTCCACCGGATGTGAGACATACTTGCCTGATAATAGTTTCCTTTTTGGATTGAAATTGTCTTTTTTGTTTGTTTTTTTGTTTTTTTAAATGAAGAGGGTTTTTTCATTTTCTTTTTTTTTTAACACTCTGTATCCCCTGTGACTACTGTGTATCTGGCAGGTATTAGCATCATTTATAAATAAACAGTGAATGAGTGAGTGACTTGCTTTCACTTGAACAGAAGCATCATATCAAACGATGGAAACTTGCTAGCTATTGGGCCTTTGTTTCTCAAGGTACTTGGGAAACATATTTGTAGCTTTCATTTATGTGCCATCTAAGTCCTTTGCAAAATAGTCCTTCCTAATGATAAAATAGGACCATAGATGGACTTCAAGAGAACCACTGGCCATTGAAGTTGTATATATAGCATATTGTGCTGGTGTTAAGGTGCTTCAATTGTGTCTCTTTATGACCCTATGGAACATTGCCCTTCAGGCTCCTCTGTCCGTGCGATTCTCCAGGCAAGAATACTGGAGTGGGCTGCCATTTCCTCCTCCAGGGGATCTTCCCAACCCAGGGATCAGACCCATGTCTCATGCATCTCCCGCATTGGCTTTTTTTGTGAATATTTAATTTTTAAGGGACTTCTCTGGTTGCTCAGTGGTAAAGAATCTATTTGTCGATGCAGGAGGCAAAGGTTTCGTCCTTGAGTCAGGAAGATCTCCAGGAGAAGGGAATGGCAACCGACTCCAGTATTCTTGCCTGGACAGAAGAGCCTGGCAGGCTATAAAAGAAGTACTATGACACGACTTTGTGACTAAACAATGACAACAACAATTATTTAAGAGGAAAGGGTCATGAATTTCATTATATTCTCATAAGGATCTTATAATCAAAAAGTCAAAATTCTTTTTTTTCCCATGAAGACTATACTTATTTTACTTTATTACTCATTAGAATCACTTGGAAGACATGAAAAATGCACCATTTTCTACCTCACTCCATAATGTCTGATCTATTAGGATTATGGTGAGGTTCATGGATACTCTTCCTCTTCCTTCTCTTTATTCTTTTCCTCTGCTTCCTCAGTTCACTGAAAATCTTTAACTTTTCATTGTATTAAGTGATCTATATACATTGCTTTATTATTATTCTGACAGAGCTAGAAGGTTCAAGTATATTTTATTTAGGATTAATTAAGCACCCTTCCTAAAGACATATAACTAGTAGGCAATAAAACTGATGTCTGGGGCTAAAGCCAATTTCACTGACTTTCCCTTCGTACCCTTCCTCAACCCTCTTATCTGGAAAATCTTAACTCATTTTGAAGACATACTTTGAAGTCATGAACTCATACACTTCTCTACTCTAGGAGAATTAATTCCTCTCCCATGTCTTATCACTGGATTGTGTCAAAATGGGGCTCCTTTCTTATTCAACTTTATATCCTTGATACTTACTATGATGCCTAAAAAATAGTAGGTTTTCAAGTTTTTTTTTTATTTGAAACTTAATTGATTAACTTCAGCTTTGTTATTTAGTAAGCATGAGACTAAAGTTCTAGTGCTGTACCATTTACTCCCTATGACCTTAATAATATAGAACTGTTTCCTCATTTATTAAAATTAATTTACTAATTAAAAAAATTTAGGTTACTATATAAATTTTAGATCTAATTTATTTAGCTCTGGTTACTGTAATTATTTCATAAAGGAAATGTAATCCTGATAGAAATTAAATTATATGGTAATACCATCAATTCTTTATTTAATAATATAATTTGCTAGCTTTTTTGCTTCTTTTCTGCCCCATCCAGCATGTGAATTAGTAGATCTTTGGTTGAATATGTTGATTGTTTGGTTTAGCTTAAGTAAAGATAATTCAGTGATCTTTAAATTTGTCAGCACTCAGAGATATTCTTGTGTATTTCTTTGCCCCCATGTTGCTGTTGATATTCTTTTTTCTCAACACATTATTTAAGAGGAAAGGGTCATGAATTTCATTATATTCTCATAAGGATCTTATAATCAAAAAGTCAAAATTCTTTTTTTTCCCATGAAGACTATACTTATTTTACTTTATTACTCATTAGAATCACTTGGAAGACATGAAAAATGCACCATTTTCTACCTCACTCCATAATGTCTGATCTATTAGGATTATGGTGAGGTTCATGGATACTCTTCCTCTTCCTTCTCTTTATTCTTTTCCTCTGCTTCCTCAGTTCACTGAAAATCTTTAACTTTTCATTGTATTAAGTGATCTATATACATTGCTTTATTATTATTCTGACAGAGCTAGAAGGTTCAAGTATATTTTATTTAGGATTAATTAAGCACCCTTCCTAAAGACATATAACTAGTAGGCAATAAAACTGATGTCTGGGGCTAAAGCCAATTTCACTGACTTTCCCTTCGTACCCTTCCTCAACCCTCTTATCTGGAAAATCTTAACTCATTTTGAAGACATACTTTGAAGTCATGAACTCATACACTTCTCTACTCTAGGAGAATTAATTCCTCTCCCATGTCTTATCACTGGATTGTGTCAAAATGGGGCTCCTTTCTTATTCAACTTTATATCCTTGATACTTACTATGATGCCTAAAAAATAGTAGGTTTTCAAGTTTTTTTTTTATTTGAAACTTAATTGATTAACTTCAGCTTTGTTATTTAGTAAGCATGAGACTAAAGTTCTAGTGCTGTACCATTTACTCCCTATGACCTTAATAATATAGAACTGTTTCCTCATTTATTAAAATTAATTTACTAATTAAAAAAATTTAGGTTACTATATAAATTTTAGATCTAATTTATTTAGCTCTGGTTACTGTAATTATTTCATAAAGGAAATGTAATCCTGATAGAAATTAAATTATATGGTAATACCATCAATTCTTTATTTAATAATATAATTTGCTAGCTTTTTTGCTTCTTTTCTGCCCCATCCAGCATGTGAATTAGTAGATCTTTGGTTGAATATGTTGATTGTTTGGTTTAGCTTAAGTAAAGATAATTCAGTGATCTTTAAATTTGTCAGCACTCAGAGATATTCTTGTGTATTTCTTTGCCCCCATGTTGCTGTTGATATTCTACTCATTTGTTTTTTTATTATATTTTATGCAATCCTTAATACAGATGATATAAAACACTGTAAAATCTATCACAGTTGAAACTCTAGACCTTCTTTCCACCCATGGGGATTCATTTGGCAGGAGGCCACCAAACCCAGTTCTTTTTGATGCTTAGTTTCTAGTTTCCACTTTAATTACTGCCAAAATCTGAGCACTTGGGAATTTAATTGCTCATTATATTTGTCACAGTGGTGTCACAGACCCAAATACAGACTGCTGCATGCACAATATTTATGGATATTAATTTGTCCTAAACATGTGTATATTGGATTCCTTATTTTTCTACATTGTAAAGTATATCACATCTAGAAAGAAATGTCAGTATCGTCTATGAATTTATGCCTCACTTTATTAGTAAACTATTATCTATCCAGTCCAGTATCTAAATTTAACAACAATTAGAGGGAATCTACTCAGAGCTTTAGTATATTCACTTTATTCAGTTTATTCTCTTGAAGCAGTCTCTGAGGGATTTGAGTCTAGCTCTGAGGACAGATTCATGGGTTCAAATCCCTGTTTTATCGCTTACTAGCTATGTGACCTTAGGAAAGTTATCCTAATCTTTCTGTGTCTATTTCCTTATTTGTAAAGTATACATCTCAGTGATGAAATAGGTAAAGTTCCTAGAAAAGTGTATAACATAGAGTGAGCCTTTCATGTTAGCTAGTTTACTATTATATATCCATATATTCCAAAAAAAAAAGCCCTGTAACATTTACTTTGGTTGATGATGTGGATTATCAGTTTCCTACTAAGTAGAGATAACCTTTGCCTGTTGTAGCAAATGGGATGTCTGATGAACACTAAGTCTAATACTTTCCATGTCTGTCCATTTTCCCTGTGTGTTCCCACTTGCTTGCTCTATGGTGTTTAGGCAAATAGGCCTGTTTTTGTTCCAGCATGTGAATTAGTAGATCTTTGGTTGAATATGTTGATTGTTTGGTTTAGCTTAAGTAAAGATAATTCAGTGATCTTTAAATTTGTCAGCACTCAGAGATATTCTTGTGTATTTCTTTGCCCCCATGTTGCTGTTGATATTCTACTCATTTGTTTTTTTATTATATTTTATGCAATCCTTAATACAGATGATATAAAACACTGTAAAATCTATCACAGTTGAAACTCTAGACCTTCTTTCCACCCATGGGGATTCATTTGGCAGGAGGCCACCAAACCCAGTTCTTTTTGATGCTTAGTTTCTAGTTTCCACTTTAATTACTGCCAAAATCTGAGCACTTGGGAATTTAATTGCTCATTATATTTGTCACAGTGGTGTCACAGACCCAAATACAGACTGCTGCATGCACAATATTTATGGATATTAATTTGTCCTAAACATGTGTATATTGGATTCCTTATTTTCTACATTGTAAAGTATATCACATCTAGAAAGAAATGTCAGTATCGTCTATGAATTTATGCCTCACTTTATTAGTAAACTATTATCTATCCAGTCCAGTATCTAAATTTAACAACAATTAGAGGGAATCTACTCAGAGCTTTAGTATATTCACTTTATTCAGTTTATTCTCTTGAAGCAGTCTCTGAGGGATTTGAGTCTAGCTCTGAGGACAGATTCATGGGTTCAAATCCCTGTTTTATCGCTTACTAGCTATGTGACCTTAGGAAAGTTATCCTAATCTTTCTGTGTCTATTTCCTTATTTGTAAAGTATACATCTCAGTGATGAAATAGGTAAAGTTCCTAGAAAAGTGTATAACATAGAGTGAGCCTTTCATGTTAGCTAGTTTACTATTATATATCCATATATTCCAAAAAAAAAAGCCCTGTAACATTTACTTTGGTTGATGATGTGGATTATCAGTTTCCTACTAAGTAGAGATAACCTTTGCCTGTTGTAGCAAATGGGATGTCTGATGAACACTAAGTCTAATACTTTCCATGTCTGTCCATTTTCCCTGTGTGTTCCCACTTGCTTGCTCTATGGTGTTTAGGCAAATAGGCCTGTTTTTTGTTCCAGTGTTATCTTCTTAATCACTGATTTTGCTTGTTCTTGTGCTTGCTAATCTGAAGAAAAGTTTGTCCATTTTCTCTGTGTATCCCCTTTTCCATTTTATTTACCTTTGCCTTCCCCTTCCTTCTTTCCTACAAAATTGATTGTCCATCCTTCATTTGTTCTGATGGTTAGAACTTTCTCATACAGTTATCTTGGTCGAAGGAAATTATGAGGTACTTGAAAATAGAAAGTATCAGTCATCACCATGGGCAAAGTAATTTTTAGAATTGTTTGGAAGGTTTTACATCCTGGGAAGTCTCTCATGTCGTACTTATGCCTGAAATTGTATTCTGGGGTAGTCAAAGACACCAACATATAGAATTCCCTTGAGATAGGAGGGATGGGGACAGGGTGCAGTGTTTAAAAGAATGACATAGCCATAGGACATTCCAACATCTGTATAAAGCCAACTAGGTCCAACCAAGATGAATGAGATTCGACTTCCAGTGTATCTGAAACCTCATTATGTGGTCATTTTAATACATTAGCATGCTAAATGACACATCCAGTGCCATGACAGTTTTGAGACCAACCAGTGAGTGTGACGGTGAATCTCTTTGCCCCTCATCGAATAACTCTGATGCTTAATTTATGTATGGAGAGGATGAACAGATAAAGATGTTAGTTTCTTGAGATGTTTATCTGATTCTGGAAAAAGACTAACATTTGTCTGAATTAGAGTTTAACTCTTGTATCTCTTTTTTTGTACTTTCACATATTGTTCTTGAAAAGAAATCTTAGATTTGATTTCTTCAGGACACAGAGGTGTTTTTGGTAAAGGTAACAATTATTCCATTTAAGTGTTTACAGGATTTACTTATTTAATCTGTTGTTCTGTTGGGTACAGTAACCTTTGTACAGACTGAGGGAGTGTGAAACATGGAACATGCTCTCTTTTTCTGGTATTTGACACTCATTTTGAGTTCTCCTTAGACTTCATGGCAAAACATGTCATTTTAGCTACTTCTAGATAAAGTCACTGTTAAATTTGAGGTTTCTCATCATTAAAATGAAGACATACCTTCAGAAGGTGTGGAACAGTTTTTGTCTCAGTTAACTCTGATAATTTTGGCTATCCAAGTCTTTATCTGTCAGCCACAATGAGCTCAGTGAGGCTGCATCAGACTTTTTGTCCAATTCTTTCTCTGTCTGTCTTCCGAAGAATGTTATCTCCTATCTCTGTGACTGGATAAACTAGACTATCAAGTAATCTTTCCATTCAATTGTTTATGCTAGGAATAGGCCTTTAAGAACTCAGCATCTAGTAATTTTTTTTGTTTCTTCTTTAATGTCCTTCATGGACTTGCTTCTCTGCAGCAATGGTGGCCAAAATAAGATTTAAAACAACAGTGGAGGTTTCAAAGAGGAGGAAGGTGATGAGGAATTTCAGGACCAAAAGAAAAAAATATAGATAAACAAGTATATGTATTTCTTTCTTTATGGTCTCAATTTACCACATAGAAAGGAGGCAAAGACATTTTTTGTGCTAATATCTAGATTCATTGGAGATTGTGAAAACATCTGTGTAACTTAAAAATATAAATCTGAAAAAGTATAATTTCTGCAAGAATGCTATTAGTAAAAGGTTGTCTACACAAAGATCTTTAAACAAAATGGCTCATGGTTTCACTGAGTTAGACAAGGATGTGATCCGTGCGATCAGTTTGATTAGTTTTCTGTGATGTGGTTTTAGTTCTGTATGCCCTGTGATTGATGCTGATAAGAGGCTTGTGGAAGCTTCCTGATGGGAGGGACAGGCTGCGGAGAAAACTGGATCTTGCTCTGGTGGGTACAGCCATACTCAGTACATGTTTAATTCAGTCTTCTGCTGATGGGTTGGGGTTGTGTTCCCTCCTTGTAGTTTGACCTGAGACTGAACATTGGGAGAGGTAATGGCGACCATCTCCAGAAGGACTTATGCCAATATGTTGTGCCTTCCCGAATTGCTGTAGTCAGTGTCCCTGATCCCATGGCAGGCCACCATCAATCCATGCGCCTGCCAAAGACTCCCAAACACTCAGAGACAAGTCTGCCTCAGTCTCTGGTTGGGCCACTGCTCCTTCCTCCTGGGTCCTGATCAAGGTTTTGTTTGTGCTCTCCAAGAATCTCCGTTTCCCCAGTCCTGTATTGTCATCCTGCATATTTGACTTATATGCAGAGTACACCATGTGAACTGCTGGGCTGGATGAAGCACAAGCTGGAATCAAGAATGTGGGGAAATGGGACACATTTCCCTGGTGGTCCAGTGGCTAGGAATCTATTTCCCGATGCAGAGGATCCAAGTTTGATCCCCGGTCAGGGAACTAGATCTCACATGCCATAGCTAAGTCCAGGCACTACCAAGAAAAAAAAAAAAAAAAGATTGCTGGGAGAAATAATAATAACTTCAGATATGCAGACGACACCATCCTTTGGCAGAAATTGAAGACGAACTAAAGAACCTCTTGGTGAAGTTTTTAAAAGACTAGAGTGAGAAAGAGAAAGCTGGCTTAAAGCTCAACATTCTAAAAAAAAAAAAAAAAAAAAAAAAATCATGGCATCTGATCCTGTCACTTCCTGACAAATAGAGAAACAAACAATGGAAACCCAAAATCTTAGGCTCCAAAATCACTGCAGATGGGACTGCATCCATGAAATGAGAAAATGTGTATTCCTTGGAATAAAATCTATCACAAACCTAGATAGCATATTAAAAAGCTGAGACATCACTTTGCTGAGAAAGGTCCATCTAGTCAAAGTTACAGTTTTTCCAATAGCCATGAACGGATGTGGGAGTTGAACCTTAAGGCTCAGCACCAAAGAATTGATACTTTCAAACTGTGTTACTGGAGAATACTCGTAAGAGTCCTTTTGACAGCAAAGAGATCAAACCAGTCAATCCTAAAGGAAATCAACCCTGAATATTCATTGAAAGGACTGATGCTGAAGCTTCAATGCTTTGGTGACCTGATGTGAAGAGATGACTCCATGGAAAAGACCCCGATGCTGGAAAAGATTGAAGGCAGGAGGAGAGGGGAAGAGAGGAGGGGATGGTTGGATGGCATCATCAACTCAATGGACATGAGTTTGAGAAAGCTCCAGAAGTTGGTGAAGGCCATGGAGTCTGTCGTGCTGCAGTCCATGGAGCTGCAAAGAGTTGAATAATAGAACAAGAGTTGAGTGATGTACATATAACTTATTGTGAATTGCCCTTTTCCAAAAGTTGGTCAGATTAACATTTCCTTTTAAAAATACTTTATAAATTATAAGAAATAGTAAAACTTTATTTTGGGGTTTTATTCTTTTTGCCTTTTATTATACAGTGTTTCCCAAAGGATTAAGAAATGGATATTAGGGTGACAAGAGATTTTTGTGGATTACATCCATATTTGCTTTTAATTCTAAGCTGCTGGATCACATGGTTATAGCAGGTTGCCTTGAAAGTATTTGTTACTATGACTTGTATTGCCATGGGCATTATTACTCTGGTCTAGAAATTTACTTTAAATGGGTAATTTGAGATCTTAAAATTCTCTTTTAATTACAGTAGCACAACTTTCTGGCCTTTCCATTAGTTTTAATGATTAAATCTCATATTTCCTATAGGTAGTGTGAGTCTTAAAGACATACCCTAACTGAAGAGAATTAGTTTTTTAAACAGTCATTTTTAAATAAAGAGTTTCTGATATAATGTTATTTGATTTTGTCAATCCCTGTTGATGAAATCAAAGTTTCTAATATTATCCTGAAAATCAACCATGCAAAATACCTTGTCAAGGTACAGATTTTTTTCTGTTAAATGACTCCATTTAGCAAACATGTTTTTATATATGTGAAAGTGAAAGTTGCTCAGTCGTGTCCGACTGTTCGTGATGCATGGAGAAGCTATGGGCTTCTCCAGGCAAGAATACTACGGTGGATAGCCTTTCCCTTCTTCAGGGAAAGGCTTCACTACCCAGGAATTGAACCCAGGTCTTCCTCATTGCAGGCAGATTCTTCACCACCTGTTCGTATGTGTATGTGTGTATTTATGTGTATATATCCAAAGTAGGAGACTTATTAAAAATATGACCATAACAGTTAAAGTATCTATTTCCATATATGATTTATAAATTACCTGTGGGGAAGTGATAGATGCTATTTTCTATATCGAGGCAGTAATTGAAAGAGGTTGTGAAACCTTGTTCCAGTTTAAGATTTAAATGTAAGACTCTTGGCAGTGATTGATTTAAATGGATGGTGTTGGGTTTATGGCAAACCTAGAAAAAAATGTATGTAATTGTATGATCACAGAGAAAAAATGCATTGTTTTCCATCAGTGGTTAAACTGAGAAACAAGAATGAGATTCAGAATCAGTCAGATTGAATTTGAGTATTGACTCTACAATAGTAATGTACTTTAAATATATTTTACATGAAACCAGTTTGAATTTTTTTTTAAATATTTACTTATTTATTTTTGGGGAGAGTGGGTTGGGGAGGAAGGGGGTGGGCGGGCCACTTCTACTGGTCTTTCATTTGTCTATTTTCATCTGTCTTTGTTCTTTGGCTCTTGTGGGCCTCCCATTGCAGTAGCCTCTGTTGTGGCTGAGCGCCGGCTCTGTGTTCCAGAGCTCCAGCTCGGTAATTGGACACATCAGTCCAGCCACTCCACGGCACGTGGGATCTTCCCAGGCCGCCCCTTGCACTGCAAGGCAGTGTCCTTACCCACTGGACCACCAGGGAAGCCCAGAATTTGAATTTGGTCAGATATTATTTCAAAGGAATAATTCAAGCTAATGAATGTTTATTTGTTCTCAATACTTTTTAAGCCTTTATTTCATTTTCACCCATCTATTCTTGTTTTATGTTTATAATAGCATTAGCAAAGGAACAAACCAAACCAAAAAGGAGCTAGCTAAATAAATAATAGCACATGGATGCATTGGAATATTATATAACTCTAAAAATTGTATCATGAAGTCTGTTTAGAATTGTGAATAGTTACTAATCATCTGTTATTAAGTTTAAATATATGAATGTTTAAAAAGTACATTGTAAATATTATATGTCTAGTAGTGTGTTTGGATCTTTTTATGTACTCAGTTTGGCATTATTTGTGTAACATCTTTCACAGTAGGTTATATTATAGCTTGAGTATAGCAAATATAGGAGACTGAGTCTATTACATTATTTTCTTATACTGCTTTGGCACATCCTTATATCTCTTTTGGGTGTGCAAAAGTAAAGAAATCAAACTGATTGGAAGCTTTTTTTTGGATAATTTGAAATGTTAAAATTTTCATGAACTCATTGATAAATACTTAAAGGAGGCAGAAATAATATTTAGTTGAGTACATATTTAATAGAAAAAATAAATATTGGAAAAGTAAAGTTCCATCTTAAATTTCTTCTGTTGCTAGCTATTATTTTGTTGTTTTATGTTTTACATATATGTTTTCACATTCATCATAGAATATACAAATACTTCCAAAAACTTTAAGAAATCTTTTGATTCTTTTTTATCTTGAAGTTAAAACAAATATAAACCTGTAACAGAAACTTTGGAAAATATTGAAAATTCTAAGTAAAATAGATACTCTTATTTATTTAACATTTTGAGATAATCTGAGTTTACTACTCTTTGTAGCCTTTTTTTTAGTTTTGCTTGTTTTCCATAAATTGCAGCTGTATCATACAACATATTTAATTACATAGTGTCTTTTTAAAAATGTACACAATGTCATATGAACATTGGATAAATCTACGTAAACCAGCATTTGTAATTAATGCATACTATCCTTTAAATTTAAAGTGCTTTTTGAAACCATTCTTTTATTTCTGAAAATTTAGAATCTGCCCCAATATTTTAGCATCATAAAAGTGCTGTGTTGAACTCCTATAAATATAAAACTTCAGAAAAATATTATTATTCCCAGAGAAATATTTGAAAGGGCACTTTATAATCTGTATAGTGTAAAATTTACATCCCCTCCCATTTGTCCTCCAACTTCCAATATTAGGCAAAAGAGTGGAAAAGTACGCTTTCTACCTTAGAAGCCCAGACTATAAATTTTATCCCAGAAGTACTGGGAATGCTCTTCAAAGGCCATATGATTCAATAATTTAGTTATTTATCTTTGCAGTTATAGTCATATGTCATTCTTTAATACTGTCACTGTACAGGAAAAAAGTTTGTAATTTAGTTAAGGGAGTATCAAAAGTTTATCAGGGGAGAAGGGAGGCAAGATGGCAGAGTAATGAGAGGAGGATTTCACTAACTCCCCAACAGAATCACCACAACTAATCAAGAAATGAAACACCACCAACAAACCAACCTCTAGAAGACAACAGAGGTTCTCAGTGCTACAAGGGATAGAGAGTGAGCAGCCCGAACTTTCCCGGAGCTCCCACAGATTCCGGAGCCCCCTTACCCCAGAGAGTGTTGGGAAGTGCACCAGGACGGCAGCAAGCAACGCTCAGTATGACAATCCCACCAGGGTCAGCTCTGTGACAGGGATGTGCCAAGTGAGCGTGAGACTGAAGGCTAGCAGGGCGTTGGAAACAGAATGGGGAATCTGCCGCAGGTTGCAGTCCAGAAGCCCAGCTCCAGCAGGACCCAGACAGGGAAGCTGCCATTCACGTTTGGAGCAAAAAGTGAGGTTTAGTCCCGTGGGAAAGGAGTGTTCTGGGTGCTCGAATTAGCCTGCGCAGCCCCAGAGCTGCTGGCAAGGAAGCTGGGCATCCAGAACTGGGATTGGGACCGGGAAGCGGCCGCCCGCGTTTGGGGCAATCTGTGAGCCTTAGTCCCGTGGGACAGGAGCAAGCCAGCTGCAAGAACTAGCTCGTGCCAGCCCCAGAGCTGTGTCAAAGAGCGGGGCACCCGGAATGAGGTCCCAGACGAGAAGCGCTCAGTCCCGCCAGCAGCAAGGTCCTGTCAGAAGCACAGAGAATTGAGCGGAGACTGAAAGCTACCAGGGGGTACGCAATAGAACTGGGGAACTCCCACCCCCAGCACAGACTCCAGGGGCTCAACCTCCGCCTGCTCTATCGACTGGCGATCACCAGTCTTGCCTTTCCCCAGCCAGCAGCAGGGGCGAAGAGACAAGGGTCAACTACATTGAGGACAGAGCCTTGGTTGTGCTGAAACCAAAACAGAAACCAGAGCAACCGGTTCTGCAAGGGTCCTGACTACAAAAAAAAAAAAAAACCCTGACCCTCACTGAAACCTATTACGACATAAGCAGCCGTCCAACCCTCACACCCGACACCCACCAGTACAGACTAGGGAAATCTGGGACACTGTCAAGAGCAAACTGGTGAAAGGTTCACACAGAGATGAGAAGATAAAAACCAGGGACAGTAATTTTTTTTAAATAAAACTTTTTTAAGTATTATTATTACTTTTTAAAATTTTCTTTATTATTCTCATACTACAGCTTCCTCTCTCTGTGCTCTAACTGTAAAATCTTTCTATATATACTGCTATGCTCTCTATAAATCTTTCCTGCCTTGCTGTCTCTAATGCTCTCTTCTAGCTGTACTAAACTCTACTACATACTAGTCTCTGTTACCAAACTCTACAAAATCCTTGCAACAGGAATCTATTCCTTCTCAGCCAAGTGAGCGTGAGACTGAAGGCTAGCAGGCGTTGGAAACAGAATGGGAATCTGCAGGTTGCAGTCCAGAAGCCCAGCTCCAGCAGGACCCAGACAGGGAAGCTGCCATTCACGTTTGGAGCAAAAAGTGAGGTTTAGTCCCGTGGGAAAGGAGTGTTCTGGGTGCTCGAATTAGCCTGCGCAGCCCCAGAGCTGCTGGCAAGGAAGCTGGGCATCCAGAACTGGGATTGGGACCGGGAAGCGGCCGCCCGCGTTTGGGGCAATCTGTGAGCCTTAGTCCCGTGGGACAGGAGCAAGCCAGCTGCAAGAACTAGCTCGTGCCAGCCCCAGAGCTGTGTCAAAGAGCGGGGCACCCGGAATGAGGTCCCAGACGAGAAGCGCTCAGTCCCGCCAGCAGCAAGGTCCTGTCAGAAGCACAGAGAATTGAGCGGAGACTGAAAGCTACCAGGGGGTACGCAATAGAACTGGGGAACTCCCACCCCCAGCACAGACTCCAGGGGCTCAACCTCCGCCTGCTCTATCGACTGGCGATCACCAGTCTTGCCTTTCCCCAGCCAGCAGCAGGGGCGAAGAGACAAGGGTCAACTACATTGAGGACAGAGCCTTGGTTGTGCTGAAACCAAAACAGAAACCAGAGCAACCGGTTCTGCAAGGGTCCTGACTACAAAAAAAAAAAAAAACCCTGACCCTCACTGAAACCTATTACGACATAAGCAGCCGTCCAACCCTCACACCCGACACCCACCAGTACAGACTAGGGAAATCTGGGACACTGTCAAGAGCAAACTGGTGAAAGGTTCACACAGAGATGAGAAGATAAAAACCAGGGACAGTAATTTTTTTTAAATAAAACTTTTTTAAGTATTATTATTACTTTTTAAAATTTTCTTTATTATTCTCATACTACAGCTTCCTCTCTCTGTGCTCTAACTGTAAAATCTTTCTATATATACTGCTATGCTCTCTATAAATCTTTCCTGCCTTGCTGTCTCTAATGCTCTCTTCTAGCTGTACTAAACTCTACTACATACTAGTCTCTGTTACCAAACTCTACAAAATCCTTGCAACAGGAATCTATTCCTTCTCATTACATATGCACCCTCCTCCTTCTCCCAACACATGCCTTAGTTAAAAACTGCTTTCACTGCAATATTCCCAGCTGAGACCTTGCTCTGGATCTGTTTTTCCAGCCAGTGTTTTAATTAATTTAGAGCTTAATGGTCAGGTACCAACTTAGATTGTGCCGTCTGCCAGAAAAATTTCCTGTATTTTATCCCTTTAAGACTGTTCAGTGCATGTATGTATATTTTTCCATTATGTTAGAAAATATTTGTATGATTTTATGACTGTTACATACCTGGCATGCACCTTTCATCCTCATATGCCTATAATTGAACTAATACCACTGAACACCATAGCAAACCAGACACAGAGCCTACCATCCTCAGCCAGAGATCAAACCAAGGACCCTCCGAGTGGAAGCCCTGACTGCAAGACCCTACATTATCAAAGAACATACAACACTAGAGATTATTCACCTCCAAACAAGATCCAGCACCACCTAAGACACAAACCACCAAACCCTTCTACAAGGACAGAAACCAAAAGGAAGGGAGAATTCAACCATGCAGCCAGGGGGAGAAATGCTTCCATCATGCCGACACACACAAAGAAATAAAAATTAACATAAAAATGAAAAGACAGAGAAACACTGCACAAATGAAGGAACAAGTCAAAGAAACAGTTACAATTGACAGAAGATGAGATTGACAGATTATCTGAAACAGAATTTAGAAGAGCCATACTATCGAGGATCCAAAACTCCAAAAAAAAACAGAATATTAGATGAAATTAGTGCACTGAGAAGAGACATGCAAGAAATAAAAAATAAACAAATAGAGACAAACACTTTAATTGCTGAATTTAAAAATACTATAGAAGGACTCAACAGTAGAGTATCAGAGGCAGAAGAATGGGTAAGTGAGCTGGAAGACAGAATGGTGGAAATAACTGCTGAAGAACAGAACAAAGCAAAAGAATCTAAAGAACTGAGGATCACCTTAGAGACCTATGGGACAATATCAAACTCACCAACATTAGAATTATAGGGATCCCAAAAGAAGAAGAGGAAAGAAAGGCTACGAAAAAATTCTTGAAGAGATTATACTTGAAACTTGCCCAGCATGGGAAAGGAAATAGTCACCCAAGTCCAAGAAGCACAAAGAGTTCCATACAGGATAAACCCCAGAAGAAACACACCAAGGCACATTTTAATCAAGCTCACATAGACTAAATATACAGACAGAATAATTAATTTAGAGCTTAATGGTCAGGTACCAACTTAGATTGTGCCGTCTGCCAGAAAAATTTCCTGTATTTTATCCCTTTAAGACTGTTCAGTGCATGTATGTATATTTTTCCATTATGTTAGAAAATATTTGTATGATTTTATGACTGTTACATACCTGGCATGCACCTTTCATCCTCATATGCCTATAATTGAACTAATACCACTGAACACCATAGCAAACCAGACACAGAGCCTACCATCCTCAGCCAGAGATCAAACCAAGGACCCTCCGAGTGGAAGCCCTGACTGCAAGACCCTACATTATCAAAGAACATACAACACTAGAGATTATTCACCTCCAAACAAGATCCAGCACCACCTAAGACACAAACCACCAAACCCTTCTACAAGGACAGAAACCAAAAGGAAGGGAGAATTCAACCATGCAGCCAGGGGGAGAAATGCTTCCATCATGCCGACACACACAAAGAAATAAAAATTAACATAAAAATGAAAAGACAGAGAAACACTGCACAAATGAAGGAACAAGTCAAAGAAACAGTTACAATTGACAGAAGATGAGATTGACAGATTATCTGAAACAGAATTTAGAAGAGCCATACTATCGAGGATCCAAAACTCCAAAAAAAAAACAGAATATTAGATGAAATTAGTGCACTGAGAAGAGACATGCAAGAAATAAAAAATAAACAAATAGAGACAAACACTTTAATTGCTGAATTTAAAAATACTATAGAAGGACTCAACAGTAGAGTATCAGAGGCAGAAGAATGGGTAAGTGAGCTGGAAGACAGAATGGTGGAAATAACTGCTGAAGAACAGAACAAAGCAAAAGAATCTAAAGAACTGAGGATCACCTTAGAGACCTATGGGACAATATCAAACTCACCAACATTAGAATTATAGGGATCCCAAAAGAAGAAGAGGGAAAGAAAGGCTACGAAAAAATTCTTGAAGAGATTATACTTGAAACTTGCCCAGCATGGGAAAGGAAATAGTCACCCAAGTCCAAGAAGCACAAAGAGTTCCATACAGGATAAACCCCAGAAGAAACACACCAAGGCACATTTTAATCAAGCTCACATAGACTAAATATACAGACAGAATACTTAAAGCAACAAGAACAAGCAACAAATAACTTACAAAGCAAACCCTATACATTTAACTGCTGATCTATCAACAGAAATGCTGCAGGCCAGAAGAGAATGGCAGGACACATTTAAATGGCTAAAAGAGAATAACCTCCAACCTAGAATTCTCTGCCTGGCAAGGATCTCATTCAAAATTGATGGAGAAGTCAAAACCCTTATAGACAAGCAAAAGCTAAAAGAATTCTGTACCACGAAACCAGTCTTACAACAAGTGTTAAAGGGCTTGATATAACCAATAAATACAAGAGTAGAAGAAGTCCTACAAATCAAACCCCAAACATCTTATAAGATGACAATAGTTATCAATAATTACTTTGAATGTAAATGGGCTAAATGCTCCAACCAAAAGACACACACTGGCTAAATGGATTCAAGAATAAGATATATATAAGATATATATATATATATATATATAGGAAAAGATATTCCACACAAACGGAAACCAAAAGAAAGCTGGAGTAGCAATCCTCATATCAGACAAAATAGACTTTAAAATATAGAAGATTATAAGAGACAGGACAGGTCACTACATCATGATCAAGGGATCTATCTAAGAGGAAGACATAGCAATCATAAATATCTATGCACCCAACACAGGAGCACCTCAATACATAAGACAAACAGTTTCAGGCATAAAAGAGGAAATTGACAATAACGCAATAATAGTAGGAGACTTTAACACTCCTCTCACACCATGGACAGATCATCCAAACAGAAAATTAATAAAGAAACACAAGCCTTAAATGCCACACTAGAAGAGATGGACCTCATGGATATCTTTAGGACCTTCCATCCAAAAGCGGAAGAATACACTTTCTTCTCAAGTGCTCACGGAACATTCTCCAGGATAGACCACATCTTGGACCACAAATGAAACCTCAGTCAATTCAAGATTCTTGGACCACAATGCAATGAGACTAGAGATCAACTTCAGGAAAAAAACCACTAAAAACACAAGCACATGGAGATTAAACAACACATACCTAAAAAGCAGACTGATTAGTGAGCAAATCAAAGGAGAAATAAAAAAATTCCTAGAAGAAAATGACAATGAACACACGACAGTGCAAAACCTATGGGGTACCGCAAAAGCAGTTCTATGAGATAAATTTATAGCAATACAATCCTACGTGAAGAAACTAGGAAAATATCAAACAGACAGCCTAACCCTATGCTTAAAACAACTGGAGAAAGAAGAACAAAAATACCCCAAGGCTAGCAGAAGTAGAGAAATCCTAAAGATCAGAGCAGACATAAATGGAAAACAAATGAAAGAAACAATAGTAAAGATAAACAAACAAGAAGCTGGTTCTTTGAAAAAGTAAATAAAATCAACAAACTGCTGGCCAGACTCATCAAGGAAAAGTAACAAAATCAAAAATGAAAAAGGAGAGATTACAACAGATAATGCAGAAACACAAAGGATTCTAAGAGACTACTATGAACAACTCTATGGTAATGAACTGGACAACCTGGAGGAAATGGACAGTTTTTTGGAAAAGATTAATCTTCCAAGACTGAAGCAGGTAGAAATAGAAACTATAAACAACCCATCACAAGCTCAGAAATCAAATTTGTTACTAAAAATATATCCCAAAATAAAAGTCCAGGCCTGATGGCTTCACAGGTGAATTCCACCAAACATTTAAAGAAGAGCTAGTGCCTGTCCTTCTAAAACTCTTCCAAAAAATTGCTCAGGAAGGAACACTTCCAATCACATTCTATGAGGCCACCATCACCCTGATATATAAGCCAGGAGAAGACAACAGAAAGAAACACAAGCCTTAAATGCCACACTAGAAGAGATGGACCTCATGGATATCTTTAGGACCTTCCATCCAAAAGCGGAAGAATACACTTTCTTCTCAAGTGCTCACGGAACATTCTCCAGGATAGACCACATCTTGGACCACAAATGAAACCTCAGTCAATTCAAGATTCTTGGACCACAATGCAATGAGACTAGAGATCAACTTCAGGAAAAAAACCACTAAAAACACAAGCACATGGAGATTAAACAACACATACCTAAAAAGCAGACTGATTAGTGAGCAAATCAAAGGAGAAATAAAAAAATTCCTAGAAGAAAATGACAATGAACACACGACAGTGCAAAACCTATGGGGTACCGCAAAAGCAGTTCTATGAGATAAATTTATAGCAATACAATCCTACGTGAAGAAACTAGGAAAATATCAAACAGACAGCCTAACCCTATGCTTAAAACAACTGGAGAAAGAAGAACAAAAATACCCCAAGGCTAGCAGAAGTAGAGAAATCCTAAAGATCAGAGCAGACATAAATGGAAAACAAATGAAAGAAACAATAGTAAAGATAAACAAACAAGAAGCTGGTTCTTTGAAAAAGTAAATAAAATCAACAAACTGCTGGCCAGACTCATCAAGGAAAAGTAACAAAATCAAAAATGAAAAAGGAGAGATTACAACAGATAATGCAGAAACACAAAGGATTCTAAGAGACTACTATGAACAACTCTATGGTAATGAACTGGACAACCTGGAGGAAATGGACAGTTTTTTGGAAAAGATTAATCTTCCAAGACTGAAGCAGGTAGAAATAGAAACTATAAACAACCCATCACAAGCTCAGAAATCAAATTTGTTACTAAAAATATATCCCAAAATAAAAGTCCAGGCCTGATGGCTTCACAGGTGAATTCCACCAAACATTTAAAGAAGAGCTAGTGCCTGTCCTTCTAAAACTCTTCCAAAAAATTGCTCAGGAAGGAACACTTCCAATCACATTCTATGAGGCCACCATCACCCTGATATATAAGCCAGGAGAAGACAACAGAAAGAAACAAAATTATAGATTAATTTCACTGATGAATTTGGATACCCAAATCCTCAACAATATTCTAGCAAACAGAATTCAACAACACATCAAAAAACTCATATATTATGACCAAGTTGGGTTCATCCCAGGCATGAAAGGATTCTTCAGTATCTGCAAATCAATTAATGTGATATACCATATCAACAAATTGAGAGAAAAAAAAAAACACATGAGCATCTCAATAGATATAGAAAAAGCCTTAGAGAAAATCCAACACCCGTTTATGATAAAAACTCTTCAAAAAATGGGCATAGAAGGAACCTACCTCATCATAGTGAAAGCCGTACATGTAAAGCCCACAGCAAACATTGTCCTCAATGTTGAAAAACTGAAAGCATTCCCTCTAAGATCAGGAACAAGACACGGATGTCCACTTTCACCAGTATTATTCAACATAGTCCTGGAAGTTCTAGCAACAGCAATAAGAGAAGAACAAGAAATGAAATGAATTCAGATTGGAAAAAAGAGGTAAAACTCTCTCTTTTTGCAGATGACAGGATATTGTACATAGAAAACCGCAATGACACTATTACAAAACTACTAGAGCTAATCAACAAATTCAGCAAACTCGCAGGATACAAAGTCAATACACGGAAGTCACTGGTATTCCTGTATACAAACAATGAAAAATCAGAAAAGGAAATCAAAGAGGCAATCCCCTTCACCAGTGCAACCAAGAGAAACAAATATCTAGGAATAAACCTACCCAAAGAAACAAAAGAATTGTACACAGAAAATTTGAAGACACTCATGAAAGAAATTAAAGAAGACTTAACCAGATGGAGAGATATTCTATGTTCCTGGGTCGGAAGAATCAATATTGTGAAAATGACCATACTACCAAATATCATCTACAGATTCAATGCGATCCCTATCCAACTACCAATGACATTCTTCACAGAACTAGACCAAAGAATAACACAGTTCATATGGAAACACAAATACCCAAAGCAATCCTGAGGAAGAAGAATGGAGCTGGAGGAGGCAGCCTCCCTAACTTCAGACTCTACTACAAAGCAACGGTCATCAAGATAGTATAGTACTGGCACAAAAAAACAGAAATAAAGACCAATGGAACAAGATAGAGAACCCAGAGATAAACCCATGCACCTATGGATACCTTATTTTTGACAGAGGTGAAAATCTAAAATGGGACAAAGACAGCCTCTTTAATAAGTGGTGCTGGGAAAATTGGACAGCTACATGCAAAAAAATGAAGTTGGAACACTCTCTGACACCATATACAAAGATGAATTCAAAATGGATTAAAGACCTAAATGTAAGACCAAAAGCCCTAAAACTCTTAGAGGACAATATAGGTAAAACGCTTAAGGACATAAACCAAAGATCTTCCATGACCCACCTAGTAGAATAGTAGAACTAAAACCAAACATGAACATGTGGGAGCTAATGAAACTTAAAAGCTTTTGTACACAAAAGAAATCACAAAAAAGCTGGACAGCCCACAGAATGGGAGAAAATAATAGCACATGAAATAACAGACAAAGAATTAATCTCCAAAATCTACAAGCAACTCAGACAACTCAGCACTGGAAAAATGAACAACCCAATCAAAAAATGGGAAAAGGACCTAAACAGACACCTCTCCATCGACATACAGATGGCCCAGAAGCACCTGAAATGATGCTCAACTTCACTTATAACTAGAGAATGCAACAAAAATACACGGAAGTCACTGGTATTCCTGTATACAAAAAAAATCAGAAAAGGAAATCAAAGAGGCAATCCCCTTCACCAGTGCAACCAAGAGAAACAAATATCTAGGAATAAACCTACCCAAAGAAACAAAAGAATTGTACACAGAAAATTTGAAGACACTCATGAAAGAAATTAAAGAAGACTTAACCAGATGGAGAGATATTCTATGTTCCTGGGTCGGAAGAATCAATATTGTGAAAATGACCATACTACCAAATATCATCTACAGATTCAATGCGATCCCTATCCAACTACCAATGACATTCTTCACAGAACTAGACCAAAGAATAACACAGTTCATATGGAAACACAAATACCCAAAGCAATCCTGAGGAAGAAGAATGGAGCTGGAGGAGGCAGCCTCCCTAACTTCAGACTCTACTACAAAGCAACAGTCATCAAGATAGTATAGTACTGGCACAAAAAAACAGAAATAAAGACCAATGGAACAAGATAGAGAACCCAGAGATAAACCCATGCACCTATGGATACCTTATTTTTGACAGAGGTGAAAATCTAAAATGGGACAAAGACAGCCTCTTTAATAAGTGGTGCTGGGAAAATTGGACAGCTACATGCAAAAAAATGAAGTTGGAACACTCTCTGACACCATATACAAAGATGAATTCAAAATGGATTAAAGACCTAAATGTAAGACCAAAAGCCCTAAAACTCTTAGAGGACAATATAGGTAAAACGCTTAAGGACATAAACCAAAGATCTTCCATGACCCACCTAGTAGAATAGTAGAACTAAAACCAAACATGAACATGTGGGAGCTAATGAAACTTAAAAGCTTTTGTACACAAAAGAAATCACAAAAAAGCTGGACAGCCCACAGAATGGGAGAAAATAATAGCACATGAAATAACAGACAAAGAATTAATCTCCAAAATCTACAAGCAACTCAGACAACTCAGCACTGGAAAAATGAACAACCCAATCAAAAAATGGGAAAAGGACCTAAACAGACACCTCTCCAACGACGACATACAGATGGCCCAGAAGCACCTGAAATGATGCTCAACTTCACTTATAACTAGAGAAATGCAAATCAAAACTACAGTGAGATATCACCTCATATCTATCAGAATGGCCATCATCAACAAATTGACAGACAATAAATGCTGGAGAGGGTGCAGATAAAAGGGAACACTCTTGCATTGTTGGTGGGAATGTAAATTGATACAGCCTCCATGGAAGACAGTATGGAGATTCCTTAAAAAACTAAAAATAGAAGCACCCTATGACCCAGCAATCCCACTCTTAGGCTTATACCCTGATGAAATCAAAACTGAAAGAGACACCTGTACCCCTATGTTGATTGCAGCACTCTATACAATAGCCAGAACATGGAAGCAACCTAGATGTCCATTGACGAATGAATGGATGAACAAACTCTGGTACCTATATACAATGGAATGCTTCTCAGCTGTAAAAAGAAATGCAGAAGACTCAGCCCTAATGAAGTGGCTAGCTCTAGAACCTATCATAAAAAGTGAGGTAAGTCAAAAAGAGAAAGACAAGTACTGTATACTAACACATATATATGGAATCTAGTAAGAGGGTTATGGCAACACACACAGTGAAGCAATGGAGAAACAGATATAGAGAACAGACACATGGACATTGTGGGGAATGAACAGTGGGTGGGAGGTATAAAGGGAGTAACATGGAAACCTGTACTGTCATATGTGAAAATGATAGCTATTGTGATCGCCCTTGGGAATAGGAGATCCTGCAGCGGCAGGGTTCGATGGGCTGGAAAGGTGGGATGGGGGGGACTGGGCCAGGAGATGCCAGGGATATGCATATGACTGATCTGGGAATATACATGTCTGTGAACAACAAAATTCTAAAAATTTTTTAAAATACCAAAAGAAAAGGTTTATCAGGGTAAGTTATGGAATTTGACCTTTAGTACAGAATTTAGTAAATAATAAAATATTATTTTATTATTATTAACTGGTAGGTAGCATTTACTAACAATCCTTCCAAAATCTACAAGCAACTCAGACAACTCAGCACTGGAAAAATGAACAACCCAATCAAAAAATGGGAAAAGGACCTAAACAGACACCTCTCCAACGACGACATACAGATGGCCCAGAAGCACCTGAAATGATGCTCAACTTCACTTATAACTAGAGAAATGCAAATCAAAACTACAGTGAGATATCACCTCATATCTATCAGAATGGCCATCATCAACAAATTGACAGACAATAAATGCTGGAGAGGGTGCAGATAAAAGGGAACACTCTTGCATTGTTGGTGGGAATGTAAATTGATACAGCCTCCATGGAAGACAGTATGGAGATTCCTTAAAAAACTAAAAATAGAAGCACCCTATGACCCAGCAATCCCACTCTTAGGCTTATACCCTGATGAAATCAAAACTGAAAGAGACACCTGTACCCCTATGTTGATTGCAGCACTCTATACAATAGCCAGAACATGGAAGCAACCTAGATGTCCATTGACGAATGAATGGATGAACAAACTCTGGTACCTATATACAATGGAATGCTTCTCAGCTGTAAAAAGAAATGCAGAAGACTCAGCCCTAATGAAGTGGCTAGCTCTAGAACCTATCATAAAAAGTGAGGTAAGTCAAAAAGAGAAAGACAAGTACTGTATACTAACACATATATATGGAATCTAGTAAGAGGGTTATGGCAACACACACAGTGAAGCAATGGAGAAACAGATATAGAGAACAGACACATGGACATTGTGGGGAATGAACAGTGGGTGGGAGGTATAAAGGGAGTAACATGGAAACCTGTACTGTCATATGTGAAAATGATAGCTATTGTGATCGCCCTTGGGAATAGGAGATCCTGCAGCGGCAGGGTTCGATGGGCTGGAAAGGTGGGATGGGGGGGACTGGGCCAGGGGAGATGCCAGGGATATGCATATGACTGATCTGGGAATATACATGTCTGTGAACAACAAAATTCTAAAAATTTTTTTAAAATACCAAAAAGAAAAGGTTTATCAGGGTAAGTTATGGGAATTTGACCTTTAGTACAGAATTTAGTAAATAATAAAATATTATTTTATTATTATTAACTGGTAGGTAGCATTTACTATGTCAAATACTTTGAATTTCTGTATCTGCATTTTTTTAACAGTAGTGATATCCTATTACATTATGATTCCTTCACCAGAATTCAAACTATATTCAGAAAGTTTTTTATTGGAGTATTACATATGGAAACATAAATAGAGTTTTAAGTATTTGGTTCCATGAATTTTCACAAAATGAATTAAACAGTGCCATAGAAGGCTCTTGTAGTCACTATCCTCTACTTTCCAGCATCTTGAGTAATTTTGCTTATTTTTAAAATGAGAGCTTTATTGAGATATATATACATATCATAAGGTTCACTCTTACAGTGTGCATAATTCGGTGGCTTTCAGTATACTCACAGTGTTTTGCATTTGATCGTCACTAATTTCAGAACTTGGATGTCTCCCCAGAGAAACCCTATTACCATTAACCATAATTCCTTCCCTCTTGGGAGCTCCTGAGAATGACTGATCTCCTTTCTGTCTCTATGAATATGCCTTGTACTGACATTTTATATGAATGAATAGATAATGATGTGGCCTTTGTGTCTTTTTCACTTAGCATGTTATCAAAGTTCATCCTGTATCAGAACTTTATGGCTGAATAGAATATCATTACAGTGGCATGCCATATATTTTATCCATTTATCATTTTATTGACTTTCATTTTTTCTACTTTTTCTGAGTAAGTATGAACATTTGCATATATGTATGTGGATATATGTCTTGGTTACTGTAGGTGTATAGTGATTTTTGAAATCAGAAATTATTAGTCCTTCACCTTTGCTCTTTTATTTTTAAGAAGATATTGGCTATTCTAAGTTCATTCTATTTTGATACGAATTTTAGGATCAGCTTATCAGAAAAAATGTCAGCTGTGATTTTGATAGAAAATGCATTAAATCTTTATAGAGTAATTTAGAGTGTATTGCTACCTTAACAATATTAAGTCTTCTAATCCATGAACATGGGATGTCTTACCTTTGATTTTGGTCTAAAAAATTATTTTTATGATATTTGTACTCTTCAATAGACAAGTCTTCGGCTTTTTTTTTGTTAAACGTTAGGAGTATATTATTTTTATGTCCTTATAAATGGAATTGTTTTCTTATTTTTATTGTTGGAATGTTGACTGTAACTTTGCTTATTTTTGAACTTCATGTAAGTAGAATAAATTTCCTGTGTGCTCTTTTGTATGTCATATATTTAATACCTTGATTGTGAAGTATATCCATGTTATTCCACGTAGTGATAGTTTGTTCATTCTCATTGTTTTGTATTTTCCATTGTATTAATATAGCTTAATTGATTTATATATTCTGTATTTATGTTCATTTGAATTGTTTATAGTTAGGAGAAATTTGGATAGTGCTACAATTAACATTCTTGTATATGACTTTAAGTGGACAGATTATAATATATATTTATTCTGGGTTTATTCCCAGATATAAATGTTTAACCTTTGAAAGTGCTTCCAAAATGCTTTGTCAAGTGGTTGTAACAATATAAAGTTTTCAATTTAACTTTATGCTAAAAATACACTGTTACACCATTGGTCTTTTTCATTTTAGATACTTCCAAAATGTGTAGCAATATCCCATTTAAAATTTTTGCATCTTTCTCAAAACTAATACAGAGTTTGGTCTCTTAACACTGTGAAATTCTATTAGAAATCAATACAAAGGATATTCGAAAATACCCACATATTTTCAAGTGCAGTGTGACGTTTATCATGAGAACTCTTTGGCCTAGCCACTGAAAGCCTCCATGAAGTTAGCAGACTGAAAAAACATGGAGGGTGATTGCAAAGGAGAAAGTATTTAAATGAGAAATTAATATCAAAATGAGAAATTAATGTCAAACATACTTAAACATTGTATTTCAAAATTAAATGTCCACTTTTAGATGATGGGTGTATCTAAGAAAAAATTTGGCCTCTTTAAAAATAAGAAATTGTCTTTATGAAAAGATACTATGGAAAGTGAGGAGAAAAGACAAAAAGCAGGAGACATTTGCAACTTATATAGCCAACAAAAAGCTTTTATTCACAGTTCAAATTATTTTAGGTACATTTTGCTAATTTACAAGACTGTAATTATAAAATACACATGTATGTATTAAAAAGGATCTTTGCCTTATTTTGGCAAATCTATAAAATCAAGGTAAGATAATTATGTATATAAATGTATATATATATCTCAGTGGGTTTTAAATCAATGAATTCTTATACATTGAAAATAGTTAATCTAAATTCTGTAGTTTTGTAAAATCCAACATACTTATTTACGATTTAAAATAGAACACATAGTTTAATAGAACACATGTTCTTATTTAATGTTTATGTTTGTAAAATTAACTGAAATTCTGTCCAATTATTTAATTCCTAATTACCAGTAAATTATACATGAAATATAATGTGACACTAAATTCATATGGATACATATTTTAGGTTAAATTTTAATCCTATGTGTTACGTCCTCAAAAATTATTAGGATCATGTGAAATTAAGTTAGTTTTACATAAAAATATTATCAAAATTGTAAAAAATGTCTTAGAAAATTCAGTATGGTATTGTTAAGAGCCTGAGAGAGTGTCATCTGATTTTAATAATTGAACTTATTTTCAAAAATATATGTAAATAAATGTATATATTTGTATATATTTGTGAAAAAATATATTTGTGAGTGATTTATATATGAGTGATTTAAAGATTCAATTTTAAAACTTTTGATTTCAAAATGTTTGAACTTTATTATTATATGATGTCTGGGCTTTATCTGTTTTCAGTAAATACTAATTTTTTTTAGAACTGGGAATTTATCATATACAATTCATTGTGATTTCAAACTTTCTTTATTTTGAATACCAGTTGGCTTTGATATACTTAGTTTATTTTAGAGAACTAGCTTTTAATCTTCAAGATTCTAGAAGTTATACTACTTTTATATAATATTCATTTCTCTTATTTAGCCAATTTTGGAAAATTGATAAGAAGACTTCCATGACAGCTGTATTGTAAGATGTTTTTTATTTTGTTACTGTTGAATTCACACTGTCAGTTTTAATGAATTCTACCCAATTAAAGTGGTGTACATATTTTTTGAGTCCATAATAATATAATCAATTCTACTTTTACATAATTGCATAAATATAATTTTATCTCAGGATGTTGGAGGATTAATGCAGTTTTTCCTAATATGTTTCAGAATTGTGAGAAGCTGGAGAATAATTTTGATGACATCAAGCATACAACTCTTGGTGAGCGAGGAGCGCTCCGAGAAGCAATGAGGTAAGTCTGAGTCACCATAGCAACAGTCACAGATGTGGTAAAGAAAAAGTCATTCTTCATTATTGGGGGAACAAATGAGTTCATTGCCACCATTCAGCTCTGTTCTCTAAGGTATTAATTTGTCAGTGGAGAGACTTCCCTTGAGGCTGTACTTTGGTTTTGAAGCTGCATAAATGTTAAGCTTCAGTGCACAGTAAAAAATGTAAATGTTTAATTTGTTACTTAAAATGCTTAAGGGGTGTCTTGTTTTATATTTATACTAAACTGTGTGATTGAATTGAAGTATTGTTCACCTGCATTCTGACTATATAAAAAAAATAAATAGTACAATGATCTTTTAACTGAGCAGTATTTTCTCCTAATTAATATTTAATTAAAAAAGAGGTACTTAAAATTTCATATTCTATTAGATTTCATAGGATTATACCAGAGAATTTTTAAACCAATATGCAGTTTTATGCTATTATAAAGCATACAGATTAACTTTTTTTTTCAAATACAACAATCTGAAATGAACCTGATTTTTCTTTTTAACATTCCTATTTCTGAATATTTTTCTGAAATTTCCCCAAACTTAATACCTTTTTAATAACTTTTGGGAAGCAGTCTTTAAATCCATCTGATCAGAATCAGAGAAGGGTTTTACTAGATGTTGAAAATGTGTAACAAATAAAACTTACCATCCTTACAGCTGGAGAAACGACCACAAATGTTAATCTTAAAAGTTCTGAGCTTGACTCTTAGAGTGGGATAATTTCCAATATATGTTACAGTAGTAATAGATTTACCTTTATTTAGCCTATGAAACTAAAATTGATTTTTAAAATATATCTCTCCCTATCAATGCTCATTTTTTAGGGACTTAGCTCAAAGCTCAAGAAAAAAAATTAAATAGCAGAAAGGATAATCCTATGAAGCTTCCTAGAACGGTAGTTTGGCACAATTTTGTTATTGCTGGCACACAGTTACCATATACTTTAGTCTAGAAGCTGCTCTCATTTAGTGACCTCCCTTTTACCACGCAAGCAGCAGGGGAAAGTAATTAAATTTAATAGAAGCTGCCCTCATTTTGAAGCCACTTCTATTTAAAACCACAGGGGGAGGTAATTAAATTTAATGGAAACAGTAGCTTCTACACAAAGATACATGGTACTTCTATATAGATGATTATGATGTCACAAAAAGAGGAATAATATATTACTAGTACTGAGAAATTACCAGCTGGAGCAAGTGAGCCTATTTTATTGTTAATGTCTTTACTACTACTAATAAAAAAAAAGGCGGGGCGAAGCGAAATAGAATCCACAATAGAGAATTTGTATAAAATGGAATTGAACATTCTTAGAAAGTTAAAATTATTGAAAATAGTAGCAAATTAAAAATAAAGAATAGAATATATGTGGAAAAGGCTGATGCAGAAGTTATGACTGAACTTCTATTTTTCAACACATTCTTTATCCTCTGTCTAAAACTAACATGGGTATGAATTCAGAATGTTATTTTCATAAATGTTTATTGTAATAACTTTGAATATAGTAAGTATAACATCAACATGAACATTTATTTAGAAAGTGCAGCTAGTCTCTGTATTTTTGTATCTGTTTAGTTTGAAGTAAACCCATAGATCCACAGGAAGACAAAGAGAATGCCTATTCTTTGAATCCCCGTATTTGTAGAACCCCAAACTTAATACCTTTTAATAACTTTTGGGAAGCAGTCTTTAAATCCATCTGATCAGAATCAGAGAAGGGTTTTACTAGATGTTGAAAATGTGTAACAAATAAAACTTACCATCCTTACAGCTGGAGAAACGACCACAAATGTTAATCTTAAAAGTTCTGAGCTTGACTCTTAGAGTGGGATAATTTCCAATATATGTTACAGTAGTAATAGATTTACCTTTATTTAGCCTATGAAACTAAAATTGATTTTTAAAATATATCTCTCCCTATCAATGCTCATTTTTTAGGGACTTAGCTCAAAGCTCAAGAAAAAAAATTAAATAGCAGAAAGGATAATCCTATGAAGCTTCCTAGAACGGTAGTTTGGCACAATTTTGTTATTGCTGGCACACAGTTACCATATACTTTAGTCTAGAAGCTGCTCTCATTTAGTGACCTCCCTTTTACCACGCAAGCAGCAGGGGAAAGTAATTAAATTTAATAGAAGCTGCCCTCATTTTGAAGCCACTTCTATTTAAAACCACAGGGGGAGGTAATTAAATTTAATGGAAACAGTAGCTTCTACACAAAGATACATGGTACTTCTATATAGATGATTATGATGTCACAAAAAGAGGAATAATATATTACTAGTACTGAGAAATTACCAGCTGGAGCAAGTGAGCCTATTTTATTGTTAATGTCTTTACTACTACTAATAAAAAAAAAAAGGCGGGGGGCGGGGGGCGTAAAATAGAATCCACAATAGAGAATTTGTATAAAATGGAATTGAACATTCTTAGAAAGTTAAAATTATTGAAAATAGTAGCAAATTAAAAATAAAGAATAGAATATATGTGGAAAAGGCTGATGCAGAAGTTATGACTGAACTTCTATTTTTCAACACATTCTTTATCCTCTGTCTAAAACTAACATGGGTATGAATTCAGAATGTTATTTTCATAAATGTTTATTGTAATAACTTTGAATATAGTAAGTATAACATCAACATGAACATTTATTTAGAAAGTGCAGCTAGTCTCTGTATTTTTGTATCTGTTTAGTTTGAAGTAAACCCATAGATCCACAGGAAGACAAAGAGAATGCCTATTCTGAAGCTTTGAATAAAAGGCCCAAAACATAGAAAGAATTGCAAAGGGGCAATGTGAATGAAAATGAATGTGAGTGAGGGAAATGCAATGAACAAGGAAAGGACATGTAATTAGTACAGAAAATTTGTCATCAAGGAAAAAACAAAATGAATTCTGGGAGAACTGCATTTGAAGAGATTATTAAATTCTGCCAAATTTTGTAATAGTTGGTATTTTAGAAAATGACAAGATATTCTGCTTTTTAAAAAGTAGAGATAAACTAATAAGAAAAACAAGTATTACCTGATTGGAGTAACCTGTCAACCACCCACACTGTGAGATAAAGCAGTAGTCTAGATAAATAAGTATTTAGTTATATGCCTGTATAATGGACTTTGTTTACATAGGCAGCATATTTTACACACACAAACACACACAGACACACACATTCATAATGTTTGGATTCACTAAACATATTGGGGGCCTCGAACTTTTCAAAGAATTTTGCGTTTTGCATTTAGAAAATTCAGCAGGAACTCATTCTTTATATGTGAGATTATGGAAGCATATAAACAAAACGTTATAGTGTTATGTGACTAATAGAATATAAGGTGAATGCATCAGTGGGTCAAATTTAATTGTTCTCTCATTTGTGATCACTTTTTGCCTTATATGAAGGGTGTTGAGTCAAACAAAATATGGAGAAGATAAGAAATTTATCTAGGTCTTGAAGATGGCAAATTTTGGGGCTAGAGGGAAAGGTGTTGAGCAAAGGCACTGTGCTGCTAGGTGTAAGATGGTATTTCAAGAACAGGAAAGTGGTCTGATGTAAAGCAAAATATTTTCAAGCTTTTTAAAATATACATTTTCCTGCAAAACTGAAATAGGCAGAATTATTTGTTCCATAAAGTCTCTCCTTGTATGTCAAGAATCTTTGGGTAGAAATAAAGCAGTTGTAAGGTTGGCAGGAATAATGGGAGCTAATCGGAGTCTCATTGAATTAGTAAATGTTTATTGTAATAACTTTGAATATAGTAAGTATAACATCAACATGAACATTTATTTAGAAAGTGCAGCTAGTCTCTGTATTTTTGTATCTGTTTAGTTTGAAGTAAACCCATAGATCCACAGGAAGACAAAGAGAATGCCTATTCTGAAGCTTTGAATAAAAGGCCCAAAACATAGAAAGAATTGCAAAGGGGCAATGTGAATGAAAATGAATGTGAGTGAGGGAAATGCAATGAACAAGGAAAGGACATGTAATTAGTACAGAAAATTTGTCATCAAGGAAAAAACAAAATGAATTCTGGGAGAACTGCATTTGAAGAGATTATTAAATTCTGCCAAATTTTGTAATAGTTGGTATTTTAGAAAATGACAAGATATTCTGCTTTTTAAAAAGTAGAGATAAACTAATAAGAAAAACAAGTATTACCTGATTGGAGTAACCTGTCAACCACCCACACTGTGAGATAAAGCAGTAGTCTAGATAAATAAGTATTTAGTTATATGCCTGTATAATGGACTTTGTTTACATAGGCAGCATATTTTACACACACAAACACACACAGACACACACATTCATAATGTTTGGATTCACTAAACATATTGGGGGCCTCGAACTTTTCAAAGAATTTTGCGTTTTGCATTTAGAAAATTCAGCAGGAACTCATTCTTTATATGTGAGATTATGGAAGCATATAAACAAAACGTTATAGTGTTATGTGACTAATAGAATATAAGGTGAATGCATCAGTGGGTCAAATTTAATTGTTCTCTCATTTGTGATCACTTTTTGCCTTATATGAAGGGTGTTGAGTCAAACAAAATATGGAGAAGATAAGAAATTTATCTAGGTCTTGAAGATGGCAAATTTTGGGGCTAGAGGGAAAGGTGTTGAGCAAAGGCACTGTGCTGCTAGGTGTAAGATGGTATTTCAAGAACAGGAAAGTGGTCTGATGTAAAGCAAAATATTTTCAAGCTTTTTAAAATATACATTTTCCTGCAAAACTGAAATAGGCAGAATTATTTGTTCCATAAAGTCTCTCCTTGTATGTCAAGAATCTTTGGGTAGAAATAAAGCAGTTGTAAGGTTGGCAGGAATAATGGGAGCTAATCGGAGTCTCATAGAGTGTGAAGAGGGCAGTGGGAGACAGGTATGAACAATTTGTCAAAAATTTCAGTTAGCTCTGAGGCTGGGCTCAGGAGACTGGTTGGAAATGTGCTTGTTACCATATCCTAGAGGTCCATTACATAGAGTCTAGCTTGCCAGGATAGATGCTTCAAGTTGCTTCAGGGCGTTATTTGGATTTGGGGGATTTCCAGGTAGTTCAGTGGTAAAGTATCTGCCTGCCAGTGCAGGAGACACAAGAGAAGCAGGTTTGATTCCTGGGATGGGAAAATCCCCTGGAGATACAGCAACCCACTCCAGTATTCTTGCCTGGAAGATCCTATGGACGGAGGAGACTGATGGACTTTAGTCCATGGGGTAACAAAGAACTGGACATAACTGAGGATACATGCAGCAGCAGTTGATTGTGTTTTTTAACGAAGGTGATGACAGAATTAAATATGAAAACTATGAGGATTATTTTATCGTTTTTCAGAATTTGAGTAGAGTAAGAAAATACAATGTGGGGATAGATACAATCATTTATTATTTAATAAACATTTATTGGACTTCTGTAATATACCAGGTAATGGGACTACAGATATGAATAAGAGAATCTCTGTGCTCAGGGAGCTAATGGTCTAGTGGAGGAGACAGATACAAAAATCAAATGCTTGATATGAAGACTCAGAGCCCCAGTACTTGAATTGTTTCCCTGTACCCAGAACTCCATGACAGTTTTCCTCTTGGTCCATTGGTATGACATAGCTTGGCTGTGGAGCATCTTACTTTCTCAGGAACATAACCTCTTCAGCAGCCCTCTGGTGTCTCTCAGCACCTACAATGGTGCCCTCTTCCTGAGTGGGTTAGCCTGGAGAAGTTGGAATAAAACGGGACTAAATCTGAAGATTGACATCTTGTAGGTGCTGTGTTTGGGTATTATTGAGTAGCTCTTGTTTAAGGTTCTGCTACTTCTATGCACTCAGAGCAAAAAAGAGAGGTCTCTGCCCACAGTCAATGCTCTGTCACCTTGTCCAGTGCTTCTTTGTGGCCAGTCCTTGCCATGCAGTCTTGGACCTGTTCCTCCATCAGAGTTCCAGTTCAGCAATCATTGTAGACCATTCCCAGGCTTTTCCCTGGGCCTAGATCTAAGGATCTAATCCTGGATGTGAGGACCTGTGGCCGACCATTTTATTAAACTTAATGGAAACAGGAGCTTCTACACAAAGATACATGGTACTTCTATATAGATGATTATGATGTCACAAAAAGAGGAATAATATATTACTAGTACTGAGAAACTACCAGCTGGAGCAAGTGAGCCTATTTTATTGTTAATATCTTTATTTTACTAATAATAATAAAAGAAAAAAAAGTGGGGGTGGGTGGGTAAAATTGAGTCCACAATAGAGAATTTGTATAAAATGGAATCGAACATTCTTAGAAATTTAAAATTATTGAAAATAGTACCAAATTAAAAATAAAGAATAGAATATATGTGAAAAGGCTGTTGCAGAAGTTATGGCTGAACTGCCATTTTCCAACACATTCTTTATTCTCTATCTAAAACTACTGCGGTATGACGGGTAGGGGCTAACAGCTTTCTCTGCAATGTGATGTGCTGGCTATATAAAACAGGCATTTGATTAGGTTTCCACTCATACTCAGAATGTGGGAAAAATAATTAAAAGTTTGTATTGGCAGCAGAGTAGAGGGGACAGAGGAGAGAATGAGAAAGAGAAATCAGTGATCCCACTAGTGTAAAAGGAGAAGGGTGCAGTGGTCAACAGAGGGGAGTCTGTCTGAGAGACTTAGAATGTTTAGAAGGTAGATCTGATGAGACTTTGTGATTTAATAGCCTCACTAAATCATAAACTTGGTTTAATCTGTGTTGCTTTGTTTACAGCATTTCAAGTTTTCATATGCCTTCAGAATAAAGTTTAATTTATTTGTGTATCCTATTACAGAGAAAATCCCATGAGGATAGAATAATTCCTATTTTACTTTCCTTTGAATTCTTAGCCTTACCATAGTATTAATATATAGTAGGTGGTTAAAAACTATTTGTTGAATTATTGATGAAAGATGAAAAGAGGACAGATATTTATCAAGGACAAGGAAGACATATTTTGCCTTTGTATTCAGCATTTTTTCCCTTCCAGTTTTATTTTTATAATTGACAAAATTAATAAGTTTTTTGGTATAAGTAAAGTTGCCATGCAGTCTTGGACCTGTTCCTCCATCAGAGTTCCAGTTCAGCAATCATTGTAGACCATTCCCAGGCTTTTCCCTGGGCCTAGATCTAAGGATCTAATCCTGGATGTGAGGACCTGTGGCCGACCATTTTATTAAACTTAATGGAAACAGGAGCTTCTACACAAAGATACATGGTACTTCTATATAGATGATTATGATGTCACAAAAAGAGGAATAATATATTACTAGTACTGAGAAACTACCAGCTGGAGCAAGTGAGCCTATTTTATTGTTAATATCTTTATTTTACTAATAATAATAAAAGAAAAAAAAGTGGGGGTGGGTGGGTAAAATTGAGTCCACAATAGAGAATTTGTATAAAATGGAATCGAACATTCTTAGAAATTTAAAATTATTGAAAATAGTACCAAATTAAAAATAAAGAATAGAATATATGTGAAAAGGCTGTTGCAGAAGTTATGGCTGAACTGCCATTTTCCAACACATTCTTTATTCTCTATCTAAAACTACTGCGGTATGACGGGTAGGGGCTAACAGCTTTCTCTGCAATGTGATGTGCTGGCTATATAAAACAGGCATTTGATTAGGTTTCCACTCATACTCAGAATGTGGGAAAAATAATTAAAAGTTTGTATTGGCAGCAGAGTAGAGGGTACAGAGGAGAGAATGAGAAAGAGAAATCAGTGATCCCACTAGTGTAAAAGGAGAAGGGTGCAGTGGTCAACAGAGGGGAGTCTGTCTGAGAGACTTAGAATGTTTAGAAGGTAGATCTGATGAGACTTTGTGATTTAATAGCCTCACTAAATCATAAACTTGGTTTAATCTGTGTTGCTTTGTTTACAGCATTTCAAGTTTTCATATGCCTTCAGAATAAAGTTTAATTTATTTGTGTATCCTATTACAGAGAAAATCCCATGAGGATAGAATAATTCCTATTTTACTTTCCTTTGAATTCTTAGCCTTACCATAGTATTAATATATAGTAGGTGGTTAAAAACTATTTGTTGAATTATTGATGAAAGATGAAAAGAGGACAGATATTTATCAAGGACAAGGAAGACATATTTTGCCTTTGTATTCAGCATTTTTTCCCTTCCAGTTTTATTTTTATAATTGACATATAGTATGGTATAAGTTTAAACTCAAATGTTTATATTTTGAGTATTTTGATATACACTAATTGAGATAGGGAGAGAGGAAAAAGAGGGGTTAAATATCATTTGGGTTTTCAGGTGAATTTGAAATAGCTGTGTTGCCACAGTTGGCCCATGTGTAAAACTTGCAGTTGCAAAGGAAATAGACAACCCTGCAGCTCAGGAAAAAGACTGGAGATTGAGGACTAGGTTTTGTTAAGTATTTTGATATTTGTAGTCATAGGAAAGCATCTTATTTCCAACAGTAGTGTGTGGAATCAGAAATGAGGCAAGTCTAACCAAATGCCTTACAAAATAGTTGGTTTAGGAAAATGGGTGTCAGAGAGAAACGTATTTGGAAATTTAAATTTTTAAAGGATTTTCTCCAACAGAGTAGGTTGGAACTGTATTATGGTGTTTCAGAGAACAAAAGGGTGGTGGCCTTCCTATCCAGTGTTCTGTGCCCTGTGTGGAAAAATCTAAAGCAGTGTCTCTCAGTAGAGTTTTATGTCAACTGGAGAAAAAGACCACCAGAGGTAGAAAAATGCTTTATACTGTTTTGATAACCCCTGGTCATGTGTGGTTACTGAGCACTTGACCTATGGCTGGTATCACTGAAGAACTGAAAATTTACTTTTATTTACTTTTTTAAAGATTTATGTAATGAGAAAGAGAAATCAGTGATCCCACTAGTGTAAAAGGAGAAGGGTGCAGTGGTCAACAGAGGGGAGTCTGTCTGAGAGACTTAGAATGTTTAGAAGGTAGATCTGATGAGACTTTGTGATTTAATAGCCTCACTAAATCATAAACTTGGTTTAATCTGTGTTGCTTTGTTTACAGCATTTCAAGTTTTCATATGCCTTCAGAATAAAGTTTAATTTATTTGTGTATCCTATTACAGAGAAAATCCCATGAGGATAGAATAATTCCTATTTTACTTTCCTTTGAATTCTTAGCCTTACCATAGTATTAATATATAGTAGGTGGTTAAAAACTATTTGTTGAATTATTGATGAAAGATGAAAAGAGGACAGATATTTATCAAGGACAAGGAAGACATATTTTGCCTTTGTATTCAGCATTTTTTCCCTTCCAGTTTTATTTTTATAATTGACATATAGTATGGTATAAGTTTAAACTCAAATGTTTATATTTTGAGTATTTTGATATACACTAATTGAGATAGGGAGAGAGGAAAAAGAGGGGTTAAATATCATTTGGGTTTTCAGGTGAATTTGAAATAGCTGTGTTGCCACAGTTGGCCCATGTGTAAAACTTGCAGTTGCAAAGGAAATAGACAACCCTGCAGCTCAGGAAAAAGACTGGAGATTGAGGACTAGGTTTTGTTAAGTATTTTGATATTTGTAGTCATAGGAAAGCATCTTATTTCCAACAGTAGTGTGTGGAATCAGAAATGAGGCAAGTCTAACCAAATGCCTTACAAAATAGTTGGTTTAGGAAAATGGGTGTCAGAGAGAAACGTATTTGGAAATTTAAATTTTTAAATGATTTTCTCCAACAGAGTAGGTTGGAACTGTATTATGGTGTTTCAGAGAACAAAAGGGTGGTGGCCTTCCTATCCAGTGTTCTGTGCCCTGTGTGGAAAAATCTAAAGCAGTGTCTCTCAGTAGAGTTTTATGTCAACTGGAGAAAAAGACCACCAGAGGTAGAAAAATGCTTTATACTGTTTTGATAACCCCTGGTCATGTGTGGTTACTGAGCACTTGACCTATGGCTGGTATCACTGAAGAACTGAAAATTTACTTTTATTTACTTTTTTTTTTAAAGATTTATGTATTTATTTTACTTTGGGTGGGGGTCGGGTTGGGGAGGGAGGGGAGCGGGCAGGCCACTTCTATTGGTCTTTCATTTCTCTATTTTCATTCGTCTTTGTTCTTTGGCTCCTGTGGGCCTCCCTTCGTGGTGGTGTCTGTCGTTGCAAAGCACCGGCTCTGAGCGCATGCGCTCCAGAGCTCTGGCTCAGTGATTGGACACATCCGTCCAGCCGCTCTGCGGCACGTGGGATCTTCCCAGGCCAGGGCTCGAACCAGCACCCCTTGCACTGCAAGGCGGTGTCCTTACCCACTGGACCACCAGGGGAAGCCCTTTTATTTACTTTTTATTAGTTTGACTCTAAATCAGTGCATGTGGTTACTGGCTCTGGCTTGATCATCGCCCCAGAGTGATGTTTTTGTGTTTGTAACGTGACATTCATCTTCCTCTTGCTGATGAAATTCTCATCAAAGGAGTGTCTGTGGTAAGGCTAAACCATGCTCATACACAAAGTCTCACAAAAATGTAGAGTAAAAGTAGATCCATAACATAATACTGAGTATAAAACCAAAATTAACAAATTAGAGAGGAGGCAATATGACTATTAGTCTCTGAAGACATGACTTGTATGTCAAAACCTCTATAAAATTAACAGCAGAAACTCTCTGGAAATTCATAAAAGAATTGAGTAAGGTGATCACTTTAAAGATAGAAGTTTGTGACCTTTTCTGTGTATTACCTCTTCCATGAAGATCCTATGAACTAGTTACATTAGATGACCCTGATTATCCAGGACATATTGAATCACTTGGCAAATGGTATAAAAGGTAGTTACATTTTCACCCAGTCATTAAAGGAAGTTGCATGTACATTAGGGAACTAAAAGAAATAAATGAGATATTATGGTGTTTCAGAGAACAAAAGGGTGGTGGCCTTCCTATCCAGTGTTCTGTGCCCTGTGTGGAAAAATCTAAAGCAGTGTCTCTCAGTAGAGTTTTATGTCAACTGGAGAAAAAGACCACCAGAGGTAGAAAAATGCTTTATACTGTTTTGATAACCCCTGGTCATGTGTGGTTACTGAGCACTTGACCTATGGCTGGTATCACTGAAGAACTGAAAATTTACTTTTATTTACTTTTTTAAAGATTTATGTATTTATTTTACTTTGGGTGGGGGTCGGGTTGGGGAGGGAGGGGAGCGGGCAGGCCACTTCTATTGGTCTTTCATTTCTCTATTTTCATTCGTCTTTGTTCTTTGGCTCCTGTGGGCCTCCCTTCGTGGTGGTGTCTGTCGTTGCAAAGCACCGGCTCTGAGCGCATGCGCTCCAGAGCTCTGGCTCAGTGATTGGACACATCCGTCCAGCCGCTCTGCGGCACGTGGGATCTTCCCAGGCCAGGGCTCGAACCAGCACCCCTTGCACTGCAAGGCGGTGTCCTTACCCACTGGACCACCAGGGGAAGCCCTTTTATTTACTTTTTATTAGTTTGACTCTAAATCAGTGCATGTGGTTACTGGCTCTGGCTTGATCATCGCCCCAGAGTGATGTTTTTGTGTTTGTAACGTGACATTCATCTTCCTCTTGCTGATGAAATTCTCATCAAAGGAGTGTCTGTGGTAAGGCTAAACCATGCTCATACACAAAGTCTCACAAAAAAATGTAGAGTAAAAGTAGATCCATAACATAATACTGAGTATAAAACCAAAATTAACAAATTAGAGAGGAGGCAATATGACTATTAGTCTCTGAAGACATGACTTGTATGTCAAAACCTCTATAAAATTAACAGCAGAAACTCTCTGGAAATTCATAAAAGAATTGAGTAAGGTGATCACTTTAAAGATAGAAGTTTGTGACCTTTTCTGTGTATTACCTCTTCCATGAAGATCCTATGAACTAGTTACATTAGATGACCCTGATTATCCAGGACATATTGAATCACTTGGCAAATGGTATAAAAGGTAGTTACATTTTCACCTCGCAGTCATTAAAGGAAGTTGCATGTACATTAGGGAACTAAAAGAAATAAATGAGATAGCCGGTCCAACAAACTATGTGAATGACTATTCCAGAGATTTGGATGGGGAAAGAGAGAAGAATCTAAGAAGTAGTTTAGGAAATAACTAAACTTTGACTGTATTAAAAAAGCATCTGTAGATGGAAAAAATTAAAAAAAAAAAATTTAAAGGCAACATCAGTGTTCTTATTGGCAAGTGTATAAGAAATCCAAAAGAAGTTAGGAGTCAGTGTTTAATTGGCAGAGTATGATTAAGAAACGCTTAAAATGTTCAACACTAATGGCAAGCAAAATATAAATTACATTTAAAAAGTACTAATTTCTTTTCATTTTTTATCTTGCTTTTACAGAGCTTTGTTGTTTACAGCTCTGTATAATCCCAAGTCCGTCATAGATATATAGCTTTGACCCCGCCCACTCCCCCTCATCCCAGGTTGTTGCATAGACCCCATATGAGATCTCTTAGTTCCACAGTGCATTCACAACGGTTATCTCTTTTTGTTTTTTTGACAGGGTGGGTTGGGGAGGGAGGGGGCTGGGCGGGCCATTTATATTGGTCTTTCATTTCTCTATTTTCATCCATCTTTGTTCTTTGGCCCGTGTGGGCCTCCCATCACAGTGGCCTCTGTTGTCATATAGCGCCAGCTCTGGGCGCACGCGCTCCAGAGCTCCGGCTCAGTCATTGGACACATTGGTCCAGCCGCTCCGCGGCACGTGGGATCTTCCCAGGCCAGGGATCGAACCGGCGCCCCTTGCACTGCAAGGCGGTGTCCTTACCCACTGGACCACCAGGGAAGCCCTGGTTATCTCTTAAAAAGTACTAATTTCTTGGTTATTGGCATTGCTACAATTCAGTGGGGAGGAGATTTTTGAGTGCTGGAGATGGAATGATAAGGGACATAGTCCCATTCTCAGATCTCAGAAGAAACTGAAATTACTTGTGGATTGAAGGAAAGGAGTATATCAATAAGTTCTAAGAACTTTGAAACAAATATCCCTTTTCATATAGATTTATACTTGTGAAATATTTATTATTATAGCTTATTTATTAACTATATACAATGTAAACAAATTGAGCAGAACCTAATTGTCTACTATTAAGGAAATAAATAAGAAAATGCAGAAAATGAAGTTTCTAGAATATATGTGAAAGAAAACTATGACAAATCTTGACAGTGTTATAAAGCAGAGACATTACCTTGCTGACAAACTTCTGTATAGTCAAAGCTTTGGTTTTTCCAGTTGTCACTTATGTATGTTAGAACTGGATCCTAAAGAAGGCTGAGCACCATACAATTGATGCTTTTTAACTGTGATGTTGGAGAAGACTCTTGAAGTCTCCTTGGACTTCAAGGAGATCAAACCAGTCAATCCTAAAGGAAATCAACCTTGTATATTCATTAGAAGAACTGATGCTGAAGGCAGAGCTCTTATACTTTGGCCACCTGATGGGAAGAGCCAACTTATTGGAAAAAAGCCCTGATGCTGGGTAAAATTAAGGGCAGGGGGAGAAGGACGAGACAGCCAATGAGATGGCTTCACTGACTCAGTGGACATAAGTTTGAGCAAATTGCGGGAGATGTTGAAGGACAGGGAAATCTGGCATGTTGCAATTCATGGGGTCTCAGAGTTGGACGCAAGTTAGCAACAACAAAAATGTAATATATATATATATATATATATATATATATATATATATATATATATATACAACAATATGTATATACATCTGTGGTGACCCAAGAATCCTCATGGTATAATGTTCAGTGAAAAATACCAGGAAACAAAATTGCATATGGAACATGATATGCATTGACTATAAAAATATGAAGAGATAAAAATAGTAATAAAATACAATAAAATGTATCGTATATACATTTTATCTGGGTGGTGGGCTTACATTGTTTTTAAGGAATATAATTTTCTGTTCTGAAGTTTTTAAATAGGAGCACATTATGAATGATTTAAAAAATAGTCAAGCAGGAAATGGAAAAATTTAAAGAATAGAATAAATGGGATTAGTAGGATATGTGACAAAAATTGGGTTTTAGACTCAAAAACGTGATTTTAGAGAAAGGAACTTTTTAAGTCTGACCTTTTATAAAATAAGATTAAAGACATGGTGGAGTAACATGAAGAAAATAATAATGTAAAAGAGAATGTTTTGTAATTTATGCAAAACATTAGAAAATGAAGATATATATGATAATGTTTATATCAGTATTTCCATTTAATGGTGGATAGTGCTTATTTCCCTTGGAGGAGGGCATGGCAACCCACTCCATTATTCTTGCTTCGAGAATCCTATAGACAGAGGAGACTGGCAGGCTACAGTCCATAGGGTCGCACAGAATTGGATACGGCTGAAGAAACTTAGCACGCTCACAGCACAATAATTGATGTAGAGGTAAAATTTTCAAGTTATAAGTATCATTTCCCCCTTATCTTGGCTTATATTCAACTCTCTTCTCATGCCAATGTTATTATTATTATTTTTTTTCCTTTGGCCACTTCTGTTGGTCTTTCATTTATCTGTTTTTATCCATCTTTGTTCTTTGGCCTGTGTGGGCCTTCCATTGCGGTGGCGTCTGTCCTCGCAGAGCACCAGCTTTGGGCGCATGCGCTCCAGAGCTCCGGCTCAGTAGTTGGACCCATCGGTCCAGCCGCTCTGCGTCACGTGGGATCTTCCCAGACCAGGGATCGAACCTGCACCCCTTGCACTGCAAGGTGGTGTCCTTACCCACTGGACCACCAGGGGAGCCCTGCCAATGTGATCTGATTTCTATATTATAATATTTTGCACCTCTTAGCCTCTGCAATAAATTCTAAATATCAAGAAGAGAAGAGGGACTTTTAAAAACAACGTGTCTCTGAGTCATCTTTTCACTTCCAGAGGCAGCAGTGGAACATGTGTAGTAGAAACATGAAATTGGAAGGTACTTGAGTTGAGTAACTTAAGAAAATGAAGTGTCAAAATCTGAAAGAAAAAGGTACATACAGAATATAGTTCATTAAGAAAAAAATGAGAAAAGATACTCAAAGCTTTCTGACAATGATGTAATACACAAAAAATATAGATTGGTGAGATCTATGAATATAACTGTGATAAGAATATAAATGACATTTTTGAGTACAAATAATGTCATTTAGGGGTTAATATTTTATTTGCTGAGGCAAACATATTTAGTGAGAGCTATTACATGTGGATTATTATTATAGAGATGAACTACCAGGATATTATATCTCTGAAATCTATTCCTTTTTGCTTAACTTTGTCACGTGTTAGGAATTCTGTCACTAGATGGTGATGTTGAGTTGCACAGTTTATGTTCTTGCCTTTTTTTCTGGTGTCTATAATAGTAATTGCAGGTATACCACGAACCCAGGCATGTATCCAGAGTTAAAATTGAAAGTATAATTATGTAAGTTAGAAAGATAATTTTGAGAGATAGTGAACATTCTAAATATCATTGAAGTCAAAAGGTAAAAATACTTTAAAGCTTTCGCTTTACTTTAGATTCAGACTTTAAGAGGTAGAAGCAATATAGATAGTAATCTAAACTTCATTGAAAGAGTGAGGTCTGAAGAGAGATTCAAAAACGTTAAAAAGAGATATTTTTTCAGTTTTCTCTTCTAGATATGTTAGTCTATAAAATACAACTTTTATTTCATTCCTCAGTTAGTATCTAGTGGTACTGAGATTGTCATCTCATCTAAGGAATGTGTTACTCGTGGTACCTCAATATTGTTTTAGTTTCTAATTGCTTTAGTTACATTAATTTTGCATCCCTTGCTAAGCATAATGGTTAAACTACATTATTGCTTCAACTGTTGCCTCTGCATGAATTGGAATAAAAGACCATATGATTGCTGGAGTATTTGCCCATCTGAGTAAGACTTGAAGATGTGAATATTACAAGGAAATAAAACCACTCAATCCTGAAGGAAATCAACCCTGAATATTCATTGGAAAGACAGATGCTGAAGCTGAAGCTCTAATACTTTGGCACTTGCTATGAAAAGCTGATTCACTGGAAAAGACCCTGATGCTGGAAAAGATTGAGGGCAGGAGGAGAAGGGGGCGGCAGAGAATGAGATGGGTGGATGGCATCACTGAGTCAAAGGACATGAGTTTGAGCAAGCTCTGGGAGATGGTGAAGGACAGGGAAGCCTGGTGTGCTGCAATTCATGAGGTCATAGAGTTAGACAGGACTTAGCGACTCAGCTAAACTTGCAACAATTTAACCTTACTCCAGATAAGTTGGCATGTATGTATGTGTACATATATATGTGTAAATGTGTTTACATGTATATTATTATAGAGATGAACTACCAGGATATTATATCTCTGAAATCTATTCCTTTTTGCTTAACTTTGTCACGTGTTAGGAATTCTGTCACTAGATGGTGATGTTGAGTTGCACAGTTTATGTTCTTGCCTTTTTTTCTGGTGTCTATAATAGTAATTGCAGGTATACCACGAACCCAGGCATGTATCCAGAGTTAAAATTGAAAGTATAATTATGTAAGTTAGAAAGATAATTTTGAGAGATAGTGAACATTCTAAATATCATTGAAGTCAAAAGGTAAAAATACTTTAAAGCTTTCGCTTTACTTTAGATTCAGACTTTAAGAGGTAGAAGCAATATAGATAGTAATCTAAACTTCATTGAAAGAGTGAGGTCTGAAGAGAGATTCAAAAACGTTAAAAAGAGATATTTTTTTCAGTTTTTCTCTTCTAGATATGTTAGTCTATAAAATACAACTTTTATTTCATTCCTCAGTTAGTATCTAGTGGTACTGAGATTGTCATCTCATCTAAGGAATGTGTTACTCGTGGTACCTCAATATTGTTTTAGTTTCTAATTGCTTTAGTTACATTAATTTTGCATCCCTTGCTAAGCATAATGGTTAAACTACATTATTGCTTCAACTGTTGCCTCTGCATGAATTGGAATAAAAGACCATATGATTGCTGGAGTATTTGCCCATCTGAGTAAGACTTGAAGATGTGAATATTACAAGGAAATAAAACCACTCAATCCTGAAGGAAATCAACCCTGAATATTCATTGGAAAGACAGATGCTGAAGCTGAAGCTCTAATACTTTGGCACTTGCTATGAAAAGCTGATTCACTGGAAAAGACCCTGATGCTGGAAAAGATTGAGGGCAGGAGGAGAAGGGGGCGGCAGAGAATGAGATGGGTGGATGGCATCACTGAGTCAAAGGACATGAGTTTGAGCAAGCTCTGGGAGATGGTGAAGGACAGGGAAGCCTGGTGTGCTGCAATTCATGAGGTCATAGAGTTAGACAGGACTTAGCGACTCAGCTAAACTTGCAACAATTTAACCTTACTCTCGCAGATAAGTTGGCATGTATGTATGTGTACATATATATGTGTAAATGTGTTTATATATATATGTTCATGTATGCTGTATCTCTGTCTGTATTAATTTCTAATTTTATTTTTATCTCTATACAAATATCCGTGTCCTAGTATAGAAAATCTTGTGTTGTGGCAACATTTGAAATTTGGTGATCCCTTTGTTTTATAGACATATCTATCAGAATTACAGTTTTATGCATAACAAGTCTAAATGAGAAATTATTAAAATACTATGATGCAATGAGCAGGTGGTTTAATGGTATGAAAAACAAACACAGATTGTTTCAAATCCTGACCAGATTATATAATTGATGTTCACATAGGATTTAATATTAGTAACATGTTTTTGTATTCAAAGTTTTCAAAAACAAACATAAAGGCACATGTTTGTATGTTGGTATTTAAACTGCATACAAAGTTTGACCTGTGAAATTGGATGCAGAAGCAATGTGTAAATTTTCTATTTTAATTTTACTTCCTGATTCTATCATAATTCTAGAGTCTAAGTTGTTCTTCACTAAATAGATCAGCACTAATCTTTGGAAAACTCCCCCTCCCACCCTCCAGTTGTTTACAAGAGTATCCTCTTTCCTTCCATGGAGGGAACCTCTTGTCTAGTTATCATTTCTGTTAGAGGTATACATTCTACTATGTATGTAGTAGATTTTGTGAAATATAAAGACAGAAGCACACCATAACTTTTTCTAGATAATGAGGATGCAGCTACTTGAAGATGTGAATATTACAAGGAAATAAAACCACTCAATCCTGAAGGAAATCAACCCTGAATATTCATTGAAAGACAGATGCTGAAGCTGAAGCTCTAATACTTTGGCACTTGCTATGAAAAGCTGATTCACTGGAAAAGACCCTGATGCTGGAAAAGATTGAGGGCAGGAGGAGAAGGGGGCGGCAGAGAATGAGATGGGTGGATGGCATCACTGAGTCAAAGGACATGAGTTTGAGCAAGCTCTGGGAGATGGTGAAGGACAGGGAAGCCTGGTGTGCTGCAATTCATGAGGTCATAGAGTTAGACAGGACTTAGCGACTCAGCTAAACTTGCAACAATTTAACCTTACTCTCGCAGATAAGTTGGCATGTATGTATGTGTACATATATATGTGTAAATGTGTTTATATATATATGTTCATGTATGCTGTATCTCTGTCTGTATTAATTTCTAATTTTATTTTTATCTCTATACAAATATCCGTGTCCTAGTATAGAAAATCTTGTGTTGTGGCAACATTTGAAATTTGGTGATCCCTTTGTTTTATAGACATATCTATCAGAATTACAGTTTTATGCATAACAAGTCTAAATGAGAAATTATTAAAATACTATGATGCAATGAGCAGGTGGTTTAATGGTATGAAAAACAAACACAGATTGTTTCAAATCCTGACCAGATTATATAATTGATGTTCACATAGGATTTAATATTAGTAACATGTTTTTGTATTCAAAGTTTTCAAAAACAAACATAAAGGCACATGTTTGTATGTTGGTATTTAAACTGCATACAAAGTTTGACCTGTGAAATTGGATGCAGAAGCAATGTGTAAATTTTCTATTTTAATTTTACTTCCTGATTCTATCATAATTCTAGAGTCTAAGTTGTTCTTCACTAAATAGATCAGCACTAATCTTTGGAAAACTCCCCCTCCCACCCTCCAGTTGTTTACAAGAGTATCCTCTTTCCTTCCATGGAGGGAACCTCTTGTCTAGTTATCATTTCTGTTAGAGGTATACATTCTACTATGTATGTAGTAGATTTTGTGAAATATAAAGACAGAAGCACACCATAACTTTTTCTAGATAATGAGGATGCAGCTACTTTAATAAGCATTATTGAAATGAAGCTTAGAAAATGTAAGCTAGGTATTAGAAAAATGATTGATTGCATAAAAATATATGGAATTAATTGCTTTATATCACCTATGTATCTATAACATTTGATGTTATCTGTTTACTGCATAACTTAAGAATGTTACTTTCATTCACTCTAGTCATGTCAGGTATTTTGTAACCCCATGCAGCATATCAGACTTCCCTGTCCTTCATCATTTCCCCGAACTTGGTCAAACTCATGTCCATTGAGTCCATAATGCCATCCAACCATCTCACCCTCTATCGCCCTTTTCTTCCTACCCTCAGTCTTTCTCAGCATCAGGATCTTTTCCAGTGAGTCTGCAATCTTTCCTTCACATCTGGTGGCCAAGTATTGGAGCTTCAGCTTGAGCATCAGTTCTTACAGTGAATATTCAGGGTTGATTTCCTTTTGGATTGACTGATTTGATCTTTTGCTGTCCAAGGGCTTCTCAAGAGTCTTCTCCAACACCACACTTCAAAAGTATCAATTCTTCAGTGCTAAGACTTCTTTATGATCCACCTGTCACATCCATACATGACTATTGGAGAAACCATATCTTGAACCATATGAACCTTTGTCTGCAAAGTGATGTCTCTGTTTTTTACTATGCTGTCTAGGTTTGTTATAGTTTTTCTTCCAATGAGCAAGTGTCTTTTGATTTCATGGCTGCAGTCACTGTCCGCAGAGATTTTGGAATCCAAGAAAATAAAGTCTGTTATGCCTTCCATTGTTTCCTCATGTGTTTGCCATGAAGTGATGGGACCACATGCCATGATCTTAGCTTCTTGAATGTTGAGTTTTAACCCAGTTTTTTCACTTTCCTCTTTCACCTTTTCAAGAGGCTCTTTAGTTCCTTCTCACTTTCTATCATAATTCTAGAGTCTAAGTTGTTCTTCAAATATAAAAAAACCCCCACCCTCGACAAGAGTATCCTCTTTCCTTCCATGGAGGGAACCTCTTGTCTAGTTATCATTTCTGTTAGAGGTATACATTCTACTATGTATGTAGTAGATTTTGTGAAATATAAAGACAGAAGCACACCATAACTTTTTCTAGATAATGAGGATGCAGCTACTTTAATAAGCATTATTGAAATGAAGCTTAGAAAATGTAAGCTAGGTATTAGAAAAATGATTGATTGCATAAAAATATATGGAATTAATTGCTTTATATCACCTATGTATCTATAACATTTGATGTTATCTGTTTACTGCATAACTTAAGAATGTTACTTTCATTCACTCTAGTCATGTCAGGTATTTTGTAACCCCATGCAGCATATCAGACTTCCCTGTCCTTCATCATTTCCCCGAACTTGGTCAAACTCATGTCCATTGAGTCCATAATGCCATCCAACCATCTCACCCTCTATCGCCCTTTTCTTCCTACCCTCAGTCTTTCTCAGCATCAGGATCTTTTCCAGTGAGTCTGCAATCTTTCCTTCACATCTGGTGGCCAAGTATTGGAGCTTCAGCTTGAGCATCAGTTCTTACAGTGAATATTCAGGGTTGATTTCCTTTTGGATTGACTGATTTGATCTTTTGCTGTCCAAGGGCTTCTCAAGAGTCTTCTCCAACACCACACTTCAAAAGTATCAATTCTTCAGTGCTAAGACTTCTTTATGATCCACCTGTCACATCCATACATGACTATTGGAGAAACCATATCTTGAACCATATGAACCTTTGTCTGCAAAGTGATGTCTCTGTTTTTTACTATGCTGTCTAGGTTTGTTATAGTTTTTCTTCCAATGAGCAAGTGTCTTTTGATTTCATGGCTGCAGTCACTGTCCGCAGAGATTTTGGAATCCAAGAAAATAAAGTCTGTTATGCCTTCCATTGTTTCCTCATGTGTTTGCCATGAAGTGATGGGACCACATGCCATGATCTTAGCTTCTTGAATGTTGAGTTTTAACCCAGTTTTTTCACTTTCCTCTTTCACCTTTTTCAAGAGGCTCTTTAGTTCCTTCTCACTTTCTACCATAGATTGTATACTTATCAGTTATAAATTTTGTGAAACAACAAATAGGTATGGATTAATACAATTTTATATTTATAAAGTACATTATAATATCGTTAATCTGAGCATTGGTTCTTTCATTCTGGTGCCTACTATGTACTAGACAATAGTTATATTAAAGAAATATGCCAAGAAAGAAATCAAATGAATATTATACCTGCTATTTTATAACAACTTGATAGATTTAGAATGATAAAACCCAGACAGAAAAAAAACATATTATTAGTATATTAGATGTTATTATTTATAGCAACAACATAAATAAATAGTACTTAACTAAGGTAAAACATTTTGCAGTTTTTCCTTAGTACCAGAAGTATATGTGTTAAAGGCTGGAAAGAAAGAATATAGTTTTTGTTCTACTAACAAAGAAAAGTACAGAGCAAAGTCTTACTCTAGAATGCTTAACATTTTAGATCCAAACTTTGAATTAGCAGCTAATAGCTAAAATTATTTAGGAGATAAAGATTGGTACTGTGAGGATTAGCTTTAATTTTAAATATCCATAATTGAAGTGCCACATTATGTTTTTAATGTTATGATAATCTTGTTAACAAGCTGTTTTGTATATACTATCATATTTTAATGTAGTTGCAAAGCTTAAGTAAACCATAAAGTAAATTGCTTTTTGAATCAGGCTTTTACAAGTGGAAAATTAGTGGTTTGCATGTTTTGAATACATATTTTATAATTATGTTTGGTATTTTCTACAACTTAAGAAGAATAATAGAATGGGTTTATAGATAATTCATTATTGTTTATAAGTAGATTGGTATATTATTGCTCATCCTAATTAATTTGGGTTCATTCTACACATAACACAATAGCTGATTCTTTGTAATCGTGTTCTCTTCTAGAAGATACACATTGCAGTTTAGTTTTTCTGTGTATTATTTCTCAAGTATTCTCACATTAATTTAAAAGAAAATGTCTACCTTTTCTTATTTATTATTTCTCTAGGTTATTATGATATATAGTAAATTCTGTCCATTGGAAGTGTTTGTGTTGATTCTCTTTGGGTGAGGGGAGTGTCCTGTTCTGACATTTGATGAAAATAGCTAGTAAATTAGATTTCCTTTTTCTCAGTTTGTTGCTTCAATTAACAGAACATGGTAATTTTATGGTCTAAAGCAGAAGGAAGCAAACAGTTTATGTTGAAGTCCGGATAGTAAATACCATCAGCTTACTGGTCATGTGGTTTCTATCAGAACTCCTCAGCTGTGCTGTTGTACTGCAGATGCAGATGCAGTCACCTATATAGGTCAACCAGCAGGTGTGGGTGCATTGTTGTGACTGTGTTCTAATGAAATTTTATTTATAGAAATCAACTATAGAAGAAAATAAATCAATTTTATTTATGGAAATCAGCTAACTGGATCTGTCCCATTGCTCATAGTTTCCTGATTGCTGGTTAAGAGCAAACTTGACATAAATCAATTAAAATTAAATTCAAAGAATTGTTTGGTGTATATATATATATATATATATATATGATGAATTTGTTATTTTATCTGGTAGATTACTAGTAAAAATAGTTAATAGTTCCAATTTTATTAATAAGCATGACTTAGAATATTTACTGAGGTGTCATGTCTACCAGTTTCTGGGCTGTTCCTTGAAACTGAAGAAGTTACGTTTCCCGATTATTCATGCAATTAAACAGGTGTGATTAAGAATTAAATCACCAATTATAATTTCAAAGTCATCAGTATGCATGCAGCAAACAGTAGATATTGGTATCAATGCTACTGAATCAGTTAGCATTGATTTATTATGCATGTGGTTGAAGAAACATGTACCTTATAAAACAATATGGTGTTATCAGGTAGTCATGCAATGTGGTACCAATGAAAATACAATACTGTGTAAAGCTTAAGTAAACCATAAAGTAAATTGCTTTTTGAATCAGGCTTTTACAAGTGGAAAATTAGTGGTTTGCATGTTTTAAATTTTTTTTTTTCTACAACTTAAGAAGAATAATAGAATGGGTTTATAGATAATTCATTATTGTTTATAAGTAGATTGGTATATTATTGCTCATCCTAATTAATTTGGGTTCATTCTACACATAACACAATAGCTGATTCTTTGTAATCGTGTTCTCTTCTAGAAGATACACATTGCAGTTTAGTTTTTCTGTGTATTATTTCTCAAGTATTCTCACATTAATTTAAAAGAAAATGTCTACCTTTTCTTATTTATTATTTCTCTAGGTTATTATGATATATAGTAAATTCTGTCCATTGGAAGTGTTTGTGTTGATTCTCTTTGGGTGAGGGGAGTGTCCTGTTCTGACATTTGATGAAAATAGCTAGTAAATTAGATTTCCTTTTTCTCAGTTTGTTGCTTCAATTAACAGAACATGGTAATTTTATGGTCTAAAGCAGAAGGAAGCAAACAGTTTATGTTGAAGTCCGGATAGTAAATACCATCAGCTTACTGGTCATGTGGTTTCTATCAGAACTCCTCAGCTGTGCTGTTGTACTGCAGATGCAGATGCAGTCACCTATATAGGTCAACCAGCAGGTGTGGGTGCATTGTTGTGACTGTGTTCTAATGAAATTTTATTTATAGAAATCAACTATAGAAGAAAATAAATCAATTTTATTTATGGAAATCAGCTAACTGGATCTGTCCCATTGCTCATAGTTTCCTGATTGCTGGTTAAGAGCAAACTTGACATAAATCAATTAAAATTAAATTCAAAGAATTGTTTGGTGTATATATATATATATATATATATATATATATATATATATGATGAATTTGTTATTTTATATGTTATATTTCTAGTAAAAATAGTTAATAGTTTTAATTTATTAATAAAAATGACTTAGAATATTTACTGAGGTGTCATGTCTACCAGTTTCTGGGCTGTTCCTTGAAACTGAAGAAGTTACGTTTCCCGATTATTCATGCAATTAAACAGGTGTGATTAAGAATTAAATCACCAATTATAATTTCAAAGTCATCAGTATGCATGCAGCAAACAGTAGATATTGGTATCAATGCTACTGAATCAGTTAGCATTAATTTATTATGCATGTGGTTGAAGAAACATGTACCTTATAAAACAATATGGTGTTACTCTCCAGGTGAGCTTCAGTTAACCGCAATGTGGTACCAATGAAAATACAATACTGTGATAGTTTAATGTACCAATTAGTCTTATAAATAGATGAAGAATCATGACATCTATTATATATTCCTTGTGATTTTTTTGTTCTATTTCACTCCTAATATCTTCTAAGAAATCTGCTAGGAATTTTAGTTAATTTAGTACATCATAACTTGTAGCCCTATAATTCTTATTTTAAGCGTCATTACTTTTACTGGCAAATAGAAGAAATAATAGTAATCATTTTATTTAGAAGCCTTCTCTAACATCAACTTCCATCAAATTTTAGTGGAAATGGGTATTTGTCATTGGACTACAAAGGTGATACTTTTAGTCAATATCTGTGCTGTGTTTACAAACCAATTATCTTGCCAGTATCTCCCTCTATCTTTGAGGAGAGTTTAATCTTTTTTTTTTTAGATGGGTAAGAAAAATGATTTACAATAAGGTTAAATTACTTACTGGTATTATATTTGTCATTGTCATATTTTTCCTCCATATTTCATTTCTTCCTTCATTCCCTTAGATGTTGTTTATAATTTCATATTCTGTGAGGGAATATTGCTTGAGACATTTCTCACCCAGGGCTAAGAATTGTACTGAAATTTAAACAGTTTGGATGAAAAAGCTGTTTGAGGAATCAGATTTTTTTCTTTTTGAAAGTGAAACAAGGATAAGAAAATTTTTTATTATAAAGAAATAAATTACTAGTTTTGACATATGATTATTGTTAAATGATTTCATATGAATAAAGTATATTAAATAATTTTAAAAGCATTGGGTAGCAAGTTTGAATCAGTTAGAACCATTAATTGAAGCCTGAGAATCATTCCTTAGGGTGGGGTCATTCCCACCAAAATGAAAGTCTATATTTACTTGACAGTAATTCAAGACTTGACCTGACAATTTGTGTTTCTTTAGTGTTATTCTTCTCACCTGAAATTTTAAAGAATTTGATTGTTCTTTCAGTACTTCCAACAAAATATTTACCTGCTTTTAAGGGTCATGATAAATATTTTTGTCACATATTGTATAAATGGTACAGTTATTCAAGAAGATATTTTGACTATATAAGTGCTAATACTGTATAATCTGTAACTATATGAGCAAAGTAAGATTATCTAGACATTCTAAATTAGTACATACCTCTGATTATTTATTATTTTTGTGTGTTTATATATAACAATAAATACATTTTAAGTATTATATTGCATAGAAACAGTATATTTCCACAAATTTTGTTACACTCTATTTAGGCTATGAATAAAGTCTTTACCTGTTTTATATTTTATATCTTCATAATTATGTAATATGGTGAATGATCTGGACATGACTCAGTCCAGGCTGATCAGTTCATGTTAGAGTATTTAGCTTTTAAAAGGGATTTTGGAAAGAAATGCTCAAAATTTGAAAGCATATAAGTTTTAAATATATATACAGAAAATATGTACACATCATACATACAGAGCCATACTTATATTCCTTGTAGCATAATTCAAATTGAGTATCTTTGAATGTCTTGTCACATTCCAGGTTTATATTGTGCTCAGAAGTGATAGCAGTTATCATATATGTTTTCTAAAAACAAAAGTAGACAACCTTTTTCTGTTCTTAATTATTTGATCAGTTTAATTATGGGGCCTGCCAAATACCAAGTGGGCTGGGTGCCAGAGCTGAGAGGAGAACAGCACTTCCTCTCTGCTTTCAGAGCATAGGGCCCTAGAGTAGGTCTCCTGGTAAAAGAGGTGTGTTTTAAAAGACTTTAGATAGAATCCAGTCATGTGCATAAAAAAATTTTAAATCATTGGCACGTATTTATTAATTTTAAAATCATAAGGGAATATTAAAATAAATGATGAGGCACAATAGGTGAAGCTAAAAACCTAGAGATAGGCATAGTTAGGAGGTTATTGATAAGAAAACAAGTCACAATCTTCAAGAGATGATTAAAATTTCAGTTTACTCAGTGATTTTCTAGTCATGACTGCTATCCGTGCAATGTAAGTGTATCAAGTTTTTATTCTTCTCACCTGAAATTCTTAAAGAATTTGACCTGACAATTTGTGTTTCTTTAGTGTTATTCTTCTCACCTGAAATTTTAAAGAATTTGATTGTTCTTTCAGTACTTCCAACAAAATATTTACCTGCTTTTAAGGGTCATGATAAATATTTTTGTCACATATTGTATAAATGGTACAGTTATTCAAGAAGATATTTTGACTATATAAGTGCTAATACTGTATAATCTGTAACTATATGAGCAAAGTAAGATTATCTAGACATTCTAAATTAGTACATACCTCTGATTATTTATTATTTTTGTGTGTTTATATATAACAATAAATACATTTTAAGTATTATATTGCATAGAAACAGTATATTTCCACAAATTTTGTTACACTCTATTTAGGCTATGAATAAAGTCTTTACCTGTTTTATATTTTATATCTTCATAATTATGTAATATGGTGAATGATCTGGACATGACTCAGTCCAGGCTGATCAGTTCATGTTAGAGTATTTAGCTTTTAAAAGGGATTTTGGAAAGAAATGCTCAAAATTTGAAAGCATATAAGTTTTAAATATATATACAGAAAATATGTACACATCATACATACAGAGCCATACTTATATTCCTTGTAGCATAATTCAAATTGAGTATCTTTGAATGTCTTGTCACATTCCAGGTTTATATTGTGCTCAGAAGTGATAGCAGTTATCATATATGTTTTCTAAAAACAAAAGTAGACAACCTTTTTCTGTTCTTAATTATTTGATCAGTTTAATTATGGGGCCTGCCAAATACCAAGTGGGCTGGGTGCCAGAGCTGAGAGGAGAACAGCACTTCCTCTCTGCTTTCAGAGCATAGGGCCCTAGAGTAGGTCTCCTGGTAAAAGAGGTGTGTTTTAAAAAGACTTTAGATAGAATCCAGTCATGTGCATAAAAAAATTTTAAATCATTGGCACGTATTTATTAATTTTAAAATCATAAGGGAATATTAAAATAAATGATGAGGCACAATAGGTGAAGCTAAAAACCTAGAGATAGGCATAGTTAGGAGGTTATTGATAAGAAAACAAGTCACAATCTTCAAGAGATGATTAAAATTTCAGTTTACTCAGTGATTTTCTAGTCATGACTGCTATCCGTGCAATGTAAGTGTATCAAGTTTTTATTTTTTGTTTAAATTAATGTATTTAAGTCAATAACATCCAGCTTTTTATATTTGAGTACAGTTTAAATGGTATTAGGGTTTATGAGAGCTGTCAATAGTTAGAATTATAGCGAGCCTTAATGTAAACTTTGAATTTCAGTTTATAATTTGAGATTATATTTTGGATATGTTTATATCTATGGGATTCTTCTGGCAAGATTACTATACTGAATTGTCATGCCCTCCACCAGGAAATTTCCCCAACCCAAGGATCAGACACACCTCTCTTAGGTCTCCAGCACTGGCAGACAAGTTCTTTATCACTAGTGCCACCTGGGAAGCCTCTGTGCGTATGTATGCATACTTAGTTGCTTCAGTCATGTCTGACTCTTTGCAACCCAAATGACGGTAGCCTTCCAGGGTACTCTGCCATGGGACACTCAAGGCAAGAATACTGGGGTGGATTACCGTGCCCTTCTTCAGGGAATCCTCCCAACCCAGGGTTGGAACACACATCTCTATGTGTCCTGCATTGGTAGATGGGTTCTTTACCTCTAGTACTGCCCTAGAATATTTTGAACTGAATAATAATGAAAATAGAACATCAAAATATGTCAGATGGGGCTTCCCTGGTGGTCCAGTGGGTAAGGACACCACCTTGCAGTGCAAGGGGCGCCGGTTCGATCCCTGGCCTGGGAAGATCCCACGTGCCGCGGAGCGGCTCAACTGATGTGTCCAATTACCGAGCCGGAGCTCTGGAGCGCATGCACCCAGAGCTGATGCTCTGCGACAACAGAGGCCACCGCGATGGGAGGCCTACACGGGCCAAAGAACAGATGGATGAAAATAGACAAATGAAAGACCAATAGAAGTGGCCCACCTGCTCCCCTCCCTCCCCACCCCACCCTCGCCAAAATAAATAAATAAATCTTTAAAAAAAAATGTCAGATGTCATTACACATAATTTGGGGAAATGCTTACAGCCAGTCTTGAAGACAGCTTCACAGTTTATTGTAAAATTGAACTACACTTACCATTTTGACTATATTTGAAAAAAAAAAAAAAGATTAATTGTAGGTGAATGGATTTATTTCTGGCCTTTCTAGCCTGTTTCATTTATCATATTGATACTGTTTTTGTGCCAGTATCATGCTGTTTTGATTGACTGTAGATTTTGTGGTATAGTCTGAAGTCAGGGAGCCTGATTCCTCTAGCTTCATTCTTTCTCCTTCTCAAGATTGCTAGGCCTGTTTGAGGTTCTTTTATGTTTCCATGCGAATAATAATAAAAAAATGTTCTAGTTTTGTGAAAAATGCCACTGGTAATTTGGTAGGGATTGCAATGTATTTGTAGATTGCCTTGGATAGTATAATCATTTTTATAATAATGATTCTTCCATTGTATATCTTTCCATTTGTATCTTCTTTGATTTCTTTCATCAGTGTCTTAGAGTTTTTGGAGTGCATGTCTGTTGCCTCCTTAGTTATGTTTATTCCTAGGTATTGTATTCTTTCTGATGTGATGGTAAGTGTCATTGTTTCCTTAATGTATTGTTCTGAAATTATATTTGTGCTTTCATCAGCTTTTTGTACTTTTCAGCAGTTCAGGCATTGAGTGGCCTACTGTGACCTACTAGATTCTGTCAAAAGCTGAAGCTTCCTCTCACTACCTAAAGACATTGTGGGGGTTATTTAAATTTATATACTGGCAAAATATAAGTAAGTACATGTCATTATAACTTTAGAAAAAAAAATCTTTTTTTTTGTTTTATTTCAAAAGAATATTTAATACACTCCCCCGATTCTCTCTATAATATAGAGATATACGAAGCTTTCATCTTGGGTCCTCTTCTTACTTTACATCCATGCCCTTCGTGATCTCACATAATTATTTTGCCTTTATTCATAGTGTACATATTAATTAACATTACCTAAATCTCTATTATCTGCCATGTTACCCTCTTGAACCCCAGACCCAAAGCTCTACATGTTGATTTGACATTTGTGTGTTTGTCATGCAGAACTCAACTCTTTATAACCCAATGTAATTTGCCTTACCTATCAAGGTCTCCTACCTTTCCCGAGTTCTAGTTTTGATTCTGTCCCTAGGTCTGAATGTCTTAGTAAGCTCCTTAACCTCTATGAGCCTTATTTTTCAGAACATTTTTCATTTATATTCCATTTAAATGAATCAAAAATAGAGCCAGATCATTGTTTCTTTTGACAAAATAGTTTAGTGATTGTTAAGTTAGTATTTATCTTTTTTCAAAATCAAAGTAGTATGCATTCAGGTAAGCCTATATGTAAATGATGTAATTTACTACTTTGATAAGAATAAGTTATTAATTGGTCCTGTCAACTCAGTTCAGTGCTCAAAAGTATATGTTTACAAATCCTAAGAGACAAAGCTAAATTAGTTTTAATTGAGCTTTTTATATGACTACTTAAACACTTACTTTTTCTAAAGTGATTATATTTACAACTAGAAAATGCAACCTGTTATCCTTTAATTTCTTTAATTCCCCCTTCTTTACTCTGGAGAGAGTTCTGTATCATTGGGCATGCTGCATGTGGGTGAACACAATCAAATGCCTTACACTTTGGTGTAGGAAGATGAGATTCTGTACGGATAGATAATGTCAAAGACATATTGTAGGTGGGTGTGTCTAATTAAAGTTTTATCAAATATATGCATTCATTTGTTTTTTTCTTTTAATGAATTCGTGTAACATGTTAAAATTCCTCAGAATTAGTTTTAGGACATCATACTAGATTCTGTCAAAAGCTGAAGCTTCCTCTCACTACCTAAAGACATTGTGGGGGTTATTTAAATTTATATACTGGCAAAATATAAGTAAGTACATGTCATTATAACTTTAGAAAAAAAAATCTTTTTTTTTGTTTTATTTCAAAAGAATATTTAATACACTCCCCCGATTCTCTCTATAATATAGAGATATACGAAGCTTTCATCTTGGGTCCTCTTCTTACTTTACATCCATGCCCTTCGTGATCTCACATAATTATTTTGCCTTTATTCATAGTGTACATATTAATTAACATTACCTAAATCTCTATTATCTGCCATGTTACCCTCTTGAACCCCAGACCCAAAGCTCTACATGTTGATTTGACATTTGTGTGTTTGTCATGCAGAACTCAACTCTTTATAACCCAATGTAATTTGCCTTACCTATCAAGGTCTCCTACCTTTCCCGAGTTCTAGTTTTGATTCTGTCCCTAGGTCTGAATGTCTTAGTAAGCTCCTTAACCTCTATGAGCCTTATTTTTCAGAACATTTTTCATTTATATTCCATTTAAATGAATCAAAAATAGAGCCAGATCATTGTTTCTTTTGACAAAATAGTTTAGTGATTGTTAAGTTAGTATTTATCTTTTTTCAAAATCAAAGTAGTATGCATTCAGGTAAGCCTATATGTAAATGATGTAATTTACTACTTTGATAAGAATAAGTTATTAATTGGTCCTGTCAACTCAGTTCAGTGCTCAAAAGTATATGTTTACAAATCCTAAGAGACAAAGCTAAATTAGTTTTAATTGAGCTTTTTATATGACTACTTAAACACTTACTTTTTCTAAAGTGATTATATTTACAACTAGAAAATGCAACCTGTTATCCTTTAATTTCTTTAATTCCCCCTTCTTTACTCTGGAGAGAGTTCTGTATCATTGGGCATGCTGCATGTGGGTGAACACAATCAAATGCCTTACACTTTGGTGTAGGAAGATGAGATTCTGTACGGATAGATAATGTCAAAGACATATTGTAGGTGGGTGTGTCTAATTAAAGTTTTATCAAATATATGCATTCATTTGTTTTTTTCTTTTAATGAATTCGTGTAACATGTTAAAATTCCTCAGAATTAGTTTTAGGACATCATATCGTAGGATGTAAATTGAAAAATTGTGTTCAGTTTCTTTTTATTTTTTCTTAGAATTATACTCACAAGTATCTGTTCCTAAAGAAATTCTATGTGTGTTTTATGTAAAATATTTTTTGATATCCTTATAATTTGATCCTCAGTAAATGCTGATAGTACTTAAGGAACAGATAGTATTTATATAAAGCTCCAAATTAGATGTTATATCCAGTTATATGCACTCCTTTTTTTTTTATTCCTCTTAAAGATGTTGCATTAAATGAGAATTAGGGTGAAAAAAGCATTAACATATAAACAGTTTTTTCTTCTAAATACAATGTGATAAGGCTTTTCATTATTCACTAGAAATAACACTGTACTGCTCTTAGCACAATTGTTCATAGACCTGTGTGTGTGTGTTCTCAGTCATGTCCGACTCTTGGCATCCTCATGGACCGTAGCCCATCAGGTTCCTCTTTCCATGGGATTTGTGGGCAAGAATACTGTAGTGCGTTGCCCTTTCCTTCTCTAGTTCATAAAGCTCTTCCAGTTTAAACACCATTCCAATGTGTTTTTTTAGTTCAGTGACAAAATTCAGCTTAAAGGTCGTCTTAACATGTGGAATCCAGGGAGAGAGAGAGAGTGGAATTATAAAGCATTTTCTGAACATCATTTTTAATTCCTCTATGAAGATATTAGTACTCTCATAAAAGTCATTTATTTTGACAAAATTAACCATGGAGCACTTTATAATGTGTAAGATTCATTGAATATAACCCTAATTGTAGTCTCCATACGTAAATTGTAAGACTACTTTGTATACAAAGAGACTACCTTTTGTCATATTTTATTTGATACTTGAAAGAAAAAAAACAACTTTGTAAATCTTTGAATAGGAAGATAGATACTTCCAATCATTTAAAAACATTTGGAGAAGATATTTTCAGAATGCATATCTCTCAGTCCTCTGAGTAGTCCCATTTTAGAGGTATTTGGATATAAATATGTGTGCCTATATTTTCACTGTCAAAAATACATTCAATCATGTTATTAAGAGCATTTGCCATTACAAATAGTTCTAACACAGCTTTTGATTAATATCTTTAAATTTTTGTTTCATATTATTTTTGTCCTTAATAATTCAGGAATCCTTATGTTGTATATAAGGTAAGAGCATGAAACTAGATTATTGTACTAATTCAGTGATATATTATAAAGAAGAGTATTTCCTGTAGGGTAGTCCAATTACAAAATAGTAAAACAGGAACAAAACACAATAAAGTGTTTTTTCTATTTGTTTCAGTAAGTTTAGCACAGCGGGAATTGTGACATTCCTCTTGGCTGGTGAGTCAAATCTGCAGTTTGAAATGTAACTGCAAATGAGAATTATTTTAGAGACATCATATATAAGCTAATAACCTTAGTCATATAAATTAGATAATTATATAGCATTTAATATATTTAATTTGCTTTTATTGTAATAATTTCATACCTTTGGTTTGAGAAAATACTGTGTTTATTTGGAAAAATAATACACTCGTATGTTAAAGACATAGCCCATCAGGTTCCTCTTTCCATGGGATTTGTGGGCAAGAATACTGTAGTCGTTGCCCTTTCCTTCTCTAGTTCATAAAGCTCTTCCAGTTTAAACACCATTCCAATGTGTTTTTTTAGTTCAGTGACAAAATTCAGCTTAAAGGTCGTCTTAACATGTGGAATCCAGGGAGAGAGAGAGAGTGGAATTATAAAGCATTTTCTGAACATCATTTTTAATTCCTCTATGAAGATATTAGTACTCTCATAAAAGTCATTTATTTTGACAAAATTAACCATGGAGCACTTTATAATGTGTAAGATTCATTGAATATAACCCTAATTGTAGTCTCCATACGTAAATTGTAAGACTACTTTGTATACAAAGAGACTACCTTTTGTCATATTTTATTTGATACTTGAAAGAAAAAAAACAACTTTGTAAATCTTTGAATAGGAAGATAGATACTTCCAATCATTTAAAAACATTTGGAGAAGATATTTTCAGAATGCATATCTCTCAGTCCTCTGAGTAGTCCCATTTTAGAGGTATTTGGATATAAATATGTGTGCCTATATTTTCACTGTCAAAAATACATTCAATCATGTTATTAAGAGCATTTGCCATTACAAATAGTTCTAACACAGCTTTTGATTAATATCTTTAAATTTTTGTTTCATATTATTTTTGTCCTTAATAATTCAGGAATCCTTATGTTGTATATAAGGTAAGAGCATGAAACTAGATTATTGTACTAATTCAGTGATATATTATAAAGAAGAGTATTTCCTGTAGGGTAGTCCAATTACAAAATAGTAAAACAGGAACAAAACACAATAAAGTGTTTTTTCTATTTGTTTCAGTAAGTTTAGCACAGCGGGAATTGTGACATTCCTCTTGGCTGGTGAGTCAAATCTGCAGTTTGAAATGTAACTGCAAATGAGAATTATTTTAGAGACATCATATATAAGCTAATAACCTTAGTCATATAAATTAGATAATTATATAGCATTTAATATATTTAATTTGCTTTTATTGTAATAATTTCATACCTTTGGTTTGAGAAAATACTGTGTTTATTTGGAAAAAATAATACACTCGTATGTTAAAGACATGTAAGAATGAAACTTGGAATCATTTAAATTATGCTTTTGCTTGTATCAAGTTTTTTGCAGGTGTCTTTTTACTTGACTATATCTTGATGAGCTAGTTCAGTTTAGTTTGAGAAAAAAATGTTACTGTGGTGGAAATTAAATGACAGCAACCTATATGAAAAGGAAACCTGATATAGTATCCAGTAGAACTTTTGAAGAAAAAGCCTGAAACCATTTCATGGCCAGACCTTGTACTATGTAGCCTGAGAGGGGAAAATATGTTTATGATATAGATGTGTAAACATTTAAAACACATTTTTATATGGCCAAAGTTCTAGGTTTCAGAAAGATTGGTCGAGGCATGGAGGATAAATAAGAGAGCTCTGACATCTGCTCTAAAGAGAGTAAAATCCCCAAAGTCAGGGCCTCAGATAGTGTCTTGCAAAGGTAAAGCTGGGCGTCTTGATAACAAATATATCTGAGTAATATATCTGGGATGTCCAAAGGACAACAAATGGTACTCTGATAGAAGAAATTGCTTCTGACTCAGTGCTTTCTTGTGTATTTCCTCAAGTCCAAAGTTCTGACTGGAGCTGGGATGGCCCTGAACCTGTGTGAGGATCTGCTTAGTGGTTCCTGGAAGCATGGCACGTTGTATTTAAATGTGGAAGCTACCAAATGACTTGAGACAGAAACTTTTAGTCTTGCCCTCTGACATTTTAACATTTTCTAATTCAGTGATATATTATAAAGAAGAGTATTTCCTGTAGGGTAGTCCAATTACAAAATAGTAAAACAGGAACAAAACACAATAAAGTGTTTTTTCTATTTGTTTCAGTAAGTTTAGCACAGCGGGAATTGTGACATTCCTCTTGGCTGGTGAGTCAAATCTGCAGTTTGAAATGTAACTGCAAATGAGAATTATTTTAGAGACATCATATATAAGCTAATAACCTTAGTCATATAAATTAGATAATTATATAGCATTTAATATATTTAATTTGCTTTTATTGTAATAATTTCATACCTTTGGTTTGAGAAAATACTGTGTTTATTTGGAAAAAATAATACACTCGTATGTTAAAGACATGTAAGAATGAAACTTGGAATCATTTAAATTATGCTTTTGCTTGTATCAAGTTTTTTGCAGGTGTCTTTTTACTTGACTATATCTTGATGAGCTAGTTCAGTTTAGTTTGAGAAAAAAATGTTACTGTGGTGGAAATTAAATGACAGCAACCTATATGAAAAGGAAACCTGATATAGTATCCAGTAGAACTTTTGAAGAAAAAGCCTGAAACCATTTCATGGCCAGACCTTGTACTATGTAGCCTGAGAGGGGAAAATATGTTTATGATATAGATGTGTAAACATTTAAAACACATTTTTATATGGCCAAAGTTCTAGGTTTCAGAAAGATTGGTCGAGGCATGGAGGATAAATAAGAGAGCTCTGACATCTGCTCTAAAGAGAGTAAAATCCCCAAAGTCAGGGCCTCAGATAGTGTCTTGCAAAGGTAAAGCTGGGCGTCTTGATAACAAATATATCTGAGTAATATATCTGGGATGTCCAAAGGACAACAAATGGTACTCTGATAGAAGAAATTGCTTCTGACTCAGTGCTTTCTTGTGTATTTCCTCAAGTCCAAAGTTCTGACTGGAGCTGGGATGGCCCTGAACCTGTGTGAGGATCTGCTTAGTGGTTCCTGGAAGCATGGCACGTTGTATTTAAATGTGGAAGCTACCAAATGACTTGAGACAGAAACTTTTAGTCTTGCCCTCTGACATTTTAACATTTTCTTATTCAGGGAGAAGAAAGATTTGTCTTAATTAAGGCTTATGTTCATATGTTCATAATTAAATAGTTTTTAAAACCTGAAAGAATTCACAGAGAGCCAACTGTCAGAATCGTGCTGTATCCAACGACAAATTTATCTCGAAGGTGTTTCACTGCCAACCTTTTGGAATATGTAGTCTGAACAGTGTGACTCCATGTCTCTGCCTCTCACTCCTACCTCTACCTGCTACAATATGGCTTCTTTGTGTCTCTTTTCTATTAAGCATAGTGCCCTTTCCTTACAAAGTAAATGCTCAATTGACATACTCATTATTTTAATTTGATTTGTTTTATCATTTATATCCTGCTTACCTCTGAAATAAATTAAAAGAGAATCTGCTTGCGTGCAGATAAGGCAAGACTGGTCAGGAAGTAAACAATTTTTATCACTTACAGGAAAGCAAACAAGAAAGGCATAAGATATTTTTTTAAAAAGCTAGGGTAGTTATTATACATGGCTAAAAATTCAATTAAAGAGAGGTGAAGCAAACCATAAAAAGTTTCACAGAAGAGAGGGAAGAAGGATGATTAACAGAGAAGAATCATCCTTTGCATTTGCCATTCTCTCTGCCTCCCCTCCTGCTTCCTCTCAGTCTTTAGTTCTCTCCTCTGAAGAACTGAAAGGTTACCTTCATAGAGATACCTTCTTTGACTGCTATCTAAGCATTAATTAACCAAGTTATATCATCAATGGTTCTTATCCATCACCTGTAATTTATTTTTCTCCTGAGAACTCATGGCTATCTAATTCTGTTAGTGTTACTTATTTATATTTGATATACATCCTTTGATGTAGAATAAAGTTCTATGAAAGCATGAAGTTTTGTTTGTTCTCTATACTTCCCTATTAGTTTGGAAACAATGTACTCAAAATGACTGGGGTTTTATTTCCTCAAGTCCAAAGTTCTGACTGGAGCTGGGATGGCCCTGAACCTGTGTGAGGATCTGCTTAGTGGTTCCTGGAAGCATGGCACGTTGTATTTAAATGTGGAAGCTACCAAATGACTTGAGACAGAAACTTTTAGTCTTGCCCTCTGACATTTTAACATTTTCTTATTCAGGGAGAAGAAAGATTTGTCTTAATTAAGGCTTATGTTCATATGTTCATAATTAAATAGTTTTTAAAACCTGAAAGAATTCACAGAGAGCCAACTGTCAGAATCGTGCTGTATCCAACGACAAATTTATCTCGAAGGTGTTTCACTGCCAACCTTTTGGAATATGTAGTCTGAACAGTGTGACTCCATGTCTCTGCCTCTCACTCCTACCTCTACCTGCTACAATATGGCTTCTTTGTGTCTCTTTTCTATTAAGCATAGTGCCCTTTCCTTACAAAGTAAATGCTCAATTGACATACTCATTATTTTAATTTGATTTGTTTTATCATTTATATCCTGCTTACCTCTGAAATAAATTAAAAGAGAATCTGCTTGCGTGCAGATAAGGCAAGACTGGTCAGGAAGTAAACAATTTTATCACTTACAGGAAAGCAAACAAGAAAGGCATAAGATATTTTTTTAAAAAGCTAGGGTAGTTATTATACATGGCTAAAAATTCAATTAAAGAGAGGTGAAGCAAACCATAAAAAGTTTCACAGAAGAGAGGAAGAAGGATGATTAACAGAGAAGAATCATCCTTTGCATTTGCCATTCTCTCTGCCTCCCCTCCTGCTTCCTCTCAGTCTTTAGTTCTCTCCTCTGAAGAACTGAAAGGTTACCTTCATAGAGATACCTTCTTTGACTGCTATCTAAGCATTAATTAACCAAGTTATATCATCAATGGTTCTTATCCATCACCTGTAATTTATTTTTCTCCTGAGAACTCATGGCTATCTAATTCTGTTAGTGTTACTTATTTATATTTGATATACATCCTTTGATGTAGAATAAAGTTCTATGAAAGCATGAAGTTTTGTTTGTTCTCTATACTTCCCTACCATTTGGAACTGTTGCTGGAGCATGCCAAATGCTTACTACATGTTTGATGAATGTGCAATGAATGAATAGATTAAATACTTATATTTGACATACACGCCCAAAGCTCAGGACAGAGATAGGCTGTAGTGAGGAGATCTGAGAATGCAGGACATACAGACGATAGCTATGGAGATGTAATTGAAGCCATGGAAAGGAGGGTGGAATGAGACAGAAGACCACAGTAGAATTTTAAAGAACTCCGGTAGTAACATATATTTAGGAAGAGATTGGAAAACACAAATGAAAAGAAAGGAGTCTGAGGAATGACTAAAAAACCAGCGGAAAATATAATGTTTTTAGGTGGAAAGAAAGAGAATGCTTTGAGATGGCATACTAGTAAGGATTTGCCTTTGGCAGAAAAAGGGCCAGAAACACCATTGTGATAAGGGGCAGAAATTTTTTAAAAAAGAAAGCATTGGTTGCTACAAGCAGGTTTAGAGAATTGGTGACATCTTTGTTTTGAGACACCAACTAAAGACTTATGTTACAAAAATAGAAAGGGAGTTTATCATATTAAGGATGAAGAAATCAAATGGAAATGGATTGGAAATCGGGGAAAGCTGAAAAGTTTTAAATAGTTGCTTTGGAGAATGAAAGAATGAGAAGTTGACAAAAAATAGGTCTCATTTCTGTGGAGTCTTGAGAGCTTAGTTAGTTGATGACACTGACTATATTATTATGCTAATTTTCTGCATGCATGTATGTTTTTTTTTTCCGGTGGACATGAAAGGTTTCATTCAGAATATGAATTTTCAAAGAATGGCATAATTGAATAGGAAGAGGATAGACGTCTGTATAGAAGGTTTTAAAAATCATTATAATTTTTCATAGAGATACCTTCTTTGACTGCTATCTAAGCATTAATTAACCAAGTTATATCATCAATGGTTCTTATCCATCACCTGTAATTTATTTTTCTCCTGAGAACTCATGGCTATCTAATTCTGTTAGTGTTACTTATTTATATTTGATATACATCCTTTGATGTAGAATAAAGTTCTATGAAAGCATGAAGTTTTGTTTGTTCTCTATACTTCCCTACCATTTGGAACTGTTGCTGGAGCATGCCAAATGCTTACTACATGTTTGATGAATGTGCAATGAATGAATAGATTAAATACTTATATTTGACATACACGCCCAAAGCTCAGGACAGAGATAGGCTGTAGTGAGGAGATCTGAGAATGCAGGACATACAGACGATAGCTATGGAGATGTAATTGAAGCCATGGAAAGGAGGGTGGAATGAGACAGAAGACCACAGTAGAATTTTAAAGAACTCCGGTAGTAACATATATTTAGGAAGAGATTGGAAAACACAAATGAAAAGAAAGGAGTCTGAGGAATGACTAAAAAACCAGCGGAAAATATAATGTTTTTAGGTGGAAAGAAAGAGAATGCTTTGAGATGGCATACTAGTAAGGATTTGCCTTTGGCAGGAAAAGGGCCAGAAACACCATTGTGATAAGGGGCAGAAATTTTTTAAAAAAGAAAGCATTGGTTGCTACAAGCAGGTTTAGAGAATTGGTGACATCTTTGTTTTGAGACACCAACTAAAGACTTATGTTACAAAAATAGAAAGGGAGTTTATCATATTAAGGATGAAGAAATCAAATGGAAATGGATTGGAAATCGGGGAAAGCTGAAAAGTTTTAAATAGTTGCTTTGGAGAATGAAAGAATGAGAAGTTGACAAAAAATAGGTCTCATTTCTGTGGAGTCTTGAGAGCTTAGTTAGTTGATGACACTGACTATATTATTATGCTAATTTTCTGCATGCATGTATGTTTTTTTTTTCCTGTGGACATGAAAGTTTTCATTCAGAATATGAATTTTCAAAGAATGGCATAATTGAATAGGAAGAGGATAGACGTCTTTATAGAAGGTTTTTAAAAAATCATTAAAATACAGTTCAAGTTAAAAAGGGGATGAACCAAAATAGATACAGAAAATTAAAGGATTCAGTGACAATGCCTGTAAATTTTTGCTGATGTGGCTCAGACGGTAAAGAATCTGCTGCAATGTAGGAGGCTCGTGTTTGATCCCTGGGTCAGGGAGGTTTCTCTGGAGAAGGGCATAGATACCCACTCCAGTATTCTTGCCTGGAGAATTCCATGGAGCCTGGCTGGCTACAGTCCATGGGGTCACAAAGAGTTGGACACAGCTGAGTGACTAACACTTCACACTTTCATGCTAAGAACTCTATATACTTTACGTGTGATTACTCAATTCTTGTGGCAGTCCTGTGAGGTGGATATTATTATTACTTAAATCCAAGGAATTATTTTTATGTTACTTTTACAGTTAAGGTTTTTTTACATGCTTAAGGTTGGACAGATTATTAGGAAATCAGAGATTTGAACCTTCTGATAGTCTAGGTTTGAGGGTTTTCATTTTAACCATTTTGGAACACAGAGTAAAGCAGAGACCGTGAAGAAAGAACATAAATGCCAGTACTAATTGTGAAAACAACAACAACAAAAAAACCAAGGAGACTAAGAGATCTATGATGGAATTGTGGGATGTTTGAATTAGTCAATTCAGCAAGAATACACTTTAAAGTGACAGCAAGGTTCTAGCTTTGATGTGCAAACTTGTATTTTTTCTGCTTTCTTCCAATGGAACAATTCATCGCTGCAGGTATAAAGTACTTTTAGTCACACTTATTGCAGATTAGGTTTTTTATGTACCAATTTTGAAATATAGGAGTGTTGGTAAGTCATTGAGACCCTAGTAATTTGTTATGGATTTTTAAGAAACTGGATTAAAGTATTCTCAGTGAAAACTCCATGGGAGAGCATCTTTAGGTAATAATCTCAAGAAATGGGTCAGACAGAGATAAAGACCAAAATCACAGAGTAGCAATACATGTTTATTTCACCTTATGATGAATCACATACTCTGTACTTCACCTTTATTATTTCAGATAACTAACATGGACTTTCAGAAAGTAATTTTTTTATTTTTGTGGATGAGAGTGTATTCACACAGGTATAGATTTGCCTCTAGAAGTTACTGTCTCATACTCAGTAGAAAATCTGCTTATTGACCACACAAATCAGGGTCACATTTTCTTGTAAGGCTAGGATAATCATTTGTGATTCCCAAGAAATACCAAAGTTACTCAAATATACAGACTTCCTAGAAACATTATTCCTGTTGACATAATGTGCCTGACTAACATTGTATAAATTCTCTATGCCTCAGTTTTGCTTTCTGTGGTGAAGGGAGGTGTAGTACATGGAATTCTGGCCCATCTTGATAGGATGTCAAGCTTGTCAATGTCTGAGGACACTAAAGATAAAAATGTGAATAGAATTTGGAAGAGAAAGATGAGTTCTAGGGCAGTATATGACACATTGGCTATGAATTTTATTTTAATAATAATAATAAGCAAAAAATAAACAATTGGACACATAATTTCTACCCTCTGTAGTTAAGTAGTTAAGATTCAAAAAACTTCAGTAATTTGCAGATAGGAACTCTCCTAAGTGACAAAACTGCAGTTTATACTCCTGTCTGCTTGGTACCAAAGACTGTTTTCAGTACACTTTTAGTTACTGGTGCATAGAAGGTAATTCAGCAAAAGTTTTAGAACATATATGGGCTATATGACACGGTAGATAAAAATTTAATCACTGAAGCGAATATATCTTAAATACTTTAGATATGTTTAACAAATTATAACAATACCATACATGCTTGTTATGATCTGTTTTTCAATGCTGTGCAGTATTTTTGAATACCTTACATGGATTATCTTATTTCTTCCTAAAAATATTTCCATGAAGTAGGTACTATTATTATACTTATTTTGTGTATGAAGATACTGAGATTCAAGTAGGTCCAGAAACTTGCTCACAGTCATACATAGAACAGGTGGTAAATTTATAATAGTAAATACCATTCGTTGGTGTGGTTTATTAGGTTAGTTAGCCTTTGTGGTTAGTTCTTATAAAAATAAAGTAAAATAATATCCCATAATTCCCACTCTCCCTGGGCTTTTATACGATATTGCAGAGAGTACATCCAGAGACCTAAATTAGGAGAATAACTCTGGGAAAGTACACGTCAGAGGAGATGACTGTAAATGTCAGGACAATTGCCTTATTAGGAATATGGCCAAATAAGCATTTTAAGAATATTTATTCAATTATTCAGAAAATATTATAAACCTATTATTTTACAGCTACTTTGGGATAAAACAGTTTTGTGGGTAGCAGCCAACTAAGATGAATACATTTATGTCTGTGATTTAGCTTTTCTTCAGAACTTGTCAGAACCCAATAGTCTGAAGATAGGCTGACAGGAATTTATGATATGCCAAAGAAAGACTTTCTAGTAGCTATTGACCTTGCATTGCATGTATAGGGAAAATATTAGTCAGCAAAAGCATATCATCAATCTTAAGATGCAGTTATATCTCTAGGTATAATTCGATCATTTCAAAAGTAAAAATAGATTTTAAAATAAACTTACTGAACTTATTTGAGTCTGAAAAATGACAAAATAGTGCCAATCTCGTGGTGCTTAGTTTAGCGCAGGCACATAAATGTTAGCTAACCTCAACAGTGCATCCAGCCAATTTGTTACCATCCCAGAAAGGTATTCAGCCTTTTAGTTAGGGAAATATCAGCAAAAGTTTTAGAACATATATGGGCTATATGACACGGTAGATAAAAATTTAATCACTGAAGCGAATATATCTTAAATACTTTAGATATGTTTAACAAATTATAACAATACCATACATGCTTGTTATGATCTGTTTTTCAATGCTGTGCAGTATTTTTGAATACCTTACATGGATTATCTTATTTCTTCCTAAAAATATTTCCATGAAGTAGGTACTATTATTATACTTATTTTGTGTATGAAGATACTGAGATTCAAGTAGGTCCAGAAACTTGCTCACAGTCATACATAGAACAGGTGGTAAATTTATAATAGTAAATACCATTCGTTGGTGTGGTTTATTAGGTTAGTTAGCCTTTGTGGTTAGTTCTTATAAAAATAAAGTAAAATAATATCCCATAATTCCCACTCTCCCTGGGCTTTTATACGATATTGCAGAGAGTACATCCAGAGACCTAAATTAGGAGAATAACTCTGGGAAAGTACACGTCAGAGGAGATGACTGTAAATGTCAGGACAATTGCCTTATTAGGAATATGGCCAAATAAGCATTTTAAGAATATTTATTCAATTATTCAGAAAATATTATAAACCTATTATTTTACAGCTACTTTGGGATAAAACAGTTTTGTGGGTAGCAGCCAACTAAGATGAATACATTTATGTCTGTGATTTAGCTTTTCTTCAGAACTTGTCAGAACCCAATAGTCTGAAGATAGGCTGACAGGAATTTATGATATGCCAAAGAAAGACTTTCTAGTAGCTATTGACCTTGCATTGCATGTATAGGGAAAATATTAGTCAGCAAAAGCATATCATCAATCTTAAGATGCAGTTATATCTCTAGGTATAATTCGATCATTTCAAAAGTAAAAATAGATTTTAAAATAAACTTACTGAACTTATTTGAGTCTGAAAAATGACAAAATAGTGCCAATCTCGTGGTGCTTAGTTTAGCGCAGGCACATAAATGTTAGCTAACCTCAACAGTGCACCCAGCCAATTTGTTACCATCCCAGAAAGGTATTCAGCCTCTTAGTATTATGAAAGAAGGACTGAGGAGCTGGAGAATCTGGCTTCTGCCTCTAGGCTGTTAAGCCATCCAAAGCTTGGATGTATAGCTTTTAAAATATACAGCTTTAATTCAGAATTTCTTATGGTATCATACAGTTACACTCTTCCACTAGAGTGCATATTCTCTTGAATATTTCACGTTGAAAAATAAAAAGAAGAAATGTAAGCTACTATCCTTTGGGCCAAATGTTCAAATTTCCTTCTACGACTATAAAGGTAGCAGATGGCAGATGTAACCTATCTTCCTTTTTCAATGAATATCTTTAAGCAACATTGTTTTAAATATATGCCTTGTATCTGTTTAATGCCTAAGTGTTGCCTAGCTATCAGTGGTATGCATGGTTTTCATTGAAGTGTGTGTGTGTGTGTACATTTGGTATAACTTCTAATAGCTTGTAATAATTTCGGGTGAGGAAAGAGAAAATAGAGCAAGATAAATGTGTTACATGTTTTAGTTTCTCCTTGCAGTTTTTTTTTTAAAGATAAGAAAGCTCTGTTACTTAGTATAAATATAATTTGATCATTGCCTGCTATTCATTTGAACTAACTACAGTCAACAAATACTGGACAGTGAACAGAGGGAACCTTTTTGGAAAGCCATGTAGTTTTTCCAAGGGTAATTGCTATGCTATGTGTATTTAAATAGAAGCATTCCCCTGTATAATCAGCTTGCTGCTACCCATTTTACTGCCAAACATTCCTTCTCTATCATAGCATAATACTGTTACCAAGGGAACAGCTTATGGACAACACTTACAGTAGTGCCACAAATTAATTTCACAGTTATCAGGATGTAGGATGATAACAGTAATGTGAGCTACTGTGAAATTACCACTGTTCCCATGGAGTTACAGTGTAATTATTACTTTTGTGGTAACTAAGCAAATAATTCATATCACTACTACTGGATGATTGTTCTGTTTCTCTGTTTCGCCTGCCTTATCTCTTTCCCTTTCCTCCTTTATGAATTCAGTAATCACTACTACTGGATGATTTGTCCGTCAAAGGGGGGTAAATGTTAGCTAACCTCAACAGTGCACCCAGCCAATTTGTTACCATCCCAGAAAGGTATTCAGCCTCTTAGTATTATGAAAGAAGGACTGAGGAGCTGGAGAATCTGGCTTCTGCCTCTAGGCTGTTAAGCCATCCAAAGCTTGGATGTATAGCTTTTAAAATATACAGCTTTAATTCAGAATTTCTTATGGTATCATACAGTTACACTCTTCCACTAGAGTGCATATTCTCTTGAATATTTCACGTTGAAAAATAAAAAGAAGAAATGTAAGCTACTATCCTTTGGGCCAAATGTTCAAATTTCCTTCTACGACTATAAAGGTAGCAGATGGCAGATGTAACCTATCTTCCTTTTTCAATGAATATCTTTAAGCAACATTGTTTTAAATATATGCCTTGTATCTGTTTAATGCCTAAGTGTTGCCTAGCTATCAGTGGTATGCATGGTTTTCATTGAAGTGTGTGTGTGTGTGTACATTTGGTATAACTTCTAATAGCTTGTAATAATTTCGGGTGAGGAAAGAGAAAATAGAGCAAGATAAATGTGTTACATGTTTTAGTTTCTCCTTGCAGTTTTTTTTTTTAAAGATAAGAAAGCTCTGTTACTTAGTATAAATGTAATTTGATCATTGCCTGCTATTCATTTGAACTAACTACAGTCAACAAATACTGGACAGTGAACAGAGGGAACCTTTTTGGAAAGCCATGTAGTTTTTCCAAGGGTAATTGCTATGCTATGTGTATTTAAATAGAAGCATTCCCCTGTATAATCAGCTTGCTGCTACCCATTTTACTGCCAAACATTCCTTCTCTATCATAGCATAATACTGTTACCAAGGGAACAGCTTATGGACAACACTTACAGTAGTGCCACAAATTAATTTCACAGTTATCAGGATGTAGGATGATAACAGTAATGTGAGCTACTGTGAAATTACCACTGTTCCCATGGAGTTACAGTGTAATTATTACTTTTGTGGTAACTAAGCAAATAATTCATATCACTACTACTGGATGATTGTTCTGTTTCTCTGTTTCGCCTGCCTTATCTCTTTCCCCTTTCCTCCTTTGTTAGTTCAGAATCTCCCTGACAACCTGTTTCACAAGTAACAATATAGAGTAATTTTTATACTGGCATTAAGAGTTACAGGGCTTCCCCGGTGGTCCAGTGGGTAAATAGTCCATCTGGCAGTGCAAGGGCCACCAGTTTGCTCCGTGGCCAGAAAAAATCCCAAGTGCCGTGGAGCGGCTGAAGGGGTATGTCCAATTAGGAGCCCGTGCTCTGGAGCGCAGGCACCCAGAGCCGGTGCTCTGCAAGGAGAGAGGCCACTGCAATGGGAGGTCCACACAGGCCAAAAGAATAAAAATGGGTGAAAATAAATAAAAAACCAATAAACGATGCCAAATTAAAAAAGAAAAAAAAAGACAGTTAACAGTGAATTGGGGTAAAAGCTTATTTATGTATTTCATGTACATCATCACAATGTTTATTTACCTAAAAAATATATAAAGGCTAAAACATAGATTTTCCTGATGTATTTTTTTTTGGCCACTTCTATTGGTGCTTCATTTATTTATTTTCATCCATCCTTGTTCCTTGGCCTGTGTGGGCCTCCCATCGCAGTGGCCCCTCTCGCCACAGAGCACTGGCTCTGGGCGCATGTGCCCCAGGGCTCCTTCTCGGTAGTTGGGCACATGGGTCCAGCCGCTCCACGGCACGTGGGGTCTTCTCAGGCCAGGGATCAAACCAGTGCCACTTGCACTGCAAGGCGGTGTCCTTACCCACTGGAGCACCAGGGAAGCCCTTCCTGGTGGATTCATGGTAATGGAAACTCAGATTTGAGTGTCATATGCACACTGAGGCCAAACAATACTAAAACATTGGAGGTTGTAACAGAGAGAGGTTTATTACAAGGACATGCAAGGAAATGGGTGATTCATGCCTTAAGAACCCCAAAGTTACTGAAAGTTTTCATCAAAGCCTTTTTAAAGCCAAAAGATGAGGGAGGGGTGTGGTTAGTTGTCGCAGACTCCTTGGTGTGAGATCCTTTGTTCTTCAAGTCCGGTTATGGTCAGGTAACAATGTTCCTGTAAATCTCTATCAGACAAATGTTATTCTCTGTCTTGACGAGAAAGGGCCAGGTCCCAGGGCACAGTTTTCACCCTCCAAGGCCCCCATCCTGGATAAGAGGAGGCGGATCTTAGTCGGCAGCTCCCTCAGGGCCAGGTTCCGATTCTGCCCAGCTGTCATCAGGGAAGGAGCCAGGTGCCCAACCCAACTGGTTCTCAGGCTCCTCAAGCCTGCAAAGAGTGGGGGACCAGGTCCCACAGACGGTGACCCAGGCAGACTGCTACTGCTGTTGGGTCGCAGGGATGAGGGTGTGGGAGAGATTCACTGCTGACTCAAGGCCTGGGCCAAGCCTCGTGGGCAGTCTTGGTGAGGGCTCTAGAGCCATGCACTCCCCCGTTTTAGCCCCGGCGAGCTGCATAAATAAAGAACCAATAAACGATGCCAAATTAAAAAAGAAAAAAAAAGACAGTTAACAGTGAATTGGGGTAAAAGCTTATTTATGTATTTCATGTACATCATCACAATGTTTATTTACCTAAAAAATATATAAAGGCTAAAACATAGATTTTCCTGATGTATTTTTTTTTGGCCACTTCTATTGGTGCTTCATTTATTTATTTTCATCCATCCTTGTTCCTTGGCCTGTGTGGGCCTCCCATCGCAGTGGCCCCTCTCGCCACAGAGCACTGGCTCTGGGCGCATGTGCCCCAGGGCTCCTTCTCGGTAGTTGGGCACATGGGTCCAGCCGCTCCACGGCACGTGGGGTCTTCTCAGGCCAGGGATCAAACCAGTGCCACTTGCACTGCAAGGCGGTGTCCTTACCCACTGGAGCACCAGGGAAGCCCTTCCTGGTGGATTCATGGTAATGGAAACTCAGATTTGAGTGTCATATGCACACTGAGGCCAAACAATACTAAAACATTGGAGGTTGTAACAGAGAGAGGTTTATTACAAGGACATGCAAGGAAATGGGTGATTCATGCCTTAAGAACCCCAAAGTTACTGAAAGTTTTCATCAAAGCCTTTTTAAAGCCAAAAGATGAGGGAGGGGTGTGGTTAGTTGTCGCAGACTCCTTGGTGTGAGATCCTTTGTTCTTCAAGTCCGGTTATGGTCAGGTAACAATGTTCCTGTAAATCTCTATCAGACAAATGTTATTCTCTGTCTTGACGAGAAAGGGCCAGGTCCCAGGGCACAGTTTTCACCCTCCAAGGCCCCCATCCTGGATAAGAGGAGGCGGATCTTAGTCGGCAGCTCCCTCAGGGCCAGGTTCCGATTCTGCCCAGCTGTCATCAGGGAAGGAGCCAGGTGCCCAACCCAACTGGTTCTCAGGCTCCTCAAGCCTGCAAAGAGTGGGGGACCAGGTCCCACAGACGGTGACCCAGGCAGACTGCTACTGCTGTTGGGTCGCAGGGATGAGGGTGTGGGAGAGATTCACTGCTGACTCAAGGCCTGGGCCAAGCCTCGTGGGCAGTCTTGGTGAGGGCTCTAGAGCCATGCAGGACAGTCCCAAGCCGGTTCTCTGGGCCCCACAGCTTACCCCCTGGCCAGAGCTGCATACACTGGAGGGCCTCAGGGAGAAGGCCATCACTCGCCTCCTACCTCACTCTGCACCTCAAGACAACCACTGCACTGTTGTCTGAACACCCTCATTGCCTGTTCGTTCTTGATCATTGTTTGCTTTTGGGTGAGGCCAACAGAGACAGCGACCAATGGATGAGCAGGACCCATTGTCTGGTAACAGGGAGTAATGCTTTGCTCAGTGTGCTATTAAATTGAGAAGATATTTTAGATTTGTGAGTTGCTTATGAGAAAGTGCAATCTTATTTTCATAGAAAATTAATTCCATATGTTGAATAGAGGCATTCATTCAGTGTGATTAAAATTACTCAAGAAAAATGAATGTTGCCTAACTTCCTTAGTTAGCTGTGTAATTTGGCACAAGAAAAAATATTTTCTTGAACCTCAATATTTCTGTCTATGAAATGGAAGATTAACAATACTGTCTCCATAACAGAACTGATATGTAGATTAAAAAAGAAAGTGAAATTTAAAATATACAGTACAATGCAAGTTTTAAGATGTCACCATCATTGTGATGTCTTTAATGAAGTCATCTCTTGATGAAACACTTTTTTTTTTTAGTAAAAGCTTTATAGAATGACTTTAATAAAAATAAAAATAGTAATATAGGGAAAGTTTTTCTTTAATTTTGGCCTCTTTATTGATTATTTATTTATTTATTTTCATCTGTCCTTATTCCCTGGCCTGTGTGGGCCTCCCATTTCAGTGGCCTCTCTCTCTGCAGAACACCGGTTCTGGGCATATGCGCTCCAGAGCTCGCTTATAATTGGACACACCGGTCCAGCCACTCCATGGCACATTGTATCTTCCCAGGCCAGGGATCAAACCAGTGCCCCTTGCACTGCAAGGCAGACTCTTTACCTACTGGACCACCAGGGAAGCCGAAAGATCATTTTTTATTACATTTTATAAGAGTGAGAAATAGTATTTCACTATACCTGGACACAACAAAATGAGACATGCAATCATTATTATAACGATAATTTTTAATAAATTCCTCAGAGAATGAAATTTATATTTTATACTTTCTTTATTGTACATGTACATATATAAATATATGCATAAGGAGATGTATACTATGTTCATTGTTAAAAGTACAATGATGAAAAGGAAATTTTATTTGTTTGCTATATCAGAAAGTGAAATTGTTAAGATAAAAGTATGTAAATGATAGTCAAATTTATGTAGGAATATTTTTTTCTGATTATTTGATGTAATATGCACTATTTTTCATTCTGCTTTACTTTGCTTTTTGATATATTTTATATATTCTCTTAGTAGGACCTACATATAACTTAGAGTTAACATTTTTCACTAAATGTTCAATGATTGACTGCATATTTATTTATTATTCTAACATTTAAAATTGTATATTCCTATCACTTTAAAAATTTATAAATTATGAAATAAAATAATTTGATCATATTCTTTGTATGTGGATACATTTGTGGAATGAATGAATGATTGATTGATGGTGAGTACATGATAAGCTGCCTCCAATTGCTAAATCTTTTTTCAGAGAGGGTAGGAAATTACAAACAGAAACTTTTCTTTCCTGTATACTTCTGCTACCCATTTTGAAGTTATCCAAGACTGATTAAAAGGAGCATAACTTAAACTGAACTTTATGTTTATCTTATTAGATGTTTTATTTTAATGATACTTTTAGGAGTAGTGTGACATAATTTAGGCTTAGTTTCATCATTGATAAAATGGAGATGCTGCTGAAATGATGTGGAACTAAGTTAAGTGTATATATTAATATATATATATATATATATATATATATATATTTAAGTATTTAGCACAAGGGAGGTCTGTTGTAGACTAAAGAGTCAATAGCAGTGTCTTTCCCTTTTTTCCTCTGGGAGATGACCAAAGTCCTATGACTAAATTGGTGTCAGGGAAGTATTTTTGATTAAGATCTTGTGACAGTATAATTGGTATCTAATGGACCTAAAATGAAGTATACTTGCTCTGTACCACATTATGACTGCATAAAAGGGTTAACAGAGGAAGGTTTTCATTGAGTGCTGTTAAGAAGCATCAATCTATTTCTTCATTTTTAACATACATAATTATAAGTATTTTGAAGTTTGAAATCTTTTTTGTAAACTCAAAATATTGTGAACGCTGTCTTCCTGGAACAGCTGTGAATCAAAAAAATTTTCTATTTTTTTCTCTTTTGCATTGCTAACTCCTCTATATCCCTATCATATTCCTTTATCTTTTTCCCCAATTTAACAGAAAAGGATTTAATAAAATATTGATGTCACTGAGTATTTAATTGAACAAATTTCAGTGACCACAGTAGTTTTAGACAAGTCTTTAAGATGCTTGTTTTCCTCTTGCCTACAAATATGGATATTGGAATGAATTAGTTTAGTTTATTGTTTAAGTATTCTTTTTCTCAAAAAAAAAAAAACCAAAAACTGGGGGGTATTTTAAAGTAGTAAAAAGAACTATACCCGGGGCCGGGTGATTCATGAGCAGACCCTGATGTAGTTACTAGGCTTACACATGGTTTCCCTGTGAGCTTTCTGCATTATTGCAAATGCCCCCAAAATTTTGCACAGCTATACTATAAATAATTTGAAGTTATCCATGATAAGCTGCCTCAATTGCTAAATCTTTTTCAGAGAGGGTAGGAAATTACAAACAGAAACTTTTCTTTCCTGTATACTTCTGCTACCCATTTTGAAGTTATCCAAGACTGATTAAAAGGAGCATAACTTAAACTGAACTTTATGTTTATCTTATTAGATGTTTTATTTTAATGATACTTTTAGGAGTAGTGTGACATAATTTAGGCTTAGTTTCATCATTGATAAAATGGAGATGCTGCTGAAATGATGTGGAACTAAGTTAAGTGTATATATTAATATATATATATATATATATATATATATATATATATATATTTAAGTATTTAGCACAAGGGAGGTCTGTTGTAGACTAAAGAGTCAATAGCAGTGTCTTTCCCTTTTTTCCTCTGGGAGATGACCAAAGTCCTATGACTAAATTGGTGTCAGGGAAGTATTTTTGATTAAGATCTTGTGACAGTATAATTGGTATCTAATGGACCTAAAATGAAGTATACTTGCTCTGTACCACATTATGACTGCATAAAAGGGTTAACAGAGGAAGGTTTTCATTGAGTGCTGTTAAGAAGCATCAATCTATTTCTTCATTTTTAACATACATAATTATAAGTATTTTGAAGTTTGAAATCTTTTTTGTAAACTCAAAATATTGTGAACGCTGTCTTCCTGGAACAGCTGTGAATCAAAAAAATTTTCTATTTTTTTCTCTTTTGCATTGCTAACTCCTCTATATCCCTATCATATTCCTTTATCTTTTTCCCCAATTTAACAGAAAAGGATTTAATAAAATATTGATGTCACTGAGTATTTAATTGAACAAATTTCAGTGACCACAGTAGTTTTAGACAAGTCTTTAAGATGCTTGTTTTCCTCTTGCCTACAAATATGGATATTGGAATGAATTAGTTTAGTTTATTGTTTAAGTATTCTTTTTCTCAAAAAAAAAAAAACCAAAAACTGGGGGGTATTTTAAAGTAGTAAAAAGAACTATACCCGGGGCCGGGTGATTCATGAGCAGACCCTGATGTAGTTACTAGGCTTACACATGGTTTCCCTGTGAGCTTTCTGCATTATTGCAAATGCAAATTTCTCACTCCTTCAAAAATGTTTAGCACAGCTATACTATAAATATATACTAGACCATAAAACTTGTTACAGTACTGCTAATGCTACAGTTGTAAAAGCAGACTGTTATGGTTTGCAAGTTAAGTAGAGGTTTCATTGGTTTCAGTTTTGTAAAAGATTTTTATTCCCTCCTGAATTCTAACATGAATCTATTAGTAACTCTTAACTGGGTGGAGTGGGTGTTGCTACCCCTCAGGGGGTATTTCAAAATGTGGGTAGGTGTTTTTGGTTGTTGTCATAATGATGGGTGGGTGCTTCTAAGATGCCCATCTAAAGTGGGCATCACAGATCTCAGACATCCCCATACAAAGAGTTGTTCCTTACAAAATATGAATGAAGCCTCTTGAGAGACTGTGGGTATAACTGATCTGTCATATTGGATACTTATTCATAATATATATCTAATTCTTATTTAGACAATTTGGATGAACCAACTGCCTATTTTCTGACAATGTGTAAATATTAATAAAGAAGTTATAAGCTCAATAGAATAACATCTATTTATAAAATATATTATGATAATAGACAATTGGAAACCTTTTGATTGCAGTTTATATTAAAGCAAAGAATAGTGTTTACCATGTGATAATTGTAGAGAATCTTTACACATGCCTATAAATATAATTAAATGACATATCATTTTTTTCTAATTAAATGTTCTGAACTCAGCAGAATGTCCTCTGTAGTAACCCTGCTTTTCCTAATATAAATGATAAATGGTCAGGTGTGTAAGTTGCTCAGTTCTGTCTGACTCTTTGCGACCCCATGGCCTGTAGCCTTTCAGGCTCCGCTCTCCATGGTGTTTCCCAGGCAGAACAAAAACCTAAAATTTCAAGAGTTCTAATGAAGGGTAAAGAGATATAAAGAACATAACAAATAATATCCAAATGGTAGGAGAACATAGGAAATAATCACTCTCCAACAAATGTTATTATCCACATTATTTTTAAATTTTGGCCTCTTTTATTGGTTTTTTTTTTTCTCTCTCTCTCTTTTTTTTTTTAATTTTTAATTTTAAAGGTTTTACAGAGTTTTTTTGTTCACAGACTTGTATGTTCCCAGATCAGTCATATGCATATACCTGGTCCCTACCCTCTCACTTCCCCCCTGCCCACACCTCCGGATCATCGCCCCATGCCATTGTAAGCACTCCTATTCCCTTAGCACAATGACAATAGCTATCTTTTCCACACATGACAGTATAGGCTTCCATGTGACTCCCTCCATGCCTCCCCCTCCCTATTTCTTCCCCACAATGTCCCGATGTCTATGCTCTGTCTGTTTTTCCATGAGTTCACTGCATGTGTTATCAAGACTGTCCCACTAGATTCCATATATGTGTGTTAGTATACTGTATTTGTCTTTCTCTTTTTGACTTACTTCACTTTTTATGATAGGTTCTAGAGCCAGCCACTTCATTAGGACTGAGTCTTCTGCATTTCTTTTAACAGCAGAGTAGTATTCCTATTGGTTTTTTTATTTATTTATTTTCATCCATCTTTATTCTTTGGCCTGTGTGGGCCTCCCATTACAGTGGCCTCTCTCCTTGCAGAGCACTGGCTCTGGGTACACGTGCTCCAGAGCACTGGCTCGTAATTGGACATACGGCCCAGCCATTTTGTGACATGTGGGATCTTCCCGGGCCAGGGATCAAACCAATGCCCCTTGCAACTGCAAGGTAGACTCTTTACCCACTGGACCACAGGGAAGCCCTAGTATCCACATTTTTCAAAAAAGAAAAAAACAAAATCTGTTCAGTCAACTGCTCTAAAACAAATGTCGAAAAAGTAAGAGAATCACATAAATTACACTGTTGCAGAATATTCTGTGTCCTCCGTGGGAACATGGTACTTTTGTTTGAAATGCATAGATTCTGTAGAAAATCCATTCTCTCCTGGGACGTGAGGCGGAATCCCTCTAGGCATTGTACCATCCTTTTCAATATGTGCAAGAAAGAACTTTTAGAGATTAAAATGCTAATATCTCTGCTTTCCCTCTTATGCAGGAAGAGTGGCCTCTTCCAGCAAAACCTTTTCTGCTTAAAAGGGACATCATCCTAAAGTGGGTTGAATCTATGAGTGATGTCTGTTTTGAACCCAGAGTAACTCTGAGACAGAATTTATCACTTTTTTTTCCTATTAGTGGAAAGAGTTATTTCTTAGAAATTGTTAAGCAGTGAAAAAAATTACTGGATGAGATAAGTGAAGGGTTTACAGAACATGTCTGTGCCAGCTTTGTGCTAATGTGAATCCTCAGTAGCCTTATTAATGTGGACCCTCACTAGCCTGTCCATTCCCCAGAGCTGCACCTTCGCTCCTACACACATCCTCAGGTGCTGCCAGTCTGGTTCTTGCTCTTTGCCTTGATTTTCTCCCTTGCACTTTAGAAGACCTCCCCCCTTGATTTTTCAGAAGCATCTGTGAGAAAGATAAAGTGGTATTTTTACTGGTCATGTGTTAAAGCTTTCTTGCTATTAACTAACTAATACCAGCTGTCCCCAGAGACTGGATGTGTTGATTTTGGGAAGAGAGTTGAGTGATTTAAGGACATGGAGTCCTTTGGGAGATGTATCTAAAAAGACATATTTATGTCATACTTAATTTTAATTATTGAAATATTGCTTTTTTGAGAAATTGGTAAAATTCTGGAATAGCAAAAAGAATTCACGCCAGCGTGAGATCCCATGGGCTGAGAAAAAAGTGTGGGAGGTGTGAAAAAAGCAGAGAAAAAAGGGAATGGAACTATTTAAAATTTGGCTCAACATGTATAATAAAAAGTGTGATTATTTTCTGGAAAGAAAAGCCTAAAAATCATTTCGCAAACTATTTTCCCAGAAATTAAACTACTAGAATTTACCACATGGGTTTTTGTATCCTAGTGACCAATAATAAGTGTGCAAATAATAACAGTATTCAGTTTTGCAAAAGAAAGAGATGCTGCTGTTCAGTGATCGCCCCAGTACAATCAGATACCGTGTCATTAAGCCTTACCTCATATAAAGACTCTTTGAGGGAGCCTCAGCTCATATGATCCTGTTATATTGGTTTCTGAAATATCATATATTCATTATCACGTTCAAAATGTTATCCTTTTCAATATGTGCAAGAAAGAACTTTTAGAGATTAAAATGCTAATATCTCTGCTTTCCCTCTTATGCAGGAAGAGTGGCCTCTTCCAGCAAAACCTTTTCTGCTTAAAAGGGACATCATCCTAAAGTGGGTTGAATCTATGAGTGATGTCTGTTTTGAACCCAGAGTAACTCTGAGACAGAATTTATCACTTTTTTTTCCTATTAGTGGAAAGAGTTATTTCTTAGAAATTGTTAAGCAGTGAAAAAAATTACTGGATGAGATAAGTGAAGGGTTTACAGAACATGTCTGTGCCAGCTTTGTGCTAATGTGAATCCTCAGTAGCCTTATTAATGTGGACCCTCACTAGCCTGTCCATTCCCCAGAGCTGCACCTTCGCTCCTACACACATCCTCAGGTGCTGCCAGTCTGGTTCTTGCTCTTTGCCTTGATTTTCTCCCTTGCACTTTAGAAGACCTCCCTCCTTGATTTTTCAGAAGCATCTGTGAGAAAGATAAAGTGGTATTTTTACTGGTCATGTGTTAAAGCTTTCTTGCTATTAACTAACTAATACCAGCTGTCCCCAGAGACTGGATGTGTTGATTTTGGGAAGAGAGTTGAGTGATTTAAGGACATGGAGTCCTTTGGGAGATGTATCTAAAAAGACATATTTATGTCATACTTAATTTTAATTATTGAAATATTGCTTTTTTGAGAAATTGGTAAAATTCTGGAATAGCAAAAAGAATTCACGCCAGCGTGAGATCCCATGGGCTGAGAAAAAAGTGTGGGAGGTGTGAAAAAAGCAGAGAAAAAAGGGAATGGAACTATTTAAAATTTGGCTCAACATGTATAATAAAAAGTGTGATTATTTTCTGGAAAGAAAAGCCTAAAAATCATTTCGCAAACTATTTTCCCAGAAATTAAACTACTAGAATTTACCACATGGGTTTTTGTATCCTAGTGACCAATAATAAGTGTGCAAATAATAACAGTATTCAGTTTTGCAAAAGAAAGAGATGCTGCTGTTCAGTGATCGCCCCAGTACAATCAGATACCGTGTCATTAAGCCTTACCTCATATAAAGACTCTTTGAGGGAGCCTCAGCTCATATGATCCTGTTATATTGGTTTCTGAAATATCATATATTCATTATCACGTTCAAAATGTTAACACTGAATAGTTAGCAAATTAATTGTAATATTTTCAGTTGGAACTGTTATATGAACCTTTGTCAGATTCTGGATCACTGTGAGTTTATTATTGATTGAGGGTATTAATGTGTCCCCTTGACGTAGTTCATCTCTTATGTTGGTTAATGTGATTCACATTCAGTCACAAGATTTTGCATTCCACTTGAGCGTAGAGCTTGTATTTTTGCCCTTGCACTGTACTTCCATCCTCCGTGAGAATTCAGGGAAACTGGCTTTTTGTCCTTTACTAGCTAATTATTCTTGGGAAAACTAGATTCGATTTTATAGATTACAAGGAACAATCCTTGTTTTTTGTTCATTTATCCGTTGTTGCATTAGAAGACATCCCAAAGCTTAGCGGCCTAAGACAACAGCAGTTTTCTGTTTCTTATAGTTCCTTTGGCTGGACTTGGCTGGGTAAATTGTCCTCTTCTTGCTTGGACTCACTTGTGTGGTTGCAGTCCAGTAGGATCTCATCAGGTGCTGGGATGCTGGAATGGTCTCACTCTTATGGCTCCCCGCGTGGCCTCTCATCTTTGAGTAGGCTAAATTCGCATCATATAGCATTATGGTTGGATTCTAAGGGAGCAGAGTTAGAGTTTCTATTCTTTGAGAGCACTTTGTGAAAAATTGGTAAAATTCTGGAATAGCAAAAGAATTCACGCCAGCGTGAGATCCCATGGGCTGAGAAAAAGTGTGGAGGTGTGAAAAAGCAGAGAAAAAGGAATGGAACTATTTAAAATTTGGCTCAACATGTATAATAAAAAGTGTGATTATTTTCTGGAAAGAAAAGCCTAAAAATCATTTCGCAAACTATTTTCCCAGAAATTAAACTACTAGAATTTACCACATGGGTTTTTGTATCCTAGTGACCAATAATAAGTGTGCAAATAATAACAGTATTCAGTTTTGCAAAAGAAAGAGATGCTGCTGTTCAGTGATCGCCCCAGTACAATCAGATACCGTGTCATTAAGCCTTACCTCATATAAAGACTCTTTGAGGGAGCCTCAGCTCATATGATCCTGTTATATTGGTTTCTGAAATATCATATATTCATTATCACGTTCAAAATGTTAACACTGAATAGTTAGCAAATTAATTGTAATATTTTCAGTTGGAACTGTTATATGAACCTTTGTCAGATTCTGGATCACTGTGAGTTTATTATTGATTGAGGGTATTAATGTGTCCCCTTGACGTAGTTCATCTCTTATGTTGGTTAATGTGATTCACATTCAGTCACAAGATTTTGCATTCCACTTGAGCGTAGAGCTTGTATTTTTGCCCTTGCACTGTACTTCCATCCTCCGTGAGAATTCAGGGAAACTGGCTTTTTGTCCTTTACTAGCTAATTATTCTTGGGAAAACTAGATTCGATTTTATAGATTACAAGGAACAATCCTTGTTTTTTGTTCATTTATCCGTTGTTGCATTAGAAGACATCCCAAAGCTTAGCGGCCTAAGACAACAGCAGTTTTCTGTTTCTTATAGTTCCTTTGGCTGGACTTGGCTGGGTAAATTGTCCTCTTCTTGCTTGGACTCACTTGTGTGGTTGCAGTCCAGTAGGATCTCATCAGGTGCTGGGATGCTGGAATGGTCTCACTCTTATGGCTCCCCGCGTGGCCTCTCATCTTTGAGTAGGCTAAATTCGCATCATATAGCATTATGGTTGGATTCTAAGGGAGCAGAGTTAGAGTTTCTAGGCCCTTTAAGCCTTGGTTCAGAACTGGAAACAGCAGCACTTCTGCCACCATGTTCTTGATCCCTGGAACTCATAGATGTAGTCTAGATTCATGGGCCACCATGTTCTTGATCCCTGGAAGTCATAGATGTAGCCTAGATTCAAGGGGGAAGAGTCTCCATCTCTTAAAGGGAGCAGGGGTCTGCACATACAGATAGAAGAGGCTGTTGGTACTCTCTGAAGAAAATCTGTTACATATTACCAATAAAGTAGTTATTATGTTGTATTGCAATGATTATTGCAACCTATTCATACCTATTTACCTGCTGAGGTATAATGGTGAGCAGTAACAGTCAATGGCAATGTGAACTCTGTGAAGATGCATTGATAATAATATCAGTGTTAATGCACACTTACATTTTAGCACTTAACATATAAATATCTATTTTCAGAGAAGAACATTTTTGAGAGTCATTAGCTCTATTTTTAAAAGTACTTTTATTACTGTAGTTTTACTCAATTGAGCTTCTGTTTGTTCAGAATTTCCCATAAGAGTTTAGCTTTTTTTTTATTTTAAAAGTAAAGGACATCATAAAAATTGCAGGAGGATCATTATTTTGAATTTTGTACCTTAGACTTCTAGCCTTTGCCAAGAACTGTTCTTTAAAGTGTTTGTTGCTTCCCTGCCTAAGGGTAAGTTGAATCTTATAAATAGACCTCTTTCTTCTTCTTCATGTATTACAGAGTAACAGGAGAACCTCGCCATGGAATACTTCTACTGTTCTAAATGGAGACTAAAAATGCAGGTTGACAACTTAAGCCAGCAGTTTTGATATAGCATCTAGAAACTTCTTTCTTTCCAAAGTGACGTTATGATCTATTCCACTATTTAGGATAAAAGTCTCACTTTCTCCATTTTACTTTAAATATAGATGCAGTTGTCACTTATTAAGTTATATTTTCAAATATTCTTACTGCCTATATGAAGTATCCTACTGGGAAATGTGTGAAATGAGAAAAGGAGCTTTATTTTCTTCTATAATTTATGTATTATTTGTATGCATATATAACTTCAAATTTTTAGTAGTTTTTTCTGTAATTTAACAAAATGTTCGATTTTCTCATTACTATTGTATGAAGAATAGAAGGTGGCATGAATATTTTAAGAACTGCTCTTAGTTTACAGTGACCTGTGTATTTTTCCCCCAAAGCCAGGGAAATAAAGCATAAAATATGAAGCTGTGATTAAGTAGTTTAAAAGTTAGGAACTTCCATGCAAAAAGAGAATGATTTAGCCAATTTTCCCCCTCAGCAGTTATGCCAACATTAGCTTTTTATTTCCACCCAGATTCTTGCAGGTATATGCTGTATTTTAACAAACTTTACCTTTGCAAATTTTTGCTATTTTTAAATCAGACAAAATAAGTGATAACTGCTTGTTGCCAAGATAGCGTAAATTAACTCATTGGCCTCAGAATGTGTAAATTAAGAGCAGCCCTCTGAAATCACACTCTAAAGCCTGAAAAGAATGCTACTGTTTAGGTGTAAACTTCTCGGTTGTCTATTCTGTTTCATCCAGAGATGAGCTAATAAAATGACTAATACTCATATCTCCTCAGGTAGGGCCCTAATCTTGTATAAGCATTTTTCCAGGATGAGAAGTATGGATGTTCCTTTGGTATAAAATAGGATGTCTCTGACAGATGGTGGTTTTAAATGAGAACATTATAGTAATTCAGAGTGGACTGGGCATGTTCTATCTCTTTGCTTTAAAAAATATTATTTGCAATGGTGATGGCTCTTGTGTAGAAAAGAAGGCTAATTATGTCACAAATATTTTTAAATATCACTTTTTTTCATTTTTATGTTAAAAGAAGGCATAGATTTCCTGAAAATATGATCTTTTTTTTTTTTTTTTTTAACGCCAACCATCGTATTTGATAGGTTTGGTAAAGTAATGGTTACAAATAAACATGTTATGAAAAGAGGATGGAATGCTTTTCTTAAAAAAAATTGTCTTTGTAGAGTAATAACATTTAAATGCCATTCATCTCCTGTGAGATTGTCTTGAGTATTTTTGGAGAAATGCTGAGCCTTTTGTTTTGTTTTTTAATTTGGATGAGGCATATTGTTGACCTAAGATTTAAAGGCCAAATTGGGCACACGTTATTTCAGTCAGGAGGCAGTGATCTATAAGTAAAGGTCATTTTTCTCTTTCAACTCACATAAAGATCTATTAATAAACACAGAGGTGTCTGACGTGCTTGAAACTCACTGCATATTTAGGTTCCCTTTGTGTTTAGAGAATTGCTATAAAAACATATGAAATGAAAGGCTATTGATGGGTGGGTGTCCTTACCGAAATGAAAGCTTTGAATCACAGATGTATGTGTGTGTATAGTCATTGTCTTCCATTTGCAAAATACTACTCTAAATATGTATGCAAATTGAATAATGTGCATAGCAGAAAATAATGGCACAAACTGCTTAATGTGATACTAGTAGAAATGTGTATTCTGTCTCTGGTACATATTCTGAAAGATACATTTTTGATATTTCTCATATTAAGTAAAAGCAGCTTGCTTCTGTTGCTGTTTAGTTGCTAAATCATATCCAACTCTTTTCCATCCCATGGACTGTACCTTGCCAGGCTCATCTAGCTGTGGGATTTTCCAGGCAAGAATATTGGAGTGGCTGGCCATTTCCTTCTCCAAGGAATCTTTCTCACCCAGGGATCAAACACATGTCTCCTGCATTGGCAGGCAGATTCTTTACCACTGAACCACCTGGGAAGCCCCCAGAGGCTATTAAAATGTGGTAAATGTTGTCATAATTATCAGTGAAATAAGTGTATTAAAAAAACAAACTAGTGGACTTCATGTTGTTTGGAGCTTGTTGGAAAGACAAGTATATTTTTACTGTTCTGCTCTGTTTTTCCCTTCTACAAGTCCCAAGTTAGCTATATTCTCATTAATGGGCTTGGAAAACAGCAAAATGTAAATCTAATTCCCATTACACAGCAAAAAGGTCATGTGTTTGCTAAAGTCAGAACACCATGTACATGGTAGCCATATATTATTTGCTAATACAAAAGTTACAAACACAAGAAATTACTTTTCCAGCTTATTTTGTTGTTAAAATTCCTCTGGACATTTTTATGTATTGGATACCTTTGCCCTTCTATACTTAACACTGTATTAAAAAGCAGAGATACCACTTTGGTGATAAAAGTCCGTATAGTCAAAGCTATGGTCTTCGCAGTAATCATGTATGGCTATGAGAGTTGGACTATAAAGAAGACTGAGCGCTGAAGAATTGATGCCTTTAAACTGTGGTGTAGAAGACTCCTTGGACTGCAAGTAGATCAAATCAGTCAATACCAAAGGAAATCAATTCTGAATATTCATTGGAAGGCCTGATTCTGAAGCTGAAGCTCCAATACTTTGGCCACCTGATGCAAAGAGACAACTCACTGGAAAAGACCTTGATGATGGGAAAAATAGAAGGTAAAAGGAGAAGGGGATGACAGAGGACGAGGTGGTTGGATGGCATCAGTGAGTCAATGAACATCAGTTTGAGCAAGCTCTGGGAGATTGTGAAGGCCAGGGAAGCTTGATGTCCTGCAGTCCATGGGGTCGCAGAGGGCTGGCCACATCAGCAACTGAACTGACTGACTGAACACTGTAAAAAATGGATACATTAAGAAGTTGATATATATGACCATCAAAATCACAGTTTCCTAACATTGACACTTGAATAACATGTGTCAGCCTAGTCAGTCAGGTAATATGTTTTTTTTCATAGAAGCAGTTAAAAAAGACATTCTGAAAGGAGAGCAAAAAGAGGGGCCATATTTTTAAACATAGACCATCTGTGGGAGGCAGTGCTTCCCTAGCGCTGTTATGAGTAAGAGCAAGTTTAATCTGGTTGATTCATAGCCTGCTGTAGTAAATGAGAACTGCCCCCCATCCCTGAATACATTGTGTGCTCCATTGCTTGAGAATAATGGTTTAGTCTTATAAGAGTGTGTATATTTACATTGGATAGAGGAACCTGGCGGACTACAGTCCATGGGGGTCACAAAGAGTCGGACACAATTGAGTGACTAGCACTTTTGCATTTTCCTTAATACACTTAGAGACTTAAGTGTATTCTCTTATACTATATGTCCTTTTTCTCTAACGAGCTTCTTCATATATCCCCTAGAGCTTTCTACCAGGGAGACTAGGTTACTAAATGGATATCTGTACTTTCAAAGGTTGTTATGAAAAGCTGATAAATTGTTTTTATTTTCACTGTAATAGTAATTTATTTTTAAAAAAAGGGGAAAAAAAGGTAAAGCATAGTTTATACTTAAGGAAGCATTAAAGCTTGTCACTGGGATTTGAGTCATGTAGTTTTGCTTTTGCTTATGATTCTTTCAATACTGAACATTCTTAATATCCTGGGAATAGATATTCAAATGAGATCAAATGTTACACATCAGATTGGGTATATAATGTGACTCATGTTTGTGTAAATGATTACTAATACTAGTAACAAAAAACATGGAGAAGGGGAATTGTGAAAAGGCCAGGAAAAGCTTGATGATGGGAAAATAGAAGGCAAAAGGATGAAGGGATGACAGAGGACGAGGTGGTTGGATGGCATCAGTGAGTCAATGAACATCAGTTTGAGCAAGCTCTGGGAGATTGTGAAGGCCAGGGAAGCTTGATGTCCTGCAGTCCATGGGGTCGCAGAGGGCTGGCCACATCAGCAACTGAACTGACTGACTGAACACTGTAAAAAATGGATACATTAAGAAGTTGATATATATGACCATCAAAATCACAGTTTCCTAACATTGACACTTGAATAACATGTGTCAGCCTAGTCAGTCAGGTAATATGTTTTTTCATAGAAGCAGTTAAAAAGACATTCTGAAAGGAGAGCAAAAGAGGGCCATATTTTTAAACATAGACCATCTGTGGGAGGCAGTGCTTCCCTAGCGCTGTTATGAGTAAGAGCAAGTTTAATCTGGTTGATTCATAGCCTGCTGTAGTAAATGAGAACTGCCCCCCATCCCTGAATACATTGTGTGCTCCATTGCTTGAGAATAATGGTTTAGTCTTATAAGAGTGTGTATATTTACATTGGATAGAGGAACCTGGCGGACTACAGTCCATGGGGGTCACAAAGAGTCGGACACAATTGAGTGACTAGCACTTTTGCATTTTCCTTAATACACTTAGAGACTTAAGTGTATTCTCTTATACTATATGTCCTTTTTCTCTAACGAGCTTCTTCATATATCCCCTAGAGCTTTCTACCAGGGAGACTAGGTTACTAAATGGATATCTGTACTTTCAAAGGTTGTTATGAAAAGCTGATAAATTGTTTTTATTTTCACTGTAATAGTAATTTATTTTTAAAAAAAGGGGAAAAAAAGGTAAAGCATAGTTTATACTTAAGGAAGCATTAAAGCTTGTCACTGGGATTTGAGTCATGTAGTTTTGCTTTTGCTTATGATTCTTTCAATACTGAACATTCTTAATATCCTGGGAATAGATATTCAAATGAGATCAAATGTTACACATCAGATTGGGTATATAATGTGACTCATGTTTGTGTAAATGATTACTAATACTAGTAACAAAAAACATAAGAAGATAATGTCAGTTTAGTATCAATCCTGCTCCGTAAACCACAATTGTTTTGTTTTTGCTCTACCCTTGCCTCTCCTAAGATGTCATCTGTTGCTATGGGAAGCATGATTTTGTTAGAAGTATGAGGGATTGCGTGGGAAAGCTGACGTTTTCTGTTACTGACATGAGGACAAGGTTTGGATTTAGGACAGAGTGCTGATCTTAAGAGAAGTATGGCCTTCCATTGAGGAGGTTGTCATCTGTTTCTCTCTTTTTCCAGTTTGACGATCTCTATGAAATGATGCTTTCTTATTCTTGCCTGAAAGTAAAATAGTGTAGATTCTTCCCTTGTTCTTCAACAACATTCCTGGGGTAACAATCCCTTCACCCTAAACCCAAGTATGAAAACACATCTGATTTCCTATGGTCTGAGGCCACTTGTATAAAAATGTTTTTTAAACAAGATGATTCATATATTTCTATGTAAAATTCGGCCATGGTGTTCTTTTTATTGTAGAAGAGGCCAACCTTTTATAGTCATAATCATTCAAAAATTACTTTGTCAACGTGGAAGTTTTCTATTCATTTGTTGTTGTTGTTGTTCAGTTGTCTTGATTCTATAAGAACTAGGAATAGAATGTTTGAGAGGTGGGTAACAGAGAAACTATAAATATTAACATTTTGCATGTCTCTCCAACCCACTCCTCTCCTATTCTCTAAGAATTCTTGAGTTCCTGTCACGTCATTGCACATTTTTCTATGATTGTACCTTCATTATGTTGATTCATATTTTATATTTTTGAGTCACAAAGAACCATTGCAACACTCTGATGATACTATCAGCTGACATTCAGGGAATATTATTTTAAGGCTTGATTCATATGAACAAATGCAGGAAAGGAATTTAGTTGTCTATTCTGTTTTGCAAATGTAGTCATGGAAAATAGTTTATGCTTTATAAATGACTTAAGGCAGTTGATGAATCCTGTTAATGCTAGAGTGCATATATACAATAGTAGTGTGATTTTTGTGGTCCTTTTCAGAGTGGACCTTTCCTACCTATTCCTTGCCTTTGTACCGCTTCCACCTTCCATGCTTTGGTTGGTAGTAGTAAATGTAAACAGGCGACCATAGGAAATTAGAATGCAGTGGGGATTGGGTGGAAAGAGGGCTTCCCTGGTGGCTCAACCATATAGAATTCACCTGAAATACAGGAGATGTGGATTCAATCCCTGGTCAGAGAAGGTGCCCTAGAGGAGAAAATAGCAACGCACTCCAGTATTCTTGCCTGGAAAAACCCATGGGTAGAGGAGGCTCGACAACTACAGTTCATACAGTCACAAAAGAGTTGGGCACGACTTAGAGGTTAAACCTCCACAGACCGGGAGGAAGAGTGAGTGCATGGCAGTGCCTGGAGCAATATAGATAGATGTTCTACCTCAGATTATCAAGGGCTGTCTGTGATAGGCTTCCATTCTCCAGGGAAGGGGTACCTGCCTCAATGAGGATCTTCCACAGAGCATGTGCCAAACTAGGCTACAGTGACTGCTATCCTTTGTGATTTTAATCACAGCAGCTCTCTAGTGTCACAGAAGGAAATGGGATGATTGTTTGAAAGGAAAGGTGAAGTAAAATGACTTGTAAAGAAGTGAGGATTTTAGAAGTAGTAGAGTTACGCTTATATCTCCTACGGTGAGTTATGTATCTCCTACACCTTCTACGTAGAGCTTCTTTGTCTGCAGTGGCTTAATTTTGCATCTACTAGTCGGGGAGAATGAGGAAGAGACAAAGCAGAAAGTAGTGGCTGGGTTTCCTGCCTCAGCAACTTAAGTACCATCTTTCTCTCCTTTAAAGTTCCTTTGCAGCATATGCTAAAGAACACAGTCTAGTATTTATACCTAAAAGCTTTGTCAGAGAATAAGGGACTGGAATTATGCATGGGCTGTGTCACAGACATGGGCTGGACACCGACATGAATCAGAACCATAGTACACTGACTTTCTGAGACAGCTCTCTGAACCTTTGTGAGACTCAACTTTCTCATCTGTAGTGTTGGGTGCTCTTTCCTTTTTTTTAAGACTTAAGGCAGTTGATGAATCCTGTTAATGCTAGAGTGCATATATACAATAGTAGTGTGATTTTTGTGGTCCTTTTCAGAGTGGACCTTTCCTACCTATTCCTTGCCTTTGTACCGCTTCCACCTTCCATGCTTTGGTTGGTAGTAGTAAATGTAAACAGGCGACCATAGGAAATTAGAATGCAGTGGGGATTGGGTGGAAAGAGGGCTTCCCTGGTGGCTCAACCATATAGAATTCACCTGAAATACAGGAGATGTGGATTCAATCCCTGGTCAGAGAAGGTGCCCTAGAGGAGAAAATAGCAACGCACTCCAGTATTCTTGCCTGGAAAAACCCATGGGTAGAGGAGGCTCGACAACTACAGTTCATACAGTCACAAAAGAGTTGGGCACGACTTAGAGGTTAAACCTCCACAGACCGGGAGGAAGAGTGAGTGCATGGCAGTGCCTGGAGCAATATAGATAGATGTTCTACCTCAGATTATCAAGGGCTGTCTGTGATAGGCTTCCATTCTCCAGGGAAGGGGTACCTGCCTCAATGAGGATCTTCCACAGAGCATGTGCCAAACTAGGCTACAGTGACTGCTATCCTTTGTGATTTTAATCACAGCAGCTCTCTAGTGTCACAGAAGGAAATGGGATGATTGTTTGAAAGGAAAGGTGAAGTAAAATGACTTGTAAAGAAGTGAGGATTTTAGAAGTAGTAGAGTTACGCTTATATCTCCTACGGTGAGTTATGTATCTCCTACACCTTCTACGTAGAGCTTCTTTGTCTGCAGTGGCTTAATTTTGCATCTACTAGTCGGGGAGAATGAGGAAGAGACAAAGCAGAAAGTAGTGGCTGGGTTTCCTGCCTCAGCAACTTAAGTACCATCTTTCTCTCCTTTAAAGTTCCTTTACAGCATATGCTAAAGAACACAGTCTAGTATTTATACCTAAAAGCTTTGTCAGAGAATAAGGGACTGGAATTATGCATGGGCTGTGTCACAGACATGGGCTGGACACCGACATGAATCAGAACCATAGTACACTGACTTTCTGAGACAGCTCTCTGAACCTTTGTGAGACTCAACTTTCTCATCTGTAGTGTTGGGTGTCAAGATGCCTGTTTCCCATGAATGATGTGGTGGTTGTATTTAAATAATGTAAAATCATAAGCATTTAAAAATGGATAATATTGTTAATAAACTTAGTGTCAATTAACCAGATTAAGATGTGTTATTATTGGGATAGACAAATGAGAGTTGACTTGTTAAATTCATTTATATAATTCTTAGGCTTTATGTAGAAGAGAAGCAAACAGCTTGTGTCATTAAGAGACTGTTAGAAAATTGTTTATACTATAGAGTTTAGTGAGAAATGTTATAAATGTTATAGGGATTCAGTGATTACTGTCCTACCATCATTAAGACAGCATGCCCAGTGGAGATTATGACATGGTTTGTATTCTTGCTACAAATCATTCTCTTTCAGATTTTGTATGCTATTTTGCCTACCCTAAACTAGATTCCAGCTATGAAATGTTTAGTAATATTGAGTGAATGGCTCTGTGTAAATAAAAAATGCATGATATATGTTATATAATAGGTACTAACTAATATTTTTATGCAGGCATATGAGAATGAATGCAAATTAATACATCCCCCCAGTGGCACTTCAGAAATAGTGAAGTATGAACTGTAAATATTGAATAATTGTATGTCCAGTTTCATGGAAAGCATCTCATGATCTTAAGGTCATAAGTAATTTTTGCTAGTAATATATCATAAAATTACTCATTTCTGATTTTAGATACATTAACAATTAAATCTGGCCATAGTACATTTAATATTATCATGGTAATTTCATATAAAGGATGGAAATGGAAGTCTGTAATGTAGTTACTAGTGGAGGTTTAGCCATACTAACACAGCTAGGATTGCTGTATCATAAATAATGTAACTTGTTCTCTGATTTTCTGTGGCTGCACACTCCAAGCAGATTGCACCATTAACTGTTGTGAGAGTTGGCTAGTCATGTAGCAGTCGTAGTCATTCTGGACATTATTAAGTTTCTAGAATGGTGTCTTTTATTTCTTCATTCTGATATTAAGTTAAAGATACAATCATGTTTACATTGTCTTTACATTTATTTTATTCACTTAGAGATGTGTTATTGTCTTCATCTGGAAAAGCATCCAGCATCTTTATACTTATTTTCAAATGTCTGTGAATTATTCTGAAAATTGAGTGACAAAGTATTTAAAGCTGAATGTAAAGAGACCCATGCAATACGATTTATATAAATTCTTTATTTGCAATTTGACAAGTTGCATATTTCCATCTGGCTTCTCTTCAGTTAAAAGAAGGGACAGAATGAGGTTTTGTGGAATACTACTTGCTTGGTAGAACTGAGAATATACCACCTTCTGAGCTGACAGCTGTTGCAGTATGCTCAAGAAGTATCCATGGTTTCTTCCCTGTGGCGTCAGCAGGTGCCGCGGTGCCTGGAGCAGTTAAGCACGGCACTAACTTTTACAGATGTCTCCACTGTTATCCACATGTAAGAACTCTCTTGATTAAAACTTTGGGCAAACCACAAATCAGTAATTAAACTAAACAATGCATTATCGCACAATTTCTTTTTAAAAGTTTTGTTCCTTTGCTCAAAATTTTAAGCAAACATGGAAAATTTTAGTGAATTGTCAACTTTTTTCCTGGAAACTATAATGTCAGAGTCTTTATTACTTCCTTTATTTGTCTATTCTTCATAATTTAATTTCAACTGAGCAGTTGATTGGAGTATTTTGTTAACAATCTGTTTAGTTCTTTTTAAAATGCATAAATTTTTTGTTCTAGTTAAAATTTTGCTACATTTATTTTATTATCTTTTGGCCATAGTACATTTAATATTATCATGGTAATTTCATATAAAGGATGGAAATGGAAGTCTGTAATGTAGTTACTAGTGGAGGTTTAGCCATACTAACACAGCTAGGATTGCTGTATCATAAATAATGTAACTTGTTCTCTGATTTTCTGTGGCTGCACACTCCAAGCAGATTGCACCATTAACTGTTGTGAGAGTTGGCTAGTCATGTAGCAGTCGTAGTCATTCTGGACATTATTAAGTTTCTAGAATGGTGTCTTTTATTTCTTCATTCTGATATTAAGTTAAAGATACAATCATGTTTACATTGTCTTTACATTTATTTTATTCACTTAGAGATGTGTTATTGTCTTCATCTGGAAAAGCATCCAGCATCTTTGTACTTATTTTCAAATGTCTGTGAATTATTCTGAAAATTGAGTGACAAAGTATTTAAAGCTGAATGTAAAGAGACCCATGCAATACGATTTATATAAATTCTTTATTTGCAATTTGACAAGTTGCATATTTCCATCTGGCTTCTCTTCAGTTAAAAGAAGGGACAGAATGAGGTTTTGTGGAATACTACTTGCTTGGTAGAACTGAGAATATACCACCTTCTGAGCTGACAGCTGTTGCAGTATGCTCAAGAAGTATCCATGGTTTCTTCCCTGTGGCGTCAGCAGGTGCCGCGGTGCCTGGAGCAGTTAAGCACGGCACTAACTTTTACAGATGTCTCCACTGTTATCCACATGTAAGAACTCTCTTGATTAAAACTTTGGGCAAACCACAAATCAGTAATTAAACTAAACAATGCATTATCGTGCACAATTTCTTTTTAAAAGTTTTGTTCCTTTGCTCAAAATTTTAAGCAAACATGGAAAATTTTAGTGAATTGTCAACTTTTTTCCTGGAAACTATAATGTCAGAGTCTTTATTACTTCCTTTATTTGTCTATTCTTCATAATTTAATTTCAACTGAGCAGTTGATTGGAGTATTTTTGTTAACAATCTGTTTAGTTCAAAAAGAGTATGAGGGTAATTATAAAAATACAAAGCAATAATTTATTTTGTCTAGATTCTAACACTTCACTGGTTTAAAAATATCTCTTTTGAGAGAACACTACTGTATTAATTGCAAATATAAAACATAAATTGGTTTCACAAGCCTTATTGAAATAAAAGTGTATATTATGTTATATGAGTAACCATTGCATATCAAGCACCCAATAAATATTAGATATCACTAACCTTTGTCTCTAATTAGATGATAATTGTGCAAAGAAGGTATTTTAACCTTAACTTATGAATGACAAATCTATAGTCTATCCTAGAGATGGAGTAATTAATCAGGATCCTACAGCTAGTATAAGTTAGAGCTTGTTGTAGTTTTGCAGCTTCCAAAATCTATATTCATTCCACAGTACCCAGTATATACATAGAAATGAAAGTAAATGGTACTCTCAGGCTAAAGTAAAACTAAGGCAGAAAAATGAGGTGTATCCAGGAGTGATAGTATAGTATAAAATGCATACAATGACTTCTTATACACTTGATAAATAGGAACCATAAATTCATCTATAAGTACCTTAAGAGCTAATGCAAAAAGGGAAACAAAACCCTTTATAAACGTGAATCATGGATCCATAGAGAAAATTAAGCCAGCTGCTGTGTAAATGCTACACATTTTCTAGTGCAATAGAAATTTGACTGTGGAAGCAGGATTCTGTGTAAATAAATAATTTCTAGTAGGGATAACACTTCTTTTGCTTTATTGTCAGTTTCACACAAGAAGGACTTTGTTCAGTATACGCTCTTTCTTAATTTTAGTGTGCCTTTCCCCTGTATTTCCAGTCAGAACCATTGTGACCTTTACATCTTTTGGGGGGGTATTTAAAGTATGGTAGACCCAGTAAGGACTAATACTGGATATAACTTCTAAAACTGTAGTTGGAAAGAAGACTCAAAATTTAAGTCCATTTCCAACATGCAGTCAGTTATATCCTGGTCTCTTGAATTTAAACATGCTTATATCCCATCATCAACATCATTGCGTTATTCAAAATCTAAAAATAGGCTTTTAAATATAGCATTTTTCTCTTGGTCTGTTTTCAGTTGAGCTAGGGAATTTTATTTATTTGTATTAAGTTTTAGATAATTTCTGTGCTTCGTGGTCATACTCCTGGCAAGAGTTTATTTTTAAAACAGTTTTCTAAAAATTAAGATATAAAAAGAATTGTCATAAGGTGGCAGTATGTTTCAATGATAACCGTCAGTATAGAAAGAGAGCTCGTTGCACCAAGGGGTCTTTAGCCAGTGTTCTATACATAAAAAATCACTCTACCTAAGGGTGTTTTTTTTTTTTTTTTTTTTTTTTGAGGAAAATTGAGCAGCTATTTCTTAGGGAATATGTAGAAAATTATCAAAGCTAACTGCTCTCTTGAATTTTACTGTTGCTAACTCCAAAGATTATTAAATAGATTTAAGTATTCACTGCTACACAAAGCAAAACCTTTCCCTTCCCCCTGACTATGCCTGTATACACTGATGTAACCGTGAAAAAGAATACGGTTCTGTTTTATCATTGTTACACTGTAGTGGGAAGGGGTGACCACATTTACACAGTTTAAGACTATGTTTTAGGTCATATTAATGTTGAATGTTGAGTGTGATAATTAAAATTTTCATTTTGGTAGTATTGAATACGGGAGTTTTTAGACATGGCTTAATAAACAGCATTTGTCTGTGGAGAAGTGATAGAAAGAATTTAAGCTTCTTAATGAAATGGACTAAGTTTAATTTCCTGCCTTACCGTTCATTAGCTTTGAGACACTGAGCCAGTTACTTTGCCTCTGAGATTTTTCTTCTTATTAGTAATTTGAAGAAAATAATAGTAACACTTACTAAATAAAGTCACTGAAAGATTAAATGAGATTGATATGCTTATTAGACTTTGAGATATTTTGCTAATATTATAGTCAAAGAAGATATCTTTTAATTCTAAGTATTTTCTGATGTGACTTCACTTTGAGAAACATTTTGAGGTTTGTCACATTTAGTTGTTGCATGATGATACGTTACATAATTGCTACTTAACCGGGCAGTTGAGCTAGAATGACCACAGAAAAACCAAAGCACATCTTACTTATTATTCGCCATTTATGAGTGTTTCAGCATTTTTTACTCATACTCACATTATCAGTATGAAATTCATCTGTCCTTAAAGACCTTCCCATCTGGCTAAAGAAATAAAAATGGAAAGGAAATTGTAAGACCCGTGTTCTAGCTTTAGTTCTGCCATTAGCTAAAGACCCCTTCTGCCATCTGGCTTAAGAAGATTTAAAGGTGGCTATTTCTTACCGTCAGTATAGAAAGAGAGCTCGTTGCACCAAGGGGTCTTTAGCCAGTGTTCTATACATAAAAAATCACTCTACCTAAGGGTGTTTTTTTTTTTTTTTTTTTTTGAGGAAAATTGAGCAGCTATTTCTTAGGGAATATGTAGAAAATTATCAAAGCTAACTGCTCTCTTGAATTTTACTGTTGCTAACTCCAAAGATTATTAAATAGATTTAAGTATTCACTGCTACACAAAGCAAAACCTTTCCCTTCCCCCTGACTATGCCTGTATACACTGATGTAACCGTGAAAAAGAATACGGTTCTGTTTTATCATTGTTACACTGTAGTGGGAAGGGGTGACCACATTTACACAGTTTAAGACTATGTTTTAGGTCATATTAATGTTGAATGTTGAGTGTGATAATTAAAATTTTCATTTTGGTAGTATTGAATACGGGAGTTTTTAGACATGGCTTAATAAACAGCATTTGTCTGTGGAGAAGTGATAGAAAGAATTTAAGCTTCTTAATGAAATGGACTAAGTTTAATTTCCTGCCTTACCGTTCATTAGCTTTGAGACACTGAGCCAGTTACTTTGCCTCTGAGATTTTTCTTCTTATTAGTAATTTGAAGAAAATAATAGTAACACTTACTAAATAAAGTCACTGAAAGATTAAATGAGATTGATATGCTTATTAGACTTTGAGATATTTTGCTAATATTATAGTCAAAGAAGATATCTTTTAATTCTAAGTATTTTCTGATGTGACTTCACTTTGAGAAACATTTTGAGGTTTGTCACATTTAGTTGTTGCATGATGATACGTTACATAATTGCTACTTAACCGGGCAGTTGAGCTAGAATGACCACAGAAAAACCAAAGCACATCTTACTTATTATTCGCCATTTATGAGTGTTTCAGCATTTTTTACTCATACTCACATTATCAGTATGAAATTCATCTGTCCTTAAAGACCTTCCCATCTGGCTAAAGAAATAAAAATGGAAAGGAAATTGTAAGACCCGTGTTCTAGCTTTAGTTCTGCCATTAGCTAGCTTTGCAATCTTGAATACGTCTCTGTGGTTCTCTGCGCTCATTTGTAAATTGAACTTGATAATCTGTAAGATCCCTTCTGGCACTTCTATCTCAAGAACATTTCATACTATGAATTTGCAAATAATTAAGCACTGAATTGCATGTTAGTGAGTGAATGTGCAATAGATGTTCGAAGAGAGGAGAAATAAATGTGAGCTTGGGTGTTTGGATTGTCTCTGATACTGTTTCCAAGGAATAGATTTATAGTTGCTCATAAGCAAAGAGAACGTTATTTTCATACCTAAATCATTTTTTTCTATATTACAAGTGAAAAATCAGATATATATACTATTAGAAAGTGTAACATACATAAATTTTAAGATATTGATATTTTAAATAATCTGGTTTAAAAATTAATCATTATGGATTTTTACTACTAGCTGGTAGGTGGCAAATAATGAGTACCCAGGGAAGAAAGATATATAAATAAATAAATATTAATTATAGTTAGGAGTTTAATCTAGGTAAATACCATCCACACTTCATAAACTACTTTAGATAATTTCGCTGGAAGAATATAATGTCTGCCAAAAACCTGGAGTATGGTTTTAATTAAAATTTGCATAATGTTTCTTTTTCCAGCTTTAATGAACTCTTAAAGACATACACGAAAAATGTCAAATAAACTTTACGAAGGCACTGACCACTAAGTCTGATGGACAACCTAATAGTCTTGAAGAATTACATACTACGATACATCAAAAGGAATTCCCGTAAGAAAACTTGGGCCAGGTTTCATATTTTTATTGTGCTTGATGCTTATATCATAGAAACCACCTTAGGCTGAGGGAGGAAGATGCGTCATGGCCTCTCCTTCCTTTGGACCTGGGATTCACTTTTGAGCTAGAATGACCACAGAAAAACCAAAGCACATCTTACTTATTATTCGCCATTTATGAGTGTTTCAGCATTTTTTACTCATACTCACATTATCAGTATGAAATTCATCTGTCCTTAAAGACCTTCCCATCTGGCTAAAGAAATAAAAATGGAAAGGAAATTGTAAGACCCGTGTTCTAGCTTTAGTTCTGCCATTAGCTAGCTTTGCAATCTTGAATACGTCTCTGTGGTTCTCTGCGCTCATTTGTAAATTGAACTTGATAATCTGTAAGATCCCTTCTGGCACTTCTATCTCAAGAACATTTCATACTATGAATTTGCAAATAATTAAGCACTGAATTGCATGTTAGTGAGTGAATGTGCAATAGATGTTCGAAGAGAGGAGAAATAAATGTGAGCTTGGGTGTTTGGATTGTCTCTGATACTGTTTCCAAGGAATAGATTTATAGTTGCTCATAAGCAAAGAGAACGTTATTTTCATACCTAAATCATTTTTTTCTATATTACAAGTGAAAAATCAGATATATATACTATTAGAAAGTGTAACATACATAAATTTTAAGATATTGATATTTTAAATAATCTGGTTTAAAAATTAATCATTATGGATTTTTACTACTAGCTGGTAGGTGGCAAATAATGAGTACCCAGGGAAGAAAGATATATAAATAAATAAATATTAATTATAGTTAGGAGTTTAATCTAGGTAAATACCATCCACACTTCATAAACTACTTTAGATAATTTCGCTGGAAGAATATAATGTCTGCCAAAAACCTGGAGTATGGTTTTAATTAAAATTTGCATAATGTTTCTTTTTCCAGCTTTAATGAACTCTTAAAGACATACACGAAAAATGTCAAATAAACTTTACGAAGGCACTGACCACTAAGTCTGATGGACAACCTAATAGTCTTGAAGAATTACATACTACGTATACATCAAAAGGAATTCCCGTAAGAAAACTTGGGCCAGGTTTCATATTTTTATTGTGCTTGATGCTTATATCATAGAAACCACCTGAGGCTGAGGGAGGAAGATGCGTCATGGCTCTCCTTCTGACCTGGAGAGTTGACACCTTTTGTAGTGAGGAAGCCAAGTGCTCGATCCTCTGTTCCCTTCTGGAAGTTCTGTGGGACATAACGTACTTTCATCTCTCTCCACCCTGCCTCTTTCCTCTTTCTACATATAGGGAGATTTTGAAAGGACTAGAGGAACTGGATAGAAAGTCTATAAAAGCTAATCAACTCATGGTATCTTCCTTGAAAGGTAGTCCCCAGATAGTCACAGGACTTGGACATGTGAAGCAGATGAACCCAGTAACAATGCCTGTAACTGTTAGCCATTACCTTTTGTCTAAAGATAAGTGCACAGACATGCACACATCTTGGCAGAATTGTAGGACCTCAAGACAGTCATGAAAGGCATGACTTCTATGAGAAAAAAAGCCAGAATACAGGAAGAGATAAGACAAGGAAAAGAACTAAGACAGACTGCTAAGAATCTAAAATCAAATAAATCCCGTATTGGAGACTGCAATGAGTAGAACTAGGGTTAAAATAGAAAGTCTGTGATAAAAAGAAGACATTTGAGCAGCTCATAACAATGCAGATGAAAATGATAATGTTTGCAATAATGTGAGACAAACAATGAATTATATTAAGGCTAAAATGATGACTCAATATATGTGATATCAGTGATTCACTCAAAACATTTATATTCTAGTTACATTCTAGCTATACTAGATCTCGTCCAGTTCTCTAGGAATGAAGAAATGAACAAAGTAAATACTGTACATGCTCTCTCAGAGCTGACATCCAATGGAGGGATGATGGATTATAGACATGGGCATATAGGACATAGAAATATATAATACATTACAAGTGATAAACACTGAATAGAAAGAGCAGAATAGAGAGGGAGTAGAGTGGGGGGAGGGGAAGAAATAAAAGTGTCTGACAGAGAAAGCAAAAGATGTGGAAATGAGACAATAATCAGAGACACAACATAAGAATATTTTATTTACCTATATATGTAGCACATGGTAATTTCTTTTTCTTTTTGTTATTGTCTAGTCAAATCATTGTACTGTGGTAAATTTAAAAACTTCTACCAATATCTAGGAAAAAGAAACAAACATTACATAGAGGGGAAAATATCAGTTGGCATCACACATCTTATTTTCAACTCCACGTGTCAGAAGACAATGGAGAAATTCTATCTATAGAATCTTAAGGAAAAAAATATATTGTGGTGTGATAGTTTTATAAAACATGAGGATGTTTATCTAGGGTAGTATTAGAAAGATATTCTTAAACATTCAGTTGTTCAGAATATAAAGGACTAGGACTGGATAGAAAGTCTATAAAAGCTAATCAACTCATGGTATCTTCCTTGAAAGGTAGTCCCCAGATAGTCACAGGACTTGGACATGTGAAGCAGATGAACCCAGTAACAATGCCTGTAACTGTTAGCCATTACCTTTTGTCTAAAGATAAGTGCACAGACATGCACACATCTTGGCAGAATTAGGACCTCAAGACAGTCATGAAAGGCATGACTTCTATGAGAAAAAAAGCCAGAATACAGGAAGAGATAAGACAAGGAAAAGAACTAAGACAGACTGCTAAGAATCTAAAATCAAATAAATCCCGTATTGGAGACTGCAATGAGTAGAACTAGGGTTAAAATAGAAAGTCTGTGATAAAAAGAAGACATTTGAGCAGCTCATAACAATGCAGATGAAAATGATAATGTTTGCAATAATGTGAGACAAACAATGAATTATATTAAGGCTAAAATGATGACTCAATATATGTGATATCAGTGATTCACTCAAAACATTTATATTCTAGTTACATTCTAGCTATACTAGATCTCGTCCAGTTCTCTAGGAATGAAGAAATGAACAAAGTAAATACTGTACATGCTCTCTCAGAGCTGACATCCAATGGAGGGATGATGGATTATAGACATGGGCATATAGGACATAGAAATATATAATACATTACAAGTGATAAACACTGAATAGAAAGAGCAGAATAGAGAGGGAGTAGAGTGGGGGGAGGGGAAGAAATAAAAGTGTCTGACAGAGAAAGCAAAAGATGTGGAAATGAGACAATAATCAGAGACACAACATAAGAATATTTTATTTACCTATATATGTAGCACATGGTAATTTCTTTTTCTTTTTGTTATTGTCTAGTCAAATCATTGTACTGTGGTAAATTTAAAAACTTCTACCAATATATAGGAAAAAGAAACAAACATTACATAGAGGGGAAAATATCAGTTGGCATCACACATCTTATTTTCAACTCCACGTGTCAGAAGACAATGGAGAAATTCTATCTATAGAATCTTAAGGAAAAAAATATATTGTGGTGTGATAGTTTTATAAAACATGAGGATGTTTATCTAGGGTAGTATTAGAAAGATATTCTTAAACATTCAGTTGTTCAGAATATGTGTCGTTTTACCTGACTGGAAAATTTATTGAAAAATATTATCCAACTGAGTGAAAAAAAATTGAGAAATCAAGAACAGAGTTAAAATGTCTTGTGTACAAGTATAAAAGACAAATATTCTTGAAAGAATAGATTATAATGTAAACATGTCAATATAATGATGATAATTTGCATGTAAAACCCCAGGCTGTAATAATTAAGAATGTTTAATTATAGAGAAGTGAAATGAAAGAAGTCAAAATATACAATTTTACTTTTAACTGACCAGGAGAAAAATAGGGTCATTTGTGCTATTGAATAAAACACAAAGAGAGCAAGTAGAAAAATTCAAAGCAGAATATGTGCCTTGGAGAGATAAAAAATACATACAGCACTGTTGGGCTTCCCCTGGTGGTCCAGTGGTTAAAGACACCGCCTTGCAGTGCAAGGGGCACCAGTTCGATCCTTGGCCTGGGAAGATCCCACGTGCCGCGGAGCGGCTGTACTGATGTGTCCAATTACCGAGCCGGAGCTCTGGAGCGCGTGCACCCAGAGCCGGTGCTCTGTGACGACAGTGGCCACCGCGATGGGAGGCCCAGAGGAGCCAAGGAACAAAGACGGATGAAAATAGAGAAATGAAAGACCAATGGAAGTGGCCCGCCCATCCCCCTCCCTCCCCACCCCACCCTCCAAAAGATAAATAAATTTAAAAAATATATACATACAGCACTGTTTATAATAAGAAAACTATTAGAATTAGGATGCTTGGTAGAAGCCCAATAGCAGTGAGCTATATGATAGCTGTAAGGAAATCAGTAAAAATATAGTGAAAATATCAAATAAAAAATGAAAAAAACTGATAATTCAATCTGAGACTATATTTCAAAAAGACAAACCAGTTATTTAGATAAAACAAACCAAATGGATAAAAATAAATGATATGAAATATAAATTCAGACTATTAGGAATAAAGGAGGTGCAGAGAAATTACTAGTTATTGCTTTATAAACTCTACCCAAATTTTGAAACTTCACCTAAACAGCCTTTTAGAAAAGTACAAATGAATGAGAAAATGTACATGAATTACATGATATCAGTAAGTTAGAAAGTATTACTAGGTAAGTAATAATGGAAGAGTTATGAAGAGGGGGGGAAAAGAGAAATTTGCAAAAATAAAGGAAAAAATCTAAAAAGAGTTGCTGCACAAATACAGGTGAGCTTTAAATATCCTAAATGATAATAATTATTATATACATGTATAAATAATTATATAGTTATAAGCTTATATATATACATATATATAGGACATATACATAAACATACTTGGATAACTATATCTCCCATGCCAGAATACTGGAGTGGGTTACGATATGCTTCTCCAGGGAATTTTCCAACCTAGGGATCAAGACTTTATCTGCCTTGGCAGGTGGATTCTTTACTGTTGAGCAACCATGGAAGCCATTTAATTTTTTTTTTCATTTTATATATTATAAAATTATAATAAAGAAACTCTGAGTGGCATAATATGACATATGCATTTATACATATGAAGTGATTTCTTACCTTTTGTTCATAACAACAGTAAAAAAGAAAAGAAAAATATTTCATATGCCTAACAATAGGGAATCGTTTAAATAAATTTTAGTAAAGTTAAACAATGAAGTACTAAACAGTGATTAAAGATTATGACATCTGTTTTTGTTGACCTATACTCTATTTGTAGTATTTTGTTGACCTGTACTCTATTTGTACTCTGTGTACTGTGTGTTTCCTAATGTGTCTTGTAAAAATAAGCTCAGAAGAAATACCTATTAATGATAAAGGTTGTGCATTCTGGATTCAAGATTAATGACCCCTCTGTTCTGTGAATTAATTATGTAGATTAATTGTTTTGACCATAAGAAATAGAAAAATATAGTAAAATATCAAATAAAAAATGAAAAAAACTGATAATTCAATCTGAGACTATATTTCAAAAAGACAAACCAGTTATTTAGATAAAACAAACCAAATGGATAAAAATAAATGATATGAAATATAAATTCAGACTATTAGGAATAAAGGAGGTGCAGAGAAATTACTAGTTATTGCTTTATAAACTCTACCCAAATTTTGAAACTTCACCTAAACAGCCTTTTAGAAAAGTACAAATGAATGAGAAAATGTACATGAATTACATGATATCAGTAAGTTAGAAAGTATTACTAGGTAAGTAATAATGGAAGAGTTATGAAGAGGGGGGGAAAAGAGAAATTTGCAAAAATAAAGGAAAAAATCTAAAAAGAGTTGCTGCACAAATACAGGTGAGCTTTAAATATCCTAAATGATAATAATTATTATATACATGTATAAATAATTATATAGTTATAAGCTTATATATATACATATATATAGGACATATACATAAACATACTTGGATAACTATATCTCCCATGCCAGAATACTGGAGTGGGTTACGATATGCTTCTCCAGGGAATTTTCCAACCTAGGGATCAAGACTTTATCTGCCTTGGCAGGTGGATTCTTTACTGTTGAGCAACCATGGAAGCCTTTTAAATTTTTTTTTTCATTTTATATATTATAAAATTATAATAAAGAAACTCTGAGTGGCATAATATGACATATGCATTTATACATATGAAGTGATTTCTTACCTTTTGTTCATAACAACAGTAAAAAAGAAAAGAAAAATATTTCATATGCCTAACAATAGGGAATCGTTTAAATAAATTTTAGTAAAGTTAAACAATGAAGTACTAAACAGTGATTAAAGATTATGACATCTGTTTTTGTTGACCTATACTCTATTTGTAGTATTTTGTTGACCTGTACTCTATTTGTACTCTGTGTACTGTGTGTTTCCTAATGTGTCTTGTAAAAATAAGCTCAGAAGAAATACCTATTAATGATAAAGGTTGTGCATTATTCTGGATTCAAGTATCAGTTCCAACACTTGCTAGCTTGTTGTCCCATCTGTTCTGTGAATTAATTATGCCATCAGCATTCCAGGATTGGTTTATGACAAAGAAAATGCTCTAGTAAGCAGCCCAGCAGGGTGTAAGGCACATGATAAAAACTCTGTCTATTCTAGAACTACTGTTAGATATGGACTCCACCCTTTTAGTATCTTCCTGAGAAATTAAATGAGTTAATTTAAACCAATTTTAACTTCTTAGCTAGTTAATTAGATTACTGATCTTCTGTTTTCTCAGGAGAATGATTAGGTCATGAGAAAAAATCAACTTTCTAAAGAGGGTAGGTGATCTCTGCAATAAAGGATCTGTTCAGAAAATCTATCCTTCACTTTCCTAAAACTGTAGTGGAAGAAATACTTCTACTATTTCTAAGGTTAATTTTCAACCATATCCTCATAGTTTTACATCAGAACAAACATTTGCTTTTGTTGTTGCTCTCCTCCTCACTTCCTCTTTCTCCTCTGCTTACCGGTTCTCCTCAATTCACAAACACATGGGATACATGATACACTCTATGCTGAAAATGTTTTAGCTTGGCCTCTCTTCCCTTCCTAGTTACTGTCCTATTTCTCTTCTTTCTTTCATAAGCCATCTATTGTGAGCAAAAGTGCTTGTAAAATGCTGCATCTCCTTCCTCATAAAATGCTTCTTAGCTTTGAAATTCTTTCAAAGTGCTGTATTAAAAGTATACTTTTGAAGATATCCATAGAGTTCTCTACAATCAAGTAGCTTCTTTATAGTTCTCTATACAAGATGGGATAAGAGGTAAATTTTTAATGGCATTAACTGTGAACAATGTGGAAGAATAATGTACCTTCTAATAAAAGAAAGAAGGATATAGTTTTTGAATTCTATAAGGTCAAACGTAGATTCATCATGTCCACTACTGTTTCCGCAGACTTTGCGTAGTGCCTTGGAAATGTGCTGAAGGCCATGTTTCCAGAAATATTTCTTGTATATAGAGGCCCCTTGAGAAGATCTCTTATTTTCCCCATTTTCCTTGTATTTGTTGCTGAGAATGAGGAAATGTGAGAGGTACAGAGAAGGGTGAAAAAAATCGAAAGAACATCATTCAGCAGAAAGACTGAGAAGACATTAATAAATAAGTATTTATCATTTACTTTTGATATAGTAATATGAAGAATACAAGATACCAGAAATAGTTACCATTACTTTTTTTTCTATTTATTTGACTTTATTGGATTTCCCTTTATTAAAAGTATATAAATTAATTGAGGGCAAGAAAGGAATATGTAGCAGATACTGTTTTATGATATCACAGTCTTTTGTAAGATAAAACTAAAGATAGTGGTAAAAATGTTTAGACTAGGTCATCTAGAATAGAACTTATGCAATTTAAAGTAGCAGTCACTAAGTATGAACATTATTATTACTATTTACAAAATCTTTCATAGGTGTGTACAATATGTTTATATTTTAGAGTACAATTTTAAAGGTTAATTAATAAATGTACAAAGTAGGATATCTGAATGAGACTTATGCAGTAAGTTATTACATTGAGATTTTGCATATCATATCTAATGTACTTCAGGTCATTGTCTAACATGATCTAAAAATTTTAAAGATGTATTTGGAAGAGTATCAAAGAGCTCTCACATGCAAACCTAGGATATTTTCTACGTACTCAGAATAGTATGTTATCGTGTAAGGCATTGGTCACTTACAATTACTTTTTTTCAAAGGAAACTATAGTTACCATATAATATCATGTTAGTTTCAGGTGTGAAACATAGTGATTCTACATTAAATATATTATGAAATGATTATCACTGTAAATATAGTAACTGTCTATCACCATACTAAATTATTGATTCTTTTCCTTATGATGCATTTTACATCCTTGTGACTTACTTATTTTATAACCAGAATTTTGTACCTTGTAATCGTCCTCACCTATTTCAGCAACCCTCCCACCTCCTTCCCTTCTGATGACTACCAGTTTATTCTCTGTATCTATGAATCTGTTTCTGTTTTGTTTTGTTTATTCATTTGTTTTGGCTTTTAGATCCCACATGTGGGGTCATAGAGTGTCTTTTTCTGTCTGACTTCTTTCAATTAGCCTAATACACTCTAGAGGCATCTGTATGGTCAAAAATGCCAAGATTTTATTTTATTTTTTTATGACTGACTAATATTTCAATAGTAAAGAATTTGCCTGCTAATGCAGGATATGTGAATTTGATCCCTGGGTCAGGCCGATCCCCTGGAGAAGGAAAGGGTAACCCAGTCCAGTATTCTAACCTGGGAAATCCCATGGACAAAGGAACCTGGTGGCCTACAGTCCATGGAGTCACAAAGACTCGGACATGATTTAGCAGGTAAACAACAACCCAACAGCATAGATACCACATTCCTTTTCCTTTCATCTATCAATGATCATCAACGTTGATCTCACATTTTGTCTATTGTAAATAATGCTCTAATGAACATAGAGATGCTTTTTATTCCAGTGGTATTTTCTCATTCACATGTAATAGACTCCTATTAATCAGTTGTTGGGAGTATAAGGTTATATTGATAATACTCATATAAGGCAACTGGAGTAAGGCAACTGGGGTAAGGCAACTGGGGTAATGCAACCTCTAAACTCAGGTCATTGCAAATTAGTTATGAAAGTACAGCATATATACGTTAATAAGCAGTGATCTTTTGTATTTACAGAGCCCTCTGTCAAAATACTCTTCCTCTTGTGTCTTCTGAGACCTGACTTTTAAAAAAGTTTTCATTAAAAAAATTTTTTTACAGCATTGTGTGATTTCTGCCATATAGAAAGGCAAATCAGCAAATTCCCTCCTTTCTTAGCCCTCTCTCCTCTCCTCCCCTTTTCCTATCCTTCCAGGTTATCACAGAGTGCCATACTGGGCTTCTAGTGCCAGACAGCGACTTCTCCCCATCTACCCGTCTTACATCTTATACATGTTGATGCTACATTCTCCATTCATCTCACTCCCTCCCACACTGTGTCTACAAATAAATTCTTTGTATTTGTGTCTCCTTTCCTTCCCTGAAAATAGGTCATCAATATTGCTTTTCTATATTCCATATATAAGTATTAATATACTATATTTTTCTCTTTCTGACTTACTTGACTGTGTATAACAGACTCTAGATTCATCCACCTCACTAGGACTGATTCAAGTTCATCCTTTTGTGTGACTGAAATATATTCTTTTATACATTCCATTGTATGTATGTACCACACTTTTTTTAACCATTCATCAGATGATCGACATCTAGGTGAGAGCTGGCTTTTTAACATAATCTTGGCTTAGTTCAAATATTGTGTCTGAAGGGAAGCCTCATGTGCCTAATATAAATGATCCTAACTGCTATTAATCAATCACTATTTTTTGGTGTTTGTTTTGTTTCAAAGCATCTGTCAGTAGGAGAAATCATATTGATGATTGATTTGTTTACTGGTTTATTCTTTTATTTTTCCCAGTCTCTACTCCTATTTAGAATTGAGGGTTTAAAGTGAAAGAATGACAGCTTCTTCCTAATGTCTACCATTTTCTGTTTCATTTATTTAGACACTGTGTTCTTTGTAAGTTATGGAGAAAAAAGAATGTTTGAATATTTTAAGGTTATTGTCCAATGTGGAATAAGCAACTAATGCTTCAGGTTTGAGAATATGTGCATTTATATTTTAACAGCTAAGACATGTTTCTAAACTAAGTTCACATTTGACTTTGAGATGTTTTCACAAGATATATTGAGGGTAGCCTTGAGATCTTGTCTCACACTTTGACAGTGTTAATTTTTTTAATTTAAAAAATGTAATGACTCAACAGTCATAGTCTCATAATTGTTTGAAATGAGCACAGTATTACTCAGTGAGAAATGTTTTTCAACATGGTATGTTAAATGTTCTTTTTTAACTCAAATGTGTGATGGAGATTTTCTTATTCTTGAAGAAGTATTTTTTTTTTTAAGGGAAAAAAAATCTATGATGACTTATTTGAAACTTGCTGGTATATTGCTTTAGAAAAATTTTTATAATTGTAGCAGCTCTTGTATTCTTTGAGCTTGAAAATTATTGTATGGAATGTACTTCATTTCTTCCAAAAAATCATTTTCCTTCCTGTAGACTAGTGTTAGTAAATGAAAATCAAGGCAAGACCAGTAATTTCTGCCTAATTTGTAAGAATCTGGGCCATTCTGTCTATAGAAAGATGATTGGTTATAGAAAATCCTCCTGTTAGTTGCAACATAGTGCTGTTTTTTGTAATTTTATATGAAAAATTGTATAGAGTCTTCATTTTTCAAGTCTAATGCTATTTATTTTTTAACAGAACCCTGTGATGTATCAGTTAATAGAAAGATAATTTTATTGTATATTTTTACTATAATATAATAAATATTAATATTTATCATATCTTGATAAAATATCATACCTTGCTAAAATAAGTTGTATCTTGTTAAATTTCTTTGACTAAATTTGAAAGAATCCTTATTTAATCTTCAATAAGCGGTAAACTGATATGCTTTTCCTTGTTAAGAAAAGATGCATTTTAAAACAAATATTTGTGCTTTGGCAAGTTTCACATGTATAAAAAAAGTAGTTTTACTTATAGCCAAAAACGTTGAATATGTATCTTTCTTGAAGTAGGAATTTAGTTTCTGTAATTGAAATAGTTTTTATCAAAACTTTTAAAATACTTTAGAATTGAGGGTTTAAAGTGAAAGAATGACAGCTTCTTCCTAATGTCTACCATTTTCTGTTTCATTTATTTAGACACTGTGTTCTTTGTAAGTTATGGAGAAAAAAGAATGTTTGAATATTTTAAGGTTATTGTCCAATGTGGAATAAGCAACTAATGCTTCAGGTTTGAGAATATGTGCATTTATATTTTAACAGCTAAGACATGTTTCTAAACTAAGTTCACATTTGACTTTGAGATGTTTTCACAAGATATATTGAGGGTAGCCTTGAGATCTTGTCTCACACTTTGACAGTGTTAATTTTTTTAATTTAAAAAATGTAATGACTCAACAGTCATAGTCTCATAATTGTTTGAAATGAGCACAGTATTACTCAGTGAGAAATGTTTTTCAACATGGTATGTTAAATGTTCTTTTTTAACTCAAATGTGTGATGGAGATTTTCTTATTCTTGAAGAAGTATTTTTTTTTTTAAGGGAAAAAAAATCTATGATGACTTATTTGAAACTTGCTGGTATATTGCTTTAGAAAAATTTTTATAATTGTAGCAGCTCTTGTATTCTTTGAGCTTGAAAATTATTGTATGGAATGTACTTCATTTCTTCCAAAAAATCATTTTCCTTCCTGTAGACTAGTGTTAGTAAATGAAAATCAAGGCAAGACCAGTAATTTCTGCCTAATTTGTAAGAATCTGGGCCATTCTGTCTATAGAAAGATGATTGGTTATAGAAAATCCTCCTGTTAGTTGCAACATAGTGCTGTTTTTTGTAATTTTATATGAAAAATTGTATAGAGTCTTCATTTTTCAAGTCTAATGCTATTTATTTTTTAACAGAACCCTGTGATGTATCAGTTAATAGAAAGATAATTTTATTGTATATTTTTACTATAATATAATAAATATTAATATTTATCATATCTTGATAAAATATCATACCTTGCTAAAATAAGTTGTATCTTGTTAAATTTCTTTGACTAAATTTGAAAGAATCCTTATTTAATCTTCAATAAGCGGTAAACTGATATGCTTTTCCTTGTTAAGAAAAGATGCATTTTAAAACAAATATTTGTGCTTTGGCAAGTTTCACATGTATAAAAAAAGTAGTTTTACTTATAGCCAAAAACGTTGAATATGTATCTTTCTTGAAGTAGGAATTTAGTTTCTGTAATTGAAATAGTCTCATTTTTACATCACTATTAAATGGATGCTCAACTGTCTAAACTACAAGGTAGTGACTAAATTAAGAATGTGAAAGGATACTTGAAATTTTTGCGTTATCATCACAGATGTTAATATGTCTTCTAACATGACAATAGAATGAGTGAATTTCTTTTACTCTCAGTCTGTGATTTTTAGGGAAGCTCTTTCCTACAGAATGCTGTGTGGCAATGCTTGCATAGGAAGAGCATTTAGAATCAGCTGACACTGATATAAAGGCTTACAAAAGCACACTCAGGGCAAACTGTTTTATGCTTCCAAAACCTATAGGTACATTATAGTGGATTTTTAAGTTAGTAGACACGCAGAATTTTTTTAGAAAACTGTCCATTATATGTCTCATGACAGTACAGAATCTAGAACTTTTAAGCATAAGAGGATGCCTGCTCAAAAAGTTCCAGAATTAGGAAGCAGTATATGTACATTTTTGAGAGAATTCTTCTGAGATTCTCAAGACTTCAGAGTAACTGATTACTTTTTTCTCTGAGTTGTATCCTTGTTAAATTGAGCCAGTATAAACTTATTTATGGAAACATTTAAGTAAAAATGAGATATTCTCTATTTTAATAATGGGTTTTCTCTTAATTTTGTCTAATCTCAGCCTCTCATTTGTTCAGTGGCAGAAAGAGCAACATCATACGTTGAGAGCTCCTAAAATGATCATCTGGTTCTGGTTGTACTCAAAAAAAAGGACTGTTGCAGTTAATTCTCTATATTGTTAAAATTTTGTTACTTTTTAGTTTGCAGTTGAGGTTTCTAGAAGATCATTGCACGTATCAATTAGCTATTTGTGCATAAGAAACAATACCCTAACTCAGCAGCTTAAAACAGTAGTATTTATTACTATTACAAGTATTTACTACTATTACAAGTATTTTGAAGTAATTACTTTTAGTATTATAAGGAGTATGGAAATAGAATCTCCTCTTTAGTGGGAGGATCTGCAAAGTCGCATTACAAAGGGCATGCATATGAGAAGGGGTATAGAAAATGGGCCCATTTTCACTACTCTTTTATGGACCACTTCCGGCATCAATTACACAGGTCCCTTCCAAAAGCAAAATTTCTTCCCTTCCAAGCCAGCACCTTTGGAAATCTTGTTTAGTTCTAGGATCATGTTAATTCCAGGGTTTCATAAACTGCATAAATTTCTGATATGATTCCTCAGATACAGCTCCAAAAAGGGGGAAAGTGAGAGGCATCAAGCAATCACCATTCCTAATAATTCTGAAACCATCCTGGAACATTATCCAGTTCCTCAACTTCAAAAAAAGAGGAAATGTTCCTTGCTTAGGTCCTGACTCTTCCTCTTAGCGTAAGTGTCCAGTTCATTGTTTCCCAGGGTGCTCTCTGGGGTTTTCGCTCTGCCTTTTGTGATATCCTTCCTAATTTGTTGCTTTTCTTGGCTACTTTTGAAGAAATACTTTCATGTTGATTTTGGCACCAGACAGACTTTCTTAGACTTATTCTTGCTCATAGAAAGTTGGAGCCTCAGAGGGTATTTTGCAGTTTGAACAATTGAAATCTTTTTTTTTTTTTTTAAGATTTATTTATTTATTTATTTTGGGCGGGGGTCGTGTTGGGGAGGGAGGGGAGCGGGCAGGCCACTTCTATTGGTCTTTCATTTCTCTGTTTTCATCCGTCTTTGTTCTTTGGCTCCTGTGGGCCTCCCATCGCGGTGGTGTCTGTTGTTGCAGAGCGCCGGCTCTGGGCGCATGTGCTGCAGCTCCATAATTGGACACATCAATCCAGCCACTCCGTGGCACGTGGGATCTTCCCAGGCCAGGGATCGAACCGGCGCCCCTTGCACTGCAAGGCGGTGTCCTTACCTACTGCGCCACTAGGGGAAGCCCAATTGAAATCTTTTTATTACTGGCTGGTTTGTGGCTCTTTTCCTTGTGAAACTAAAATTTTGTGGGATTTTTCAGTGTCTAGTATAGTTAACACTCCACTGCATAAAGCAATACCACAGTGTTCTCTAAAATGCTTCTCTTTATACACATTATTATTGTTTTGTTTTTTTTGATTTGGCATCTGTGAGAGCACACCTTAGAGATTTCTAGAAGTCCATGTCCTTACTAGGTACCACTTAATATCTGTCCTCATTAGGCACCATTTAATTCCTTTAGAGTTCTTAGCAAAGTGCCTTACATCCATAGCCTTGGCTTGAATGTAGTCCTTGAGCATCATTTCACATTGAAAATCTTTTGCCAGCCGGAAAACTAGAGATGAGAATTTTTATTTTCCAGTGTAGTTACCCTTGGCCTCTCTCTATTCCCTCTAAGATTGTTTTGCAAATGGACGAGTACTTTCTTGGTTCTCTCTTTATTAACGTACTTTATATGTAGTAAGACCAATAGAAACTGTGAATATATCACCTGAGAAGTCATCTTGCCAAGGTCCATAAATTCATTAGGTATATTATCTTGTTTTAAATTTACTATAGGGCACAGTTTATTTTTGCTATGGCAAAATACATCACCATTTTTTCCCAGCATCCATGATAATTTCAGCACTTTTTTCAGTTTTTACTAGTAATTCTCTTTCATTTTTCATTTCTTGGCTACTTTTGAAGAAATACTTTCATGTTGATTTTGGCACCAGACAGACTTTCTTAGACTTATTCTTGCTCATAGAAAGTTGGAGCCTCAGAGGGTATTTTGCAGTTTGAACAATTGAAATCTTTTTTTTTTTTTTTAAGATTTATTTATTTATTTATTTTGGGCGGGGGTCGTGTTGGGGAGGGAGGGGAGCGGGCAGGCCACTTCTATTGGTCTTTCATTTCTCTGTTTTCATCCGTCTTTGTTCTTTGGCTCCTGTGGGCCTCCCATCGCGGTGGTGTCTGTTGTTGCAGAGCGCCGGCTCTGGGCGCATGTGCTGCAGCTCCATAATTGGACACATCAATCCAGCCACTCCGTGGCACGTGGGATCTTCCCAGGCCAGGGATCGAACCGGCGCCCCTTGCACTGCAAGGCGGTGTCCTTACCTACTGCGCCACTAGGGGAAGCCCAATTGAAATCTTTTTATTACTGGCTGGTTTGTGGCTCTTTTCCTTGTGAAACTAAAATTTTGTGGGATTTTTCAGTGTCTAGTATAGTTAACACTCCACTGCATAAAGCAATACCACAGTGTTCTCTAAAATGCTTCTCTTTATACACATTATTATTGTTTTGTTTTTTTTGATTTGGCATCTGTGAGAGCACACCTTAGAGATTTCTAGAAGTCCATGTCCTTACTAGGTACCACTTAATATCTGTCCTCATTAGGCACCATTTAATTCCTTTAGAGTTCTTAGCAAAGTGCCTTACATCCATAGCCTTGGCTTGAATGTAGTCCTTGAGCATCATTTCACATTGAAAATCTTTTGCCAGCCGGAAAACTAGAGATGAGAATTTTTATTTTCCAGTGTAGTTACCCTTGGCCTCTCTCTATTCCCTCTAAGATTGTTTTGCAAATGGACGAGTACTTTCTTGGTTCTCTCTTTATTAACGTACTTTATATGTAGTAAGACCAATAGAAACTGTGAATATATCACCTGAGAAGTCATCTTGCCAAGGTCCATAAATTCATTAGGTATATTATCTTGTTTTAAATTTACTATAGGGCACAGTTTATTTTTGCTATGGCAAAATACATCACCATTTTTTCCCAGCATCCATGATAATTTCAGCACTTTTTTCAGTTTTTACTAGTAATTCTCTTTCATTTTTCTTTCTTTTGTAATAATTTTCAGCCTCTGAATACCTTCTCATTGTTGAGCCAGTGCCCTGTATTTTTAGTTTCGATAATGATATTAGTAGTACCAAACTCCTAGGTATAGTTTTTCTATCAATAAGCTATTGTCACATAAAAAAAAAAATAACCCTCAGCATATTGGTTTATAACAATGTGCATATATTATTGCTTAGTATACTGTGGTTCAGGTGGAGGGTCCTGTACTGGATTTGACTAATCAGCCAGCTTTTTTAGACAGTTGTTAGTTTCTTCTTAGATATTAGATGACCATCTATTCACCTGCTGGTATTCTAAGCCTGCCTGAGAGGTATGAGCTCTTGACCAGAGTTAGAATTGGGGAATTCTTGAGTATATGTGAGTATATACTCACATATGAGTATATGTGAGTATATCTTCTGAGCTTGCACCTAAATTTCTCAGATGTTCTACCTATTATAATGGCTATCTAGTATAGTGACCTTGAGGTGGTCCAGTAGCTGTGACCAAATCCCATAAAATGTCTTAAACAAACATTTCTGCAGACATTTTGCTGACAAATGTTAACTATTCAAGCACTAAAAAAATAAGCTGCAAAAGTATTTTTTTCTTTTGCCTCAAAAAAGATCTGATCAAAAAAAGCTAATGATAGTGTCATACCATTTAATTCCTTTAGAGTTCTTAGCAAAGTGCCTTACATCCATAGCCTTGGCTTGAATGTAGTCCTTGAGCATCATTTCACATTGAAAATCTTTTGCCAGCCGGAAAACTAGAGATGAGAATTTTTATTTTCCAGTGTAGTTACCCTTGGCCTCTTTTATTCCCTCTAAGATTGTTTTGCAAATGGACGAGTACTTTCTTGGTTCTCTCTTTATTAACGTATTTTATATGTAGTAAGACCAATAGAAACTGTGAATATATCACCTGAGAAGTCATCTTGCCAAGGTCCATAAATTCATTAGGTATATTATCTTGTTTTAAATTTACTATAGGGCACAGTTTATTTTTGCTATGGCAAAATACATCACCATTTTTTCCCAGCATCCATGATAATTTCAGCACTTTTTTCAGTTTTTACTAGTAATTCTCTTTCATTTTTCTTTCTTTTGTAATAATTTTCAGCCTCTGAATACCTTCTCATTGTTGAGCCAGTGCCCTGTATTTTTAGTTTCGATAATGATATTAGTAGTACCAAACTCCTAGGTATAGTTTTTCTATCAATAAGCTATTGTCACATAAAAAAAAAATAACCCTCAGCATATTGGTTTATAACAATGTGCATATATTATTGCTTAGTATACTGTGGTTCAGGTGGAGGGTCCTGTACTGGATTTGACTAATCAGCCAGCTTTTTTAGACAGTTGTTAGTTTCTTCTTAGATATTAGATGACCATCTATTCACCTGCTGGTATTCTAAGCCTGCCTGAGAGGTATGAGCTCTTGACCACAGAGTTAGAATTGGGGAATTCTTGAGTATATGTGAGTATATACTCACATATGAGTATATGTGAGTATATCTTCTGAGCTTGCACCTAAATTTCTCAGATGTTCTACCTATTATAATGGCTATCTAGTATAGTGACCTTGAGGTGGTCCAGTAGCTGTGACCAAATCCCATAAAATGTCTTAAACAAACATTTCTGCAGACATTTTGCTGACAAATGTTAACTATTCAAGCACTAAAAAAATAAGCTGCAAAAGTATTTTCTTGCCTCAAAAAGATCTACAAAAAGCTAATGATAGTGTCATATACTTGAAACAAAAACCAAAGAATCTGATCAAAGTGATAGTTAAGTGTTAGAGAACATTTAAATTTATCACTGAATGATAGCAAGCTCAAGGCATGTAAACTTTTAAGCTTCAGAAAATATGAATCTTGAATGTTTTTGGGAAGGAGATTATCACTATGAAAAAAATTATTTAAATAAGACTAAGAAAACCCCTGGTAGTCCAGTGGTTAGGACTCTATACTTCCATTGCAAGGGGCATGGTTTTGATCCTTGATCAGGGAACTAACATCCTGCATGCTGAATGGCATAAATAAATAAATAATGTTAGAAAATGAAGAAAAAAGGTTAGCTTAGTAATAATGGACAGGTAGAATGGAAGAAGCAGATACAATGTGTCACATGTAAAAAGATCAGTTCACACAGTAATTAGTCAAAGTGTATGTAGCCCATAGCATTTCACTGGTATATTAATGAATTCATTCATTCAACAAACACTTGTTGAATGTATAAATTATTGGGCATTGTGCAAAGAATGAGAGCTGCAACATGAATTAGAAATAATATCATTTCAAGAAGGGGAGAACAGTAAAATAAATCTTACAGACAAAATACAGAAGCTATTCAGAAGTCAACATTGTATGTCAAAATAAAGTACTATAAATATTTATTCTTAGGAAAAGCAGACTTATTCCTAGAGTTTTATAATTATTGAAAAGTATAGGTTAATTTTGAATAGAAACCAGTTTACCTCTTTTAACCTAAAATATGAAAATGCAATTTGACAGATAATTTTGTGTAAAGAGGTAAAATTAAAAGTTTCTTCTTTGGCTTGAAACTGCATGACACATTGTGGAAAGAATGCGCTGTTATTAATGTGAACATGTAATGTATAGTAATGTCACCTTTATGCTAAACTAAAATGGATGACTGCAATCTAGATCCCGATCTCATTCTCTAAGTGTTTTGAATTGCACAAGATGGGTAGAGCCAGATAGTACTAACAGGTGGTCCAGTAGCGGGCAGAAAAAATTTTGCTTTGACAAATGTTAACTATTCAAGCACTAAAAAAATAAGCTGCAAAAGTATTTTCTTGCCTCAAAAAGATCTACAAAAAGCTAATGATAGTGTCATATACTTGAAACAAAAACCAAAGAATCTGATCAAAGTGATAGTTAAGTGTTAGAGAACATTTAAATTTATCACTGAATGATAGCAAGCTCAAGGCATGTAAACTTTTAAGCTTCAGAAAATATGAATCTTGAATGTTTTTGGGAAGGAGATTATCACTATGAAAAAAATTATTTAAATAAGACTAAGAAAACCCCTGGTAGTCCAGTGGTTAGGACTCTATACTTCCATTGCAAGGGCATGGTTTTGATCCTTGATCAGGGAACTAACATCCTGCATGCTGAATGGCATAAATAAATAAATAATGTTAGAAAATGAAGAAAAAAGGTTAGCTTAGTAATAATGGACAGGTAGAATGGAAGAAGCAGATACAATGTGTCACATGTAAAAAGATCAGTTCACACAGTAATTAGTCAAAGTGTATGTAGCCCATAGCATTTCACTGGTATATTAATGAATTCATTCATTCAACAAACACTTGTTGAATGTATAAATTATTGGGCATTGTGCAAAGAATGAGAGCTGCAACATGAATTAGAAATAATATCATTTCAAGAAGGGGAGAACAGTAAAATAAATCTTACAGACAAAATACAGAAGCTATTCAGAAGTCAACATTGTATGTCAAAATAAAGTACTATAAATATTTATTCTTAGGAAAAGCATACTTATTCCTAGAGTTTTATAATTATTGAAAAGTATAGATTAATTTTGAATAGAAACCAGTTTACCTCTTTTAACCTAAAATATGAAAATGCAATTTGACAGATAATTTTGTGTAAAGAGGTAAAATTAAAAGTTTCTTCTTTGGCTTGAAACTGCATGACACATTGTGGAAAGAATGCGCTGTTATTAATGTGAACATGTAATGTATAGTAATGTCACCTTTATGCTAAACTAAAATGGATGACTGCAATCTAGATCCAGATCTCATTCTCTAAGTGTTTTGGAATTGCACAAGAATTCCAGGGCTGGAAATGAGCCAGATAGTTAAAAGCTATTATGAGAAAGCTGAGTCATTCTGTCTTATACTATATTTTAGTTTCATAATGCTAGAACTTTATACATATAAAAAGAATAAATACCGTATGCATCTAAGTATTTTTCCCTCTCTGTGCTCTTTGTTCTCTTTTCTTGTTTTTCTCTTTTTCATTTCTATACTCCTTCTCCTTTCATTGTTACCTTTTCACCCCTCTATCAGTTTCTTTTTTTTTTTTCATTCTGTTCTTTTCCCCCTGTTTTTCTCAATATTGTTATTTCTTCCTTTCAGTTTCCTAGTATCCTTTTCTTCCTTTTTTCCCTTTTTCTCCCTTCCCCCTGGGTTGGGAAGATCCCCTGGAGGAGAGCACAGCAACCTACTCCAGTATTCTTGCCTGACATGACAGAGGAGCCTGGTGGGCTTCAGTCCTTAGGGTAGCAAACAGTTTGACATAATGGAAGCAACTTAGCACAGCAGAGAACTGCTGTGAAAAATATATAGTTTTAAAAAATTACATGTTGTGATTTATATACAAATTAAGCAAAGAAATAGTTCATTATTTGTTTTCTAAGAAAAACATGTCAGCGTTAATTTAGCGAAATGCTGTTTTCCACTATTATATAACTTCATGGAGAGGAGGAAAAGAAAATATCAAAAGACAGTAGCGGGGTTAGGAGAAGCCCTATGGATAAATTTGTTGCATTATCTAAGTATAGATGAGCATAGTATTAAAAGCCAGTAAAGACTTTAAATTCAAGATTTTAGCCATTTTAAGAAATATAGACTAGAGGCAGAGAGAGATAGGATGACAGAAATTTGAAAATCTAACCTAATGAGTAGATCTTTGGAGTTCTAGGGTCTTAGGAAAGTTAGTGAACTATTTCTGAATACTAACCTGGCAAAATTCCTAGTATATCTGTGGGATTCAGTAATTCAGTAGCTTGGGGAGCAAGTAAACAAAATATAGGCCCAAAGACTTAATAACCCCAAGAGGCATGCTCCAGGTCAGCTGTAGGTGGAATGTGTAAGTCAGTACATAAGTCTGTTTTGAATAGATATTTGGACCTCAGCTCTTCATATACCTTATTAAATTCTCATGATTCTAAGTATTGTATCATTTTCTGGATGGAAAAAGGTCGACATAGAAAGTTTAGGTGGATTACCCAAGCCCGACAGCCTTCAAGTAAGAGTGACAGAATATAAGCTGGTATTTTCTGGCCTGCTTTCTTTGATACACTTGCAAAAAGGAGCTTGATGCAGGAGGCTAAAGTGGCATGATGAATATAGAAATCAATGGGAATTTCTGGCTGAGGTGTAGGTGGAGGAGGTCAGTTTGTAACTGTTACACACATGCTAAGTTGTTTTGGTCGTGTCTGACTCTTTGCAACCATATGGACCATAGCCCGGCAGGTTCCTCATGGAATTAAATAGCTTTCTTAAGGACTTTTAGTTCAAAATTAACTCAACCCTACTCCAGTATTCTTGCCTGACATGACAGAGGAGCCTGGTGGGCTTCAGTCCTTAGGGTAGCAAACAGTTTGACATAATGGAAGCAACTTAGCACAGCAGAGAACTGCTGTGAAAAATATATAGTTTTAAAAAATTACATGTTGTGATTTATATACAAATTAAGCAAAGAAATAGTTCATTATTTGTTTTCTAAGAAAAACATGTCAGCGTTAATTTAGCGAAATGCTGTTTTCCACTATTATATAACTTCATGGAGAGGAGGAAAAGAAAATATCAAAAGACAGTAGCGGGGTTAGGAGAAGCCCTATGGATAAATTTGTTGCATTATCTAAGTATAGATGAGCATAGTATTAAAAGCCAGTAAAGACTTTAAATTCAAGATTTTAGCCATTTTAAGAAATATAGACTAGAGGCAGAGAGAGATAGGATGACAGAAATTTGAAAATCTAACCTAATGAGTAGATCTTTGGAGTTCTAGGGTCTTAGGAAAGTTAGTGAACTATTTCTGAATACTAACCTGGCAAAATTCCTAGTATATCTGTGGGATTCAGTAATTCAGTAGCTTGGGGAGCAAGTAAACAAAATATAGGCCCAAAGACTTAATAACCCCAAGAGGCATGCTCCAGGTCAGCTGTAGGTGGAATGTGTAAGTCAGTACATAAGTCTGTTTTGAATAGATATTTGGACCTCAGCTCTTCATATACCTTATTAAATTCTCATGATTCTAAGTATTGTATCATTTTCTGGATGGAAAAAGGTCGACATAGAAAGTTTAGGTGGATTACCCAAGCCCGACAGCCTTCAAGTAAGAGTGACAGAATATAAGCTGGTATTTTCTGGCCTGCTTTCTTTTGATACACTTGCAAAAAGGAGCTTGATGCAGGAGGCTAAAGTGGCATGATGAATATAGAAATCAATGGGAATTTCTGGCTGAGGTGTAGGTGGAGGAGGTCAGTTTGTAACTGTTACACACATGCTAAGTTGTTTTGGTCGTGTCTGACTCTTTGCAACCATATGGACCATAGCCCGGCAGGTTCCTCATGGAATTAAATAGCTTTCTTAAGGACTTTTTAGTTCAAAATTAACTCAGACTGCCAAGAAATATAGCATGAAGGAATTGGAAGCATTCTGTGTCCTCATCACTTAATGTAGCTGGACATCTTGGAGCAGATGAGGTTGTCAAATATTTTACCTTTTTTATTACTGTGGGTTGGATTTGTTTCAAGTTCTTCACATTATTTTTTAAATAAGGGTTTCCATGTTGCTAATGGAATTTTAGGAGTGGTTTCACTATTGAGGACAAATGATGTTTCATTTATTGTAAGATTCATTTCTCTCATTAAAAAGAAAATCTTTAGAGTTTAAAATGTTGGTGCTTCTTTATCGAATCCCCAAATTTAATGTGGTGTTTATAATTTTTCTTAAGAATTTTGCTTTGATAATATCATAACATTTGAGAAACATGTGAAGAGGACATCGGACTCTTTTCTGACGGCACTTTTCTGATGGCACTTTAGAGATCACTTAATCATACATGTGTGCCTTTAACAGAAGAGAGCAGAGGCCCAGTAAGGTTAAATGATGTGAACAGGGTTATATAGTTTGTTCATAACATGATAGGTACCAGAAAGCCCCCTTTGTCCAGTGCTTTTTCAGTGCAGAGGAACATTAAAGTTCCTTCTTGATTCTTGAATTTGTCTTCCTGAGAGTTTATTTTTATGTGTCTTTGCCTCATGACTAAATCACTTTGTGATGGGAAATGTCTATAATGAGTTAATCAGTCAAGGGCAGGTGTTCCTTTCTTGTGGGCAGTGTATTATGTAGTGGCGAAAGAATGTTCCGTTTCTGGTATGGAAAAAGGTCGACATAGAAAGTTTAGGTGGATTACCCAAGCCCGACAGCCTTCAAGTAAGAGTGACAGAATATAAGCTGGTATTTTCTGGCCTGCTTTCTTTGATACACTTGCAAAAAGGAGCTTGATGCAGGAGGCTAAAGTGGCATGATGAATATAGAAATCAATGGGAATTTCTGGCTGAGGTGTAGGTGGAGGAGGTCAGTTTGTAACTGTTACACACATGCTAAGTTGTTTTGGTCGTGTCTGACTCTTTGCAACCATATGGACCATAGCCCGGCAGGTTCCTCATGGAATTAAATAGCTTTCTTAAGGACTTTTTAGTTCAAAATTAACTCAGACTGCCAAGAAATATAGCATGAAGGAATTGGAAGCATTCTGTGTCCTCATCACTTAATGTAGCTGGACATCTTGGAGCAGATGAGGTTGTCAAATATTTTACCTTTTTTATTACTGTGGGTTGGATTTGTTTCAAGTTCTTCACATTATTTTTTAAATAAGGGTTTCCATGTTGCTAATGGAATTTTAGGAGTGGTTTCACTATTGAGGACAAATGATGTTTCATTTATTGTAAGATTCATTTCTCTCATTAAAAAGAAAATCTTTAGAGTTTAAAATGTTGGTGCTTCTTTATCGAATCCCCAAATTTAATGTGGTGTTTATAATTTTTCTTAAGAATTTTGCTTTGATAATATCATAACATTTGAGAAACATGTGAAGAGGACATCGGACTCTTTTCTGACGGCACTTTTCTGATGGCACTTTAGAGATCACTTAATCATACATGTGTGCCTTTAACAGAAGAGAGCAGAGGCCCAGTAAGGTTAAATGATGTGAACAGGGTTATATAGTTTGTTCATAACATGATAGGTACCAGAAAGCCCCCTTTGTCCAGTGCTTTTTCAGTGCAGAGGAACATTAAAGTTCCTTCTTGATTCTTGAATTTGTCTTCCTGAGAGTTTATTTTTATGTGTCTTTGCCTCATGACTAAATCACTTTGTGATGGGAAATGTCTATAATGAGTTAATCAGTCAAGGGCAGGTGTTCCTTTCTTGTGGGCAGTGTATATTATGGGAATTCAGTAGTGTCGACAAAAGAAATGGTTAGTGCCAAGCTGTCTTTTGGGGCATTCATTTGGTATGGCTATGTGGAAAATGATGATCATTTTTTCTCTTAAAGAGATTGCACAATTTACATCTTCTTGGAATCCACAGAGAAACTTGGTAAATATTATAAATATTTCCCCTGGAAGCAGATGTATGTAAGATGTCTTTTTTTCAAGTTAGCTGCATCATAAATACTTTATATACTGTATTTAAATCTGAATTATAGCTCTCTAAATTACTTTTAAATATAGGAAAAAGGGAAAGTCTTAACAAGGAAAAAATATTCCTGTTTATAGGAACGTGGAATAAATTACCTTGTAAAATTTTAATTGTCCCAAGATACAAATAATATAAACCCTCAAAAACTAAAGAAGTGCATAGTCTTCTCTTTATTTTTATTATTAGTCATTTATTTATTCAGCAGACATTTGTTGAACACCTGGTTTGGCTAGCTGCTACAAGTTCCAGACTGAATCTGAAGTCTCTGAGCCCTTCTCAGCCAGCCTCCCCTTCAACTTCTGCTCCAGGCAGTAATGTCCTTCAAAGCCTTCAACTCTGAGCCTCTTGCCATCTTGTAGCATTTGCACATCTGTTTCCTTTGCCTCCTCTCTTCCTCTCCTTGCTTGGGGTAGCTCTTACTCATCCCTGTGATGGCAGGAAGACTTCCCTGATCGCCCCCCCCCCCCCCCCCGCAATCCCACTGCTCTATGCTGTTATAATTCATCTTCTTTAAAATGAAATGTTTGTTTAACCCCAAACTGCAGTAAGGGGGTATCTGTGTCTATTTTCCTAGCCATCATTTTCTCATGACTTTATTCCTAACAGGTTCTCAGTCAGTGTTTTTTGAAGAAATAAATGTCCTCTGAAACCTATCTGCTATCTGCAGATATAATTAGTTTAAAAAATAATTATAATATAGTGTGAAAATGTGGATATATGAAGTAAATGAATAACTTTTAAGAGGGGGGAAAGGAGGTAGCTGAGGAACGCTTCTCAAGAGGAGAGATACTTAGATTCCATCCTGAAAAATGCCCAAGAATTTGACAGAAGAGGAGTATGAATGAAGAGTCATGCATTTTATATCAGAGGAAAAGTAAGAGCAGAGGCAGAAAAATAGAAAGGATATGGCATGTTTACATAAAAATACTGCTTTTGCATCAGCGTTACCAAAATCAATAGTGTACTGTCATCTTACACGTAGAACTTTAACAACACCTCTTCAATAAAAAAGGATTTATGTGCTCACTCTATTGGAAGAACAGATTCATATCTTCCTAGCTTGTAAAGCAATTTCCTGTGAGATTGTTTTGAAAAATTCACCTTAAAAACATTAAGAAAGGTCTTCCCCTGGTGGTCCAGTGGGTAAGGACACCGCCTTGCAGTGCAAGGGGCTCCGGTTTGTTCCCTGGCCTGGGAAGATCCCACATGCCGCGGAGCGACTGGACCGATGTGTCCAATCACCGAGCCGGAGCTCTGGAGTGCATGTGCCCAGAGCCCGCGCTCTGCAATGACAGATGCCACGGTGATGGGAGGCCGACACGGGCTAAAGAACAAAGACGGATGAAAATAGAGAAATGAAAGACCAATAGAAGTGGCCCGCCTGCTCCCCTCCCTCCCCAACCCGATCCCCTTGACAAGGCAAGAATAATTTGCCTCCCTTTCTACTCTCACCACCCTAGGCTCCAATACCTTTTTTCATGATAGACATATAAATTTGCCTATGCTAACTACACAAATACAGAATTGGTTGCTAACAGTCTCACTAAAACTATTTATCATCAACTAAAGAAGAGATCATTTGGACAGATATAGTAAGGACTGCCAAGTCATTCCTAAATTTTGCCCATCATGCTAGTTGCTTGTAGTGTATCTGTAGAGATCAGTTTGTTTGGCTTTGTGATGTGGCTGCTATTTTCATTATAAACATTATGGATGCACATAGCAATTATACCTTACATATTGTATTCCATATAATCTCTCATGGTTACACATTCTGTTTCTGTTCACAATGACTGCACTTCACTTCTGTATTCCACAAACTCTCTTGAATCAGCTTGGAAGATATTAATATTTTTCAAGATAGTCTCAAATTATCATTTATAGAGCAACTTTTATGAGCATGACATAGTTGATGATCCTTTTGGTAATTACTTATTTAGTTTTCATAGTAACCTGTGTAGTAGTCATTAGTTTATAGTTTCATCATGACACTGTGCTTCCCAGTAGCTGTGGAGAAGTGCTCATTTATCCCATTGCATTTTCTACTCTTCCTAGACAGTAATGATTTACAGCAGTGATGTGCATCATTGAGCATTTTTTGTGTGTCAGGCACTGAATGTTTTACATGTATTAATTTATGCAATCCTCCCTATAAAGGTATGGTGTTTTGTCTATAATTAGTAAGTTAGGTGAGGAAGTTGAGGGCACAAATATTTAAATACCTCTTCTAAGATCACAAAGCTAGTTAGTGATAGAGCTGGATTTAAGTCCAGAATCCATCAAACCATATTGTCTCTTATGGTATTGTGTTGTGTTGTCATGAATACCTGCTGGCTGGTGTGTGGGTAAAAGAAGAGAGATAAGTTGAAAGAGATGATCTATTTGTGATTGAGGTGAATCTAAAGTAATCGGGCAGAGAGCTCTATGCTACTCTGAGTTGTTGTTTTTGTTTAGTCACCCAGTCGTGTCTGACTCTTTTGCTACCCAGGTATCTTCCAAGCATGAATACTAGTGTGAGTTGCCATTTCCTTCCTCCAGGGGATCTTCCTGACCCAGGAATCAAGCCTGCATCTCCTGCCTGCATCTCCTACATTACAGACAGATTCTTTACCAGTGAGCCACCAGGGAAGCCCAGATAGTAGTAAATAGTTCCAGTTCCTTTATTTTATACATCTTCCTCAAACCTTGTATTACTTGGCCTATTTGTTGTTGTTCATTCGCTCAGTTGTGTCCGACTCTTTGCAACTCCATGGAATGCAGTGCTCCAGGCTTCCATGTCCTTCACTATCTCCAGGAGTCTGCTCAAACTCATGTCCATAAAGTCGATGGTGCCATCCAATTATCTCATCCTCTGTCTCCCCCTTTTCATCCTGTCCTCAATCTTTCCCAACAAAAGGGTCTTTTCCAGTGAGTTGGCTCTATGCATCAGGTGGCCAGAGTATTAAGAGATTCAGTTTCTGCATCCATCCTTCCAATGTGTATTCAGGGTTGATTTCCTTTAGGATTGCCTGGTTGGATCTCCTTGCAGTCCAAGAAACTCTCAAGAGTCTTCTCCAGCACCACAGTTCAAAAGCATCAATTCTCCTGCCCTCAGCCTTATTTATGGTCCAACTCTCACATATATACATGACTACTAGAAATATCATAGCTTTGACTATATGGACACACTTGCACACACATGCACATATCCTAGAGAAACAAACCTGTTCATTGTGTCCTAAGCATTCTACTGAGAATTGAGGCTGGAGGAGTGCACAGATGAGGCAAGTATATACATCTCTCTCCTCTCCATTACTACACCTTCATGTCATCTGAGAACTTGTGTTCATTTGTCTGACTTCTCCACTGTGAGGTTCTTGAGGGCAGAACCCAAGTTTTACTCATCTTGTCTACTCCAGAACCCAGCAAACTGCATATTTTCAGCAAATAACAAGTGCTATGTAGATACATGTTGATTGAGAAAAAGGGAAGGAAGGAAACGAATGAAATAACAAATAGTGTGTTAAAATTCCATAGACCACAAACATATTTAAGTTCTGTTACTTTCACTCAAAATTTTCATTTAAGTGTCTTAAATTTAATGATGATCGCGGTGACAAACTACGACAGGATTGCCAGTGTTATGATAGTATTTGTTAGAAGTGTAATCAGTGAAACTTTTCATGTTTACAAATATATGTATATGATCTGCACTTAATTTATTTTATTTTCCTGGGTTTTAGGGGATATTATTTCTGGCTATTGTACCCTTTTAACATCTTCCTCAAACCTTGTATTACTTGGCCTATTTGTTGTTGTTCATTCGCTCAGTTGTGTCCGACTCTTTGCAACTCCATGGAATGCAGTGCTCCAGGCTTCCATGTCCTTCACTGTCTCCAGGAGTCTGCTCAAACTCATGTCCATAAAGTCGATGGTGCCATCCAATTATCTCATCCTCTGTCTCCCCCTTTTCATCCTGTCCTCAATCTTTCCCAACAAAAGGGTCTTTTCCAGTGAGTTGGCTCTATGCATCAGGTGGCCAGAGTATTAAGAGATTCAGTTTCTGCATCCATCCTTCCAATGTGTATTCAGGGTTGATTTCCTTTAGGATTGCCTGGTTGGATCTCCTTGCAGTCCAAGAAACTCTCAAGAGTCTTCTCCAGCACCACAGTTCAAAAGCATCAATTCTCCTGCCCTCAGCCTTATTTATGGTCCAACTCTCACATATATACATGACTACTAGAAATATCATAGCTTTGACTATATGGACACACTTGCACACACATGCACATATCCTAGAGAAACAAACCTGTTCATTGTGTCCTAAGCATTCTACTGAGAATTGAGGCTGGAGGAGTGCACAGATGAGGCAAGTATATACATCTCTCTCTCTCCATTACTACACCTTCATGTCATCTGAGAACTTGTGTTCATTTGTCTGACTTCTCCACTGTGAGGTTCTTGAGGGCAGAACCCAAGTTTTACTCATCTTGTCTACTCCAGAACCCAGCAAACTGCATATTTTCAGCAAATAACAAGTGCTATGTAGATACATGTTGATTGAGAAAAAGGGAAGGAAGGAAACGAATGAAATAACAAATAGTGTGTTAAAATTCCATAGACCACAAACATATTTAAGTTCTGTTACTTTCACTCAAAATTTTCATTTAAGTGTCTTAAATTTAATGATGATCGCGGTGACAAACTACGACAGGATTGCCAGTGTTATGATAGTATTTGTTAGAAGTGTAATCAGTGAAACTTTTCATGTTTACAAATATATGTATATGATCTGCACTTAATTTTTTATTTTCCTGCTTTTAGAGTTTAAATAATATTACACTGTAGGCAGCTAATTTTGATGACAGTGTTTGAGATATTATTTCTGGCTATTGTATCTTTTGCTTCTAGGCTAATTTTTTCAAAATATTCAGATAATGATCAGACCATTGTCACATTAGCTTATTTCCAGGCAGTACTACTGCCTGAAACCCTAGTCCACCTTAACATATGAGTTAAATTAAGAAGATTAAACATTTATATCCTTATCTGTTTTGCTCCCATATTCATTAATTTCCTGAAATTCTGCATATTCTTCATGTGCAATGTCAGTGTTGACTCTTAAGCATTAAACTCCCAAGGACTGAAATAGTGTCTAAGTTACTCCACATAAAACCTAGTGGAAAGTAATAGTGGTCTGGACAACATCTTTAATGGAACAATTTTGTCTAATATATATTACAAATGTTATATAGTGACGTTATTATTTTAGGCAGGTAATGATTATAGATGCTGAATACATTTTTATGTATTTGTTTCTAATTGTTTTATTTTGTCTAACTGACATTTCTGAGAAAATTCATCTTAGTGATCTCTGTGGGTAATTTAATATAAGAAACTGCTTTATAAAGAATAACAGGATCTGTAAGAATTATTGCTGAATACCTTGTAGTGCAAATAAGGAGTTTTGTTAGATTGCATTTGAAGTCACCCATGTGTGGCATATATTGTATAATAATGGCTATAACATATATTGTTTTTTACATTTTATCAAAAACTTTCCCAAATATGCATAATTGACCATCACTGTGGAACTACTGCAGAAATGAAATTATGATAGACACTTTGGACGTTGGAGAAATTCAGACCTGGATAAGAGTCCTAAATCTGACTTTCACAACCTGTGAGCCAAGCCCTGAAATTACCATACACTATTATGATTTTAGGATGAAGGAATAAAGAAAATTGGGAATCACAGGCCTTCAGAAAATATCTACTACCATTTTTTTAAACTGGGGCATAGTTACCTTGCAATGTTTTGTTTCTGTGTACAAGAAAGTGCATTGACTATATGTATGCATTTACTCCCTCTCTCTTGGACCTTCCCCTCTGCAAATCTCACCCCTCTAGCTCACCATAAAGCACCTTGCTGAGCTCCTGTGCTAAACAGCAGATTCCCATTGGCAGCCTATTTTATATATGATGGTGTATGTATGTCAGTCCCCATCTCCCACTCTTCCCTCTCCCCTTTCCCTGAACCCGTGTCCACCTGTCCATTTTCTGTGTCTATGTTTCTATTACTGCCCTGAAAATACGTTCATCTATGCAATTTTTCTAGATTCCACATATATGCATTAATCTATATGTGTTTCTCTGATTTGCGTCACTCCACAGAGAGATTCTAGATCCATCCACATCTCTACAAATGACCTAATTCCATTCCCTTTATATCAATTAACTTAATGATTACCAGGATCATATAAATAGGCAATAAACAATGTTGCAATGAAATCAGAGAAGACAATTTTGTGCCTTACTATGTTTAAAATGAGAATAACATTATCTACAACATCAGATTCTTCTATAGTTATAGTGCATTAATATTTATATCTAACAGAGTAATTATGAAGATTAAATGAGTTAATATTCATAAAATACATACATGGGAACTGGTATATAGCAACTCCTACATAACTATTTATTAAATTAAACCGATTATAAACATTTTTCACTGTAAGCGTATATTATTTGAATAAGTTTGAAAGGCCATTATTAAAATAATTTTCCCAAACATTAAAAGCTGTGAGTGGCATATTTTAAAATTCTGCTTAGCTTTTTGGGCCAACTTAAATTCATTTATTTCCAGGCAGATTTTGTTTTTTTTTTGAATCTGTTATTTTTTTTTAATTTATTCTTCTTCTTCTTTATTTTAAAGGTTTTACAGAGTTTTGTTGTTCACCGACATGTATGTTCCCAGATCATTCATATGCATATCCCTGAGCACCCCCCTACCCAATTCCCCCCTCCCACCCCCCCAGACCATCACCCCAAGTGATTGTAGGCACTATTCCCTTAGCACAATGACAATAGCCATCCCTTCCATACGTGCCAGTATAGGTTTCGATGTTACTTCCTCCATGCCTCACTCTCACTGTTTGGTCTCCCCAGTGTCCCTATGTCTATTCTCTGTCTGTTTTTCCATGAGTTCACTACGTGTGTTATCATGAGCATCTTACTAAATTCGATGTATATGAGTTAGTATACTGTAATTGTCTTTCTCTTTTTGACTTACTTCACTTTTTATGATAGGTTCTAGAGCCAGCCACTTCATGGATGAGTCTTCTGCATTTCTTTTAACAGCTGAGTCCTGTGCTAAACAGCAGATTCCCATTGGCAGCCTATTTTATATATGATGGTGTATGTATGTCAGTCCCCATCTCCCACTCTTCCCTCTCCCCTTTCCCTGAACCCGTGTCCACCTGTCCATTTTCTGTGTCTATGTTTCTATTACTGCCCTGAAAATACGTTCATCTATGCAATTTTTCTAGATTCCACATATATGCATTAATCTATATGTGTTTCTCTGATTTGCGTCACTCCACAGAGAGATTCTAGATCCATCCACATCTCTACAAATGACCTAATTCCATTCCCTTTATATCAATTAACTTAATGATTACCAGGATCATATAAATAGGCAATAAACAATGTTGCAATGAAATCAGAGAAGACAATTTTGTGCCTTACTATGTTTAAAATGAGAATAACATTATCTACAACATCAGATTCTTCTATAGTTATAGTGCATTAATATTTATATCTAACAGAGTAATTATGAAGATTAAATGAGTTAATATTCATAAAATACATACATGGGAACTGGTATATAGCAACTCCTACATAACTATTTATTAAATTAAACCGATTATAAACATTTTTCACTGTAAGCGTATATTATTTGAATAAGTTTGAAAGGCCATTATTAAAATAATTTTCCCAAACATTAAAAGCTGTGAGTGGCATATTTTAAAATTCTGCTTAGCTTTTTGGGCCAACTTAAATTCATTTATTTCCAGGCAGATTTTGTTTTTTTTTTGAATCTGTTATTTTTTTTTAATTTATTCTTCTTCTTCTTTATTTTAAAGGTTTTACAGAGTTTTGTTGTTCACCGACATGTATGTTCCCAGATCATTCATATGCATATCCCTGAGCACCCCCCTACCCAATTCCCCCCTCCCAAACCCCCCAGACCATCACCCCAAGTGATTGTAGGCACTATTCCCTTAGCACAATGACAATAGCCATCCCTTCCATACGTGCCAGTATAGGTTTCGATGTTACTTCCTCCATGCCTCACTCTCACTGTTTGGTCTCCCCAGTGTCCCTATGTCTATTCTCTGTCTGTTTTTCCATGAGTTCACTACGTGTGTTATCATGAGCATCTTACTAAATTCGATGTATATGAGTTAGTATACTGTAATTGTCTTTCTCTTTTTGACTTACTTCACTTTTTATGATAGGTTCTAGAGCCAGCCACTTCATTAGGACTGAGTCTTCTGCATTTCTTTTAACAGCTGAGTAGTATTCCATTGTATATATGTACCAGAGCTTCTATATCCATTCATTTGTCTGTGGACATCTAGGTTGCTTCCATGTTCTGGCTATTGTATAGAGAGCTGCAATGAACAGTGGGGTACAGGTGATTCTTTCATTTTTAATTTCATCAGGACATAGGCCCAATAGTGGGATTACTGGGTCATAGGGTGCTTCTATTTTTAGTTTTATGAGGAAGCTCCATATTCTCTTCCATAGAGTCTGTATCAGTTTACATTCCCACCAGCAATGCAAGAGGGTTCCCTTTTCTCCGCATCCTGTCCAGCATTTGTTGTCTGTTGATTTGTTGATGATGGCCATTCTGACAGGTGTGAGGTGGTATCTCATTGTGGTTTTAAATATTTGCATTTCTCTAATAATAAGCGAGGTTGGTTGAGCATCGTTTCATGGGCTTTGGGGCCATCTATATGTCCTCTTTGGAGAGGCGTCTCTTTAGATCTTTTTCCCATTTTTTGATTGGGCTGCTCGTTTTCCCTGTGCTGAGTTGTCTGAGTTGCTTGTAGATTTTGGAGATGAATTCTTTGTCTGTTGTTTCACTTGCTATGATTTTCTCCCACTCTGTGGGGTGTCTGTTCAGCTTTTTGGTGATTTCTTTTGCTGTACAAAAGCTTTTAAGTTTCATGAGGTCCCACGTGTTCACTTTTCTTTTCAGTTCCACTATTTTAGTAGGTGGGTCAGAGAAGATCTTGCTTCGATTGATGTCCTTGAAGGTTTTGCCTATATTCTCCTCTAAGAGTTTGATGGTCTCTGGTCTTCCATTTAGGTCTTTAATCCATTTTGAGTTGATCTTAGTGTATGGGGTCAGGAAATGTTCCAACTTCATTTTTTTGCATGTAGCTGTCCAATTTTCCCAGGACCATTTGTTGAAGAGGCTGTCTTTGTCCCATTTGATAGTTTCGCCTCCTTTGTCAAAAATAAGGTACCCATAGGTGTGTGGGTTGATCTCTGGGTCCTCAATCTTGTTCCATTGGTCGATATTTCTGTTTTTGTGCCAGTACCATACTGTCTTGATGACTGTTGCTTTGTAGTAGAATCTGAAGTTAGGGAGGCTGATTCCTCCAGCTCCGTTTTTCGCTCTCAGGATTGCCTTGGCTATTCGAGGTCTTTTGTGTTTCCATATGAACTGTGTTATTCTTTGGTCTAGTTCTGTGAGAAATGTCAATGGTAGTTGGATAGGTATTGCATTGAATCTGTAGATGATATTTGGTAGTATGGTCATTTTCACAATATTGATTCTTCCGACCCAGGAACATGGAGTATCTCTCCATCTGTTTAAGTCTTCTTTAATGTCTCTCATGAGTGTCTTGTAATTTTCTGTGTACAGTTCTTTTGTTTCTTTGGGTAGGTTTATTCCTAGATATTTGATTCTTCTAGTTGGAATGGTGAAGGGGATTGCCTCTTTGATTTCATTTTCTGATTTTTCATTGTTTGTGTATAGGAATGCCAGTGATTTCTGTGTGTTGACTTTGTATCCTGTGACTTTGCTGAATTCGTTGATTAGATCTAGTAGCTTTGTAACCGTGTCTTTGAGGTTTTTCTATGTATAATATCATGTCGTCTGCAAAAAGAGAGAGCTTGACGTCTTCCTTTCCAATCTGGATTCCTTTGATTTCTTTCTCTTCTCTTATTGCTGTTGCTAGAACTTCCAGGACTATGTTGAATAGTAGTGGTGAAAGTGGACACCCTTTTCTTTTCAGTTCCACTATTTTAGTAGGTGGGTCAGAGAAGATCTTGCTTCGATTGATGTCCTTGAAGGTTTTGCCTATATTCTCCTCTAAGAGTTTGATGGTCTCTGGTCTTCCATTTAGGTCTTTAATCCATTTTGAGTTGATCTTAGTGTATGGGGTCAGGAAATGTTCCAACTTCATTTTTTTGCATGTAGCTGTCCAATTTTCCCAGGACCATTTGTTGAAGAGGCTGTCTTTGTCCCATTTGATAGTTTCGCCTCCTTTGTCAAAAATAAGGTACCCATAGGTGTGTGGGTTGATCTCTGGGTCCTCAATCTTGTTCCATTGGTCGATATTTCTGTTTTTGTGCCAGTACCATACTGTCTTGATGACTGTTGCTTTGTAGTAGAATCTGAAGTTAGGGAGGCTGATTCCTCCAGCTCCGTTTTTCGCTCTCAGGATTGCCTTGGCTATTCGAGGTCTTTTGTGTTTCCATATGAACTGTGTTATTCTTTGGTCTAGTTCTGTGAGAAATGTCAATGGTAGTTGGATAGGTATTGCATTGAATCTGTAGATGATATTTGGTAGTATGGTCATTTTCACAATATTGATTCTTCCGACCCAGGAACATGGAGTATCTCTCCATCTGTTTAAGTCTTCTTTAATGTCTCTCATGAGTGTCTTGTAATTTTCTGTGTACAGTTCTTTTGTTTCTTTGGGTAGGTTTATTCCTAGATATTTGATTCTTCTAGTTGGAATGGTGAAGGGGATTGCCTCTTTGATTTCATTTTCTGATTTTTCATTGTTTGTGTATAGGAATGCCAGTGATTTCTGTGTGTTGACTTTGTATCCTGTGACTTTGCTGAATTCGTTGATTAGATCTAGTAGCTTTGTAACCGTGTCTTTGAGGTTTTTCTATGTATAATATCATGTCGTCTGCAAAAAGAGAGAGCTTGACGTCTTCCTTTCCAATCTGGATTCCTTTGATTTCTTTCTCTTCTCTTATTGCTGTTGCTAGAACTTCCAGGACTATGTTGAATAGTAGTGGTGAAAGTGGACACCCCTGTCTTGTTCCTGATCTTAGAGGGAATGCTTTCAGTTTTTCACCGTTGAGGATAATGTTCACTGTGGGTTTCTCATATATGGCTTTTATTATGTTGAGATAGGTTCCTTCTATGCCCATTTTCTGCAGAGTTTTTGTCATAAATGGATGCTGTACTTTGTCAAAGGCTTTTTCTGCATCTATTTAGATGATCATGTGATTTTTGTCTCTCGGTTGATATGGTATATCACATGGATTGATTTGCGGATGTTGAAGAATCCTTGCATGCCTGGGATGAATCCGACTTGATCGTGATGTATGAGTTTTTTGATGTGTCATTGAATTCTGCTTGCTAGGATTTTGTTGAGGATCTTGGCATCTAAGTTCATCTGGGAAATTGGTCTGTAATTTTCCTTTTTTGTGTTGTCTTTGCCTGGTTTGGGTATCAGGGTGACGGTGGCCTTGTAGAATGTGTTTGGAAGTTTTCCTTCCTGTGCAATTTTTTGAAAGAGCTTTAGAAGGACAGGCATCAGCTCTTCTTTAAATGTTTGGTGGAATTTGCCTGTGAAGCCATCTGGCCCTGGGCTTTTATTTTTGGGAAGATTTTTAATCACAAATTCGATTTCTGAGCTTGTGATTGGGTTGTTCAGAGATTCTGTTTCTGCCTGACTCAGTCTTGGGAGATTAATCTTCCCCATGAAACTGTCCATTTCTTCCAGGTTGTCCAATTTGTTGCCATAGAGTTGCTCATAGTAGTCTCTTAGAATCCTTCGGATTTCTGCATGATCTGTTGTAATCTCTCCTTTTTCGTTTTTGATTTTGTTGATCTGGTTCTTCTCTGTCTTTCTCTTGATGAGTCTGGCCAGAGGCTTGTCAATTTTGTTTACCTTTTCAAAGAACCAGCTTTTTGTTTTATTTATCTTTACAATTGTTTCTTTCATTTCTTTCTCATTTATTTCTGCTCTGATCCTTATGATTTCTCTTCTTCTGCTGGCTTTGGAATGTTTTTGTTCTTCTTTCTCCAATTGTTTTAAGCGGAGGGTTAGGTCATCTGCTTCATATTTTCCTAGCTTCTCGAGGTGGGATTGTATTGCTATAAATTTCCCTTTTAGAACTGCTTTTGGATCCGTGTATGATTGTCTTTTTTTTATTAATTGTTTCAAATTTGCTTTCAGTTTTTCACCGTTGAGGATAATGTTCACTGTGGGTTTCTCATATATGGCTTTTATTATGTTGAGATAGGTTCCTTCTATGCCCATTTTCTGCAGAGTTTTTGTCATAAATGGATGCTGTACTTTGTCAAAGGCTTTTTCTGCATCTATTTAGATGATCATGTGATTTTTGTCTCTCGGTTGATATGGTATATCACATGGATTGATTTGCGGATGTTGAAGAATCCTTGCATGCCTGGGATGAATCCGACTTGATCGTGATGTATGAGTTTTTTGATGTGTCATTGAATTCTGCTTGCTAGGATTTTGTTGAGGATCTTGGCATCTAAGTTCATCTGGGAAATTGGTCTGTAATTTTCCTTTTTTGTGTTGTCTTTGCCTGGTTTGGGTATCAGGGTGACGGTGGCCTTGTAGAATGTGTTTGGAAGTTTTCCTTCCTGTGCAATTTTTTGAAAGAGCTTTAGAAGGACAGGCATCAGCTCTTCTTTAAATGTTTGGTGGAATTTGCCTGTGAAGCCATCTGGCCCTGGGCTTTTATTTTTGGGAAGATTTTTAATCACAAATTCGATTTCTGAGCTTGTGATTGGGTTGTTCAGAGATTCTGTTTCTGCCTGACTCAGTCTTGGGAGATTAATCTTCCCCATGAAACTGTCCATTTCTTCCAGGTTGTCCAATTTGTTGCCATAGAGTTGCTCATAGTAGTCTCTTAGAATCCTTCGGATTTCTGCATGATCTGTTGTAATCTCTCCTTTTTCGTTTTTGATTTTGTTGATCTGGTTCTTCTCTGTCTTTCTCTTGATGAGTCTGGCCAGAGGCTTGTCAATTTTGTTTACCTTTTCAAAGAACCAGCTTTTTGTTTTATTTATCTTTACAATTGTTTCTTTCATTTCTTTCTCATTTATTTCTGCTCTGATCCTTATGATTTCTCTTCTTCTGCTGGCTTTGGAATGTTTTTGTTCTTCTTTCTCCAATTGTTTTAAGCGGAGGGTTAGGTCATCTGCTTCATATTTTCCTAGCTTCTCGAGGTGGGATTGTATTGCTATAAATTTCCCTTTTAGAACTGCTTTTGTGGTATCCCATAGGTTTTGCACGGTTGTATGTTCATTGTCATTTTCTTTTATTAATTGTTTAATTTCTCCTTTGATTTTCTCAGTAATCAGTTGATTTTTTAGGTATGTGTTGTTTAATCTCCATGTTTTTGTGTTTTAGTGGTTTTTTTCCTGTAGTTGATCTCTAGTCTCATTGCATTGTGTTCCGAGAAGATGGTTGATATAATTTCAGTTTTCCTGAACTGACTGCGATTAGATTTGTGGCCCAAGATGTGGTCTATCCTGGAGAATGTTCCGTGAGCACTTGAGAAGAAAGTGTATTCTTCTGATTTTGGGTGGAACGTCCTAAAGATATCGATGAGGTCCATCTTTTCTAGTGTGGCATTTAAGGCTTGTGTTTCTTTATTAATTTTCTGTTTGGATGATCTATCCATTGGTGTGAGGGGAGTGTTAAAGTCTCCTACTATTATTGTGTTATTATTGATTTCTTCTTTTATGTCTGAAAGTATCTGTCTTATGTATTGAGGTGCCCCTGTGTTGGGTGCGTAGATATTCATGACTGTTATGTCTTCCTCTTGGATGGATCCCTTAATCATGATGTAGTGACCTGCCTTGTCTCTTAGAATCTTCTTTACTTTAAAATCTATTTTGTCTCATATGAGGATTGCTACCCCAGCTTTTTTTTTGATTTCCATTTGCATGGAATATCTTTTTCCAGCCTCTCACTTTCAGTCTATGGGTGTCTCTAGGTCTGAAGTGGGTCTCTTGTAAACAGCATATATATGGGTCATGTTTCTGGATCCATTCAGCCAGCCTGTGTCGTTTGGTTGGAGCATTTAGTCCATTTACGTTCAAAGTAATTATTGATACAAATGTTCCTATTGTCATCTTCTTAGAAGTTTGGGGTTTGATGTGTAGGACTTCTCCAACTCTTGTATTTATTGGCTATATCAGGCCCTTTAGCACTTGTTGTAGGGCTGGTTTTGTGGTACAGAAATGTTCCTATTGTTTTAGCTTCTCGAGGTGGGATTGTATTGCTATAAATTTCCCTTTTAGAACTGCTTTTGTGGTATCCCATAGGTTTTGCACGGTTGTATGTTCATTGTCATTTTCTTTTATTAATTGTTTAATTTCTCCTTTGATTTTCTCAGTAATCAGTTGATTTTTTAGGTATGTGTTGTTTAATCTCCATGTTTTTGTGTTTTAGTGGTTTTTTTCCTGTAGTTGATCTCTAGTCTCATTGCATTGTGTTCCGAGAAGATGGTTGATATAATTTCAGTTTTCCTGAACTGACTGCGATTAGATTTGTGGCCCAAGATGTGGTCTATCCTGGAGAATGTTCCGTGAGCACTTGAGAAGAAAGTGTATTCTTCTGATTTTGGGTGGAACGTCCTAAAGATATCGATGAGGTCCATCTTTTCTAGTGTGGCATTTAAGGCTTGTGTTTCTTTATTAATTTTCTGTTTGGATGATCTATCCATTGGTGTGAGGGGAGTGTTAAAGTCTCCTACTATTATTGTGTTATTATTGATTTCTTCTTTTATGTCTGAAAGTATCTGTCTTATGTATTGAGGTGCCCCTGTGTTGGGTGCGTAGATATTCATGACTGTTATGTCTTCCTCTTGGATGGATCCCTTAATCATGATGTAGTGACCTGCCTTGTCTCTTAGAATCTTCTTTACTTTAAAATCTATTTTGTCTCATATGAGGATTGCTACCCCAGCTTTTTTTTTGATTTCCATTTGCATGGAATATCTTTTTCCAGCCTCTCACTTTCAGTCTATGGGTGTCTCTAGGTCTGAAGTGGGTCTCTTGTAAACAGCATATATATGGGTCATGTTTCTGGATCCATTCAGCCAGCCTGTGTCGTTTGGTTGGAGCATTTAGTCCATTTACGTTCAAAGTAATTATTGATACAAATGTTCCTATTGTCATCTTCTTAGAAGTTTGGGGTTTGATGTGTAGGACTTCTCCAACTCTTGTATTTATTGGCTATATCAGGCCCTTTAGCACTTGTTGTAGGGCTGGTTTTGTGGTACAGAATTCTTTGAGTTTTTGCTTCTCTGTGAAGCTTTTGATTTCTCCATCAATTCTGAATGAGATTCTTGCTGGGTAGAGAATTCTTGGTTGGAGGTTCTTCTTTTTTAGCCGTTTAAATGTGTCCTGCCATTCTCTTCTGGCCTGCAAGGTTTCTGTTTAGAGATCCGCAGTTAGACGTATGGGGTTTCCTTTATATTTTATTTGTTGTTTGCTCCTAGCTGCTTTTAGTAATCTGTCTTTATATTTAGTCTGTGTTAGTTTGATTAGAATGTGCCTTGGTGTATTTCTTCTGGGGTTTATCCTGTTTGGAACCCTTTGTGCTTCTTGGACTTGGTTGACTATTTCCTTTCCCATGCTGGGGAAGTTTTCTACTATAACCTCTTCAAGAATTTTTTCATAGCCTTTCTTCCCTCTTCTTCTTCTGGAACTCCTATAATTCTAATGTTGGTGTGTTTGATATTGTCCCATACGTCTTTGAGGCTATCCTCAGTTCTTTTCATTCTTTGGGCTTTGTTCTGTTCTTCAGAACTTATTTCCACCAGTCTATCTTCCAGCTCGTTTATCTGTTCTTCTGCCAGCGATACTCTACTGTTGAGACCTTCTATAGTATTTTTGAGTTCAGCAATTGAGTTGGTGGTCTCTGTTTGCTTATTTTTCATTTCCTGCATGCCTTTTCTCAGTGCACTAATTTCCTCTAATATTCTGTTTTTGGTGCTTTGCATACTCATTAGTATAGCTGTTCTGAATTCTCTTTCAGATAGTTTGTCTGTCTCCTCCTCTGTCATTTGAGGCGGTGTTTCTCTAGCTTGGTCCTTCATTTGTGCAGTGTTTCTCTGTCGTTTCGTTATTAGTTAATTTTTGTTTCTTTGTGTGTGTCTGTGTGTGTGGAGTTCTTTTTCCCCCACCAGGCTTCTTGGTTGTATTCTCTCTTACTTTGGGTTTCTGTCTTTGTAGAAGGGTTCAGTGGTTTGTGACTTCGGTGGTATTAGGTCTTGTTTACAGGTGAACAATCTTTAGTGTTGTATGTTCTTTGATATTGTGGGGTCTTGGAATCTGGGCTTCCGCTGCGAGGATCCTTTGTTTGATGATTGGTCAGGGGGTGTAGGCTCTATGTCTGGTTTGCTATGGTGTTCCGTGATATTAGTTCAAATACTAGTATCTGAGGAACAAGAGGTGCATCCCTGGTGGTTGACAGTCATAAAAGCATGCAGATGTTTTCTAACATAATCGTAAGATATACATACATACACAGCAATCCCCACAACTGACCAGTTTTACAGAGATAAGGCACAGGAAATCTTCCTGGCAAATCACACAGTCATAGATGGTACTTGTCCGTTACGCTTTGAATTAATTAAAATAGTGCCAGAATAAATAGATGGAGCGCAAAGTCCTAGCTTGGATAATTACAATGAGAGCAATTTTTAGCTAGAACATGTGTTGGGGGTGAGGAGGAGGAGAGTATATGGATAATGAGAAGGAATAGATTCATCTTGGAAGGATTTTATAGGGTTTGGTAGGAATGATTAGTGTGTTGGGTTGTTTAGTGCAGTTGGAAGAGAACAGTGGAGACAGGAATGTAGGAAATAATTTATCTAGAGGCTATTGGTAGATAGGAAAAGGTTTTACATTTAGAACATAGATGGAGAAGGCAGTGGGGAAGAGGAAAGAGAATTAGAGGTTTCCAAGAACTAAATGTAAAAAATAAAATAAAATAAAATAAAAGTCAAAAAAAAGATATTAAAAATTAAAAAGGGCAGAAAAATTGATAAGCGACCAAAATCCATCAAAGAATAATACCAAAAAAATAAAAAAATAAATAAATGAAATAAAACAAAAAAACCCAACAAAATAACCAACCAACCAAATAAACCCCAAACCAGACCAATCAGTCAAGTAAACAAAATAGTCCACAACAAATAAACAAGCAAAAAAAAAAAAAAAAAGCTAAATACTGTCCCTGGTTTTTATCTTCTCATCTGCCTGTTGGAAACCAATCTGCTCTTGATGGCAGTGTCTTGATGGCGTAGTCTTTCCCTTATAGTGCCGGTTGCTATGTTTCTGTTTTTATGTTCAGCAAAACGAGGGCTTTGCTGTCAGATTGGGTGCTGGCTGGGGCGGGTGGCTGATCCCAGTCTGTCGGGCGGAGGCCGCGGCGCGCGCAGTCCCGTGTTGGAGGGCGGCGCCCCGGCTCGACCGCGCACCCGCCTGTAGTCCCCAATCCCTGCTCTTTCCCCGGCTTCCTCCGCGGCTGCTGCGGCTCTAGGGGAGCCCGGGCTTCTCCGCCGCTGGCACACGTGCACTGCCGGTTACCTGTCTAAGTCCCAAAGGCGGGCGCGAGCTTTCCCGTCTGTCTCGTGCCCGGTTCCTGATCAGCAAACCGTGGGCAACTTCCCCTCTCCGTTCAGCAAGCCCTCCAGTTGGAGTGGCTCAACTTACCCTCGGTCTCTGCGTCTCTCGGCGCCGCCGCGGCGGGTCCGGCTCGCGCCACTTCTCGCTCCGGGTCTGGTCCGCGCCGCCAGGCAGACTTTTAACAATGACAAGGAACCCAACCATTGTCTCAATGGCGATGGAAATTGTAGAGAGAACAGAAAATCACCTGTTACAGTTCAATGTGATCATTAATTTGATAAAGGAATTCCCAGGGTACTCTGGGAGATCAGAATGATAAGAGCCAGGCAGCTCCATGAGAGTTAAATCAACATAGATTTAGCTATGTAAAAGGAATGAATATTTGAATTGTGTCTCAAAACTTTTGCTTTTGAAAAGGGAGGAGTGACATTATTTTTATGAAATGAAACTTTTAGACAGATTTTTTCAAGCTCCACATGTGAAACTGAATACTAGTTCCAACTGGAAGAAAATTCAAGTATGGTGATTGCACTCTAAATCTGTTCTTTTAACACCTAAAGTAGTGCAATAGCTGTTGAATTTGCAAGAAACAAACTAGAAAAAATTCTCTTTTACATGAGGTGATTAAGCCTGGTATAATTTTTAAGTCCACATCTCCCATACGTATGTGCACAGATGTTCCTTTTTTCATGATCAATATCTAGAAATCCACATATCTAGAAATTGTATTTTATTTATAGTTTTAATTGTCTTTAATTTATAGTTTCCATTGTCTTTTATATGTTTATTAGAAATCAGATAAACATCTGTCAATGTTGCTATTGTTATTATATTATTTCTGAAGTTGACTGCAGAAATCTTAAAGTATAAAGCTTTTTCAGTTTTGAAATTTGGTGAAGTGTTTGTTTTTAGAGCATCTATGACTAATACAAATTACTTTTTCTTGGTTGCCCTTCCTAAAGGGGCTTCAGTGACATTAAGATAAACATATAACAGGTGTTGCAAAGTTTGAAAATATAATTTGCACAGCATATGGATATGTTATGAAAAAGAATGTCTTCTTTCTAAGAAGCCTGGAAGGATTCTCAGTATAAATCAAAGAGTTTATGACACTACTGGGAAAATAGTCCAGGTGAAATAAGATTATTTAGTTGTAGGAAAGCTATAATAAAAACCTTCAGTACTGTCACCTAGTTCACTCTAAGGTCTGTAAAGGATCAAAAGTGCATTGAGCATCATGTAACAGCTGTCTAGGTTGTGAGTGGGACCACAGTTGTGCTCAGCAACAATATGTGGGTTTGAAAATAATTGCATATGGCTCCTTGTAGTTAAATTGAAAATAGTAGGTTACACTGTAAAATATATTGCAAGTCTTGGATCTTTGAAAATAACTGCATGCTAACTGTGTCACTGATCTTTATTATGAATGTATGTGATCACATATATATATATATATACTTTTTCAAATTAAAATGGTATACAAAATAGAGATATTTTCTTAATTATAAACAGTTATTTCAAGAAATACTTTACTTGTTCATAGATATCAATGTTGTCAGGGTAAAGTGCTGTCCTACCCTGGAGAGTAAGAAATACTGTCACCATCTCTCCAGGTGTAGCAATGGAAAAGGTCAAGGAAGAAATATGCCTTTCACAGCCATTGTAAGTACTTGGAGGTAATATGTGGAGCAGGAAGGAAGGAAAGCCTCTTGCATCACAAGGATTCTCATATTTGCTCATTACTTCCGTTACTTACTTAGCTATACATTCATGCAGACAACTATACATTAAAGTGTACATTCAAGATCAGTTGCAATTTTAAATTAGGATATATTCATTTTTCAAAAGGACAAACTTCACAGTCTGTTGTATTATGCAACATGTCATTTTTAATTTAGCTAATTTCGGAGAGGAGAATATGTTTGCCTCATACTATTAGCATGAAGAAACAACCAGAGGCCTCAGGAGGAAAGGATTCTGTATAAGTAACATTGGATCACTGGTGAGATTGACATGTATGTTAGCAGTTTGATTCCTGAAGAAATGCAGTAGCAGGAATTTTCTGTATGTGTCTGTGAGCAACTATATGTGTACCAGCTACAGGCATAGATAGTGAAAAACAAAGATGGGTTACACTCTCTGCCCTGGTTGAATCCATAGTTTTTTTTTTTTTTTAAATGACTCATTTTAGACAGTAGATTTTCTTTCCCCTGCATTCCTTCCACTCTTTCCTCTCATTCATTCTTTCCATGTTATTGAGTAGGTAAAAATGCACATGATATAGTAACTGCTATGTGTAATATGGAGAACCACATATGCATCCATAGCTTGATCTCAGTATTAAGCTCTAGTAGACTCATTGGTCCCTGGCAAAATTGTACTTGTTCTTAAGTCTCTAGCATAAATATCTTTGTTTGAGAAGGCTTTTCTGATTTTCCTGAGGTATAAATACTCTTTCCTTCTTCTGAAGTCTCCTGTGGAGAAAATGAAGAATTAAAGCATATATTTATGTAGGTCAGATTACTCTGTTTAATCTGTAAACATAGTAATAAAATAGCTGTAAAACATCATACTGTGACTCTTCACTGACCCCTATCACATTAAAGGAGAAAAAGCGATACTTAACTTTCAGATCATTTTGTGAATTATAAAGAATGCCTGTTAAGTGACTAAGGAGGTGCCTACTATTTGGTGTAAGTGTATAAATATTTAAACATTCTCTCAACAAGTCTTTGAGTACAAATTATTATCTTCATTTGCCTATGAGAAAACTGACCCCAGAGAGGTTAGTTCATTTGCCTGGAGTCTCAACACCAGTAAAGTGAAGTCAAGAATCAAGTGTCAGTAGTCAAGATCTGGAACTTGTTCTCTTACCAACTGTGCTGTGCTTTATGAATTAATACATTTAAATGCTGTGTATAATCAAGCACATTTGAGGACTTAGTAATTAATATTTGTACACACATAAATCTGGGTGTGTCTACACACATACTATGTATCCTATCTGTATGCTGTGTATAATCTGGCTTGTTTGTGCTGGCTATGTTTAGTATAAGCAAATCTTACAAGTAACCCTGTTTAGGTACATGGCTTATCATTGTCTCATTATGACAAGGTGGTGGAAACTCTTTATCTTCTTCTTGAATCTGGCCAGTCTTCTTCAATCACTTTAAATACTCTCAATCTCCATCTCTAAGGTGAATAAAGAATGGTTTCCAATAGAATTTTGTGAAGGAGACTATTCCTCCAGGACATAAAGCAGGACTTTTATCTATAGTATTCTCTGGTTTTTTTCTTTTCAAAACACATGATATAGTAACTGCTATGTGTAATATGGAGAACCACATATGCATCCATAGCTTGATCTCAGTATTAAGCTCTAGTAGACTCATTGGTCCCTGGCAAAATTGTACTTGTTCTTAAGTCTCTAGCATAAATATCTTTGTTTGAGAAGGCTTTTCTGATTTTCCTGAGGTATAAATACTCTTTCCTTCTTCTGAAGTCTCCTGTGGAGAAAATGAAGAATTAAAGCATATATTTATGTAGGTCAGATTACTCTGTTTAATCTGTAAACATAGTAATAAAATAGCTGTAAAACATCATACTGTGACTCTTCACTGACCCCTATCACATTAAAGGAGAAAAAGCGATACTTAACTTTCAGATCATTTTGTGAATTATAAAGAATGCCTGTTAAGTGACTAAGGAGGTGCCTACTATTTGGTGTAAGTGTATAAATATTTAAACATTCTCTCAACAAGTCTTTGAGTACAAATTATTATCTTCATTTGCCTATGAGAAAACTGACCCCAGAGAGGTTAGTTCATTTGCCTGGAGTCTCAACACCAGTAAAGTGAAGTCAAGAATCAAGTGTCAGTAGTCAAGATCTGGAACTTGTTCTCTTACCAACTGTGCTGTGCTTTATGAATTAATACATTTAAATGCTGTGTATAATCAAGCACATTTGAGGACTTAGTAATTAATATTTGTACACACATAAATCTGGGTGTGTCTACACACATACTATGTATCCTATCTGTATGCTGTGTATAATCTGGCTTGTTTGTGCTGGCTATGTTTAGTATAAGCAAATCTTACAAGTAACCCTGTTTAGGTACATGGCTTATCATTGTCTCATTATGACAAGGTGGTGGAAACTCTTTATCTTCTTCTTGAATCTGGCCAGTCTTCTTCAATCACTTTAAATACTCTCAATCTCCATCTCTAAGGTGAATAAAGAATGGTTTCCAATAGAATTTTGTGAAGGAGACTATTCCTCCAGGACATAAAGCAGGACTTTTATCTATAGTATTCTCTGGTTTTCTTCATCAAAGTATACCTCCATTATAGGTATAAGTGACAGAAATCAAATTATATCATAGATTTAGGGCCTACCTATCTACCAAGTGGAAAAAACATTCAATACATACTTTGATTTATTCTGTATTCATTGACTTTAATTGTTTGGTGTTATTGACATGTTTTTGAAAACTTGTGACTATGTAATATTACTTCTAATAGTTGTCATATAATAAAATTTTTAATTCCATTTCAACAATTTAGTTTGTGAGTCGTCATATTGTACTCTTCAAATTGCTTTGCAGCAGAGATAAATTGGAAATGGGGTCATTCTTCCTTTGTTGATGTAACCTACATTTGGCAAATAAACCTGTATTCTTTATATTTTGGTATTGTTATTTAAATCTTCTCTTACTATTTAATACATAAATTTCTAGTATCTTTAAACCCCAGTAGATTCTGAAAACTTAAGGACTGACCCTACTTCCTTCAATCACAATTGGATTCTCTTTTCATACCTAATGAGTTATATCTTATGCATGCATGCATGATGTGTGTTTATTTTCTTTTGATGTCTCTTCGTGCACTTGTGATGTATACTGACTTTACCACATTCATCTTGTTCCACTTCTGCACAACAAAAACAGAAACTTAAATTCTCTTTTGCTCTTGTTAGGCAGAGAAAGATCTAAGTTTAAGAGCAACATTCTTCAGATATTGATGATGATGTTCTCTTTCACAGTAACATACACCAGTATGTTTAAAAACATTTTAGGAGATGATATGTACTAAATTTTTGTGAAAGTGTTTTATTTACTTGCAGGACAAGATGTGTGCAAATTTATGGCTTCTTATACTGTTAAGGTTTTTGTAGCATACATAGTTTTTTAGAAATAAGATTATGCTCAAAATGTATCATTCCAATAGATATGTCTATATCGAAGCTGCTTAAAATTGTAATAGAATTAGCTTTTGAAATTGTATAGTATCATAAAACTCTAACGTGTTCATCTTGACTTTAAAAGCCTCTTGAGGAGGTAGTTAAGACTACCTTCTGCTTTTTTATTTTTTTGTGAGCTAAACTTGGACTCCAACAAAGAGGACACTACAACCTTTTTCTAGCTGTGACTTCTTAATTGCTTTTTCTCTCAGTCTTCAAATTACTCTGGGAAGGAGGCACTGATGTTGCCAAGAGATAAGGTCAGTAAAACATAACCTTTTAAAATTTTAATGTGTCTTCGTGCATGAAGTGACCAGTCCAGAGAATAAAATGGTAAATGTGTTCTAGTAGTTGCTTCAGCTGTCTTGGCCACTGGTCTCTTGATGTCTGGAGATTTCTGGAACCTCAATATTTTCATCTATGAAATGGCTATAAAAGTGATCTTACCAAATTTTTAAGAATCAGTTAATATGAAGATTTTAAATGAGTATTTTTTTAACTTTCAGTTCCTGCATTTAATTCAAACTATACAAATAAAAATGTAAAATACAGTTTTTAATAGCCATTAGAAAACCAATACTTTTCTGACAGAGATTGTAGAAAAGTTTTTATTTATGTTAAATTCCTAGATTTTATGATCATCCAACAAAATGTTTTGAACATGGATTGTGTGAATTGTATATTGTTCTAAATTTTGATTCTTTTGAACTGCCTTGGAGCACCCACATGTGAAGGGAAATTTCTAGTAGATAACTCAAAAATTGTTTTGTTGTTAACCTGTATATCAAATACATATTAAAAGTCTTAAAAATAAACATTATTGGTGTAGTAAAAAGGAGAATGTTGCACAGGATGAAAAATTCAGTTACTGTAAATAATTTTGCCTTAACTTTCAAGCCCAGTGGAATGTATAAGCTGGGCCAAAATGGATATTAGGGGTATTTAAAGTTAGTTCCAAATACTTTCAAGTTAATAAGAACCTGAGATGTAATCAGAGAAATAAAGTCAGAAAGTATATAGAAAAAGCTGTTGATGGAATATTGAGAAAGCAGAGAGAATTATTAGAAGCTGAGATGTCTCTTGAGTGTTTAGTGTATCAAAATAGTGGATTGATGTCATCATGTTTTAAAGATGCCAATCATCTTTTTTTGGGTTCTTTTATTATAAATGAATCTGAGTACCAGTGTTGTAAGCTGTGGAACTCAACTATGGGTATAACACTTTTAGCTTTCATTTCTTGATTCACATTCCTTCCATTCAATCTGATACTCCATTCTGTTCAATTTCAGTAGAAATATTGCAAAGTTGGTGAATGATATTAGACCGTATACTTAACCTGCACTGGTTATTACAGGGTAGAGAACGTATATCCTATCTGTACCCACTGCTGCATCTGAATTAGTTAGACCTTCCACATAAAGGAACTGTACATCAGAAGTCTTAGCAAAACCAATATCAATATTAAAAAAAGAAAATTCGAATGTAAATACTAACTTACCATTTGGTTGTATATAAACTAAGATAGATTATACGTAATGTGACGAAACAATGCTGACTTGATTGAACCAAAGTCTAGAAAAAAAAAATGCCAAAGACAGTGCAATGTTTAGTTTAAAGTCTTTCAAAAAGATTTGTGAGATTTTTTTCAAACTGAGAAAGAAATTAATTATTGTTTAGACTCATGCATTAGAAAATTATTTAACAAGCATAGGTTACTATTCCAACTGTTATGAATTTTTAACAATAGAAGAAGCAGGTGTCTGTTCTCAGACGTGTGAAGGATGAAATCCTGCTTATTCTGTTACTATAATGGTGTTGGTATCATAATATAGAGTATAACTCTCCAGTCCCACTGGTATTTGAAGAGAGGAACCATAGCTCTCCTTCCCTAGAGAAAGATAGTACATTAATGTATCTTTAATAGTTTTTATCTTTTAAGTAGTCATACTAAAATTTTCATATATTTTTATGTTGAAGTTGAATCATGAAAGATTAACATTATTAAAGATTTTATATTTTGCTCTTAATGAAATGTATTGTTATACTCTATTAAATATGTAAATGAAAAAAAGTTCATCACTAGGAAAAAAGATGTTGTATTGCTTTAAAAATAATTTAATATAGTCACTATAAATGTAATTATTTGGGGATTAAAAATATTACATGAATGTTTATCTGAATTAACTTTTGCCTCTTACAATGCATTTCAAAATAAACTGCAGTATAAACGGGTAACTTTGAAACATAAAAGGAGAATTAAATGACTGAAGATAAAAACAAGTGTAATTTAAATGTTACTTCTAACGAAGAATTTATGTAGAACTGTGGTTTACAATAATTGTTGACATATTCCCCTAAGTCCTGTGTTCGTGGTTTTTCATAGTATCAATCATTTAAAGCAATTTAGGTAATACCATTCTGACAAGCATTTCTGCTATTTTATTTACACCATTTGCCTACATCATTGTAATGCAGTACCTTTCTGATTTGGTACAGTAAATGCAGTCTGTAATATCTATTATGGCTTGGTCAAAGGATAATTTATTGTCAAATAGAAAAATAGGTCAACACTAATGTCACTTTATGATCAACCCCCCCAAGTTTAATAAAACATCTCACCAGTATGCATTCCACTGCAGTGGTTGATATTTTATTAGGACTACCTGGCTATAGCAGTGGTGTAATTACTGAGCTGTCAGAGTGATAAGTGGGATTAATGGCAGCCTGATGCACTTTAGTCTGCAGAGCGCTTAGAGAATTGCAAGATGGTATTATTATCAGAGTCTAGCTCATGCCAGAAAAAAAGGGCGCTTACGATGAATTTTTAACAATAGAAGAAGCAGGTGTCTGTTCTCAGACGTGTGAAGGATGAAATCCTGCTTATTCTGTTACTATAATGGTGTTGGTATCATAATATAGAGTATAACTCTCCAGTCCCACTGGTATTTGAAGAGAGGAACCATAGCTCTCCTTCCCTAGAGAAAGATAGTACATTAATGTATCTTTAATAGTTTTTATCTTTTAAGTAGTCATACTAAAATTTTCATATATTTTTATGTTGAAGTTGAATCATGAAAGATTAACATTATTAAAGATTTTATATTTTGCTCTTAATGAAATGTATTGTTATACTCTATTAAATATGTAAATGAAAAAAAGTTCATCACTAGGAAAAAAGATGTTGTATTGCTTTAAAAATAATTTAATATAGTCACTATAAATGTAATTATTTGGGGATTAAAAATATTACATGAATGTTTATCTGAATTAACTTTTGCCTCTTACAATGCATTTCAAAATAAACTGCAGTATAAACGGGTAACTTTGAAACATAAAAGGAGAATTAAATGACTGAAGATAAAAACAAGTGTAATTTAAATGTTACTTCTAACGAAGAATTTATGTAGAACTGTGGTTTACAATAATTGTTGACATATTCCCCTAAGTCCTGTGTTCGTGGTTTTTCATAGTATCAATCATTTAAAGCAATTTAGGTAATACCATTCTGACAAGCATTTCTGCTATTTTATTTACACCATTTGCCTACATCATTGTAATGCAGTACCTTTCTGATTTGGTACAGTAAATGCAGTCTGTAATATCTATTATGGCTTGGTCAAAGGATAATTTATTGTCAAATAGAAAAATAGGTCAACACTAATGTCACTTTATGATCAACCCCCCCAAGTTTAATAAAACATCTCACCAGTATGCATTCCACTGCAGTGGTTGATATTTTATTAGGACTACCTGGCTATAGCAGTGGTGTAATTACTGAGCTGTCAGAGTGATAAGTGGGATTAATGGCAGCCTGATGCACTTTAGTCTGCAGAGCGCTTAGAGAATTGCAAGATGGTATTATTATCAGAGTCTGCCCATTCTGGCATATTCATGGCACCAAAGAAGAAAGAATGCTACAATTCAGGTTTGCGTTGCCCTGCCTCATTAACATCTGACATTTCCAACAGCTGTTATTTGTGAACTAGCTCAATAAAAAAAGGAGAATTATTTAGTAAAGAGGCTTAATAACCACAACTAAAAATCCTTATGTTGTCAGTGCTGTTAAGTGAATTGTTTATGTTGAATTTAAGAACAGAACAATAAACTTTACATTAATTTGGCTCATTCATACCTGCTGATATTATAACTTTATTTTTTAATTGTCTTATTATTCAAGTTGGGTGTTAGAAAAAAGAAAAGCCAAAAACTTGTGACTTTATTAGGTATAACCAGAATCTCTCTCTCTCTCTCTCTCTCTCTCTCTCTCTCTCTCTCTATATATATATATATATATATATATATATATATATCTTTATTACAACAAATATCTTTGTTGCTTTGTTCTAATGGAATGGCAGATCTTTAAAAAATCTGTGAAAATGACTTTACAGGTCAGAAGATATTTAATGTTGCATATTATTTTATAGCTTTTTAATTTTAGCTACTTCAGTTTACCACATAGTAGGAAATCCTTTCAGACTACTATTAATATACATGTTTATCCATGTGAAGTTAACATATATAAGGATCACCTCATTTCAGAATCAAGGACCAAATAGACCATTGTGTGTTTTCTTTTTGGATTGTTGTATGATCATACTTCCAAGAAATTCTTTTTAAACTCCGGGTCAGTGTTTAAAGGGAAAAAATCACAAGTATGAGAAGATAGGAATTCAACTGAATGATAGATGTGAGTCTAACAATGGCATTTAGAGAAATGATAGAGGAGAAGTTTAATGACTGCATTTCAGAGAGGACAATTGATTATGAAAAGCCTTCGGTACTCATTGTGTAAAATTTAATTTAGAGAGAAGGCTAAGGGCACAAACCAGAGAAGAGATCAGATTTAAAAACAAGATATTAATTAGGTACTGAGAAATTGGTTCAGGTAATGAAGAGGACTCCCTGACTCACAAAAATCAAGGGATCTACTTTAGTCTGCAGAGCTTAGAGAATTGCAAGATGGTATTATTATCGGAGTCGGCCCATTCTCGCATATTCATGGCACCAAAGAAGAAAGAATGCTACAATTCAGGTTTGCGTTGCCCTGCCTCATTAACATCTGACATTTCCAACAGCTGTTATTTGTGAACTAGCTCAATAAAAAAAGGAGAATTATTTAGTAAAGAGGCTTAATAACCACAACTAAAAATCCTTATGTTGTCAGTGCTGTTAAGTGAATTGTTTATGTTGAATTTAAGAACAGAACAATAAACTTTACATTAATTTGGCTCATTCATACCTGCTGATATTATAACTTTATTTTTTAATTGTCTTATTATTCAAGTTGGGTGTTAGAAAAAAGAAAAGCCAAAAACTTGTGACTTTATTAGGTATAACCAGAATCTCTCTCTCTCTCTCTCTCTCTCTCTCTCTCTCTCTCTCTATATATATATATATATATATATATATATATATATCTTTATTACAACAAATATCTTTGTTGCTTTGTTCTAATGGAATGGCAGATCTTTAAAAAATCTGTGAAAATGACTTTACAGGTCAGAAGATATTTAATGTTGCATATTATTTTATAGCTTTTTAATTTTAGCTACTTCAGTTTACCACATAGTAGGAAATCCTTTCAGACTACTATTAATATACATGTTTATCCATGTGAAGTTAACATATATAAGGATCACCTCATTTCAGAATCAAGGACCAAATAGACCATTGTGTGTTTTCTTTTTGGATTGTTGTATGATCATACTTCCAAGAAATTCTTTTTAAACTCCGGGTCAGTGTTTAAAGGGAAAAAATCACAAGTATGAGAAGATAGGAATTCAACTGAATGATAGATGTGAGTCTAACAATGGCATTTAGAGAAATGATAGAGGAGAAGTTTAATGACTGCATTTCAGAGAGGACAATTGATTATGAAAAGCCTTCGGTACTCATTGTGTAAAATTTAATTTAGAGAGAAGGCTAAGGGCACAAACCAGAGAAGAGATCAGATTTAAAAACAAGATATTAATTAGGTACTGAGAAATTGGTTCAGGTAATGAAGAGGACTCCCTGACTCACAAAAGAATGACAAGGAGACTGGTATTGTTTTCTCGAAGGAAATGAACCAACATCTTTACACATGAAAGTGGATAGAAAATGAGCTCGCCCATCATCTTTGTCGCTGAGCAATGCAGAACTCTTGCTCAGTGAAATTCTCAGAGAATTCTCATCTTCTGACAAATGTGACAATGATCTGTCTTAAATTTTAGGTCACCAGCCTAATTTCTCTCGATTCTCACTCTCACTTTATGCTAGACCAGATTCCATTTGTTCACCTACACCGTCGTATTCTTTTCTCTCCTGTCCTTGGCATGTACAGTGTTTATTCCTTGGTCATGTTCTCAAGCCACTTTCCACTCCAAGCCCCACCATCCTTCTCTTTCCTAATACTCACTCACTCGTCAAGCATCCTTTTAGGTATTATTCCTCCCAATAAGCTTTGCCTGACTCTCTCCCTCCAAGACTGCTGTTCCTCTTACATGCTCCATTAGCATGCTGTTTCTACTCAAATTCACACTGACCCTACAAGTGCCTTTTATATGTCTGAAATTCCTCCATACTGCAAGGGCTGTGAGGGCAAGGCCATGGTCGTCTTTTTCACCACTTTTATACCCTCATATCCCAGGTTCTACCATGTAACAGGGGTTCATTAAATATTTATCTACTGAATACCCAAAATGTATATGAATGTACAAATTAAAGACCATTCTAACCAGTGGTTTCAGTCCTAAATTATAATTACAGAAGTTTGATTCTCACTGTATGGCTCTAACCATGTTTATCAGGATCACCTTCAAGGGCAAGGAGGGGGGGGGGCTCCAAAATACAGCTTCCAAGGGCAATAACTCAGACTCAAGAGGGGCTTCTCTGCAGAAATGATAGCATTTATCAGGCTTCCCAAGTGGTTCTTAGGCACATTTAGGTTTGAACATGTCTCCAGTTGTTTCTCCAGGAAGCAGTATACTGGGAGTTTATTAGAAGATCTACATTTATACAGGAGTGCAGGGGTCATAATTGGACAGACATAGCCACAGTAAAGCCTGGTGCACATCCCTGAAGACTAGTTCCCCCAAGTGGGAGTAAGGAGAGTGAGTCTTTACTTCCTATCAGTGACCTCTGATTGGTAGCTGGCTGCCACTGGGAAGAGGGTAGGCCCTTGATTAAGCCTTTTTGTTTACCTGAGGGTACAGCTGATGGAATAAATACTTCACTTTAGAACAGGATAGGGACCTGGTCTGTGCACTGAAGCAACTACTACAAAGCCCAGTTGCTAAGTATATACTATGTATGTTAAAAATTAGAAGAAAGGGATAACAGGAGGGGATGAAAGAGGAAGGGAAGAGAGATGGGAGCAAATGTGGAAGGGACGCAAGAGGGAGAAAGGAGTCTACAAGTGGTAAAAAGAGAGCCTTATCTTTACATTGATATAAAAGTTATGGTCTAAAAGACATGCCAGGGGCTTCCCTGGTGGTCCAGTGGGTAAGGACACTGCCTTGCAGTGCAAGGGGGGCCGGTTCGATCCCTGGCCTGGGAAGATCCCGCGTGCCGTGGAGCGGCTGGACCCATGTGTCCAATTACCGAGCTGGAGGTCTGGAGCGCATGAGCCCAGAGCCAGTGCTCTGTGACAACAGAGGCCACTGCGATGGGAGGCCCACGTGGGCCAAAGAACAAAGGTGGATGAAAATAGATAAATGAAAGACCAATAGAAGTGGCCTGCCTACCCTTCTCCCTCCCCAACCCGCCTCCCCCATACCAAAAATAAAATAAAATAAAGCTCAATCCAAAGAATAAATAAAAACTGATTAAAAAAAATAAAAATAAAAGACTTGCCAGTTTTTTTAGCATAAAACACTCTGTTCTCAGGTCTTCCCTAATGGTCCAGTGGTTAAGATAATATGCTCCCACTGCAGGGGATACGGGTTAGACCCCAGGTCAGGGAACTAAGATCCTGTAGTACAGTAAAAAAAATAAATAAATAAAAAATGAATCAATTCTCTAAGCATTATCAAGGCAATGAGAGATCCAAAAAATACTGACTTAGTAAATGGTTGAATTATGTATCTTAAGTATGTATGATCTGAAACTCTAGGAGGAACAGCAAGAAAAAGGGTAGTTATTTACCTGAATGGTGGTATTTTATACCCCTTAGGAGGTGTGCAAAAAGTAAAACATAAATACTCTATGTTTATTGCTTAAAATTTTTTTATTCCTAAAAATAGTAGAATTATATTTGCTCATGCTGGACACTAACTCTGAATGGACATAAGGTAGAGAATATATAGAATAGTTCTCAGTTACTTGAGAGTGCCTTTAACTCAGTTGTTTTATTCCATAGATGCCTGAAATGTGCAGATGCTCCCTGTCAGAAGAGCTGTCCAACTAATCTAGATATCAAGTCGTTCATCACAAGTATCGCAAACAAGGTAAACTTGAATTTAACTCTGCAAATGAAAATTAATAACAGCCTTTGATCTCATCCTCTGTTTTGACCATGATTAAAGCATAAAGCTTATCTTAGGAAATTGGGTTAAAGTATTAAAAATATTATTTCTATATGCATGTGAGAATGTGTCACATTTTATTAATTAGTCTCTTCTAGGATGTGATAATGATTATTGTGAAATCTGTATTCATTGTTTAATACCATAAAAAATAGTTTGTGGTAAAATGAATCATTTTTTAATCTAAACCATTCGCTGAATAGATTGATTCTAGTTTAAGCTTGCTAAATGCTTACAGGTAGGACCTGTCATTATCAAAACATGTTTCGAATTTGTGAAATATCTTTGCTTTAAAATGTGCTTTGATATTAACTCTGGTTCACTGAAACAAATCAAGGGAATTTATCTAAGACTTGGAATAATTCTTAGAGACTGATAGAGTTGAAACAGAAAACCCCTCAACAACTAAAAGATAGAAAACAGACTTTGATGGACATGAGTAGAAAAGACAGAATTTTGATCTTTATTATTTTTTTTTTCCCTAAATTGGTGTAAGACTGCATGCATGCTAAGTCACTTCAATTGTGTCCAACTCTTTGCAACCCTATGCACCAGGCTCCTTTGTCCATGGGGTTTTTCAGGCAAGAATGCTGTGCCCTTCTCCAGGGAATCTTCTCAACCCAGGGATCAAACCCACATTTCTTATATCTTCCTGCATTGGCAGGCGGGTTCTTTACCACTAGCGCCACCTGGGAAGCCCCCAGTGTAGGGCTAAATCCAGTTTTCAGTAACTAAGAGAATGGTTGATTAATTAAATGATTAATTAATAGTATCTTTTGCTGTGAAAGAAGCATTGCCAAGCTCTTAGGCATGTATTCTATCCTTTCACAACTGCTAAAAAGCTTTTGAAATAGTTTCTTCAACTGCCAGGTACATTTTGACATATAAAGATCATTTTCAGTCAGTGTTAAAAAGGTTGAATACTTGAGAGTGCCTTTAACTCAGTTGTTTTATTCCATAGATGCCTGAAATGTGCAGATGCTCCCTGTCAGAAGAGCTGTCCAACTAATCTAGATATCAAGTCGTTCATCACAAGTATCGCAAACAAGGTAAACTTGAATTTAACTCTGCAAATGAAAATTAATAACAGCCTTTGATCTCATCCTCTGTTTTGACCATGATTAAAGCATAAAGCTTATCTTAGGAAATTGGGTTAAAGTATTAAAAATATTATTTCTATATGCATGTGAGAATGTGTCACATTTTATTAATTAGTCTCTTCTAGGATGTGATAATGATTATTGTGAAATCTGTATTCATTGTTTAATACCATAAAAAATAGTTTGTGGTAAAATGAATCATTTTTTAATCTAAACCATTCGCTGAATAGATTGATTCTAGTTTAAGCTTGCTAAATGCTTACAGGTAGGACCTGTCATTATCAAAACATGTTTCGAATTTGTGAAATATCTTTGCTTTAAAATGTGCTTTGATATTAACTCTGGTTCACTGAAACAAATCAAGGGAATTTATCTAAGACTTGGAATAATTCTTAGAGACTGATAGAGTTGAAACAGAAAACCCCTCAACAACTAAAAGATAGAAAACAGACTTTGATGGACATGAGTAGAAAAGACAGAATTTTGATCTTTATTATTTTTTTTTTCCCTAAATTGGTGTAAGACTGCATGCATGCTAAGTCACTTCAATTGTGTCCAACTCTTTGCAACCCTATGCACCAGGCTCCTTTGTCCATGGGGTTTTTCAGGCAAGAATGCTGTGCCCTTCTCCAGGGAATCTTCTCAACCCAGGGATCAAACCCACATTTCTTATATCTTCCTGCATTGGCAGGCGGGTTCTTTACCACTAGCGCCACCTGGGAAGCCCCCAGTGTAGGGCTAAATCCAGTTTTCAGTAACTAAGAGAATGGTTGATTAATTAAATGATTAATTAATAGTATCTTTTGCTGTGAAAGAAGCATTGCCAAGCTCTTAGGCATGTATTCTATCCTTTCACAACTGCGCAAAAGTTGAAAGAACCTTCCTTTCACAGGATTTAATACTTACATACCCAATCACCGCAGAAATCCAGTCAGTGTTTCTTCAACTGCCAGGTACATTTTGACATATAAAGATCATTTTTCAGTATGTCAGTGATTTAAAATATGGTGGTAGAAATATTACAAATTTATATAGCTTTTGGATTTCAAATTAATTAGAAGTTATTACTTAGGTATAGGACATTGAATTAATCTACATGGTCAGATTTATTAGGATTTGAAGTACAGATTGGACTTTTAGATTGAACACCTGTGAACCCAAGGAAAATTACTTATCTCTTCACTTTCATTTGTGAAAGAAAGATAATATCTGTCTTAAAAGATGGAGTTATAAACTGAATCATATTTTTATGTGAAAATCTTTTATATGGTAATTATTAAAACAAATATTTTGTTGATGTGAAATTATCATTTATTATTTTTCTATTCAGTATGGTAAATACTAGACAAATGATTACTATTTTTGTTGCTGGTGCTATTTATTGAGCATCTGCTATCTACCAAGCCCAGTGACACATAGAAGGTCCCTGCTATGACCTTGGTATCTAGAAATTCATAACTGTGAGGAAAATCAGATATATTGAAAAGCAAAATAACATAAAAGCCTATCCATAATTCAGTGTGATTAGTGCTGCAATCATGTAGTTCAGAAAGATTATTCAGCATATGAAAAAGCGAGAATGTGGATCAAGCATCTATATGTGACATGTGTAGGGAAATATAATAAATTCAGTGTGGCTAGAGTGGAGCCTAGATTACATAAAAAGCATGATGGGAAAGAGACAAGGCAATCAGATTGATATTAGGTTGTGAAAATATTTGAATTCTGTGCTCAAATTTGAGACTGAATTCTATAGATAGTAGGAAATCATTAACGCTCTGTATTTGTTTTATTAAGAAAGTGAAATCTGAAAATAGATCTCATTCATTAACTGAAATATCTCAAACATTTATCATCACAGAATCTGACTTTTATATGAAAATAATTTATTTGAAATGTATATATAAAAACTCTTGAATAAAATAGTAAATGATTAATTAATAGTATCTTTTGCTGTGAAAGAAGCATTGCCAAGCTCTTAGGCATGTATTCTATCCTTTCACAACTGCGCAAAAGTTGAAAGAACCTTCCTTTCACAGGATTTAATACTTACATACCCAATCACCGCAGAAATCCAGTCAGTGTTTCTTCAACTGCCAGGTACATTTTGACATATAAAGATCATTTTTCAGTATGTCAGTGATTTAAAATATGGTGGTAGAAATATTACAAATTTATATAGCTTTTGGATTTCAAATTAATTAGAAGTTATTACTTAGGTATAGGACATTGAATTAATCTACATGGTCAGATTTATTAGGATTTGAAGTACAGATTGGACTTTTAGATTGAACACCTGTGAACCCAAGGAAAATTACTTATCTCTTCACTTTCATTTGTGAAAGAAAGATAATATCTGTCTTACAAGATGGAGTTATAAACTGAATCATATTTTTATGTGAAAATCTTTTATATGGTAATTATTAAAACAAATATTTTGTTGATGTGAAATTATCATTTATTATTTTTCTATTCAGTATGGTAAATACTAGACAAATGATTACTATTTTTGTTGCTGGTGCTATTTATTGAGCATCTGCTATCTACCAAGCCCAGTGACACATAGAAGGTCCCTGCTATGACCTTGGTATCTAGAAATTCATAACTGTGAGGAAAATCAGATATATTGAAAAGCAAAATAACATAAAAGCCTATCCATAATTCAGTGTGATTAGTGCTGCAATCATGTAGTTCAGAAAGATTATTCAGCATATGAAAAAGCGAGAATGTGGATCAAGCATCTATATGTGACATGTGTAGGGAAATATAATAAATTCAGTGTGGCTAGAGTGGAGCCTAGATTACATAAAAAGCATGATGGGAAAGAGACAAGGCAATCAGATTGATATTAGGTTGTGAAAATATTTGAATTCTGTGCTCAAATTTGAGACTGAATTCTATAGATAGTAGGAAATCATTAACGCTCTGTATTTGTTTTATTAAGAAAGTGAAATCTGAAAATAGATCTCATTCATTAACTGAAATATCTCAAACATTTATCATCACAGAATCTGACTTTTATATGAAAATAATTTATTTGAAATGTATATATAAAAACTCTTGAATAAAATAGTAAAATAAAATGTCAAAATTTGAAGTAGGAAGTTTTTGGCTAAAATGGTATCCACGGTTGCATTCCTGGCTTCAAACATGAGGCTATAGCAGAATTATAATCCATTCTAGCTGAATTTTCCCTAAAGATTCTTTAATTAAGTAATGATTTTGTGATTTTCTGATCTAATTAGTATATAGCACAATCATTCAAGGTCTACAAAAATTTATAGGAAAAAAGACAAAAAGGAAATAATGATATTCTTTGAAAAGTTTATAAAATGTTTATAAAAGTTTATAAAATGTCTAAACAATTCTATTTTAGGAGAATGTTGCTTCATTAGTTCATATTTCTTATGACCTGATGAAGCTTTGCACTTTGGTATTTATTTAAACAAATTTCCATATGAAGAGAAGATATTTGAAAGAATTTAATTGAAAGTGTAATCTTATGCCAGTCATTTAAGGAACTTTATTGTTATGTAGTATTTTGTTGAAAAATTATCGTAGCAATCATAAAAGGTCCGAGATTCTTGTACTTTAAAGCCTGCGGCTTTTTAGGTATTTACCAGCTGTATACAATATAGCCTGTCCCACATTGTTCTATCAGTGGACCTCAACTCAGGAGGAGGGTTCTTTCCAGGTTGAGAGGGTAATTGAATCGCTAGACTCAATGAGCCTTGCGCCTTTTTGAGAAAAGGATGTCACTTGTGTTGTATTATGTTAGGTTTCTGTGATTCAATGGAGTTTAGGCCAATACTTCCATTCTTTATTTTCTTACAAACTGGATTACAGCTCTAGTTACCAAAGGTACACTCAATTCTATTGTACCTTCTCAGTGAGTTTTCTCTGTTTACAGCTCTAAAATTTCAGGGAAATATAATAAATTCAGTGTGGCTAGAGTGGAGCCTAGATTACATAAAAAGCATGATGGGAAAGAGACAAGGCAATCAGATTGATATTAGGTTGTGAAAATATTTGAATTCTGTGCTCAAATTTGAGACTGAATTCTATAGATAGTAGGAAATCATTAACGCTCTGTATTTGTTTTATTAAGAAAGTGAAATCTGAAAATAGATCTCATTCATTAACTGAAATATCTCAAACATTTATCATCACAGAATCTGACTTTTATATGAAAATAATTTATTTGAAATGTATATATAAAAACTCTTGAATAAAATAGTAAAATAAAATGTCAAAATTTGAAGTAGGAAGTTTTTGGCTAAAATGGTATCCACGGTTGCATTCCTGGCTTCAAACATGAGGCTATAGCAGAATTATAATCCATTCTAGCTGAATTTTCCCTAAAGATTCTTTAATTAAGTAATGATTTTGTGATTTTCTGATCTAATTAGTATATAGCACAATCATTCAAGGTCTACAAAAATTTATAGGAAAAAAGACAAAAAGGAAATAATGATATTCTTTGAAAAGTTTATAAAATGTTTATAAAAGTTTATAAAATGTCTAAACAATTCTATTTTAGGAGAATGTTGCTTCATTAGTTCATATTTCTTATGACCTGATGAAGCTTTGCACTTTGGTATTTATTTAAACAAATTTCCATATGAAGAGAAGATATTTGAAAGAATTTAATTGAAAGTGTAATCTTATGCCAGTCATTTAAGGAACTTTATTGTTATGTAGTATTTTGTTGAAAAATTATCGTAGCAATCATAAAAGGTCCGAGATTCTTGTACTTTAAAGCCTGCGGTTTTTTAGGTATTTACCAGCTGTATACAATATAGCCTGTCCCACATTGTTCTATCAGTGGACCTCAACTCAGGAGGAGGGTTCTTTCCAGGTTGAGAGGGTAATTGAATCGCTAGACTCAATGAGCCTTGCGCCTTTTTGAGAAAAGGATGTCACTTGTGTTGTATTATGTTAGGTTTCTGTGATTCAATGGAGTTTAGGCCAATACTTCCATTCTTTATTTTCTTACAAACTGGATTACAGCTCTAGTTACCAAAGGTACACTCAATTCTATTGTACCTTCTCAGTTTTTCTCTGTTTCGTGCAGGCTGTTGTTTGCAATTGTAACTCTCAATCGAAAGTACATATTTCAGATTCGTCAAACTGTGAATACTGGGTTATATTTTTTGACAGTTTTCTTTTGAAAGGAAAAAAAACCAATCCTTCTTCTAAAAATGCATAAGGTCTATCTATAAATGTAGTGAAAAATTGACTTTAAAAAATGTCCTTTAGTTACACAGTGCTTTCTTTTAGACAATAGATTTATTTTCTCTTTCAAAATTTTTCATTAAATTGTAAAGCATTTGTTTTCCCACAGAGTTGCATATTTTGTAGAATCTGTATACTTAGATTTTGTGGCTTTTACCTCTAACACATTTAATAATTTACATTAGAAAAAAATTGACTCTGTCATTTTAGGCTCTTCCTTATCATAGATTTTTTTTTTTTTTTTTGCCACTTATATTGGTCTTTCATTTATTCATTTTCATCCATCTTTGTTCTTTGGCCCATGTGGGTCTCCCATCACAGTGGCATCTCGCTGCAGAATACCAGCTCTGGGCGCATGTGCTCCAGAGCTCTGGCTCAGTAGTTGGACACATGGGTCCAGACGCTCCACAGCACGTGGGATCTTCCCAGGCCAGGGATTGAACCGGCACCCCTTGCACTACAAGGCGGTGTCCTTATCCACTGGACCACGAGGGGAAGCCCATATTTTTACTTTTTAATCAAAGCCAATAAATATAGACATAACTACTTTTCTTCATATTTACTTCAGAAGATTAGTATGTAGTTCTGGAAACCTATTATGCCAAGTATTATTAGTAAATCCATTACAAAATGTAAGCAATAGATTGAATAAAATCTAAAAGTAATGTAAATATAACTAAATGAAAAATGAGATTCAATGTACATATCAAGCCAATTTTATATAAAAGTGGTAAAGCCACACTGTTTGTGGTGCTGTGTACACTTAGAAATATTTAACCATATGCTATTGTGAATATTTTTAAAATTTTAATCATTTTAAAAACAGAATATATATATATATATATATAGCCTATAGTGTAAGTAAATTAAACTGGAATTATTGCTTTTTTCTTCAGTATAATCAAGACATAGAAAAATCTATATAAACACATGAGATACTACTTAGAGTATTTGTTAGTAATAAGTAAAGTTCAGCGTAACAGAATCTAGACTAACCATCTCATAATATATGAAAAAGGCATATAAAATCCAACAAAGTTAAATGATTTATCCCAGATCACACAACCACTTGATAGTGCAGCAGTATTTTCCTGAATTCCTGTCCAGTGTGCTTTTGTTTGCATCACACTGCGGTATTTCTATGAAAAAAGTATGTATTGTATGAGTCCTTATTAAAATATAAAAGGCTATGAATAACACATTTGCTATCATGGAAGTTTTATAAGTACTATTAACAGAGTAGACTTCATCTTAAATTTGAGTATCATTTTTAGACAAATATGTGATAAATTGAAGAATTTTAAGTAGATTGTTATATTCAAACCTAATTATAATTTTGAAATTAGTCTAAGTTTGAATTAACGCACTTTGAGTGGATACTTCCTGAAAACTGTATCCTTTTTACAGACTGTGGCTGACAGGTGGCTTTATAAGCAGTATATTGTAGTACACTGTGGGATACAACAAAACACCCTATCAATTAGGGAATCTCTGTGAAGAGCAACCCTTCATGAAATAGTGTAACTTCATTATGTTTGAATAGAAGAAAATAAAAGTGCTAAATTGTAGTCAAGCTCTAATATCATAAGTAGAAATTCTGTCTTAAGTTATTATCGTGTGTGTGTGTGTGTGTGTGTGTGTGATGTTCAGTATCTGAGTTTGTTGTTTTAAATCTTGTTTAGGGTAAGATTATTTGGGGTGAGATAATTAGATCTCTTTCTCACCTTTAGGGATTTTTCCCTTAATTTTGTAATTACTTAAACTTGTCATTTAAAGTATAAGTTTATTTTTTAAACTTGGCCAATGATTTCATTGACTTGATTTTTTTTGACCTTCTTAATAACAAATTATTTTTTAAGAGCAAGGAAACAACAAAATCTCCACAGTTTTTCTCTTTGGATCCAAATATTAATTACCAGTGTATTTAAATTATGTCAAAGGTAAATAATTTTCAGTAGTTTACTGAGTAGGCACATGTGAGGTAGCTTTATTTTTAGTATAATGTCTTTTAGAAGAGGGAGATATATGAAGTTCATTAATACATCCAGATTCTAATTTTCTAATTCAAACTTTAGGCAACAAATGCTCTTTACTATAGGATTTGTGTATATTTTTATTCAAGTAAAAAGGATCAGATTTAATCTATATTTCTGATTACCTTTGAAATGATGTATAGTTTAGTTGGGTTGTAACAAAAAGCATTCTTGATGGAAATCAAATTTATAATATAAAGTTAGAGAAAAATCTCATCATTTTATATAATATATGAATAGGGCATTCTATCAATATTAATTTTACTTCACCTCCGAGAATTTCTCAAATTAAAACATTTCCATTTTCTTGCAAGTTATGTAATATTTATAAATGATACTTATCAATTTCAACTTTTGCATTCTTTTCTTAGCTTTAATTATCATTCTAACATTAAGATCAGGACACTATCATATGTGTTTCTATGTTTGCATTGAAGTTTAGATGTAGAAAGGCATCCTGTCTCATTGAAGACATTATATCATGAATTATGGTAACATTATATAAGGGGCTTCCCAGGTGATGCTTGTGGTAAAGAATATGCCTGCAATGCAGGAGATGCAAGAGATGTGGGTTTGATCTCTAGTTTGGGAAGATCCTCGAGAGTAGGTAGTGGCAACTCACTCCAGTATTCTTGCCTGGAAATTTTCATGAACAGAGGTGCCTGGCAGGCTGCAGTCCATGAGATTGCAAAGAGTTGGACATGACAGAGTGACTTTCATTTGACCTATAGGCTGTATGATCTTAAGAAAATCATCTACCTTCTCTTAGCATCACTTTTCATTTCATTTTTGTTATATATGAATATTAGCACACCTAAATGAAATAATCTTGCATTCTATTGTTTATTTCTGTATTTCTTAATATTTCTAGGAATGAAAAATTATACCTCTGTAAATTTCTTACAAGATCTTGTTATTTTCTCTGGATAAAATGGACATTTTAGTTTTCAAAACAGATATAAAAATTGCTAACTTTAAATTAATAATACGAAACTTTGAAGTGTTATTTTTACTAAGTCATGTCTGTTTGTGACCCCATGGACAACAGTCTACCTGGCTCCTCTATCCTCCACTGTCTCTTGGAGTTCACTCAGATTTATGTCCATTGAGTTGATGATGCTATTTGAATTTTATAGAAACATTTATATAAATGCTTATTTTGATATTAAAAGACAAATGCTAATCAGTTAACTTTCTAGTAGTATATCCTACTGCCCTTAGAGTCAAAGAGTATAGATTAGACATGGTTTCAGATCTTCAGAAAATTTTAAAAACTAATAAAAGACACATCAGAAAACTATACAATTATCATAAATTTATATTAAAAAATACAGTGACCAAAAAAGTATGGTGCAAAGACAGGATATTCTGGCATTATGCTTCTAGTAGGTAAGTAGTGAAAAACTGGTAAAGTTTTTTTTAAAGGAAATGTTATTTAAAGAATGATATAAGGTATGAACATGATGAATATTGGTACAGATGAAAATTTTGTTTCATTTAACCAGAACAATCCAGAGGCAAAATCACTGAGAATATCTAGTGCTTACCAAAGGTCTCACAATTATGGGCATCCTGTCTCATTGAAGACATTATATCATGAATTATGGTAACATTATATAAGGGGCTTCCCAGGTGATGCTTGTGGTAAAGAATATGCCTGCAATGCAGGAGATGCAAGAGATGTGGGTTTGATCTCTAGTTTGGGAAGATCCTCGAGAGTAGGTAGTGGCAACTCACTCCAGTATTCTTGCCTGGAAATTTTCATGAACAGAGGTGCCTGGCAGGCTGCAGTCCATGAGATTGCAAAGAGTTGGACATGACAGAGTGACTTTCATTTGACCTATAGGCTGTATGATCTTAAGAAAATCATCTACCTTCTCTTAGCATCACTTTTCATTTCATTTTTGTTATATATGAATATTAGCACACCTAAATGAAATAATCTTGCATTCTATTGTTTATTTCTGTATTTCTTAATATTTCTAGGAATGAAAAATTATACCTCTGTAAATTTCTTACAAGATCTTGTTATTTTCTCTGGATAAAATGGACATTTTAGTTTTCAAAACAGATATAAAAATTGCTAACTTTAAATTAATAATACGAAACTTTGAAGTGTTATTTTTACTAAGTCATGTCTGTTTGTGACCCCATGGACAACAGTCTACCTGGCTCCTCTATCCTCCACTGTCTCTTGGAGTTCACTCAGATTTATGTCCATTGAGTTGATGATGCTATTTGAATTTTATAGAAACATTTATATAAATGCTTATTTTGATATTAAAAGACAAATGCTAATCAGTTAACTTTCTAGTAGTATATCCTACTGCCCTTAGAGTCAAAGAGTATAGATTAGACATGGTTTCAGATCTTCAGAAAATTTTAAAAACTAATAAAAGACACATCAGAAAACTATACAATTATCATAAATTTATATTAAAAAATACAGTGACCAAAAAAGTATGGTGCAAAGACAGGATATTCTGGCATTATGCTTCTAGTAGGTAAGTAGTGAAAAACTGGTAAAGTTTTTTTTAAAGGAAATGTTATTTAAAGAATGATATAAGGTATGAACATGATGAATATTGGTACAGATGAAAATTTTGTTTCATTTAACCAGAACAATCCAGAGGCAAAATCACTGATTTTTCATGAATATCTAGTGCTTACCAAAGGGCCTCTCACAGAGTAGATGCTCATAAGTACTTGATGACTAGTGAATGGAGTATATGTACACATGCACACTAAGTTATCTTAATTAACTCAGGGAAAATTATGCATTCTCAACTCAATTAAACAGAGAAAGCTGGATTTGGTGCATAAAATTGGATAAGTAAAAGTGAGATTTTGCATTTCTATAATGTACATAAATTATTATGCCTGTACTTGCATGTTTCCATGCTATTTCTTTTTTTATGATTTAGTGGATTTTGATAGTGTTTTTTTTTTTTTTTGTACTCTTTACTCTTTTTTTCTGCCTTTCTTAATCTATTTCCTAACAAGAGTTTTTTTTAATAAATGTTGAAATCTTAAACTCTTAAAACTGTCATTTTAAGAAACCATTTTAGTGAGAAAAATAACTAGGTGAAGGAGTGAGGACTTAAATTTATTAAATCTGTCCAGTGCTCCATAATGTACGAGGTATTTTATCTGTGTCTAGTATTTAAAAATATTTAACATAAATATAACCAATTAAGATGGGATTTTGATCTATGTCTCTTAAGTGATGAAATCTGCACTAAGAGATATTCATTTTCCTTCAATCATATGGTATAATCATGATTCAAATTCAGGAGGTCATGGCTCCATATGTGTGTGTGCACTTGAATGTGTGTTCTCTAGTTTAGCATCTCCAGGTCAGATAAAAACTTCTTTTTTTCAACAAGAATTTTCTTTTTTGTTTGCTTAAGTAAGAGTAAAATAAATTCATAGCTATGCAGTCTGCTTTCTTAAAAATTTCCTGAAATTGAGGGTATGTGTTATGACTGAGGATTTTCAGAATCAAAGCAGCCAAATCTATTCTTCTGTCTTCATTTGTCTTCACAAGAGTATGAGTACTATGAGGACAGGAATTTTTGTGTATTCTGTTCATAAGATATTCCTATCTCTCCTTTAGTAGGTAAGTAGTGAAAAACTGGTAAAGTTTTTTTTAAAGGAAATGTTATTTAAAGAATGATATAAGGTATGAACATGATGAATATTGGTACAGATGAAAATTTTGTTTCATTTAACCAGAACAATCCAGAGGCAAAATCACTGATTTTTCATGAATATCTAGTGCTTACCAAAGGGCCTCTCACAGAGTAGATGCTCATAAGTACTTGATGACTAGTGAATGGAGTATATGTACACATGCACACTAAGTTATCTTAATTAACTCAGGGAAAATTATGCATTCTCAACTCAATTAAACAGAGAAAGCTGGATTTGGTGCATAAAATTGGATAAGTAAAAGTGAGATTTTGCATTTCTATAATGTACATAAATTATTATGCCTGTACTTGCATGTTTCCATGCTATTTCTTTTTTTATGATTTAGTGGATTTTGATAGTGTTTTTTTTTTTTTTTGTACTCTTTACTCTTTTTTTCTGCCTTTCTTAATCTATTTCCTAACAAGAGTTTTTTTTAATAAATGTTGAAATCTTAAACTCTTAAAACTGTCATTTTAAGAAACCATTTTAGTGAGAAAAATAACTAGGTGAAGGAGTGAGGACTTAAATTTATTAAATCTGTCCAGTGCTCCATAATGTACGAGGTATTTTATCTGTGTCTAGTATTTAAAAATATTTAACATAAATATAACCAATTAAGATGGGATTTTGATCTATGTCTCTTAAGTGATGAAATCTGCACTAAGAGATATTCATTTTCCTTCAATCATATGGTATAATCATGATTCAAATTCAGGAGGTCATGGCTCCATATGTGTGTGTGCACTTGAATGTGTGTTCTCTAGTTTAGCATCTCCAGGTCAGATAAAAACTTCTTTTTTTCAACAAGAATTTTCTTTTTTGTTTGCTTAAGTAAGAGTAAAATAAATTCATAGCTATGCAGTCTGCTTTCTTAAAAATTTCCTGAAATTGAGGGTATGTGTTATGACTGAGGATTTTCAGAATCAAAGCAGCCAAATCTATTCTTCTGTCTTCATTTGTCTTCACAAGAGTATGAGTACTATGAGGACAGGAATTTTTGTGTATTCTGTTCATAAGATATTCCTATCTCTCCTTTGCCAAATACATGAAGACCCATAGATTGTTTATTGAGGAATGTTGACTAAAAGAGAGATGTCTGTTTGCCTATACTTTTTGTATGTACTACTAGAGATACTTTCTATTCAACTAATGTATATCATTACAACTCACCATTATATAGCTCCATCCAGAAATACAAGCAATGTTAATTCACCCTTCTCACATATGCAGACTTATTGAAGTTTAGCCCAAGTATTTTTTAAATGCAACAGATTGGAGTTTATCTTGGAAGGGTGCTTCCATCTGTGAAAACACTCATTGGAAGAAGGAAGAACACTTTTAAATAAATCCACCAGCTGTATTGATAATGCTGTAGTGACATGAAAGCCTGAATATGATAAAACTATTTGTTAAAATTGTTATACCATATGAGAGACTAGCTAGCTTGTGGGTTTTTCATGTTTCTTGATATTGACTTTAAAAATAATTAAGTTGTAGACGGATGACACTAATTCAGTTTAAAGCTATAATTTTAAAATAAAAAACAAAAAATAAAAGTTATCTTAAAATTAAGTCACATGATGGTACATATTGTACCTTAAACTGTGCTTTAAAAATCCAAATAAGTAATAGAAAATTCTACACATGCTAGGTCCTGGGTAAGCTAATGGACTGGAAAGCATTCAATGCCTTTTCTTTTGTGTTGATACAAAAACAACAGACATATGAAACATCATTTTCATCTTTTAGATTTTTGTTCGAAGAAGGATAAAAGTCCTTGTCTATTATGTATTAAATGAATATGTGCACAAAAGATCAGATATTTATTTTTTATCCCTCTAAACATAGCCTTCCTTGTGCATTTCTTTTTCTTTCACACAAAAAAGACTAAAATACTTGTGGCTGATCAATAATATGAAGAAACTAGTTGAAGTGATTGTGTATTTTCTAGAAGGAGACTGCTGAGGTGTCTTTAAAGTACCCTTCTAAATTTGAATTTGATAGATTTTATTTTAGAAAGGTTAAAGGTCACAGAATAGGAGTGAAAATTCTTATTTACAAGAGTATGAGTACTATGAGGACAGGAATTTTTGTGTATTCTGTTCATAAGATATTCCTATCTCTCCTTTGCCAAATACATGAAGACCCATAGATTGTTTATTGAGGAATGTTGACTAAAAGAGAGATGTCTGTTTGCCTATACTTTTTGTATGTACTACTAGAGATACTTTCTATTCAACTAATGTATATCATTACAACTCACCATTATATAGCTCCATCCAGAAATACAAGCAATGTTAATTCACCCTTCTCACATATGCAGACTTATTGAAGTTTAGCCCAAGTATTTTTTAAATGCAACAGATTGGAGTTTATCTTGGAAGGGTGCTTCCATCTGTGAAAACACTCATTGGAAGAAGGAAGAACACTTTTAAATAAATCCACCAGCTGTATTGATAATGCTGTAGTGACATGAAAGCCTGAATATGATAAAACTATTTGTTAAAATTGTTATACCATATGAGAGACTAGCTAGCTTGTGGGTTTTTCATGTTTCTTGATATTGACTTTAAAAATAATTAAGTTGTAGACGGATGACACTAATTCAGTTTAAAGCTATAATTTTAAAATAAAAAACAAAAAATAAAAGTTATCTTAAAATTAAGTCACATGATGGTACATATTGTACCTTAAACTGTGCTTTAAAAATCCAAATAAGTAATAGAAAATTCTACACATGCTAGGTCCTGGGTAAGCTAATGGACTGGAAAGCATTCAATGCCTTTTCTTTTGTGTTGATACAAAAACAACAGACATATGAAACATCATTTTCATCTTTTAGATTTTTGTTCGAAGAAGGATAAAAGTCCTTGTCTATTATGTATTAAATGAATATGTGCACAAAAGATCAGATATTTATTTTTTATCCCTCTAAACATAGCCTTCCTTGTGCATTTCTTTTTCTTTCACACAAAAAAGACTAAAATACTTGTGGCTGATCAATAATATGAAGAAACTAGTTGAAGTGATTGTGTATTTTCTAGAAGGAGACTGCTGAGGTGTCTTTAAAGTACCCTTCTAAATTTGAATTTGATAGATTTTATTTTAGAAAGGTTAAAGGTCACAGAATAGGAGTGAAAATTCTTATTTAGAAGGAGGGCTCAAGAAATCTTCCCACTGACTATGAGAGAAATAATAGTTATTGATCTTGAAGTTCTTGATGGAAAGAGTTGAGGAAGTGTCCTCTTTCTAAAACATTTCTGAATGTCTTTGAGTAACCAGATTTCTACACGTGGAGTTATCTATCATTTCTTACAAGTTATTTGTAAGAGGTGAATTGAAAACGTGACTTCTGAATCATTGCTTAATGTTTTCTCAGCCCATTTTCAAAACCAAGTTTCTGTATTCTGTGATATATGCCATTGCTTTTCCTTTTCAGGTTTAAGTATGTCCTTTTCATAGTCCCAATATTTCCATTCCCTTTCTGAGAATTTATACATAATCTATATGGTAGCATTCCCTAGTCCCTTAGTACTGGCATCCTACAATTAATATTAAAAAACTTCAATCAAATAATCAATCCTTACGCTGGCAGTGAAGGTTCTGCATAATTTCGTTCAAGCTTATATTACAAATACATCCCCTTAAACATCATTTCCTAAGTTAGTGAATGAACTCTTAACCAGAATGCCAAGTTATTACATCAGAACATAAGTTTGTTGATTATTTACTCATTTCAGTCCATAACAAGTTTAATGTTGTTCCCTCTCATCTCTTAGTTCTGTCAACACGAGTCATTTTGAATGCCAGCAGTTTTAAAACTAAGTCTAAACCTTAACTTAAAATGACTTCTGGAGCTTCCCTGGTGATCCAGTGGGTAAAGAGTCTGCCTTGCAGTGCAAGAAACACTGGTTCAATCCCTGGCTCAGGAAGATCCTATGTGCCATGAAGTGGCTGGACCAGTGTGTCTAATTGCAAGCCAACACTCTGGAATGCATGTGCCCAGAGTCAGTGCTCTGCAACGAGAGAGGTCACTGCAATGGGAGGCCCACACAGGCCAAAGAATAAAGATGGATGAAAAGAAATAAATAAAAAATCAATAAAAGAGGCCAAAAATAAAAAATAAAATAAATGACTTCTGACTCTGATAGCAAAGTATTTTGATTTCAGAGAGTAAATATTGCCTTTTATAAAAATTGTCTTGGCTGGGGCTTCCCACGTGGTTCAGTGGATAAAGAGTCCACCTTGCAATGCAGGGGGCACCGGTTTGATCCCTGGACTGGGAAGATCCCACGTGCTGCAAAGAGACTCCTGGTGTGTCCAATTACCAGCCAGCTTTCTGGAGCGCATGTGCCCAGAGCCAGTGCTCTGCAACGAGAGAGGCCACTGCAATAAGAGGCCCATACAGGGCAAAGAATAAAGATGGATGAAAATAAATGAATAAAAAATCAATAAAAGAGGCCAAAAAATAAGAAAATAAAATAAATGACTTCTGACTCTGATAGCAAAGTATTTTGATTTCAGAGAGTAAATATTGCCTTTTATAAAAATTGTCTTGGCTGGGGCTTCCCACGTGGTTCAGTGGATAAAGAGTCCACCTTGCAATGCAGGGGGCACCGGTTTGATCCCTGGACTGGGAAGATCCCACGTGCTGCAAAGAGACTGGACAGGTGTGTCCAATTACCAGCCAGTGCTCTGGAGTGCTTGTGCCCAGAGCCGGTGCTCTGCAGTGAGAGAGGCCACTGCAATGGGAGGCCCACACATGCTAAAGAAGAAAAAGATGGATGAAAATAAATATAAATAAGAGGCATGGTGGGGAAAAGAAAAATAAATTGTCTTGGTTGATTTTTTATTTAAGAAGCAGTAATACTTGGGCTTCTCAGGTGGCTCTAGTGGTAAAGAACTCACCTACTAATGCAGGAGACATAAGAGATTCAGGTTCGATTCTTGGGTCAGGAAAATCCCCTGGAGAAGGAAATGACAACACATTCCAGTGTTCCTGCCTGGAGAATCCAAAGGATGGATGAGCATGGCAGGCTACAGTTTGTAGGGTTACAGAGTCAGACATGACTGAAGTGACTTAGCAGCAGTAACACATTAATGCTTAAGAAATTGATGGCCTCTTACAGGAATACTCCTAAGCTCATTCTGTGAGCTCACCATCACTCTGATACCCAAACTAGACAAAGATATCACACACAAAAAAAAATATGGAGCAATATCACTGATGAACATAGACATACAAAATCCTCAACAGAATGCTGGCAAACAGAATCCAACAACATGTTACAAAGATCATAACACCATGTTCAAGTGGGATTTATCCCAGGGTTGCAAGAAATTTTTATTATATGCAAATCAGTCAGTGTGATCCATCATATTAGCAAGAAGAATAAAAGCCTTATGATTTTCTAAATAGGTGTATAAAAAACTTTTGACAAAATTCAACACCCATTTATAATAAAAGCTCTCCAGAAAGTGGGCATAGAAGGAACGTATCTCAACATAATAAAGGACACACATGATAAAACCATAGCAACCAGAATTTCTCAGTGCTGAAAACCTAAAAGCCTCTCCTTTAAGGTGAGGAACAAAGGAGAAGGATTTGAACTCTCATCTCTTTTATTCAACACAGTTTTGGAAATCCTAGCCATGGTAGTCAGAAAAGAAAAATAAATAAAAGGAATCCAAATTAGAAAATAATAAAACTGTCACTTTTGGCTGATGACATACTAATATATATAGAAAATCCTAAAGATGCCACCAGAAAACTGCTGGACCTCATCAATGAATTTAGTGATGTTCCAGGACACAAAATTAATGCACAGGAATCTCTTGCTTTTCTATCCACTAACAATGAAAGATCAGAAAGAGAAATTAATGAAATAATCCCATTTACCACTGAAACAAAAGAATTAAGTATCTAGGAATAAACATACCCAATGAGGCAAAAGACATGTACTCAGAAACTATAAAAAACTGATTAAAGAAATCAAAGATGCCACAGATGGAGAGATGTACCATATTCTTGGTCTGGAAGAAGCAACATTGTGAAAATGACTCTGCTACCCACATCAATCTACAGATTCCATGCAACTCTATCAAATTACCAAGGGCGTTTCTCATAAAATCATACCAAAATTTATTACAACTTGTGTGGAAATACAAAAGACTCTGAACAGCCAAGTTGATCATAAGAAAAATGGAGCTGGAGGAATCAGGAACCCTATACTCAGTCGCTCAGTTTATCCAACTATTTGTGAATCCACTCTGAACAGCCAAGTTGATCATAAGAAAAATGGAGCTGGAGGAATCAGGAACCCTATACTCAGTCGCTCAGTTTATCCAACTATTTGTGAATCCATGGATTGTATCTTGCCAGGCTACTCTGTGCATGGGATTTTCCATGCAGGAATACTGGAGTTGGTTGCCATTTCCTTCCCCAGATGACCTTCACAGCCCAAGGATCAAACCCTTGTCTGTTGCATTGTTAGAAGATTCTTTACCACTGCCCCACCTAGGAAGCCCATAGAGTGTACTACAAAGCTACAGAAATCAAGATAGTATAGAACTAGGACAAAAATAGAAATATAGATACATATGACAGGATAGAAAGCCCAGAGAGAAACCCATGCACCTATGGTCACCTAATTTATGACAATGGGGACAAGAATATACAGTGGAGAAAAGACATTCTCTTGAATAAGTGGTGTTGGGAAAATTGGAAAATTGTATGTAAAAGAATGAAATTAGTACACTAATACCATACACAAAAAATAAACTCAAAATGGACTAAAGACCTAAATATAAGGTCTGGCACTATAAAACTTTTAGAAGAAAACACAGGCTCTTTGACATAAATAACTAAGATGGCATGATCTTAATTTTTTGAATGTTGAGTTTTAAGGCAATTTTACACTCTCCTCTTTCACCATCATAAGAGACACTTTAGTTCCTCTTTGCTTTCTGCCATAGGATGATGTCATGTCAATATCTGAAGTTTCTGATATTTCTCCTGGAAATCTTGATTTCAGCTTGTGCTTCATCCAGCCCGGTATTTCACATGATATACTCTGCATATAAGTTAAATAAGCAGAGTGACAATATATAGCCTTTCCCAGTTTGGAACCAATAATTCTTTTGGTCTGGAAGAAGCAACATTGTGAAAATGACTCTGCTACCCACATCAATCTACAGATTCCATGCAACTCTATCAAATTACCAAGGGCGTTTCTCATAAAATCATACCAAAATTTATTACAACTTGTGTGGAAATACAAAAGACTCTGAACAGCCAAGTTGATCATAAGAAAAATGGAGCTGGAGGAATCAGGAACCCTATACTCAGTCGCTCAGTTTATCCAACTATTTGTGAATCCACTCTGAACAGCCAAGTTGATCATAAGAAAAATGGAGCTGGAGGAATCAGGAACCCTATACTCAGTCGCTCAGTTTATCCAACTATTTGTGAATCCATGGATTGTATCTTGCCAGGCTACTCTGTGCATGGGATTTTCCATGCAGGAATACTGGAGTTGGTTGCCATTTCCTTCCCCAGATGACCTTCACAGCCCAAGGATCAAACCCTTGTCTGTTGCATTGTTAGAAGATTCTTTACCACTGCCCCACCTAGGAAGCCCATAGAGTGTACTACAAAGCTACAGAAATCAAGATAGTATAGAACTAGGACAAAAATAGAAATATAGATACATATGACAGGATAGAAAGCCCAGAGAGAAACCCATGCACCTATGGTCACCTAATTTATGACAATGGGGACAAGAATATACAGTGGAGAAAAGACATTCTCTTGAATAAGTGGTGTTGGGAAAATTGGAAAATTGTATGTAAAAGAATGAAATTAGTACACTAATACCATACACAAAAATAAACTCAAAATGGACTAAAGACCTAAATATAAGGTCTGGCACTATAAAACTTTTAGAAGAAAACACAGGCTCTTTGACATAAATAACTAAGATGGCATGATCTTAATTTTTTGAATGTTGAGTTTTAAGGCAATTTTACACTCTCCTCTTTCACCATCATAAGAGACACTTTAGTTCCTCTTTGCTTTCTGCCATAGGATGATGTCATGTCAATATCTGAAGTTTCTGATATTTCTCCTGGAAATCTTGATTTCAGCTTGTGCTTCATCCAGCCCGGTATTTCACATGATATACTCTGCATATAAGTTAAATAAGCAGAGTGACAATATATAGCCTTTCCCAGTTTGGAACCAGTCCATTGTTCCTTGTCTGGTTCTAACTTTTGCTTCTTAACTTGAATACTGGTTTCTCAAGAGTCAGGCAAAGCAGTCTGATATTCCCATCTCTTTAAAAGTTTACACAGTTTGCTGTGATCCACACAGTCTAAGACTTTAACATAGTGAATGAAGCAGTAGTAGATGATTTTCTGAAATCCTCTTGCTTTTTCTATGATCCAAAAGATGTTGGCGATGTCTTAAAAAACTAAAAATAGAAGCAGTAAGAAATAGAAATTATGAACAATCCAGTCACAAGCTCAGAAATCAAATCTGTGATCAAAAATCTAACCCAAAATAAAAGCCTAGGGACAGATGGCTTCACAGGTGAACTCTACCAAACATTTAAAGAAGAGCAGTACATATTTTTTGAAACTCTTTTCAGAAATTGCACACAAAGGAACACTTATAAACACATTCTACGAGGCCACCATCACCCTGATACCAAAACCAGGCAAAGACAGCACACAAAAAAGAAAATTATAGGCCAATATCACTGATGAATTTAGATGCCAAAATCCTCAACAAAATTCTAGAGCAAACAGAATTCAACAACACATCAGATAACTCATACATCATGATCAAGTAGGTTTATCCCAAGCATGCAGGGATTCTTCAATATCTGCAAATCAATCAATGTGATACACTATATCAACAAACTGAAAGACAAAAATCACATGATAATCTCAATAGATACAGAAAAAGCCTTTGATAAAATCCCACACCGATTTATGATTAAAAAAAAAAAACTTCGATAAATGGGCATAGAAGGAACCTACCTCAGCATAGTGAATGCCATATATGAGAATCCCACAGTGAACATTATTCGCAATGGTGAAAAACTGAAAGCATTCCTTCTAAGATGAGGAACAAGATGGGGCTGTCCACTTTCACCAGTGTTATTCACCATAGTCTTGGAAATTCTAGACACAGAAATAAGAGAAGAAAAAGAAAAGGAATAAAAACTGGGAAAGAAGTAAAATTCTACTTGCAGATGACATGATACTATACATAGAAAACCCCAAAGACACTATTAGAAAACTTCTAGAGCTTATTAACAAATTCAGCAAAGTCACAGGATACAAAATTAATACACAGAAATCATTGGCATTCCTATATACAAACAGTGAAAAGTCAGAGAAATCAAGGATGCAAACCCATTCACCATTACAACCAAAAGAATAAAATATCTAGTAATAAACCTACCAAAAGGGACAAAAAAACTGTACACAGAAAATTATAAGACACTAATGAAAAAAATCACAGATGACATAAACAGATGGAGAAATATTCCATGTTCTTGAGTCAGAAGAATCAATATAGTCAAAATTACCATACTACCAAAAGCATCTACAGATTCATTGCGATCTCTATCAAATTATCAATGACATTCTTCACAGAACTAGACCAAAAAATACCACAGCTCATATGGAAATACAAAAGACCCCAAATTCCCAAAGCAATCCTGAGAAAGAAAACTGGAGCTGGAGGGATCAGCCTCCCTAACTTTAGACTATACTACAAAACAACAGTCATCAAGACAGTATGGTGCTAGCACAAAAACAGAAATATAGATCAATCAAACAAGATAGAGAACCCAGAGATAAGCCCACACACCTATGGATACCTTATTTTTGACAAAAGAGGCGAAAACCTAAAATGGGACTAAGCTTCTTCAACAAATGGTACTGGGAAAATTGAATGGCTACTTCAAAAAAGTGAATTTGGAACATTTGCTAACACCATACACAAAGATGAATTCAGAATGTATTAAAGGCCTAAATGTAAGATCAGAAACCATAAAACTCTTGGAGGAGAATATAGGCAAAACACTCAATGACATAAACCAAAGCAAGATCTTCTATGACCTGCCCTCTAGAATAACAGAAATAAAAACAAAAATGAACATGTGGGACCTCATGAAACTGAAAAGCTTTTGTACAGCAAAAGAAACTACAAAAATGGTGAACAGACAACCCACAGAATGGGAGAAAATCATAGCAAATGAAGCAACTGACAAAGAATTAATCTCCAAAATCTACAAGCAACTCAGACAACTCAGCACCAGAAAAATGAACAACCCAATCAAAAAATGGGAAAAGGACCTAAACAGACACATCTCCAAAGATGACATACAGATGGCCAAAAAACATGAAACTATGCTCAGCATCACTTGTTATTAGAGAAATCCAAATCAAAACTACATTGAGATAGCACCTCACACCAGTCAGAATAGCCACCATTAAAAAAACTACAGATAATAAATGCTGGAGAGGGTGCAGAGAAAAGGGAACACTCATGCGTTGTTGGTGGGAATGTAAATTGGTACAACCACTATGGAAGAGAGTATGGAGATACCTTAAAAAATGGAAAATAGAAGCACCATATGACCCAGCAATCCCATTATTAAATATATATCCTAATGAAATCAAAATTGAAAGAGGTACCTGTACCCCAATTTTCATTGCAGCACTCTATGCTGTAGCTATAACATGGAAGCAGCCTAGATGTCCATCGACAGATGAATGGGTAAAAAAATTTTGGTATATATATGCAATGGAATACTTCTCAGCCATAAACAGAAATACAGAACAGTCCTAATGAGGTGGATGAATCGAGAACCTATTATACAAAGTGAAGTAAGTCGAAAAGAAAAGAACAAATACAGTATACTAATGAATATATATGGAATCTAGTAAGATGTACCGATAAATACACATGTAGAACAGCGATGGAATAACAGACACAGAGAATAGATCTGTGGACATTGAGGGGAGGGAAGAGTGAGAAGATTGGAAAGAGTACATGGAAGCCTATATTGTCATATGTAAAAGAGATAACCATTGTGAATACACTTTGAAACTAAGGGATCCTACATGGGGCTAGTCAACAACCTGGAGGGGTGGAAAGGGGGGAGCGGAAGGGAGTTCAGGTGGGAAGGATCAAAGATATGCCTATGATGGATTTGGGATTATATAGAGCTGTAAACATGAAAAACTCTGTAAAAGCAAAATAAAGAAAATTTTCAAAAAGAAACTAAAATTAGAACTATCATATGCCCTAGCAGTTCCACTCCTGGGCAATACCTAGATAAAACCATAATTCCAGAAGATATATATGTATATATATATACCCCAACATTCATTACAGCATGATTTGCAAGAGCCAGGACATAGAAGCAACCTAGATGTCCATTAACAAATGAATAGATTAAGAAGATGTTATATGTGTATACAACAGAATATTACTCAGCCATAAAAAGGAACAAAATTGTGCAGTTTGCAGAGGTATGGATGGATCTAGAGACTGATACTGATTGAAGCAAATCAGAATGAGAAAACAAATATATAATATCATTTATATATGGAATCCAGAAAAATGATACACATGAATTTATTTGTAAAGCAGAAGTAGAAACACAGAGGCAGAAAACCAGTATATGGCTACCATCAAAGGAAAGGGGGTTGCGATGAACTGAGAGATTGAGTTGACATACATATGTACTGGGTACAAAATAGATAACTAATGAGCATCTACTGTAAAACACAAGGAACTCTGCTCTGTGTTCTGTTCTGACCTAAATAAGAAGGAAGTCCCCAAAGAGAGGATACGTGTGTATGTATAGCTGATTCACTTTGCTGTACAGCAGAAACTAACACAATATTGTAAAGCAACTGTTTTCCAGTAAAATTTTAATGAAAGTATCCTATGGTTCTATTTTGGTATAAGGGTTATACTTGCAGCTGTGAGAATGTTGATGAATTGCTAGACAGTTTTATTGTCAATGATAGGCTGTGATAGATCAGGCCCTAGTAGTTTGACAGCTGTAGCAAATCGTGAGCCATAAGTGTAATTTCAAATGTTTTATTTCTTTCATTATCTTTTATTTTTTGCTATGTATATGCTTTATATGTATATTTCTCTTCATATGTCATTATTTTTGTGCAGTCTTGAAACTAATTTGGGGTTCATAAAGCAATCAGTATCCTTGTGGAAAGATCCTTAGATGTTTAATTAGATTACATCCTTTCTACCATTTTCCTCAAATATCCTAATAAGTTATCTGCAGTTGACATTTTTTGCCATGACACTGTTTTTATATTATAAAAACTTCTAATTATGCAATAGAATATTTTAGTCAGTGAGTTAGTCAATACATATTTGTAAATCAATCATGTCAAATGTTCCTGAGGTGTCAAGTAAGATGGGTGAAGATTACAATGAAATGGGGATTTTCTCTAGCAGTGATTTAACTTCTAGCTTAATTGTAGGTGCTAAGTTAATGGATCAGTGGATTTAAGTAGCAAGTAAGGTTTGCTTAGGAATAGGAAATTAATTTTAAGCTGTTCAGTATGAACAAGTTTTTGGTAAAGCATAAATATGTGCATTTAGAGGAATCCAGAAAAATCAGAATGAGAAAACAAATATATAATATCATTTATATATGGAATCCAGAAAAATGATACACATGAATTTATTTGTAAAGCAGAAGTAGAAACACAGAGGCAGAAAACCAGTATATGGCTACCATCAAAGGAAAGGGGGTTGCGATGAACTGAGAGATTGAGTTGACATACATATGTACTGGGTACAAAATAGATAACTAATGAGCATCTACTGTAAAACACAAGGAACTCTGCTCTGTGTTCTGTTCTGACCTAAATAAGAAGGAAGTCCCCAAAGAGAGGATACGTGTGTATGTATAGCTGATTCACTTTGCTGTACAGCAGAAACTAACACAATATTGTAAAGCAACTGTTTTCCAGTAAAATTTTAATGAAAGTATCCTATGGTTCTATTTTGGTATAAGGGTTATACTTGCAGCTGTGAGAATGTTGATGAATTGCTAGACAGTTTTATTGTCAATGATAGGCTGTGATAGATCAGGCCCTAGTAGTTTGACAGCTGTAGCAAATCGTGAGCCATAAGTGTAATTTCAAATGTTTTATTTCTTTCATTATCTTTTATTTTTGCTATGTATATGCTTTATATGTATATTTCTCTTCATATGTCATTATTTTTGTGCAGTCTTGAAACTAATTTGGGGTTCATAAAGCAATCAGTATCCTTGTGGAAAGATCCTTAGATGTTTAATTAGATTACATCCTTTCTACCATTTTCCTCAAATATCCTAATAAGTTATCTGCAGTTGACATTTTTTGCCATGACACTGTTTTTATATTATAAAAACTTCTAATTATGCAATAGAATATTTTAGTCAGTGAGTTAGTCAATACATATTTGTAAATCAATCATGTCAAATGTTCCTGAGGTGTCAAGTAAGATGGGTGAAGATTACAATGAAATGGGGATTTTCTCTAGCAGTGATTTAACTTCTAGCTTAATTGTAGGTGCTAAGTTAATGGATCAGTGGATTTAAGTAGCAAGTAAGGTTTGCTTAGGAATAGGAAATTAATTTTAAGTTAGTAGCTGTTCAGTATGAACAGTTTAATGTTTATCATTATTGGGTAAAATCATTCATAAATTAAGACCTACAAAATTAGTCTGAATCTTCTGTTATCCTAAAGCACTTTATAAGTAAATACGAGGTGACATATGAGTATTATTTAATTTGGGGGAAAAATATAAACTTATTAATTGAAATTTTGGAGTATAAATTTACATTTTTTTCTTTTAGATTTTTGTACAGTAGAGTTGCAGATTATTTCTCTTCAGTAGAAAAAATACTCCAGAAGTTATATTTTATTTCCTTCTAGGATATTGTCTAGTTTTTCAGCTAATTTATTAATCTTAGGCAAATATCCTTTTAGTAAAAATTTTTTGTCTTCTAAAGGAATTATTTTTATTGCCTTACACATTGCCTATATAGTTTCCAGTCCTCTATGTGTACTTTTAAAAAATATTACAGCTTTGTTTAGGTATAATCCATATCACATATAATTTTCCAATATAAAGTACACAGTTCAATAATGGTCAATATATTTGCAGAGTTATACTTATTACCAGAATAAAATTGAGCATATTTTATCATCCCAAGATGCAATTGTATACCTATTAGCAGCAGTTTTCTGTTTCTTTTCAGACCCCCCAGTCATAGGCAATTATCAGCATGCTGTTTGTCTATTTAGTTTTGCCTATTCTAGATATTTTCTCTAAACAGAAATACAGAATATACAATATTTTTTGAATAACTTCTTTCGCTTAGCATAATATATTTAAGATTTAGCTATGTTGTAGGATTTATCATTTCTTCATTACTTTTTATTGCCAATTAACATTAATTATATGGATATACAACATTTTCTAGCCCTTCATCAATTGATGGCCAGTTGAGTTGTTTTTTATGTTTTAGCCATTAGCAATTATACTGCTATGAGCATTAGTGTACAAAGTTTTGTATAGATATATCTTGTAAACATTCTTGGGTATATATCAAAGAGTGAGGTGCCTGAATCTCATGGTAACTCCATTTTTAAAACTAATGAGGAGCTGCCAAACTGTTTTTCAAGAGTTTAATTGGATCATTTGGATTGGTTAAGTTGCAAGTAAGGTTTGCTTAGGAATAGGAAATTAATTTTAAGTTAGTAGCTGTTCAGTATGAACAGTTTAATGTTTATCATTATTGGGTAAAATCATTCATAAATTAAGACCTACAAAATTAGTCTGAATCTTCTGTTATCCTAAAGCACTTTATAAGTAAATACGAGGTGACATATGAGTATTATTTAATTTGGGGGAAAAATATAAACTTATTAATTGAAATTTTGGAGTATAAATTTACATTTTTTTCTTTTAGATTTTTGTACAGTAGAGTTGCAGATTATTTCTCTTCAGTAGAAAAAATACTCCAGAAGTTATATTTTATTTCCTTCTAGGATATTGTCTAGTTTTTCAGCTAATTTATTAATCTTAGGCAAATATCCTTTTAGTAAAAATTTTTTGTCTTCTAAAGGAATTATTTTTATTGCCTTACACATTGCCTATATAGTTTCCAGTCCTCTATGTGTACTTTTAAAAAATATTACAGCTTTGTTTAGGTATAATCCATATCACATATAATTTTCCAATATAAAGTACACAGTTCAATAATGGTCAATATATTTGCAGAGTTATACTTATTACCAGAATAAAATTGAGCATATTTTATCATCCCAAGATGCAATTGTATACCTATTAGCAGCAGTTTTCTGTTTCTTTTCAGACCCCCCAGTCATAGGCAATTATCAGCATGCTGTTTGTCTATTTAGTTTTGCCTATTCTAGATATTTTCTCTAAACAGAAATACAGAATATACAATATTTTTTGAATAACTTCTTTCGCTTAGCATAATATATTTAAGATTTAGCTATGTTGTAGGATTTATCATTTCTTCATTACTTTTTATTGCCAATTAACATTAATTATATGGATATACAACATTTTCTAGCCCTTCATCAATTGATGGCCAGTTGAGTTGTTTTTTATGTTTTAGCCATTAGCAATTATACTGCTATGAGCATTAGTGTACAAAGTTTTGTATAGATATATCTTGTAAACATTCTTGGGTATATATCAAAGAGTGAGGTGCCTGAATCTCATGGTAACTCCATTTTTAAAACTAATGAGGAGCTGCCAAACTGTTTTTCAAGCAGTTACATCAGTTTTCCATCCCATCAGTAGTATATGAGAGTTCAGTTTCTTCACATTCTTATCAACACTTTTCATTGTATGTCTTCTCAACTATAGCCGTCAGGTGGAGGAGAAGTTCTATATCCCTGTCATTTTGACTAACATTTCTCTGATAGATAATATTTAGCATCGTTTCTTAAGCTTGTTAACAGTTTGTATATTTCTGGGGGAGTATTTATACTATTACTTTGCTCACTTAAATTGTCTATGTTTTATTTAGTGAACTGTAGATATTCTTTTGTATTCAAGTTGCAAATTTCTTTTTTTTTTAAACATTTTGTTTGTTTATTTATTTTAGGGGGCGTTGAGGGGAGAGGGAGGGCGGCGGGCGGGCCACTTCTATTGGTCTTTCATTTGTCTATTTTCATCCATCTTTGTTCTTTGGCCCGTGTGGGCCTCCCATCATGATGGCCTCTGTTGTCGCAGAGCACCAGTTCTGGGCGCATGCGCTCCAGAGCTCCAGCTCGGTAATTGGACACATGGGTCCAGCCGCTCCACGGCACGTGGTTTCTTCCCAGGCCAGGGATCGAACCGGCCCCCCTTGCACTTCAAGGCAGTGTCCTTACCCACTGGACCACCAGGGAAGCCCACAAATTTTTTAATGTGGTTTTCTCCTGGACTGTCTTTTAACTTTTCTCATGGTGTCTTTTAATTTTGATGAAATCCAGCATATATATATATATATTTTTTTTTTTTTTTTTCTGTTGCTTGTGCTTTGTTGTTTTCTGTAAAAACCATTGCCTACACTTAATTGTGAAGATTTACTCCTATGTTGTCTTCTAAGGGTTTATGAATTTAGCTCTAAAATTTAGATGTATCATCTAGTTTTAGTTAACTTTTATGTATGGTGTGAGGTGGAGATTCAGCTTCATTCTTTTGCATGTGGAATTTGGCTACTCGTTGAAGAGAAAATTTTTTACCTACCAAATTGTTTTAGAATCCTTTTCAAAATCAATTGAACATAAAGATAGAGGTCTTGGGGCTTCCCTGGTTATCCAGTGGGTAAGGACACTGCCTTGCAGTGCAAAGGGCGATAGTTCAATCCCTGGCCTGGGAAGATCCCACGTACCACCGAGTGACTGGACCAATATGTCCAACTACCAAGCCGGAGCTCTGGTGCACATGAGCCCAGAGCCGACACTCTGCGACGAGAACCGCCACTGCGATGGGAGGCCCATGCAGGCCAAGGAACAAAGATGGATGAAAATAGATAAATGAAAGACCAATAGAAGTGGCCAAAAAAAATAAATAAATAAAAGATGGAGGTCTTCTTTGGACTCTCAATTGATTCCATTGATGTATATGTTCATCATTTTGCCACTAGCACTTTATCTTGATTACTATAGCTGTGTGATAGGTTATAAAATCAGAAAATGTGAAAGTTTCAAGTCTGTTCTTATTTTTCAAGTTTGTTTTGGCTATTCTGATTCCCTTGGATTTTCATATGAATTTTAGGGTCAGCATGACCATTTTTTTAGGTAAAAATCAGCTAGGATTTTCAGAGGAATTACATTGAGTGTATTGCCATCCTGATAAGAAACCGTCCAATTTGTAATTGTGGGATGTTTTTTCCATTTTTAGGTCTTATTTAGTTTGTTTTGTTTACAGAATACATGTTTTATACTTTTTTTTGAATATATTCTAAGTAACTTTATTTTTCAATGCTCTTGTTAATATAAACATTTTCTTGGTTTTATTTTTGGTTTGCTCATTGTTAGTGTATAGAAATATCAATTAATTTTTATGCATTACTCTTACATTAATCTTTATCTTCAAGATGGCTGTATTTCTTATTAGTGCTTTATTAGTGTTCTCTAAAGAAATGGAAAATATATGTGTGTGTGTTTGTATCAGTATATATATCATTAATATTCCAGCTCAACCAGGGAAGCTCACAGGAGGCAGATTTCTCTTTTTTCCACCTTTTTTATGCTGTTCTGGTCCTCGATGGATTGTATGTTGCCTATGCACATTGGTTAGAGCAATTTACTGAGTCTACGAATTCAAACTAACTTAATCAGAAACACATTCATATCCACATCTTAAAGTAATGCTTGATCTGAGTACCCCATGGCATGGTCAAATTGACTCATAAAATTAAAGGTAACAGTGCTAATAATTTTTTAAATTGGATTTATTGAAATTTTCTGTGTGCAAGATTATTTCATTATGAATGGAAATAATTTTACTTCTTCCTTTGCAGTCTGAATAGCACTTACTTTTCTTGCTTGTCAAATTATCTGGTAAAACCTTTAGTACTGTGCTAAATAAAAGCACACCCTTTGTTCCTTATCTTTGGGAGAAAGCATTCAATTTTTAGCATAAAGTAAGATTTTAGCTTTTAAATTTTCATAGAGATCCTTTATCGGAGAACAAGCTGTTTTCTCTTTGTAGTTTGTTGTGAATTTTTACCATAAGTCGTGTTGGAATTTGTCAGATGCTTTTTTGCATCTTTTCAGATGATTGTATGATTTTGTTCTTTATTATATTGATACAATGTATCTGATTTTGAGCATAATAATTAAATCTTGCATTTCTGGGTTAAATTAGATATGTATATTTTGGAAACAGTTGTTAAAAATTGGTATAGATAATTAAATATCTTGTAGAGCTCATAATTTAAACCAGATCAGCCACAAATGCTGTTTTAATCACTTTGCTATTTAATGATTTCTTATTTATTAATGTATCAAGTAATATCTTTGGGCTGTCTTTGTCACATGCTCCCTCTGCATGTGTAAGAGAGTCCAATGTTAATTTTTGAAAATTAGACTATGTCAGTTTAATTCTTTACTAGTTTGAAATATCAATTAATTTTTATGCATTACTCTTACATTAATCTTTATCTTCAAGATGGCTGTATTTCTTATTAGTGCTTTATTAGTGTTCTCTAAAGAAATGGAAAATATATGTGTGTGTGTTTGTATCAGTATATATATCATTAATATTCCAGCTCAACCAGGGAAGCTCACAGGAGGCAGATTTCTCTTTTTTCCACCTTTTTTATGCTGTTCTGGTCCTCGATGGATTGTATGTTGCCTATGCACATTGGTTAGAGCAATTTACTGAGTCTACGAATTCAAACTAACTTAATCAGAAACACATTCATATCCACATCTTAAAGTAATGCTTGATCTGAGTACCCCATGGCATGGTCAAATTGACTCATAAAATTAAAGGTAACAGTGCTAATAATTTTTTAAATTGGATTTATTGAAATTTTCTGTGTGCAAGATTATTTCATTATGAATGGAAATAATTTTACTTCTTCCTTTGCAGTCTGAATAGCACTTACTTTTCTTGCTTGTCAAATTATCTGGTAAAACCTTTAGTACTGTGCTAAATAAAAGCACACCCTTTGTTCCTTATCTTTGGGAGAAAGCATTCAATTTTTAGCATAAAGTAAGATTTTAGCTTTTAAATTTTCATAGAGATCCTTTATCGGAGAACAAGCTGTTTTCTCTTTGTAGTTTGTTGTGAATTTTTACCATAAGTCGTGTTGGAATTTGTCAGATGCTTTTTTGCATCTTTTCAGATGATTGTATGATTTTGTTCTTTATTATATTGATACAATGTATCTGATTTTGAGCATAATAATTAAATCTTGCATTTCTGGGTTAAATTAGATATGTATATTTTGGAAACAGTTGTTAAAAATTGGTATAGATAATTAAATATCTTGTAGAGCTCATAATTTAAACCAGATCAGCCACAAATGCTGTTTTAATCACTTTGCTATTTAATGATTTCTTATTTATTAATGTATCAAGTAATATCTTTGGGCTGTCTTTGTCACATGCTCCCTCTGCATGTGTAAGAGAGTCCAATGTTAATTTTTGAAAATTAGACTATGTCAGTTTAATTCTTTACTATTTGTCCTTACTAGAAATACTATCATATTGTAACAAAGATATTGGTGAATATGACCAAATTTAGGGAAAAAAAAGTGGGTCTTAATCTCTTGAATTAAATTTGAATAAAAGACTTACCTCATAATAAGCTTTTAATGGACTGATGAAAAGATCAAAACTAAAGAACCATACAAACAAAAATTATCTGATTAAGTAAAAAGAATAATTTAATAGGCTTGTTATCTGCCTTCCCATTTATATTGAAAAGAGCTGTGTGTGTATGCGTCTTTTCCATTGTTATATGTGTCTTTTCCATTGTGATACATGCTATAACTGAAAAATAATAATATAACTAAATTGTATAATCTATTGAGTATTGAGCAGTACACTTTAGTGTGAAAGTATGTCTTAGACCTTAAGAGTATGTAGTAACAATACAGCTTTGGATTCTGACTCTGCCCCTAACATGCTGTATGATCCCTTGGCGAATTATTTATGCTTTCTACCTCAGTTTTCTTATTTGTAAATTGAATCTCATAAAACATTTCTACTAGGTATTCAGAAAACGTGTATTGAGGGAACATTCACATTTGTCAGATGTGACTTGGTTGCTAAGGAGACACATTGAATAAGAGTAATAATGTTAGACTACAATGATTGCTGTAAAAATCGTGCATTTAGATCTATTTTAAAATGTTTTATTCGGTTATAGAATATCAGTTTTATTTTTAGCATAATATAATATTGATTATATTTTATTCATTCATCTAGTTCGTGTCTTTTACCTGAATTTATGTTAAAATTTATTTAAAGTTTTTATCAATAAATATAAAATTTTAAAGTTTCTAAATCACCTGTGGGTCTGCTTCATTTATTTTTTTTTTTCTGATTATCACAGATTTAATTTTATCTTTTCTCATGCCTAGAAATTTTTTATTAAGTGCTGGACAACTTATAGAAGATGACTGGTGTTAAAACTTAAAGATCTAGTAAAGTGCCAGGAATATAGTAGAGAGTCAATAAATAGTAAAGATAATTGTTGTTCTTTATTATCATCAATGCTTTATCTAGGTATTTGTGTTTATTATATTTGGTCATGGAAGTAAGGTATGTTTTCAAAGAGTTTCAAAAGTACTTTAAATAAAAAGTGAAAAAAAATGCATCTGTTTCATATTGTTAACTACATTTTACCATCTCTTTTTTAAAATGTATTTTGGAATATTTCATATTTATTTTTAAATTTGTGAAAATGAACAGAGAATTTTTATATAGCTTCATCTACTATTGACATATAACATTATATAGCACATTGTATAGCACATTTGTTACAACTAATGATATATTATTAATATATTATTAACTAAATTTTGTATTTTTTTCTTATTTCCTTTGTTTTTGCTTCATAATCTTTTTCTGATCCAAGGTACCTGTCTGAAATAAGAGATTACATTTTGTTGTCACATCTCCTTAGGGACCTCTTGACTATTATAGTTTCTCTAAATTATCCTTGTTTTTGAGAAAATACTTGACAGCTTAGAGGAATGTTGGTCAGGTTCAAGTTTTGATTTTCATTAGAGGAACATGTTTCTGAAATGCTCAAGTATTTTTCTGAAATGTTCAACTCATTGTTCATTGCTTAATAAATGATGATATAGTTGTATAATTTTTGAACAGGTTGGGTTCTAAAAATTCTTGATAGAATGCAAAAGATTCTAAGTTAATCTACAACAGTCAAATGTGTGAAAGGAAGTGATGAGGGATGAACTTTTTTGAGTCTAATCCTGTATAATATGTTTCATCTGTGTATTTGGTTAATAGGTTTTTATTGAAGAATGACTGTCAGCAGAGTGTCATAATATATAATATCCATGGACCAGCCAGATGAAATGAAGGGGAAGAGAGCCCTGGCCACTTCTAATTTAGTTACATGGAGTATAACCTGAGATACCTGAATATAGTTTTTTTTCTTTAGTTTTAAGGTTGTAAGCCAGTTCAAGCAATTTGTCTAACTAACCTTTGTTAAACCTGAAAATAAATATTAGTAGCAAGATAGAGTTATATGGCTTGTGAAAGAAAAGTATTTATAGAACATGTTTATTTTAAATTTCAACTGAACAAAATTGGTTATTCATTTATTAATACAATATACACTGAATACTCATATTTTACTCTTCTAACTTGCTAACTCCAGATGTTAAAGACTGTTATAATCTCTGTGTTTTATACACATCTTGATCTTCAATTCAGTGATCTAATAGAAAAAAATGAGGTCATATTTTGAATGTTTAAGAGGTACATTGTTACATAATAGAAATTTTTTTTTTCACAGAACTATTATGGAGCTGCTAAGATGATTTTTTCTGACAACCCACTTGGTCTGAGCTGTGGAATGGTATGTCCCACCTCTGATCTTTGTGTAGGTGGGTGCAATTTGTATGCCACTGAAGAGGGACCAATTAACATTGGTGGATTGCAGCAGTTTGCTACCGAGGTATGTAAGATGTAGTTTACTTTGTTTCTTCCCTCCCTAAAACACGAGAAATCTTAAAATAATTTTAATCTTGATTATTTGTTGATATCCAACATTTTTAGTGTGATATACAGCTGAAGTGTAAGTATTTTGTGCCATAAATGATATTTTTATTCAACAACTTGGCTTCAAAAATGAAAGTTTCCTAAGCCATATGTCAGATTAATTATAATCTCAGAAGGTTATTAAAATACTTTGACTGAAAGTTATATAAATTAGAGTATCTGAAAATAGAATTTATTCATTACCTTTACATTGGAGTGTGGCAAGGGGGCCACGTTATGAATAAAACTATCTTGCTTAACTGGTTCTTTTTCCTGAAACTGTCTTTAATCTTTACAACTTGAAATAATGCATCAGCATTCGTCTGTAATACTTTTTGAGTAATAGGGGTGGTAGATTTATCAAAAACCCTGAAACTGGGTAATATTCTTTAGCATTATATTTTTTAAACTTATGGACTAAAAGCAGATGTGTTACTTGAATGCAAATTTATAGTGAAATAATATGAAAACATTTGTCCTATTTATTCCATAATTCTAGGTCATGTCTTCTGAATCCTCTTTAAATGACTCTGGTTCTCTGGGACATCTTACTGTTTCTGGGATCTCCTTTTTGGAGTCAACTACCAGATCATTTCCCATGTATCATTAAATGATCAGCTTATATTGAGTTTACACTAAAATTTTGTGATATTTGGAGTCCATTTGGCTAGAAGAGCAAATTAAATGCCTTTCAGTACTAGACTTTTAGTTAATAACTTCCCTGTCTGATTTTGTCAACTCAAACACAACGTATTCTTTCTTTTTAGGACCCGTCCCATAATATCCCTCAAGCTTAAATCTCACTTTGCTTTTAGTAATAAATCAGGGTTATTCCCTTCCTGCTTTCTGACAGGTTAATTCTCAGGAAGGGCTCCTGGGAATGAGAAACTAGAAACAATTTGAGGTTGTGAGTTGTTGCAATAAATTATTGGATTTAATTTCTTTTCCTTCCAAATTCAAAATTGCATCAGGCTTACCTGACCAGTGCAAGGTATGATCTTTACAACTTGAGAAAATCCTTAGTTGATGGGGAAGATTCACTTGAATTCTTCCACATTTTTCTTTGGGGACTCATTGCCTCTTCATTACAACAGGGCAAGCTTGCAAGGATGTAGTAAGTAAAAGGTCAGGCAATATGTATACAAACTGACACTGCATTTCAAAGCAAGATGAGTTAAAATAATATTGCTTGTTTGTGACCTGGACAAGGGAGAGAGGGGGAAAGGAGGAGGGAGAAACAGAGGAAACAAATACCAGGGGTGGGGAGAGAGAAAGGAAAGCACCATTCCTCTGAGAACTATCATTTGGTTTTAATGAGGTCAACTACCACTGTTTTCCAAAGCAAGGTCTATTTATTTAAGACTTAGCATAGATTAGGATGGTATTAAATGCAGTTTAAAGGACTCTTGGAATTTAGATACTGATATATCTTCTTGTTACATTCCATTGATACTTTATATTATGGAGGGTTCAGATATATCTATCAAATTATAAATAAAAGTCTCCCAGTGGAACTATCTAGAAAAACTTTTCATTAATTTTTAAAAAGCTGACCACTTAGGGCAATTTATTTGAGAGAGTTCTGTCAAAGGGTTGTTTTACTTAAAATTTTCCAGTTTGTCAGAATTGTGAAGGTAAGCAGAAACAGACTCATAGAAAACAAACTTGTGGTTACCAAAGAGGAGAGGGATCGGGGAGGACAAATTAGGAATATGGGATTAACAGATACAAACTACTATGAATAAAATAGGTACATACTAAGGATATACTATATAGCACAAGGAATTATACTCATTATCTTGTAGTAACATAACATGGAGTAAAATCTGAAAATATACTGAAACACTCTGCTGCAACCTGAAACTAGGACTTACCAGGTGAAGCAGTGGTAAAGAGTCCGGCTATCAATGCAGGAGACAAAAGAGATGTGGCTTCTATCCCCGGGTTGAGAAGATCCCCTGGAGAATGATATGAAAGCCAACTCGAGTATTCTTATCTGGGAAATCCCATAGACAGAGGAGCCTGGAGGGCTATAGACTATGGGGTCCAAAAGAATTGGATATACCTGAGTGTGCACACACACACACACACACACACACACACACACACAGCCCTCATGAAACTAACATGAAATTAACATTTCAATTTAAAAAATTAGCCAAATACAATGAATTAATTGACTTCCACTGTAAAAAATTTTTTTAAACTAACCCTAAATTAAATATATTAAATTATTAAGTTATAAATAATAGTATGCAAATCACTATTATTCTTTCAAACCATTAAACTGTTGATAGGAGTACTTAAGTAAAAGTGGAACATGATACAAATAAATTCATGTTTTGGTTGTTTAATAAAACAATGATTGATTTTTGACCTTTGAAGAAATACAGATCTATTTTTCGACTAAATTAAACAAAGGTTAGGAAAGTAGAGTAAAACAGTATGATATTTTTCAAAAATATTTTCCCTCTAATCTATAAGTGATTTTTGAAATATCAGTTCTATAGTCTGTCATTATTATTGAAATCTGTACCTTAGATTGTACTTTTTCATTTGAACATGAGCATGTGATTTTTGAGGGGCTGTAATAGAAAAGGAATAAATCACACAGAGGACATCATGAGGAGGATCAGGACAACAGGAGGTAACCACATTTTTTTTCCTATTTTTGTCCTGTATTGTGAATCCTGTGCTGTTTCCACATCTGCAGTGACTTTGTTTCATACACTTTTGCATACTTATGAGACAGACAAGAGTATGATTCCAAATATCTCTAGGAGACAGATTTATTTTCTGGTTCAGTTAGATGTAACAATAGTACTCCAAATAAATGATTTGGAAATAATAGTTTGTTGTGGGTTTTCTTATCACTTTTATCAGGGTCTTAGAATTTCTCTATATAGCCACTTGAAATTTTTATTTTAAAATATGTTTGATCATTTAGTTGAATTCTTAAGAAATCATATATTTGTCACATCTAATTAACCCACTAGACTCTCACTGCCTCTCAAAGTTAGCTAACAAATTGTTGCAAAAGGCCAATGAAATAAGAATACATCTTTCTACTCACTTCCCAAGTTTGAAAAAATAACTGTAAATTCATGATTAGTTGGATGTCAAATCATTTGCTTTCCACTGATGTTAGGCTTTTAAAGGTAATTTAGAAAAATTAAAATTACAAGATTCTGAAGTTTGACCCAAAATCTTAATGTGAATGAGGTTCAGCGGATTAGTGCTTAAGGATGCTGCCTCAATTATGAATTTTCAGAAATGCATTAGGCTATAAAATTGGAATCTTAAAACCAAGTACTTGTTTTCCACAGTAAATGTTCTATGAGATTATTTTCATGCTCATTAAATATACTGTTTTGTGGTGGCATATACTTCTTGCACTATAGTTTTAGTTTACCTTTCATACTTCTGGTTAAAAATGAAACTGACAAATAGAATTACAGATTAAATCAGGTGACTCAGTGAGAACAGAATTACTCTTTAGTTTTTCTTTAATTGTATTTCTCAGCAAGTTCTTTTATCACTTCTCATTTGAAATACCCAGTTCTTGTCCCATCATCATATGCTATTTGTACACCATTTTTTTATTTTCTTTTTATAATTTAAAATTCTTAATGGTTGTGATTTTTGGGGGGCTGTAATAGAAAAGGAATAAATCACACAGAGGACATCATGAGGAGGATCAGGACAACAGGAGGTAACCACATTTTTTTTCCTATTTTTGTCCTGTATTGTGAATCCTGTGCTGTTTCCACATCTGCAGTGACTTTGTTTCATACACTTTTGCATACTTATGAGACAGACAAGAGTATGATTCCAAATATCTCTAGGAGACAGATTTATTTTCTGGTTCAGTTAGATGTAACAATAGTACTCCAAATAAATGATTTGGAAATAATAGTTTGTTGTGGGTTTTCTTATCACTTTTATCAGGGTCTTAGAATTTCTCTATATAGCCACTTGAAATTTTTATTTTAAAATATGTTTGATCATTTAGTTGAATTCTTAAGAAATCATATATTTGTCACATCTAATTAACCCACTAGACTCTCACTGCCTCTCAAAGTTAGCTAACAAATTGTTGCAAAAGGCCAATGAAATAAGAATACATCTTTCTACTCACTTCCCAAGTTTGAAAAAATAACTGTAAATTCATGATTAGTTGGATGTCAAATCATTTGCTTTCCACTGATGTTAGGCTTTTAAAGGCAATTTAGAAAAATTAAAATTACAAGATTCTGAAGTTTGACCCAAAATCTTAATGTGAATGAGGTTCAGCGGATTAGTGCTTAAGGATGGTGCCTCCATTATGAATTTTCAGAAATGCATTAGGCTATAAAATTGGAATCTTAAAACAAGTACTTGTTTTCCACAGTAAATGTTCTATGAGATTATTTTCCTGCTCATTAAATATACTGTTTTGTGATGGCATATACTTCTTGCACTATAGTTTTAGTTTACCTTTCATACTTCTGGTTAAAAATGAAACTGACAAATAGAATTACAGATTAAATCAGGTGACTCAGTGAGAACAGAATTACTCTTTAGGTTTTTCTTTAATTGTATTTCTCAGCAAGTTCTTTTTATCACTTCTCATTTGAAATACCCAGTTCTTGTCCCATCATCATATGCTATTTGTACACCATCATTTTCTTTTTATATTATTTCTATGTTGTATTGAGTAGGCACAGTTCTAATAAAAATTGACAAGTGCTTATAACACTTGGGAATAACACTGTTAAGATTAAATGCCTAGGTATTATAAGGCTACCTTAGGTAACCTGGTAAAATTACTTAAATGACATAAATAAATAGTGTAAAGAATTATGAATGAAGCAGGAACATGATTACTTGAGTTAGTGATTATTTTGATAGGACAAATATTTTTGCAGTATCTTCAACTTGAACATGAAGTTGCTAAAAGCTTTAAACTTTTGCCTTTTACAGGTACATTGGGGGAGAATGTAGACACATGTCGACTAATAAATAATAGAGTATTACATGTTTTCACTCAAATAATGTATTTTTGTGATGAATCCCATCTATAAAATGGATAAGTACAAAGAAAAAAAATAAGTGTAGTCCTCATATTAAAATTATTATTACAAAAAAGTGTATAAACTGAAAGGTGAGATTAAATATACTGTGTGTTATGTCAGTTGCTTTATTAGTAAGCTAATCAAACCAAAGACTGGAAGACTGAATGACAGTGAATGAGAACACTTAATAATTAATTCAGTGCAGGAGAAGCAAACCATCACTATCCCAGGAAAAGTGGCTTACATGAATGTCCATTTTATTGTATTCCCACTAGGCAAAGATTTAATCAAACAAGCTTTGATTGGAACTAAGTGTTGCTGTAGGCTCCTTCTACATACTATATGTGCTAAAATTTTGTAGCAAACTTGATAAGCCATGTGCATTTACATTAGCATCCTTAGGCCAATGATTCAATATTCATTAATATTTCTTATTTGGCTTTGGAGGTGATTAGACCTTAGTACAGATAGAGGGAAAATGCACAGTCATAATACTTTAATCTTACATAGGGCCTCAATGACTTTTTTATAATATCTCATTTTAAAATATTAATAAACAACCATTAAGACATATAAACTAACTAATGTTTTTCCCATTTTGGCATGAGGAAATGAAAGATCAAAATGATTATAAAATGACAGTTAATTACACAAACTCCTTTAGCCCTGGACAGTATTAAATCCTATACTTAGAACTTGACTGATACTCAGAATAACTCTTTAGGTAAATATTATCATACTCATTTTATGTATAAGTAACAAGAGGCTCACACAAGTTCACGTGTAATAAAGGGCAGATCTAGAGTACAAAGTCTCTAATTCCTTTATTTCACAAACTCCCACTTGCTCCACCTAATGTTATGTCATTATTACAAAGTTAATGTAAACTTGAGTTTTCTGACTGCAAGCTCCCAGTGTTACTCCTGGTTAACTAAATCACAAATACCTCAGTCTCTGTATCTTGTTGTTAGTGGACATATCCTTTCCGACCCTTCTGCAACCCCATGGACTATAGCCTTCCAGGCTCTTCTGCCCATGGGATTTCCTAGGCAAAAAGATCCCCTTCTCCAGGCAATCTTCTCAACCCAGGGATGGAACATCCATCTCTTGCATTGCAGGCCAATTCTTTACTGCTGTGCCAAAATGAGATGGCTACCTCATTTTCTGTTAGATAATAGGCAACTACATTAATACAGATTGTGTAGGATGAACACATGTGGTTTAGTAATTTTCTTTATTTGTACTTGTTACTAAAAAGCTTTTGTTTTCTATTTTCTTCTTACCAAAACCTTTGCTTTTTTCTTTCTTTCTTTATTGAAAGATTATTATACAGCCGGTATTCAGGTTTTGTGGCAACTGAGATGATAAATTTGAGTCCCTTCTTTGAAGACTTACACAAAAGTACTACTAAGCATTCAGTGCAGTGTGTCTTGGAAGAGGCGTATGCAACTGAGGGTCCTGAAGTTTAAGCTTTAATCTGAAGTTTTATGTTAATTAGGAAAATCTAAGCCTGATTTTAGGGTTTATAAGTAAATTTAAGAATGAGTCTAGCACATTTATGTTTAGTTTGGCAAAGTAATACTTTAATCTTACATAGGGCCTCAATGACTTTTTTATAATATCTCATTTTAAAATATTAATAAACAACCATTAAGACATATAAACTAACTAATGTTTTTCCCATTTTGGCATGAGGAAATGAAAGATCAAAATGATTATAAAATGACAGTTAATTACACAAACTCCTTTAGCCCTGGACAGTATTAAATCCTATACTTAGAACTTGACTGATACTCAGAATAACTCTTTAGGTAAATATTATCATACTCATTTTATGTATAAGTAACAAGAGGCTCACACAAGTTCACGTGTAATAAAGGGCAGATCTAGAGTACAAAGTCTCTAATTCCTTTATTTCACAAACTCCCACTTGCTCCACCTAATGTTATATCATTATTACAAAGTTAATGTAAACTTGAGTTTTCTGACTACAAGCTCCCAGTGTTACTCCTGGTTAACTAAATCACAAATACCTCAGTCTCTGTATCTTGTTGTTAGTGGACATATCCTTTCCGACCCTTCTGCAACCCCATGGACTATAGCCTTCCAGGCTCTTCTGCCCATGGGATTTCCTAGGCAAAAAGATCCCCTTCTCCAGGCAATCTTCTCAACCCAGGGATGGAACCTCCATCTCTTGCATTGCAGGCCAATTCTTTACTACTGTGCCAAAATGAGATGGCTACCTCATTTTCTGTTAGATAATAGGCAACTACATTAATACAGATTGTGTAGGATGAACACATGTGGTTTAGTAATTTTCTTTATTTGTACTTGTTACTAAAAAGCTTTTGTTTTCTATTTTCTTCTTACCAAAACCTTTGCTTTTTTCTTTCTTTCTTTATTGAAAGATTATTATACAGCCGGTATTCAGGTTTTGTGGCAACTGAGATGATAAATTTGAGTCCCTTCTTTGAAGACTTACACAAAATTACTACTAAGCATTCAGTGCAGTGTCTTGGAAGAGGCGTATGCAACTGAGGGTCCTGAAGTTTAAGCTTTAATCTGAAGTTTTATGTTAATTAGGAAAATCTAAGCCTGATTTTAGGGTTTATAAGTAAATTTAAGAATGAGTCTAGCACATTTATGTTTAGTTTGGCAAAGTGGTCAATAAGATCTGCCAGTTTATGTTTCTGTTAATGTATATTACAAGGATAATAGATAATCAATATTTTAGATAATACCAATGTTGTTGGCTGATATCTTTTGCAGTTCATCTATAAATGGAATATGGATTGGGGAATAGTTGTTAGCTTGATATCTCACACCTTAGCTTACAGTGCCAAACTCCATACTGAAAATTTCACCATATTTTAAAATAAGAAATTTGTCTCCAAATTTCTTATTTTAAAAGTCTTCTCAATAGTTTGTGAATACTGCTGACACAAAAGAAAAAAAGTATATTTGAAGGAAATAAAATGTACATGAATATATGTTGTGTTTGTGTTAGTTGCTCAGTTGTGTTCAACTCTGTGCAACCCAGTAGACTGTAGCCCCTCAGGGTCCTCTGTCCATGGAATTCTCCAGGCAAGAATACTGGAGTGAGTTTCCGTACCCTTCTCCAGAGGATCTACCTGATCCAGGGATCCAACCTGAGTCTCCTGCACTAGAGGCAGATTCTTTAGCATCTGAGACATAAACAATAATCAAATAAATAGTTTGTATCAATAAAATCAAGAATGTTGCTTTTAGGGGTACATACACAAGTAAAGTCTGTTCAGGCTTCCTTTGTGACTCTCTTTTTGATCTTAATGAAGTGATTAATAGGAAGGAAATATATCTTGATAGATTTAAATATTTGACATTTTTTCCCGAAATCTTCAGAAATATGTTAAAGATAGTGCTGGCACAATAAGGGATAATAAAATTGAAGGACTAGTTATTATTTTTAATAATAATAATTGAAGGACTGCTAGATTATTTTTATAAAAATATTTTAGTTTGACTTAAACTGTACATTAGTATCTAGAATTTTAACACATAAAAATAAGTTTCAGAGATTTGGCACAATAACATTGAAACTTGCCAAAATTGCATGGTTGTTAAGAATATTTACTGTTGAGCTTTCCCTAGTGGTCTCGTGGGTAAAGAATCCACCTTGCAGTTCAAGGGGCACTGGTTTGATCCCTGGCCTGGGAAGGTCCCATGTGCTGCAGAGCAGCTGGACCAGTGTAGCTAATTTCCAGCCAGTGCTCTGGAACACATGCTCCCAGAGCTGGTGCTCTGCAGTGAGAGAGGCCACTGCAATGGGAAGCCCACGCAGACCAATGAATAAAGATGGATGAAAATAAATAAAAAAGAGGCCAAAAAATAAAAAAAAGAATATTTGCTATCAATGTTTTTCTGTGAATTTGTTCTTTATAAGTCAAAATGTATATACTCTTGTGAACACCTCATCTTGTAGAATGCTGGAGTTTCACTGGTTTAAATATTAAGAACTTGAAATACATGTTTTTTTTTAATAAATATATTTGATGAATAGTATTATAAAGTAGTATAAAGTCGTAATAGTGTATCAGCATAAATCACTTGTGAGAACCATGATGCTGTGAGTTAAACTTTAAATACCTGTTGGCCCCAAAGTATAATGATAAATAATATATAATAAACACACAAGAGAAATTAATAGCTGAAATACAAAAAGGAAGATAAATACCTTTGGGGACCAAAAATGGTATATAAATGTTCTTGTTTAGTCACTATGTTGTGTCCAACTCTTGTGATCCCATGAACTGTAGCCTGGCAGGCTCCTTTGTCCATGAGATTTTCCAGGCAAAATTAGTGGAGTAGGTTTCTGTTGCCTTCTCCAGGGGGTCTTCCTGACAAAGGCATGGAAACTGCATCTTCTGCGTTGGCAGGTGGTTTCTTTACCATTGAGCCACCAGGGAAGCCCCAGTGTAGAAATATTCAGAAGTAAACAGGGTACTTGGGCCACTGTGCTAGTCTCTACAAAAGGAAACAATCAGGGGCTGCTGGGGAGTTTGACTGGTATGGGTAATAGGTATCAAAATCATTATGGGATAATAGGGAAATAGGTAGCAGACTGGATTCACCTATCCCTGGTAGAAAGTTAAGAGAAAAAAAAAAAAAGAGACAAGACTGGTGTGAAGTTGCAGAGAGCAGTGCCCCAGTATTTGGGGCATGTGCCTAGTGGCTCAGTGACTTGCTTTTGTATCATCTGTAAATGTTACCTGGGCAGTGGAGCCCTGGGCCTCTAGTAAGAGACTTGGTTTTGCAGTGGTGGAGAGGGAAAGGAGTGATAATGGGTAGGGAAAGTTAAGTAAAATGCTGGTGGAGCTAAGATGGCGGCATAGAAGAACTCTGGAACACATGCTCCCAGAGCTGGTGCTCTGCAGTGAGAGAGGCCACTGCAATGGGAAGCCCACGAGACCAATGAATAAAGATGGATGAAAATAAATAAAAAAGAGGCCAAAAAATAAAAAAAAGAATATTTGCTATCAATGTTTTTCTGTGAATTTGTTCTTTATAAGTCAAAATGTATATACTCTTGTGAACACCTCATCTTGTAGAATGCTGGAGTTTCACTGGTTTAAATATTAAGAACTTGAAATACATGTTTTTTTTTAATAAATATATTTGATGAATAGTATTATAAAGTAGTATAAAGTCGTAATAGTGTATCAGCATAAATCACTTGTGAGAACCATGATGCTGTGAGTTAAACTTTAAATACCTGTTGGCCCCAAAGTATAATGATAAATAATATATAATAAGCACACAAGAGAAATTAATAGCTGAAATACAAAAAGGAAGATAAATACCTTTGGGGACCAAAAATGGTATATAAATGTTCTTGTTTAGTCACTATGTTGTGTCCAACTCTTGTGACCCCATGAACTGTAGCCTGGCAGGCTCCTTTGTCCATGAGATTTTCCAGGCAAAATTAGTGGAGTAGGTTTCTGTTGCCTTCTCCAGGGGGTCTTCCTGACAAAGGCATGGAAACTGCATCTTCTGCGTTGGCAGGTGGTTTCTTTACCATTGAGCCACCAGGGAAGCCCCAGTGTAGAAATATTCAGAAGTAAACAGGGTACTTGGGCCACTGTGCTAGTCTCTACACAAGGAAACAATCAGGGGCTGCTGGGGAGTTTGACTGGTATGGGTAATAGGTATCAAAATCATTATGGGATAATAGGGAAATAGGTAGCAGACTGGATTCACCTATCCCTGGTAGAAAGTTAAGAGAAAAAAAAAAAAGAGACAAGACTGGTGTGAAGTTGCAGAGAGCAGTGCCCCAGTGTTTGGGGCATGTGCCTAGTGGCTCAGTGACTTGCTTTTGTATCATCTGTAAATATTACCTGGGCAGTGGAGCCCTGGGCCTCTAGTAAGAGACTTGGTTTTGCAGTGGTGGAGAGGGAAAGGAGTGATAATGGGTGAAGGGCATTGAGTACTTGATTTAAGAAGTAAAATGCTGGTGGAGCTAAGATGGCGGCATAGAAGAACGTGAACTCATCTCTCCTGCAAAATCGCCTGAATTGCAACGTGTTCCTGAAAAACCATCAACAGGAGGAGGTTGGATCTGATCACAAAAAGATGCCCCACAATGAAGAGCAAAGAAGAAGTCACAACAAGATGGTAGGAAGTGCGCAATCGTGCTTTTAAAAGTCAAACCTCATACCCGCCAGTGAGGCCGGGTGGGCCAAAGGCACAAAGCCTGTTGCAGATCAAGACCCGGGAAAGGAGTAGTGATGCCTACAAGGGACTGAGCCAGACCTTCTTTGGAGGGTCCAAGAGCCCCCTTGAGCTGGAAGTGCCCTTGAGCAGTCCTCGGAAGGATGGCACTCAGTTCCCTTTGAAGGAGGTTATCATTAACCCCATCATGGAGATGCCAGGGAGGACTGGAAACTCTGTGCACACCGTGATCCGGGAGAGGGGAATAGAGATCCTGCAGGAGACTGAGCCAGACTCACCTCTGAGTAATCTGACATCTCCCGTGGTGGCGGGGGTCGACGGTGGCCTGCAGCAGGGTCGGGGTCACTGAGGAAGTGCCTCTCATAGAGCGTGTGGGAATAAATTCTCTGTGAGAGAGATGCCATTTTCCCTACTGTAGTTTGGTTACTGGTCAAACTACAGGGCTGCTGGTCAAACTACAGGGAGGGACTTTAGCTCCACCCAGCAAGAAAAAGGATTTGGATTAAGGACTAAGAAACTCCCAGGGCCAGACAGGGCGGGCCTTTTAGTTCTGGAATAGGCCAAAATAAACAAGCAGTCAAAGAGGTCTTCAGATCCAACCACTGCCAAAGGCAAGAAAAAGGCTAATAATTGCGGAATAGTCAGCAAGAGACAGAAGAACATAAACACTATTTTCACGTTTTGTCTGAAGCTGGAGTTACAGCTGGATTTTTAAAAAATTCATTTTATTTCTTTTTTCTTTTTCTTTTTTATTGCTTTCTTTGTTTTGTTTTCATTTTTTCCCCCTTTTTTCCAAACCCACTCAGTGCCTCCCCCCCCCCATTTTTTTTTTTTTTTTCTTTTTGGGTGTCTGAGTGTGGGTGTGTTTATTTCCTCTGTTGAATTCTATTGAAGCTACTAATCTTATCAGTAAGACTGAATATATTCAAGTTTACATAATTTTTTTTTTCTTTTTCCTTCTAAACCTCACATTTTATTTTGGTATAATCTTCTGGTTCCCCATTGGCCTTTTAAGGTTCTGTGAGGGTTTTGTTTGTTTTTATTGTTTTTGCTTTGTTTTTCTATATTTTTCTATATATTTATCTCTGTTTTAATATTTAAATTTTTTTATTTGTACTACTACTTCCTCTATAACTCCTTGCTTTCTCTGATGCTCCTTTCCTACAGCACTACTCTCTAATACATACCATACTTTATCTCCCCATATTTAACTTTGCAGTATTATTCTATATTTCTCTTCTATCCTCCCTTTCTCTTTTTCCCTTTTCCAACCATATTTCTTAGTCTGTTCTGTCCTCATTGCCTTATCCCCAACAGGGACCCTGCTCTAGCATTATTCTCCAATTTGTGCTCTACTTAGGTTGGTTATTAATTGGTGGATATCATTCTTGGTTTTCTGTATTCACCATGCTAACATATTGTACTGTATTTTTGGTTGGACTGTTTGGGTTATGTTACAGCTGTATATGTTTGCGTGTATAATTCAATAGGCTAGATAGTATTTGCATAATATTTTAATTGCCATTTGTCAAAGGTATACCTTCTGTTTCTCATTTGCATATATATGTTTTGATATCATTTAATGCCATAACAAACCAGCCATGAAATCTTCATTTCCTGGTCAGGCAAAAAGCCCAGGGGCTTTAGGGAGGGAGCACTGACTCCACAACTTGACAATACTAGAGACCACCTAACACTAGAGAACAATAAACAGTGAGAACACCAACAAAGTTAAGCACTTGTAAGCAATTCCTGCCATAAATCAACCACCAGCATCACCCAGAATAAGAAGCCCCATCCAAACAACAGACACCGACAGACGTCACTCAAAGTCTGGGAAAAGAAAACCCCAAACAGAGTTAGTTAAAAAATTAATAATAACAATGAAATGGCAGAGAAATACCACACAAGTGAAGGAACAATCTACAAACACACAATATCAAATCAATGAAAAGGATTTGGACAAACTTTCTGAAAGTGAGTTCAGAAGAATGATAGTAAAGATGAGCAAAGACACTGAAACAGAATTTTAGAGAAAATTCAAAACACAACTAACACACTGAATGAAGAAATAGAGGAACTTACAAAAAAAGTAACAGAGACAAACAACTCAATTGCTGAACTGAAAAACACTGTAGAAGGAATCAAAAGCAGAGTATCTGAGACAGAAGACCGGATAAGTGAGCTGGAAGATAGAATGGTGGAAGTAACTGCTGAAAAACAGAATCTAGCTCAAAGAATGAAAAGAACAGAATATAGCCTCAGAGACCTCTGGGATAATATCAAATGCACCAATATTCAAATTATATGGGTTCCAGAAGAAGAAGAAAAAAAGAAATGAGAAAATTTTTGAAGAGATTATAATTGAAGATTTCCCCAACGTGGGAAAACAAATAGTCAATCAAGTCCAGGAAGCACTAAGAGTACCATACAGAATCAACCCAGGAAGAAACACACCATTACACACATTAATGAAGCTAACACAAATTAAACACAAAGATAGAATTCTCAAAGCACCAAGGGAAAAGCAACTAGTAACATACAAGGGAAAGCCCATACGTTTAACAGCTGATCTTTCAACAGAAACTCCGCAGGCCAGAAGGGAATGGCAGGACACATTTAAACAGCTCAAAGAGAATAATCTACAACCAAGAATCCTCTACCCTGCAAGGATCTCATTCAAAATTGGGGAGAAATCAACAGCTTTACAGATCAGCAAAAATTAAAAGAATTTAGTCACACCAAGTCAGCCTTACAACAAGTGTTAAAGGGACTTATATAGACAACAAGTATAAGAGAAGGAGAAGATCCATGAAAAAAACCCATCATAACATCTAAGAAGATGACAATAAGATCATTTGTATCAATAATTACTATGAATGTCAATGGATTAAATGCCCCAACCAAAAGACACAGACTTGTAAGCAATTCCTGCCATAAATCAACCACCAGCAAAAATAAGAAGCCCCATCCAAACAACAGACACCGACAGACGTCACTCAAAGTCTGGGAAAAGAAAACCCCAAACAGAGTTAGTTAAAAAATTAATAATAACAATGAAATGGCAGAGAAATACGACACAAGTGAAGGAACAATCTACAAACACACAATATCAAATCAATGAAAAGGATTTGGACAAACTTTCTGAAAGTGAGTTCAGAAGAATGATAGTAAAGATGAGCAAAGACACTGAAACAGAATTTTAGAGAAATTTCAAAACACAACTAACACACTGAATGAAGAAATAGAGGAACTTACAAAAAAAGTAACAGAGACAAACAACTCAATTGCTGAACTGAAAAACACTGTAGAAGGAATCAAGAGCAGAGTATCTGAGACAGAAGACCGGATAAGTGAGCTGGAAGATAGAATGCTGGAAGTAACTGCTGAAAAACAGAATCTAGCTCAAAGAATGAAAAGAACAGAAGATAGCCTCAGAGACCTCTGGGATAATATCAAACACACCAATATTCAAATTATAGGGGTTCCAGAAGAAGAAGAAAAAAAGAAATGAGAAAATTTTTGAAGAGATTATAGTTGAAGATTTCCCCAACATGGGAAAAAAAATAGTCAATCAAGTCCAGGAAGCACTAAGAGTACCATACAGAATCAACCCAGGAAGAAACACACCAATACACACATTAATGAAGCTAACACAAATTAAACACAAAGATAGAATTCTCAAAGCAGCAAGGGAAAAGCAACTAGTAACATACAAGGGAAAGCCCATACGTTTAACAGCTGATCTTTCAACAGAAACTCCGCAGGCCAGAAGGGAATGGCAGAACACATTTAAACAGCTCAAAGAGAATAATCTACAACCAAGAATCCTCTACCCTGCAAGGATCTCATTCAAAATTGGGGAGAAATCAACAGCTTTACAGATCAGCAAAAATTAAAAGAATTTAGTCACACCAAGCCAGCCTTACAACAAGTGTTAAAGGGAATTATATAGACAACAAGTATAAGAGAAGGAGAAGATCCATGAAACAAACCCATCATAATATCTAAGAAGATGACAATAAGATCATTTGTATCAATAATTACTATGAATGTCAATGGATTAAATGCCCCAACCAAAAGACACAGACTGGCTGAATGGATTAAAAAACACGACCCAGGGCTTCCCTGGTGGTGCTGTGGGTAAGGACACCGCCTTGCAGTGCAAGGGGCACCAGTTCAATCCCTGGCCTGGGAGCATCCCACGTGCCATGGAGCGGCTGGACTGATGTGTCCAGTTACCGAGCCGGAGCTCTGGAGCGCATGCACCCAGATCCGACGCTATTCGACGACAGACGCCACCGTGATGGGAGGCCCACAGGAGCCAAAGAACAAAGATGGATGAAAATAGAGAAATGAAAGACCAATAGAAGTGGCCCGCCCATCCCCCTCCCTCTACCCCACCCCCCAAAAAAGGTAAATAAATAAAATAAATGTTTAAAAAAAAAAAAACACGACCCATACATATGCTGCCTCAAGGAAATTCACTTCAGACCTAGAGACACTCATAGACTGAAAGTGAGAGGATGGAAAAATATATTCCATGCAAATGGAAATCAAAAGAAAGCCAGAGTACCAATCCCTGTATCAGACAAAATAGACCTGCAAATAAAGAAGATTAGAAGAGACAAGGCAGGACACTACATAATGATCAAGGGATCGGCCCAAAAGGAAGACTAACAATCATAAACATCTATGCACCCAACACAGGAGCACGTCAATATATAAGACAAACACTTTCAGGAGTAAAAGAAGACATTGACACTAACACAATCATAGTAGGAGACTTTAACACTCCTCTCACACCAATGGACAGATCATTCAAACAGAAAATTAATAAAGAAACACAAGCCTTAAATGCCACACTAGAAGAAATGGACTTCATTGATATCTTTAGGACTTTCCATCCTAAAGCAGAAGAATACACTTTCTTCTCAAGTGCTCACAGAACATTCTCCAGGATAGACCACATATTGGGCCACAAATCAAACCTCAGTCAATTCAAGAAAACTGAAATTCTATCAACCATCTTCTCGGACCACAATGCAGTGAGACTAGAGATCAACTACAGGAAAAAAAACCGCTAAAAACACAAACACATGGAGATTAAACAACACGTACCTAAAAAACCAACTGATCACTGAGGAAATCAAAGGAGAAATAAAAAAATTCCTAGAAGAAAACGAGAATGAACACTCGACAGTGCAAAACCTATAGGATACTGCAAAAGCAGTTCTAAGAGGGAAGTTTATAGCAATTCAATCCTACCTCAAGAAACTAGGAAGATCTCAAACAGACAACCTAATCCTACAGTTAAAACAATTGGAGAAAGAAAAAAACACACGAAAGTCAGCAATGAAGAAGAGAAATCATAAAGATCAGAGTAGACATAAATGAAAAAGAAATGAAAGAAACAATAGTAAAGATAAAACAAAAAGCTAGTTCTGGGCTTCCCTGGAGGTCCAGTGGGTAAAGACACCGCCTTGCAGTGCAAGGGGTGCCGGTTCGATCCCTGGCCTGGGAAGATCCCACGTGCCGCGGAGCGGCTGGACCGATGTGTCCAATTACCGAGCCGGAGCTCTGGAGCGCATGCGCCCAAAGCTGGTGCTCTGTGACAACAAAGGCCATCGCGAACGGAGGCCCACACGGGTCAAAGAACAAAGATGGATGAAAAATAGACAAATGAAAGACCAATAGAAGTGGCCCGCCTGCTCCCCTCCCTCCCCCACCCCCCCCCCAAAAAAAAAAAATAAAAAAATAAAACTTAAAAAAAAAAAAAAAAAAGCTAGTTCTTCGAAAAGGTAAATAAAATTGACAAACCACTGGCCAGACTCATCAAGAAAAAAAGAGAGAAGAACCAGATCACCAAAATCAAAAACGAAAAAGGAGAAATTACAACAGATAATGCAGAAATTCAAAGGATTCTAAGAGACTATTATGAACAACTCTATGGCAAGAAACTGGACAACCTGGAAGAAGTGGACAGTTTCCTAGAGAAGATTAATCTCCCAAGACTCAACCAGGAAGAAACAGAAACTATGAACAACCCAATCACAAGCTCAGAAATTGAATTTGTTATTAAAAATCTACCGAAAAACAAAAGCCCAGGGCCAGATGGCTTCACAGGCGAATTCTACCAAACATTTAAAGAAGAGCTAATGCCTGTCCTTCTAAAACTCTTCCAAACATTGCACAAGGAAAAGGAACACCCTCCGAAACACATTCTACAACTTTGGACCACAATGCAGTGAGACTAGAGATCAACTAAGAAAACCGCTAAAAACACAAACACATGGAGATTAAACAACACGACCTAAAAAACCAACTGATCACTGAGGAAATCAAAGGAGAAATAAAAAAATTCCTAGAAGAAAACGAGAATGAACACTCGACAGTGCAAAACCTATAGGATACTGCAAAAGCAGTTCTAAGAGGGAAGTTTATAGCAATTCAATCCTACCTCAAGAAACTAGGAAGATCTCAAACAGACAACCTAATCCTACAGTTAAAACAATTGGAGAAAGAAAAAAACACACGAAAGTCAGCAATGAAGAAGAGAAATCATAAAGATCAGAGTAGACATAAATGAAAAAGAAATGAAAGAAACAATAGTAAAGATAAAACAAAAAGCTAGTTCTGGGCTTCCCTGGAGGTCCAGTGGGTAAAGACACCGCCTTGCAGTGCAAGGGGTGCCGGTTCGATCCCTGGCCTGGGAAGATCCCACGTGCCGCGGAGCGGCTGGACCGATGTGTCCAATTACCGAGCCGGAGCTCTGGAGCGCATGCGCCCAAAGCTGGTGCTCTGTGACAACAAAGGCCATCGCGAACGGAGGCCCACACGGGTCAAAGAACAAAGATGGATGAAAAATAGACAAATGAAAGACCAATAGAAGCGGCCCACCTGCTTCCCCCTCCCTCCCCACACACCCACCCCCAAAATAAACAAATAAATGTTTAAAAAAAAATAAAAACTTAAAAAAAAAAAAAAAAGCTAGTTCTTCGAAAAGGTAAATAAAATAGACAAACCACTGGCCAGACTCATCAAGAAAAAAAGAGAGAAGAACCAGATCACCAAAATCAAAAACGAAAAAGGAGAAATTACAACAGATAATGCAGAAATTCAAAGGATTCTAAGAGACTATTATGAACAACTCTATGGCAAGAAACTGGACAACCTGGAAGAAGTGGACAGTTTCTTAGAGAAGATTAATCTCCCAAGACTCAACCAGGAAGAAACAGAAACTATGAACAACCCAATCACAAGCTCAGAAATTGAATTTGTTATTAAAAATCTACCGAAAAACAAAAGCCCAGGGCCAGATGGCTTCACAGGCGAATTCTACCAAACATTTAAAGAAGAGCTAATGCCTGTCCTTCTAAAACTCTTCCAAACATTGCACAGGAAGGAACACTTCCGAACACATTCTATGAGGCCACCATCACCCTGATACCAAAGCCAGGCAAAGACAACACAAAAAAAGAAAATTATAGGCCAATTTCACTGATGAACTTAGACGCCAAAATCCTCAACCAAATCCTAGCAAACAGAATTCAATGACACATCAAAAAGCTCATACATCATGATCAAGTCATTCCAGGCATGCAAGGATTCTTCAATATTCGCAAATCAATCAATGTGATACACCATATCAACAAATTGAAAGACAAAAATCACATGATCATTTCAATAAATGCAGAAAAAGCCTTTGACAAAGCATAACACCCATTTATTATAAAAAACTGTTCCAAAAATGGGCATAGAAGGAAACTATCTCAACATAGGGAAAGGCATATATGAGAAGCCCATAGCAAACATTATCCTCAATGGTGAAAAACTCAAAGCATTTCCTCTAAGATCAGAAACAAGACAAAAGTGTCCACTTTCACCAGTATTATTCAACATAGTCCTGGAAGTTCTAGCAACAGCAATAAGAGAAGAGAAAGAAATAAAAGGAATCCAGATTGGAAAGGAAGAAGTCAAACTCTATCACAGACGACATGATATTATACATAGAAAATCCCAAATACACTATTACAAAACTACTAGAGCTAATCAGTGAATTCAGCAAAGTCGCAGCAAAATCAATACACAGAAATCACTGGCATTCCTATACACGAACAATGAAAATCAGAAAACTAAATCAAAGAGGCAATCCCCTTCACCATTGCAAGCAAAGAGTAAAATATCTAGGAATAAACCTACCCAAAGAAACGCACTGTACCCTGAAGATGACAAGATGCTCATCAGAGAAATTGAAGAAGACTTAAACAGATGGAGAGATATTCCATGTTCCTGAGTCAGAAGAATCAATATTGTGAAAATGACCATACTACCAAATGTCATCTATAGATTCAATGCGATCCCTATCAGACTGCCAATGACATTCTTCACAGAACTATAGCAAAGAATAACAGTTCATATGGCAACAAAAAAGACCTCTAAATAACCAAAGCAATCCTGGGAAAGAAAAATGGAGCTGGAGGAATCAGCCTCCCCAACTTCAGACTCTACTACAAAGCAACAGTCATCACGGCAGTATGGTACTGGCACAAAAACAGAAATATGGACCAATGGAACAAGATTGAGAACTCAGAGATAAACCCACGCAACTGTGGTACCTTATTTTTGACAAAGGAGGTGAACATATAAAATGGGACAAAGACAGCGTCTTCAACAAATGGTCCTGGGAACATTGGACAGCTACATGCAAAAAGTGAAGTTGGAATATTCCCTGACCCCATACACAAAGATCAACTCAAAATTAATTAAAGACCTAAATGGAAGACCAGAAACCATCAAACTCTTGGAGGAGAATATAGGCAAAACCCTCAAGGACATCAATCAAAGCAAGATCTTCTCTGACCCACCTACTAGAATAGAGGAACTGAAAAGAAAAATGAACACGTGGGACCTCATGAAACTTAAAAGCTTTTGTAGAGCAAAAGAAATTATAAAAAAGTTGAACAGACACCCCACAGAGTGGAAGAAAATCACAGCAAATGAAATAACAGACAAAGAATTAATCTCTAAAATCTACAAGCAACTCAGACAACTCAGCACAGGAAAAACGAACAACCCAATCAAAAAATGGGAAAAGAACCTAAACAGACACCTCTCCAAAGAGGACATACAGTTGGCCCAAAAACACATGAAATGATGCTCAACTTCACTTATAATTAGAGAAATGCAAATCAAGACTACAATGAGATATCACCTCACTCCCATCAGAATGGCCATCATCCACAAATTGATAGACAATAAATGGTGGAGAGGGTGTGGAGTTAAGTTACCCTTCCTGCATTGCTGGTGGGAGTGTAAATTGATACAGCCTCTATGAAAGACAGTATGGAGATTTCTTCAAAAACCTCCCCTCCCATCTAGGCTCATCCTGAGTCGGAAGAATCAATATTGTGAAAATGACCATACTACCAAATGTCATCTACAGATTCAATGCGATCCCTATCAGACTGCCAATGACATTCTTCACAGAACTATAGCAAAGAATAACAGTTCATATGGCAACAAAAAAGACCTCTAAATAACCAAAGCAATCCTGGGAAAGAAAAACGGAGCTGGAGGAATCAGCCTCCCCAACTTCAGACTCTACTACAAAGCAACAGTCATCACGGCAGTATGGTACTGGCACAAAAACAGAAATATGGACCAATGGAACAAGATTGAGAACTCAGAGATAAACCCACGCAACTGTGGTACCTTATTTTTGACAAAGGAGGTGAACATAAAAAATTGGACAAAGACAGCCTCTTCAACAAATGGTCCTGGGAACATTAGACAGCTACATGCAAAAGGTGAAGTTGGAACATTCCCTGACCCCATACACAAAGATCAACTCAAAATGAATTAAAGACCTAAATGGAAGACCAGAAACCATCAAACTCTTGGAGGAGAATATAGGCAAAACCCTCAAGGACATCAATCAAAGCAAGATCTTCTCTGACCCACCTACTAGAATAGAGGAACTGAAAAGAAAAATGAACACGTGGGACCTAATGAAACTTAAAAGCTTTTGTAGAGCAAAAGAAATTATAAAAAAGTTGAACAGACACCCCACAGAGTGGAAGAAAATCACAGCAAATGAAATAACAGACAAAGAATTAATCTCTAAAATCTACAAGCAACTCAGACAACTCAGCACTGGAAAAACGAACAACCCAATCAAAAAATGGGAAAAGAACCTAAACAGACACCTCTCCAAAGAGGACATACAGATGGCCCAAAAACACATGAAATGATGCTCAACTTCACTTATAATTAGAGAAATGCAAATCAAGACTACAATGAGATATCACCTCACTCCCATCAGAATGGCCATCATCCACAAATTGATAGACAATAAATGGTGGAGAGGGTGTGGAGTTAAGTTACCCTTCCTGCATTGCTGGTGGGAGTGTAAATTGATACAGCCTCTATGAAAGACAGTATGGAGATTTCTTAAAAAACTAAAAATAGAAACATCATACAACCAGCAATCCCAGTCTTAGGCTTATACCCTGACGAAATCAAAACTGAAAGAAGCACCTGTACCCCAGTGTTCATTGCTGTTCTCTGTACAATAGCTAGAACATGGAAGGAACCTAGATGTCCATCGATGAACGAATAGATCCAAAAGCTCTGGTACATATATACAGTGACTATGACACAGCTGTAAAAGGAAATGCAGAAGAATCAGCCCTAATGAGGTGGCTGGATCTAGAACCTATCATCAAAAGTGAAGTTAGTCAAAGAGAAGGACAGGTACAATATAGTAACACATATATGGAATCTAGTAGGATGGTGATGATGGTACATGCAGTGAAGCGATGGAAAGACAGACATGGACAGTGGACTTATGGACATTGTGGGGAAGGAACAGAAGGTGGGTGGCATAAAGGAAGTAGCATGAAGGCCTGTACTATCATATGTGAAGAAAATAGCTCTAGTCATTGCTCTGTGAGAAAAGCAGATCCTTCACAAGTGCTGTATGATGGTCTGGAGGGGTCAGATGGTGGGGGGGAGATATACGTATGACTAATCTCAGAACATACATATCTGTAAACAACAAAACTCTGTAAAATAAAAGTTAAAAAAAAAAAAAAAAGAGGTAAAATGCTAAGTGCAAAGACAGAAAATTTTCTCTCAAAATAAGTCTGAAACTAAAGGTTCTAAACCACATTAAAAATGCTAGCGCAACCGGTCTTAATAGTCAAAGGATTCAGACTACAGATGATTTTACCCTAATGCAACCAAATAATAGCATAATTAGAACTTTAAAATAAATATAAAATGATATCCATACAAATAAGGTAAAATTATGAAAAAATTATGAATTTGATATGAACAATAGTTGAATAAAAATATTCACTGAAATAAAAATACTAGTTAAATTTTAAATTTAGAACAGGAGTGCAGATTCGTAAAAAGTAGTCTTAAGGCAGTTCTGGTAAAAGATTTTCTAAAAGAAAGGAAAGATATAAGCTCCTCAATTAGAACATGTTTGTAGTATTGTGAAATGCCAATATTCTCAAAAGAATCAGCTTCCAGAAAAAGAGAAAACACATTACTCTAAAATCAATAGGCTGACCTCTGACCTCTCATTATTATCCTTGGATGTTAGAAATCAAGAGCACAAATTTTTAAAGGACTAGGTTAATGAACTGTATTTCTCCCTTAACAATACAAATATGAATGAAGATATTTTAGGCATTTAAAATCTAAGGTGCATTGTCACTCACCTTATTACAAGAATTGTCAAAAGTTATTCTCACCATGATCGATACAAACTTGGAATGAAAGAAGGATATTAGAAATAATGATGAGCAAGGAAACCAGAAAAATACAGTGGTAAATACAATTAACTATCGACTGTAAGATAAGGATAACAATTCATTTTGGGGTGTAAAGAGAAAGGATAGATTTTTATATAAAATTGGCTAGGAATATGTTTGAGACGGGGGTCATTGAGCATAGTGGGTAGTTAAGGGTACTGAGGGCCTTTTGTGTTGGGAGAAGAGAGGTTCTTGATAAATTAGGAATATGTTTTTAAAAGCATTAAAATATCTGTGTTAAAAATTAAAAGATAATCACACAAGATATAAAAATACTACCTGTAATTTGTAGGCAGTCATAGGAATAGAGAGGGGTGAGAGGGTAGAAAACTTAATCCAGTGAGAGACAGGAAAGAGAAAATTAAAACAAGAGCATGAGAAGCAAACACCCAGCATAGTAAAGAGGAGACCCAAGTGGATAGTAGAAATACATGTAATATGTAATTAATCACAAAGCTCATTTTTATTAGGTTTACATATTACAATGTAAGTGACTCCATTATGGATTAAAAATAAACAGCTACATGATATTTAGAAGAGAAAGATACTGTTGTAGAAAACTTGAAAATAAGGTTAAAAAAAGAGATAGTAACCATAAAAAGTTCATAAAGAGGTATTCATATGGAACAAAAGTGTAATTTTAGGAAAATGAAATTAATGTAATTATTAATGAAATTTAAGAGAAAATTAGTAATGTCTTAAAAAGATTTTCTGGTATAAGATTTTCTAAAAGAAAGGAAAGATATAAGCTCCTCAATTAGAACATGTTTGTAGTATTGTGAAATGCCAATATTCTCAAAAGAATCAGCTTCCAGAAAAAGAGAAAACACATTACTCTAAAATCAATAGGCTGACCTCTGACCTCTCATTATTATCCTTGGATGTTAGAAATCAAGAGCACAAATTTTTAAAGGACTAGGTTAATGAACTGTATTTCTCCCTTAACAATACAAATATGAATGAAGATATTTTAGGCATTTAAAATCTAAGGTGCATTGTCACTCACCTTATTACAAGAATTGTCAAAAGTTATTCTCACCATGATCGATACAAACTTGGAATGAAAGAAGGATATTAGAAATAATGATGAGCAAGGAAACCAGAAAAATACAGTGGTAAATACAATTAACTATCGACTGTAAGATAAGGATAACAATTCATTTTGGGGTGTAAAGAGAGAGGATAGATTTTTATATAAAATTGGCTAGGAATATGTTTGAGACGGGGGTCATTGAGCATAGTGGGTAGTTAAGGGTACTAAGGGCCTTTTGTGTTGGGAGAAGAGAGGTTCTTGATAAATTAGGAATATGTTTTTAAAAGCATTAAAATATCTGTGTTAAAAATTAAAAGATAATCACACAAGATATAAAAATACTATCTGTAATTTGTAGGCAGTCATAGGAATAGAGAGGGGTGAGAGGGTAGAAAACTTAATCCAGTGAGAGACAGGAAAGAGAAAATTAAAACAAGAGCATGAGAAGCAAACACCCAGCATAGTAAAGAGGAGACCCAAGTGGATAGTAGAAATACATGTAATATGTAATTAATCACAAAACTCATTTTTATTAGGTTTACATATTACAATGTAAGTGACTCCATTATGGATTAAAAATAAATAAACAGCTACATGATATTTAGAAGAGAAAGATATTGTTGTAGAAAACTTGAAAATAAGGTTAAAAAAAGAGATAGTAACCATAAAAAGTTCATAAAGAGGTATTCATATGGAACAAAAGTGTAATTTTAGGAAAATGAAATTAATGTAATTATTAATGAAATTTAAGAGAAAATTAGTAATGAAAAGAAGAATAGATGTCTTAAAAATAATATTCTTAAAATTACATACACATTACAACATAGCCTTACGCAAATATTTTAAGGTTTTTTGGAATAGTTTATTAGATTGATGTAATGATAAAAGCCCTGTATCCAACTAATACAGAGTGAGTGCAACCTTTTCAGGCACCTGTAGAAGGAAGATTTATCCAAATTTACCATGTACATTTCAACTGCAGCTGCCTTCTAATTACTTTTGCTTTATTATTTTATCGAACTGCTTGTAAGCAGTTAATCATACTGCTGTTTCTAGAAAAATCATACTAGTAAGCCATTGGAGCTGATAGGACGATCTCTCTGGTCTTCATGTCTCCATCACTCTCTGTTGCCTCCACACGCTCCTTCCATCCCCAGCAAGCTATAACATGCAATGCCTGGCCCCTGACAGCTTTATTTGCCAACTCCAGCATTGAACATATATTTGAATGACTAACTAGGTACTTGCCACATCTGGATGCTAAGGATACAGTGATGAACATGACAGAAATGATACTAACCCTCAGGGAGCTTATTGCCTGGTGAGAAAGAAAGACGATTAAGCAAATTATAAGGAAGTGCTGAGAGGAGCAGTCATACAGTGTTGTGGGACCCAGTAGCTAGGAAACCTAATAGTCTAGCAAAGAGGTTAAGCTGAGCTGAGAAAACAGAATTTAAACTGAATCCCGAAAGGTATATATCATGTGTGGTAAAGTCAGGATTAGGCTAGAATTCAGGCACAGAGAATAGCGTGAGCAAATCCTGAAGGCAAATGAATGCTTGGACTGATTAATTTGAGCCTGCATGTGATTTTGGATCAGTAAAGTTGGTCATAACCAAAGTTTACACACCTATATGTTTTCAAATTGTATTTTGTCAACTTAACCATTTATCTCTGTTAAATTATGAATAGGACACATAGCTTACTCATAATTAAGAATATGAACTATAATGTAAGAACAATAATCTAAGAATCAGTTCTGCTGTGTGTAAAATGAACAGTCATACCTACCTTGAAGATGGTGGGGGGGGGCGGTGGCTAGAGATATAAAAGGTTAAACATCCAGGAGAGTGGATTATAAAGAGAAAGTGTTAATCCCTGGAGGTTATCATCATTGATTTATTCAGTCTTCACAATAAATTGTTGGAGCAATTATTACTTTCTGAATTTTAGAGCTGACATCTAGAGAGGTGAAATCTCCACAATAACTTGTGTCATTTTTTAAAGATTTGGCTAAGGTATTATTTTTCCTCTATTCTGGGAGAAGTTTTCTTTCTTACTGGTTCCAAGAGCATCATATATAAAAAAGAACCCTGCACATGGGCAGATTGCATTATAATAATTTTTCTATATTTAGGACATACAATTCTTCTGCTACTCCAGTTACTACTTTCTGGAAGCTCTGTGTTTGTCTTACACATACTTGTGCCTAGTGCACAGAGGGTGCATCAAGATATTTACCAAATTAAGGTGGAAATTGTAGGGAACAGAATATTATGACTTCAGATTATATAATATTTTTACCATGCCAGATATGTCTCAGAACAACTCCTTTAATAATAAGCTAAAAATGAAGAAGCGTTTTTTAAAAATCAGTAAATGCATGATAATTAACTAAAAATATGCCATAGCATGAGGGTTTCCTTATTTCTGATGTGTTTGAAACACATGTCCCACTTTCAGTGTCCCTTGTTTAATTGTTGTCAGGTAGCCCAAGAATATGTCTTTTCAAAGGATGAGTGCAGGGGATAGTATGTGCTCTGTGTTTCCTTTGACTTCTTTCACAAAAGGAAGCACGTTACCAAGAAAATTACATAGAAGTGTCTCCTAGAAGCCATGTAATTTGAGGGTAACGTACTTTTGGATGCACAAATAACAATCTCTCTCCAGTCAGGCATTCAAAAGGTAACCAGACTGTCATATTGCTAATTAAGTAACTCAAAGAGACCGAAACCAGCAGTGAAAACCAATGTTACTTTTTTTTTTTTACAACTTAAACCAATTTATCTCTGTTAAATTATGAATAGGACACATAGCTTACTCATAATTAAGAATATGAACTATAATGTAAGAACAATAATCTAAGAATCAGTTCTGCTGTGTGTAAAATGAACAGTCATACCTACCTTGAAGATGGTGGGGGGGGCGGTGGCTAGAGATATAAAAGGTTAAACATCCAGGAGAGTGGATTATAAAGAGAAAGTGTTAATCCCTGGAGGTTATCATCATTGATTTATTCAGTCTTCACAATAAATTGTTGGAGCAATTATTACTTTCTGAATTTTAGAGCTGACATCTAGAGAGGTGAAATCTCCACAATAACTTGTGTCATTTTTTAAAGATTTGGCTAAGGTATTATTTTTCCTCTATTCTGGGAGAAGTTTTCTTTCTTACTGGTTCCAAGAGCATCATATATAAAAAAGAACCCTGCACATGGGCAGATTGCATTATAATAATTTTTCTATATTTAGGACATACAATTCTTCTGCTACTCCAGTTACTACTTTCTGGAAGCTCTGTGTTTGTCTTACACATACTTGTGCCTAGTGCACAGAGGGTGCATCAAGATATTTACCAAATTAAGGTGGAAATTGTAGGGAACAGAATATTATGACTTCAGATTATATAATATTTTTACCATGCCAGATATGTCTCAGAACAACTCCTTTAATAATAAGCTAAAAATGAAGAAGCGTTTTTTAAAAATCAGTAAATGCATGATAATTAACTAAAAATATGCCATAGCATGAGGGTTTCCTTATTTCTGATGTGTTTGAAACACATGTCCCACTTTCAGTGTCCCTTGTTTAATTGTTGTCAGGTAGCCCAAGAATATGTCTTTTCAAAGGATGAGTGCAGGGGATAGTATGTGCTCTGTGTTTCCTTTGACTTCTTTCACAAAAGGAAGCACGTTACCAAGAAAATTACATAGAAGTGTCTCCTAGAAGCCATGTAATTTGAGGGTAACGTACTTTTGGATGCACAAATAACAATTTTCTCCAGTCAGGCATTCAAAAGGTAACCAGACTGTCATATTGCTAATTAAGTAACTCAAAGAAACCGAAACCAGCGAAGTGAAAACCAATGTATTGTTTGTGTTAAGATTTATCTGAGACTGACACTGATGAAATAGTATCTTTTTAGAAATGGCCAGAAATTATGTTTTATTCTATAATAAAATCAAGGCAGATACTGGCAAAAATATGAAACTTCTAAGGGATGTGTAGAATGCAACTAACCTTTTGCAATATATCCTTCAACTGGTGGAGATATTCTGAAAATTCCAAAACCATTTTATTTGTCATATGGTTTATGTTTGTTATTGTTTCATTAATAAAAACAAGTAGTTGAGGAAGAATTATAGTTACCACATATTTGTGCTTGTTTTCTTTGTGTATCATTTTATAAAGTAAAAAATGTTGAACTGAGAAAAACTTAATCCTCAAATTAGAGTTGGTAAATATCTTCATGTTTAACCATGTTATGTCCTTTTGCATTTAGAGAGTGCTATATAATTATTAGAGAATTATATTGTTTTTATCTCCAGAATTTGAGAAGTCCTGGGGGAAAATCATGTGACACATCTTAGTCTTTAAAATCAGGAATTTCTCCCTTGCCTGAAAATAATATGAAAATTATGGGAAATGCTAGTAAAGGCAACATGGAGTGAAAAAAGGAATGTCCTTTCCAGATGAATGAAAGATCAGAAATCACAGGACGATTATGTAAAGAAGTCTATAATAAAAGCCCTTCAAGTTTTAAAAAATTATGGGGAAACTGTAAGCAACATGGAGTGTCTAAAACAAATGAAGAAGCGTTTTAAAATGTAATGCATGATATTAAAATATGCCATAGCATGAGGGTTTCCTTATTTCTGATGTGTTTGAAACACATGTCCCACTTTCAGTGTCCCTTGTTTAATTGTTGTCAGGTAGCCCAAGAATATGTCTTTTCAAAGGATGAGTGCAGGGGATAGTATGTGCTCTGTGTTTCCTTTGACTTCTTTCACAAAAGGAAGCACGTTACCAAGAAAATTACATAGAAGCGTCTCCTAGAAGCCATGTAATTTGAGGGTAACGTACTTTTGGATGCACAAATAACAATCTCTCTCCAGTCAGGCATTCAAAAGGTAACCAGACTGTCATATTGCTAATTAAGTAACTCAAAGAAACCGAAACCAGCGAAGTGAAAACCAATGTATTGTTTGTGTTAAGATTTATCTGAGACTGACACTGATGAAATAGTATCTTTTTAGAAATGGCCAGAAATTATGTTTTATTCTATAATAAAATCAAGGCAGATACTGGCAAAAATATGAAACTTCTAAGGGATGTGTAGAATGCAACTAACCTTTTGCAATATATCCTTCAACTGGTGGAGATATTCTGAAAATTCCAAAACCATTTTATTTGTCATATGGTTTATGTTTGTTATTGTTTCATTAATAAAAACAAGTAGTTGAGGAAGAATTATAGTTACCACATATTTGTGCTTGTTTTCTTTGTGTATCATTTTATAAAGTAAAAAATGTTGAACTGAGAAAAACTTAATCCTCAAATTAGAGTTGGTAAATATCTTCATGTTTAACCATGTTATGTCCTTTTGCATTTAGAGAGTGCTATATAATTATTAGAGAATTATATTGTTTTTATCTCCAGAATTTGAGAAGTCCTGGGGGAAAATCATGTGACACATCTTAGTCTTTAAAATCAGGGGAATTTCTCCCTTGCCTGAAAATAATATGAAAATTATGGGGGAAATGCTAGTAAAGGCAACATGGAGTGAAAAAAGGAATGTCCTTTCCAGATGAATGAAAGATCAGAAATCACAGGACGATTATGTAAAGAAGTCTATAATAAAAGCCCTTCAAGATTATTCACTTACAAATAACCTATAAGTAACTGTCCTTTATGAGTATCACTGAGGATGCATGTGTACCTCATTTGTTGAAGACTGTCGCTGGAGTTCAGTCCGCAGGGAGTTTGAAACTCATCAGAATCTTGCTGGTTTCCGACTATGTGTTACAATTCCACTCTGTCCTGACATTCACTACAGATGAGAGGAGAAACACTCAGATTATCTTTACATGTATTAGCTCATTTAATCCTCATAGTAGCCCTATAAAATGGATATTATTAATCTCACTTTACAGTTTGAGGAGACTCAGGCCCGGAGATGTTAAAGTCCTTAATACTATACACCATGAGAATGATGGAGGTCAAGACTCAATCCCAAGAGTGTAATTTTAAAGTCAGACCTCTTAGCATATTGTGTTTTGAGATGACGTTTACGAAATTTTATTCAAATGTTCACTTCATTAGAAAAAACTACCACTATAGCACTAAGGGAGGAAGTCCATTGCAATTAGAAGTGACAAGTAGCAGAATGAAACGTTGACCTATCTTCAGTTTATGAGTCCATTTCTACTCACCTATTCAAATTACTGTTAGGAACATTTATTTTGTTTATAATTTATTGTTTTGACTTATTATTCACCACAGAAGGTTCCCCGTATCATTTGTTAGGTAGACAAGCGTAAGACCTTATCACCTTCATCTAAATCAGGGGCTGAGCTGACTCAGGCTAGGTTGCGTATCTACCTCTGGTCTGCTCCACTTGAAGAGTATAATCCTTCAGAAGCTTCATCTCTTTACTGAGATGTTGACTAGGACATTCTCGTCTTTAACTACTCCTGTACTCCAGTTGTTTTTTCTAGCCTGTAAGAGTGTAGAAAGTTCCCTTCTTCTTTATAGAGACTTATTTTGTTGTTTTATGTTCATGGGCAGGAATTTCGATGATTGAGAAAGAGTTAATTAAGCATAAATTTTTATCAGCTGGACCCAATATAACTTTTCACTCTCCTATGGAAATACTTAAAATATGTTTATTTCTATTCAAAGCATAAATGTATTTGAAACATTAAAAATAACTTTGGGAATGTAAAAGCTAGCTGAAAAATTTAACCATGCCAATGGATTTTTCCACAGGTGTTCAAAGCAATGAATATCCCACAAATCAGGAATCCTTTTCTGCCTCCCCCAGAGAAAATGCCTGAAGCGTATTCTGCAAAGATTGCTCTTTTGGGTGCTGGCCCTGCAAGTCTAAGTTGTGCTTCCTTCTTGGCTCGATTAGGCTACACTGACATCACTATATTTGAAAAACAAGAATACATTGGTGGTTTAAGGTAATTCCTGCATTTATTTCATGTTCACAGTTTCAAAAATTATGGGGTGAAACAATTATGAATATTGTTGGTTCATAATCATATAGGACGTCAGACTCACAGATGGTATTTTAAGTGTTCTTTTTCCAAATGCTCAAATTTTGATTTCAATATTCACTTTAAATTTGCAGTTGGCTTTAAACAATATTTATTTTTAAATTTTCTGTCTAGTACTATAACTTTAAGAGAAATTGCAGCAAAATATTTTATGAATAGAGGAACCAATCATATGAAAGCTTATTTCATCCTTTTGACTCTTTCCTTTAATGGAAATGTGTGTGAGTTATGCAAATTAGAGTTAGGTAAACCTACCTCCACAGAATATTGGATGATTCATTTTGTTGCCTATGTAGATGTACTGTCTTTGTCATGTATTTTCATTCTCCGATCTCTTAAGTTTTGCATTTAATTACAAGTATGTTAGTCTACTAAAAATATTCCATTTTAATGTACATTTATGCAGTGTTTTAAGTACTATATTACTTTTTTATATTAAGCAACCTCATTGTTGTAAACCAGAATTCAGTTCACATAAACATTTATTCTCATGAAGATTCACACACTGGAATGGAAAATATTCACTCTGTATCAGTGATTTTCAGATATTCATATCAAACTCAGAAAATGGAGTTTGCTTTATTTAAGATAAATGGACTTTATAAAATATATACTGGAAAGAAGGTAGTCTTTTATCATGAGTGATGTTGGGCAAGCCACACAGTTATATGTAAGTCAGAAACCTTAGAACACTCCCTTTTGCCATATACAAAAATGAACTCAGAATGTTTTAAAGACTTAAATATAAGACATGACACCATAAAACTCCTACAAGAAAACATAAGCAAAGCATTTTCTGTCTGATATAAATCTTAGCAGTATTTTCTTAGATCATTCTCCCAAGGTGAAATAAGTAAAAACAAAATAAGCAAATAGGACCCAATCAAGCTTGAAACCTTTTGCATAGCAAAGGAAATCATCCACAAAACACCATCTATGGAATGGGTGAAAATATTTGCAAACAGTGTGACTAACAATGGTTTAATTTCCAAAAGAGTGTATACAACTCAATATAAAAAAAAATTAAAATAGGCAGAAGACCTAAGTAAACATTTCTCTAAGAAAGCCTTACAGAAGACATGGAGATGTCCAACATGAAATGATTCTCAACGTTTCTAATTATTCGATCTATGCACATCAAAACTACAATGAGATACTACCTCACACTCATCAGGATCCTCATAAAGTTTACAAGCAATAAGTCCTGGACAGGATGCAGAAAAGGGAACTGTGCTACATTGGTGCAGTCACTGTGGAAAACAGTATGGAAGTTTCTTTACAAACTAAAAATAGACCTGCCATGTGATCCTGCAGTTACACTACTGGACATATATCCAGAAAATATGAAAAGTCTAATTTAAAAAAAAAAAAAAGAAAGCCATACACCTCACTGTTTATAGCAGCATTATTTACTATAGCCAAGATATGGAAGCAACCTAAGTGTTCATTGACAACTGAATAGATAAAAGAGATGTGGTAAATGGATATATATACATGGAATATTTCTCAGCCATAAAAAGAAAGAAATATTGGTGTTTGTAGTAATGCGGTTGGACCTATCATTATCATACTAAGTGAAGCAACTCAAAGAAAGACAAATATTAAATGATATCACATACATATTAAATCTTAAAACAATCCAGATAAGCTTATTTACAAACCAAAGACTCATAGAGAAAACAAATTTATGGTTACCAGAGGAAAAAAAAGGGGAATGAGAGGGATAAATTAAGTACTTTGAGTTAACAGAACAAACTGTTATACCTAAAATAAATAACCAACAGTGACTTACTGTGTAGCACAGGAAACTTAATTTAATATAATATAATAGCCTATAATGGAAAATAATGTTAAAAAATTATAAAATAAGTGGAACTTTATAGTGGACATGTATTTCATTTATGATCATAAAGAAATGAAATTTTTATTTAAGCAGGGACTGGATTTTCATACTACATATAATGTAAAAATGAGAAAGGATTTGTATGATACTTTGATAATATTACCCAGTTAATTGTTTTTTGCCCTAAATGTGTCATTTTGTATCAGAAAATCATGGGTTATAAAAATATAGCCATTTGGCACATCTGATGCTTTACTTGTCATTTAAATTTTGATGGCTACTGAACTATATTTTAAGCAACAGATTTTTCAGATTTAATAGTCACAGAATTTATTCAATGAAGATTTGACTAAAATTTACGTTTTTGTTTTTTTTTTTTACATTTTATTGAACCTGTGAATATGTATTAATATATTAATTTCAATATTGGTCCAGTGACAATATTCTAAACTCCAGAGAAGCTGTCATAATATAAAACTATTATACTAAATCATCAAGCAAAAATATCACATAGTAAGAAGACTCTTTAAAGAAGATAAGAAACTTAAACTGAAGAATAAATAGCCTGATTGCCAAGAAGTAATTATTTTTTTATATTGATGTTTCACTACTATGAATTTGAAGGTATCACACATACTTTATAATTTTTACTGCAAAGTAAAGTGCCTTAACATATTATTTTGCTAGAGTTATTCAGAATTTATTTTTATGGCATTTTATCATAGCTTCATTAATTAGGATAAAATCTATTAGCAACATATTTATAAACACTGTAGTTTTTCAATTATAAACATCAATGCATATGGGAGATAATTTTTAAAATATGAGCTTAATTGTTGAGTAGCTGAATAGCCTAAGAAAAATCTTTTGACCTTTTAATTGCATTTTCACAAGGAGCTTAAAAAGAAACAAACCCTGTTTGTCAGTTACTCTGTTGACAATTTTGGTAGAAGACGATTATGATTATTAGCATCTCTATTTTTAACTCAAATTAGGATATGTGCTTCTAAATCATATGCACTGACATGAAACTTGTGTTTTCATGTATTCGCTAGACATCTTTTAGTGGGACATATTCCCCTGGGTTAATGACCAAGCACGTTTTAAAAAAATCTTTGAGGATTTACTTTCTTTCCTTTGCCTTTGAATTTTCTCAGTATCCAGGGACAATATGAAGAGTGTAGTCAGTCTCCTTTGGACTGTCCCATGGTAGAGGCATTATGGGTCACTGCTGCAGGGTTACAAAAACTGACACTGGAATTTAGCCTGTATTTCACATATTTGATAAATATTACCCAGTTAATTGTTTTTTGCCCTAAATGTGTCATTTTGTATCAGAAAATCATGGGTTATAAAAATATAGCCATTTGGCACATCTGATGCTTTACTTGTCATTTAAATTTTGATGGCTACTGAACTATATTTTAAGCAACAGATTTTTCAGATTTAATAGTCACAGAATTTATTCAATGAAGATTTGACTAAAATTTACGTTTTTGTTTTTTTTTTTTACATTTTATTGAACCTGTGAATATGTATTAATATATTAATTTCAATATTGGTCCAGTGACAATATTCTAAACTCCAGAGAAGCTGTCATAATATAAAACTATTATACTAAATCATCAAGCAAAAATATCACATAGTAAGAAGACTCTTTAAAGAAGATAAGAAACTTAAACTGAAGAATAAATAGCCTGATTGCCAAGAAGTAATTATTTTTTTATATTGATGTTTCACTACTATGAATTTGAAGGTATCACACATACTTTATAATTTTTTTACTGCAAAGTAAAGTGCCTTAACATATTATTTTGCTAGAGTTATTCAGAATTTATTTTTATGGCATTTTATCATAGCTTCATTAATTAGGATAAAATCTATTAGCAACATATTTATAAACACTGTAGTTTTTTCAATTATAAACATCAATGCATATGGGAGATAATTTTTAAAATATGAGCTTAATTGTTGAGTAGCTGAATAGCCTAAGAAAAATCTTTTGACCTTTTAATTGCATTTTCACAAGGAGCTTAAAAAGAAACAAACCCTGTTTGTCAGTTACTCTGTTGACAATTTTGGTAGAAGACGATTATGATTATTAGCATCTCTATTTTTAACTCAAATTAGGATATGTGCTTCTAAATCATATGCACTGACATGAAACTTGTGTTTTCATGTATTCGCTAGACATCTTTTAGTGGGACATATTCCCCTGGGTTAATGACCAAGCACGTTTTAAAAAAATCTTTGAGGATTTACTTTCTTTCCTTTGCCTTTGAATTTTCTCAGTATCCAGGGACAATATGAAGAGTGTAGTCAGTCTCCTTTGGACTGTCCCATGGTAGAGGCATTATGGGTCACTGCTGCAGGGTTACAAAAACTGACACTGGAATTTAGCCAGAATCACAACCACAACACTTTCCTGTTAATTTATTTTCTCACTTACAGATGCCTCTCAATCTCTTGTACCTTCAAAGTGGCTAAAAAAGATTAAATTAGCTTTGTATTTGAAATCAGTTACTTAAAAAGTTTTGCTTAAGTTTTATCTTTCCTTTATATTTGCATCCAAACAGATTCTTCTAAACCTGGTGAATAAGGATCACAACCACTTTTTAAAACATCACTAGAGTTGGTTAAAAATTATTCATGTCTGAATCCCTATTATACTGAACATATAAAGGTATCAACAAATTTATACAATAATCAGAAGTTTCACTTTCCTTCAATTGTGGCTTTCCCCTGTACCAATATATGAGTTTTAAAAGGTTAAAGGACTTGATATTATGATAATAAAGTTATATAAATGTGGTACTACATGCAAATATGTGCATGAGTATATTTTTTCTGATTTTTTCTTATATGAAATTAATATATATGAACCAGGGGCTTCCCTGGTGGTCCAGTGGGTAAGGACACTGCCTTGCAGTGCAAGGGGCACCAGTTCGATCCCTGGCCTGGGAAGATCCCACGTGCTGCAGAGAGGCTGGACCCATGTGTCCAATTACCGAGCCGGAGCTCTGGAGCGCATGTGCTCAGAGCTGGTGCTCTGCGAAAACAGAGGCCATTGCGATGGGTGACCCACACGGGCCAAAGAACAAAGATGGATGAAAATAGATAAATGAAAGACCAATAGAAGTAGCCTGCCCGCCCCCCCTTCCTCCCCAATCCACCCCCTCACCAAAAAAAAAGTATACTTTAAAGAAAAAAAAAATATATATATGTATGTATATATATATATATATATATATATGAACCATGACTCTTAGATAGTGTAGTTAGAATAATAATGTCCTTTGCCTTAGCTATTTTAGATGTTATGTTTTAATTACATTTCATATTCATGGACAATAAAAGATAGGGTTTAGGTGAAATAGTTTTATTTGTAGAAAATATTTTGAGAATATATGTGATATAACACAAATTTAAAGTGTGGTACCTGTATCATAGTGAACTAAAACAAAGTTTTTTTGAAGTATAAAACTTGTGCTTTTAAAGAATGGAAGGAGGTCATTATTAATTAATTCCCTTTAGGTGAAAGTAACATGAACATACAAGAATGATTTTTTTTTTTTCAGGATATTTGGGTATTCCACTGACTGATAGTATTAAAGGATTTGTGGCCACAAGGAAAATTTCTTTCAGAACTTTATTGTTTAAAGAGCACATATGTAATAAAAGCCTATCTTTATAAGTATAAGAAACTTTGGAAGAAACCATTCTAATTAAATTCCATCTTCTATCCTTACATCCCCTTTCTTGAGGGTTATCTCCTTCCCTCAATCCCTTCCTCCCTTTCTCCTTCCTTCCATTTTTATTTATTGATCTGCTACTGTGCAAGTCATTGCCTCAGGCCATAGAATTGCTAAGGTGAATAAAGCAAACTGCCTGTTCTCATGGGGCTTACATTCTGGTAGTAGGGCTGTTATTCAGTTGCTTAGTTGTGTCTGACTCTGAGACTCCATGGAGTGCCACATGCCAAGCTTCCCTGTCCTTCACTATCTCCCAGACTGCTCAAATTTATGTTCTTTGAGTTCGTGATGCCATCCAACCATCTCATTCTCTGTTACCCTCTTCTGCTGCCCTTAGTCTTTCCCAGAATCAGGGTCTTCTCCAGTGAGTCATCTCTTTGCTGCAGATAGCCAAAGAATTGGAGCTTCAGCTTCAGCATCAGCCCTTCCCGTGAATATTGGAATCAATCCTAAGGGTTGGTTTCCGTTAGGATTTACTGGTTTAATCTCCTTGAAGTCCAATGGACTCTCAAGAATCTTTTCCAATGCCACAGTTTAAAAGCATCAATTCTTAGGCCCTCAGCCTTCTTTATGATCTCACTCTCACATACATACGTGACTACTGGGAAAACCATAACTTTGACTATACAAACCTTTGTCAGCAGTGATGTGTCTGTTTTCTAATACACTGTCCAGCTTTGTCATAGCTTTTCTTCCAAGGAGCAAGCATCTTTTAATTTCAAGGATGTGATCACCTAACTTTAAACTGGGAAAGTTAAGTCTGTTGTTGTTTCCATTTTTTCCCATATTTTTATCATGAAGTGATGGGACTGGATACCATGAAACAAAGTTTTGAAGAAAACTTTTAAAGAATGGAAGGAGGTCATTATTAATTAATTCCCTTTAGGTGAAAGTAACATGAACATACAAGAATGATTTTTTTTTTTTCAGGATATTTGGGTATTCCACTGACTGATAGTATTAAAGGATTTGTGGCCACAAGGAAAATTTCTTTCAGAACTTTATTGTTTAAAGAGCACATATGTAATAAAAGCCTATCTTTATAAGTATAAGAAACTTTGGAAGAAACCATTCTAATTAAATTCCATCTTCTATCCTTACATCCCCTTTCTTGAGGGTTATCTCCTTCCCTCAATCCCTTCCTCCCTTTCTCCTTCCTTCCATTTTTATTTATTGATCTGCTACTGTGCAAGTCATTGCCTCAGGCCATAGAATTGCTAAGGTGAATAAAGCAAACTGCCTGTTCTCATGGGGCTTACATTCTGGTAGTAGGGCTGTTATTCAGTTGCTTAGTTGTGTCTGACTCTGAGACTCCATGGAGTGCCACATGCCAAGCTTCCCTGTCCTTCACTATCTCCCAGACTGCTCAAATTTATGTTCTTTGAGTTCGTGATGCCATCCAACCATCTCATTCTCTGTTACCCTCTTCTGCTGCCCTTAGTCTTTCCCAGAATCAGGGTCTTCTCCAGTGAGTCATCTCTTTGCTGCAGATAGCCAAAGAATTGGAGCTTCAGCTTCAGCATCAGCCCTTCCCGTGAATATTGGAATCAATCCTAAGGGTTGGTTTCCGTTAGGATTTACTGGTTTAATCTCCTTGAAGTCCAATGGACTCTCAAGAATCTTTTCCAATGCCACAGTTTAAAAGCATCAATTCTTAGGCCCTCAGCCTTCTTTATGATCTCACTCTCACATACATACGTGACTACTGGGAAAACCATAACTTTGACTATACAAACCTTTGTCAGCAGTGATGTGTCTGTTTTCTAATACACTGTCCAGCTTTGTCATAGCTTTTCTTCCAAGGAGCAAGCATCTTTTAATTTCAAGGATGTGATCACCTTCCACAGGGCTTTTGGAAACTGGGAAAGTTAAGTCTGTTGTTGTTTCCATTTTTTTCCCATATTTTTATCATGAAGTGATGGGACTGGATACCATGATCTTAATTTTTTGAAAATTTTAAACATTGAGTTTTAAGCGAACTTTGTCACTCTCCTCTTTAACCTTTATCAAGAGGGTCTTTAGTTCCTCTTCACTTTCTATCATAAGGGTGGTGTCATCTGTATATCTGAGGACATTGATGTTTCTCCTGGAAATCTTGATTACAGCTTGCCTTTCATCCAGATTGGTATTTTGCATGATGTACTCTGCATATAGATTAATATATACAAGGTAACAAAATACAGCCTTGAAATACTCCTTTCCCAATTTGGAATCAAGCCATGTCTGGTTCTAACTGTTGCTTCTTGACCTACATATGTTTTAGAGGGGGCAGGTAAGGTGGTCTGATATTCCCTTACCTTTAAGAGTTTCCCACAGTTTGTTGTGATCCATACAGTCAAAGACTTTAGTGTAATCAGTGAAGTAGAAGTAGATATTTTTCTGGAATTCCCTTGCTTTTTAATATATCTTTTCTCTATAAATATATACAGTTTTTAATATACATGACATATACATACATATAATATTTTACTAGGATATTATAGTATACCACATATTATATGCAGATAGTATATATACTATTTGGTATATTATATATCCTGTATAATTCTATACAGTTATAGAATACATATTTGAAATGCATTTGAGTCAGTTCTAATGAGATGGATGAGCCTAGAACCCATTATACAGAGTGAAGTAAGTCAGAAAGATAAGGATACATATGGTATGCTAACATATATATGGAATTTAGAAAGACGGGATTGATAAATGCTTATTCAGAGCAGCAATGGAGAAACAGACATAAAGAACGGGCCTATGGACATTGGGGGGAGGGAGGGATGGGTGAGAGGTATGGAAAGAGTAACATGGAAACATACACTAGCATATGTAAAAGAGATAACCTACATGAATCTGCTGTAAAACTAAGGGAACTTACACGGGGGCTTTGCAGCAGACTGGATGGGTGGGAAGCAGAGGGAGATAGAAGGGAGGTTCAAGTGCGTGGGGTCATGTGTGTACATATGGCAGATTCAGGTTTATGTAAACAGCAAAACTCTGTGAAAGTAAAATAAAAATAAATTAATGATAAAAAACAGAAAATGATGGAAAAGGAAACATGATTATAGAACTGTTACTGAAAAATTATTGAATAAATTCAATGCTCTTTCATGACAACAATATTCAAACCAATAACAATACAAGGACACTTTAATAGAGTCCATGAAAACCCATAGGAGACTTCATACTCAATAAAGAATCAAAAAATTTTCAATAAGATCATGAACAAGAGAAGGATGCCTGATTTTACCACTTCTAGTCAACATAGTACAGGAATTCCTAACCAGAGAAGTTAGTCAAGAAAAAGAAATACCAAGGCATCCACATAGGGAAGAAAGAAATAAAATTATCTTATAGATACATACATACCATTAACACATACACAAGACATGAACAAACACACACCTTCTAGAACTAGATCTAATAATTTTAAAATTGTATCAAAAAAACTGTCTACTTTCAAATAATTTTTATTTAAGACTTTTCTCTCAGAAATTTATGGAATTGTTAGTAAACAGATCAACTAAATGCTGTGATACATTTAAAAGTATAGGAATTGCTTTTGATGAAATGTGTACTCAATATTTGTTTTTCATTGTTTTTATTTAATTTCACATCAATTTCTGTTTTTAGTCCGACCCATTTATACTCTGCATTGCATATATAAATGTGTATATCCTCATTTGTACTTTATATAATATGAAAATACCCTTAGTAGGTACTTATTCCTTTAATACTGATCAATAAACACGTGTTGCATTTTTAAAATTGATGATTTTTCCACAAATGTTTATCTTTCTCTATTTTTTAGTACCTCTGAAATTCCTCAGTTCCGGCTGCCATATGACGTAGTGAATTTTGAGATTGAACTTATGAAGGACCTTGGTGTAAAGGTAAGCAAAAAGCATAACCCTTGTGTATTCCTCTACAATAACGTAGTAAGGTTTACACTAAAAATTAACAGGAAAATGTCACACAGTCTAGGAAAGAACAATTAAAAACTACACCAGGCAGAAGCAGAAACATGCCTCTCCTTGCTTAGGGCATTTGTCTGTCTACTGTCTGAATGCCACTAGCTTGGAAAAGGGCAATCAATAGTTCTCATCTGGCACGCCTGCATGTGATTAATTGTCTGTAAGAAACAAATTCCTAAATTGCTTTAGGGTTCAGTGCAGCTAATAGAAGGATTTGGTTTCTTTAATCACATTTTCATGGAAGTTGATATGCGAAATTGGTCTTATACAATAAAAAAAAAGGACACTTTAATAGAGTCCATGAAAACCCATAGGAGACTTCATACTCAATAAAGAATCAAAAAATTTTCAATAAGATCATGAACAAGAGAAGGATGCCTGATTTTACCACTTCTAGTCAACATAGTACAGGAATTCCTAACCAGAGAAGTTAGTCAAGAAAAAGAAATACCAAGGCATCCACATAGGGAAGAAAGAAATAAAATTATCTTATAGATACATACATACCATTAACACATACACAAGACATGAACAAACACACACCTTCTAGAACTAGATCTAATAATTTTAAAATTGTATCAAAAAAACTGTCTACTTTCAAATAATTTTTATTTAAGACTTTTCTCTCAGAAATTTATGGAATTGTTAGTAAACAGATCAACTAAATGCTGTGATACATTTAAAAGTATAGGAATTGCTTTTGATGAAATGTGTACTCAATATTTGTTTTTCATTGTTTTTATTTAATTTCACATCAATTTCTGTTTTTAGTCTGACCCATTTATACTCTGCATTGCATATATAAATGTGTATATCCTCATTTGTACTTTATATAATATGAAAATACCCTTAGTAGGTACTTATTCCTTTAATACTGATCAATAAACACGTGTTGCATTTTTAAAATTGATGATTTTTCCACAAATGTTTATCTTTCTCTATTTTTTAGTACCTCTGAAATTCCTCAGTTCCGGCTGCCATATGACGTAGTGAATTTTGAGATTGAACTTATGAAGGACCTTGGTGTAAAGGTAAGCAAAAAGCATAACCCTTGTGTATTCCTCTACAATAACGTAGTAAGGTTTACACTAAAAATTAACAGGAAAATGTCACACAGTCTAGGAAAGAACAATTAAAAACTACACCAGGCAGAAGCAGAAACATGCCTCTCCTTGCTTAGGGCATTTGTCTGTCTACTGTCTGAATGCCACTAGCTTGGAAAAGGGCAATCAATAGTTCTCATCTGGCACGCCTGCATGTGATTAATTGTCTGTAAGAAACAAATTCCTAAATTGCTTTAGGGGTTCAGTGCAGCTAATAGAAGGATTTGGTTTCTTTAATCACATTTTTTTCATGGAAGTTGTATGCACTCTGAAACATTTGTATTTCACAATTTGGGACTTTATTTCTTACAGACGTTTATTTTATTTGCTATATGCATGTTGTCAATAGTGCTAATGTGATAATCCTTTTCCAATATAAACCACAGAGATCAGTAAGGTGGAAAATAACAGCTCTGTATTTTTAATTGTTTTCTGAAATAAATATCATGTTGTTCTTTTGTGTGCTCTTTTAAAGATAGACATAAATGAATACATTTTAATTTCAGAGTATAGCTTTAGATATTTCGATTCTTTTGTATTACAGTTAAGAGCATCATACTCTGGCTTTCACCTAAATATATTGTTAATTTTGTTTCAAATATTTTACCTTTCCAAAATATATATAAGATAATAGATTAGCAAAAGTACTATAATTTGCATAATGCATTCTGTAAGTATATATACAAGCTGTTTTGAAAAGTGATTAGCAAACTATTCATGGCTCTTGCATTTAGAAATACAAATTAAAATAACCAATAAAAAAAGAAACACTCAAAACAATATTTTGTGTGTCTATGCATATAATTTTATTTGGCAATGGTTAGGTGATGAAACATTTACACATAATCACCAAATAAACAATCTTATAGCAAATATGAAATACACAACTTTAGGAAAACAGTGTTCAAAAATAGTGTTCAAAATAGACTTAAGAGTGATTACTTGCTTTATATAAATATATTCTGAAAAGTTATTTTCATGTCTTTCATTTTGAATGCAAGTTCTTACCTAAATCTCATTAAGTAAGGAAATGATTATTGAGACTTCAAACTAATATATTAGGTGATACTTCAAATTAAAGATGAGTCAAAAATTAAATTGACACATCTAAATTCATCATATAAGTAATTACAAAATTGCATTCAACTTTTACTGTACTGGATATGTTGCATAAATTAGGGCATACCCATTACTCTTATTAGGAAGCTCATGAAGGCATAGTAGTAGTCAATACACTAAGTGCCAGAAAAGAACATTTCAGTCACATACCCATTATGCCGATAGCCTTGATGAAGTCAATCAATAGGGGTTCAGTGCAGCTAATAGAAGGATTTGGTTTCTTTAATCACATTTTTCATGGAAGTTGTATGCACTCTGAAACATTTGTATTTCACAATTTGGGACTTTATTTCTTACAGACGTTTATTTTATTTGCTATATGCATGTTGTCAATAGTGCTAATGTGATAATCCTTTTCCAATATAAACCACAGAGATCAGTAAGGTGGAAAATAACAGCTCTGTATTTTTAATTGTTTTCTGAAATAAATATCATGTTGTTCTTTTGTGTGCTCTTTTAAAGATAGACATAAATGAATACATTTTAATTTCAGAGTATAGCTTTAGATATTTCGATTCTTTTGTATTACAGTTAAGAGCATCATACTCTGGCTTTCACCTAAATATATTGTTAATTTTGTTTCAAATATTTTACCTTTCCAAAATATATATAAGATAATAGATTAGCAAAAGTACTATAATTTGCATAATGCATTCTGTAAGTATATATACAAGCTGTTTTGAAAAGTGATTAGCAAACTATTCATGGCTCTTGCATTTAGAAATACAAATTAAAATAACCAATAAAAAAAGAAACACTCAAAACAATATTTTGTGTGTCTATGCATATAATTTTATTTGGCAATGGTTAGGTGATGAAACATTTACACATAATCACCAAATAAACAATCTTATAGCAAATATGAAATACACAACTTTAGGAAAACAGTGTTCAAAAATAGTGTTCAAAATAGACTTAAGAGTGATTACTTGCTTTATATAAATATATTCTGAAAAGTTATTTTCATGTCTTTCATTTTGAATGCAAGTTCTTACCTAAATCTCATTAAGTAAGGAAATGATTATTGAGACTTCAAACTAATATATTAGGTGATACTTCAAATTAAAGATGAGTCAAAAATTAAATTGACACATCTAAATTCATCATATAAGTAATTACAAAATTGCATTCAACTTTTACTGTACTGGATATGTTGCATAAATTAGGGCATACCCATTACTCTTATTAGGAAGCTCATGAAGGCATAGTAGTAGTCAATACACTAAGTGCCAGAAAAAGAACATTTCAGTCACAATTATGCCCCTTCCTAATTTTATAGCCAGATAGCCTTGATGAAGTCAATCAATATCCCTCACCTTGGTCAATATGTATTCAAAGGGAAAAGTATTCTACTGCCATTTGTATAAAATATAAACATATCTGTTTATAAATGACTGAAAAGGTATATGCTCTGGAAATGTGTCAAAATCCAGTAGTATAGATTGTCTTTGGGAAAGTGTAGGAAGTCATTTATCACCATTTTATATACATTTAAATTTTAAACCCTATGAATTTATTATATTATCAAGAAATATTTAAAACCTGAATTGAAGAGAAGGTTAATACTGGCTTGTCCATCACTTGGATTGTTTTATAATGTGAAGGAAATAAAGTATTCAAATTTGCTTTGTAAACAATAAATTCTATATACAATTCCAAGGAGAGATAGTACAAGATTCTTTTTCAGCTTTGAGGACTGGGATCCATTGATGAAATACTTTCATCTTTTATGACTTATCAGACTTGTCTATGAGAGGGTATATCTTTTAAAAAATGGTCTATACTTATTACCACCTTTTCCTTTATCACCAGATTCTTCTTATAACCTGCCTTGTGTTTTTTGCCCCTTGGTTAGCACTTATATTTTAAAGTCAACAGTAATTTCCTGACAATGAAGTTTTTTTTCTGGGTTTATTCATTTTGGCTCCTGGGCAGCATGTGATATATTCTTATATATATATATATATATATATATGTAAGTATGCATGCATGCATGCATGTATGTGTATGCATCTATCGATGTATGCGTGTACTTTTAGCTTTCACAATCTAACATTATCTTGGTTATTACCTGATTTTTTTCCTCTTCCTGTTAAATCTGTTTCAATCACTTGGTCCATATTTATTGACAGTTTTCTTTTGTGAAGTTGTGTACTAAGGATTCTTCTAGTACTATCTTTCTTTTGAACTCCAGTTGTGTGTTCTTGTTGAAGGGAGTAAATCAGGTCTCCATGCAGTAAACTGTTTTAGTGAATTCTCCATGACTCCACGTAGTAAACTGTTTCTTTGACTTGCTTTTTGTTCCTCCTTTGGAAAGTGTCTATTACACCTGTAGACTCAGAAATACTTCATGAGACAGGATCTCAGGGAAAGAAATCTAGTGCTTTTCTATGTATGGGAAGATGTAAAAGTCAGGGCTCACTAAAATTACTTCCTTAGTATGTTCCTCAGCTATCTGGAGCCTATAATCCTGCATTCTGAATATCCTCAGGGTCTGGAGCGACTGTAGTCGGGTGACTGCCAGGTGGCAGGTACTCCCCTTGCTTGGGGCTTACTGACTCACATGGAACGACTGTAATCGCTGATTTCATTTCTGAGGTCTTCCCCTCTTGGTCATGAATGACCATTATCTGGGACACACTTCATGATCAACTTTGGTCCTAAAGCACTGGGAGGCTCATCCCAATGCAGGCAAACATTCTTTATTTTTTTAATATTTTTTTCCTTTTTTTTTAATAGCCAGTTGTTTTAAATTGATTATTTAATTTCATCCATAATTTTTTATTCTTTGGCATGTGTGGGCCTCTTATTGCAGTGGTTCCTCTCTTTGCAGAGCATTGGCTCTGGGTGCATGCGCTCCAGAGCCCTGGCTCCTAATTGGAAACACTGGCCCAGCTGCTCCGCTGCCAGTGGTTTCTTCCTGGACCAGGGATTAAACCGGTACCCCTTGCACTCAAGGTAGACTCTCCACCCACTGGACCACCAGGGAAGCCCTAACTGTTCTTGGTATGCCACTTCAGGTGTTAAGTTTTGGACCAGGCCCCGTCAAGAATTAAAAATTCTCTGGATTCTAGCTACAATCCAGGAGACATTTTTTCCCTGTTGCTTTTTCCTGTGCTTAGAATCACACTCCTACAATTATTTTACATTATAAATGTGATTTCCTCAAAGCATTTCGCCATAGAAGTTTTGGTGAAGGCCTAATTACATATTGGTTACTGTAACAGCACAGGATATAAGTACTGCAGACAGTGACCTAAGTGCAGGGAAAGAAAACAAAAGCAGCTGAAATTTATTTTAGGAGACAACTTTAGGTGCAACTCCTATGCGGGGTAAACTGTTTTTAGTGAATTCTCCATGACTCCACGTAGTAAACTGTTTCTTTGACTTGCTTTTTGTTCCTCCTTTGGAAAGTGTCTATTACACCTGTAGACTCAGAAATACTTCATGAGACAGGATCTCAGGGAAAGAAATCTAGTGCTTTTCTATGTATGGGAAGATGTAAAAGTCAGGGCTCACTAAAATTACTTCCTTAGTATGTTCCTCAGCTATCTGGAGCCTATAATCCTGCATTCTGAATATCCTCAGGGTCTGGAGCGACTGTAGTCGGGTGACTGCCAGGTGGCAGGTACTCCCCTTGCTTGGGGCTTACTGACTCACATGGAACGACTGTAATCGCTGATTTCATTTCTGAGGTCTTCCCCTCTTGGTCATGAATGACCATTATCTGGGACACACTTCATGATCAACTTTGGTCCTAAAGCACTGGGAGGCTCATCCCAATGCAGGCAAACATTCTTTATTTTTTTAATATTTTTTTCCTTTTTTTTTAATAGCCAGTTGTTTTAAATTGATTATTTAATTTCATCCATAATTTTTTATTCTTTGGCATGTGTGGGCCTCTTATTGCAGTGGTTCCTCTCTTTGCAGAGCATTGGCTCTGGGTGCATGCGCTCCAGAGCCCTGGCTCCTAATTGGAAACACTGGCCCAGCTGCTCCGCTGCCAGTGGTTTCTTCCTGGACCAGGGATTAAACCGGTACCCCTTGCACTCAAGGTAGACTCTCCACCCACTGGACCACCAGGGAAGCCCTAACTGTTCTTGGTATGCCACTTCAGGTGTTAAGTTTTGGACCAGGCCCCGTCAAGAATTAAAAATTCTCTGGATTCTAGCTACAATCCAGGAGACATTTTTTCCCTGTTGCTTTTTCCTGTGCTTAGAATCACACTCCTACAATTATTTTACATTATAAATGTGATTTCCTCAAAGCATTTCGCCATAGAAGTTTTGGTGAAGGCCTAATTACATATTGGTTACTGTAACAGCACAGGATATAAGTACTGCAGACAGTGACCTAAGTGCAGCAGGGAGACACAAAGCACAATTTGAAAACAGTGAACACATTTAAGCAGTGATTATTATAACTAGTTGTAATCCAGCTGAAATTTATTTTAGGCCTAGACAATCTTTTGTAAAACCCTTTTTGGGATCCATTTTCATAAACCTTTTATCACAACTTATTTCAGCAAAATTTTAACTTTCAAGTTGTAGAGTATCTGGAAAAGTTTCTTTACACTGAATTGGGCCACCACCTACTTGTGGATGTGTCACTTAACTCACTGATTTGTTACAAAGAGCATATACTGAGGCTCACAGTCCAGTGGAAGTCCACTAGGTCACTATCTTGCCTCACAGTAACCATCATTTTGATGTGGAACTATTATAACTGCTTCCATAGCCTTTCTGTGACTTTCCTTGATAGTGAAGCCCTTTTTGTAATAGCATCACAGTACAAAGTGTCTGTAAATGACAAAAGACTTAACAGTCATGATTAAACATCTGATAAACTGATAGAGACACTTTGAAAATACTTGTTTCTTAGTCAAAGTAACCAGAGATCTCAAAAGCAAATATAAATCACTTGAAGTCAAAGAAACATATAATGTGTTTATCATAAATGTATTCCACAGAACTCTTCTCTGAACAGAGAGGAAAAAGCCAAATTCAAGTCTTAGGAAATCTTGATCATGCATAACTCATTTCAGTATTTTTTCTTAACACTTTGCTTTACTAAAAACGTCTTAGTTTTCCTAAAGTTTATTTCTACAGTGAGGCACACTTCTCGCTGACAGATTTGTGACAGATATAATTCATTATTTATGTTAAACTTAGGCACAATGAAAGTATCATTTAATATTACATTTAATATGTTGATGACTCAAAACATGTCCATATTATTATTACTAGATCAACAAATTTGAACATTAATAGCAGGTACTAGTTTAATATTAAGTATTTACCAGTGCATGTGCATCTGATGCTCATTTAACTTGATTTCTCTTGTAAATGTAGAATTTGGGGGGCTTTATAAGCATTTATTACTGTTATTACTGTTATTTAAGCCAATTAAATAGAACTTTTTTACAAATTAACTGCATATATATTATATTATATAATTCATTATATAATAATATATTATTCATGTCTATCTATCTATAGATATATATAAACACACAAGCAGCAATGCTTCAGTTCTTACTTCAAGACTTCAGTTTTGCATCAGGAAGAGCAATGAAAAATCCATCAATTCACAAAAGAGGTTGGATTAAATTTGGAATTTTCCCAGATGAAACAAGTCAGGCTTAATTGGCTCGATGGCTAAATATTAATATTTGTAAAAAAATAAACATTTAATTACCTTAGAGAAACAAAGTTTTAAATTATTTTGCCCTTTCTAAAATATGCATTAAAACACAGCAGAGAGAAAGATTTCTGAGGATACCAGACAGGGCATTTGCTTTTGAAAAATACTGGCAAGTTCTTCCTAGGATGACTTTGTTTCCCTTTTGTTTAGTATTTACAAGCTTCAGAAGATGAACAGGGAAGGTTTGGGGAGTGGTGAGAGGATTTTTGGAACCACCCTTCCAGTCCCCTAAAGATTGCATTCATGAACCAAGGACGGTTTTGTTCTCCTTCCTATCTCCTATCACAAAAGAATTGAGCCTAACAAGGACTAACACCTCTATCCACCCATGTTGGAAAGCTTCACTGCTCCTCCTTTAGCCTAAGGGAGAAGGCCCCAAGGGAAGGCCCAGAGGCAACACTCAGGCTCTTGCAAATCCATCTGGACCAAGGAAGAAAGCAGCAATCCCACAGACCTAATCCCTAGTTTAAAGGAGGAAGAGGAAAGGAGAACTCTCACCCATGTCGGTGGCAACTGCTGGGGCACAGTGGGCTCTAGGCCTTTGGAACACACCAAAGAGTAATCCTGGCCAGAGTTCCTCAATTGCTTCCATAACAATTCACCTGTTCAGAGCGTTCAAGGAGAAAAAAAAAAAAAAAAAAAATGAGAAAGCCATAGAGGAAGCCTTAGAGGAATCAGTTAGTAAATCAAAATTTAGTCTGCTGGTAAGTCACATTAATGTAACTTCCCAGGCCCATTAGACCAGTGCCTATTCTCCAAAGCACCTTATAAACCGTTTCCCTTCACAGGAAGAACACCCCAAATTGGAACCAAAGCCTCCAGATAAGAGCTGAAGCTTCCCAGATTGGACAAGGTCAAAAAGGCTCTGATGGACCTTGATGTCACACTGGTGTCATGCTGTTCTGAGGAAAAGATTATTTGAGCATTTAATTTACAAAGGAGAGTAGTACCTAGTAGAGAGTCGATCAACTTGTTTCCCACTGTCAAAATTATCTGGGGCTCCTGTAGGGGAAATTAGAATTGGTTGCCTCAAGTCCAAGAGAGACACACCAGGCATGTTCTTTATCAGAGTCTTCCTCACTTTTAAAGCCACTTCTGATTGCCAGATTGTTTAATTATGATACATTCAGGGGCCATTGCTCTTCTGATCTTAACACATCTAATGAGCAACTCAAAGATCTTTCCTTCAGGATAGATGAAATATTTCCCACTTTTATAAGCTATATAACAACAAAACACAAAAGACAGACAAATTCCAATAAAAACATCACGACAGATTTGAGCATCAATGCATCCAGACAAACTGATTCCCTGATCAGTTCAGTTCCGTCTCTCAGTTGTGTCCTACTCTTTGTAATCCCATGGACTTCAGCACACCAGGCTGCCCTGTTGCCGAGGTCCATGTGCGAGGTGGAAAAAAATTTCCAGACACGAGGCAGAGTGAGGAAAGTAAAGTTTATTAGAGTAGGGGATGAGAGAGTCACTGCCAGAACAGGGGGCCAGCTTAAGGAAGAAAGTGGGAGACACTGTGAGAACAGCTGGCCTCACAGCAGGCTGGCTCAAGGGAGAGCCAACCCCAAGCAGGGGTATTTGATCCATTTTATAGCCAGTGTCTAAGGAGTGGCATAGGAATCTTAAGGATCATTGCTGATTGGATAGTCTACTGGGTGGGGAAGAGTTATGACTGCAGCATGATGGAAAGACAGTAGGGTCCAAGGAGTGGCATAGGGATCTTAAGCATTGGGCAGTGTATTATAACCTGGAAGAGGAAAGTGTCCGGTTTATCTCTTCTTACATCCAAGACCCTCCTCGTTTGCCTTCTTTGCTTTGTTCTTTTGTCTTTGGGCACTACATCTGTCCCTCTCCATTTCCTGGAGCTTGCTCTTTCTTGTCCAGACTCAGTGATGCCATCCACCCATCTCATCCTCTGTCATCCCCCTCGCCTTCTGACTTCTAATTTGGCAACATCAGGGTCTTTTCTACTGTGTCATATCTTGGCTTTAGGTGGCCAAAGTATTGGAGCTTCAGCTTCAGCCTCAGTCCCTCCAGTGAGTACTCAGGGTTGATTTCCTTTAGGACTGACTGGTTTGATCTCCTTGCAGTCCAAGGGACTCTCAAGAGTCTTCTTTGACAGTACAGTTCAAAGGCATCAATTCTTTGTCACTCAGGCTTTTTTCTGATTCAACTCTCACTTCCATACATGATTACAGTCAAAGTGATGTCTGCTTTTGAATACACTGTGTACGTTTGTCATAGTTTTTCTTCCAAGGAGCATCTTTTAATTTCATGGCTTTAGTCACAGATTTTAATTTCAAGATCTACAGTGATTTTGGAGCCCGAGAAAATAAAGTCTGTCACAGTTTCCATTGTTTGCCCATCTATTTGCCATGAAGTAATGGGACCAGATGCCACGGTCTTTGTTTTTTGAATGTTGAATTTTAGGACAGTTTTTTCACTCTTTTTCACATTCATCAAGAGGATCGTTAGTTCCTCTTGGCTTTCTGCCAAAAGGGTGGTGTCATCTGCATACCTAAGGTTATTGATATTTCTCTCAGCAATCTTAATTCCAGCTTGTACTTTATCCAGAACAGGGGGCCAGCTTAAGGAAGAAAGTGGGAGACACTGTGAGAACAGCTGGCCTCACAGCAGGCTGGCTCAAGGGAGAGCCAACCCCAAGCAGGGGTATTTGATCCATTTTATAGCCAGTGTCTAAGGAGTGGCATAGGAATCTTAAGGATCATTGCTGATTGGATAGTCTACTGGGTGGGGAAGAGTTATGACTGCAGCATGATGGAAAGACAGTAGGGTCCAAGGAGTGGCATAGGGATCTTAAGCATTGGGCAGTGTATTATAACCTGGAAGAGGAAAGTGTCCGGTTTATCTGTTCTTACATCCAAGACCCTCCTCGTTTGCCTTCTTTGCTTTGTTCTTTTGTCTTTGGGCACTACATCTGTCCCTCTCCATTTCCTGGAGCTTGCTCTTTCTTGTCCAGACTCAGTGATGCCATCCACCCATCTCATCCTCTGTCATCCCCCTCGCCTTCTGACTTCTAATTTGGCAACATCAGGGTCTTTTCTACTGTGTCATATCTTGGCTTTAGGTGGCCAAAGTATTGGAGCTTCAGCTTCAGCCTCAGTCCCTCCAGTGAGTACTCAGGGTTGATTTCCTTTAGGACTGACTGGTTTGATCTCCTTGCAGTCCAAGGGACTCTCAAGAGTCTTCTTTGACAGTACAGTTCAAAGGCATCAATTCTTTGTCACTCAGGCTTTTTTCTGATTCAACTCTCACTTCCATACATGATTACAGTCAAAGTGATGTCTGCTTTTGAATACACTGTGTACGTTTGTCATAGTTTTTCTTCCAAGGAGCATCTTTTAATTTCATGGCTTTAGTCACAGATTTTAATTTCAAGATCTACAGTGATTTTGGAGCCCGAGAAAATAAAGTCTGTCACAGTTTCCATTGTTTTCCCATCTATTTGCCATGAAGTAATGGGACCAGATGCCATGGTCTTTGTTTTTTGAATGTTGAATTTTAGGACAGGTTTTTCACTCTTTTTCACATTCATCAAGAGGATCGTTAGTTCCTCTTGGCTTTCTGCCAAAAGGGTGGTGTCATCTGCATACCTAAGGTTATTGATATTTCTCTCAGCAATCTTAATTCCAGCTTGTGCTTTATCCAGACTGGCATTTCACATGATGTACTCTGCATGTAAGTTAAAGAAGCAGGACAATTTACAGCCTCGACGTACTCCTTTCCCAATTTGGAACCAGTCTGTTGTTCCATGTCTGATACTAACTGTTGCTTCTTTTCCTGAATACACATTTCTTAGGAGGCAGATAAGGTGGTCTGCTATTCTCATCTCTTTCAGAATTATCCACATTTTTCTGGTGATTCAAAGGCAAAGGTTTTAGTGTAGTCAAAGAAGCAGAAGTAGATGTTTTTCTGGAATTCTGTTGCTCTTTTTATGATCCAATGGATGTTGGCAATTTGATCTCTGGTTTCTCTGCATTTTCTGTATCTGGCTTGTACATCTGGAAGCCTAGCTTCAACAGATTTCCTGATTGGATGAATAAATTTACCCTATAAAACAAATGAACTAGTTCCAGCTAGCTTACCTACCCCCACAAGAACTAGCTCCCAAATGAACTGGATCTAACTGGACCAGTTTCCAAATAAGATAAATAAATTTAACCTACAATGAGCTAATTCCAACTAGTATGGGCTTGCCCCACTAAAACAAGTTCCCAATGAACAAGTTCTGGGTTGAGTCCAACAACAGCTTCCCTGTGCCCGTGAATACCCAACCAGATTGGCTTATCCTGTAAAGGAAGAGCCCAGATTGAGGGGAAAAAAATGTTCCCAGTGTGCAACTTATCCTCCCAAATCAAGCCAATTCACTTTTTATATAAAAGAACACACAAAACAAGTGAACTGGGTGAACTAGCTATCGAATTAGGTAGATTTACCCTACAAACAAAATGGTGTCTGTCTACTCTAGAGGTTTATCTGTGCTTTGTCTCAACTGTGAAAACTGGGGGCAGCCAGTTCCGCTTCAGAGAATCTTGAAGGAAAGGACCTCAAGACAAATGGTCCTGGCAGCAGCTAGGGTCTGTATCTAGTATTCCCTGATGGGGGCCGACTAGCCACGAGACTAAACATTCTAAAAATGAAGAAAATGATGGGTGGTCCCATGACTTCAATAGATGGAAAAGAATGGAAACAGTGACAGACTATTTTCTTGGGCTCCAAAATCACTGTGGATGATGACTACAGCCATGAAATTAAAAGACACTTGCTCCTTGGAAGAAAAGCTATGACAAACCTAGACAGCATATTCAAAAGCAGAGACGTCACTTTGCCAACAAAAGTCCATGTATTCAAAGCTATGGTTTTCCTAATAGTCATGTCTGGATGTGAGAGTTGGATCATAAAGAAGTCTGAGTGCCGAAGAATGGATGCTTTAAACTGTGGTGTCAAAGAAAACTCTTGAAAATCCCTTGGACTGCAAGGAGATCAAACCAATCAATCTTAAAGAAAATCAACCCTGAATATTAATTGTAAGGACTGGTGCTGAAACTGAAACTCCAATACTTTGGTCAGCTGATGCAAAGAGCTGCCTGATGCTGCCAGAAATAGAAGGCAAATGCAGAAGGGGATAATAGAGGATGAGATGGGTGGATGGCATCACTGAGTCAATGGGCAAGAGTTTGAGCAAGCTCCGGGTGAAGGACAGGGAAGCCTGGTGTGCTGCAGTCCGTGGGGGTGCAAAGAGTTGGACACAACTGAGTGATTGAACTGAACTGAGCCACGAGCAGCAAGGCTCCTGCCTGGCTGGCTAAACCAAATTGTTACTGATTTCAAGCTTGTTCTGCTTGCTGCATGAGAGGCCAATGAATCTGAGAGCCGAGGTGTTAAGGTAAGGAAAATGACTATTCAGAAAGCAGCTGACTGAGAAGATGGCAGGGTGGTACCTCAAAATAACCATCTTGTGGGAATCTGGATGCCAGGTGCTTTTATAGGTCAGAGATGTGGAAAAGGTGAGGAAGCAAGGTAAAAATGGCCATTCAACTTGCAGACATCTCCTAGAATGCCAAGCCTCAAGAGGGGATGTATTAATTTCCCTCCTCCTGCTATCTACACATGGACAGGGATCTGAACAAAGGCACTTTAGTTCGAGAGTTATGCAGAGGGGCATGGATCTCTGAGGCAAACCATTCTGTATGATTATCATAATGAAAGCAACACAAAAAGCAAGTCAAAGGAACAGAATTGGTTTCCTTCCTGCAATATTCTTAGTAGTTTAATGAGCATATTTATCATCCAAAAACATGCACTCATCATATCTAAACTTAGCATAATTAATTTATTTTCCCCTCCCAGTTATATTCTTCAGCTAAAATTATTGTTGAGTAATTTCAATTTATTCTATATCTAATAGCTGATTAGTTTTTTTTTTTAAAAGTAATTTAATTTTCCAATCTTTGGTAGAGTTGGATCATAAAGAAGTCTGAGTGCCGAAGAATGGATGCTTTAAACTGTGGTGTCAAAGAAAACTCTTGAAAATCCCTTGGACTGCAAGGAGATCAAACCAATCAATCTTAAAGAAAATCAACCCTGAATATTAATTGTAAGGACTGGTGCTGAAACTGAAACTCCAATACTTTGGTCAGCTGATGCAAAGAGCTGCCTGATGCTGCCAGAAATAGAAGGCAAATGCAGAAGGGGATAATAGAGGATGAGATGGGTGGATGGCATCACTGAGTCAATGGGCAAGAGTTTGAGCAAGCTCCGGGTGAAGGACAGGGAAGCCTGGTGTGCTGCAGTCCGTGGGGGTGCAAAGAGTTGGACACAACTGAGTGATTGAACTGAACTGAGCCACGAGCAGCAAGGCTCCTGCCTGGCTGGCTAAACCAAATTGTTACTGATTTCAAGCTTGTTCTGCTTGCTGCATGAGAGGCCAATGAATCTGAGAGCCGAGGTGTTAAGGTAAGGAAAATGACTATTCAGAAAGCAGCTGACTGAGAAGATGGCAGGGTGGTACCTCAAAATAACCATCTTGTGGGAATCTGGATGCCAGGTGCTTTTATAGGTCAGAGATGTGGAAAAGGTGAGGAAGCAAGGTAAAAATGGCCATTCAACTTGCAGACATCTCCTAGAATGCCAAGCCTCAAGAGGGGATGTATTAATTTCCCTCCTCCTGCTATCTACACATGGACAGGGATCTGAACAAAGGCACTTTAGTTCAAGAGTTATGCAGAGGGGCATGGATCTCTGAGGCAAACCATTCTGTATGATTATCATAATGAAAGCAACACAAAAAGCAAGTCAAAGGAACAGAATTGGTTTCCTTCCTGCAATATTCTTAGTAGTTTAATGAGCATATTTATCATCCAAAAACATGCACTCATCATATCTAAACTTAGCATAATTAATTTATTTTCCCCTCCCAGTTATATTCTTCAGCTAAAATTATTGTTGAGTAATTTCAATTTATTCTATATCTAATAGCTGATAGAGTAGTTATTATTTATTCTAATAATGTGTCATAAAAAACCTCCCTATTTGTACATTATATTATATGTATTTTGTCCATATTTCATTGCCTGGAATCTCTAGTATGTTGTAAATGTGATAATGCATGGCATTTTTTCAGATCTATGAAATAACTATTTATCACATTGAATATTATCTTTTTCTAGGTTTATTAATAAAATAGTAACATTTATGTATTTTTTATTTTAATGAGAAAAGGTGTTAAAATTTTTGATTGCCTTTTTAAAAAACTTATGTTCTAATAATAAATTGAGTTAATCTTTGCATTTCTATAATATATATATTTTCATCATGTTTTATTATATCTGTTTATCTAGAACTAGATTTGTTTGATGAATTTTAAAAATATTTTTCTTTTCCACTGACTTATTTATGCACTGAATATTAAAACTGGTAATACAGCAGGGAATGGTCAGATTCTGTTGCTTTCTTTGTAAAGTTTCAAAGTTATGTAAAGTCTTCATTTTGATTAATTTTTTGTTTGCTATATTTGTGAGTTTTTGGCTACTCTATAGATTTTGGGTATAGAGTTATGCTAGTTTATAAAAGTAAACTTCCAGATATTTCATTATTTTATTGTAAGAATATTTTCTTGATACTTAAATGTTTGCAAAATGTGAAATTTTTATCCTTCTGATGTCTCAAAGTGTTTTTATAAGAAAAAAAACACTGACTTTAAAAAAAAAAATTCCATACTCTTTCCACCTATTTTATTCTCATGATAATTTGGTCAATGTATATTTTTTCTGAAAAAGCAATTCCATTTTTTTCAAAAAAAAATAGTTATCGCATACTCTCTGAGGCAAACTATTCTGTATGATTATCATAATGAAAGCAACACAAAAAGCAAGTCAAAGGAACAGAATTGGTTTCCTTCCTGCAATATTCTTAGTAGTTTAATGAGCATATTTATCATCCAAAAACATGCACTCATCATATCTAAACTTAGCATAATTAATTTATTTTCCCCTCCCAGTTATATTCTTCAGCTAAAATTATTGTTGAGTAATTTCAATTTATTCTATATCTAATAGCTGATAGAGTAGTTATTATTTATTCTAATAATGTGTCATAAAAAACCTCCCTATTTGTACATTATATTATATGTATTTTGTCCATATTTCATTGCCTGGAATCTCTAGTATGTTGTAAATGTGATAATGCATGGCATTTTTTCAGATCTATGAAATAACTATCACATTGAATATTATCTTTTTCTAGGTTTATTAATAAAATAGTAACATTTATGTATTTTTTATTTTAATGAGAAAAGGTGTTAAAATTTTGATTGCCTTTTTAAAAAACTTATGTTCTAATAATAAATTGAGTTAATCTTTGCATTTCTATAATATATATATTTTCATCATGTTTTATTATATCTGTTTATCTAGAACTAGATTTGTTTGATGAATTTTAAAAATATTTTTCTTTTCCACTGACTTATTTATGCACTGAATATTAAAACTGGTAATACAGCAGGGAATGGTCAGATTCTGTTGCTTTCTTTGTAAAGTTTCAAAGTTATGTAAAGTCTTCATTTTGATTAATTTTTTGTTTGCTATATTTGTGAGTTTTTGGCTACTCTATAGATTTTGGGTATAGAGTTATGCTAGTTTATAAAAGTAAACTTCCAGATATTTCATTATTTTATTGTAAGAATATTTTCTTGATACTTAAATGTTTGCAAAATGTGAAATTTTTATCCTTCTGATGTCTCAAAGTGTTTTTATAAGAAAAAAAACACTGACTTTAAAAAAAAAAATTCCATACTCTTTCCACCTATTTTATTCTCATGATAATTTGGTCAATGTATATTTTTTCTGAAAAAGCAATTCCATTTCATTGAGAATTTTGCATCAGTTAGCATAGATTTAAACATACTGTTTCAGTAGACAATAAGCATACCTCATCTGTACCTGTGATGGCATTTGTTTTCATATTTTAATACTTATATATTGTGTGGTTTTTTGATATGAAATGGTTTCTCTAATTTATACATTCTTGAATAAAACAGATCTCAGATACTTGTTTCTTTATTCACTAACTGCTGAATATATCTTTATTAATTCTAAATAGTAAAAAGCTCATCATAGGGCTTCCCTGGTAGTCCAGTGGGTAAGGACACCGCCTTGCAGTGCAAGGGGCACCAGTTCCATCCCTGGCCTGGGAGGATCCCACGTGGCAAGGAGCGGTTTGACCAATGTGTCCAGTTACCGAGCCGGAGCTCTGGAGCGCATGCGCACAGAGCCGGTGCTCTGCAACAAGAGGCCATGGCGATGGGAGGCCCACGTGGGCCAAAGAACAAAGATGGATGAAAATAGATAAATGAAAGACCAATAGAAGCGGCCTGCCTGCCCCATTCCCTCCCCAACCAGCCCTCCCGCCCCCCTCCCGGCCCCTATCCCCGCCAAAAAAAAAAAGCTCATCATAAACCACTGTCAAATTTCGTTTTACCCTACATGGACCTTAACAAAGTCTCCTATGATGTTTTTGTCTGAAAATATTACTAATCTTAGATTAAATGCACTTTTTTTGTTTGTTTTGCAATTCAGAATTTAGGTAGATATAAATATTCTTCTTCTACTGTAGTCTTTATAATATTTCTACCGATTTTTTTAATGCTAACAGTATAAATCTGCATAAGGATTTTACATTATTAAAATATGTTGAAAATATACGTGTTTGTCATCTCTCAATATTTTGAAAGAATTCTATTTTGATTAAACTATTTTTTAAAGAATTTGCCTTTATAATTTGAATAAAAATGCCAAATAGAGATCTTGATAAATTCTCTACATCATCTTGTTTGTCATTATGTTTATTTGAAGCAAACATTTTCATCATTATAGCATATTACTGCAACTAATATAAAGTCATATGTTATTTATACTGGAAGGTGAGAAACATATGCATTGATAACCAACAAAATACTTTTGTGTCCAAAGAGAGCTGAATTTATTTTTTTATCTTATTTTAAATTATTTTATTTTATTTTATATGTTAGATATTTTGGAAATACTTCACCTATTTAGTCAACGTTTATATTAGACAAATGTGAAGAGCATGTACATTGTTATCTGTGCTTTTTAATAATGAATTCATTTCAAACACATAGTTCATTTCAAAGATAGAGGTCCATACCAAAAAAGTTGTAAACCTTAATCATACATTGAAAACATTATTGTATGTGTGAGGACATATTACAGTCGTATAAAGAAAGTTTTTTTCAAGGGTCAGAATAGATATTATGTGGAACTTTGGCTCAGGGATTATTATATTCAGTCCTTATAATGAAATAGTAATAACTCTTACACTAAGCTGACTTGAATCTCAATATTAAAAAACTAAGATCATGGCATTCAGTCCCATCACTTCATGGCAAAAGAAGGGTAAAAAGTGGAAACAGTGACAGATTATATTTTCTTGGGCTCCAAAATTACTGCAGATGGTGATTGCAGCCATGAAATTAAAAGGCACTTGCTCCTTTGAAGGAAAGTTATGACAAACCTAGACAGCATATTAAAAAGCAGAGACATGTTTTTTTCCAGTAGTCATGTCCTGATGTGAGAGCTGGACCACAAAAAAGGCTGAATACTGAAGAATTAATACTTTTAAGTTGTGGCATTGGAGATGAATCTTGAGAGTCCTTTGGACTGCAAAGAGATCACAGCAGTGAATCCTTGAAAAACCACAAAAGGCTGAATACTGAAGAATTAAAAAGTATTTCTACCGATTTTTTTAATGCTAACAGTATAAATCTGCATAAGGATTTTACATTATTAAAATATGTTGAAAATATACGTGTTTGTCATCTCTCAATATTTTGAAAGAATTCTATTTTGATTAAACTATTTTTTAAAGAATTTTCCTTTATAATTTGAATAAAAATGCCAAATAGAGATCTTGATAAATTCTCTACATCATCTTGTTTGTCATTATGTTTATTTGAAGCAAACATTTTCATCATTATAGCATATTACTGCAACTAATATAAAGTCATATGTTATTTATACTGGAAGGTGAGAAACATATGCATTGATAACCAACAAAATACTTTTGTGTCCAAAGAGAGCTGAATTTATTTTTTTATCTTATTTTAAATTATTTTATTTTATTTTATATGTTAGATATTTTGGAAATACTTCACCTATTTAGTCAGCGTTTATATTAGACATATGTGAAGAGCATGTACATTGTTATCTGTGCTTTTTAATAATGAATTCATTTCAAACACATAGTTCATTTCAAAGATAGAGGTCCATACCAAAAAAGTTGTAAACCTTAATCATACATTGAAAACATTATTGTATGTGTGAGGACATATTACAGTCGTATAAAGAAAGTTTTTGTCAGGCTCAGAATAGATATTATGTGGAACTTTGGCTCAGGGATTATTATATTCAGTCCTTATAATGAAATAGTAATAACTCTTACACTAAGCTGACTTGAATCTCAATATTAAAAAACTAAGATCATGGCATTCAGTCCCATCACTTCATGGCAAAAGAAGGGTAAAAAGTGGAAACAGTGACAGACTTTATTTTCTTGGGCTCCAAAATCACTGCAGATGGTGATTGCAGCCATGAAATTAAAAGACACTTACTCCTTGGAAGGAAAGTTATGACCAACCTAGACAGCATATTAAAAAGCAGAGACATGTTTTTTTCCAGTAGTCATGTCCTGATGTGAGAGCTGGACCACAAAAAAGGCTGAATACTGAAGAATTAATACTTTTAAGTTGTGGCATTGGAGATGAATCTTGAGAGTCCTTTGGACTGCAAAGAGATCACAGCAGTGAATCCTTAAGAAAATTAACCACGTATATTCATTGGGAGGAATGATGCTGAAGCTCAAGCTCCAGTACTTTGGCCACCTGATGCAAAGAGCCGACTCATTGGAAAAGACTCTGATGCTGAGAAAGATGGAAAGCAAAAGCAGAAGGGGACCCTAGAGAATGAGATGGTTAGGATGCATCAGGGGGTCTGATGTGCTATAGTTCATGGTGTTGCAACAGTCGGACACCACTTAGCAACTGAACAACAAGAGCAACTTACACTAAGCTTAATATGAGGTGAATTTTATTCTTCATTTTGCTGGAATGTTTGAGTGCTCAGGCATATATTACAAAGCCATTAGAGGAAGGTGTAATATGTGCTATAATCTGTAAGAAAATTGTGATAAAAATATTGAATGTATAAAAAATATGGAGGTAAATGAGCAAAAACACAAGCAGAATGCCCTTGATGTGACTTCCTAACAAATATATTTAACATGTAATCTTAGGACTTCACAGTTTTATCAGCCACGGAATGGTTTTGATCTCTGTTGTAGTCAAATAATACTAATCTTAGTTAAGTTTTACACATCTTGGTCCAATTTCCCAGGGTATATTCTAAGCAAAATTTTAACTTTTTGTCAGAGAATGTGTCTCCTTTTTCTTCCTGAGAGTAAGTTATTGATTTGATGCCTGTCGTTCAGGGGTTTGAGCCTTTTAGAAAAAAAGGGAAATTTGACTAGATTCCTCAGCATAGACAGGGATGAGTCCTTTTGCTTGTCACTTCACTGATTATTATTGCTTTGTTCTCACTTGCACCATGGAGATATTTACTACACAGTAATGATTATTTGTCACCATTTCCATGTCTATCCACAGTAAGTTAAGTCTTAATGGTCCCAGTCCCAGTAAATTAATGCTAGGAGTTAAGATACTTGTCTTTCTAGTTTTCTATACATGAAAATATAATTCAGATTTTTTGCTTCCTCAGTTGTGCACTATTGCTTGGGTGGAAACAGACAGAAAAATGCAAAATGTTTGTTCAGCCTTCCTGTATGCTATAAATTCAGGGGCATGTTCACTCTATCAGGGTGGAAATTTTGAGATATTTTCATCCCTGTTTGATAGATCACATAACACCCCTATGAAACTACACACATCCACTCACTGTCCCACACCCCTTACCACCCCCCAAACCACCAAGGCACACAAATACCACCTGAACAGGTGGATATCTTTCTTGAGGTGTTTTTTTTTTTTTTTTTCCTGAGTCAATTAATAAACCTAAACTAAGATCAAGTATTCTGAGCATCACTTCTACTGATAAACCCATTGACAGGGCATTCCACTGCTCAGCTTTAGAAACTGTATTCTTACTCAGTTTACTAAAATTGTGCTTAGAATACTTGGACCCATAGTATTTTTTTATATGTAAGGTTAGTTGTATATTGGTATTGAGGTCATTTTTTTAAAAAAAATAAGCACCATAACTTTTATCATTCTGATCAGAAACAGTTTAATAAAAAATCTACTCTTTGAGGGACTTCCCTGGTGGTCCAGTGGTTAAGACTCTGTGTTCCCAATGCAGTGGGGCCTGGGTTCAAGCCCTGGTCAGGGAACTAGATCCCACATGCCATAACTAAGACCCAGAGCATCCAAAAAAATAGATAATTAGAAAAAAAAAAATCTACTCTTTGAAAAGTGTAGTAAAATTCTAAAACTTCATTATTTGATACTTTTAATAGCATCTCATTCCACTAATTCTAGTAGTAATACCTGCTACTAGGTAGGTACTTAGTATTAAATACTTTTAATAATATGTGTTTATTTAAATGTCCAGTTTCCTTCATGGTATTTGATATGTCCCAGAGTTCTGAATTAATTAGTTACTAATCTCACCTTGGTTGTCCCCTGCTGTAGTCTTTCAGATGGTTACTCTGTCTGCCAATGAGATTAGAACTACTATTTTAGTAAAACAAAAAATGCTCCTCTTTGTTATATTCAAAGTCATTTTATCTCTTTACTTTCCTTTTCTGTTCTTTGCTTTGCACTTCTTACTCCAGAAACACTACATTTTTAGTTATCCCAGGGGATATGTTTTCCTGTTCCTCTGAGGACAGTGCTTGTTCCTTCCTTCATTCTCCTTTTAACCTCGATTGATGTAAGAACACAGGTGTTACATGAGCTGCTTCTCCAATTAAAATACATATTTGACTTTGGTAAAGGTTGTCAAAACTCTTTTGTCCCTTAGTATCATCATGTGAAAAATGCAGATTATTCTGTCATTTTTGAGATTTCACCCAAGTACTGCATTTCAAACTCTTTTGTTGACTCTGAGGGCTATTCCATTTCTTCTAAGGGATTCTTGCCCAAAATAGTGGATACAATGATCATCTGCGTTATATTTGCCCATTCCCATCCATTTTAGTTCACTGATGATACCACTTCATAATGCTATTGTGAGGATGAAAAAAGCCAATCTATGCAGTATTTAGAAGGGACTCTTGCACTTAGTTAGGTACTGTATACAGATTCGGTGCGATTATTGTTTTTAATGGATAAAGTTTGTTCTTCCACTATGACTCAGTTTAGAGACTTAACCTGTTGCCTTCAAAACTCAAGAAACCTACCAGACATTGTGCTTCCTTATCTAATAATGGTAAATGAGTGCAAAATTGTGGTAAGGTTTTTTTTTGTTTGTTATAGAAAGTATACACTGGCACATAATTGACAGATAGACCCCCTACCCTCACTGAAGTGGCTAGTCCCTGATCTTCATGAGGTTGATCTGCCCTCTGGAGGGTGTGCTTCATAAAGTCTCCTAGCTACTCCTTGCTTAGGCTGTCCAGTCAGCATGGGCATGATGTCTTCAATGAAAGGGATCATTAAGGTGTGGTATGGTATGGCCAGATTTTTTCAGATTGTGTATATTATTACAGAAGAGAATTGATATATTCTAGAAGCAAAACTGTAAGTGAATATTCTTCTGTTTTTCCCATGAAAGTGAAGTGTTTCTGATCTGTTTTCTACAGAAATAGGATGAAAAGTATGCATTTGTCAAGTCAGTGGCCACATACAGTGTATCTGTGGCTTTAGTAATCTACAGTGATACCACATCTGTCACAGACACCGCAGTCAGGACTACACTTTGGTGAAAACTGCAGTAGTTTACAGTCATTCTCCAGGAAGCATCTTGGCTCAGGAGGGCCAGACTGAGGAATGAAATGGAAGTAGAACATGGACCACCACTATCTATCACCATCCCATCAACTCCAGGCCATCGTACTATGTTTGATTTATTCCCTCGACCGGGGTTTCAGAAGTTTTCTGGCCTTCCCAATTATTTTAGCTATAATAGCTCTCACTTTGCAGACCAGAGAGCCAGTGTGAGGGTTACTTCTACTAACACATATCACAATTTTGGTTATACAGTTAGAGACTTGGTGATAACCACTATCTGTGTTGCCACTTTCTTCGCTTTGAAAGAATTTAGAGATGAAGCAGAGAGGTTAAGAAAGCAAAGTGAAAGTTTATTTAAGCAAGGATGCACTCTCAGGCAGAACAAGCAGAATGGGCAGACAGGTGAGGAACTGTGGCCTGAGTTCTTTGGCAAGCTGCTTATGGGGGCCTATAAAGGAAGACACACTGGGGAAGGAGGAGTTTGGGAGACTTCCTGGATGAAGTGTCATGGCCTTACTGTTCAATGAGTATTTTTATCTGTTAGGCTAGTCTTATGGTAATGAGGTCGCTGTAAACAAAAGATTACATTTTGGAGTCAAGATATTCCCCCCCTTTCCCTTCCTTTCTTTGCCTGCTACCAAGACCCTTATGACCCTGAATGTGTCATTCCCTATCTGTTTAAAGACTCCAACTTTCCTTTGTCAGTCTATGGACCCCTGCTGTTTTTAAGATGTGTGGTTTTCTGCTACCTGGCCCCTGACACCATTTCTCTGCTCTTACCTGGCTGTCTGCCTGCTATACTGTCTGGGTCTGTGATCCCCTTAGGCCCACTGGGAACCAGTCCTTATCCAGGTTTATTTTCACCTTACCCCTGTAGGTCCTTACTCTTGAGGTATAAATATCAATGAATGTTCTTGAAATGTGTAATTATCTCCCCTTCCCCAGTTTACATACAGTCACCTAAGTAAATGGCCATAGTTCCCTTTGGAGAATTGGAGGAGTCATTACAGTATTTACTTGCCAGGATGTTGCCAGGTGTTTCTTTCTACAAGACCTGACCACATTTTCAGTACTATCTATTGGCAACCATCCCAGGAAGCATCTTGGCTCAGGAGGGCCAGACTGAGGAATGAAATGGAAGTAGAACATGGACCACCACTATCTATCACCATCCCATCAACTCCAGGCCATCGTACTATGTTTGATTTATTCCCTCGACCGGGGTTTCAGAAGTTTTCTGGCCTTCCCAATTATTTTAGCTATAATAGCTCTCACTTTGCAGACCAGAGAGCCAGTGTGAGGGTTACTTCTACTAACACATATCACAATTTTGGTTATACAGTTAGAGACTTGGTGATAACCACTATCTGTGTTGCCACTTTCTTCGCTTTGAAAGAATTTAGAGATGAAGCAGAGAGGTTAAGAAAGCAAAGTGAAAGTTTATTTAAGCAAGGATGCACTCTCAGGCAGAACAAGCAGAATGGGCAGACAGGTGAGGAACTGTGGCCTGAGTTCTTTGGCAAGCTGCTTATGGGGGCCTATAAAGGAAGACACACTGGGGAAGGAGGAGTTTGGGAGACTTCCTGGATGAAGTGTCATGGCCTTGCTGTTCAATGAGTATTTTTATCTGTTAGGCTAGTCTTATGGTAATGAGGTCGCTGTAAACAAAAGGTTACATTTTGGAGTCAAGATATTCCCCCCCTTTCCCTTCCTTTCTTTGCCTGCTACCAAGACCCTTATGACCCTGAATGTGTCATTCCCTATCTGTTTAAAGACTCCAACTTTCCTTTGTCAGTCTATGGACCCCTGCTGTTTTTAAGATGTGTGGTTTTCTGCTACCTGGCCCCTGACACCATTTCTCTGCTCTTACCTGGCTGTCTGCCTGCTATACTGTCTGGGTCTGTGATCCCCTTAGGCCCACTGGGAACCAGTCCTTATCCAGGTTTATTTTCACCTTACCCCTGTAGGTCCTTACTCTTGAGGTATAAATATCAATGAATGTTCTTGAAATGTGTAATTATCTCCCCTTCCCCAGTTTACATACAGTCACCTAAGTAAATGGCCATAGTTCCCTTTGGAGAATTGGAGGAGTCATTACAGTATTTACTTGCCAGGATGTTGCCAGGTGTTTCTTTCTACAAGACCTGACCACATTTTCAGTTAGCAAGTTCAAGATCTGAAAATTGGCTCATGTCTAGCAATTGAGCAAAGTATTATGATTTTTAATAGGAGTATCCACCCTCTGATTCCTCACTTTATTAATCTTCCCTGGACAGTGTCCACTATCAAAATCCTATCCATTTTTTAAAAGGGATTTATTGACTTGGCACTATATTTAGCTTCTTATCATAAACTATAATGGAAAAGAATTTTTAAAAGAATATAGATATACATATGTATACGTTTAGCCAAATCACTTTGCTGTACACCTGAAACAAAATATTTCAAATCAACTATATTTCAGTTTAAAAAACCTTTATTGAAGTCGCATGTAAGAAAAGTATTGATAAAAGAAAATCACCAACCTCAGACAGGCAGGATCGAAGGTTTATTCAAGTTCTGTGCAGGGAAAGAGGCAGGAGTCAAAGAGGAAAATGGCGTGAGGGAGAGGCAGTTTTAAGCAGCTGGATGAAGGGGCAGGAGTAGAAGCTGGAGGAGGGGAAGGGGTGGTGCCAAGTGAGTTCCTGGGCTGAGAGCTTTGTGGAGGCAGAAACTCCAGGAGGTTGTGGCTGGCATGGGATGGTGGCAATGACTCAATCCTTTGCCACTTTTCAGTTCCATCATTCCAGACCCTAAAGGCATATAGAAAGGAGCAGGGGTGATGATGTCATCGTATCTGGCTACTTCCTGTGTGACTAAGGGGTGTCGATGGTGAGGTTGGGCCTCTGGAGTCTGGAGGAGGAGCATGGCCTTGACATGTTCTTGGGTGGCTGCACAAGAGATGGCAGTGACTCTGTTGATCAGAAATTTCTGAAAGAAACTTACAAGGCATGGTAAAAAGGTTAACATGAGAATGAGAGGGATTACGGGGGTTAACATGTGAAGGAGCCAGTGAGGCAATTGCCCCAGGAACCATCCAGATGGGGAGTGACGTTGTAAGTCCCGGGCTAAGTCCCTCAGGCACTGGGCACTGTCATGTACTATCTGACATTTATTCGTGTAGACCAACATTGTTCTTGAAGCAGGACACAGATACCACCCTGAGCTGCTGTCAGGAGGTCCAGTCCTTGGTGGTCTTGGAGCACCACGAATGCCAGGGAGTTAAGCTGGTCCTGAATGGCCACCAGTTGTTCAGCGATTTCTTTGAGACTGGTTGACAGTTGCTGTGACAGGAAGGTCACCTGGTGGAAGGGAGACTCTGAGACGTGCTACTCCTGTTCCTACCGCTGTGAGGACTCCTAAAACAACTAGGTGGGGTATCAGTTGGGTGGCTCTTCTTGTTCAGATGGCCATAGTTGTGGACATAAAAGTGGGGATAGGAGTATCAGAAGGAATCAGGAAAATAGAAAGGGAGAGAAAGGCCAGGGTGCAAGTTCCTGTCCAGTTTGTAGGACATTGGGCCTGCAAATCCAAAAGAGGCCTGCTTGGTAGTGGATACATGGATTAAGCTCAAAACATGAGATAGCCAGGTCAGTGAGAAGGGGACACATGAAGGAGCCTGCTGTGTAAGATAAAAATTAAGGCGAAGTTGAGCCAGGTGCCAGTGGGGGTGGGGAAGGCCTGGTTTGTGGCCTGAGATAAATAAAGACAGATCCAGCAGACAGAGGATAGAGAGGAATTAGGAAATCTTAAAAGACTAGTGGTCAGAAGAACAGTCTGATTCTGGCATTCCGATAAAGAAATGTTGGAGAGAAATGAAAGACCAATAGAACTGGCCCGCCCGCTCCCCTCCCTCCCTAACCCAACCCCCGCCCAAAATAAATAAATAAATAAATCTTTAAAAAAAAAAAAAGAAATGTTGGTGTGTGAGGTCCCAGAGTCATCCTTTTCTCACTGTGACTTAATTTAAACATGCATAAATCTTTTTCCAGGTTCACTTCCACAAACCTTCTTATCACTTTCTGTATCTTTTAATTTTCCGATCTTAAAACAGCCATAGATAAGTCAGAGCTACTTTCTTTTTCCTTCTTAAAATATAATTCCATTCTTTATACCTTCTTTACCAAAAATACTCATCTTCCTTTCCTTTAGCACTCAAGAACTGACCCTTGTATTAACATTTTAATTGGCAAGCATAAATATCAGTGATAATTTCTAAAAACATTGCTTTCTTATAGAGAACATTTCAGGATGGCACCAAATGTTATCTGGAGAGACTTTTAGACAGGTATTCTTAAAGCAAGATTATTCTTAATAGAGTCTATCTCTTAAAAACCTTTTGAGTCTCTGGTGACCAAATTATTTGTACTTTGATCAATGAGTGGGAGAAAAGAGGATTTTTTGTTCATGAAAACAGAGGTCAGTATATCCCTCCCCAGAATGGGTGAGGGAGACTGTGATAGGTTTAGGGTGAGAAGATATTTGAGGCTTGTATGTCTCTCAGACAATAGGATTGATGAGGGGTTGTTCTGGAGCTAGGATCCCTGCGGTAGGCTTGGAGAGGCTGGGAGAAGACCCAGAGAGGTCAGGGGAGAGATTGGGAGGAGAGGGTGAGGTTTAAGAAGCGGATGATTGGTGTCAAAGCTAGTTTATATAAGAAACATAGTAGCCGAATTTATGGGAGGGAATGTGTGAATAAGCTTATGAAGAAAGTCTCATCCCAAAAGAGACATAGGGCATTGAGGCATTATAAAGAAGGAAGAATAGGGAACCAGTGGAGTTGCTCGAGGGTATTCAATTATGCCTGAGACTCTTATGATGGGTTGTGAGCCTTCCATGGAGAAACCTTGCCATTCGGTGAGAAGAGAGTAGCCCCAGTGGTGACCACAAAAGTTAATGTCCAGCTGGCCACCATCCTGTTATCTTAGGCTCCCCAGGCACATCACGGTGGGCGACAGGGGGAAAGAAGCCTAGTCTTCTTCATTCCGTAATTGAGCGTATGGGGTGGGATGTTTGTCTGGAGGACTCAGCCCTGGGCTGGGGTGGCCAGCCCTGGGGGCAGTCCATCTTCCAGTGTTCCCATTGCCCACAGGTTGGGAATGGTTTGGAGGGAGGCCTAGGGTTTGAGCATGCCTTAGCCCAGTGTTCCGGGTTGCCACAGTCATGCCAGGTGGGGTCGTGGCGGCAGGGTGGGAGGGGCAGGAGGCTCAGCAGGTTGGACCTGGCCTTATATGGTCTAGGGCCTTCAGATGTCTCTTTCTCCCATTTGGCTCTGCCATCTCTGTCTTTAAAAACCCAGAAGGCCACATTTAGGTGTGGAGGCTGAGGTCGCTGTTCTGGCTTTTGGAATTTTTTATGTGTATCTGGGACTGATTGGTTTACATGTAAGAAGAGGGTCCATGCACGGGTGCTGAGGTCTAGGTAGGTAGAAAATAGTAAATGGACCCTAACTATGTCTTCCGCCTCTGCTACCTCTTGGAAAGAGAACATATGATGTGGCGGGGGTGGGTTTCCTGGAGCAGGTAAGGGGCGGGGAGGGAGCCCAGGGGGAGGAGCTTGAGGGCTAGTCAACACAGGGAAGATTGGAGGACTAGGCCACTCTCTGCTCAGTGGGTGGCAGGAAGAGGTTTGGAGGGTGTGGGAGAAAAGAGGGTGGATGAACAGGAAAGAGATGAAAACCAAGATAAAAGGAAGCTTGAATATATGGAGCCTCTGACCATTTGCCATTTTGTTGTAGAAAGTTATTGAGATCCTGTAAAATATTGGGATCAAAGGTCCCGAATTTGGGCCAGCAGTTTTGGTTTTCTAAAGAATATTGGGGCCAGATTTGCAGAGAAAAACAGGGAAACTTCTAGCTTTAGATCAGGCATCAGATGTATTGTCTTGAAAATTTTTAGGAGGCAGATAAGGACAGGGAGCCTGTGGCGGGGCATAGACTGTTCTGCTCCCACAGTGGGGGTTCCAGCGGGAGGGGTCAGGCACAAAACTGGAGGGGAAGCTGTGAAAATTTTCTGGCTTGATTTTAAATTGCTAACTTTTCTTCTGCTACTTAATTAAAAGGCAAAAATGCATTTAGGCATTAAGTAAAATACATTAGTGTTCTATTTATATACTATTATATATATATATAAGCTTATATACTAAAAGACAAAAATATTTTCATATATATGAAATTTATTGAGTTATTTTTGATGTTAAAGAAGAAGATTTTAATTATTCAAATGTCAAAATATAATTACCTAAATATTTTCTTTACAGATAGTTTGTGGTAAAAGCCTTTCAGTGAATGACATTACTCTTAGCACTTTGAAAGAAGAGGGGTACAAAGCTGCTTTCATTGGGATAGGTAAGTAGCTCATTTTCAAATGTCTTTCTTTATAATTCTTTTTTTTTTTTTTTTTACTTCCTGACAATATCCAGAAGAATAACTATCTTCAGACATTTGTTATGGTCGAAGTTATATCTGTTCAGAAAGGACTAGACAAAAATGAATAGCCCCCCAAATTTTCTGTTTATAATGAGTTGCACTGCCTCACCTCATTATAGATTGACTTTGACAAGACAGTTTTTATCTTCCTATTCTCTTCTCATCGCCAGTAAACATCTAAGATGCAAAGTCTTTCAAGTCATGCCACAGGAGCTTGGAATTAGGGCTTAGAAATAGCTGGATGCTGTAGTTTTCTCTTTATGACAAAACAAATGAGTTAAGTGGATATTAAAAGATAGAATTGGCTCATTTTCTTTTTCTATTTTTTCAATACTTTCTAAAGACTTTTTTATTTGGCAGAATTTTTAAAGATGTTCAGTCATAATTCTGAATGTCATATAGTGAATAATTGCTAAGGCAATTGATGTGTCCCATGGTTCCTTCCGTATGTTGCTTAAATATCCCATGGAGACTGAGTTTTCTAACATGATCCCTTTCCCCTTACTGAATACTGAGAGACCAGAGGGAACACACAGTTGTTATAATTTATTCTTTGTCTTGTGAACTTTGTTTTTATTCTCTTATATGATTGTATTACAAATAGTTATGGTATGTAAACTGAATAAGTTCATCTTCAGGTCTTTTAGTTTGTCCATCTCCTCTCTAGTTGACATTCTTTGAATGTGATTATCTAATAAACCTATACAGAGATTACATTTGTTCTGTCTCTTTAAGTAATCACATACTGAGTCACACTTGTATTGGGGCTATCATTTTTTGTAATATTTCTAGAGTAAAATGATCAGGAATGCTTTTTTGCCACCTAAATTTTTATCATGATGATATGTGTTATCTTACTGGTTAATTGATCCCAAGTCTTCAAATCATCTATGTCACTGCCTTTACTTAGGTGAAAAATTAGAAAGAGGAAAACAAATTTTCACAGCCTTCTAACTCCCAAATGGCTACACTGAACCTCCTTTCTTTAGTGAACTTGATTGCCATTGTCATCAGTATCTTTTTATGTTATCCAAGCACAATAATCATGTGAGATAAAAAATAGGAAGGGAAAAATATCTAGGAATATATTCCGTAGGTTCCATTTTTAGCAGCATTACCCTTGACTTTGGTTTTGCTTTTCAACTTTACATTTGTACTAAGAATGTTACATAAAGAAATAGGGAAAGTAATTTTCACATATATTCTATCAATACCAGAGAAATTCAATTGTTAAGTTGCTGTTACCCTGAACAAATGTGTATTAAAATAGGTTTGTTGTTGTTTAGTTGCTAAGTCATGTCTAGCTCTTTGAGACACGATGGACTGTAGCCCCACTAGGCTTCTCTGTCCATGGGATTTCACAGCCAAAACTACTGCAGTGGGTTACCATTTCCTTCTCCTGGAAAAAGATGTTTAGTTAATAAAAAATGAAAAATCTAGTCAAGCGATAGATCTGAAACGCTGGCAGTGTTTTCAAATACCTGTTTGAAATTGACCATTGTGGTTTCCTTCCGTATGTTGCTTAAATATCCCATGGAGACTGAGTTTTCTAACATGATCCCTTTCCCCTTACTGAATACTGAGAGACTAGAGGGAACACACAGTTGTTATAATTTATTCTTTGTCTTGTGAACTTTGTTTTTATTCTCTTATATGATTGTATTACAAATAGTTATGGTATGTAAACTGAATAAGTTCATCTTCAGGTCTTTTAGTTTGTCCATCTCCTCTCTAGTTGACATTCTTTGAATGTGATTATCTAATAAACCTATACAGAGGTTACATTTGTTCTGTCTCTTTAAGTAATCACATACTGAGTCACACTTGCATTGGGGCTATCATTTTTTGTAATATTTCTAGAGTAAAATGATCAGGAATGCTTTTTTGCCACCTAAATTTTTATCATGATGATATGTGTTATCTTACTGGTTAATTGATCCCAAGTCTTCAAATCATCTATGTCACTCCCTTTACTTAGGTGAAAAATTAGAAAGAGGAAAACAAATTTTCACAGCCTTCTAACTCCCAAATGGCTACACTGAACCTCCTTTCTTTCGTGAACTTGATTGCCGTTGTCATCAGTATCTTTTTATGTTATCCAAGCACAATAATCATGTGAGGTAAAAAAATCTCAGGGAAAAATATCTAGGAATATATTCCGTAGGTTCCATTTTTAGCAGCATTACCCTTGACTTTGGTTTTGCTTTTCAACTTTACATTTGTACTAAGAATGTTACATAAAAAAACAGGGAAAGTAATTTTCACATATATTCTATCAATACCAGAGAAATTCAATTGTTAAGTTGCTGTTACCCTGAACAAATGTGTATTAAAATAGGTTTGTTGTTGTTTAGTTGCTAAGTCATGTCTAGCTCTTTGAGACACGATGGACTGTAGCCCCACTAGGCTTCTCTGTCCATGGGATTTCACAGCCAAAACTACTGCAGTGGGTTACCATTTCCTTCTCCTGGGAAAGATGTTTAGTTAATAAAAAATGAAAAATCTAGTCAAACGATAGATCTGAAACGCTGGCAGTGTTTTCAAATACCTGTTTGAAATTGACCATTGTGGTTTCCTACAGCAGTTGTATGTAAGAGTTATGGAATTGTATGTGCTAATGCATTCTTTATGAACTTTGTCTACAGAGAATCTATATATTGAAGAGATAGGGGCTAAATAAAGAACTGATACATTGAAATATCTCCAAACTAATTGTTCAAGAAGCAAATTATGACAAAATTTGGAAGAGTTGAATGTTTTATCAGTCCAAGTGGTTTCAGTTGTAGAGATATCTTCCATCTTCAAGAAATAGGAATGTTTCAGAGTTCTCTTTTATTCTATTAAGTCCCCTTACATATGTTATTTGATAGGGCTATATCCCATTCAGAATACTCCATTTGTCTGCATTGAGGTGTGAATAAAGCATTTAAAATGTGAAGTCCTTTCATATTTATGTTTCTGTGCATTTTTCATGCTGAGAAGTGAATCTTTTGACATTTTGGTGTAGTGATGTGTAGAATGCAGTTATATTCTATTTCAGTATTCTGTATGAAATATATACAAGAAAGTTTCATCATGTCAAAAAAAAAAATTCTGTGCATAGAAGAAGTAGCCTTGTACTCCAGGAAATATTTGACACTCTTGATTGCCCAGTTGGGAATTTATGACCTTTCTATTACCATCTAACTGCCTATTACTTAGACAGCCTCTGAGCTTTACATGTTTTTGTTCATTCACCATGCATTTATATTGTAATTAGACTTCACTCAGTTTCTTCACCTACCTTTTCCCACTCAGTGTTTTGTTGTTCAGTTGCTCAATAGTGTCCGACTGTTTGTGACCCTATGGGCTGCAGCACACAAGGCTTCCCTGGGCTTCACCATTTCCTGGAAATTGCTCTAACTCATTTCCATTGAGTTTGTGGTGCTATCCAACCATCTTATCCTCTGTTGTCCCTTTCTCCTCCTGCCTTCAATCCTTCCCAGCATCAGGATGTTTTCCAGTGAGTTGTCTCTTTGCATCAGGTGGTCAAATTACTGGAGCTTCATCTTCAGCATCAGTCCTTCCAATAAATATTCAGGGTTGATTTCCTTTGGGGTTGACTGGTTATGAAAAATCTAGTCTATGGAGTGTTTTCAAATACCTGTTTGAAATTGACCATTGTGGTTTCCTACAGCAGTTGTATGTAAGAGTTATGGAATTGTATGTGCTAATGCATTCTTTATGAACTTTGTCTACAGAGAATCTATATATTGAAGAGATAGGGGCTAAATAAAGAACTGATACATTGAAATATCTCCAAACTAATTGTTCAAGAAGCAAATTATGACAAAATTTGGAAGAGTTGAATGTTTTATCAGTCCAAGTGGTTTCAGTTGTAGAGACATCTTCCATCTCTAAGAAATAGGAATGTTTCAGAGTTCTCTTTTATTCTATTAAGTCCCCTTACATATGTTATTTGATAGGGCTATATCCCATTCAGAATACTCCATTTGTCTGCATTGAGGTGTGAATAAAGCATTTAAAATGTGAAGTCCTTTCATATTTATGTTTCTGTGCATTTTTCATGCTGAGAAGTGAATCTTTTGACATTTTGGTGTAGTGATGTGTAGAATGCAGTTATATTCTATTTCAGTATTCTGTATGAAATATATACAAGAAAGTTTCATCATGTCAAAAAAAAAAAAAAATTCTGTGCATAGAAGAAGTAGCTTTGTACTCCAGGAAATATTTGACACTCTTGATTGCCCAGTTGGGAATTTATGACCTTTCTATTACCATCTAACTGCCTATTACTTAGACAGCCTCTGAGCTTTACATGTTTTTGTTCATTCACCATGCATTTATATTGTAATTAAACTTCACTCAGTTTCTTCACCTACCTTTTCCCACTCAGTGTTTTGTTGTTCAGTTGCTCAATAGTGTCCAACTGTTTGTGACCCTATGGGCTGCAGCACACAAGGCTTCCCTGGGCTTCACCATTTCCTGGAAATTGCTCTAACTCATTTCCATTGAGTTTGTGGTGCTATCCAACCATCTTATCCTCTGTTGTCCCTTTCTCCTCCTGCCTTCAATCCTTCCCAGCATCAGGATGTTTTCCAGTGAGTTGTCTCTTTGCATCAGGTGGTCAAATTACTGGAGCTTCATCTTCAGCATCAGTCCTTCCAATAAATATTCAGGGTTGATTTCCTTTAGGGTTGACTGGTTTAATTTCCTTACTGTCCAAAGGTCTCTTGAGAGTCTTCTCCAGAACCACAGTTCAAAAGCATCAATTCTTCAGTGCTCAGCCTTCTTATGGTCCAACTCTCACGTCCATACATGACTATGGGAAAAACCATAGCTTTGACGATATGGACCCTTGTCAACAAAGTAATAGAGAAGTAAGTTTTGGAATAGCAATTCTATATTACTTAGGATATAGATTTTAGCCACTTAAAGGAAAATAATAGAGACTTTAACAAGATATACATTTAGTTCTCTCTCATTTTAACAATATGAGCTATCCTCAGCACCTGGCTCCCATCTTTGGTTCTTAGGTGGCCAATTTTTCCACATTCTTGCTAAAGAAAAAATTAGAAATAAGGAAGCTCCTCCGTATTAAATTTATGACCCAGAAACTGCATATATTGCTATTGTTTTTATCTTACTGTCTACACCCTAGTAACAGAAACATACCTGTAAGCACAGGTTATTTTTTTGGGGAGGAGGGGTTGTTACTGGTTGGGGAGGGAGGTGGGTGGGTAGGCTACTTCTATTGGTCTTTCATTTCTCTATTTTCATCCATCTTTGCTCTTTGGCTGTGTGGGCCTCCCATCCCAGTGGCCTCTGTTGTTGCAAAGCACCGGCTCTGGGCGCATGTGCTCCAGATCTCCAGCTCGGTAATTGGACACATCAGTCCAGCTGCTCACGGCACTTGGGATCTTCCCAGGCCAGGGATCGGACTGGCAACCCTTGCACTGTAAGGCGGTGTCCTTACCCACTGGACCACCAGGGAAGCCCTAAGCACAGGTTATTGAGAAATATAACCTTTAGCTAAGTGGACATAATGCTCCATTAAACTTCAATTCCTATAGAAAGTGAAGATGGTAGGTAAAGACAGAGGGAAAAACAGCTCTCTGCCATATATGTGTATCATTATTTGTATTTGACACATAGAATCCTTATTGAGAAAATTGGTAAGCAATTAATAATAAAAAAAGAAATTCTTTGAACTTAGAATTTTCTTCTTGGTTACATGCTTCACTTAATGATAATGGATTATTTTCTCTTTCTGTAGTTCGGATACCATATTATAGACCTGTGTTAGTAACTACTGTCTCATTCTCTGCTAGATTATCTAAAAGAAAAACAAAAACATGCTTTAATTAAATATGACTTATGAAGGATAGCTTTATAAGTCTATGCATTAGTAGAAGTTTCTCAGCTTTTCAAGTTTCCTGACTTTTAATATTATGTGTGATATTGATGGTGAAAATTTGCTCGCTTTTAGGTTTTTCCCTAATTCTAACAGAATCCATTAAGGAAATTATCTCATTGTGTGTATATCATTGTGTAACTGAAAGAATATGTCTCTTTACCTATGAGAGGTTTAGGTTTTTCTAAGTATAATAAAGATAAGTGTGATAAAGCTCCATGTCTTATTCAAACTAGATTGAGTTATCTTTGAGATAATTGTTATTATTTTCTAAGACTCTAAATTTTTGGTATTTTTATTGAAATAAAAGCACTAGCGCAGTGTTACTGTCAGTGTTTAGAAGTAAGAGTTAGAACATCCTCTGTACTAGGTTTTTTCAGAGTATTGGATGGCCTTCTTTGCTTGGTATTAAAATCAATGTAATGGATTACAACCATCATTTTTTGTTATTAAAAATGAACACAAAAGAATATAAACTATCAAAGTGTGTTTCACATTATTAGGGTGAATGTTATTTCTAGAAAAATGCTTTTTTTTTTTTTTGGTATATGTACTTGCACAAACATGCTGCATGATATGGAGAATGTGTTTTCAAAATGTGTCTTGATAGTCAATGCTCAAAACCCACTGCTATAGGTTGTAAAGGCCTTCAAGTACTAATTGCCTTTTCCCCGTAGCATGCCAGCACACTGCGTGAGCAGCTATTGAGTCATTACAGTATTCTTTTGAAATTCTTTGGGTGATGATAGAGGCAATCTAAGTATCATTGTTCTATGTGACTGAAGAATCAAACCCTTAATCTTTGCTTCAAAGTAGCCTATTTCCCTTCTTCTTTTTTCTTTTTTTTTTTTTGGCTACATTGGGTCTTCCTTGGGGCGGGAAGGCTCTTGAGTTGTGTAGATCAGGCTTACTTGCCCCATGGCATGTAGGATCTTAGTTCTCTGACCAGTAATTGAACCCACATCCCCTGCAGTGGAAGGTGAATTCTTAACCACTGGCACTAGGAAAGCCTCTTCATTCCCATTTCTGATCGTCCCTTTTATGGTAGTGTACTTCTTATATTTTCATAAAGCATGAAAGTGATGAAAAAGCTAAACAAGCATGGAAGGGAAAGAACATCCACTAAGACTCTCATAAAAAACTTAAAGCCTTAGATATTCTTTTTTTTTTTTTTTTTAAGATTTATTGATTGATTGATTTTGGGCAGGGGTCAGGTTGGGGAGGGAGAGGAGCAGGCGGGCCACTTCTATTGGTCTTTCATTTCTCTATTTTCATCCGTCTTTGTTCTTTGGCTCGGGTGGGCCTCCCATCACGGTGGCATCTGTTGTCGCAGAGCGCCGGCTCTGGGCGCATGCACTCCAGAGCTCTGGCTCGGTAATTGGACACATTGGTCCAGCCACTCCGCAGCACGTGGGATCTTCCAAGGCCAGGGATCGAACCGGTGCCCCCTGCACTGCAAAGCGGTGTCCTTACCCACTGGACCACCAGGGGAAGCCCGCCTTAGATATTCTTTTGACAAAGTACTTTCTTCTGAATTTTTGTTTTTAATACTTGGGAGAGAGAAAGAATTATGGGATAAATAGCAGTAAACTGTGTAATTATTGTCACAATAGGTACAAAGGGAGCAGAGAGCAGGAGGATATTATCAAACAGAATAGTCTCTGTGTCATCACTCAGTGCTTTACTTGTATGGACCCCAAAGGTTTCTCTTGAGTTCACTTGTTACTATCACTGTTCTCCTCCTTTCATGTTACTAGGCTACTCCTTAGCCTCCTAACCAGTCTCCTTGGCCACTGTTAGCCACACAATAGAAATAGAGATCTTTCTAAAATTAGATCTAATCACCATATTCCCTCATTTGGATCCCACCATCCCCCACTCAATAGTCCCTATTTCCTTCAGGATACAGGAAAAATCTCTGAAAATAAAATTTCAAGACTTTTCATAATTATTCACAACTCATGTCTTTAGTCACTTATTAGATGTTGCAGACTTTTGAAATGTTTTCAGTTTTCCCTCATCTCAATCTTTTAAATGCAAATTTTGGAACTGGTATTGTTTGAACCCAGAACTGTCACTATTTGCATATCTGTTTTTTTATATGTCCTTTTTTCTACTTCCTCTCTTTACTTTGTAATCATCCTTTCCTTACCTTCACTCTTTACCCTATATAAATGAAACCACTCCCTCACTTCCAGTCATCACACCATTATATTTCTGCTCCCTCTTTGGATGTCCAGATCAGATTTTAGCACTTAACTTCTGTGTATCACAGTAGACTGGTTGTGTGTTTGGTTCCATCACTAGAAGTTAAACTCTTGTAGGCTGAAGAGTCTTTGTGCATTACTCATTGATAAATCTTCAGTGTTTAACATAGTTCCTCACACATAGTGGGAAGTCCAAATGCATTTTTAAATTATTGATTTTAATGCAACTGTTTTGAATATTTGCCAAAATAAATTGATAGGATGTTAAAATACGTTAGCAATTTTAGGGTATTACAGTATTAATCAAGCATAAGGGGAATAGCTACTACATTGTTTTAAACTTGGTATACACTATAAATGAAATAAAATGTAGGGATAGTGATACTAGTGGTAGTGGTAATTGTAGTAGGAGTATAGCTAAAATATTCCATTCTCGACCTTTAATATAATTTATACCATTAAAAAATTGAGATTAAGCAACGTTAAAGAAACTAGTAAATGGCAACAAAATATGGAAAGTGAGTTTTATACAGACTGAAGAAAAACGTGATAAATGCAAACATCTATCTAAGTCGCTTCAGTCATGTTAAATTCTTTGACAGCCTATAAGCAACTTAGCACACATAGATGTTTGCATTTATTTCCAAACCCAGAGATCAAACTCGAGCCTCTTCCATCTCCTGCATTGGCAGGCAGGTTCTTTACCACTAGTGCCACCTGGGAAACTGACAGACATCTATACTTTAGCTCAAATTGAAAAAACTTCTAAAATCCCTTTTCCCTCATTTGGATCCCACCATCCCCCACTCAATAGTCCCTATTTCCTTCAGGATACAGGAAAATTCTCTGAAAATAAAATTTCAAGACTTTTCATAATTATTCACAACTCATGTCTTTAGTCACTTATTAGATGTTGCAGACTTTTGAAATGTTTTCAGTTTTCCCTCATCTCAATCTTTTAAATGCAAATTTTGGAACTGGTGTTGCTTGAACCCAGAACTGTCACTATTTGCATATCTGTTTTTTTATATGTCCTTTTTTCTACTTCCTCTCTTTGCTTTGTAATCATCCTTTCCTTACCTTCACTCTTTACCCTATATAAATGAAACCACTCCCTCACTTCCAGTCATCACACCATTATATTTCTGCTCCCTCTTTGGATGTCCAGATCAGATTTTAGCACTTAACTTCTGTGTATCACAGTAGACTGGTTGTGTGTTTGGTTCCATCACTAGAAGTTAAACTCTTGTAGGCTGAAGAGTCTTTGTGCATTACTCATTGATAAATCTTCAGTGTTTAACATAGTTCCTCACACATAGTGGGAACTCTAAATGCATTTTTAAATTATTGATTTTAATGCAACTGTTTTGAATATTTGCCAAAATAAATTGATAGGATGTTAAAATACGTTAGCAATTTTAGGGTATTACAATATTAATCAAGCATAAGGGGAATAGCTACTACATTGTTTTAAACTTGGTATACACTATAAATGAAATAAAATGTAGGGATAGTGATACTAGTGGTAGTGATAATTGTAGTAGGAGTATAGCTAAAATATTCCATTCTCGACCTTTAATATAATTTATACCATTAAAAAATTGAGATTAAGCAACGTTAAAGAAACTAGTAAATGGCAACAAAATATGGAAAGTGAGTTTTATACAGACTGAAGAAAAACGTGATAAATGCAGACATCTATCTAAGTTGCTTCAGTCATGTTAAATTCTTTGACAGCCTATAAGCGACTTAGCACACATAGATGTTTGCATTTATTTCCAAACCCAGAGATCAAACTCGAGCCTCTTCCATCTCCTGCATTGGCAGGCAGGTTCTTTACCACTAGTGCCACCTGGGAAACTGACAGACATCTATACTTTAGCATAAAAAGCTGTTGCAGGGCTGCCCTGATGACTCAGTGGTAACACATCTACCTGCCAGTGCAGGAGATGCAGGTTTGATCCCTGTTCCAGGAAGATCTCACATGCCACAAAGTGTCTAAGTCCACGAGCCACAACAATTAAGCCTGGGCTTTAGAGCCCAGGAATTGCAGCTATTGAGGTCTGGGCTCCCTAAGGCTCATGCTTCACAGCAAGAGAAGCCACCACCTTGAGAAGCCCTCTTACTGTAGCTAGAGAGTAACCCCCGGTCTCCACAACTAGAGAAAAGCTCTTGCAAGCAGCAAAGACCCAGTATGGAGAAATAAATCAATAATAATAATAAAAAGCTGTTATAGACACAGTGACTGGAAACCAACATGTTACTGGTGACAGCTGTTTATACTGATGAGTCCAACCTAATGATCTTGAACATAGAATGTCATAATCTATGAGAATTAGGGTTTATATTTAGCTTCACTTTTATTATTATTACCTCCAGTTGATTTTATTCCATTGCTACAAGAAAAGAATATTTTTTAAAATGTGAAGATGCCCAAATATTGTAACAGCTGAAGAAGAGATAATTACAATTAAGAAAATCCATTGAGAGACCGTGGTATTAAATTTGCTACAGTGTGGCCTTTGGTTAAATCTCTTGTGCCTTCTTAGAGCCAGAATTCTTCTCTGTAAAAGTTATTCTTAATTAGCTTCTTAATCAGGAATTTCTAAGTTGTACACAATCATGTATACTTCCATTTATTTAGACGAAAATGAAATAGATTTTTAGACCACCCACTTCTGAAAAACTGAAGTTGTTTAAGAATTATGCACAATTCTGAATAGACTATTTAAAAATAATAAACCTACCTTAGTTGTAAGTGAAATAAAGGACATGGATATTTTACCAATCCACTTTTTTAATTTGCAGTAATGTCTAATCTAGTGTCACTTCTAAGTACTCGGGTATAATTGTGAGATGGTTCCCAAGATTTCTGAAATGATGGAAATAGAATTCCAGCTGAGAGTTCATTAAATCATCACTTAATGAGTTCAAGCAAAGCCCCCAGAAGGAGATAAAATAGATGTAGGGCAATTAGTCTTTGATCATATTAACATGCCTATAGAAAGTGTATCTTAATCTGCAGAAGTAGGGGATAGGAGCTGGTCAACTTTCCGAGCATAGAAAAAAAAGAAGCTAAGGAAATTGGTGGTGCCTTTTTAAAGGCACCTGAGTGGATGCGCCTGACGTTGTTTGATCCTCTATCATGAAACTATACAGTAAGTTCATTTGCCTCTAAATTTCCTCATTCTGATTTTAAGTTTACCAAGCTGACACTGATTCCCAAACAGTTTGATCATATTAGGAGATCATGTCAGGAAGAGTAATCCTGGTCCCTAGTATGGTTATCACTGCTTCTCTGAGCAACTGTTGTTTAGTTGCTCAGCCGTGTCTGACTCTTTGTGACCCCATGGCCTGCAGCATGCCAGGCTTCCCTTTCCTTCACTGTCTCCCAGAGTTTGCTCAAAGTCACGCCCATTGAGTCAGTGATGCCATCCAACCATCTCATTCTTTGTTGTAATATTATACTCTAACATGAAGAACTCTCCACCTGAAGTAACACTGCATAAAAATAAGCTATAAACATCTCAATATTTTTGGTGGCTGTCACTATATTCAGAATATTTTCTTAGTATCACTTTTAACTGACTATCATAGCTGTCCAAATACACCCCTTTTGCCTTAAAATATACCACTTATTGACCTTTCCCACTACCAGTTCTCTAGCCATTCCTCATAAAGACCCTAAACTCTCCCACCATTATACTTTGTCTTATAATCTGAGAAAGACCACCCACTTATGAAAAACTGAAGTTGTTTAAGAATTATGCACAATTCTGAATAGACTATTTAAAAATAATAAACCTACCTTAGTTGTAAGTGAAATAAAGGACATGGATATTTTACCAATCCACTTTTTTAATTTGCAGTAATGTCTAATCTAGTGTCACTTCTAAGTACTCGGGTATAATTGTGAGATGGTTCCCAAGATTTCTGAAATGATGGAAATAGAATTCCAGCTGAGAGTTCATTAAATCATCACTTAATGAGTTCAAGCAAAGCCCCCAGAAGGAGATAAAATAGATGTAGGGCAATTAGTCTTTGATCATATTAACATGCCTATAGAAAGTGTATCTTAATCTGCAGAAGTAGGGGATAGGAGCTGGTCAACTTTCCGAGCATAGAAAAAAAAGAAGCTAAGGAAATTGGTGGTGCCTTTTTAAAGGCACCTGAGTGGATGCGCCTGACGTTGTTTGATCCTCTATCATGAAGCTATACAGTAAGTTCATTTGCCTCTAAATTTCCTCATTCTGATTTTAAGTTTACCAAGCTGACACTGATTCCCAAACAGTTTGATCATATTAGGAGATCATGTCAGGAAGAGTAATCCTGGTCCCTAGTATGGTTATCACTGCTTCTCTGAGCAACTGTTGTTTAGTTGCTCAGCCGTGTCTGACTCTTTGTGACCCCATGGCCTGCAGCATGCCAGGCTTCCCTTTCCTTCACTGTCTCCCAGAGTTTGCTCAAAGTCACGCCCATTGAGTCAGTGATGCCATCCAACCATCTCATTCTTTGTTGTAATATTATACTCTAACATGAAGAACTCTCCACCTGAAGTAACACTGCATAAAAATAAGCTATAAACATCTCAATATTTTTGGTGGCTGTCACTATATTCAGAATATTTTCTTAGTATCACTTTTAACTGACTATCATAGCTGTCCAAATACACCCCTTTTGCCTTAAAAATATACCACTTATTGACCTTTCCCACTACCAGTTCTCTAGCCATTCCTCATAAAGACCCTAAACTCTCCCACCATTATACTTTGTCTTATAATCTGAGAAAGACTTTTCAGTCTATCTCCATACGGTAAAGTCAGTACTTGTAATATTCATCTCAAATGGTATTTCCTACATGAGCCTGTCATACTCATCCTGCTGAGATAAATGTTTACTGTGTGTTCACACATGGCTAAATGTTTTACATGTCACTTATAGGAATGAATTCTGTTTTCTTGTGATTTTTGGTTGTGTGCATATATCTACTCCTCTCCCCCATGCACAAACACACAGTATTAAAAAACTGTGAGAACTGAGGTTAGTTCTTAAAGCATTTGTGTTTTACAATTTCAGCACATTTTTTAAAATACATTTAGTATGTCAGTATGGTTTTATGAAGTATAAGAATTGAAAAAAATGAAAAGAGGAACAAAGGACAAAAATGAAAGGGAACATCATAACTTGTTGAGAAATTTGAAACTATATTTGATCAATGAACTTTTAAAAAATCTGTGTGCTTTCTAGGCATCTATTGTGTCACAGAATACAAAGACATGTTCATGGTTTTGATTACCTACTCAAAACTGTGTGTGTGTGCTAAGTTGCTTCAGTTGAGTCTAACTCTTTGTGACCTTATGGCCTGTAGCCCTCCAGATTCCTCTGTCAATGAGATTCTCCAGGCAAGAATACTGAAGGGGGTTGTCATGCCCAGGGACTCTTCCTGACTCATGAATCTAACCTGTGTCTCTATGCTTCCTGCATTGACAGGTGGAGTCCTTACCACTCATGCCACCTGGGAAGCCCTCCTCAAAGGCATTAAAATTCTAATTCTAAATCTTATAGTTGATATCATTTTTATGCCTGATTATTACAGCAAACATTACAGCGCATCATGTTGAATATTTTTTGAACATTTTTGGTAAAGACAAAACTATTTGCTTGAGAGTGTTTAAATGAGTATTTTATGATGATGATGATAAAGAAAATCTTTTTTTAAAAAATTATTTTTCTACTGGTAGAACTCCTAGAAAATTGTAGGTATGCAATAAATATTTATTGAATTTACTATTGATTTAATTAAAACATATGCATGGCTTCCATATAGTACTCAAAAAGGAAGAAATTTATTTAGCAAGAGGATTATTTTAAAATGTTCTGTAGTTCATGTTCTTTTACTTAAAAATTTATAAAGCGATGTAAAGTATATTTTAAAATATTGAACATACCCTTCTTTGGATTTCTTTGGATAGAGACTTGGAGGAATTTGCATTATAAATACACACACACACACACATATATACACACGCACACACATATATATACTATGGAGTAAAAACATATTTCACTTACAGTAGTTGCTGAAATTACAGAAGCACATTGTTAAAGCACTATAGATTTTTTAGCAGTTCCCAATGACTTATGAGCTTCCCAGGTGGCTCAGCAATAAAGAATCTGCCTGCAATGAGTGAAATACAGGAGTTACAGGTTCCATCCCTGGATCAGGAAGATCTGCTGGAGGAGGGCTTGGCAACCCACTCCAGTATTCTTGCTTGGAAAATCCAAGGGTCAGAGCAGCATAGTGGGATATGGTCCAAAGGGTTTCAAAGAGTCTGGCACAACTGAAGCAACTGAGCACGTACTACACAGAATAGCTTATGGCTGATGGTTACAGTGTTTTTTGGTGGGTGAAAATCATCATCTGACCTTGGAATGGGATATTATTGAACATTCACTGTGGACATTAGGATAGATTTGTTAAATATAGTAATCATCCTATAAGTGTGGGTTATCCTCCACAGGTAGAATTTTAATGTTGAAGGATTAACTTTAGAATAATTAAGTAAATTAGAAGTCACTGAGATAGTGAATGTTATCGTAGAAGTATTCAGGAATGCCACAGGACACAGCCTCCATCCTCAAACTCCCCAGTTCAACGAATTTATATCTAAAATGCATGACCATATCAAATACACATTTATAAGAAATCAGAGATTTCCAGCTAGAGTTAACAGGCATACTATTGGGGGATAGGTAACTTTATGCACATTACAAATTACTCACCTCTGCATACCCTTTCTTAAGTCACTCTATGTCAAAATTTGATAAAATAAGGGAGCTTATTGAGCACAATGAAAGAAAGATTTAATAAGAGAGGCATGAGAGATTATGTGGAAATGGCAAGAGTTGGCGTACGTTAGAGGAAGGCAGGTATATTTCTATATATGCTTTAGTGTTCGCTCTATCAATAGAAGTAAATTTTTCCAAAGAATAGGAGTGAGAAAATTTGCAGTCTAATTTGTGTCTTATTTATCACTTATTTCATATTTATACAGGTTAGGTTATACAATCTTTGTCTAACAGTGCTAGATCAGATTAACAAATATTCTTTTCAGTGGACTTTTAAACACTTGTTTAAGACATAAATGCTTAAAAAGCAGTATGTTGAAGAAGGACGTGTTCTTTGAAGAGGAGACTTTATTAAGACATTGTATTTTAGTCATACATCTGTTTTTAGAAGCAGTTCAATGGAAATTTGTATCAAGTTGGTTTTTCTCTGATCCTGTCCTTGAATGGTTTAACAGGCCTCCAGCAAAATCATGTTCTGAATATCTCAAGACTCTTTGGAAGACACAAATTTATTTAAATGAATAAATAGAAACCAATGAGGAGAACTGAGGTATTGCTTAATTAGCTCTTTGTTACATGTTATTTTAAACTCATATTTATACTGTTATTTAAGTTATATATGGAAAAAAAACACTATAATCATGATTAGTTGACTTTATTAATTCAACATAAAACTTTACAGTACAGTTTAAAGTGTATTTGCCATAGGAATTGGGGATAGATTATTTAAATTAGAAAAAAAAGTGTGGGTTATCCTCCACAGGTAGAATTTTAATGTTGAAGGATTAACTTTAGAATAATTAAGTAAATTAGAAGTCACTGAGATAGTGAATGTTATCGTAGAAGTATTCAGGAATGCCACAGGACACAGCCTCCATCCTCAAACTCCCCAGTTCAACGAATTTATATCTAAAATGCATGACCATATCAAATACACATTTATAAGAAATCAGAGATTTCCAGCTAGAGTTAACAGGCATACTATTGGGGGATAGGTAACTTTATGCACATTACAAATTACTCACCTCTGCATACGCTTTCTTAAGTCACTCTATGTCAAAATTTGATAAAATAAGGGAGCTTATTGAGCACAATGAAAGAAAGATTTAATAAGAGAGGCATGAGAGATTATGTGGAAATGGCAAGAGTTGGCGTAAGTTAGAGGAAGGCAGGTATATTTCTATATATGCTTTAGTGTTCGCTCTATCAATAGAAGTAAATTTTTCCAAAGAATAGGAGTGAGAAAATTTGCAGTCTAATTTGTGTCTTATTTATCACTTATTTCATATTTATACAGGTTAGGTTATACAATCTTTGTCTAACAGTGCTAGATCAGATTAACAAATATTCTTTTCAGTGGACTTTTAAACACTTGTTTAAGACATAAATGCTTAAAAAGCAGTATGTTGAAGAAGGACGTGTTCTTTGAAGAGGAGACTTTATTAAGACATTGTATTTTAGTCATACATCTGTTTTTAGAAGCAGTTCAATGGAAATTTGTATCAAGTTGGTTTTTCTCTGATCCTGTCCTTGAATGGTTTAACAGGCCTCCAGCAAAATCATGTTCTGAATATCTCAAGACTCTTTGGAAGACACAAATTTATTTAAATGAATAAATAGAAATCAATGAGGGAGAACTGAGTTTGGTTACATTGCTCTTTCTTAATTTTTTAAACTCATATTTATACTGTTATTTAAGTTATATATGGAGTTAATATGAAGAAAAAAACACTATAATCATGATTAGTTGACTTTATTAATTCAACATAAAACTTTACAGTACAGTTTAAAGTGTATTTGCCATGGAGAGTTAAGAATGCAGTTTTAAAGCAAAATTTTGATTTATTTACTTTTTTATCTCAAAATATGTGAGAAACTTGATGTGTGTTATCTTCTGATTAGCCATGCAGTGCCACCTGGTGTGCAGATGGAAAGAACATTACACATCAGAGGCTCTGTTCACACCCCTCCCTTTCCAAACACAAACTTCCATGACAGGAAATTAACAGATGTTCATTTTGCTTGTGTTACTGAGATAAATTGTGCATCCAACTCTTAATTCATAAGTTAAATTTGGAGAAGAGATTGATGTTGAGTTAATCAGTCAAAGATTATTTCAGTACCTCCAATTTAGTGGAAACAAATAATATTAAATGGAAAATTGCTTCCTTGACTCTTTAAGTTTCTATTTGTACTTCTTCTCCTTCTTTCTTTTATATACATGACAGTTTTTTTTTTAATTGAACATTGATATTTATATTTTACTGATAAATTCATCAGTGCCAGATTAATGTATTTTAAAGTTGACTGTACCTGAAAATGGTCATTCTTCTGTACTTTATAAAGACTGTATCATAGTCAGGTGTATTGCCACTGTTCTTACTCTTTTAATCTTACCATCGACTAATGATATTTCACAGTATATTATGGAACTAATAAGTATGTGCTAAGGATTATAGATTACAAAATAAATTTAAATGGTTTTTATTCACTTAGGAAAATAGTGAAACTAATGCAGTTCATAAGAATTGTGTACATACGGTTATACCAAATATAGTAGTTAAATTTCTTGGAGTATTGACTGTGTTTCTGTATAAATTATCTTAATTATATTGATAACAAGTTTGTATCAAGTTGGTTTTCTCTGATCCTGTCCTTGAATGGTTTAACAGGCCTCCAGCAAAATCATGTTCTGAATATCTCAAGACTCTTTGGAAGACACAAATTTATTTAAATGAATAAATAGAAATCAATGAGGGAGAACTGAGTTTGGTTACATTGCTCTTTCTTAAGTTTTTAAACTCATATTTATACTGTTATTTAAGTTATATATGGAGTTAATATGAAGAAAAAAACACTATAATCATGATTAGTTGACTTTATTAATTCAACATAAAACTTTACAGTACAGTTTAAAGTGTATTTGCCATGGAGAGTTAAGAATGCAGTTTTAAAACAAAATTTTGATTTATTTACTTTTTTATCTCAAAATATGTGAGAAACTTGATGTGTGTTATCTTCTGATTAGCCATGCAGTGCCACCTGGTGTGCAGATGGAAAGAACATTACACATCAGAGGCTCTGTTCACACCCCTCCCTTTCCAAACACAAACTTCCATGACAGGAAATTAACAGATGTTCATTTTGCTTGTGTTACTGAGATAAATTGTGCATCCAACTCTTAATTCATAAGTTAAATTTGGAGAAGAGATTGATGTTGAGTTAATCAGTCAAAGATTATTTCAGTACCTCCAATTTAGTGGAAACAAATAATATTAAATGGAAAATTGCTTCCTTGACTCTTTAAGTTTCTATTTGTACTTCTTCTCCTTCTTTCTTTTATATACATGACAGTTTTTTTTAATTGAACATTGATATTTATATTTTACTGATAAATTCATCAGTGCCAGATTAATGTATTTTAAAGTTGACTGTACCTGAAAACGGTCATTCTTCTGTACTTTATAAAGACTGTATCATAGTCAGGTGTATTGCCACTGTTCTTACTCTTTTAATCTTACCATCGACTAATGATATTTCACAGTATATTATGGAACTAATAAGTATGTGCTAAGGATTATAGATTCCAAAATAAATTTAAATGGTTTTTATTCACTTAGGAAAATAGTGAAACTAATGCAGTTCATAAGAATTGTGTACATACGGTTATACCAAATATAGTAGTTAAATTTCTTGGAGTATTGACTGTGTTTTTGTATAAATTATCTTAATTATCTTGAAGTATTTTTAGGTATTATTGATACTTTCATTTCATGCATATATATGTTGTGTCTAAAAGACGTCAACTAATTTTTCAGTACAAGAGCCTGGCTCTGAATGGAGGTCCATCTGAAAACCAAAGCCTATTCTTAACCAATACAATGAGATGGTGTTGCTCATATGTAATGATTTAAATGTTTTAAATTCATTTAAAAATGGTGGTGAAATACACATAACATAAAATTTATTATTCCAACCATTTTTACATGTACAGTTCTGTGGGATTATGTAAACTCACCTTGTTGTGTTACCATCACTACCATTCATCTACAGAACTCTTTCCAACATGAAAAACTGACATTCTCCACCCATTTAACAACTGCCTCTTCTTGCCCCTGCCCATTCTCTGGCAATGATTGTTCTACTTTCTATATCTATAAATTCAACTACTCTAGATACCTCATATAAGTGAAATCATGCAATATTTGGTGAGTTTTTTTTTGTGCTGACGTATTCCACTTAACATAATGTCTTCAAGGTTTGGACTTCCCAAGCGTCACAGTGGTAAAGGATCTGTCTGCCTATGTAAGAGGCACAAGAGATGCAGGTTTGATCCTTGAGTTGGGAAAATACCCTGGAGGAGGAAATAGCAACCCACTCCAGTATTCTTGCCTGAAAAATTCCATGGACAGAGGAGCCTGGCTTAAAGTTCATGGAGTCACAAAGAATCAGGCACAACTAAGTGAGCACGCACGCGCACACACGCACATGCGCGCTCCAAATTCATCTGTGTTTTAGCAAGTGTCATAATTTCCTTTTATTTTTAAGACTAAATAACTTTCCATTTTATATATACCCACATTTCATTTTATCTTTTCATCTGTCAGTGGACACTTGGGTTATTTCCAGCTTCTGGCTTTTGTGAATAATATTGCTATGAACATGGGTGTACAGATAATCTCTTCAAGTCTCTGCCTTCACTTATTTTTGGTATATACCCAGAGGTGGAATTGCTGGATCATGCAATGATCCTAATTTTAATTTTTCAAAGCAATTCCATGATGTTTTTCAGAGAGACTGCACATTTACATCTCCAACAGCAGTGCACAAAGGTTCCATTTTCTCCATATTGCTACCAACACTTATTATTTTCTGATTTTTTTGTCAGTAGCCAAAATAATGGGTGTGACGTGGTAAAAAGTGTTTTTTTGAATCCTACTTTTATCATCAGAAACGTGTAGTGATAATATAGAAGTAATAAATATTAAAAATATATAGGTTAAATGCAGAATTAAGATAACAGAAGATATGAATCTCTCTGTGTAAAATAAAATTGTATGTATCCTTTTTGATATCATGAGGACCTCAAATGGATTATAAGCCAACTGGACAGACAGATTTTGCCAAATTCAGCAGGAAGATCAATTTAGAAGGGGCAGTGGGGAGGGAGGAATATCGAAAGATAGAACCTAAATTTTAGTGTCTTCTATTTGAAGTTCTAACTAGTAAAACAAAATAGTTAAATGAGAAGTCAGCAAGATTTTTTCTCTAAAAAAACAGATATCATGTATTTAGGTTTTGTGGGCCATATGGCTTTCTGTACCTAGTACTCAACACTCTGCCTTTATAGTGCAAAAGTAAGCATAGAATAGAGTATATATAAGCACATGAGCACAGATGGCTGTGTGTCAGTGAAAGTGTGTTGTATGTGGAAGGCCAGATTTGGCCAGCAGACTATAGAACAAGGAATTACTTAAAAATATTACCTGCTTATATTTTCTCATAGTTTTGAGACAGGAGAAGCTTTTACAAGGAAGTTTACTTGAACATACAGTATAAATCAAGTTAACTTTTTATGATACCATCTAACTTGTTTTGAGAGTATGCACATGTTTGTAGAATACTTCTTAGGACACCTATATAAAACCTGTCTTTGGAGCAGAAGATGTATCCACCATTCATTATTTTATTTGTTATTGCTCAGTTGCTCAATCATGTTCCACTCTTTGTGATCCCATGGACTGTAACCCACCAGGTTCCTCTGTCCATGGGTTCTCTTGGCAAGAAGACTGGAGGAGGCTGTCATTTTCTTCTCTAGGGGATCTTCCCAGATTAGGGATCCATCCTGGCTCTCCTGCATTGGCAGGCAGATTCTTCACCACTGAGCCACCAGGGAAGTCTGATTATTTTTACTAGAACATTAAAATAACCTGCTGTAACCAGTTCCATACATTTTCATATTCTTTAAAGGACCTGGCTTCTTCACATCTTAGTTATTATTTTAGCAGATAGGTTATCTTAATAGTGTATCCAGAAATATTTTTCTTCTGGATGCCACACCTCTATTAATTTTTATAAACATTGTTGACATAGGTGAACTTGCTATTTTTATTTCTCAGGTTTAATTTTGTATCCTTTTAAAGCAATCTTCTGTAAATATGTATATACTTGGTTTCTTGGTCAAAGAAAAAAACAGAAGCACATCTATGATTTAAACTCACAGCAGGAAGTGAGAACTGAAAGTAGTTGGTTGTTTATGAAGTGACTGATGGTTCTACAGGTGTAATCTTATAGGTTGTGATTCATGCTATTTTGTTTTTTTTTGGGAAAAAAAACCTAAATTTTAGTGTCTTCTATTTGAAGTTCAAATAGAAAAATTAAAGAGAAGTCCTTTTTGTTGGGGGCCATATGGCTTTCTGTACCTAGTACTCAACACTCTGCCTTTATAGTGCAAAAGTAAGCATAGAATAGAGTATATATAAGCACATGAGCACACATGGCTGTGTGTCAGTGAAAGTGTGTTGTATGTGGAAGGCCAGATTTAGCCAGCAGACTATAGAACAAGGAATTACTTAAAAATATTACCTGCTTATATTTTCTCATAGTTTTGAGACAGGAGAAGCTTTTACAAGGAAGTTTACTTGAACATACAATAAAAATCAAGTTAACTTTTTATGATACCATCTAACTTGTTTTGAGAGTATGCACATGTTTGTAGAATACTTCTTAGGACACCTATATAAAACCTGTCTTTGGAGCAGAAGATGTATCCACCATTCATTATTTTATTTGTTATTGCTCAGTTGCTCAATCATGTTCCACTCTTTGTGATACCATGGACTGTAACCCACCAGGTTCCTCTGTCCATGGGTTCTCTTGGCAAGAAGACTGGAGTAGGCTGTCATTTTCTTCTCTAGGGGATCTTCCCAGATTAGGGATCCATCCTGGCTCTCCTGCATTGGCAGGCAGATTCTTCACCACTGAGCCACCAGGGAAGTCTGATTATTTTTACTAGAACATTAAAATAACCTGCTGTAACCAGTTCCATACATTTTCATATTCTTTAAAGGACCTGGCTTCTTCACATCTTAGTTATTATTTTAGCAGATAGGTTATCTTAACAGTGTATCCAGAAATATTTTTCTTCTGGATGCCACACCTCTATTAATTTTTATAAACATTGTTGACATAGGTGAACTTGCTATTTTTATTTCTCAGGTTTAATTTTGTATCCTTTTAAAGCAATCTTCTGTAAATATGTATATACTTGGTTTCTTGGTCAAAGAAAAAAACAGAAGCACATCTATGATTTAAACTCACAGCAGGAAGTGAGAACTGAAAGTAGTTGGTTGTTTATGAAGTGACTGATGGTTCTACAGGTGTAATCTTATAGGTTGTGATTCATGCATAGTTTTATGTTTTCTCATTGATTTTTGATGGGTGAAATGGAAACATATACACACAATAAAAGTCTTTGCTTAGGGATTCCCTAGCAGTCCAGTGGGTGAAGAGTCTGCCTTGCAGTGAAGGGGGCACCAGTTCCATCCCTGGCCCAGGAGGATCCCACATGCCACAGAGCAGCTGGACCAGTGTGTCCAATTGCAAGCCAGCATTCTGGGGCTCATGTGCCCAGAGCTGGTGCTCTGCAGCGGGAGGGGCCCCTACAATGGGAGACCCACACAGGTCAAAGAATAAAGATGGATGAAAATAAATTAAAAAAAAAAAGTAAACAATAAAAGAGGCCAAAAGTTAAAAACAGAAAATAGTCTGCTTTTAGGCTAGGACATAATTTACAAAATCTATGTAATTTTTCTTTCTACCTAATTTTGTTCTCTCTTAAATATCCATTATAATTCTTTTTAAAATACCCCCCTCCCCACCATCATGCCTCTTTTATTTTTATATTTATTTTCATCCATCTTTGGTCTTTGGCCTGTGTAGGCCTCCCATTGCAGTGGCCTCTCCTGTAGCAGAGCACCAGCTCTGGGCTCATGTGCTCCAGACCACAGGCTTAGTGATTGTACACACTGGCCCCACCGCTCCATAGCACATGGGATCTTACTGGATTAGGGATTGAACCGGTGATCCTTGTACTACAAGGAGGACTCTCTACCCACTGGACCCACCAGGGAAGCCTTCCATTGTAATTTTTCACAGTTAGGACCTACTGATTCAGCTTGGATTAACAAAGAATCATTCATACCATAATTCTTTTTATTCTTGTTGCTCCAGGAAATAAGCTGAATATTATTTGGAACATACTCTTACATTTTTATGCAAATGTGTCCATCATCTCAATACCACAGACAAGGTGTTTGTTATGTAGCAAAGTTTATCAGTAATCATAGGAAAAGTATACCTGGTAAATGAAAGGAGATAAAATTATAGTAAATAATGGATAAGAAAAAATGTGGGTAATGAATAGAATCTATGATTTAAACTCACAGCAGGAAGTGAGAACTGAAAGTAGTTGGTTGTTTATGAAGTGACTGATGGTTCTACAGGTGTAATCTTATAGGTTGTGATTCATGCATAGTTTTATGTTTTCTCATTGATTTTTGATGGGTGAAATGGAAACATATACACACAATAAAAGTCTTTGCTTAGGGATTCCCTAGCAGTCCAGTGGGTGAAGAGTCTGCCTTGCAGTGAAGGGGGCACCAGTTCCATCCCTGGCCCAGGAGGATCCCACATGCCACAGAGCAGCTGGACCAGTGTGTCCAATTGCAAGCCAGCATTCTGGGGCTCATGTGCCCAGAGCTGGTGCTCTGCAGCGGGAGGGGCCCCTACAATGGGAGACCCACACAGGTCAAAGAATAAAGATGGATGAAAATAAATTTAAAAAAAAAGTAAACAATAAAAGAGGCCAAAAGTTAAAAACAGAAAATAGTCTGCTTTTAGGCTAGGACATAATTTACAAAATCTATGTAACTTTTCTTTCTACCTAATTTTGTTCTCTCTTAAATATCCATTATAATTCTTTTTAAAATACCCCCCTCCCCACCATCATGCCTCTTTTATTTTTATATTTATTTTCATCCATCTTTGGTCTTTGGCCTGTGTAGGCCTCCCATTGCAGTGGCCTCTCCTGTAGCAGAGCACCAGCTCTGGGCTCATGTGCTCCAGACCACAGGCTTAGTGATTGTACACACTGGCCCCACCGCTCCATAGCACATGGGATCTTACTGGATTAGGGATTGAACCGGTGATCCTTGTACTACAAGGAGGACTCTCTACCCACTGGACCCACCAGGGAAGCCTTCCATTGTAATTTTTCACAGTTAGGACCTACTGATTCAGCTTGGATTAACAAAGAATCATTCATACCATAATTCTTTTTATTCTTGTTGCTCCAGGAAATAAGCTGAATATTATTTGGAACATACTCTTACATTTTTATGCAAATGTGTCCATCATCTCAATACCACAGACAAGGTGTTTGTTATGTAGCAAAGTTTATCAGTAATCATAGGAAAAGTATACCTGGTAAATGAAAGGAGATAAAATTATAGTAAATAATGGATAAGAAAAAATGTGGGTAATGAATAGAATTTGTGATTTTTCTTAGCTTTAAAGGAAGTAAGATTAAGTAGAAGTACATTCTTCTCTGTTAATTAGTTGAAGAAAATATGTTTTCTGTAGCTCACTATCTGTTTGACTTACTGTAAAAATATATTGAATTCGACTAATTTATTCAATTTTGTTTTTCCTTAAACTTGCCTAAAGCTAGATTCAGATTTACCTTTATGCTACTTAGAAAAATGCTTCCCCCCATCAAAAAAGGTAAAAAATGAAACTCAAATGCTAACCACACTTAATAATGAAAAATCCTATTGTCATTTTTGAAAGATGTAATCAGTTGTCACTATAAAATCAAACATTCTTGTATATAAATTTACTCTCTAAAGAATAGCACTTGGACATAGCCAATAAATAAATTATTGGGGGTGTATATGCATATGTATGTTTTCCGCCACTATTGACTGTAGCAGTGATTAATGGGGACTCTAGCAACAGCTGAATCATTATGTGCCTGTTTTTTCCCCTTCTAATATATTTTTGGTAATGATTGACTAGGATTTCTCATGGGAAAATTCTGGGCCATTATAGACTGAGTCATATGGTGCCAAAGAAGACTAAGTTTTAAATGATTAGTTCAACAAAGAGATTTCTGGATTTCTCATGGGTAAATTCTGGGCCATTATAGAGTGGGTCATATGGTGCTAAAGAAGACTTAAGTCTTAAATGATTGGTTCAGCAAAGAGATTTCTGGTTAGAGTGGTATAGATTTGTCCCTAGAGCTGTTAGGTTTCCTTGTGACTATTTTCCATTATATTTAAATGTGTTCTTTTTCCTTCTACAAGTGTGTTTGTGTGTGGGTGTAAACATATTACATACACACACACACAGACACACGTTAAGAAAACATCCCTTGTTTCGGGGCATGCATTTTGGGGCAGAATTGTTTGTTTCATTTTAATTTCCAACTACCAGCTTTTTTGCAATTTTAACTCAACTTTCAGAGAAATAGAAACTTGAGGAGGATAAAGTGAGGAAAGAGTAAATTGGTAAAGGCAATATAATATTTTAATTTTATTGCCTCTTTTTCTGCAGAAGTAGAGTCAGAAAGCAATCTAGGTAAAGAAGACCTCACTTGTAGATATTAGACATTTTCTATGTAACAAGACCTCTAAGAACAGAGACCAAAATAAGGCAAAGATTAGAAAATGTTTTGACTCAGCATCATATTAAAATTAGTTTTGAGTAATTCAACATATATCGTATTTTTTACCTCACTATACCCATACAATCTGAAAATGTTATTTGAAAAATCTTATGTTTATGTGTTATTCTTAGAGAATATGTTATTCTTCAATTCTGGCATGACTGAAAAGATATCAACAGACCTGTGGCTAAAGTATTAACAAAAATAAGTCACTTTCATTCTCAAACCTAGACTGTGTATTAAAAGGTAGAGACATCATTTTGTTGACAAAGGTTCGTATAGTCAAAGTTATGGTTTTTGCAGTAGTCACGTATGAATGTGAGAGTCGGATCCTAAAGAAGGCTGAGTGCCGAAGAATTAGTGCTTTCAAACCGTGGTGGTGAAGAAGACGCTTGAAAACATCAAACCAGACTCTTCAAGAATATCAAACCAGTGAATCCTAAAGGAAATTAACCCTGAATATTCATTGGAAGAACTGACGCTGAAGCTGAAGCTCCACCTGATGTGAACAGCTGACTCTGGAAAAGACACTTATGCTGGGAAAAATTGCAGGCAGGAGGAGAAGGGGATGATAGAGGATGAGATGACGGGATGGCGTCATCAACTCGACACACATGAGTTTGAGCAAACTGTAAGAGATAGTGAAAGACATGGAAGCCTGGCATGTTATAGTTTGTGAAATGACTAAATAGCAAAAACAGTCATTCTCATAATTTTTATAATGCTAAATGTGTTTCACTCCCATTATTGCCTGTATTACTTCATTTAGAAATTCATTTAGTAAATGTTGAGCTCCCTGTAAGTGATTAATATGTCCTTGTTATCAAGAAGCTTACAGTTTTGAGACGATGCAGACATGCAAACGTTTCCTGACTGTTTCCCAGGTATCTATTTCTTTCTTTCCTACAGTAGGCATCATGGTTGAGGAAAGAGTAAATTGGTAAAGGCAATATAATATTTTAATTTTATTGCCTCTTTTTCTGCAGAAGTAGAGTCAGAAAGCAATCTAGGTAAAGAAGACCTCACTTGTAGATATTAGACATTTTCTATGTAACAAGACCTCTAAGAACAGAGACCAAAATAAGGCAAAGATTAGAAAATGTTTTGACTCAGCATCATATTAAAATTAGTTTTGAGTAATTCAACATATATCGTATTTTTTACCTCACTATACCCATACAATCTGAAAATGTTATTTGAAAAATCTTATGTTTATGTGTTATTCTTAGAGAATATGTTATTCTTCAATTCTGGCATGACTGAAAAGATATCAACAGACCTATGGCTAAAGTATTAACAAAAATAAGTGACTTTCATTCTCAAACCTAGACTGTGTATTAAAAGGTAGAGACATCATTTTGTTGACAAAGGTTCGTATAGTCAAAGTTATGGTTTTTGCAGTAGTCACGTATGAATGTGAGAGTCGGATCCTAAAGAAGGCTGAGTGCCGAAGAATTAGTGCTTTCAAACCGTGGTGGTGAAGAAGACGCTTGAAAACATCAAACCAGACTCTTCAAGAATATCAAACCAGTGAATCCTAAAGGAAATTAACCCTGAATATTCATTGGAAGAACTGACGCTGAAGCTGAAGCTCCACCTGATGTGAACAGCTGACTCTGGAAAAGACACTTATGCTGGGAAAAATTGCAGGCAGGAGGAGAAGGGGATGATCGAGGATGAGATGACTGGATGGCGTCATCAACTCGACACACATGAGTTTGAGCAAACTGTAAGAGATAGTGAAAGACATGGAAGCCTGGCATGTTATAGTTTGTGAAATGACTAAATAGCAAAAACAGTCATTCTCATAATTTTTATAATGCTAAATGTGTTTCACTCCCATTATTGCCTGTATTACTTCATTTAGAAATTCATTTAGTAAATGTTGAGCTCCCTGTAAGTGATTAATATGTCCTTGTTATCAAGAAGCTTACAGTTTTGAGACGATGCAGACATGCAAACGTTTCCTGACTGTTTCCCAGGTATCTATTTCTTTCTTTCCTACAGTATGCATCATGGTTGTGCAGCATCTAAATTTTGTATTTGTTTACTTCTGTATGCTTCTATTTAATTCATGCTAGGCCATTAGCCTCTATAGGAAACAGACAAATCATGGAATATGTAAGAGGCAGAAGATGAGAAAGACAACCAGATGTAGGTAATATCATATATAACAGCTCCATATTGTTTCTGGAGCTTTTACTGCCAGGAGTGTGTGTTAGAAGATAATGTCATGGTGTTAGATTCTGCAGATGTTGCATGGTTTACACATGAGTTTATTTAGTACTGTGGAAGATGAAAGAATGTGATGTGAGAGGTAAGAGATATGAAAGGTTAATTTGGTGGCACTGTGGAAATGGATTGGGGAAGGTCAAGAGAAAGAGCCTGGAGGGATTATAGTCCATGGGGTTACAAAGAGTCGGACATGACTGCAGTCACTGAGCACACCACTCAGCACAAAGTTAGCTCACATAAGGACTGGACTTGGTTTTGGCAGGATGTTAGTATTAGCTGCTGATGTATAAAACCAATATCCCCAAACCTGGTTACTATTTGATAAGGAATGGACTTGAAAATACTAGATATTTACCATAACTAAGTTTGGAAGAGTAAATAATACATGAAAATATATCTTTTAAAAGACACTTGTATTATATAAATATATGTAGGAAATAAATTGGGAGATAAATTTTTTACTTTAGAAAAATAATTTTGGAGTTCTTAAAAAAGCAAATTTCCTTAACATGGGTTATCATAAAATATAGTTCATAAAATTTATTGTCTTTTTTTTCATAGGAACATGTTTATCATATAAAGTGACATGTAAGTTTTCCATACTATTTTCAATAACCAGTAAAATTCTTTTGCAAATAATATTCAGTTTGCCATAATTTATCTTTAACTTTGCTTCTTCCCTGGAACATTGTTTCTATATTTCCTATTTTACAAAAATATGTGTTAGTTTATGGCTTAATACATTTAGAAATTCTCTTAATTATACAACAACTAAATAAATACATCTCTAAAATTAACTTTTTGCTGTTTTTAGTGTTCAATAATGTCTGGCAAGGAGATATGCATTATGTATTATGAAAATGTAAAATCAGTTCTCACAGATTCTATGTGTTTTCACAATGCAGAATAACTGAACATATGGTTTTCATAAACCACTGTAGGTTGATAGGTATAGAAAATAAAGGGAAGGAGTAGAATCTTAGTTAAGTGTTTGATCTCATGATTTCTGTTTACCCTCTTAACCAAATGAATTTGTAGTAATGAGTTGCACTAAACTCTACCCAGTTCTTATTACTACAGATAATTTATTTTAAATAAACAGATCTTCTGAACATTGATATTATGTTGTGCTAAATTCTTTTTTCCTCAACATTGTAACCTTTTGGAATACTGGTAACAATATATAATATTAACCACTGGTATTTATTATTAGTATTCAATTTTTAACATTATAGTTATTTATTTCTATTAAAAATTAATTTTCAAAAAATGCTTAAATATGCTATTAAAATCACCTACCTTACAGCTGAAAGTGGTATATATCTTATCACATTGCCTTTAGTGGAGAATTCCCTTTTATTTATGATAGGATGCTGGGATCCTGTGGGAATTCTTAACATGTTCCTGAGCATTTCACTAACCAGTGTATAAAACCAATATCCCCAAACCTGGTTACTATTTGATAAGGAATGGACTTGAAAATACTAGATATTTACCATAACTAAGTTTGGAAGAGTAAATAATACATGAAAATATATCTTTTAAAAGACACTTGTATTATATAAATATATGTAGGAAATAAATTGGGAGATAAATTTTTTACTTTAGAAAAATAATTTTGGAGTTCTTAAAAAAGCAAATTTCCTTAACATGGGTTATCATAAAATATAGTTCATAAAATTTATTGTCTTTTTTTTCATAGGAACATGTTTATCATATAAAGTGACATGTAAGTTTTCCACACTATTTTCAATAACCAGTAAAATTCTTTTGCAAATAATATTCAGTTTGCCATAATTTATCTTTAACTTTGCTTCTTCCCTGGAACATTGTTTCTATATTTCCTATTTTACAAAAATATGTGTTAGTTTATGGCTTAATACATTTAGAAATTCTCTTAATTATACAACAACTAAATAAATACATCTCTAAAATTAACTTTTTGCTGTTTTTAGTGTTCAATAATGTCTGGCAAGGAGATATGCATTATGTATTATGAAAATGTAAAATCAGTTCTCACAGATTCTATGTGTTTTCACAATGCAGAATAACTGAACATATGGTTTTCATAAACCACTGTAGGTTGATAGGTATAGAAAATAAAGGGAAGGAGTAGAATCTTAGTTAAGTGTTTGATCTCATGATTTCTGTTTACCCTCTTAACCAAATGAATTTGTAGTAATGAGTTGCACTAAACTCTACCCAATTCTTATTACTACAGATAATTTATTTTAAATAAACAGATCTTCTGAACATTGATATTATGTTGTGCTAAATTCTTTTTTCCTCAACATTGTAACCTTTTGGAATACTGGTAACAATATATAATATTAACCACTGGTATTTATTATTAGTATTCAATTTTTAACATTATAGTTATTTATTTCTATTAAAAATTAATTTTCAAAAAATGCTTAAATATGCTATTAAAATCACCTACCTTACAGCTGAAAGTGGTATATATCTTATCACATTGCCTTTAGTGGAGAATTCCCTTTTATTTATGATAGGATGCTGGGATCCTGTGGGAATTCTTAACATGTTCCTGAGCATTTCACTAACCAGTGTAGATGAATTTCATGACACTGAACAGTTAAACACATGCTGTTGATCACAGATGTTGGCTGTCCTCAAATAGTTACAATGGAAATGAACTAAAATCATGAGCCAAGTCATTTAGAAGATTTTAAATGTCTTTTAATGTCTATTAATCAGTCTAGCAAATGTTTCATGATTACTTTGTGCATTTTGAAATATAGCTTTCTTGGGTTAGTCTTGAATCTAAGTTGTGGGAATTGCTTCTGTTGAGTATTTTGAAAAAGCCTTAAAATCTCTATCAGTAACTAGATAAACTTGAGAAAATCCAATCATTCTAAAAAGCACACTTGGTGTTTTTGAGAGTTTTTCTTATCTTGTGCAAATAAATCACATCTGTCACATTGTAAATGTCAAATTTGGCATGAGTCATCAATGCCTAAGAGCTTTGAAAATAGTTTTTTGTTTTTTTTGAATGTCTATTATGTGTTAGAAGTTTTGGACACATAAACTCATTGGATCTCATGTAAACTACACTATTATTCCAGGCAGTAGGTGTTTGTTACATCAATTTTAATGTGGAAAAAACTATGTCTAGGGTAAAAAAATGGCTTGCCTAATACCACCATGCTTCTTAAGAACTGAAGTGAATTTCCAAATTTTGTGGCTTCCTTATAATTCCACAGTATCCCATGCTAATCGTGGGAAAAGTGATATATAATGACTATGTTCATTTTTTTTTTTCTCAACAATTTGTAAACCTAACTACCCAGTTCTTATTACTACAGATAATTTATTTTAAATAAACAGATCTTCTGAACATTGATATTATGTTGTGCTAAATTCTTTTTTCCTCAACATTGTAACCTTTTGGAATACTGGTAACAATATATAATATTAACCACTGGTATTTATTATTAGTATTCAATTTTTAACATTATAGTTATTTATTTCTATTAAAAATTAATTTTCAAAAAATGCTTAAATATGCTATTAAAATCACCTACCTTACAGCTGAAAGTGGTATATATCTTATCACATTGCCTTTAGTGGAGAATTCCCTTTTATTTATGATAGGATGCTGGGATCCTGTGGGAATTCTTAACATGTTCCTGAGCATTTCACTAACCAGTGTAGATGAATTTCATGACACTGAACAGTTAAACACATGCTGTTGATCACAGATGTTGGCTGTCCTCAAATAGTTACAATGGAAATGAACTAAAATCATGAGCCAAGTCATTTAGAAGATTTTAAATGTCTTTTAATGTCTATTAATCAGTCTAGCAAATGTTTCATGATTACTTTGTGCATTTTGAAATATAGCTTTCTTGGGTTAGTCTTGAATCTAAGTTGTGGGAATTGCTTCTGTTGAGTATTTTGAAAAAGCCTTAAAATCTCTATCAGTAACTAGATAAACTTGAGAAAATCCAATCATTCTAAAAAGCACACTTGGTGTTTTTGAGAGTTTTTCTTATCTTGTGCAAATAAATCACATCTGTCACATTGTAAATGTCAAATTTGGCATGAGTCATCAATGCCTAAGAGCTTTGAAAATAGTTTTTGCTTTTCTGAATGTCTATTATGTGTTAGAAGTTTTGGACACATAAACTCATTGGATCTCATGTAAACTGCACTATTATTCCAGGCAGTAGGTGTTTGTTACATCAATTTTAATGTGGAAAAAACTATGTCTAGGGTAAAAAAATGGCTTGCCTAATACCACCATGCTTCTTAAGAACTGAAGTGAATTTCCAAATTTTGTGGCTTCCTTATAATTCCACAGTATCCCATGCAATAATCGTGGGGAAATAAGAGTGATATATAATGACTTAAGGGACGAGGAGAGATGAGAAAGTTGTAGTTACTGTTTTAATAGAGAAATCCAAATACATTTTATGGCAAAGAAAAGAAGAACATGAAAAACAGAAGTTTGAAATGATATTTAAGGAGGAGAGTATGGGAAAGAATAAGAAGAGCCTAGGAAAGAACAGCATAGGCAGATATGTTAGTTTTTGAAAGTCATAAGGGTATTTTTTCCTCATTGAGAGTTGGCGAAAATAGAAAAAATTGTAAGGTAGAACATGACAGCCAAATAAGGGCATTGGGAGGTGGGGACAGGTGAGAGAAACTTATCTCCAGAAACACACAAAACAGAAGATTTGAAGAGGGGAAAAGAAATTGCACAGCAAAGTAGAGAAATATAGACAGAGAACTACTTTTACATTGATTGGGGCCTTAACCAGTTTACTTTTAAAAGATGGAGATGTGAAGAACAGGGAAGGCTTACGTGCTGCAGTTCATCGGGTCACAAAGAGCTGGCTGTGACTGAGCAAGTGAACTAAGCAAATAAACATAAAACCAGCAAAGTTGATTTGAGTCAGTTTGTCTATCTATAAGTTATACTCAGCTATGAATAATTCATTGCTTTGAAAAGGAGTTAATTCTATCATGTTACTGAATAAACCCCTCAGTAAATTACTATGACAAATATATTACTCTCAAAAATATACTTTTGTTAGTCTTTAGCAACAGTTTGTGCTTTACTTGAGTACAGTGATGATATGTACCATGCCATTAGAGAATATTTTTAAAAAAGTGCTAACTCAAATTTGGCATGAGTCATCAATGCCTAAGAGCTTTGAAAATAGTTTTTTGTTTTTTTTGAATGTCTATTATGTGTTAGAAGTTTTGGACACATAAACTCATTGGATCTCATGTAAACTACACTATTATTCCAGGCAGTAGGTGTTTGTTACATCAATTTTAATGTGGAAAAAACTATGTCTAGGGTAAAAAAATGGCTTGCCTAATACCACCATGCTTCTTAAGAACTGAAGTGAATTTCCAAATTTTGTGGCTTCCTTATAATTCCACAGTATCCCATGCAATAATCGTGGGGAAATAAGAGTGATATATAATGACTTAAGGGACGAGGAGAGATGAGAAAGTTGTAGTTACTGTTTTAATAGAGAAATCCAAATACATTTTATGGCAAAGAAAAGAAGAACATGAAAAACAGAAGTTTGAAATGATATTTAAGGAGGAGAGTATGGGAAAGAATAAGAAGAGCCTAGGAAAGAACAGCATAGGCAGATATGTTAGTTTTTGAAAGTCATAAGGGTATTTTTTCCTCATTGAGAGTTGGCGAAAATAGAAAAAATTGTAAGGTAGAACATGACAGCCAAATAAGGGCATTGGGAGGTGGGGACAGGTGAGAGAAACTTATCTCCAGAAACACACAAAACAGAAGATTTGAAGAGGGGAGAAGAAATTGCACAGCAAAGTAGAGAAATATAGACAGAGAACTACTTTTACATTGATTGGGGCCTTAACCAGTTTACTTTTAAAAGATGGAGATGTGAAGAACAGGGAAGGCTTACGTGCTGCAGTTCATCGGGTCACAAAGAGCTGGCTGTGACTGAGCAAGTGAACTAAGCAAATAAACATAAAACCAGCAAAGTTGATTTGAGTCAGTTTGTCTATCTATAAGTTATACTCAGCTATGAATAATTCATTGCTTTGAAAAGGAGTTAATTCTATCATGTTACTGAATAAACCCCTCAGTAAATTACTATGACAAATATATTACTCTCAAAAATATACTTTTGTTAGTCTTTAGCAACAGTTTGTGCTTTACTTGAGTACAGTGATGATATGTACCATGCCATTAGAGAATATTTTTATTAGGAAAAATGTAAGATGTTTTGTAAGTTAAAAATTGAAGAAAAATTCATCCTAAAGTATATCATGCTATGTTACTAGAGCTTTGTAGGCTGAGTTCAAATAAAAATAAGATGACTGTATAAATATACAGTACTCATATAAGGTGGAAATGGAAGAAATGAATGTGATGTGGAGAAAGACACAAGAGAGCAAAATAAACATAAGTAAAATTCAATGAAAAATGACCTAATTGAGCATTCATTTATCTACTTGAGTTCTTGCACTTTGTATATGTATTTCACTTTGAAATAATCTAGGTCAGCTATAGAGCATAAGTGAAAAAATAACAAGGTAAAAAAGTCTTATTTTCTGACTTGAAAAATGAGGTAGTTCATTTCTAAGCTAAGCCTTTAGGCCAAACCTATAGTCAAAAGAAGAAAAAGTGGGCTTCCCTGGTGGTCCAGTGGGTAAAGACACCGCCTTGCAGTGCAAGGGCCACCGGTTTGATCCCTGGCCTGGGAAGATCCCATGTGCCACGGAGCGGCTGGACTGATGTGTCCAATTACCGAGCTGGAGCTCTGGAGCCTGTAAGCCCTGAGCCGGTGCTCTGGGATAACAGAGGCCGCCGCAATGGGAGGCCCACATGGGCCAAAGAACAAAGATGGATGAAAAATAGATAAATGAAAGAGCAACAGAAGTGGCCTGCCTGCACCCCTCCCTCTCCACCCACCGCCCCCCCCTGCAAAAAAAAAGTTAAAAAAAAAATAATAATAATTAACAGAAGAAAAAGTGAGTTCTGCCAAAGACTTAATTAGCCAAATGTTAAAGAACAATAGTTCAATATATGTAGTATGGAAAATAGGTCTCATTATGAATTGATCTTTTTAAGCTATCAAAACAATACATATAACCAAGGAATTTTCATTATTGAATATGTGAAGCAGATACTACCCATATATTGGTGTGCAAACTGTATTCTATGATAAGAAATGATCACTGGAATATTTCTCCCAAATCTCCAGAGTACCAATTTACAAGCAGTCTATTTGGACTTATTTAATTTTGTCAGAATTAGATAGTCATCAAACAAACATTTCCCATGATCTGTTTTAGTAGTAAAAAAATTCCCAATTAAAAATGAATTAGTCAAATTATCACCTGGGCTTAAAATTATAGAGGGAGAAAAGCAATAAAGGTTAGGAACAGGGAATTTAACGTCACACAGACCTGAATATGCAAAGAGATGACTTATTGGACGGGAAGACATGACTCACTTGAAAAGACCCTGATGCGGGGAAAAATAGAAGGCAGAAAGAGAAGGGAACAAAAAGGACAAGATGGTAGGATGGCATCACTGAGCCAATGGACATGAGTTTGACCAAGCTCTGGGAGATGGTGGAGGACAGGGAAGTCTGGTGTGCTGCAGTCCATGGAGTCACAAAGAGTCAGACATGACTGAGTGATTGAACTGAACTGACATGAATATAGTCCCAGTTCTGTCAAATGTTAGCTATGTGCACAATTCCTAGTATTGAGGGTTTGGTGGTTGTTAGTATAAATTTCATTGAAATTATTAATTGCCCTTAAAATCTTTGTGATCATTAGGGTAAAGAAACTGTGAGAGAGAAAAACCTTAGATTTGTACTTCATCAGAATTTTAAAAAGCTTCCCTATAATGAAGTAGCAAATAACAGATTGAGAGAAAATATTTCACAAACATATATGAAATATTTGTGTGTGTGTATGTGTGTGTGCTCATTTGTGTCCAACTCTTTGTTATCCCATGCACTGTAGCTCACAAGGCTCCTCTGTCCATAAAATTTTCCAGGCAGAATAAACCTAGACAGAGTATTAAAAAGCAGAGACATCACTTTGCTGACAAAACTGCATAGAGTCAAAGCTGTGGTTTTCCAGTAAAACAATTAAGTTCAATATATGTAGTATGGAAAATAGGTCTCATTATGAATTGATCTTTTTAAGCTATCAAAACAATACATATAACCAAGGAATTTTCATTATTGAATATGTGAAGCAGATACTACCCATATATTGGTGTGCAAACTGTATTCTATGATAAGAAATGATCACTGGAATATTTCTCCCAAATCTCCAGAGTACCAATTTACAAGCAGTCTATTTGGACTTATTTAATTTTGTCAGAATTAGATAGTCATCAAACAAACATTTCCCATGATCTGTTTTAGTAGTAAAAAAATTCCCAATTAAAAATGAATTAGTCAAATTATCACCTGGGCTTAAAATTATAGAGGGAGAAAAGCAATAAAGGTTAGGAACAGGGAATTTAACGTCACACAGACCTGAATATGCAAAGAGATGACTTATTGGACGGGAAGACATGACTCACTTGAAAAGACCCTGATGCGGGGAAAAATAGAAGGCAGAAAGAGAAGGGAACAAAAAGGACAAGATGGTAGGATGGCATCACTGAGCCAATGGACATGAGTTTGACCAAGCTCTGGGAGATGGTGGAGGACAGGGAAGTCTGGTGTGCTGCAGTCCATGGAGTCACAAAGAGTCAGACATGACTGAGTGATTGAACTGAACTGACATGAATATAGTCCCAGTTCTGTCAAATATTAGCTATGTGCACAATTCCTAGTATTGAGGGTTTGGTGGTTGTTAGTATAAATTTCATTGAAATTATTAATTGCCCTTAAAATCTTTGTGATCATTAGGGTAAAGAAACTGTGAGAGAGAAAAACCTTAGATTTGTACTTCATCAGAATTTTAAAAAGCTTCCCTATAATGAAGTAGCAAATAACAGATTGAGAGAAAATATTTCACAAACATATATGAAATATTTGTGTGTGTGTATGTGTGTGTGCTCATTTGTGTCCAACTCTTTGTTATCCCATGCACTGTAGCTCACAAGGCTCCTCTGTCCATAAAATTTTCCAGGCAGAATAAACCTAGACAGAGTATTAAAAAGCAGAGACATCACTTTGCTGACAAAACTGCATAGAGTCAAAGCTGTGGTTTTTCCAGTAGTCATGTATAGATGTGAGAGCTGGACCATAAAGAAGGCCTAGCACCAAAGAATTGATGTTTTTGAGTTGTGGTGCTGGAGAAGACTCTTGAGAATTCCCTTGGACATCAAGGAGATCAAATCAGTGAATCCTAAAGGAAATCAACCCTGACTATTCATTGGAAGAACTGATGCAGAAGCTGAAGCTCTAGTACTTTGGCCATCTGATGCAAAGAGCCAACTCACTGGAGAAGACTCTGATTCTGGAAAAGATTGAGGGCAGGAGGAGAAGGGGGCAACAGAGGATGAGATGGTTGGAGTTTGAGCAAACTCTGGGAGATATTGAAACATAGAGAAGCCTATCGTGCTGTAGTCCATGGAGTCGCAAAGAGCTGGACAAAACTTAGTGACTGAAAAACAAAATAACATTTGTATATTTCCAGAATATGTTAGGAATTGTTTATTACATGTAAGATAAATAATCCAGTTTAAAAGGAGGCTAAAGGTTTGAATAGACAAATTAATATGTCAATATATAGGAGCAGCCAATAAGTGCATGAAAAGACACTAAAGATCATTAGTAATTAGAGGAATAGAGCTACAAAGGGAAGCTGCTTCACACCCACTAGCATGACTAAGGTAAAAAGACTAATAATACCAAAGATCATCAACAGTATAAAAGAACTGTGGCCTTCAAATATTACTGATTGGAGTGTAAAATGTACTTTGGAAAGTAGTTTTGGAAATTTATATATAATTACACATATACCTACCCTGGGATTCCAGTGCTAGACATTTCACCAAGAGAAATAAGAATACTGCCACAAGAAGACTCCTACATGAATATTCATATTAGCCATAAATGGGGAAACCTTCACAAATGTTCATTAATGAAGTAGCAAATAACAGATTGAGAGAAAATATTTCACAAACATATATGAAATATTTGTGTGTGTGTATGTGTGTGTGCTCATTTGTGTCCAACTCTTTGTTATCCCATGCACTGTAGCTCACAAGGCTCCTCTGTCCATAAAATTTTCCAGGCAGAATAAACCTAGACAGAGTATTAAAAAGCAGAGACATCACTTTGCTGACAAAACTGCATAGAGTCAAAGCTGTGGTTTTTCCAGTAGTCATGTATAGATGTGAGAGCTGGACCATAAAGAAGGCCTAGCACCAAAGAATTGATGTTTTTGAGTTGTGGTGCTGGAGAAGACTCTTGAGAATTCCCTTGGACATCAAGGAGATCAAATCAGTGAATCCTAAAGGAAATCAACCCTGACTATTCATTGGAAGAACTGATGCAGAAGCTGAAGCTCTAGTACTTTGGCCATCTGATGCAAAGAGCCAACTCACTGGAGAAGACTCTGATTCTGGAAAAGATTGAGGGCAGGAGGAGAAGGGGCAACAGAGGATGAGATGGTTGGAGTTTGAGCAAACTCTGGGAGATATTGAAACATAGAGAAGCCTATCGTGCTGTAGTCCATGGAGTCGCAAAGAGCTGGACAAAACTTAGTGACTGAAAAACAAAATAACATTTGTATATTTCCAGAATATGTTAGGAATTGTTTATTACATGTAAGATAAATAATCCAGTTTAAAAGGAGGCTAAAGGTTTGAATAGACAAATTAATATGTCAATATATAGGAGCAGCCAATAAGTGCATGAAAAGACACTAAAGATCATTAGTAATTAGAGGAATAGAGCTACAAAGGGAAGCTGCTTCACACCCACTAGCATGACTAAGGTAAAAAGACTAATAATACCAAAGATCATCAACAGTATAAAAGAACTGTGGCCTTCAAATATTACTGATTGGAGTGTAAAATGTACTTTGGAAAGTAGTTTTGGAAATTTATATATAATTACACATATACCTACCCTGGGATTCCAGTGCTAGACATTTCACCAAGAGAAATAAGAATACTGCCACAAGAAGACTCCTACATGAATATTCATATTAGCCATAAATGGGGAAACCTTCACAAATGTTCATTAATGAATGGACTAAAGAAATTCTGGCATATTCACTAAAGAAATATTACTCAGCAAGAAGAGAATGGATTGGAACAATATAGATGAATCTCGAGAGACATTGTATTGAACAAAAGAAACTGTAGGTACTGTTTCTTAAGCATTCAGCAACAGGGAGAACATTGTACTTGACTTTCTGAGCACTGAAGATTCACTTTGTGTAAAGTAACATAATTTCAAAACATCTTGATGCTGTTTGTAATGACTAAGAAACCTAGTTTTGTGGGAGCACAATGGGGATGCCTGACATTATCCGTGAACTTGATGAGTATGTGTATAGGAATGTTTTCTTAAGATGGGGTAAGGAAGTCATGGATACTTGCTAGAGGGAATGGCATCTTTACTGAGGTGAAAGAGTGACTAGGAGATAGTGGGGAAAAGGAGAGAAGGTTATTTCTGACAGAAGGCTCAAGAGAGCAAGTATTCAGTAACTAGTATAGTAAATCCTGAGTACTGTAGTGTTGGAGTGTGTGAATTGTTAAATGCTTGGGTTGAGGAGTTAGGGAAGAAGCTGATATTAGGGAACCTGCTTAGCAAGCTGAGGAACTTGGACTGTTGTTCTGTTTTATACGAAGAATGATTGAAAGGTTTTAAGTGGCATAGTCTCTACAGATAGGGTTTACGTTTGAGAGTACAAGACTGGACGTATGGAGACAAGCTGGGCAGTTGTTATATAATGTAGGTAAGAGATGATTAGAAATCGAACTTGGGCGGTTTTTTAAAGGTAACATTTGTATATTTCCAGAATATGTTAGGAATTGTTTATTACATGTAAGATAAATAATCCAGTTTAAAAGGAGGCTAAAGGTTTGAATAGACAAATTAATATGTCAATATATAGGAGCAGCCAATAAGTGCATGAAAAGACACTAAAGATCATTAGTAATTAGAGGAATAGAGCTACAAAGGGAAGCTGCTTCACACCCACTAGCATGACTAAGGTAAAAAGACTAATAATACCAAAGATCATCAACAGTATAAAAGAACTGTGGCCTTCAAATATTACTGATTGGAGTGTAAAATGTACTTTGGAAAGTAGTTTTGGAAATTTATATATAATTACACATATACCTACCCTGGGATTCCAGTGCTAGACATTTCACCAAGAGAAATAAGAATACTGCCACAAGAAGACTCCTACATGAATATTCATATTAGCCATAAATGGGGAAACCTTCACAAATGTTCATTAATGAATGGACTAAAGAAATTCTGGCATATTCACTAAAGAAATATTACTCAGCAAGAAGAGAATGGATTGGAACAATATAGATGAATCTCGAGAGACATTGTATTGAACAAAAGAAACTGTAGGTACTGTTTCTTAAGCATTCAGCAACAGGGAGAACATTGTACTTGACTTTCTGAGCACTGAAGATTCACTTTGTGTAAAGTAACATAATTTCAAAACATCTTGATGCTGTTTGTAATGACTAAGAAACCTAGTTTTGTGGGAGCACAATGGGGATGCCTGACATTATCCGTGAACTTGATGAGTATGTGTATAGGAATGTTTTCTTAAGATGGGGTAAGGAAGTCATGGATACTTGCTAGAGGGAATGGCATCTTTACTGAGGTGAAAGAGTGACTAGGAGATAGTGGGGAAAAGGAGAGAGAAGGTTATTTCTGACAGAAGGCTCAAGAGAGCAAGTATTCAGTAACTAGTATAGTAAATCCTGAGTACTGTAGTGTTGGAGTGTGTGAATTGTTAAATGCTTGGGTTGAGGAGTTAGGGAAGAAGCTGATATTAGGGAACCTGCTTAGCAAGCTGAGGAACTTGGACTGTTGTTCTGTTTTATACGAAGAATGATTGAAAGGTTTTAAGTGGCATAGTCTCTACAGATAGGGTTTACGTTTGAGAGTACAAGACTGGACGTATGGAGACAAGCTGGGCAGTTGTTATATAATGTAGGTAAGAGATGATTAGAAATCGAACTTGGGCAAAAGATGAGTTAAGTAATTAATATTTAGGTCTAAAGGTATGAGTCTTTTTCCTTATGATTGACAAATTGGAACCTTAATGAGAAATAATTGAACCTTAATTGCAAAACAAATGACCACTTAATAAGCAGCTATTAGAATTATATCTACAGTCTTTTACTCTTAAATTCCTGTAGTTTAGGATTTTCAATATTGTACTAATCTCTATGTACATAGGATAAAATCTAACATTATCATAAAAGTGAAAATCATTATTTTTATCAAATAAAGCTATATTGTCCAAACACTGACATTATTGAAATGATGTGCTTTGATCATCATTTCATATTTTGTAAGATTATTCTTATATTTGGTTTCAAAACATTTTTTCATATTTATCTCTTGAAATGTTAAAGCTCATTAGGAAATGTATATTTAGATATTCAAGAAGATTAATTTATAAAACTACATAACAACTAATTGAAATGTTTAATAGAGCATCAACAAAAATTAAATTCTGGTATAATTAAACACGTAATGTTGTTCTTATTGGTTTATTTGATACAGACTGCAGGTACTATCTGTAGAATAAAGCTAATAGAATTTTATAAATGGAAATAAGCAACTGAGCAACTGTTAACTTCTCCTAGTGTGGTCCTATAGATGTAGTTAAACCAGTAGTTAGCCTTAACATTTTTTAAATTTTCATATGATATTCAATAGCATAAGCTGTATCTGGATTTAAAATTCTTCAGGAATAATTCTAATTAGCAAATTTTTATAGTTAGATGATCTAGAGAATGGTCTCTGAGACAAACTGAATAAATAATCATCTCCAATAGTCCCTGTTAGTTGCATAATAAATAGATATCTATTTGTAATAGATATTATCAATATTAACTTTTTAGTTCTGCTACCATTATTAGAAAAATGCAGTGCAAACTCAGTCTTCTGGACAACCATTGTCCTTTGTCATGGAACCATATTTTATCAGATGAACTTGTGACTATAAGAAAATTGGTAGTTTTTCATTTATATGCTCTGTATTAGAAATAAAACCAGCTACTTAGTCTGTAATAATGACAATAGGATGTGTTGTCTTTAATTGACAAATGCCACAACATTATACTGATGTACTAAATCAAAACTAATTTGATTTTATATTAACTCATATAAAATATTGACAACTTTAAAAGTTATAAGCATGAGACAACTCATGGGCAAGACTGTATGTTGAATTTAGAAATTTAATGATATAAATTTGAACACTTTCTAGAGGTTTTAGCAGTAAGTATCTACAGAAAGCCATAGCTGATTTTTTTTTTTTTACCTTACGTCTTTCATACTCGTGTGATAATTGTACAATGAAGGTGCTAAAGAATACAGTTATGCAACAGTTTTAGAAATTGCAATTGAATTTGAAAGTTCAAGTTCATTCTTGGATTATGACCAAAGAGAGAAAAGTCACACCTACAAATAAATTTTCTAGTTCTAGTCAGGTTATTGAAATGAAAATAGAAAAGTTTCCAGGTATTAACACAAAGGAAGATATGATACAGTTCTTATTTTGTAATTAATTCAGTGAGACTTCCATTTGAAAATGTCAGGCCAGATATAAGCATATCATTCTCCTCTACCCTGAACTGCCACTAAAATGAAAGCAACAGCAGTTTTCAATACCACAAGACAAAAAGAAAAAAAGAACTGGAGAGGAAGCAACAATAAAATTTAATAAGCTGAAAATAAGATGGCTATATGAGATCTGACTAAGCAGACCCTAGAAAACTGAGTCCTGAACAGGACAAACAAGGAGCATCATGACATGCACTACTAAAGCCACTTAATGTTTCAGTAAAAATACCAGTAGCTGTGGGTGTAGAAATGAAGGTGGTTTGCCAAAATCTGTTCAAAGTAACTGAAACTCTTGATTCCCTCCTCCATCTTGAGTAGCTTTAGAGTCCTATTTGTTTAGTAAGCTCAGGGCCTAGATTGGAGGAAGCAGGACAGCAGTATACTCTATTGGAAAAAACATATATGCATTATTGATATTGTGACAGAATGCATAACAAATGAGGACATATTGTAAAACAGGGAATCAGTGCTCTGGGGTAACCTAAATGAGAAGAAATCCAAACAAGAGGGAGTATATGTATACATATAACTGACTCATTTTTCTGTATGACAGAAACTAATACAGCCTTGTAAAGTACCTATCCAGTTTTATACTCTAATAAAAATTAATTAAAAAAATAAAAGAAGTATGCCCTAATGAAAAAAGGAGGATTAAGTGAATTTTTACATTTTGAGTGAGTCAATTTCTCTATAAGCTGAGAATTTTATTATCCCTTCTCCCACTAGGCTTTCAGAGCAACTGATTTGGAGGTAGAATATGACAGTTCAGCATGGTTGTTTGTTACATAAGATGTGTTGTTATGACTTGTAAAGAGATCAATAGCTAATGGAAAATGGTGCATTAAATTTATAATAGAAATAGAATACAATAAAGTCAGAGCTTCCAGAGATGTTCCATTTAAATTTGTTTTCTAAGCCCTAAGTTCTTAGCATTTTCGTTAAATTAAAAAGGAAAAGTCACACCTACAAATAAATTTTCTAGTTCTAGTCAGGTTATTGAAATGAAAATAGAAAAGTTTCCAGGTATTAACACAAAGGAAGATATGATACAGTTCTTATTTTGTAATTAATTCAGTGAGACTTCCATTTGAAAATGTCAGGCCAGATATAAGCATATCATTCTCCTCTACCCTGAACTGCCACTAAAATGAAAGCAACAGCAGTTTTCAATACCACAAGACAAAAAGAAAAAAAGAACTGGAGAGGAAGCAACAATAAAATTTAATAAGCTGAAAATAAGATGGCTATATGAGATCTGACTAAGCAGACCCTAGAAAACTGAGTCCTGAACAGGACAAACAAGGAGCATCATGACATGCACTACTAAAGCCACTTAATGTTTCAGTAAAAATACCAGTAGCTGTGGGTGTAGAAATGAAGGTGGTTTGCCAAAATCTGTTCAAAGTAACTGAAACTCTTGATTCCCTCCTCCATCTTGAGTAGCTTTAGAGTCCTATTTGTTTAGTAAGCTCAGGGCCTAGATTGGAGGAAGCAGGACAGCAGTATACTCTATTGGAAAAAACATATATGCATTATTGATATTGTGACAGAATGCATAACAAATGAGGACATATTGTAAAACAGGGAATCAGTGCTCTGGGGTAACCTAAATGAGAAGAAATCCAAACAAGAGGGAGTATATGTATACATATAACTGACTCATTTTTCTGTATGACAGAAACTAATACAGCCTTGTAAAGTACCTATCCAGTTTTATACTCTAATAAAAATTAATTAAAAAAAAAAGAAGTATGCCCTAATGAAAAAAGGAGGATTAAGTGAATTTTTACATTTTGAGTGAGTCAATTTCTCTATAAGCTGAGAATTTTATTATCCCTTCTCCCACTAGGCTTTCAGAGCAACTGATTTGGAGGTAGAATATGACAGTTCAGCATGGTTGTTTGTTACATAAGATGTGTTGTTATGACTTGTAAAGAGATCAATAGCTAATGGAAAATGGTGCATTAAATTTATAATAGAAATAGAATACAATAAAGTCAGAGCTTCCAGAGATGTTCCTATTTTGAAAAGTCCTTTCAGTTTTCTAAGCCTTCATTCTTACAGAAGAAATAATGATGTTCTTAAGCAATTATTTTTCGTTAAAACTTAAAAGAGGAAAATGAGTCTTTGAGTTTCCTAGGCATGCTATCCCTACTTTCGGCCTTGTTTTCCCCCAAACAGTGAAAGCTAGATAACTCAGAAAAACACTTAAAAGTCAGAATTTTTATTAATTGTTTCACAAGTCCATTCATATTTATCTCAAATGTGTATAGTTTTTAAGTTTTTGTTTCCTTGAGTGGGAGGAGATGCCAGTGTGTTTTGTATGTGTGTGTGTATGTGTGTATGTTATAGTCATTTGATTGTTTCTTATGTAAAAAAAACTTTTTAGAAAAATATTTTAACTTTCATTATTGAGTCTGAAAGATTTTATTTCCCTTGCTCTAGCTGAGTTTTAAGAATCAAATTGTGTAAACAAAAACTGTGACACTCCATGAAACTCCATAAGAGATTACTGCTCTCACTTTGGAGCTGGGATGGCTAGATGTATTTCAGCAGGCAACACAGAAAGAAACTCATAAAAAGCATCTTCTGAGAGCTGAAACAGCAGTCACAAATGTGTCTTGCTCTGTTTGAGGCTTAACAGAGTAGTGGAGCTGAGCTTCTGAGAGACTGTGTTTTAGCCTCTAAGGAAAAAGAAATACATATTCATTTCTAAGAAAGTCATATAGTTATTTTAAAAATCAAATCCATGGTACTTCATTGTGGCAATCACATAGGATTTTATTTTCAAAATGCTTCATTGCAAAATTAATTTTCCAGACTTTTCATAGGAAATGCAGGTGTTTAATCATATTTGTTTATATTCAAGTAGGACACAACAGATAGAAATATCATAGTGCCCTTTTGATTTCAGTTCATTAATTTGCAAGTGAATTTTTACATTTTGAGTGAGTCAATTTCTCTATAAGCTGAGAATTTTATTATCCCTTCTCCCACTAGGCTTTCAGAGCAACTGATTTGGAGGTAGAATATGACAGTTCAGCATGGTTGTTTGTTACATAAGATGTGTTGTTATGACTTGTAAAGAGATCAATAGCTAATGGAAAATGGTGCATTAAATTTATAATAGAAATAGAATACAATAAAGTCAGAGCTTCCAGAGATGTTCCTATTTTGAAAAGTCCTTTCAGTTTTCTAAGCCTTCATTCTTACAGAAGAAATAATGATGTTCTTAAGCAATTATTTTTCGTTAAAACTTAAAAGAGGAAAATGAGTCTTTGAGTTTCCTAGGCATGCTATCCCTACTTTCGGCCTTGTTTTCCCCCAAACAGTGAAAGCTAGATAACTCAGAAAAACACTTAAAAGTCAGAATTTTTATTAATTGTTTCACAAGTCCATTCATATTTATCTCAAATGTGTATAGTTTTTAAGTTTTTGTTTCCTTGAGTGGGAGGAGATGCCAGTGTGTTTTGTATGTGTGTGTGTATGTGTGTATGTTATAGTCATTTGATTGTTTCTTATGTAAAAAAAACTTTTTAGAAAAATATTTTAACTTTCATTATTGAGTCTGAAAGATTTTATTTCCCTTGCTCTAGCTGAGTTTTAAGAATCAAATTGTGTAAACAAAAACTGTGACACTCCATGAAACTCCATAAGAGATTACTGCTCTCACTTTGGAGCTGGGATGGCTAGATGTATTTCAGCAGACAACACAGAAAGAAACTCATAAAAAGCATCTTCTGAGAGCTGAAACAGCAGTCACAAATGTGTCTTGCTCTGTTTGAGGCTTAACAGAGTAGTGGAGCTGAGCTTCTGAGAGACTGTGTTTTAGCCTCTAAGGAAAAAGAAATACATATTCATTTCTAAGAAAGTCATATAGTTATTTTAAAAATCAAATCCATGGTACTTCATTGTGGCAATCACATAGGATTTTATTTTCAAAATGCTTCATTGCAAAATTAATTTTCCAGACTTTTTTCATAGGAAATGCAGGTGTTTAATCATATTTGTTTATATTCAAGTAGGACACAACAGATAGAAACATATCTTTTTATAGTAGCCCATATTTGATTTCAGTTCATTAATTTGCAAGTTTTTTAAATTATTATTTGCTATTTAATATCTTACTTATTTTTATAAAAGATATTTCTGATAGATAGGAAAGGTATGTATTTGCTGCTCAAGTTAGATAATACATATTAGTGACTCTAATACAGAAATACTATAAGGATATAATTTTATATCCTTATAAATATTATATAAAAGTTACAGCGAAATATCTCAGACATATTGAAAGTTATATAAGAATGTATATATATATATATATATATATATATATAGCTATTATGCAATTCCTTAGACTCCTGTGAATATTAAAAATCCAAATAAATAGATTCTATTCCTTTTGAAAAGTTATTTGTTACTTTGTACTGTTACTATACACTGTTGGTTACATTGGCTAGTAAATGTTATCTGTTGACTGGTATAACAAAATCCTTGAAAAAAGTTATCTTTCCTGATGAACTGGTAAATTTCCCTTCATTGTATATTGGTGTCTAGGTAGTTTATAATCATTTCATTTTTACTCCATTTCCAGGAAGCTCAGAGTTACTGATGTCTTCAATCATTGTAATTATTTCAAATATTATGTTATCTCAAACACATTATGAAAGTAGGAAACATACATCTATATATCTATAACCTGTGTGTCCATATACAAATTTGTGAATGGCATCTCTGTTTACCCCATTCATTTTGGAGATTATTAGGTTAGTTAAGATAAGATAGGGGTTATAAACTCTAGATGAGTCCTTGGTAAGTTTTTGTATGTACATAGAGAGAGCACATGCACAATATCGATCACTGCTAGGTGTTAAGTTCAGACTTAGAGATCTGATTCTGATTTCTCTCGTCAAACATTTCTAAGCCCAAACCTCCAATTTCACAAGTAAAGGCTTATTACTTAGCATAAGGACAACATTGCATTCTATCCTTAGTGAAATGCATATGTACATGGGAAGAATAAAATTTTAGCATTATCGCTTATTATTATTTTAAACCAAATACAAAGTATTTCAGATCCTTTTCATTGGGGAAGCTAAAATGAAAAGATAGGATGGATAGAGAAAGAAAAAAGGAGGGGAGATAATGGTCTTATGAAAAGTAGAGATAAAAAATATCAAGTCATAAGTAAGAACTTCAAATTCTAACTACTAAGGATATAATTTTATATCCTTATAAATATTATATAAAAGTTACAGCGAAATATCTCAGACATATTGAAAGTTATATAAGAATGTATATATATATATATATATATATATATATAGCTATTATGCAATTCCTTAGACTCCTGTGAATATTAAAAATCCAAATAAATAGATTCTATTCCTTTTGAAAAGTTATTTGTTACTTTGTACTGTTACTATACACTGTTGGTTACATTGGCTAGTAAATGTTATCTGTTGACTGGTATAACAAAATCCTTGAAAAAAGTTATCTTTCCTGATGAACTGGTAAATTTCCCTTCATTGTATATTGGTGTCTAGGTAGTTTATAATCATTTCATTTTTACTCCATTTCCAGGAAGCTCAGAGTTACTGATGTCTTCAATCATTGTAATTATTTCAAATATTATGTTATCTCAAACACATTATGAAAGTAGGAAACATACATCTATATATCTATAACCTGTGTGTCCATATACAAATTTGTGAATGGCATCTCTGTTTACCCCATTCATTTTGGAGATTATTAGGTTAGTTAAGATAAGATAGGGGTTATAAACTCTAGATGAGTCCTTGGTAAGTTTTTGTATGTACATAGAGAGAGCACATGCACAATATCGATCACTGCTAGGTGTTAAGTTCAGACTTAGAGATCTGATTCTGATTTCTCTCGTCAAACATTTCTAAGCCCAAACCTCCAATTTCACAAGTAAAGGCTTATTACTTAGCATAAGGACAACATTGCATTCTATCCTTAGTGAAATGCATATGTACATGGGAAGAATAAAATTTTAGCATTATCGCTTATTATTATTTTAAACCAAATACAAAGTATTTCAGATCCTTTTCATTGGGGAAGCTAAAATGAAAAGATAGGATGGATAGAGAAAGAAAAAAGGAGGGGAGATAATGGTCTTATGAAAAGTAGAGATAAAAAATATCAAGTCATAAGTAAGAACTTCAAATTCTAACTACTAAAGACAACTTTTACCCATTATTTTACTCAACTATTTGTCATATTTTTAACAATTATTATTGGTCCAGGTAATCTACTAGCCACTAGCAATTCTGTGATTATTTGGACATATTCTCTTCCTAGAAACCCTCATAAGTTGTTAAGGGTAAAAAATTACTGTAGTAAAGTATCCATACAAGGGAAAACAGAGAAGATATTTAATGACTATCTAGGGGTGAGACCAATTTAACTTACTAGGGTGGGAGTTTTTAGACAGAAAAGGGGAGGCAACTCCACTACTGGCAGAGAAGATGGTATTCCCCATGACACAGGAGCTTCAAGGAGTTGAATGAAATTTGATAACCATAGCAGGTATTGTGTATCATATTCCTAAGTGTCATGTTGAAGGGTAAGAAAGTATATGATAGTGCATAGGGCATTGAGAGCAGGGCATGAATAAGTTGTTATAGGTCATATATGAGGTTAAGAAGTCTATGGAGTTTGGATTTATTGCTGTGACGGTGGGAGACATCTGGATTTCTGGACAGATGTTATTGGCACTTCCATGCTTAGAAGCATCAACATACAAAAAAAATTTTTGGTACTGCTACTCTCCCCTCTGCCTCAAATTAATATTCTGTAAGGTCAGTTTAGATTTGAATGAAATCATGGTAACCTGCTTTATAATGTCACTTATTTTTTTTTTATTTTACTAATTTTGAATCCCCCATATCTTGATCTAAAAAAGGGATCTTGCAAAATTTCGCATAACTTCTATCATAAATTTACTGGAAAGTGGACCATATCACTATGTACATCTTTTAGCACCATACCATAATGAGGAGAGTTTATGAATAAATAGTAGTGATATTGATCCATAATGGTGAAATGAAACGAAAAATCCAATATGCACTATGCATTTTAAAATTTTAGGGCATTATCGCTTATTATTATTTTAAACCAAATACAAAGTATTTCAGATCCTTTTCATTGGGGAAGCTAAAATGAAAAGATAGGATGGATAGAGAAAGAAAAAAGGAGGGGAGATAATGGTCTTATGAAAAGTAGAGATAAAAAATATCAAGTCATAAGTAAGAACTTCAAATTCTAACTACTAAAGACAACTTTTACCCATTATTTTACTCAACTATTTGTCATATTTTTAACAATTATTATTGGTCCAGGTAATCTACTAGCCACTAGCAATTCTGTGATTATTTGGACATATTCTCTTCCTAGAAACCCTCATAAGTTGTTAAGGGTAAAAAATTACTGTAGTAAAGTATCCATACAAGGGAAAACAGAGAAGATATTTAATGACTATCTAGGGGTGAGACCAATTTAACTTACTAGGGTGGGAGTTTTTAGACAGAAAAGGGGAGGCAACTCCACTACTGGCAGAGAAGATGGTATTCCCCATGACACAGGAGCTTCAAGGAGTTGAATGAAATTTGATAACCATAGCAGGTATTGTGTATCATATTCCTAAGTGTCATGTTGAAGGGTAAGAAAGTATATGATAGTGCATAGGGCATTGAGAGCAGGGCATGAATAAGTTGTTATAGGTCATATATGAGGTTAAGAAGTCTATGGAGTTTGGATTTATTGCTGTGACGGTGGGAGACATCTGGATTTCTGGACAGATGTTATTGGCACTTCCATGCTTAGAAGCATCAACATACAAAAAAAATTTTTGGTACTGCTACTCTCCCCTCTGCCTCAAATTAATATTCTGTAAGGTCAGTTTAGATTTGAATGAAATCATGGTAACCTGCTTTATAATGTCACTTATTTTTTTTTTATTTTACTAATTTTGAATCCCCCATATCTTGATCTAAAAAAGGGATCTTGCAAAATTTCGCATAACTTCTATCATAAATTTACTGGAAAGTGGACCATATCACTATGTACATCTTTTAGCACCATACCATAATGAGGGAGAGTTTATGAATAAATAGTAGTGATATTGATCCATAATGGTGAAATGAAACGTTTATAAAATATTTCCTTTATGTTTAACTGAATGGCAGTCTCCATTAATTCATTGTAAGTCAATTTTGATCTTTGAACAATTTTTCGTGTTCTTATTGTTGAAGATTTATTAGTCAAAGATAATGAAAAACTTGGGATCATGTTTTTGAAAAGAAAATGGTTGCTGAAATCCTTTTCTCCAGTATCTGAACTGCTGAGCCTATTTTAAGGCACTAAAGAAATGCAGTTTACATCCGTTGTCTGTTCTTTAGGTCATAAGGATATTATGGAGTGTCTCTAGTGACTCATGATCCATAAGATCATTTGTAATATCTTGTATTACAAGTCGATCCATTTTCTGTAATGTGTTTCCTTAGAGAGAAAAAAATTGAGAAAGATTTTACAGTTGTCTCTAACTTTGTTCCAATTTCTTTTTGTAGGCTTAAAAATTACTGTGGGTAGACAAATTGCCTTTCATTATCTTCTGAAATGACTTAAATACCTTAAGCAAAAATTTAAAAAATGTATATCCCTACTTCTGTGTTCTAGAAAATTTTTGTGTTAGATATGTTCATAGAAAGAAAGCTTTCGTTGTAAATTTATTATTTTTGTGGACCTAATTCTAAATGGACATTACGACTGTATTTATTTGCCAATTTAGATATGTAGTATGATTTTGCTCAGAATAAAGCTACATAGAATCCAAAAATATAATAGCACTGAGGATTTTTGCTGGAAAATCTATTACACTGTAGGAGGTTTCACATTTCTAAAATGCAAGCGAGGATTACTGTGGGGTCAGGGACTAACCAGTGAATGAAAGTCAGAACTCAAAATGAAGTGCCTTTTTTGTTTAACACTGGGCAGTGATAGAAACTGATAATGTTTGATTAATGAACGGCAGTCTTGCAGCGGGTGAAAACATCTGCAAGAAGTGATTTTTTATTTATTTGAATCCCCCATATCTTGATCTAAAAAAGGGATCTTGCAAAATTTCGCATAACTTCTATCATAAATTTACTGGAAAGTGGACCATATCACTATGTACATCTTTTAGCACCATACCATAATGAGGGAGAGTTTATGAATAAATAGTAGTGATATTGATCCATAATGGTGAAATGAAACGTTTATAAAATATTTCCTTTATGTTTAACTGAATGGCAGTCTCCATTAATTCATTGTAAGTCAATTTTGATCTTTGAACAATTTTTCGTGTTCTTATTGTTGAAGATTTATTAGTCAAAGATAATGAAAAACTTGGGATCATGTTTTTGAAAAGAAAATGGTTGCTGAAATCCTTTTCTCCAGTATCTGAACTGCTGAGCCTATTTTAAGGCACTAAAGAAATGCAGTTTACATCCGTTGTCTGTTCTTTAGGTCATAAGGATATTATGGAGTGTCTCTAGTGACTCATGATCCATAAGATCATTTGTAATATCTTGTATTACAAGTCGATCCATTTTCTGTAATGTGTTTCCTTAGAGAGAAAAAAATTGAGAAAGATTTTACAGTTGTCTCTAACTTTGTTCCAATTTCTTTTTGTAGGCTTAAAAATTACTGTGGGTAGACAAATTGCCTTTCATTATCTTCTGAAATGACTTAAATACCTTAAGCAAAAATTTAAAAAATGTATATCCCTACTTCTGTGTTCTAGAAAATTTTTGTGTTAGATATGTTCATAGAAAGAAAGCTTACGTTGTAAATTTATTATTTTTTGTGGACCTAATTCTAAATGGACATTACGACTGTATTTATTTGCCAATTTAGATATGTAGTATGATTTTGCTCAGAATAAAGCTACATAGAATCCAAAAATATAATAGCACTGAGGATTTTTGCTGGAAAATCTATTACACTGTAGGAGGTTTCACATTTCTAAAATGCAAGCGAGGATTACTGTGGGGTCAGGGACTAACCAGTGAATGAAAGTCAGAACTCAAAATGAAGTGCCTTTTTTGTTTAACACTGGGCAGTGATAGAAACTGATAATGTTTGATTAATGAACGGCAGTCTTGCAGCGGGTGAAAACATCTGCAAGAAGTGATTTATTATTTCAAAGGTATTGGAAGCTTGTGGTATCTTGCAGATTTAAGTATGTGTGCCTGAGTAAAATAAATGAGATGCAACATGTGAAAAATGAAAACACATTACTTGTAAAGGATGTGTCACAAGCGGGGTATTTTTGTTCAAGTACACTTTGTCATGGGGAATTTTAATGCTGTTCTGAATACAAATCATTTAACTGGTTCATAAAATCGCCTCAGTTGGAATTCTTGCATCTATCATCCAAGACATAAATGAGGGTTAAACTTAATGTGGTGTAACATTCCTTAAATGTTCAAATTTTGCATCATATACAACTATTAAAATTGCACATATGTTTTATGTATAAAGATGAATAAATTGTAGGTACTTAAAACAACAGTCCCCAAACAGAAACAAGGTTTGAAGTCTTGAAGTCTTAATTGAATACTTATCAAATTCTCAAAGTTAAGGATTTCACTGCAACTATTATAGCTAAACATTTGAATAATCTATCATTTTATGATTGAACAGTTTTTAGTTAGGTGACATGATATATGATAAATAACAGAGTTCAAGGAAGGGGATGGTCCTATTGGAGCTCTAATGTGTGTGTATGTTGCTTAGGTAAAAATTATACCTTTTCTATAAACGTAGTTACCTTATATATCACATGTACTAAATAGTTATTTCAGAAAATAAGATATAGGGCTTCCCTGGTGGTCCAGTGGGTAAGGACACCACCTTGCAGTGCAAGGGACGCCGGTTCGATCCCTGGCCTGGGAAGATCCCACGTGCCGTGGAGCGGCTGGACTGATGTGTCCAATTACCGAGTCGGAGCTCTGAAGTGCATGCACCCAGAGCCGGTGCTCTGCGACAACAGAGGCCACTGCGATGGGAGGCCCACACAAGCCAAAAAACAAAGATGGATGAAAACAGACAAATGAAAGACCAATAGAAGTAGCCTGCCTGCTCCCCTCCCTCCCCACTCCACAACACCCCCAAATAAATAGATAAATAAATCTTTAAAAAAAAGAAAAAAGAAAATAAAATATAGAATTCCTTCCAGTTACTAGTAACCTGATAATAGTCATAGTGGGTTAAATCCAATGCAAAACAATGTGAAAATAAACTCGGAACAATGGGAGAATTGCACCATCAGGACTACTAATTCCTCTATTGTGTGATATGTGAAATGTATCTGCTAAAACTCATCACTAAAATATACTTTTGCAAAGTTGGGTGTTGTCACGATGAGGAACATATTTCTCAGATCAACAAGACTTAAATATATATATATATATAATCACTCTCATAGGGAAACTAAATTCTATGAAATAAAACATTTTGAATGTTATGGAACTTACTACATGTGTTATTTTTTAATGAATTAGAAACTGAACTGGGGCAAGGTTTATGCATCCCCTTTGCCCATGGTAGCTTTAGGACTGAGCATAAACTAAATCCTTATTACATGTTTTATAGTATGATTGAATACATGAAGGGATTAATGAAGAAAATATTATTTGTTAGAAACTTACTCATTCATTTAGTAGGGTACTAGAGGAACAGCTTCATGGCAGGGGCTGGTCCTTGAAGTCTTAATTGAATACTTATCAAATTCTCAAAGTTAAGGATTTCACTGCAACTATTATAGCTAAACATTTGAATAATCTATCATTTTATGATTGAACAGTTTTTAGTTAGGTGACATGATATATGATAAATAACAGAGTTCAAGGAAGGGGATGGTCCTATTGGAGCTCTAATGTGTGTGTATGTTGCTTAGGTAAAAATTATACCTTTTCTATAAACGTAGTTACCTTATATATCACATGTACTAAATAGTTATTTCAGAAAATAAGATATAGGGCTTCCCTGGTGGTCCAGTGGGTAAGGACACCACCTTGCAGTGCAAGGGACGCCGGTTCGATCCCTGGCCTGGGAAGATCCCACGTGCCGTGGAGCGGCTGGACTGATGTGTCCAATTACCGAGTCGGAGCTCTGGAGTGCATGCACCCAGAGCCGGTGCTCTGCGACAACAGAGGCCACTGCGATGGGAGGCCCACACAAGCCAAAAAACAAAGATGGATGAAAACAGACAAATGAAAGACCAATAGAAGTAGCCTGCCTGCTCCCCTCCCTCCCCACTCCACAACACCCCCAAATAAATAGATAAATAAATCTTTAAAAAAAAGAAAAAAGAAAATAAAATATAGAATTCCTTCCAGTTACTAGTAACCTGATAATAGTCATAGTGGGTTAAATCCAATGCAAAACAATGTGAAAATAAACTCGGAACAATGGGAGAATTGCACCATCAGGACTACTAATTCCTCTATTGTGTGATATGTGAAATGTATCTGCTAAAACTCATCACTAAAATATACTTTTGCAAAGTTGGGTGTTGTCACGATGAGGAACATATTTCTCAGATCAACAAGACTTAAATATATATATATATATAATCACTCTCATAGGGAAACTAAATTCTATGAAATAAAACATTTTGAATGTTATGGAACTTACTACATGTGTTATTTTTTAATGAATTAGAAACTGAACTGGGGCAAGGTTTATGCATCCCCTTTGCCCATGGTAGCTTTAGGACTGAGCATAAACTAAATCCTTATTACATGTTTTATAGTATGATTGAATACATGAAGGGATTAATGAAGAAAATATTATTTGTTAGAAACTTACTCATTCATTTAGTAGGGTACTAGAGGAACAGCTTCATGGCAGGCATTGAGCTGGTCCTGGAAACAAAATCCCTATACTGAAGGAGCTCTTAGGCTGGTGAGAGACAGATATTAAATACAACATTGTAAAGCAATCTGAATGGTGCTAAAATTATATATGTGGATTTCTCAGGTGTCTCAAGTGGTAAAGAATCTGCCTGCCAATTCAAGAGAAATAAGAGATGTGGGCTCAGTCCCTGAGACAGGAAGATCCTCTGGAGTAGGAAATGGCATCTCATTCCAGTGTTCTTGCCAGGAAAATACTATGGACAGAGGAGCCTGGTGGCTACAGTCCATGAGGTCTCAAAGAGTTGGGCATGACTGAACACACACACACACACACATACACACACACACACACACACACACAAACTCATGCCCAAGACTATGAGGCTGCATTCCATGAGCACCTATCCTGAGCGGGAGACAAGAAGGGATCCTGCTAGCTGAGTGTGGAGAGAGCAAAGAATGGAGACTAGTGGCCAGAGAGGTGAGGTAGTTGAGTTGGGAAGTGAAAGGATCAGGTTTCCACTTTGAATTGCTTTGGAATTGCGGAGAGGGAAGAGTGGAGGTAGGGAAATAACTTAAGAGGCCTTAGTAATAGGAACACAGGATGATGACATTGATTCTTTTTAGGAATAGAAATCTCTATCTATTTAGGTCTCTCAATCTACCTTCTCTCATATTCTTTGTTCTCTGGGAACACTCGGGTTCTGAAAAAAAAAGGGGATTTTCTTCATTACTTTTTGGTACCTCCCGACTCCCACTTCTTATATGAAACTTAGAACTATTTATGAAATCTTAAATGTCATTTTTATTAAACACAGAAGTACTTTAAAAGTCATTTCAGCTAAACATGTGTTATTTTTAATGAATTAGAAACTGAACTGGGGCAAGGTTTATGCATCCCCTTTGCCCATGGTAGATTTAGGACTGAGCATAAACTAAATCCTTATTACATGTTTTATAGTATGATTGAATACATGAAGGGATTAATGAAGAAAATATTATTTGTTAGAAACTTACTCATTCATTTAGTAGGGTACTAGAGGAACAGCTTCATGGCAGGCATTGAGCTGGTCCTGGAAACAAAATCCCTATACTGAAGGAGCTCTTAGGCTGGTGAGAGACAGATATTAAATACAACATTGTAAAGCAATCTGAATGGTGCTAAAATTATATATGTGGATTTCTCAGGTGTCTCAAGTGGTAAAGAATCTGCCTGCCAATTCAAGAGAAATAAGAGATGTGGGCTCAGTCCCTGAGACAGGAAGATCCTCTGGAGTAGGAAATGGCATCTCATTCCAGTGTTCTTGCCAGGAAAATACTATGGACAGAGGAGCCTGGTGGCTACAGTCCATGAGGTCTCAAAGAGTTGGGCATGACTGAACACACACACACACACACATACACACACACACACACACACACACAAACTCATGCCCAAGACTATGAGGCTGCATTCCATGAGCACCTATCCTGAGCGGGAGACAAGAAGGGATCCTGCTAGCTGAGTGTGGAGAGAGCAAAGAATGGAGACTAGTGGCCAGAGAGGTGAGGTAGTTGAGTTGGGAAGTGAAAGGATCAGGTTTCCACTTTGAATTGCTTTGGAATTGCGGAGAGGGAAGAGTGGAGGTAGGGAAATAACTTAAGAGGCCTTAGTAATAGGAACACAGGATGATGACATTGATTCTTTTTAGGAATAGAAATCTCTATCTATTTAGGTCTCTCAATCTACCTTCTCTCATATTCTTTGTTCTCTGGGAACACTCGGGTTCTGAAAAAAAAGGGGATTTTCTTCATTACTTTTTGGTACCTCCCGACTCCCACTTCTTATATGAAACTTAGAACTATTTATGAAATCTTAAATGTCATTTTTATTAAACACAGAAGTACTTGTGGCAATAAGACAGTCCCAGAAGAATTTTCTTGTATTTTTTGCTAATTTTCAAAATAGTGACTCCTGTGAAATGTCAAAAATTTTTAATACCATCTTTTAATTACCAAATAATAGCACATGATTAATTACATTGTGATCAGTTTTAAATACGTGGCTATACACAGCCACAGAAGCATTCAAAACTGGAAAAGAAATATAATTTATAAGTAACTTGTTCATGTGCAGACAAAATTATACCTAGAATAAGAAATACAAAGATTTAATAACATTCGTAGAAAGAACTTCTATAATATTTATGTTTTCTAAATTTTGCTAACCTTCACTGTCAGGAATACTTTCCTCATCTTTTTTGCTTATAAATCAGTTTTTAAATGGAAATAGGCATGATCATCTTGAGAGCTCTTTATGTAGCTGAAAATCTTCATTAAATTGACTTCTCCAGGCTGAATAATTACAGTTCCAATTAATTAAAGACTAAAAATTGCTTCCTCAATTAAACTGAAATATGTAGGCAAACATGTGAAAATATAAACCTTCTAAATTTAAGAGTTTTCTTAGAACTCTTTGCTAAGATGTCAAATATTAATATTGCCTAACATCCTTAACATCAAAGAACATATAGAGATATGTTCTTCTTCCTAATTATGTAGATATAACATATGTAAAACAAAATTAAGATCCAGGGCATACTAAGTAGGAATCTAATAAGAATTCAGGATAATACAGGTTTCTGATTCTTTCTATCTTTAAACTGGATCTGCAGCGTTGGAACAAGTCACACCCTTCCCAGGTCCCAAATGCAGGGTTGATATGCTGATGAAAAGAAATGACACATGTGAAAACTTGATAATTATGCATAAGTCTATAATCCTTATAAATATTAATCATTGGTACTGACCTTGATTCCCACTCTTTATCTCCAGCAAAACTGAGCACAGTTTCAGGCTCATGTAAATGACATAAACAGACTCTATGTCCTTACATGGGTCTTTCAGAAGAAAATTTGAACACTAACCAATCCTACATTAAGGTTATTTTTTACAAGGTTTTGTACCTTCAGCTTAACACTGCAGGGCATTTTTAGGCAGGCTTTGATGACAGAAGGTAGCACTTGATGATTTAAACAGCTAGAAGCTGATTGTCAATACTGAGAGATTTTCATGATGGATGAAAGTTTGAGAATTTACACTTTCAGTAGGGTTTCTGGTCTAAGAATCCAAGGTAGTAATTTATGTTATTTTGCAATAAAATTATGAAAGAAATTAATATATTCAAAAGAATATGGGGAAATAGTTCAGGAAGTGCTTGTGCTTGTGTGTGTGCTGATTTGCTTCAGTTGTGTCCAACTCTTTGTGACACTACGGACTGTAGCCTTCGAGGCTTCTCTGTCCATGGGGACTCTCCAGTCAGGAATACTGGAATGGGTTGCCATTTCCTCCAGCAGGGGATCTTCCCAGTGATTGTGGGCAGTGGATAGTAAGTAACTGTATTAAATGGCTATTTAAATAGTCTTTCTCCATCTCTTCCTACATACAGACATATAAAGTTGCAACCTCACAAGAATTTGAAATAAATGATTTTAAGGTTTAAAGAGAGGACATGAAGTAACACACAGTGTTACTCTCACCCTATTTTTTTGTTCGAAGCGATTGTTCCAAGATAATCCAAATGCAAGGGCAGGGTCCTAGATTCCTCTTAAATTTTAAGGAGAGGAATGGTAAAGTCATCTACAACAGGGCATGCATGCCAGAATAGGAGAAATTGTTATGACCTTCTGTACAAACAATCTGCAATGTGTAGTATGTTATATCAAGAAAAAAAGTAGACTTTTTTCCCAGGTGATTTCTCTTTTAGCATAGTCTTTCTTCATGAAAATCATTCTGTGGAGAATCTCACCTGCCTGAAATGAGACAGCAAGAGTCATATGCTTATTCATCGTTTTAAAGAATCGTGTATTCTGAGTGATTATGATTGAAGGGTTCAGAACTGTAATGCCTGGATTTAAAATTAGTTTTTGTTTTTGTTTTTTTAAATTGAACAAGTTACTCAATGATTCCTATTTCAGTCTTTTTAGCTTTAAGTCAGAAAAGTATTATTTGCCACATAGGATCATAGATAGGATTAAATGATTTGGTAAAGATAAAATACTTAGAACAGTGTCTGGCATAAAATAAATGCTTAACGTATTAGCTATTATTATATCTTAATCCCAGCTCTCAATAGCGAAGAAAACTGTGTGCTTATGATATAAATCAATGTAATCTCTAGGTTTCATTCTATTTCTACCTGTTTTCTCTTGCTTTTTATTTGTATAGCTACTTTCTTTCAGTAATTATGTTATAAAATTTATTCTCAAAACACTAATTTTAACCATAATCATATAACAGAAATGAAGTTTATTCCCTAAGTATCCGATTTCCTATCAAGCACAAGACATAATACCTAGTAAGATGATCCACAGAAGTTAAATTACTTTTCAAGCTCAGCTCCCTAATTCTGTTTCCTATTATGTTAACACAGTCCACAGCACCTGGCCCACTTTTACCTTGGTTTTAGATTAGCTTACCTATAATGCCTTAGACATTCTCTCTAAACCCCAGATTGATTCCCACAGTTCTGTCAAAGGTTGGGTTTTCTGGATAACAGTTGCTGCTTGATTGAATCCTGGATGCATCTTACCACCTAGATTACTTACTACTATTTCTGTGGGACAAAAACTGTACCGATAGTCTCAAGCCATAACCTAGTAAAATCTGCAATTAATTCCAGACCTGACATTCAGTGGCCTAGTTATGATAGCAAAGTTCATTCTAACAATAACCTTTCATGTTTCTATGAGGGTATTGTCAAAGTGAAAGATAATGAAAGCTTAGTTGGTAGTAGCAGCAGAAACAAAGATGAGAAGATGAATGAAAGAGCGACCACAGAATTACTTATAAGTAATTGGAAAAGACATACAATATATGAATTCAAAAAAAAAAGAAAAAAGAGGAGAATCTGAGGAGAATCCTCTGGTATTCCTATTGGACATGACTGTAGTTAATGATATAGTATTTGACAGTATAATAATTTTATTTATTAGGAAAATAAATACAGAGTAAATTTATATATCTTTATTTTTATAAACTATATAATTATACAGGGGTACTATAAAGATTTAGTCTGTTAACAGATGTTTTAATATGGCCTTTCTTTGGCTTATTCAGAGTAATTAAAAAGATGAAGCACTGTTAAATGAAGTTATGCTCAATGGTTTATTACACATTGTAATGAACAGATTTCCCTCTTTGAAAGCATGTGTGATCTTGAATTTTCTCCTTTTAGTAAGAAACACTATTATTATTCTTAATCCCAGCTCTCAATAGCGAAGAAAACTGTGTGCTTATGATATAAATCAATGTAATCTCTAGGTTTCATTCTATTTCTACCTGTTTTCTCTTGCTTTTTATTTGTATAGCTACTTTCTTTCAGTAATTATGTTATAAAATTTATTCTCAAAACACTAATTTTAACCATAATCATATAACAGAAATGAAGTTTATTCCCTAAGTATCCGATTTCCTATCAAGCACAAGACATAATACCTAGTAAGATGATCCACAGAAGTTAAATTACTTTTCAAGCTCAGCTCCCTAATTCTGTTTCCTATTATGTTAACACAGTCCACAGCACCTGGCCCACTTTTACCTTGGTTTTAGATTAGCTTACCTATAATGCCTTAGACATTCTCTCTAAACCCCAGATTGATTCCCACAGTTCTGTCAAAGGTTGGGTTTTCTGGATAACAGTTGCTGCTTGATTGAATCCTGGATGCATCTTACCACCTAGATTACTTACTACTATTTCTGTGGGACAAAAACTGTACCGATAGTCTCAAGCCATAACCTAGTAAAATCTGCAATTAATTCCAGACCTGACATTCAGTGGCCTAGTTATGATAGCAAAGTTCATTCTAACAATAACCTTTCATGTTTCTATGAGGGTATTGTCAAAGTGAAAGATAATGAAAGCTTAGTTGGTAGTAGCAGCAGAAACAAAGATGAGAAGATGAATGAAAGAGCGACCACAGAATTACTTATAAGTAATTGGAAAAGACATACAATATATGAATTCAAAAAAAAAAGAAAAAAGAGGAGAATCTGAGGAGAATCCTCTGGTATTCCTATTGGACATGACTGTAGTTAATGATATAGTATTTGACAGTATAATAATTTTATTTATTAGGAAAATAAATACAGAGTAAATTTATATATCTTTATTTTTATAAACTATATAATTATACAGGGGTACTATAAAGATTTAGTCTGTTAACAGATGTTTTAATATGGCCTTTCTTTGGCTTATTCAGAGTAATTAAAAAGATGAAGCACTGTTAAATGAAGTTATGCTCAATGGTTTATTACACATTGTAATGAACAGATTTCCCTCTTTGAAAGCATGTGTGATCTTGGATTTTTCTCCTTTTAGTAAGAAACACATATGATATAAGTATATATTATATTAGAATAAAAGCAGTGTATTATGTTTTATTAACATTTTTTCATGGTGTTATACATGGTATATCTCTCCTTTATGGAATTTGTCTTCCATTTCTAAGCAGGTAAATAATTCAGCTTTGGGCTTCCTATTACTTGGGTGATCAAATATAAGATTTACTTAGAATAAAATGTATAAACTTATGTTAAAATTTAAGAATAGTATATGTGAATTTAATTTTCTTTATTTGTGAAATGGAGACTAAAATATTTAAACTTATATTTGCTGGTAAGCTGACTCACCTTTCTTCTTAAAATCAACATCAATAATATCAAAAACATCCAAACACATTTGTTTCAGTAAAATCAGAATATGAATATAACTGGTATATGCTGAAGTATTTTAAGGCTATGAATCTTGGAAGGCTACTTTCTCTGTCTGAACACCTTGCAGGATCATCCTCTAAATAACAAGTCTAAATGAATTTAAAACATTAGGTAATTAGCTAGATACAATTGTGGCATTAAAACAAAAATACTGTAAGAAATTGTGGAAAAGAGCAAATACATTTATCAATAGATGAATCACTCTAAGAAAAATCTAATAAAAAATAATGACTTTGTTGTTGTTGTTACATTGCTATATCGTGTCTGACTTTTTTGTGACTCCATGACTATTTTTGTGACCCCCACAAAGCACTCCAAGTTCCTCTGTCCATGGGATTTCCCAGACAAGAATACTGGAGTGAATTTTCCTCTTCCAGTAGATGTTCCTGACCAAGGGATCAAATTTGTGTCCCCTGCGTTAACAGGCATATTCAGGCACCACTGAGCCAAAGGAAAGCCCCTGAAATAATGACTAATATTTTGCTATTTATTTAAAACAAGAAACCTTAGTGTTGCATCACTTCTACAAGTAAGAGCTATAAAACCTAAGTGTTAGAGCCAAGGCAGGAACATAGGAGGAGTTAGAAAATGAGTTGACTGAATATAAGAATGATGACCAAAAATAAAAAATAAATAAAAAGCAGTACCAAACCTGACCAAAGTTTTCCAATTCTCCCGATCAGAAAAAAGAAAAACCCAACAAACTGTATAGTCTTACCAATCTCACTTACAAATATTAGTGAAAAATACTGAATAAAATTTAACAAAGCAGACTCCACCAACACATTTAGTTAATCAGATAAATGATTATCTAGGATGGGGAGAGAGATGAGAGAGTAATTCAAGAGGCAGGGGACATAGGTATACCCATGGATGATTTATGTTGATGTTTGTCAGTAAATGACAAAACTCTGTAAAGCTATTATCCTTCAATTAAAAAATAATTTAAAAAAGAATAATACACCAGGAAAAAGGGAAGTTTATTAGAGAATATGAGTTTGTTGGACATTAGGAAGAACCAGTGATGTACCGTGTTAATAAGTCTATGATAATTTCTATCTAAATTGGGGAGTTGTTTGACAGAGTTCAATACTAATTATTGATTTAAAATGAACACTATAAGTAGGATGAGATGGCTATATTCCTAATACAAGTATATATCTATCCTAATCCAAACCTAACATAGAATTTCTCTAGTGGACAATATCTTCATTCTCAGTAAAGTCAAGACCAAGATTAGGGTGCCCCTTATCATAATTATTTTTTCACATTTATTGGAAGTAGTTGTCAGAACACCTTGGGAAAAGAAAGGAGATAGATTTGTATTGATTGAAAAAAGTGTTTAATTCTAGATTGAGTAACTGAAAAATCACCTGAACAGTCTCTATAAACAAATTCCAGTAAAATTGGAATTTAAAATTAGTACAATGGAAAAAAATATATTTATAAGAGAACAAAAGTTAAAATATATTATGATCACCTCAAACATCATTGTCTCATGAATTGAAATAATATGGTATTAATTCCTTGAAAAGACAGTTCAACAGAATAGATTAGGAAAACCAAGAAACTCACACAAATGTGCACAGGCATTCAGTATATGTAAAAGATAGTATTCTAAATTAGTGTGGAAAAACAAATTATTCATTACATGGTATTGATAAAACTAGGATATCCTCTACAATAAAGTAGAATCTATGTTTGACATCCTACAGTAACAATTGCAGGTTTAAAAAAAAAAAAAAGAAATAAAAAGTGACCCTTAAACAGTTTGAAAAAATTCTGAACTTCACTCATAATAAAAGAAATGCAAATTAAACCTCCTCTGAGGTTCCATTTTATCTATTAGACTGGCAGATTGTTGGTGATGTGAGAAAACAGACACTCTCATACAATGCCTATGTAAAATCATCGTTTCCACTTCTGAGAAATTATTTTACACATAAGAAAAGTTGTGTCCACTAACTTATTAACTTCAGTAATTTTTAGGGTAGCAAAGAAATGAAAACAACCCAAATGTCCATCAGGAGGACCTAGCCAATAATCAACAAAAAATTATGGCATATTTATACAATACTAGGAAGCATTAAAATATCAAGAAAATCTTTGTATATCAATTGGGAAATATCTCTGAGATGGATTAGTAAAGGGAAATAAGTTGATTTAAAACAACTGTCATTTGTACAAAATAATTGAGCAATAAGAATATTTACTTGTATATTCATGAAAAGTCCATATATTAAGTGTTATTAAAAAAATGTTTGGGGCTTCCCCTGGTGGTCCAGTGGGTAAGGACACTGCCTTGCAGTGCAAGGGGCGCCGGTTCGATCCCTGGCCTGGGAAGATCCCAAGTGCCACGGAGCGGCTGGACTGATGTGTCCAATAACCGAGCCGGAGCTCTGGAGCGCATGCGCCCAGAGCCGGTGCTCTGCGACAAGAGAGGCCACTGCGATGGGAGGCCCACACTGGCCAAAGAACTAAGATGGATGAAAATAGATAAATAAAAAACCAATTGAAGTGACCGGCCCCCCGCCCCCCCGAAAAAGTATTTAAAAAACATGCGATTAGTTTTACTGTCTAGTGCATTGCCATCTGATACATACACAATTTTTTGCACTGTGTTAGCAGGGGATAGAGCTTCCCTCATGGCTCAGATGATAAGGAATCTGCCTGCAATGCAGGAGACCCAGATTAGTTCTCTGAGTCAGGAAGATTCCCTGGAGAAGGAAGTGGCTATCCACTCCAGTATCCTTGCCTGGAGAATCCCATGGACAGAAAAATGTTGCGGGCTACAAAGAGTTGGACAGGACTGAGCGACTAAGGATGCACACATAGAGCCCTGATAACTAAGGGCAGAAAGCAAAAGGATGACATATTAACATGCTTTTTTGGTAGTTATACGAAGTTCCAATTCTATTTATTATATCTTAGGGATGGGAGATCTTGAGAGTTGTAGTTCAAATTTTACAGACATTGAAATCAATAATAATAAATGTTTGGTTTTTTTGTTCTCAATAGTAGTCTTCTTTACAGAAAGCTACTGCAGCTAGCTCAAGTAAAGAGTGATTCATAGTAAATATAGGACATGATACATTGCCAGGCTTTATGGGAAGTGGAAATCATCAGGAATAGAAATAAAGCTCTCCATTTCCTGGTGATCAAACACTTGTAACTTATCTGTCTCTCCCTCTCTCTCTTTTTTTCTTTTTTTCTGCTATCTTCATTTTTACTTTTCTCTACAACTTTTACCTTTGTTTATTGTACTTGTCTCTAAGAGAAGTCCTTCACTTTCTATAGTCAAATACCCCACTACCAACTGCGTATAGTATCTGGGTGGACTGATCGATGGTTAGCGCCTAGATTAAGCATTCATCCCACATCCAACCAGTTGTGTCCAAAGGTAGGGTCATTTGGTTTATTCCCAGTGCAAGACCTGGGGCAGGCTAAGTGGTGCCATGGGTCTTTTACATTCCATGCATGTGTCAGCTAGGCAGTCATAATCTTCATGTAAGAAAGACATCTTAAGAAAGATAGGGAAGCTAAAGCTCACTTTTCAAACTGAAGAGGGAAATGAAGCACTGCCTTCATAAATAAGCATTTTATGCTAGAAAACCAGCTTCTGGGATCTATCTCTTTAAGGGGATTGACCTCTTAAAGTCATAGCAGGCAAGAATAAACAAGATATTATTAGACCTCTTAAGCAAACTGTAGTCTAGAAAAAGGGGATAGAGCTTCCCTCATGGCTCAGATGATAAGGAATCTGCCTGCAATGCAGGAGACCCAGATTAGTTCTCTGAGTCAGGAAGATTCCCTGGAGAAGGAAGTGGCTATCCACTCCAGTATCCTTGCCTGGAGAATCCCATGGACAGAAAAATGTTGCGGGCTACAAAGAGTTGGACAGGACTGAGCGACTAAGGATGCACACATAGAGCCCTGATAACTAAGGGCAGAAAGCAAAAGGATGACATATTAACATGCTTTTTTGGTAGTTATACGAAGTTCCAATTCTATTTATTATATCTTAGGGATGGGAGATCTTGAGAGTTGTAGTTCAAATTTTACAGACATTGAAATCAATAATAATAAATGTTTGGTTTTTTTGTTCTCAATAGTAGTCTTCTTTACAGAAAGCTACTGCAGCTAGCTCAAGTAAAGAGTGATTCATAGTAAATATAGGACATGATACATTGCCAGGCTTTATGGGAAGTGGAAATCATCAGGAATAGAAATAAAGCTCTCCATTTCCTGGTGATCAAACACTTGTAACTTATCTGTCTCTTCTCTCTCTTTTTTTCTTTTTTTCTGCTATCTTCATTTTTACTTTTCTCTACAACTTTTACCTTTGTTTATTGTACTTGTCTCTAAGAGAAGTCCTTCACTTTCTATAGTCAAATACCCCACTACCAACTGCGTATAGTATCTGGGTGGACTGATCGATGGTTAGCGCCTAGATTAAGCATTCATCCCACATCCAACCAGTTGTGTCCAAAGGTAGGGTCATTTGGTTTATTCCCAGTGCAAGACCTGGGGCAGGCTAAGTGGTGCCATGGGTCTTTTACATTCCATGCATGTGTCAGCTAGGCAGTCATAATCTTCATGTAAGAAAGACATCTTAAGAAAGATAGGGAAGCTAAAGCTCACTTTTCAAACTGAAGAGGGAAATGAAGCACTGCCTTCATAAATAAGCATTTTATGCTAGAAAACCAGCTTCTGGGATCTATCTCTTTAAGGGGATTGACCTCTTAAAGTCATAGCAGGCAAGAATAAACAAGATATTTAAACTAACTTTCAGACCTTAGAGCTTGAGCACCAGAGTCAAGTATGAGTCACCCTTTTCTGCTATCACTCTATTGGCCCCTGTGCCTTTTCTATAAAAATGACCATTTTATTCACTAAGGGAAAATTTCCATGATACATGGCTTCTGTGAAAGGTCAGGAGCCTCAAGGCAGGGACCATTGTGGCAGATGTAGACTCTGTCCTAACTGCTCCACAACTATCAGGGAGCCACTTGCACTGGTTAGGCAATGCTGTTGTTACACAACCGGTATAGTTACAGACCCACATAATCTTTTAAGGAAATAAATAGGCAAATAAAAATACCTCTGACAGTGGCTGAGCACAATACTAAAAAAAAAATCTTAAACTCTCCAAGGGGAACTGAAAAATGCCCTTTTTCCTCCTCAGGAATTGCTTTTTAAAAACAAATGTGCACTATCATATGTGAAGATAATAGCTATGGTCATTGCTCTGTGAGAAAAAGGAATCCTGCAGGGGTGCTGTGGGACGGTCTGGAGGGGTCGGATAGGGGGATATACATATGACTAATCTGAGAACATACAGATCAGTAAACAACAAAACTCTGTAAAAGTTAAAAGTAAAATAAAAGCTTAAAAAAGAAGAAAAAAATCAATGAATTTGTGCCCTTTAAATTCTGCAAGTCATTGTATAACCAGACTTCATTCATATATATTTAAATATTTTGATGAGTTGTCAGTTATATATGCAGACTAGATAAGAGATAAATACTCTGATGACTGATTGCCCTTGGGTTCTTTGTTTTGATAAGTAACTCCTTATTTATGGTACTCTTAAAATACAATTTGTCCAAAGGCTAAAAGCATTCATCCCACATCCAACCAGTCAATTTGGTTTATTCCCAGTGCAAGACCTGGGGCAGGCTAAGTGGTGCCATGGGTCTTTTACATTCCATGCATGTGTCAGCTAGGCAGTCATAATCTTCATGTAAGAAAGACATCTTAAGAAAGATAGGGAAGCTAAAGCTCACTTTTCAAACTGAAGAGGGAAATGAAGCACTGCCTTCATAAATAAGCATTTTATGCTAGAAAACCAGCTTCTGGGATCTATCTCTTTAAGGGGATTGACCTCTTAAAGTCATAGCAGGCAAGAATAAACAAGATATTTAAACTAACTTTCAGACCTTAGAGCTTGAGCACCAGAGTCAAGTATGAGTCACCCTTTTCTGCTATCACTCTATTGGCCCCTGTGCCTTTTCTATAAAAATGACCATTTTATTCACTAAGGGAAAATTTCCATGATACATGGCTTCTGTGAAAGGTCAGGAGCCTCAAGGCAGGGACCATTGTGGCAGATGTAGACTCTGTCCTAACTGCTCCACAACTATCAGGGAGCCACTTGCACTGGTTAGGCAATGCTGTTGTTACACAACCGGTATAGTTACAGACCCACATAATCTTTTAAGGAAATAAATAGGCAAATAAAAATACCTCTGACAGTGGCTGAGCACAATACTAAAAAAATCTTAAACTCTCCAAGGGGAACTGAAAAATGCCCTTTTTCCTCCTCAGGAATTGCTTTTTAAAAACAAATGTGCACTATCATATGTGAAGATAATAGCTATGGTCATTGCTCTGTGAGAAAAAGGAATCCTGCAGGGGTGCTGTGGGACGGTCTGGAGGGGTCGGATAGGGGGATATACATATGACTAATCTGAGAACATACAGATCAGTAAACAACAAAACTCTGTAAAAGTTAAAAGTAAAATAAAAGCTTAAAAAAGAAGAAAAAAATCAATGAATTTGTGCCCTTTAAATTCTGCAAGTCATTGTATAACCAGACTTCATTCATATATATTTAAATATTTTGATGAGTTGTCAGTTATATATGCAGACTAGATAAGAGATAAATACTCTGATGACTGATTGCCCTTGGGTTCTTTGTTTTGATAAGTAACTCCTTATTTATGGTACTCTTAAAATACAATTTCTACCCCCATAGTTCAATTAAGTTGAGTAGAATAAGAACCAGCTATCACATGACTGTTGACCTTATCAGTGTCACTCAGAAATCAGATCGGCTTGCATAGGAATATGAAGCGTCATCTTGTGATGCCTACATGTGTTTGAGGGTCTAATTTGGTTATATTTTTTTAATGGATCTTAAGCCTCCAGTGGGCTTCTTAAATTAACAATGAGATAATTGGAATCAATGTCATAGCTGAAAATCTTATTTCTTTGTTTACCCACCAATTATATGAAATTAAATACACAGACGTACACCACTGAAGCTCAAGGACTCAGTTTCATAGACTATTTCTAAGATTACTGTCTTGTTTTTAATGAGACCATTGATTATTTGATATAGCAAATCACTTTAATGATCATTAGGAAAGAAATTTCTTTTAACCTTCAGAAAAGTCAACTGTTTCTTAGTTACACTTTTCAAAATACATAGAGCTTGCAGTTGCTTATTTCCAAAATGTATATAATAGGTAAGAAAAAGATAGGATGGAAGGAAACAGTCAAATATATATACACAGAATAACAGCTAATGTTAACAACAGTAGTTTTGATCACTGTCTGAGCCATGGGACAGGTGATAACAGAAGATAATAGAACATTATTCTTAATTCAGTACGCATACATTTATTTTATGGTAATAGCATTATCAATAAAGGGTAAAGAATGAACATTTATTAAATGTTTATATATATATATATATATCAATCATTTATAATGACTTTTTAAATCATTGTGGCAGTTCTAGAATAGACAGTCTCATTCCCATGTTATAAATGGTGAGAGCAGTAGCTGCCGTGGCCACTCCAGCTCTTGGTTTGCAGATCTTTCACCCTAAAGATGGTATAATATCCAGAAAAGCAGGTTATCTGAGACCCAGGAATTCCAACCTGAAGCACGGGCTCCAGGTGAGCACATAGCTTAAGCTCCACAGAGCACCTCACCTCTTGGAATATAGCCAAAGATGACGAGAGCAGTGCCTTCAGAAATCCAGAGCCAGGAGCACAGGTTGCCTGGGCCTGAAGGCAGTGCTCTACAGACTCCCCTCTGAAACAATGAGTTTAGCAGATCTCCCCTGGTGCTTTGTGCCACTTCACTTTAACACTCATCTAAGTAAACAGAGCATGGACTGAACACATTCATTCTTCTTGGTTATTTGCATTTTAAGCCTTTTATCTCTAGCTATAGATTGAAAAGCTTTGTCTCAAGTTAAAGGAATTTCAGGCAATTGCAACTAGATAGAGGAGATTAGATTTGGTCCTGAGGGGCTTTTCTTTGTCCCTAAAAATCCTGCTCTTGTCAGTTGTACTACACCAGACATGAGTAGGTTTTGTTCTGACACTGTTCTATAAGCCTCGTGGAAACATACATGCCTGCTTTGCCCACCAGTGTTAAGTACTGTAAAATACTCACCATTTTTTTTTAAATCATATTTCTCTATCTATTTTATTCTTGGAATTTCTAAGGCATCTGTTGGTATCTTTCATATCTTCTAACTGCTTTTTTGTTATTTTCTCTTCTGCCTTGTAAATGAGTTTTTCAGTTTTATTACTAATTATATTTTTGAGCAAGAGTTTATTTTTTTATTTATTATTATTTAATTAATTGCATTTTATTTCCATTATTTTGAGTCAATTATATTTTCAAATCTATTGTTTAATATTAAATTTCCCTTTTTTTGTATTAGAAATTAATATTTTGTTAAGAAAAACCAATACATAATTTTCTATTCTGAGCATCCTAGACATTTGTCAGAGTGCTCCATAAATTTAGTTTATTTTTTGCAATTACTGTTTTGCGTAGAGACCCAGATGATTTTCTTTCTTAGCATAGAATTCTTTATGACATTTAAGGTTGCTTTTGCCAACTAATTTTTAATAGAATTGCAAGTTTTTGTGTTGGTTTACTTTTCTCTCTCTCCTCATCTGTACCCTCTGGTTCCCTGTCCAGTGGTTTTGCCATTTCCTTACCTGTTCCTCCAGGATTTTAGTCTTGAATCAGGTCTTTGAAGGGAATCAGAATATGCCACCCCAAAATATGCCAATTAGGAATAAGGATTATTTTGAGTTGAAAGCAGTTAAGAGTTACTGATATGGGCAAATTACGCTACCTTCCCCTTATCTGCCTAAAGACAGCTCATGCATTTTTCTTTGTGGAAATGTCCCTTCATGCCTGCACCCCTAGCCCACCCACCAGGAAAGGAGGAGAAGAACTCAGTACCAAAGACGATTCAATACTTGCCATGAGTTTGCATAAACAGACTTTACTAAAATAACTGTTATCTTTCTTTATTTCTCACATATATTTCTCAATTGTTACCCCATAATTTATCTTCCTTTGTAGCTCAAACCTCCTGTCCAATGTTAAAGGAGTATATAAGTTCCCATGTCTAACTTTTTGAGTTTTGCTTATTTTCTGTGAATATAAATATTAATACAACTAATAATATACATGAATATTAATAAAAATCACTCACCTTTTTTCCTATTAGTCTTGTGTTGATTGAATTCACAAGATATAGACACTGAATCTAAGAGGATAGAGCAAAAGATTTTCTTGACATCTTTGTGAGGTATTTGTGGGTTTGTTCCCAGAGTAATCTAATGTCTGAAGTGGTTGGCATCTTGGTTTGATCAATGTGAAGATCTGTGTCTATGCCTAACTATCCCCTCTTGGTCCACATTTTAAAATGTCATATTTCCAGTCAGTGAGTTGGCAATGGTTTTGGCAAGTTTTCCCTGGCAGGTTAGGCCAACAACAGAGCTAGACTTTTAGGGGATAGCTAGTTCCAGATCTTAGTTTCATATTTAGTACCCTTTACTAGGGCCTTAATATTGCTTGCTGTTTTATGTGTCTACCTCATTTTCTGGTTCAAGATGACCTTCATCTTATATTTGACACTGTCTTTTCTTTTTAAAAATTTACTTGTTAGCATCTTGATTCAAAATTCTCATTAATGTTTGACTTCACATTTTAGATTTAGCTTTCAAATCTCTTAAACACTGTCATTTTCGGGGTGGGGGAAAACTCTATCAAAAGCATGTAATTAACAATAAAACCAAAGAAAGTAATGTGGCTTCAGCAGATTTGTTACTGTTAAAAAAGCATGCCCCAAATTTTTGTGTGAAAATTACTTGTATTTTTGAAACTTAGGAAGAAGTCAGGAGCATTTTTTTCTTAGTAATGTTCGTGTTGCCTGTATCCTCAGGGTTTAAAGACCAAACTAAGAATAATCAGAAACTTCAAAAATGTTGACTTCTGTAAAACACTATTTTGCAGATTTCACCAAAAAAAAAAAAAAAAAGCTTATCCTCAAACCTAGTTAAATAGCTTATTCAAGTGAAAGTAATGATACCTCTACATATGTGAAAAATTCTAGGACTATTTTTATAAGACTAATGACAGTGAGCAAGCATTTCAATGAAGCACATAGCACCCAATATCTCACTTAGTTGAAATTGTGAACATCACCAGTGACATTGGGACCATTATTTGATTTGACATTTTTCTTGTGAGAATCAAACATGATGAAGAGCAATCGGCACCTATAACTTTTATTGCGAGTGGTTTTTACATGTATGTATTGCAATATTCTGTTAATCTCATTTATGTCCAGTGTTTGAGTGAGTTTGGCAGTATATCTGTGTATCTATAGTCATATGACTAATTATCTCTATAGGCATTTATCATTAAATAAACTTCACAGGAGATGGCAAGATTGTTTACTTAAGCAGTATAATACGGGAGATGGTAGATTGCTCTAGAACACAAGATTACATTTCCAGAATGGCCCTATTTATTAAGCTATGATAACGCTAATGTTCCTCTTTGATGTATAGCATGTGCAACTTCAGCTGAACTTGTAGAGAGCCTTAAGGATGTTTCATTGAACATTTAGTATGGCAGCCAGCCAGAATACATTTAGCCTAAGCCCAGATGACGGGCTGGTAATGAGGTAGTGATTGATGACCACAGCTTCCTTATGAAAACCTGCTTGATATGCTGGGGGGGAAATGCACTGCCAGCTCTTTTCATTTCACTCCCTATTATATTAGTTATTTTTACTGTGGAGGAAGTTACATGGTCTTGTGCTTATGCATGGTCTTGGCATTACTTTTAGGTTACAGTTGAGCCATGGTATACAATTTTGGCATATGTAATTAACAAGAAAACCAAAGAAAGTAATGTGGCTTCAGCAGATTTGTTACTGTTAAAAAAGCATGCCCCAAATTTTTGTGTGAAAATTACTTGTATTTTTGAAACTTAGGAAGAAGTCAGGAGCATTTTTTTCTTAGTAATGTTCGTGTTGCCTGTATCCTCAGGGTTTAAAGACCAAACTAAGAATAATCAGAAACTTCAAAATGTTGACTTCTGTAAAACACTATTTTGCAGATTTCACCAAAAAAAAAAAAAAAAGCTTATCCTCAAACCTAGTTAAATAGCTTATTCAAGTGAAAGTAATGATACCTCTACATATGTGAAAAATTCTAGGACTATTTTTATAAGACTAATGACAGTGAGCAAGCATTTCAATGAAGCACATAGCACCCAATATCTCACTTAGTTGAAATTGTGAACATCACCAGTGACATTGGGACCATTATTTGATTTGACATTTTTCTTGTGAGAATCAAACATAATGAAGAGCAATCGGCACCTATAACTTTTATTGCGAGTGGTTTTTACATGTATGTATTGCAATATTCTGTTAATCTCATTTATGTCCAGTGTTTGAGTGAGTTTGGCAGTATATCTGTGTATCTATAGTCATATGACTAATTATCTCTATAGGCATTTATCATTAAATAAACTTCACAGGAGATGGCAAGATTGTTTACTTAAGCAGTATAATACGGGAGATGGTAGATTGCTCTAGAACACAAGATTACATTTCCAGAATGGCCCTATTTATTAAGCTATGATAACGCTAATGTTCCTCTTTGATGTATAGCATGTGCAACTTCAGCTGAACTTGTAGAGAGCCTTAAGGATGTTTCATTGAACATTTAGTATGGCAGCCAGCCAGAATACATTTAGCCTAAGCTCAGATGACGGGCTGGTAATGAGGTAGTGATTGATGACCACAGCTTCCTTATGAAAACCTGCTTGATATGCTGGGGGGGAAATGCACTGCCAGCTCTTTTCATTTCACTCCCTATTATATTAGTTATTTTTACTGTGGAGGAAGTTACATGGTCTTGTGCTTATGCATGGTCTTGGCATTACTTTTAGGTTACAGTTGAGCCATGGTATACAATTTTAGAAGTCCAATACCATGGCTCTCTTTATGCATAATTCAAATCTCAATTTCGAAGGGGTCTTTAAAAATCATTTTAAAAAATATTACTATATTATCCACAAAATTATCTAATATTCTTATTTTGCATCTCTTAATGTTATGGTTTCTCTGACTCTTTTATCCCTGTACTGTATCATAAAGATCTCTCCACAAATTTGTTCTACTTCCTTAACTTTAAAGAGCAAATATTTGTCCAAAATTGCAAATTATCTTCAATAAAATTCCATTTTCTTTTATATTTATGTTTTAGTAGTTTGCATGTGTGTCCTTTTTCCTAAATAATGATAGAAAAAATATTAATTCCTATCTACTTTTACACATGTAATTCCTTCAACTTAGTTCTGAATAACGTGTTCCTTAGAAGTATGTTTTTTATCCATCTCTTATTACTTTATGCATTTGATCTCTTACTCTTTGTCAACATTAATCATTTCTCCAATTGGCTTCACATTAGTGCTTATGATTGCAAAATGCCGCTTGCTAGAATGACCACTTTCGTTGCCTACTGACCTGGGACAACGTGGAGCAAGGCCCAAGATTGACATTTCACCCTTAATAAATCGTGCTAGTTGAAATGCCAGCAACAAACAGGGCTTGCTAGATTGACGAGAGGAATAAACTATGCTCTGAGCTGGCTTCAGAATGACTGGCTGGGCTTTAAATTTTGCCAATCGGAAGAGCGCTTGTGCCGTTTGGTTTGTTTGGTTTTGACTTACTGTCTTTTGGGTATGGAGTGACTAACAGAATGCCCACTACTCTTGACCCCGGTCCTATTGGTTGCTTTTGACTTACTGTCTTTTGGGAGATGACAAAGATCCGTTATGGCAGCCAGCCAGAATACATTTAGCCTAAGCTCAGATGACGGGCTGGTAATGAGGTAGTGATTGATGACCACAGCTTCCTTATGAAAACCTGCTTGATATGCTGGGGGGGAAATGCACTGCCAGCTCTTTTCATTTCACTCCCTATTATATTAGTTATTTTTACTGTGGAGGAAGTTACATGGTCTTGTGCTTATGCATGGTCTTGGCATTACTTTTAGGTTACAGTTGAGCCATGGTATACAATTTTAGAAGTCCAATACCATGGCTCTCTTTATGCATAATCCAATATCAATTTCGAAGGGGTCTTTAAAAATCATTTTAAAAAATATTACTATATTATCCACAAAATTATCTAATATTCTTATTTTGCATCTCTTAATGTTATGGTTTCTCTGACTCTTTTATCCCTGTACTGTATCATAAAGATCTCTCCACAAATTTGTTCTACTTCCTTAACTTTAAAGAGCAAATATTTGTCCAAAATTGCAAATTATCTTCAATAAAATTCCATTTTCTTTTATATTTATGTTTTAGTAGTTTGCATGTGTGTCCTTTTTCCTAAATAATGATAGAAAAAATATTAATTCCTATCTACTTTTACACATGTAATTCCTTCAACTTAGTTCTGAATAACGTGTTCCTTAGAAGTATGTTTTTTATCCATCTCTTATTACTTTATGCATTTGATCTCTTACTCTTTGTCAACATTAATCATTTCTCCAATTGGCTTCACATTAGTGCTTATGATTGCAAAATGCCGCTTGCTAGAATGACCACTTTCGTTGCCTACTGACCTGGGACAACGTGGAGCAAGGCCCAAGATTGACATTTCACCCTTAATAAATCGTGCTAGTTGAAATGCCAGCAACAAACAGGGCTTGCTAGATTGACGAGAGGAATAAACTATGCTCTGAGCTGGCTTCAGAATGACTGGCTGGGCTTTAAATTTTGCCAATCAGAAGAGAGCTTGTGCCTTTTTGTTTGTTTGGTTTTTGACTTACTGTCTTTTGGGTATGGAGTGACTAACAGAATGCCCACTACTCTTGACCCCGGTCCTATCATTAGGGATAACTTAGACAATGACAGTTTGAGACTCACAAATCCTTCTGGAATCCCTGTCAGCCAATTCCTGGGATCCCTGTAGGTGTGGTATCAGCAAAATGAGAATTGGTAAGTTGCTCTGAGAAGCCAGCCATGTACTTATCTTTTGTTCTTGTTTCGGCTACCTCCATTTCTACAATTATTTAAGTTATTATAGGACTTAGAGTGAACCATATCGAGACAACAGGAGTATTAGTGTCCCATTGAGGTTTGGCTTATCTCTTGAAGTTTTTGACGATACTGCCTATTGAACAGTCTTTTCTAAAGAGCAGAAAACTGTATTACCACCGTAATTCTTTGTTTTGCTTTCCATCAAAAAAAAAATTGTAGCAAATAGTGTTGTACCAAAGTGGAAGGCTTATACCTTCCTATTATAGCACTTATCTTTTATTAATAAGTTGCCTACCACTATTATCACCAAACCATACTGTCTGACTGGAGATAAAGAAACTTGTTATTTACTGGGAAAAGTTTTTAGTAGCAAAAACTTGACCTGCAATGAATTATTTACAGGTTTAGAAGAAAGACTTGCTAAGTCAATGCTACAGCTGAGAAATAAGCCAACACTTTCTCCAAAACAGCTTGAAGCTGACAAAACACTAAGCTCCGAGGTCCTAGAGAAGCAGCAGTTCAGGGTCTTGTTAGCTTCAAGCGGCAGGAGAGACAATACTGGCAGAATGCTCAGAGGATGGAACGAGCCCCCCAGGAGGAGGATGTGAAGGGAGCTAGAAATAGAGTGACTGAGAAGTTATGGAGAAATAGAGCAGCATCAGATTAGACACACAAGAGATTGTGAGGCATACAGAATAAATTTGATGGGTCTTAGGAAGCAAACAAAACAAAACAGACAAAAGTAAGTGCTTAAGGAAGGAAAATGGAAATAAAATAAACTGTACAGAAAACTTTAGTACAAAATATTAAGAAATGTTAAGTATGAGAATACTGCATTTGTAGTACATTTATATAGTACTTCATAATATATTTATATTATTTCACTCAATTCTTACACCTTGGTATAGCATATTCAGAATGTCCACTACTCTTGACCCCGGTCCTATCATTAGGGATAACTTAGACAATGACAGTTTGAGACTCACAAATCCTTCTGGAATCCCTGTCAGCCAATTCCTGGGATCCCTGTAGGTGTGGTATCAGCAAAATGAGAATTGGTAAGTTGCTCTGAGAAGCCAGCCATGTACTTATCTTTTGTTCTTGTTTCGGCTACCTCCATTTCTACAATTATTTAAGTTATTATAGGACTTAGAGTGAACCATATCGAGACAACAGGAGTATTAGTGTCCCATTGAGGTTTGGCTTATCTCTTGAAGTTTTTGACGATACTGCCTATTGAACAGTCTTTTCTAAAGAGCAGAAAACTGTATTACCACCGTAATTCTTTGTTTTGCTTTCCATCAAAAAAAAAATTGTAGCAAATAGTGCTGTACCAAAGTGGAAGGCTTATACCTTCCTATTATAGCACTTATCTTTTATTAATAAGTTGCCTACCACTATTATCACCAAACCATACTGTCTGACTGGAGATAAAGAAACTTGTTATTTACTGGGAAAAGTTTTTAGTAGCAAAAACTTGACCTGCAATGAATTATTTACAGGTTTAGAAGAAAGACTTGCTAAGTCAATGCTACAGCTGAGAAATAAGCCAACACTTTCTCCAAAACAGCTTGAAGCTGACAAAACACTAAGCTCCGAGGTCCTAGAGAAGCAGCAGTTCAGGGTCTTGTTAGCTTCAAGCGGCAGGAGAGACAATACTGGCAGAATGCTCAGAGGATGGAACGAGCCCCCCAGGAGGAGGATGTGAAGGGAGCTAGAAATAGAGTGACTGAGAAGTTATGGAGAAATAGAGCAGCATCAGATTAGACACACAAGAGATTGTGAGGCATACAGAATAAATTTGATGGGTCTTAGGAAGCAAACAAAACAAAACAGACAAAAGTAAGTGCTTAAGGAAGGAAAATGGAAATAAAATAAACTGTACAGAAAACTTTAGTACAAAATATTAAGAAATGTTAAGTATGAGAATACTGCATTTGTAGTACATTTATATAGTACTTCATAATATATTTATATTATTTCACTCAATTCTTACACCCCTTGGTATAGATTTCATTATCTCCATTTTATAGGTGACATAACAAGATTTGAAAGATTTGTATAAATCACAGTGTCATCTAGATCCTAGTTTTTAAAACCCATTCATAGAATTTGTTGAATGTATTGATCTTGGGCAAAAGACTGCTAACGTTTGAAATAAATTTTTGACTTTTAAGGGGAGTGGGGTGCTTTTTCCAATGGAATTATCAGACATGTCATCTCTGAGGAGAGTCATTTGAGTAACTGAATTATATGAGGATGTCAGTTATCCTGATCTTATTGCATTTGATAAACTGTAGCTGTATCAATCTGAAATAAGGGGCTAGCATGAGATGACAGTGGAGAGGCACAGGTTGCACCAAGAGAAATAATGCCTCTACAAGCAGCCTTCAGATGATGACTGATGCCCCCTAAATGCTCCGGTTACCAGACGCCTGGGATGGGATAGCTCTGAGGCAAGTGTCCAACACTGGCTCTCAAGAATTACTAGCAGGTCTGAGCTCATTACTCATGGGTTAGCATTTTGGAAAACATCCTTTGTTTTTGTTCTTCCCTTTCCCAACTCTTGTCCTCATTCCCCCAAGGATGCAATCATCTCCCAAGTAAAGTACTTGCGATCGATTTCTTGTCTCAGACTTTGTTTCTGGGAAAACCTAAACCAAATGGTAGCAACCTAAGTGGTAAAAAGATGTTAGATCTAACATGTGGCTTAGAGGTGCCCTGACAGCTTCAAGCGCAGGAACAATACTGGCAGAATGCTCAGAGGATGGAACGAGCCCCAGGAGGAGGATGTGAAGGGAGCTAGAAATAGAGTGACTGAGAAGTTATGGAGAAATAGAGCAGCATCAGATTAGACACACAAGAGATTGTGAGGCATACAGAATAAATTTGATGGGTCTTAGGAAGCAAACAAAACAAAACAGACAAAAGTAAGTGCTTAAGGAAGGAAAATGGAAATAAAATAAACTGTACAGAAAACTTTAGTACAAAATATTAAGAAATGTTAAGTATGAGAATACTGCATTTGTAGTACATTTATATAGTACTTCATAATATATTTATATTATTTCACTCAATTCTTACACCCCTTGGTATAGATTTCATTATCTCCATTTTATAGGTGACATAACAAGATTTGAAAGATTTGTATAAATCACAGTGTCATCTAGATCCTAGTTTTTAAAACCCATTCATAGAATTTGTTGAATGTATTGATCTTGGGCAAAAGACTGCTAACGTTTGAAATAAATTTTTGACTTTTAAGGGGAGTGGGGTGCTTTTTCCAATGGAATTATCAGACATGTCATCTCTGAGGAGAGTCATTTGAGTAACTGAATTATATGAGGATGTCAGTTATCCTGATCTTATTGCATTTGATAAACTGTAGCTGTATCAATCTGAAATAAGGGGCTAGCATGAGATGACAGTGGAGAGGCACAGGTTGCACCAAGAGAAATAATGCCTCTACAAGCAGCCTTCAGATGATGACTGATGCCCCCTAAATGCTCCGGTTACCAGACGCCTGGGATGGGATAGCTCTGAGGCAAGTGTCCAACACTGGCTCTCAAGAATTACTAGCAGGTCTGAGCTCATTACTCATGGGTTAGCATTTTGGAAAACATCCTTTGTTTTTGTTCTTCCCTTTCCCAACTCTTGTCCTCATTCCCCCAAGGATGCAATCATCTCCCAAGTAAAGTACTTGCGATCGATTTCTTGTCTCAGACTTTGTTTCTGGGAAAACCTAAACCAAATGGTAGCAACCTAAGTGGTAAAAAGATGTTAGATCTAACATGTGGCTTAGAGGTGCCCTGACAGCATTTACTGCTAGAGAAGTTACCAGCTGCAAGGAAAATGGAAAATCAAGTCAGTCATTTGCATTAAAAGAGATAGCTATGAATTTAAAAGGAACAGTAGTAATATCTCGTGTATATGAGAGTTTTCTGATTTCTCGGGACTCTTCTAATTCTGTCATATTTGCTACTTCATATGAATTATGCTTATCTCCTTATCATTGGGATTCCCAGTTGAAAATCCATCCCAGGTTCTTTCAGAGGCTGAGATTTGAACACAGGTGTCTAGTGTTAAAGTTTAACTACCTAACCACAATGCTCTTCTGCATGTCGTATGTGCATGATAAAACAGCACAGTCATACATTCGTATGTACTAGTTCTGTTTGCATACAGTTAAATGAGAGTCCTGAATTTTTCTTCTTTTAATCATTTTTTTTTTTTGCATATAGAAATCATTTTGAAAGTCTAAGTGTGATTTGGCTGTCACTTCATAAATCGTGGCTGTTCTCATCTCCTAAAAATCATGAAGAGGTATTATTATTGTCATCATTGTTATTATTGGCAAGATTTCTAAGTGGTACTTGATTTCCTTTAATTAACTGTTATTTGATATGATTGAGAATATCGCTATGTGCTTGATTGCAGGACCTAGAACAGCAGGCAAAATATAAGATACCAAAGACATTTTTTCTTATTACTAGCTAGCTTTCAAATGACAATTTAACCATTAATGTCTGAGAACTTTTTTTCTCTTTGGCATACACAAAGAGAATCACTGTATACTGGGTGATATCAAGGGGTGAAATCACTGTGTGTACTGGGTGGCATCTAGGGATGGAATATGTGTCAAGATCCAGAGAAGAGTGATGAGTTGGGAGTGACCTGTAGCAGCACGTGGAAGTAGGTTCCTAGAGTATAAATGGAAAGTGTTTGAGAGCTGAGGCAATGGTATTGGCAATCGACCCCTCCCCAAGTAAAGTACTTGCGATCGATTTCTTGTCTCAGACTTTGTTTCTGGGAAAACCTAAACCAAATGGTAGCAACCTAAGTGGTAAAAAGATGTTAGATCTAACATGTGGCTTAGAGGTGCCCTGACAGCATTTACTGCTAGAGAAGTTACCAGCTGCAAGGAAAATGGAAAATCAAGTCAGTCATTTGCATTAAAAGAGATAGCTATGAATTTAAAAGGAACAGTAGTAATATCTCGTGTATATGAGAGTTTTCTGATTTCTCGGCACTCTTCTAATTCTGTCATATTTGCTACTTCATATGAATTATGCTTATCTCCTTATCATTGGGATTCCCAGTTGAAAATCCATCCCAGGTTCTTTCAGAGGCTGAGATTTGAACACAGGTGTCTAGTGTTAAAGTTTAACTACCTAACCACAATGCTCTTCTGCATGTCGTATGTGCATGATAAAACAGCACAGTCATACATTCGTATGTACTAGTTCTGTTTGCATACAGTTAAATGAGAGTCCTGAATTTTTCTTCTTTTAATCATTTTTTTTTTTTGCATATAGAAATCATTTTGAAAGTCTAAGTGTGATTTGGCTGTCACTTCATAAATCGTGGCTGTTCTCATCTCCTAAAAATCATGAAGAGGTATTATTATTGTCATCATTGTTATTATTGGCAAGATTTCTAAGTGGTACTTGATTTCCTTTAATTAACTGTTATTTGATATGATTGAGAATATCGCTATGTGCTTGATTGCAGGACCTAGAACAGCAGGCAAAATATAAGATACCAAAGACATTTTTTCTTATTACTAGCTAGCTTTCAAATGACAATTTAACCATTAATGTCTGAGAACTTTTTTTCTCTTTGGCATACACAAAGAGAATCACTGTATACTGGGTGATATCAAGGGGTGAAATCACTGTGTGTACTGGGTGGCATCTAGGGATGGAATATGTGTCAAGATCCAGAGAAGAGTGATGAGTTGGGAGTGACCTGTAGCAGCACGTGGAAGTAGGTTCCTAGAGTATAAATGGAAAGTGTATTAGAGAGCTGAGGCAATGGTATTGGTAAACCCAGGAATCAAGTGCTCCTAAAGATCTGGTCAGTGACAGTGACCAAAGCTTCAAAGACTCCTCTGCCTTTCCTTCTATATCCAGGCGGTTATTATATCCTAAAGAGTCTACTTCTAAATGGCTCTAAAATGGGGCCGTTTCTAATCATTCCTTAGTCCAAGCACTTGTCTTTTCATTCCTAGAACCAGTTGCAAACTGGTTTTTCTTAGGATAGCACCCAAAGGCTTTCTTGTGTCTCAAAAGGCTCCTTATAATTTTCTTTTTTGAACATAATTATTAATAATGTGTCTTATTTGTATATATTATATATATACAACTGAGCAACTGAACTGAACTGACTGTTATATGCTATCTATTGTTTTTGTTTAGTTGTGACTCCATGGATTATAGCCCATCAGGCTCCTCTGTTCACAGGATTTTCCAGGCAAGAATACTGGAGTGGGTTGTTATTTCCTTCTCCAGGGGATCCTCCCAACCCAGGGAACAAATCCACATCTTCTTCCCCTGCATTGGCAGGCAGATTCTTTACCACTGAGCAAGAGAAACCGATATATGCTATATATATATATATATAAATATAATTCAATGCTAGAATTATACATATATAATTCAAGGTTATTAGCAATGTAGTTTCAAATGATAATCTGATGGTAAATGCTCAATCTTTCTAGGTCATCCAGATTGGAGAAATGTTCCAAAATACTGTATTTGGATTTAAGAGAAGGAAATAAGTATTACAATAGGATTTTTTGTCATAAGCAAGATGGGGATGGGGGAACTAAACAAACTTATTGGCCTTGCAATAGGCAAAAGCAGAGCTGGGTAGGATAGAGGCATCCAAGTGCAATGTCATAATTAGGAAGACAAGGGAACCTACATTCTTTGCTACCTAGAAACCTGAGAAATTGAAGAGCAGGAGGGTCATCTGGGAAGAATACCTGAAACAATCTGAGTTGCCACAGGCTGTTTCCTCATGCTGTCAGTCTATAATACAATCAAGGGTGATTAGGCAGGTAACAGCAGCTTACTAGCTTGGAAGAGATCATTGTAATGATTATAGTTATTAACTCATTGTTGTTAATATTTACATATAGTTTCATTAATCCTGATGGGCAGTATGTTGTTGTAAATTAAAGAGTGTAGGCTTTGGATCCAAATCCTGGATCTGCTGCTTAGTGAATATTTTAACTCTGGAAGTTACTTCAACCAATTTAAGGTCCAATTTTTCTTTAAATAAACTAGAAACAATAATATATTAATTTTTCACTTAGATGTTGTAGAAACTGAATGTATGTCACCTAGAAAATACTTAGGGCTTCCCAAGTGGCACAGTGGTAAAAAAATCCACCTACCATTGCAGGGGATAAAGGTTTGATCCCTGAGTCGAGAATATCTTATGGAGTAGGAAATGGCAACATGCTCCATTTTTTCTTCCCTGGAGAATCCAATGGACAGAAAAGCCTGGCAGGCTACAGTCCATGAGGCTGCAAAGCGTTGGACACGATTGAGGAACTAAACACACAGAAAATACCTGGCACATATGCATATAAAGAATTATATTTAGTTTCCCTTCAGTCTCTCCCCTTTCTGTCTTCATTTTTACAGTTGTGGAGCTAATACAGAAGAGAAGCATGATAAGATCTGATCCCTCTCACTTATCCAAACCAGGCAAATATTAACAACTGATATCAATTTAACATTGCTTTAGAAGGCTGTTTATGTTGGAGATGTAGGCATCTTATTTAGAAAACATAGACTGAAGTAGAAATGTGAGAGAGAACATAAACCCATTTTCAGTTAGGCAGAGCTTGGCAAATAGTATGACAATAGGATTTTTTGTCATAAGCAAGATGGGGATGGGGGAACTAAACAAACTTATTGGCCTTGCAATAGGCAAAAGCAGAGCTGGGTAGGATAGAGGCATCCAAGTGCAATGTCATAATTAGGAAGACAAGGGAACCTACATTCTTTGCTACCTAGAAACCTGAGAAATTGAAGAGCAGGAGGGTCATCTGGGAAGAATACCTGAAACAATCTGAGTTGCCACAGGCTGTTTCCTCATGCTGTCAGTCTATAATACAATCAAGGGTGATTAGGCAGGTAACAGCAGCTTACTAGCTTGGAAGAGATCATTGTAATGATTATAGTTATTAACTCATTGTTGTTAATATTTACATATAGTTTCATTAATCCTGATGGGCAGTATGTTGTTGTAAATTAAAGAGTGTAGGCTTTGGATCCAAATCCTGGATCTGCTGCTTAGTGAATATTTTAACTCTGGAAGTTACTTCAACCAATTTAAGGTCCAATTTTTCTTTAAATAAACTAGAAACAATAATATATTAATTTTTCACTTAGATGTTGTAGAAACTGAATGTATGTCACCTAGAAAATACTTAGGGCTTCCCAAGTGGCACAGTGGTAAAAAAATCCACCTACCATTGCAGGGGATAAAGGTTTGATCCCTGAGTCGAGAATATCTTATGGAGTAGGAAATGGCAACATGCTCCATTTTTTCTTCCCTGGAGAATCCAATGGACAGAAAAGCCTGGCAGGCTACAGTCCATGAGGCTGCAAAGCGTTGGACACGATTGAGGAACTAAACACACAGAAAATACCTGGCACATATGCATATAAAGAATTATATTTAGTTTCCCTTCAGTCTCTCCCCTTTCTGTCTTCATTTTTACAGTTGTGGAGCTAATACAGAAGAGAAGCATGATAAGATCTGATCCCTCTCACTTATCCAAACCAGGCAAATATTAACAACTGATATCAATTTAACATTGCTTTAGAAGGCTGTTTATGTTGGAGATGTAGGCATCTTATTTAGAAAACATAGACTGAAGTAGAAATGTGAGAGAGAACATAAACCCATTTTCAGTTAGGCAGAGCTTCTCAGAGGGACTTAGAAGCCATTCTTTGTTTTGTTTTTCCTGTCATTTGGTGTAACCAGTTGTAGGGATCAGAAGTAACCACTTCCAAATTAAACTGAAATTAAAATCATCTTAAAGTGAAGTACCTGATGTAGCTGGATATTTGCATGATATTTTTCGCATTACTTTAATAATTGTTTTCTCATTTAAGATATGTTGGTGTCGTTGACATTTAAAAATAATTACAACTTTGACTAAAGCTTAAAACATTTTTCCGTATTGATTTATTTCAACAAACATTAACAAAGCTCTGACAAATGCAGGGGACACTGGGTTTGGCACTGTGGGAAATACAAATTAATTCAAACAACAAATATTAATATATCTCTTGCTATGTTTCAGGATCGCAGAGTGAAAAATAAGAAAATAGTCTCAGATTTCACTTTGGCCACAGGCTAATAGGTGAACAGTCAAAAGGACAAGCTTTTTTTTTTAATCATTGATTTCTTAAATGGCCCAAAGAAGGCAACAGTGTGTCTCTGTTGAAAGATTTATCATCTGCCACAGCCCATGTGAACGCCCTCCTCCATTTTCCCAGTTCCTTCTGTGATGTCATGGTTATTGTACTAGGTTGCTAAACTTCAGAATGGAAAATTATTGTTTAAATTGGTTTTTTATCATTATATTAATTTTCCATAATTATCCTAACAAATTACCACAAGCTCAGGTGCGGGGGAGGGTAAATTTATCTAGCCAGTGGGATTTTAAGAGCTTATGGACAGCAAACAAGCAGCAAAGTTGGTTTTCCCACAATTTTGAAAGCTAGAAGTCTGAGATCAAGGTCTCAACAAAGTTGATTTTCTCTGAGATTTTCTCCATTGTTTGTAGATGGCTGTCTTCTCCCTGGTCAGTCTTTACATTGTCTTTCCTCTGTGCATGTTTTTGTCTTAATTTTCTTTTCTAATAAGGATGCCAGTCTTAATGGATCGCACCTATTCCATGACCTCAATTTTAGTTGTTCTTTTAAGATCCTGCCTCCCAATACAATCACCTTTTGGGTACTGAAAATTAGGACTTCAACATATGGCTTTTAGAGCTCCAAGTGAGACCATAATAATTGCTATCCAGGATGTCATCTACAGTTCATCTATCACAATCCCTTTTTTGCTTCTGTTGTACCTGCTATTACTCTAATCCAAATGTTTCTGCTCCATTATTATTTCTTTCTTCTATATTGCACAGCCTTATGATTTGATCTGATTCATTGACAAAAGTTAAGTGCTGGTTTATGAGCAAAGAACCCTATGCTTCGAGCTGAGCGATGCCTTTCACGGGTCAGTGATGGTGGTGCCATGGTTGAAAGTGGTGCTTCTGAAGCCCATGTATCTGGATTCAAATCTGTGTATTTCTGAAGGGGATGACTGCCTGGGCTCAAATTCTGTTGGTCTGTAGCAGTGCCACTAACTATGACCATACATTGGTGCTAATCTCTGAAGTAGTTGCTACCCGTCAACAGTCTGGTTAATAATTACTGACATCAGTTCCATGTCTGATGAATGAAATAATAAAATATCAGGACAGATATTTGTAGGCTTGACCTTTGTTCAATTCATGTTTCTAGTAATTTATTTTCATATTGTTTTACCAAAATTATTTTTTGAAATGGAATTAAAGAAGACTGCTCCCTCACCCCAGAGAGTCTGAGAAACACTGATTTAGAACAGCACTAGCAAAACTTTAATTTCATCATCAGTGAAATGAGACAAAAAGCAAAGCAGGGAAATGATTTTTATACCATTTAGGTGACAAAATTCAAAAGGGTCTACAGTAGCACCCCAAATTCTTTCTCTATATCTTTGCCGATTTGGTTTCTCATGCAGTTATCAGACCTCAACAGGTCTGACAGTGGTATGACCTATATTTCAGTGGGGCCAAGGGACAAACCAAGAGTTTTTCAAGAGAAGGAAAGTTGGAACTTTTTCATTTTTTTTAATAAAAATTTATTCTTACTTTGAGTTAGAACTAATGGTTTAATAGTGCTTCTCAAACCTTAATGTACATATGAGCTACCTTATATCAGCTTCTAGCTGACTCAGTGGGTCTAGGGTAGAGGTTGGAATTTCTGCTTCTATCACAAACTCTTTTGTAATGCAGATGCTTTGGAGAAGAAAGAGTTTAACAAGCCTTGTTTCTCAAGTGCACCTTTCCTCCTAAGCATCCAGCAGCAGGCACACCCTACTCAGAGAAAGAATCTCCCTGCAAATTGTCTGTGACCCACCCTAGGTCATAAGACAAATTTTGTCCTCAGCCTGACCTCGTCCTCAGTCACGACGTTTCTCATTTGACATGTAAACTACCAAAAGTCAAATATCCAGTGAAGTAAAAGATCTAGAAATTCTAGTGTAAGGCTAACTTTATTTAAGTTAAAAATTTTTAATGCTAACTTACAGATATGCATAGGGCAGGTCTGTTCTAGTTGCCATATCTTAGTGATCTAGAAGCCTGGTAAAAGTCTTATAACTATGCCTGAAATCAATAGCCCGTTTTCAGTGAACTATATTTTACTGTAGATTGGTTTAGTGTTCTCATATAGGCATTTTCAAAACTGACTTCTGTGGAGCCATGGACTTGTGGTTTAGGTGGAGAAAAGTGTAACAGTTGTAAATATGTACATTGTGTGTGTATGTGAATTTCTTGATAGTGTAACCTCATCTTAGTAGGTGGGAAATAGGCTATTCGATTGTTTATGAACTGTGAAAGGCAGGAAAGAATGGAGGAAGGGAGAGAGAAAAGAAAGGAGAAAAGATGGAGGAAGCGAGAGAGAGGAAAAAAAAGGAAAGCAAGAATATTTTCATAACTTTAATTTTGGAACAAATCTCTGCTCTAATTAACCTAGGAATTTTAACACAGCAGCAGGATATTCATTCTCTGATCTTTTCTTTGGTCAATAGTATTAAAATTGAAATAAAAAATTTTAATCTTTAAAATTGTACAAATCATTCACCTTGGAGATATATATATATATGATATAAATATATATTTTATAGGAATCAGGTTTTGCTTATTATATCATCACAGTTATCTAAACACTTAAGCAACTTGAGTTGATATGTAGTCACAGTTATTAATATTTCTCATTCTTAGATTTATAATATTGACAATATCTTCTCATTCTTGTGTTAAAACATGTACATATGAGCTACCTTATATCAGCTTCTAGCTGACTCAGTGGGTCTAGGGTAGAGGTTGGAATTTCTGCTTCTATCACAAACTCTTTTGTAATGCAGATGCTTTGGAGAAGAAAGAGTTTAACAAGCCTTGTTTCTCAAGTGCACCTTTCCTCCTAAGCATCCAGCAGCAGGCACACCCTACTCAGAGAAAGAATCTCCCTGCAAATTGTCTGTGACCCACCCTAGGTCATAAGACAAATTTTGTCCTCAGCCTGACCTCGTCCTCAGTCACGACGTTTCTCATTTGACATGTAAACTACCAAAAGTCAAATATCCAGTGAAGTAAAAGATCTAGAAATTCTAGTGTAAGGCTAACTTTATTTAAGTTAAAAATTTTTAATGCTAACTTACAGATATGCATAGGGCAGGTCTGTTCTAGTTGCCATATCTTAGTGATCTAGAAGCCTGGTAAAAGTCTTATAACTATGCCTGAAATCAATAGCCCGTTTTCAGTGAACTATATTTTACTGTAGATTGGTTTAGTGTTCTCATATAGGCATTTTCAAAACTGACTTCTGTGGAGCCATGGACTTGTGGTTTAGGTGGAGAAAAGTGTAACAGTTGTAAATATGTACATTGTGTGTGTATGTGAATTTCTTGATAGTGTAACCTCATCTTAGTAGGTGGGAAATAGGCTATTCGATTGTTTATGAACTGTGAAAGGCAGGAAAGAATGGAGGAAGGGAGAGAGAAAAGAAAGGAGAAAAGATGGAGGAAGCGAGAGAGGAAAAAAAAGGAAAGCAAGAATATTTTCATAACTTTAATTTTGGAACAAATCTCTGCTCTAATTAACCTAGGAATTTTAACACAGCAGCAGGATATTCATTCTCTGATCTTTTCTTTGGTCAATAGTATTAAAATTGAAATAAAAAATTTTAATCTTTAAAATTGTACAAATCATTCACCTTGGAGATATATATATATATGATATAAATATATATTTTATAGGAATCAGGTTTTGCTTATTATATCATCACAGTTATCTAAACACTTAAGCAACTTGAGTTGATATGTAGTCACAGTTATTAATATTTCTCATTCTTAGATTTATAATATTGACATACTTAAAAATTTTGGTTCTAGTACAACATCCAAATTATTTTTATGAATAATTAAGTGAAGAATAGGTAACTATCCAGAGTCTCTGTCTTAACCCTCTGATCTCTGAATAGTAACCCCATTTTGTCTCAAAAAGATAATATTTTGAAGAAGAATTCTTTTCATAGAATAATGTTGAATCTCATTATCCTAAAATTACATTTGGATACTTGAATATTAAAAGAAAAAAAGGATGAATCATTCACACATGTAGGGAGCTTTTCTTTTATGATGCTGACAAAATGTGTGAGGGTAAATGAAAAATGAACAAACAACTAAATTTTTACCACTCCTTCATTAGACTAATATTTATTGAATACCTACTGTGTGCTAAAGCAGAAAGCATACTGAGAATAACAAATTAGGGACTTCTCCTTAAAGAATTCAAAGACAAAAAAGAAAAAAAATTAATTAGCATGTAGATATCAATAAAAGACTCAAATACTGGTTATAATATTAAGGAAGAGGGGGATACAGAGTGGAAATTTCATATCTCAGTTTGAGGTAGGGGATACACTGATTTATAAATCTCAGAGATGTTGGGTTATCATTTGCTTCTTAAAGACAAAGTAAAAAATAGCTAGACAAAGAGAAAGGGCAGGGCATTTCGATCAGAGAGAATCAAAATAATACGTGGAGAATTGAGAAGGAAGATTGTGTTCAGGATCTTGCACAATGAAAGTTAAACTGGCCTATAGGAATGTGATATGCAGTTGTTAAAAGATTGGGAGACATGAGACTAAAAAGAGTTAAATGTAGGGGTGTCCCTGATCAGTGATATGATTAATTTTCCATTTCTCTTTGCCAGGATGGTGGGAAATGATTCCAATAAAGATGAACTAGAAGCAGGAAGATCTATTTGGGAGATGGTTTTTGTCAGCCAGGAAACACTTAGGGGCTCTACTTATGGTAGTGAGATTGAGAAGGTTAACTTGATAAATTATTAAGTCAAAAAAAGTAGGATTTTGTGATTTACTATATCACAGTTATCTAAACACTTAAGCAACTTGAGTTGATATGTAGTCACAGTTATTAATATTTCTCATTCTTAGATTTATAATATTGACATACTTAAAAATTTTGGTTCTAGTACAACATCCAAATTATTTTTATGAATAATTAAGTGAAGAATAGGTAACTATCCAGAGTCTCTGTCTTAACCCTCTGATCTCTGAATAGTAACCCCATTTTGTCTCAAAAAGATAATATTTTGAAGAAGAATTCTTTTCATAGAATAATGTTGAATCTCATTATCCTAAAATTACATTTGGATACTTGAATATTAAAAGAAAAAAAGGATGAATCATTCACACATGTAGGGAGCTTTTCTTTTATGATGCTGACAAAATGTGTGAGGGTAAATGAAAAATGAACAAACAACTAAATTTTTACCACTCCTTCATTAGACTAATATTTATTGAATACCTACTGTGTGCTAAAGCAGAAAGCATACTGAGAATAACAAATTAGGGACTTCTCCTTAAAGAATTCAAAGACAAAAAAGAAAAAAAATTAATTAGCATGTAGATATCAATAAAAGACTCAAATACTGGTTATAATATTAAGGAAGAGGGGGATACAGAGTGGAAATTTCATATCTCAGTTTGAGGTAGGGGATACACTGATTTATAAATCTCAGAGATGTTGGGTTATCATTTGCTTCTTAAAGACAAAGTAAAAAATAGCTAGACAAAGAGAAAGGGCAGGGCATTTCGATCAGAGAGAATCAAAATAATACGTGGAGAATTGAGAAGGAAGATTGTGTTCAGGATCTTGCACAATGAAAGTTAAACTGGCCTATAGGAATGTGATATGCAGTTGTTAAAAGATTGGGAGACATGAGACTAAAAAGAGTTAAATGTAGGGGTGTCCCTGATCAGTGATATGATTAATTTTCCATTTCTCTTTGCCAGGATGGTGGGAAATGATTCCAATAAAGATGAACTAGAAGCAGGAAGATCTATTTGGGAGATGGTTTTTGTCAGCCAGGAAACACTTAGGGGCTCTACTTATGGTAGTGAGATTGAGAAGGTTAACTTGATAAATTATTAAGTCAAAAAAAGTAGGATTTTGTGATTTACTATATAAAATGAGGTCTGATGAAGAGGGAGATACTTAGGTGGATGATTCATACATTCTTGACATAACTGATGAGCTGGGCAGTTGATGTGCACTTTGCACTATGCTTTTTTGTGTGACAGCATCCACCAATACAGTATTGGTCAGAATAGATTCTCAGTGCACTGGCTCATAGTAGTTTCCCTATATATTTTTTTTGAATGAATGATAACCTTATTGTTTATGAAAAGGGAAGGTAAGATTAAGGAGTATATTTGGGGAAGGAAGTGATTAGTCAAAGCTTAAAGATGTTGAACTTGATGTGTTTTTAGGCAAACCAGTAGAGAATGTTCAATAAGTAGTTGGGCATATAGATATATGTATTTTTTAAACAAGAATCGTGTCTTAGTTACTTTTTTCAATCACCAGAGCACTGTTACATAGCTAAGTGTGTTAACTTGAATCATATTTGCCAGCAATAGTCAAGAAGTATTTCAGTTTAGCAGTCTAAGCTATTAATGGTTCTTTTAGGACATATGAAAAATTTGAAAATGGTTCTGCATTTTTAGAAGCGTGAAGTCTTTTTATCCACATGAATACATATATGTGTGTGCGTATATACACATAAACTATTGCACACACACACAATGAAATAGCATTCACTAGTTAAAAAAATAAGAAAGAAATTCTGCCATGTGTGAGAAAAAAGAAAAAAGATAACCTGAAGGACATTATACTAACTGAATTGGATCAGTCACAGAAAGACAAATACTGCATGATCTCTCTTATGTGCATGCATATCTGCTAAGTTGCTCCAGTCTTCTCCAACTCTTTGCAATCCTGTGGGCTATAGCCTGTCATGATTCTGTGTTTGTGGGATTCTCCAGGCAAGAATACTAGAGTGTATTGCTGTGCCCTCCTCCAAGGGATCTTCCCAACCCAGGGATCCAACCTGTGGCTCCTGGATTGCATGTAGATTCTTTGCCTCTGAGGCACTGGGGAAGAACCCACACTTATGTATGAAACCATAAAAAAGTCTAACTCAGAACCTGAGAGTAGAATGGTGGTTATCAAGGACTGAGGGGTGGGGAAAAGAAGGAGATGTTGGTCAAGGGGTACACGCTTTCAGTATAGACTAAGTTCTGGGGTTCTAATGAAGAACACAGTAACTATAGCTATTAATGCTGTATTGTATACTTGAAATTGCAGACAGTGTCTCTCAGGAATCCCTCTCCCCCCCCACTCCCACCTCCCCTACATGAACTATGTATGATGAGGGATTTGTTTATTTGGTAATTATAATCACTTCATTTTGTGCATCTATTAAATTATCACATTGAAAATAGTGAAAATGTTAGTCACTCAATTGTGTCTGACTCTTTGGGACCCCGTGGACTGTGGCCTGCCAGGCAAGAATACTGGAGTGAGTTGCCATTCCCTTCTCCAGCGGATCTTCCCCACCTAGGAATCCAACCTGTGGCTTCTACATTTCAGCAAATTCTCTACCCTCTGATTCAATTATACACCATAAATATTCAAACACAGCTTTTGTTTAATTGCTAAGTCGTGTATAACTCTTTGTGACCACATGCACTGTAGTCTGTCAGTCTCCTCTGTCCATGGGATATCTCAGGTAAGAATACTGAGTGGGTTGTCATTTTCTTCTCCAGGAGATCTTCCTGACCCAGAGATCAAACTCGTGTCTCCTGCATTGGCAAACATGCTACAGTCTGTGGGTTTGCAAAGAGATGGATGTGGCTTACTGACTGGACAACAATAACAACTCCTGGAATATATCCAATTTTTATTTGTAAACTATAGCTCAATAAAGTTTGGGAGAAAAAGTAGGTCAAATCCTGCTTTAACAAAAACTCTGCCATTATAGAACAGATAAGGCAGAAATGCTGTGCCAGTCTTCAACTCTTTGCAATCCTGTGGGCTATAGCCTGTCATGATTCTGTGTTTGTGGGATTCTCCAGGCAAGAATACTAGAGTGTATTGCTGTGCCCTCCTCCAAGGGATCTTCCCAACCCAGGGATCCAACCTGTGGCTCCTGGATTGCATGTAGATTCTTTGCCTCTGAGGCACTGGGGAAGAACCCACACTTATGTATGAAACCATAAAAAAGTCTAACTCAGAACCTGAGAGTAGAATGGTGGTTATCAAGGACTGAGGGGTGGGGAAAAGAAGGAGATGTTGGTCAAGGGGTACACGCTTTCAGTATAGACTAAGTTCTGGGGTTCTAATGAAGAACACAGTAACTATAGCTATTAATGCTGTATTGTATACTTGAAATTGCAGACAGTGTCTCTCAGGAATCCCTCTCCACCCCCACTCCCACCTCCCCCCCTACATGAACTATGTATGATGAGGGATTTGTTTATTTGGTAATTATAATCACTTCATTTTGTGCATCTATTAAATTATCACATTGAAAATAGTGAAAATGTTAGTCACTCAATTGTGTCTGACTCTTTGGGACCCCGTGGACTGTGGCCTGCCAGGCAAGAATACTGGAGTGAGTTGCCATTCCCTTCTCCAGCGGATCTTCCCCACCTAGGAATCCAACCTGTGGCTTCTACATTTCAGCAAATTCTCTACCCTCTGATTCAATTATACACCATAAATATTCAAACACAGCTTTTGTTTAATTGCTAAGTCGTGTATAACTCTTTGTGACCACATGCACTGTAGTCTGTCAGTCTCCTCTGTCCATGGGATATCTCAGGTAAGAATACTGAGTGGGTTGTCATTTTCTTCTCCAGGAGATCTTCCTGACCCAGAGATCAAACTCGTGTCTCCTGCATTGGCAAACATGCTACAGTCTGTGGGTTTGCAAAGAGATGGATGTGGCTTACTGACTGGACAACAATAACAACTCCTGGAATATATCCAATTTTTATTTGTAAACTATAGCTCAATAAAGTTTGGGAGAAAAAGTAGGTCAAATCCTGCTTTAACAAAAACTCTGCCATTATAGAACAGATAAGGCAGAAATAAGGGGCAACTCTTTTTTTTTTTTTTAAAGATTTATTTATTTATTTATTTTGGGCAGGGGTCGGGTTGGGGAGGGAGGGGAGCGGGCGGGCCACTTCTATTGGTGTTTCATTTCTCTATTTTCATCCGTCTTTGTTCTTCGGCTCCTGTGGGCCTCCCATTGTGGTGGCCTCTGTCGTTGCAGAGCACCGTCTCTGGGCACATGCACTCCAGAGCTCTGGCTGGGTAATTGGACACATCGGTCCAGCCGCTCCGCGGCACGTGGGATCTTCCCAGGCCAGGGATTGAACCGGCGCCCCTTGCACTGCAAGGCGGTGTCCTTACCCACTGGACCACCAGGGGAAGCCCAAGGGGCAACTCTGATTGTGGAAAGAGCATGGATGCTTGACACAGAAGGTCTCAGCCTTAGTTATCTTCTTAACTAGCTTTTGATACCAAAATATTTTAAAATTTATAGGCTTGGTTTCCTCACTACTGTTAATAAAATGATGCAGTGAGATCTGATGATAGCCAAGGTCTCTGCAACCTATAACATTATGTATACATATATATTCACACTAAAACATGATTTTAAAAAGTACATTGAAAATTGTGTGATTTGGTCAGTGGGGAAGATGAACATGTGATTTCTTTTGGTGTGTAACCATGATGCTCTCATTGCTAATGAAAATTAAGTGACCTGAGGGTTAAGTAACTGGGTCCAGGCCCCTACTTGGTCATTTAGCTTGCTATACAATTTTGAACAAGTCAAGCTCCTTTTGAGAGAAAAGCATCCTTGAAGTTCCTTTATCTCAGTTTTATCTAGCTTTATAAAAAGTTTCTATGTTTGATTTTACTCTGTCAGACTTACGGAGGAAATCACCTCACTGTGTTGAAATACTACATGGTATACCTGGTGGCGCTAGTGGTTAAGAAACCTGCATGCCAGTGCAGGAGACATAAGAGATGACAGTTTGAGCCCTGGGTTCAGAAGATGCCCTGGAAGAGGGCATAGCAACCGGTCTAGTATTCTTGCGAAGAGAATCCCTTAGACAGAGGAGCCTGGCAGGCTACAGTCCATAAGGTTATCGAGTTAGACATGACTGAAGTAATTTAGCACATAAGCATAATATTTAACAAGTGACTTTTGATTCACTGAAAACATAGTGGAAGTGTTAGATTATCTGGCAGAATCAATGATGTTCCATTAATTCTTCTAGCCCTCACCTGGACTACCTCTGGGGAGTTCCTAAGAAATTACTGGGCCCCTGGATATGAAGAAATGAATGATGACACGGATAGCTCAGATAGTCCTCGAACCCCAGATAAGTTTCTTAGACCTAAAATTCGCCCTTTAGAAAATGAGATAAGTTCAGAAGGAGAAGAGGAATGGATAAATAAGATGTTACCTAAAGGAGGAACATATATTAATCTAAAAGGCAAGAATATTGTGTCCAAAAGAAGTAAGAGAAATTTTGAATCAGTGAAAGAAAGTTCCTCTAGGGAGGCAGAAAGTGAAACTTCATCTGAGTCACAGCCACCCCGTAAGAGTAAGGGGGGGGAGGGAAGCGTGAGAAGTAAAGAAGGAATTTTTTAAAACAATGGGTCATTATTCTTAGGTATTGGGCAGCTCAAGTTAACATAAATAGCCTGCCGCGATCTAGCACAGGGTGTTAAAGTTCCATGGTTCAGATTTTTCCTTAATCATGAGTTTGAATGATCTAAAGGGAAGAAAGTATTTGATTCCAAGGATTTGATTTGAATTTGTTTTAATCAAGTGAAATAAAGTTAATTTTATCTAATGCTTGAATAGATATAAGCTGAAATAGATAAGTGATGAGTTAATGATTTATTAAGTGAATCAGTATGTTTAGAGAGAAAGGTTATATACATTAAGTGGTTGAAAACAATTAAAAATCAAATGGTTAGAAACAAAGAAGTTATAAAGAAATTGAAAAGAAAGGAAAAATTTATTATAAAAAGAGTGATGATTAGATTGTGAGACAGCTTGCTCATGCAGCTCGAACATGAGAGGCTCTCCAGCTCTGGGGTAAGAATATCGTATTTTTGTCGATTGAGTTCTGAACTTTTAAACTTTATTGTTATGTTTTGACTATGATTATTGAGCACAGCTATGTTGTATTAAGTTGATTACCAAGACGTATAAATGTTGATTTACTGTCTTGCAATAAATCTGATCTTGATTTGAACTCCATGCCTTTTTACTGTTGAAGTTCTAGTCTCAAATTAGAGGGAACTACAGAGTATAGGTTGAAGTTTTCTGATAATAGTACCGGGGCAATTGAGTGTTTCCCCAGTCCTATTAATTAGAAATAAGTGACTATGCTCTGCCCGCAGCAGCCCCGAGTCACTATCCCTTGTAATTTCTTAATACCTTACTGGCACCTTTGTAATTTTTCCTTTGTAAATAAAATCTCCTGGAGATATTATCATTAAGTGTGAAATTTGTTTTCTGTGGGAACCCAATACGATACATCTTATTATAAAACTTTGTAAAAAATTAAATCCATTTTAAAGGTTTTGCTTGTTTTAAAACATTTATTATTTTTTAAATCAGTGTATTTCAGTACCATGGGTGGACATTTTTAAGTGTAGTATGGAGATTCCCATAGATGAGTTATTTGAATATCAACTCCATGAGAGATACCTCTGGAATTACAAGTAAGATTCAGCGTTTCTGGCTCTTTGTGAGCTAGACAGAGGAAAAAAAAGATGATCTAGCATTAAAAATCCAAAGAAAATTATAATTTTGCATGTGTACACAAAAGAAAATGCATTTGTGCCTTAAACAATTTGGGGGTTGAGTGGACCAATCCTCCATTTAGTTGAAAATCCAAACATAACTTTTTTATAACCTGTTCCATAAGTTAACCCATTGACTACAGGCTAGCAACATTATCATACAGTGGTGCTTCTACTGGTCCTTCAACTCCTTCAGTCTTCTGATGGCAGCCCTTACAGTGTCAGCAAAAGTGGTGTTGTAGGTCCAGGCACCACCAGCTACTGTTTTCATGCAGCAACCACAGGGCCAAATGCCCACAGCTCACTTTTTCATCTGGGTCTTGCCGCAGAAGGAGCAAGTATACTTGGCGTGCTGGCTGGTTTCAATTTTCTTCATCATCTTCCTGAGGGAGGCACCATAGCGGGTCCTGTATTTGCCCACGTTTCAGAGCTACTTGGTGCATTCCTCCAAGTTACCACAACCTAGATCCAAGCTGAAGAGCAAGCATAACTTTTTAATTGACCCTATTTTATCTGCCAGTCCTCTTATCTGTAATACCTCTGTATCTTAAGTCTCACATCCTTAGATTCAACTAAAAGTCTAATCATGTAGTACTACAGTATTTACTACTGGGAAAAAAAAAAAATATGAATATAAGTGAACCTGTCCAGTTCAAACCTATGTCACTCGAGGGTCAATGATAGAATGATGGACATTTGTATAAGGCCCATAATTTTGGCTCTGTGCAGCTGGCAGTTGTTCTCTGTAAGATCAAGGAATCTAATTTTGTTTTCTATGCTTGTGTCTTTACTCATTATTGGTGTTTGGTGATACATAATGATACCCTCATTATTTATTAAATACAGTTTGTGTCTTGAACTTTCCAGGTGACAGTAATGGTAAAGAGTCCACCTGCCAATACAGGAGACATAAACAGTGAGGGTTAGATTCCTGAGTCAGAAAGATCCCCTGAAGGAGAAAATGGCAACCCCCTCCAGTATTCTTGCTAGAAAATCCCAAGGACAGAAGAGGCTAGCAAGCTACAGTCCATGGGGTCACAAAGGGCTGGACATGAGTGAACACACACAGACACATTTTGTCATTTGACCTAAACATTTATAAATTAGAATAGATTCATTACATATATGTATGTTCATAGCCTACCTTTTTAAATTTTAGTTTTAATTAGTGAATGTATATAAAACAAATGAACAGATTAGATACTTACTGGCAAATCAGGGTTGGGAGTAGGAGTTTTGGAAGCTTTACCAGCACCTATGAGCATGGTCTTTCTTCTGCCCTGCTTCCTAGCATGTCTCCTTTTTCAGCTAACTTCACCTTGACCTGCTTCAGTGTGAAAAACATACTTACTTTAGGTTATTCAATGAGAAATGGGGTATAGTCAAAACTCCTAGATATAAAATCAAAATGCTAGCATTTTGTGAATAAAACTGTCTAACCATTTGTAGAACATGTAATGAACACTGTTAGAGGATGTACAATGATAATGAATTTATTAAAGATTTTAAGGACATGCTTACTCTTTCTTAATTATTTTTGGAGAAGTATGATTGATTCCTTTGAGCACACTGAACAGTGAGTTTTTCCCCTCAGATTATCAAGACATAAAATAGTTTCCTTTGATAAAGAGCTTTCAGATTTAAGCTTTATCAGCCATTGACAACTGAAATTATACTTGGATTGGGTAAATAGACTTTACATTAAATTAGTACATGACTTAAAACAAATTTGATAACTTTCCCCGAAAGAGAACATTTTCTATCATATCAAGGCTGCTTAATAAATATTTACTAAGGGGAGAAAGAAATCTATAGAAGGGGAAGAAGAAAATAGAGGGAGAAGGAGAGAGGAAAGAAAAATACTTGCCTGATTCAGCTTTAATCATTTTATTCTAACATTCACATTTTAAGGTAGCAATGAAAATCTGATTCATAACATCCACTAGGTTATTCAATACTCTATGTTAATCAATAAGAAAATGTCAAAATTAGGTATAATTAGACTCTGAATGGAAAAACATTCATATATTATTGTCTTGGCCTTGATTTTTCTCAGTATTTCAAAGAAGTGCCTGCTCATAAAAAGGAAGCTTGAGGTAAATTACAACCTTGTTTAGCACTGGGGGTGGGCGGGAGGTGAGGGGTAGAAGAAACAAACCCTGTTGTCACGACATAATTTGTCCTGGGGCTTTGTAAGGCATTTTCCATATAATCATTAAAGCTTAAATTAAAGATATATTAAAGCCAAAATTAAAGATATAATTTGTTGCTTAATAAATGATATATGTTTTATAACTTCATTAAGGATGCTACCTTCCTTAATTTTTGCAGATCATGAGATTTTCAGTGAGGTGCATATTAACTGCAGAGATAATAATGTTTCTATATGTTAATAATTTTAAATGAAAAACACTTGAGCTATTTTCCAGCCACATGGGAGGAATCATTTACATCTTTAAAGGCTTATTTTACCATTAACCCCTTCATTTGAGTAGAGTGGATAGCCATATGTAAAGTATTAATTCTTTTTACATTAGTGCTAATAGCGAGTATTTTAGACCCACTGGTGTGAGAGGATTAAAAGCCACAACATTAGGCATGCACCAACATTTCTGAGATTAATCCTTGTTAGAGCAACCTAGCGGGAATATGTAACTTGATTTTCTGTTTATTGATCGGATGCTTCTTGTTTCTTTTATCATGTGAAATGAAATTCCACTGAGATAAAATCATATTGCATTAATATGCTGAATTTTAAAAATGTAATGCAGGATTAAGTTAGTCTCTTAACCCTTTCTACTTTTAAAATCCCTTGTTCTAATAAGACAGATTTTATGTAGAGATCTGTGAAAATAGAATGTACTCTAAATATTTGGCATTATGACCTAACAGATGAACAACTCATGTTTTTTCTAGGTGTAAACTAGTGTTTGAAAGTCATTTAGCAATAAATCTCTGGGAATATTTACTTCTGTTTGGTAGAAGAAGGGATTAAGAAATCAGTGAAGCATAGAAACACTCTGAGAGTTTGTTTATATTTTGATAAGAGAAAAGGAACAATATTTCTGTGTCTCCTCATTTCTCTGTTATCCTACCCTTACTCCCTCTCACCTCCACCTTATTGCCATGTTAGTGTAGAGACTATTTCCTGCCCCTTATCCTCATGTTCACTTTACTTTGGCTGAATTCCAGGAGTGACATTCAAGTACCGACTAACCAGCAGAGCATGGACACAGCCAGTCGGAGGTATATCAGTGGTGGTGATAAACGGGTTGGTTGTTCAGCTAAAATAGCTTGGCCTGCTGGCCATCTTACCCCTGATTTGCCTAACTGTCTTAAACTACCTTGACAATCAGTGGATTTTTGGTGGTGTCTATTCTATAAGATGGTCAGAAAATAAAGGTAGGGAGGGAGAGAGGCTATTCTACCTGAAGCAGTTATATCTGCTGATTCTTGTGAATGATGGATTTAGATATAGATGTTTATATGCTGTTTACAAGAAATCCACTTCAGACCTAGAGACACTCATAGACTGAAAGTGAGAGGATGAAAAAAGATATTCCATGCAAATGAAACTCAAAAGAAAGCTGGAGTAGCAATCCTCATAGCAGACAAAATAGACTTTAAAGTGAAGAAGATTATAAGAGACAAGGCAGTTAACTACAAAATGATCAAGGGATCTATCCAAGAGAAAGACGTAACAATCATAAATATCTATGCACCCAGCACAGGAGCACCTCAATACATAAGACAAACAGTTTCAGGCATAAAAGAGGAAATTGACAATAACACAATAATAGTAGGAGACTTTAACACTCCTCTCACACCAATGGACAGATCATCCAAACAGAAAATTAATAAAGAAACACAAGCCTTAAATGCTACACTAGAAGAGATGGACCTCATGGATATCTTTAGGATGTTCCATCCAAAAGCAGAATACACTTTCTTCTCAAGTGCTCATGGAACATTCCCCAGGATAGACCACATCTTGGGCCACAAATCAAACCTCAGTCAATTCAAGAAAATTAAAATTATATCAACTACCTTCTCTGACCACAGTGCAATGAGACTAGAGATCAACTGCAGGAGAAAAAGCACTGGAAACATAAACACATGGAGATTACACAACACATACATAAAAAAAAACAGACTCATTACCGAGCAAATCAAAGGGAGAAAAAAAAAATTCCTAGAAGAAAATGACAATGAACACACGACAGTGCAAAACCTATGGGGTACCGCAAAAGCAGTTCTAAGAGGGAAATTTATAGCAATACAATGCTACCTCAAGAAACAAGGTAAATATCAAACAGATGGCCTAACCCTACACTTAAAACAACTGGAGAAAGTCTATTCTATAACGGGTTGGTTGTTCAGCTAAAATAGCTTGGCCTGCTGGCCATCTTACCCCTGATTTGCCTAACTGTCTTAAACTACCTTGACAATCAGTGGATTTTTGGTGGTGTCTATTCTATAAGATGGTCAGAAAATAAAGGTAGGGAGGGAGAGGCTATTCTACCTGAAGCAGTTATATCTGCTGATTCTTGTGAATGATGGATTTAGATATAGATGTTTATATGCTGTTTACAAGAAATCCACTTCAGACCTAGAGACACTCATAGACTGAAAGTGAGAGGATGAAAAAAGATATTCCATGCAAATGAAACTCAAAAGAAAGCTGGAGTAGCAATCCTCATAGCAGACAAAATAGACTTTAAAGTGAAGAAGATTATAAGAGACAAGGCAGTTAACTACAAAATGATCAAGGGATCTATCCAAGAGAAAGACGTAACAATCATAAATATCTATGCACCCAGCACAGGAGCACCTCAATACATAAGACAAACAGTTTCAGGCATAAAAGAGGAAATTGACAATAACACAATAATAGTAGGAGACTTTAACACTCCTCTCACACCAATGGACAGATCATCCAAACAGAAAATTAATAAAGAAACACAAGCCTTAAATGCTACACTAGAAGAGATGGACCTCATGGATATCTTTAGGATGTTCCATCCAAAAGCAGAATACACTTTCTTCTCAAGTGCTCATGGAACATTCCCCAGGATAGACCACATCTTGGGCCACAAATCAAACCTCAGTCAATTCAAGAAAATTAAAATTATATCAACTACCTTCTCTGACCACAGTGCAATGAGACTAGAGATCAACTGCAGGAGAAAAAGCACTGGAAACATAAACACATGGAGATTACACAACACATACATAAAAAAAAACAGACTCATTACCGAGCAAATCAAAGGGAGAAAAAAAAAATTCCTAGAAGAAAATGACAATGAACACACGACAGTGCAAAACCTATGGGGTACCGCAAAAGCAGTTCTAAGAGGGAAATTTATAGCAATACAATGCTACCTCAAGAAACAAGGTAAATATCAAACAGATGGCCTAACCCTACACTTAAAACAACTGGAGAAAGAACAAAAACACTCTAAACTTAACAGAAGAAGAGAGATCGTAAAGATCAGAGCAGACATAAATGAAAAAGAAACAAAATAAACAATAGTAAAGATAAATAAAACAAAAAGCTGGTTCTTCACAAAGATAAATAAAATTGACAAACCACTGGCCTGACTCATCAAGAAAAAAAGAGAGAAGAACCAGATCAATAAAATCAAAAATGAAAAAGGAGAGATTACAGCAGATATTGGAGAAATCCAAAGAATTATAAGAGACTGTTATGAACAATTATATGACAACAAACTGGACAACCTGGAGGAAATGAACAGTTTTTTGGAAAAGATTAATCTTCTAAGACTGAACCAGTAAGAAATAGAAGCTATGAACAACCCAATCACAAGCTCAGAAATCGACCTTGTGATTAAAAACCTACCCAAAAATAAAAGTCCGTAGACAGATGGCTTCACAGGTGAATTCTACCAAACATTTAAAGAAGAGCTAATGCCTGTCCTTCTAAAACTCTTCCAAAACATTGCACAGGAAAGAACACTTCCAAACATTCTGGAAGGTGACCATCACCCTGATACCAAAACCAGGTAAAGACGACACAAATAAAGAAAATTGTAGACCAATTTCACTGATGTATTTGGATGTCCAAATCCTCAATAAAATCCTAGCAAACAGAATTCAACAACACAACAAAAAGCTCATACATCATGACCAAGTCGGGTTCATCCCAGGCATGCAAGTATTCTTCAATATCCACAAATTAATCAATGTGATACACCATATCACAACTTGGGAGACAAAAATCACATGATCATCTCAATAGATGCAGAAAAAGCCTTCAACAAAGTACAACATCCATTTATGATAAAAACTCTTCAAAAAATGAGCATAGAAGGTAACTATCTCAACATAGTGAAAGTCATATATGAGAAGCCCACAGCGAACATTGTCCTCAGTGGTGAAAAACTCAAAGCAATCCCTCTAAGATCAGGAACAAGACAGGGGTATCCACTTTCACCATTATTATTCAACATAGTCCTGCAAGTTCTAGCAACAGCAACAAAAGAAGAAAAAGAAATAAAAGGAATCCAAATTGGAAAAGAAGAAGTCAAACTCTCTCTATTTTTAGATGACATGATACAGAAAACCCCAAAGACATGGTTACAAAGCTACTAGAGCTAATCAATGAATTCAGCAAAGTCACGGGATACAAAATCAATACACAGAAATCACTGGCATTCCTATATACAAATAATGAACAATCAGAAAAGGAAATCAAAGAGGCAATCCCCTTCACCATCGCAACCAAAAGAATCAAATATCTAGGAATAAAAAATCTACCCATAGACTGAACAATTATATGACAACAAACTGGACAACCTGGAGGAAATGAACAGTTTTTTGGAAAAGATTAATCTTCTAAGACTGAACCAGTAAGAAATAGAAGCTATGAACAACCCAATCACAAGCTCAGAAATCGACCTTGTGATTAAAAACCTACCCAAAAATAAAAGTCCGTAGACAGATGGCTTCACAGGTGAATTCTACCAAACATTTAAAGAAGAGCTAATGCCTGTCCTTCTAAAACTCTTCCAAAACATTGCACAGGAAAGAACACTTCCAAACATTCTGGAAGGTGACCATCACCCTGATACCAAAACCAGGTAAAGACGACACAAATAAAGAAAATTGTAGACCAATTTCACTGATGTATTTGGATGTCCAAATCCTCAATAAAATCCTAGCAAACAGAATTCAACAACACAACAAAAAGCTCATACATCATGACCAAGTCGGGTTCATCCCAGGCATGCAAGTATTCTTCAATATCCACAAATTAATCAATGTGATACACCATATCACAACTTGGGAGACAAAAATCACATGATCATCTCAATAGATGCAGAAAAAGCCTTCAACAAAGTACAACATCCATTTATGATAAAAACTCTTCAAAAAATGAGCATAGAAGGTAACTATCTCAACATAGTGAAAGTCATATATGAGAAGCCCACAGCGAACATTGTCCTCAGTGGTGAAAAACTCAAAGCAATCCCTCTAAGATCAGGAACAAGACAGGGGTATCCACTTTCACCATTATTATTCAACATAGTCCTGCAAGTTCTAGCAACAGCAACAAAAGAAGAAAAAGAAATAAAAGGAATCCAAATTGGAAAAGAAGAAGTCAAACTCTCTCTATTTTTAGATGACATGATACAGAAAACCCCAAAGACATGGTTACAAAGCTACTAGAGCTAATCAATGAATTCAGCAAAGTCACGGGATACAAAATCAATACACAGAAATCACTGGCATTCCTATATACAAATAATGAACAATCAGAAAAGGAAATCAAAGAGGCAATCCCCTTCACCATCGCAACCAAAAGAATCAAATATCTAGGAATAAATCTACCCAAAGAAACAAAAGAACTGTACACAGAAAATTACAAGACACTGATGACAGAAATCACAGATGACATAAACAGTTGGAGAGATATTCCATGTTCCTGGGTCAGAAGAATCAGTATTGTGAAAATGACCATACTACCAAATATCATCTACAGATTCAATGCTATGCCTATCCAACTACCACTGACATTCTTCACAGAACTAGACCAAAGAATAACACAGTTCATATGGAAACACAAAAGACCTCGAATAGCCAAAGCAATCCTTAGAAAGAAAAATGGAGCTGGAGGAGGCAGCCTCCCTCACTTCAAACTCTACTACAAAGCAACAGTCATCAAGACAGTATGATACTGGCACAAAAACAGAAATGTCGACCACTGGAACAAGATAGAGAACCCAAAGATAAACTCACACATCTATGTATAACTTTTTTTTGACAAAGGAGGTGAAAATCTAAAATGGAACAAAGACAGCCTCTTCAACAAATGGTGCTGTAAAAATTGGACAGCTACATGCAAAAAAATGAAATTGGAACATTCTCTGACACTAAACACGTAGATAACCTCAAATTGGATTAAAGACCTAAATGTAAGACCAGAAACCCTAAAACTCTTAGAGGAGAATATAGGCAAAACACTCAAGGACATAAACCAAAGCAAGATCTTCCATGACTCACCTAGTAGAATAGTGGAACTAAAAACAAAAGTTAACATGTGGGACCTAATGAAACTTCAAAGCTTTTGTACAGATAAAGAAATTGCAAAAATGGTGAACAGACAGCCCACAGAATGGGAGAAAATCATAGCAAATGAAATAACAGACAAAGAATTAATCTCCAAAATCTACAAGCAACTCAGACAACTCAGCACTGGAAAAAATGAACAGCCCAATCAAAAAATGGAAAAAAGGTCTAAATACACCTCTCACCAAAGAGGACATACAGATGGCCAAAATGCACATGAAACGATGCTCAACCTAGCTTATTATTAGAGAAATGGAAATCAAAACTACAATGAGATATCACCTCATACTCGTCAGAATGGCCATCATCGAAAAATCTACAGACAATAAATGCTGGAGAGGGTGAGGAGAAAAGGGAACACTCTTGCATTGCTGGTGGGAATGCAAATTGATACAGCCTCTATGGAAGACAGTATAGAGATTCCTTAAAAAACTAAAAATAGAAGCACCATACGACCTAGCAATCTATCTGACTCTTAGGCTTATACCCTGATGAAATCAAAACTGAAAGAAGCACCTGTACCCCAGTGTTCACTGCAGCTCTCTATACAGTAGCTAGAACATGGGAGCACCTAGATGTTCATCGATGAATGAATGGATAAACAAACTACTCAGCTTCTCAGCTGTAAAAAGAAATGCAGAAGAATCAGTTCTAATGAGATGGTTGGATCTAGAACCTATCAGAAAAAGTGTAGTCAAAATGAGAAGGACAAATACAGTATATTAACACATATATATGGAATCTAGTACGAGTGTAATGGTAACACATGCAGTGAAGCAATGGAAAAACAGAAATAGAGAACAGACATATGGATATGGTGAGGAATGGACAGTGGGTGGGAAGCATAGATGGAGTACCATGGAAACCTATACTATCATATGTGAAAAAGATAGCTATTGTCTTTGCCCTGTGGGAATAGGTGATCCTACAGGGGCGGGGTGCAATGGCCTGTAGGCCAGGGATGGTGGGAACTGGGAGTGGGGAGATGCCAGGGATATGTATATGACTGATCTGGGAGCATATATGTCTGTGAACAACAAAACTCTGTAAAAATTTTTAAAAAGTAAAATTAAATGATTTAAAAAACTGATCAGATATGAGTGTACATGTAACAGAATTGGAGTGATAGACTTTCATAACTTCACTGAAAAGGTTAAAAAGTTTCTATCCTTTTCAAATCAATATATGTTTTAACTATCTGACTAATATTCATTTTAAGAGGAAGAATAAATATAATTTTCTATTCCTAAAACTCTCATAGAGAATCCTCTTTTGTTGGCTGAGGCAGGGTCATTTTTCTTAACATAAAAATGTCAAAATGATTCCTGCTTCTGTTTTCTCATTTTCAGAGTTTTCAAGCGATTAAAGTGTGATGGGTTTCATTAAATATTTTAAAATCAAATGATAAAATATATAACTGCTCCCTTATAACCAGCACCATATCCTGCTTTATTGTTTTCGGAATATCAGTTGACTGTTGCTGCCAAATTTGGGCCTTTTGAACTGTGAACCCATTACACAGTAAATAGAGAAAAGGCAGCCTCTGTGAAAGAAACCTTTATCTGTCCTTTACATTTTTACTAAATGCTGATGTCTCTGTGGGAGGAAATAGGACAAATGTGCTTTTTGCTAAGATTTTCTGTAAAAAAAATCCTCATTATTTGCTATATTTCAATTTTTTTAGTAAATAAAATATATTTTTTTGGTCACTTCTATTGGTCTTTCATTTATCATCTGTCTTTGTTCCTTTTTACCTTTGTGGGCCTCCCATCCCCGTGGCCTCTGTCGCTGCAGAGCACTGGTTCTGGGCGCATGTGCTCCAGAGCTCCAGCTCTGCAGTTGGACACATGGGTCTAGCTGCTCGGCAGCACATGGGATCTTCCCAGGCCAGGGATTGAACTGGCGCCTCTTGCACTGCAAGGCAGTGTCCTTACCCACTGGACCACCAGGGAAGCACCTAAAGAAAATATTTTAAACTCACTTACAAATGTGTGCTCTGAGCTGATGGCTGACTCAGTCACTCTTATTTCTTATCTGCCTAAAGCATTACATATATTTATTCATCCATTCATTTGTCCAGTTGTTTTTTCCTCTATTCAATAAATATTTATTGACCATCCCCTATATGTAGCTTGTCTTATGATTGGCACTTTGCATAATACATTCATTTGATCCCTACAGCAATCTTTTCAAATGTTAATATCTTAATTTTGTAAATAGGAAGGCTGATGTCCAAAAGTTAAACATCAGATTGTTAAGTCTTCTGCTGAACTTTGTTTCCTAAAACAGTCCTTATTAGCTCTTACGGAATGTTTATTATTGAATGAAGTAATGAACCAAGATATATTTTATTATATCTAATATCTATTTTATGCTTATAATAGACCACACATACCTCCATATTTTCCTGTATTCTTGCATTTTCTCATGTACTTGTTTTATAGATGAGGGATCTGTGGCAAAGATGGTAAATTAATATGCTCAAGATTAGACAGCTGGAAGATAACAGAGTTGGGAATTGAATTTAGGCTCTACCTCTGGGGTCCATGTTCTTTACCGTCTTGCTCGGGTTTTTCTCTCTTTTTTTTTTGTCTAGAACAGTACATGATGCTTCATGAATACTCACAAACTGTTTGTTGAAATGCTGGTGGTGGTGATGTGGAATGAAAATTTTTGTCTGATGTAATGAACATTCTGTTTTATGCTAACTAGGGAATTTTCAAATTATAGTTACCTGGACTATCCCTGAAAACTGCTGTAACACTTTATATTTACCCTTAACAATAAAATCTCTTATTATCTTTATAGAAAAATAAAAATGTTTCTGCATTTCTGTGCTAATGCATTATCATATATATGTATGTGCATATTTAGTGAGAGACATGGATACAAAGATATAAAACTAATAAACTGGTGACATCTTTCCTTTTTCATATCAATTTACAATTTAAATTTCCCAAAAATGTAACCGTGTACACGAATGTATGCATTTGGAAACAGCTAATAATGATTTTTTGTAATGCTGATTTTAGCAAATGGTGCATTCTTTAATTGTTTAAACATTCTCACACAAAGAACTATGGCACACAATTATGATGGAATTCAAGATAGAACTAGTGATTCCATCTTAAATCATGTAGTAGTAAAGCAGACCATTATAAAGTCTGTTTTGTAGTCAGTTGGTCACATGTCCACAAAGACAGCTTTGTTTTTTAACCCATTGTGTGACCATTTTTCAGTATTTAATTCTGTCAATAGAGGACCCTAGAAGTAGTGAGGCTAATGAGGAGGAATGAGAGTTTAGATGTATTTTTTCCTGGAATGCCAGTTGAATTAAATCTTTCATTCCGGCTGAAGACATACAAATCTATAACCTCCTTTCAAGATGAATCCAGAATCAGGAGTCTGCCTTCTTTTATTCTTGGTCAGGAGATTAAAATTGATCACAGACCACACAAGGGAGTTGGCTGTAGTATCACAGCTCAATATCTATTTTATGCTTATAATAGACCACACATACCTCCATATTTTCCTGTATTCTTGCATTTTCTCATGTACTTGTTTTATAGATGAGGGATCTGTGGCAAAGATGGTAAATTAATATGCTCAAGATTAGACAGCTGGAAGATAACAGAGTTGGGAATTGAATTTAGGCTCTACCTCTGGGGTCCATGTTCTTTACCGTCTTGCTCGGGTTTTTCTCTCTTTTTTTTTTGTCTAGAACAGTACATGATGCTTCATGAATACTCACAAACTGTTTGTTGAAATGCTGGTGGTGGTGATGTGGAATGAAAATTTTTGTCTGATGTAATGAACATTCTGTTTTATGCTAACTAGGGAATTTTCAAATTATAGTTACCTGGACTATCCCTGAAAACTGCTGTAACACTTTATATTTACCCTTAACAATAAAATCTCTTATTATCTTTATAGAAAAATAAAAATGTTTCTGCATTTCTGTGCTAATGCATTATCATATATATGTATGTGCATATTTAGTGAGAGACATGGATACAAAGATATAAAACTAATAAACTGGTGACGTCTTTCCTTTTTCATATCAATTTACAATTTAAATTTCCCAAAAATGTAACCGTGTACACGAATGTATGCATTTGGAAACAGCTAATAATGATTTTTTGTAATGCTGATTTTAGCAAATGGTGCATTCTTTAATTGTTTAAACATTCTCACACAAAGAACTATGGCACACAATTATGATGGAATTCAAGATAGAACTAGTGATTCCATCTTAAATCATGTAGTAGTAAAGCAGACCATTATAAAGTCTGTTTTTGTAGTCAGTTGGTCACATGTCCACAAAGACAGCTTTGTTTTTTAACCCATTGTGTGACCATTTTTCAGTATTTAATTCTGTCAATAGAGGACCCTAGAAGTAGTGAGGCTAATGAGGAGGAATGAGAGTTTAGATGTATTTTTTCCTGGAATGCCAGTTGAATTAAATCTTTCATTCCGGCTGAAGACATACAAATCTATAACCTCCTTTCAAGATGAATCCAGAATCAGGAGTCTGCCTTCTTTTATTCTTGGTCAGGAGATTAAAATTGATCACAGACCACACAAGGGAGTTGGCTGTAGTATCACAGCTCAATGTGGTTAACGAGGACAGCGCTTGCCTTCTGTTCTCCTTAACCGTGCACTTACACGTTACAAATATTATTGATTCCAGGAGTCATCTGAGGCTGTTGGGAGGCTGTATGACTTGACAATATTTTGCCATTTTTAAGGGATAAGAGCTATGAGGCCTGAGAGCAACTGGGACAGGGAGAGTTTAAATTTGACAAATGAAGATATATACTTTTTTGAGCTGGCAAAATCCTTCATGTAGAAATAATGAATGAAAATTTGAGAGTTGATTTAACATAGGTCAAGTGACTTGCAATGCAAGAAGGAAAATAACGCTTTCATTATTACCCTTTCATCAAAATGAATTGATGATGGGTTTGTCATTGTAAATCTGTGCTTTAAACAAATGAATAATGCTTAGAAAATCCTTTTTACAAGACACCATTTAAATTTAAGTAGGTATAGATTACCTAAAATCTTTGAAAATGTAGTGTAGGTGAGATGATGATATGTGAGTAATTACCTACTAATCTTTAAAGCATGTTTTTATGTTTCTTAAGAACAAAACTACTGTATTAACTAACATTCAGGAAATTTAAGGTTCCACAGATCATTGTATGCTAATTTTTTAAAGACTGGGTTTTTTTTTTTTTCCCCTAACAATAAAGACTATATGCTACCATAAATATATATTTTATGTAATGGTGGAAGAAGCACTGTATTTAAGAGCTTTTGCTGGATTAAATCTGGCTTTGACACTTATTAGCTATGAGATTTTAGAAAGCTTATTTCACTGCCTTGAACCTCAGATTGCTCATTTTTTAAAATAGTCATAAAACTGTCTAGCTGATAAAGTTGTTGTGGGGCTCAAATATACAAGAAATATTTTTAGGTGGTAAAACACTCTACAAATGTAGCCCCTTAAAATGTTTGTTACTGCTAAGCTTATATGGAGTTGAGCCTGTATTTAAGACAGTTGGGGGGAAGAGAGCTTCTGAACTACGTTCTGTCTCCTCCTCTTTATAATCTACAGAATACACTGACAAGAGAGAAGTGACTGGAATGGAAAACTATTGAATTAGATTGAATCTCTAATATTGGTTTTACATGAACCATACTCCAAGCAGCAGAACTCAAACACCTTACCTTTACAATATGAATTTTTAAAAGTATCTGAAACTGTTTACAGTGATAAGAAATGGCACTAAAATTTCAGAGTAGAAATCACCTATTAAGAAACTGGAAAGTAATAAAACATCAAAATATTGATTATCCAGTTCATTAAACCAAGGGCATTGAGATAGCATTCATTATTTTATAATGACTTTAAAAAGTATAATATTTTTATTGATAATGTCAAGATATGTGCTTTACTATGGTTTAGAGGCTTTCGAGTATAATTTAATGTTTGATTCTGTGTATATTATATAGTTCATAGCGAATTTAAATAATTTCTAAAGAGAAACCCAGAATTTCAATTTGATCTCCCTTTGATTAATCCACTATCCAGTTACTGTAGTTTCTTCACCTAGTTGTAGTAAAAGGAGATGAGACTGTTCGTCTATGTAATATTCTCCATTATAATGAGAATATTTTGAGTGATTATTAAGTAAATTTTCATCAATATAATGCTTCATGATTTAAGTTCTTGAAAACGCTAACATAGGGGGTGCTAAAAGTTTCAGTTTATGAGAGAACAAGCTAAGCTACAGAAGAAATAAGCTAATTTGTTGCCTACTGGTGGAGGAACTCAGAGCAAACTTAGGTTTTCTACATTGGCCGTATATTTCACCTGTTCAGGAGTCAGTGTTTGATTTTGCTCTCAGAGGTCAGAAACTTTCTTGCAGGATGAACTGCAAATCAATGGCTCCTTTTGTGGGATTTCCAAACTTACTAGAGGTCCAGCAGTTGCTCCCTAATTCAAAGCTTCAGTTTTGCCAGACTTCTTTAAGAGAAATTCTTTAGAAAACCTTCCTAAAGACTGTTTTTAGTCAAACAAATATTATATAAGCTAAGTTATATTCATTTCCTGTTATCCATACAGAATTTCATTAATGTAGAGTTGCCATTGTTGACTCACTCTTTTGTCTTAAGGAAGCACTTTAGTCTGAATATATTCTCAATTGATACTGATTCCTAGACAGACATATGAAATATTTCTCTTCTAGCAAAATATCTTCATGCTTTGATGAACATTACCACTAGGATACATTGTAGTGTGGGTATCAGTGAAGGGTTTATCATGTATCCTCTTCCTCTTCTGATCTGCCTCATTTAAACAAATTTTCATAGATACAAGTATTTCCATTTTGTTGTTTTCATCCTATTTTATATGCACTTCTAAAAATTGCCTTAAGTTATACTATTTCCAAAAATAATTAATTTGTACTATTATTTCAAAAATTATAGTGACCTTGCACTATACTTGAAATTCAAGTAGGATGAGTCCTAAAGTCAAACGTGAAAGTGTTAGTCACTTAGACATGTCTGACTCTTTGTGGCCCCATGGACTATAGCCTATTAGACTCCTATGTCCATGGAATTCTCCAGGCAATAATACTAGAGGAGGTAGACATTCCCTTCTCCAGAGGATCTTCCTGACCCAGGGATCAAGCCTGGGTCTCCTGCATTCCAGGCAAATTCTTTACTGTCTAAGCCACCAGGGAAAATACTCTTTAGATACTTCTCTTTGTACGTTTGTACTTAGGATATGTATCTATATGATACCTTTTTTTGTATATTTTTCTTCTGCATACAAGAAGGTCTGAACTCATACCTCTCTTCCCTTGACTTTCAGCATACTGCTTTCTCCTGACTCTTCTGACTGATTCCTCTTCAATTTTCACTTGGGCTCCTGTTTGTCTTTCTTCCTTTAAATGTTAGCTGCTATTAATATGTTATGTAGGGGTCGACCCTGGATTTTCTTTTGCTCAAGGTTATCTCAATAGCATCCATGATTTCCAGTACAGTCTCTTTGCTGATACTTTTCAAATCACTTGGTCCAGACATGATTTCTCTCATGAGCTTCCGACTGGAATTTTTGCTCTTTTAATATCTGTAGGATAACTTTACTGGATGGGCCACACTCCACTAAGTATGTTCCAAGTGGGCCAATATTGTTATATTGTTGCCCTGGATCTGCTCCTCCTCTGCTGTCCTGGGCCACAGTCAGGTGCACTACTGTTGAGGAAGCTACCAGAACAGGAAGTTGAGGCTCAACTTTCACCCTGCCTTTCCTTCTACTCCTCTCAACCACTAGGTGCCAAATGCAGTGAAATTAGCCCCTGAAGACCTTCAGGACATGTTTTTAGTCTCCTGTTTCCACACGGTCAGTGTCTTAATGTGAATCCCTTTTTTATTTCTCCATTAAAGTTACTGTAATAGGATAAGAAAGTGAATACATACCCCTAGGGAATCCTGAGGCACAGTTTCAAATCCCATATACAGAATTTCTTTGAAGTATTAAAATTTTATTCTTAATTTGCATTTCATTCCTCAACATCTCCATTTTTGTCTTAATATAAGCACCATACTTTAAATTACTTATCTTTGATTGAAACTGTTGCCCCAGGAAGGTAGGCTGTGTGTATAGTGAGGCAGTGGACCCTCCCTGCCATGCCATGTTAGTGGAGATGACTAGTAATCCAGGTTGAGAGGTACAGGGTTAGGGCTTCTTTCTTATCTAGATTTATGCAGCATCCCTGACATGATCTAGTTCCTTTATTCTCACTGCCTGCGAATCAGTTCTACACACTGCTGCCAATTTGTCCTTGTTAGTATACAAAGCTGACTATATTTTTCCTTGCAGTGTTTCCTCCAGGTAAAATCCAAGCTCCTTAGTGTGGTTTGCATGACCTTTTGTAGTCTAGATTCTATCTGTCAAATTTCAAATTTTTCTATTCCCTCTTCCCTGTTGCTGAAGCTCCAATGCTTTGACCACCTGATATGAAGAACTAACTCATTGGGAAAAACCCTGATGATGGAAAGACTGAGGCAGAAGGGAAGGGGATGGCAGAGGATGAGATGGTTAGATAACAGTGCCAACTCATTGGGCATGAACTTCACCAAACTCTGGGAGATAATGGAGAACAGAGACTTGCTTGTTGCAGTCCATGGAGCTGCAAAACCAGTGACTGAACAACAGCCGCTCCTCTCTATCTGTTCCCCTGGCCACATCTCTGCTTCAGTCAGATTGAATGCTTACTCCTTCACACCTTTGTTATGATACCTGTGCTCCCTCTTTCTTTTTCTACCATGGGAAACATTCATCTTTGAATATTTGATATAATTATCACTGTCACCAGATCAAGTCAAGTGTGTTTTGTAAGGGCTCCTGTGCAGTTAGCTTTGCATCCCTTTGTTATGGCACTTAACTTGCTTTATTGTGTTTCTAGTTATATGTCCTTCTCTTGCTATCCCTGGTTGAGGCACAGTTTCAAATCCCATATACAGAATTTTATCTGTAAGTAGTTTTTAAGAATTTTTATTCTTAAATTTAAAAAAAACATACCCTAGGGAATCCTGAGGCACAGTTTCAAATCCCATATACAGAATTTCTTTGAAGTATTAAAATTTTATTCTTAATTTGCATTTCATTCCTCAACATCTCCATTTTTGTCTTAATATAAGCACCATACTTTAAATTACTTATCTTTGATTGAAACTGTTGCCCCAGGAAGGTAGGCTGTGTGTATAGTGAGGCAGTGGACCCTCCCTGCCATGCCATGTTAGTGGAGATGACTAGTAATCCAGGTTGAGAGGTACAGGGTTAGGGCTTCTTTCTTATCTAGATTTATGCAGCATCCCCTGACATGATCTAGTTCCTTTATTCTCACTGCCTGCGAATCAGTTCTACACACTGCTGCCAATTTGTCCTTGTTAGTATACAAAGCTGACTATATTTTTCCTTGCAGTGTTTCCTCCAGGTAAAATCCAAGCTCCTTAGTGTGGTTTGCATGACCTTTTGTAGTCTAGATTCTATCTGTCAAATTTCAAATTTTTCTATTCCCTCTTCCCTGTTGCTGAAGCTCCAATGCTTTGACCACCTGATATGAAGAACTAACTCATTGGGAAAAACCCTGATGATGGAAAGACTGAGGCAGAAGGGAAGGGGATGGCAGAGGATGAGATGGTTAGATAACAGTGCCAACTCATTGGGCATGAACTTCACCAAACTCTGGGAGATAATGGAGAACAGAGACTTGCTTGTTGCAGTCCATGGAGCTGCAAAACCAGTGACTGAACAACAGCCGCTCCTCTCTATCTGTTCCCCTGGCCACATCTCTGCTTCAGTCAGATTGAATGCTTACTCCTTCACACCTTTGTATATGATACCTGTTCTTCCTCTTTCTTTTTCTACCATGGGAAACATTCATCTTTGAATATTTGATATAATTATCACTGTCACCAGATCAAGTCAAGTGTGTTTTGTAAGGGCTCCTGTGCAGTTAGCTTTGCATCCCTTTGTTATGGCACTTAACTTGCTTTATTGTGTTTCTAGTTATATGTCCTTCTCTTGCTAGATTAGAAGCTGTTAATCTCTGTGTTACCTGGTGCATGGTAGGCACTCAACATGTTCTAATGAATGAGTTTAAAAAAATGAAACATCTAAGATCTCTATATCTGATCTTATTCACAATGAAAAATTACAACTAGTATCCAAATTTGAACATTGACCATGATAGATTATGGTATTGCACAGCCTTTTTTATATAACAAAATTTTCAGAACCAAATATGTGGTAAATATACATTTAACCTGCCAAGTTTTATATACTTATTTACCAGCGCCTAAGGAAATATCAATTGGAATCTAAGTTTCTAAAATTAGCTTTAGTTTTGGTGGTGGTTGTGGTGTTTTATATTAAAATTCTGTTAAATATTAAGAAAGAAAAATATCAAGGAAAGTACTTGTATGAAATAATAGAGTTTTTTAAAATTGGAATACAATGGCTGTACAATGCTGTATTAATTTCTGATGTCAGTCGTACTGAATGAGCTATATGTGTACACATGTCCCTTCCCTTTTGTGCCTCCTTCCCACTCTCGTAGACCCTCTCACCACTCTGGGACAACACAGAACGCTGAGCTAACCAAGGTTCCTGGGCTTTAATAGCAGGTTCCCATTAGCTCTCTATTTTACATGGTAGTGTATATGTATCAGTCCTAATTTCCCAGTTTGTCCCACCTACCTCTTCCCTCCATGTACATGGGTTCATTCTACATATCTGTGCCTCTATTCCTGCTTTATAAATAGGTTCCTCTGTACCATTTTCTAGATTCCATGTATATGTGTTAATATATGATACCTTTGACTCTGGGAGATAATGGAGAACAGAGACTTGCTTGTTGCAGTCCATGGAGCTGCAAAACCAGTGACTGAACAACAGCCGCTCCTCTCTATCTGTTCCCCTGGCCACATCTCTGCTTCAGTCAGATTGAATGCTTACTCCTTCACACCTTTGTTATGATACCTGTTCTTCCTCTTTCTTTTTCTACCATGGGAAACATTCATCTTTGAATATTTGATATAATTATCACTGTCACCAGATCAAGTCAAGTGTGTTTTGTAAGGGCTCCTGTGCAGTTAGCTTTGCATCCCTTTGTTATGGCACTTAACTTGCTTTATTGTGTTTCTAGTTATATGTCCTTCTCTTGCTAGATTAGAAGCTGTTAATCTCTGTGTTACCTGGTGCATGGTAGGCACTCAACATGTTCTAATGAATGAGTTTAAAAAAATGAAACATCTAAGATCTCTATATCTGATCTTATTCACAATGAAAAATTACAACTAGTATCCAAATTTGAACATTGACCATGATAGATTATGGTATTGCACAGCCTTTTTTATATAACAAAATTTTCAGAACCAAATATGTGGTAAATATACATTTAACCTGCCAAGTTTTATATACTTATTTACCAGCGCCTAAGGAAATATCAATTGGAATCTAAGTTTCTAAAATTAGCTTTAGTTTTGGTGGTGGTTGTGGTGTTTTATATTAAAATTCTGTTAAATATTAAGAAAGAAAAATATCAAGGAAAGTACTTGTATGAAATAATAGAGTTTTTTAAAATTGGAATACAATGGCTGTACAATGCTGTATTAATTTCTGATGTCAGTCGTACTGAATGAGCTATATGTGTACACATGTCCCTTCCCTTTTGTGCCTCCTTCCCACTCTCGTAGACCCTCTCACCACTCTGGGACAACACAGAACGCTGAGCTAACCAAGGTTCCTGGGCTTTAATAGCAGGTTCCCATTAGCTCTCTATTTTACATGGTAGTGTATATGTATCAGTCCTAATTTCCCAGTTTGTCCCACCTACCTCTTCCCTCCATGTACATGGGTTCATTCTACATATCTGTGCCTCTATTCCTGCTTTATAAATAGGTTCCTCTGTACCATTTTCTAGATTCCATGTATATGTGTTAATATATGATATTTGTTTTTCTCTTTCTGACTTACTTTGCCTCTGTATGACAGACTCATCTAGGTCCATCCACATCTCTACAAATGACCCTATTGTGTTCCTTTTAGTGGCTGAGTAATGTTACACAGTGGAATATTACTCAACCATTGAAAGTAATGGGATTTTGAAAGGTTAAGTATGTAAAATCTAATTCTTTGACTAGCATTTACCACATGCCAGTCACTGGGATAAAGATTTACCATACTATTGAGATATATTATCTCAATTATTCTACCTGATTTCATAAATAAGGAAATTGAAGTTTAAAATTTAAATAGCTATCATTATGCAGGTTATACAGCCAATATACAGTGAAGTAGTAATGTGAACAAAGTTATGTCTAATATAAAAACTATTATTTTACTTTATCAGGCCTTAATATATTTATAATTTCTTATGTAAATTGATATTCATTCATGGTTTGTATCAGTTGTCAGTGTGTATTCATGGTGTGTATCAGTTGTCAGTGTGTATTCATGGTATGTATCAGTTGGATAATTACATTGCATTTGGCATTTGAGATCACTCTAGGCACTTGGAATGGCAGTTGGGTAAATGGTATGGCAGAGTTGAATTAATCTTGGTGAATGTGATTCTTTAACCACTTTTGAGTCACAGGCTCCCTTGGGGATGTAATGAAAGGTATGGACCCATATACATGACAAAATGTACACATATATGAAGATACATTTTCATAGTCTTGGATTCTTTGAGAAACAGGAAAGTTCCAAAACTCGATTTCTAGGCAATCTGCCTATTTTGTGGATAAACCCACACATGTGTTTCTGAAATGGTTGACCGTGTCTATCCATCAAGAGTGTCTTTGGAAAGCTATTACTTTGTGGAATTTTCTGAATTCCTAGTAATGTACTATAATTTCAAGACTCTAAGTCAGCAACATACCAGTAATACTGAACACATTTCAAGTATATTTAATCATGGAAATAATAATGCTTTTCTTATGCACATTTCTTGAAAAAATTTAGAAGTCAGTCTTTTCTTTTAAGATTTATAAAACCACAGTAGTGATTTACAGTAAGAGAAATAAATTTGCACAGAAATGTATCACGAGTAAAGAACAAAACACCTCATTAAAAAATAAAATAGGGCTTCCCCTGGTGGTCCAGTGGGTAAGGACACCACTTTGCAGTGCAAGGGGCGCAGGTTGGGTAGAACGGACGACAGCTGGACTGAGGTGTCCAATTACCGAGCGCAGGTTAAGTATTAACTAATTCTTTGACTAGCATTTAAACCAGTGGAATATTACTCAACCTTTGGGGGGGCCAGTTCACTGGGGATAAAGATTTACCATACTATTGAGATATATTATCTCAATTATTCTACCTGATTTCATAAATAAGGAAATTGAAGTTTAAAATTTAAATAGCTATCATTATGCAGGTTATACAGCCAATATACAGTGAAGTAGTAATGTGAACAAAGTTATGTCTAATATAAAAACTATTATTTTACTTTATCAGGCCTTAATATATTTATAATTTCTTATGTAAATTGATATTCATTCATGGTTTGTATCAGTTGTCAGTGTGTATTCATGGTGTGTATCAGTTGTCAGTGTGTATTCATGGTATGTATCAGTTGGATAATTACATTGCATTTGGCATTTGAGATCACTCTAGGCACTTGGAATGGCAGTTGGGTAAATGGTATGGCAGAGTTGAATTAATCTTGGTGAATGTGATTCTTTAACCACTTTTGAGTCACAGGCTCCCTTGGGGATGTAATGAAAGGTATGGACCCATATACATGACAAAATGTACACATATATGAAGATACATTTTCATAGTCTTGGATTCTTTGAGAAACAGGAAAGTTCCAAAACTCGATTTCTAGGCAATCTGCCTATTTTGTGGATAAACCCACACATGTGTTTCTGAAATGGTTGACCGTGTCTATCCATCAAGAGTGTCTTTGGAAAGCTATTACTTTGTGGAATTTTCTGAATTCCTAGTAATGTACTATAATTTCAAGACTCTAAGTCAGCAACATACCAGTAATACTGAACACATTTCAAGTATATTTAATCATGGAAATAATAATGCTTTTCTTATGCACATTTCTTGAAAAAATTTAGAAGTCAGTCTTTTCTTTTAAGATTTATAAAACCACAGTAGTGATTTACAGTAAGAGAAATAAATTTGCACAGAAATGTATCACGAGTAAAGAACAAAACACCTCATTAAAAAATAAAATAGGGCTTCCCCTGGTGGTCCAGTGGGTAAGGACACCACTTTGCAGTGCAAGGGGCGCAGGTTCGAGCCCTGGCCTGGGAAGATCCCACGTGCCACGGAGCAGCTGGACTGATGTGTCCAATTACCGAGCCGGAGCTCTGGAGCGCATGCGCCCAGAGCCGGCGCTCTGCAACGACAGACGCCACCGCGATGGGAGGCCCACAGGAGCCAAAGAACAAAGACGGATGAAAATAGAGAAATGAAAGACCAATAGAAGAGGCCCGCCCACTCCCCTCCCTCCCCAACCCGACCCCCGCCCAAAGTAAATAAATAAATAAATCTTAAAAAAAATAAATAAATAAAAAAATAAAATAAAATAATTATATGTTAGCAAAACCAATATCTATGATTGTAAATTGCTTTTTCTATGTGTAAAATTAAATTGTTTCAGCAATATAGAGATGTGTTATGCTTACTTGTCCATGTAACAGTTCTATAAAGAAATGGATTTTTGTGAGTCTTATTTTAAAGATGAGAAAACTGAGGATTAAAATTTAATGACTTGGGCATGAGCTTATAGCTAAAAAGTAAAGGCCAGAAATCTGTTAGAAATCTTTTGAGTCTGAATCAGGCAGCTCTCCATTGTTTCATAGACATGCCTGGGGAGAATTAAGTAGATGAGGAAACAAGTTTCAGCCGCTGAGAGTGTCACCAAGCACACTTGGTACATGGTCTTTGTTTTAAAGCCTGCCTTGCCACTTGCTTTCTCTCAGACTTGTATTGTTCCACTTTGCAACCTCTGAAGGTCAGAGCATACTCGGGTAATTCAGAATGATTTTAGCTTTCAATTCACTTTTAATCCATAATCCATGATCTCAACTCTTGCACTGTGTTTCACACTTTATTTCAGTATTATAGCAAAGATTAGTTTGGCTTTAAAGGATACAGTTTAACTGCATTATCTAAATGTGTATTATGTTAAAAGTTTTTACATTAAATTTTTGATATACAGAATACTTTAGCCTCACAATATAGTTATAAAATTCATTGGAAAGATTACAGATAAAGAGTTTGCCAGTACATGTATTTAAGAATTTATTTAAGTGAAAAGTGTAAAAATGCCATTAGAAATACCTTTGAGAAAGTAACTAATACAATACAATGAATGTGAGGTACATTTACTGGTGATTAACGCATTAGTAATACTTTTGAGATTACATTTTTAGAGGGGTTCTCTCCCTTCTACAGAATGTGTGTTTATGGTGGCAGCTTTAATGCTATTTCCTGCTGTGCAGTTCAATAGAGTATGTTTTTAGGTGGTTTGTGGAGGGTTTTTTTCGTTATGTATGTCGATGGAGATAAGTGTTTTAATTACTTTTTTAATGTCTGTGCTTTTGTATTTTTCTCCTCTCTTCTCTTTTATTTCCTGCTGTTGAGATTACTGCCTCATCTCCACAGCAGGTGGCTGTTGCAAATTTGTTTTCTTTGTAAGCCTGGTAGATTTATTTTGTAATATAACTGTTCCTTTTTGGTATTTTATTATTAATGATTTCTTTACTTTGGAATGTAGTATGCTACATAGTCCTCAATAGTAATTTTCTAACATCATCTAAGAATTCCAATCATTAAGGAAAAAATCTTTGCCTGAGGCATATTGTTTGAATATTTTTGCTTACCCTTACATCTGTGAGGATTAAAATTTAAGGAAATTGTTTGATAGCAAAAGTCAAATAAGAATGACAAATGGGGAAAAGAGAAGGGAGGAAAATAAATAGAAAAGGCCCAAGAGATAAAGCAAACTTTAATAAATAAGACCAAAAATCAAAGTGATAGGTATAATTTTATGACAGAAATAGAAAATTATGTTAATATTTTTCTAGAAGAGAGATTTTAATGAGATCTTATGTTTATATTGAAATTAAATTTTAATTAGTAAAATAACTTCTACTAATTATAAGAGAATTGGATTACTAAAATATAAAGAAAATTGGTTCATCTTTTTTACCCCCCCAAATTTTGTTGTTTTGATTTTTCCATGTGTCCTTTTATATAGAGAATGATAGATAAGGTAGATGCTAAATATAAAAGTTATCAGGAAAGCAAATCATACTTGATATTTTATCCATCTCTGAATTTATTTTATTAATTAAAATAAAGTCTCTCTCTCTCCATTTTTGCCAAATGTATAAAAGGAGTACAAATTATGAGACTATAAGTGAAACACATAATGAGCAGTATTCTCATTTTGTTATGTGAAATTGGTATATATTCTCTTATAAATTAAAAAAATCTTCTAGAAATATTTTCACTACTTGGATTCAGTTTGTTTTATATGTGTTGATCTTGTGAATACACTGCATCATTATTATGTTTATATTTTATGTCAGACATAAAAACTCTAGATTGAAGACTAATATTAAGTTATAATATGAATTTTTATGAATGATCTCATTAGTATAATAGAATTTGTACATATGTTCTACATGAAATCATAAAAGCAAACTGAAAGACATTTGTAACATTGTAGGAATTATTACATTTCTTTACTTTATTCTCTTCTCCAATGCTTTTAGAATTTTACTATTTTTATAAAGAAAAAAAAATCCTCATTGAACCTCTATCTGATTTTCAAACTTATATTAATGTTTATTACTTCTCTTAATTCTGGAGTCAATATTGTTATATGTTTCTGTACAGAAAAATACCTATGTAATAGGAAAAAAGTATGATTTGAGATGGTGATTTCATTCATGACATTTTTGAAAGTGTTCATCTTGTTATGTTCTAACAAATTATGTGATCCATATAATTAGTGCTTGTGGTCACACAGAGAGAGGCTAGACTGTGGTTATACAGAACAGATGTTTAATAGGGATTTGAAAAATCAATGAAATGAATACTATTGTCACACATGGTGATCTGATTTCATATGTATTACATAGAATCACTTCATTCTTTCTGAATTCAGTCTGAACACTCAGAGCTAAACACATTTATAGGGAGGTGTCAGAAAAAAGATGGGAAGTTTTATTGAGAAAAGAATCACAATAGGGCATCATTGATCTTTTCTGTTTCTAATCAATATATAGATCCTAAAATGATAACCCTATGGCACTGTTTTCCCTTGGAAATAAGATATAAATTCTTTTGAGCCATATAAGTGATCTTTAAGTAACAGATGAAGAACTTTGTAATCCATTGTGGAATTGTGGAATACATAGGGCCTTGAAAGTAAAAATTTACGTCCATATTCAATCTCAAATGTTTGGGCTTTATATCAAAATAGTTTACTTTATCTAAATATATAAACACATATATCCACAAATACATGTATTTATAACTCATACCTACATTTATATATCTATGTTCAGCCATTTAAACATCTTCTTATCACTAATTACAACATCTTCTGTTTGTGAAAGTGTATGCTATGAATGTTTTATAATGTGAGTCTTTAATTTCCATAGTTTTTATATTTTACCCAGGACAGTAATAATAACCTACATTTGAATGTTATTTTAGATTTAGTTCAAGTTTTTTTTTTAATTTACCAGAGTGCTTTTATGTGTACTTTTCTGCCTCATTTTCAGAACAATCTTGTGCATGAGTCAGGGGGGATATCTTCATTCTAAAATCAAGGTAGTTGACTTGTTGTGGTAACCATTTTGCATTATATATATAAATATTGAATCATTATGTTGTACACCTGAAACTAAAACAATATATTTCAATTATGCCTTAATAAAACAATAAATAAAAGGGAGGAATTTGAGAGACATAATTTTAAAAGTAATGTTACCAAGTACAGCTAGATAGGAAATGCAATGAGACTAGAACCCAGGTGTCCGGACTCCTAGGTCAGTCCTCTGTAAGGCAGGATGTGAACTAGCTGCTTCGCTTTGAAATTCTGCCTTAACAATCAGAGGGTCTTAATTGTGCTGTTTTCTGGTCTTGAAGAACATATAGTTTGAGTCCATTGTATTCTGTAGGATGAGGTTAAAGGAATACCCTTGTTGTCACAGCCTTTCATTCTAACTAATCTGTCCCGTACTGACCACTTAAATGTGCGGTAGTATTAATTGTGTGTATCATGGATGAGACAAACCTTTAGTTTATATCTAGCAAATGTATCATATGTGTGATTTCATTATATGAAGCAAAAGCTTTCAGGGAAAGAAAGCAAATAAAATGAAACATGTATTTCACAATAGGGCATCATTGATCTTTTCTGTTTCTAATCAATATATAGATCCTAAAATGATAACCCTATGGCACTGTTTTCCCTTGAAAATTTTCCATATAAGTGATCTTTAAGTAACAGATGAAGAACTTTGTAATCCATTGTGGAATTGTGGAATACATAGGGCCTTGAAAGTAAAATTTACGTCCATATTCAATCTCAAATGTTTGGGCTTTATATCAAAATAGTTTACTTTATCTAAATATATAAACACATATATCCACAAATACATGTATTTATAACTCATACCTACATTTATATATCTATGTTCAGCCATTTAAACATCTTCTTATCACTAATTACAACATCTTCTGTTTGTGAAAGTGTATGCTATGAATGTTTTATAATGTGAGTCTTTAATTTCCATAGTTTTTATATTTTACCCAGGACAGTAATAATAACCTACATTTGAATGTTATTTTAGATTTAGTTCAAGTTTTTTTTTTAATTTACCAGAGTGCTTTTATGTGTACTTTTCTGCCTCATTTTCAGAACAATCTTGTGCATGAGTCAGGGGGGATATCTTCATTCTAAAATCAAGGTAGTTGACTTGTTGTGGTAACCATTTTGCATTATATATATAAATATTGAATCATTATGTTGTACACCTGAAACTAAAACAATATATTTCAATTATGCCTTAATAAAACAATAAATAAAAGGGAGGAATTTGAGAGACATAATTTTAAAAGTAATGTTACCAAGTACAGCTAGATAGGAAATGCAATGAGACTAGAACCCAGGTGTCCGGACTCCTAGGTCAGTGCTCTGTAAGGCAGGATGTGAACTAGCTGCTTCGCTTTGAAATTCTGCCTTAACAATCAGAGGGTCTTAATTGTGCTGTTTTCTGGTCTTGAAGAACATATAGTTTGAGTCCATTGTATTCTGTAGGATGAGGTTAAAGGAATACCCTTGTTGTCACAGCCTTTCATTCTAACTAATCTGTCCCGTACTGACCACTTAAATGTGCGGTAGTATTAATTGTGTGTATCATGGATGAGACAAACCTTTAGTTTATATCTAGCAAATGTATCATATGTGTGATTTCATTATATGAAGCAAAAGCTTTCAGGGAAAGAAAGCAAATAAAATGAAACATGTATTTCACATCTATGCGAACAACTTTACGTATATTGTTTTCATTTTATTCTCCCAACAATCATATGATGAGGATGCAGCTGCCCGGAAAGAATAATTTACTTGCTTAAGGTCATAGTCACCAGTAAGTGCTAAAATTAGAATTTTAATGCAGAAAATCTGACTTAGAGCTTTCATTCTCTTCTAGTATACTGTGTTTACAAGTGATATAAATAAGTTGACATTAAGATACTTCAAAAGATTTAATCAGAAAAAAAAAATAGTGGTTATGCGGGGACATTACTTATGGAGACACAGGTGCATAGTTGTGGTAGATAACCTAATGTGCCTTAGAGTTTGTTTAATGAATCCATATTTAATATTCACATGTTAATGTTCTTCTTCATGTAGCACCATTCCCTGAACCAGGCTTAGCAGTGAGGACTGAGATCACACAACGTGCTTTCTTCTTGAGAAGAAAGCAAGATCTTAGAGACAGAAGTACTTGGAAAAGTGAAACACTTAGGACATTTGCCATCAACTTGCTATCAGCTATATTTGACTGTGTGCAGCCAGTGATCTTGAGAGTAGGACATAATCAGTGGGATTTTATGTGTCTACTAAAATCTTATTGAAAAAGCACTTGTGTGAAATAACAAGACGTGATGTACCTGCCAAGAGAGTTCAGTATACTAGAGCATTGCTTGTTTCCATAATCCAACAGTCTTTCACCAGGAACCTGAGGCGGTCTCACAGTGCTCTGTCCTGTCTTCTCCACTTCTGTGGGATGTGTGAGGCTGTCTCCAGTGACAGGTCTATCTGATCACCATCTTTTCCAGGATGGCTTAGCTGTCATTCAAGTGAATGCCTTCAAGAATGAGAGGCATCACACAAATGCTTGCTCAATTCAGTTAATACTGAATAAGGGAACCAGTGAAGTAATACACACAGACATTACATATGAAATCTGAGATTTTCGTAAACATGTCCATGCTACAAAGCAACGAAGACTCCACTGTAGAAATTTATTCCTCCTCTGTTTCTTATCAGATGGTAACACAAAACAGATACTTACTAGATGGTAACTCAAAACAGAATATTTAATATCATGTTAATGTTCATTGAAGTTGTGCAGAACTTAATATGACCACAAAGAATTTACTATATGCACTGTTTTTGTTTATTCTGTAGTTCCAGAGGGAAGTGCTTTGGAAACAAAGTAGAGATACAGATTTCAAAGAATATCAAATATTGAAAAATAACCAGTAGATAACACACGAGGAATGCACTTAAGAAGGAAAACATTTCAGAAAGGAATTTTGCTAGAGAAAGTAATCAAGAAACAAAGATGCAGTCTAGAGAAGCAGCTAGTCTTTTCTCTACCACTAGAGTGGAACATTCTGTGTTGTATGTGTATCCACAGCTTTAGTGAAATTTACCACATATGTTTAATGATTAATTTAGGTATCACTTATTTTGTAGCAGCATGTTTTAACAGAACTTAGTTATAACCATATATATGGCAAAGGCAGCGTTTTCAAGTTCAAGCATACACTTTACAGCCAGACCATCCAGGTTAGAAATTGGCAGTACTGTTTGTCCTCTGACCCTCAGTAGAGTTACTTAAACTTTATGTGCCTCAGGGTCCTCATATCTACAGTGCAAATGATAATTGTCTTATAGAGTTGTTTTGAGAATTAAATGAGTTGTTATATAAAAATCATCTACCTATAAGTCAGATCCTTAAAACAGTGCCTGTAAGTAATCAATACATTTTAAGTTAGATTTTCTGTAATATAAACAAAATATTCTTTTGGAGAATTGAAAATGATAGGAACCTGAGGCGGTCTCACAGTGCTCTGTCCTGTCTTCTCCACTTCTGTGGGATGTGAGGCTGTCTCCAGTGACAGGTCTATCTGATCACCATCTTTTCCAGGATGGCTTAGCTGTCATTCAAGTGAATGCCTTCAAGAATGAGAGGCATCACACAAATGCTTGCTCAATTCAGTTAATACTGAATAAGGGAACCAGTGAAGTAATACACACAGACATTACATATGAAATCTGAGATTTTCGTAAACATGTCCATGCTACAAAGCAACGAAGACTCCACTGTAGAAATTTATTCCTCCTCTGTTTCTTATCAGATGGTAACACAAAACAGATACTTACTAGATGGTAACTCAAAACAGAATATTTAATATCATGTTAATGTTCATTGAAGTTGTGCAGAACTTAATATGACCACAAAGAATTTACTATATGCACTGTTTTTGTTTATTCTGTAGTTCCAGAGGGAAGTGCTTTGGAAACAAAGTAGAGATACAGATTTCAAAGAATATCAAATATTGAAAAATAACCAGTAGATAACACACGAGGAATGCACTTAAGAAGGAAAACATTTCAGAAAGGAATTTTGCTAGAGAAAGTAATCAAGAAACAAAGATGCAGTCTAGAGAAGCAGCTAGTCTTTTCTCTACCACTAGAGTGGAACATTCTGTGTTGTATGTGTATCCACAGCTTTAGTGAAATTTACCACATATGTTTAATGATTAATTTAGGTATCACTTATTTTGTAGCAGCATGTTTTAACAGAACTTAGTTATAACCATATATATGGCAAAGGCAGCGTTTTCAAGTTCAAGCATACACTTTACAGCCAGACCATCCAGGTTAGAAATTGGCAGTACTGTTTGTCCTCTGACCCTCAGTAGAGTTACTTAAACTTTATGTGCCTCAGGGTCCTCATATCTACAGTGCAAATGATAATTGTCTTATAGAGTTGTTTTGAGAATTAAATGAGTTGTTATATAAAAATCATCTACCTATAAGTCAGATCCTTAAAACAGTGCCTGTAAGTAATCAATACATTTTAAGTTAGATTTTCTGTAATATAAACAAAATATTCTTTTTTGGAGAATTGAAAATGATAATCTTTCAGTACTTCTTAAGAAGGTGTTCTTTTGTATAAATACATGCTGAAACACCAAAAGATTTAGTAACTGTTCTAGGGGAACAAAGAAACTATCTGACCTTCTTGGAAGAAACGAACACTATACATCTATTACGCTGAGCTGTTGTTTGTCAAATCTTTGTCAATTCCCCTTTGTTCATAAACCTCCTTCTTCCCACTGAAAGGTGAATTAAAAAGTCATTTCAGTGTTATTTTGAAATCATCCTGGTATAGCCACATACCTTATTTATTAATATGCCACCTACTCTCAGGGAAATCTTCCTTTGATAGATGAGTATTTGCAAGTTTCATTATCTTTCATATTTCACCTACGGTTGCTTCATTTTTCTTCTTTTGTAGCACTTTGTTTAAATTTTCTAAGGTTTAATACTTTAAGGTTTGTTCTTTCTTTGCCACAAGATGTGGAATTCGGAAAAAAAAAATAGAAGCTACAAAATTATAAACCTATCTTAATATTCATAGCTAATATTTATTGAGCATTAACCCTGTGCCAAGGTTCCAATGCTTGATAGATAGGTAGATAGATAGACATTCCTTTAAATCTCATATCTATGAGAGCATATAACTATTATCTCTGTTTTAGGAATGCAGACATAGAAGATCAGAGAGAGTAATGAATTATTTCAGGGCTTTCTTGAGAGATAAAATCTTTAAAATATATACAAGCTAGATAGAGTGGGATAATTTACTTCCAGGAATTGGCTTATGCAATTGTGGGAGGTGACAAATCTGGAATCTGTAGGCCAGGCCATCAGACAGACAGAACTTCTTCTTCCTTAAGGAAAGCACAATTTTGTTCTTAGGACCTTTGAACTGATTGGATGAGGCCTATCCAGGTTATTGAGGTAATCTCCTTTCCTTAAATGGATTATAGATGTTAGCTATACTATGTATATATTACCATATATATTACTATATTAGCTATAGTATCTCTATATTATTACTCTGAAATAATTTCAGAATAATACCTGAAGTAGTATTTGGTTGGATAATTTGACATGTATATTTAGCTAGGTGTGCATAAAACTAACCATCATAGAAACTTATACAAGATCACTATCAGATAAATGGGAGAGGAAGAACTCACAAGGACTGTGTTCCCAACAGCATTGTGGTTGCAGAGGACAGGGTACTTCTGCTGTCTTGGCTGGGCCACCAACGAGTCTGTGAGAAGAGCTTAAGATACATGGCCCTAATGGATGACCTGCCTCCAGCGGGGAGAGAAGGATTCCAGGGACCTTGGGAATCTAAAAATGTGTGTGACCTAAGGAATCTAAAAGTGTGTATGGCCTAGGGTGTGGCTAAATAGACTGCCAAGATAACCCAATCATAATGTTCCTGTTCAGTTACTGCCTGATTTTTCGTCACCTTGAGCCAGTATCTATAGGTCAGAACATCTTACTGTTGCCTTCTTGAACATTTGCAGAGAGACTCTGACCCAGTAAATATTAAATTCACTACAGTGGTAAATGCAGAGTGGGGTGAAACCATGGGAAACTCAGTCGTCTTTGTCAGTATATGATTGAAGTGAAAAAAGAAAATTTAAATTTTACCAAAGCTTTTTTTTCCTTGAGAAGTAATTCTCTCAGGAGAGAAACAAAAAATAACTCATCTGTGTGGGTCAGGAGGTGCACTTAATAAGAATGCCCTGTTGGGGCTTCCCTGGTGGTCCAGTGGGTAAGGACACCGCCTTGCATTGCAAGGGGCGCCGGTTTGATCCCTGGCCTGGGAAGATCCCACGTGCCGCAGAGCGGCTGGACTGATGTGTCCAATTACCAAGCCGGAGCTCTGGAGCGCATGCGCCCAGAGCCGTGCTCTGCGACAACAGAGGCCACCGCGATGGGAGGCCCACAGGAGCCAAAGAACAAAGACAGATGAAAATAGAGAAATGAAAGACCAATAGAAGTGGTCCGCCCGTCCCCCACCCTACCCCCCAAAAAATAAATAAATAAAATAAATGTTTTAAAAAAAATAAGAATGCCTTGCCTTTCTTTCTATACAATTATTTTAGTAGTGGGTGTATAGAAAATAAGCATAGATGTAAATCTCCATTTTGCCTTAATCCTGGCAAATAGTGAGAAACCTCAGGTTAGGAATTAGTAAAGGAATGATCTTAGACTTCAATACAGAAGCTGTGGAATTCTAATCCACCACTTACATTCTCTGTGCTTTGTTTTTGATCTGTCTTAAATATTATTCCTTATATCACCTTGAAATTGCAAAACATTTCACATTTTTTCCCCTGTTGTTTGTGGCTCTTTCACAGAAAAATGAGAAAATGCTATTATAGAACATATGCAATATCTATGGTATAGTAATAGGGGAGACAGGACCTTATTATTTAAATATATGTATTTAGGTATATGTGAGTGTGTGTGTATAAAATGATATATATTGTCTTAAATGTCAAAGTGTTTGTGTTTGTATAACCTGTTCAGTTACTGCCTGATTTTTCGTCACCTTGTGCCAGTATCTATAGGTCAGAACATCTTACTGTTGCCTTCTTGAACATTTGCAGAGAGACTCTGACCCAGTAAATATTAAATTCACTACAGTGGTAAATGCAGAGTGGGGTGAAACCATGGGAAACTCAGTCGTCTTTGTCAGTATATGATTGAAGTGAAAAAAGAAAATTTAAATTTTACCAAAGCTTTTTTTTCCTTGAGAAGTAATTCTCTCAGGAGAGAAAACAAAAAAATAACTCATCTGTGTGGGTCAGGAGGTGCACTTAATAAGAATGCCCTGTTGGGGCTTCCCTGGTGGTCCAGTGGGTAAGGACACCGCCTTGCATTGCAAGGGGCGCCGGTTTGATCCCTGGCCTGGGAAGATCCCACGTGCCGCAGAGCGGCTGGACTGATGTGTCCAATTACCAAGCCGGAGCTCTGGAGCGCATGCGCCCAGAGCCGTGCTCTGCGACAACAGAGGCCACCGCGATGGGAGGCCCACAGGAGCCAAAGAACAAAGACAGATGAAAATAGAGAAATGAAAGACCAATAGAAGTGGTCCGCCCGTCCCCCACCCTACCCCCCAAAAAATAAATAAATAAAATAAATGTTTTAAAAAAAATAAGAATGCCTTGCCTTTCTTTCTATACAATTATTTTAGTAGTGGGTGTATAGAAAATAAGCATAGATGTAAATCTCCATTTTGCCTTAATCCTGGCAAATAGTGAGAAACCTCAGGTTAGGAATTAGTAAAGGAATGATCTTAGACTTCAATACAGAAGCTGTGGAATTCTAATCCACCACTTACATTCTCTGTGCTTTGTTTTTGATCTGTCTTAAATATTATTCCTTATATCACCTTGAAATTGCAAAACATTTCACATTTTTTCCCCTGTTGTTTGTGGCTCTTTCACAGAAAAATGAGAAAATGCTATTATAGAACATATGCAATATCTATGGTATAGTAATAGGGGAGACAGGACCTTATTATTTAAATATATGTATTTAGGTATATGTGAGTGTGTGTGTATAAAATGATATATATTGTCTTAAATGTCAAATGTAGCTTAAAATACAATCTGAGAAAAATCATTTATCGTTATAATCTTCAAGTACTTATTCAACTCAATTCATGTTAACTGTAGCCACCCCTATCTCAGTCTTTCTAAAATAATTACATTAATAGCCACACATTTATGTAGTAGTTTCCATGTTACAAATAGACTAAAGTATATTCATCTTTGTCAGCAAATAAAGAAATAAACATCCCCATTTCGTTTGTAGGGAAGCCATGGATGGAAAGGTAAGTCAAATGATTTGCCTAAGTTTCTTAAATAAAATAATTTAAAAGAATCCCCCTAAAATAATCTAAAAAAAAAAAAAAAAATGGCACGTCTTTTCAGGGGAGTAAAAGGAGGTGGTCTGGACAGGGAACAAAAATGTTTGATTTAATTTGAATCAGTCATTTCACTTAATGTTTGGTTTAATTTGAAGCAGTTGTTTATTGCTGGCTATACCCTCAATTCATCAGGCACCTTCAGTTTTCGTATCAGATGCAGCATTGACCTTATCTCACACAACAAAACTCATCCCCTATGCTATGCTTTTTGCTCTGTGTCCACCAGCGACTACCATTGCCCTTCATTTAACTATGAAATAAACTCCTGCCTCTCTGGATGGACCTACCCGTAGACTGAATTTAGACAGTAAATAACATTAAACTATATATCCCCCTTATGAGTGAAAAGCTTTCCTGTAGTATAGTGAAAGCTATCAGATTTTTGATTCATTTGTAGTTTGAAAATATTTTAGCTGGCTGTTCACATTCTTTTCAAAATGTTGGTAAATAGTGAGAAACCTCAGGTTAGGAATTAGTAAAGGAATGATCTTAGACTTCAATACAGAAGCTGTGGAATTCTAATCCACCACTTACATTCTCTGTGCTTTGTTTTTGATCTGTCTTAAATATTATTCCTTATATCACCTTGAAATTGCAAAACATTTCACATTTTTTCCCCTGTTGTTTGTGGCTCTTTCACAGAAAAATGAGAAAATGCTATTATAGAACATATGCAATATCTATGGTATAGTAATAGGGGAGACAGGACCTTATTATTTAAATATATGTATTTAGGTATATGTGAGTGTGTGTGTATAAAATGATATATATTGTCTTAAATGTCAAATGTAGCTTAAAATACAATCTGAGAAAAATCATTTATCGTTATAATCTTCAAGTACTTATTCAACTCAATTCATGTTAACTGTAGCCACCCCTATCTCAGTCTTTCTAAAATAATTACATTAATAGCCACACATTTATGTAGTAGTTTCCATGTTACAAATAGACTAAAGTATATTCATCTTTGTCAGCAAATAAAGAAATAAACATCCCCATTTCGTTTGTAGGGAAGCCATGGATGGAAAGGTAAGTCAAATGATTTGCCTAAGTTTCTTAAATAAAATAATTTAAAAGAATCCCCCTAAAATAATCTAAAAAAAAAAAAAAATGGCACGTCTTTTCAGGGGAGTAAAAGGAGGTGGTCTGGACAGGGAACAAAAATGTTTGATTTAATTTGAATCAGTCATTTCACTTAATGTTTGGTTTAATTTGAAGCAGTTGTTTATTGCTGGCTATACCCTCAATTCATCAGGCACCTTCAGTTTTCGTATCAGATGCAGCATTGACCTTATCTCACACAACAAAACTCATCCCCTATGCTATGCTTTTTGCTCTGTGTCCACCAGCGACTACCATTGCCCTTCATTTAACTATGAAATAAACTCCTGCCTCTCTGGATGGACCTACCCGTAGACTGAATTTAGACAGTAAATAACATTAAACTATATATCCCCCTTATGAGTGAAAAGCTTTCCTGTAGTATAGTGAAAGCTATCAGATTTTTGATTCATTTGTAGTTTGAAAATATTTTAGCTGGCTGTTCACATTCTTTTCAAAATGTTGGTAATTAGTTGATATATGAATGTTATGGACTATTTAGAAAATAGGAAATAATTTTAAAAATCCAGAATATCCTTAATTCCACCACCAGAAATGATCACTGTTCAGATTATATAGTGTGTGTATAACAAAACTTGAATACACAGTGTAATATATCCTGCTAGTTTATTTCGCACTTTATTTTTTACTACAATTTCTTATCACAGTTTTCAAATGTTTGTTCTAATGACTGCATTTTGTTTTGTTATCTTTTTTTTTTCTTAAAACTAGGTTATTCATTCTGTTGGCATTTTTATATTCCTTCACCCTTTCTTCTATCTTTTCTTTTTTTTGTAATTACAATTTTTGCGCATTAAACCTTTATTTGCCTCGTTAGTGTTTCCTTAAGATAGGTTCATAACATTTGTAGAAGTTGAGCAACAATTACTGCCAAAAGAGCATAACAAGTCCCATTTTTAACCTTGCCATATGATGTAGTTTTCTTAAATACTTTACTTTTTAATAGAAGAGAAATCGTATCTCATTGTTTTAAATTACCAAGGGCTTTAAGGTTGTTGATGCTTCAGTTCAGTTCAGTTCAGTTGATCTGTTGGTGTCTGACTCTTTGTGACCCTATGGACCGCAGCATGCCAAGCTTCCCTGTCTTTTACCATCTCCTAGAGCTTGCCCAAACTCACATCCATTGACTTAGTGGTGCCATCCAACCATCTTATCCTCTGTCGCCCTTCTTTTTTTGCCTTCTCTTTTTCCCAACATGAAGCTGTTTTCCAATGAATCGTCTCTTTGCATCAGGTAACCAAAATATTGGAAATTTCAGCTTCAGCGTCAGTCTTTCCTATGAATATTTCTGAATTTGGATTTCCTTTAAGATTGTGTGATTTGATCTCTTTGCAGTTCAAGAGTCTTAAGAGCCTTTTCCAGCACCACTGTTCAAAGGCATCAGTTCTTCACTGCTCAGCCATCTGTATGGTCCAACTCTCAGCCATACATGACTACTGGAAAACCAGTAGTCATTGGTGCTTATGATCTATATATTTTGTTATCCAATTTTTATTATCCTTTGTTTATGCTTTTACTAAGAATTAATATGCTTTTCATTAAAATTGAGGAATGTCTTTATATAGAAAAGACATTTTATTTGTTAAAATAGTCCTCTAGTTAACCACTTGACAGTTAGTTTATATTTTTTTGAAATATAGAGGTAGCTGAAGTTTTGTGGTGAAATACTTTTTTTTCCCTTTGAAGATTTTACTTTTTTTCCCTCCTTTATAATGACCTTCCATATTCAGGGACTAGATAAATATGAATCCATATTTTCTTTTAGTTTCTGTGATGAATTTTTACATTTAGCACTTTAATACCCAAATATTTTTTTTTATTTGTGACATGAAATAATATACCCTGATTTCCCTCTTGACACTGTATGTGGGTATCCATGTTTATGTATATGAATGTGTGACTTATGATGTATGCTTAGTTATATATCAAAGGTACACTCTGAAGTCTGTTACACTGTGTTATGTGTCCTCTTTTATGTCAATCTGATTATAATTTATTTCTTTTAGAACTACATTATTTAAATGGTTGCAGTTTTGTACCTTATTTATAATAGTAATGACATCCTGCTAACAATATTTTATAAATTTTTGTTACTTAGGTTTGCCAGAACCCAAAAAAGATCACATCTTCCAAGGCCTGACACAGGACCAGGGGTTTTACACATCCAAAGACTTTCTGCCACTTGTAGCCAAAAGTAGTAAAGCAGGTATCACATATTGTCTTCTGTTCTTATGTTGCTTATGTTATTGTATCTATTATAAATTTGCATTAAATCCAGACTCAGTAGGAAATTTTCCAGATCTGCAATTCATCCTTTCATAATTGTAATGTAAAAATGAAAAAATAATTTGATATGCTACTTCACCAGAATCATATATTTGTCCATCCTTCTAATCGAATGTCACCAATAGGATGTTTCATTGTATTGTATACAGGTCTAAACTGTCTTGTGAAAAGTTGCTTCAAAATAAAAATGTCCTTGACAAATGTCAGAAGATGTTCTTGAAAGAAATTGCAGGGGCTTCACTTTGGAAACTGTTTGATTTTTGTTTGTTTGTTTTAAAATGGGACAAGTGATCTTGTCTTTCCTTATTTGTATTTACACCAGCAGAAAGATTCATGAACCACAAGATTCTTGAACCACAGTTTTATGAAATTAAAAATAACACACCTCAATGTCAGTGTAATATAATTTTACAGACCACAGGAAGACCAACCGGAAGCTATGCCTGTCCTTTGCTCTGACGGCTACAGTCATCATCTTAGTGAGAAAGGAGCTACAGTGTATCCCTAAAACACAATAGTCAAACTCCTTTAAATGTATATATGTAAAGAATATTGAACTTCAGCTATCTATCATATAATTACCATGGGAAAAAATATCAGCACATACATTTATTCTCCTAAAATTAAAAAAAAAAGAAAAAAAAGAAACTGTTTCTCTTAAATCAGTCTACAGTGTTTTACAGATAAAGTTAGTGTACCGTCTTCATCCTCTTCCTTTCAAGAGAACATGATGCTTGCCAGGGAAGATCACGGTACATGTGGCATGTAGTTGAGAATTACGGAGGGCTAACTATGTAACCCCTAATACAAACTCTTTCAGGCAAAAGCTAACACTAAGCTATCTGTGGTGCTATTTCAAAAATTATAGTAATTTATCTTGTCAGCAGTTTTATTTAATAATTCAATAATATAGAACTACCTAATACATAGCAAACACCTACATTTTGCTTTTTTAAAAGAATCTACATATAAATGCTGCTGAGAAACATTCACTTAGAGATTCATATTTCTTTTATTGTTCATTTTTACAAACAAAACCAGGAAAAAGAATTAAAAGGAGAAAAAGTTTTTTTTTTTTTTAACTATTTAAAAACACAATTCCCAGAAATTCTTCAGTCACATAAAGGGAACATATTCAGAATGTTAATTTTCAAAACTTACTGAATATGCTGTATACAGGTCTAAACTGTCTTGTGAAAAGTTGCTTCAAAATAAAAATGTCCTTGACAAATGTCAGAAGATGTTCTTGAAAGAAATTGCAGGGGCTTCACTTTGGAAACTGTTTGATTTTTGTTTGTTTGTTTTAAAATGGGACAAGTGATCTTGTCTTTCCTTATTTGTATTTACACCAGCAGAAAGATTCATGAACCACAAGATTCTTGAACCACAGTTTTATGAAATTAAAAATAACACACCTCAATGTCAGTGTAATATAATTTTACAGACCACAGGAAGACCAACCGGAAGCTATGCCTGTCCTTTGCTCTGACGGCTACAGTCATCATCTTAGTGAGAAAGGAGCTACAGTGTATCCCTAAAACACAATAGTCAAACTCCTTTAAATGTATATATGTAAAGAATATTGAACTTCAGCTATCTATCATATAATTACCATGGGAAAAAATATCAGCACATACATTTATTCTCCTAAAATTAAAAAAAAAAGAAAAAAAAGAAACTGTTTCTCTTAAATCAGTCTACAGTGTTTTACAGATAAAGTTAGTGTACCGTCTTCATCCTCTTCCTTTCAAGAGAACATGATGCTTGCCAGGGAAGATCACGGTACATGTGGCATGTAGTTGAGAATTACGGAGGGCTAACTATGTAACCCCTAATACAAACTCTTTCAGGCAAAAGCTAACACTAAGCTATCTGTGGTGCTATTTCAAAAATTATAGTAATTTATCTTGTCAGCAGTTTTATTTAATAATTCAATAATATAGAACTACCTAATACATAGCAAACACCTACATTTTGCTTTTTTAAAAGAATCTACATATAAATGCTGCTGAGAAACATTCACTTAGAGATTCATATTTCTTTTATTGTTCATTTTTACAAACAAAACCAGGAAAAAGAATTAAAAGGAGAAAAAGTTTTTTTTTTTTTTAACTATTTAAAAACACAATTCCCAGAAATTCTTCAGTCACATAAAGGGAACATATTCAGAATGTTAATTTTCAAAACTTACTGAATATGCTGTATATATGGTTGATATCTTATGATAGCTAAATAAAATATTTTAATGAAATACTGAAGGTTATTAACCCAGATCACAAGGATCACTCTTTTCCTTCCAACAAACAAGCTAATGACAATAAGTTAAAAATACACATCACAACTTTGACAAAGAGAGTTTGAATTGATCGATTCCAGTTTATTGTGACCCCAGCCTCTTCAAAATGTGTTATAGGACATCCTTCTAGAAGGAAAAAAAAGAAGTTAAAAGTATTGACTATGAAATTACATATATGAGCATTTTTTTAAGTGGGAATAAAACTGTCTTTCAATGAAGCAGAATAATTTGATAGTGACACTCTATCCTCGAAAACTGCAAGATGCAATTTTACACTGCTTTGAGTACAAGTATCTTTTGAGCTGTCATGCAGAAATGGTTTCACTACTTGAAAATGGGGTTTTCCTTTCATCATTCAGGAATGTGCGCCTGTCACTCTCCATTGCCATCGATACGGGAGCTGTGATTGTACTCGGAGCTGGAGACACAGCTTTCGACTGTGCGACATCCGCTTTACGGTGTGGAGCCCGCCGAGTGTTCATCGTCTTCAGAAAAGGCTTTGTTAATATAAGAGCTGTCCCTGAGGAGGTAAAATGAAACCATCAGAAAATATGGAGTTGTAATGGAACGGATTTTAGAAGATATAACTGCTAATGTGCAGCCACTTAGTTTAAATCATTAGAATGTTCTTTAGATTGTGAAATGCAAGTTTTAAATTTTCTGGGTTACCCATAGGTGTGTTTTTCTGGTACAGACAGCCAAAGAAAAATTATTTGATAACACGGATTTGGATAAATTGAGAAGTTTATCTTTGTCAGTACACATGTGCTTCTTTTCTCAATGTTAATATCATTGAAAGGGCTTATATTTAACTAGAAGCAGTGGAATGTGCTAAGTCTTCCTTATCCTAGCAATATATGGATTTTAGAAGAGTTTGGTAATTAGAAATATTTAAAATTTTCCATAAACCAAATTTTATGAGTTATCTTATGATAGGGCTAAAAATCAGAAATCATCATAAAGGGAACATATTCAGAATGTTAATTTTCAAAACTTACTGAATATGCTGTATATATGGTTGATATCTTATGATAGCTAAATAAAATATTTTAATGAAATACTGAAGGTTATTAACCCAGATCACAAGGATCACTCTTTTCCTTCCAACAAACAAGCTAATGACAATAAGTTAAAAATACACATCACAACTTTGACAAAGAGAGTTTGAATTGATCGATTCCAGTTTATTGTGACCCCAGCCTCTTCAAAATGTGTTATAGGACATCCTTCTAGAAGGAAAAAAAAGAAGTTAAAAGTATTGACTATGAAATTACATATATGAGCATTTTTTTAAGTGGGAATAAAACTGTCTTTCAATGAAGCAGAATAATTTGATAGTGACACTCTATCCTCGAAAACTGCAAGATGCAATTTTACACTGCTTTGAGTACAAGTATCTTTTGAGCTGTCATGCAGAAATGGTTTCACTACTTGAAAATGGGGTTTTCCTTTCATCATTCAGGAATGTGCGCCTGTCACTCTCCATTGCCATCGATACGGGGAGCTGTGATTGTACTCGGAGCTGGAGACACAGCTTTCGACTGTGCGACATCCGCTTTACGGTGTGGAGCCCGCCGAGTGTTCATCGTCTTCAGAAAAGGCTTTGTTAATATAAGAGCTGTCCCTGAGGAGGTAAAATGAAACCATCAGAAAATATGGAGTTGTAATGGAACGGATTTTAGAAGATATAACTGCTAATGTGCAGCCACTTAGTTTAAATCATTAGAATGTTCTTTAGATTGTGAAATGCAAGTTTTAAATTTTCTGGGTTACCCATAGGTGTGTTTTTCTGGTACAGACAGCCAAAGAAAAATTATTTGATAACACGGATTTGGATAAATTGAGAAGTTTATCTTTGTCAGTACACATGTGCTTCTTTTCTCAATGTTAATATCATTGAAAGGGCTTATATTTAACTAGAAGCAGTGGAATGTGCTAAGTCTTCCTTATCCTAGCAATATATGGATTTTAGAAGAGTTTGGTAATTAGAAATATTTAAAATTTTCCATAAACCAAATTTTATAAGCTTCATTCAAAAGTAATATATATATATAAGTATTACCTATATATATAGGTAAAGGTTTTATATATATATATATATATATATATATATATATATATATATATATATATATAGGTAATACTTATAGTTAATTCATGGTTCTCTGAAGCTGACAGAACCAAGATTGACATTTATTTGACATTTATTTTTCTGAAAGATATCCAATGTAAGCATTATTTGGGATTAATAATTAGCAAACTTACTAAAAATGACAGAGTAAAATCATTTCATTCTTACAGGTGACTGGTGACTAATCTTGAGTGAGACATCAGCTGGGTACATTTACCACAGAGTTCTCAAATTTTAATGTTAAGAAAGATAATGCCTTATAAAGGATATTAGATTTGAGAACAGGAACCAAATGTATTTATAGAAAGATAAATTACTCATTTTATACAATCAGTATCATGAATTTGATTTGCTTTAGAATTCCTGAACATATTTGGAGTCTTTATACTAGGCAAGAATTATAACTGTAGTCAGTAGGTAATTTGTCACATATAGACTAACCACATTACAGATTAATCTCACTAAAATATCAGAGTCATCCCTGGTTCATGACTGAGTTTAAAATGTCAACTTTATTCTCCAGGGCTTTTCTTCATCCACTCTACCTTTTTAGACATTTTTCCAAAATCTAAGGTGGAGATAGTCTTATAGGAGTTTTTTCTAGAGCAGTATTTTAGACATCAATTAGTGTAATCTTACAATGGTATAACTACAGAGGAAATAGTCATAGTGGAGTAAAGTGTCTTTCTTAAGAGAAAACAGGAGCTGATTTTATGTATCCTCTAGTGTAGGACTTCAGCAAATAATAAATACTTGAGCAATTTATTTATTGCTAGATCACTAGAAATCACTAGAAATAAGCGGTGACTATTCTACATAAGTAGAGCACACACACACGCACACACAAATGAGACTAGATAATTACTTGAAAGGATAGAAGTTTTGCTTGTTTTATTTGTTGAATCAGCTTAAGACTTATTGATCATTCGTTGCATGACAAGCACTGTTTTAGGTAATTGGAATACAGCAGTGAACATGTCAGATAGAAATTCTTGCCCTCATGGAGCTCATACCTAGTAAGGAAAGGTAATCAAACAAAGTGTTCATAAATGCATGTTGAAAAGTGATTAATGCAATGCTGAAAGAAATTTAGTTAAAATAGGACTATAAGAAGTGTGTATTTGGGGACAGGGTATGGTGGAAGAGGAAGTGGGATTTGCCATTTTAAACAGCGTGGTCCAGGAAAGCCTCTGTAATATGATGAGTTTGGGACATAGAAATGAAGATGTTGAGGGAATGTTGACATCTAGAAGAAAAGTGTTCCAGATCAAGGTAAATGCATTCACCCTTGACTGAGGAAGGTTCTTGAACTTCTAAGAAGAGAAAGAAAAAGGTCAGTGTGACTGGAATAGAATATGAGAGGCTGGTATGTGGCAGTATGTTATGAGGTCTTGGACAGTATGTTCATAAGGCCAGTGTGTACTGAGGAAAGAGGAAACCACTGACCTGTTTTGAGCAGGCAGGCACTAAGACCTGAGTTTAATTTTAAAAGGATGACTCTGGGCTTCCCCTGGTGGTCCAGTGGGTAAGGACACCGCCTTGCAGTGCAAGGGGCGCCAGTTCGATCTGGCCTGGGAAGATCCCACGTGCCGCGGAGTGGCTGGACCGATGTGTCCAATTACCGAGCTGGAGCTCTGGAGCGCATGCGCCCAGAGCCAGCGCTCTGCGACGACAGAGGCCACCGCGATGGGAGGCCCACAAGAGCCAGAGAACAAAGACGGATGAAAATAGAGAAATGAAAGACCAATAGAAGTGGCCCGTCCGTCCCCCTCCCTCCCCAACCCGACCCCCGCCCAAAATAAATAAATAAATAAATCTTAAAAAAGGATGACTCCATTGATAATTGACTAGAAGGGGATTGGGTTAGAAACAGGGAGGCTCTTTAAGGGCTAATTGTGAGAGTAAACTATTAATTGCTTCCCAGGTGACTCAGTGCTAAGGAATCCACCTGCGATGTAGGAGACACAAGTTTCATTACGGGGCTGAAAAGATCCCCTGGAGAAGGAAATGGCAATTCACTCCAGTATTCTTGCCTGGGAAGTCCCATGGACAGAGGAACCTGGCGGGCTACAATCCTTGAGGTGGCAAAGAATCGGGCACAACTTAGTGACTGAACAACAACAATAAGGCTATTAGTTACTGTGACTGGATTATAGGAAGGAAGGGATCAGTGTCCAGCCATGAGTCAGAAGGGCAAAAGTTGGCAGATGAACTGTGGTTATCAAATACTGGGAGGAAGCAATGCGTTGGTGTGATAACTTGTTGTATTAACTGCAGAATAATTTAGTAGAACTCAAGTGGATCTGGGCCTTAATTAAAACTAGAACAAATGTTTGGATGTTTATTATTAGCTTACAAGAAATGAAAATGTTTACATGGTCTTAAAACCACTGAGCTGTGAGATCTGTGAGAATGGTGCTGTGTCATCACTTTTTCTTTCTCCTGCCTCGCCCAATGGATGCCACATGAAAATTGTCCAACGCGTGATTGTGGGATGAATGTTTTCTGGAGAGAGTAAGCATCCAGGGCTTCTTGCATTAAAAAGACAAATACTTGCCCAGTTGGCTTAGTGTAACAGCAGAAGGTGCTTGAAGATTCATTTGCTAATTCCAGGCAAAAGCTTTCAGCATGAGAGAAGGCATAATACAGTAACAGAATGTGCATAGATTTCAGGGTTGGGTCACTGGCCAGTGATTTTTCAGACTGAGGACTTTCAGCATTTGTAGAGGCTCCAGTGTTAATCCCTCTTGACCACTGTTTGATTTTGTATACGTCTAAGAGGCCCAAGACATGATAGTGCTAATGCTTATGAAACTAGTAAGTTGATATCATGTATCTACTTTAAAATAACAGATTTTGAGAGAATGTCCTCAGACAAATTTTTAACCTATATGAAGAATTTAATATCAAATCTAATTTCCTTGTATTTCTTCTGTTCCTACTATACTTTCTAACCCTTAATATTTTTCAAAAAATCATTGTGAGAGTAAACTATTAATTGCTTCCCAGGTGACTCAGTGCTAAGGAATCCACCTGCGATGTAGGAGACACAAGTTTCATTACTGGGCTGAAAAGATCCCCTGGAGAAGGAAATGGCAATTCACTCCAGTATTCTTGCCTGGGAAGTCCCATGGACAGAGGAACCTGGCGGGCTACAATCCTTGAGGTGGCAAAGAATCGGGCACAACTTAGTGACTGAACAACAACAATAAGGCTATTAGTTACTGTGACTGGATTATAGGAAGGAAGGGATCAGTGTCCAGCCATGAGTCAGAAGGGCAAAAGTTGGCAGATGAACTGTGGTTATCAAATACTGGGAGGAAGCAATGCGTTGGTGTGATAACTTGTTGTATTAACTGCAGAATAATTTAGTAGAACTCAAGTGGATCTGGGCCTTAATTAAAACTAGAACAAATGTTTGGATGTTTATTATTAGCTTACAAGAAATGAAAATGTTTACATGGTCTTAAAACCACTGAGCTGTGAGATCTGTGAGAATGGTGCTGTGTCATCACTTTTTCTTTCTCCTGCCTCGCCCAATGGATGCCACATGAAAATTGTCCAACGCGTGATTGTGGGATGAATGTTTTCTGGAGAGAGTAAGCATCCAGGGCTTCTTGCATTAAAAAGACAAATACTTGCCCAGTTGGCTTAGTGTAACAGCAGAAGGTGCTTGAAGATTCATTTGCTAATTCCAGGCAAAAGCTTTCAGCATGAGAGAAGGCATAATACAGTAACAGAATGTGCATAGATTTCAGGGTTGGGTCACTGGCCAGTGATTTTTCAGACTGAGGACTTTCAGCATTTGTAGAGGCTCCAGTGTTAATCCCTCTTGACCACTGTTTGATTTTGTATACGTCTAAGAGGCCCAAGACATGATAGTGCTAATGCTTATGAAACTAGTAAGTTGATATCATGTATCTACTTTAAAATAACAGATTTTGAGAGAATGTCCTCAGACAAATTTTTAACCTATATGAAGAATTTAATATCAAATCTAATTTCCTTGTATTTCTTCTGTTCCTACTATACTTTCTAACCCTAATATACACAATCTGCAGCCACTTGGTTTCTTTGAAGTCAATGAAAATTGACATTTAGAGTTTTCCTCAAATGTGTATATTGCTTACTGAGCTTTGACTCTTGGATGGAAATTGGGGGTAACATAATTTGTCTATTGGTAAAAGACCTCACTGTCAGACATGTCAGCATGTATATAGCCAAAGCTGTGGTCTAATTCTCAAATGACTTTTGAAGGGAGAGGGAAATGGAGAACTTCCCTCTATAGAGGGAATAGAGTATAAAATTTTTTCACCATTTAGTGGCAAACGTGCCAGTTAGATTTAACAAGTAATTGTTACATGGTTAGTAACAAAGAAACATATACTTAGATCCAGAAGTGTTTTAATCTACCAAGTTAGGAGGCACTACCCAATAGATTCTGCAGTGACAGACACCCCCCATTTCACTAATGCAGAGGTTTTCATACTTTGGTGTGCATCAAAATCACCTGGAGGGCTTGTTCAACTCAGCTTGCTGGGCCCTAGTCCCAGTTTCTGTTTTTGGTAGGTGTGGAGTGGGCCTGAGAATTTGCATTTTTAACAAGTTCCCTGGTGAGGCTGAAACTGCTGATCCACTGCTCTAATGTATCATCAATGTCGTTTCCAGCTGTCTAATTAGAGCCATAAGCAGTGTGCTGTTTTGGGGCATTTTCCATCTTAGTTAAGGAAGCATTAATGTTACAGAATATAAGGTTTGATGAAACGGAGATATGGAGGCATCATCAGCATATTGATGTGATTCTGATTCTAAATGTCTTTCCATCTCCCTTGTGGCCTCACACACATGCTAAATAGGATGCTACTGACAAACTAGCACTTCACAGCCATGGGTCCTTAGGGAAAGCAGCCAATCATTCAGCACTATCCTCTAAGAAGATGAGGGAAAATCTGTTAATAATTCCCTCCAGAACTTTCTGCAAGCTTAAATAGGTGAGATTAAATTTCACAGGATAACAGAATCCCCCCAAATGCTGGTATTAAAAGCTGTTGACAGATCAGATAGAACTGCAAAAGCGCTTTAGGCAGTTGGGAATCCCTAAAAGGAGGCATGAAGGTCAGGACTCAACAGACCCAGTTGAGTTGATAAATGTAAAGTATAAGTTTGGAGAAGGACTTTGTAATTCTTATTAATTATTACTGAGAAGACCGCAATACAAAATTGTGTTACTAGCATAGTTCCCCACACAGAGAACATACCAAGGATCTATTGTTCTCATATTCAGTTTTCCCAAAGCAGCAAACCATGATAGATCTTTAATTCTATTTTGTTTTAATTTTTGGCTTCACTGAGTTTTTGTTGCTGTGTGTAGGCTTTCTCTAGTTGAGGCAAGCTGGGCCTACTCTCTAGTTGCAGTGCATGGACTTCTCGTTGCGGTGGTTTCTCTTGTTGTAGAGCATGGACTCTAGGGCCCGTGGGCTCCCTGGTTGTGCACGGGTTTAGTGGTCCTCTGGCATGTAGGCTCTTTCTGGACCAAGGATTGAACGCATGTCCCCGGTATTGCCAGGTACATTCTTTACCACTGGCCCACCAGTGAAGTCCTGTTATTTTTCTTTTAATTTAATTTAATTTTTAATTGGAGTATAATTGCACTATAGTGATGGTTTCTGCCACACATCAACCATAGGTATACCCATGTTCTGCCTCTTCTCTCTGCCACCGGCCTCCCCATTCCACCCATATATGTTGTCACAGGGCACCTGCCTTGGGGGCCCTGCTTCATACAGCAAATTTCCAAGGTATATTTTCCGCCTGTTCCTTTGCCAAAATAATAACTGATTTAACTTTGCTAATGCCTGTTTCCATGTATTTTAGCTATACAGAAGGTCAGCTATTTTGATAATGCTATTTCATGTTTTTAATAACAATATAACTAAAGCAGATTGTCTGGTCTGTTAGTCAAAAATGTCTTCATCTGTTACTGCAACTCTGAAAGAATGCATCTTTATGTGAAAAAATGTACGTTTTAATTGACTCCTTCAGGTACCACCCATCATGCCTCATTTATGCTCATTAACATGGCATGATCCTCAGGTCTCCTCTCAAGTATATGTAAAGTGAAATGATCATGTTAAAGCTACATCCATAGATACTTCCATTATTTAAATATTGCTAGATAAACGTGCGTTTTCTTACCAGTAGCTAATGCTTTCTAGTTTTTATTTGGTTTTACAAAATATGGCTCTGGGAATATTTTTAGAAAATAACCTTTATAAACTGGCAAAATTAATTTTACTTAATCAAGGATGATGCTTATATTTGGCACCTGCACATCATTTGAACTGTGTTCTCCATAGATAGTAATTAGAGACCTGTTAGCTTAGTTGGAGATATGAAGACACCTACAAACAAACAAACATGCACAATTGTCCCCAGGCACCGAAAGTTAATTAATGGTGGTTAGGGACTCCCCTGGTACTAAGATATTAAATATGTCTTTAATAATTTATGATGGTGTGGGAATGACATTCCAAGGACCTATATGTGTTTATGTTTTTTAAAAGCCTATTTCAGTGCAGTATGAGAAGGCAGAATGGATTAGTAAAAAGAGGAATTAACGCAAAGTTGAAGTACCTGGGTCTAGGTTATGTATTTGAGTCTGATTTGCCCATCTATAAAATCAGTGGTATAATTATATGCTTTTCAGAATTTCTTCTGTTCCTCAAGTTCTATATTTTCAACATTTAAGAAATGGTACATGATAGAATCCGGACAGGAGGCTTTATCTCTTCATGAAATGACAGCAAGTCTGTATTGAAAATTTTGGCACAATCTATAAATACTACACTTAAAACAAGTTGCAATTAATGTGTCCCCCGTCAGTTGGTGAGGTAAAATCTGCTGCAGTCAAGACACGGATATCAAAGAAGTTGACAGGTGAGGTTGTCCCGGGGTAAGGGTTTAATTTGCTATTTTTTTTCTATACAGAAGGTCAGCTATTTTGATAATGCTATTTCATGTTTTAATAACAATATAACTAAAGCAGATTGTCTGGTCTGTTAGTCAAAAATGTCTTCATCTGTTACTGCAACTCTGAAAGAATGCATCTTTATGTGAAAAATGTACGTTTTAATTGACTCCTTCAGGTACCACTCATCATGCCTCATTTATGCTCATTAACATGGCATGATCCTCAGGTCTCCTCTCAAGTATATGTAAAGTGAAATGATCATGTTAAAGCTACATCCATAGATACTTCCATTATTTAAATATTGCTAGATAAACGTGCGTTTTCTTACCAGTAGCTAATGCTTTCTAGTTTTTATTTGGTTTTACAAAATATGGCTCTGGGAATATTTTTAGAAAATAACCTTTATAAACTGGCAAAATTAATTTTACTTAATCAAGGATGATGCTTATATTTGGCACCTGCACATCATTTGAACTGTGTTCTCCATAGATAGTAATTAGAGACCTGTTAGCTTAGTTGGAGATATGAAGACACCTACAAACAAACAAACATGCACAATTGTCCCCAGGCACCGAAAGTTAATTAATGGTGGTTAGGGACTCCCCTGGTACTAAGATATTAAATATGTCTTTAATAATTTATGATGGTGTGGGAATGACATTCCAAGGACCTATATGTGTTTATGTTTTTTAAAAGCCTATTTCAGTGCAGTATGAGAAGGCAGAATGGATTAGTAAAAAGAGGAATTAACGCAAAGTTGAAGTACCTGGGTCTAGGTTATGTATTTGAGTCTGATTTGCCCATCTATAAAATCAGTGGTATAATTATATGCTTTTCAGAATTTCTTCTGTTCCTCAAGTTCTATATTTTCAACATTTAAGAAATGGTACATGATAGAATCCGGACAGGAGGCTTTATCTCTTCATGAAATGACAGCAAGTCTGTATTGAAAATTTTGGCACAATCTATAAATACTACACTTAAAACAAGTTGCAATTAATGTGTCCCCCGTCAGTTGGTGAGGTAAAATCTGCTGCAGTCAAGACACGGATATCAAAGAAGTTGACAGGTGAGGTTGTCAGAATTCTGCACTACATGTGGTAATTCAGGTGGTGAGTGAAACAAAAGAGGACTGTAAATAGGCCAGGAGCCCTAAAAAACTTGTGCCCATTCAAGATTATATATTCTAAATGCTTAATTACTTTCAGAAATCCTAAGACGATGGCTACATCATAATGATTTAGGAATATCTGTAGTGTTATGAACAATGTACCTATTACAAAGGTTTGCCAACTTGCCCATGTACTTATATGTATTATGTATTGAGACTATTGTTCAGTCGATAAGTCATGTCTGACTCTGCAACCCCATGAACTACAGCATGCCAGGCTTCTCCATCCTTCACTATCTCCTGGAACTTTATATATAATATATATCATATATACATACATACATATACCCAAATTCATTATCAGTGAACATTTTAAACTGGTATCAGTTCACTATCAAATCTCATTAAACAATGACATTTTGTTCTTATTCTATTAAACTTTATGTTATTATTACTTTATTAACTTTTATGTGAAATTTAGAAGCTCCTCTTCTATTACTAGTATTCACCTCAATTTCCCAATATCTTCTTTTATTTTTTATAAATTGAAATATTAAAAACTGATTTGTATAATTTTTAAACACATGCTAGTCATGCATACAGTTTAAAAGATAAAAATAAATGAAAAGCACACATGAGTTGATGCAAAAAACAAAAAACATAAAAAGTTGCCATCTCTTTTGATTTTTTTTAAATTTTATTTATTTTTAATTGAAGGATAATTACAACATTGTGTTGGTCAACATGGATCAGCCATATATCCCTCCCTCTTGAACCTCCCTCCCATCTCCCACCCATGTCATTCTTTTTGAAGTGATTTTTTTTTTTTTTCTTAGAAAGGTAAACTCATCCTTTAAGGTCTGCTCTAAATGTCGTTTTCTTTTGAAGGCTTCTTTAGTTCCATCCTGATTAGCCTCTCCCTCCTGTGAACCTGATAGTTCTTTATGCTTCCTATATTATAGCACTTACAGGGTAGTTATTACTTTATGTGCATCACACAAATTAAAGTGCAATCTCTTCCAAACAGTTTTGCTCATTCAGCTTGAGTCTGACTGAAAGTACAGAATAGTGCTTGATTCAAGGCAACATGTTGCATAAAATATTTTAGGAGTATTGAAAACCTTATAAGAAGACTTTAGATGAATACAAAATATTTAAAGTACATAATTTATACTTTATACATACATATACTTAAAATTATTTCTGATAGCTTTAAAATAAGTAGTTATTTTACTTAATCATTTATCAATATATTTTATCTAAATATTTTGTTTTCTTATACTACAATAACATTACAAATAGATTGAAAATATTCACTTTTCCTGGTCTTCAGTCTCTTAAAACATAGCTAAAAGTTAAAAAAAAAAAGAAAGAATGAAGAAGAAATTGAACCAGGTAATATATGAAATCAAAATTAAAAATCAATAAAAAGTTGTAGAATAACAGAGGATTAGCAAGTTGGACAAGACAGAGGATCCTGATTTGTGCCAAATTTATATGAAGAGGCATTTCAAGGTTAAAGAAGTTACTAAAAAATCATTAACATAATGCAGAAGTTAATTTTATGAGATATTCCATCAATAGCATTCCATCCAGGAATGCTTGACTGTAGCAAAATCTAAGATGAAGATTAATAAGAGCTAGTCAGTTTCAAGAAAATGTTGTCAATCATACATGACTAATATTGAAAAATACTCTTTTCTTGGTATAAATGATATATTTTATAATACCTGTACAAAGTCCTTTTAAGCCTTCAGTTATCCCATGCATCGGACTTCTGGTTTTTGCAGCTGAGCCGCAATGCAGCATAGTTAAGGGGCGGCTATATCCAGTATGTAGTACCATTCTCATGTGGAGAAATGTTTCTTTCTTTCTTTTTTTTTTTTTAAGATTTATTTATTTATTTTGGGCAGGGGTCAGGTTGGGGAGGGAGGGGAGCGGGCGGGCCACTTCTGTTGGTCTTTCGTTCCTCTATCTTCATCCATCTTTGTTCTTTGGCTCCTGTGGGCCTCCCATCGTGGTGGCGTCTGTCGCTGCAGAGCACCGGCTCTGGGCGCATGCGCTCCAGAGCTCCAGCTCGGTAATTGGACACATCGGTCCAGCTGCTCTGCGGCACGTGGGATCTTCCCAGGCCAGGGCTCGAACCGGCGCCCCTTGCACTGCAAGGCGGTGTCCTTACCCACTGGACCACCAGGGGAAACCCGAAATGTTTCTTTCTGTTCAAGATTTTTTGATTGTAAAAGCTTACAGTGATAAGGAACCAAATATTTATACATACATATACTTAAAAGATAGTTAAAATAAGTAGTTATTTTACTTAATCATTTATCAATATATTTTATCTAAATATTTTGTTTTCTTATACTACAATAACATTACAAATAGATTGAAAATATTCACTTTTCCTGGTCTTCAGTCTCTTAAAACATAGCTAAAAGTTAAAAAAAAAAAGAAAGAATGAAGAAGAAATTGAACCAGGTAATATATGAAATCAAAATTAAAAATCAATAAAAAGTTGTAGAATAACAGAGGATTAGCAAGTTGGACAAGACAGAGGATCCTGATTTGTGCCAAATTTATATGAAGAGGCATTTCAAGGTTAAAGAAGGTACTAAAAAGTCATTAACATAATGCAGAAGTTAATTTTATGAGATATTCCATCAATAGCATTCCATCCAGGAATGCTTGACTGTAGCAAAATCTAAGATGAAGATTAATAAGAGCTAGTCAGTTTCAAGAAAATGTTGTCAATCATACATGACTAATATTGAAAAATACTCTTTTCTTGGTATAAATGATATATTTTATAATACCTGTACAAAGTCCTTTTAAGCCTTCAGTTATCCCATGCATCGGACTTCTGGTTTTTGCAGCTGAGCCGCAATGCAGCATAGTTAAGGGGCGGCTATATCCAGTATGTAGTACCATTCTCATGTGGAGAAATGTTTCTTTCTTTCTTTTTTTTTTTTTAAGATTTATTTATTTATTTTGGGCAGGGGTCGGGTTGGGGAGGGAGGGGAGTGGGCGGGCCACTTCTGTTGGTCTTTCATTTCTCCATTTTTCATCCATCTTTGTTCTTTGGCTCCTGTGGGCCTCCCATCGTGGTGGCGTCTGTCGCTGCAGAGCACCGGCTCTGGGCGCATGCGCTCCAGAGCTCCAGCTCGGTAATTGGACACATCGGTCCAGCTGCTCTGCGGCACGTGGGATCTTCCCAGGCCAGGGCTCGAACCGGCGCCCCTTGCACTGCAAGGCGGTGTCCTTACCCACTGGACCACCAGGGGAAACCCGAAATGTTTCTTTCTGTTCAAGATTTTTTGATTGTAAAAGCTTACAGTGATAAGGAACCAAATATTTGTAATGCCATAGAAAGTACTAAAAGAAGGAACCTTAACTTGCGATTTCAGTAAACTTTTTTGCCTAGAAAAGAAGAATTGCAGAACTAGCTTGTATATTCCAGAGACTGGTAAGCATATCAATTTGTCTACATTGCACCACAGACTGTGAGACTCTAGAAGTCAGAACATGCAAAATGTATTAAGGTTTTACTAAGTTAAGGAAGGTGAGATTAGGAGTAGATCATCAGAGTTTACTGTCTCTTTCTTTCTTTTTTTTTTAAAGATTTATTTTATTATTTTATTTTTTTTTTGGGTGGTGGGGTGGGGAGGGAGCGGAGCAGGTGGGCTGCTTCTATTGGTCTTTCATTTGTCTATTTTCATCCATCTTCGTTCTTTGGCCCGTGTGGGCCTCCCATCGCGGTGGCGTCTGTTGTTGCAGAGTGCCGGCTCTGGGCGCATGCGCTCCAGAGCTCCTGCTCTGTAATTGGACACATCGGTCCAGCCGCTCTGCGGCATGTGGGATCTTCCCAGGCCAGGGATCGAACAAGCGCCCTTTGCACTGCAAGGCAGTGTCCTTACCCACTGGACCACCAGGGAAGCCCTACTGTCTCTTTCTTTATCCTCCTTTGTCGCCAAAATAACCTGAAGACTGGATTGTGAAATAAAACTCACATGAATTAGAATTATAACTTATATACAGCTTTATAAATAATTTCAAGGATACAAGCATTAAAGTGTGGGGTAAACAAGGAAGAAAAGGTATAAGACCGCCATCTTCTTTCACTGGGGTATGCTTTCATCCAGATTAATGTAGGGTCTCTAAGTAACATTACTAGCTCCATCACCTCAACAAAAGGAAATTATTTTAACAATGAAATGTCTCCAGTTTATAATCAGATAGTCACATAGTTTATATGACTCTTTAAAGAGACAGGCTACATAAATCCCAGGTTTTGTTTACCTTAGCAGTCCTAGACTAACAGGTATATCTTTGCACAACACTACATGGATAAGGGCTCTCCCTCTTGCAAATGCTGAGTGATAACTTGTTTCCTTTAGTGTGTTTACATGGGAGTTTAACCAGGTCACTTTCTTTCTTGAGATTAACTCTTTTGCCATCTCACATCTTCCCTCACCAAAGGGAGATAATCTGTTTCATGTCAGGATTTCTCATTAACTAATTCCTACACATCCTTTAAGATTAGATTATTTCCAAGCAGCCCTTTCTTAACCTGGACAACTGCTATGCAATATACTCTTTTATGTGACATTAGAACAGAATGCATTTATATATTATCACAAAATATAATTCCAGATTTGTGTCCTTCTTTCAGATTTTTGTACAAAATAGAGACTTAGTAAATGTTTGGTAAATTTATAAATTGATGGTCCTCTTATTATATAGTATGAATACTTTAATAGTGATAAAATAAAAGATAATATTTTCCAGGATTATCACTGGCCAAAGCAAACTACCAAACAATTTTGATTTGAAATACCATCTCTGAGGTTCTCATGTTTATATTTCGAAAGAATTGATCAGCTGTTAAATGTCTGGCTATTAGAGGATAATCTTTACAAAGAATATTGTTTCTTCACATCATTTTGCAAACTTTGGCAATTAGAACTTAATGTATGCTGCTTTCTAGTTCTGCTCATTATGGTTTATAACCTATGCTTACTTTGCCTATATGCAATCTAAAAATGAGTTGACATCATGCTTTTAATTATAGTAAATTATGTTGTTTCATAATTTCCACAGTATGATGCCTGTAATATTAATCAGACTAAATCATCACATTACATAAAGTTAATCATTAAAATGATGATCATTATTGCATGGTACAGCACTCTATTTTTATTTCACTTTGCATCAACTACATATTTTCCCTGAATGTAGAGGTAAAGAGCAAAGATAAGAAGTGTTTTTTTTTTTTTTTTTAATTTTTCTCAGACAGTATGAAAAGGAAGTAACAATTTGATTTATTAAATTTCAAAAATGGAGCCTAATGGATGCTTTTGTCTATCTTTCCCTTGAGTAATTATTGATGGGGAAAAGGACAAGAGATATTTGTATCTTTGCTTAGTGTACTTGTTGTTCCTAATGGGAACAGACTCATCAAACAAGTAAATAAATATCTGTACCAAAAACAGAAGTATGCATATACCACACTCACTTAATTGCTGATTATTAATTATCACTAGGGTTTCCCTGATGGCTCAGTTGTAAAGAATCTGCCTGCAATGCAGGGGACACAGGTTCAATCCCTGGATCAGGAAAATGCCTCAGAGAAGGAAATGGCAACCCACTGCAGGATTCTTGCCTGAAAAATTCCATGGACACAAGAGCCTGGTGATCTACAGTCCATAGGGTTGCAAAGAGTTGGATACAACTGAGCACTGGAGCACACACACAGTGATCATGTATAAACATTAGGTATTAAAAGACACTAACACTGACATCTGTGAAGTAATTAGCACATAAGTCTGATTAATTTGAACCATAAAATGTTAATACTCACTACATGAGGTTAGACCATCAGTCACTATGGCCCATCATTTTCACGGGGCATTGACATTGACAACTGAGAACCACCACCATTTGCTTTTTGATTTCAAACTCACAACATCGGATTCTCTGGTCAGGTAGTATGTCTTCTGCACGTTCACTGTTCCTTGAGTTAGAATGAATGTTTAGCAACCATAGACTCCACATTTTAAACCCTGTGGTTTCATTCAGCTGCTTTTTTTAAACCTATGCTTACTTTGCCTATATGCAATCTAAAAATGAGTTGACATCATGCTTTTAATTATAGTAAATTATGTTGTTTCATAATTTCCACAGTATGATGCCTGTAATATTAATCAGACTAAATCATCACATTACATAAAGTTAATCATTAAAATGATGATCATTATTGCATGGTACAGCACTCTATTTTTATTTCACTTTGCATCAACTACATATTTTCCCTGAATGTAGAGGTAAAGAGCAAAGATAAGAAGTGTTTTTTTTTTTTTTTTTTAATTTTTCTCAGACAGTATGAAAAGGAAGTAACAATTTGATTTATTAAATTTCAAAAATGGAGCCTAATGGATGCTTTTGTCTATCTTTCCCTTGAGTAATTATTGATGGGGAAAAGGACAAGAGATATTTGTATCTTTGCTTAGTGTACTTGTTGTTCCTAATGGGAACAGACTCATCAAACAAGTAAATAAATATCTGTACCAAAAACAGAAGTATGCATATACCACACTCACTTAATTGCTGATTATTAATTATCACTAGGGTTTCCCTGATGGCTCAGTTGTAAAGAATCTGCCTGCAATGCAGGGGACACAGGTTCAATCCCTGGATCAGGAAAATGCCTCAGAGAAGGAAATGGCAACCCACTGCAGGATTCTTGCCTGAAAAATTCCATGGACACAAGAGCCTGGTGATCTACAGTCCATAGGGTTGCAAAGAGTTGGATACAACTGAGCACTGGAGCACACACACAGTGATCATGTATAAACATTAGGTATTAAAAGACACTAACACTGACATCTGTGAAGTAATTAGCACATAAGTCTGATTAATTTGAACCATAAAATGTTAATACTCACTACATGAGGTTAGACCATCAGTCACTATGGCCCATCATTTTCACGGGGCATTGACATTGACAACTGAGAACCACCACCATTTGCTTTTTGATTTCAAACTCACAACATCGGATTCTCTGGTCAGGTAGTATGTCTTCTGCACGTTCACTGTTCCTTGAGTTAGAATGAATGTTTAGCAACCATAGACTCCACATACTGTTAGTCGGTTGTCATTTTGTTAGCAGGAATGTCCTCTGGGTTTTCATATTAGTCATTCATCATGGTAAACAAAATGTTATTCAGTATGTACTGTGTACTGTGTGCCATTCATCTTCTTCGGCACTTATAGGGCTGAAATCTACTTGATGGCCTTCCATGCAGCATATTGGCTGGAGTATATTACTGATTTGACAGACATCTGTCCAAATGTTCATTTGCTTGTATTCATCATTTCTTAAATATTTGAATGTCACTCCTGGATAATGGAGATAGAAAGTTAAGTAAGATATTCTCTCTGTACTATTTACAGCATAAAAAATAAGCATATTTAAATTCTATTTTAATGTTATGTCTTTATATCTTGAGATAATATGTTCTTTATCTCTACTATCTGCTTAATGAAGTAGTATCTTTGTTCTAAACTTACTCTGGTTTTCAATTAGTTAACTCCTTTAACTAATTTACAATATTGGATTCATAAAGTGGATTCACTTGGATTCACTTGGTTCCTTACTTCATGACTATAGTACCTCTAAACTTATTTAGACTAAGAGGGTTAGATTTCCTCTTTCCACTGAGGGCAGCTTTTATGTAGCCAAACCCTTACCTTTAATTTCCTTTTGGCTAGATCTTTTCCTGTTCCATTTAGCCTTGTTTTGAAATTAAACAACTGTAGCTATACAAAGTCTCATGCTTTCAAATATACTATAATTTCTGTCTGAATAAAATTGAATATCATAGATTTTTATTTATTTATTTTTTTGCCTCTAACTCATCATTTGTTTTCACCCACCTTTATTCTTGGGCACGTGTGGACCTTGTATTGCAGTGGCTTCTCTCATTGCAGAGCACCGACTCTGGACGCATGTGCTCCAGAGTGTTGGCTCGTAGTTGGACATACCAGTCCAGTGGCTCTGTGACACTTGGGATCTTTCCAGGCCAGGGATGGAAAAGGTGCCCCTTGCACTGCAAGAAAGACTCTTTACCCACTGCACCACCAGGGAAGCCCAATACATAGATTTTTGATTTGGCAGTATCACAGCCATATCATAATTTTGAGCTAAGCTTTGTGATTTCTTAATATTCCTTTGGTTTCTCCAAGCCCTAGTTTCTTTTCTATAGGAAGAAAATAATACTTGTTCCCAGAAACGAATGGTTGTGAGATCAGCAAGCAAGAGAATCCCTGAGGTTGTGGGATAAATCTGTAAATCATGATGATACCCACTGTATTTTTGACTTTTGAAGTCAAAATTTGAAGCTGAGTACTTAAAAAACAATTAATACATAGGGGTTGTATCTCCCATGTGAAAATTAAAATGAGTATGTGTCAAGCACTTAAAGGGTATCTGCTATTTAAGTATTTATTATTATTACTTTTGTCTTTTCAGACAGATATCAAAATTATGAAATAAAGCCCTCTTTGTCCACAAATAACTTGAAGGATATTTCACATAACATATGACTTCACTTATTTTAAATTTCTCATTTTCCTAATATTTCCCCATTGACTATAATAAATCTTATTATATCAACTTTTTTTAAAAATATAGTAGCAATACTTTCCAAAATATTATAAATACTCAAGTCTTATCTTTCTACCTTTTCTTTAAAAGTTTTTCTATCTTTCATGTAAAATGGAAAATGTAGGTACCTAATAGCAAAATAATAGGACGGAGTGTGATTTATGTAAGCAGTTCAAATCTTAAGTGTTTGAGGAGTAAATAACATTGTAAGTTTCTAAAGCAGAATTTAAGACTAGTCTCTTTGGGGGCCAATGTGTATATCTGCTAGCTTCGGTGCACAAATAGTTGGCATGAATACTAAATATTTGAATACAAGTTATAAACCTTGGTACATATGGAAAATTATTATGTGAACTGAGGGCATATTAAAATATAGTTTCTTCCTGTTCATAGCTCTACCTAGTTTTTAGACTACACATTTTACTCAGAAGCCATAGTAACAGCACCACTGAATCTTGTTCAAGCCTAAACCATTGATAATCTTATTCTAAATTCTTATGACTTTTGATTTGTTTACAGTGTTCAGTCACTCATTCTAAGTTAAATGCCAAATTTGGCAAAAAGTATATGAGATTGTCTATGTATCATAATATATATATTATCTAAGTATTCATAGCTAAGAAGAATAGAATCCGACAAAACAGATCCTTAATCAGTCTGAGACATGCTTCCAGCCTTACTTTAGGATTTTATTTTTGCCCTCCACAGAAAAGGGTACTATTATAAATACACATCATGTATTGATTTACTCAAACCATAAACATCTGGCATTGTCATCCAGTCAAGTTTGGCATTATCATTAAAATTTAGCATCACTTGACATTTTTGAAGCACAATAAACTGGTTTATATTGATGAGCTGTAAGGCACTCCATTATGCAAGGGTGACAAAGTGATACAGAAAACATTATCTTAGCATGGAGCCTTATTTATTTTGTAATTGGAAGTATTTAAGGAATATTTTTCTTTCCAGACCTCACACATTTTTATTTTGTAGAAAATTTAAAGAGGAGCATACATTTCTTTGACCTCTCCTTTTTTTTTTTTTTTTTTTCTAACCTCTCTGTTGGGCTACCTTTCTGTTGGAGTTTTAATTCTACCGCTGAGTGGTACTGAGTAGGTTAAAGATTGATTTGGGGAAAAAGTGAATTCAGAAAATGGCAACTTCAAATAAATTGCATTTGTTTCTACCTTCTATATGTTAAGTTCTGCTTTAGGTGTTTTGCATTTCTGAATTACTTTATACAACACCACATACCAATTAATGCAGTTAGGTATTGTTACCCCCTTTTTATATGTAAGGAATTCAAAGGTCAAAGAGATTCAGCAACTATCCCAAATGAGCAGTGGAAGCAAGTTTGGGAAAAAACTGATTGGATTCCACTTACTTCTGTTTCCCGTATAAACCATAAGCAGTTTGAGATCCACTGTTTTGTACATTTACCACCCTCAATACCCAGTTATTTATTACTTGTGCTATCGCTAATCTCTTATAATTTTATAGTGAAAAAAGAAATATAGTGATAATAGTTTATGTAGCCCAATTTTTAAGCCATCAAAACCAATTTTCAAAAAATATCCTAAATAAGATGTAGACTGAAATAACTTCATGCCAATGTATAGTAATGTGTTTTTCAAATTAAAAAATATTATCATCCCTTGAAGGAGTTGTTTTAGATTTTTTAGATTTTCATGACACTATAATTTTCATACCATAAATATTCTGTACATCTGTTCATATGCTATAGCTCTATGCTATTATCTTATCAAGAATTTTTCTTCCCTAAGAAAAAACTTTCCACTCTCTATGTGTGATACTAATACCATTGAGAATTCATAGTATAGATCAACTAAGCTCAGAGATGACTAGCTACAGTCTAAAACAAGAGTGGTTCACAAAGTAATACTGCTGGACCTGCAGCAAAGCATCATCTAGCAATTCATCAGAAATGCAAATTTTCAGGCCTCATTCACTCCTGTAGAATTGGAGCTAAATGCAAGCAATATTTTATCAAGCCCTCTAAGATGATACTGATGCACTGCAAAGACTGAAAGCAGCATTTATGGATGGAGTGCTGAGAGATGGGTGCATGCCTTCATTATAACATTGAGCATTACTGTATGTCTCAATTTTTTCATCCTGTTGTAGCTCAGATAACTCCTGGTTTGGAGTCTTACACATTTCTCAACCTCACTTGTCAACTGAAAATCTACCTTTCTTCCATCAGGTAGGGAAAGAATAAGACATGACACCCTCTCTACCTCTTCAGTGGATGTTTTTACATTTTCTGAAAAGACCAGTCAATTCAGAAAATGGCAACTTCAAATAAATTGCATTTGTTTCTACCCAACTGTTTATTTTTTTGTACTTTATACAACACCACATACCAATTAATGCAGTTAGGTATTGTTACCCCCTTTTTATATGTAAGGAATTCAAAGGTCAAAGAGATTCAGCAACTATCCCAAATGAGCAGTGGAAGCAAGTTTGGGAAAAAACTGATTGGATTCCACTTACTTCTGTTTCCCGTATAAACCATAAGCAGTTTGAGATCCACTGTTTTGTACATTTACCACCCTCAATACCCAGTTATTTATTACTTGTGCTATCGCTAATCTCTTATAATTTTATAGTGAAAAAAGAAATATAGTGATAATAGTTTATGTAGCCCAATTTTTAAGCCATCAAAACCAATTTTCAAAAAATATCCTAAATAAGATGTAGACTGAAATAACTTCATGCCAATGTATAGTAATGTGTTTTTCAAATTAAAAAATATTATCATCCCTTGAAGGAGTTGTTTTAGATTTTTTAGATTTTCATGACACTATAATTTTCATACCATAAATATTCTGTACATCTGTTCATATGCTATAGCTCTATGCTATTATCTTATCAAGAATTTTTCTTCCCTAAGAAAAAACTTTCCACTCTCTATGTGTGATACTAATACCATTGAGAATTCATAGTATAGATCAACTAAGCTCAGAGATGACTAGCTACAGTCTAAAACAAGAGTGGTTCACAAAGTAATACTGCTGGACCTGCAGCAAAGCATCATCTAGCAATTCATCAGAAATGCAAATTTTCAGGCCTCATTCACTCCTGTAGAATTGGAGCTAAATGCAAGCAATATTTTATCAAGCCCTCTAAGATGATACTGATGCACTGCAAAGACTGAAAGCAGCATTTATGGATGGAGTGCTGAGAGATGGGTGCATGCCTTCATTATAACATTGAGCATTACTGTATGTCTCAATTTTTTCATCCTGTTGTAGCTCAGATAACTCCTGGTTTGGAGTCTTACACATTTCTCAACCTCACTTGTCAACTGAAAATCTACCTTTCTTCCATCAGGTAGGGAAAGAATAAGACATGACACCCTCTCTACCTCTTCAGTGGATGTTTTTACATTTTCTGAAAAAGACCAGTCACCATACTGGTTAGGATTACATTAACAAAGGCCTAGGCCCCCAAATGGAGAAGGTAATGGTAATCCATTCCGGTATTCTTGTCTGGACAATCTCATGGACAGAGGAGCCTGGTGGGCTACAGTTCATGGGGTTGCAGAGTCAAACATGACTAAGTGACTAAGCACATGTCTCAGAAACAGTAAATGAAAAAAGAAGTGAATAAATAAATATTAACATTCTATCTTAATAGACAGCTCATTTGGGCATGAAAACAAACAAACAAAAAAACTAAGGTATCTAATTTTATGGCAGAATAAGCTATATGAAATATATGGAATTACTGGGAATTTATCAAGAGGACCATGTTTGTTTCCCTGTCTTGAGATTTTCACTTAAATTTTTTTTCAAAACTAAAAATAAATGTTACTTATTTCTTGATTCTACAGAATTTCTCTAGTCTTTTCTCTCACCTACCATTCTAATCAGTTATTTCAGAGACTGTCTCACACACCTTATCATCTTTTTTTTCTGTTTAGAGGTATACAGTTTGGTAGTAATCAGGATTTGTGTTCATAAAAGGCATGATTAAAAAGAGAACTTAACCTATAGAAATGAAAGCATAAGACAAGGCTACTACAGTGAGAAACCTCATACACCAGGAGCCATAGCACATGACTGCCAAACACTTGAGAATATCTTATGATGCCATGACATAAAATTCCACGTCAACTTCAATCCACGATTTCCTGTGTCCTGATTATGAAATGTAAAGAGCTGATAACTAAATTTGAAAAAGCCAATTAATTTTAAATTTTCAAGCCCTCTAAGATGATACTGATGCACTGCAAAGACTGAAAGCAGCATTTATGGATGGAGTGCTGAGAGATGGGTGCATGCCTTCATTATAACATTGAGCATTACTGTATGTCTCAATTTTTTCATCCTGTTGTAGCTCAGATAACTCCTGGTTTGGAGTCTTACACATTTCTCAACCTCACTTGTCAACTGAAAATCTACCTTTCTTCCATCAGGTAGGGAAAGAATAAGACATGACACCCTCTCTACCTCTTCAGTGGATGTTTTTACATTTTCTGAAAAAGACCAGTCACCATACTGGTTAGGATTACATTAACAAAGGCCTAGGCCCCCAAATGGAGAAGGTAATGGTAATCCATTCCGGTATTCTTGTCTGGACAATCTCATGGACAGAGGAGCCTGGTGGGCTACAGTTCATGGGGTTGCAGAGTCAAACATGACTAAGTGACTAAGCACATGTCTCAGAAACAGTAAATGAAAAAAGAAGTGAATAAATAAATATTAACATTCTATCTTAATAGACAGCTCATTTGGGCATGAAAACAAACAAACAAAAAAACTAAGGTATCTAATTTTATGGCAGAATAAGCTATATGAAATATATGGAATTACTGGGAATTTATCAAGAGGACCATGTTTGTTTCCCTGTCTTGAGATTTTCACTTAAATTTTTTTTCAAAACTAAAAATAAATGTTACTTATTTCTTGATTCTACAGAATTTCTCTAGTCTTTTCTCTCACCTACCATTCTAATCAGTTATTTCAGAGACTGTCTCACACACCTTATCATCTTTTTTTTCTGTTTAGAGGTATACAGTTTGGTAGTAATCAGGATTTGTGTTCATAAAAGGCATGATTAAAAAGAGAACTTAACCTATAGAAATGAAAGCATAAGACAAGGCTACTACAGTGAGAAACCTCATACACCAGGAGCCATAGCACATGACTGCCAAACACTTGAGAATATCTTATGATGCCATGACATAAAATTCCACGTCAACTTCAATCCACGATTTCCTGTGTCCATGATTATGAAATGTAAAGAGCTGATAACTAAATCTCAGCTTTGATGAAAGAAAAATCTTCATGTTGTTTATACATTATAAGCTTTAGCATGAATAATTGAATTAAAATGAAGTATTAAATCCAGGAGAAACATTTTCAAGTTTTTCTCGGTTCTGTTTCATTTTATTTATTTATTTATTTATTTATTTTAATTTATTCTGTTTCATTTTAGATGGAGCTTGCTAAAGAAGAAAAATGTGAATTTTTGCCATTCTTGTCCCCACGGAAGGTTATAGTAAAAGGTGGGAGAATTGTTGCTGTGCAATTTGTTCGAACAGAGCAAGATGAAACTGGAAAATGGAATGAAGATGAAGATCAGATAGTCCATCTGAAAGCCGATGTGGTCATCAGTGCCTTTGGCTCAGTTCTGAGTGATCCTAAAGGTAGAGTGCTCGGGAGCTGCAATGTGTTATGCAGTTGTCTGTTATTTTACTGCCGTAATGCTTTCCAGCTTTCCAACAATTCCAGGGAATTGTTTTTCACTTGAACATTCATTTCCTTTTTCTAGTATGCAATGCAAAATCTTGATTTATAAGACCTAGAAATTGTATTTAATACTTAACACAGAGTTATTTTTAAAGTATTGGGAATTGAAAAGAACATTAATCTTTCATTTATGCTTGTAAGCAAAATATATATCCTTGTTTGTAGTAATGTTTGCTTTATTTCCTCTATAAGAATAGCCCTTTCTTCAATTAGACATAGAGTAGGAAATGTGACTGGGAGCTTGTAATAGCCAATCTTCAATGATTCAAGTAAATTAAGATCTAATGAATAGTCAAAAATAGAAATCATGTGTACTATTATTCTAATGCCAGGTTATCACTAGAAACATCAAAATTATCAAATTAAAAAGTTTGAACTTATTTCGTCTAGATGGCATAATTGGACATGCTAAGAAAGAACAAAATACTTTAAAAAGACATGAGAAAAAGAAATATATTATTTAGCAAAAAGTTAGTTAACTTAGATTAGGTTAGTTCCCCAATTGGATAATAAAACACATGACTGCCAAACACTTGAGAATATCTTATGATGCCATGACATAAAATTCCACGTCAACTTCAATCCACGATTTCCTGTGTCCATGATTATGAAATGTAAAGAGCTGATAACTAAATCTCAGCTTTGATGAAAGAAAAATCTTCATGTTGTTTATACATTATAAGCTTTAGCATGAATAATTGAATTAAAATGAAGTATTAAATCCAGGAGAAACATTTTCAAGTTTTTCTCGGTTCTGTTTCATTTTATTTATTTATTTATTTATTTATTTTAATTTATTCTGTTTCATTTTAGATGGAGCTTGCTAAAGAAGAAAAATGTGAATTTTTGCCATTCTTGTCCCCACGGAAGGTTATAGTAAAAGGTGGGAGAATTGTTGCTGTGCAATTTGTTCGAACAGAGCAAGATGAAACTGGAAAATGGAATGAAGATGAAGATCAGATAGTCCATCTGAAAGCCGATGTGGTCATCAGTGCCTTTGGCTCAGTTCTGAGTGATCCTAAAGGTAGAGTGCTCGGGAGCTGCAATGTGTTATGCAGTTGTCTGTTATTTTACTGCCGTAATGCTTTCCAGCTTTCCAACAATTCCAGGGAATTGTTTTTCACTTGAACATTCATTTCCTTTTTCTAGTATGCAATGCAAAATCTTGATTTATAAGACCTAGAAATTGTATTTAATACTTAACACAGAGTTATTTTTAAAGTATTGGGAATTGAAAAGAACATTAATCTTTCATTTATGCTTGTAAGCAAAATATATATCCTTGTTTGTAGTAATGTTTGCTTTATTTCCTCTATAAGAATAGCCCTTTCTTCAATTAGACATAGAGTAGGAAATGTGACTGGGAGCTTGTAATAGCCAATCTTCAATGATTCAAGTAAATTAAGATCTAATGAATAGTCAAAAATAGAAATCATGTGTACTATTATTCTAATGCCAGGTTATCACTAGAAACATCAAAATTATCAAATTAAAAAGTTTGAACTTATTTCGTCTAGATGGCATAATTGGACATGCTAAGAAAGAACAAAATACTTTAAAAAGACATGAGAAAAAGAAATATATTATTTAGCATTTCAATTGAATAATAAGTTAGTTAACTTAGATTATTTTGTGTTTAGTTCTCCCCACACACTGTTTTTGTGGGCCACTGTACATAAAAGCTTAGATTTTACCTTCATTTTGCAGTCTTTTACTGCACACTGTCAAAATAACAACCATTTTATTAACTGCAAGGAAAATAAAAGATGTTTCTCTAGTTCTCAGATACATTAAGAAAAACAGTAAACAAAATTTCTAAACCTGATGATTTCTATAACTGTATCCATGCCAAAATTATATTCTATGTCTGAAGTAGAAAGAGATACATACATGCTTATAAATGTACATTTTTATTCAATAGATAAGTAAAACATTTAACCACTCATCAGGATATTTTATCTACAGGACAGCAAACATCTTGGTATTTGGAAACATCCAGATGTTTAATGTCATCAAGATAAATGTTTTCAAATAGTTGGATGATGGCCTGAATTTGTCACTTTTCATCTAGACATCTATGTGATATGTAGACATAGTCACAGCGTGGTTTCTTATTCATTCATGAGTTCAGGAAGGAAAAAAAAGAACAATGTGTAAATTGCTTTCTGTTATCTAAAACAAGTCAGAGTGTTCTTACTGCTATGCATATGACCAAAAATTGACTAAAAAGCTGAAACACTTAACTTGCAATTCTGTTTATTATTTGTCTATCAAAAAACAATTTATCTTACCATCTAAACTTATGTTCTACAACTAACAGCACTAATATTAAGAAAAAAATATATTTTCCCTAGCAAACTTAAGTCGATGTGACTCAGAAAATCATAGAACACAGATTTCCAAAGCTTATGTTGCAACGTGTGTAAAGAGTAAAAGATTTAACTTAGTGTTCAGAATATAGAGTCAAAGACAAGAAAATTTGACATACTTGTGTTTATTTGACAAAGAATTTACTTAACAGTTTATTTGTGTATTTTATTCCAAACTTTACTTGTATATGCTTCTTCCAGTTCCCTGCATGTATCATCCCATATACATTAGCGAAATCAAGGGAAACTGGCTCTTCACTTTCCTTTTTAACCCTCTCCTCCTGACTTGAAAGTCAAACTGATTGGGAAAATTTTCCTCAAATAGAATTACTTGTGTTTTGAGGGCCCTTCAATGTTGACATTAATGAGAGCTACTTTCCAGTTAGAGGGGAGCTGGAAGAGCTGGAATGTTAGATAACATTCATGTCTCCACTGCTTTCTAAATATATTCAGTGCTGTTTTTTGAATGGAAAACATTTTGAAAATGGTAGAGAGAGAATTATCATTTATGAAAGGTTGATCAGGAAGGTCTTACCAAAGAGATATTTAAAAATCTTAAAATAATGATTTCAAAGAAAGCTTTTATATGGACATGTATTGGAGATAGTGAAAATCAGATCATAGAGAGCAAGTTGTCCATTTGGGTCAGAAGAGAAGCTATCCACGATTCTTCTACCCTGAATCATATCTTGTCGTGATACTCTTGTGATGTGGTTTGTGTGTGATACCCTTGTAATTATTAGAGATGCGGTACAATATATTTTAACATATTCGCTTATAACTTTCTTAAATCATCAGCTTGCTTTTCTGTGCTTATTCTTCCCTCCTTCCCAAGCTGACTTTGCATAGGCTCCAGTGAACTGCAGGAGAAACTCAGTGATATCTTTTTAGTCCTTATTCTGTTTTTTGCATTTGACGGTGTTAAATATTTCTTTCTGTTTGAAAAACTCTCTTCTGAGTCAACCTTTCTGAGCCTCAGCTTCTTCCTCCATAACAAAACAAGGATAATAATACATACTCTTCCTACCTCTCAGAATGGTTGCCAGAATTAAAATGAACTAATGTGAAAGTGCTTCAGAAATGAAACTGTAACATTATTATTGTATATGACATTCCATTTTCTTTTTTTTTTTTTAACTTGTGCCTTTTCAACTGTCACTGCTTTTTTTCCTCTACCTTTTCATAGTTCAGACTATGCCCATTTTCTATTCTTCATTTATTTATTCCTTCACTGAACTCATCCATTCATTTATTTACCTATACATGTGTTAATTCCTGTAAGAAATATTTAACAAACAACTTCTATGTGCCAAGTGGTAGCTAGAATTACAGTAAGCACTATTGTACTTGTGTCTAAAATGACTCTGAAATCTTTTTCTCCACTCTTAATGTCTCAGAAGATATTTCATCCTCTGTGTTCCTGCATGTAACAAGCATTGAGTGAGTTTCAGGTGAATGCCGGGTACCAAGATGTATTCTAGGGAGTACAAAGATGAATGAGGCATTCCTTCAACTTGAAAACCTCACAGACTGAGGCTGGAGGCAGACCTGTAAGCAAAAAGTTGTTTTATCAGCTTAAGAATACTTTTAGGGATACACACAAAGGAAGGATCACCTCATCAGGTTGCCCTAAGGCTAATTTCCTCTCAAACTCGCTGTTATTGGAAATGGTACCATAGTTCTTCTCTCCCTAAAGTTCAAAAATAGTATCCCAGACTCAGATACCTAATTCCAGTTTTACTTTTGATTAAAGTCACCTGTGTTACCGTATACAATAGGATGAAGCTCCTACTTAGTGGATGAGAACTTCAGCAAATGATTTTGTATGTACTATGTGCCTGACTCTACTTTCCACTGTTCCTTATTGAACTGATACTCCCAGTATCTATTACAGGGTGGATCCCATTGTGGTTAATTTGGAAAGTCCTTGGTGAATGTATTATGTAAATATATGCTGAAGAATCGAAGGAATGAAATAAACTTGACAGAGTACAAGAAACAGTGATAATTTATACTCTCAGCATTGTCTGATTACAATAATATTTTAAATGAAAATAATGAAATGAAATTGTAGTGTCTCAATTATATCAATAATAGGTATTTTTAAAGATAAACTAAATTGGGAAATTTGGAGAAAATTATTGATCTTTTTTTTTCTTATATACTGCATTACTTTTGTAAATCCCTTAATTTGTGTGTTTCACAATGAAGAATATAAAATAACACTAGGATTAAGCATGCAATGTATCTGTAATACTTATTTCATAGCATAAAAATAGTAAGTGCCTCAAGAGCTTATAGGAAAGATAAACGTGTCAGATTTATAAAACGAATTTGGATAATATCCTTAGATTACAGTTGCTAATTATTTCATTCTTCCTAAGGCTTGTAACAATTATAAGTAATCATCATTATTTTACTTAATTCTGTTTTATTTCTTTCTCTCTCTCTCTCTTTTTTTTTTTTTGGATTGTAGCAGTGAGTGGGAAATAAGAACAAAAGACTACATATTTCCCATCGCTGTGCATGGAATATATGTGTGCTTATTATAAGCACAATTTAATTGAATCCTTCATTAACTTCTGTTACAAATTCTAAAGGCAGTATGGTGTCCAATTTCTAATTTGATTGGGATGATAAAGTCTTAGCCTTATTTAATATCTTTCCTATGAAAAACTCAAAGTGGTTCCACCTTTTCAAAATTCTCATCCATTTCCTCTAAGTATGTAAGATCCCAAATCACATTAAATTTGAATTTTAGTATTCAAGTACGATTTTAAAGGCTGTCAGTAAATTAAGCACACACTACCTCTAACTGGCATTTCTATTCCACAAATATTGCCCTTCACTGGAAATTTTAAAATGTGTATTTATTTCTTGTAAAAGTGTGAATTTCATAATGTAGGATTAAAGTCACCTGTGTTACCGTATACAATAGGATGAAGCTCCTACTTAGTGGAAATGGGAACTTCAGCAAATGATTTTGTATGTACTATGTGCCTGACTCTACTTTCCACTGTTCCTTATTGAACTGATACTCCCAGTATCTATTACAGGGTGGATCCCATTGTGGTTAATTTGGAAAGTCCTTGGTGAATGTATTATGTAAATATATGCTGAAGAATCGAAGGAATGAAATAAACTTGACAGAGTACAAGAAACAGTGATAATTTATACTCTCAGCATTGTCTGATTACAATAATATTTTAAATGAAAATAATGAAATGAAATTGTAGTGTCTCAATTATATCAATAATAGGTATTTTTAAAGATAAACTAAATTGGGAAATTTGGAGAAAATTATTGATCTTTTTTTTTCTTATATACTGCATTACTTTTGTAAATCCCTTAATTTGTGTGTTTCACAATGAAGAATATAAAATAACACTAGGATTAAGCATGCAATGTATCTGTAATACTTATTTCATAGCATAAAAATAGTAAGTGCCTCAAGAGCTTATAGGAAAGATAAACGTGTCAGATTTATAAAACGAATTTGGATAATATCCTTAGATTACAGTTGCTAATTATTTCATTCTTCCTAAGGCTTGTAACAATTATAAGTAATCATCATTATTTTACTTAATTCTGTTTTATTTCTTTCTCTCTCTCTCTCTTTTTTTTTTTTTTGGATTGTAGCAGTGAGTGGGAAATAAGAACAAAAGACTACATATTTCCCATCGCTGTGCATGGAATATATGTGTGCTTATTATAAGCACAATTTAATTGAATCCTTCATTAACTTCTGTTACAAATTCTAAAGGCAGTATGGTGTCCAATTTCTAATTTGATTGGGATGATAAAGTCTTAGCCTTATTTAATATCTTTCCTATGAAAAACTCAAAGTGGTTCCACCTTTTCAAAATTCTCATCCATTTCCTCTAAGTATGTAAGATCCCAAATCACATTAAATTTGAATTTTAGTATTCAAGTACGATTTTAAAGGCTGTCAGTAAATTAAGCACACACTACCTCTAACTGGCATTTCTATTCCACAAATATTGCCCTTCACTGGAAATTTTAAAATGTGTATTTATTTCTTGTAAAAGTGTGAATTTCATAATGTAGGAAATCTCTTCTTCTATTAAACACCAACATCAATGTTTACGGGGTTGAATTTTCTCTTTTTGTTAGGACAATGTCAAGTTTAAGAGACTTTTTCTTTATTTTATTCCCTTTCTGCTTGGAATCAAACTGCCAGTTATGAAAATGTGCATATCTTTACTGTTAGTTTGGAATTGATGAGAATCTGTTGCCAGTTTTACTGACCTCATGGTTTCATTTTTTCAGGGGGAGGTGATATGTCCTTGTCTGCATGTTTTTGGATGTGTAGATGATATAGTTTTGTCTGCTTTCAGGCAACTCAAGGGAGGCAGTTTCGCCTATGCCATGACCTCAGTGCCTCTTTCATACACTGCACCAAGTCATCTTCTCATTTCTTCTAAATGTCTGTTTTGATGTTCCAGAATCAATTATAGTTTATCTTCTGGTTAGATTGTAAACTCTCAAAGGGCAGAGGGTGTATCTTTTCAGTGAGTTGTAGTCCCAATAATAGCCACGATAGATGTGCAGTATATATTGTGCATTTGATTTGACTTGATTCTTGTTAAGATATTGACTTTATTATTTGTTGCTGTTGCTCAGTCACTAAGTTGTGTTCAACTGTTTGTGACCACCGTGGAGTACAGCATGCCAGGCTTCCCTGTCCTTGACTATCTCCTGGAGTTCTCTCAGTTTCATGTATATTGTATATCATGTATATACAATATGTATATAATATTCATGTATGTCACATATATTGAGTCAGTGATGCTATCTAACCATCTAATTCTCTGCCAGCCTCTTCTCCATTTGCCTTCTGTCTTTCCCAGCATCAGAGTCTTGTTCCTATTTATTATACCGAGTTGTTATTTTTCTCCTGCTGTGGGGTCAGTCTGGTTTATTTTTCTTAGAAAACATAAATGTTAGAAAAGTGGTTCTATTTTTCTTTGCTATTGATTTTTCCCCTTGTTTTGGCATAAATTGTTGCATTCTTTATAATCCAATAAATATGACACTAATTAGAGTCCGTCTGGTATAGCAGCTTAGAGCAGGGGCTCTGGAGCCAGGCTGCCAAGCTGGAAATCTGGCTCCCTTCGCCTCTTTGTACTTCATGGTCTTGATCTTTTAAAAAGGAAGATTATAGTATCTACCTTCTAGAGTTATTTTAAGAAAAAAAAATTTTTTTTTAAAATTTTTAGTATTTCCTATCTTGGTACAATACTTTAAAGTTAAATGAGCTATAATACATCCTTAAGATTTTATCTATCATAGAGAGATTGCAGTTAAATTGCTCGTTGCCAGTTTTACTGACCTCATGGTTTCATTTTCAGGAGGTGATATGTCCTTGTCTGCATGTTTTTGGATGTGTAGATGATATAGTTTTGTCTGCTTTCAGGCAACTCAAGGGAGGCAGTTTCGCCTATGCCATGACCTCAGTGCCTCTTTCATACACTGCACCAAGTCATCTTCTCATTTCTTCTAAATGTCTGTTTTGATGTTCCAGAATCAATTATAGTTTATCTTCTGGTTAGATTGTAAACTCTCAAAGGGCAGAGGGTGTATCTTTTCAGTGAGTTGTAGTCCCAATAATAGCCACGATAGATGTGCAGTATATATTGTGCATTTGATTTGACTTGATTCTTGTTAAGATATTGACTTTATTATTTGTTGCTGTTGCTCAGTCACTAAGTTGTGTTCAACTGTTTGTGACCACCGTGGAGTACAGCATGCCAGGCTTCCCTGTCCTTGACTATCTCCTGGAGTTCTCTCAGTTTCATGTATATTGTATATCATGTATATACAATATGTATATAATATTCATGTATGTCACATATATTGAGTCAGTGATGCTATCTAACCATCTAATTCTCTGCCAGCCTCTTCTCCATTTGCCTTCTGTCTTTCCCAGCATCAGAGTCTTGTTCCTATTTATTATACCGAGTTGTTATTTTTCTCCTGCTGTGGGGTCAGTCTGGTTTATTTTTCTTAGAAAACATAAATGTTAGAAAAGTGGTTCTATTTTTCTTTGCTATTGATTTTTCCCCTTGTTTTGGCATAAATTGTTGCATTCTTTATAATCCAATAAATATGACACTAATTAGAGTCCGTCTGGTATAGCAGCTTAGAGCAGGGGCTCTGGAGCCAGGCTGCCAAGCTGGAAATCTGGCTCCCTTCGCCTCTTTGTACTTCATGGTCTTGATCTTTTAAAAAGGAAGATTATAGTATCTACCTTCTAGAGTTATTTTAAGAATAAATAAATAATATATGTAAGGCACTTAGATTTCTATCTAGTACATAGAGAGCATCTCTTATATTGTAGATGTTCCTATCCTTGTGTAACAATACTTTAATAGTTAAACTGAGCTATAATACATCCTTAAGATGGTATGAATCTTATCTAGGAATAAATACATTTGAAAATTAGGACTTCATCTGGAGCCTTGCAGGCTCTGTCTTTGTAAATGAGTAGAACAAATGCTCTTAGAAATTATGATTTTTTTAAATGAGAAAATATTTTCTGTATTTCATTATTTGCATAAAAAATTATGTTTGTAACTGTATCATGTTTTCAAAAATTTTTACTTACAATTCAGATGCTTTTCATATCATTGAGAGGAATTTTCTTTGAACTAATTTTTAGTAGCTATAAATCTCCATTTTGGGTTTTTATAAATCAGACATTTAAAGAGAAACGGATATGCTTAGTATCTGTTTTTTACCTCTGGAACAAAGTAAAACTGGGCCAGATTTTTGTTTTGTATGATTGGTCAGTTTTATGTGAAAAAAGAAAGAGAGAGGCACTTGAGGTTGCTAAATTTGAGCTTTTAAACACTCAAAAATTATGGGATTAGATAACTAAGGCGAAAAGCCCTTGCTTTTGGAAGAAGATAGGATGAATGGTGCCAGCAAAACTGACTCAGGAACAAGGTGACTGAACTCCCTGCGTAGCGGGCAGGAGCCTGTGTGTGGCTCTTCTAGGAAAGGAGTTTATGTACATTGCCCAGTGGCTACATATTCTTCCTGCTCATCTCACTAGAGACAACAAGGAAACACAAAGCCCTGTGCTTTCTGAACCTTTAACACAGCCCTCAGAAAACAACTCCATTTATAGAATTAATCACAATTAGTTCCATAAGGGGGTGTTTTGTTTTTGTTTTTTTTGATGGGGATGCTGGCAGGATGGTGGGGAGGCTATCACATGGCTTACAAGCTCCTCTTATTAGATGGCACTCAGAAAAGTTTTACAAGACCTCAAAGGGTTAATGGCCAAGCATCAACATGAATCTGCCACAGGTATACACATGTCATATATTCCCTCCCTCAAAAACACAACTCTGTAGAGGTGTTGTCCTTCAATTAAAAAAAAAGAAAACCTCAAGGGGTAAATAAAAGATTCTACCAATACTAGTTTCAAGTGTAGTTTGATTCACTTGCCCTCCCACTGAGAAAAGGTGCAGGCTCCAGGTTAATCTGCCTTATTCTGGCCTCAGCCAGAGCTAGAAATATCTTGGAGGCAAGAAATGGTGTGTATGAAACCATGACAATGCAGGTATTCAGGAAATTTTCAAAAATAGCCCATTTTTCCTCAATTATTTTAGGTATTGAGAAAAACCTAGAAAAATATTTTAAATGGAGCACTAAGATGAGTCAAGGGCCCGATAATAATAGTTATCTGTGCTTGAAAAGACATGACATCACTGTCTGATTTGCTTTTTTCCTTATTGAAATGTTACTTATATGCTACTACACTAATGGAAGTAGGAACACAAATGCATTTTAATAACTGCCCCCTATTGTAAACAGTGTGTTTCATCTTTCAAACAATAAAATATCATCTTCAGAAGCCACTGATGGTATACAAATTCAGCAAACTTTTCTTTGAATAATTGTCCACTCTCACAATTTCTTCTCTGCCTTACTAAAAGTAAAGAGGAGAGGGATGGAATGGAGTACCAATTTAAGACTGTGTCATAATTGGTCAGATTTGCCCTGTTTTATGCAATTTTATAAACAGAAATGTTTTTAATATAGTTTCAAAGGACAGATTGAGGAATATCACACTTTACTGCTAGCTAGGAGAATTTTCAGACTGATAGAACAAATGTTAGAGTAAGGACCTCACTAATGATTAATATGACTAAGAATGGACAAAATAGAATTGAAAAAATAATGTAATATCAATGCATCACAATATAGTAGCTTGCACTGATGTCTTCCTTACTTACATTTCTAAATGTGCTGGAAGGGACTTACTGTTGTCTAGTTACTAAATCATGTCTGACTCTGCAACCCCATGACTGTGGCCCAGCAGACTGCTCCATCCATGGGATTTTCCAGGCAAGCACACTGTAGTGAGTTGCCATTTCCTTTTCCAGGGGATCTTCCCAACCCAGGGATCGAACCTGCATCTTCTGCATTACCAGGCAGATTGTTTACTACTGAGCCACCTGGGAAGCCCACTGGAAAGGGCTTAAGAGATAGTATATTCTAAACTTCTAATTTCACAAGTCTATTTATTTAGCTAATAGCTTCGGATAGTCTGTTATTCTGGGCGATGAGCTGTGTTTTGTGGGTAAAATGGTGAACAGGCAAATGCAAACTTGGCATCTAGGAATGCAGTTTAGCAGGCGAGACTCACAATCATAAAAAAGAATTGTGCAGAGAGGACTTTAAGAGTCCTAGGGAAGCACAGAACATAGTCTAAAGGTTCAGAGAAGCTTCCTAAAGGAAGTAAGTTGTAAATTGAAGGCTGAGTGATATGTAGGAGTTTCCAGGTGGAATGGGGTGGAAGGGAGAGAGCCATAGGGAGATTATGCAATGTGCTCAACTGTTAGATTAAGTAGTCATTTTACAGTCATTTTTAAAAGCTATATTAAAAAAATAGCATGTCTTTAGAACGTTACCAGCCTACTTATTTCATGCATGTTCTTTTTTTTTTTTAAACCTTTATTTTGCTTTTAACTTTTACAGAGTTTTGTTGTTTACAGATATGTATGTTCCTAGATTAGTCATATGTATATCCCCCCCTTCCTACCCCTTCCAACCATCACACAGCACCCCTGAAGGATCCCCTTTTCTCACAGAGCAATGACTAGAGCAATTTTCTTCACTTATGATAGTACAGGCCTTCGTGCTACTTCCTTTACGCCTCCCACCTTCTGTTCTTTCCCCACAATGATCATATGTCCACTGTCCATGTCTGTCTTTCTGTTGCTTCACTGTGTGTGCCATCATCACCATCCTACTAGATTCCATATATGTGTTAATATACTGTATTTGTCCTTCTCTTTCTCACTGACTTCACTTTTGATGATATGTTCTAGATCCTGCCCCCCTATTAGGGCTGATTCTTCTGCATTTCTCTTTACATCTGGGTAGTATTCCATTGTATATATGTACCAGAGCTTTTGGATGCATTCGTTGGTCGATGGGCATCTAGGTTCCTTCCATGTTCTAGCTATTGTATAGAAAGCTGCAATGAACATTGGGGTACAGGTGCTTCTTTCAGTTTTGATTTCATCAGGGTATACGCCTAAGAGTGGGATTGCTGTGTCATAGGGTGCTTCTATTTTTAGTTTTTTAAGAAAATTCCAGACTGTCTTCCATAGAGGCTGTATCAATTTACACTCCCACCAGCAATGCAGGAGTGTTCCCTTTTCTCCGCAGCCTCTCCAGCATTTATTGTCTGTCGATTTGTGGATGACGGCCATTCTGACGGGTGTGAAGTGATATCTCATTGTAGTTTTGATTCGCATTTCTCTAATTATTAGTGAAGTTGAGCATCGTTTCATGTGCTTTTGGGCCATCTGTATGTCATCGTTGGAGAGGTGTCTGTTTAGGTCCTTTTCCCATTTTTTGATTGGGTTGTTCGTTTTTCCAGTGCTGAGTTGTCTGAGTTGCTTGTAGATTGGTTTTTGGAGGATTAAGTTCTTTGCCTAGCTTAAGTAAAAGCTATATTAAAAAAATAGCATGTCTTTAGAACGTTACCAGCCTACTTATTTCATGCATGTTCTTTTTTTTTTTTAAACCTTTATTTTGCTTTTAACTTTTACAGAGTTTTGTTGTTTACAGATATGTATGTTCCTAGATTAGTCATATGTATATCCCCCCCTTCCTACCCCTTCCAACCATCACACAGCACCCCTGAAGGATCCCCTTTTCTCACAGAGCAATGACTAGAGCAATTTTCTTCACTTATGATAGTACAGGCCTTCGTGCTACTTCCTTTACGCCTCCCACCTTCTGTTCTTTCCCCACAATGATCATATGTCCACTGTCCATGTCTGTCTTTCTGTTGCTTCACTGTGTGTGCCATCATCACCATCCTACTAGATTCCATATATGTGTTAATATACTGTATTTGTCCTTCTCTTTCTCACTGACTTCACTTTTGATGATATGTTCTAGATCCAGGCTCCTCATTAGGGCTGATTCTTCTGCATTTCTCTTTACATCTGGGTAGTATTCCATTGTATATATGTACCAGAGCTTTTGGATGCATTCGTTGGTCGATGGGCATCTAGGTTCCTTCCATGTTCTAGCTATTGTATAGAAAGCTGCAATGAACATTGGGGTACAGGTGCTTCTTTCAGTTTTGATTTCATCAGGGTATACGCCTAAGAGTGGGATTGCTGTGTCATAGGGTGCTTCTATTTTTAGTTTTTTAAGAAAATTCCAGACTGTCTTCCATAGAGGCTGTATCAATTTACACTCCCACCAGCAATGCAGGAGTGTTCCCTTTTCTCCGCAGCCTCTCCAGCATTTATTGTCTGTCGATTTGTGGATGACGGCCATTCTGACGGGTGTGAAGTGATATCTCATTGTAGTTTTGATTCGCATTTCTCTAATTATTAGTGAAGTTGAGCATCGTTTCATGTGCTTTTGGGCCATCTGTATGTCATCGTTGGAGAGGTGTCTGTTTAGGTCCTTTTCCCATTTTTTGATTGGGTTGTTCGTTTTTCCAGTGCTGAGTTGTCTGAGTTGCTTGTAGATGTTGGAGATTAATTCTTTGCCTGTTGTTTCATTTGCTGTGATTTTCTCCCACTCTGTGGGGTGTCTGTTCAGCTTTTTTGTAGTTTCTTTTGCTCTACAAAAGCTTTTAAGTTTCATTAGGTCCCACATGTTCATTTGTCTTTTTAGTTCCGTTATTCTAGTACGTGGGTCAGAGAAGGTCTTGCTTTGATTTATGTCCTTGAGGGTTTTGCCTATATTCTCCTCTAAGAGTTTGATGATTTCTGGCCTTACATTTAAGTCTTTAATCCATTTTGAGTTGATCTTTGTGCATGGTGTCAGGGAATGTTCCAACTCCATTTTTTTGCATATAGCTGTCCAATTTTCCCAGCACCATTTGTTGAAGAGGCTGTCTTTGTCCCATTTGATAGTTTCGCCTCCTTTGTCAAAAATAAGGTACCCATAGGTACGTGGGTTTATTTCTGGGTTCTCGGTCTTGTTCCATTGATCTATAGTTCTGTTTTTGTGCCAGTACCATACTGTCTTGATGACTGTGGCTTTGTAGTAGAGTCTGAAGTTGGGGAGGCTGATCCCTCCAGCTCCATTCTTCTTCCTCAGGATTGCTTTGGCTATTCGAGGTCTTTTGTGTTTCCATATGAACTGTGTTATTCTTTGGTCTAGTTCTGTGAAGAATGTTATTGGAAGTTTGATAGGGATCGCATTGAATCTATAGATGACATTTGGTAGTATGGTCATTTTCACAATATTGATTCTTCCGACCCAGGAACATGGAATTTATCTTTTTGCTGGGTCATAGGGTGCTTCTATTTTTAGTTTTTTAAGAAATCTCCAGACTGTCTTCCATAGAGGCTGTATCAATTTACACTCCCACCAGCAATGCAGGAGTGTTCCCTTTTCTCCGCAGCCTCTCCAGCATTTATTGTCTGTCGATGTGTGGATGATGGCCATTCTGATGGGTGTGAGGTGATATCTCATTGTAGTTTTGATTCGCATTTCTCTAATTATTAGTGAAGTTGAGCATCGTTTCATGTGCTTTTGGGCCATCTGTATGTCATCGTTGGAGAGGTGTCTGTTTAGGTCCTTTTCCCATTTTTTGATTGGGTTGTTCGTTTTTCCAGTGCTGAGTTGTCTGAGTTGCTTGTAGATGTTGGAGATTAATTCTTTGCCTGTTGTTTCATTTGCTGTGATTTTCTCCCACTCTGTGGGGTGTCTGTTCAGCTTTTTTGTAGTTTCTTTTGCTCTACAAAAGCTTTTAAGTTTCATTAGGTCCCACATGTTCATTTGTCTTTTTAGTTCCGTTATTCTAGTACGTGGGTCAGAGAAGGTCTTGCTTTGATTTATGTCCTTGAGGGTTTTGCCTATATTCTCCTCTAAGAGTTTGATGATTTCTGGCCTTACATTTAAGTCTTTAATCCATTTTGAGTTGATCTTTGTGCATGGTGTCAGGGAATGTTCCAACTCCATTTTTTTGCATATAGCTGTCCAATTTTCCCAGCACCATTTGTTGAAGAGGCTGTCTTTGTCCCATTTGATAGTTTCGCCTCCTTTGTCAAAAATAAGGTACCCATAGGTACGTGGGTTTATTTCTGGGTTCTCGGTCTTGTTCCATTGATCTATAGTTCTGTTTTTGTGCCAGTACCATACTGTCTTGATGACTGTGGCTTTGTAGTAGAGTCTGAAGTTGGGGAGGCTGATCCCTCCAGCTCCATTCTTCTTCCTCAGGATTGCTTTGGCTATTCGAGGTCTTTTGTGTTTCCATATGAACTGTGTTATTCTTTGGTCTAGTTCTGTGAAGAATGTTATTGGAAGTTTGATAGGGATCGCATTGAATCTATAGATGACATTTGGTAGTATGGTCATTTTCACAATATTGATTCTTCCGACCCAGGAACATGGAATATTTCTCCATCTGTTTTTTTTTTTTTTAAAGATTTATTTATTTATTTATTTTAGGCTGGGGTCGGGTTGGGGAGGGAGGGGAGCAGGCGGGCCACTTCTATTGGTCTTTCATTTCTCTATGTTCATTCGTCTTTGTTCTTTGGCTCCTGTGGGCCTCCCATCACAGTGGTGTCTGTTGTTGCAAGGCGCCGGCTCTGGGCTCATGTGCTCCAGAGCTCTGGCTCGGTAATTGGACACATCAGTCCAGCTGCTCCGCGGCACGTGGGATCTTCCCAGGCCAGGGCTCGAACCAGCGGCCCTTGCACTGCAAGGCGGTGTCCTTATCCATTGGACCACCAGGGGAAGCCCTCTCCATCTGTTTTAAGTCTTCTTTAATGTCTCTCATGAGTGTCTTGTAATTTTCTGTGTACAGTTCTTTTGTTTCTTTGGGTAGGTTTATTCCTAGATATTTGATTCTTTTGGTTGCAATGGTGAAGGGGATTGCCTTTTTGATTTCGTTTTCTGATTTTTCATTGTTTGTGTATAGGAATGCCAGTGATTTCTGGCCAGTGATTTCTGTATATTGATTTTGTATCCTGCGACTTTGCTGAATTTGTTGATTAACTCTAGTAGTTTCGTAATAGTGTCTTTGGGATTTTCTATGTATAATATCATGTTGTCTGTGATAAAGTTTGACTTCTTCCTTTCCAATCTGGATTCCTTTTATTTTTTTCTCTTCTCTTATTGCTGTTGCTAGAACTTGCAGGACTATGTTGAATAAGAGTGGTGAAAGTGGACACCCTTGTCTTGTTCCTGATCTTAGAGGAAATGCTTTGAGTTTTTCACCGTTGAGAATAATGTTCGCTGTGGGCTTCTCGTAGATGGCTTTCACTATGCTGAGATAGGTTCCTTCTATGCCCAGTTTTTGAAGAGTTTTTATCATAAATGGATGCTCCATTCTTCTTCCTCAGGATTGCTTTGGCTATTCGAGGTCTTTTGTGTTTCCATATGAACTGTGTGATTCTTTGGTCTAGTTCTGTGAAGAATGTTATTGGAAGTTTGATAGGGATCGCATTGAATCTATAGATGACATTTGGTAGTATGGTCATTTTCACAATATTGATTCTTCCGACCCAGGAACATGGAATATTTCTCCATCTGTTTTTTTTTTTTTTAAAGATTTATTTATTTATTTATTTTAGGCTGGGGTCGGGTTGGGGAGGGAGGGGAGCAGGCGGGCCACTTCTATTGGTCTTTCATTTCTCTATGTTCATTCGTCTTTGTTCTTTGGCTCCTGTGGGCCTCCCATCACAGTGGTGTCTGTTGTTGCAAGGCGCCGGCTCTGGGCTCATGTGCTCCAGAGCTCTGGCTCGGTAATTGGACACATCAGTCCAGCTGCTCCGCGGCACGTGGGATCTTCCCAGGCCAGGGCTCGAACCAGCGGCCCTTGCACTGCAAGGCGGTGTCCTTATCCATTGGACCACCAGGGGAAGCCCTCTCCATCTGTTTTAAGTCTTCTTTAATGTCTCTCATGAGTGTCTTGTAATTTTCTGTGTACAGTTCTTTTGTTTCTTTGGGTAGGTTTATTCCTAGATATTTGATTCTTTTGGTTGCAATGGTGAAGGGGATTGCCTCTTTGATTTCGTTTTCTGATTTTTCATTGTTTGTGTATAGGAATGCCAGTGATTTCTGGCCAGTGATTTCTGTATATTGATTTTGTATCCTGCGACTTTGCTGAATTTGTTGATTAACTCTAGTAGTTTCGTAATAGTGTCTTTGGGATTTTCTATGTATAATATCATGTTGTCTGTGATAAAGTTTGACTTCTTCCTTTCCAATCTGGATTCCTTTTATTTTTTTCTCTTCTCTTATTGCTGTTGCTAGAACTTGCAGGACTATGTTGAATAAGAGTGGTGAAAGTGGACACCCTTGTCTTGTTCCTGATCTTAGAGGGAATGCTTTGAGTTTTTCACCATTGAGGATAATGTTCGCTGTGGGTTTCTCATATATGGCTTTCACTATGTTAAGATAAGTTCCTTCTATGCCCATTTTTTGAAGAGTTTTTATCATAAATGGATGCTGTACTTTGTCAAAGGCCTTTTCTGCATCTATTGAGATGATCATGTGATTTTTGTCTCTCAATTTGTTGATATGGTGTATCATGTTGATTGATTTGCGGATATTGAAGAATCCTTGCATGCCTGGAATGAACCCAACTTGATCGTGATGAATGAGCTTTTTGATGTGTTGTTGAATTCTGTTTGCTAGGATTTTGTTGAGGAACTTGGTGTCTAGATTCATCAATGAAATTGGCCTATAATTTTCTTTTTTTGTGATGTCTTTGCCTGGCTTCGGTATCAGCGTGATGGTGGCCTCGTAGAATGTGTTTGGAAGTGTTCCTTCCTGTGCAATTGTTTGGAAGAGTTTTAGAAGGACAGGCATTAGCTCTTCTTTAAATGTTTGGTAGAATTCACTTGTGAAACCATCTGGCCCTGGGCTTTTATTTTTGGGTAGATTTTTGATCACAAGGTCGATTTCTGAACTTGTGATTGGGTTGTTCATAGCTTCTATTTCTTTCTGGTTGAGTCTTGGGAGATTAATCTTCTCTAAGAAACTATCCATTTCTTCCAGGTTGTCCAGTTTGTTGCCATAGAGTTGTTCATAATAGTCTCTTATAATCCTTTGGATTTCTGCATTGTCTGTTGTAATCTCTCCTTTTTCATTTTTGATTTTGGTAATCTGGTTCTTCTCTCTCTTTTTCTTGATGAATCTGGCCAGTGGCGTGTTGATTTTATTGACCTTTACGAAGAACCAGCTTTTTATTTTATTTATCTTTACTATTGTTTCTTTCGTTTCTTTTTCATTTATTTCTGCTGTGATCTTTATGATTTCCCTTCTTCTGCTGGCCTTGGGGTGTTTTTATTCTTCTTTCTGCAGTTGTTTTAAGCGTAAGGTATGGTCGTCTGTTTGAGGTTTTCCTAGTTTCTTGAGGTGGGATTGTATTGCTATAAACTTCCCTCTTAGAACTGCTTTTGCAGTATCCCATAGGTTTTACACAGTGTGTTCATTGTCGTTTTCTTAAAGGAATTTTTTAATTTCTCCTTTGATTTCCTCAATGATCAGTTGGTTTTTTAGGTACGTGTTGTTTAATCTCCATGTGTTTGTGTTTTCAGGGTTTTTTTTTTTTCCTGTAGTTGATCTCTAGACTCATTGCATTGTGGTCCGAGAAGATGGTTGATAGAAATTCAGTTTTCTTGAATTGACCGAGGTTTGATTTGTGGCCCAAGATGTGGTCTGTCCTGGAGAATGTTCCGTGAGCACTTGAAAAGAAGTGTATTCTTCTGCTTTTGAATGGAAAGTCCTAAAGATATCAATGAGGTCCATTTCTTCTAGTGTGGCATTTAAGGGTTGTGTTTCTTTATTAATCTTCTGTTTGGATGGTCTGCCCACTGTTGTGAGAGGAGTGTTAAAGTCTCCTACTATTATTGTGTTACTGTCAATGTCTTCTTTTATGTCTGAAAGTGTTTGTCTTATGTATTGGGATGCTCCTGCATTGGGTGCATAGATATTTATGATTGTTATGTCTTCTTCTTGGATTGATCCCTTAATCATGATGTAGTGACCTGCCTTGTCTCTTAGAATCTTCTTTACTTTAAAATCTATTTTGTCTGCTATGAGGATTGCTACTCCAGCTTTCTTTTGATTTCCATTTGCATGGAATGTCTTTTTTCATCCTCTCACTTTCAGTCTATGAGTGTCTCTAGGTCTGAAATGAGTTTCCTGGAAGCAGCATATGTATGGGTCGTGTTTTTGGATCCATTCAGCCACTCTGTGTCTTTTGGTTGGGGCATCTAGTCCATTGACATTCAAAATAATTATTGATACAAATGATCCTATTTTCATCTTCTTAGATGTCATGATGGGTTTGTTTCATGGATCTTCTCTTTTCATACTTGTTGTCTATATAAGTCCCTTTAACACTTGTTGTAAGGCTGGTTTGGTGTGACTAAATTCTTTTAATTTTTGCTTGTTTGTAAAGCTTTTGATTTCTCCATCCATTTTGAAGGAGATCCTTGCAGGGTAGAGGATTCTTGGTTGCAGATTATTCTCTTTTAGCCGTTTAAATGTGTCCTGCCATTCCCTTCTGGCCTGCAGAGTTTCTGTTGAAAGATCAGCTGTTAAACGTATGGGCTTTCCCTTGTATGTCACTAGTTGCTTTTCCCTTGGTGCTTTGAGAATTCTGTCTTTGTGTTTAATTTGTGTTAACTTCATTAATATGTGTCTTGGTGTGTTTCTTCTCGGATTGATTCTGTATGGTACTCTTTGTGCTTGTTGGACTTGACTATTTCTTTTCCCATGTTGGGGAAATTTTCAACTAGAATCTCTTCAAAAATTTTCTCATAGCCTTTCTTTTTTTCTTCTTCTTCTGGAGCCCCTATAATTTGAATATTGGTACGTTTGATATTATCCCAGAGGTCTCTGAGGCTGTCCTCTGCTCTTTTCATTCTTTGAGCTAGATTCTGTTTTTCAGCAGTTACTTCCACCATTCTATCTTCCAGCTCACTTATCCGGTCTTCTGTCTCAGATACTCTGCTCTTGATTCCTTCTACAGTGTTTTTCAGTTCAGCTATTGAGTTGTTTGTCTCTGTTACTTTTTTGGTAAGTTCTTATATTTCTTTATTCAATGTCTTCTTTCATCCTGCTCAACTTTTCAAAGTTTTATGAGGATTGCTACTCCAGCTTTCTTTTGATTTCCATTTGCATGGAATGTCTTTTTTCATCCTCTCACTTTCAGTCTATGAGTGTCTCTAGGTCTGAAATGAGTTTCCTGGAAGCAGCATATGTATGGGTCGTGTTTTTGGATCCATTCAGCCACTCTGTGTCTTTTGGTTGGGGCATCTAGTCCATTGACATTCAAAATAATTATTGATACAAATGATCCTATTTTCATCTTCTTAGATGTCATGATGGGTTTGTTTCATGGATCTTCTCTTTTCATACTTGTTGTCTATATAAGTCCCTTTAACACTTGTTGTAAGGCTGGTTTGGTGTGACTAAATTCTTTTAATTTTTGCTTGTTTGTAAAGCTTTTGATTTCTCCATCCATTTTGAAGGAGATCCTTGCAGGGTAGAGGATTCTTGGTTGCAGATTATTCTCTTTTAGCCGTTTAAATGTGTCCTGCCATTCCCTTCTGGCCTGCAGAGTTTCTGTTGAAAGATCAGCTGTTAAACGTATGGGCTTTCCCTTGTATGTCACTAGTTGTTTTTCCCCTTGGTGCTTTGAGAATTCTGTCTTTGTGTTTAATTTGTGTTAACTTCATTAATATGTGTCTTGGTGTGTTTCTTCTCGGATTGATTCTGTATGGTACTCTTTGTGCTTGTTGGACTTGACTATTTCTTTTCCCATGTTGGGGAAATTTTCAACTAGAATCTCTTCAAAAATTTTCTCATAGCCTTTCTTTTTTTCTTCTTCTTCTGGAGCCCCTATAATTTGAATATTGGTACGTTTGATATTATCCCAGAGGTCTCTGAGGCTGTCCTCTGCTCTTTTCATTCTTTGAGCTAGATTCTGTTTTTCAGCAGTTACTTCCACCATTCTATCTTCCAGCTCACTTATCCGGTCTTCTGTCTCAGATACTCTGCTCTTGATTCCTTCTACAGTGTTTTTCAGTTCAGCTATTGAGTTGTTTGTCTCTGTTACTTTTTTGGTAAGTTCTTATATTTCTTTATTCAATGTGTTATTTGTGTCTTGCAATTTCTCTGAAATTCTGTTTTCAGTGTCTTTGCTCATCTTTACTATCATTCTTCCGAAATCACTTTCAGAAAGTTTGTCCAAATCTTCTTCATTGATTTGATATTGTGTGTTTGTAGATTGTTCCTTCACTTGTGTGGTATTTCTCTGCCATTTCATTGTTATTATTAATTTTTTAACTGACTCTGGGATTTCCTTTTCCCAGACTTTGAGTTACGTCTGTTGGGGTTTGTTGTTTGGATGGGGCTTCTTATTCTGGGTGATGCTGGTGATTGGGTGATGTCAGGACTTCCATATAAGTGATTACCTTTGTTGGAGTTCTCACTTGTATACTGCTCTTTAGTGTTAGGCGTTCTCTAGTATTGTAGAGTTTTGGAGTCAGTGCTCCCTCCCTAAAGCCCTGGGGCTTGTTGCCTGACCAGGGAATGAAGATTTCATGGCTGGTTGTTATGGCATTAAATGATATTAAAACATATATATGCAAATGGGAAACAGAAGGTATACCTTTGACAAATGGCAATTAAAAAATTATGGAAATACTGTCTAGCGTGTTGAATTCTACACGCAAACATATACAGCTGTAACATAACCAAAACGTTCCAACCAACAATACAGTCCAATACGTTAGCACGGCGAATAGAAAAAAACAAGCATGATATCCACCAGTTAATAACCAAACTAAGTAGAGCACCAATTGGAGAATAATGCTAGAGCAGGGGATAAGGCAATGAGGACAGAACAGACTAAGAAATATGGTGGGGAAAGGGAAAAAGAGAAAGGGAGGATAGAAGAGAAATATAGAATAATATTGCAAAATTATAGGGAGATAAAGATTTGTATGTATTAGAATTTAGTGCTATAGGAAAGGAGCTTCAGAGAAAGCAAAGAATTATAGAGAAAGTGGTAGTACAAATGAAAAATTTTTAAAAATTAAAAGAGCTAATTATATAGAAAAATATATAAAAACAAAGCAAAAATAATAAAAACAAACAAAACCCCCACAGAACCTTAAAAGGCCAATGGGGAACCAGAAGTTTATACCAAAACTGTTACTTTTTGGTAAGTTCTTATATTTCTTTATTCAATGTGTTATTTGTGTCTTGCAATTTCTCTGAAATTCTGTTTTCAGTGTCTTTGCTCATCTTTACTATCATTCTTCCGAAATCACTTTCAGAAAGTTTGTCCAAATCTTCTTCATTGATTTGATATTGTGTGTTTGTAGATTGTTCCTTCACTTGTGTGGTATTTCTCTGCCATTTCATTGTTATTATTAATTTTTTAACTGACTCTGGGATTTCCTTTTCCCAGACTTTGAGTTACGTCTGTTGGGGTTTGTTGTTTGGATGGGGCTTCTTATTCTGGGTGATGCTGGTGATTGGGTGATGTCAGGACTTCCATATAAGTGATTACCTTTGTTGGAGTTCTCACTTGTATACTGCTCTTTAGTGTTAGGCGTTCTCTAGTATTGTAGAGTTTTGGAGTCAGTGCTCCCTCCCTAAAGCCCTGGGGCTTGTTGCCTGACCAGGGAATGAAGATTTCATGGCTGGTTGTTATGGCATTAAATGATATTAAAACATATATATGCAAATGGGAAACAGAAGGTATACCTTTGACAAATGGCAATTAAAAAATTATGGAAATACTATCTAGCATATTGAATTATACACGCAAACATATACAGCTGTAACATAACCCAAACATTCCAACCAAAAATACAGTACAATACGTTAGCACGGCGAATAGAGAAAAGCAAGAATGATATCCCCCAGTTAATAACCAAACTAAGTAGAGCACCAATTGGAGAATAATGCTAGAGCAGGGGATAAGGCAATGAGGACAGAACAGACTAAGAAATATGGTGGGGAAAGGGAAAAAGAGAAAGGGAGGATAGAAGAGAAATATAGAATAATATTGCAAAATTATAGGGAGATAAAGATTTGTATGTATTAGAATTTAGTGCTATAGGAAAGGAGCTTCAGAGAAAGCAAAGAATTATAGAGAAAGTGGTAGTACAAATGAAAAATTTTTAAAAATTAAAAGAGCTAATTATATAGAAAAATATATAAAAACAAAGCAAAAATAATAAAAACAAACAAAACCCCCACAGAACCTTAAAAGGCCAATGGGGAACCAGAAGTTTATACCAAAATAAAATGTGTGGTTTAAAAGGAAAAAGACAAAAAAAAAAAATTTTGTAAAAAATTTGTAAACTTGAATATATTCAGTCTTACTGATAAGATTAGTAGCTTCAATAGAATTCAGTGAAGGAAATGAACACACCCACTCTCACACACAGACACACACACACACACACAAAAGTGGGGGGCGCACTGAGTGGGTTTGGAAAAAAGAGAAAAAAAAAAATTGAAACAAAGTGATACAATACAAAAAATGAGATTTTAAAGTCCAGCAGTAACTCCAGCTTCAGACAAAACGTGAAAATCGTGTTTATGTTCTTCTGTCTCTTGCTGACTATTCAGGAATTATCAGTCTTTTCCCTGCCTCTGGCAGTGGTTGGATCTGAAGACCTCTTTGACTGCTTGTTTATTTCGGCCTATTCCAGAATTAAAAGGCCTGCCCAGGCTGGCCCTGGGAGTTTCTTAATCCAAATCCCTTTTCTTGCTGGGTGGAGCTAAGTTCCCTCCCTGTAGCTTGACCAGCAGCCCTGCAGTTTGCCCAGCAGCCAAACTACAGTAGGGAAAATGGCGTCTGTCTCACACAGGATTCATTCCCACACGCTCTATGGGAAGTACTTCCACAGTGCCCCCGACCCTGCTGCAGGCCACCGTCGACCCCCGCCACCGCGGGAGACGTCAGGTTACTCAGGGGTGAGTCTGGCTCAGTCTCATGCAGGATCGCTATTCCCGTCTCCTGGATCACAGTGCACAGAGACTTTCCAGTCCTCCTCGGTGACTCTGTGATCGGGTTACTGGTAACCTCCTCCAAAGGAAACTGAGTGCCGTCCTTCCGAGGCCTGCTCAAGGGCACTTCTAGCTCAAGGGGTCACCTGGACCCTCCAAAGCAGGTCTGGCTCAGTCCCTTGTGGGTGTCACTGCTCCTTTCCCGGGTTTTGATCTGCAACAGGCTTTGCGCCTTTGGCCCGCCCAGACTCTCTGGCTGGTATGAGGTTTGACTTTTAAAAGTGCGATTGCGCCCCTCCTACCGTCTTGATGCGGCTTCTCCTTTGTTCTTCGATGTGGGGTATCCTCTCTGTGATCAGATCCAACCTCCTTTCCTCGATGGTCTCCCAGGAACTCGTCGCAATTCAGGCGATTTTGCAGGAGAGATGAGTGCACGTCCTTCTATGCCGCCCTTCATGCATGTTCTTGTTTTTATAAATGTAGGTCTGAATTTTAAGTTTTATTTCTATAATTTTACTTGTTATTTTATGAGTTCTACTTTTTATTCTCTCATTATTTTTATTTTGAATACCCAAATAGGCACTGTCCAAGCACTAAGAATACAAACATGAGTAAAAGAGAGTCTCTGCCTTCCAGGGATTCATATAGGCTAATGAGAAAAATAGGCGTGTAAACAACACATGCATTGTAGCATAATGCGCTAATCTGAGGTGATATTTATTCTGGGTTTTAGGGCTTGAGTAAGAAGTTCTCTGTTAGAGGCAATATCATACATAAAGTCCAAGCTGATAAATGGTCTCAGGTGACCAAACAACAGTCAGAAATCCTGTTTAGCTGGAGCAGATGTTGCATGGTTGGATAAGGTGGTAAGTGGATAGGGGTAAGACGGTAGCAGGAAATTTGGCTACAAATGTATGTGAAGTCAAGAGATTTATATGCTAGCCAGGGGTGGTGAATTTTGTCCTATGCACGCTCAAGTGACAAATGAGGAGGTTTAAATATGGGAGAGATCTTTGTGTTCATGAGGTAATTCTGGTAGGTGCTAGATCTTCCTTCTCTCTGCTTGGGTTTGAACCATTTGTAATATTCTTGAAATACTTGGGAGTTAGAAACCATGAAGTCACCTTTGAGGTGGTCCTTATTAGAAGGCAAGTGTGTTTCATGGTAATGGTTGCCTGAAATAAGCAAAATTACTCACCAGTCATGGATATGATCCTACAATGGAAGTGTCCCCTCTTGGGAAGCTGCAGCAGGAAGTTTTTCAGTATAAAGGAAGGGAGACACCCTGTGCTTAAGTGGGCAGCTGCCAAACTATATTCTTGACAAGGGTGTGCTATGCATGCCTAATTTCTTCTTTCATATATGTTAATTATAATTAATGACTGCAGCTTATTAAGAAAGAGGAAAGTAATATACAGAGAGGCACCACAAGTGTTCTACCAATGGCTTCCCCACATGGAAGGAAACATCAGGAATGGGGGGAAAGCATGTTGCTCCATGGTGGCAGTGATGGTAAAGATGGCCTGCAATGAAGACAGAATAGTATTGATGAAACCAGTTAAAAGGCTGTTTCATCAGTCTGTGTGGTTATTGATTAAGGCCTAGATTAAGCTAAAAGACATAAAACTACAGAAGAATATTCAGAATCAAGACATTTTTTTTTACATAGACAGTAAGGATTTGTTCATATGATTGATAAACAGATGGAACATGGAGAATCTATCAAGGGAATCTGATTAGATGTCCATAATGCCTGCACAACTCATGAATGCAGCAGGTAGAAGGAACAGATCTAAGGGAAATGGTGATGTGTTTCATTTGGATTTGTTAATCCATTCAACAACTAGAATGAAGAACATTCAGACTGAAAAGTGACATAAGGTATCATTTGTTTTTTCACTGTCATAACCTAGTGTCTAGAACAGTGGTTATTCATTGGTTGAGTTAATGAATGAAAGCTGTTATAACTTAGAGTTTAGATAACAGCTTCTTAAATGTATGAAGAAAGAGGATTTTCTTCTGGAAATCCAGAAGAATTAGTCATATTATGAAGAGGGAAAAAATCCATTTTTTTTATGCTGCTCTTTAGGTGGCAAATATCTGAGGGAGACTTGGACACTGAGATAGTCAGAGTTCATGGTTCTGCACCTCCCCTGTTCTTACTAATGCATGTAGTTCCTGATGCTACTATCCCATTTTATAATGTTTGAGAAATAAAGTATTGACATATCCTTTGTATTGTTGGCCCAGTGATGAGAATGAATCCTTTTTTAGTCTGTCCTGTGCATTGTCTTGCTTTTAACCCTGTCTTAGGTAAGTAGCATTCTTAGAAACCAATAGTAAGACTATACATAGTTTCTTAAAAATTACCCTAATCATCAGATTTTTTTCTTTCTGGCTAATAAATTATTGTCTTTTTTGTTAAGGAATACACTATACAGAGTGAGGATACAATTTAACGCATTTAAAAGCATTTACTGGCATTTCTGCAGAATAACCATCCCAAATAATGAAATCATTGCACAGTTTTTCTTTGGAATTATTTTCAAGGGGTGGAGGTGATGAGGAGGGAGGTCAGACGATAACAGTGTTGAAAGTGATTTAGAATCAACGTCACATCACTTACAACTGCCTTAGACATCCATTTGAAGCACAACATGGTATTTCTGTAATTATTTTACTTCCCTCTAATAACTGCATAGGAATAGGTTTGTTTCCCCAGTGAATAGCTCTGTTCAGAGCCTTCCCTTATCTTTATTTTCCAGGTTTCACTAGTGGTTGATATCATATGCATTCTTACAGGGAGACAGTGGATAAATCAGTACTTTTCCATCAAATCAAAGATTACATACAAGAAGTCGAGCAGTGGCATGTAAGAAGTTTTGCTGGGGAAAGAAGGTAGAAAATGGAAAAATAACAGAACTGTTTCAGAGAACAGGAATCTTCAAACATAGGAAAATGTTATTTAGCATATAGTGGGTGTAATACACGTCCAGAGCTTTATTGACATAGCCTATCATATTTGTCTTTTAAATACTAGTAAGCTTGTGGTACACTAAAAGTTGATTCTGAAGCCTAATATCCTTGTGAAGTGTTATAGTAAGCTGCTATGATGTAAAATCAAGATACAAAATTTAGTCGTTATAAATTTAGTAACAATATAGATTTTATTCTAATGCTGTGTATTTCATATTAAAGATTATTGTTGGGGCTTCCCTTGTGGTCCAGTGGGTAAATAGTCCACCTTGCAATGCAAGGAGCACTGGTTCGATCCCTGGCCCGGGAAGATCCCAAGTACCGTGGAGCGGCTGGACTGATGTGTCCAATTAGGAGCCAGTACTCTGGAGCACCCAGAGCTGGTGCTCTGCAAGGAGAGAGGCCACCGCAGTGGGAGACCTACATAGGCTGAAAAATAAGGATGGATGAAAAGAAATAAACAATAAAATCAATAAAAGAGGCCAAAATTTAAAATATGTATATTTTAAAAAGATTATTGTTAACTACTTTGCATTTGTGTTCTTGACTGAAAGCACAAAATAAAAATAACAATATACCTATTTAAGGCAGATAAATTAGACATTGACCTTCATGCAAGTTGTAATTTTATGAGTTGGAAAATTTCCGGGAGTCATATTTAATACATAACCCCCCAAAATGGAAGTTATTAATTGCAAATACAATATGCACATGTAATTTATTAGATATACCCAAGGTGATGGTATTGCTGGAGAAGAAAACCAGCACTTTGTGAACATTCAGAGGTCTCACCCAAGTTTTTTTTTTTTTTTTGCTGCAAAAAGCTTTATTGTTTCTACAGGGTGTTAAAAAGCTGCTTAGTGGCTGCAGAGAGGGGCTTCAGGCAGTCCTGACGTTAGAGGTGCTCCTCAGAGGCTCCTCTCCAGAGGCTTCTAGTCGTGCTTGAGGGTGAGCCTGGCAATGAGATACTCGCCCAACCCAGCCTGGGGAGTGGCCTGCCTGCGAACCAGGTGTAACCAGTCTTCATAATGAGTTTCACCTCTTCACCTAGGAAGTGGTTTTCCCGGAAGTCACAGATATGTGGGTCTGCATGGGCAGAACCCAGGGCATGCAGATCCAAAACGGCCTCGTTCAGGTTTTTCTCTGTGAGAAGGGCGGCTTTCATAACATCCTGGGTTTTACCCTACTCACCCTGAGATGGTTTTTGCATGTCCAGGAAGAGGGCATGGTCACCTGTTTTGCATTTTCGGAGGTGCTGTTTGTGCGCCCTCAGCACTTCTCCGAGCCAGTTCGCGAAAAAATGACTCAACACCCTCCAGAGGCACATCTTAGCAGTGAAAATAGAGAGGTAGGTGTAGGAAGTGTGCAGATGCATTTTGAACGGGTGGTTGACGGCAGCTTTCACCTAGGTGGAATAATTCTGGCGAATCTGGGAGCTCATGGTTGATCGTTAGTAAGGAGTTAAGCTCAAAAAATGGTGACTGCTCCCGGTGATTGCAGACAGCTGAGTGGCTAATTGGACGGTTGCTACTGGAAAAATGGTGGAGGGTGATGGTAGGCTGGAGCAAGGATCTGTTTTTTTCAGAGCACTGTTGAAGCAAGAGACAGATCCGTGGGACCCCCAAGTGCACTTCCTCACCTAAAGTTTAACCTGTGCTAATGCTATCTAGTGCCTACTTTGTTTCCGTGTTAATCAGTCTTATAATAGTTTGTAATTACAAATCTCTTTAAAATGTTTTCAAGGGACTTTCAATTACACCATCATTGTTTTTATATACAAGTGCATGAAAGAGTGTCAACTATATTATGTTCAGCACATCCAGTGATTTTTTCCAAGCCTTCTGAAAAGCCTATTGACGATTCACTTTAATATAGCCCAGTGTTTGCCCTGTATTTGAACACTGCTGCCAAATGAGCTACTATATCGCCAGTACCATTGCATTACTCTCATGCTTTAGAATCTAAAATTATTCTCTCCTGATGGAGGGGAAACCAAATGTTTCAATTTAATTTTGACACTTCTAATCTGCCCTCCTCTATACTTGTGGGACCTTTTTTTTCCATGCTTTCATTCTAGGTTTATTAGATTCTGTGTTAAGTTCTCCTGAATTCACAAGAAACGAATACACTGTCCCTGTCTACAGGAGCTTGCAGTCTAATAGAGGAGGAAAAATGCACATAAGTGAAAATACCATTAGGTAGACTCAAGGAGAAATAGATACACTGCTAGTATAACACACAGGGTGGAGAGATGACTTCCAGCTGTAAGCATCATAAATTTCATGAAGGCAGCAGTATTTGTAATCATGATGGTTATGAGGTAGGAATTAAACTAGAGACAGGGGAAAGCACATTCCATCCTAGTGAATAGCATGGATAATACAAGGGGTAATTCCTTTGGCTAGATTATAAGGCACCCAGCAAGAAACAGTAAAGGTGGAGAAACATATCATTGCTAATTCACAAAAAGTTTTAGTGTTAGATTAAGGTTTTTGAATTTTATTCTAAAGTTTGTGGGTACCTGAAAGGGTCATGTTGATAAAATATGTTCCACTCACCAGAGAGGAAAACATATAGTTAATTGGCTCCTGGTCTTCTGTTTCAGTCTTACACTTTATATATTCTAATTATGTTGACAGTAGGACTGCAGGGTAATTTATTCATATTTTAATCCAAAGTACCCAGCAGTGTCAAGGGATCACTGAATGAATGGATAATTTGAAGAGCACTGTTGAAGCAAGAGACAGATCCGTGGGACCCCCAAGTGCACTTCCTCACCTAAAGTTTAACCTGTGCTAATGCTATCTAGTGCCTACTTTGTTTCCGTGTTAATCAGTCTTATAATAGTTTGTAATTACAAATCTCTTTAAAATGTTTTCAAGGGACTTTCAATTACACCATCATTGTTTTTATATACAAGTGCATGAAAGAGTGTCAACTATATTATGTTCAGCACATCCAGTGATTTTTTCCAAGCCTTCTGAAAAGCCTATTGACGATTCACTTTAATATAGCCCAGTGTTTGCCCTGTATTTGAACACTGCTGCCAAATGAGCTACTATATCGCCAGTACCATTGCATTACTCTCATGCTTTAGAATCTAAAATTATTCTCTCCTGATGGAGGGGAAACCAAATGTTTCAATTTAATTTTGACACTTCTAATCTGCCCTCCTCTATACTTGTGGGACCTTTTTTTTCCATGCTTTCATTCTAGGTTTATTAGATTCTGTGTTAAGTTCTCCTGAATTCACAAGAAACGAATACACTGTCCCTGTCTACAGGAGCTTGCAGTCTAATAGAGGAGGAAAAATGCACATAAGTGAAAATACCATTAGGTAGACTCAAGGAGAAATAGATACACTGCTAGTATAACACACAGGGTGGAGAGATGACTTCCAGCTGTAAGCATCATAAATTTCATGAAGGCAGCAGTATTTGTAATCATGATGGTTATGAGGTAGGAATTAAACTAGAGACAGGGGAAAGCACATTCCATCCTAGTGAATAGCATGGATAATACAAGGGGTAATTCCTTTGGCTAGATTATAAGGCACCCAGCAAGAAACAGTAAAGGTGGAGAAACATATCATTGCTAATTCACAAAAAGTTTTAGTGTTAGATTAAGGTTTTTGAATTTTATTCTAAAGTTTGTGGGTACCTGAAAGGGTCATGTTGATAAAATATGTTCCACTCACCAGAGAGGAAAACATATAGTTAATTGGCTCCTGGTCTTCTGTTTCAGTCTTACACTTTATATATTCTAATTATGTTGACAGTAGGACTGCAGGGTAATTTATTCATATTTTAATCCAAAGTACCCAGCAGTGTCAAGGGATCACTGAATGAATGGATAAATGGATGCATGAAGAGATGAATAAATGTTGGGATGAACAGAATGAAATGCTTGCTTTATTCTAAATGCCCCTACAGAAAATTCACAGCAAAGACAAAAGTATAGGAAAGCAATGTTTATGTAAAGTATCACATGAAGACCAGCAAGTCCTCCTTCTGTTGAGGTCAGATAGTGGACACTGTCACTTGTGTGGAAATTAGTAGCCTTTTCACTGGTCACCTTGCATGTACTACATGTACTATTGCTTTCTTATAATCCTATTAGAATCAGCTGTAGAAAGCAGAAATTGCATTATTTCATCCCCATGTTCCAAATCCTCCAGTAGTTTCCTACTTTATTTAGAATAAAATACATGTCAATTCTGTTTTGTCCTGTTTATTTAGAATAAAATCCTTCCCAGCTTCTGAAGCCCTTCTTGATAAGCCTCTGCTGTCTTTTGGCCTCCTCTCTGCTCTGGCTTTCTTCTCTCTACCCACAGAAATTCTCCCTTCAGCCCTTCAAAGTGCATCAACTTCAGCTCATTCTGACTCCTCTATAGCGCTTCCCTCTGCCTGGAATGGTCTGCTTCAGGGTCCTCACCTGTGTTCCCATTCTTATCCTTTGTGTATTAGCTCAGATGTCACCTCATCAAAATGCCCTCTGTGCCTCTCCATCCCACCAGGATCTACAGCACCTCTTCTACTTCTCGGTCCCCTCACCTCCCAACCCTTCCAACCCATCCATGCCGTTATCTTCATAGCCATTTTCACCATCCGGTTCGCTTGTTTTTTTCTTTTTTTTCAATCTTCTACCAACTGAAATGTATCCATGCCGATACTACAGATTATAAGGCACCCAGCAAGAAACAGTAAAGGTGGAGAAACATATCATTGCTAATTCGCAAAAAGTTTTAGTGTTAGATTAAGGTTTTTGAATTTTATTCTAAAGTTTGTGGGTACCTGAAAGGGTCATGTTGATAAAATATGTTCCACTCACCAGAGAGGAAAACATATAGTTAATTGGCTCCTGGTCTTCTGTTTCAGTCTTACACTTTATATATTCTAATTATGTTGACAGTAGGACTGCAGGGTAATTTATTCATATTTTAATCCAAAGTACCCAGCAGTGTCAAGGGATCACTGAATGAATGGATAAATGGATGCATGAAGAGATGAATAAATGTTGGGATGAACAGAATGAAATGCTTGCTTTATTCTAAATGCCCCTACAGAAAATTCACAGCAAAGACAAAAGTATAGGAAAGCAATGTTTATGTAAAGTATCACATGAAGACCAGCAAGTCCTCCTTCTGTTGAGGTCAGATAGTGGACACTGTCACTTGTGTGGAAATTAGTAGCCTTTTCACTGGTCACCTTGCATGTACTACATGTACTATTGCTTTCTTATAATCCTATTAGAATCAGCTGTAGAAAGCAGAAATTGCATTATTTCATCCCCATGTTCCAAATCCTCCAGTAGTTTCCTACTTTATTTAGAATAAAATACATGTCAATTCTGTTTTGTCCTGTTTATTTAGAATAAAATCCTTCCCAGCTTCTGAAGCCCTTCTTGATAAGCCTCTGCTGTCTTTTGGCCTCCTCTCTGCTCTGGCTTTCTTCTCTCTACCCACAGAAATTCTCCCTTCAGCCCTTCAAAGTGCATCAACTTCAGCTCATTCTGACTCCTCTATAGCGCTTCCCTCTGCCTGGAATGGTCTGCTTCAGGGTCCTCACCTGTGTTCCCATTCTTATCCTTTGTGTATTAGCTCAGATGTCACCTCATCAAAATGCCCTCTGTGCCTCTCCATCCCACCAGGATCTACAGCACCTCTTCTACTTCTCGGTCCCCTCACCTCCCAACCCTTCCAACCCATCCATGCCGTTATCTTCATAGCCATTTTCACCATCCGGTTCGCTTGTTTTTTTCTTTTTTTTCAATCTTCTACCAACTGAAATGTACCTTACACAAAGATAGGTTCCTTTCCTGTGATTTACTACAGTGACTACAGCTGGGTTTACTACACAGTAAGTATTAGTTGCTCAGATATGTTCAACTCTTTTTGACCACATAGAATGTATCCCACCAGGCTCCTCTGTCTGCGGAATTCTTCAGGCAATAGCAGGCAATAAATATTTGCTAATAGGATGAATGACTGTAAATTAGTGCCTTATTTTTTTCCCTGTGCAATCGTTATTAAACTCCCAGAACACCCTGTATGCACTTCTTTGCTGTATTTGCCAGATCTTTTCTCCTTAACACCTTTTATTCTACCTGTTAACGTCATCATTTATCTGAAAATGTCATCTTTTTACTGCTCACTGACCTCCAGATCCCTAAATCTGGTTACCTACCTTACATTTTGTCTTGTATTTGACATTTCTTGAAATGATCACTTTTTGACTTTTGTGGCAAAGAATTACCTTGATTCTCATGAAACTCTGATGTTTCATCTGGCTTTACTTCAGGTAGTGATTGCTGCCACTTTATAAAAATAAGTGGTTCATTCTATTTTTACCAAGACTTGTTGTGCTTTTTCTCTGAGAAATTCTTCCATCCCATGACTGTATCTAATCCTCAGGTGTAGGGCCCTCTCCGAAGGTGTAGGTATTTATCTCCAAATGCCCCTAATGAACTCCAGGTATTCCCACCTGCTACAGCTGTAGTGGCTTTGTAGTTAGGTTCAAATCATAAGAATGTAATCTGTGTAACTTGGTCTCAGTTTCCTCAATGATTAAAGTAAAACCTATTCTGTGAAGAGATAAAGAGATAACACATGCATTACCTCATCCAGAACCAGCTACATGTTCATAGAAGCACTCAGTAAATGTTTGTCATTATTATGATCATGAATTCCATTTAATATAGCTTTTGTCAATGCCAAAGGTATTTCTTGACTTCATGGTAATACAACCAATACTGTATATAGAAGCTATATTTTTGAATTGTGCATTTACTTATGTGCTAAAATTGTTTAAAATAAATTCTACTGTATGTTTTAAATTTGCATTGAAATGTGCCTACAGCTGATTGACAAGGAAAAAAAAGTCATAAGATGGATATCAAAAAATAACATTAATGAGCTGCTAAAGCTAAAATTACAGGAACTTATGAAATTGGTTAAACATAAAAACCATTAAACTGTTTACTGAAGCTTCACAGATATACTGCAGCTAATGAGCATTTCTGCTATTTAAATAAGCCCAAATTGAACACACATTACATGGATACATAATTAGTCATGGCAGTCAAACACACATAGACTTACTTTAAAGCTCTATTTAGGGAATCTTTTCCATTTGATTTATTTTGTTAATTAAAATATTTTTCAGTATTCGCTTATATTTTAATAATATTGTTTTCACAAGTAGTATAACATACTATTGGCTTTCTAGTTGTTTTTATTTATGCTTTAAATGCAGCAAATGAGAAAATTTTTTTTTTTTATGAACTATCACTTACATTTTGTCTTGGCTTTAAACTTTCAAGGTTCTCATGAAACTCTGATGTTTCATCTGGCTTTACTTCAGGTAGTGATTGCTGCCACTTTATAAAAATAAGTGGTTCATTCTATTTTTACCAAGACTTGTTGTGCTTTTTCTCTGAGAAATTCTTCCATCCCATGACTGTATCTAATCCTCAGGTGTAGGGCCCTCTCCGAAGGTGTAGGTATTTATCTCCAAATGCCCCTAATGAACTCCAGGTATTCCCACCTGCTACAGCTGTAGTGGCTTTGTAGTTAGGTTCAAATCATAAGAATGTAATCTGTGTAACTTGGTCTCAGTTTCCTCAATGATTAAAGTAAAACCTATTCTGTGAAGAGATAAAGAGATAACACATGCATTACCTCATCCAGAACCAGCTACATGTTCATAGAAGCACTCAGTAAATGTTTGTCATTATTATGATCATGAATTCCATTTAATATAGCTTTTGTCAATGCCAAAGGTATTTCTTGACTTCATGGTAATACAACCAATACTGTATATAGAAGCTATATTTTTGAATTGTGCATTTACTTATGTGCTAAAATTGTTTAAAATAAATTCTACTGTATGTTTTAAATTTGCATTGAAATGTGCCTACAGCTGATTGACAAGGAAAAAAAAGTCATAAGATGGATATCAAAAAATAACATTAATGAGCTGCTAAAGCTAAAATTACAGGAACTTATGAAATTGGTTAAACATAAAAACCATTAAACTGTTTACTGAAGCTTCACAGATATACTGCAGCTAATGAGCATTTCTGCTATTTAAATAAGCCCAAATTGAACACACATTACATGGATACATAATTAGTCATGGCAGTCAAACACACATAGACTTACTTTAAAGCTCTATTTAGGGAATCTTTTCCATTTGATTTATTTTGTTAATTAAAATATTTTTCAGTATTCGCTTATATTTTAATAATATTGTTTTCACAAGTAGTATAACATACTATTGGCTTTCTAGTTGTTTTTATTTATGCTTTAAATGCAGCAAATGAGAATTTTTATATTAAACATTTTTTAACCCCTTTCAGTGATTATTTCTATCACTTAATGGTATCATTCAGCATTTTAAAAAGTTCTTTCACTGAGAAGTATATAGAAAACATTTCAGTAGCCTTTCCATTTTTTTCCCCACTGTCTCCTAATTATCAAGAGGTATTAAGAACCCAAATGTGCATAGAATTATGATGATTATGGTCCAAATCAGATTAAAGGATGGTCTATTCCTTCAAGGAGTTTGTAGTCTTAAGTAGATGGTATCATTGAATATAAATAAGCAAATCAAAGTGCAGCATTTGGGACTCCAACAGAGAATTTGAAAACAATCCCCATATATTTTCTTCAAGGACACTGACCTCCTTGAGGAGATCTCTTCCAGAGAAAATGAAATCAAATCTTCAAGGAGTTTAGTGTTTTAAATAGATGGAATTGTTGCAGAGAAATAAGCAAATCAAGGTGAAGTGCTTAGGCAATTTTAATTCTGAATTGATTAGTTGGTCAGTTTAGGAAATGAGGAGACTCCCTGTAGAATACAAGTAAAACACAAGGAGTTGCTACAGGCTATTATTGACATCCATATTTTGTATTTAACTTGGGGAGCCTAAGTTTGTCCTGGGTATGAAAGGAAAAAAAAATAAATCTCTACTTTTACACTGAGTTCTATAAGCATATCCAAAATGAACAGTTTTTAACCATAGCAGTAGAGAAGTCAAATAGTTAATCAAAAAAGGTAGTAGCCAAGTGCCTATTATATTCGCCAGTGTGATTGTCAAGTAGCGACTTTCTTTCTGGTTGTTGTTTAGTCACTAAACTGTGTCCAACTCTTGGATATCCCATGAACAGCAACCCACCAGTCTCCTCTGTCCATGGGAGTTTACAGACAGGAATACTTAAGTGGGTTGCCATTACCTTCTCCTAAGGATCTTCCCAACCCAGGGATCCAACCTGTGTCTCCTGTTTGACAGGCAGATTCTTTACCACAGAACCACATGGGAATCCCAGAAAGTTTCTTTAGAAGCTTTACTTTAAAAGGAAACTATTTCTTTATTTTTTCTCCTGTACAATGCACTGCCTCTCTTATTTTGGAAATAAGACCTACAAGAAAAATAATTGCTGCCCCTCCAGCCTTGATCTGCTTCATTTTGGTTATTCACATGATTCCCAGTAGAGAAGTTTGAATTTACTGTTTTTGGCCTATTCCTGGCTTTTTCTTGCTCTCACACAAAGGATCAGTGGTAAGGAGAGGTTTGAAGTGAGAGATAACTGGATTCATATAGTGGCTTTGCCATCTCTTAGTGGTAGTTAGGATGCAATTAAGAGTACCTACCTTAAAGAATTGTGTTGTGGTCTAAATGAGATTACTGTATGGAAATATCCAGAATCATATCTGTCTTACACAAGAGATCAATATAGCTAATTGCTTTTCCTAACATTCTTGGTTAGGTAAAGATGCTATGAGTGAGATGTAAGAAGTAGGAGAGAATGTTCTTTTGCTGAATTGTTAGAACTTGGTAACTGACCACATGTTGAGATGATAGGAGAGAAAAGATTGAAACATTACACCAAGACTAAGATCTATTTTTAGGTCTTTTTTTTTTTTTTTTTTTTTTGAGAAAGGAGAATAGGAAAAAGGAGCAGTAAAAGTTAGAGCATGATCATGAAGGCAAATGGAAAAGCAGGAAGTGTGGAGTCATTGAAGCCTAGATAAGGGACTTTTATGAGGAGGAAGTGGTTATCTGTTGAATCCTACTAAGAAGTCAAGGAAGGAAGTGCTATGCTTAGGTTGAGATATCTGAGGCACTAAATTGCCTTTGCATGATCTTGAGCCTAAGGACCTTCTTCAGTCTTGCTTTCTGGGTGCCTCACACCACCCCATCCTAGTCCTGGTCCTGAGCTGAGGCAATCACTGGCAGAGTCACTGGATGTGACAGTCTGGACTGTCACAGTGAAGAGAGAATTGCAGTCAGGCTTTGGTGATCATAATGAGTAGAGGACATGAAAAACCACCCTTACTGATAATCACTTGTGAAATGTGAAAGACCCAAAGGAATCTTGTGAACCAGATCTTAGGTGTGAAGATTTAGGAGGGAGAGTAGAACATCCACACTGGAATCTGTAACAGGCAGGTAGGAGTGCCAGAATAAAAAGGCAGAAGGTAGCTTTTGAGGTCACTTTCAGAGAGATGAAGTTAAAGGCACAAGTCAACTAATTTCTGACACAGTAAAGTATAGTAGACAATATTTAAGAGCTGGAGGGAGGATGATAAGGTGGAACCAGATGGAAGTTTAAACAGCATGAGGGCCCAGATAGAGGAGGAAATCAAAATTAATGTGATTTAGGTAATGGGTACTTCTTGTTGCTGTTGAGTTGATAAATTGTGTCCTCTGTCCATAGGATTTTCAAGAGAAGAATATTGGAGTGGGTTGCCATTTCCTTCCCCAGGGGATCTTTCCTACCCACTGGAATTGAACCTGAGTCTCCTGCATTGCAGGCAGATTCTTTACTGCTGAGCCACCAAGGAATCCATAATAGATACTATAGAAAGGCAAAAAAGAGGACTGAGGTCACAGAATTTGGTGACCATAGAGACCGTATTTTCATAAGAGGAATAAACTGGAATGAATTATTGGGTGATAAGAAAAGTAGGCAGTCAGTGTGAGTTACTTTAAGAAATTAGATAAAAGAAGATCTGAGAATGGCAATGAGGAGAACCAGACTAACTCCAGGTTTTTCAACATGGGTGAGAGAGGAAACTATGAGAAAGATGGTATTCTAAAAAGAATCAGAGATACTTGAGGTCCTAGAGGACCCGGAAGGTACAATATCAAGGTTGACTTTTGAGGTGTTTACAGGAAAAAATTGATGAATCTTCATTATTCGCTCTGTTCTTTTAAGGAATGGACAGAATATTGATTCAAATACTTAGAAGAAGCAGGGAGATGTGAGAACAAAGCTTATGCTATCAGGACCTGATATTCTTAGTCAAAGGCATTCTGTGGATCTGCCCCCTCCTCACCCTAGGTTATTCTATTTAAACAGAGCTCTGATATCCTGGCCCTGTAATTAGAATTTATTTGTTCTTGCTGAGATTTTGCTTTCAACTCTGACTTACTGAGATTATTGCCTCAGCTCGCCTTTTTGTTTCATTGTGCTTTGGTCCTATTGGCTAATAGGTTATGTAAAATTAAACAACAAGCACATAGATGAATTCATCTGTTTTCAAGATGCCGTTTTATATAAATGTTGAGATTTTTTTTATTCCCGCCATTGTTTTATAGCATCTCAGGCCCTCCAAAGAATGCTAATAATCCTTCTTCATTATGTTTTCTGTTGTATTATTTTATTGTTTATGGAGAATTAATTCATATTTATGTACTAAAATATAACATTCTTGACATCTTTTTATAAATACTGAGAAATATACTTGTCATATGCTTGTGGGTTTCTCTTCTACATATATGACAGCACAGCTACATCAGTTTAATTGACCTTGGCAATCTGCATCTGCTAGTGATGTGTCCCTGAGGGACGGTTTCTGCAATTTTAAGCTGTGGCTTATTGAAGAACTTGTGTGTCACAATACAATTAAGTCTATATAAAAAAAATCATTTCATGCATAACATTAAGTTGACTAAAAGTTCCTATTTCAAAACCATTTCTTGTTTTAAAGCTACCTCCGAGTGTCTTTGTTTTGAACATATTGGAACATAGTAGTAAGAATTATTGGGTGATAAGAAAAGTAGGCAGTCAGTGTGAGTTACTTTAAGAAATTAGATAAAAGAAGATCTGAGAATGGCAATGAGGAGAACCAGACTAACTCCAGGTTTTTCAACATGGGTGAGAGAGGAAACTATGAGAAAGATGGTATTCTAAAAAGAATCAGAGATACTTGAGGTCCTAGAGGACCCGGAAGGTACAATATCAAGGTTGACTTTTGAGGTGTTTACAGGAAAAAATTGATGAATCTTCATTATTCGCTCTGTTCTTTTAAGGAATGGACAGAATATTGATTCAAATACTTAGAAGAAGCAGGTAGATGTGAGAACAAAGCTTATGCTATCAGGACCTGATATTCTTAGTCAAAGGCATTCTGTGGATCTGCCCCCTCCTCACCCTAGGTTATTCTATTTAAACAGAGCTCTGATATCCTGGCCCTGTAATTAGAATTTATTTGTTCTTGCTGAGATTTTGCTTTCAACTCTGACTTACTGAGATTATTGCCTCAGCTCGCCTTTTTGTTTCATTGTGCTTTGGTCCTATTGGCTAATAGGTTATGTAAAATTAAACAACAAGCACATAGATGAATTCATCTGTTTTCAAGATGCCGTTTTATATAAATGTTGAGATTTTTTTTATTCCCGCCATTGTTTTATAGCATCTCAGGCCCTCCAAAGAATGCTAATAATCCTTCTTCATTATGTTTTCTGTTGTATTATTTTATTGTTTATGGAGAATTAATTCATATTTATGTACTAAAATATAACATTCTTGACATCTTTTATAAATACTGAGAAATATACTTGTCATATGCTTGTGGGTTTCTCTTCTACATATATGACAGCACAGCTACATCAGTTTAATTGACCTTGGCAATCTGCATCTGCTAGTGATGTGTCCCTGAGGGACGGTTTCTGCAATTTTAAGCTGTGGCTTATTGAAGAACTTGTGTGTCACAATACAATTAAGTCTATATAAAAAAAATCATTTCATGCATAACATTAAGTTGACTAAAAGTTCCTATTTCAAAACCATTTCTTGTTTTAAAGCTACCTCCGAGTGTCTTTGTTTTTTAAATCAGCTCATTGGAACATAGTAGTAATTAAAGTCGAAAATTAACATAAATCTTGAATGTTTGGGATGAATAAAGGATGTTTTCGTTCCTTTTAAAGACTGCATAAAATTCCAGGCACCATATCATTTCACACATTTCTCTCCCATTTGCAGAATAATATAGGCTGTGAATAAGCACGTTTTGGGATTCTTTTTCAAGTTCTTTTTCTGTTCGTCTATGGAGCTACCAGGACATATGCTGCAGTCTTCAGCAAGATGCAATCTCATGGAAGTCTGTGGGGAAACTGTGTGTGATCCTAACAGAAAAGCCCACTCCCTCACCCTGATTATTTTATAAACAAGAAAGGAAGTAATATAGTCCTTGTATTAATATTCATTTAACACTTCATAGGAAATGACAAGCAGTTATTTGGTTTGCAAATGTAAATATACATTTTTCATCCACTTATGCTTTCACTCCTTCCAAGCCTGATAAAGGCTAAACAGACGAGATTCTTCTGAGACTTATTTTTATTGTACTCCAAGTTAAACATATCAGCAGAGATGTAAGAGAGCTGTGAGGAGTTCATAGAAGGAGGGTTACAATGACGAGGAGGATGAAAGTCTCCCTCTCAAGAAGCAGCTAAATAAATGAACTCCTTTCTGACAAATTATGAATAAAAGCACATGGATTTGTTTTTCACTGAATCCTTCATTTGCATTCTAACTTAAATGCTGTGGAGCTTTAAAAGTATTATATAGCGGTACTAGCTACTAAATTTCAAAATAGTCATCAAAATTGTGAAAACTGTTACTTGGATCCACAGAGTCAACAAAGCTAAAAAAAAAAAAATAATAATCCTTTTACTCTTTCTGTTTCTCTTTTTCTCTCTCTCTGTCTTAGATATTGAGCCCACTGTGCTTATAGGAAACAATCCTAATCGTTTGATGTTTAAATTGTAGTGAACAATCATTCTTGTGTTACATAAAAGTTTAATTGACCTTGGCAATCTGCATCTGCTAGTGATGTGTCCCTGAGGGACGGTTTCTGCAATTTTAAGCTGTGGCTTATTGAAGAACTTGTGTGTCACAATACAATTAAGTCTATATAAAAAAAATCATTTCATGCATAACATTAAGTTGACTAAAAGTTCCTATTTCAAAACCATTTCTTGTTTTAAAGCTACCTCCGAGTGTCTTTGTTTTTTAAATCAGCTCATTGGAACATAGTAGTAATTAAAGTCGAAAATTAACATAAATCTTGAATGTTTGGGATGAATAAAGGATGTTTTCGTTCCTTTTAAAGACTGCATAAAATTCCAGGCACCATATCATTTCACACATTTCTCTCCCATTTGCAGAATAATATAGGCTGTGAATAAGCACGTTTTGGGATTCTTTTTCAAGTTCTTTTTCTGTTCGTCTATGGAGCTACCAGGACATATGCTGCAGTCTTCAGCAAGATGCAATCTCATGGAAGTCTGTGGGGAAACTGTGTGTGATCCTAACAGAAAAGCCCACTCCCTCACCCTGATTATTTTATAAACAAGAAAGGAAGTAATATAGTCCTTGTATTAATATTCATTTAACACTTCATAGGAAATGACAAGCAGTTATTTGGTTTGCAAATGTAAATATACATTTTTCATCCACTTATGCTTTCACTCCTTCCAAGCCTGATAAAGGCTAAACAGACGAGATTCTTCTGAGACTTATTTTTATTGTACTCCAAGTTAAACATATCAGCAGAGATGTAAGAGAGCTGTGAGGAGTTCATAGAAGGAGGGTTACAATGACGAGGAGGATGAAAGTCTCCCTCTCAAGAAGCAGCTAAATAAATGAACTCCTTTCTGACAAATTATGAATAAAAGCACATGGATTTGTTTTTCACTGAATCCTTCATTTGCATTCTAACTTAAATGCTGTGGAGCTTTAAAAGTATTATATAGCGGTACTAGCTACTAAATTTCAAAATAGTCATCAAAATTGTGAAAACTGTTACTTGGATCCACAGAGTCAACAAAGCTAAAAAAAAAAAAATAATAATCCTTTTACTCTTTCTGTTTCTCTTTTTCTCTCTCTCTGTCTTAGATATTGAGCCCACTGTGCTTATAGGGAAACAATCCTAATCGTTTGATGTTTAAATTGTAGTGAACAATCATTCTTGTGTTCATGCTAGTGCTACTGATAGAAAACATTTCTAAATCACTAAAGCAACACATTCATATAAGCTGTCCATGTTCTACTTTTTCAATGAGCCTTTATCATTTGGACAAAGAACAAGTTAAAATATTAGATATTAAAATGCAAACAAATGATCTCTATTTTGATTGAAATAAGTTTTGCTATACTGATTAATAACAGCATAGTCAATTGTTTGATCTCTCATTATTTTCTGTTTACCTATTACATGAAACAATAAACAGATTAAAGACTCTAAAAGAGAGCTGAGATAATTTTTAATATCAGACAAAAATTCTGTCTTAGAATATAGTGTCAGGGGATGATTTGATTATTTGTGAGGTTAGTTGATGTTACAGATGATAGAATATAATTAAAACAGCGTATATTTAGATCTAAGAATTCAAGTTATAATTGACTGAAATATTGAGGTAAAAAAGAGTGATTTAAAAAGTAAACATGAGTATATATGAATGTCGATAGACATAAGATAATAGAATATGTACCTAATAGAAAGACCTGTGAATAGGATTCATGCTTTTGAATTCAGAAATAAATATTCCTAGGTTAGCTTACAGTGTTGGCATTAAATATTTTAAGAAAGGAAAGAAATATTTATTAAGCCTCAGGTAACATTGCCTGGCTATTTATTGACTGATTTAGTGATGGAGCTCTAATTTTAAAGTGAATCATTCCACATGTATTTGCAAATCATAAAAAAATATATAGCACATTACTCATGAACTTCAATTGAATCCAGGCATTTATTGAGCACCTACTATTCAAGGTCATAGAAAAAGTAAAGGAATTCCAGAAAACATCTACTTCTGCTTTATTGACCATGCTTAAGCCTTTGACTACATGACTTACAAAAACCTGTGGGAAATTCTAAAAGAAATGGGAATACCAGACGGCCTTACTTGCTCCTGAGAAACCTGTATGCAGGACAAGAAGCAGCAGTTAGAACTGAACATCGAACCACAGACTGGTTCCAAATTTGGAAAGGAGTACGTCAAGGCTGTATATTGTCACCTTGTTTAGTTATTTTATATGCAGAGTACATCATGAGAAATGCTGGGGCTGAATGAAGCACAAGATGGAATCAAGATTGCCAAAAAAAAAGGTTTAAAATTTGTCCATGTTCTACTTTTCAATGAGCCTTTATCATTTGGACAAAGAACAAGTTAAAATATTAGATATTAAAATGCAAACAAATGATCTCTATTTTGATTGAAATAAGTTTTGCTATACTGATTAATAACAGCATAGTCAATTGTTTGATCTCTCATTATTTTCTGTTTACCTATTACATGAAACAATAAACAGATTAAAGACTCTAAAAGAGAGCTGAGATAATTTTTAATATCAGACAAAAATTCTGTCTTAGAATATAGTGTCAGGGGATGATTTGATTATTTGTGAGGTTAGTTGATGTTACAGATGATAGAATATAATTAAAACAGCGTATATTTAGATCTAAGAATTCAAGTTATAATTGACTGAAATATTGAGGTAAAAAAGAGTGATTTAAAAAGTAAACATGAGTATATATGAATGTCGATAGACATAAGATAATAGAATATGTACCTAATAGAAAGACCTGTGAATAGGATTCATGCTTTTGAATTCAGAAATAAATATTCCTAGGTTAGCTTACAGTGTTGGCATTAAATATTTTAAGAAAGGAAAGAAATATTTATTAAGCCTCAGGTAACATTGCCTGGCTATTTATTGACTGATTTAGTGATGGAGCTCTAATTTTAAAGTGAATCATTCCACATGTATTTGCAAATCATAAAAAAATATATAGCACATTACTCATGAACTTCAATTGAATCCAGGCATTTATTGAGCACCTACTATTCAAGGTCATAGAAAAAGTAAAGGAATTCCAGAAAAACATCTACTTCTGCTTTATTGACCATGCTTAAGCCTTTGACTACATGACTTACAAAAACCTGTGGGAAATTCTAAAAGAAATGGGAATACCAGACGGCCTTACTTGCTCCTGAGAAACCTGTATGCAGGACAAGAAGCAGCAGTTAGAACTGAACATCGAACCACAGACTGGTTCCAAATTTGGAAAGGAGTACGTCAAGGCTGTATATTGTCACCTTGTTTAGTTATTTTATATGCAGAGTACATCATGAGAAATGCTGGGGCTGAATGAAGCACAAGATGGAATCAAGATTGCCAAGAGAAATATCAGTAACCTCAGGTATGCAGATAATACCACCCTTATTGGAGAAAACGAAGAGGAACTAAAGCATGACTTGACAAAGGTGAAAGAGGAGAGTGAAAAAGCTGGCCTGAAACTCAACATTCAAAAAACGAGTATCATGGCATCCAGTCCCATCACGTCATGGCGTACAGATGGATAAACAATGGCAACAGTGACAGACTTTATTTTCTTGGACTCCAAAATCATTTTGAATGGTGACTGTAGCCATGAAATTAAAAGACACTTGCTCCTTGGAAAAAAGCTATAACAAACCTAGACAGTGTATTAAAATGCAGAGACATCACTTTGCCAACAGAAGTCCATATAGTTGAAGCTATGGTTTTCCCAATTTATGGATGTGAGAGCTGGGCCATAAAGAAGGCTGAACACTGAAGAACTGATGCTTTTGAATTCTGATGCTGGAGAAGGCCCTTGAGAGTCCCTGGGACTGCAAAGAGATCATACAAGTCAGTCCTAAAGGAATCAACCCTGAATATTCATTGGAAGGGCTGATGCTGAAGCTCCAATACTTTGCAGAGAGACAACTCATTGGAAAAGAGCCTGATGTTGGGAAAAATAGACGGCCAAAGGAGAAGGTGATGACAGAAAATGAGATGGTTGGATGGCATCACTGAGTCAATGGACGTGGGTTTGAGCAGGTACTGTGAGATGATGAAGGACTGGGAAGACTGGAGTGCTGCAGTCCATGGAGTCGCATAGAGTCAGACATCACTGAGCAAATGAACTGACTAAGGTACACCATGCTCAAGAGTAGATTCAGATTTTGTGAGACCTGAAGCCTATATAATTTGAGGATTTATATATATAAAGGAAAAAATTGCAAGTTCAAATTTAGGTGTTGAAAGAAGCCCATGTTAGTGAGGGACCCTGGAGCTTAATCTTCAGTAACTTCCTAGTATATATGTCTTTGACTAATAACTGCTATGGGAAATCAAAGATAACTAAGGCGTAATCCCTTTGTTGTCAAGCTTAGACTGAAATCTGTGTTAACCTTTAAGGATGTTCCTATAAAAAATGAGAAAAAATGTATAAAAGGGCTTTGATCTCCTAGTAAAATAATTTTGAATTCCTTCTCATTTAAAAATCATCTTTTATTGCAATCTCTATATAGGACAAGGTTGTTATATCAATATCTTGGACAAATGAGGTTGTTTCTTATACATAAGAGTCATTTTTTACAGTTTGCATGTGTGCATGTATATCTGTACCATTCAATGATAGTGTGCTACAGTTAGCAATATTACAGTAAGTTGAATTGATGAGTTATACTCACTATCCACACTTTGCAATTCAGGTAACAGTCAACAGATGGTAGTGATGATCTGTTATACAATAGGGAGCAAATGCTAAAGGTTTCTTTCCATGTGACCTTTAAAGATGTTAGAAAAATCTTATAATGCCATCTGCATTGAAAATGATTATATGAATATTTAATTTTACTCTCAGTAAAAGGTGAAATTACTACAGAGATACAAACAGTAGAAGAGTTTTAAATAAAAACCTGAGCATGGGGCTTCCCTGGTGGTCCAGTGGGTGAAGAGTCTGCCTTGCAGTACACAGGGCACCAGTTCGATCCCTGGCCCAGAAAGATCCCATGTGCCTCAAAGTGTCTGGACTGGTATGCCCGCTTACGAGCCAGTGGTCTGGAGCGCATGCGTGGAGAGCCGGTGCTCTGCTGCGGAAGGGCCACTACAATGGGAGACCCACACAGGCCAAAGAATGAAGATAGATGAAAATAAATTAAAAAAAAAAAATCAATAAAAGAGGCCAAAATTAAATAAAAAAAAAAAAAGAAAGAAAACCTTAGCATGATGGCATTCATCTATCTACCCAGCCACTAAATTGAGTATATCCTATATTTTAAGTGCTGTCTTAGATTTGGTGACACAGTGGTTCTCATGCAACGTACAGTCTTTTGGGGAAAACACAATCAACAATAGTCTCTTAGGAGTGTTCTAGAATTCTAGTCTTTTTCAAATAGAAAGCTGTTTGAAAATAAGTATCTGTTTATTTTTATGTTTTGAACCTTTAGATGTTCCTATAAAAATGGAATCCCTTTGTTGTCAAGCTTAGACTGAAATCTGTGTTAACCTTTAAGGATGTTCCTATAAAAATGAGAAAATGTATAAAACTTTGATCTCCTAGTAAAATAATTTTGAATTCCTTCTCATTTAAAAATCATCTTTTATTGCAATCTCTATATAGGACAAGGTTGTTATATCAATATCTTGGACAAATGAGGTTGTTTCTTATACATAAGAGTCATTTTTTACAGTTTGCATGTGTGCATGTATATCTGTACCATTCAATGATAGTGTGCTACAGTTAGCAATATTACAGTAAGTTGAATTGATGAGTTATACTCACTATCCACACTTTGCAATTCAGGTAACAGTCAACAGATGGTAGTGATGATCTGTTATACAATAGGGAGCAAATGCTAAAGGTTTCTTTCCATGTGACCTTTAAAGATGTTAGAAAAATCTTATAATGCCATCTGCATTGAAAATGATTATATGAATATTTAATTTTACTCTCAGTAAAAGGTGAAATTACTACAGAGATACAAACAGTAGAAGAGTTTTAAATAAAAACCTGAGCATGGGGCTTCCCTGGTGGTCCAGTGGGTGAAGAGTCTGCCTTGCAGTACACAGGGCACCAGTTCGATCCCTGGCCCAGAAAGATCCCATGTGCCTCAAAGTGTCTGGACTGGTATGCCCGCTTACGAGCCAGTGGTCTGGAGCGCATGCGTGGAGAGCCGGTGCTCTGCTGCGGAAGGGCCACTACAATGGGAGACCCACACAGGCCAAAGAATGAAGATAGATGAAAATAAATTAAAAAAAAAAAATCAATAAAAGAGGCCAAAATTAAAAAATAAAAAAAAAAAGAAAGAAAACCTTAGCATGATGGCATTCATCTATCTACCCAGCCACTAAATTGAGTATATCCTATATTTTAAGTGCTGTCTTAGATTTGGTGACACAGTGGTTCTCATGCAACGTACAGTCTTTTGGGGAAAACACAATCAACAATAGTCTCTTAGGAGTGTTCTAGAATTCTAGTCTTTTTCAAATAGAAAGCTGTTTGAAAATAAGTATCTGTTTATTTTTATGTTTTGTATTACTGTTAAGAAAAAAAATATTAGAATAGCATTTTTTTAAATTTGGCTTTTTTATTTTAAAGTTAAATTGTCAATTTATTCAACAACTTTAGAATAGCTCCTTTATCCCAAGAAACTGTACTTAAAATTCATACATGGATACCTAAAAAGAACATTTTATCTTGAACCTTGGTTCAGTTTGCTCCAATGGTGCTCTGTACCATTCTTCATTTCTTCTCTAGATCAATCCCTTATCTAACTTATTTTTTCTCGTCTCTTCCAAATATCCAGATTGTGTATCTAGTCAATTTCTTTAGATAATTTTTTCTTAAAAGGACTCAGCCTCTTCCTTTACCTGACATGCTTAGATTCATTGGGACACAGCATATTTAGCAGCTCATTTAAATCTCTTTACAGAGCAGTTCCTCCAAAGAACTAATGCTAATGTATGCATTTGTTGATATTTGCTGGCTAATTTTATTTATATTCTGAGTCCATTAAGTCATTTAACAGTAAGTGTAAATAATTTGATGACAATGTAGAAGATTTTGTCTTGTTTTGTTTATGAAACTTGCTGGGAAAGGAAAAGATTGGGAATTGACTCAAATTCACAATATAACTTACACCTGTGTTACATAGGAATAAATTTGGGATCGTATGAGGAGCAAAAGTCTCGTGAAAATACTGATCATGGACAAAGTTTTAGAAATTGCATTTTATAATGATTAGAATGTTTAAAGGATGGTAGTCACCCATACTTCCTAGACATAAATACCAGATCTAAAACATTACCTGAATCTGTACATGTGAGTTTTATTTTGAATTGATTAAGTCAGTACAAAAAAAAAGAAAGAAAACCTTAGCATGATGGCATTCATCTATCTACCCAGCCACTAAATTGAGTATATCCTATATTTTAAGTGCTGTCTTAGATTTGGTGACACAGTGGTTCTCATGCAACGTACAGTCTTTTGGGGAAAACACAATCAACAATAGTCTCTTAGGAGTGTTCTAGAATTCTAGTCTTTTTCAAATAGAAAGCTGTTTGAAAATAAGTATCTGTTTATTTTTATGTTTTGTATTACTGTTAAGAAAAAAAATATTAGAATAGCATTTTTTTAAATTTGGCTTTTTTATTTTAAAGTTAAATTGTCAATTTATTCAACAACTTTAGAATAGCTCCTTTATCCCAAGAAACTGTACTTAAAATTCATACATGGATACCTAAAAAGAACATTTTATCTTGAACCTTGGTTCAGTTTGCTCCAATGGTGCTCTGTACCATTCTTCATTTCTTCTCTAGATCAATCCCTTATCTAACTTACTTTTTCTCATCTCTTCCAAATATCCAGATTGTGTATCTAGTCAATTTCTTTAGATAATTTTTTCTTAAAAGGACTCAGCCTCTTCCTTTACCTGACATGCTTAGATTCATTGGGACACAGCATATTTAGCAGCTCATTTAAATCTCTTTACAGAGCAGTTCCTCCAAAGAACTAATGCTAATGTATGCATTTGTTGATATTTGCTGGCTAATTTTATTTATATTCTGAGTCCATTAAGTCATTTAACAGTAAGTGTAAATAATTTGATGACAATGTAGAAGATTTTGTCTTGTTTTGTTTATGAAACTTGCTGGGAAAGGAAAAGATTGGGAATTGACTCAAATTCACAATATAACTTACACCTGTGTTACATAGGAATAAATTTGGGATCGTATGAGGAGCAAAAGTCTCGTGAAAATACTGATCATGGACAAAGTTTTAGAAATTGCATTTTATAATGATTAGAATGTTTAAAGGATGGTAGTCACCCATACTTCCTAGACATAAATACCAGATCTAAAACATTACCTGAATCTGTACATGTGAGTTTTATTTTGAATTGATTAAGTCAGTACACTTTGAGTGTAATTTTAACTCAGATATTTTATTAACTTTCCATTTTTATGATTCATTAAAAGCAGTTATTTGAATCCCTTGAATACTAATTAAATCATAATTTTTCTTAATTTTCAAATTATTGTTGTCTGGTACGCAAAGCAGTCATTGCTTGTTGTCTTTCACTTTTTTCCAGTAAAGGAAGCCTTGAGCCCTATAAAATTTAACAGATGGGATCTCCCAGAAGTAGATCCAGAAACCATGCAAACCAGTGAACCATGGGTGTTTGCAGGTGGTGATGTTGTTGGTATGGCTAACACTACAGTGGAATCCGTGAATGATGGAAAGCAAGCCTCTTGGTACATTCACAGATATATCCAGGTAGGTGTTGACCATCAAATTCAGTTAATTTTTTTCAGTGGATAAGTACTTGTTTTATTTTTGCTACTCACTCATATGAGCATTTGCATAAGGTATAGCGTAACTATATATGAAATATGTCACATACATATTTATTTGTGTAAGGTTTTTTTTTAATGTGGAATGGATAGTAGACCTGTTCAGGTTATGGAAAATTCATTGTGCATTTCTACCAGTGAAATATTATGAAGTTATTTATCTTCTGTTTAAAATATTTATCAGTATTTTAAGACAGATAATATGTTTATCAAATCTGGATGATATAAAGCATGATATAGAGTCTATCTTCCTAATGATCTTCAGCAGTTCAGAAAATTATGTTGTCTGCCCATTTGAATCAGGTGAATTCCTATTCACTTCCTAAAATATATGCACCTCACTGAAAAGAAAAGAAGTATTTTATTAATATCAACTGTAATGTTTTCACTATTTAGTTTTGTCATACAAATGTAAAATCTAAAAAGATTGGGAATTGACTCAAATTCACAATATAACTTACACCTGTGTTACATAGGAATAAATTTGGGATCGTATGAGGAGCAAAAGTCTCGTGAAAATACTGATCATGGACAAAGTTTTAGAAATTGCATTTTATAATGATTAGAATGTTTAAAGGATGGTAGTCACCCATACTTCCTAGACATAAATACCAGATCTAAAACATTACCTGAATCTGTACATGTGAGTTTTATTTTGAATTGATTAAGTCAGTACACTTTGAGTGTAATTTTAACTCAGATATTTTATTAACTTTCCATTTTTATGATTCATTAAAAGCAGTTATTTGAATCCCTTGAATACTAATTAAATCATAATTTTTCTTAATTTTCAAATTATTGTTGTCTGGTACGCAAAGCAGTCATTGCTTGTTGTCTTTCACTTTTTTCCAGTAAAGGAAGCCTTGAGCCCTATAAAATTTAACAGATGGGATCTCCCAGAAGTAGATCCAGAAACCATGCAAACCAGTGAACCATGGGTGTTTGCAGGTGGTGATGTTGTTGGTATGGCTAACACTACAGTGGAATCCGTGAATGATGGAAAGCAAGCCTCTTGGTACATTCACAGATATATCCAGGTAGGTGTTGACCATCAAATTCAGTTAATTTTTTTCAGTGGATAAGTACTTGTTTTATTTTTGCTACTCACTCATATGAGCATTTGCATAAGGTATAGCGTAACTATATATGAAATATGTCACATACATATTTATTTGTGTAAGGTTTTTTTTTAATGTGGAATGGATAGTAGACCTGTTCAGGTTATGGAAAATTCATTGTGCATTTCTACCAGTGAAATATTATGAAGTTATTTATCTTCTGTTTAAAATATTTATCAGTATTTTAAGACAGATAATATGTTTATCAAATCTGGATGATATAAAGCATGATATAGAGTCTATCTTCCTAATGATCTTCAGCAGTTCAGAAAATTATGTTGTCTGCCCATTTGAATCAGGTGAATTCCTATTCACTTCCTAAAATATATGCACCTCACTGAAAAGAAAAGAAGTATTTTATTAATATCAACTGTAATGTTTTCACTATTTAGTTTTGTCATACAAATGTAAAATCTAAAAATGATAAAATATAAAGTAAACCTACTCTAGTACAGTAACTTTGTGGTCTTGGAGGGGGGAAAGGTGTAACTACGAGATTTCAGGTATCTTACTTTTTTATGAAATGCTCTCTTTTGCTGCTCTATAATTTAACTAAATGTAGACACGGTGACCTCATTTGCATAGCATGTTTCTGGAAAAGTTTGTTCTTGTCGATACAATCCTTATTTTTCTTTCCTATTCAGGGATGACTCTGAATTCACAATATAATTCCTGGCTCCCTCCTTTTGGTTTATCACATGCTAACAGAATTCACTTTGTCTTTAATGTTTCTTTAAATATTTTTCTTCCTCTTTGTCTCGACTGTGTAGTCTGTTCTGATTCTTCTCCTACTCTTTCTGTAATTCCTCCATGACTACTTACTTCCTAGGTAGGGCCTGGACCTGGTACTAATTACATTTTTTATGTTCCATTAACTGGCCTATTCCCCCCTCACTTCAGCGTCTCTAAGTAGTGGAGCTTGAGATGTTGGGGTGTGGGCTAGAGTGTGGTATCTCAGAAATATAGAGCTCTAAGAATGGTTATAAACCCCACAGGCTATGCACTGAGACAGAAGTGTCAATACATTGTTTTTGTGTGCATGTGTGGTAAGTCACTTCAGTTGTGTCGACTCTTTGCTACCCCGTGGAATGTAGCCTGCTAGGTTCCTCTGTCCATGGGATTCTCCAGGCAACGATACTGGAGCAGGTTGCCATGCCCTCCTCCAAGTGACCTTCCCCACCCAGGAATAGAACCTGTGTCTCCTGCATTTCTGGCAGAGTCTTTACTACCAAGCCAGCAGGGAAGGCCTGCAGTGTTTTGGGAGATGATAGATCTAAAATTAAGAATATTTTCAAATCAGTCATAAATCATGAGAGACTAGGCTAAGAATAAAGAGGGTAAAGGGTTGCAGTTTTAACAGACAGAAATACAAGAGCACAAAGGAGACTCAGGGGGTTTTGAGGAGATCTGTATTTTGGAGAGTCCTCGTGGTCAGAAATACACAGCGGGAACAGTTGGTGACAACTACCCAGGGTGGACTCCGAAAAGAAGTATTTTATTAATATCAACTGTAATGTTTTCACTATTTAGTTTTGTCATACAAATGTAAAATCTAAAAATGATAAAATATAAAGTAAACCTACTCTAGTACAGTAACTTTGTGGTCTTGGAGGGGGGAAAGGTGTAACTACGAGATTTCAGGTATCTTACTTTTTTATGAAATGCTCTCTTTTGCTGCTCTATAATTTAACTAAATGTAGACACGGTGACCTCATTTGCATAGCATGTTTCTGGAAAAGTTTGTTCTTGTCGATACAATCCTTATTTTTCTTTCCTATTCAGGGATGACTCTGAATTCACAATATAATTCCTGGCTCCCTCCTTTTGGTTTATCACATGCTAACAGAATTCACTTTGTCTTTAATGTTTCTTTAAATATTTTTCTTCCTCTTTGTCTCGACTGTGTAGTCTGTTCTGATTCTTCTCCTACTCTTTCTGTAATTCCTCCATGACTACTTACTTCCTAGGTAGGGCCTGGACCTGGTACTAATTACATTTTTTATGTTCCATTAACTGGCCTATTCCCCCCTCACTTCAGCGTCTCTAAGTAGTGGAGCTTGAGATGTTGGGGTGTGGGCTAGAGTGTGGTATCTCAGAAATATAGAGCTCTAAGAATGGTTATAAACCCCACAGGCTATGCACTGAGACAGAAGTGTCAATACATTGTTTTTGTGTGCATGTGTGGTAAGTCACTTCAGTTGTGTCGACTCTTTGCTACCCCGTGGAATGTAGCCTGCTAGGTTCCTCTGTCCATGGGATTCTCCAGGCAACGATACTGGAGCAGGTTGCCATGCCCTCCTCCAAGTGACCTTCCCCACCCAGGAATAGAACCTGTGTCTCCTGCATTTCTGGCAGAGTCTTTACTACCAAGCCAGCAGGGAAGGCCTGCAGTGTTTTGGGAGATGATAGATCTAAAATTAAGAATATTTTCAAATCAGTCATAAATCATGAGAGACTAGGCTAAGAATAAAGAGGGTAAAGGGTTGCAGTTTTAACAGACAGAAATACAAGAGCACAAAGGAGACTCATTGGTGGTGGTTTCAATGCTAGTCTCTGCAGCATCTGTATTTTGGAGAGTCCTCGTGGTCAGAAATACACAGCGGGAACAGTTGGTGACAACTACCCAGGGTGGACTCCTGATTTTGCTGTTTTTGCCCTTTCTGTCCCCAAATCTATCCCTGTGTTTATTTCCTCATTCATTGCTTCTTGTTTTCATAGTATTCTCCCAGGGTTCCCAAGTGCTCATCTGCCTAATCTGTATCTCCAGGAGGATATTCTCTTCTATAGTCCTGCTGTCGGCTGAACATCTTCACTTGTCTAAAATACATTTCAAATTCACTGCTCTACTTGGATATATATTTTACCTACACTTCAGACTCATTACTTTTAAACCAAACACAATCTCCTCAACTTGTTTTACCTCCAGTATTTAACATTTCTGATTCCTAGGGTCAAATCCTTCACATTGATGATCCTCATACTCTGGATTACTCAGGCTAATAAAATTTTCAAAGTCAATTTAGAAACCAATATAGGGCTGATGACTTCTTATTTTGCTGAGCAACAGCATTAAAATAAACTTTGAAAAACATGAAATTACAATATTTACTTTCATGAATTAACAAGAAAGCTTATGAGAAAAGTAGGCAATAGAAGTGTCTCAGAATAGAGATATTTCTTAAGAAAACACAGTTGAAAGAGTTGCACTGGTATGTTTACACATATATTTTTTTTTTCTCATAGAATAGCACTGCTTTATACACTTTTATTTGTGAGCTGTTTGTCTGAATTTTCTTCTCCCTGTCATAAATGTCTGGTCAATTCAATCCCTGTAAAGAGTTCCATACACTTATTTAAATTTCCTTATTTTTTTGTGTGTCAAATGCAATTTTTGGCTGACCAGACATCTCACTGACCAGTTTGTTAACTCCTTGAAGAAATGAAAGTGGACTCAGGAGAATAGGCTATTCTGCTAGGCCATATAAAGCCTAGTGAAGATGTGAATTCAGCTTGCAGAAGTGAAAGGTGGGAAGGGTGTGATGCTAGAGAAAGTTCAAAAGGTAAAATTGAACACAGGCAAGAGGAGTATGGTTTGTTACTGTTTGTTTGTTTGTTTGTTTTTCTATATATTTACATCCATTTGTAGCTTTTAAGCTAAAGACACAAAGTATTTGCTATATTTTATGATGGTGATGTTTTGTGGTGCTTCACATTTATTATTTGGAAGGATTCTTAAGGGTATTTTTTTTTTTTTTTACTTCACTGTTACCTTTCTACTTTCCTCAATCAGACAAAGGTGAACAGACAGAAAAAGAGCAGTCATTTTACTTAGTTTCCACTTACTCGTGAAAGGAAAGAGGTAGAGTCTTAGGAATGATGAAAAATGTGCATGTGATTTAAATATATGTGTGTCTATATACATATATGTATATGTATGTATATACACACACATAAATACATATGTATTTCTTTTCTCAGAATGATAGTGTTTAAATATAAAAAAATTAAAAATTTGTGACCAGTAAGAGTTTTGGATTTGGCTGAAGAATTCAGGTTTGTCAAACAAAGTATTGAATGTCATATTTTAAAATGGAGTAAATATGAAAGGTAGGTAACATCCCATGGACAGAGGAGCCTGGTGGGCTGCAGTCTCTGGGTTCTCAAAGAGTTGGACACGACTGAGCGACTTATACTTTCACAGCTGTCAGTATCTCAGTTCTGGATCCTATCACTTCTTAAAATTGTCTTCAATTTCCCCCTTTCAAATCCAAGGCCCCTGTACTGACACCAGAGTTATCTTTTCCTGGAATACAAGTGCCTCATTTAAATCCCCTGAAAGGCTACTGTTTATACTCAAGAGGAGTGTACACCTTTTATGTGCTCAGTTGCTCAGTCTTGTCAGATTCTTTGTGAGCTGCATGGACTGTAGCTCGCCAGACTCCTCTGTCCATGGGATTTCCCAGGCAGGAATACTAGAGTCAGTTGCCATTACCTTTTCCATGGGATCTTCCTGAACCAGGGATTGAACCTGCATCTCCTGCGTTGGCAGGCGGGTTCTTTATCACTGTGCCATCTAGGAAGCCCATATTCCTCTTTATACACCTCTTTATATTCTGCTTCTGATACCAGTTTGAATTTCCCATAACATCAAGGCTTCTCCTACATCCTCACCTTTCCAGACTCCACTCACTTCATCTGTCTGCATCCCACTTGCCCTTCTGTTTTTTTTTTTTTTTTTTTCTCCGCTACTACTCTTTCAAGAACACATTCCTCCTGGTGTGTTCTTCAGCATCCTGTGCTTCCTTAGTTGTACCCCTCTTACTAGTCTGGTGCTACACCAGCCAGTGATAATGCTGTTTACTAATATATCCTCAAAATAAAGAATGTATTAATTCACTATTAGGAAAAATATGTAGCACTAATTGATTTTTTTTTTAATTATTTTTTTATATTTTTGGGGGGAGCAGGTTGGGGAAGGAGGGGGTGGGTGGGCCCCTTCTATTGGCCTTTCATTTATTCAGTTTCATCCGTCTTTGTTCTTTGGCCCATGTGGGCCTCCCATCATGGTGGCCTCTGTTGTCACAGAGCACCAGCTCTGGGCGCATACGCTCCAGAGCTCCTGCTTGGTAATTGGTCACATGGGTCCAGCCGCTCCGTGGCACGTGGGTCCTCCCAGGCCAGGGATCGAACCGGCGCCCCTTGCACTGCAAGGTGGTGTCCTTACCCACTGGACCACCAGGGAAGCCCACTAATTGATTTTTGAAGTAATTTGAAGAAGAGTTAAGAAAACTAAAAGTTTCTTATATAATTAACACTGTAAATAGAGTTTTCTTATGAATGTGAAAAATATAGCATTCATTTAGAAAAATTTCCATAATGTCTTAAGTGTATGTATGAATGAAGACTTATAACACATTCTCTTATGTTATACTTTGTTTATGGGAAAACGTAGCACTGGATAGTAGATTTAAAAAAGATTTTATATGTGTATTATAGTCTTAATTCATGCATACAGTCATTGCAAATAGATAGACTTTCTTTGTAATATACTTTTTTAGATAAATGTGATTATTAAAGATACCCATGTTGGGATTTCAGTAATTCCTATGGTTATCTGAAATTAACTTTACATAAATTTTATTAGTTAATCTGATCAATTACCACTTATTGAGTACCAGCTCTTGGGTCTAACAGTTGGCTTTGGGTGGGTACCAAAGTGAATAAATGAGGAGAGTGTAATAGAGTAGTTATGAATTTGGGCTCTGAATTAAACAGACCTGATTTCAAACCCAGTTCCAATGTTTTCAAACTGTATGACCTTGGGAAAATCATATCATTATTCCAAGACATGGTGTTAGGGGAGAAATGAATTATTAATAAAGGAGAAATGACACATTACTACCCTACTGGACTTCAGGGAAGAATACATAAGAGAATTTATGGAAAGTTTTTAGTAAAGATTCTGAGTTATTAATGTTGTTTGTGAATTATTAGTGATTATTCCCTGTGAACAGGTAAATTGGTATCAAGAAAAGTTATAAAATAGGAGATTTGAATAGAAAGCGAAAGTATGGTATTTTAATAGATGAAGATTGAAAGAGGCTATTTCAGGTAATGATGAGAGCAGTTTGCCTAGTCAATCACTTACTTATCCATATGTACCCATCTCTCTATCCATGTCGTCATTCATGCATGGATAATTGTTTAGCAGCTATCATACATTGTGTATATTTTGTATACACAATGATACAAAATATACATAGGTAAAGTCTCAAATGATAAGCCTATTCAAGGTCAATGTCATCTTAGAAATGAAGCCAGGATTTGAACACACAAATGCCTAGCTGTGAACGTTCCCTTTACTGAACTACTTTCCTGACCCTTTTCCGCTCTGGAATCTTAGTTTTCTTGCTAATTAGCAGCAGTCCTTGATATGAATATGATATGTGTTAAAATTTAAAAATAAAATAATGCAATAGAACTTCTCCTGAGAGTTCCTCTGTAGTTTGAAATTAAAATAAAAAAGATTGTGGGGGTTCCCTGGTGGTCCAGTGGGTAGAGTCTGCCTTGCAGTGCAAGGGGTGCAGGTTCGATCCCTGGCACGGGAAGATCCCATATGCTGCGGAGAAGCTGGACTGGTGTGTCCAATTACAAGCCAGCACTCTGGAGTGCATGGGCCCAGAGCTGGTGCTCTGCAACAAAGGCAGCCACAGTGATGGGAGGCCTACACAGGCCACAGTATTAAGATAGATGAAAATAAATAAATGAAGGACCAATAAAAAAGAGGCCAAAATTTAAAAAAAAAAAGATTTTGATTGAAGGCTGTAGTCTGTGTATAACTTAATTCTGGTTAAAAATATAGCTTAGCCAGAAATGATTAAGTGGATGAAAAATTCTAAGAATTTGAATTTTCCAGAGAAAGAAAATAGAGGGATAATTAACACAGTTGGTATGATAGGAAATCATTTAATTATTAGTTGGGGTTAAAATTAAACATTTAATCATATAGGCTCTTTTTCCAGGGTTAGGAGAAATAAAAAAAACACATTACTACCCTACTGGACTTCAGGGAAGAATACATAAGAGAATTTATGGAAAGTTTTAGTAAAGATTCTGAGTTATTAATGTTGTTTGTGAATTATTAGTGATTATTCCCTGTGAACAGGTAAATTGGTATCAAGAAAAGTTATAAAATAGGAGATTTGAATAGAAAGCGAAAGTATGGTATTTTAATAGATGAAGATTGAAAGAGGCTATTTCAGGTAATGATGAGAGCAGTTTGCCTAGTCAATCACTTACTTATCCATATGTACCCATCTCTCTATCCATGTCGTCATTCATGCATGGATAATTGTTTAGCAGCTATCATACATTGTGTATATTTTGTATACACAATGATACAAAATATACATAGGTAAAGTCTCAAATGATAAGCCTATTCAAGGTCAATGTCATCTTAGAAATGAAGCCAGGATTTGAACACACAAATGCCTAGCTGTTAAGTTCCCCTTTACTGAACTACTTTCCTGACACTTTTCAGCTCTGGAATCTTAGTTTTCTTGCTAATTAGCAGCAGTCCTTGATATGAATATGATATGTGTTAAAATTTAAAAATAAAATAATGCAATAGAACTTCTCCTGAGAGTTCCTCTGTAGTTTGAAATTAAAATAAAAAAGATTGTGGGGGTTCCCTGGTGGTCCAGTGGGTAGAGTCTGCCTTGCAGTGCAAGGGGTGCAGGTTCGATCCCTGGCACGGGAAGATCCCATATGCTGCGGAGAAGCTGGACTGGTGTGTCCAATTACAAGCCAGCACTCTGGAGTGCATGGGCCCAGAGCTGGTGCTCTGCAACAAAGGCAGCCACAGTGATGGGAGGCCTACACAGGCCACAGTATTAAGATAGATGAAAATAAATAAATGAAGGACCAATAAAAAAGAGGCCAAAATTTAAAAAAAAAAAGATTTTGATTGAAGGCTGTAGTCTGTGTATAACTTAATTCTGGTTAAAAATATAGCTTAGCCAGAAATGATTAAGTGGATGAAAAATTCTAAGAATTTGAATTTTCCAGAGAAAGAAAATAGAGGGATAATTAACACAGTTGGTATGATAGGAAATCATTTAATTATTAGTTGGGGTTAAAATTAAACATTTAATCATATAGGTGAATCTAGAATATTTATTAATGATAAATTGATTAAATCTAGAACATTTATTTAAAAACACAGGAATACAAAATGTTTCCTTGTCTTATGAAATAATAATCAGCAATTTGTCACTTAATCCAAAAAAGTTAGAGTGAGAATGTATAAGAAAAATATACACATATTTTAAGCATATGCCACTTTATTTTAAAGCACTTAGATATTTTCTCATTTTAATTTCTATTTAAAAAAAAAAAAGGACCAAGACTTTTTCAATCCAGTCTCTGGAGTGCTAGCATATTCCTTCTCTAAGCCTGTCTATAATATATTGTCTGCAACTTCCATTTTTTTTTTTTTTTTCAAGAGAAGCAACATTTTCAAGGAACATACAGAGCAATTTTCTGGATCTTTATAATTTCCCTAAAGTCATTTTAATCGTTTCTCCCACACATAATTTAACAGCAACTGGTTTTTAGTGTCTCACCTTTTTATCATATCATTTGAAAACATTCAACTTTGTTTTTGCAGAATTAGCTATCTTTCTTGTTACATTTTTATAGCTCATCGGTTTTATATATATATATATATATATATATATATATATTTACACTTAGAGCCAATACAATGGGGTAATGAACATACAACTGATTCAATAAAGATATAACTCAGTGGGTGAAATAGAAGGTTCATAGGCACATATGAGTACCCCTCCCATGGCAGAAGTTCAAGACTTGTTGGCTTTTCTTTGTATGTCTCAGAGAGGGAAAGGAGGAAGAAACTAGTTCAGTGAATCTATTTGGTGTAACCAACTTGTTAAAGATTGTAAAAGCTGCTTCAAGTCCTACTGTACCAAAGAGAAGACTTAATATCAAATGTTATTTGCAAAAATGCAATCATTCAGAAGATCCTTGCTTTGTTCTAGTATTAGCATACAAAGAAAAATTTAGTCACAAAAAGTAGAAGGGGAAAAAGGCTGTGTGCTATCTCACATGCTATGTCCTTCTTTGAGAACTTGGAGAGAGAATACAAGCTAACTTCTGATCCTAGATCAGATCATTTTCCCTAAAGTACTCATGGTAGTTCTCAGAAAATTATCTTATGAACATGAGCCACTTGCGTGCGTGCTCAGCCGTGGCCAACTCTTTGCAACCCTTTGGTCTGTAGCTTGCCAGGCTCCTTGGTCCATGCAATTTTTCAAGCAAGAATACTCTCGTGGATTGCCATTTCCTCCTTTGCATGATCCTCTAGACCCAGGAATTGAACCTGTGTCTTCTGCAGTGGCAGGGACTTTTTTTTTTTTTTTTACCGCTGAGCCATCAAGGAAGCGCCTATAAATAGGAGTGCCTGCTAAGTAGCTTCAGTCCTGTCTGACTCTTTGGGACCCTATGGTCTGTAACCTGCCTGGCTCCTGTATCCATAGGAATTCTCCATACCCTCCACCAGGGGAATTTTTCCGACCCAGGGATAGAGTCCGTGTCTTTTCTGTCTCCTGTATTGGCAAATGGTTTCTTTACCACTAGCGCCACCTGAGAAACCCATAAACATGAGACAATTTGTCAAATAAAGCAATCTAAACATACGGAAATTGTAATCGCAAAACTCACTGGTTTGATTACATCATCAAAGTGATCCTTTAGTCATGTCATTCTATGATTCAGAATTCTATTTTAAGTTCACTGTTGTGAGTGTGTGTGTGTGTGTGCACTCTCAGTTGCTTAGTTGTGTCCAACTCTTTGAGACCTCTTGGACTTTAGCCCGCCAGGTTCCTCTGTCCATCGGATTTCACAGATAAAAATACTGGAGTGGGTTGCCATTTCCTGCTCCTCACTATCACTGATATGCAATATTAAAATCCATACTTTTTATTACTAGTAGTGGAAAGGTTTAAGTAAATTCACATAGTTCTGTTATGAAAGCAGTTGTAGTGGTACAAAGATAAACACTGAAGAACAAAAGACCGAAACAGAAATTCAAATAAGGGGCAGAATTTATATAGAGCTTCTTCAGCTCTAAACAAGAGATGAAAAGGAATGCCTGGATTCTTCAAGGTAGAATTTATGAGAAACTGCAAAGGATAAGGAAGAAGGCATCACATTATTAAACTTTAAAAAAAATTTCATTAAGTGAAAATTTAGGTCACTAAATTTTAGGTGTCACTAAATACTTAGAGAATAGTTGAAGTTGAATAGTTATAGAATATTGTTTATTGTCAATAAACATTTGAGGCTAACTTGCAATAACAGCGAAAAATTAATTTTGTTTTTGGCTTTATTTTTATGTTCCTTCTGCCAGGCTCCTTGGTCCATGCAATTTTTCAAGCAAGAATACTCTCGTGGATTGCCATTTCCTCCTTTGCATGATCCTCTAGACCCAGGAATTGAACCTGTGTCTTCTGCAGTGGCAGGGACTTTTTTTTTTTTTTTTACCGCTGAGCCATCAAGGAAGCGCCTATAAATAGGAGTGCCTGCTAAGTAGCTTCAGTCCTGTCTGACTCTTTGGGACCCTATGGTCTGTAACCTGCCTGGCTCCTGTATCCATAGGAATTCTCCATACCCTCCACCAGGGGAATTTTTCCGACCCAGGGATAGAGTCCGTGTCTTTTCTGTCTCCTGTATTGGCAAATGGTTTCTTTACCACTAGCGCCACCTGAGAAACCCATAAACATGAGACAATTTGTCAAATAAAGCAATCTAAACATACGGAAATTGTAATCGCAAAACTCACTGGTTTGATTACATCATCAAAGTGATCCTTTAGTCATGTCATTCTATGATTCAGAATTCTATTTTAAGTTCACTGTTGTGAGTGTGTGTGTGTGTGTGCACTCTCAGTTGCTTAGTTGTGTCCAACTCTTTGAGACCTCTTGGACTTTAGCCCGCCAGGTTCCTCTGTCCATTGGATTTCACAGATAAAAATACTGGAGTGGGTTGCCATTTCCTTCTCCTCACTATCTCTGATATGCAATATTAAAAATCCATACTTTTTATTACTAGTAGTGGAAAGGTTTAAGTAAATTCACATAGTTCTGTTATGAAAGCAGTTGTAGTGGTACAAAGATAAACACTGAAGAACAAAAGACCGAAACAGAAATTCAAATAAGGGGCAGAATTTATATAGAGCTTCTTCAGCTCTAAACAAGAGATGAAAAGGAATGCCTGGATTCTTCAAGGTAGAATTTATGAGAAACTGCAAAGGATAAGGAAGAAGGCATCACATTATTAAACTTTAAAAACAATTTCATTAAGTGAAAATTTAGGTCACTAAATTTTAGGTGTCACTAAATACTTAGAGAATAGTTGAAGTTGAATAGTTATAGAATATTGTTTATTGTCAATAAACATTTGAGGCTAACTTGCAATAACAGCGAAAAATTAATTTTGTTTTTGGCTTTATTTTTATGTTCCTTCTACATACATGAGTTTGTCTACATGTATGTTCCCAAGTAATGTTCCATTTTTCCCCTCAGATTTTACCCTTGTATAAGTATGTTGTGTTCTTATAATAGGTACTAATGTTAAAATGCCTAATACAGCTAATGATTATTTCATTATGTCATTCTTTCCAATTTGCCAGTTCCTTTTTTTTTTTTTTTTAAGATTTATCTATTTATTTATTTATTTATTTAGGGCAGGGGTCGGGTTGGGGAGGGAGGGGAGCGAGCGGGCCACTTTTATTGGTCTTTCATTTCTCTATTTCCATCCATCTTTGTTCTTTGGCTCCTGCGGGCCTCCCATCGCGGTGGCATCTGTCGTTGCAGAGTGCCGGCTCTGGGCGCATGCACTCCAGAGCTCCAGCTCGGTGATTGGACACATCAGTTCAGCCACTCCGCAGCACGTGGGATCTTCCCAGGCCAGGGATCGAACCGGCGCCCCTTGCACTGCAAGGCGGTGTCCTTATCCACTGGACCACCAGGGGAAACCCTGCCAGTCCCTTTTGAAACTAATTCTTGTGGCAAAATTATCTTAGAACATATATGTAAGCCACACACAAAGGAATATTTTGGCATCATATTTGATCTAAAATGCCTTTTCTAATCCTGTATATTCACAGAGCGCAGGCATCTTTTAAGTTTTAGCTTTCTGCAGTATTTTTCAGCTCTATTTTCTACAGTGTTGTTCGCCTTCCAGTGACACTTATATGATATTTTAATAAAGGTTATAATGATATTCTCTCATAGTTAATGTGATTCTAGTCTGTTGTATATAGTATATGGGTATATTGTGAAATATGTGTTGATAACATTCTTCAAAATTATTCTTAATTCCCTCCATTGATGACTTGCTTCTCTACTGCTTGAGGTTTTTGTGTATTTTCTTTTGGTTTGATTGAGGTACAAAAGAATCTCCAGTTGTTGAGAGAACTAGATATCTCATGGACTCGGTAATGAGACACAGAGCCTTTAACCTCTTGGTCACTATTCAGATCTGCCTCAGGTCAAGAGTGACAGAAAGTCATTACTATCTGATGGTAGTTCAATAGGCTATGTGAAGCAAATTTGTGATTCCAGTACCTAGTGGAGAGAGTCATGCCATAGTCCCACCTAGACTGTGTACAACACGGCAGGTGTGATTTTAGTTTGAAGAGAAAGAAGTTTTCCTATCATTGTTAAAATATTTCATTTTCTCTATGAGCTGAGACTCCTCTTGGTGGATTTGTTGTGAAAAAGATAGGTTTGTGTTTGTGTTGGTTTATGATTTGGGACTGTGAGACACCCATGCAGAGGAATCTCTATTTGTCTTTGTTGCTAATAGGGTAAAATTCAGCATTACTAAATTGACTTTTAAAAAGTGATTTCCATCTCAGGTGGTGATTAATTTAAGATTCAAAGTTATATTATTCATGTCTATAGTTTTTTTAGTGTCCTTCTGCATGTATTTTTAAATGTTTCATTTTCTTTTTTAATCATTAATTTTATTTACATTTGGATGTATGACTGAACGTTTAGAGAGGCCTATTCATTCTTGTCAATCTCTCACATGGGAAATAATGAGTTAACAAGCAAGAATAGAAGAGCTTAGGACACTTTAAAGATGGAGAATTCAAAATTGGGCACAGTGGAGAAGGATCACTGCTACAAAGCTAATTGAATTATGTACATTCATATCAATAAATGAAATCTTTCACTTTCTGCCATTTTAGGATTTGAGAGTATTTGAGGGATTTTGTCTTTCTGATGTCTTTAGTGAACAATCAGGTTATTAAAACACTTTTTGATTTGGGGTATCTTTAAATGGTCTCTTTCTAAAAATAAAAAGATTTGTAAGATCACAGCATCTTTTTAATACTGGAGTATTTACAATTTTATTTTATATTTAGATCAATGATTTTCCAAGCCAACCTATATTATTGAACTGCTCATAACTTCCAGGATGTGAAAATGAAACCTGAAGAGTGGTAGTGACAGTGGCTTTATGTTTAAGATTTCTATTCTGGACAAAAACAAACAGTTGTTAAGAATATGGCAATCTGGGAGCTTAGAAAACAAACTTGGAAGAACTTATCTATGTCCAAGTCTCTGTTGCTGAGAAGACCTTTGGTGCCAACTTTAAATAAAAGGCACTTATTATCATCATTGCTTAAGATGTCACTTTAATTTCTCATCTTCAAAGGCATTCTATTGCCCTGAAATATGCCAGTGGTTTCTATAATATCTGAAGAACTATGATTTGAGAATTAGAAATTTAAATTGCACAGGCTTAATATTAGAGTATTTCCGTTACCCTTTGCAGGTTTTGAGGCAGCTTATTCGACCTTACAGTCTCACCAGGAAGCTAATGGGAAAGCCTTGCAGCAATCTTCACAGGAAAGTTTCCAAATGTCAAGTGTCATCTTTCCAGCTGTTAGATGAATGGGTAGCCGGTTTATGATTTGGGACTGTGAGACACCCATCTCATTTGTCTTTGTTGCTAATAGGGTAAAATTCAGCATTACTAAATTGACTTTTAAAAAGTGATTTCCATCTCAGGTGGTGATTAATTTAAGATTCAAAGTTATATTATTCATGTCTATAGTTTTTTTAGTGTCCTTCTGCATGTATTTTTAAATGTTTCATTTTCTTTTTTAATCATTAATTTTATTTACATTTGGATGTATGACTGAACGTTTAGAGAGGCCTATTCATTCTTGTCAATCTCTCACATGGGAAATAATGAGTTAACAAGCAAGAATAGAAGAGCTTAGGACACTTTAAAGATGGAGAATTCAAAATTGGGCACAGTGGAGAAGGATCACTGCTACAAAGCTAATTGAATTATGTACATTCATATCAATAAATGAAATCTTTCACTTTCTGCCATTTTAGGATTTGAGAGTATTTGAGGGATTTTGTCTTTCTGATGTCTTTAGTGAACAATCAGGTTATTAAAACACTTTTTGATTTGGGGTATCTTTAAATGGTCTCTTTCTAAAAATAAAAAGATTTGTAAGATCACAGCATCTTTTTAATACTGGAGTATTTACAATTTTATTTTATATTTAGATCAATGATTTTCCAAGCCAACCTATATTATTGAACTGCTCATAACTTCCAGGATGTGAAAATGAAACCTGAAGAGTGGTAGTGACAGTGGCTTTATGTTTAAGATTTCTATTCTGGACAAAAACAAACAGTTGTTAAGAATATGGCAATCTGGGAGCTTAGAAAACAAACTTGGAAGAACTTATCTATGTCCAAGTCTCTGTTGCTGAGAAGACCTTTGGTGCCAACTTTAAATAAAAGGCACTTATTATCATCATTGCTTAAGATGTCACTTTAATTTCTCATCTTCAAAGGCATTCTATTGCCCTGAAATATGCCAGTGGTTTCTATAATATCTGAAGAACTATGATTTGAGAATTAGAAATTTAAATTGCACAGGCTTAATATTAGAGTATTTCCGTTACCCTTTGCAGGTTTTGAGGCAGCTTATTCGACCTTACAGTCTCACCAGGAAGCTAATGGGAAAGCCTTGCAGCAATCTTCACAGGAAAGTTTCCAAATGTCAAGTGTCATCTTTCCAGCTGTTAGATGAATGGGTAGCCAAGAGGCATTTATTTGGGTGTGCAGCCCCTGTGAAATCTGGGTGAGACAGGAGAAAAGGCTATAATTTGGTGGTTAGTTTACCAGCATTGGTATAGTTGCAAATCTCCTAGCCAGCCAAAGGACTTCATTTGTGGTTTAATGATTGACAGCCAACCACAGTGTTCTTTCCACTTAGAGAGAAAAAAATGCCTTAAAAAAAGGCATCATCAATATGTCATACTAATTTTTTAAATCCTCCACTGCTTCAGATAAAAACAATCTTATCAAGAGAGCTGGCTTCTTCTCTAAACCCTCTCCAACTGAGAGGAGGTAAGGCTTTTCGAATGACAGCTGTATTAAAATCTTGAGACCTATTGAAAAAGCATTCTTTAGTTTAAGATATATTTCAAACTCTTTAATTCCTGTGTTAAGAGAAAATTGATATAAATCATTGGCCACTGTCAGGTTGAAAAACAATGAATATCAATAAAAAGACAGTTTTAAATCATAATGGATTTAGTTTGAGATAGTGATAGCCTCCAAAAAATAATATTGAAGTATGTCATGGCTAAATGTTGTTTCCATGCTAAGTTTTTCCACTTGGTCAGGATCACAGTATTGAGATGACTTCAGCCCAGTTTTTCATTGGGAAACTGAGCCTTCAGACTTAACAAGACTCCGATGGCCATGTGATCTCATTTTTGTCCCTTTCAATGGAAAATAGAAAAGTTAACTTGGCTTACTGTCATTGAAAAATAAAGTCCATTTCAAATGCTTATAAATAAGCATACAGTAAATGCTATAGTACTACCTATAGAATTTGCCTTTTGGTGGTACATCCATATTAATTTTTGCTGTATTCCCTGGCTAACATGTAAAGTGATTATTATCAGAGAGGGCATTCTTTTTTGCCTTTTTTTGAAATATGCCAGTGGTTTCTATAATATCTGAAGAACTATGATTTGAGAATTAGAAATTTAAATTGCACAGGCTTAATATTAGAGTATTTCCGTTACCCTTTGCAGGTTTTGAGGCAGCTTATTCGACCTTACAGTCTCACCAGGAAGCTAATGGGAAAGCCTTGCAGCAATCTTCACAGGAAAGTTTCCAAATGTCAAGTGTCATCTTTCCAGCTGTTAGATGAATGGGTAGCCAAGAGGCATTTATTTGGGTGTGCAGCCCCTGTGAAATCTGGGTGAGACAGGAGAAAAGGCTATAATTTGGTGGTTAGTTTACCAGCATTGGTATAGTTGCAAATCTCCTAGCCAGCCAAAGGACTTCATTTGTGGTTTAATGATTGACAGCCAACCACAGTGTTCTTTCCACTTAGAGAGAAAAAAATGCCTTAAAAAAAGGCATCATCAATATGTCATACTAATTTTTTAAATCCTCCACTGCTTCAGATAAAAACAATCTTATCAAGAGAGCTGGCTTCTTCTCTAAACCCTCTCCAACTGAGAGGAGGTAAGGCTTTTCGAATGACAGCTGTATTAAAATCTTGAGACCTATTGAAAAAGCATTCTTTAGTTTAAGATATATTTCAAACTCTTTAATTCCTGTGTTAAGAGAAAATTGATATAAATCATTGGCCACTGTCAGGTTGAAAAACAATGAATATCAATAAAAAGACAGTTTTAAATCATAATGGATTTAGTTTGAGATAGTGATAGCCTCCAAAAAATAATATTGAAGTATGTCATGGCTAAATGTTGTTTCCATGCTAAGTTTTTCCACTTGGTCAGGATCACAGTATTGAGATGACTTCAGCCCAGTTTTTCATTGGGAAACTGAGCCTTCAGACTTAACAAGACTCCGATGGCCATGTGATCTCATTTTTGTCCCTTTCAATGGAAAATAGAAAAGTTAACTTGGCTTACTGTCATTGAAAAATAAAGTCCATTTCAAATGCTTATAAATAAGCATACAGTAAATGCTATAGTACTACCTATAGAATTTGCCTTTTGGTGGTACATCCATATTAATTTTTGCTGTATTCCCTGGCTAACATGTAAAGTGATTATTATCAGAGATGACACTTTTTATTAAAAATTCAATTTTAGTATATGTAGTTTTTGTGTATGAAGAGGGATTTATTTTTTATATCATAAAAGGAAATCAAAGAAAAATGAGGAATGAGCCTATATCTAATGGAGCTATCAAAACAAAACTATCTAGTTGGTGATAGAGGAAGAAGATGCCATGACTAATAAGTAATTTTAATGCCTTTTATTGACTTTGTATAAGGTTTCAAACCTTATTAAATGGCAACACTTGACCTGAAAGCTAATTTAAAATGAAATTGTCTCCATAAAGGCAGAATATTTCCTTACTAATCTAGCAGAAGATTGCTACTTCAGGCAGCTACCTCAAGATTAGAAAGAGGAGAAAAATAACTCTGAAAAATATGATCCATGCCATATAGAACCTGATCTCAGTGTGTGCTTCTGTTGTGTAAAACTTAGACGCTTCAGTGTCACTGGGTCCACATGCACTATAGAGGTGTTAAGAATTCTGTGCCAAATCTTTAACACCCCTATGCCTGTGGCTGTATGGTGCTAAGGACTGTATCATAGTAGAACAAAGCACTAAAAACCTTTAGTTTCCTGGGGAAAATCCAACTGCAAAGTAACTCAGTTGAAACTTGTAGCAAGAGTTTTGTCCTCTGTATTCAATGATTTTGTGAAGTTGAATCTTATACAAGTTGTAAAGGATTTGGAATTGACAAGTACATGTTGCTATACTTAACAATAGATAACCTGTGCTGTGTGAATAGCACAGGGAACTCTTTAATGTTCTGTAACCACCTAAATGGGAAAAGAATTGAAAAAGAATAGATTCATGTATATGTAGAACTGAATCACTTTGTTGTATACCTGTACAACATTGCTAATTATGTGTACTCCGATATAAAATAAAAATTTTAAAAGGGAAGATGTATCTTGATAAGGTAACGTAATGGAAGCCTGAAAGTCAAGAGACCTTGTTTCAAGCCCTGACTTAGTTACTCATGAATTCTGCCTTCAGAATTTTGGCAGTGTCTTGTTGCCTTTTGGTTATCTCACTAATGACTTTGAGGCAGTACAGTGTATTAATATATATAGATGTGGAATTCCTGGTGTAAAGACTAAAAGTCTTTTAAAGTCTCCAAGGTGCTATCTCATGCCTCACTATTTTTATCTGTAAAAAGGACAAAATTACACTTATGGTTTGGAATCCCAAATAATACATGTTAAAAATAATATATTGACTACTGACTATATGCTAATCGCCAAGGGGCTTACCATGAATGTTACACTCAAACTTACCTTTGGAGTGACCATTTCCCCTCATTTTACAGACTGGAAAACCTATGCTGAAGTTGGTTGAGAGGCATATAGATATCATTTGATTCAACCCACATAAGGCAGGAAGCTGAGGAACAGACTTTGAAAGAGCAAATTCAAGTCAGGAGAATTGAATCATAGAGCTACCTTCTGAAAGGACTTTGAAATAAATACATTAAAGATCCTCAAAGAAATGAAAACAGCAATAAGATCCACAAGAAAGAATGGGAGAAATGCATGCCAATTGATAAGGTAGTGAACCTATGTTATGGCCATGTTGGGGCTGGAACCCAAGTTTCGGCATCATCAGCCTTCTTTGTTTCAGTAACTATCTAGCCTCTTCCTCATGGTATTCCCTTGGCTGAGCTTTACTGAGCTTGGAAATGGCAGAACACATAGGTAAGTTCATGTCAGTCATCAGAGAACTCTGCGTCAAAGTAGGGATGAACACAAGGGTACTGGACTTTTGTAATCCATACAACTATCCCTTGAAGTGATCTTGCTTCACTTTTGGATCGCTTTGCATATGGTGCACAGTCACTGCATGCTAGACAACATTGCATCAGAATGTAACCTGCAGTGTCTTTTTTGTCAGTTTTGTTCTCTATGGTATCTTTGGTGCCTACCAGTACCTACTACATAGTAGGTGGTTGGCCAACAGCTACCATGTCGAAGACACTTGATAACTGTGCTTGAAAAATTGAATATGCTGAGGATTACAGGGTACATGAGGTTTAGGAAGTAGACTTTTACAATTCAGTTGGGTTATTGGTGATAAATAAGACCTTCAACTGCTCAAACAGGTGGTGGGGTACAGTTCGCATGGAAACAGAAGGGTGCTGTAATTTTTTTATTTGATGCCCACAAACCATACTTCACAATTATTGGTTTAAAGATGAGACATCAACCTGGTGTAAATAAGTCTTTTAAAGTCTCCAAGGTGCTATCTCATGCCTCACTATTTTTATCTGTAAAAAGGACAAAATTACACTTATGGTTTGGAATCCCAAATAATACATGTTAAAAATAATATATTGACTACTGACTATATGCTAATCGCCAAGGGGCTTACCATGAATGTTACACTCAAACTTACCTTTGGAGTGACCTTTTCCCCCTCATTTTACAGACTGGAAAACCTATGCTGAAGTTGGTTGAGAGGCATATAGATATCATTTGATTCAACCCACATAAGGCAGGAAGCTGAGGAACAGACTTTGAAAGAGCAAATTCAAGTCAGGAGAATTGAATCATAGAGCTACCTTCTGAAAGGACTTTGAAATAAATACATTAAAGATCCTCAAAGAAATGAAAACAGCAATAAGATCCACAAGAAAGAATGGGAGAAATGCATGCCAATTGATAAGGTAGTGAAACTATGTTATGGCCATGTTGGGGCTGGAACCCAAGTTTGGGCATCATCAGCCTTCTTTGTTTCAGTAACTATCTAGCCTCTTCCTCATGGTATTCCCTTGGCTGAGCTTTACTGAGCTTGGAAATGGCAGAACACATAGGTAAGTTCATGTCAGTCATCAGAGAACTCTGCGTCAAAGTAGGGATGAACACAAGGGTACTGGACTTTTGTAATCCATACAACTATCCCTTGAAGTGATCTTGCTTCACTTTTGGATCGCTTTGCATATGGTGCACAGTCACTGCATGCTAGACAACATTGCATCAGAATGTAACCTGCAGTGTCTTTTTTGTCAGTTTTGTTCTCTATGGTATCTTTGGTGCCTACCAGTACCTACTACATAGTAGGTGGTTGGCCAACAGCTACCATGTCGAAGACACTTGATAACTGTGCTTGAAAAATTGAATATGCTGAGGATTACAGGGTACATGAGGTTTAGGAAGTAGACTTTTACAATTCAGTTGGGTTATTGGTGATAAATAAGACCTTCAACTGCTCAAACAGGTGGTGGGGTACAGTTCGCATGGAAACAGAAGGGTGCTGTAATTTTTTTATTTGATGCCCACAAACCATACTTCACAATTATTGGTTTAAAGATGAGACAAGTAAATTTTCAAGACGCCCGACTGACCTGTAAAGGTGGAAAGTGACTTCTGAGAGACTACACTGGTTTTCTCACTGCATCCTGCCTCCACTTTAACTTATCTCTGAGTCTTCTCCTCCCAGAAATACAAGAGTGAATAGGTTAACACAAAAGCGGGGACTGCCTGGTAGGTTGTGGACTTAACAATTTTGAGCTTTTTATTCCAAGTCTTAATATTTAACATGCTGCCGTCACCTTTCTGAAATGTCAGCCTCTTTTATTTACCGTCATCACTCTCACCTTGATCATGCTGACTCCTTTGTGCTACATGGCTTTGCTGTCAGGCGCCACCCTGTGCTGGTCACCTGGCTATTCTGAGAGTAGTCATTGACATCGTGTCAGCAGAGTTGCTACTTTTGCCCTGGGCCTGGGAATATGGCAGTTGTTACTTTCTTGACCGACATTTTTGAAAATTTGTCAACATGTTATTTATTATTTGCAGGGGAGGAAAATCCTTTGCTAGTTTAGAAGCCATTTCTTAAAGTACTAGTTTATCCTATTAGTCAACCCTTATGTTTGTATGAAGTAAAGGTTCTGCATGCTACATAGTTTTCTTTTTTAAAAATTAATGAATTAGTTGTTTTTAAAGTTAATTTTATTGAGATAGAGATGATTGAGATTATTATGCTAATCTCTGATGTCTAACGAAGTGTTTCAGTTATATATATATATGTGTATATACTTACATATGCATGTATACATGCATATTATTATTTATTTTTAAAATTTTGACCACTTTTATTGGCCTTTCATTTATTTATTTTCATCCATCTTTGTTCTTTGGCCTCCGTATCCCTCGTTGCAGAGCATTACCTCTGGACACATGCGCTCCAGAGCGCTGGCTCTTAACTGGACACAGTGGTCCAGCCACTGCACGGCATGTGGGATCATCCCAGGCCAGGGATCGAACTGGCGCCCCTTGCACTGCAAGGCAGACTTTTTACCCTCTGGGCCACCAGGGAAGCCCATACTTCACAATTATTGGTTTAAAGATGAGACAAGTAAATTTTCAAGACGCCCGACTGACCTGTAAAGGTGGAAAGTGACTTCTGAGAGACTACACTGGTTTTCTCACTGCATCCTGCCTCCACTTTAACTTATCTCTGAGTCTTCTCCTCCCAGAAATACAAGAGTGAATAGGTTAACACAAAAGCGGGGACTGCCTGGTAGGTTGTGGACTTAACAATTTTGAGCTTTTTATTCCAAGTCTTAATATTTAACATGCTGCCGTCACCTTTCTGAAATGTCAGCCTCTTTTATTTACCGTCATCACTCTCACCTTGATCATGCTGACTCCTTTGTGCTACATGGCTTTGCTGTCAGGCGCCACCCTGTGCTGGTCACCTGGCTATTCTGAGAGTAGTCATTGACATCGTGTCAGCAGAGTTGCTACTTTTGCCCTGGGCCTGGGAATATGGCAGTTGTTACTTTCTTGACCGACATTTTTGAAAATTTGTCAACATGTTATTTATTATTTGCAGGGGAGGAAAATCCTTTGCTAGTTTAGAAGCCATTTCTTAAAGTACTAGTTTATCCTATTAGTCAACCCTTATGTTTGTATGAAGTAAAGGTTCTGCATGCTACATAGTTTTCTTTTTTAAAAATTAATGAATTAGTTGTTTTTAAAGTTAATTTTATTGAGATAGAGATGATTGAGATTATTATGCTAATCTCTGATGTCTAACGAAGTGTTTCAGTTATATATATATATGTGTATATATACTTACATATGCATGTATACATGCATATTATTATTTATTTTTAAAATTTTGACCACTTTTATTGGCCTTTCATTTATTTATTTTCATCCATCTTTGTTCTTTGGCCTCCGTATCCCTCGTTGCAGAGCATTACCTCTGGACACATGCGCTCCAGAGCGCTGGCTCTTAACTGGACACAGTGGTCCAGCCACTGCACGGCATGTGGGATCATCCCAGGCCAGGGATCGAACTGGCGCCCCTTGCACTGCAAGGCAGACTTTTTACCCTCTGGGCCACCAGGGAAGCCCATACATACATATTATTTTTTAGAATTATTTTCTATGGTAACTTTTTGCAAGATATTGAATATAGTTCCCTGTGGTATACAGTATGGCATTGTTGTTTATTAATTTTATGGTAATTTGTGTCTGCTAATCCCAAACTCCTAATTTGTCATTGCTACATGGAAGGCAATATATAAAGAGAGAAATGGGAAAAAGGCAAAGAGTTTCCATGCCCTCACAAGGCACACCCAAATTTTGTGTTCCTAATTTGGAAGCTTGCCAAACCTGTCATTTTGGATTTTTATAGTGGATTCATTAGCTCTCCCCTCCCTCAAGGTCAGAGAGTCAGATGGGTGGAGCTGAAAGTTTCAGTCAACTACAAGGTTGATTCTCCTGGCAATCAGACGTCATTCTTTGGTTCTTTACAAAAATCACTTCACTGACATAGCAAAAGAAACTTTCATCACTTTCATCATTGAGAAAAGTCCAAGAATTTCAGGAGCAATATACCAGAAACAGGACAAAGACCAAATATATGTATTTTATTATGAATCACAATATCATATACATGCAAATACACTCATCTGTATTTGTCTCCAACCCCCCATTCCCCCCATAATGTTGTTGATTTTTTTTGCCTCATTACTCTGTATAAGCTCCATGAAACTAGACAGTGTGCTTTGTGTACTGCTGTGTTCCTAGATCTGGTCACAATGCCTACCATATACTAGGCACTACATAAATATTATTGAAAAATTGAATATACCTAAGAAACATTTTAGGTCTTGGACACATGCGATTTAGGAGGCATATTTTACAAGTTCACTTGGCTCATTGGTGAGTCTACATTAGGTTGCTCTATTACCTCAGGCCACCATAACTATATAAAATGAACTGCGTGGCTTAACCACCAGAGATTAATTTTCTCACAGTTCTGAATGCTAGAAGCCTCAGTGCAGGATGCAAGAATAATCATGTTCTAATTGAGAGTTCTCCTGGCTTGTAGATGGCTACTTCACAGTGTGTACTTAAATGGAGGAGAGAGGGAGAGACTCAGAGTGTGTTAGTGAGCTGTGAGGTAGCTCTCTGATGTCTCTTCCTCTAAGGGCACTAATGCCATCACAAGGCTCTCACCTCCATGACCTCATCTAAACCTAAATAACCTCAGAAGTCCAGTCTCTAAATGCCATCATTTTAGGGGATAGGGCCTCAGTATATGAATTTGGAGGGAACAGAGTTCAGCCCATAGCAGTTGCTAAAAGTGCTAGTACTTGACAATGGAAGGAGAATTTTCCATGGAAACTGAAGAATTTAAAAAATAAATAAATAAAAGAAAAGCCAGGTAGAATAGGAAGTGTAGGCCCCAGGAACAGATGGAGTTTGGTGGAAGTTACATGTGACTGATATGTGTATTTACATAGAGAATGGCATAAGGTAAGTTTGAATAGGGACATAGGACCAAATCATGAAGAATCTTCTAGGCTATTATAAAGAATTTGACTATTAACAAAATGCAATGATAAACCAATGAAAAAAAAAAAAGTCAAATTTGTGTCCTTAAAAGGCCATTTTGCTGCAAAGTAAAGAGTGACTGCTGCAGAAGGCAAGAAAGATGGGGAAACCAGTAAGAACTACCCCCAGTAAGAGAGAATGATGCCACTTAAAATGGGTGAACGTGCATGGATTCATAAACTTCAGAGATGCTAATTAGATTTGCTGGTGGAAGAGAAGTGGGGAGTGAGAGAGAACAATATCAAGAATGATTTACAGATTTTTTGGCTTACTCTGGATAAGTGATAATGTCATAAAGTAAAAGAGGAAAACAAGGAGGTATCATTTTTTTAAACTGAAGAACAGAAAAATGTTTGCATGACACTACCTTAAGGTACCTAACAGCTAGTATTTGGGGAAGGAGGTAGTGGTTAGAGGAGAAAAATATCATACTGATTTGAGTTAGTATCTTAATTTTGTGGCCTTAGCCTGTGTTTGGGTTGCAAATTTCTTATTAGAAGCAATGGAAATATAGTCCTTTAAAGAAGTGAGTAAAAGGGCCTCATTTTTTAAAACTTTTTCATAGCCTCATATCTATCTAAATTCTTCACTACAAATAATAATTTCTCAAAGTGGAAAATGAAATCTGATTTTATGTTATAATTATAATCACTCTACCTAGGCCTTTCCATCATGGAAACAACTAATCCAAATTAATTTCTGCTTTGCAAATTTTTTTCCCTCAGATATTTCTTCAAAGGGCAAAGTAACTGAGCTGGAGTTAATTAATACATTAATCCAACCTATGAATTAATCTAGTATAAGTAGCTATTAATGTTATTTATTTTTCCCTTAAAATAATCTAAGAATGGATGCTTCTGGAGCAGCTGTACCCCAAGATAGGGACCACTGTGGGTGTATCACAATGAAGTATAAATAAAATGAGTGAGTGAGAGCTGTTTGATGATTTTAAATTGAAAGCAGCATAGTGATAGTTATTTTCTCTTCTTCAGTCAAATGTAACACTACCAATAATCTTGCTTTTAGCAGTGTTTTTTTTTTTTAAATCATTCTATTAAAACAAATTTAAGTAAAATTATAATGGGAATGCGTAGTAATGATGTGATTTCTTTTCTCCCAACAACATAACTGTTATATATGTAAATTTATCTGTCAATGATTGTATGACCTAGTCAGGTATAATGAAAGAATGCCAGTGATAAAGAGTAATAATATACTAATAAAATAATAGGCATTATAGGATGATGTTTTTTATTTCTACTCTCAAATGAAAGGCATTATGATTGATTATCTCATTAATATCTGAATGGTATATACATTTCACATTCAATAATAGTTTTCAATCCGTGTGTACATATGTTATATGTGGGCATGTGTGTTTAATCAAACTATCATGAATAATTTTTAGGTCAGTACCCCTATTTTGAGGGCTTTAATTCATTAGAAAAACAATATTTATGCAAAGAAGGGTAGCAATATAATGTGAAAGATCTAAATTCAGATCTTGCTCTACCATTTATTAGCAGCTTATCTTTAGACAAGTAATTTACGTTCTTTGAACCTCACTTTCCTCATCTACAATAGGAGAATAATGCCTAACTTGAAAAGTTGTGATCAAAAAGAAAGAATAAGTACAAAATGTTTATCACTGGCTCTGGCATAAGTATTTGCAAAAAGACAAGTATTTTGTTAATTTTGATAATAAAGTAAGCAATTGGTTTTTACAGTGAACCTTAACATTTGGAAAACATTGATGGCTTCCATAACTGATGCCCTTTAAACCAATAAATGTACCCATATGAGCGATTTTAAGATTATGTACCCAGCTTCTTTGAATAAGGTAGACATTTAAGATGATGGTGACTAAACTTGTTGAGAATAAGAATTAGGAGAAGCATTAATATGCCTAAAGAAATGATTTTCAGGCTTGGATTCCAAATGTATCTTGGAGAGATTTTTAAAAATTACAGTGCTTGAGTCCTATTCAGAGCTATTCTGATGTAGTTAGTATGGAGTCTCTCTTGCCAAGACATCAGAATTAAAAACAAAAATAAAACAAAACAGAACAAAAAAACAAACAAAAAACCCTCTCCAAATGTTTTAAAATGTAGAGTTAAAAATGACTGGTTTTGGGCTTCCCCTGGTGGTCCAGTGGGTAAGGACACCACCTTGCAGTGCAAGGGGCGCTGGTTCGATCCCTGGCCTGGGAAGATTCCACATGCCGCGGAGCGGCTGGACTGATGTGTCCAATTACTGAGCTGGAACTCTGGGGCGCATGCGCATGGGAGGCCTACAGGAGCCAAAGAACAAAGACAGATGAAAATAGAGAAATGGAAGACCAATAAAAGTGGCCCGGCTGTCCTCCTCCCTCCCCACCCCACGCCCCGAACCCCCAAAAATGACTGAGCTAGACCTATAAAATACTAATCATTCTGGATAAAGAAGCAGAGGATGTTGATTTATAGAGACAGAATAAATCTAGATGCACAGAGAGGGGAGAGGAAGAGATAAATCACAGGGCTTTCCATGAGGATTCCCAGCCTTTCCTGGACACCTGACTACATTTGTGTTGAGTTACATGAGATACTTCTATTCCAGCACAATAGTCATGTGAACCTAGCTGTTTTTTACTTGGAACCAAGAGTCCATTTGAATCTGAAAGTTAAAAATCATGGAGGCAAACATAGTTTAATTACACTGGCTCTGGGCAAAAGAAAGAATAAGTACAAAATGTTTATCACTGGCTCTGGCATAAGTATTTGCAAAAAGACAAGTATTTTGTTAATTTTGATAATAAAGTAAGCAATTGGTTTTTACAGTGAACCTTAACATTTGGAAAACATTGATGGCTTCCATAACTGATGCCCTTTAAACCAATAAATGTACCCATATGAGCGATTTTAAGATTATGTACCCAGCTTCTTTGAATAAGGTAGACATTTAAGATGATGGTGACTAAACTTGTTGAGAATAAGAATTAGGAGAAGCATTAATATGCCTAAAGAAATGATTTTCAGGCTTGGATTCCAAATGTATCTTGGAGAGATTTTTAAAAATTACAGTGCTTGAGTCCTATTCAGAGCTATTCTGATGTAGTTAGTATGGAGTCTCTCTTGCCAAGACATCAGAATTAAAAACAAAAATAAAACAAAACAGAACAAAAAAACAAACAAAAAACCCTCCCCAAATGTTTTAAAATGTAGAGTTAAAAATGACTGGTTTTGGGCTTCCCCTGGTGGTCCAGTGGGTAAGGACACCACCTTGCAGTGCAAGGGGCGCTGGTTCGATCCCTGGCCTGGGAAGATTCCACATGCCGCGGAGCGGCTGGACTGATGTGTCCAATTACTGAGCTGGAACTCTGGGGCGCATGCGCATGGGAGGCCTACAGGAGCCAAAGAACAAAGACAGATGAAAATAGAGAAATGGAAGACCAATAAAAGTGGCCCGGCTGTCCTCCTCCCTCCCCACCCCACGCCCCGAACCCCCAAAAATGACTGAGCTAGACCTATAAAATACTAATCATTCTGGATAAAGAAGCAGAGGATGTTGATTTATAGAGACAGAATAAATCTAGATGCACAGAGAGGGGAGAGGAAGAGATAAATCACAGGGCTTTCCATGAGGATTCCCAGCCTTTCCTGGACACCTGACTACATTTGTGTTGAGTTACATGAGATACTTCTATTCCAGCACAATAGTCATGTGAACCTAGCTGTTTTTTACTTGGAACCAAGAGTCCATTTGAATCTGAAAGTTAAAAATCATGGAGGGCAGAAATCTATATTATTTTAAACTGGATCCTTGCAAAATTGTTAGGTGAATTTTTATCTCACATTATGTGACGGAATTATAGAATACCTGTATTTACCCTGTGACTTGATTGCTAAGGACAGTTATTTACCATTCCTACTAGATGGCTTTTTTTTTTTTTTTTTAAAGATTTATTTATTTATTTATTTTGGGCGGGGGTCGGGTTGGGGAGGGAGGGGAGTGGGCGGGCCACTTCTATTGGTCTTTCATTTCTCTATTTTCATCCGTCTTTGTTCTTTGGCTCCTGTGGGCCTCCCAGTCGGTGGCGCCTGTCGTTGCAGAGCGCCGGCTCTGGGCGCATGCGCGCCAGAGCTCCAGCTCGGTGATTGGACACATCGGTCCAGTCGCTCCGTGGCACGTGGGATCTTTCCAGGCCAGGGATGGAACCGGTGTCCCTTGCACTGCAAGGTGGTGTCCCTACCCACTGGACCACCAGGGGAAGCCCCTAGATGGCTTTTTTGAGAGCCTTTGCTAAATTCAGTAGTCTTCCAGAGGTAAATGTTGAATATTATTCTTGTTGTTCAGTTGCTAGATCTTCTCTGACTCTGTAACCCCATGGACAGCAGCATGCCATCGTTCCCTGCCTTTTACCATCTCCTGGAGTTTTTTCAAATTCATGTCCATCACTCTCAGTGATGCCATCCAACCATCTCATCCTTTGTCACCCCCTTCTCCTCCTGCCTCAGTCTTTCCCAGAATAAGGGTCTTTTCCAGTCAGTTGGCTCTTTGTATCAAAATAGCTTGTGGCCCGGCTGTCCTCCTCCTCCCACCCGCCCCGAACCCCCAAAAATGACTGAGCTAGACCTATAAAATACTAATCATTCTGGATAAAGAAGCAGAGGATGTTGATTTATAGAGACAGAATAAATCTAGATGCACAGAGAGGGGAGAGGAAGAGATAAATCACAGGGCTTTCCATGAGGATTCCCAGCCTTTCCTGGACACCTGACTACATTTGTGTTGAGTTACATGAGATACTTCTATTCCAGCACAATAGTCATGTGAACCTAGCTGTTTTTTACTTGGAACCAAGAGTCCATTTGAATCTGAAAGTTAAAAATCATGGAGGGCAGAAATCTATATTATTTTAAACTGGATCCTTGCAAAATTGTTAGGTGAATTTTTATCTCACATTATGTGACGGAATTATAGAATACCTGTATTTACCCTGTGACTTGATTGCTAAGGACAGTTATTTACCATTCCTACTAGATGGCTTTTTTTTTTTTTTTTTAAAGATTTATTTATTTATTTATTTTGGGCGGGGGTCGGGTTGGGGGGGGAGGGGGGTGGGCGGGCCACTTCTATTGGTCTTTCATTTCTCTATTTTCATCCGTCTTTGTTCTTTGGCTCCTGTGGGCCTCCCATCGCGGTGGCCTCTGTTGTCGCAGAGCACCGGCTCTGGGCGCATGTGCTCCAGAGCTCCAGCTCGGTAATTGGACACATCGGTCCAGCCGCTCCGTGGCACGTGGGATCTTTCCAGGCCAGGGATCGAACCAGTGTCCCTTGCACTGCAAGGTGGTGTCCTTACCCACTGGACCACCAGGGGAAGCCCCTAGATGGCTTTTTTGAGAGCCTTTGCTAAATTCAGTAGTCTTCCAGAGGTAAATGTTGAATATTATTCTTGTTGTTCAGTTGCTAGATCTTCTCTGACTCTGTAACCCCATGGACAGCAGCATGCCATCGTTCCCTGCCTTTTACCATCTCCTGGAGTTTTTTCAAATTCATGTCCATCACTCTCAGTGATGCCATCCAACCATCTCATCCTTTGTCACCCCCTTCTCCTCCTGCCTCAGTCTTTCCCAGAATAAGGGTCTTTTCCAGTCAGTTGGCTCTTTGTATCAGATAGCCAAAGTGTTAGAGCTTCAGCATCAGTTCTTCCAGTGAATATTGAGGGTTGATTTCCTTTAAGACTGACTGGTTTGATGTACTTGCTGTCCAAGGGACTTGTCTTCTCCACCACCACAGTTTGAAAGCAGCAATTCTTAAGTGTCCAGCCTTCTTTATGGTCCAACTCTCACATCCATACATGTTACTCTACAGTAGTATAATAGAATATTGGACAATTTTTAAAAAAAACCTGGAGTATAGTTAATGATTGTTTCATCGAAACTGATTACCTTTTTATGGAAACTGATATAAAAAAGAAGCTAAGTACTAGAAGTCACTAATCTGATGCATTCAACAAATATTTTAAGCATCTTTCTGCTAGATCTTATTCTAGGTGCTGAAAGTAAATTAGATGGGACACAATGCAAGCAACCAAGTACAGAGTATGATACGGGGACAGCTGTGCCTGTGGATATCTGGGGAAGTATCCTGCTGGAGATGATAAGACTTATTCTTATGGTATCACTTGGAATTTTCAGAGCAGAAAAACCAGTCAGGAAAGAACATGGTAGGAAAAATAAAACGTAATAACGTGCAGATTCATTAATAATACTGGTTTGTTTGAGAAAGCCTAAGTGGTTTAGTAAACTAAAGCATAAGATGTGAGGGAATGGTAGTAGATGAGATTAAAAAGGATGAAACGTGATTAGAATTTGTAGGGAAAGGGAAGAACCCAAGTCACAGCCGAGATTATGTAATGCTGAAGAGATCATGCTGTATTCCTCAGACAGTGAAGCTCTTTGAAGAATTTTGTAGATGGAAATGAAATGAGAAAATTTAAGTATAATCTTTATAAATTTGGGACCTCTGATGATCTCTGTGTGTCATGGAGTTATTTATTTATTTATTTATTTTAGATTAAGTAACTATAAATCTTTTCTCAGTCTCTCCTAAAAAATTCTGAAGGGGAAAAAGCAAAATTGTAAAAAGTCATCATTAGATAACTCTCTCATTCTCAGTGTCTCATATGTCTGACAATGGCTTTTATAAAAGAAGTGTTACTTTTATCTTTGCTCTCTAAAAATCTGCTGAACATTTAGTCTTTCCTTCATCTCTGTGATTACCCTTGCCCTTTTTTGATTCTGTAGTTTTGGGCTTTTTTTTTTCAGTTTCTATTAAGTGCATCTTGAACACCTAGAGAGATTGTGGTGATGACCAGATTATAAGATGTTTCCTGCATTAGAGAGGGGAGAGGAGGAGGAAAATTTTTAAAATTCAAGTTCCTATATTTAATCCTTTTAACTATTTTAGCAGTTTTCCCAGTTTCAGAGCGTAAGAAGTAAATGAGCTATTCAACAAAGGACATTGAGACCGTTGAAAAGTATTATGTATTAAAAATAATGATAAGGATATAAATGATGAGGGTTGCATGAAGGAAAGTGATTTTATTTGTCTTTGTGTCTACAAAGACCAGGATAGCTTTTAAAAGTAAATATTTTTTTATAAAATACGATATAATGTAATATAAAAATGTTTTGTAAATATTTCAAATTCAGATAGTGATACTGATTTGAATATGTCATAGTCACTACCTTCAAGGAGCATATGTTCTGTTTAAAGAGAAAATCAACACATACAACCCAGTATGATGACTACTGAGCCAGAGACATAGTTGAGATGATAAGATACCTAACACAGAGTCAGCTATAAGAATTTCTGCTGTTATCATCAGATGAAGGGTTTCCTGAAGTTTCTAAGTTCAGACACAGAAGGTGCATGTAAAATTTCGCTGGTATTAATTGAACTGTGATGTCAGGAATGTCTTCCTTAATCTGACCTGAACTTCTTTGATTCAGTTTGAATCATTATTATTTAGAGCTAAGAACATGTTGAAGGTGTTTATTGAAAGTGTTTATTTCTTTGCTGATCACCTATACACATTCACACACTCACACATGCCTCAAGTTAACATGTTTCAAGTTATCCTCCACTTTCTTATATTACACATTATAGCTTTTATTTTTGCTAGTAATCCTTTTAATAATATTGCAATCCATGTGAGAACTGGAGGAATTAGCCTCACAACAGGACTGCACAATATTCAGAAATGTGCCTTGAAACCCAGAACATTTTTGGCAGAAGATGCTTACCTAACAGCCAAACCCTGGATGCCATCAGGCACCACTTTGCAGGCACCAGACATGAGTCTTTCAACTGACAAGTTTGGTGCCTTTTTCTATATTAAGTGAACTTTACTTTGCATTACAAATGGTGGAGGTCCAGAAATAATTTTTATGCAAGTCATGGCAATCTTTATCGACACAAGACACATGCCTGTAAAATTAAAGTTCCACTCAAACAACTTTTGACTAATGATTCACAAGAGAAAAGAGTTCTTACTTTAGAATTAACTAGACCAGTCCATTCAATAACCGCTTTGGCTAAGAAAGTTCATCCTCTTTGTATTTGCCAGTATTATTTGTCTTTCAAAGATAAACAGAAAGAAAGAGAGAGAGGGAGGGAGAGAAGGAGAGAAACAGAGACATTTTACAAACAAAGAACCTGATGAAAGTTTAATAACCTCTGAAATCAGACAGGCAGCATTTAACAAGCACCTACCATGTTTCAGTGGGCCGTGTACTTTTTAAAGGATTATTTGATTGACTTTTTATAATAATTCAAGGTAGCTTTTTTACTGCATTCATTTAACAGAGATACTATTACACTTTTTTTTTCTTTCTTTCAAAGTTTGAGAACTCACATTTCTTTTTTTTTTTTGGCCACTTCTATTGGTCTTTCATTTATTTATCTTTCTTCTTTGGCTTGTGTGGGCCTCCCATCGTGGTGGTGTCTGTTGCTGCAGAGCACCGGCTCTGGGTGCAATGAACTCCAGAGCTCTGGCTCCGTAGCTGGACACATTGGTCCAGCCGTTGCGTGGCACGTGGGATCATCCCAGGTCAGGGATCAAACTGGCGCCCCTTGCACTGCAAGGCGGTGTCTTATACCCACTGGACCACCAGGGAAGCCCACTTTTACACTTTTTACTGAATTCATTTAGCAAATATACTTTTACTTGGAGAGTCAGTGGAAGATTTTGACATAAACTGTTTGATACCTGTTTGTTTTCTGAAGAAAGTCCCCTCATGCACATGAGTACATTATCTACTTTCTAAATTAGATGTCTCCCTATGGTTTCTGATCTCCTGCATTTTCCAGTATCCTTAGGAGGTAGGAAATTAGGCAGCCAGAATTCATGCTGCTGTTCTGAAAATGGTGAAGGAGAAAAAGCAAGGATGTATTAGGTGGCTTTCCTAAAATCTCATAAATAGAATGATGTTACTGGAAATTGAATTTAGGCCTCCTGACTTGTTGGTTTTTTTTGCCTATATCCCTGAGCACTAAAGACACTTCTACAAATTAAGTGCAGAAAGGCTAGGTTAATGGAATTGGAGGGATAAATTCTGAAATTATTTTTTGTGTTCAAATCTAAAGATGTTTTAAGTGTAGTTTTGTTTATTTAATTATTTGTGTTACTAATCTGTATACTGCTTTTGAAATAAAAATACGATATTGTATGAATTTGGTTCTGCTAACTGACTTTTTTGACAGTTTTCATCTTTCCAATCAGACCAGTGCAATTAATGCAGTTGAAGTTATGTTTGTATATATTATATGGAGAAATCAGATGTGACGCAGGAATAATTATTGGCTATTTGTACCTTTTTTGCAGTCACAGTACGGAGCTTCAGTCTCTGGCAGACCTGAACTCCCCCTGTTTTATACTCCCATTGATCTGGTGGACATTAGTGTGGAAATGGCTGGACTGAAGTTTATAAATCCTTTTGGTCTTGCCAGTGCAACTCCAACTACCAGTTCATCAATGATTCGAAGAGCTTTTGAAGCTGGATGGGGTTTTGCTCTGACCAAAACTTTCTCTCTTGATAAGGTAAGAAATTATTTTTGAAGCCTTGTTTAAATATTTATAATTTATTTTAATTAGGATATAAATATTATAATGCGAAGATTTATCTCACCAAGAGATAACAGTTATTAAACTATTGGATAATACCTATTATTACAAATAAGTCTAATTTCCTTCCATTTCTTCTGTCCATTGGATGGGATCATCCCAGGTCAGGGATCAAACTGGCGCCCCTTGCACTGCAAGGCGGTGTCTTATACCCACTGGACCACCAGGGAAGCCCACTTTTACACTTTTTACTGAATTCATTTAGCAAATATACTTTTACTTGGAGAGTCAGTGGAAGATTTTGACATAAACTGTTTGATACCTGTTTGTTTTCTGAAGAAAGTCCCCTCATGCACATGAGTACATTATCTACTTTCTAAATTAGATGTCTCCCTATGGTTTCTGATCTCCTGCATTTTCCAGTATCCTTAGGAGGTAGGAAATTAGGCAGCCAGAATTCATGCTGCTGTTCTGAAAATGGTGAAGGAGAAAAAGCAAGGATGTATTAGGTGGCTTTCCTAAAATCTCATAAATAGAATGATGTTACTGGAAATTGAATTTAGGCCTCCTGACTTGTTGGTTTTTTTTGCCTATATCCCTGAGCACTAAAGACACTTCTACAAATTAAGTGCAGAAAGGCTAGGTTAATGGAATTGGAGGGATAAATTCTGAAATTATTTTTTGTGTTCAAATCTAAAGATGTTTTAAGTGTAGTTTTTGTTTATTTAATTATTTGTGTTACTAATCTGTATACTGCTTTTGAAATAAAAATACGATATTGTATGAATTTGGTTCTGCTAACTGACTTTTTTGACAGTTTTCATCTTTCCAATCAGACCAGTGCAATTAATGCAGTTGAAGTTATGTTTGTATATATTATATGGAGAAATCAGATGTGACGCAGGAATAATTATTGGCTATTTGTACCTTTTTTGCAGTCACAGTACGGAGCTTCAGTCTCTGGCAGACCTGAACTCCCCCTGTTTTATACTCCCATTGATCTGGTGGACATTAGTGTGGAAATGGCTGGACTGAAGTTTATAAATCCTTTTGGTCTTGCCAGTGCAACTCCAACTACCAGTTCATCAATGATTCGAAGAGCTTTTGAAGCTGGATGGGGTTTTGCTCTGACCAAAACTTTCTCTCTTGATAAGGTAAGAAATTATTTTTGAAGCCTTGTTTAAATATTTATAATTTATTTTAATTAGGATATAAATATTATAATGCGAAGATTTATCTCACCAAGAGATAACAGTTATTAAACTATTGGATAATACCTATTATTACAAATAAGTCTAATTTCCTTCCATTTCTTCTGTCCATTGGATGGGAATGGTATAGATTTCTCATTCTCTTTTTCCTGTGTGTGTATTAGTCACTCAGTCATATCCAACTCTTTGCGCCCTTATGGACTGTAACCTGCCAGACTCCTCTGTCCACAGAATTCTCCAGGCAAGAATACTGGAATAATTCCCTGTTCCAGGGGATCTTCCCTGTCCGGGAATCGAGCCCAGGTCTCCTGCATTGCAGGCAGATTCTTTTACCATCTTAGCCACCAGGGAATTCCGGTGTTTTTATGCTAAGGAAGCATCAAAAATGCAAATTCTACAAAATGTCTATTTCATTTAATAATCACATACTCACTAATTCTCGTGTAGGCATTAATTGTTTTGTGATTTCTGAGCATGTGTGAATGAGGCCATATGACTCAATTCAAAGTTAGACAATTTGATTTGCACATTATCCTGGAATCCAGTTCGTGTCAGAAAGAACCACTCAGTATAACTTAATTGGTACTAGGAATAAGATTCTTTTTGAATTTTTTTTATTGGGGTACATTTGTTTTACAATGTTGCACTAGCTTCAGGTGTACAGCAAAGTTATTGTTATACGTTTGTACAGTTTTCTTTTTCACAGGTATACCTAATCCCCAAACAGTCATAGGTATATCCCTGACCCCTTTGCTCTGAGCCCTCCCTCCCTTTTCCTCCTTCCCACTGCCCCCAGGTTGATGCCCAGTCCAGGTTCCTTTAGTCTTACAGCTTAATCACAATGGTTATCTCTTTTACATATGATAGTGTCGGTTTCCATGTTACTCTTTCCATACCTCTCGCCCGATCTTCCCCTCAATGTCCATAGGTCTGTTCACTATGCCTGTTTCTCCATCGCTGCTCTGCCAGTGCAACTCCAACTACCAGTTCATCAATGATTCAAGAGCTTTTGAAGCTGGATGGGGTTTTGCTCTGACCAAAACTTTCTCTCTTGATAAGGTAAGAAATTATTTTTGAAGCCTTGTTTAAATATTTATAATTTATTTTAATTAGGATATAAATATTATAATGCGAAGATTTATCTCACCAAGAGATAACAGTTATTAAACTATTGGATAATACCTATTATTACAAATAAGTCTAATTTCCTTCCATTTCTTCTGTCCATTGGATGGGAATGGTATAGATTTCTCATTCTCTTTTTCCTGTGTGTGTATTAGTCACTCAGTCATATCCAACTCTTTGCGCCCTTATGGACTGTAACCTGCCAGACTCCTCTGTCCACAGAATTCTCCAGGCAAGAATACTGGAATAATTCCCTGTTCCAGGGGATCTTCCCTGTCCGGGAATCGAGCCCAGGTCTCCTGCATTGCAGGCAGATTCTTTTACCATCTTAGCCACCAGGGAATTCCGGTGTTTTTATGCTAAGGAAGCATCAAAAATGCAAATTCTACAAAATGTCTATTTCATTTAATAATCACATACTCACTAATTCTCGTGTAGGCATTAATTGTTTTGTGATTTCTGAGCATGTGTGAATGAGGCCATATGACTCAATTCAAAGTTAGACAATTTGATTTGCACATTATCCTGGAATCCAGTTCGTGTCAGAAAGAACCACTCAGTATAACTTAATTGGTACTAGGAATAAGATTCTTTTTGAATTTTTTTTATTGGGGTACATTTGTTTTACAATGTTGCACTAGCTTCAGGTGTACAGCAAAGTTATTGTTATACGTTTGTACAGTTTTCTTTTTCACAGGTATACCTAATCCCCAAACAGTCATAGGTATATCCCTGACCCCTTTGCTCTGAGCCCTCCCTCCCTTTTCCTCCTTCCCACTGCCCCCAGGTTGATGCCCAGTCCAGGTTCCTTTAGTCTTACAGCTTAATCACAATGGTTATCTCTTTTACATATGATAGTGTCGGTTTCCATGTTACTCTTTCCATACCTCTCGCCCGATCTTCCCCTCAATGTCCATAGGTCTGTTCACTATGCCTGTTTCTCCATCGCTGCTCTGCATGTGTACTTATCAGTACCGTCTTACTAGATTCCATATATATGTGTTAGTATACTGTATTTGTCCTTTTCTTTTTGACTGACTTCACTTTGTATAATAGGTTCTAGATTCATCCACCTCATTAGGACTGATTCTTCTACATTTCTTTTTACAGCTGAGAAGTATTCCAATGTATATATGTACCATAGCTTCTTTATCCATTCATTTGTTGATGGACATCTAAGTTGCTTCCATGATCTAGCTATTGTATAGAGAGCTGCAATGAACATTGGGGTATAAGTGTCTCTTTCAATTTTGATTTCATCTGGATATATGCCTAATAATGGAATTGCTGGGTCAGATGGTGCTTCTGTTTTTATTTTTTTTTTGGGGAATCGCCATGCTGTCTTCCATAATGCTTGTGTCAATTTACATTCCCACCCACAATGCAGGAGTGTTCCCTTATCTCCACACCCTCTCCAGTATTTAAAAAATACAGAATGTTTCATGAATTTGAGTGTCATTCTTGCACAGGGGCCATGATAATATTTTCTGTATTGTTCCAATTTTAGTATTAAGTTGTCAAAGCAAGCACTCTTTTTGAATTTTTAAATTCAGAAATGTTTCCCCAAATACATATACCTGAGTTTAATTTGACATTATGGCTATGTAGTCACACTGCAAGTGGGCATGCTTAGTAGAAAATAAACTACATATTAAAGTTAAGATCGAGTCTTTAAAAGACAGAATGTTCATGAAGGGTTTTCAAAGTAGGATGATTTATGCAATAAATGGTTGCATCCTCGAATGGTTTTGAGTTATAAAAAAGCAGCAAAATTTAGCATTTTAAAATCCTTTGTTGATAAAGTTTAAAATGCTGTACCTATTGATATATTTAGTAGTTTCTGGTAGTTAGTAATAATTAATGTATAAGAATGTGTGAATCTGGTGACTGAGAAAAGAGTATCATTATTTAAATCGGTCATATCCTTAGGCAAGGAAAATAATAGAGAACAAATATGCCCCATTAAGCACATTCTCTTCTTCCTTCTCCTCTTACTAGGATCAATAGCTGGCATTATTATGGCTAAAACATCTTGGCTGTCTTATTCTGACAGCTTCACAAGATGCTATGGATAAATGTGATCAAAAATATCTTGAGACTCCTCAAAAGTTAGAAAACTAGTGTATGAAAAAAACTTCTGAAATATTTTTATATTTAAATAGCTAAAGGAAGTTTTTTTTTATAATAAATTGGCTGAATACTTAGAAATTCTTTGGTTTAACAAAGTGTAAAAGTAAAGAATATATTGAATTTAGTTTTATAATATCCTTAATTATTTACAGCCTTATAGAATATTGATTTTATATTTGTTTTTATTTCAATTCTTCCTTTAAGAATTACTGGGAAGCTGTAATCAAATGTTTAATCTATTGAGAAAAACCAAATCTCTGATGTCATTTAATGACTGCTTTAGGTACTTTATGTAAAAAATTTTTACATGTAAACAGAAATGGATGACTAATCAGGAATATGTGCAGAGTTGTAGGAAGAAAAATATTTGCTTTGAATTTGCTGTTTTCTTTGCTTATAAAAATTGAATTCTGATTAATCAGGGACATTTGTCTTTACGCTGTTGGTGACATGCATTGATTTGTGAAGCTGTCTCTTTCTATAACCTAAGAACAGTTGCCTTTATTAGGATCGCCAGGAGAAATAAATGTGGGAGCTAACTTCCTTCTAGACCTCCAATTTGAATGTAATCTATCAATTCAGAAGTCTGTTAATGTTGGATCAAAAGGAGAGTTACGGACAAATGCAAATTAAATTTGGCACATAAAACATAGTGATAGGGGCTTTAGGAAGCTCCGTTTTACTTACTTTGATGGTGGGTACAACAAAATATTTGTGCAGAAACTATTTAAAATGCATTTTGCAGATTGTAAATGACCTAAATAATAATGCCACCTTAGGCTTATATAAGCCTTTTTTCAAAAATGATTATTTTCTGGACATGATTTTGCAATGTAGTCAGTCTGTATCATGGAGCTCTACTTTTCACTTTTTTCTCTCGTATTGTCTCTATTTAGTGATTAAATATGTTGTGACTATTATTGTCTTAGGACTTTTGTGCTTTCCTATTGGTGAAATATTGTAGTATACAACTCATGTTTTTCATTGCCTCTTACTAAAGACATCTATTAGAATATCATATGTACTACACATTTGTGTGACATTATAGCATACCAATATAAATTAGCCTTATTACAATTTACTATGCGATTTCAAGAGTCTACTGAAAATGTATTAAAATTCAGAGTCCTGACATTTGAAATTTGGATGCTCTTAATATGACAAAGGTTATTCTATGGAGTTTTGTTATCATATGAAATATTAATATTTCACAATACAGTTTTGATGAAGCACAATTTGCCGAGCTTGCATATGATAAAGAAATTAAATGCTTACCAAGGAGTTCAGTAAAATTAGAGCCCTGCCTGAACATCTGCTGGAAATTTTATTATCCTGTCCTACTGACAGTGTGGCTCCCTCGTTGTTTTCTAGATTGACAGCTGAATATTACACTGATTTCTGTAGCTTTTACATTTTAGTTGACTAGAGTTGAAAAAGGAAAAGAAAAAAATATTTGATTTGAATTTGCTGTTTTCTTTGCTTATAAAAATTGAATTCTGATTAATCAGGGACATTTGTCTTTACGCTGTTGGTGACATGCATTGATTTGTGAAGCTGTCTCTTTCTATAACCTAAGAACAGTTGCCTTTATTAGGATCGCCAGGAGAAATAAATGTGGGAGCTAACTTCCTTCTAGACCTCCAATTTGAATGTAATCTATCAATTCAGAAGTCTGTTAATGTTGGATCAAAAGGAGAGTTACGGACAAATGCAAATTAAATTTGGCACATAAAACATAGTGATAGGGGCTTTAGGAAGCTCCGTTTTACTTACTTTGATGGTGGGTACAACAAAATATTTGTGCAGAAACTATTTAAAATGCATTTTGCAGATTGTAAATGACCTAAATAATAATGCCACCTTAGGCTTATATAAGCCTTTTTTCAAAAATGATTATTTTCTGGACATGATTTTGCAATGTAGTCAGTCTGTATCATGGAGCTCTACTTTTCACTTTTTTCTCTCGTATTGTCTCTATTTAGTGATTAAATATGTTGTGACTATTATTGTCTTAGGACTTTTGTGCTTTCCTATTGGTGAAATATTGTAGTATACAACTCATGTTTTTCATTGCCTCTTACTAAAGACATCTATTAGAATATCATATGTACTACACATTTGTGTGACATTATAGCATACCAATATAAATTAGCCTTATTACAATTTACTATGCGATTTCAAGAGTCTACTGAAAATGTATTAAAATTCAGAGTCCTGACATTTGAAATTTGGATGCTCTTAATATGACAAAGGTTATTCTATGGAGTTTTGTTATCATATGAAATATTAATATTTCACAATACAGTTTTGATGAAGCACAATTTGCCGAGCTTGCATATGATAAAGAAATTAAATGCTTACCAAGGGAGTTCAGTAAAAATTAGAGCCCTGCCTGAACATCTGCTGGAAATTTTATTATCCTGTCCTACTGACAGTGTGGCTCCCTCGTTGTTTTTCTAGATTGACAGCTGAATATTACACTGATTTCTGTAGCAAATATGTTTAGGTGAATTTTGTTTCCCTTCTTTTTATTTTTTGGGGAGCTTGGAACATGCTTTGATTTTCATCCTATATATATATTTTTTATACTCTTGACATTTGTAGATGCTAGATTGAGGTCTAATACGCTGTAGCAAAGGTAGACCATTGACTTACAGTGAAATGCCAGTTGATATCTCAGTAAACAGAAATATTATTATTCTTTACTGTGCAGTCTGCATAAAAGCTGTATGTGCTTTCTTTAGGGAGGCAAATGATCAGATTTTTTAATGTCAAATATAAATAAGACCTGTGTTTGCTTTTGTGTTAAATAGCATCAAAGATGGCTTTTTATTAACTATACTCTTCTTCCGCAAATCAGACTTGCTGAGAGTGTCCCCAAATGCCTAAATTGCTTTTCTTGAGATCCTGTTTATGTTCTATAAAGACAATTTGAAATATAACTATAAAATGATATATAAAATATAATTATGCTGAGTTCAAGTTATAAAGGAGGAGAGAAGTCAATCTGACAAGCTTAATTAAAGCTAAACTATCATGACAAGCTGGAGTAATGTCTTTTTAACTGGGAATATTAGAAACTATTTATATTTCATATAAAATAACCTTCTGACCTGTGTTTGCATTATACTGATAGAAAATAAAATGCATTTTTTTCAAATTATATTTTTCTCTTATATAGCAATATATTATATACTACAAATGTATAATATCTAACTGCAGGGTGTATATATCTTTGTCACTACACAGATAAAATCTTAAGTGTTTATCACTATCCTAAATCAAATTCTAACCTAAGCAGAAATTCACTTCATTTATAAGCTCAAACCTGGGTCTCCTCTGTTGCGGGAAGATTCTTTACGATCTGAGGTACCAGGGAATCCACAAACACACACACACACACACACACACACACAGACTTGTGGTTGATTTTTTGATATCTTGAATGCATATGTTTTAGTTTAAGAAGTGTATACACATATATAAAACAGTGCATTTGTGGTTGATTTTTTAATATCTTGAATGCATGTCTTATTTTAATAAGTATCAAATAATTAGTAAATAGGTATACAAATAATGAGCCTGTTTCAACATAAAATACTGAAACCTAAAATCTGAGAAATGTTTAAGGTTCTTCATTATTTGTTTGGCATCAAAGTATTGATTGTGACTGTTGCCATAAAATAAAATCTTATACCACACAGCACAATGCTTAGTGTAGAGGAAGAGTTTGATAAATGTTTCATAAATAACCTTTGGATAAGTGAATTAGTAAATGAATACATAGATTTCTTGGCAACAGCATATTGAGCTTATTTTCTTTCCAGTCATATGAACAGATAGTTAACACACACACAAAATTGATTGTTCTGAGTATTGATCTCAATCAAGGGAGAAAAGGCCAATTTAAAATTTTCATGTCCTAGGTTGCCTTTATAGAACATGTATACATGTCTAAAAATTGAAAGATCAGTAGAATTTCTAAATGCATAGATTGTATAAGATTTAGGTTGTTGACAAAGCCTTTAAAAATGAAGAGAATTTTCGAGAAAGCAGTATAAGTATTGCACAGTATTAGGAAGGGAAATGAAAATTATCTGGTTAAGTTATCTAAGCTCATGGTCAAGATCCCTGACAGAAGAAATGTAGTTTTTTCTTGAATGCTTTTAGTGATAAAACATGCAATATTTTTAAGGTAATACAGCCTGTTATAGCTATAGAAAGTTCTATTTTGGAAATATGTTCCTTTAATTGTCCCCAAATAGGTCTTCTTGTAATTTGCATCTGTGTGATATAGTTCTACCCCTGGAGACATTATGGCATAGATTAGTCTAACAGTAACATAAATGAATTGTTGATTTTAAAGCATGGTGTTTGTGTGTTTTTTTTTTTTTTTTTTACATACACAAAAATAAAGAAAGGCTCACAAGTATGGAGAGATAGTGTCATCTAAGGAAAAGAGATTTGACCTGGGCAACTCCAATCTCTGTCCGAAGTTGCTTCTGTATCATTATCTTGAACATGTTGCTTGAAACTGGAGGTCATTGTTATGATTATTATTTTTATACATGTTAAAACTGCCATTTATTGAGTACTTAGAATGTATGCATGTATGCTAAGTCTCTGCAGTTGTGTCTGACTCTCTGTGACCCTATGGACTGTAGCCCACCAGGCTCCTCTATGAGAATTCTCCAGGCAAGAATACTGGAGTGGGTTGCTATGCCCTCCTCCAGGGCATCTTCCCAACCAAGGGATTGAAGTAGGGTGTCTTACGTCTCCTGCACTGGCAGGCAGGTTCTTTATCACTGGTGCCACCTGTGAAGCACCACTTAGAATGTATAGACATCACCAAATACCATTCATAAGTTATTAATTGACCCTTCACAGTATCCCTGTAAGATAGATAGTAACTTTTTTTTTAGATGAAAAACAGCTTGACCCTTGAACATCATGGGTGTTTGGAGCACCAACCCCTACACAGCTAAAAATCTGCTTATAACTTCAGAGTCATTCCTCCATATCAGACTGGACCAACCATGGGCTCATATAGTACTTTAGTACTTAATTGTTGGAAAAAATAATCTGCAAAGAAGTGGACTGTGCAGTTCAGATCTGCATTGTTCAAGGATCAAGTATAATCATCTGAGAAAGTTAAACAAGGTGCCAAGGCCTTGAAACAACAATTGTTTATTCACTCAGTTATGCATACTGGTAGTTTGGTTGTAGGAGCTTCCCAGTGGCCCAGTGGTAATGAATCTGCCTGACAGTGCAGGAGATGTAAGACATGTGGATTTGATCCCTTGTTGGTAAGATACCATGGAGTAGGAAATGATGACCCATTCCAGTATTGTTGCCTGGGAAATTCCTTGGACAGAAGAGCCTGGTGGGCTACAGGTCATGGGATGGGAAAGGGTTGGATGCAACTGAGTGCACACACACATATACATACAGTTTGGCTGAGCTCATATAGGAAGTTCTTCTGTGTCACATGATGTCTGCTAGGCTCATTCACGCCTTTGCAGTTTGTGGGAGGGATGCCCTCTCTCATGTGTCTGGTTGAAGTTGCCATAATTGTTGAGATGCCTGGGCCCCCTCTCATCTCCTTATAGTCACGCTTGCCTCTTTGTGTTCTAAGAAGGCAAGAGTGGAAGCTTCAAGGTCTGTTGAGACAGAGACTCAAAAGTCACACACTCACTTCAACTGTACTCTGGAACAAAGCAAGTTACAAGGTGCAATATACATGTTATATTCAAGAAATAGGTAAATACAATCTGCTCAGTGATGGGAAGGATAGCAAAGTCAGATCACAAAGAGGCATACATTGCAGCAAGGAAGGATTATTGCAGCTATCTTTATAAACACACTAACTTGCCCTCTGGTCAGAATAAGTCAGATCTCTTACACAAGAAAAATACATTCACTCCCTTCCAGGACTCTCATATTATCATCCAGTCATGATTTGGGCACAGTGTTTATGATCTAGTGATCCATATCACATCTGAACACATATAAAACTTCTTGGGTTTATCTTCATATTATCCAGAACTCTGTGAAATGGAAAGACAAGATATCTAACTGCTATGTACCTACCTTAAAATTATATGGTCAGGAGAACCACAACAGATACTCTCATTGAGAAAGAGAAGAAATGGAAGGAAAATATCAATCATTTTTTCCATCATAACTTTGAAATTCAGTTGGGTACATATTGTCCAGTCTCCTGACTTGATCATGATCCAGTTCTCCCGAGTGAGTACAAATGTGCTGAATTGCTTTAATCATGTCCAACTCTTTGTGACCCTATGAACCCTAACCTACCAGGTTTCTCTGTCCATGAGACTTTAAAGGCCAAAAAATACTGGAAAGAAGGGTTTTCTCCGCATTGGCAGGCAGCTTCTTTTTTTTTTAACATTTATTTTATTTATTTATTTTCTGTGGGGTGGGAGGGACGAGGGGATGGGCAGGCCACTTCTATTGGTCTTGCATTTCTCTATTTTCATCTGTCTTTGTTCTTTGTCTCCTGTGGGCCTCCCATCGCGGTGGCCTCTGTTGTCGCAGAGCGCTGGCTCTGGGCGCATGCGCTCCAGAGCTCTGGCTCGGTAATTGGACACATCAGTCCAGCTGCTCCGCGGCACGTGGGATCTTCCCAGGCCAGGGATCGAACTGGCGCCCCTTGCACTGCAAGGCGGTGTCCTTACCCACTGGACCACCAGGGAAGCCCTGACAGGCAGCTTCTTTACCTTGTGCCACCTGGTAAAGCCATTCTACTCCCATATCAGTCAGTTCAGTCCCTCAGTCATGTTCAACTCTTTGCAGCCCTATGGAATGCAGCACGTTGTGGTTCTTTAATTGATTGTTCCTATCCATGATTGGCCATAATGTCTAGGCTGTTGATTCTGTCTCCTGAGTTTTGTTGTTTTCTTTCATTTAGAAAGAACCAGTGATCATCCATGTTTGCAACTGAGTAGCATTTTATCATGTTTCTGCTAATAGAAAGTTGGGGATTCTTATTTTTCTTTGTTTTGAATTATCTATTTTTGTCCTAAATCATAGTGATGCCACCATAAAGCTCTTTGAAAACCTTTACTTGTTAAGTATCATCAGCAATCATATGTGACAGATTTCTCTCCATTTTGAAAATCCTTGTAAAGACCGTCCAAAAGATCAAATTTTGACAATCCTCCATTTGAAATCTTCTTGAAAGGGCCTAAAATCTTAGAAGTCTGCTTAAAACTCCAAGATCTTACTTTGTAAAGTCATACTAAAGTACCTGGGCCCCTCTCATCTCCTTATAGTCACGCTTGCCTCTTTGTGTTCTAAGAAGGCAAGAGTGGAAGCTTCAAGGTCTGTTGAGACAGAGACTCAAAAGTCACACACTCACTTCAACTGTACTCTGGAACAAAGCAAGTTACAAGGTGCAATATACATGTTATATTCAAGAAATAGGTAAATACAATCTGCTCAGTGATGGGAAGGATAGCAAAGTCAGATCACAAAGAGGCATACATTGCAGCAAGGAAGGATTATTGCAGCTATCTTTATAAACACACTAACTTGCCCTCTGGTCAGAATAAGTCAGATCTCTTACACAAGAAAAATACATTCACTCCCTTCCAGGACTCTCATATTATCATCCAGTCATGATTTGGGCACAGTGTTTATGATCTAGTGATCCATATCACATCTGAACACATATAAAACTTCTTGGGTTTATCTTCATATTATCCAGAACTCTGTGAAATGGAAAGACAAGATATCTAACTGCTATGTACCTACCTTAAAATTATATGGTCAGGAGAACCACAACAGATACTCTCATTGAGAAAGAGAAGAAATGGAAGGAAAATATCAATCATTTTTTCCATCATAACTTTGAAATTCAGTTGGGTACATATTGTCCAGTCTCCTGACTTGATCATGATCCAGTTCTCCCGAGTGAGTACAAATGTGCTGAATTGCTTTAATCATGTCCAACTCTTTGTGACCCTATGAACCCTAACCTACCAGGTTTCTCTGTCCATGAGACTTTAAAGGCCATAATACTGGAAGGGGGTGCCATGCCCTCCTCCAGGGGATCTTCCCAGCTCAGAAACTGAACCCATGTCTCTTATGTCTGTCTCCCGCATTGGCAGGCAGCTTCTTTTTTTTTTTTTTTTAACATTTATTTTATTTATTTATTTTCTGTGGGGTGGGGAGGGAGGGGGATGGGCAGGCCACTTCTATTGGTCTTGCATTTCTCTATTTTCATCTGTCTTTGTTCTTTGTCTCCTGTGGGCCTCCCATCGCGGTGGCCTCTGTTGTCGCAGAGCGCTGGCTCTGGGCGCATGCGCTCCAGAGCTCTGGCTCGGTAATTGGACACATCAGTCCAGCTGCTCCGCGGCACGTGGGATCTTCCCAGGCCAGGGATCGAACTGGCGCCCCTTGCACTGCAAGGCGGTGTCCTTACCCACTGGACCACCAGGGAAGCCCTGACAGGCAGCTTCTTTACCTTGTGCCACCTGGTAAAGCCATTCTACTCCCATATCAGTCAGTTCAGTCCCTCAGTCATGTTCAACTCTTTGCAGCCCTATGGAATGCAGCACGTTGTGGTTCTTTAATTGATTGTTCCTATCCATGATTGGCCATAATGTCTAGGCTGTTGATTCTGTCTCCTGAGTTTTGTTGTTTTCTTTCATTTAGAAAGAACCAGTGATCATCCATGTTTGCAACTGAGTAGCATTTTTATCATGTTTCTGCTAATAGAAAGTTGGGGATTCTTATTTTTCTCTTTGTTTTGAATTATCTATTTTTGTCCTAAATCATAGTGATGCCACCATAAAGCTCTCTTGAAAACCTTTCAACTATGTTAAAGGCTGACTCCATGCCAAAAGACACATCCATAATTCTGTGAGACAGATTTCTCTCCATTTTGAAAATGCCTTGCTGCTATGACACAGGGTCCTAAAGATTCTTAGAATTGATACTGCCTACTTAAAAGCATCCACTAGAACTTCTGTAAATCTTTGTAAAGTCATACTAAAGTACCACATAGTAAAGCTCTTGATGGGATCTTTACCCTGCCATTGTTTCTTAGTTTGAAAATCTTCTTCCTTCTAGGAGATACCAAGTATAAATAATAGCTTTATTTTTCCAACCTAGCAAGTGCTAGGCTCATATGCTTTACTCTGAGTTTGCTAGCAATCAAATATATCCTCTTTGGCTCTTTTCTCTCATACAGTACCTTATTATACTTGGGTGGAAACACTCAACTGACACTTGCAGCATTCTGTCTAGAGATTTCTTTAGTCATATCCACAAATGCATTATGTACATTTTCTATCTTCTGAATTTCCACCAGAGACATTGTTGCCAATTCTTCTGTCACTACACAGTACAGGCCACTCTTTTCTCAGCCACAAATAAAATTTTCACACCGCATTTCCAGCCTCCACCAACATTCTTCCAGAATTTACTAGCAGTCTATTCTTGAGTTTTCAAGACAGGCTTCTGCCTGCCTCTCATTCTGAAATCCAGGGCCACATGTTATAGACTTTATGATAGCACGCATTTATGTATCATTTATCTATTGCTGTGTTTCAAACTGCCCTATAGTTTGGTATCTTAAAGCAACAAACAATCTGCTCTTGATACTATAGTTTGATAATCTGGTCAGGGCTCAGTCGGGTAGGCTTGTTTTGGCCCCGTGTGATATGTTACTTATTTTCACTAGTGCATTTGTGGTTTGATACAATGTTTGGTGGTTGGCTGGTCCCTGATGGCTTCATTCATGTGCTTGGGTCCTCAGACAGGAGCATAGATATGGATTCTCTCATCCAATAGCTTAAATCTTCCATGACTGGTATTGAACAATGGTCTATCTGATACAAATCCAGGCTCAGATAGTGGGATTCCTTTGTAGCTCAGCTGGTAAAGAATTCACCTGCAATGCAGGAGACCCCAGTTTGATTCCTGGGTGAGGAAGATGCTCTAAAGAAGGGATAGGCTACCCATTCCAGTATTCTTGGGCTTCCTTGGTGACTCAGATGGTAAAAAATTTGCCTGCAGTGTGGGAGACCTGGGTTCGATCCCAGGGTTGGGAAGATCCCCTGAAGAATGAAATGGCAACACATTACAGTATTTTGGGGGCTTCCCTCATAGCTCAGTCAGTAAAGAATTTACTTGCAATGCAGGAGGCCTGAGTTCAATTCCTGAGTTGGGAAGGTCCATTGGAGAAAGAAATGGCAACCCACTCTAGTACTCCTGCCTAGAGAATCCCATGGACCTAGGAACCTAGCAGGCTAGAGTCCATGGGGTCGCAAGAGTCTGACACGACTTAGCAACTAAACTGCAAACACAAGCTCTTTTCTCTATATGGTGCTGTTTCCTAATTTATCCTTTCTGGATAAATTACTTCCTGTCTAAAACGTCTCCGTCATTTGTCTCTTTCTCCGTAGCACTTTGTCTCCATCAGCATCTGGAGTGCAGCTGAGCAGGTGCACTGAGGGCCTCCTACCCTTTGCCTTAAGCAAAGGTGCACCTACAATTTTATGTTTGTTTTGGTTCTGCCTACCATTTCATTGGCAGGCAGAGAGACGGTGGGTGGTGGGGAGAGAAATAGATTGATGAAAAGCCTCTGAGAATCAGTTTTCATGAAAAGCCAGTCTTCCCATGCCGCCCTTCTCCAGCCACAGTGTGCTTCCTTCCTGTCTTCCAACAGGCACGCCGCCTCCATCTCTTTGGGCCGTTTTGCCTGTGTTTGCTCTGCCTGGAAGGCTCTGGCTTCAGATATTTATACAACTGCTCTTGCTTCTTGTTCCATTTTCACATCAAAAATCCTCTCCTCAGAGAATTCTTTGCTGACCACTCAAATCTCATTCTGTCTGCTCCACATTTCCCTCGTTGTTCTTTCTTCACTGTGCCTGTCACCATATGAAATTACCATGTTCTTAATCATTTATTTATTTACTTGTCCACTGTCTGTTCAAGCTATTTGAAGTAAACTTCGTAAGAAGTGAAATGTTATCTTTCTTGCTTGCCACTGTATGCCCAGTGCCAAGAACCATGTCTGGCAGATAGGAAGGATGCAATACATACTTGTTAGATGAATGAATAATTACAGGATTCTAATTTAAACCACAATTCCACATGACAGCTCTTCAGTTTCTTGGAGACAGCTCTCATGTCCTATCCACAAGTCTTTTCTTTTTCCTTTCTAAATAGTGCTGTTTTCCCTCCCATAATAAGGTTTGCAGACTTTTTTACCATGTCGGTTGTCTGTTCTCCCATGTGGATTTCCAGAAACTTGTTTCAGTCCACATTATCTTAATTGAGAGGAAGTTGCCTGCATTTGCACAAATTGCTAGCACCTATCAACCAGACAAAAATTAGTTTTAACGTTGTTCAGAGAAATTTCACAAATATGTTACACAATAATGCTTTAGAGTGTAGCTAATTATCTTTGGATTACAATACAGAAAATCACAATTTACTCTTATAACTCCTTTTGGAAAATCTTATGAGAAATAAAGATCGTGTTTTTAAAAGATTATATCAAAACTGATCTATTTTATTTTATTACTGTTTAGTTTCTAAATTACTTCATCATGAAAATCTATGAAACAATAAATGAACAACAGTCCATTGCATTGTTTTCACTGCTATAGCTCTGGTTTTAAATTTAGTACATAAATAATTTGTTTTTGCTGTGTAATATTGTATTCCTAATGTATATCTATGCATTAAGTAAGGGTATAAAATTATTTAAACTCATTCACTATAAAATTTTCATCCGGAAAACTTTTAATGTGCTAAAACCATTAATGATTTCTGTGTAGTAACAGTTTAATTTTCACATGGTCAGTTTATTTAGTTGTTATTTAGATGAATTATATTTATAAATTTGACTGAATTCATGATTCAAAAATTGGTGTATCTTCAGAATTCTTTGCTGACCACTAAATTTCCCTCGTTGTTCTTTCTTCACTGTGCCTGTCACCATATGAAATTACCATGTTCTTAATCATTTATTTATTTACTTGTCCACTGTCTGTTCAAGCTATTTGAAGTAAACTTCGTAAGAAGTGAAATGTTATCTTTCTTGCTTGCCACTGTATGCCCAGTGCCAAGAACCATGTCTGGCAGATAGGAAGGATGCAATACATACTTGTTAGATGAATGAATAATTACAGGATTCTAATTTAAACCACAATTCCACATGACAGCTCTTCAGTTTCTTGGAGACAGCTCTCATGTCCTATCCACAAGTCTTTTCTTTTTCCTTTCTAAATAGTGCTGTTTTCCCTCCCATAATAAGGTTTGCAGACTTTTTTACCATGTCGGTTGTCTGTTCTCCCATGTGGATTTCCAGAAACTTGTTTCAGTCCACATTATCTTAATTGAGAGGAAGTTGCCTGCATTTGCACAAATTGCTAGCACCTATCAACCAGACAAAAATTAGTTTTAACGTTGTTCAGAGAAATTTCACAAATATGTTACACAATAATGCTTTAGAGTGTAGCTAATTATCTTTGGATTACAATACAGAAAATCACAATTTACTCTTATAACTCCTTTTGGAAAATCTTATGAGAAATAAAGATCGTGTTTTTAAAAGATTATATCAAAACTGATCTATTTTATTTTATTACTGTTTAGTTTCTAAATTACTTCATCATGAAAATCTATGAAACAATAAATGAACAACAGTCCATTGCATTGTTTTCACTGCTATAGCTCTGGTTTTAAATTTAGTACATAAATAATTTGTTTTTGCTGTGTAATATTGTATTCCTAATGTATATCTATGCATTAAGTAAGGGTATAAAATTATTTAAACTCATTCACTATAAAATTTTCATCCGGAAAACTTTTAATGTGCTAAAACCATTAATGATTTCTGTGTAGTAACAGTTTAATTTTCACATGGTCAGTTTATTTAGTTGTTATTTAGATGAATTATATTTATAAATTTGACTGAATTCATGATTCAAAAAATTGGTGTATCTTCAGATTATAAAGAATGGATTGGGGGCTTCCCTGGTGGTCCCGTGGGTAAGGACACTGCCTTGCAGTGCAAGGGGCGCTGGTTCGATCCCTGGCCTGGGAAGATCTCACGTGCCGCGGAGCGACTAGACCGATGTGTCCAATTACTGAGCCGGAGCTCTGGAGCGCGTGCGCCCAGAACTCGTGCTCTGCGACAACAGAGGCCACTGCAATGGGAGACCCACACGGGCCAAAAGAACAAAGATGGATGAAAATAGATAAATGAAAGACCAATAGAAGTGGCCCACCCACCCCAAAAAAAATAAAAAAAAAAAAAAAAAAAAAGAATGGATTGTTTGAAAGGCTACAGTCCACATGTAGTAGTCCTATGGAAGATTTTCATCCAAATGTTCACTTTAATACCATTTAGCAAGCTCTCCTTTCATGTAATCTTGATTTCCCCAACAATAAAAGAATGTGCATGTATGCTTGCATGCCCATGAGTGTACATTTGCAGTAATGGAGTTAAATCTTGCAAAGTAGAATGTAATAATAAAAAAAAAAACTTTCCATCTCTCCCCTTATTTCTAAATGAATAATTTTCAAGCATGCCATATATTCCAGGCTTAGTTTGTTCAATAGAATTATATAGATTATGATGTTTCTCAGCAGGTTAACACATACTTCTAATATTAAGCATAAATTTTTTGATTGCAACCAAAGCAGTATTTTTAATCAGGTACATTATTAAAGCTATTTAAATTGTTCTCAATTTTTTGTTTTTACTTTCACCATTTGGTTTAGCTGACTATGAAGGAGACCAATCAATTTTTCAATATAATTACGTCTTCACCTTTATTCCATTTCAGACTGTGATTTCACACTTGTTAATTAGTTAATCATTTTGGTAGAATGGATAAAGTGAGACTCAGATAGGCTTTTTAATAATATAAGTTGACGTTTGCAATTTTGAGTTAGTTGGTAGCAGAGCCTAACTGGTTGTGGAAAATACCTCTTATTCAGTTCCTTTTTTTTTTAAGCAACTGGTGTCAAGGTTAATGGAAAATTCTCATAATAATAGCTAATGGAAATTTCCTCTAAGTATAATCCTGCTGTTGGGAAGCTGATATCATCTTCATGCTGTCTTAGCTTTTTGCAGATTTTAAATTTAACTAGCTGAAAATATTCATATGCTTGGTGTGTTTGAATGATACAGTGTTGGCTGAAAGTAAGATGACTTAGTTCAGTAATACCCTCCTTGGCTTTGTATTTTCTTTACTGATTTTTAACAAGAGGCTAGTCATACTACATAAGGATACTCTTTATCCTTCTTTTAAAGCAAAATTTAAATATAAAAACCAAGTGATTAGCTCACTTTCAAATTTTAATTAAAGACTTGCCTACATTGGCTATTTTCTTATTACATAAGAATTTATTCAGTTTTAAGTTGCAGTTCTGTTTATGATTCTTTTTTTTTACATGACTTGTAATGGGCTTCATATTCAATATTCACTCCATATTCACCACTATTTCTGAAATAAGATGTGACTAGATGCTCAAGGAAGTCGCTGGTTTGTTAGAGCAGCATTTAGCTACACTTTCTCCTTATACATCATTATCTTTACTTACCCGACTTCCCCATCTACTTCTTTCATTTCAGCTAAGTCCACTGCCCTTTTTATCCTGCTCTGCTTGTTCATTTGCACATTTTCCCACAATATGCCATATGTTTGAAACAGTTTATCATTAGCTTCAGCCAAATCCAACATCTATTAAAGTCAAAATTTATCTAAAAGTGTCATAGGTAAAGTGTGACTTTTAGGTAAATGGGCTAAACTAGATGTATTCTGAGAGCTGTAATTAATTGTCTTTATATACACTTTTTTTTTTTAATCTCATTCACTCAACAAACATTTTTTTTAGGCACTGACCATTCATATAGTGTGCCTCTCATGTGTGAATCTATGTGTGTATAAATGGTTTTGCTCTAGAAAATTTAAGCTTGTTCAGAATATACAGCAAAGATGCAGAACTAAATGTTGACATAAGGCAGCAGAGATTCTTAGCCTAAAAATGTTACTTCAAAATCAGTATTTTCCTCACTTTTTTAAAAAGAAAAATGACTTCACATTTGAGCTGTATCTTTATTCTAGACAGAAGGGATAGCACATGGACATCCATGGTCTTTAGAGAGCCAAGCATATTTTAGATTCAGCGGCTGAATCTTAAGTGAGATTCAGCATAATGTTTCACAAGGTGGTAGAAGTAGCTTCATGGCTCTGGAAAAGGCCCGTTAGGCTGGGAATGCAAGTGTCATTGTATAGACAGCAGGGACCTGAAGATGTTTTGAGCAGAATTGCGAAATTCGGTTTAGAAGTCACTGTTCATCATGATGGATGTAGCTTTCATTCACCATTTTAATAATAACTTACACTTCCCCTTCAAACACACAATGTCTCCCTTCTGATTGATCCAGTCAAATCATGAGGTTTACGTTTGCATTGTCTATGCTTTGATTTTGCCATTTCTCCTTACAAAGACTTCTTCTATTCAAATATTTAAAGGCCAGTGATGACCCAGTACTGTGTCACTGTGTTGACTAATGATTATCTTCTCTACATTCTCTAAATTTTTAGAAAATTTTACTTAACTGATGAAATGGATTTCTTCACTTAGAACGGATTTTTATTGTGTTGTTCCTTTTTCCTTTCCTAAAAGTAAACTTCTGAAAGGCAGCAAATGAAAGAGTTGAAAAGTACCTATGGATTGACTATTTCCCTAGGCTAATATGCAGACTGCATGTTTTAAAATGTAACACATCATTTAGCACTATTGCAAAGATGAAAAACGTCACTGCTTCATTGTGAACAATTTTATTTACTTGGATAAATAGAATTTTATACAGCTGTGTTCTTCTTCTTGAGGACTCATACTTTTTTAGCCTTTCTTGAGTTCCTCAAGAATTTCTCCAGTCATTAGGGAGCTCTCTCCCCCATGGTTCTTTTGAATCTTGGTTATTGCTTACTCCCTGCTCAACTCCCAGGAGTCCCTTGGGTTCTTTAACTGTTCTCTGCTGAGACCTCTGTGCCTTTCTAGGTGTCCCTACTGAATAGAACTTAGGTGACCTCACACTGCCTTATCTTGTGGAATTCCTAATCTGGTCCACATTGTCTTTACTCTGACAAATCCTAGGAGTACAGGCTGGTTAAGGTACTGTTGCATCTTCTTTAGCACGATTTTCAGTAGCAGACAGCTTAGGCCTTACCCTTTAGACTTATCAAAGTGGGACATCATGCACTGTGCTTTTTCAAAGGGAAAAAATTGCATAGACTAAATATCAAGTGTTATAAGGGTCTCTTTTTAACCCATCTCTTGGAAAAGGCCCGTTAGGCTGGGAATGCAAGTGTCATTGTATAGACAGCAGGGACCTGAAGATGTTTTGAGCAGAATTGCGAAATTCGGTTTAGAAGTCACTGTTCATCATGATGGATGTAGCTTTCATTCACCATTTTAATAATAACTTACACTTCCCCTTCAAACACACAATGTCTCCCTTCTGATTGATCCAGTCAAATCATGAGGTTTACGTTTGCATTGTCTATGCTTTGATTTTGCCATTTCTCCTTACAAAGACTTCTTCTATTCAAATATTTAAAGGCCAGTGATGACCCAGTACTGTGTCACTGTGTTGACTAATGATTATCTTCTCTACATTCTCTAAATTTTTAGAAAATTTTACTTAACTGATGAAATGGATTTCTTCACTTAGAACGGATTTTTATTGTGTTGTTCCTTTTTTTCCTTTCCTAAAAGTAAACTTCTGAAAGGCAGCAAATGAAAGAGTTGAAAAGTACCTATGGATTGACTATTTCCCTAGGCTAATATGCAGACTGCATGTTTTAAAATGTAACACATCATTTAGCACTATTGCAAAGATGAAAAAAACGTCACTGCTTCATTGTGAACAATTTTATTTACTTGGATAAATAGAATTTTATACAGCTGTGTTCTTCTTCTTGAGGACTCATACTTTTTTAGCCTTTCTTGAGTTCCTCAAGAATTTCTCCAGTCATTAGGGAGCTCTCTCCCCCATGGTTCTTTTGAATCTTGGTTATTGCTTACTCCCTGCTCAACTCCCAGGAGTCCCTTGGGTTCTTTAACTGTTCTCTGCTGAGACCTCTGTGCCTTTCTAGGTGTCCCTACTGAATAGAACTTAGGTGACCTCACACTGCCTTATCTTGTGGAATTCCTAATCTGGTCCACATTGTCTTTACTCTGACAAATCCTAGGAGTACAGGCTGGTTAAGGTACTGTTGCATCTTCTTTAGCACGATTTTCAGTAGCAGACAGCTTAGGCCTTACCCTTTAGACTTATCAAAGTGGGACATCATGCACTGTGCTTTCATTCTTCAAAAGGGAAAAAATTGCATAGACTAAATATCAAGTGTTATAAGGGTCTCTTTTTAACCCATCTCTTGGAGTTTGATATGGCAGTGTGACTCATAAGACACTATTAACATCCTCCAAAGAAATAATTTTGTAATTTCCAGAATGCCTTTGTATTCTATGGGGGGTGAAATATATAAGGATTCCTTAAACAGATTTTTCTCCATCTACTTGGACATTTCCTTAAAGGGAAAATTTATATTTGTAATTCATTTCCATTCCCCATAAGCTCTCAACCAAAACTTGTATTCTGACAGTGTCCTGCTACTAAGATCTATGCCTAATTTACTAATATTAGTTACATGAAAATAAATTATAAAAAATTCTTCAATTTTGAAAAATTTGTCATATTGAGAAATTCTTCTAGACTCTGTGCTTATCGCTTAATTGATCATTTATTTCCATTTAACATGGCATCAGAATTATTTTAGTCCAGATCTTCCACAAAAGATTTGCCAGGATGGGATTAAGTAGGCAAGAATGTTATAAGGTGAAATACCTGTGAGAGAGGGGCTTCCCTGGTGGCTCAGACAGTAAAGAATTTGCCTACAGTGCAGGAGACCCGGGTTCGATCCCTGGGTCAAGAAGATACCCTGGAGGAAGGCATGGCAACCCACTACTCCTGCCTGAAGAATTTCATGGACAGAGGAGCCTGGTGGGTTAAAATCCATAGGGTCATAAAGAATCGGATATGATTGAAACAACTGAGCACACACGTGTACACCTGTGAGAGAAAAGATGAAGGAAGATAGAAAAAACTGGGAGAACTATAAGACAGCAATGTAAGTCTGGCCCTAAGTTAAAGAGAGGAAGGAAGAGTATGTGGAATCATTCTAGAATACCTTGCAGTTTAGTGAGTTTTCTGCAAAACCTTTGAGGAATCTCTTAGTAATGGACCTGTCTTACCATCTCTCTTGTGTTCACTCACTAGTTGAGCTGTGGGAATGTGCTATCACCCAGCCCCAGCTCAATTGTGTTCCCTGTAGGTGGAGCTCTGTGAGGTTGCCACAAGGACACTTGAATTACCTAGCCCAGAGTAAGCAGCCACTGAATATATGTTTTTCAGTTGAGTTAACAAACATTGGCATTGTATTTTGAAATCTTCTCATTGGAAAAGACCCTGGTGCTAAGAAAGATAGAAGGTAAAGGGAGTAGAGGGTGGCAGTGGATGAGATAGTTAGAGAGCATCACTCAGTGGCCATGAGTTTGAGTAAGCTCCAGGAGATAGTGGAGAACCGGAGAGGCTGGTGTGCTGCAGTCCATGAGGTTGCAGAGAGTCAGTCATGGCTTAGTGGCTAAACAACAATATAGCACCCAATGTAAATTGAATTTATAAAGAGATTCTCTTATTGACTACTATAATCTGAAAAGAGGAGAAAAAAGAATACATGAGAATAGAGGAGATGTTTTACCCTAAATTTTAAATTGTGGTTTTTCACCACAAATCATAATAATTATCATTTAAATGTTACAAGAAAGTTTGTTTGGAATAAAGTGTTGCAGATCACCTCTTTCCTACATAGCATGACTGTCAATAAATTATTTAACTTCTCTAAACCTACAAAACAAGACCAAAATATTTTTTCCCCTTTTTATGGTATTCTAGTGAAGCTCAGTTTGAATTTAAAAAAAAAAAAAGAAGATATCAAAATGATTTGTACCATGTGAAACACCGTATCAGTAAGAACTGTGATTATCATTACCATCTGGATGCCAAACTAAGATACCAATAGTTTATGTAATCATTTATTAAAGCATAGAAAGTCACTATAATTTTGTACTTCTCCTTTAAGTAGTTGTCTCCACCAGTACCACCCATGTCTAAGCTGCCATCATTTCTCACAGAAATGCTACTCCAGTCCCCTACAAGAGCCCGCCTGCTTCTCCTCCTGCCTGTCCTGCATGCCAGCCTGCGTACCACAGTCTAAATGGTCTCCTCCGTACTGTAGGCTCATACAACCTAGGTCGCCCCTTCTTTGCTTAAAACATTCTAATGGCTTTCCAGAGCCCTTAAACTAAGATCCAAAATTTCTGTACAGATCATTTTGTCATATAGCTCTGGCCTGTCTCTCAGACCTCATCTCATTGTACTTGTACCAATTAAGCTACAGCCACAATGGCCTTTTCTAGATTTCCCTAATGAGCCAACTTCATTCTTACCTATGGCCTTTCCCTAATCGTACTTCTTGCCTAGAATTTTGGGGCTCTTACATTCAAAAAGAAGAAAGAGAAAACCATTCCTAATGGGAAAGTGTTAATTATGTAGAAAAAATATCATAATAAGTACATGTGTGTTTATTGAAGTTTATCAAGTAACAGAAAATATAGATGACAACTAACCAATTAAACTATGAAGGAATGGTCACATATTCTTCCTTTCTGCTCCTTTCCAATGGCAAAAGATCTTGTGACTCACAAATCATTCCAAAAAATTCATCTTTAATCTTTCTGAAAAGAAAAAAAATGTTGAAGAATTGGTTTTTTCTATGTGTTTGAATCTTTTAGTTACCAATCATAAAATCCCCAGAGAAAGGACAATCTTTTATAAGGGTCAGAAATTGCCCTGCAAAGAGTGGTAGATATTACATGACATACATATGGGGCTCAGAGAAAAACATTTTTGAAAATTCTTGTTCATGTAAAATTAATAAATATTAATGTAAATGTTAAAACACCAAACTATGATTCCTGATTTCTGAACCTGTTCATAACTCACTGAAAACTAGAAAATGCTTTCCAACTCTAGAATTCCTTTCATCAGTATGTGTGGGGTTTGTGTCTATAACTGCTATTAACATTAATGGGATTTAATCGAGTAGTTTTCTTACACACAGAGCAGAAAATTCACTCAATTATTGGAGGCATAGTCAATCATGGAACATAATTCATAGTATACATTTAATTTACAGTGTTTTACATTAGAACATGAAATGAAACATATTAAGAGGTTGGGTCTAAAACCATTTTCAGAGTGGGTATTCAGAGTGTCTTTAATACTGAACTTCCAGTATTAAATAAAAGATGGGTTTATAAACAGTTCAATAATTATACAGACTACATATTGATTTTTTTCCCCTTTGTTATATAGTATTACCCACTTCTCCATCCAGAACCATGTCGTTCTGGGTTGAAGAGTGCTAGAAACATGGTTGCTGTTGTGTATTGGAATGTGGAGAGACGGAAAGGCTGTCACAGCAGTCAATAAGATCTGAGAGGTGTTGACTAATTGCCTGCTAATTACACAGTAAATTGTCTAATTAAGCTGATGGTTAATTAGGGTACGCTTGCACAGCAGTCTTGTGGAATTTGTGTCTGATGTCTGGGAAGCAGCTTGTGTAATTGGCAAACTGGTAAGGATTGGCAGAAAACATGACTGGAAAGCTCACTGCCAGTGGATGACAGAGTAAGGATTTTGTGGCAACAAAAGAGTCTTCACGTTGATACTGAAAGTTTTGTTTCAGTTCTGCAGCTATTTTGCAGCGAGCAATTGAGAAATATATTTGAAGCCTAAGTTATGTGAATAAAGGACGGCTTAAAATGTGCTTCACCATGTTAAATATGCTGCTTGCCTGGCAGTTATCAGCTCTGATACACTGTATCACATTATATTAGTATACACATTGTGTTTTTACAGTTCCTCCTTTCAACATATGTTATTTGGTGTCATGTGCAAAAAAAAACCCTCACATTTCTAAGGAAAAATGTTTCTTTTATGAAAATGTGAGAGGATAACAAATATGACTGACTAAAAGAGATTTGCAAAAAGAATTTTGTGTTCATTATTTTCTATTTAATTTATGCATCACACAGAAGGTTAAAATATTAGGCATGCTATAGATATGATTGAATAATACGTAAAATACATAAAAAATTGTATTTGTAATGGGAGAACTTCCATTTTATTATTTATATAATTTTACCATGCAAGTGGCTTTTGCTTAAATTTAGTAAAATTTAAGAACAGAGTATTCTAATGTCAAATTATATGTATTTTATTTCTAAATGCATGTGAGTATTACATTAAGAGGAATTAAGTATAAATTTAGTACCTTACAAATAAGAGATCTATCTAGAAACACATTTTTATTGTTATTGTTGTTATTTATAGCTAAGGAAGTATAACATTTCATTTCAGAAAGTTATCTATGGTTAAAATATAAACATGAAAATTTTCCTTGTGAATAAACTAAACTAATCCTTTGAAAAATACAGGCTCTCTGCATCTCCCCTTTAGAAGAGACCTGAATGCAAATGATTGCTTCAGCCATTTACCTCTAGATTCCAACATCTTTGTAGATTTTGAAATAAGATTTTGAATAGAACATTAGGTTGCATTTGAAATAAAAGGTCACAGATGCACAATAAATCTTGGATTTATGCTTTTATATTAATAAAGAATTTGTGTCTGATGTCTGGGAAGCAGCTTGTGTAATTGGCAAACTGGTAAGGATTGGCAGAAAACATGACTGGAAAGCTCACTGCCAGTGGATGACAGAGTAAGGATTTTGTGGCAACAAAAGAGTCTTCACGTTGATACTGAAAGTTTTGTTTCAGTTCTGCAGCTATTTTGCAGCGAGCAATTGAGAAATATATTTGAAGCCTAAGTTATGTGAATAAAGGACGGCTTAAAATGTGCTTCACCATGTTAAATATGCTGCTTGCCTGGCAGTTATCAGCTCTGATACACTGTATCACATTATATTAGTATACACATTGTGTTTTTACAGTTCCTCCTTTCAACATATGTTATTTGGTGTCATGTGCAAAAAAAAACCCTCACATTTCTAAGGAAAAATGTTTCTTTTATGAAAATGTGAGAGGATAACAAATATGACTGACTAAAAGAGATTTGCAAAAAGAATTTTGTGTTCATTATTTTCTATTTAATTTATGCATCACACAGAAGGTTAAAATATTAGGCATGCTATAGATATGATTGAATAATACGTAAAATACATAAAAAATTGTATTTGTAATGGGAGAACTTCCATTTTATTATTTATATAATTTTACCATGCAAGTGGCTTTTGCTTAAATTTAGTAAAATTTAAGAACAGAGTATTCTAATGTCAAATTATATGTATTTTATTTCTAAATGCATGTGAGTATTACATTAAGAGGAATTAAGTATAAATTTAGTACCTTACAAATAAGAGATCTATCTAGAAACACATTTTTATTGTTATTGTTGTTATTTATAGCTAAGGAAGTATAACATTTCATTTCAGAAAGTTATCTATGGTTAAAATATAAACATGAAAATTTTCCTTGTGAATAAACTAAACTAATCCTTTGAAAAATACAGGCTCTCTGCATCTCCCCTTTAGAAGAGACCTGAATGCAAATGATTGCTTCAGCCATTTACCTCTAGATTCCAACATCTTTGTAGATTTTGAAATAAGATTTTGAATAGAACATTAGGTTGCATTTGAAATAAAAGGTCACAGATGCACAATAAATCTTGGATTTATGCTTTTATATTAATAAAGAAAGATAAAATTTTAAGTGTTTCAAAACTAGATTTCTGCAAGATAAGAAGCCCTTGATTAAATTATAGTGTCAACATTTATTTTGCTGCTTTCTTAGCAAATAAACCATATGTATGCATGTGATTAAATGGATATGTATGTTTTTTATTCTCACTGTTTTCCATGGAGGATTTAAAACTGTATGTATGCTATATGTTTTTAAATAAAAGGAAAGAAATATACCTTATATACTCTGTAAAATATCTTTGAATTAATATTAATCTTGAAGATATATTCATGGCAAATGAAAATCTTTGCTACTTTAACACAAAAGATGTTTTTCAAACTGTTTTAAAATAATACTTTAAAATATTAAGTCACAGATAGTACAAAAAAGCTGTAAAAATAGTCTTTATTTCAAAGGTAAAGAAAAATCATATTCATTCCATATGGAGTCTTATGTTATGAAGTCTTTATAAAGAAATTATGCAAGATAGAAGAAAAGTGAATTTACCAAAGGAATACAAAACTAAACATTGAAATTGCTTATTTAAAGATATATCTCCTGAGGGAGAAAAATCAGATAAAGGTCAGTGTTGCAGCTCCAACCATTCTACTTTTTGATCTACTCAGTTTTTCATTTTATTCCTCAGAGAGTAATATGAAAAGTTTATTTATTGTTAGTGATATAAGTTTGCATAAAAATAAATCGGATATACCTGTGTATCGTTGTAGATGAAGTTTTAAGGAAGAATTTTTACAAAACACAATTGTCAAAAAGATCTTTCTTTATGTTTACATATTAATTTCAATGTTTTCTCTATTAACTCAAAATCTGGATAGTTTCCATTAATATATAGCTATCACACACACACATATGTGTGTGTGTGTGTGTGTGTATGCATATATATGTATATATGGCAACCCTCCAGTATTCTTACATGGAGATCCAATGGACAGAGGCGTCTACTAAGTCTACTAAAGTCCATAGGGTTGCACAGAGTTGGACATAATTGAAGCTACTTAGCATGCAGATACATATATCTTGATATCATGTAGTTATCTGTTGAGACCTTACAACTCTTTCCTTTGGCATATGCATAATGTGTAAAATATTTTTCTATATTGTATATACATATATATTTGTGCATGTTATATAATCATGATTATTTTTTTTAATTCTTTGGGCAGTTTTATCCCTGCAATTGAAAAGTATTTTGAGTAAAGAAATACATTATTTAACAACCTTAGCTACAACTTCATTTTAGAATTCTTTTCTTTTACAATTTATAGAGTTATAAAATTCACTCTTTAGAATATGTATTTGCATATTTTTAGTGTATTCATAAAATTGCATAGTCATCACCACTGTCTAATTAATTTCACAGCATTTGCATCACTCCAGAAAAGAAACCTTATACCTGTTAACAATTTCTCCCTATCCCCCCTACCCCTCAGTCCCTGGAGACTGTAATACACATTCTGTCTTCATGGATTTGCCTATTTTGGACATTTTATATAAATAGAATCATATGTGATCTTTTGTATCTAGGTGCTTTTACTTAGTATAATACTTTCAAGACATCATTCATATTGTAACATGTACCAAAACTGCATTCCCTTCTGTGGGTATACTAATAACTTGTTCATCCATTCATGGGTTCATGAATATTTAGAGTCTTTTTTTCTACTTTTTGGCTGTTTTAAGTAGTGTTTTCTTGAACACTCATGTGTAAGTTTTTTTGCATACCAATGTATGTATACAGTTTTCTTGTGAATATGCGTAGGAGTAGATTTGCTGGATAATATGGTGACTCGACATTTAGCTTTCATTGAATCACCAAACATGTCTCCAAAATGGATACACCAGCTTGCAGTTCCACTAGCAGTGTATGAGGCTCCAATGCCTTCACACACTAATCAACATTATTGTTTGTCATTTTTTATTACAGACATCAGAATGAATGTGAAGTTGTTTCTCATTGTGATATTGATTCCTAGAATTATTGATAATTAGAAAAGTAAAAATATGAGGCCTGATACTCACCTTAGTATCTTTAATAATGTGTCACTGTTACAATTAATTATTATAACTAGCTGTTAGCATAACTGCTATTTTTCATTCTTTACTCTTGAGCATCAGAAAGGTTTATCCATCTTGATATCTTTTGTAGTTATCTGTTGAGACCTTACAACTCTTTCCTTTGGCATATGCATAATGTGTAAAATATTTTTCTATATTGTATATACATATATATTTGTGCATGTTATATAATCATGATTATTTTTTTTAATTCTTTGGGCAGTTTTATCCCTGCAATTGAAAAGTATTTTGAGTAAAGAAATACATTATTTAACAACCTTAGCTACAACTTCATTTTAGAATTCTTTTCTTTTACAATTTATAGAGTTATAAAATTCACTCTTTAGAATATGTATTTGCATATTTTTAGTGTATTCATAAAATTGCATAGTCATCACCACTGTCTAATTAATTTCACAGCATTTGCATCACTCCAGAAAAGAAACCTTATACCTGTTAACAATTTCTCCCTATCCCCCCTACCCCTCAGTCCCTGGAGACTGTAATACACATTCTGTCTTCATGGATTTGCCTATTTTGGACATTTTATATAAATAGAATCATATGTGATCTTTTGTATCTAGGTGCTTTTACTTAGTATAATACTTTCAAGACATCATTCATATTGTAACATGTACCAAAACTGCATTCCCTTCTGTGGGTATACTAATAACTTGTTCATCCATTCATGGGTTCATGAATATTTAGAGTCTTTTTTTCTACTTTTTGGCTGTTTTAAGTAGTGTTTTCTTGAACACTCATGTGTAAGTTTTTTTGCATACCAATGTATGTATACAGTTTTCTTGTGAATATGCGTAGGAGTAGATTTGCTGGATAATATGGTGACTCGACATTTAGCTTTCATTGAATCACCAAACATGTCTCCAAAATGGATACACCAGCTTGCAGTTCCACTAGCAGTGTATGAGGCTCCAATGCCTTCACACACTAATCAACATTATTGTTTGTCATTTTTTATTACAGACATCAGAATGAATGTGAAGTTGTTTCTCATTGTGATATTGATTCCTAGAATTATTGATAATTAGAAAAGTAAAAATATGAGGCCTGATACTCACCTTAGTATCTTTAATAATGTGTCACTGTTACAATTAATTATTATAACTAGCTGTTAGCATAACTGCTATTTTTCATTCTTTACTCTTGAGCATCAGAAAAGGTTTATCCACTTCCACTGGAAGTGTAACCAAAAGCAAGTCTGAAAATAAGAGTTTAGCATTGAAAGGCAGCCTGTAAAGAATAGCCAGTTTATATGGATCCCTAGCCTGTAGGAAATATTGTTAGAGGATGTCAAAGAAATGAGTAAATGTTTCAAGTTAAATTATGAGCCTAGCAAAATTGGACTTCCCTGGTGCAGGTAAAGAATCCACCTGCAACGAGGCAGACCTAGGTTCGATCCCTGAAACCTAAGGATAAAACAGTTAATGCACTCTAGATAGAAGAATATTACTCTAGAAGTCTGGATAAAATTTTTTCCCTGCTCTCTTCCCTCTTACTTGGTAATATGCTCAGTCTAGTTCCAAAAGCACAGATTATGAGAGTTAAAAAAAGGCTTCACTTAGCTATAGCTTTAGTCTAAGAACTCCAGTTTATCGATGAGGACAATTGGTCTCAAAGTAGTTAATTAACAGTCTTGTTCAAGTTCATGTAGATGGTGTAGGGAAATCTCAAAGTATGTGCTTGGTACTCTTAGCACTGTATTAAAAAAATATATATATTGGCGTATAGTTGCTTTACAATGTTTCTGCTGCACAGCATAAGTAAATCAGTTATATGTGTACATATATCTCCTCTTTTATAGATTTCCTTCCCTTTTAAGTCATTGGAGAGCATTGAGTATAGTTCCCTGTTTAGCACTGTATTTTAATAGAATTCTATAATTCCTGTGGTTCTTTGTTGAGTTTTTATAGATCATAAATTGTTGAACTATGACACTGTTCGTGGTCTCAGAGGACTTAACATCTGGTAGCGAGATGTGCTGGTATCCAATGGACACACTTTGTAAAGCATACTTAGAGAAGCAGAAACAGGGAACAATAAAAATGCCAGACCAAGATGGAAGAAATGAATGTCATTAGAAAAAAATAGATGATATCTAAGAGGATGTCTCAAATAGTAGCTGTGAGAAGAAAAGGAAACATGCTCTGCCTGAGTAGCATGTGCAAAGTCAAACAGAGAGAGAAAGCCCACTGGAAATTGGAATTGAGTTTGCTCAGAGGGATGATGTAGTGAGAATAGGCAGAATTAAACTAGAATCAGATAATAAAGTGCCTTGTTTGTTCACTGGGAAGAGTTTATATATTTTTTTCTTAATGGATAAGGAATGGACTTTGTGTGATGAATGACGAGATCAGATGTGTTTGGTAGAAAGTTTTTAGAAAATACCATACAACTGTGGGAGGGTGAATAAGTTCACTCCACAAATATTTATAACCAGCTACTCTATTTCCAAGCACTGTACTTGGGCACTGAGGATAGAGTAGTGAGGAACATGGCAAGGAACAGCGAGGCTTCATGGAATTTACAGGAACATTCTACTAGGGAAGAAATGGTATCAAACCATGGCTGTAGATTAAGTAATGTCAGCTTATTTAGTAGATATAAAGTAAACGGCATTAGCAGCCTTGGTAACTGAGAGCATGAGGCTCGAGATGGGGAGAGAGAAGGCAAGAACAACTCCCAGATTTCTTACTTGGCAGCTAGTTATGGTCCACGAAGGAAGTGACTATAGAAGGAGAAAGATCTGGTTTCTGTGCTCTGTGCCAGTCCCTGAAATAGGACTTTTCAATAGCAAAAGAAAATTGTCAATGGGTAGTTTCATTCTCCGACTATAATTACTTCAAATATTTGGAAAGAAAAGGTCACCCTACTAGAAGAACTGCAGTTATTAAAATTGAACTGCAAATGTTAATAATTTTTCAGATGAGATATAGGTACTAATGTAGAGTTTGAAAGTTTGAACTCAATTTAATTATTCTAAAATTAGATCTAAAACTAACATCTACAGGGGAAAAGCTAAATAACAGAACAGGATGTTAAATCAATATGATTAATTAACTTGATATAAATAACTTGAGTAATGCTATGTTTATCTGTAAATCATTTATCATGGTTCAAGCTGTAAAAGAAAATCTTAATAATAATGATAATGATGTGTGTCATCCTCCCACCCAGCAGAGGTGTCATGACAAATTGTTAACAAACTGTATTACGGCACTTCACAGATTCAAATGCTAATGTAATAATAGTATAATCAATAATAATAAAATAAACAATGGAGCAAATAGCTTAGGAAGGGACATTTATTAAAACTTTGTGTTCACAAGTGAATAAAGTACAAGGACAGAATTTCACATCCATTTAAGATCGTATTCAGAGATCACAGAGAAAAGTGTGAAAAAAAGAGTTTCACAGTTTATTAAGATCTGGAAACTGATCATTCTCTCTCTCTCTGTCCGTCTGTTCTCTGTCCCTTTTCTTCTCCCTCTCTTTTCTTCTTTCTCCCCTTCTGTCTCAAATGCAGTGTTGACGATTCCCATAGAATAAGTTTCCAAATCCAAAACATTCCATATGCACGTATCTTACATCCGTGCACTGACTTTCCTTGTGCAAGGCCGCATTAGTCTTCAATTCGAACATTTCACGAATCTCTTGTTGTTTAGTTGCAAAGTCATGTCTGACTCTTTGCAACCCCATGGACTGTAGCCCCCCAGGCTCCTCTATCCATGGGATTTCCTAAACAAGAATACTGGAATGAGTTGCCAGTTCCTTCTCCAGTGAATCATCAGACCAGGGATGGAACCTGGGTCTCCTGAATTGGCCAGTGGATTCTTTACCACTCAGCCACCAGGGAAGAGGGCTACTTTCCATGGTATCTCCCAGATACCAACAGAAATTGTTCTACTTATTTTCAACAAAATTTACCCCCTTCAAGCAGATTTGGGCATGTCACTACCCTGTCTGTTTGTAAGAGAAACTTCACACTCCTTAGCATGTCATGTAAGACCCTCTATCATTTCAGCCCAACTTTATCTTAGCCTTAATGTCTACTCTACCTTTTCTTAAAAGGAGATTTAATAAAAGAAAGCCTAATATATTTTTTGAATATTAAAATAATAAGCTTTTATAACTTTATACCGTTTCTCAGACTCTGTGTCTTCTTTTTATTATCCAGTTTTCAGACTGCTTGTGCGCAAGATTTATAGATTGTTCACTGCTCTAGCCATACCTGCCTGAGGGTACCCTCGTGTTCCCTGAAGATGCCAAGTGCTGCCTTCCCCAACCACTTGTTCATGTGGCCAGCTCTCATCTGAAGAGCCCTCCTGAACATATTGCCTACTGGAAACTTAATTTAGCCTTAAAATTCCCTTAAAACTTAACTCCCTTAAAATTATGTTCCCATAAACCATTAGAACTCTGTAACTGCTTGCTTTAATAGGAAGAAGACAAAAATTGGAATGAAATTGCCCAACACACTACGTAGCCTTGTAAAATGAAGTGGGTGAACTATTATCCAGCTTTTTTCTCCTCTACTATGCTAAATGTTTGATTAGAACATTTAATGATTTTTCGTGTTACCTGAATACCAGGTTTATGTCCTCCTGAGAAACTAGCATTGGGTATTTCTTGTGTATATATTGTTGTCAGGCAGTTTGAAAGCCATACAATTTATATATATATATACACATATACATATTCTACTACCAAATCACTATAGTAGGTGTCATAATCTCACTAAGAGTATAAAATAAGGCTTAACAATTAATTTTTAAAATTAATCATATAAAAAAATTGAAGTATATTCATTTACAATGTTGTGAGTTTCAAGTGGATAGCAAATTGATTCAGTTATATATGTATGTGCGTGCTAAGTCACTTAGAATACTGGAATGGGTTGCCATACCCTCCTCTAGGGGCTCTTCTTGACCGAGGGATCCACCTCCATCTCCTAAGTTTTGTATATATACTTTTTAGGTTCTTTTCAATTGTATGTCATTACAAGATATTGAATATAGTTCCCCATGCTATACAGTAGGTTCTTATTGTTTATCTCATTTATATATTAGTGTGCATAGATTAGCTTAACAATTTCTGAGTCCCTGTGTTCTTTGTGTCTCCTGCAGTCCCAGGCCGATGCTACAAACACAGTTGCCACTCAGCAAAGGCCAGACTGTCTCTTCCGTTTCAAGTTAGGACATTTTTATTCTTTCAGATGGAAACATGATATAATTTATCATTTCATACAAACTTAGCAATAATATTGACTCTACTGTGCTAAGTTGCTTCAGTTGTATCTGTATCTTTCTGATCCCATAGACTATAGCTCACCAGCCTCCTCTGTCCATGGGACAGAGGCAAGAATACTGGAGTGAGTTGCCATGTTCTCCTCTGTGGGATCTTTCCCAATCCAGGAATTGAACCTGCATCTCGTATGTGATCAATAATATTTTTTGTCTTAGTTTAGGTGCAGGTTGAATTCAAGTTCCTGCAGGTTTTTAGGAAAGGAGTGAGAAACTTATTAAAAGATTTATTATTGGCCTCTTTTAAACTATCTTATTTTATAGGATAAAATTGCTCCCTATTAAGTCTCACTGTTCTTGGGAACATGTTTGACTATTCACTGGCCATGCTTTTTTTTTCGTTGTAGATGGTTTTCTCTGTCTGAACCTTGTATCCATAAGATGTTTTAAATCCCATGAATTTCCAGTTCTGGGATAAAAATGACTCAGGTCCAATATTCACCCATTTTACCAGTGAAGTTTTGTGTTAAGTGGAGCTTATTTAAATCCTATGACCCTACAGGGAAGGCAATGACCCTGGAATCCTGCCTTTATTTCTTAACGTTTTTAAATACTGCAAATAATTTCAGAGGCAATGAAAAAGTTTCAAATTGAACTCCCCTGAGCCCTGGATTTCCATGGCTTTCTTCACTGCCAGTGTTTTAGTGCAGTGGTATGAATATGAAAACCGTTAGTACTAGGGGATTATCTTCTCCCTGGTGCTCTGTGCAATATTTTAAAGGTGTCCTGACATTATAGATTATGCTGAAATAATAGAGCCTACTTGGTATTACATTGTATATTCATATTTACTATAAAATGTATTGCTACAGCACATTCCTTAACTTCCTATAGAGAAGACTGTAATGTACAACAGAAAAGTGCATTTTTTAGAAACACTGAAATGGAAGTTGTTGATTTTAAAAGACATTTTGTCACAGATGAGTGAGAGAGAAAGAGATCAAACCAGCAAGTCTAGCCAATCCAAGGTTTCATTCATGCATCTCTTCTGCTTAGCGCTTTCCCCTTTGGTATCATTAGCATTTTCATTTCGAAAAATGACAGTCTGCAGTAGAAGCAGTAAAAATGTTCAACCTGTGGTTTAAATTATTGATTTTTTAGAATATTGAAGCAGTATTTCAAATGGATTTTGTTAGCGATACTTCTGGGTGGGGGGTTTCAAAGGTAATTTGATATCCAAAAGCCTGTATATTTCAAAGACTTTTCATTCTTTGAATTTCTTTAGACTCGTATTGTCAATAATATTTTTTGTCTTAGTTTAGGTGCAGGTTGAATTCAAGTTCCTGCAGGTTTTTAGGAAAGGAGTGAGAAACTTATTAAAAGATTTATTATTGGCCTCTTTTAAACTATCTTATTTTATAGGATAAAATTGCTCCCTATTAAGTCTCACTGTTCTTGGGAACATGTTTGACTATTCACTGGCCATGCTTTTTTTTTCGTTGTAGATGGTTTTCTCTGTCTGAACCTTGTATCCATAAGATGTTTTAAATCCCATGAATTTCCAGTTCTGGGATAAAAATGACTCAGGTCCAATATTCACCCATTTTACCAGTGAAGTTTTGTGTTAAGTGGAGCTTATTTAAATCCTATGACCCTACAGGGAAGGCAATGACCCTGGAATCCTGCCTTTATTTCTTAACGTTTTTAAATACTGCAAATAATTTCAGAGGCAATGAAAAAGTTTCAAATTGAACTCCCCTGAGCCCTGGATTTCCATGGCTTTCTTCACTGCCAGTGTTTTAGTGCAGTGGTATGACTATGTAAACCGTTAGTACTAGTGGATTATCTTCTCCCTGGTGCTCTGTGCAATATTTTAAAGGTGTCCTGACATTATAGATTATGCTGAAATAATAGAGCCTACTTGGTATTACATTGTATATTCATATTTACTATAAAATGTATTGCTACAGCACATTCCTTAACTTCCTATAGAGAAGACTGTAATGTACAACAGAAAAGTGCATTTTTTAGAAACACTGAAATGGAAGTTGTTGATTTTAAAAGACATTTTGTCACAGATGAGTGAGAGAGAAAGAGATCAAACCAGCAAGTCTAGCCAATCCAAGGTTTCATTCATGCATCTCTTCTGCTTAGCGCTTTCCCCTTTGGTATCATTAGCATTTTCATTTCGAAAAATGACAGTCTGCAGTAGAAGCAGTAAAAATGTTCAACCTGTGGTTTAAATTATTGATTTTTTAGAATATTGAAGCAGTATTTCAAATGGATTTTGTTAGCGATACTTCTGGGTGGGGGGTTTCAAAGGTAATTTGATATCCAAAAGCCTGTATATTTCAAAGACTTTTCATTCTTTGAATTTCTTTAGACTCTGGTTGATTGGATAAAAATGTTTATTGTCTTCAGGATTATAAGTAGCAGATCATTGTTGCTTGAACTTGAAACTTATCTTTGCAGCCTGTATTCTTTGTGATTTATGCTTTATGTTCAGACTATGATCAACTGGAAAAATAAATCTTCATTTGGAAACAAAAGCTGATTTTACAATGAAGGAAAATATATTGTGATTTGCATGGATAGAAGGTCAGCAGTTCACTGATAGCTAATTTATTGTAATAAAGCATCCAAGGTCTGGTTTTGTTAAGAACAGATCTTACTGAAGCTCCTCAAATTGTGTTATGCTCGTAGGGAGTAGGATATGGTTACAGAGCTTTTTTCCTTAAAATCTAAAGTCTCTCAGCACAGTCAACACTCCCATATGAACAGAAAATGTTTTGACAAGGAGCGAGATTACTGACTGCCATGTGTATGCTGTGCAGGTAGTTTTCTATTCACAGCATGTTTCTACTTATGGAAAAAGCTACTTAAAAATTATATTATATCAAAATGGCCTGATCTGTAGTCATTCTACAAGTCAAAGCCCTGTTGAAGTCAATGAGGGCTTGGAGTGGAAATTTACGATTGTATTGAACTTAATATGTGGAGAGTTGCATCATATTTTGTGAGGTCAAGTATCACAAAGCAATGGGATGACACAAATTTGAAATAAAAGCTGATATTCCCTCCTTGATAAGTGGAAATGAATTAAAAACGCCATATCAGGAGAGCTCCTTTTGAGACATTGGGACATAAAAGGGAAACCTGCTACTGAATAATGACCACAGGAGCTGTATTTCTAATAAGTCTTCTCAATGTTTCAACCAGTTTGAAAATGCATTCCCAATGGCAGTGCTGCCATGAAAGTTGGGTGGAGAATCTGCTGATGTTGCAACTTTGAAAGAGAAGTGTTTACTCTGAGGGTGCACAATTCTAGGATCAAATCCCCTGCCTTCCTGTAAAAGCTTTATACAGAGAAAAATAGGACTGAAACAGTTTATGACACTGATCATCTGATTTGATCTTCATGATAACTCTGTTTATTTTAATTGTTTTATTTTCTTAAAAAGGTTTTTTAAATTTAAAGACTCTGGTTGATTGGATAAAAATGTTTATTGTCTTCAGGATTATAAGTAGCAGATCATTGTTGCTTGAACTTGAAACTTATCTTTGCAGCCTGTATTCTTTGTGATTTATGCTTTATGTTCAGACTATGATCAACTGGAAAAATAAATCTTCATTTGGAAACAAAAGCTGATTTTACAATGAAGGAAAATATATTGTGATTTGCATGGATAGAAGGTCAGCAGTTCACTGATAGCTAATTTATTGTAATAAAGCATCCAAGGTCTGGTTTTGTTAAGAACAGATCTTACTGAAGCTCCTCAAATTGTGTTATGCTCGTAGGGAGTAGGATATGGTTACAGAGCTTTTTTCCTTAAAATCTAAAGTCTCTCAGCACAGTCAACACTCCCATATGAACAGAAAATGTTTTGACAAGGAGCGAGATTACTGACTGCCATGTGTATGCTGTGCAGGTAGTTTTCTATTCACAGCATGTTTCTACTTATGGAAAAAGCTACTTAAAAATTATATTATATCAAAATGGCCTGATCTGTAGTCATTCTACAAGTCAAAGCCCTGTTGAAGTCAATGAGGGCTTGGAGTGGAAATTTACGATTGTATTGAACTTAATATGTGGAGAGTTGCATCATATTTTGTGAGGTCAAGTATCACAAAGCAATGGGATGACACAAATTTGAAATAAAAGCTGATATTCCCTCCTTGATAAGTGGAAATGAATTAAAAACGCCATATCAGGAGAGCTCCTTTTGAGACATTGGGACATAAAAGGGAAACCTGCTACTGAATAATGACCACAGGAGCTGTATTTCTAATAAGTCTTCTCAATGTTTCAACCAGTTTGAAAATGCATTCCCAATGGCAGTGCTGCCATGAAAGTTGGGTGGAGAATCTGCTGATGTTGCAACTTTGAAAGAGAAGTGTTTACTCTGAGGGTGCACAATTCTAGGATCAAATCCCCTGCCTTCCTGTAAAAGCTTTATACAGAGAAAAATAGGACTGAAACAGTTTATGACACTGATCATCTGATTTGATCTTCATGATAACTCTTATAAATGAGAATTTTACATCTTCTCATATGGTTTCATAATGCTATAATGAAAGGAACAGAATCCTAAAGAAGTAAGAGAGCTATTCAGGGTCACATAGCTATTCGGTGACGAAGCCAAAATTCTTACTCAGGTTTCTCTAACTCCAGTGTCAGTGCTTTTGTACTACAAAACACTATCTCTCCTTATTCTTTAAAAATGGCATCAAAAGAAATGTCAAAAAATAACATTGACACAGAAGAGCAGTGAGCCCTCACAATTGTGCAGTAGGTATGGAGTTTAATTCTTTTTAGTTTCAGGGGTAAATTCATTCATGTCTGTTCCATTTTCCCACTCATTAATTGTTTATCCAATTGAAAACAATTATTTGTTTATATTCCAGGAACTGTGCATTGATGGGCTCCCTAAATCTCCACACCAAGCCTATGAAGTATATATTGATATTGGTCCCATATAGTAAATGAGGATGAGACACAGAATGGTTGCTTTCAGAGAAGCCATTAGTGATAGAGCAGATGAGAATATCCACAATTGGAATTGTGAATAGGCACTGAATTTATTATAGTGATGATGATGATTATGTATTAGTAAAGGTACTGTAATTATCAAAACTTCATAGAAAGAGGAGGATCCGTACTTTATAGACAGGAATCATAGAAAGGTTAGTGACTTGCCCAATCAATATTACACAGGGGTCTGTATGGCATAGTGATGAAAGTATTTGATACATTTCTAGGTATCTGATAAATGCTCCCCCATGAAATATTAAGTGTAATGTTATTAAGGTATATACTTAGAGCACATATCAAAACTTTGTTCAGTTATGAACTAATGAATAAAGTATAGTTCTCTTTATTCTGAGTCACCAACCTACTTTTAGCCATTGGGAATGAACTTTTTAGCGGATTTAAATATCAACAAGATTTATTATGGATACATCTCAGGTATCCAGTAGCAAGCTTCCTTTTCATGTTCCAATTTGCTAGGGAACTTTGTCCAAGATATTTCAACTGTAAGTTTCGGTTTCCTATTTGTAAATGTGTTGTAATGAAGTAATAATAAGTATAATCTATTGTGTTCACTCATGTGTCAAGCACACTTCTAACAAGTAGTAGAAGTAAAATCTTAGAAAGTGTTGATGGCATAGCAAGTGCTCAATAAATAAAAACTATCATTATAGACACCTTTTATCATCTTCATAATAGTCGGAGAGAATTAACCAGGGTAGTAACCTCAGTTCAGGCCTGTGATATAATGTCAAGTAGCTCTAGCACATGCAATTGTGATGGGAACAGACTCATCAGGGACAGTCTGAGAACTACTGAGTCTGGTTTCCCTGCCTTTTCCCTCCCTGTACTAAATTCACCCAGTTTTTAAGAACTGAGCTTTTGCCTTGATGTCAAGATAAGAAGATGAATCCAAATTTTTTTTTCTGTTTTATTATATTTGTTTACTCTTTTAGATTCTACATATAAGTGATGCCATACATTATAATATTGTCTTTCTCTTGTTTATTTCACTAAGCATACTGCCTTCCAGATCCATTCATATTGTTGCAAAAGGCAAAATTTCATTTTTTTTATTCATGGCTCAATAGTATTTCATTGTTAGTATACACAAACACATATACACATACCACATCTTTTTTATCAGTTTAACTCTTGATAGACACTTAGGTTGCTTGCATATCTTTGCTACTATAAAATAAATAATGCTGCTATGAATATTGGGGTACATGTATCTTTTAAAATCAGTTCTGTCTTCTAATATATGTATGTATGTATATATATATATATAAATAACCAGAAGTGGAATTACTGAACCATATGGTAGCTGTATGTCTAGTTTTTTTAAGGGACCGCCATACTATTTTCCACAGTGACTGCACCAATTTACATTATCACCAACAGTGTACAAGGGTTCCTTTTTCTCTGTGTCCTCATAAGCATTTGTTATTTGTGGTATTTTTGGATGGCAGCCATCCTGATAAGTGTGAGATGATATCCCATGTGGTTTTGATTTGCATTTGTCTCATAATTAGCAATATTTAGAACTTTTTCATGTTCCAATTTGCTAGGGAACTTTGTCCAAGATATTTCAACTGTAAGTTTCGGTTTCCTATTTGTAAATGTGTTGTAATGAAGTAATAATAAGTATAATCTATTGTGTTCACTCATGTGTCAAGCACACTTCTAACAAGTAGTAGAAGTAAAATCTTAGAAAGTGTTGATGGCATAGCAAGTGCTCAATAAATAAAACTATCATTATAGACACCTTTTATCATCTTCATAATAGTCGGAGAGAATTAACCAGGGTAGTAACCTCAGTTCAGGCCTGTGATATAATGTCAAGTAGCTCTAGCACATGCAATTGTGATGGGAACAGACTCATCAGGGACAGTCTGAGAACTACTGAGTCTGGTTTCCCTGCCTTTTCCCTCCCTGTACTAAATTCACCCAGTTTTTAAGAACTGAGCTTTTGCCTTGATGTCAAGATAAGAAGATGAATCCAAATTTTTTTTTCTGTTTTATTATATTTGTTTACTCTTTTAGATTCTACATATAAGTGATGCCATACATTATAATATTGTCTTTCTCTTGTTTATTTCACTAAGCATACTGCCTTCCAGATCCATTCATATTGTTGCAAAAGGCAAAATTTCATTTTTTTTATTCATGGCTCAATAGTATTTCATTGTTAGTATACACAAACACATATACACATACCACATCTTTTTTATCAGTTTAACTCTTGATAGACACTTAGGTTGCTTGCATATCTTTGCTACTATAAAATAAATAATGCTGCTATGAATATTGGGGTACATGTATCTTTTAAAATCAGTTCTGTCTTCTAATATATGTATGTATGTATATATATATATATAAATAACCAGAAGTGGAATTACTGAACCATATGGTAGCTGTATGTCTAGTTTTTTTAAGGGACCGCCATACTATTTTCCACAGTGACTGCACCAATTTACATTATCACCAACAGTGTACAAGGGTTCCTTTTTCTCTGTGTCCTCATAAGCATTTGTTATTTGTGGTATTTTTGGATGGCAGCCATCCTGATAAGTGTGAGATGATATCCCATGTGGTTTTGATTTGCATTTGTCTCATAATTAGCAATATTTAGAACTTTTTCCTGTACCTATTGGCTATCTGTATGTCCTTTTTGGAAAAATGTCTATTCATGTTTTTTTTTCATATCATTGGGCTTTGATATTGAGTTGTACAAGCTGTTTATATATTTTTGATATTAACCTTTTTGGGTAACACATGCCCCAAACGCATTAGTTCCTTAAAAATACATTTTTCGTTGTAATAATTTCTCCTAAAAATAGTATTCCTTTTATCAACATGTAAAAATAGTTTTATGAAGTATGGATTCTCTTTTCAACTAAGTTTTATGTGCTCACACAGTGGTATTATCTTGCCATAGCAACTGTTTTTAAGACATTACACCTGTAAGCTCATATCAGTTTGTGGTTAGCTAATAAAATAGATATTAAATTTGCCTTAGGCACAAATATTATTTTGATATATATATATATATATATGATGAGACACAGATTATTAGTATATATTATTTTATACATATATATTATATATTATTAATATATATTACTTTGATATATATTATATAAGATGGGGACACGAAATATAAACAATACTAGAATACAAACTAAAGTAATTAACAAGAAGTCTTTAGTATCATAAAATATGTAGGTAGTTTTTATGTTTACTTTTAATTTTGTTTATTTGAATGAAATATCTGAATAAGGTATCTAAATAGCAATTGTTTGATATTCCTCTTAAATTTCTTAAAATTTTTCCACCAGTTTAAATGGTTTTCTTGCGGTTTTTTTAGAAAAGCTAACCAGTGTGTCCTTTCAGTTCAGTCGCTCAGTCCTGTCTGAATCTTTGTGACCCATGGACTGTGGCACACCAGGCCTCCCTGGCCTTCACCATCTCCCGGAGCTTGTTCAAATTCATGTGCATTGACTCAGTGATGCCATTCAACCATCTCATCCTCTGTTCTTTAGAGTTTTAAAGCCTCAGTTTTGTTGATTGCATCCTTGAACTTTCTTTTAAATTATCCCTAGGCCCTTAGATTTATTGTAATATGGTGGTTAGATCTAGACAACTGATAGTATTTGTGTTGTTATTGTTTTGGCAAGAATGTCTATTAGGTACCGATCGTAATCTCTCAGGGCATACGAAATAGCAACTTTTCTCTATTTATGTTGCTTGTAAGTCACTATTGGTCATCTCAAGAAATCATACATCTCAAAGAGCCCTAGGTTATGTATCCTTTTCCTGCTGTCTCAATAGCACCCTGATTTAGAAAAACATTTTGTTATTAGTATTACTGCATTGCTTATGTACATATTAATTTATTTGGCATTGCATAAACATAATATTTTATTTCCATCCTACCTTCTTTGTATGTTAACTAAAATTATGTAAAGAGTAATTTCCTACCATGAATTTTTTGGTTCCCCTAAACTAGAGTTCATATAAGAGATGCAGGATAAATACTTTTGTTTTTCCACTTATTTATAAGCTTTCACATGACTCTCATACTCTTGTATTTTTGGACAGCTTTCTTGCTTTTTTTTTGGCCTCTTTTATTGGTTTTTTTATTTGTTTATTTTCATCCATCTTTATTTTTTGGCCTGCATGGGCCTCCTATTGCAGTGGCCTCTCTTGCTGCAGAGCACCAGCTCTGAGCATGTGCTCCAGAGTGCTGACTTGCAATTGGACACACCGGTTCAGCCGCTCCGTGGCACTTGGAATCTTCCTAGGCCAGGGGTTAAACCAGTGCCCCCTGCATTGCAAGGCAGTCTCTTTACCGACTGGACCACCAGGGAAGCACCACTTCCTTGCTTTTTGATATGATAAAATGTTTTAGGCTCACTTTGCTTGCTTTCTGCCTTGAAATAGTCATTTCTATAAGCAGTCTTAATAAAAAATAGTATTTACAGACTATACTCTGGATCTTAGGGCCACCCACTGATGCTAGGTTGGCGATTGCTTCTAGGCATTAAGTAGACAGTGATCTGAATAGAAACTGTTTTAGAATAAAATAAATAATGCTATGAATTATCTCTACTTCAAATTTAAAACAATGATTCTTAGTTAACATTATCAATGTTACATTTGTGCTTTCATTCTTCTGTACTATACAGAACAATGCCACTATTCCAACAAATTTAATACTGAAAATTAAATAGACATATTTTGTCTTGCTTACCATTATGTCTACCCCACTATTTACAGATATGTAAATCACAGTGTTTTCAAGTTGCTGTACTGTATAGCACCTCTCTGTGTGATTATGCCACTGGCTTGTTTTCAGTTATGTCAAATAGGGTCCAGAGCCAAATGTATACAAGATATAGTCAAAGAAGTCAAGATTATGTTTCTGTTCCTTCCCCCCATTCTGTCTCTTTCCCAATATTTGCCTGATTACAAACATAAAAATATTGCTTGGAGATTTAACTGAAAATGTGTTCAGATATGTTGGGTGGTTGGAGGAGGACGGATTTGCATGAGAGGTAATATAAAAAGAACTAAAATCTTAGCTTTCATAATGGGAAATTACAGGTGAAAGCAGAGGCAGATGGGGGACTTTTTTTTGCAGAAAGATAACTGGCCTGTTCTCAGTACTCAGAAATACAGACTTTTAGTTTCTTTTTCTAATATAAGAACTAAATTTTCTATATTTGATTTCCAGTAATAAAAATTCTTTCTCATTATCACTAATGAAACCGGCCTGCACATAGTCTTCATTTATCCAAACCATATTTTTTTACCATGTATAACTGAATCTGGTTCAACCCTTACCTGAAGGGAAAAAAATGTAGAATTTAAGTATGTATTTTCTATTAGTGTAGTCACATGGAAGCAGTATCTTTGCCTCAAGTTCTTCACCCTATACTAATGATGTCAGTCAATACTTATACAATTGTATCAATCTTTAATGGAGAAAGAAAAATATAGGTGTCTATGATGTGTACATTGATTTTTAGCAACCCATCCTTAGTGGAAAATATAGTTGAATATGTGTTCAGGTGGATAATACCACTTTAAAGGAGAAATAAGACAGTTTTATGCAATGGGAAGAACTGGATACATCCACATATTAAGTAACTGTATAGTCCACTGATTGACAGTATATCTTTATATCTAGAGTGTGTGTGTGTGTATATATATATATATATATATCCACATCCCCTAGAGCATTATCTCAACAGCACTATACTTCTTCAGTTGTCAAGTTGATATGTAGTATCAGTTTAATAACTTTTAATATGATGCCTTTCCTTCACCCCTCATCCCCATCACCACCCAATAGGACAGGCAATATATTATCTTTAATAAAAGCAGTATGTAAGAAATACTTTTAATGCAATAATGATTTATAATCTACCATCAGTGCTTTCTTTCGGAATGTGTATTTGTGTTTCTAAATAAATTTATGTGTGTGAATGATAATATATATACATATATACAGAGAGGACAAAAGTGGAACTCATATGGTTTTCTCAGGGGAACTAGTAATTTAAAATATTTGTTAGATAAAAATATGTGCCAGTGCAGGCATAATTTAGTTTAATGTAGCAACCAAAGAAACCATGGCTTTTTTCACTTTAAAAAATAGCTTTAGCTTTATCAAGATTTTAAGATTCTAGTAAGATAGTTATATTAATATGTGTGGTTTTATTTATCTGTTTACAGTCAGCCTCTCAAAGTAGAATGTAAGCAAGTATCTCATTCATAATATTCACTCATCTTCTAAAAACTACCCTAATTCTCATAGCATAGATTGGAGATAGCATGATTTATTCATCTATTTTTTTCTTGATGGGCATTTAGATTTGGCCCTATAGGATGTTTATTTTTGATGACCTGGACTATGTTTTCTCTAAACTAGACTCCTAAAGGGGAATGTTGATTCAAAAGTATCTGTATTGTCTAATTTTGAGAAATGCTGAAGATCAATTTTCAAAAATGTTCTAGCAGTTCACACACCCAAATAATCTAAGAGTATCCATCTTCACCATGAATTCCGCCAGTCAATACTTATACAATTGTATCAATCTTTAATGGAGAAAGAAAAATATAGGTGTCTATGATGTGTACATTGATTTTTAGCAACCCATCCTTAGTGGAAAATATAGTTGAATATGTGTTCAGGTGGATAATACCACTTTAAAGGAGAAATAAGACAGTTTTATGCAATGGGAAGAACTGGATACATCCACATATTAAGTAACTGTATAGTCCACTGATTGACAGTATATCTTTATATCTAGAGTGTGTGTGTGTGTATATATATATATATATATATCCACATCCCCTAGAGCATTATCTCAACAGCACTATACTTCTTCAGTTGTCAAGTTGATATGTAGTATCAGTTTAATAACTTTTAATATGATGCCTTTCCTTCACCCCTCATCCCCATCACCACCCAATAGGACAGGCAATATATTATCTTTAATAAAAGCAGTATGTAAGAAATACTTTTAATGCAATAATGATTTATAATCTACCATCAGTGCTTTCTTTCGGAATGTGTATTTGTGTTTCTAAATAAATTTATGTGTGTGAATGATAATATATATACATATATACAGAGAGGACAAAAGTGGAACTCATATGGTTTTCTCAGGGGAACTAGTAATTTAAAATATTTGTTAGATAAAAATATGTGCCAGTGCAGGCATAATTTAGTTTAATGTAGCAACCAAAGAAACCATGGCTTTTTTCACTTTAAAAAATAGCTTTAGCTTTATCAAGATTTTAAGATTCTAGTAAGATAGTTATATTAATATGTGTGGTTTTATTTATCTGTTTACAGTCAGCCTCTCAAAGTAGAATGTAAGCAAGTATCTCATTCATAATATTCACTCATCTTCTAAAAACTACCCTAATTCTCATAGCATAGATTGGAGATAGCATGATTTATTCATCTATTTTTTTCTTGATGGGCATTTAGATTTGGCCCTATAGGATGTTTATTTTTGATGACCTGGACTATGTTTTCTCTAAACTAGACTCCTAAAGGGGAATGTTGATTCAAAAGTATCTGTATTGTCTAATTTTGAGAAATGCTGAAGATCAATTTTCAAAAATGTTCTAGCAGTTCACACACCCAAATAATCTAAGAGTATCCATCTTCACCATGAATTCCGCCATTGAATGTTATTATCAGTCTTTTAAATTTTTTGACTGTCAACGTTTAAAACATAAACATAAGCAATTTAGCCCCAAAAGCAAGTTTATTTGGGAAGAGCAGAAGAATTGCAATTTAAGACACACCAGCTATGGCTGAGGCACAGATAAATCTGAAGAACAAAGCGGAGAGATGTTCTTTCATGGGAGAAAGGGGGGCATTTAGAAGAGCCATTTGAATGAAGGTTCTTTGGAGGAAAACAAGAGTTCAGGGTAGTGACAACCTTTCATTGGTTGAGTGGGTTTATTTTTCATTGGTTGCCCTATTCCTGGACAAGGGGAAAGTCTTGAGATCGGTGGCGCATGAGAGCTCCTACTTCAAGACTTGCCCACTCCATTTAAAATGAGGATTTCTTTACTCATTTTCACATAGCATTTTATAAAATCGTATGGATAAAAAATGATGTTTCCTGATTAATTTGCATTTTACTAAGGGCTGATAAAGTTGAGCATCTATTTACATTTTTATCTATATTTAGATTCCTTCCTTTACAAAATGACACTGCACATCATTTGACCATGCTCTTTTTTTCTTTTTTCCAACCCAATTTTATTGAAGAATAATTGACAAATATTGACCATTTTTTCTATTCAGTCATTTGTCTCAATTTGAGGTGTATTTTGAGTATAGAGCATAGTAATCTTTAACATAGTAGTTTTGATACCATATTTTAACTAACTTTCTATAACTTTTTTTTTAAATTAAAGTTTGTTCTTAGCAAAGCAATATGTACCCAGAGTTAAACCTCAAATAATACTGAATATATTTTATGAAATTCAGCTGTACCTTTCCCTACCTTTTAGCACTTTCTTTTTGGCAACTACTTTCAATTCTTACAATTTATTATTTAGCTATTTATTTATTCATTTTTCTTTTTAAAAAATTCTTTATTTTAAAGGTTTTACAGAGTTTTGTTGTTCACAGACATGTATGTTCCCAGATCAGTTATATGCATATCCCTGGTCTCCACCCTCCCAGATCACCTCATCCCACCCCACCGGACCATCGCCCCATGCCATTGTAAGCACTCCTATTCCCTTAGCACAATGACAATAGCTATTTTTCCACACATGACAGTATAGGTTTCCATGTTACTCCCTCCATGCCTCCCCCTCCCTATTTCTTGCCCACAATGTCCCTATGTCTATGCTCTGTCTGTTTTTCCATGAGTTCCGTGCTTGTGTTATCAAGGCCGTCCTACTAGATTCCATATATGTGTGTCAGTATACACACATATATGTGTCAGTGTCTTTCTTTTTTTGACTTACTTCACTTTTTATGATAGGTTCTAGAGCCAGCCACTTCATTAGGACTGAGTCTTCTGCACTTCTTTTAACAGCTGAGTAGTATTCCATTGTATGTATGTACCAGAGCTTCTATATCCATTCATTTGTCTGTGGACATCTAGGTTGCTTCCATGTTCTGGCTATTGTATAGAGAGCTGCAATGAACAGTGGGGTACAGGTGATTCTTTCATTTATAATTTCATCAGAATATAGGCCCAATAGTGGGATTGCTGGGTCATAGGGTGCTTCTATTTTTAGTTTTATGAGGAAGCTCCATATTGTCTTCCATAGAGGTTGTATCAGTTTACATTCCCACCAGCAATGCAAGAGGGTTCCCTTTTCTCCGCACCCTCTCCAGCATTTGTTGTCTGTCGATTTTTTGAAGATGGCCATTCTGACAGGTGTGAGGTGGTATCTCATTGTGGTTTTAATTTGCATTTCTCTAATAGTAAGCGAGGTTGAGCATCGTTTCATGTGCTTTTGGGCCATCTGTATGTCCTCTTTGGAGAGGAGTCTCTTTAGATCTTTTTTCCATTTTTTGATTGGGTTGTTTGTTTTCCCTGTGCTGAGTTGTCTGAGTTGCTTGTAGATTTTGGAGATTAATTCTTTGTCTGTTGTTTCATTTGCTATGATTTTCTCCCACTCTGTGGGCTGTCTGTTCAACTTTTTGGTGATTTCTTTTGCTGTACAAAAGCTTTTAAGTTTCATGAGGTCCCACGTGTTCACTTTTCTTTTCAGTTCCACTATTTTAGTAGGTAAGTCAGAGAAGATCTTGCTTTGATTGATGTCCTTGAGGGTATTGCCTATATTCTCCTCTAAGAGTTTGATGGTTAATGGTCTTATTACATTTAGGTCTTTAATCCATTTTGAGTTGATCTTTGTGTATGGTGTCAGGGAATGTTCCAACTTCATTTTTTTGCATGTAGCTGTCCAATTTTCCCAGGACCATTTGTTGAAGAGGCTGTCTTTGTCCCATTTGATAGTTTCGCCTCTTTTGTCAAAAATAAGGTACCCATACGTGCGTGGGTTGATCTCTGGGTTCTTAATCTTGTTCCATTGGTCTATAGTTCTGTTTTTGTGCCAGTACCATACTGTCTTGATGACTGTGGCTTTGTAGTAGAGTCTGAAGTTAGGGAGGCTGATCCCTCCAGCTCTGTTTTTCTTTCTCAGGATTGCTTTGGCTAGTCGAGGTCTTTTGTTTTTCCATATGAACTGTGTTATTCTTTGGTCTAGTTCTGTGAAAAATGTCAATGGTAGTTGGAAAGGTATTGCATTGAATCTGTAGATGATATTTGGTAGTATGGTCATTTTCACAATATTGATTCTTCCTATCCAGGAACATGGAGTATCTCTCCATCTGTTTAAGTCTTCTTTAATGTCTCTCATGAGTGTCTTGTAATTTTCTGTGTACAATTCTTTTGTTTCTTTGGGTAGGTTTATTCCTAGATATTTGATTCTTTTGGTTGCGACGGTGAAGGGGATTGCCTCTTTGATTTCATTTTCTGATTTTTCATTGTTTGTGTATAGGAATGCCAGTGATTTCTGTGTGTTGACTTTGTATCCTGTGACTTTGCTGAATTCATTGATTAGCTCTAGTAGCTTTGTAACCGTGTCTTCTATGTATAATATCATGTCGTCTGCAAAAAGAGAGAGCTTGACTTCTTCCTTTCCAATCTGGATTCCTTTGATTTCTTTCTCTTCTCTTATTGCTGTTGCTAGGACTTCCAGGACTATGTTGAATAGTAGTGGTGAAAGTGGACACCCCTGTCTTGTTCCTGATCTTAGAGGGAATGCTTTCAGTTTTTCATCATTGAGGAGACTGTTCGCTAGGGGCTTCTCATAGGTGACTTTTATTATGTTGCGATAGGTTCCTTCTATACCCATTTATTGAAGAGTTTTTATCCTAAATGTATGTTGTACTTTGTCGAAGGCTTTTTCTGCATCTATTGAGTTGATCATGTGATTTTTGTCTCTTAGTTTGTTGATATAGTGTATCACATTGATTGATTTGCGTAATTGAAGAATCCTTGCATTCCTGGGATGAACACGACTTGATTGTGATGTATGAGTTTTTTGACGTGTCGTTTAATTCTGTTTGCTAGGATTTTGTTGAAGATCTTGGCATCTAAGTTCATCTGGGAAATTGGTCTGTAATTTTCCTTTTTTGTGTTGTCTTTGCCTGGTTTGGATATCAGGGTGATGGTGGCCTCGTAGAATGTGTTTGGAAGTTTTCCTTCCTGTGCAATTTTTTGAAAGAGCTTTAGAAGGACAGTCATCAGCTCTTCTTTAAATGTTTGGTGGATTTCGGCTGTGAAGCCATCTGGCCCTGGGCTTTTATTTTTGGGAAAATTTTTAATGACAGATTTGATTTCAGAGCTTGTGATTGGGTTGTTCATAGTTTCTGTTTCTTCATGACTCAGTCTTGGGAGATTGATCTTCCCCATGAAACTGTCCATTTCTTCCAGGTTGTCCAGTTTGTTGCCACAGAGTTTCTCATAATAGTCTCTTAGAATCCTTTGGATTTCTGCATGATCTTTTGTAATCTCTCCTTTTTCGTTTTTGATTTTGTTGATCTGTTTCTTCTCTCTCTTTTTCTTAATGAGTCTGGCCAGTGTCTTGTCAATTTTGTTTTCCTTTTCGAAGAAACAGCTTCTCATTTTATTTATCTTTACAATTGTTTCTTTCATTTCTTTCTCATTTATTTCTGTTCTGATCCTTATGATTTCTCTTCTTCTGCTGGCTTTGGGGTGTTTTTGTTCTTCTTTCTCCAATTGTTTAAAGTGTAGGTTTAGGTCATCTGCTTCATATTTTCCTAGTTTCTTGAGGTGGGATTGTATTGCTATAAATTTCCCTCTTAGAACTACTTTTGAGGTATCCCATAGGTTTTGCATGATCGTATGTTCATTATCATTTTTTTCTAGGAATTTTTAAATTTCTCCTTTGATTTTCTCAGTAATCAGTTGGTTTTTTAGGTATGTGTTGTTTAATCTCCATGTGTTTGTGTTTTAGTGGTTTTTTTTCCTGTAGTTGATCTCTAGTCTCATTGCATTGTGTTCCGAGAAGATGGTTGATATAATTTCAGTTTTCTTGAACTGACTGAGGTTTGATTTGTGACCCAAGATGTGGTCCATCCTGGAGAATGTTCCGTGAGCACTTGAGAAGAAAGTGTATTCTGCTTTTGGTTGGAACGTCCTAAAGATATCGATGAGGTCCATCTTTTCTAGTGTTGAATTTTTCCTTTTTTGTGTTGTCTTTGCCTGGTTTGGATATCAGGGTGATGGTGGCCTCGTAGAATGTGTTTGGAAGTTTTCCTTCCTGTGCAATTTTTTGAAAGAGCTTTAGAAGGACAGTCATCAGCTCTTCTTTAAATGTTTGGTGGATTTCGGCTGTGAAGCCATCTGGCCCTGGGCTTTTATTTTTGGGAAAATTTTTAATGACAGATTTGATTTCAGAGCTTGTGATTGGGTTGTTCATAGTTTCTGTTTCTTCATGACTCAGTCTTGGGAGATTGATCTTCCCCATGAAACTGTCCATTTCTTCCAGGTTGTCCAGTTTGTTGCCACAGAGTTTCTCATAATAGTCTCTTAGAATCCTTTGGATTTCTGCATGATCTTTTGTAATCTCTCCTTTTTCGTTTTTGATTTTGTTGATCTGTTTCTTCTCTCTCTTTTTCTTAATGAGTCTGGCCAGTGTCTTGTCAATTTTGTTTTCCTTTTCGAAGAAACAGCTTCTCATTTTATTTATCTTTACAATTGTTTCTTTCATTTCTTTCTCATTTATTTCTGTTCTGATCCTTATGATTTCTCTTCTTCTGCTGGCTTTGGGGTGTTTTTGTTCTTCTTTCTCCAATTGTTTAAAGTGTAGGTTTAGGTCATCTGCTTCATATTTTCCTAGTTTCTTGAGGTGGGATTGTATTGCTATAAATTTCCCTCTTAGAACTACTTTTGAGGTATCCCATAGGTTTTGCATGATCGTATGTTCATTATCATTTTTTTCTAGGAATTTTTAAATTTCTCCTTTGATTTTCTCAGTAATCAGTTGGTTTTTTAGGTATGTGTTGTTTAATCTCCATGTGTTTGTGTTTTAGTGGTTTTTTTTCCTGTAGTTGATCTCTAGTCTCATTGCATTGTGTTCCGAGAAGATGGTTGATATAATTTCAGTTTTCTTGAACTGACTGAGGTTTGATTTGTGACCCAAGATGTGGTCCATCCTGGAGAATGTTCCGTGAGCACTTGAGAAGAAAGTGTATTCTGCTTTTGGTTGGAACGTCCTAAAGATATCGATGAGGTCCATCTTTTCTAGTGTGGCATTTAAGGCTTGTGTTTCTTTATAAATTTTCTGTTTGGATGATCTATCCATTGGTGTGAGAGGAGTGTTAAAGTCTCCTACTATTACTGTGTTATTATTGATTTCTTCTTTTATGTCTGAAAGTACCTGTCTTATGTTTTGAGGTGCCCCTGTCTTGGGTGCGTAGATATTCATGACTGTTATGTCTTCTTCTTGGATAGATCCCTTAATCATGATGTATTGACCTGCCTTGTCTCTTAGAATCTTCTTTACTTTAAAATCTATATTGTCTGATATGAGGATTGCTACTCCAGCTTTCTTTTGATTTCCATTTGCATGGAATATCTTTTTCCAGCCTCTCACTTTCAGTCTATGAGTGTCTCTAGGTCTGAAGTGGGTCTCTTGTAAACAGCATATATATGGGTAATGTTTCTGAATCCATTCAGCCAGCCTGTGTCGTTTGCTTGGAGCATTTAATCCATTTACATTCAAAGTAATTATTGATACGAATGTTCCTATTGTCATCTTCTTAGAAGTTTGGGGTTGGATTTGTAGGACTTCTCCTACTCTTGTATTTATTGACTATATCAGGCCCTTTAGCACTTGTTGTAGGGCTGGTTTTGTGGTACAGAATTCTTTTAGTTTTTGTCTGTCTGTGAAGCTTTTGATTTCTCCATCAATTCTGAATGAGATTCTTGCTGGGTAGAGAATTCTTGGTTGGAGGTTATTCTCTTTTAGCCATTTAAATGTTTCTTGCCATTCTCTTCTGGCTTGCAGGGTTTCTGTTGAAAGATCCACAGTTAGACGTATGGGGCTTCCTTTATGTGTTATTTGTTGTTTGCCCCTAGCTGCTTTTAGTAATCTGTCTTTATATTTAGTCTGTGTTAGTTTGATTAGAATGTGCCTTGGTGTGTTTCTTCTGGGGTATATCCTGCATGGAACTCTTTGTGCTTTTTGGACTTGGTTGACTATTTCTTTTCCCGTGCTGGGGAAGTTTTCAACTATAACCTCTTCAAGAATTTTTTCGTAGCCTTTCTTTCCTTCCTCTTCCTCTGGAACTCCTATAATTCTAATGTTGGTGCGTTTGATATTGTCCCATAGGTCCCTAATGCTATCTGCAGTTCTTTTAATTCTTTCAGCTTTGTTCTGTTCTTCAGCATTTATCTCAACCATTCTGTCTTCCAGCTCACTTATCCGTTCTTCTGCCTCCAATACTCTACTGTTGAGACCTTCTATAGTATTTTTGAGTTCAGCAATTGAGTTGGTGGTCTCTGTTTACTTATTTTTCATTTCCTGCATGTCTTTTCTCAGTGCACTAATTTCCTCTAATATTCTGTTTTCAGTGTTTTCCATCCTCATTAGTATAGTTTTTCTGAATTCTCTTTCAGATAATTTGTCTATCTCCTCCTCTGTCATTTGAAGCTGTGATTCTCTAGCTTGGTCATTCATTTGTGTAGTGTTTCTCTGTCGTTTCATTATTCGGTTAGTTTTTGTTTCTTTGTGGGTGTCTGTGTGTATGGAGTTCTTTTCCCCACCAGGCTTCTTGGTTGAATTCTTCCTTTCTTTGGGTTTCTGTCCTAAAAGGATTCAATGGTTTGTGTCTTGGGTGGTGTTAGGTCTTGTTTACAGGTGCACAATCTCTAGTGTTGTATGTTCTTTGATAGCGTGGGGTCTTGGAATCAGGGCTTCCGCTTCGAGGATCCTTGGTTTGATGATTGGTCAGAGGGTGTAGACTCTATGTCTGGTTTGCTATGGTGTTCCGTGATACTAGTTTACATACTAGCATCTGAGGAACAAGAGGTGCATCCCTGATGGTTGACAGTCATAAAAGCATGCATTTTTTGGCTTGCAGGGTTTCTGTTGAAAGATCCACAGTTAGACGTATGGGGCTTCCTTTATGTGTTATTTGTTGTTTGCCCCTAGCTGCTTTTAGTAATCTGTCTTTATATTTAGTCTGTGTTAGTTTGATTAGAATGTGCCTTGGTGTGTTTCTTCTGGGGTATATCCTGCATGGAACTCTTTGTGCTTTTTGGACTTGGTTGACTATTTCTTTTCCCGTGCTGGGGAAGTTTTCAACTATAACCTCTTCAAGAATTTTTTCGTAGCCTTTCTTTCCTTCCTCTTCCTCTGGAACTCCTATAATTCTAATGTTGGTGCGTTTGATATTGTCCCATAGGTCCCTAATGCTATCTGCAGTTCTTTTAATTCTTTCAGCTTTGTTCTGTTCTTCAGCATTTATCTCAACCATTCTGTCTTCCAGCTCACTTATCCGTTCTTCTGCCTCCAATACTCTACTGTTGAGACCTTCTATAGTATTTTTGAGTTCAGCAATTGAGTTGGTGGTCTCTGTTTACTTATTTTTCATTTCCTGCATGTCTTTTCTCAGTGCACTAATTTCCTCTAATATTCTGTTTTCAGTGTTTTCCATCCTCATTAGTATAGTTTTTCTGAATTCTCTTTCAGATAATTTGTCTATCTCCTCCTCTGTCATTTGAAGCTGTGATTCTCTAGCTTGGTCATTCATTTGTGTAGTGTTTCTCTGTCGTTTCATTATTCGGTTAGTTTTTGTTTCTTTGTGGGTGTCTGTGTGTATGGAGTTCTTTTCCCCACCAGGCTTCTTGGTTGAATTCTTCCTTTCTTTGGGTTTCTGTCCTAAAAGGATTCAATGGTTTGTGTCTTGGGTGGTGTTAGGTCTTGTTTACAGGTGCACAATCTCTAGTGTTGTATGTTCTTTGATAGCGTGGGGTCTTGGAATCAGGGCTTCCGCTTCGAGGATCCTTGGTTTGATGATTGGTCAGAGGGTGTAGACTCTATGTCTGGTTTGCTATGGTGTTCCGTGATACTAGTTTACATACTAGCATCTGAGGAACAAGAGGTGCATCCCTGATGGTTGACAGTCATAAAAGCATGCAGATGTTTTCTAACATAGTCATAAGATATACATGCATACACAGCAATAACCACATCTAACCAGTCTTACAGAGATAAAGCATAGGATATTTTTCTGTCATACGACACAATCAAAGATGATACTTGCCCGTTAATCTCTGAATTAATTAAAATAGTGCCTGGAAAAATAGATCCGGGGCAAGGTCCTGGCTTGGACTATTTCATTGAAAGCAATTTTTAGCTAAGACATGTGTTGGGAGTGAGGAACTGGAGAGTGTATGGGTAATGAGAAGGAATAGATTCGTCTTGGAAGGATTTTATAGGGTTATGTAGCCAAGATTAGTGTGTTGTATTGTTTAGTGCAGCTGGAAGGGAATAGTGGGGACAGGAAGGTAGGAAATATTTATCTAGAGCATAGTAGTAGATAGGAGAAAGTTTTACATTTAGAACATAGAGGGAGAAAGCAGCGGTAAAGAGGAGAGAAAATTAGAAATTTCCAAGAATTAAAATTAAAAAAAAAATTAAAAATCAGAATAAAAAAAGAAATTAAAAATGGAAAAAAACTTAATAAAAAGAGACAAAAGAGAGAAAACAAAACAAAAACAAAAACCAAACCTGACCGATCAAATGAATAAACAGAACTGTCCACAAATGAATAAACAGAACTGTCCACAACAAGTAAACAAACAAAAAAAGGTAAATACTGTCCCTGGTTTTTATCCTCTCATCTGTCTGGTGGAAGCCAATCTGCTCTCAATGGTGTTGTCTTGATGATGTAGCCTTTCCCTTATGGCACTGGTTGCTATGATTTATTTTCAGCCAAATAAGGGTTGTTGCAAGCTCAGGTGCTGGCCGGGATGGCAGGCTGATCCCAGTCCGTCGGTTGGGGAGCCGCCGCGCGCAGTCCCATTTGGGTAGAGGTACCCCAGCTCTGCCGCGCACCCTCCTGTAGCCTCTAACACCTGCCCTTCTCCCAACTTCCTCCGCTGTGGGTGTAGCTATGGGGGTGCACGGGGCTCCTCTGCCACTGGCGCCCGCGCACAGCCAGTTTCGCGTCCAAGTCCCAAAGGCAGGCACAAGCTTCCCCGTTTGACTCTAACCCGGTCCCTGGTCAGCAATCTGTGGGCGACTTCCCCTTCAGCTAGTCCCACACCGGGAGTGTTTGAATTTACCCGGTACCAGGCGGAAAGTCGCGATTTTCCCCTGGCCAAGCGGCGTGATTTTCACACTGGGCGCTCCCTCCCAGATCCAGGTCACTAGGCCACACTCGTTCTGCCCGGCCCTGCTCCAGTATCCTATCTTTGCAGTGTCTTAATTTCTGCCTGCGATCCAGGCGGATTCTTGGGAGTTTTCACACTGATCGCTGCCCTCTCTCCCCCGAGGCTCCGCTTAGGCCTCCTTTTAGGGCACTTGCTGGTGCGCTCTCCGGTGGTCGGGCGTGGGGGTTAGGATAGATGGTTCTTAGAACAGTAGCTCTGGGAAAGTTCTGGCTGTTCACTCTTCTACTCTCGCAGACCTATGGAATTCTTCCGTTGTGTAGCGGCTGGTTTGTTGGTGGTGTTTCGTTTCTTGATTAGTTCTGGTGATTCTGTTGGGGAGCTGGTGAAATCTTCCCCTCATTCCTCCGCCATCTTGGCTCCCCTCCCTATTTAGCTTTGTAAAACGCTATCATGCTAAATAATATACTTGCATTGCATTTTTCAACTAGACATTTCCTGTTGGCTTCCTATTATAGTTCCTAAGAATTTCATTCTCAATTATTAAGGTTTACATTACTTTGTCTACATAAATATACACTGTTGACTCAGGTTTTGTTCAACGATTATTTCCTTTGACTTACAAATGTTTGTTTTACATTGATTTAGTGATTGCACCTTTTAAAAAAGTTTTATTTTTATATAACTCTCATTTTATTTCCTATGTATATTTTATATCTACATTTTACCAGACTTCTTAAATATGCATTTGTAAATTTTTCACAAAAAGTTCCAAAGTTTCCGCATCTTAACTGTCCATAAGACAGTTTGTTCTGTCTTATGGAGACCACTCCTGTCCTAACCTAGACTCTTATTTCTGAATCTTGAAATGACTTTATGCTACTCTGCATGTTTCCTGAATGTCATTTCTTCCTTTCTTGGTTTGATCTCTTATTTTCTTAAAACCAGTCCTCCAGAAAGCTCCTCAGGGAGGGTATATAGTGGGTACATTTTTAGATGTTTCCTTGATTTAAGTTTCTAGCTTGAAAGTTATTCCTTTCAAAAATTTCTTCTTGATTTCGAGCATTTAAATGATGCTAGTGAGAAATATTATTTTTAGACAGAAAGAAAGGAAAAGTGGGAAAGTGCAATGTCTACATAAGGAAGCAAAGCTTTTTCAGAAGTTCTCAGATTACTTTTCACCGGCCACATTCATGTCAAATGTCCTCCCCTAGGTGCAAGGGAATAGAGGGAGGCACAGTGTTCCCTAAATGACATCAGGATTCTGTGAGTAAGAACAAAAGTAGTCATGCATAGGCAGTGAACAGTGTCTGATGAATTTGGTTTCATTATAATTTTTATAGGTAATAACTTACTATTTGAAATTTAGGCTATATTTAGTTATTTACTCTTACAAATAATGCTGTACATATTACATGTATGCATACACATTTGTATTTGGTATGACTTACATTTGAAAAAAAAAATTTTTCCCACCTCTGCTAAATTCCTTCAAGTTTTCCAGTGTAATTTACTTATGGCTCCTCCCCCCATCTCCCCCATTTAGCTTTGTAAAACGCTATCATGCTAAATAATATACTTGCATTGCATTTTTCAACTAGACATTTCCTGTTGGCTTCCTATTATAGTTCCTAAGAATTTCATTCTCAATTATTAAGGTTTACATTACTTTGTCTACATAAATATACACTGTTGACTCAGGTTTTGTTCAACGATTATTTCCTTTGACTTACAAATGTTTGTTTTACATTGATTTAGTGATTGCACCTTTTAAAAAAGTTTTATTTTTATTTAACTCTCATTTTATTTCCTATGTATATTTTATATCTACATTTTACCAGACTTCTTAAATATGCATTTGTAAATTTTTCACAAAAAGTTCCAAAGTTTCCGCATCTTAACTGTCCATAAGACAGTTTGTTCTGTCTTATGGAGACCACTCCTGTCCTAACCTAGACTCTTATTTCTGAATCTTGAAATGACTTTATGCTACTCTGCATGTTTCCTGAATGTCATTTCTTCCTTTCTTGGTTTGATCTCTTATTTTCTTAAAACCAGTCCTCCAGAAAGCTCCTCAGGGAGGGTATATAGTGGGTACATTTTTAGATGTTTCCTTGATTTAAGTTTCTAGCTTGAAAGTTATTCCTTTCAAAAATTTCTTCTTGATTTCGAGCATTTAAATGATGCTAGTGAGAAATATTATTTTTAGACAGAAAGAAAGGAAAAGTGGGAAAGTGCAATGTCTACATAAGGAAGCAAAGCTTTTTCAGAAGTTCTCAGATTACTTTTCACCGGCCACATTCATGTCAAATGTCCTCCCCTAGGTGCAAGGGAATAGAGGGAGGCACAGTGTTCCCTAAATGACATCAGGATTCTGTGAGTAAGAACAAAAGTAGTCATGCATAGGCAGTGAACAGTGTCTGATGAATTTGGTTTCATTATAATTTTTATAGGTAATAACTTACTATTTGAAATTTAGGCTATATTTAGTTATTTACTCTTACAAATAATGCTGTACATATTACATGTATGCATACACATTTATATTTGGTATGACTTACATTTGAAATAAAATCCCAGAAATAAGATTGTTGTTCAAAAAGCAGATTTTATTGCACCTCTGCTGCTAAATTCCTTCAAGTTTTCCAGTGTAAACTCCAATAATAGTCTATAAAATTTCCTATTCCCTCAAGTTTCACCAATATTCAATTTTATCCTTAAAATAAATTGTTGTGATACATATATATGGAGTATCATTTAAACTTCTTTAATTGCTAATGAGGTAAAATGTTTTCATTGTTTCTCTTTTCATTTTAATAGGAATTTTAATTTTGTCAGATGTTTATTCATATTTTGTGACCATTTTTCTTTTAAAAAAGTTCATCATTTTGTTACTGGTTTAAAACCTTGTATGATCACATTTATATTTACTCTTCTTAGCAGCAATTGTCTTTGGATTTGGATCAGTAGTCACGCTCAGAGACTCAGTATCAGGTTTACTTAGCTTTGAAGGAGACCTGGGACAGGTCTGTTCAACATGCAGAGTAATAGCAAAGTGGAAGAGACATGAGTCTCTGACACAGTTTCCAGTATCCACAAATTATTCTGTACTATGGATTTTCATGGTTACTAGAAAAGAGGTTGCCTGGTGAGGACTGTCAGTTCAGATTAACCATCAGCTCTCTCGGATCCATTTAGTCTTTTTTACCTTACTAATTTGTAGCTCTCTCAATGGTAGGTACCCAGCTCCCATTCTTTGAAGTTGCTGCATCTCATCAATTGACTAATTAATTACCAAACTCAGCCATAAGGTGCAGCCTTCCAGTGAGTAGAGCATAACCTCGACAGGACTCTCATTTAACATGGATAGGATATACATTCTTTGAATTTTGTTGCAGGGAGAATTTGGTCAGAAGTCAAGTTTTTGAGTGTCTCTGAGGCTAGAGCAAGGTTCAGCAAATTAAGACCCCTGGGCCAAATCTGGCCCCTTGCTTAATTTTGTAAATAAAGTGTTATTGGAACACAGCTACACCCATTAATTTATATCGTCTGTGGTAACTTTCATGGTATAATTGCAGAATAGTTATGACAGAGACTGACTGAACCACAAAGACTGAAGTATTAACTAAATAGCTCTTCATAGAAAGATTTTGCTGATGCTGGAAAGAAAAGAAAGGCTACAACTCAGGTGTTAATCCTTTCCTTCCAATAGATCAAGAATATTAATCCCAGTTAACCACGCTACAAATATTTTCCAAGATTTTCATTTGTATTTTTATAATTATATAGTATGGAATTATAGTTATTTTAAATTTTTATTAAATCTAGTTTGTCCTGTTTGTTTTTAGACTTAGAAGATTTACCAACATATAAAGTTGAAGCTTATATTAGCATGTATTTCTGTTTTGTCTTGTTCATTTATTTATTTTTACTTTTTAAAATTTAGTGTTTATTTTGGTGAATGAAAAATCATTATTTTTAGCTTTGCGTAGATGCATGCATGCTCAGTCATGTGTAACACTCTGCGACCCCCTAGCCTTCTATGTCCATGGGGTTCTTCTGGCAAGAGTATTGGAGTGGGTTACCATTTCTACCTCCAGAGGATCTTCCTGACTCAGGGACAGAACCCATATCTCCTGAAATTCCTACGCTGGCAACATTTGAGTCACTGTAGAAGCCCATTTTTAGCTTATTTTTCACTATTCATCAGTTGTCCTAGGACAATTCATGGCTAACTCATAATATTTCCGATAAATCAAATACTTTAGCCTAACTATCCACCGTATTCACACACATGCCCACATACACAGGCTTTCTATTTTGCTCCATTGTTTTTTCTATTTCCTCTTGTGAAAAAATCATACTGTTAAAATTACTAATTTTTATTTTTGTGTTAATTCTACTAATGTATATTATTACCCTTTCCTTTTTTTACAATTCCGTAGTTATTCTCACTACTTTATTTATTTATTTATTTATTTTAATTTTCGCCTCTTTCACTGGCCTTCTATTCATCCTCATCCATCCCCATTCTTTGGCCTCTGTGGGCCTCCCACTGCAGTGGCGTCTCTCTGCAGACCACTGGCCCCGGGCACGTGCATGGGAGAGTGCTGGCTTGTAATTGGACACACTGTTCCAGCTGCTCCACAGCACGTGCGATCTTCCCAGGCCAGGGATCAAACCGGTGCCCCCTTCACTGCAAGGCAGACTCTGCACCTACTGGACCACGAGGGAAAGCCACTGCTTTATTTTTAATAGGTAAAATATGAAACCATTTTTCTTAATTTTGAAAGTCAAAGGAGTTTATAATGGAATTGAATTTTATTCATATTTTATTGAATCCTAAACAGGAAAAATCATATTCTAGATTTGTTATAAGCATATGTTTCATTTAGGCTAAATGAAAATTTAGGAAAGATATTCAAAATAACAAATTGCATATCTGTATGCATTTTCTACATTATATACCAGCATAATGCATTGTACATAAATATAAATAACACGTCTTATATGTTTGTCATTCATTTTAGGGTATTTTTTAATTTTATGGGAAGTAATTGGTATAGAGTAATCACTATTTACATTTTTACAAAATGAATGAATGAATAATATATTCAAAATATCTATTGTACAAGTACTAGAAATAATATTAATCTGTACATTATTTTAAGAAAAGTTGACTTAATACCTAGACACTAATCAAAGAATTCCTCATACCTGAAAGTTATTAGAGATAGTCTCATAAACTTAAAATATGTAATACATGTATCAGAACTCCTGACCTATCTCTAATTCTATATATATATATATGTATATGTATATATATATATATTTAATAGCTTTTGGTGAAGATGTGGAAATATTGGAACCCTGCATTGTTGGTGGAATGTGAAACAGGGCAGTTGCTGTAGAAACAGTGTGGATAGTCTTCAAAATATTACAAATAGAGGTTCTATAAAAGTCAGCAGTCCAATTACTGTATATGTGTGTGTGTGTGTATCCAAAACAGTTGAAATCAAGACCACAAGGAAATATCTGTGCCCTACCCCAGTGTTCATTGCAACATTATCCACAATAGTCAAGATAAGTCCATGTATCCTTTGACAGATGAATGGATAAAGAATACACAGTATATACATATTGTGAAGTATTAGCCTTAAAAAAGGAAGAAAATTCTGCCATTTGTGACAACATAGGTGAGTGTAGAGGACATTATGATAAACAAAATAAAGCAGTCACAGGAGGACAAATATTGCATGATTCCATTTCTGTGAGTTATCTAAAATAGTTAAACGCATACAAGTAGAGTATAAAATGGTAATTTCTAGGGACTGGGGGAAGAGGGGAAGCAGGGAGCTGTTTCTCAAAAATTCACTGTTTCAATGATTTGGGGAAACTTTTATCCTATTTTCTTTTCTTTCTAAGGCCATTTGGACTAAGGGGACTTAGGTAAAGTTTGGGGCTGTGATAAAACTTAATCCTGCGCTTGAAAATGAATGTTTATTGAAGGGGGGGCAACCACAAAAATTCAAAATATCACCTATAAGAGGATTTACAGGTTTATTTACCCTCATCTGCCTGTTCCATTATTAGTAATTATTAACCAGTAGGTTAGTTTTGTTTTGGTTGGAACTTAAGTCCAAGTGAGAAGTATATTATAGGATATTGTATGCATCCCAAAGACAAGAAATCAGTTTGCCTAAGGAAGAAAATGTAATTAAAAATTGCAACCATGTTTGTACTCTCTTTAAACTGATTGCCCCTGAATCAATTTTAAGCTGAGGGTACAGCCCCCACAACCAAGTAGATGAAGGAGAGAAAAGATAGCTCTCAGAAAAGAAGTGATGGGTAGATTATCCTGTGGGTGTCTACTACACTAATGTCAAATGTTTCTGTTAAGAGGAATTCTCTAGAGACATATTATTGCCTCTTTAAATAACTTGGATATTAAAAAGTATAGTTGAGGTGCTTTTGAATAGTTTCTGATTATTGTGTAAGTTATTCCTTCTTAAGATGATTTTGAAAGAAAAACAAAGCCTAAACTTCCTTTATACGACTGTCCTTCATATAAATAGCAAAACTTTAATATATCACTTGTTTTACCTTATCTAAGTTAAATATACTTACTTCTTTGAACTGTTCCTCATACAATATCATTTTAAGTCTCTTAGCCATTTTTTATTGTTTCTTTTTTTTCTTTAATAAAATTGCTCTTTTGCCTGAAACTGAAAGCAGCACTCTGAACAGCTAAAAAGGTGGGGCAATCGCATCCCTGTTTCTAATACAAGCTTACTGTTAATATATTTGCTATTTTTGTGTGTGTGTGTGTGTGTAGCCTCCTTTTTTATAGCCATATTGAAATTAAAGCACCATGGCATTTTATTAAGTCTTTCAGTTGCTAAACTCTTTTCTGTTTTATTCCTGTGTATGTGGAATGTTAGATCCAATATATAATTACTCATTACATGCTGTTTTGCTAAATTAAGTCTATCATTCTGGCCCATCAATATCTCTTTGGAATTTGATTCTGTGTCCAATATATTGGTCTCCCTTTCTGATTCTAGTGGGTTTTTCTTTTTATCCTGTCTTGGGACCATCCACCTTAGTCTTTGTGATATCCCTTAAGACATACTGAAGGCAAACACAGTGTAATTTGTACCTATTAGGGAAACTTTGTTAATCTCATATAGATTTGCATCAGTGAAGAGGGCACCTCAAGCTTTATATAAAGTGTTTGTAAAAGGATATTCATGACCTAGATCTTTTCCGAATTGTGCACTCACAGTCTCCAGCTTAAATTCTTTCCCTTTACCTAAAGAAGCAGTGTGTCCTGTTATCGGGAAAACTAGTTCAGAAATCTTAAAATCCTTTTGTGGGCCCAGTCGTGTCAACTAGCATGTGCAGCTTTAGTAAATTAGCAGAAGCCCTCTTAAAGACCAGAGATCTCCCGTATCTTTATGAGGAAAATATTAGATGTCTACTACACTAATGTCAAATGTTTCTGTTAAGAGGAATTCTCTAGAGACATATTATTGCCTCTTTAAATAACTTGGATATTAAAAAGTATAGTTGAGGTGCTTTTGAATAGTTTCTGATTATTGTGTAAGTTATTCCTTCTTAAGATGATTTTGAAAGAAAAACAAAGCCTAAACTTCCTTTATACGACTGTCCTTCATATAAATAGCAAAACTTTAATATATCACTTGTTTTACCTTATCTAAGTTAAATATACTTACTTCTTTGAACTGTTCCTCATACAATATCATTTTAAGTCTCTTAGCCATTTTTTATTGTTTCTTTTTTTTCTTTAATAAAATTGCTCTTTTGCCTGAAACTGAAAGCAGCACTCTGAACAGCTAAAAAAAGGTGGGGCAATCGCATCCCTGTTTCTAATACAAGCTTACTGTTAATATATTTGCTATTTTTGTGTGTGTGTGTGTGTGTGTAGCCTCCTTTTTTATAGCCATATTGAAATTAAAGCACCATGGCATTTTATTAAGTCTTTCAGTTGCTAAACTCTTTTCTGTTTTATTCCTGTGTATGTGGAATGTTAGATCCAATATATAATTACTCATTACATGCTGTTTTGCTAAATTAAGTCTATCATTCTGGCCCATCAATATCTCTTTGGAATTTGATTCTGTGTCCAATATATTGGTCTCCCTTTCTGATTCTAGTGGGTTTTTCTTTTTATCCTGTCTTGGGACCATCCACCTTAGTCTTTGTGATATCCCTTAAGACATACTGAAGGCAAACACAGTGTAATTTGTACCTATTAGGGAAACTTTGTTAATCTCATATAGATTTGCATCAGTGAAGAGGGCACCTCAAGCTTTATATAAAGTGTTTGTAAAAGGATATTCATGACCTAGATCTTTTCCGAATTGTGCACTCACAGTCTCCAGCTTAAATTCTTTCCCTTTACCTAAAGAAGCAGTGTGTCCTGTTATCGGGAAAACTAGTTCAGAAATCTTAAAATCCTTTTGTGGGCCCAGTCGTGTCAACTAGCATGTGCAGCTTTAGTAAATTAGCAGAAGCCCTCTTAAAGACCAGAGTTCTCCAGTATCTTTATGCAGGAATATTACTGAGAATCATGCACAACATCCCTAATACCCTGCATCGGTTCACCAAAATAAGGTCGGCACAGATACTATATGATACATCCGTTAGAACTATAGGAAGGGTAAAGAATGTTAATGTGCAGAAGAAGACCATTGAACTATAATCAAGGTTTATATTGTAACACATACTGTTCTAAGCTATTTACATGTAGCTTGTTTTACTTTATCCAAGATAACTTTTTTTCAAGATAACTTTCTGAGATGCTACCTCTGTCTTCATGTTACTAATGAGGAAAGTGAAACAGGAGGTTATAACTTGTCTAGGGGCCACAGCTAATATGGTGAAAGAATTAGGATGTAGAGTCAGGTAATTGGACTTTATCCTTTTAAACCAATACACCGTACTGCCTCCTTGTGTTAAAAAAAGTGAAGTCTTCGAAAATGCAGGGGAAACTGGAGCAGTAGGTTTAAGGTAAGCAGTATGAACCTGTGTCTGTTAATCTGATCTCTTAGTTCATTAAAGCACTTCCTTCTAATTCCCCTCAATATCATCAGCCTATTTAATAAATATGATCTCTTTATATCTCTAGAAGGTCCTTATCTATCCATAAGTTATTTATAAAAATGATGAACATGATTTGGAGCCCTTTTGTTTAATATTAGAAATCCTTTTCATGTGAATAAGCAATTTTAGTTTGCCTTTTTTTTTTCTAGTTCATTTTTTCCATCTCATTTAAAGGAACAATCAGATACCTTACTTGCTGTGATTTAGGTAGTTGAGATCTTCCACATTTCTCTATATATTTGGTTTGTAACCATTTCAAAAAAGAAATAAAATTATTTTGAAATTACCCCCATTACAAAACTGATCTAAGACATTGCAATCCAATTATAAGATCATTACATGGTGCTGTGGTTAGTATCTACAGTCTTAAGTTGTGAACTGTTAGTAGAACTTAATTTTGTTATAGAAACAGAAATGTATCAATATGTTAATGAATGAATTTCAACATTGTCTTGTTTACAGTTAATAATAAACAGTGGAGCCTAAAACTGCTATTTTATTTTTGCTGCCAGGAAATCAACAACAATAATACTATTTTTTAAATAATCAATCACAGGCAAAAAAGTTTGTGAGGGAATAATGGCATTTTATTTGTCCTTTGTCTTTGCAATTCAAGCTTCCCCTTAGAGCTATTTTATCACACAAATTGTACATCTGTAGGCCTGCAGTGTATAAATTACTTATTCTTTAGCCTTTGGTAATCAGAACCATGGGTTTTATTACATTTACATTTATCAGATAAAAGGCTTCCAGAGATCTATGATGTTTATGTAACCCTCACCTGAATGTGAAAATAATTATATGTAGTGCTATGAAACATTGAAGATGTTAGCACAGCATTTCGTTCCTAATGAGGTTGATATATTAAAAGGCAGTTCCTTTGCATCATTTTTACCAGGATAATTCCAACTAATAAACATTAGTGATGACTGTCCACAGAGAGCCATAAAGGCCATGGATCCAGCTCTTGGAATTTCCTGAAAACTTTTCAAAAAGACTATCATTAAAAAAAATAATTTTGGAAAGTACTTCTCTATACATTTATATTTTGGAATCATTTGTAGTATATTGATCAGCTGTACTTTGTTTTGTTGCTTACTCTCAAACAGCTTATATGTCTTAAGCCTTACTAAACCTTAAGAAACAGGATCATCATTAACTAATTATTTGTGTTTCATTCTTAAAAGCTTTGCAGGAAAATCCCTCATCCTCCGTAGCTGTCCTTTGCTTTGTTCTTTAAATCTGCCCCTTTACACTTTGAACGGGGGTATGGATGCTATGGCCCACTGACTAAATCTGATTTGCCTGTTTTTATATAGCCCGTGAACTGAGAATGATTTTTATATTTTAAATGTTTGGAGAGAAACAAAGGAAAAATAATATTTGTAACTTGTGAAAATTATATGAAATTTATGCAAGTAGCATGAAGAAATAAACAGCTGTTCAGTATTTGACTTGAAATTCAAATCTTAGTGTCCATAAATACATGTTCATTGGAACATAGATTGGTTTGTCATCGTATTTTCTCTGTGACTGCTTTCATGTGACAGTGGTACAACTGAGTAGTTGAGACAGAGATCATATTGCACGCAAAGCCTAAACTATTTACTACCTGACTCTTTACAAAAGAAGTTCATTGACCTCTGCTTTGGACAATCTTCTTGTCCTTTCTAAGATTTTAAGTTGGGCTTCCCTGGTGGTCCAGTGGGTAAGGACACCGTCTTGCAGTGCAAGGGGCGCCAGTTTGATCCCTGACCTGAGAAGATCCCATGTGCTGTGGAGCGGCTGGACCGATGTGTCCAGTTACTGAGATGGAGCTCTGGAGCGCATGCGCCCAGAACTGGTGCTCTGCGACAACAGAGACCACACGATGGGAGGCCCTCATGGGACGAAGAACAAAGATGGATGAAAATAGATAAATGAAAGACCAATATAAGTAGCCCACCCGACCCCCTCCCTCCTCAATCTGTTCCCTCCCCCCAAAAAATAAGGTACATTCACACCACTGTTAAAAAATAATAATAATAAGATTTTAAGCTTTCTCTTTGGACAAATTTCTTTTCTTTTCTTACTCCAGAGATATCTTTTTTCAGTGCCTTCCTGACCATTGTGAGTTCGAAGTTTTCTACAGCGTTAGGATATAGTAAGGGCTTCCCTGGTGGTCCAGTGGGTAAGGACACTGCCTTGTAGTGCAAGGATATAGTAAGAAAGCATGAAAATATTTTATTTTTGTAAATGATTTATTTGAAGGTTCATGGTCAAATTGTTTCTCTTAATGATGGATACAGGATAAATTTTAAAGGTCACTGCCCTATATCCATATGCTATAATCTGTTTTCTATAAAATATTAAAGGCATATGTGATATTAATTGGCACTACATGAGAAAAAGTTTCAGAGTCCAGTGGGCTTGTGAGACAATGAATTATGGAAAGTTGACAGATACCTTTAGTCTGGATATCTTAAGACCTTTTGTATGGTTAGGGTGCATTGTGAATCACCACGAAGCAATACCACTTTGATGTTATCCCAAGGTGGTCTCATCACAAAACTTCCCATTATATTCAAATATTCCAGCCATCAGCTTTGTAAAATGTTTCATAGGATGGTTAAATACATTAAATTTTATTGTGTAAATGAAAGAACAGATGTTATTGTAGCCCACTCTGTAAACATGAGCTGCCATTTGGAAGGGCTTTGACCAGTCTTGGCACCTGCACAAGTGTTTAAGTCACTGAATTCATTGCTACTTAAAATACATTCCGGAGTATTATTATTGTGATGTAATTAATTAATTTTGAATATATTGAAAGTCAGAATGTGATTACTCTCCAAAGGAAACCTGATCACTGGATTGTTCCTTCTAACCATCTAGTGATCGCTAATGATACTTCAGCAAGCTAGTGGTAGAGTCTCAAATTAGTATTGTAATCAAAGTGATTGGAAGGTTTTGACTATAACGTCTCTACCAGGAATTAGTTTATTTTTAGATCAACATATATGAATGTTTATTTTATGGTTGCATCTAGCATTTTCATCTGCCCACCACAGTTTTATCATGATTTTGATAATACCATTTTCAGCATTAATAACTCTTATGGCTAAAGTAATTCATTAAGTAATTTAAATCGTGAAATTCTACATTTCATGCTGTCTTCTGAAAGATGAGCAAACAATAAAACTATATTGTCTCAAAATACTGTTTGAACTAAGTGACACATCCATTTGTAGAGGAAGAAAAAGGTTTCCTGGGGTCTTGTAGGGTCCCTGGCTGGGTTCTAAAATTAAACTGACAAAACAGATTATGAAGATAAAAGAATCCACATTTTGTTGAGTATTTACATATACGTGGAATCCTTCACAAGCAAATGAAGACCCAAAGAAGTAGCCAGAGCAGGAAGTATTGGAACCTTTTAGACAAAGAAACACTAAATTTGTGAGTAATGGACAAGACAAAGTGGTTTAGGCGTGGGGTAGTAAGTGGTGAAGGAATATCTAGGGAGATAAGGGTGAGTTTAACAAATTCTGTTTGTACAGATTTGACCCTCCCATTCCCCAACTCTGGTGATAAGAATGTCTTCCCTCCTCCAGGTACAGGAAAGGGATTTTAATCTGAGATGTATGATATGTTTCAGGGAAAAGAGTGAGGAAAAGAGGTCACCCTGACCTTTCTGCTTCTGCCATTTTAAACAGGTTCTTCAGCTTAAATAAAACATTTTTTTTTTAAAAAAGCCCACTCTGTAAACATGAGCTCCATTTGGAAGGGCTTTGACCAGTCTTGGCACCTGCACAAGTGTTTAAGTCACTGAATTCATTGCTACTTAAAATACATTCCGGAGTATTATTATTGTGATGTAATTAATTAATTTTGAATATATTGAAAGTCAGAATGTGATTACTCTCCAAAGGAAACCTGATCACTGGATTGTTCCTTCTAACCATCTAGTGATCGCTAATGATACTTCAGCAAGCTAGTGGTAGAGTCTCAAATTAGTATTGTAATCAAAGTGATTGGAAGGTTTTGACTATAACGTCTCTACCAGGAATTAGTTTATTTTTAGATCAACATATATGAATGTTTATTTTATGGTTGCATCTAGCATTTTCATCTGCCCACCACAGTTTTATCATGATTTTGATAATACCATTTTCAGCATTAATAACTCTTATGGCTAAAGTAATTCATTAAGTAATTTAAATCGTGAAATTCTACATTTCATGCTGTCTTCTGAAAGATGAGCAAACAATAAAACTATATTGTCTCAAAATACTGTTTGAACTAAGTGACACATCCATTTGTAGAGGAAGAAAAAGGTTTCCTGGGGTCTTGTAGGGTCCCTGGCTGGGTTCTAAAATTAAACTGACAAAACAGATTATGAAGATAAAAGAATCCACATTTTGTTGAGTATTTACATATACGTGGAATCCTTCACAAGCAAATGAAGACCCAAAGAAGTAGCCAGAGCAGGAAGTATTGGAACCTTTTAGACAAAGAAACACTAAATTTGTGAGTAATGGACAAGACAAAGTGGTTTAGGCGTGGGGTAGTAAGTGGTGAAGGAATATCTAGGGAGATAAGGGTGAGTTTAACAAATTCTGTTTGTACAGATTTGACCCTCCCATTCCCCAACTCTGGTGATAAGAATGTCTTCCCTCCTCCAGGTACAGGAAAGGGATTTTTAATCTGAGATGTATGATATGTTTCAGGGGAAAAGAGTGAGGGAAAAGAGGTCACCCTGACCTTTCTGCTTCTGCCATTTTAAACAGGTTCTTCAGCTTAAATTATTTAATATGCCAAGGTGCCACATTTTGGGGTAGCATGTCCTGAACCACATCAGACCAAAGACTTTGTCATTTGATTTTCTTCTTTACAAAATGCCTAAAAAGCAATCTTGACCATTAAAATAGAGTGCTTCTATGAATAACACATTCTGAAGTTCAGAATTCTCAGTTTCTTTGCTTGGTTATTCTCGCTTTATTTTGATTCTAATTTGTAATGCTTTTCCCTATGAAGTGTTATTGATCACCTTCTAAGTGTAACATGATTATCCCTTATTAAAAAAAAAAAAAAAAAAAAAACCTGAAATCTCTAGAGGACACAGACAGGAAGTTTTTCAAATGTCCTTCATTTTACTTGTTTGCATTTCCTCAGACTGGTACAAAGCAGTTTGGAGTTTAGAACAGCTTTGAAAGCATTTATTGTTCCAAGGCTAATTTTAACCTGTGATAAAGATTGCTTTTTGTATTCAGTCGAATGTGATATCCAGTAATTGTTTGTCAAGGCTAAGTGCTGTAGGACATAATACATTTTTTTAAATGGCATTTTGTAATTATAATACAAGCATCTTTATGGCCTAATATGTGAAAGAATGTTATTGAGTAGGGGTGTTAGAATTATGAGAAAATAGACTTTAGACTTTATTAATTCAATTTTTAAATCTCATGGCTGCTTAACTTACATTTAGGGAAGTTTGACTTTATATATTTGCTCAGATGAATGATTTTTTTGTTATCTGATTGGTTTCACAGTTTCTCGGGAGAAATCAATTTCTTTTTTCTCTATCATACTGTGTATTATTTTAGTCAGTAGAATATTGGTGGGGAGGATTCCATAAGATAGCCAAAGCATTTTTATGTTACCTAACATGTGTGTGGGTTTTTTTTAATAATTAAGTTATTTATTTTTGACTATACTGGGTCTTCATTGCTATACAGGCTTCTCTGTAGTTGCAGAGAGCGGGGGTTACTCTCTAGTCATGGTGCACAGGTTTCTCACTGTGGTAGCTTCTCCTGGGGTGGAACACGGGCTCTAGGGTATGCATGCTTCAGCAGTTGCAGCACATGAGGCTTAGTCAGTGTGGTTCAGGCTCTAGAGCACATGCTCAGTAGTTGTGATGCATGGACTTAGTTGCTCCACAGCATGTGAGATCTTCCTGAACCACATCAGACCAAAGACTTTGTCATTTGATTTTCTTCTTTACAAAATGCCTAAAAAGCAATCTTGACCATTAAAATAGAGTGCTTCTATGAATAACACATTCTGAAGTTCAGAATTCTCAGTTTCTTTGCTTGGTTATTCTCGCTTTATTTTGATTCTAATTTGTAATGCTTTTCCCTATGAAGTGTTATTGATCACCTTCTAAGTGTAACATGATTATCCCTTATTAAAAAAAAAAAAAAAAAAAAACCTGAAATCTCTAGAGGACACAGACAGGAAGTTTTTCAAATGTCCTTCATTTTACTTGTTTGCATTTCCTCAGACTGGTACAAAGCAGTTTGGAGTTTAGAACAGCTTTGAAAGCATTTATTGTTCCAAGGCTAATTTTAACCTGTGATAAAGATTGCTTTTTGTATTCAGTCGAATGTGATATCCAGTAATTGTTTGTCAAGGCTAAGTGCTGTAGGACATAATACATTTTTTTAAATGGCATTTTGTAATTATAATACAAGCATCTTTATGGCCTAATATGTGAAAGAATGTTATTGAGTAGGGGTGTTAGAATTATGAGAAAATAGACTTTAGACTTTATTAATTCAATTTTTAAATCTCATGGCTGCTTAACTTACATTTAGGGAAGTTTGACTTTATATATTTGCTCAGATGAATGATTTTTTTGTTATCTGATTGGTTTCACAGTTTCTCGGGAGAAATCAATTTCTTTTTTCTCTATCATACTGTGTATTATTTTAGTCAGTAGAATATTGGTGGGGAGGATTCCATAAGATAGCCAAAGCATTTTTATGTTACCTAACATGTGTGTGGGTTTTTTTTAATAATTAAGTTATTTATTTTTGACTATACTGGGTCTTCATTGCTATACAGGCTTCTCTGTAGTTGCAGAGAGCGGGGGTTACTCTCTAGTCATGGTGCACAGGTTTCTCACTGTGGTAGCTTCTCCTGGGGTGGAACACGGGCTCTAGGGTATGCATGCTTCAGCAGTTGCAGCACATGAGGCTTAGTCAGTGTGGTTCAGGCTCTAGAGCACATGCTCAGTAGTTGTGATGCATGGACTTAGTTGCTCCACAGCATGTGAGATCTTCCTGGACGAGGGATCAGATCAAACCTGGGTCTCCTACATTGGCAGATGTATTCTTTACCACTGAGCTACCAGGGAAGGGGTTTTAATATGAGTTTGACATTACCCTGAAATCATAAATTTGCATCATGAATTGAGAATGTTAAGATAGCAACATTTCCCATCTGAAATGTTTATGTGTTCAATGTTTTATAATTTTGTAGATAAATGACTTTTTGTTATTCTAATCAGTGATGGCTGAAAGTGATCATGCCATCAACTTCATTATTTTGTTAGAGAAACAGTAGGATCCATGTTCTCTAAAACATCATTCAGGGTCATATATCAACAGAGGTGGTAAGGCTGAGGGAGAATGCACCAATCTTAGAGTCTTAGATGGCTTACACTAAAATATTTCCACCATTGTGCCTGTATCCTATGCTTTATTTTCCTGCTTAGTACAATTTTGCTTTCTTTTGTTTGCTCTTTTTAAAACCATGAATTTTAGCATGTATACCAAAAACTGTCTAATTTAGAGATATAGTTTGAGAAATAAAATGAATGTCTTCCTTTCCACAAGTTAAGGTGTATAGCAGCACATTTCTGTAACTTTGCATATATGTACCCCTCTTCAGTTATATCCTTCCCTGTGAAAAGTGAAAGTGTTAGTTGTTCAACTAAGACCATGGCATCTGGTCCCATCGCCTCATGGCAAATAGATCAGTGATGGCAATGATGGAAACAGTGACAGATTTTTATATTCTTGGGCTCCTAAATCACTGTGGATTATGACTGCAACCCTGAAAATAAGATATGCATTTCTCTTTACCTTCATCTCCTGTGTCAGTGCTGCCTTTCAGGTAATTTTCCCAACTATATCATCAAGTTTACTTCTCTTCAACAATGTCTAGTCTCTTATTTCTCCACACTATTAAGGTCCTTTATCCCACAATTATTATTGTTTATTTCTAGAAATTCTCATTTCTTATATTTAAAACTTTATGGTAAGTTTTGAATTTCTTTTTCTTTCATTATACATTCAGACTTCTCGTTTATTTTTCAATCAGGCTAAACTTTTATATTCCGTATCTGAAAATCTCAGTACTTGTGTTTTTGTTTGGTTTTTGTAGTTCTGATTTTTAGTTTTCACTTCCTACTGACGTTCACTTATGAGGCTTTTTGACCTCATTTGATTAGGAGAATTCTATTGTGAACTCACATATCTGGGGTAAAAATTCCATCAGAGAGGTATTGATACTGGTTACCTGAAGACAGTATGACCAAGAACCATTTTTAAACCAGTCTTCTGTCTGTGGTTTGGGGGCCACACAAATCTGTATTCTTAGGAGAGATATTTTCTCTTTCATCCGATACTAAGACTCAGATACGTATCTCATCAATGCCCTATCGTTATTCTTTGGCTCACAAGGTGACAACATGACTTTTTGTTGGTTCTACCATATGTGGAGCTTTCTTGTCACCCAACCACCATGCTTGGGTCCTGACTTTATTGGCCTTCTTGGATGTTTCTAAGTCATTAGAACTCAGTCTCTTCACCACTTGGGGGACTGGCAGAAGCCTTGAGGGCAAACAGCAGCCTACAACTGGTTTGTCTTGTGAAATTCTGCTTGGTTGTCACTTCAGATCTTTGAGAAATTTCTTTATTTTGACACAGGTAACAGCTGTGCATCTTTTGCTTTTGTTTTTTCATATCATGTTCAGTATTTTTTATATAATTATTTTTATTTTACTTTTAGAGAATTTTGTTGATTACAGCTATACGTAAATCCAAATCAGTCATAAGTATACCCTTGACCCCTCCCACCTGAACCCCGCTTCCTTTCCCTCCCTGTCCCACCCCTCCAGGTTGTTGCATAGCCCCTGTATAAGGTCCCTTAGTCATACAGCACATTCACAATGGTTGTCTCTTTTACATATGGTAGTGTAGGTTTCCATTTTCCTTTTTCCATGGGTGGATGAGCCTGGCGAGACCCCAGCTTCAAGCTGTTCATCATCTGGAGGTCGCCCCAGCAGATCAACCATGCCAAACAGCTCATCGAGGAGAAGATCAAGGGTCCTGTCCAGTCGGACCAGGCCCAGAGGGACTGGACCCTACCAGCCCCATGGGGTCCTTCAACCCTGGGCCCTTCAGTCCGGGCCTCCCTTGGGCTCCCCCTCATGCTGGAGGGCCCCATCCTCACCTGTACCCACCCCAGGGCTGGGGCAATACCTACCCTCAGTGGCTGCTGCCTGTGCCTCACTCAAATAAAACTGTGGTTGACCCCAAGCTGCCTGCGCCGCCTACTGCTCAAACTAGTACCAGCATCCCCCAGGCCCTGCGCCGGCCCCTGTGGCCCCACCCATGCAGGAGGACCCCCTCAGCCCCCGCCTGCCGGCCAGTCAGACTACACTAAGGCCTGAGAAGAGTATTACAAAAGGATCAGTCAGCAGCCCCAGCAGCCCTGAGCCCAGCTGCAGCAAGGCCTGGGAGTACTACAAAAAGCAGGCTCAAGTGGCCACCGGAGGGGACTCAGGAGCACCCCCAGGTTCCCAGCCAGACTATAGTGCCTCCTGGGCCGAATATTACAGACAGCAGGCCACTTACCAAAGACTGACCCCCGGTCCCAGCGACTCTCAGCCGCCCCCCACATAGCGGGGCAGCAGCAGGCAAGTGGGAACTGACACCCTCCTCTTCCTCCTCCCTTCTTCCAGCCCCCGGCCACTGTCCATCCTGCCTTAGTGGGTAGCACAGGAAACCCCTTCCCCTGCGGGGTGTGTCCTTGATGCCTGCAGCGGGGGCCACATGGCCAGAGGTCTCCAGGAGCCCCCATGAGCTGGGGAAAGTGTGCTCTGGGTTCAGAGGTCAAAGAAGAGGCCTTCCGCCGGCCCGCTTGTTCCTGTGTAAGGCTGATGCTGGGGAGCGCCACCAGGAGGGACTGTGGACCTAGTGGGTATTCCTGGGGGTGGCCGCCATTCAGCCGGAGGCCAGCCGGCTGCCAACTGGCTTGCTCACAACCTGGCCACTGGGAAGAAAGCAGATACTTTTGCCCCTCTATGAATTATTCTCATGGTTTTTTTGTTCTTTTGATTCTTCTTCTCACCCATTCCTCTCTCCCCACAGTGACCATAAGTCTATTCTCTATGTCTGTTTCTCCATTGCTGCTCTGCATATGCATTCATCAGTACCATCTTACTAGATTCCATATATATGTGTTAGTATACTATATTTGTCCTTCTCTTTTGGACTTCATTTTGTATAATAGGTTCTAGATTCATCCACCTCATTGGGACTGATTGAAATGCATTTCATTTACAGCTGAGAAATATTCAATTATATATATGTACCATAGCTTCTTTATCCATTCATTTGTTGATGGACATCTAGGTTGATTGCATGTTCCAGCTCTTGTAAAAAGTGTTGCAATGAACACTGGGGTACATGTGTCTCTTTAAGTTTTGATTTCTTCAGGCTATATGCCTAATAGAGGGATTGCTGGATTATATGGTGCTTTTATTCCCAGTTTTTAAAGAAATCTCCATACTGTCTTCCATAGTGGCTGTATCAATTTACATACCCACCGACAGTGCAAGAATGTTCCTTTTTCTCCACACCTTCTCCAGCATTTATTCTCTGTGGATTTTTTGATGATGACCATTCTGACTGCTAAGAGGTGATATCTCACTGTAGCTTTCAGGACCCCCGGAGCACTATAGTGCCTCCTGGGCCGAATATTACAGACAGCAGGCCACTTACCAAAGACTGACCCCCGGTCCCAGCGACTCTCAGCCGCCCCCCACATAGCGGGGCAGCAGCAGGCAAGTGGGAACTGACACCCTCCTCTTCCTCCTCCCTTCTTCCAGCCCCCGGCCACTGTCCATCCTGCCTTAGTGGGTAGCACAGGAAACCCCTTCCCCTGCGGGGTGTGTCCTTGATGCCTGCAGCGGGGGCCACATGGCCAGAGGTCTCCAGGAGCCCCCATGAGCTGGGGAAAGTGTGCTCTGGGTTCAGAGGTCAAAGAAGAGGCCTTCCGCCGGCCCGCTTGTTCCTGTGTAAGGCTGATGCTGGGAGCGCCACCAGGAGGGACTGTGGACCTAGTGGGTATTCCTGGGGGTGGCCGCCATTCAGCCGGAGGCCAGCCGGCTGCCAACTGGCTTGCTCACAACCTGGCCACTGGGAAGAAAGCAGATACTTTTGCCCCTCTATGAATTATTCTCATGGTTTTTTTGTTCTTTTGATTCTTCTTCTCACCCATTCCTCTCTCCCCACAGTGACCATAAGTCTATTCTCTATGTCTGTTTCTCCATTGCTGCTCTGCATATGCATTCATCAGTACCATCTTACTAGATTCCATATATATGTGTTAGTATACTATATTTGTCCTTCTCTTTTGGACTTCATTTTGTATAATAGGTTCTAGATTCATCCACCTCATTGGGACTGATTGAAATGCATTTCTTTTTACAGCTGAGAAATATTCAATTATATATATGTACCATAGCTTCTTTATCCATTCATTTGTTGATGGACATCTAGGTTGATTGCATGTTCCAGCTCTTGTAAAAAGTGTTGCAATGAACACTGGGGTACATGTGTCTCTTTAAGTTTTGATTTCTTCAGGCTATATGCCTAATAGAGGGATTGCTGGATTATATGGTGCTTTTATTCCCAGTTTTTAAAGAAATCTCCATACTGTCTTCCATAGTGGCTGTATCAATTTACATACCCACCGACAGTGCAAGAATGTTCCTTTTTCTCCACACCTTCTCCAGCATTTATTCTCTGTGGATTTTTTGATGATGACCATTCTGACTGCTAAGAGGTGATATCTCACTGTAGCTTTCATTTGCATTTTTCTAATAATGAGCGATACTGAGCATCTTTTCCTGTGTTTTTTGGCCATCTGTATGTCTTCTTTGGAGAGATGTCTGTTTAGGTCTTTCTCCCATTTTTTGATTGGGTTGTTTGTTTTTTTGGTGTTGAATTGTCTGAGTTACTTGTAGATTTTGGAAGTTAATTATTTGTAGGGTATTTCATTTGCTATTATTTTCTTCCATTCTGAGAATTGTATTTTCACCTTTTTTTATAGTTTCTCTTGCTGTGCAAAAGCTTTTTTTTTCATACAAATTTTATTTATTATTATGATATTTTTTAGAGTTTTGTTGTTTACCGCCACACATCCACCCATATCTGCCATGGGTATGCATATGTCGCCCCCCTCCTGAACCTCTCCGCATCCCCATCATCCTCACCATCACACCCCTTTAGGTCACCACAGATCCTCTGTTTGAGATCCCCTAGTCCCACAGTGTATTCCGATGTGCGTAAGACACATGTCCATAAGACTGTTCTCCATGTGTGCCTCTCCATCGCTGCTCTGCATATTCATTTATCAGCACCATCTTTCTAGATTCCATATATATGTGTCAGTATACAATATATATTTTTCTGTCTCTGACATACCTCACTCTGTATAATAGTTTCTAGATTCATCCACCTCATTAGAAATGATTCAAATGTGTTCCTTTTTATGGCTGAGTAATACTTCATTGTATGTATGTAGCACAGCTTCTTTATCCATTCATCTGGTGATGGACATCTAGGTTGCTTCCATGTTCTAGCTATTGTAAATAGTGCTTCAATGATCAATGGAGTACATGTATCTCTTTCAAGTTTGATTTCGTCAGGGTATATGCCAGCAGTGGGATTGCTGGGTCATATGGTGGCTCTATTCTTAGTTTTTTGAGGAATCTCCATACTATATTCCGTAGTGGCTGTATCAGTTACATTCCCACCACCAATGCAAGAGGGTTCCCTTTTCTCCACACTATCTCCAGCATTTATTTTTTGTATACTTTTAGATGATGGCCATTCTGACTGGTGTGAGGTGATATATAATTGTAGTTTTGAGTGGCATTTCTCTAACAGTGGATGATGCTGAACACCTTTTCATGTGTTTGTTGGCCATCTGTGTGTCCTCTTTGGAGAGATGTCTGTTTAGGCCTTCTTCCCATTTGTTTTGATTGGGTTGTTGATTTTTTTGGTGTTAAGTTGTCTGAGTTGCTTGTGTATTTTGGAAATTAATTCTTTGTAGGTTGTTTCATTTCCTATTATTTTCTCCCATTCTGAAGGTTCATCTAGTTTATACTTTCTTTTGCTATGCAAAAGCTTTTAAGTTTAATTAAGTCCTACTTGTTTGTTTTTTATTTCCATTACTCTAGAGGGCTGGTCATAGAAGATCTTGCTTTGATTTATGTCATCGAATATTCTGCCTATATTTTCCTCTAAGAGTTTTATGGTTTCTGGTCTTACATTTAGGCCTTTAATGCATTTTGAGTTTATCTTTGTGTTAAGTGTTAGGGAGTGTTCCATCTTCATTTTTTTACACATGACTGTCCAGTTCTCCTAGGACCATTCATTGAAGAGGCTATCTTTGCCCAATTGTATATTTTTGCCTCCTTTGTCAAAAATAAGGTACCCATAGGTGTGTGAGTTTATCTCTGGGCTCTCTATCTTTTCCATTGGTCTATATTTCTGTTTTTATGTCAGTATCATGCTGTCTTGATAATTGTTGCTTCTTAGTATAGTTTGAAATTAGGAAGGTTGATTCCTCCAGGTCCATTCTTCTTTCTCAAGATTGCGTTGGCTATCAGGGGCCTTTTGTGTTTCCATATGAACTGTGCTATTTTTTTGTCTAGTTCCATGAATAATGTCATTGGTAACTTGAGAGGAATCACATTGAATCTGTAGATGATATTTGATAGCATGGTCATTTTCACAATATTGATTCTTCCAACTCAGGGACATGGAATATCTCTCAATCTGTTTATATTGTCTTTGATTTCTTTCATTAGTGTCTACAATTTTCTGTGTCCAGTTCTTTTATCTCTTTAGGTAGATTTGGTTCTAGATATTTTATGCTTTTGGTTGCAGTAGTGAATGGGATTGCTACCTTGATTTGTCTTTCTGATTTTTCATTGTTTGTATATAGGAATGCAAGTGATTTCTGTGTAGGTGATATATAATTGTAGTTTTGAGTGGCATTTCTCTAACAGTGGATGATGCTGAACACCTTTTCATGTGTTTGTTGGCCATCTGTGTGTCCTCTTTGGAGAGATGTCTGTTTAGGCCTTCTTCCCATTTGTTTTGATTGGGTTGTTGATTTTTTTGGTGTTAAGTTGTCTGAGTTGCTTGTGTATTTTGGAAATTAATTCTTTGTAGGTTGTTTCATTTCCTATTATTTTCTCCCATTCTGAAGGTTCATCTAGTTTATACTTTCTTTTGCTATGCAAAAGCTTTTAAGTTTAATTAAGTCCTACTTGTTTGTTTTTTATTTCCATTACTCTAGAGGGCTGGTCATAGAAGATCTTGCTTTGATTTATGTCATCGAATATTCTGCCTATATTTTCCTCTAAGAGTTTTATGGTTTCTGGTCTTACATTTAGGCCTTTAATGCATTTTGAGTTTATCTTTGTGTTAAGTGTTAGGGAGTGTTCCATCTTCATTTTTTTACACATGACTGTCCAGTTCTCCTAGGACCATTCATTGAAGAGGCTATCTTTGCCCAATTGTATATTTTTGCCTCCTTTGTCAAAAATAAGGTACCCATAGGTGTGTGAGTTTATCTCTGGGCTCTCTATCTTTTCCATTGGTCTATATTTCTGTTTTATGTCAGTATCATGCTGTCTTGATAATTGTTGCTTCTTAGTATAGTTTGAAATTAGGAAGGTTGATTCCTCCAGGTCCATTCTTCTTTCTCAAGATTGCGTTGGCTATCAGGGGCCTTTTGTGTTTCCATATGAACTGTGCTATTTTTTTGTCTAGTTCCATGAATAATGTCATTGGTAACTTGAGAGGAATCACATTGAATCTGTAGATGATATTTGATAGCATGGTCATTTTCACAATATTGATTCTTCCAACTCAGGGACATGGAATATCTCTCAATCTGTTTATATTGTCTTTGATTTCTTTCATTAGTGTCTACAATTTTCTGTGTCCAGTTCTTTTATCTCTTTAGGTAGATTTGGTTCTAGATATTTTATGCTTTTGGTTGCAGTAGTGAATGGGATTGCTACCTTGATTTGTCTTTCTGATTTTTCATTGTTTGTATATAGGAATGCAAGTGATTTCTGTGTATTGATTTTGTATCCTGCAACTTTGCTAAACTTGCCGATTAACTCTAGTAATTTTCTAATAGTGTATTTAGGGTTTTCTATGTGTAGTATCGTGTTGTCTGCAAACAGAGTTTCATTTCTTCTTTTCTAACTGAGTCCCTTTTATTTCTTTTTTTTCTCTAATTGTTGTAGCTAGAACTTTAAGGATTATGTTGAATAACAGTGGTGAGAGTGGACACCACTGTCTTGTTCATGATCTTAGAGGGAATGCTTTCAGTTTTTCATCATTGAGAATAACACTTGCTGTGGGCTTCTCATATATGGCTTTCACTATGTTATGGTAGGTTCCTTCTATGCCTATTTTTTGAAGAATTTTTTTTATCATAAATGGATGTTGAATTTTGTTGAAGGCTATTTCTGCATCTATTGAGATTATCATGTAATATTTATCTTTCAATTTGTTGATATGGTGTATTGTTTGCTTTGTGGATGTTCAAGAATCCTTGCATACCTGATATCAACCCAATGTGATCATGGTGTATGAGCTTTTGAATGTGTTGCTGAATGCTGTTTGCTAGAATTTTGTTGAGGATTTTGGCGTCTATATTCATCAGTGATATTGGCCTGTGATTTTATTTATTTATTTTTTGTGTGTTGTCTTTGCCTGGTTTTGGTATCAGCATGATGATGGCCTTGTAGAATGTGTTTGGAAGTGTTTCTTCTTGTGAAGTTTTATGAAAGACTTTTAGAAGGATAGACATTAGCTCTTCTTTTCATGTCTGGTATTTTTAAATGTACTGTATTTTGAGGGTTTTCTCTCAATATCTTGTTAACCATAATACAAAAATGGAGAACTCCTGTCGATTCTCATGGAGGCCCCCTTCATTAAAAAGTGCCCTTTTCATTTTACAGTGGCTTTAAGAATAAGACCACAGCATTTAAACAAATTTTATGAAAGTAATTTTTAAAAATATTTACTATTTTCAATGAAAATTCTTCTCTTATTCTTGAAGATATTTAATTATTATTAGAACTGCCTCATGTGTACACCTTCATAGCTGCTTTTGGGGGCTTTAAAAGATTTCTTCAAAGCATATCACATGATCATCTTATGAGCAGACCAGCAGAAATTTCTAAGTTAATTACAGTTTGGCAGAGTGTATCTAAAACCTCTTATCTGAACAGTGAATCCCATAATTTAATCAGTCTGTCTGTTGATTAATCACGTTCTAATCCATCTGATATCAGCACTGAAAAAACTCTTCATCTGTTTCTTGTAAAACTTATCTCTGTGAATGCACAGCTGCTGTGAGCTATTGGTATTAATAACTTGAATAGGAGACAAAACACAATAGATTCTCAAAGCCTGCAGAAAGAAGTTTATTCTCTTTAAAACAGTCATTCAAGAGTCTCTAATCTGACCCAGCTCTATACAGTCTTCCCATCCTCATTTCCTATTTTATACCCAGCTTCAGCCTCTGCACTGGTGAAGGCCAATTGCCTGAATTTTCACAGCTTCTACTTTGTCTCCCTGGTTGGTGAATATTTATTTATCATATACCACATATCAGGCAGGTGCTCTGTTATTCCCTATGATATCTTATAAGCTCTCTCTGGTATAGTGAAGCCATCTTGATAGATGAAAAAGTCAAAAAGCAACTCAAATTACTGTTTAGCGTCCTGTTTACAAAGTTATAAGCTCCTTGAAAAGGGGCAAGAAGAAAGACCACTGGCTACACAAGTCTGGGACCCAGAATTTTACCAGTCATACATGAATAAAATTCAAAAAATGAATCTCCATGCTAGTGCAGCATGAGAAACCAATCATCTAGATGTATGAAACTATTCAGAAGGAGAAAGACCATTTGGCTCCATGTGTGCCCTAGAGAGGATGTGAGTAAAATTTTTTTGTAGATATAGACATTCAGAATATTTAGTTTCCATTCATCATTTCTTTTTTAAAGCCTGTTCACTTAAAAAGGTGCGATTCTCATGGAGGCCCCTTCATTAAAAGTCCCCATTTTACAGTGGCTTTAAGAATAAGACCACAGCATTTAAACAAATTTTATGAAAGTAATTTTTAAAAATATTTACTATTTTCAATGAAAATTCTTCTCTTATTCTTGAAGATATTTAATTATTATTAGAACTGCCTCATGTGTACACCTTCATAGCTGCTTTTGGGGGCTTTAAAAGATTTCTTCAAAGCATATCACATGATCATCTTATGAGCAGACCAGCAGAAATTTCTAAGTTAATTACAGTTTGGCAGAGTGTATCTAAAACCTCTTATCTGAACAGTGAATCCCATAATTTAATCAGTCTGTCTGTTGATTAATCACGTTCTAATCCATCTGATATCAGCACTGAAAAAACTCTTCATCTGTTTCTTGTAAAACTTATCTCTGTGAATGCACAGCTGCTGTGAGCTATTGGTATTAATAACTTGAATAGGAGACAAAACACAATAGATTCTCAAAGCCTGCAGAAAGAAGTTTATTCTCTTTAAAACAGTCATTCAAGAGTCTCTAATCTGACCCAGCTCTATACAGTCTTCCCATCCTCATTTCCTATTTTATACCCAGCTTCAGCCTCTGCACTGGTGAAGGCCAATTGCCTGAATTTTCACAGCTTCTACTTTGTCTCCCTGGTTGGTGAATATTTATTTATCATATACCACATATCAGGCAGGTGCTCTGTTATTCCCTATGATATCTTATAAGCTCTCTCTGGTATAGTGAAGCCATCTTGATAGATGAAAAAGTCAAAAAGCAACTCAAATTACTGTTTAGCGTCCTGTTTACAAAGTTATAAGCTCCTTGAAAAGGGGCAAGAAGAAAGACCACTGGCTACACAAGTCTGGGACCCAGAATTTTACCAGTCATACATGAATAAAATTCAAAAAATGAATCTCCATGCTAGTGCAGCATGAGAAACCAATCATCTAGATGTATGAAACTATTCAGAAGGAGAAAGACCATTTGGCTCCATGTGTGCCCTAGAGAGGATGTGAGTAAAATTTTTTTGTAGATATAGACATTCAGAATATTTAGTTTCCATTCATCATTTCTTTTTTAAAGCCTGCTCACTTGCTCAATCACTCAGTTTTGTACAACTCTGTGTCCCCACAGACCGTAGCCTGCCAGGCTCCTCTGACTTTGGGATTTCCCAGGTAAGAATACTGGATTGGGTTGCCATGTCCTACTCCAGGGGATGTTTCTGACCCAGGAATCGAACCTTCAATTCTTGCATCTCTTGCATGGGCATTTGGGTTCTTTTAATAGGCAGATTCTTTACCACTGTGCCACCTCTTTTAAAGCCTGATCAGGTTCTAAATCATTTCCCTAATTATTCTACTGCACGATGTGCTATTGTTGTTTTTCCACTAGCTTCTTCCACTCTATTACCCTCCTCATGCAGACTAGCCAGTCAGTTCTGTCCAGCTCAAGACTAAGATTGCACCATGGGCCATTTTGTGTTGACAGTCTTCAGCACATGAGCACATTGGAGATACAGAATTCCCAATGTGGTCTAAAACATGACAGGGTTTCAGAAGATTCTTAGAAGTTTTATCTTGCAACATTAGGGCCCCAGGAATAAGAAATGGTTTATCATGGGTGATTTAAGGCTATGGAAAATTTAATTTCCTAAATGATAATGTTTGTCTTTTTCCTATTTAATGTACTTTTATCAATGCCTATATCATAACTTCTTCCTTCTAAGGTGAACTTGCCCTAGTGTAAAAGGCTTGTTTAAGGACTTCCCTGATGGTCCAGTGGGTAAGGATACTACCTTGCAGTGCAAGGGGCGGGGTGCCGGTTCAATCCCTGGCCTGGGAAGATCCCATGTGCTGCGGAGCAGCTGGACCTATGTGTCCAGCTACCGAGGCGGAGCTCTGGAGTGCATGCGCCCAGAGCCGGTGCTCCACAGCGAGAGAGGCCACTGTGATAGGAGGCCCACACAGGCCGAAGAATAAAGATGGATGATAATAAATAAATGAAAGAACAATAGAAGTGGCCCAAAAAAAAAAAAAAAAGGCTGAAGACTACTTGTTAAGCTGTCAATTCTTTGTTTACAGGAGCATCTCTGTGAATCCTAATTAATTCTACTATGCTGTGTGTGTAAGTCACTTTAGTTGTGTCTGACTCTTTGTGAGCATATAAACTGTAGCCTGCCAGGCTCCTTTGTCCTTGGAATCCTCCAGGCAATTATACTGGAGTAGATTTCCATGCCATCCTCCGGGAGATCTTTCCGACCCAGGGATTGAACCTGAATTTCTTATGTCTCCTACATTGGCAGGTTTTTTTTTGTTTTTTTTTTTTAACACCTACGCCACCTGGGAAGCCCTCTACCATGCTGTATAAAGTTAATTATACAAGCACTGACTCTCAACCCCAAGTTAAGCACATCAGAGTCTCTGCTACCATGAGAGATTACAAATTCTGGGGAGAGACTATACATACAATCTGTAGCTAGAGACCTGTCATAAGCCTGTGTTCTATCATAAGCACCAAGGAAAATGAAGCCCTCTGAGAAAAGAATGAAGCTTTATGCAGATTGAAGCAGAGAAGAGAGTCATTTCTAATTGAATTTCCTTTCTGGCATTGTATGACATATTCCTTTTCCTTAAAGCTCATATGCCACATCCCACTTTTAAGTTGTTCAAGTTGATTTATATTTCTTGCAACTAAAATCAGTCCTAATTATCATTATATACATAAACATTAAATCACTAATGATTTTATTGTATCATGTAAAATCTAGATTATTGTCTCATTTCTGATGCTCACTAGAGCTGTGCACCAGTGGACAAGGCACTTTAATTTCTCTCAGCCCTGATTGTAGTATTAACTGCATGATGACAGAGTTGTGAAGATCAAACAGATGATGTATGTGAAAGATCTGTGCTATAAATATCAAAACTGTTATTGTTTCTGCATTTTCAACACCAGTATTTCTCTGATAAATTGTTTTGTGTTTCTAGGATATCATTGTTAATCTTGTTTACTGTTTTTCATGTAGACAGGCGGATTTAAAGTTCCTGATAACAAGTGGGTAAATGTTGTCACTAATTCTGGTTTTTGAGTGGTATCTTTGTAAAAGATACGAGGATGGAAGATTGATGTATTAAGAAGAAATTCTCATCCTACCCATGTCACCTCTCCAAAACACCCAAAATGGAAATTATTCTGACCATTATAAAGTTTATTTCAGGAACTAATCAAATATTAATATACTAAGTTCATGAAGAAAAGAAAATGTTGACTCTTTACAATCGTAGCCTGCCAGGCTCCTTTGTCCTTGGAATCCTCCAGGCAATTATACTGGAGTAGATTTCCATGCCATCCTCCGGGAGATCTTTCCGACCCAGGGATTGAACCTGAATTTCTTATGTCTCCTACATTGGCAGGTTTTTTTTTGTTTTTTTTTTTTAACACCTACGCCACCTGGGAAGCCCTCTACCATGCTGTATAAAGTTAATTATACAAGCACTGACTCTCAACCCCAAGTTAAGCACATCAGAGTCTCTGCTACCATGAGAGATTACAAATTCTGGGGAGAGACTATACATACAATCTGTAGCTAGAGACCTGTCATAAGCCTGTGTTCTATCATAAGCACCAAGGAAAATGAAGCCCTCTGAGAAAAGAATGAAGCTTTATGCAGATTGAAGCAGAGAAGAGAGTCATTTCTAATTGAATTTCCTTTCTGGCATTGTATGACATATTCCTTTTCCTTAAAGCTCATATGCCACATCCCACTTTTAAGTTGTTCAAGTTGATTTATATTTCTTGCAACTAAAATCAGTCCTAATTATCATTATATACATAAACATTAAATCACTAATGATTTTATTGTATCATGTAAAATCTAGATTATTGTCTCATTTCTGATGCTCACTAGAGCTGTGCACCAGTGGACAAGGCACTTTAATTTCTCTCAGCCCTGATTGTAGTATTAACTGCATGATGACAGAGTTGTGAAGATCAAACAGATGATGTATGTGAAAGATCTGTGCTATAAATATCAAAACTGTTATTGTTTCTGCATTTTCAACACCAGTATTTCTCTGATAAATTGTTTTGTGTTTCTAGGATATCATTGTTAATCTTGTTTACTGTTTTTCATGTAGACAGGCGGATTTAAAGTTCCTGATAACAAGTGGGTAAATGTTGTCACTAATTCTGGTTTTTGAGTGGTATCTTTGTAAAAGATACGAGGATGGAAGATTGATGTATTAAGAAGAAATTCTCATCCTACCCATGTCACCTCTCCAAAACACCCAAAATGGAAATTATTCTGACCATTATAAAGTTTATTTCAGGAACTAATCAAATATTAATATACTAAGTTCATGAAGAAAAGAAAATGTTAGAAAGCTCTTTCTTAATAGTGGAGCTGCACTGGAAACTGGGCCACTGTTGAAGTTTATTTTACTTTTTGCTATTCCCAGGGTAGCAGTATACCAAATTTATAATGATGGAATCATATTATATAACAGGATATTTGTTGTTAGACTTATCTGTAAAGTGAACCTACACTTTATGAAATAATGTATAGTTAAATTTCACTTATATAGAAAGTGATATATTTTATAGGGCACTTTTTTCCCTATAATGTATGATATTTTTGAAATTCTAGTGTTACAACCAAATAATAAAATATTTTTGGATAAAAAACAACCAAATCACAACATAGTCTTGGAAATTAAAAAAAACAAATATACTTAAGATTTAAGTTACAGGTTTCTAGGTAAGCCAATAAAACTTTATCAGTAGCTTATAGCAGTACTAACTATGCTAGCAAAAATTTCATTAAACAGATTTCTCAATCTGTCATGTGTGTCTGCAGTTCAGGAATTAAGCTTCTTTAAAATTGCATATCATGAATACATGTAGAAAGAAAGCCTTTGTTGCACTTCCACACTAAATTCTCCCTCAACTTACTCCAAAAAGGAATAGGAGTAATTTTTAAAAATTATTCTCTTACTTATATTTTATTTCATCACAGAACTGTGTTTTGGGTATCATGGTCTATATATTTTTTTAACCTCTTGCTCTTTTCACTTAACTTTTTAAAAAAATTCATCTGTTGTAGCATATTAGCTGTGGTTCACTCTGCGAATTTTATTTTTCATTTTCATCTACCATTTTCACACCCCAGTTCTTTTCCTGGTTTTTTACCAAATCATCTCTGCAAAGTTTCCTTTTCGTATTCACTGAGTCCATTGTGACTGTCTTACTCCAGCAGTAACCATGGAAACAGCATAGTTTTTTTTTTTCTTTAGGATAGGAGAGGTCAAGTAAATGAACTTAAACAAACACAAATATAATCAGCCTGTTTACCATTTAAATCTCTTTACTAGTGCTGAAAAATAACTATCATCACTTCAAATGCTAAGAGGTCACTAGCATTCCATTTTATAATACTAATTACAATATCACATGAAGCAGAGGCATCACCTTAAACTTCCTTATCAATAAGTATCAATTTTTTAAAAGCCTGAATATTTCTAATGCATTGAGCACAAGAACTATGGTAACTCATCTCCTCTGTTATAGAGAATAAACTAGCTAGTTTACCATTTCTAGCTATTCTTGAATGTTTACTTTTTTATATATTGACTCCCTTAAGCATTAGCTATTACATATTAAAGCAGAATATTATCTCATGAAATAATACATTTAATATTCTTAAGTCAAATGCTTTACTAAGTTGTAGGTGTTCAATCATGTCTGACTCTTTGCAAACCCCATGGACTGTAGCTTGCCAGGCTCCTCTGTTCATGGAGTTCTCCAGGCAAGAATACTGGAATGGGTGGGAATTTCCTCCTCCAGCGTTTTCACTTGGATACAATCTATTCTCCTTGGTTATCTGATTAGAGTTACAGCTTCAATAATTGAGCAATAACTTAGTAAGTTAATTGCTAATTATCAACTTAGTAAGTTATTGCCCAGTTATTGAAGCTCTAACTCTAATCAGATAACCAGGGAGAATTGATTGTATCCAAATTTTCATTCATCTTTCACTTAATTTTAAAAGACTAAATCTCAAGTCATTGGATAAAGTTTTTGACAAAGTAGTGGCATATAACAATTTTGGAATGAAAACAGAATAAAATTTATGTTACTGATTTATCACTGGATGATAATATTGGAATTTTGATGCTTTAGTTGAATTTGGAATATGCCTGATTTTTAAATTGCTGTGATGGTAATGATTGACCCATTGATAGTTGATGAATTCTACACAATAGGTGGCTTGTAATTGGGGCAGTTATTAGGAATCTTCTTCATATGAGTTAAGGAAAGTGAAAACTGACCTGTTTAGGGGAGCACTATTATTGTTGTTCAGTGGCTAAGCTGTGCTTGCATGTGTCCTAAGTCACTTCAGATGTGTCCAGCTGTTTACAGCCTTACCTATAGTCAGTCAGGCTTCTCTGTTCATGGCATTCTCCAGGGAAGAATACTGAGTGCATTGCCATGCCCTTCTCCAGGGGAATGTTTCTCATCCAGGGATCAAACCTACTTCTTGTAATATCTCCTGCACTGGCAGGCGGGTTCTTGACTACTAGCGCCACCTAGGAAGTCTGCTAAATCACAAATCAGCATAAGGAGTAAACAATCTGTGTCATAGAGTAGATAAAATTTCCCTTTGATTTGTGTTGCATTTCCAGTTGATTTATGGTTAAAGAAATTGTTGATAATCTTTCCATGGTATATTTAAAGTTTGATATTGTATTGAGAAGAAGAAAATAGAACGACTCCAACTTTAACAATAATTTCAACTCTTAGTACATAAAATCTCTAATCTCTAATGGAAGAATTTAGCGCTTTAAGGTATCACCGAGGAACGACATTTGAAGAAAGAATTATTTGTTTAATGTCCTCCAATTAAATATCAGAGCTTATTGACTTTTTGACCCTTTTGGCTGTTTTGAGTTCCTGGCTGAATTGATATTGAAGGAATCATGTAAAATAGTATATGACTTAAAATTCATGGAGTATAGAGTTTTTAATTACTCAGCATAGCTGTTATTCTTCTATTCATGTTTTTTTTTTTTTTATTTTATAATATTAAAAAAATACCTACACATTCTAAGAAGATGTAAGCACAGACTACGGTACAGGTATAAGAGACAGTTATAGTTGGTTAAAGTCTCAATAGGAAGAAATCATCTTCTTATCAGGCCCTTAGCTTAAGAAATCTCTTAGGAATGGTTTTCCACTTGAACTGGAAAAGCCCAAGAGTTAGTTTATGTCTCAATGAAGCTATTCTGTTTGGGTGCTAGAGACCTAGTAAATCCAGCAAATGGGGTCAATAGTCAAGAAGGTCTTAGAAGTTACAGGATGATCAAGTATGCTTTCTTTCATTGAAGCTCTGCAGTAGTCTGGGTCACGGAGACATGGAGTAATGGGCAACGTTCATCACTGCCTGCGGTACCAGGATCTAGACATAGTGAGAAGAGGGGGACTCTATTTAGTGAATGGGTCTCTGAAGGATCAGGGGAAGCAAGTAAACAGACTTATGCATACATGTGCATGCAAAGTCTCTTCGGTCCTATCTGACTCTGTAGCACTGTGGCCTATAGTTCACCAGGCACTGCTATGGCGGTCTCCAGAAAAGAATACAGGAGTAGATTGCCATCCCCTCCTCCAGGGGATCTTCCTGTTTAAGCTAGAAATGAAGGAATTCCTGAAATTTCAGTGTAAGTCCAAACCCATTTGTTCAGCAACAGAATGAGACCAGTCGTGAATACCTTGCAGTTCCATGCCTTAGGACAAGACCTCTTCTAGTGCCTAGGATTTTAGTCTAGATTCCTTCATAAACATTGTTTGAAACAACAAAGATCTACTGCATAGCACAGGAAGCTTTATTCATTATCTTCTGGAAAAGAATCTGAAAAATATACACATGCTATGTGTGCATACTCATTTGTGTCCAACTCTTTGCAACCCCATGAATTGTACCAGGCTCAGCTGTTCCTGAAATTTTCCAGGTAAGAATACTAGAGTGGGTTGCCATTTCTTACCTGAGGGGATCTTCCCAATGCAGAGATTGAACCAATGTCTCCTGTGACTCCTGCATTGTCATGAGGATTCATTACCACTTGCCACCTGGGAAGGGTAGACACAAAGGTGTATATGTATATATGTATATATATATATATATATATACATATATACATATACACACACACACACACACACACACACAGTATCATGTGAAATGCCAGTCTGGATGAAGCACAGGCTGGAATCCAGATTGTCGGGCAAAATATCAATAACCTCCAGTATGCAGATGACACTACCCATATGGCAGAAAACCAAGAGTAACTAAAGAGCCTCTTGATGAAGGTGAAAAAGAGAGTGAAGAAACTGGCTTAAAACTCAATCTTTAGGGGAAGAGAAAAAAGAAAAAAAAAAACTTCAACATTCAAAAGCTAAGATGATAGCATCTGGTCCCATCACTTCATGGCAAATAGATGGGAAACAGTGGAATCAGTGACAGACTTTATTTTTTGGGGAGGGGGGGGCTCCAGAATCACTGTGGACAGTGACTGCAGCCATAAAATTAAAAGACGTTGGCTCTTTGGAAGAAAAACTATGGCAACCCTAGACAGTATATTAAAAAGCAGACATAACTTAGCAAACATAGGTCTATATTGTCAAAGCTTTGGTTTTCCCAGTAATCATGTATGAGTATGAGAGTTGGATCATAAGGAAGGCTGAGTCCTGAGAATTGATGCCTTTGGACTGTGGTGTTGGAGAAGACTCTCAAGAGTCCCCTAGACTGCAAGTAGATAAAACCAGTCAATCCTAAGAGAAATCGACCCTGAATATTCATTGGAAAGACTGACACTAAAGATCCAATAATTTGACCACAAGATACAAAGAGGTGACTCATTGGAAAAGACCATGATGATAGGAAAAATCAGAAAGCAGGAGAAGGGGACGACAGGGGTGAAAATGGAAAAGAATCTGAAAAATATACACATGCTATGTGTGCATACTCATTTGTGTCCAACTCTTTGCAACCCCATGAATTGTACCAGGCTCAGCTGTTCCTGAAATTTTCCAGGTAAGAATACTAGAGTGGGTTGCCATTTCTTACCTGAGGATCTTCCCAATGCAGAGATTGAACCAATGTCTCCTGTGACTCCTGCATTGTCATGAGGATTCATTACCACTTGCCACCTGGGAAGGGTAGACACAAAGGTGTATATGTATATATGTATATATATATATATATATATACATATATACATATACACACACACACACACACACACACACAGTATCATGTGAAATGCCAGTCTGGATGAAGCACAGGCTGGAATCCAGATTGTCGGGCAAAATATCAATAACCTCCAGTATGCAGATGACACTACCCATATGGCAGAAAACCAAGAGTAACTAAAGAGCCTCTTGATGAAGGTGAAAAAGAGAGTGAAGAAACTGGCTTAAAACTCAATCTTTAGGGGAAGAGAAAAAAGAAAAAAAAAAACTTCAACATTCAAAAGCTAAGATGATAGCATCTGGTCCCATCACTTCATGGCAAATAGATGGGAAACAGTGGAATCAGTGACAGACTTTATTTTTTGGGGAGGGGGGGGCTCCAGAATCACTGTGGACAGTGACTGCAGCCATAAAATTAAAAGACGTTGGCTCTTTGGAAGAAAAACTATGGCAACCCTAGACAGTATATTAAAAAGCAGACATAACTTAGCAAACATAGGTCTATATTGTCAAAGCTTTGGTTTTCCCAGTAATCATGTATGAGTATGAGAGTTGGATCATAAGGAAGGCTGAGTCCTGAGAATTGATGCCTTTGGACTGTGGTGTTGGAGAAGACTCTCAAGAGTCCCCTAGACTGCAAGTAGATAAAACCAGTCAATCCTAAGAGAAATCGACCCTGAATATTCATTGGAAAGACTGACACTAAAGATCCAATAATTTGACCACAAGATACAAAGAGGTGACTCATTGGAAAAGACCATGATGATAGGAAAAATCAGAAAGCAGGAGAAGGGGACGACAGAGAATGAGATGGTTGGATGGCATCACTGAGTCAATGGACATGAGTTTGAGCAAGCTCCTGGAGATGGTGAAGAACATGTAAGCCTGGCCTGCTGCAGTCTGAATTGAACTGATATATAATTGAATGGGCTTCCCTGGTGGCTCAGAGGGTAAAGAATCCACATGCAGTATGGGAGACCTGGGTTAGATCTATGGGTTGGGAAGATCCCCTGGAGGTGTGAATGGCAACCCACTCCAGTATTCTTTTTTATTTATTTATTTATTTATCTATTTATTTATTTTTTGGCAGGGGTGGGGAGGGGGTGGGCGGGCCACTTCCACTGGCCTTTCATTTGTCTAGTTTCATCCATCTTTGTTCTTTGGCCCATGTGGGCCTCCCATCATGGTGGCCTCTGTTGTCACAGAGCACCCTCTCTGGGCGCATGCGCTCCAGAGCTCCGGCTCGGTAATTGGACACATTGTTCCAGCCGCTCCGCGGCATGTGGGATCTTCCCAGGCCAGGGATCGAACTGGCGCCCCTTGCACTGCAAGGCGGTGTCCTTACCCACTGGACCACCAGGGAAGCCCCACTCCAGTATTCTTGCTTGGAGAATCCCCATGGCCTGAGGAGCCTGGTGGACTGCAGTCCCTGGGGTCACAAACAGTTGAACATAATTGAGAGACTAAGCACAATACAGTGAATAAGTGAATCATTTTGCTCTACACTTGCAACCCTAGACAGTATATTAAAAGCAGACATAACTTAGCAAACATAGGTCTATATTGTCAAAGCTTTGGTTTTCCCAGTAATCATGTATGAGTATGAGAGTTGGATCATAAGGAAGGCTGAGTCCTGAGAATTGATGCCTTTGGACTGTGGTGTTGGAGAAGACTCTCAAGAGTCCCCTAGACTGCAAGTAGATAAAACCAGTCAATCCTAAGAGAAATCGACCCTGAATATTCATTGGAAAGACTGACACTAAAGATCCAATAATTTGACCACAAGATACAAAGAGGTGACTCATTGGAAAAGACCATGATGATAGGAAAAATCAGAAAGCAGGAGAAGGGGACGACAGAGAATGAGATGGTTGGATGGCATCACTGAGTCAATGGACATGAGTTTGAGCAAGCTCCTGGAGATGGTGAAGAACATGTAAGCCTGGCCTGCTGCAGTCTGAATTGAACTGATATATAATTGAATGGGCTTCCCTGGTGGCTCAGAGGGTAAAGAATCCACATGCAGTATGGGAGACCTGGGTTAGATCTATGGGTTGGGAAGATCCCCTGGAGGTGTGAATGGCAACCCACTCCAGTATTCTTTTTTATTTATTTATTTATTTATCTATTTATTTATTTTTTGGCAGGGGTGGGGAGGGGGTGGGCGGGCCACTTCCACTGGCCTTTCATTTGTCTAGTTTCATCCATCTTTGTTCTTTGGCCCATGTGGGCCTCCCATCATGGTGGCCTCTGTTGTCACAGAGCACCCTCTCTGGGCGCATGCGCTCCAGAGCTCCGGCTCGGTAATTGGACACATTGTTCCAGCCGCTCCGCGGCATGTGGGATCTTCCCAGGCCAGGGATCGAACTGGCGCCCCTTGCACTGCAAGGCGGTGTCCTTACCCACTGGACCACCAGGGAAGCCCCACTCCAGTATTCTTGCTTGGAGAATCCCCATGGCCTGAGGAGCCTGGTGGACTGCAGTCCCTGGGGTCACAAACAGTTGAACATAATTGAGAGACTAAGCACAATACAGTGAATAAGTGAATCATTTTGCTCTACACTTGAAACTAGCACAACATTGTAAATAGACAGTACTTCAACTGAAAAAAATATTTGAACACTTACCAAAAGCCAGGCTAGAACCTAGGTATGTAATAGTAAACAAGATATAGTTTTTTCCTTTCAAAAGTTCACACTTTACTGGGACGTACTGAGAAGACTATAGACAATCAAAATATAGAGTGGTAAGAGTACCAATTGGAAGAGGTATGTACTGTGATGGTGGTGTGAGTCAGAACAGCTTAAGAGTTGATGGTGTTGGAGAGATAAGAAAGGATTCCTAAGTAGACTGATCTAAGATAAGTCCTTAAGAATGGGCAGGGGCAGGGAGTCTAACACATGAGTCCATTTTGTTGGATTAGCAGCAAGTGCCACTTCCAGATGTAGGGGGCTCAGAATAAGTCTCGCCAAAATGCATGAGGATTATTTTGAGCTAAAAGAAGTCAAAGTCCTTCAGGTTCAAGAGAAACCACTGGTCTGCTTTGATTACATAGAAGAATTTCAATTGGGGATTTTTCCCAGAAAGGAGTTCTTTAGCCAGAGTGGCTCCATCTGTACAACCCAGCAAACATCTAATTACCAAGCATCTAGTCTTTTTCTTGTTTTCTTATAAGGACCCTTCTGTTCTTGCAAGCTCCAGATCCCTTTTCCTTTCCTTAACTCAGAATTGCATGTATATTTCATTCAACCTTTCTTTCTTTAAACTTCTCATGTATGTGGCAACTCTGATTCTCACCTGTGTGGAATTCCTGTACATGTGAAGCTGAAATTCCTTTTCTTCTGTTAATCTATCTCAAATCAATCTAATTCTTAGACTAAAGAATTAAATTAGAATTTATAAGGAGTGAACATTATCCTTAAACTGAAAGCATTCCCTCTAAGATCAGGAACAAGACAGGGGTGTCCACTTTCACCACTACCATTCAACAAAGTCCTGGAAGTCCTAGCAACAGCAATAAGAGAAGAGAAAGAAATCAAAGGAATCCAGATTGGAAAGGAAGAAGTCAAGCTCTCTCTTTTTGCAGATGACATATTATACATAGAAAATCTGAAAGACACGGTTACAAAGCTACTAGAGCTAATCAATGAATTCAGCAAAGTCGCAGGATACAAAGTCAACACACAGAAATCACTGGCATTCCTATACACAAACAATGAAAAATCAGAAAATGAAATCAAAGAGGCAATCCCCTTCACCGTCGCAACCAAGAGAATCAAATATCTAGGAATAAACCTACCCAAAGAAACAAAAGAACTGTACACAGAAAATTACAAGACACTCATGAGAGACATTAAAGAAGACTTAAACAGATGGAGAGATATTCCATGTTCCTGGGTCGGAAGAATCAATATTGTGAAAATGACCATACTACCAAATAGCATCTACAGATTGAATGCAATACCTATCCAACTACCATTGACATTTTTCACAGAACTAGACCAAAGAATAACACAGTTCATATGGAAAAACAAAAGACCTCGACTAGCCAAAGCAATCCTGAGAAAGAAAAACAGAGCTGGAGGGATCAGCCTCCCTAACTTCAGACTCTACTACAAAGCCACAGTCATCAAGACAGTATGGTACTGGCACAAAAACAGAACTATAGACCAATGGAACAAGATTGAGAACCCAGAGGTAAACCCATGCACCTATGGGTACCTTATTTTTGACAAAGGAGGTGAAACTATAAAATGGGACAAAGACAGCCTCTTCAACAAATGGTGCTGGGAAAATTGGACAGCTACATGCAAAAAAATGAAGTTGGAACATTCCCTGACATCATACACAAAGATCAACTCAAATTGAATTAAAGACCTAAATATAAGACCAGAAACCATCAAACTCTTAGAGGAGAATATAGGCAAAACCCTCAAGGACATCAATCAAAGCAAGATCTTCTCTGACCCACCTACTAAAATAGCCGTACTGAAAAGAAAAATGAACATGTGGGACCTCATGAAACTTAAAAGCTTTTGTACAGCAAAAGAAATTACAAAAAAACTGAACAGACAGCCCACAGAGTGGGAGAAAATCATAGCAAATGAAACAACAGACAAAGAATTAATCTCCAAAGTCTGGAAGCAACTCAGACAACTCAGCACAGGGAAAACAAACAACCCAATCAAAAAATGGGAAAAAGGTCTAAAGAGACGCCTCTCCAAAGAGGACATACAGATGGCCCAAAAGCACATGAAACGATGCTCAACCTCGCTTATTATTAGAGAAATGCAAATTAAGGCTACAATGAGATATCACCTCACACCCATCAGAATGGCCATCTTCAAAAAATCTGCAGACAATAAATGCTGGAGAGGATGCGGAGAGAAGGGAACCCTCTTGCATTGCTGGTGGGAATGTCAATTGATACAGCCTCTATGGAAGACAGTATGGAGATTCCTTTAAAAACTAAAAATAGAAGCACCCTATGACCCAGCAATCCCACTACTAGGCCTATATCCTGATGAAATCAAAACTGAAAGAAGCACCTGTACCCCAATGTTCATTGCAGCTCTCTATACAATAGCCAGAACATGGGAGCAACCTAGATGTCCATCGACGAATGAATGGGTAATGAAGCCCTGGTACATATATACAATGGAATACTACTCAGCTGTTAAAAGAAGTGCAGAAGACTCAGTCCTAATGAGGTGGCTGGCTCTAGAACCTATCATAAAAAGTGAAGTAAGTCAAAAAGAGAAAGACAAATACAGTATACTGACACACATATACGGAATCTAGTAGGGTGGCCTTGATAACACAAGCACGGAACTCATGGAAAAACAGACAGAGCATAGACATAGGGACATTGTGGGCAAGAAACAGGGACGGGGAGGCATGGAGGGAGTAACATGGAAACCTATACTGTCATGTGTGGAAAAGATAGCTAGTGTCATTGTGCTAAGGGAATAGGAATGCCTACCATGACTTGGGGCAATGGTCTGGAGGGGTGGGATGGGGGGAACTGGTTGGGTGGGGGACCAGGGATATGCATATGAATGATCTGGGAACATACATGTCAGTGAACAACAAAATTCTGTAAAATCTTTAAAATAAAGAATTAAAAAAAAAAAGAATCTGTAAGGGTAAAGGAAAGTTTTCTTCCTCCTCCACCCAGACCAGTAAATTATAAAATGATCATTTAAAACAGGTTGCTTTTCATTTGTGGAACTACCCAGTGCTAGGTTGCTGACTTGGTTAACTGAATATGGACTGTATGCAGATTCTTGGTCAAATTCTCTTGTGCTGAGCACAGCGTGTGACCTAGATTGAACTTAGCTCGGTGAAGAAAAATTGGAGTAGAGGAGATAGCAGAGGAAAGGAGGAACTCAAAGTTTAAAATTATGGCTCTTGAAAATTAAAACATGAGATTAAGTCAGGCTAATTTGAATGGAACATTTCTAGAACTGTCCTCTCTGACCATGACAGCCTGAGAGTGCCTCTATGGAAGACAGTATGGAGATTCCTTTAAAACTAAAAATAGAAGCACCCTATGACCCAGCAATCCCACTACTAGGCCTATATCCTGATGAAATCAAAACTGAAAGAAGCACCTGTACCCCAATGTTCATTGCAGCTCTCTATACAATAGCCAGAACATGGGAGCAACCTAGATGTCCATCGACGAATGAATGGGTAATGAAGCCCTGGTACATATATACAATGGAATACTACTCAGCTGTTAAAAGAAGTGCAGAAGACTCAGTCCTAATGAGGTGGCTGGCTCTAGAACCTATCATAAAAAGTGAAGTAAGTCAAAAAGAGAAAGACAAATACAGTATACTGACACACATATACGGAATCTAGTAGGGTGGCCTTGATAACACAAGCACGGAACTCATGGAAAAACAGACAGAGCATAGACATAGGGACATTGTGGGCAAGAAACAGGGACGGGGAGGCATGGAGGGAGTAACATGGAAACCTATACTGTCATGTGTGGAAAAGATAGCTAGTGTCATTGTGCTAAGGGAATAGGAATGCCTACCATGACTTGGGGCAATGGTCTGGAGGGGTGGGATGGGGGGAACTGGTTGGGTGGGGGACCAGGGATATGCATATGAATGATCTGGGAACATACATGTCAGTGAACAACAAAATTCTGTAAAATCTTTAAAATAAAGAATTAAAAAAAAAAAGAATCTGTAAGGGTAAAGGAAAGTTTTCTTCCTCCTCCACCCAGACCAGTAAATTATAAAATGATCATTTAAAACAGGTTGCTTTTCATTTGTGGAACTACCCAGTGCTAGGTTGCTGACTTGGTTAACTGAATATGGACTGTATGCAGATTCTTGGTCAAATTCTCTTGTGCTGAGCACAGCGTGTGACCTAGATTGAACTTAGCTCGGTGAAGAAAAATTGGAGTAGAGGAGATAGCAGAGGAAAGGAGGAACTCAAAGTTTAAAATTATGGCTCTTGAAAATTAAAACATGAGATTAAGTCAGGCTAATTTGAATGGAACATTTCTAGAACTGTCCTCTCTGACCATGACAGCCTGAGAGTGCCTACCTGGATGAGCTGCACAGAAGTCAGCCACAGAGATGCATTCCACACATTTAAGTGCTTGCCAAGAAAGAAATTGGACCCACTAGGCATGAGCTTCCCGGAGTGACTCTGCATGTCATTTTACCCGTTAAGATTGTGTAACATGGCTTCACAATAGCAAATCAAAGTAAAACTGGTGACGTTCCTACAATTACAATAGAAGTTGAATGGCTTAATTAGTAAAACATTAACTGGCAGGATTCCTATAAGTAAAAAACATACATATTTAAGGCGGCTTATTGTAACATTTATACCATTTATTTTATAATATACTAATTCGAATGTAAAAGTGAATGTAAATTGCCAGAAATTAACATGCAATGGGAAGAAAAGTCCTTTTATCCTCGGCAACTGTAGCATTTGGCAGATTCAGGAATAAATAATCTTTTGTGGCAAGGGTATGCCTTATCAAACATATGCAGATCAGCACTAATTAATGCTAATTAAGGTTTCCTGTCTATCTAGTTGGAAAAACGTCCAAATGTTATGAAATCCAGTTAGTATGCCTATTACGCTAATTGTTTTATATGGGGTGGTTCTTAATTAAAATATGTAAATTGACCTTAATTGCTATATACTAATGGGGGTTCATGTTATCTCACTAAAAGTGACAAGATGGTGAGGAGGGGTACTTAAATGACTAATTCTGATAAATCCTTAACTAAATGACCTTTACTCAAAATTAATTTTAATTGGAATTTGGCTAAAGAAACATTTTTCTTCTTTGTTTCCTTTTAGTTTTTGGTAATGTAAGAATGTACTCTTCTTTGTTAATACAGCTTTAGAAGCCGTTATGGATTGTTAATTATAGTTAACAAGCAAGTTAATTTGACTGTTTACTGTTTATAGTTTTCAGGAAGTTATTGATATCCTCCTTTCAGTCTTGGGAAAAATTAGTTCTCATTGAATGCGAATGTATAGTTGGAATCATATAGATATGTCAACCTAGTGAGTTTGTTAGAATATGTTAAAGTTTGATGAGCCAGTGGTGCTAATATATACGCTGATTTATATTGAAATTACTTTTTAGAAAAAAATATTTTCATACAAGCATTAACTCTTTTTGAGTTAAGATCTCATTGGGGATACTTAGATTAAATAGACTGAAATGATACTCTGGCACTTATCATGATTTTATTATTTAATTGCAACAAATTAAAATGTTTATGCTCAAAACCAGTAGAAGTGAATTTATGTATTTTTCCACTGTGCTAAGCTTACAATTACAGGAAGTAATTTAAATAAAACTAACAAATTTTTTATTTTACTTATTCATTTGAATGTACTTTATGTTCAGCTATAATTTAAAACATATTAACAATGTGAGACAGGCGTTGGTAGAATGCTGTCATATGGAAATGAGCATAAAATGAAGATAACAGATTTTCTTTGTAGAAAGGAGACTCAATATCTTTACTCTTTCAACAGGACATAGTGACAAATGTTTCCCCCAGAATCATTCGGGGGACCACTTCTGGCCCCACGTATGGCCCCGGACAGAGCTCTTTCCTGAATATTGAACTCATCAGTGAAAAAACGGCTGCATATTGGTGTCAAAGTGTCACTGAACTAAAAGCCGACTTTCCAGACAATGTAAGTATGATTTAACACCTAAAACAAAAGAATTGGCATAAGTTGGTGAATATTTATTTAAACATTCAATTCATAGGCTTATAAATATTAATGTGTATAATATATTTTATTAAAGAATCTGCCAGTTGCTTTGCTGATGCATAATGCATGTCATTTTGAAATGGTAGGAGGGTACTTAAATGACTAATTCTGAAATTCCTTTACTCAAAATTAATTTTAATTGGAATTTGGCTAAAGAAACATTTTCTTCTTTGTTTCCTTTTAGTTTTTGGTAATGTAAGAATGTACTCTTCTTTGTTAATACAGCTTTAGAAGCCGTTATGGATTGTTAATTATAGTTAACAAGCAAGTTAATTTGACTGTTTACTGTTTATAGTTTTCAGGAAGTTATTGATATCCTCCTTTCAGTCTTGGGAAAAATTAGTTCTCATTGAATGCGAATGTATAGTTGGAATCATATAGATATGTCAACCTAGTGAGTTTGTTAGAATATGTTAAAGTTTGATGAGCCAGTGGTGCTAATATATACGCTGATTTATATTGAAATTACTTTTTAGAAAAAAATATTTTCATACAAGCATTAACTCTTTTTGAGTTAAGATCTCATTGGGGATACTTAGATTAAATAGACTGAAATGATACTCTGGCACTTATCATGATTTTATTATTTAATTGCAACAAATTAAAATGTTTATGCTCAAAACCAGTAGAAGTGAATTTATGTATTTTTCCACTGTGCTAAGCTTACAATTACAGGAAGTAATTTAAATAAAACTAACAAATTTTTTATTTTACTTATTCATTTGAATGTACTTTATGTTCAGCTATAATTTAAAACATATTAACAATGTGAGACAGGCGTTGGTAGAATGCTGTCATATGGAAATGAGCATAAAATGAAGATAACAGATTTTCTTTGTAGAAAGGAGACTCAATATCTTTACTCTTTCAACAGGACATAGTGACAAATGTTTCCCCCAGAATCATTCGGGGGACCACTTCTGGCCCCACGTATGGCCCCGGACAGAGCTCTTTCCTGAATATTGAACTCATCAGTGAAAAAACGGCTGCATATTGGTGTCAAAGTGTCACTGAACTAAAAGCCGACTTTCCAGACAATGTAAGTATGATTTAACACCTAAAACAAAAGAATTGGCATAAGTTGGTGAATATTTATTTAAACATTCAATTCATAGGCTTATAAATATTAATGTGTATAATATATTTTATTAAAGAATCTGCCAGTTGCTTTGCTGATGCATAGAAAGATAAAAAAGAAAGAAATGCTCAAGATCTCATAAAAATCCACACACTGTGAGGCTTTGTTATAAATGGGTGCCATGTAGATGGAAGAAGTATCTACATAAGCAGAAGAAAGAAAAATGAAATACTCATTTTATTGAGTTGGTTTTCACTGTGTGTGGCTAGTATTTATGAAGGTGATGACCTTAGGAAGAAATTGCAGACTGTAAATCACTTTAAATCTAAAACTGAAGCAGATGCAGAATTTCTTATACAGTTTACATTTTTTCAGTGGGAAATAATTTACCAAATATTTTAATACCTTTATTCTGAATGAGTGAACTATCCTTTATAAAATGTTTTTTTTCCTTCTAAGCCACTGTATACAACTATTACAGTAAAATCAAGCTTACAGATAGTATTTCATTTCTTTGTGGATTTTAACATGTTGCCTGTAGTTTTTTAGTCCACAGTATTTTTCTCTTCAGTATTGGTTAGGGTTTTCTTTAATGTCATTCATTCCTTCATTCTCCTGCTTGTCCCTCAGCCCCCTTTACCATGTACACATACGCACGCACACACATTTCTCTCTCTTTCTCTCTCTCTCAATGAGGGGGTGGTGAATTGATTTTGAGGTTTGGGGCAATGTTTACATGGTGGAAAAGATTTTTCTGTGATGATCCTTTAGAGATCATATGAGAACACATCAAAATTCTAATAATAAATAATTTAAAATCTAATGAAATATGTGGATGCTTGCCCACACACTGATAAATCAGTACGTTTTCTAAAGGGACTTTAGTTATGACACTGTTGCCTAGTTCATCAGGTTTCTTATTTCTTTCTTAGAAATCACTAATTGTTTCGGAATTCTCTCTTATCTTAAAATACAGTCACACAGCATACTACTTATCCTCCTCAATCCACCCCTTCAGATGTGAAAGAAACTATAAAGGCCATCTGAAGTCTATAGCTTCTGCTTATTAGGAGCTTTTTACTTTCTGAGCTTGATGTCACACTTACCAGTTCGCACATTATACCATCACTCTAGTAACAATTTTGTTGCACTAATTTGTGTTTTAAAGAATCCACATGTGGGGGCTTCCCTGTTGGTCCAGTGAGTAAAGAGTCCACCTTGCAGTGCAGGGGATGCCGGTTCAATCCTTGGCCCGGGAGGATCCCATGTGCTGCGGAGTGGCTGGGCCTATGTGTCTAGTTGAGAGCCGGTGCTCTGGAGCACATGTGCCCAGAGCTAGTGCTCCGCAATGAGGAAGGCCACTGCAATGGGAGGCCCACGCAGACCAAAGAATAAGGATGGGTGAAAATAAATCAATAAAAAAAAAAAAAAAAGAAAGAGGCCAAAATTAAAAAAAAAAAAAAAATGAATTCACATGTTCTGAAAAACTTCTCAGAATGACAAGAACAAAAAGTGGTCAGCCATCAAAAGAATTCTTAATATATTTTTAAGCAGTCTATAGTGTTAGGAAATAAAATAATAATAATTGTAACCAGTGTGTGTGCATGCTACATTACTTCAGTCATGTCTGACTTGGTGGCCCTGTGGACTGTAGTAAGTAAGTGTGAGCACTTATATAATACTCGCTCTGTATTAGTATGGTTATACATGATTTATATATTTTAATACTCATTTAATTTTTTACAACTTTATAAGATATGTAGTATTATTTTCCCCATTTCACAGGTGAGGAAACTGAGGCAGACAGCATTAGGTAGCATGCCAAAGGTACACAGTTGTTACATCATGAAGCCAAAATTTGAACTTGAAATTTGATTTTAGCATCCATGCCCTTTCTAGTAATAGTATTCACTAGTGTACCTTCTTATATTGCAGTATCATTTCAGGTCCTCTCAAGATTCACTATTACTTATATTAGTGGAAACTAAGAAGAGTATGAAACATTCCTTCAGTAGTATTTAGATGAGCCAATGTATTGGGAAAAAATTCCTTTTTCTAGAAAATAACTCCTACCAATAACTTGTCTTAAGCTCACCCGATATTTTCTACCCTCTCTTGAGCAAGAATAAGATGTTATAATAATGGCCCCTAAGAAATGACAGTAAGTAGACAAGAAAGTTGAGACAAAACCTTTGCTTTGTGATTCTACAGTCAAGTAGAAAGACTTGAACACATTTAAATGTTCTTTTCAATTTCCCTGGAAACAATTTTCTTCTCTTATAATGCTTTTTCTTCTGAGAAAACAATACATGCTTTTCTTGTTTCTAATTCTTTCACCATTTAGATTATATTCATTATTCTTTTTCTGTATTCTAAGTAATTTCTAACATATTTCTAACTTCCCATATCAACGTTAACATTTTAAATACAATTAAAATGGCATTCCTATTTGACCCCATAGAAATAATGTGTGTGCACCTAGATATTGCCACGCTGAGAGTAGAATATCCCCCACTGTTTTGGAATTACTCTGACGCCAAACCCAATGAGCTGAATGAAAGAAGGTGACCCTTCCTTTTCCAAGTTTAATTATCACTCTCACTGGAGTTTTCCCACATCATTCTCGAGTGCATGGCTGCCACCTTACTGACAGAAATTGGATAATTCAGCCCATTGTGGCAGTTTCTAAGCAAGGACTAACTTTTGTGGAAAAGAAATTGTGTTGTGGGGCATTTAGGTCAGCTAACGCCCATAACCAGTGTTTCCAGAGAGAGTAGGCACCAGTTGACCATGGATTAGAGGAGACAGGTAGAAGAACACCCTTAATATCAAGACATTAAAACTCCATGAGATATATCACAAAGGGGCTTGTTTCTTAGCCACTGCAGTATTTCACCAAAGCCTACACTTAAACAGGCTTGCCTGGTGGCACAGTGGTAGAGTCTCCCATGGTGCAAGGACAGGTAGCAGTTAAGCCAAAATTTGAACTTGAAATTTGATTTTAGCATCCATTTCTTATATTTGCCAGTATCATTTCAGGTCCTCTCAAGATTCACTATTACTTATATTAGTGGAAACTAAGAAGAGTATGAAACATTCCTTCAGTAGTATTTAGATGAGCCAATGTATTGGGAAAAAATTCCTTTTTCTAGAAAATAACTCCTACCAATAACTTGTCTTAAGCTCACCCGATATTTTCTACCCTCTCTTGAGCAAGAATAAGATGTTATAATAATGGCCCCTAAGAAATGACAGTAAGTAGACAAGAAAGTTGAGACAAAACCTTTGCTTTGTGATTCTACAGTCAAGTAGAAAGACTTGAACACATTTAAATGTTCTTTTAAATTTTCCCTGGAAACAATTTTCTTCTCTTATAATGCTTTTTCTTCTGAGAAAACAATACATGCTTTTCTTGTTTCTAATTCTTTCACCATTTAGATTATATTCATTATTCTTTTTCTGTATTCTAAGTAATTTCTAACATATTTCTAACTTCCCATATCAACGTTAACATTTTAAATACAATTAAAATGGCATTCCTATTTGACCCCATAGAAATAATGTGTGTGCACCTAGATATTGCCACGCTGAGAGTAGAATATCCCCCACTGTTTTGGAATTACTCTGACGCCAAACCCAATGAGCTGAATGAAAGAAGGTGACCCTTCCTTTTCCAAGTTTAATTATCACTCTCACTGGAGTTTTCCCACATCATTCTCGAGTGCATGGCTGCCACCTTACTGACAGAAATTGGATAATTCAGCCCATTGTGGCAGTTTCTAAGCAAGGACTAACTTTTGTGGAAAAGAAATTGTGTTGTGGGGCATTTAGGTCAGCTAACGCCCATAACCAGTGTTTCCAGAGAGAGTAGGCACCAGTTGACCATGGATTAGAGGAGACAGGTAGAAGAACACCCTTAATATCAAGACATTAAAACTCCATGAGATATATCACAAAGGGGCTTGTTTCTTAGCCACTGCAGTATTTCACCAAAGCCTACACTTAAACAGGCTTGCCTGGTGGCACAGTGGTAAAGAGTCTCCCTGCCATTGCAAGAAATGCAAGGCACACAGGTTCAGTTCCTGAGTTAGAAAAATCCCCTGGAATAGGAAATGGCAACCCATTCCAGTGTTCTTGCCTAGAAAATTCCATGGACAGACAAGTCTGGTGGGCTACAGTCCATGGGGTCGCAAAGAGTTGGACATGACTGAGCGACTAAGCATGTGCATGCATACATACACCCCCTCCCCCCCCCACACACACACTTATACCAGACTTCTTTTTGGTTTTTAAGGTTTCTTTATATTTATCTGTGAATTAAATATGGTACCATGATCATGGTATCAATCAATTTATTTCTAAGAGTTTTTTTCCTAAGCTGAGATTTTACAATGCTTATTATGAATATATTGTATACTGAAGGCATACAGAAATCAATTTTAAGTGAATTCTTTTAGTCTCACAATAGTAACCTTAGAAATCATGTACTTCAGGCTTGCAAAAAATTTTTACCAAGAAATACCTGCTTCATTTTGTCTGAATACACTGAATTAGCAAGCAAAGAGGCAGCTAAAGTGAGAATTAGGCAAAAGATAAGGATTCATCAGTGAATCAGCCGGTGAAGATAATAAAGAGAGTGATGGCTTTGTTAGAGAAATTAATAAAGGAAGAAAAATGGCATGTAAATATACTTCTATTATAAGATACATCATTTCTACTGAAACCTTCTCAGTTTATTACTGAAAGATCAGCACTGCATTCATATGTTCAAAATCACTCCAAAGAAGTTGCTCTTCATCAGCATTCTGCAGATGCGTTCCTGAGCAGTAGCCTCTAAATACAGAGTTCTTAACCTTGTGTGGGTGCAAGGTCTCCATAGGCACTGTGGTGAAACCTAAAATCTTTCAGAAAAAAAAAAAAATGTTTAAGGTATTTTTTTGGGGCGGGCGGGGCGGGTTGGGGATGGAGGGGGGCGGGTGCACCACTTCTATTGGTCTTTCGTTTATCTATTTTCATCCATCTTTGTTCTTTGGCCCGAGTGGGCCTCCCATTGCAGTGGCCTCTGTTGTCATATAGCACCAGCTCTGGACGCATGCGCTCCAGAGCTCCGGCTCAGTAATTGGACACATTGGTCTAGTCGCTCCGCGGCACGTGGGATCTTCCCAGGCCAGGGAATGAACTGGTGCCCCTTGCACTGCAAGGCAGTGTCCTTACCCACTGGACCACCAGGGAAGCCCCAGAATAGTTTTTGAATGCATAAAACAAAATCCACAAGGTAATAAAATGTTCCCATTATATTAAAATAAAATTCTTGAATTTTTTTAAAAAAGTAATATACGTTATTCTTTAGTAAGCACTAAAAGTACAGTTTAACGGCAGATCTTATACCGACTGAAATCTTTATGTAGTTATGACTCCAAGTGATACTTCGATCTATCTGTAGCAACTCTACAACTCTGTGGTTTCTTTGGTGCAAATTCACAGGCATTAATAGTGTTACACTGGTTTGTTGCCTCATGATACAGGAAATGCTAAATTTCAGTGTGAGGCTAGCAAAAATAAAAATCTAGATTTTCTTCCATCTAAGTTCATGAATTTCTTATTTTCTATCAAGAGTTCTAAGGACCTCAGTTTAAGAACCTATATACAGCATTTTAAAAAATTCTGGTGTCTAGTAGGGTCTCCCGGGGACAATATTCATTGCAGCACTATTTACAATAGCCAGGATATGGAAGCAAGCTAGATGTCCATCTCCAGATGAATGGATAAAGATGATATGGTACATATATACAATGCATTAATAATCAGCCATGAAAAAATAATGGATTTTGAGTCCACTGTAGTGAGATGGATGAATCTAGAACCTGTTACACTGGGTGAAGAAAGTCAGAAAGAGAGAAATATTGCATATTAAAGTGTATATTTGGAATCTGTAAAAGTAATACTGGTGAGCCTATTTCTGGGGAAGGAATGGAGATGTAGACACAAAGAATGAGTTTGTGGGGAGAGTGGGGAAAGGAGAGGAATAATGAACTGAGAAAGTAGCATTGGCATATATACATTAGCTGGTGGAAAGCTGCTCTAACACAGGGAACCAGCCTGGTACTCTGTGACGACCTAGAGGGTGGGATAGGGACATGGGAGGGAGACTTAGGAGTCAGGGAATATATATATGTATTTATGACTGCTTTGTGTTGTTGTGTGACAGAAACCAACACAATATTTTAAAGCAATTATCCTCTAATTAAAACATTAAAATTAAAAATCACAGTATGTTCTAGGAAATTTATAATCAGGACATGAATCTGAGATGTGTCCTAGTTAAGCAGATACATTTGTAAGGAAAAGAAAGAATACTTTAGGCATCTAGGCAGCAAGCTACTATTAAAGGGAAAAGACAGTGATAAAAATTCTCAATATTAAAAACACTCCAGAAATTAAAAAAAAAAGAAATAAAAGATCAGCACCAAGTCTTAGCTTGATTGAAATGATGTGACCAACTTCAAGCACCTGTAGAGCCACCACTTTCATTCTGGGTGGACTTGACTTCTCCCAGACATTAAGTTCAGTCTCATAGGAATAAGAAAGTCACTGAATAAATGTTTAACCTTATAGATTTAAGAGTAAAGCCTCACCGCACTGCCTTGTTTTACACACACTGTGGCAAGTTAGAAGAGATGCTTATGCTTCCTCTAGACAGTGTTCAACCTCAACCGAGAAAGATGCTGTAGGTTTCAAATAGATTTTTCTGGCCTGGCGTTTGCAGAGAAAGTCCTGGAGAACCTTTCACCAGTGGTAGAAATCAGGTGTAGAAATCAGCCTGTCCCTAAGTCCAGAGCGCCTTCCAAGTGTCTGCGAGGGATGAAGGTTTTAAGCTGCACTCCTCTTTTGATGGATCATGTCAGGTATTTAATGGGTGTGCAATTCCTGTTCCTCCATCACTTCCACCCTCTTTACTTCCCCTTTTCAAAACTTTAGGTCAAGAGAACCCTCCTCGTTCCTTTGGGGCTTGGACAGGTTCTCTCCTGTGGTCACAAAATTTTCGTCACTGTGGCACTCGCCACAGTTGTCTGTTGACGTCTGTGCTGTTTATCAATGCCTACCTCCCAACAAGGCAAGGACTTGATCAGGTGTATTACCAGCTCCTGACACACACCTGACTCATTGGACTTCCTGGAAATTATATTTGAAATCACAGTTTATGGCGTAAGACTTTATACATTAGCTGGTGGAAAGCTGCTCTAACACAGGGAACCAGCCTGGTACTCTGTGACGACCTAGAGGGTGGGATAGGGACATGGGAGGGAGACTTAGGAGTCAGGGAATATATATATGTATTTATGACTGCTTTGTGTTGTTGTGTGACAGAAACCAACACAATATTTTAAAGCAATTATCCTCTAATTAAAACATTAAAATTAAAAATCACAGTATGTTCTAGGAAATTTATAATCAGGACATGAATCTGAGATGTGTCCTAGTTAAGCAGATACATTTGTAAGGAAAAGAAAGAATACTTTAGGCATCTAGGCAGCAAGCTACTATTAAAGGGAAAAGACAGTGATAAAAATTCTCAATATTAAAAACACTCCAGAAATTAAAAAAAAAAGAAATAAAAGATCAGCACCAAGTCTTAGCTTGATTGAAATGATGTGACCAACTTCAAGCACCTGTAGAGCCACCACTTTCATTCTGGGTGGACTTGACTTCTCCCAGACATTAAGTTCAGTCTCATAGGAATAAGAAAGTCACTGAATAAATGTTTAACCTTATAGATTTAAGAGTAAAGCCTCACCGCACTGCCTTGTTTTACACACACTGTGGCAAGTTAGAAGAGATGCTTATGCTTCCTCTAGACAGTGTTCAACCTCAACCGAGAAAGATGCTGTAGGTTTCAAATAGATTTTTCTGGCCTGGCGTTTGCAGAGAAAGTCCTGGAGAACCTTTCACCAGTGGTAGAAATCAGGTGTAGAAATCAGCCTGTCCCTAAGTCCAGAGCGCCTTCCAAGTGTCTGCGAGGGATGAAGGTTTTAAGCTGCACTCCTCTTTTGATGGATCATGTCAGGTATTTAATGGGTGTGCAATTCCTGTTCCTCCATCACTTCCACCCTCTTTACTTCCCCTTTTCAAAACTTTAGGTCAAGAGAACCCTCCTCGTTCCTTTGGGGCTTGGACAGGTTCTCTCCTGTGGTCACAAAATTTTCGTCACTGTGGCACTCGCCACAGTTGTCTGTTGACGTCTGTGCTGTTTATCAATGCCTACCTCCCAACAAGGCAAGGACTTGATCAGGTGTATTACCAGCTCCTGACACACACCTGACTCATTGGACTTCCTGGAAATTATATCAGTATATTGTTAAAATGGTCACATTGTTTTATTGGCGTAAGCTCCATCTTTAATTTTAGTCTTGGCATTAATATACATTATTTGTTTTTCTCTTTCTGACTTACTTTACTCTATATGACACAAGGGTCAAGGTGTCAGCACCATGTCAACACATTTTTTTTTTCAGGTGGATTTTGTACAACATTATCCTGTTAATTTTGAAAATATATCCATACTTTTCAGATGATCCATGTTGAAAAGTAAGTTTGTATGAAGGAGGTAAAATGAAAATGATTCAGTGTTTTCAAAAACAAAATCACTGGGAGAGTTACACTCTATACTAATTCAATCATTTCAGTAACTCTGGCATGGACACAGTGAATACATATCTCAGTTCAGTTGAATCACTCAGTCTGACCCATGGACTGCAGCATGCCAGGCTTCCCTGTCCTTCACCATCTCCTGGAGCTTGCTCAAACTCACGTCTGACTCAGTGATGCCATCCAACCATCTGTCTTCTGTCGTCCCCTTCTCCTTTTGCCTTCTATTTTCCCCAACATCAGGGTCTTTTCCAGTGACTCATCTCTTCACATCAAGTGGCCAAAGTATTGGAGCTTCAGCTTCAGCATCAGTCCTTCCAATGAATATTCAGGGTTATTTTCCTTCAGGATTGACTGTTTTGATCTCCTTACAGTTCAAAGGGCTAGCAAGAGCCTTCTCCAACACCTGAGTTCAACGTCATCAGTTCATATCTATAGAATATATATCTGTGTGTGTATATGTAAGTGTGTGCATAGATACATATACGTGTATGTGTTTATAGTTTTATAAAGTTCATAAATTGATTCTACTACAGATATAACCAATATCACTTGGGAACTTTGACATGTATCATTAAATATTTATAAAAATCCTATATCAGGGCTTCCCTGGTAGCTCAGTGGTAAATAGTTTGCCTGCCAATGCAGGAGACATGAATTTACTCCCTGACCCAGGAAGATCCCACATGCTGTGGAGCGACTAAGCCTGTGAGCCACAACTATTGAGCCTGTGCTCTAGAGTCTCAGAGCCACAACTATTGAGCCCGTGTGCCATAACTACTGAAGCCCATGAGCCCTAGAGCTGGAATTTCACAATAAGAGAAGTCACCACAACAAGAAGCCTGCTCATCTCAACTAGAGAGTAGCCCCCACTCTTGGCAGCTAAAGAAAAGCCTGTGGCAGCAGTGAAAACCCAAAATAGCCAAATAAATAAATAAATAAATATTTATTTAAAAAATCCTATAGCAGAACTCTTTATAAGGAGCTGTTTATATGTGCCAGGAACTGTACTGAGGGTTTTATGTAAAACAAAAGATTTGTCCCACTTTACAGATAATTTAACTGTTCAGATCACAGAGTTAGTAAGTAAATGCATTGGAACTGGACATCATCCCATTATACCATGAAGAGGTGTTCCATGTGACCATAAAGAACTTGAAAAATTAAGAATGTGTTACAGAGCCCTTGCTGACCCATTGATACGGGCCAGATTGATTGAGGTTTCTCAAATGCACACTGTCAAAAAAACACACACAAAGTAAAAACCCCAAATTTTTCACTTGACAAAGAAAGTTCTGTCATTAGTTCCAGTGAAGAACATTTTATGGTTCAGTTCTTCTGGCTTTGCAGAGATGTAGGTGTCTGCAGAAAATAATGCCAGCAACTTCGTGTGGACTGGCTTGAACTGTTACCTGGCCTCCTTTTAAGTTCCATGTTTGAGAATAGGAAGTTAAGAGTCAGAGCTAGGTTTTTCCAGACAGGAGGATGCTCCCTGTTTATTCAACGGATGTTTGTCACCCCATCAGTTCCTTACAGTTTTATTACAGGTGCCTCGGATGCTGACTGGGAAGAAGTGGGCTTCCTTTTTCTTACCATATGTGTAACTAAGCCCAAGTAATTAGAAATAGGGGCTTGTGTCATTTCTGTTTACAGAAACAAAATTAGGTAACATAAAACTACAATCAATGTATTGTCAGGTAGCAATAATCAGTGCATGTTCATTACTTTTGTTTTCCTATGACAGAGTTCATAAAGCACACACACAACACCTTAGGTTTTCTCTCCTTGTACCCCCAAATGGGTATTCACCAACAGAGATGTAAGAATCTCTGCGCTGGAGTCACTCCTCCTGTGCTCCATCTGGAATTGTTTGAACTTATAAAGCCTCCATTTCTATAAATTTCCACATGTCTCCACCCTGATTTATTTTAAATACAGCTGTTTTGTTTTGTTTGCCAGATTGGACATTGAGGGGAAGCCGAGTGTATTTCCAGAAAGCCCTTCCCCTTTTTACACCATTGATTAAGTAGTGATTTTGTAGCACTGTTTGTAAATTCCAGGAGACATAGATATTTCCAACCACCCCCTTTTTTTTTTTTTGCTTAAGTCCAGAACGATTATCTAATGTCATTACTTACTTAATTTTCAATAAAAGATCTGTTTAGTTTGCACAAATAAAAATAAATCATAATACGATGCATAATGGTCTACAAAAATAAATCATTACATAGAAATTTAAACTTTTTTAAAGTGGATGGGGCAAAATAACCCATGTCCAGGTATCTTAGTAAGTATGTGTTTTCCTTTTCTAGAACAGGTGGAGCCTAGGGACAAACTCACAGGGTTTAGAATCAGAATGGATTTACATTTCAGCTTCTCCTCTAACTGGCTGTTTATTGATGCTTAACTTCATTCTCATCAGTGTGATAATAATGCCTACTTTCAGAGTTTGTTGTAAAGATTAAATGAGATATTATATGTAATAGACTTGACACATTGCAAGTGTTCGTGACTTTAAATTATACTGCATGAAATGTGTGCTCAGTCTCTCAGTTCTGTCTCATTATGACTTCATGGACTGTGGCAGGCCAATGACCACTGGATTTTTCCAGTAAGAATATTGGAGGGATCACCCTCCGTACAACATAGAATACCTTTATGCATTTAGCTTTTATTTCTACTTAAGCATTTGCTTTCATGAAATAGTCTGAGAGGTAGATTTGGCAAATAGAAGGAAACATCAGTTTTATAGTTCTTGAATTTTATTGCCCAGTTGATTTTCAAACCATTTATGAACAGTTCATATAAAAAGCACTATCTCAGAAATTACCAATTTAAAATTAAAAACTAAGTTAATACATTTTTAATGATTCTTCTGAATTTTAGTTAATCATATATCATGTAGAACATAAGGGTTTCTGATTCCTTCCTCAGTGTTTCATTCATTATACTTATTTGCTTTAATATAATTCATTTGCCTTAGCTTCTGATCAAAATAAGATTAAAATAATAACACTTATTTTCTTGGTTTCAACATAGAAGCAAAGAAAAAATAAACTATAGTTAATTCCATGAAACAAGAGCAGTCAAAATGAATAGGAATACATAATGTAACTCATAAGTTACATGCTGTGTTTCTGTGTAGCCAAGCATTTTCTCAAAATAGAATATTTGTAATTCCTTAAAAGAAAAAGTTAGTAGCATCTTAGGTGGCATAATGGGACTGGATTTACTTTTTCAATGGAAATAGCAAAATCCAAAAGCTTATAAAAGAAACAACAGTTTTTAAGAGCTAGAACATTAGTCAGTAAGAACAGTGGTCAGTCACCTAGAGATGGAAAGCAAAGGAAATGAACTCTGCCAATGCCCTAAAACTTTCCAGACTACAGGGCAGTCAGCAGAAACCAGAGACCATAGAACCAAGAATCCAGAGAGAAAAAGTTGGATAGAATTCACAAGAAAAAGCATCAGAAGGGAGAGACCTGCAAACAGAAAGAACTTTGGAGATCTGCAGAAGATCCCTTGAGTGATTACAGCTCAGTTCATACCTGTTAGTAAATTATGAGAGACTACAAAAAGATCTTTCAGAATGATTTGAGGGACTAGTACTAAGTTCTTACATAGATCTGGAAATAATGACTCTTTCTGGCAACCATACTGAGAAATTCTATGAATCACAATTAGCCACAGACCAAGTACTTACTTGGGCATACCCAACAAACCTTAAAAGTCAGAGCTGAAAGGATAAAAATATGTCCAAATAATAAAACTGTCACTCAGAAAACATCTCAAGAATGTTTATAGGAATATGAAATATCTAGTACCAAACAAGGTAAAATTCAGTCTCTGGTGTCTAATTAAAAATTACCTAGTGTGTGAAGAAAATGAAAAAAAAAAAAAAAAAACTTGAATTTTATTGCCCAGTTGATTTTCAAACCATTTATGAACAGTTCATATAAAAAGCACTATCTCAGAAATTACCAATTTAAAATTAAAAACTAAGTTAATACATTTTTAATGATTCTTCTGAATTTTAGTTAATCATATATCATGTAGAACATAAGGGTTTCTGATTCCTTCCTCAGTGTTTCATTCATTATACTTATTTGCTTTAATATAATTCATTTGCCTTAGCTTCTGATCAAAATAAGATTAAAATAATAACACTTATTTTCTTGGTTTCAACATAGAAGCAAAGAAAAAATAAACTATAGTTAATTCCATGAAACAAGAGCAGTCAAAATGAATAGGAATACATAATGTAACTCATAAGTTACATGCTGTGTTTCTGTGTAGCCAAGCATTTTCTCAAAATAGAATATTTGTAATTCCTTAAAAGAAAAAGTTAGTAGCATCTTAGGTGGCATAATGGGACTGGATTTACTTTTTCAATGGAAATAGCAAAATCCAAAAGCTTATAAAAGAAACAACAGTTTTTAAGAGCTAGAACATTAGTCAGTAAGAACAGTGGTCAGTCACCTAGAGATGGAAAGCAAAGGAAATGAACTCTGCCAATGCCCTAAAACTTTCCAGACTACAGGGCAGTCAGCAGAAACCAGAGACCATAGAACCAAGAATCCAGAGAAAAAAAGTTGGATAGAATTCACAAGAAAAAGCATCAGAAGGGAGAGACCTGCAAACAGAAAGAACTTTGGAGATCTGCAGAAGATCCCTTGAGTGATTACAGCTCAGTTCATACCTGTTAGTAAATTATGAGAGACTACAAAAAGATCTTTCAGAATGATTTGAGGGACTAGTACTAAGTTCTTACATAGATCTGGAAATAATGACTCTTTCTGGCAACCATACTGAGAAATTCTATGAATCACAATTAGCCACAGACCAAGTACTTACTTGGGCATACCCAACAAACCTTAAAAGTCAGAGCTGAAAGGATAAAAATATGTCCAAATAATAAAACTGTCACTCAGAAAACATCTCAAGAATGTTTATAGGAATATGAAATATCTAGTACCAAACAAGGTAAAATTCAGTCTCTGGTGTCTAATTAAAAATTACCTAGTGTGTGAAAAAAATGAAAGATAAACCCAAAATAAGAAAAAAATAAATTAATTAAAACCATTTGATGTTCAAATTGGCAGGCAAGTATATTAAAACTATTACTATAAGTATATTCCATATGTTCAAAAAGGCAAGTTAAACCATAAAAGATAGATAAAAGACCTGTGTCAAAATTCCAGACATGAAAACTACAATGAAAAGGGTAAGAAACACACTAGAAGTTATTAACATATTAGGCCCTGGAGAAGAAACAGTATCTTGAAGTTACAGCAACGAAAGCTATCTAGTTAAAAACACACAGACAGAGAGAGAGAAGAAATTAAAGATACCATTGGTGAGCTGGGAATAATTTCAAGCAGCGTGATGCATACTGGAATTCCTGAGATTTGAAGAAATAATTCACCGAACTTTCTCAATTTTTCTTAAAACAACAAGCCCCTACTCCACAAACAAAACAAAAACAAACAAAATAATAAACAATAAGCTTAATGAACTCCAAGTGTAAGAAACATGAAGAAAATTACAGCAAGGCAGTATATAATAGTTAAATTAAGTAAACCAGTGATAAAGAGAAAAATTTTAAATCAGCCAAGGAAAGAAAGCATGTTCCATACAAAGAAACATAAAATAAGGGTTACTGCTGTAATGTATCACCAGAAACAGTGCAATCTAGGAGCCAGATAAAATTGAAAAAATTTAACCTTACTAACCTGGGAAAAAAAGAGAAGAAACATAAATTGCCAATGTAAGTAATGAGAGAGATAACACCACAGCAGATTTTACAGATATTAAAAGGAAAATTGCACAGTATTATGAACAATTTTATAGAAATAAATCTGTCAATGTAAGTAAACTGGAAAAATTCCTTTAAAGATACAGCTTTCAAAATGTAGTCAAAAAGCAATGGATAACATTAAAGAAATTGAATTTCCAGTTCAAAATATTTCCATGAACAGAACTACAGGCCCAGATGGCTTCATGAGTGAATTCTAACCAACCATTTAAGAAAGAATAATGCTGATTCTACACATTCTTTTTCAGAAAAGAAAAACAGAGGAAATACTTCCTAACTAAACCTGCAATGCCAACACTTTGATATCGTAATTAGACAAACGTAGGACAAAAAAAAAAGAAAACTATGAACCGATTTCCCTCATCAGCAAAGATGCAGAAGTTCTGAACAAATCTACAAATATTATCCAACAATATATAAAGAATATAATACATTATGAACAAATGAGGTTTATTCCAGGAATTCTAAAATTCCTTTAGTAGGTTTAAGATTTGAAAATAAGTTCACACAAATTTACAAACTAAATAATAACAATAACAACACAAACAAAAAATTACATTTGAAGAAATTCAAATATATTCCTAGTTTTTAAGAAATTATTACAAATTAAGAAGAGTAATTTCTTATTATAAACATTTCATTAATGTATTATAAAAAGCATTTTTAAAAATCCCTATGGTTAACATCTTAGTTAATGGTAAAAGATTGAATATTTTCTTCCTAAGAAAAATGAAACAACAATATTTAACTTTTGCCATTTCTAGTACATATTGTGCTAGACTTCCTACACTGTTTAATAAAGGAAGATAAAGACATTTTTAAAAAATAGGCAAATTCCAAAAGAAGAACTAAAATTGCCTTTATTCAGAGATGGCATAATTGTTTACATAGAAAATCTGACAGAATATACCATTCCATTTAAGAAGAACTACAAATCTTTATTCAAGAGCGTAATGTATCACCAGAAACAGTGCAATCTAGGAGCCAGATAAAATTGAAAAAATTTAACCTTACTAACCTGGGAAAAAAAGAGAAGAAACATAAATTGCCAATGTAAGTAATGAGAGAGATAACACCACAGCAGATTTTACAGATATTAAAAGGAAAATTGCACAGTATTATGAACAATTTTATAGAAATAAATCTGTCAATGTAAGTAAACTGGAAAAATTCCTTTAAAGATACAGCTTTCAAAATGTAGTCAAAAAGCAATGGATAACATTAAAGAAATTGAATTTCCAGTTCAAAATATTTCCATGAACAGAACTACAGGCCCAGATGGCTTCATGAGTGAATTCTAACCAACCATTTAAGAAAGAATAATGCTGATTCTACACATTCTTTTTCAGAAAAGAAAAACAGAGGAAATACTTCCTAACTAAACCTGCAATGCCAACACTTTGATATCGTAATTAGACAAACGTAGGACAAAAAAAAAAGAAAACTATGAACCGATTTCCTCATCAGCAAAGATGCAGAAGTTCTGAACAAATCTACAAATATTATCCAACAATATATAAAGAATATAATACATTATGAACAAATGAGGTTTATTCCAGGAATTCTAAAATTCCTTTAGTAGGTTTAAGATTTGAAAATAAGTTCACACAAATTTACAAACTAAATAATAACAATAACAACACAAACAAAAAATTACATTTGAAGAAATTCAAATATATTCCTAGTTTTTAAGAAATTATTACAAATTAAGAAGAGTAATTTCTTATTATAAACATTTCATTAATGTATTATAAAAAGCATTTTTAAAAATCCCTATGGTTAACATCTTAGTTAATGGTAAAAGATTGAATATTTTCTTCCTAAGAAAAATGAAACAACAATATTTAACTTTTGCCATTTCTAGTACATATTGTGCTAGACTTCCTACACTGTTTAATAAAGGAAGATAAAGACATTTTTAAAAAATAGGCAAATTCCAAAAGAAGAACTAAAATTGCCTTTATTCAGAGATGGCATAATTGTTTACATAGAAAATCTGACAGAATATACCATTGAAAACCATTTTATTTACCAAAGCAAGCAACTAGCTTACTAGCTTTTGCTTTCAGATTTGATTTTTCAAGAGTCGTATTAAAATACCATTTATTTTCATGATTAACTTTTCTTACACTGTTAAACTGCACTCCAGGCGAATGCCTAACTTGCCTCAATCTGGTCTTGGTCTGCCAAAATACAACTTCAAATAATAAATGAGTTTAGCAAGACTGCAAGATACAACTTCAACTTTAAACATCATTTATACTTTTTATAAACTAGGGACTAACAATTAGAAATTGGAATGCTTATATCATGTCAATGTAGCAAATGAAATAGAAATAAATTTGACTTAAGATATAAAGGATATGAACCCTGGAAGCTACAATATATTGCTGGTAGAAAATAAAGGAGAGCTAAGTAAGTGGGAGGGTTCCCTGGTGGCTCAGTGGTAAAAAAAATCTGCTTTCAATGCAGGACACTCAGATTTGATCACTGGGTTGGGAAGATCCCCTGGAGAAGGAAATGGTAGCCCACTCCAATATTCTTGCCTGGCAAATCCCATGGACAGAAGAACCTGGTGGGCTACAGTCCATGGGGTCTCAAAAGAGTTAAACACGACTTAGCTGAGCATATATGTTCAGTGATCAGAAGAGTCACTGCTCTTAACATGTCAAGTAACCTAATATTGATTTAAAGGTAAATGAAATTACAATCAAAGTATGAGCATGATTTTTTGGCAGAATTTTACAAGTTGATTCTGAAATTCATATGGAAATACAAAGGGTTTATAATAGCCAACCTAATTCAAAAAGAATCAAATTGGATATTTAAAACTTTTATGATTTTGAGACATATAGTAATTAGGATAATGTAGTATTGGTATAAAGATAGATTAATGGAGCAGAATGACAGGTTCAGAAAGCAACCTACAAATGAGTTCTATGAACAAGTAATTTTTGAGAAAGATAAAAAAAAAAAGAAAATTCAATGAGCAGTATACAGTCTTTTCAAAACACAATGCTGATAAAATTGGGTATCCATATGCCAAAAAGTAAATAAAGGACTCATATCTGACATGATATATAAAAATTAACTCAAAGCATTTGTATACCTAAATGACAAACCTAAAACTATAAAACTTCTTTAAAAATAAAGAAAGGAAGAAGTCTCTGTCAGACTGTTAGTCTCTGTTAGGTTAGACAAGTATTTCTTAGATGCATACCAAGAGTATAGACCTTGGAAGAAATGATAATAAATGTGATTTCTTCCAAATTAAAGCTTTTGCTCTTCAAACCTGTTGCTAAGAAAATGAAAATTCAAACTATAGACTTTCAAAAATATTTGCAAATTATATTTTGGGTAAATGACTTATATCTAAAATATTTAAATAACTATGAAAACGCAGTAATAAGAAAGCAAACATCGCTTTCCACTTTGAGAAAAACATGTGAAGAGACACTTTAACTAAAGATGATCATGAAAGACAAATTAAGAGCATGAAAAAGTCCACAACATCATTAGTCATTACAGAAATCCAAATTAAACTCATGGTGAGATATGTATCTGTTAGAATGTCTAAAATTTTAAATGTTAGCAGGGATATGGAACTATAAGAACTCTCATGCACTGCTAGTACTAAAACCACTTTGAACATGCTTTGGCAGTTTCCTTAACATACACCTACCGTATGACCCAGATAATCACTTGAATTTTTTTTTTTTTTATTTTTCATTGAAGCATTACTTGCTTTACAATGTTGTGTTGGTTTCTACTGCACAACAGTGTGAATCAGCTATAAGTATACATATGTCCCCTCTTCTGGAGTTTCCAGCACCACCCCCCATCTCATCCCTTAAGGTCATCACAGAGCACCAAGCTGAGCTCCTATGTTATACAGCATCTTCCCCTCTAGTTATTTTACGCATCGTAATGTATATAATTCAATCTTACCCTCTCAGTTCATCCCACCTTCTACATCTCCCACTGTGTCCACAAGTCTGTCCTCTATGTCTGTGTCACTGTTCCTGCCCTGCAAATAGATTCATCTGTACCATTTTTCTAGATTCCATATATATGCATTAATATACGGTATTTGTTTTTCTCTTTCTGGCTTGCTTCACTCTGTATAACAGGCTCTAGGCTCATCTATGTCAGTTCAACTGACTCAAAGTTGTTCCTTCTTATGACTGAGTAATATTCCACTGTACCTATGTATCACAATTTCTTACACCAGAATATATGTCCATACCAAGAGTATAGACCTTGGAAGAAATGATAATAAATGTGATTTCTTCCAAATTAAAGCTTTGCTCTTCAAACCTGTTGCTAAGAAAATGAAAATTCAAACTATAGACTTTCAAAAATATTTGCAAATTATATTTTGGGTAAATGACTTATATCTAAAATATTTAAATAACTATGAAAACGCAGTAATAAGAAAGCAAACATCGCTTTCCACTTTGAGAAAAACATGTGAAGAGACACTTTAACTAAAGATGATCATGAAAGACAAATTAAGAGCATGAAAAAGTCCACAACATCATTAGTCATTACAGAAATCCAAATTAAACTCATGGTGAGATATGTATCTGTTAGAATGTCTAAAATTTTAAATGTTAGCAGGGATATGGAACTATAAGAACTCTCATGCACTGCTAGTACTAAAACCACTTTGAACATGCTTTGGCAGTTTCCTTAACATACACCTACCGTATGACCCAGATAATCACTTGAATTTTTTTTTTTTTTATTTTTCATTGAAGCATTACTTGCTTTACAATGTTGTGTTGGTTTCTACTGCACAACAGTGTGAATCAGCTATAAGTATACATATGTCCCCTCTTCTGGAGTTTCCAGCACCACCCCCCATCTCATCCCTTAAGGTCATCACAGAGCACCAAGCTGAGCTCCTATGTTATACAGCATCTTCCCCTCTAGTTATTTTACGCATCGTAATGTATATAATTCAATCTTACCCTCTCAGTTCATCCCACCTTCTACATCTCCCACTGTGTCCACAAGTCTGTCCTCTATGTCTGTGTCACTGTTCCTGCCCTGCAAATAGATTCATCTGTACCATTTTTCTAGATTCCATATATATGCATTAATATACGGTATTTGTTTTTCTCTTTCTGGCTTGCTTCACTCTGTATAACAGGCTCTAGGCTCATCTATGTCAGTTCAACTGACTCAAAGTTGTTCCTTCTTATGACTGAGTAATATTCCACTGTACCTATGTATCACAATTTCTTACACCAGAATATATGTCCATACAAAGACTTGTATAGGACCCTTTACAATTTCTATGTATGTAATAGCAAAAATACTCTGAATGATCCAAATGTCCAACTAGATAGATCAACAAATTGTGGTGTATGTATACAGTAAAATACTACTCAACAGTAAGAAGAATATACCATTGATACATACCACATGAATTAAATTAAAAATTTATGCTGAGAAATAAAAAAAGTATATATTAAGTATATACTGAGTATATATATTGAGTATATATATTTGAGTATATATATACTCAAAAAAGTATATATTATATGATATAATTTTAGAAACTGTGAACTAACCTATAGGAACACAAGATAGTTTAATGACTTCCTGATGGACAGGGGAGGAGTTGGAAGAAAGGATTATAAAAAATCAGAAGGAAATTTGGGGGCAAGATAGACATATTCATTATCTTGATTGTGATGATGGTTTCAAAGAATATATACATGTCAAAACACATAAATTATAAACTTTAAATATGTGTAATTATTATACATTATACTTCATGTAATGTATATAGTATACTTCATGTAGCATACTTAATATACTCTCTATAGTATATCGAGAGTTATGTTTCATAAATCTGTTTTAACAGATTCAATAAGTTAAATTTAAAATTACAAAAGTAGTTTTCATGAGGTATGCACAGGGAATTAATCCCAGGTTGGATTAAATGGCTAAACCTCTGTCACCCAGCTGTTCAGTCCCTACCCTCTGCCCTAGCCATCAGTCAGTTATTGCCTTCCATGAGATTTTCTGGTGTTTTGATCATGTTTACATGGGAATTAACATGAAGGTAAAAATGACCTTATGCAGTGTTAAGAAAGAAAAGAAACGTCGGGTGGATTTTTAAGCTTCTGCTTTGTGGAAGATTAAAATGCCAGTGCTTTGTTTCATTTAGGAAAGGGGAAAATCTTAAGAAAATCCATCAAAGCTTTTTAGTCACTTTGTATACACAAGCATTAACTGCCTACAACATACTTTTTCTTGAATTCTCCACTTTTTGATTTCTGAGGCTGTCTTTTGGGTAACAATATTCGCCCATGGGGTAGCAAAGAGTTGGGTATGACTGAATATGCACCCACACACACGTTGTCTCCTCAGTTTGGAAGTATAGCATCCAACACACTGAGCCCTGTTGAAAGAGGTTCTGAGGATGGCAATGTTGCATTGAATTTAGACTCTTGCTATAGACTGTACTTCATGAGAGAGACAATGGAGACAGCTTGTAAATTGTGTATGTTTGCTATATACAGAGACTGTGTCATAAGATATCAAGTCCATACTCAAACAAGTGAAGAGGTTTTTTCAGTGTAGTCTTTTACTTAATATCATTTCGGTAATATTCCACATCAACCAGTGCTCTGTTTTTGTGGAGAAGTCAACTCAAATGGACTCTTAAAGTATTAGGGAAAGTAGGAGAAAGGTTAAAGTAAAACTTCTTATTGCCCCTGAAGCCACAAGTCCCTAAAATGTATCTTTTATATTTATTTCAAAGCCCCATTGAATCTATTAATTCTTTTCTTTTCTTTTTATTTTTATTTTGACCTCTTTTATTGATTTTTAAAATTTATTTATTTTTCATCCATCTTCACTCTTTAGCCTTTGTGGGCCTCCCACTGCAGTGACCTCTTCTGTTGCAGAGCACTGGCACTGGGCACATGCACTTCAGAGTGCTGGCTCGTCATTGGACACACTGATCCAGCTGCTCTGGGCACATGGGATCTTCCCAGGCACAGGAATTAATCCCAGGTTGGATTAAATGGCTAAACCTCTGTCACCCAGCTGTTCAGTCCCTACCCTCTGCCCTAGCCATCAGTCAGTTATTGCCTTCCATGAGATTTTCTGGTGTTTTGATCATGTTTACATGGGAATTAACATGAAGGTAAAAATGACCTTATGCAGTGTTAAGAAAGAAAAGAAACGTCGGGTGGATTTTTAAGCTTCTGCTTTGTGGAAGATTAAAATGCCAGTGCTTTGTTTCATTTAGGAAAGGGGAAAATCTTAAGAAAATCCATCAAAGCTTTTTAGTCACTTTGTATACACAAGCATTAACTGCCTACAACATACTTTTTCTTGAATTCTCCACTTTTTGATTTCTGAGGCTGTCTTTTGGGTAACAATATTCGCCCATGGGGTAGCAAAGAGTTGGGTATGACTGAATATGCACCCACACACACGTTGTCTCCTCAGTTTGGAAGTATAGCATCCAACACACTGAGCCCTGTTGAAAGAGGTTCTGAGGATGGCAATGTTGCATTGAATTTAGACTCTCTTGCTATAGACTGTACTTCATGAGAGAGACAATGGAGACAGCTTGTAAATTGTGTATGTTTGCTATATACAGAGACTGTGTCATAAGATATCAAGTCCATACTCAAACAAGTGAAGAGGTTTTTTCAGTGTAGTCTTTTACTTAATATCATTTCGGTAATATTCCACATCAACCAGTGCTCTGTTTTTGTGGAGAAGTCAACTCAAATGGACTCTTAAAGTATTAGGGAAAGTAGGAGAAAGGTTAAAGTAAAACTTCTTATTGCCCCTGAAGCCACAAGTCCCTAAAATGTATCTTTTATATTTATTTCGAAAGCCCCATTGAATCTATTAATTCTTTTCTTTTCTTTTTATTTTTATTTTGACCTCTTTTATTGATTTTTAAAATTTATTTATTTTTCATCCATCTTCACTCTTTAGCCTTTGTGGGCCTCCCACTGCAGTGACCTCTTCTGTTGCAGAGCACTGGCACTGGGCACATGCACTTCAGAGTGCTGGCTCGTCATTGGACACACTGATCCAGCTGCTCTGGGCACATGGGATCTTCCCAGGCCAGGGATAGAACCCCTTGCATTGCAAGGCGGACTCTTTACCCTCTGGACCACCAGGGAAGCCCTGAATCTATTAATTCTTTTAAAACAACCAGCATTGGGACTTCCTTAGTGGTCCAGTGGCTAAGGCTTTGTGCTCCCAGTGCAGGAGGACTGGGTTCCAGCCCAGGGAACTAGATGTCTTGGGCTGCAAATAAAAGATTCCAGGTCCCACAACTAAGAGCTAGTATAGCCAAATAATAAAATAAATAAATAAACATTAAAAAATTAAAAGAACCAGCATTTTATGAGAGGCTAGAAAAAAGAGGTTGTTAAATAAAGGTTGTTATTTAATGTAAGATATGGGCAAAGGAAAGATCCCCCAGAGAACATGACACCCCACTCCAGTATTCTTGCCTGGAGAATCTCACAGATAGAGGAGTCTAGGAGGCTACAGTCCATAGAGTCATACAGAGTTGGACATAGCTGAAGCAACTTAGCATGCATGGACAAAAGAACCTGGTAGGCTATAGTCCGTATGGTCAGAGAGTTGGACAGTACTGAAAAGACTTAGCACACACCCACTATAGTTATATGTGTTGCATTGACTTTGTTACAAAATACTTATCCTATTTTATTTTCCTTTCTTTTTTGCCACTAGACATTTTATTCTTTTACATTGTACCTTACAGAGAATATTTCTACAGGGAATATTAACAGAGACTTTTCACAAGGAACAAATTTCATTTTCTCCCCTTACATCTTCTGAAGTATTTACTTAAAGGCATTCTCTTTATTCCTTAAGTCAGTTTTTTAAAAGATAAATACTCAGTACTATTTTAAAGGTTAATATACTGTACTTTGATAACTGTCTTCTTATTTCAACCATTATTTAAGGTTGGATAATTGATTCAATTTAATTAGAATATAAAACTATATCTGTGATGAACAGATATGATCTAATTAATGTAAACAGTCTACAAGGAAAATGGTCACAGAGGCAGTGGACTTCTAATTTAGTTACCAGGAAAATTTGCTACTTCATCCTTGTGTGTATGTCTGTGTGCTCAGTCATGTCCAGTGTGACCTCAGGCACTGTAGTTCACCAAGGTCCTCTGTCTATGGAATTTTCCAAGCAAGAGTACTGTAGTGGGTTGCCATTTCCTACTCCTGGGGATCTTCTTGACCCAGGGGTTGAACCTGTGCCTCTTGCATTTTGCGTCTCCTTCATTGGCAGGGGCATTCTTTATTACAATTGAGGCAAACTTTAATAGAACAAACATGTGTACCCTGAAACCTCTGATTTACTTAAAATTTACTTAAAATTTGTGTCTTCATTTTAAGAATCAAAGTCATGAAAATTACATTAAAATGAGCTCAATTTTGGTAAGATTATATATTAATACAGGAAACTTGTGATTGTCCATTTTAATAGGAGATAGGGAGAAGCACTTCCAGGTGGCTTAGAAGGTAAAAAATCCACCTGCAGTGTGGGAGACCTGGGTTCAGTCCTTGGGCTGGGTAGGTCCCCTGGAGTAGGGAAAGGCTAACCCCTTTCCCCTGAGTATTATTGCCTGGAGAATTCCATGGCTCGTCCATGCACTGCAAAGAGTCGGACATGACTGAGTGACTTTCACTACACTTCACAGGGAAGAATTGGTGAATGAAATACATCAGTAAAGATATATTTTGCCAGTCACTTTTACTTTTCGACCAAGTACAATTCAAACCATTTTAAGAGAAATGAGATCTTAAAAAAAAAAAAAAATAAGGAAGAAAAGAAAACATATTTTGGCAAGGATCCTTTTCCCAAGAGAAACCTTGAATCTTAATAAAACAAAAAGAAACAAGAATTGTCAAAGAGGTTTTTATGAATTCAAAACCTAACAACTTATTAATTTTTTTAGCAATTTATAACAAATCAATTTGTATTTCTTCCCCGTAGGGAATGCGTGGATATCTAATTTTAAATTTGGTTGGATAATTGATTCAATTTAATTAGAATATAAAACTATATCTGTGATGAACAGATATGATCTAATTAATGTAAACAGTCTACAAGGAAAATGGTCACAGAGGCAGTGGACTTCTAATTTAGTTACCAGGAAAATTTGCTACTTCATCCTTGTGTGTATGTCTGTGTGCTCAGTCATGTCCAGTGTGACCTCAGGCACTGTAGTTCACCAAGGTCCTCTGTCTATGGAATTTTCCAAGCAAGAGTACTGTAGTGGGTTGCCATTTCCTACTCCTGGGGATCTTCTTGACCCAGGGGTTGAACCTGTGCCTCTTGCATTTTGCGTCTCCTTCATTGGCAGGGGCATTCTTTATTACAATTGAGGCAAACTTTAATAGAACAAACATGTGTACCCTGAAACCTCTGATTTACTTAAAATTTACTTAAAATTTGTGTCTTCATTTTAAGAATCAAAGTCATGAAAATTACATTAAAATGAGCTCAATTTTGGTAAGATTATATATTAATACAGGAAACTTGTGATTGTCCATTTTAATAGGAGATAGGGAGAAGCACTTCCAGGTGGCTTAGAAGGTAAAAAATCCACCTGCAGTGTGGGAGACCTGGGTTCAGTCCTTGGGCTGGGTAGGTCCCCTGGAGTAGGGAAAGGCTAACCCCTTTCCCCTGAGTATTATTGCCTGGAGAATTCCATGGCTCGTCCATGCACTGCAAAGAGTCGGACATGACTGAGTGACTTTCACTACACTTCACAGGGAAGAATTGGTGAATGAAATACATCAGTAAAGATATATTTTGCCAGTCACTTTTACTTTTCGACCAAGTACAATTCAAACCATTTTAAGAGAAATGAGATCTTAAAAAAAAAAAAAAATAAGGAAGAAAAGAAAACATATTTTGGCAAGGATCCTTTTCCCAAGAGAAACCTTGAATCTTAATAAAACAAAAAGAAACAAGAATTGTCAAAGAGGTTTTTATGAATTCAAAACCTAACAACTTATTAATTTTTTTAGCAATTTATAACAAATCAATTTGTATTCTCTGAGTCGATTTCACAGCAACCTTGTAGGGAATGCGTGGATATCATCCCCATTTCATATTAGAATCTGATATCCAGATGGAGATAAATTCCTAAAGATACTTCTCAGACTGTTAGAGATATAATTTAAATCGATAATGGAAGTCTGATATATAGACACTCACAATAGAAAAATATGTATGTATGTATATTATATATATATGTATGTACATACATATATATATATCTTTAAATCAAGTTTCATAGTACTTAAAAATATCCATGTATAAGTCACTTTTTCTTTTCACCTGGATTTTCTTCCCTTTCTGGTGGAGGTGCTAATGAGCAGAGAAATGGGAAAGGTAATCAGCCAGAGGGAAGAGAAGAATCAAAGACCTAGATAATTCACAAACTGGAAAATGAGCTCCTAACTAATCAAGACTGGGTTGTAAGTAGGATAGAAAGAATTTATGCATCCCTGGTATTGGCCTGAATAACATTTGCACCCAACCCAATGAAAGTATTTGCAAATTTCACAGTTGGCTATTTTTCCTCCCTTTGAGGTTTTTCCTAAACTAATTATCCATTATATACATGAAGCAAAAAAATAACTTGTCATTAGAGTCATTTTTGAGATAGATACTTCACTTTGCATGTTATTATAATGCCTAGAGTTTTAATAAGGAATGAGTTAACTATTAATACAGCTTCCTTGGGGAGTTTCTGATCTATATACTGATCACCCAAAAGGAAATTTTGTGTAATATTTTATTCATGAAAAATTTAGAGAAGTAACTAGATTGACTAATCTTTCCATAATAAATAATTTAATTTAACTTTATGCTGCTTTATGCATTTTAATTTTTTCATAATATGTCCTTTAAAATCCCCAATATTAAAATGATCAGTAACTATTTTGTGGTTTATTTAGTTAAAATTGTAAATTTAGTTATGGCTCTTGGGTTGTAAGGTGGGGGGAGGTGTCTCAGCATAAGAAATGAACATATTTATAGACTGGAAAAGCTACATGTGCAATATGTTTTAAATGAATTATTAAACACCTTAAAAATCAACATGAAAAAGATATATAATAATACTTTTTGTTACACAAAGTATAATTGTACTTCAAATGCTATACATTTAATATACTTTTGTACTTAGACTATTCAACTTAAGGGTTTTGCATCATGTTTATGACTCAGAGTTGTTGCCTTATCTCTACTTACCACCTTCCAAAATATTCCTAATTCAGACTCAGCCAGGATAGATACAATATGGTTAGATTATAACTTTAAAATTCAGGCAGGGCTTCTGCTTCTAGTTAGGAGACAAAAATCCAGAAGCAGTTACACTCTCCCTGTAAAAAACAGAACAAGTAAGATAATCAGCAAAATTGGATTTTTTAAACACATACAGGTTAACCCTAAAGAACTAAATTCCAGAAAGTAATAAGCTCTTTTGGGGAGAGAAGAGACCCTTGACTGTGTTGCTCCCTGGCAGAATGGTGGGAGGGGAAGAAAAACACAATAGACAGACCAGTAAAGCTTAAAGAACGTTTGGTGGCTATGTTTGGAGTGGTATGATATGTGAGAACATCAAGGAGCTCAGGCAGATAATTTTTCAGCCTTTAGCAACCACCTCTTTCCCATGTCATATTGAAACCATTCACCTCAGATTGGAACTTGAACCCATGTGCCAGGACTCAAATTCGACCAAAATGCAGTTTGGGATTCAAATGAACATACTGAGACCTGAACCCAGCCAGAACTCATGATCTTCCAATGAAGAACACACAGGACTTAATGGAGCTCAGGTTTCTTATGTCTCAGCACAGAAGGATTTCAGTGAGAGGCAAAGCAACAAGGCAGTATATTGTTACCCTGCTTATTTAACTTATATGCAGAGTACATCACATGAAATACTAGTTTAGGTGAATGACAGGCCGGAATCAAGATTGCTGGGAGAAATATCAACAACCTCAGATATGCATAAGATACCACTCTAACTGCAGAAATTAAAGAGAAACTAAAGAGCCTTTTGATGAAGGTGAAAGAAAAGAGTGAAAAAGCTGATTTAACACTCAACATTGAAAAAATTAAGATCATGGCATCCACTTCAATCACATCATGGCAAATAAAAGGGGAGAAATTGAAAGCAGTGATAGATTTTATTTGCTTGGGCTCCAAAATCACTGTGGACAGTGATCTGAAATTAAAGACACTTTTTCCTTGGAAGGAAAGCTGTGACAAACCTAGTTAGTGTATTAAGAAGCAGACACATCACTTTACCAACAAAGATCTGTATACTGAGAGCTTTGCTTTTCCAGTAGTCATGTATAGATGAATATACTTTTGTACTTAGCAAAGGTTGCAATTTCTGGGGCTACCATAAAAAAGACTCAGCCAGGATAGATACAATATGGTTAGATTATAACTTTAAAATTCAGGCAGGGCTTCTGCTTCTAGTTAGGAGACAAAAATCCAGAAGCAGTTACACTCTCCCTGTAAAAAACAGAACAAGTAAGATAATCAGCAAAATTGGATTTTTTAAACACATACAGGTTAACCCTAAAGAACTAAATTCCAGAAAGTAATAAGCTCTTTTGGGGAGAGAAGAGACCCTTGACTGTGTTGCTCCCTGGCAGAATGGTGGGAGGGGAAGAAAAACACAATAGACAGACCAGTAAAGCTTAAAGAACGTTTGGTGGCTATGTTTGGAGTGGTATGATATGTGAGAACATCAAGGAGCTCAGGCAGATAATTTTCAGCCTTTAGCAACCACCTCTTTCCCATGTCATATTGAAACCATTCACCTCAGATTGGAACTTGAACCCATGTGCCAGGACTCAAATTCGACCAAAATGCAGTTTGGGATTCAAATGAACATACTGAGACCTGAACCCAGCCAGAACTCATGATCTTCCAATGAAGAACACACAGGACTTAATGGAGCTCAGGTTTCTTATGTCTCAGCACAGAAGGATTTCAGTGAGAGGCAAAGCAACAAGGCAGTATATTGTTACCCTGCTTATTTAACTTATATGCAGAGTACATCACATGAAATACTAGTTTAGGTGAATGACAGGCCGGAATCAAGATTGCTGGGAGAAATATCAACAACCTCAGATATGCATAAGATACCACTCTAACTGCAGAAATTAAAGAGAAACTAAAGAGCCTTTTGATGAAGGTGAAAGAAAAGAGTGAAAAAGCTGATTTAACACTCAACATTGAAAAAATTAAGATCATGGCATCCACTTCAATCACATCATGGCAAATAAAAGGGGAGAAATTGAAAGCAGTGATAGATTTTATTTGCTTGGGCTCCAAAATCACTGTGGACAGTGATCTGAAATTAAAAGACACTTTTTCCTTGGAAGGAAAGCTGTGACAAACCTAGTTAGTGTATTAAGAAGCAGACACATCACTTTACCAACAAAGATCTGTATACTGAGAGCTTTGCTTTTTCCAGTAGTCATGTATAGATGTATAGTGGGACTATAAAGCAGGCTGGGCATGGGGCTTCCCTGTTGGTCCAATGGGTAAAAAGTCTGCCTTGCAGTGCAAGGGACACTGGTTCAATCGCTGGCACGGGAAGATCCCACATGCCGAGGAGTGACTGGATCGGTGTGTCCAATTACCAGCGAGCGCTCTGGAACGCACATGCCCAGAGCCAGTGCTCTGCAACAAGAAAGGTCACTGTGATGGGAGGCCCACACAGGCCAAATAATAAAGGTGGATGAAAATAAATAAATAAATAAAAACAATAAAAGAGGCAAAAATTAAAAATAAGTGAGAAAGAAGGCTGAGTGTGGAAGAATTGATGCTTTTGAATTGTGATGCTAGAGAAGACTCTTGAGAGTCCCTTGGACAGGAAGGAGATCAAACCAGTCAATCCTAAAAAAAAATCAACCCTAAATATTCACTGGAAAGACTGATGCTGAAGCTCCAATACTTTAGCTATGTGATGTGAAGAGCCAACTATTTGGAAAAGACCCTATTGCTGGGAAAAATTGAAGGCAAAAGGAAAAGGAGATAGCTGAGGATGAGATGGTTAGATAGCATCACTGACTCAATGGACATGTATCTGAGCAACTTCCAGAAGACAGTGAAAGACATGGGAGCCTGATGTGCTGAAGTGCATGGGGTCACAAAGAGTCCGACATGGCTTAGCAACTAAACAACAGGGATGTATCACTAGCTCCCCCCTCTAATGGGACAGGATGGTATCTGATCCTATGAGATCAAGCTAGGGTTATCATAGCATTTATTCAAATAAGGAGAAGGATGGTGGCATTTTTCTTTCACCTAAGAACACTGTGAAAACAAGTTTGATACTGAAATTAAAAGATCATGGCATCCACTTCAATCACATCATGGCAAATAAAAGGGAGAAATTGAAAGCAGTGATAGATTTTATTTGCTTGGGCTCCAAAATCACTGTGGACAGTGATCTGAAATTAAAGACACTTTTTCCTTGGAAGGAAAGCTGTGACAAACCTAGTTAGTGTATTAAGAAGCAGACACATCACTTTACCAACAAAGATCTGTATACTGAGAGCTTTGCTTTTTCCAGTAGTCATGTATAGATGTATAGTGGGACTATAAAGCAGGCTGGGCATGGGGCTTCCCTGTTGGTCCAATGGGTAAAAAGTCTGCCTTGCAGTGCAAGGGACACTGGTTCAATCGCTGGCACGGGAAGATCCCACATGCCGAGGAGTGACTGGATCGGTGTGTCCAATTACCAGCGAGCGCTCTGGAACGCACATGCCCAGAGCCAGTGCTCTGCAACAAGAAAGGTCACTGTGATGGGAGGCCCACACAGGCCAAATAATAAAGGTGGATGAAAATAAATAAATAAATAAAAACAATAAAAGAGACGAAAATTTTAAAAATAAGTGAGAAAGAAGGCTGAGTGTGGAAGAATTGATGCTTTTGAATTGTGATGCTAGAGAAGACTCTTGAGAGTCCCTTGGACAGGAAGGAGATCAAACCAGTCAATCCTAAAAAAAAATCAACCCTAAATATTCACTGGAAAGACTGATGCTGAAGCTCCAATACTTTAGCTATGTGATGTGAAGAGCCAACTATTTGGAAAAGACCCTATTGCTGGGAAAAATTGAAGGCAAAAGGAAAAGGAGATAGCTGAGGATGAGATGGTTAGATAGCATCACTGACTCAATGGACATGTATCTGAGCAACTTCCAGAAGACAGTGAAAGACATGGGAGCCTGATGTGCTGAAGTGCATGGGGTCACAAAGAGTCCGACATGGCTTAGCAACTAAACAACAGGGATGTATCACTAGCTCCCCCCTCTAATGGGACAGGATGGTATCTGATCCTATGAGATCAAGCTAGGGTTATCATAGCATTTATTCAAATAAGGAGAAGGATGGTGGCATTTTTCTTTCACCTAAGGACCCAGGAAGAATTGGACCATAAAGGCTGAACACTGAAGAATTGATGCCTTTGAACAGTGGTATTGGAAAAGACTCTTGAGAGTACCTTGGGTTGCAAGGAGACCAAACCAGTCAATCCTAAAGAAAGTCAACTCTGAATATTCATTGGAAGGACCGATGCTGAAGCTAAAGCTCCAATACTTTGGGCCCCTGATCCCAAGAGTCAACTCATTGGAAAAGACCCTGATTCTGAGAAAAATAGAAGGCAGAAGGAGGAGGGGCTGACAGAGGATAAGATGGTTGGAAGGCATCACTGAGTAAATGGACATGGGATTGAGTAAGCTCCTGGAGATGGTAAAGGACAGAGAAGCCTGGTGGGCTGCAGTCTATGGGGTCACAAAGAGTTGGATACAACTGAGTGACTGAACTAATGGCCTGGGGAGTATCTGGTGTTTTTATGTATGGTTTTATGGTTAAGCAATCCTGCTTCATTTCATGGCATTCCAGTAGCTTTTTGGAACAATCATTAACTTACGGTGGTCTCCCAAAGTCGTCTAGGCTTCCCTCTCCACCTGTTGTCCTCTACTGGGTCTTCTGCAGCTACTTGTGTAACTCTCCTATTCTGTCTCTGTCAATGTCACTGAGCTATCTGCGAGATGTGGTGCTAAGGTAGGAGAGTTCAGGGATTTTATCCTGAAGGGAAGCAGGACCTTCTCCAGTTAAAAAACAGAGGCCTGCAGAAGACTGGGGTGAGGAGAGAGTCCTGTGACCTTCAAACATGTGAAGCTAGTGGAGAACCAGATCTGGTAAAACCAACACAAAAAGCGAAAGTGTTAGTTACTCAGTTATGTCTGACTCTTTGCAACCCCATGGACTGTAGCCCACCATCTCCTCTGTCCATGGAGTTTTCCAGGCAAGAATAATGGAGTGGGTAGGTCAACTACAGATTTGATCAACTCAGTCTAGGTGACTCCTGGGAATGGAAGGGGATGTGCCTACTTCCGAGATAATCTTTATTTAAGTCTCTACTCTTCTTATATACAAATTATCTGGCATACAATTAAAATTTTTATAAGTCTAAAAGGATGTACCAGATCAAGCTAGGGTTATCATAGCATTTATTCAAATAAGGAGAAGGATGGTGGCATTTTTCTTTCACCTAAGGACCCAGGAAGAATTGGACCATAAAGGCTGAACACTGAAGAATTGATGCCTTTGAACAGTGGTATTGGAAAAGACTCTTGAGAGTACCTTGGGTTGCAAGGAGACCAAACCAGTCAATCCTAAAGAAAGTCAACTCTGAATATTCATTGGAAGGACCGATGCTGAAGCTAAAGCTCCAATACTTTGGGCCCCTGATCCCAAGAGTCAACTCATTGGAAAAGACCCTGATTCTGAGAAAAATAGAAGGCAGAAGGAGGAGGGGCTGACAGAGGATAAGATGGTTGGAAGGCATCACTGAGTAAATGGACATGGGATTGAGTAAGCTCCTGGAGATGGTAAAGGACAGAGAAGCCTGGTGGGCTGCAGTCTATGGGGTCACAAAGAGTTGGATACAACTGAGTGACTGAACTAATGGCCTGGGGAGTATCTGGTGTTTTTATGTATGGTTTTATGGTTAAGCAATCCTGCTTCATTTCATGGCATTCCAGTAGCTTTTTGGAACAATCATTAACTTACGGTGGTCTCCCAAAGTCGTCTAGGCTTCCCTCTCCACCTGTTGTCCTCTACTGGGTCTTCTGCAGCTACTTGTGTAACTCTCCTATTCTGTCTCTGTCAATGTCACTGAGCTATCTGCGAGATGTGGTGCTAAGGTAGGAGAGTTCAGGGATTTTATCCTGAAGGGAAGCAGGACCTTCTCCAGTTAAAAAACAGAGGCCTGCAGAAGACTGGGGTGAGGAGAGAGTCCTGTGACCTTCAAACATGTGAAGCTAGTGGAGAACCAGATCTGGTAAAACCAACAAAAAAAGCGAAAGTGTTAGTTACTCAGTTATGTCTGACTCTTTGCAACCCCATGGACTGTAGCCCACCATCTCCTCTGTCCATGGAGTTTTCCAGGCAAGAATAATGGAGTGGGTAGGTCAACTACAGATTTGATCAACTCAGTCTAGGTGACTCCTGGGAATGGAAGGGGATGTGCCTACTTCCGAGATAATCTTTATTTAAGTCTCTACTCTTCTTATATACAAATTATCTGGCATACAATTAAAATTTTTATAAGTCTAAAAGGATGTAACCCAGGTCAAGAGAATTTTCTTGTAAGTTGTCTGTAGGAGCAGATCTAGAGATAGAATTGGAATGATGGGATAAGTCTAATGATCGTATCAGTCTCTACTCTAGCATTACCATGATAAATGTGAAAAAGGTTTGGGGGGTGGGGCACTAGTGGAAATATATTCATGGAAAGATACGGGAATTTTATCAGATGGTTGTAAAATATGAAAAAGATCCAGATGGAGCTACATGAAGAGTAGTATTTTCAGAAATGAATAATTCATAGTATAGTCTTGAGGGAAACTGGGTATAGCAGAGAGAAGAATCAGTGAAGTTGAAGATAGGGCAATAGAAATTACTCAGACTGAGAAAATAAAGAAAAATATGTCACAATGTCTTAGATCTGTAGGACAATATCACATCCTCTAATGTTCATATAATTATACCTTGTGGAGAAATGAGAAATCTGAGCACTAGTTATCAATTCAAATTACACCATCTTACAACTTATTTCCTTGGCCATCATGTAGGTAGCAGTCTCCTATCAGAAAACTAATAGCACTCATCACTGTCCAAACAAATCCTTTATTATTTTTTTTTCTACTAGTATTTTTTTTTACATTGCTTTGCAATGCTGTGTTAGTTTCTGCTGTACAAGAAAGTACTAGATGTGGTGCTAAGGTAGGAGAGTTCAGGATTTTATCCTGAAGGGAAGCAGGACCTTCTCCAGTTAAAAAACAGAGGCCTGCAGAAGACTGGGGCGAGGAGAGAGTGCTGTGACCTTCAAACATGTGAAGCTAGTGGAGAACCAGATCTGGTAAAACCAACACAAAAAGCGAAAGTGTTAGTTACTCAGTTATGTCTGACTCTTTGCAACCCCATGGACTGTAGCCCACCATCTCCTCTGTCCATGGAGTTTTCCAGGCAAGAATAATGGAGTGGGTAGGTCAACTACAGATTTGATCAACTCAGTCTAGGTGCCTCCTGGGAATGGACGGGGATGTGCCTACTTCCGAGATAATCTTTATTTAAGTCTCTACTCTTCTTATATACAAATTATCTGGCATACAATTAAAATTTTTATAAGTCTAAAAGGATGTAACCCAGGTCAAGAGAATTTTCTTGTAAGTTGTCTGTAGGAGCAGATCTAGAGATAGAATTGGAATGATGGGATAAGTCTAATGATCGTATCAGTCTCTACTCTAGCATTACCATGATAAATGTGAAAAAGGTTTGGGGGGTGGGGCACTAGTGGAAATATATTCATGGAAAGATACGGGAATTTTATCAGATGGTTGTAAAATATGAAAAAGATCCAGATGGAGCTACATGAAGAGTAGTATTTTCAGAAATGAATAATTCATAGTATAGTCTTGAGGGAAACTGGGTATAGCAGAGAGAAGAATCAGTGAAGTTGAAGATAGGGCAATAGAAATTACTCAGACTGAGAAAATAAAGAAAAATATGTCACAATGTCTTAGATCTGTAGGACAATATCACATCCTCTAATGTTCATATAATTATACCTTGTGGAGAAATGAGAAATCTGAGCACTAGTTATCAATTCAAATTACACCATCTTACAACTTATTTCCTTGGCCATCATGTAGGTAGCAGTCTCCTATCAGAAAACTAATAGCACTCATCACTGTCCAAACAAATCCTTTATTATTTTTTTTTCTACTAGTATTTTTTTTTACATTGCTTTGCAATGCTGTGTTAGTTTCTGCTGTACAAGAAAGTAAATCAGCTAAATGTGTACACATATCTCCTACCTCTGGAGCCTTCCTCCTACCCCAAATGCCATCTGAAACCTTGAGCTCATCACACAGCCCTGAACTGAGTGCCCGGTGCTGTATGACAAGAGCTGTATGGAAAAGCCAAAGCTAAGACAATTCAGCACCACCAAACCATTGTTGCAACAAATCCTAAAGGAACTTTTGTATGTGAGAAATACAAGAGAAGAAAAACACCCACAGAAACAAAATCTTCCCAATATTTGTTGAGTATATACTACCTGCCAGAAACCATTTTAGAGCATAATATTCAACTAGACAGTATATATTCCATATTTATTGAATATCTAAGGGCCAGCAATTATTTTAGAACATAGTATTGAACTAGTTCCTTTTCACACAAAATTTATTTCTTCCCTAGAATGTAAATTTTGAAAGGGTAGGGACCTATTTAGTGTTTTCTCATTTCCTCCTGAATCTGTCTTCTGGAACAATAGTTTGTGCATTGGAGGAACTCAGTTAATATATCTCAAGAAAAATGAATAAATGAATTTTTCTAAGGGTCATTTTTAAGACCCTATTTTATACTGTCTCACCAAAGGTTGTTTGACAAAAACACCTAAGCCTGTTCTGCTATGTGTTATTTCTCTTTCTTTGTTCTTTCTAACTGCCAGGCTCTGCTTCTACCTTCTCAAAAGTATTGATTCACACATAGCCTCTTTTTACAGGCACAACAAGGTATCAATGTAAAATAGAATTTTTACAAGAGGAACTAGATAACTAGATACAGGAGATGAATAATCATACTTGTATGTTTTTCTTTCTTGTAATTGTGTGTGTGTGTATAAGTATATATATATATATATATATATATATATATATATATATATATTTGTTCCCTCCAAATAATGGTCCCTTAATGGTCGTTTGGTATTTCTAGGGCCAATCCACATACCCAGCCTAGTTCAATTGCTTTTCTGTCATACACATCATAATATGTTACTTAATTTCATGTGAAAGTGGACATTCCTAAAATTTTCAATAATTTATAGAAATCAGACATATAATTAAAGGGCATATACTGTAAAAGAGTTTTTGTCTGTGTTGTTTTAAAGAAAAATCAACTGTCAAATAGCAGTTTAAATTATTACTCTTATTTAAGAATCCATGTCCCCTAGGCCATGTTGGCTCAGTCTAACAAAACAGATGACTAAATCTGTCAAAGTCTATCAGTGATTGATTACATGTGTGAGTGCCAAGTTGCTTCAGTCATGTCCAACTTCTTGTGGCCCTGCGGACCATTGCCTCCCAGGCTCCTCTGTCTATGGATTGCCATGCCCTCCTCCTGGGGATCTCTCCAACCCAGACATCTTATGTCTCTTACACTGACTGGTGGGTTCTTTACCACCAGCACCACCTGGGAAATTGATTGATTATATAGAACATATCAAATCATATACTTGACTTTTTCAAGGGTAAGATTTCTTTCTCATAGATATAACTAAGGAACTTCTGTGTATGTCCTGTGATTTTCTGATTTATGTTGAGATTTACTTCCAACTATTACTAAAGCACCCTTCTAATCTTAGAGGGAAGCTTGATGATGGTAGAAAAAATTGAAGTTGCCATTCTTTAGCATTCTCAATGAACATAACTGAAATACTAAGTCATGTCCTTGAATGCCAGAGAATCTTTGAATCATTAATTGTCAAGGATCATCTGGGTCAATCTAAGATTTTACTAAGGAGAAAAATGTGGGTTAAAGATACTGATCGCAAAGTCACACAAACTAGTGTTCAGTCTGTCCACATTTATTAATAAGCACCTCATGCCTCCTTTCCTAAATATATCTTTTTAGTTAATTTCTAACCTTCCCTTCCCACCTCATTCTCCCCCCAAAAAATAATACACACTCAGGGGAATAGTATTAAAGCCCAAGTGCATGTCCTTTAGAATTAAATGTTGGCCAGTATCTATTAGTAAGAGTATCATAATGAATGATGACTAAATGTGTTAGTGTTAATAAAAGCTACCTATTATTGTGCCAGTTGCTATGCTGAGTAATAGATCTATCTGATTACTAATGCCTGTTTTACACTTTTTTCCATAATATGTTACTTAATTTCATGTGAAAGTGGACATTCCTAAAATTTTCAATAATTTATAGAAATCAGACATATAATTAAAGGGCATATACTGTAAAAGAGTTTTTGTCTGTGTTGTTTTAAAGAAAAATCAACTGTCAAATAGCAGTTTAAATTATTACTCTTATTTAAGAATCCATGTCCCCTAGGCCATGTTGGCTCAGTCTAACAAAACAGATGACTAAATCTGTCAAAGTCTATCAGTGATTGATTACATGTGTGAGTGCCAAGTTGCTTCAGTCATGTCCAACTTCTTGTGGCCCTGCGGACCATTGCCTCCCAGGCTCCTCTGTCTATGGATTGCCATGCCCTCCTCCTGGGGATCTCTCCAACCCAGACATCTTATGTCTCTTACACTGACTGGTGGGTTCTTTACCACCAGCACCACCTGGGAAATTGATTGATTATATAGAACATATCAAATCATATACTTGACTTTTTCAAGGGTAAGATTTCTTTCTCATAGATATAACTAAGGAACTTCTGTGTATGTCCTGTGATTTTCTGATTTATGTTGAGATTTACTTCCAACTATTACTAAAGCACCCTTCTAATCTTAGAGGGAAGCTTGATGATGGTAGAAAAAATTGAAGTTGCCATTCTTTAGCATTCTCAATGAACATAACTGAAATACTAAGTCATGTCCTTGAATGCCAGAGAATCTTTGAATCATTAATTGTCAAGGATCATCTGGGTCAATCTAAGATTTTACTAAGGAGAAAAATGTGGGTTAAAGATACTGATCGCAAAGTCACACAAACTAGTGTTCAGTCTGTCCACATTTATTAATAAGCACCTCATGCCTCCTTTCCTAAATATATCTTTTTAGTTAATTTCTAACCTTCCCTTCCCACCTCATTCTCCCCCCAAAAAATAATACACACTCAGGGGAATAGTATTAAAGCCCAAGTGCATGTCCTTTAGAATTAAATGTTGGCCAGTATCTATTAGTAAGAGTATCATAATGAATGATGACTAAATGTGTTAGTGTTAATAAAAGCTACCTATTATTGTGCCAGTTGCTATGCTGAGTAATAGATCTATCTGATTACTAATGCCTGTTATAATTTTAAACAAAGTATTATTTTCCTCACTCTATAAATGTGGAGGCTAATCCTAAAAAATAAAAAGTAAATTATTAATGCCAAAGATAAAATTGCTAGAAAGTAGCTAAGCCAGGAATTGAACTTGAAAAATTTCAATCCCTCCAATATGCAACAGTTATCTATAACAATATCCTACCTAATCATTCCTTACCCCTAAGCAAAACAAAGCAATACAACAAGGAAAAAGAAAAAGGAAAGAAAAATAAATAAATAAAAAAAAAGATAATAGATATTTCTGTGTATTTTGGATTAAGGCAGACAAAATATTTTGAATTTGTTTCTTATATAAAATATTCTCACCAGTATACTATTGATTTACTGAATTATAAAAGCGATCCAAGTTAATTAAGTAACATATAAAATCAAATCATGTGAAATAAAGCAAGCCATAAAGCACACCATTCTTTATACATATTATGACTTGTATAGTCCTTATTAACTCAAATTAACCGAGATGTATAACATTTCATACTATTGTTTAAGCTAAACATTTAATATTTCTCTATGTAGTTACAAAGGCTACATAATAGCTTGTATTAATTCTACTAAAATCCCAATTTACATCTAATGTCCACTTTTTAAAATTACACTATTTTACTATTTAAGATCCTAAATTTTCCTAAACTGAGGTTGTGATGTCATTTGCATCCTTGTAAAATTTTCTAAATATTTAAAAATTGTAGTAGTACCCAATATTCTGTTTAACAAAATAAGCCATTTTCTCAATCCAAATCAATACTGCAATTTAATCATAACCATGTGCACGCTTTGAAACCTTTCTTACTGGTACTCATGTGAACAAACTTAAAAACATCTAAAAATACTCAAAAAAACTTAAAAGACATGATGGGTTTTGAACATGTTCATTTTCAAATTATATGTAACATTTATTAGTGTAAGAGATGTTATCAAGAATATTTTTAAGGACCTCGGGTAGTTGTTGCTTTTAGTTGTAGTTCTTTGACTGGTTGATTGGATGTCTTTCCTAGCAGCCTCCTAGTGCATGATCCACTTGTTACTTTAAGTAGTGAGCTCAAACTAAAAATTCCTTGTGTGAACAAAAGCTACTGCCTTTCTGCCTCTCTTGATTCCACATTATTAATTTTGCTCCACAGTATCTTGCACATGGTGATAGATGACTGCAGAAAGCTTACCAAGAATGGTGTCAAATTCTTGATATCAAAGGGAAAAGATTTCACATTGGGATCAAAAAGACTTGGCTTTGGTCACTCAGAGCTTCATGCAGGAAGTTTTATTAAAGAAAAATGTTTCATTAAAGAAAAAAGGGATAGAGAAAACTTCCAGCGAAAGATACTGGAAGGGGGATATAAGAGTACCCCCAGAAGCTATTTTAGGTGAGGCATTTTGTTTTTCTCCAGTTGGCTATTAACAATACATCAAAAGAATATTTTAAGGTCATAAAACTCTTAGCAGACCCATACCCGCAACATACATCTTTAGATAACATAGGTACATGTTAAGAAAGAGTAACATGTCCTCCAGCAAGATACATTGTTGTTGTAAACATTATCTCTGGGTTTAAAGAAAATCTTTGGCTAAACAGATTATCATCATAGGCACGGCAATCAAGGTGAAGGCACCTTGGCTAAAAAATATTTGTTGTACCTCTTCCTTCTCCTCCTTGGAAACCTCTGGCTTCCTTACTAAGTCTGCCTATTCCCCCCTTTCAATGGTGATCATTCAAATATTTGTTGGCTATGAACTTTTTGAATTTGTGTCCTTTTCAGGTTTAGAATTTGAACAACTACTTGTCTTTCTAAAATGATTTCAAGCAACTGATTGAAACTGAGATTAGAGAGTCTGTAGCCTTAGTGAGAGGGTAGGAGAAGGGAGGAGGATGAGTCTGGGGGACAGTCATGGAGTGTAGGGAATAAATGCATAAACATTGGGCCCAACCTTTGAGAACTACAGTCTTTTGCAGTCTGTTGGTCATGAGCTAACAAACTTAAAACATCTAAAAATACTCAAAAAAACTTAAAAGACATGATGGGTTTTGAACATGTTCATTTTCAAATTATATGTAACATTTATTAGTGTAAGAGATGTTATCAAGAATATTTTTAAGGACCTCGGGTAGTTGTTGCTTTTAGTTGTAGTTCTTTGACTGGTTGATTGGATGTCTTTCCTAGCAGCCTCCTAGTGCATGATCCACTTGTTACTTTAAGTAGTGAGCTCAAACTAAAAATTCCTTGTGTGAACAAAAGCTACTGCCTTTCTGCCTCTCTTGATTCCACATTATTAATTTTGCTCCACAGTATCTTGCACATGGTGATAGATGACTGCAGAAAGCTTACCAAGAATGGTGTCAAATTCTTGATATCAAAGGGAAAAGATTTCACATTGGGATCAAAAAGACTTGGCTTTGGTCACTCAGAGCTTCATGCAGGAAGTTTTATTAAAGAAAAATGTTTCATTAAAGAAAAAAGGGATAGAGAAAACTTCCAGCGAAAGATACGGGAAAGGGGGGATATAAGAGTACCCCCAGAAGCTATTTTAGGTGAGGCATTTTGTTTTTCTCCAGTTGGCTATTAACAATACATCAAAAGAATATTTTAAGGTCATAAAACTCTTAGCAGACCCATACCCGCAACATACATCTTTAGATAACATAGGTACATGTTAAGAAAGAGTAACATGTCCTCCAGCAAGATACATTGTTGTTGTAAACATTATCTCTGGGTTTAAAGAAAATCTTTGGCTAAACAGATTATCATCATAGGCACGGCAATCAAGGTGAAGGCACCTTGGCTAAAAAATATTTGTTGTACCTCTTCCTTCTCCTCCTTGGAAACCTCTGGCTTCCTTACTAAGTCTGCCTATTCCCCCCTTTCAATGGTGATCATTCAAATATTTGTTGGCTATGAACTTTTTGAATTTGTGTCCTTTTCAGGTTTAGAATTTGAACAACTACTTGTCTTTCTAAAATGATTTCAAGCAACTGATTGAAACTGAGATTAGAGAGTCTGTAGCCTTAGTGAGAGGGTAGGAGAAGGGAGGAGGATGAGTCTGGGGGACAGTCATGGAGTGTAGGGAATAAATGCATAAACATTGGGCCCAACCTTTGAGAACTACAGTCTTTTGCAGTTCTGTTGGCAACTCTATGAACTTGGGCAGGTCAGTCTCATTCATAAACAAAGACATTGAGTGCTGTCATCACTGCCCTACAAATATTGTACTTCTGACATTGATTTGATTAAAAATATCTCTCACTGAGGCTGAGAAGTCTTATTATATCATGTAGCTTGGATTGCAGTACTGTTTGTTGCAGTGGGTATTAAATAGTATAAGAAAGAGCTTTTGCCTTTTAACTGAACCATAAACACTTAGTCATTTTTTTAGGTTTTTTTGAATTGCACGTATGAGAAACCAATGGGATCTCATGCCCAGAAAATATATGAGATCATTCCAGAGGTGAATACATACTATTTTCTATTCCCTACTCTATTTTAGTCATATGTAATGAAACAGTTTGATGGGAGCAACACAGAAAATTACTGAGAATTTTTATATTCAGAGGTTTTTGACTATTGGCTGAGTGGGCAAAGGGGCAGGATTAATATCTATTTCTGGAAGAAAATTTGAGATAGAGGTACATTTTCAAACAGAGATTTTTCTTCTTCTTCTTGCTTCATTGGGCAAGAAAGCTTTATCTTGTCTGTGAGGTTAACTATGGGAACAAACCACTGCTGAGAGCTGGGGAACATGCTGCAGAAAAAGGAAAGAAGAGAATGCTCTGTTGGTTTCCTGGCTAGACAGGTCACATTGCACATGGGGCATGAAGATGAGGGTAAGAGTCTTAAATCAGCTGTGAAATTATTTTGGCATCTAGTGTAGAGTGAAGGATTGGGGTTATGTTTTCTTAGTAATTTCCTAGAATAGACAAACAGGAGTTTTGTGCTGTAGCTTGTATGTGATGAAGGTATAGGTCTTTGGGGACATAAAAATGTCAGTCATTTGACCAAGTCCAAATAGGAATAGGTTTACATCAGCTCTTGAGATAATCATCAGTAAAAAAAAAAAAAAAAAGAAAACAGAAGAAGAGGTCATTTTGTCTTGTTTTCAAGATTCCAATATCAGAAAGATTGCATTTTGAATGGATTTATGATCAAATAGATAATTAACTTCAAGAAAACAAAGGTCAGGGCCTTTCCTTTTGTTTCTTTGAGAAACTTTTATTTTCTCATGAACTTGGGCAGGTCAGTCTCATTCATAAATAAAGACATTGAGTGCTGTCATCACTGCCCTACAAATATTGTACTTCTGACATTGATTTGATTAAAAATATCTCTCACTGAGGCTGAGAAGTCTTATTATATCATGTAGCTTGGATTGCAGTACTGTTTGTTGCAGTGGGTATTAAATAGTATAAGAAAGAGCTTTTGCCTTTTAACTGAACCATAAACACTTAGTCATTTTTTTAGGTTTTTTTGAATTGCACGTATGAGAAACCAATGGGATCTCATGCCCAGAAAATATATGAGATCATTCCAGAGGTGAATACATACTATTTTCTATTCCCTACTCTATTTTAGTCATATGTAATGAAACAGTTTGATGGGAGCAACACAGAAAATTACTGAGAATTTTTATATTCAGAGGTTTTTGACTATTGGCTGAGTGGGCAAAGGGGCAGGATTAATATCTATTTCTGGAAGAAAATTTGAGATAGAGGTACATTTTCAAACAGAGATTTTTCTTCTTCTTCTTGCTTCATTGGGCAAGAAAGCTTTATCTTGTCTGTGAGGTTAACTATGGGAACAAACCACTGCTGAGAGCTGGGGAACATGCTGCAGAAAAAGGAAAGAAGAGAATGCTCTGTTGGTTTCCTGGCTAGACAGGTCACATTGCACATGGGGCATGAAGATGAGGGTAAGAGTCTTAAATCAGCTGTGAAATTATTTTGGCATCTAGTGTAGAGTGAAGGATTGGGGTTATGTTTTCTTAGTAATTTCCTAGAATAGACAAACAGGAGTTTTGTGCTGTAGCTTGTATGTGATGAAGGTATAGGTCTTTGGGGACATAAAAATGTCAGTCATTTGACCAAGTCCAAATAGGAATAGGTTTACATCAGCTCTTGAGATAATCATCAGTAAAAAAAAAAAAAAAAAGAAAACAGAAGAAGAGGTCATTTTGTCTTGTTTTCAAGATTCCAATATCAGAAAGATTGCATTTTGAATGGATTTATGATCAAATAGATAATTAACTTCAAGAAAACAAAGTATAACGCCTCAGCGATGGGCCTTTCCTTTTGCCTCGGAATATTCCAAGTTGGTGGGTGTTGATAGAAATGTTCTCAAAGAGTGTATTTGAGGATTAAGTATGAAATAGTACAGGATCAAAAAACATTAATTCATATATTAAATGTTACATAAATGATGAAGTTCTGCCAACTCTGAATCTGGAATCTCTTATGCCATAGACATTTTAGGAGTATGCTATAAGGCAATATCCTAAGGAATCAAAATGGCCTGAATAGTAACGTCTACTGATTGAACACCTCCTCTTATTTTATTCTGAGTCCTGCATCATTATTGAAGGTTGAATCGCTTCAATTAGTTATGACTCAATAGGACTTAACTTTGTTCTTTCTTAAGAGTACCTTCCTTCTAATTTACTCTGCCTTATGAAACCTATATCTTCCTATCTCCTAATAACTGTAATGTTTTCCTAGAGTCTTGTATCTACCACTCTGCATTAACAAAAATACCCCTATCTCCTCAGAAAGTGGAGCATTCTGTAAGACTCAGAGGTCACTTTTCCCTATTCTTCCTGCCTATTCTGGGCCCCACCCCCTACAGATTCACATCTCTCCTCTTAGGCCAGTAGTTGCATCCAGCACTCTTCCAACTTCCCTCCATTGCTTTTAGTTTTCTAATTTTTGAGTCAACCATACCTTATCATTGGACCATATTCCATGAAACTAAGCGACACTTTTCCTGTTCTATAGCCTTGTGAGCCCTTGCTCTGTATTCCCTTTTCTTCCTCTTCTTCATCTTTAGATATTCATGAGACCTTTAGTATGTGACTTTTAACCTTCATCTGCCATCATCCTAAGAATTTTTTTTTAAGAGAATTATTTTTAATTGGAGGGTAATTGATTTACGATATTATGTTGGTTCCTGTCATACATTAGTATGAATCAGTCATAGGTACGCATATGTCCTTTCCCTCTTGAAGTTTCCTCCCACTTCCTACCCCATTCCAGCCCTCTAGGTTGTCACAGAGCACTGAGTTTGAGCTTCCTGTCATACAGCAACTTCCTGATGCATGCCTACTTTACATATGGTAATGTGTGTGTTTCATTGCTGGTCTCTCAGTTCATCCCACCTTCTCCTTCACCTGCCATGTCCACAAGTCTGTTGTCTAGTCTGCATCTCCACTACTACCCTGTAAATAGGTTCGTCAGCACTGTCTTTCTATATTCCATATATACATGTTAATATACAATATTTATTTTTCTGATTATTTCACTCTGTATAATAAGCTGTAGGTTCATCCACCTCATTGGAACTGACTCAAACATGTTCCTTTTTATGGCTGAGTAATATTCCACTGTATTGTACCACAACTTCTTTATCCATTCACCAGTTGGCATCTAGGTTCATCCTAAGCAACATAAATATCATCATTGTTGCTATGCTTTAACTTTTTAATCTTCTGGATAATTTTGCCATCATGACACACTGGCTTTCTTCCATGGACAGCACCTGGTTTTGTTTCTCAAAGAAGTGTGCCACCTCTACCATCTTGAAAACTGAGATCCTGTTTCTCAACAAAAGCCATTACATTCTATATCCCCCAACTGCATGTGAAGGGACATTTCCATGATCTCTTGCCACTTAATTTCTCTCTCTTCTCCTCAACTCTCAGCCTACTCCTGGCTGTAAATTCTCCTTTTCTAGTAGTATCAGTCATTCAGTCATGTTCAACTCTTTGCAATCGCGTAGACTGTATCCCACCAGGCGTCTTTGTTCCTGGGATTTTCCAGGAAAGCATATTTGAGTAGGTTCCAATTTCCTCCTCCAGGGGATCTTTTCAACCCAGGGATTGAACACAGATCTGCAATGCAGGCAGATTCGTTACCTTCTGAGCTACCAGAGTGGCTCATCTATCCTTGGAATTCTCCAGGCAAGAATACTGAAGTGGGTTGCCATGCCCTTCTCCAAGAGATCTTCCCGATCCAGAGTTCAAACCCAGGTCTCCTACACGACAGGCGTACTCTATACCACTTGAGCTACCTGGGTAGCTCATCCTTTTCCATACTGCATTCAATAAGCACATTTCAATTCATGATTTTATCTTAAATTTTAATGAAAAATAGTGCAAATTATGTAAAATAATGTAACAAATATCTTTGTATACACTACTCATGAGTAACAATGTTATGATTTTTAATATTTGCTTTAATAGTGTTTTTTTAAATTATAGCTATAAAGAAGACAGGTCTATTTTCCAGTGAGCTAAAGCAAATAAATATCATATGCATGAAAGTATATAGTTGAAAAGAAACAAGGAATGGAAGTTGTGAGGAGGGGTATAATTGTAATAATGTGGTCAAAGATTCAAGTAAGAATGTTTTTAGAGTTGAAGAATTTGACCAGAGTTGGGCAATTGGGGTGAAGCCATAGCATGTTTGGATGAAACCTGTTTTGTAAAATGTTAAATACACTTTTATCCCCATTTAAGTTTATCTGTAGTCTAGATGCATAATCATATATGAAACTTTACTAATCCTAGACACCTGTTTCTATAAAATGTCCCTTCTAAACTTTACTCTGGAGTAATGTGGAACTGAATCATTATAGGAGATTAGAGTTTTCAAAAAGTTGTAGTCACAAAAGAGGAATAGGACTCTTTGATATCCTTATAGTTTTATTTTTAGTAATAAAATATTCCTGACTAATATTTAATAAGACAATAAGATAATTCTGCCATCTGCTTTGATAATTGTTGCTACCATAATGGAACATGTTGATTTGCCTAATCATGTTCTATGAAATGTACTGAACAGGCATACCATCAGTTTATTAAAAATATCAGCCTAATGATCTATTGTATTGTTATAAAGAGGAGAGATAGTTTGCATTTGTTTTCCTTGAACTGAAATATTTTGGTAACAGTTTTCCTGCTGATTTTAATATATATATTGAATAAAAGAATTAATTATGTATCCCAAATGTACACATATTTATCATCGGGAGATTCAAATTAACTTTACTGTTTTTTTATAATGCACTACTCTAGGCATAGTCATGATATGCCCTAAAATTTTTAAGGCAGACTCATAATCCATGTGATCTGTATGCAATGAATGTGATTCTATTTTTGTTACTTTATATGTTTTTTAATACAAGGAAAATTTTAAATCTGAAAAATTAGATTAGTCTATGCATTTGGAATGTATTAGAATAAAGTAATGTGGGAAGCTGGGAATGGCCAATTTAAGAATTCTTAATTGCTTCATTTGTGTATATTTTAGAAAACTCTAAGAAAAATTTAACCTTCATTAAAACAGCATTTGGAAAAGGGTTTTATTCACTATGGGCATGAGAATCCCAAATATAATACTCAATAATGCAGTAGGTCATAGACTAATATCATTGTCTAGAGAGTAGGAAGGCGCTTTCAAATTGTTCTTTATGAAGAAAACAGAAAGATTCTGGAGGAATTACCAAGCCCAAAGCCTGTAATGAATGTTGTAGAGAATTTCACTATAATTATTTGCATAACCAATAATAACTTATGCATAGCTTATTTTATAATCAGCATACATTCCCCGCCTCTTACTGTAGTTCTGGTGATATAGTTTAGCCAGTGGGGCCAAAGGATCTTTCTTTCACAGTCTAGCAGGTCTTATTTCCACGTGTCATTTTTCTTTCTTCTCTTTCTTATCTGAGCCACATGTCTGTGTTTTCTTTGCCAATAGCACTACCACTTTCAGTTGTCTTCTCTACCCATGTAATGAAAGGCACATTTCCATCCTGGTTCCTCCAGCAGCGTCATGGCTGTTTCTGAATAAATCGCCCTAACCAGAGTTCTGGAGTGTCCTCATGTAACCCACTGAACACCCACTATTAGAAGGACTACTTTTCCACAGGTGTTTTGATTGAAAAAATATTAAATATTTTCCAGATATCATTTTTATTAGTTTTATGAGCTACTCTGTAAGTTTTCTTTTAGTTCTCTTTGACTATATATGTTTTGAGTTTATCTCTTATATTGATAGATTAAATTAACATTTTTCCTGCTGATTTTAATATATATATTGAATAAAAGAATTAATTATGTATCCCAAATGTACACATATTTATCATCGGGAGATTCAAATTAACTTTACTGTTTTTATAATGCACTACTCTAGGCATAGTCATGATATGCCCTAAAATTTTTAAGGCAGACTCATAATCCATGTGATCTGTATGCAATGAATGTGATTCTATTTTTGTTACTTTATATGTTTTTTAATACAAGGAAAATTTTAAATCTGAAAAATTAGATTAGTCTATGCATTTGGAATGTATTAGAATAAAGTAATGTGGGAAGCTGGGAATGGCCAATTTAAGAATTCTTAATTGCTTCATTTGTGTATATTTTAGAAAACTCTAAGAAAAATTTAACCTTCATTAAAACAGCATTTGGAAAAGGGTTTTATTCACTATGGGCATGAGAATCCCAAATATAATACTCAATAATGCAGTAGGTCATAGACTAATATCATTGTCTAGAGAGTAGGAAGGCGCTTTCAAATTGTTCTTTATGAAGAAAACAGAAAGATTCTGGAGGAATTACCAAGCCCAAAGCCTGTAATGAATGTTGTAGAGAATTTCACTATAATTATTTGCATAACCAATAATAACTTATGCATAGCTTATTTTATAATCAGCATACATTCCCCCCCCCCCCCCGCCTCTTACTGTAGTTCTGGTGATATAGTTTAGCCAGTGGGGCCAAAGGATCTTTCTTTCACAGTCTAGCAGGTCTTATTTCCACGTGTCATTTTTCTTTCTTCTCTTTCTTATCTGAGCCACATGTCTGTGTTTTCTTTGCCAATAGCACTACCACTTTCAGTTGTCTTCTCTACCCATGTAATGAAAGGCACATTTCCATCCTGGTTCCTCCAGCAGCGTCATGGCTGTTTCTGAATAAATCGCCCTAACCAGAGTTCTGGAGTGTCCTCATGTAACCCACTGAACACCCACTATTAGAAGGACTACTTTTCCACAGGTGTTTTGATTGAAAAAATATTAAATATTTTCCAGATATCATTTTTATTAGTTTTATGAGCTACTCTGTAAGTTTTCTTTTAGTTCTCTTTGACTATATATGTTTTGGAGTTTATCTCTTACCATCAGTAGACAAAAATAAACGTGAGAGTTATTATATACTAAGAAAGTTCCACACGAAAAGACAGACAGATATGACATTGTGTTCCTTAATTAAAAAAGGTACAGATCTTAGAATCAAGATGACTAGCTGTATTTTTGGTTGTGTATCTGGTATTGTTATGGGCTTATAGGCAAGATTTTGCATTCATTGGGTAATAGAAAGATAAGCAGTACTGTGCATATCTTGTTTTAAAATCAGTGTCAAAGAAGATTTTCAGCACAAAATGCCTGAAAAGAGAAAGGACTGGAAAGTAAAGGGCACATTAAACTGGAACCTGAAGTGACAAGGCTATGTCACATTGCGAAAACCCTACAGTATGTCAAAGGGTTGGTGATTTAATTGTCTGAATCCATGATTTGGTGAGTCAGTTTAGACTAGAGCAAACCGGACCTGTCACTGAAATCACAATGGGCCCAAATGGACCTATTCAATCTGCCTCTCAATACCCTAAATTCTTCCTGGTTGTAAATTAGAGCTTCTGGACAATACATTAACTCACTCGGGTCACCAGAGTACTATGTCAGCTCAGTGCTCACAATTGCCCATGACCAATTCTGCACTCTCCCCAGCAGGAGGGATGCAATGCCATTTTGTACTCTCTTCTTCATGATAATATCAGGTCTGAAAGGAAAGGAACAAAGGAAGTTGCTTCTTTCCTTTCACCCACTGCACTTACCCATAATCAAATCTTATTTCCACGTGTCATTTTTCTTTCTTCTCTTTCTTATCTGAGCCACATGTCTGTGTTTTCTTTGCCAATAGCACTACCACTTTCAGTTGTCTTCTCTACCCATGTAATGAAAGGCACATTTCCATCCTGGTTCCTCCAGCAGCGTCATGGCTGTTTCTGAATAAATCGCCCTAACCAGAGTTCTGGAGTGTCCTCATGTAACCCACTGAACACCCACTATTAGAAGGACTACTTTTCCACAGGTGTTTTGATTGAAAAAATATTAAATATTTTCCAGATATCATTTTTATTAGTTTTATGAGCTACTCTGTAAGTTTTCTTTTAGTTCTCTTTGACTATATATGTTTTGGAGTTTATCTCTTACCATCAGTAGACAAAAATAAACGTGAGAGTTATTATATACTAAGAAAGTTCCACACGAAAAGACAGACAGATATGACATTGTGTTCCTTAATTAAAAAAGGTACAGATCTTAGAATCAAGATGACTAGCTGTATTTTTGGTTGTGTATCTGGTATTGTTATGGGCTTATAGGCAAGATTTTGCATTCATTGGGTAATAGAAAGATAAGCAGTACTGTGCATATCTTGTTTTAAAATCAGTGTCAAAGAAGATTTTCAGCACAAAATGCCTGAAAAGAGAAAGGACTGGAAAGTAAAGGGCACATTAAACTGGAACCTGAAGTGACAAGGCTATGTCACATTGCGAAAACCCTACAGTATGTCAAAGGGTTGGTGATTTAATTGTCTGAATCCATGATTTGGTGAGTCAGTTTAGACTAGAGCAAACCGGACCTGTCACTGAAATCACAATGGGCCCAAATGGACCTATTCAATCTGCCTCTCAATACCCTAAATTCTTCCTGGTTGTAAATTAGAGCTTCTGGACAATACATTAACTCACTCGGGTCACCAGAGTACTATGTCAGCTCAGTGCTCACAATTGCCCATGACCAATTCTGCACTCTCCCCAGCAGGAGGGATGCAATGCCATTTTGTACTCTCTTCTTCATGATAATATCAGGTCTGAAAGGAAAGGAACAAAGGAAGTTGCTTCTTTCCTTTCACCCACTGCACTTAGCCATAATCATACCCCTCCTCCCACTAGGCCAGATGATGAACCAGACAAGAAAAAGAGCTTTCTGTATGAATGTGTGGTTACTGACAGACTTGAATGAAATCAAGAATTCAGTGATGTTCAACTCCACCCTTAACCTGAAGAAAATAGGCATATGTGGGTAGCATGGGAGAACTAGAGTTTTCTAGCTCATTCCTTGTAAAATCATCACCATGTGGTTTCCTTTTCTGGAATCAACATTTTATTGTGGTTCCTATTTGCTTGCCTGATAGCATCTCATTCTGTTCCCTCCTGTGGGTACCATCCAGCACTGCTAATCTTCTTTTATGTGTTTAAAAATGCCTAGTTCTCACTGCATCTATCTAGGTCTTGATATATAATAGTCTGCTTAGCTGAATTTGGTCATTTTGCACCCCCCAAATTCTAGTTATCTGACAGATTTTTCACTTTCAAATCACTTCTACGGGTAGACGCTACCCGAAAGGATTATCCATGTTAAGTCCCCATTAATTTTTAATGTACGTATATGTTTGTTTGGATACCATAACAACCTACTTGTATTCATCACAGTTTGCAGACATACACCATTTTGTCTGTTATTTTCACGTGTCTCTTCCTCCCTAGGCTGTAATCATGAGGTGTGTATGCTGGTATCACATGTTTTCTTGACTGTTGTGTACCTAGAACCTGGCAGGTAGTACCTACCTTCTTCAGTGAGTGAAGCACCAGAGGCCAGAACCTTGTCCTGTGCTCAGACTCTCTAGTATGACCAGCAGTACTTGAGACAATGCCACTGACCTAACAGCACTAAGGAAGTAGGAAATGAGACATCTTGGGCCCTGATGAGAAAAGTAAAGTTTATTGTGCTTTACTCCTGCTTGGTTTGCTGATTTCACAGTCTTCTCCTAGGTCAGCCTGCCTACCATGATCCCTGCTCAGCAGTGGATGTGTTATCAGAGGAAGTCTGCAAATGTGACCTCAGTCTGTTCACTTATTCTCATTTCCCTTTGAGGTACTATCAAGTCATTTTCATGGTACATTGATAAGGACTAAACAAATTGTGAAAGCCTTCTTCCCTTTAATTGTGAAACCCTCCCTAATGAATGTATTATTATTTTTTTAATGTGTTTTTTTCTAAACTGAAAACAGTTCCATATCCAAGTAGTGGTAATTTTCTTAATATTGTAATATTATAATTTAAAACTCAGATTTTTTTTAGTTTATTCAGAATACCACTTAGACTTAATGGTGAGGATAATTCTTTATCTTTTCCTTTTCCTAAAGATAAAACAAGGAGTAAGAATGAATCAGAATTTCGGGAGCATTTGATTCAGAAGCAGCACTCAGAGAATTCCAATCCCTGTTGCTCCTATGCTATGTATCTCCTTGTTTCTGTCCTCAGGGGCAAGCACTTTACATGGCTTACTATTTCAGAGCTCATCTCTTACAGAAATCCTTCCTGCTTCTGCTCTTGGAAACATTCCTCCTATTGATTCTTCTATCAGATCTTGAAAGTTTAGGGAGGATTTCCCACCAGAGGTGAAGTTTTTAAGATCCTACATTGTTGCCATGGTTTTTGAATAGTGTTTCCACTCTCCTGAGGAGTTGCAACAATTTCCCAGTGACTGAGACAAAGGGCTTGTGTGTCACTTTAAGCAGTAAGCAGTTTGTGTCCCAACCTAAAGCGTATACATTCTTCCACCAAATATTCTTACCCCATTATATGCTAGGCACATTTGTTTGCTCTGGATTACACAGTGAAGAAAAACTGACCACAAAGTCGGCCCTAATATTTCTTCAGGTATCCAGAGATTTAGGCAGCCATTTATTTCTTTTGTTCATCCAGAAATCTTGAACTTGATGCCCTCAGGAGTTTTAATGCCAGGCTCCAAAGCTTTTCATATTACTCCAGGGAAATCTAGTGGTTGTTCATGCAAATAGTCACTCTCAACCTCTTGGAAATGGAATCCTTGGTGGTTTTAGAAGATATATAAACATTTTGGAGCAAACAAGGCTGTATGAACATGTGTGCAAAGTTGCTTCAGTCGTATCTGACTCTTTGCAACCCCATGGACTGTAGCCTATCAGGCTCCACTTGCCCGTGAAATTCTCCAGGCAAGAATACTGGTGTGGGTTGCCATTTTCCTCTCCAGAGGCTCTTCTCAACTCAGGGATTGAACTCATGTCTCTTATGTCTCCTGCATTGGAAGGCTGATTCTTTATCACTAATGCCACTTGGGAACCCCACAAACAAGATTAACTGTTAACGATTTATTGAGTGCCTCTATGCCAGACATAGTGCTAAAGGCTTGGCAAAGTTAAAACTTTTTTTAATTCACGCAACAGTCATAAGGACAAGGCATTTATGAATACGCCTATTTTGCAGCTAAGGGACTTGGAGAAAAGAAGGGACTTTACCAAGTACACACAGAAATTTAGCAAAGGATCCAGGATTCATGCTCATCAGACCACAAAGGAAGATGAATCAAGTGAGCAAGTGACAAGCCCTGCTGTCAAGTTGTTCACAACCTGAAGGGGAAGATGAGAAAGTCAACAGCTTCAGAAAGCTGAGAGCAGAGAGGAATGTACAGTGTCACATACAGGTAGAGAGCACCAAAGTGTCTAACTTTGCCAAAAGAGAGTTGGTTTGGAGGAGCCTTCCATAGGTAGAGACTCTGGAGTAGCATCTTGAAAAATGAATGAGAGTTGACCACGTGTGCAAAGGATCTGGCTTCGTTGACCAAGCTATGTAGTCCCCATACAAGTGTGAGAAAATGTTTCACACCTGGGACCTGCAAATGACTCAGCACTGATTGAGTGTGTTTATGCTCAAGTACTCAGTTGTGTTTGAATCTTTGTGACCCCATAGACTGTAGCCTGCCAGGCTCCTCCATCTGTGGAATTTTCCAAGCAAGAATACTAGGGTGGGGGCTTCCCCTGGTGGTCCAGTGGGCAAGGACACCGCCTTGCAGTGCAAGGGGCGCCGGTTCGATCCCCGGCCTGGGAAGATCCCACGTGCCGCGGAGCGGCTGGACCGATGTGTCCAATTACCGAGCCGGAGCTCTGGAGCGCATGCGCCCAGAGCCGGCGCTCTGCGACGACAGACGCCACCGCGATGGGAGGCCCACAGGAGCCAAAGAACGAAGACGAATGAAAATAGAGAAGTGAAAGACCAATAGAAGTGGCCCGCTCGCTCCCCTCCCTCCCCAACCTGACCCCTGCCCAAAATAAATAAATAAATAAATCTTAAAAAATAAAAAAGAATACTAGGGTGGGTTGCCATTTCCTTCTCCATTATATCTTCCTGACCCAGGGATCCAACCTGCGACTCTTGCATCTCCTGCACTGGCAGGCGAATTCTTTACCACTGCCCCACCTGGGAACCCCATTTACTGCTTGAGAGCTGAATACAAATGATCATTTTTTGGTAGCAGGCATGATGACAAGAAAAGTGGCCCCAGACCACAGGGACTGTGTTATGAAGGCCATTTATTCTTGCATAGGAGTTTAAATTTTATCCTGGAAAAGTGATGAACTACTGAGAGATTTTAGGCAGAGAGATTGTACAACCTCACTTTCATTTAGGAAAGGTCCCTGAAACTTGATGGAAAAAGAACAAGAGATACCTTAAAAAGAAAGGTCCAACAGCTTCAGAAAGCTGAGAGCAGAGAGGAATGTACAGTGTCACATACAGGTAGAGAGCACCAAAGTGTCTAACTTTGCCAAAAGAGAGTTGGTTTGGAGGAGCCTTCCATAGGTAGAGACTCTGGAGTAGCATCTTGAAAAATGAATGAGAGTTGACCACGTGTGCAAAGGATCTGGCTTCGTTGACCAAGCTATGTAGTCCCCATACAAGTGTGAGAAAATGTTTCACACCTGGGACCTGCAAATGACTCAGCACTGATTGAGTGTGTTTATGCTCAAGTACTCAGTTGTGTTTGAATCTTTGTGACCCCATAGACTGTAGCCTGCCAGGCTCCTCCATCTGTGGAATTTTCCAAGCAAGAATACTAGGGTGGGGGCTTCCCCTGGTGGTCCAGTGGGCAAGGACACCGCCTTGCAGTGCAAGGGGCGCCGGTTCGATCCCCGGCCTGGGAAGATCCCACGTGCCGCGGAGCGGCTGGACCGATGTGTCCAATTACCGAGCCGGAGCTCTGGAGCGCATGCGCCCAGAGCCGGCGCTCTGCGACGACAGACGCCACCGCGATGGGAGGCCCACAGGAGCCAAAGAACGAAGACGAATGAAAATAGAGAAGTGAAAGACCAATAGAAGTGGCCCGCTCGCTCCCCTCCCTCCCCAACCTGACCCCTGCCCAAAATAAATAAATAAATAAATCTTAAAAAATAAAAAAGAATACTAGGGTGGGTTGCCATTTCCTTCTCCATTATATCTTCCTGACCCAGGGATCCAACCTGCGACTCTTGCATCTCCTGCACTGGCAGGCGAATTCTTTACCACTGCCCCACCTGGGAACCCCATTTACTGCTTGAGAGCTGAATACAAATGATCATTTTTTGGTAGCAGGCATGATGACAAGAAAAGTGGCCCCAGACCACAGGGACTGTGTTATGAAGGCCATTTATTCTTGCATAGGAGTTTAAATTTTATCCTGGAAAAGTGATGAACTACTGAGAGATTTTAGGCAGAGAGATTGTACAACCTCACTTTCATTTAGGAAAGGTCCCTGAAACTTGATGGAAAAAGAACAAGAGATACTAAAACCAGTTACCAAAGGAGTATTTAATAGTTCAGAATGCAACATGACAGAATAGAAATGCCCACATGCCTCAGCATTATGCACACATTCTGTTAAGTTTCAGCTCTGAAAAGTGACAAGGTATGATTGACATCTTAGTGTGCTGCCCAGACCCACTCTCCCCTTTCACACAGTGTCTGTATTTGGAAAGTTTAGATGTATCACCAGGCCACCTTGTCCTCTGGTCTCCACTAGAGCTCAATCAGTGGAACCAGAGAGACTGTGGAAAGGTGAAGGAGTTTTCTCCCTGCAGAGTCACTGTGAATGCCTCTAAATCTCAGCTTCTCTGGTGTCCCTCTTCACCAGCCTTCAGGTCTAGAGATGCTAGTAGATCCCTACTGGCTTCTCTGGGATCCTTCATTATCCTTTGTGGTTTTCCTACACAAGTCTGCACCTTTGTAAATAGCCCTTTTATGAATCTGTACTCAAATTACCCAAATTGAGTATGCCATCTGTTTCTGTCAGGACCCTGATTAATGTAATAGATTCTAAGATAATAGACATTTTCATACACTGATAGTGGGATTAGCACACTATTTCTACAGGGAAATTTGACCATAGCAATAAATTTTGAATGCATGTCCCCTTTGACCCAGAAATATATCTTAAGTAGCAATTAGGTACGAGGTGTATAGAAGGACCTGATGTAGGTAATAAATGGGAAAAACTGGACGAGGGTAAGGGACATGAAAGAAGTGATAAATATTAGAGTATAAGAGTTGGAACTGCCAGAGATAGTGGCTATTCAAGCCAAAAGTATAGGGCTTGTTGCATAATGGAAATAAAGTGTTACAGAATGATTCTTAGTTCTCATAACTATATTTGATGAATTTGTTCACTGAAGATAGGATATAGCAAGAGGCACGGATTTGGGGAGAGAAACGGTGGTTTGGTTTTGAGTACAGAGTATTTCTGGTGCCTGTAAGATATGCAGTTGGGTTCTTTACAAGGCCAGTGGACAAGAGCAGGTGTAATAATCTCATGACAATTGGATCTCATCTGGGATTTTTGAAGGATTTATATTTTATTCCTGGAAAAGTGATACTGAGAGATTTTAGGCAGAGATTGTACAACCTCACTTTCATTTAGGAAAGGTCCCTGAAACTTGATGGAAAAAGAACAAGAGATACTAAAACCAGTTACCAAAGGAGTATTTAATAGTTCAGAATGCAACATGACAGAATAGAAATGCCCACATGCCTCAGCATTATGCACACATTCTGTTAATTTTCAGCTCTGAAAAGTGACAAGGTATGATTGACATCTTAGTGTGCTGCCCAGACCCACTCTCCCCTTTCACACAGTGTCTGTATTTGGAAAGTTTAGATGTATCACCAGGCCACCTTGTCCTCTGGTCTCCACTAGAGCTCAATCAGTGGAACCAGAGAGACTGTGGAAAGGTGAAGGAGTTTTCTCCCTGCAGAGTCACTGTGAATGCCTCTAAATCTCAGCTTCTCTGGTGTCCCTCTTCACCAGCCTTCAGGTCTAGAGATGCTAGTAGATCCCTACTGGCTTCTCTGGGATCCTTCATTATCCTTTGTGGTTTTCCTACACAAGTCTGCACCTTTGTAAATAGCCCTTTTATGAATCTGTACTCAAATTACCCAAATTGAGTATGCCATCTGTTTCTGTCAGGACCCTGATTAATGTAATAGATTCTAAGATAATAGACATTTTCATACACTGATAGTGGGATTAGCACACTATTTCTACAGGGAAATTTGACCATAGCAATAAATTTTGAATGCATGTCCCCTTTGACCCAGAAATATATCTTAAGTAGCAATTAGGTACGAGGTGTATAGAAGGACCTGATGTAGGTAATAAATGGGAAAAACTGGACGAGGGTAAGGGACATGAAAGAAGTGATAAATATTAGAGTATAAGAGTTGGAACTGCCAGAGATAGTGGCTATTCAAGCCAAAAGTATAGGGCTTGTTGCATAATGGAAATAAAGTGTTACAGAATGATTCTTAGTTCTCATAACTATATTTGATGAATTTGTTCACTGAAGATAGGATATAGCAAGAGGCACGGATTTGGGGAGAGAAACGGTGGTTTGGTTTTGAGTACAGAGTATTTCTGGTGCCTGTAAGATATGCAGTTGGGTTCTTTACAAGGCCAGTGGACAAGAGCAGGTGTAATAATCTCATGACAAGTTGGCCCTCCTCTTCATCCTGGAATATCATCATCTGGGATGAGGGTGGTGGGAATAGGAATTCAAAACCAACCAGAAATTTCAAGAAGCTTTTCTAGAATTCCTGCTTCTACCTTGAACTTCTTTTCCCCTTATCAGTACATGTTCTTCTTTTCACAGTCCTTAAGAGTTGAGGATGTCATTGCTTCTTGGCTTCAACTAAAATCTGTGTCCATTCATGCAATTTAATCTGCACCAGCACTCTAAGATTCCAAAACATCTCAGTAATTTGACAGTACAACTGAAATGATTTCTTGCTTTCTGCTGCTTCTTACAATGTATTTTTGTACCAAGAAGTTTTTCCTTCTTTTCTAGTACTGTATATTTGATTGATATATTTATACTTACAATTTTTACTTTTCTTGCTATATATTCTCATGGGAAGATGTGTGACACGTTTATTTCATCTTATATTCATCTGAATTATGACTAGAGGCAATCTTAATGCAAAACAGCAAAGGTAAACTATGTTTTTCAGAAAGCTTGTTAAGGCAAATAGCTGAATCAATAATCTTATATCTGCTTTTTATATCTCTTATGTAATTGTAGTACTTCAGATATCTAAAACCTCAGAAACATATTTTTTCATGCAGATTATGCTAAAGGAAGCAAGGGAAGGAGAAGAAAATTTGATAAATTATTTAGTAACCCTTTCACAAAATATTTTTGTAAATGGAAGGATTATAGATCAGTAATGTCAAGATATTCTGCATAGCTTGTCTTTATCAAAATAGGGAATCTTTTTATTAAGGCATCCCAGAAAGAGTAGATTTATGGATTGAGGGAGTATGTTTAATATGTCCATATCCATCTAGATTGACAGTTCTCACAGATATGAATTTCCCCAGAGAGACAGTGTTACTGGTGTCAGTGATGGCGTCATTTACTTCAATGTTCCATTATTAAATTGATAACAAGGTAATTCCTTTGCTTCTCAGAGACATGACAGGGTTTACAATGGTTAACACTCTTATTGCGTGGGATTTGATGTTCTAGGTAATTTTAATAAGTATATTTGTATTTCAATATTGAAAAAAATTGAAGTGTAACAACACAATAAAATAAAATCAAAATCAGATATACCAAGCAGCTAAATATGCCTATTTAAAGAATATTCTTCTTGCTATATGTAGCTTTGCTTCAAAGAAGTGCACTTCTTATATTGCCTTCAGTCATTCAGCTAATGTAATTCTCTTAAAGGCATGTTTTATGTTATTTGTTGACACTGAAATTTACATATTTGATTTAATTGTATATAAGAAATATATGCTGCTTTTAGATAATGACGGAGGCAAAGGAGCTAGCTAATACTCTTGGGGTGTTTTATGTTTATCATTTAGAAACAGGTATATAAGTAGAGATGGAGATAGGATTAGAGATATCAACAGAGACAAATATAGAAATACACAAATAAATACAAATGCTTTTTAAAAAAACATCTCAAAAAAAAAATCACTAAAGCAGCTATCACTAACCTCATGTTACAGATAAGGGAACTGAGGCTCACAGAGATTAACGATTTACCCAAGGAACTATGAAGTTTACCAAAGCTCCACAGCTAATAAAAGTGGAAGCCCAAGCTCTTTTCATTAGGTCTTATGACCTCCTTTGCAGACTTTAAGGAAGTATGTTTCCTGTCAGTGGTCAAACAGTAAGCAAGGGAGACAGGAGCAAAGATCTTTAATACTTTAGAAAATTTTAAATTTTCTACAAACCTTAGAAAAATTTAAATTACTTAGTCTTCTGTGGCAGTACTAGAGGGTGAATATTGAGAACCAAAGGTAGGAAAATATAAGACAATAAGAAACCCTTTGGGCTGAAGATGAAGCCAGGACCTAATTAAATGGGGAATTCAGGGAGCATCTCTCAGTTAAAGATATCCCAAAGGGTTTGGATTAATTCTGTCATCCCAGTGATGAATGGAGCAACACTTACACATTTGCTTAAAATTGTGTTAGATTTGCAAACAGCTTTATAGAGCATGGACCTTTAATGATTTCCAGATAGAATTTTTTTCTGTTTCACTGAGAATAATGTGACATTTTGGCAACTGCTAATTACCACGAAAAGTACTCTGAGAGAAGTATTACGCCAGTTGCTTCAAAGTATTCTAAGATCCACTTCCAATGGTAAAATGTGACTGTATACCTGGAAGCTAAAACAAAATAGCATTTTTCAAAGTTAAAAATGAGGCAGGTCCAAATTTGGATGCTTACGGATAAGATAAATCAGAGAGTAATGCATTTACTTAGTGATTCTGGAAGGTAATGCACAGTGACTGGATGCATTTCCTTCATCTCTTTAACGTTATAGCTCTATGTGAACCAATGACAAGACAGTAAGTTTCTGCACCACGTGACATACAGGCTAACTCATGGGAATCTAGTCCTTGCAGGCAGATGAAATGACACAGTCTGAAATCCTTTCAAAACTCTAAGGAGGCTTCCCCTGGTGGTCCAGTGGGTAAGGACACCGCCTTGCAGTGCAAGGGGCGCCGGTTCGAGCCCTGGCCTGGGAAGATCCCACGTGCCGCGGAGCGGCTGGACTGATGTGTCCAATTACCGAGCCGGAGCTCTGGAGCACATGCGCCCAGAGCCGGCGCTCTGCAACGACAGACACCACCGGGATGGGAGGCCCACAGGAGCCAAAGAACAAAGGCAGATGAGCACAGAGAAACGAAAGACCAATAGAAGTGGCCCGCCTGCTCCCCTCCCTCCCCAAGCCGACCCCCGCCCAAAATAAATCAATAAATAAATCTTTAAAAAAAAAAAAAAAACTCTAAGGAATCTGATTGCCCTCTTCTAGTTTTAAATACAGAATACATGTCATACACTTTTAAATCTATAATATGCTTCAAGTGCAAATTAGGTGCTTTCTTTAGTCTTTCCAAGAGAGGTATTTTTAATATTTTTGGCATAAATGAAATTTCATCCTGCCAACAGTTCTAATTACAATACATATATCCAACCCTGGAGTGGAGCAGTAAAGAAACCCATATTGTGCCATGTTTTCCAGCAACAGGGAATAGCCAGTTCTGACAAAATGAGAACTGAAAATGTTAATGGTCCTTCAATATCGGTATTACTGGATTTTTCTTATTATACTAATCATTTCCTTCATCTTTTTTATTGTAAGACAGGTGATATTGAATAGTTGTCATATCTGCTAATCAGGAGGATCGTTAGTATACATATGACACTGTACATGGGAAAATGCAGTATATAAGAACCCCAGCCATCCAAGGGGTATATACTTGGGGAGACAGGACAAACATATCCAAAATAGTGTATTTAAAAGTGACCATTTTATAAAAGTCATATCTTTACAAGCAGTGAATACTATAGGAGAAAACACACACACACCACACACCCTGACAGTGTAACTGTCACAGAGAAGGGATGATGCTATAGGGGTGTCATGGAAAACTTCATCTGTAATAAGACATGGAAGATGCTAGATTGCTGATAAGTATCTCACTGAAATCTAGATAGCTCAGGAAGCATAGTTTTTATTATTCTTTATTTTTTCTGACATCAGAGGCCCCAAATCCCACCCTTAGAAGATGCTAAACAGTTTTTATTATTGTAAATAAAGTTTTGTTTCTTCAGAGATGGAAGTTATGGAAAAGATTATCTGATTAGATTATTAGGATGAATGACTGCTGTAATGCTACTGTGAAACTAAGTCCCTGAAAAATATGTAGATTAATAAAATTTTCTCTGTATTTTCATTCTCTAAGTCTCCTAGAGTATTCTTTTTCCTTGTAGGTGTTTTCCTTCTTCCTGATTGCTTCAGGTACTGTGGCTTCATTATGAAATAAAAACAACCATGCTCCTGGCAAGGAAATTTTAGTCTGATAAAAGAAAATTTAGTGACACAGGCCAAAGAATAAAGATGAATTAAAATAAATAAATATAAAAATAAATAAATAAATAAGAAAATTTAGTGAAAAATAGGAATGTGGATGAGTTTATTTAACAAAGAATGAGATACCTAGGTTGATAAGGACTCTTTAAAGTGGCCTAGAAAAAGTTTCATTGACCAAGTTATTTAAGATGAAATGAACAGAGGAAGAAGCTGACACATTTTAAACCAGAGCAGAGGCAAGAGAAATGCTTCCATACGTCTTGCTGTTAGCATGCACAGGGAGATACAGGTTGTGAACTAAAATACTTTGCACCTATAGAGACTTGACTCTTAGCAATTTTATAGATGCCGCAAATTCAATGGAGAGCTATAGCGCCACTGCAAATAAGTAAGAAGGAAGTAAGAAATAGAGTGAGGCAGAGTAATTCTACATGGAAAAAAAAAAAATGACCGCCAAGCCATAAGTATTTTGAGTGAGAAGATGAGCATCTTGCTCTGACAGTTAAAAAGTCCAAGTTAATTTTCCACTATGGGTCCCTTCCAATGCACATTGAAAAATGACATCATGAAACTAACACCAGAGCAAAACTATAGATGCCCTTCAGTACATGAAATGTAGGCACTAATTTGCCTTAAGTAAATTTTTCTGGTAGTTCTTACCACAGATAATATAGAGAAGATACCCCATATAGTGAGCTTCACAGCACCTAGCTTATTGGCTATGGTATTTTGATACCATGAGTCCTTTTCCAGAAACTGCTGGTGCATTCAACCAGGGCTGGTAACCAATTGATAAAAATACTGACCGTAATAAAGTTTTGTTTCTTCAGAGATGGAAGTTATGGAAAAGATTATCTGATTAGATTATTAGGATGAATGACTGCTGTAATGCTACTGTGAAACTAAGTCCCTGAAAAATATGTAGATTAATAAAATTTTCTCTGTATTTTCATTCTCTAAGTCTCCTAGAGTATTCTTTTTCCTTGTAGGTGTTTTCCTTCTTCCTGATTGCTTCAGGTACTGTGGCTTCATTATGAAATAAAAACAACCATGCTCCTGGCAAGGAAATTTTAGTCTGATAAAAGAAAATTTAGTGACACAGGCCAAAGAATAAAGATGAATTAAAATAAATAAATATAAAAATAAATAAATAAATAAGAAAATTTAGTGAAAAATAGGAATGTGGATGAGTTTATTTAACAAAGAATGAGATACCTAGGTTGATAAGGACTCTTTAAAGTGGCCTAGAAAAAGTTTCATTGACCAAGTTATTTAAGATGAAATGAACAGAGGAAGAAGCTGACACATTTTAAACCAGAGCAGAGGCAAGAGAAATGCTTCCATACGTCTTGCTGTTAGCATGCACAGGGAGATACAGGTTGTGAACTAAAATACTTTGCACCTATAGAGACTTGACTCTTAGCAATTTTATAGATGCCGCAAATTCAATGGAGAGCTATAGCGCCACTGCAAATAAGTAAGAAGGAAGTAAGAAATAGAGTGAGGCAGAGTAATTCTACATGGAAAAAAAAAAAATGACCGCCAAGCCATAAGTATTTTGAGTGAGAAGATGAGCATCTTGCTCTGACAGTTAAAAAGTCCAAGTTAATTTTCCACTATGGGTCCCTTCCAATGCACATTGAAAAATGACATCATGAAACTAACACCAGAGCAAAACTATAGATGCCCTTCAGTACATGAAATGTAGGCACTAATTTGCCTTAAGTAAATTTTTCTGGTAGTTCTTACCACAGATAATATAGAGAAGATACCCCATATAGTGAGCTTCACAGCACCTAGCTTATTGGCTATGGTATTTTGATACCATGAGTCCTTTTCCAGAAACTGCTGGTGCATTCAACCAGGGCTGGTAACCAATTGATAAAAATACTGACCGTAATAAATTACAATTCCAAAAGAAGGAGTTTGCCTACATAGGACAAAAACACAAGGTTAAATTTGTGTACAAGTATTTTTCTCTTTCAATCCTGAAACTGGTGTGTGTGTGTGTTCGGCTGAGTAATTCAGCCTCCTAAATAGCTGATTCATTGTAACATTATTGGAATAGTTGAGTACATGTAATTATGCATATAATCTCTATACCATTTCTATACATCAGGCACATGTGCTAAATCACTTCAGTCGTATCCAACTCTTCATGACCCCATAGGCCATAGCCCACCAGGCTCCTCTACCCATAGGATCCTCCAAGCATAAATACTGTAGTGGGTTTCCACAGCCTCCTCTAGGGGATCTTCCTGATGCAGGGATTTAACCAGGTCTCTTATGTCTCCTACATGGACAGGCAGGTTCTTTGCCTCTAGCACCACTTGGGAAACCCTCTATGCATCATATATATTTATTATTTACATAAATAATTTGGTGGAATATATTATACATTTAGCCAATGCAGTAAGTACCTCTAGCTTGGTTGAATCATAACTCCTGAGAAATAATACTCCAAGTCATTAGAGCAGATTAAAAGAGGAAAAGGATTGCTTAGCTTCAGGAGGAGGAGCACCCAAGAGTATCTAGGAGGGAGAGAAGCAAAACAAACGAAAAAACTCTTGACACTAACTTCCTATTATGAATTCTTCGTAAAGAAATAATAGAAATTCATGTTACTGAAAGTATACTGAAGCAAGTATTTAATGCTATACTATAGAAAATAGTTCTTTAGTAAGCAAAAAAGATTTTTTTTGATTTAAGTATTTTGAGTGAGAAGATGAGCATCTTGCTCTGACAGTTAAAAAGTCCAAGTTAATTTTCCACTATGGGTCCCTTCCAATGCACATTGAAAAATGACATCATGAAACTAACACCAGAGCAAAACTATAGATGCCCTTCAGTACATGAAATGTAGGCACTAATTTGCCTTAAGTAAATTTTTCTGGTAGTTCTTACCACAGATAATATAGAGAAGATACCCCATATAGTGAGCTTCACAGCACCTAGCTTATTGGCTATGGTATTTTGATACCATGAGTCCTTTTCCAGAAACTGCTGGTGCATTCAACCAGGGCTGGTAACCAATTGATAAAAATACTGACCGTAATAAATTACAATTCCAAAAGAAGGAGTTTGCCTACATAGGACAAAAACACAAGGTTAAATTTGTGTACAAGTATTTTTCTCTTTCAATCCTGAAACTGGTGTGTGTGTGTGTTCGGCTGAGTAATTCAGCCTCCTAAATAGCTGATTCATTGTAACATTATTGGAATAGTTGAGTACATGTAATTATGCATATAATCTCTATACCATTTCTATACATCAGGCACATGTGCTAAATCACTTCAGTCGTATCCAACTCTTCATGACCCCATAGGCCATAGCCCACCAGGCTCCTCTACCCATAGGATCCTCCAAGCATAAATACTGTAGTGGGTTTCCACAGCCTCCTCTAGGGGATCTTCCTGATGCAGGGATTTAACCAGGTCTCTTATGTCTCCTACATGGACAGGCAGGTTCTTTGCCTCTAGCACCACTTGGGAAACCCTCTATGCATCATATATATTTATTATTTACATAAATAATTTGGTGGAATATATTATACATTTAGCCAATGCAGTAAGTACCTCTAGCTTGGTTGAATCATAACTCCTGAGAAATAATACTCCAAGTCATTAGAGCAGATTAAAAGAGGAAAAGGATTGCTTAGCTTCAGGAGGAGGAGCACCCAAGAGTATCTAGGAGGGAGAGAAGCAAAACAAACGAAAAAACTCTTGACACTAACTTCCTATTATGAATTCTTCGTAAAGAAATAATAGAAATTCATGTTACTGAAAGTATACTGAAGCAAGTATTTAATGCTATACTATAGCAAATAGTTCTTTAGTAAGCAAAAGATGGATTGGGTGACACATGAGGTCTATATTTGTTTCTTCTTTCCTCCCTATCTGTCCCTCATTGAACACTGTTGTCTCAAGAAAAGAACAGCATGGTGCCCAAAGAAGCTTCCACTCAGTCTTTATAATTCTTCATTCATTCCTTTATTTAGTAAAAGCATAAGAGGTTTTTGTTTTGCTTTTATGCCTTTTGTTCCATATACAAGTCCAGGAACGATTCCCCCTTTGTTCTTGGCAGTTGAAAAATGTAGCATATGGTAAACCTTTTCACTGAATAGGCATTCACGAACATGCATGTGAAAATGCATTAGAAGAATTTATGAGACATGTGGGGACATGGGCTGCGTCCGAGACTGAAATCCTCCTCACTTGCTTTTAACGTTATCTGCTATGATGACTTGTTCAGTGGGGGAGGTAAGGACTCTTCTCTGTTCTTTCTTTAAATGATAGAACAATTGGAGTAATTGTAAATAATGCAAAAGTTCTTAACAGGAATTCATTTCTTTAAATCAAATTATCTGAGAGGCTCTTCTTTGCTGTATTCACATAATTAAAATAATCAGTGCTGTAGTTTTTATATTGCCATTTTCCTACCTCCTAATTGTGCTTACTTTCATACAATAATTCCCAAGATACGTTATGCTTATAAATTTATTATTTAAACAGGCTTTGAGGTTGGTAAATCTTTCATGGTAGGCAAACTGTATACTCTACTCTTAATTTAGAGGACATCAAATGCCAGTCATACAGTCAGTTTATTTTGAAAGACTCCTTTTCTCTTATTTGTTTTAAAAGTTTCAAAGATCACATAATTATGTGTAGAATATAGGAAAGGAAAGATTCAAAGCAGACACCTCATTGTTATTTCTTAAAAACAGCATTGGTATCACATCTGTGCAATCATGTGGAACCTGGAAAGTATGAACAATGAAGAAAAATAACATTTAAAAAACATATTTTTAATTTTTGAACTTCATCTTATTGTTAAAAACATCAGATTTAAACTCTGAAAAGGTCCTTCAGAGTTGGCTTTGCATTGGAAATCTAAATGTGTTGATTATTGACAAATGTGACTTTAGCTTGGCAGTTGAAATAGCTAATTTTGATATTAGAAATATTTTATGAAATGACTAATTACAGCAAAGAAATGTGGAGTTTTTCCATGTGTTTAATGAGATGTAACCATTTTAATTCATTGTAAATATTAGTAGATATGTATTATCTTAAATATGGCTTGAATATCATTTCTTGATTTTAATTAGGCTATACTGCTTTTTGGTATTTTCATTTAACAGGTAATATGAGTTTAGCAGGGACTTTGTTGTACACTCTGTTTTATTTTTATAGTATGCAAATAAGTTCAAAATGCCAGCACATTCATTAGATTGTATAAAGTTTATACCGGAAAGATTCCAATCACTTTGAAAAAGATCCTGTCATTATTTATCTTGTAAATCACTATGCCATGCTTCTGAGAAGGAACATTTTGAGCTGAAGTTTAGAATAGAGATGAAACCCCAAGATGTTTACAAAATGTGGAAATATCTTTGGTTGATTTCCAAATATCAACAGCATATGAAGGCAAGGGAATCATTTATTCAATGATACAATGAATACTTGATCAGTTGAGTATAATTCATCATTATCCTGAAAAGGGAAGTGTGTTAGAGGCTTTATTTCTACTGTTGTTTACCAAGGTGCCCATTGTTGGCAGATGTGGCAACTTCAAGTGAAGAAGGTGGAAGCACATGGGTCCAAACATGGAAAGCGTTTCCTATGAGGAAAGATTCGATGAGGTGAGGGAAACTGTGGTGGGGGTTAGGTCCAATAAAGAAGAGGAAGGAAAGCACGACAAAAAGTAAAGATGGGATTATTTGTGTAAAAGGAGAGTGCACAGAATCCTTCATCTATTCAGTCATCTGGTCTTCACATGACTCCTTCTCCACACCTTTCTCAAGGCTGGTGCTGAAGCAGGTGGTCTCATGGGGAGAGAGGTAATGAATGAGTACTTACAGAAGTGCATAGGGGAACGACAGGAGCAATGGAAACACATGGATGAGAAGAAACACTTCTAGCTTTGAGGTCTACAGTGTGTGCTCCTTAGACCTCTCAGGGGAAGGGCATGTTTCCTAAGGCCTCTCCCACTCTCCAGACTTCCTTGCTCCAATATCACAGCTGTTGCAGTGTGTTACCCTAGGTATCTGTTGGCAGTATCAGCCCTCTTTGGGTCTTCCAAAGAGGAAAACATACATGTCTGAAGCTCAAAGTTCTTAGAATTTCTGAGTTAGTAGGAAAAAAAAATTAATTTCAATTCTGATAAAGCAATTTACGTCAGGACATATAATTTAATAAAAGATATGCGAGATATTACCGGATTTTCTAGTTTTATAGTGACATCTAAAAGTAATTTTTAGATATCTATAGAATGTTAATTGAGCCATACAGTGTGATTCTGTGGATTGACCTCTTTTTTTTAAAACTACATTACTTTACAAATACACCCAGAATATGACACTACCAAAAGATCAAAGGCGCATATAAAGATGTCGTTCTACCCTTTCCAGTGACACATTTTTAAGCCTTATCTGTGGATGTTTAAAACCAAAGTGTTGTGCTATTTCAAAATGTCATTGTTTGCACTCTAAATTGCAGAAAATGGCAAATTTTGAGTGTTAAAAAACCAATTTTAAATTTCAAAAAGCATATGAAGGCAAGGGAATCATTTATTCAATGATACAATGAATACTTGATCAGTTGAGTATAATTCATCATTATCCTGAAAAGGGAAGTGTGTTAGAGGCTTTATTTCTACTGTTGTTTACCAAGGTGCCCATTGTTGGCAGATGTGGCAACTTCAAGTGAAGAAGGTGGAAGCACATGGGTCCAAACATGGAAAGCGTTTCCTATGAGGAAAGATTCGATGAGGTGAGGGAAACTGTGGTGGGGGTTAGGTCCAATAAAGAAGAGGAAGGAAAGCACGACAAAAAGTAAAGATGGGATTATTTGTGTAAAAGGAGAGTGCACAGAATCCTTCATCTATTCAGTCATCTGGTCTTCACATGACTCCTTCTCCACACCTTTCTCAAGGCTGGTGCTGAAGCAGGTGGTCTCATGGGGAGAGAGGTAATGAATGAGTACTTACAGAAGTGCATAGGGGAACGACAGGAGCAATGGAAACACATGGATGAGAAGAAACACTTCTAGCTTTGAGGTCTACAGTGTGTGCTCCTTAGACCTCTCAGGGGAAGGGCATGTTTCCTAAGGCCTCTCCCACTCTCCAGACTTCCTTGCTCCAATATCACAGCTGTTGCAGTGTGTTACCCTAGGTATCTGTTGGCAGTATCAGCCCTCTTTGGGTCTTCCAAAGAGGAAAACATACATGTCTGAAGCTCAAAGTTCTTAGAATTTCTGAGTTAGTAGGAAAAAAAAATTAATTTCAATTCTGATAAAGCAATTTACGTCAGGACATATAATTTAATAAAAGATATGCGAGATATTACCGGATTTTCTAGTTTTATAGTGACATCTAAAAGTAATTTTTAGATATCTATAGAATGTTAATTGAGCCATACAGTGTGATTCTGTGGATTGACCTCTTTTTTTTAAAACTACATTACTTTACAAATACACCCAGAATATGACACTACCAAAAGATCAAAGGCGCATATAAAGATGTCGTTCTACCCTTTCCAGTGACACATTTTTAAGCCTTATCTGTGGATGTTTAAAACCAAAGTGTTGTGCTATTTCAAAATGTCATTGTTTGCACTCTAAATTGCAGAAAATGGCAAATCTGAATATGACATTATTCTCTTAGTCACAAAAAATCATTGAATTTCATTGAAAAGTATTTAATGTCAAATATATAATACCATGGTATTCTTAGAATAGTCCCTATGAAATAAGTGTGGTAAACCAAATAATTCCCATTTTATAGATTAGGTAACTGATGAGAAAAATATATAAATGATATGTTAGTATCTGATCATTCATATCATGAGTAAGGGGCATAACTATATGTCCACACTCTTCTGTATCCAACATCTTCCTCCACTGGCGCTTCTATTCCTGCTAAGGTGAGAAAGACATTAATTGTATCAAATAAAATGGCATAATAGTGCTATGGAAGGAACCTAGACCTGGGAGGAGATGGTTTGCAATCTTAAAGTGTCACCGAGGTGATGACATTTGAACAGAGACTGGAAAGAAGTGTGGGACAGTGCTTTTGGGTGTCTAAAGAGGAATAGGGAAGGTTGAGGAATCACCAAGAACAGTCATATTCTCCCAAGCGTGGGCAGCTTGTTCCATAGTGTGTTGGATTTAAGTCTTCGTATAGCATTTCTGTGAGTCAGTAGCACATAGCTGGGGAAGAGTAAGTTGTAGGTTTTTAGAAGTCCCTGACTTCTTAAAAACATTGCATTTAACAAGCGCTGCATTTCAACTATTCTGTTTATTTCTATATTCTACATATATTTTTGAGTTCCTATTATGTGTCAGGTACCTTGATAAATAGAACAGGCAGTCCCAACCCACAAGAGACATATGCTGAGATAGAAGACAAAGCCTATGTTCTCCAGAAGCTTACCATCCCAAACTGATGACACAATACATTATCTAATTGGATGTGCATTAAATATGTAGTCATTGTTAATGAGAACAAAAGACCTACATCTCATAAAAAGAATTAAAGTAGTGCTTAGTATTTACGTAAAGTTTTCATTAGGGATTTAAAGCCTTTACAGAAAACATTTCAATAATCTTTGTAGTACCCAAGTGCTATATGTATGGTATTAGAAGAAGGGCCCAAAGTATCTCTTGTAGTGCATCATTCGATGTAATTTTCTTGAGAGGTTTTTTATTACATTTTTATTTGTAACCTCTTTTTCTTTTAACCTTCAAATTTCTATGTGGTATTTTTAACCCTGTATTAATTAATCTTATTAATTTATGAAAATATTTCATTAACTGAATGTTATTTCCTCTCAATAGAAAAAGTTTTCAATTGGAAGATAGATACTTTATATTTCAGATCAACTCCTTCTTGTGCCTTTGAAAGGTTATGTCCTTGAAGGAACCACATCAATAAAGGAAACATATTATGACCTTTTAAACAGAAAAAAATCAAATCTCATACACAGGTTTTATGTAGGTAACATTTTTGTGTACATGGAATTCAAATTTTATGACTTCATTTGACTTACTGCAATCCCACTGAAGGGTCAACAATGATAGAATGACTAAAATCAATTATACATCATAGATTAAAGCCAGTGTCAAAGTTATGCTATAGAGACAGTAAATGGCTTACAGGTATAAAAAAATGTATATCTGGGGGGCGTTGAGGATAATGGATGCATGTATATATGTATGGCAGAGCCCCTTCATTGTTCACCTGAAACTATCACAAAACTGTTAATTGGCTATACCCAAATACAAAATGTTTTTGTTGTTCAAAAATAATAATAGTGGGCTTCCCCTGGTGGTCCAGTGGGTGGGGACACCGCCTTGCAGTGCAAGGGGCGCCGGTTCGATCCCTGGCCTGGGAAGATCCCACGTGCCGCGGAGCGGCTGGACTGATGTGTCCAATTGCCGAGCCGGAGCTCTGGAGCACATGCGCCCAGAGCCGGTGCTCTGTGACGACAGACGCCACCGCGATGGGAGGCCCACAGAAGCCGAAGAACAAAGATGGATGAAAATAGAGAAATGAAAGACCAATAGAAGTGGCCCGCCCGCTTCCCTCCCTCCCCAACCCCCGCCCAAAATAATAATAATAAAAAATAATAATAATAATAGTAAAATTTAAAAAATATAATAGTTTTGTAGTTTTATATATGTACTTTTTTTTCCATTGTTGCACTCAATACTATAATCTTTATAGAGATGAACCAGAAAAAATATTTTTTAATTAATAATAAATAACAAGAGGCCATCCCTCCTTCCATAGACATTTGTTAAATGCACTAAGTGCCATGCAAAAATAAAATTTGTAACCTCTTTTTCTTTTAACCTTCAAATTTCTATGTGGTATTTTTAACCCTGTATTAATTAATCTTATTAATTTATGAAAATATTTCATTAACTGAATGTTATTTCCTCTCAATAGAAAAAGTTTTCAATTGGAAGATAGATACTTTATATTTCAGATCAACTCCTTCTTGTGCCTTTGAAAGGTTATGTCCTTGAAGGAACCACATCAATAAAGGAAACATATTATGACCTTTTAAACAGAAAAAAATCAAATCTCATACACAGGTTTTATGTAGGTAACATTTTTGTGTACATGGAATTCAAATTTTATGACTTCATTTGACTTACTGCAATCCCACTGAAGGGTCAACAATGATAGAATGACTAAAATCAATTATACATCATAGATTAAAGCCAGTGTCAAAGTTATGCTATAGAGACAGTAAATGGCTTACAGGTATAAAAAAATGTATATCTGGGGGGCGTTGAGGATAATGGATGCATGTATATATGTATGGCAGAGCCCCTTCATTGTTCACCTGAAACTATCACAAAACTGTTAATTGGCTATACCCAAATACAAAATGTTTTTGTTGTTCAAAAATAATAATAGTGGGCTTCCCCTGGTGGTCCAGTGGGTGGGGACACCGCCTTGCAGTGCAAGGGGCGCCGGTTCGATCCCTGGCCTGGGAAGATCCCACGTGCCGCGGAGCGGCTGGACTGATGTGTCCAATTGCCGAGCCGGAGCTCTGGAGCACATGCGCCCAGAGCCGGTGCTCTGTGACGACAGACGCCACCGCGATGGGAGGCCCACAGAAGCCGAAGAACAAAGATGGATGAAAATAGAGAAATGAAAGACCAATAGAAGTGGCCCGCCCGCTTCCCTCCCTCCCCAACCCAACCCCCGCCCAAAATAATAATAATAAAAAATAATAATAATAATAGTAAAATTTAAAAAATATAATAGTTTTGTAGTTTTATATATGTACTTTTTTTTCCATTGTTGCACTCAATACTATAATCTTTATAGAGATGAACCAGAAAAAATATTTTTTAATTAATAATAAATAACAAGAGGCCATCCCTCCTTCCATAGACATTTGTTAAATGCACTAAGTGCTATGCAATGCTGTGTCAAAAGATAAAAAATAAAGATAAATAGAAAGTAGCATATTTTTTCATTAAGTGGATAAGGGAAGACAGTGGTATACATTAACATGCATTTCTGATATAGTGTGACAGGAACTGGAGTAGAGAGATATATTCATCACACTCAAATACCAGTAAAAGCAGTAGTTCTGTCTCTGAGATCATTGAGGGAGAATAGAGTCATTGAGAGATCATTGAGAGGAGAATAGAAGTTAGCTTTGTGTTAGAACAGGAAGATATATCATCAGAGGGGTAGGAGTGACTATAGAAAGAAGAATCTGCACAGAGAAGATAATGGAAGCCCAACAACAATCTGTTGGTCAGTATATATAGGGGATTCAATTTGGTGGGTCAAAGTAAAGGGCAGGAAGGTGATTTGGTACTAGATTATAAGGGGTCAGAACTACCCTATTTTCATTCCTTAATGTGTTTAGGTGGTTTGGAAAAGAGAATCATCTCACTGGATCTTTCTCACTTGATCTTTGCTTTGACTTCATGATTTTCTAGGGATTACCATCTGCCTATCTAACTTAGATGGTATTTATTGAATCACAGTGAAATAATACATTGAGCAAGAACACAGTAATAAGAGTACCCTATGAGAATGAAAAGTAATAAAAATTGACATACATTGAATTAAGTCCACCATGTATAAAAATAAACCCACAAGGTTTTCTATAAATGTATATTTAAGGAGCACAGGAAAATGATTCTGAGAAAAAAATATTATAGGTTAAGAGTTCAAGATATATAGTTACTCTTGCTATCTGTACAGTCATGAGTAGTTGTTTAACCTCTTTAAAATGTTTTTTTCTTTCCCTATATGAAAATTGGGGCTGAAAATTTCCACTTTACTTTGATTAAAGATAACGTATGTGGAATGTTTAACATAGTGATTGATGCATGAAGTACACAGCAAGTCCTAGTTCTTATTGTCAGACTTAATAAAAGTGGTATCAGTTAGCTTTGGCTACGTAACAAGATACCCCAGACCTAGTTGCCTGAAGCAGCTATTAATTCAGTTCACAATTCTGCCTGCATGTAAGTGATTTGGGCTAAACTAAGCTATGTGGTTCTTCTGGTCTCAGCTGGTCTTACTCCATCTATAGTCAACTTCCAGATGGGCTGTGGGCTAGCTGGTTCCAAGTGGCCTCAGCTAGATGGTTCCTCCCTGTTCTATATGGTCTCTGATCTCTTCAACAGGCTAGACTAACTTGATCACATGACTAAGCAGGATTTCAAGAGAGTAAATAGAAGAAGAGGACAGGCCTCTTCATGATGTGGCTTGATACTGGTTTATCATTTCTGCCATATTATATTGATTAAAAGAAATCACAAAGCCCAGATTCAAAAGACAGGTAAATAAATCCCCCACTTAAAGAGGAGCTTCATAGTTACATCAGAGAAGGGTATGAAAGCAGGGAGGGGATATCTTCATTCAAATGATCTAACATAGATCTATCACATGAGGGTTGAGAACACAAAATCAAGTAGAATCTCTAATGTAAATTGAAAGGATAGGAAATCAATATGGTATTGTCTTGATGTAGTCAAGAGGAACTTGGGAGTCAAAAGACCTGAGTTTAATTCTTGCCTCTGCTATTGATTTATTTGACCCTGTTAAAATGAATTATCTGTGCTCATTATTCTCAGTATAAAGGTTTCTAAATTCAAGATTATTATGTGAAATAAATGAGATAATGTATGTGAAAATGTGTTAAGTGTCAATATATGAACAAATATAATTATTTTTATTATTTGATATAAACTATGCTTTATTAAGTATGAGAAGTCCTTGAACCTCTTACCTTGAACCATCCATCTGTCCTTCTTATTGCCTCTATAGACTGTAGAATTTAAATTACATTTAGATATTGTGAATGTAATGCAATACGTTATTTAACTACTTGGATTTAACCATGTGCAAAGTGTGTTACTTGCAATCCTTTTTCTCAGTTATCTGTTTCAGTATTCCTTTGAGGCAAGTATTTTTTAAACCCTAAATAAATATAAGCTACGGTACTAGATGCTGTTGTTTTCACTGGAAAAGATCTTAATGCTGGGAAAGACTGAAGGTGAAAGGAGAAGGGAGTGGCAGAGGATGAGATGATTAGATACCCCAGACCTAGTTGCCTGAAGCAGCTATTAATTCAGTTCACAATTCTGCCTGCATGTAAGTGATTTGGGCTAAACTAAGCTATGTGGTTCTTCTGGTCTCAGCTGGTCTTACTCCATCTATAGTCAACTTCCAGATGGGCTGTGGGCTAGCTGGTTCCAAGTGGCCTCAGCTAGATGGTTCCTCCCTGTTCTATATGGTCTCTGATCTCTTCAACAGGCTAGACTAACTTGATCACATGACTAAGCAGGATTTCAAGAGGTAAATAGAAGAAGAGGACAGGCCTCTTCATGATGTGGCTTGATACTGGTTTATCATTTCTGCCATATTATATTGATTAAAAGAAATCACAAAGCCCAGATTCAAAAGACAGGTAAATAAATCCCCCACTTAAAGAGGAGCTTCATAGTTACATCAGAGAAGGGTATGAAAGCAGGGAGGGGATATCTTCATTCAAATGATCTAACATAGATCTATCACATGAGGGTTGAGAACACAAAATCAAGTAGAATCTCTAATGTAAATTGAAAGGATAGGAAATCAATATGGTATTGTCTTGATGTAGTCAAGAGGAACTTGGGAGTCAAAAGACCTGAGTTTAATTCTTGCCTCTGCTATTGATTTATTTGACCCTGTTAAAATGAATTATCTGTGCTCATTATTCTCAGTATAAAGGTTTCTAAATTCAAGATTATTATGTGAAATAAATGAGATAATGTATGTGAAAATGTGTTAAGTGTCAATATATGAACAAATATAATTATTTTTATTATTTGATATAAACTATGCTTTATTAAGTATGAGAAGTCCTTGAACCTCTTACCTTGAACCATCCATCTGTCCTTCTTATTGCCTCTATAGACTGTAGAATTTAAATTACATTTAGATATTGTGAATGTAATGCAATACGTTATTTAACTACTTGGATTTAACCATGTGCAAAGTGTGTTACTTGCAATCCTTTTTCTCAGTTATCTGTTTCAGTATTCCTTTGAGGCAAGTATTTTTTAAACCCTAAATAAATATAAGCTACGGTACTAGATGCTGTTGTTTTCACTGGAAAAGATCTTAATGCTGGGAAAGACTGAAGGTGAAAGGAGAAGGGAGTGGCAGAGGATGAGATGATTAGATAGCATCACCACTTCGATGGACATGAATTTGAGCAAACTCTGGGAGATAGTTGGAGAAGGAAATGGCACCCCACACCAGTATTCTTACCTAGAGAATCCCATGGACAGAGGAGCCTAGCAAGCTACAGTCCATAGGGTCACAAACAATCAGACATGACTGAAGCATCTTAGCATGCATGCATTGGGAGATAGTGAAGGACAGAGGAGCCTGGTGTGCTACAGTCCATGGGGCCACAAAGACTTGGACAAGACTTAGTGACTGAACAACAGCAACTAGATGATAGTGATACGATGATGAAAAATGGAACTCGGCACCCCAAAACTTTGGCCATCTTTTGAACAACATAGAAACATCAATTTGGTACAATATAATCAATGTTATGATAAAGAAATGCAGAGGATGCTATGGGGTCTCAGAAGACAGGCACCTGACAAAGAGGAGGAACGGTGAATAAGTAAGTCTTCCTGGGAGAGGTTATGTCCAAAAAAGGAACAGGAATTTGCTAGACAGAATAAACTTCAAAGCCAAATGCTCACCTGATTAGAAACCATTGTTATATGGTTAAACAATGGTCCCTGCTTAAATGAACCTGGTTTGTAACTATGTATCCAGCCCCATTACCGATGAAGTGTAGCCATTCATTTCCCCCAAAGTTAATTGAACTCCTTGAGATTCCTTAAACAACACGTATTCCTCAAACACAACACCCCATGCCTTTGTTTCTGCTGCTTACTACAACTGGAGTACTCTTGCTCTTTTTATTTCTAATCAGTTTCCAATAAATAGCCATGGATGATTTCAGAATCAATTAAGAGTTACTGTTTTATGAGACCTTCCCTGATTCACACAGTGTAGAATTTAAATTACATTTAGATATTGTGAATGTAATGCAATACGTTATTTAACTACTTGGATTTACCATGTGCAATTTCCTTTTTCTCAGTTATCTGTTTCAGTATTCCTTTGAGGCAAGTATTTTTTAAACCCTAAATAAATATAAGCTACGGTACTAGATGCTGTTGTTTTCACTGGAAAAGATCTTAATGCTGGGAAAGACTGAAGGTGAAAGGAGAAGGGAGTGGCAGAGGATGAGATGATTAGATAGCATCACCACTTCGATGGACATGAATTTGAGCAAACTCTGGGAGATAGTTGGAGAAGGAAATGGCACCCCACACCAGTATTCTTACCTAGAGAATCCCATGGACAGAGGAGCCTAGCAAGCTACAGTCCATAGGGTCACAAACAATCAGACATGACTGAAGCATCTTAGCATGCATGCATTGGGAGATAGTGAAGGACAGAGGAGCCTGGTGTGCTACAGTCCATGGGGCCACAAAGACTTGGACAAGACTTAGTGACTGAACAACAGCAACTAGATGATAGTGATACGATGATGAAAAATGGAACTCGGCACCCCAAAACTTTGGCCATCTTTTGAACAACATAGAAACATCAATTTGGTACAATATAATCAATGTTATGATAAAGAAATGCAGAGGATGCTATGGGGTCTCAGAAGACAGGCACCTGACAAAGAGGAGGAACGGTGAATAAGTAAGTCTTCCTGGGAGAGGTTATGTCCAAAAAAGGAACAGGAATTTGCTAGACAGAATAAACTTCAAAGCCAAATGCTCACCTGATTAGAAACCATTGTTATATGGTTAAACAATGGTCCCTGCTTAAATGAACCTGGTTTGTAACTATGTATCCAGCCCCATTACCGATGAAGTGTAGCCATTCATTTCCCCCAAAGTTAATTGAACTCCTTGAGATTCCTTAAACAACACGTATTCCTCAAACACAACACCCCATGCCTTTGTTTCTGCTGCTTACTACAACTGGAGTACTCTTGCTCTTTTTATTTCTAATCAGTTTCCAATAAATAGCCATGGATGATTTCAGAATCAATTAAGAGTTACTGTTTTATGAGACCTTCCCTGATTCACACAGGTACAAATAATCACTTTCTTTCCTACTCTTACTGTATTCTGGTTCATACACTGTAATTATTTTTGTATCAATTTACATATGTCTCCTTTATTATACCATTTGCTCCTAGAGCACAGGGACTATTCCTTATTCATTCAGATAAAAGGAATAGACATATGGTCAAGAGAATGCAGAATACATGTTACATTCAGGAAGCAAAGTATTTAATTTGGTGTGGTTGGAGCAAATGTTGCATTGTGGTCTTGTATAGCATATTAAAGAGTTGGAGTTTGCCTTGAAGTCGGGTTTGTCTCTTTAGATGGAACTGGCAGATGGCTTAGGCTGATATCAGAGATGGAGAGACTAATAGGAATCTACTTCAGTAATCCAAGGAAGCAAGGGGGAAAGTCTTAACTGAAATAGTTGTGATGAAGAGTCAGGGACACCTAGAGGAGATATTTGAGGAGTAAGCTGGAGTCATACTTGTCAAACTTCCCTGCAGGTTAAAATTATCTGGAGATCCTTGAAAAAAACAAAACAAAACCCTGATTCCTGGGCCCAGCTTCGTACAGTCTTGGGGTTATGTTTTTAACTCTCCATGTGATTTGAATGCTCAGCCAAATTTGAAAACCTGTGGACTAGAGAGTACTTGGTAAATAATTGGATGCAGGCAATGCGAGAAATGCAGAAAGAAAATCTCCTAGTTTTCTAACTTGAGATGGAAGTGTAGAGTATAAGCATATTAAATGGAGAGAAAATGCAAATTTTGGGTGGAGAAACTTGTTTGATTTTGAGCAAGTTGAATGTAGGTGCTTAAATGTAGTTGAATATGCTGTTCTTGTACTCAGGAGAAAGACACAGGTTGGAGATGTTTATGAATTTTCTACGTAAAGGTTTTATCTGAAATCATGAGTATGATGTCTAAGGGATTTGTAGAAAGCAATGCTAAAAGAGGACCATGGGTATCTGGAATCTGGGCACATCAGTGTGTAAAAGGTGGTCAGGGCAGAAAAGCCTGAGGAGAATTAGCAAAATTAGGAAAAATAAGGATCAAAGTGGGTAACTCCAGAGCTCACATGAGGAAAGTTTCAGGAAGCTGCTGGTGGTTAGCCATCTAAGTGCTAGAAAGGGTTCCTGCTGGAAAGGGACCGAAAAGTATCTAATATTTTTGCCAAGGTCACTGGTAACCTAGGGTAGATCCATTTCTAGATACAATGAGGACAGCAATTAAATAAAATGTTAAGTAAGACATAATCAAAAGGAGAGGAAAAAATGGCAGTTATTATAGTTTCTGAGTAGTTTGCAGTGGTGGTTTATTTCTTGTTCTAGTGGAAAACATCTCTGATTTTCTATGGTGATTAGAAAATTTGTGCGTATTTTATAACTCTGAACATGAATTTTCTATATTAGGAAGAGTTGTATACACTAGGTATTTGTGAGTCCCAAAATAAGTAAAGAAAACAATAGATTTTAAAATAATATAAAAGGCAACTTTGAGTACTGTTTCTTTTGTAACCATTAAGTTAGCAATAACCATATGAAATTTGAAGAGCTTGTGAGTTTTACTCTAAAGGTAAAACTAAAGAGCTTTACACTGAGTATAGACTCAATGTGTACATTTCAGGAAAATTGTACCAATCTCACTTTCACTGCATTTGTACAATGGTATAAAGAACATTTGCAATTTGAATGTTGTACAATTAATTAATATTTAAGAAACATTTTTTTTAGGTTTAAATGTCCTTGAAAATCATATGTGCACCACTATTTTTCTTTCTCGATATAGTATAATCCAAGTAAGAATGATTTTGTAAAATTGTTTGACAAAACCTAACTTGGCTACTTATAATATACAGTTGTTCACCTTTGGCACTTGGCAGTTTTTCCCTACTTAAAAATTTAGATTGTCTTCAAGCTGAACTGTTGACTAAATTTCCAGTGTAGTTCACAGCATGACTACAGAATACTAATCATTTCCAACCTGTGTTCTAAGGATAGACTACACATGTTTTGGAATTTGATAAGACAGCCAAATGTAAAACTTGGAAATTTTATGTTGTTCTTTACCTTAATTTTTGACGTCCAGACTTTTTTGTCATTCAGCTTGAAAAAATACTTACTAAAATCATTTTATTTATTCCATAAGGAAATGAATTCTATAAAAACAGTTTGGGAATTGTGATTCTTTAAAAGTTTTGAAGGATGACAATTGAAGTCTTTTAGCACAACTTTTTCTTGCTGCAGAGTATGTGTCCTGTTGTTTTAGCCTTTGAAGTCTTTTTCAGGGAGAAACAGCACAGAATTTGATTCATAAATTAATGCAGTTGGCATTTTATATGCTTTAGAACATTAATGTTTCATAGAAATTAGATGTTTACACAAAGCAGTGTAATTTTAAGCTAAATGCATTAGTCAAAATGAAAGTCAAAACTATATAAAATTGCAATTTAAAAGTGTTCTCTATAAAGCAGAATTAGATATAAGAATGCTTTTTCATGGTACACATCAAATTTTAATGACCGAATCATCAGAAAACATCTTGATAAGATGAATCTCAACTCTAAAAAACAACCTCTAAAACCTATTTTATGGTCAGCCATAGAAAGGGCACTCTCATCTGTGTTCTCATTTTCTAAATCATACTCTCCTTTTGCTAATTAATCTCGTTTTACAAAAACATATACTAATGAAATACTTCTTCCTTCATGGCTTAGTAATCTCACTGTAACCGCCTGATAAAGTTTTGTTACCGTTTTCTTAGATGTCTAGTTCAATGCTTTCATCTCCTCCTCTTCCTTCTAAACCTTGGTCCCTACTTCCCTTAACTGTCAATAGGGGATGTTAACTATTACTTTGTAAAGAAAATCTAAACAGCATGGAGGATAACTTCACTGCCACACCACATCTATAACTCAACTACATCCATCCTATTTTCCCTCTCCCTACTCCTTTCCACCTTCTTAGCTGGAAGCAATACCTATGCTCCTTGCAAAGGTTAGTTTCTCTACTTAGGTGATAGATTTGTCATCACCTCTTGCCCTTTCAACAGTTTCTTCATCTTTTCCACATCACTTTCACCAGCATAAAAACATACTCAAATATAGTCCACTTTAAAAAAGCCTCTCGTCGATGGACATCTAGGTTGCTTTCAGATTCTAGTTATTGTAAAAAGTGTTGCAATGAACATTGGGGTACATGTGTCTCTTTCAATTTGGATTTCCTCAGGGTATATGCCTAATAATGGGATTGCTGGGTCATATGGTGCTTCTATTCCTAGTGTTTTAAGGAATCTCCATACTGTCTTCCATAGTGCTTGTATCAATTTACACTCCTACTAACAGTGCAAGAGTGTTCCCTTTTCTCTGCACCCTTTCCAGCACTTATTGTCTAGATTTTTTGATGATGGCCATTCTGAATGTTGTGAGGTGATAACTCATTGTAGTTTTGATTTGCATTTCTCTAATAATAAGTGAGGTTGAGCATCTTTCCATGTGTCTTTTTTAAAATAAGTTTATTTGTACCATTTCTTAAGATTCCAAATAAACCTGTTCTCTATATTTTTCCTTTACTGCCCTGCATTGCCACAATTTGTCAGCTGAGTGCATAGAGAATAGCAGGTGTGATGAGACTTTAAGAAATACACACACACACATATACACAGAGAGAAAGGATGGGAACAGGGAGCTCAAAACCTCTTGGGTCAAGGTCCTGAACACATTCACCAGTCCACTTTTATTCAGTGCTGAAGCCTCCAGGTGTTCACAGGCAATGATATTAGCACGAGCTGGGAATCAGTCACAGCCCTATTCAATGATTATTCTCATGGCTCTGAGGCTGGAAAGGGCATGATGTAACTGGGGGGCAACTACATTGACAAGAAGTTGAGGAGTCTGCACAGACTCAGCGTTCCAAAGTCCATAGGAGATCTCCCACCTGCTGCTGATCAGTCTATCTCCAGCTAATAAGCCCATGTGAATCAAATCACTTGTTTGACTTAAATTTATTTCCAGTATATTTCTCATTACCAATTTACTTTTCTCCTGGCTCAGCCAAAGCCACAAAAAACCTTCATGGGTTTGTTTCATCAGTACCATCAATACCATCAGTACTATCAATACCATCTTTCTAGATTCTATATATATATATATGTGTGTGTTAGTATACAATATTTACCTTTCACTTTCTGCCTTAGTGCACTCTGTATAATAGGCTCTAGGTTCATCCACCTCATTAGAACTGACTCAAATACGTTCCTTTTAATTAGTGAGTAATATTCCATTTTATATATGTACTGCAGCTTCTTTAGCCATTCATCAGTCGACGGACATCTAGGTTGCTTACACATTCTAGATATTGTAAGTAGTGCTGCAGTGAAAAATGGGGTATGTGTGTTTTTTTGCAATTTTGATTTCCTTAAGGTATAGGCTTAGTAGTGGAACTGCTGGGTCGTATGCTTCTATTTCTAGTTTTTTGAAGAATCTCCATACTGACTTCTTTAGAGGCTGTATCAATTTACATCCTCACCAACAGTGCAAGAGGGTTCCCTTTTTGGGGCTTCCCTGGTTAGCTCAGTGGTGAAGAGTTCGCCTGTCAATGTAGGAGACATGTGTTCGATCCCTGATCCAGGAAAATCCCACATGCTGAGGAGCAACTAAACCTGTGAGCCAGAACTATGGAGCCTATTCTGCTCTAGAGCCTCAGAAGCGCAACTGTTGAGCCCACGTGCCGCAACTATTGAAGCCCGTTTGCCCTAGAGCCCGAGTTCCAAAACAAGAGAAGTCACTGCAACAAGAAGCCTGCTCACCTCAACTAGAGAGTAATCCCCACTCCCTGCAACCAGAGAAGAGCTTGTGGCAGTAGTGAAAACTCAAAATAGCTTAAATAAATAAATAAATAAACAAATAAAAATAAAAAGAAGAGATTTCCTTTTCTCCACACCCTCTGCAACGTTTATTGTTTGTAAATTTTTTGATAATGGCCATTCTGATTGGTGTGAGGTAATATCTCATTGTAATTTTGATTTGCATTTCTCTGAAAATGAGCAGTGTTGAACATCTTTTCATGTGTTTGTTGGCCATCTGTATGTCTTTGGAGAGATGTCTGTTTGGGTCTATTTCACATGTTTTGATTGGGTGATTTACCTTTTTGGTGTTGAGTTGTCTGAGCAACTTGTATGTTTTGGAAGTTCTTTGTCGGTTGTTTCATTTGCTGTTATTTTCTCCCATTATGAAGGCTGTCTTTTCACCTGGTGCAGAGGTTTTTTGGTTTAATTAGGTCCCACTTGTTTATTTTTGTTTGTATTTTCATTACTCTAGGATATGGGTCATGGAAGATCTTGCTTTATGTCATCGAGTGTTCTGCCTGTGTTTTCCTCTGGGAGTTTTATGGTTTCTGGTCTTAATATTTAGGTCTTTAATCTATTTTGAGTTTATTTTTATGCGTGGTGTTAGGAAGTGTTCAAATTTCATTCGTTTGCATGTAGCTGTTCCAATTTTAGTATATGAGCTGATGAAGTGAGCATTAAGAGTCCAAATAAAAGTGATACCATATGAAAAAAAACTCTCACCAGACCTCTCACGGCCCTTCGTGTGCAGCCTCATTTCTCTTTGAGCAAGCCCACTAGGACTATTAGAGGACTTTGTGTATCACTTCCCTCACTCCTTCATGTTCTCTTTATTCTGTCTATTCCAGTCAATGTAGGAGACATGTGTTCGATCCCTGATCCAGGAAAATCCCACATGCTGAGGAGCAACTAAACCTGTGAGCCAGAACTATGGAGCCTATTCTGCTCTAGAGCCTCAGAAGCGCAACTGTTGAGCCCACGTGCCGCAACTATTGAAGCCCGTTTGCCCTAGAGCCCGAGTTCCAAAACAAGAGAAGTCACTGCAACAAGAAGCCTGCTCACCTCAACTAGAGAGTAATCCCCACTAACTGCAACCAGAGAAGAGCTTGTGGCAGTAGTGAAAACTCAAAATAGCTTAAATAAATAAATAAATAAACAAATAAAAATAAAAAGAAGAGATTTCCTTTTCTCCACACCCTCTGCAGCATTTGTTGTTTGTAAATTTTTTGATGGTGGCCATTCTGATTGGTGTGAGGTGGTGTCTCATTGTGGTTTTGATTTGCATTTCTCTGAAAATGAGCAGTGTTGAGCATCTTTTCATGTGTTTGTTGGCCATCTGTATGTCTTTGGAGAGATGTCTGTTTAGGTCTATTTCACATGTTTTGATTGGGTGATTTACCTTTTTGGTGTTGAGTTGTCTGAGCAACTTGTATGTTTTGGAAATTCTTTGTCAGTTATTTCATTTACTGTTATTTTCTCCCATTATGAAGGCTGTCTTTTCACCTGGTGCAAAAGTTTTTTAGTTTAATTAGGTCCCACTTGTTTATTTTTGTTTGTATTTTCATTACTCTAGGATATGGGTCATAGAAGATCTTGCTTTATGTCATCGAGTGTTCTGCCTATGTTTTCCTCTAAGAGTTTTATAGTTTCTGGTCTTAATATTTAGGTCTTTAATCTATTTTGAGTTTATTTTTATGCATGGTGTTAGGAAGTGTTCAAATTTCATTCGTTTACATGTAACTGTTCCAATTTTAGTATATGAGCTGATGAAGTGAGCATTAAGAGTCCAAATAAAAGTGATACCATATGAAAAAAAACTCTCACCAGACCTCTCACGGCCCTTCGTGTGCAGCCTCATTTCTCTTTGAGCAAGCCCACTAGGACTATTAGAGGACTTTGTGTATCACTTCCCTCACTCCTTCATGTTCTCTTTATTCTGTCTATTCCAGTCTGACTTCTGTCTTCCCTGATTGACTGACACCTTTCTTGTAAAGTTTACCAACGGCATCTGTACTGTCAAATCCTGTGGACACTTCTCTGTTTTCTTACATTAACTCTCAGAAGCATCCTTCCTGATTCATTGCTCCTTTCTTTTTGAAACATTTGTGACACTGCATTTTCATGTGACTCTAGGTCATCCCTCATCTCTTTCATTTTCATTCTGTTCTATTTGTAAAGTCACTCACTAAGCCAGGTGGATTTTAAATAACACCATATGTTAAAGTCTCTAAAATGCTCATTTTCATCCCAGACCTCTTTAGATAATGCTATACTCATGTATCCAGTGGCACAATTGATGTTATCACTAATAGGATGCTTGCTAGACATTGTATATGTAATATATTAAAACTGAACACCTTAATAGTCCTTCACTCATTACTACACTAGGCTTTGTCCCATCTCAGTGAAGCATCTATGTTTCATTCAGTGGCTTGAGCCAATAATCAAGGGATCATGTTTAATTTCTTCTTTTTCCTTATCTCTTGAATCTAACCACTGACCCATCTCTTTGGTTCTAGCTCAATTTCACATCTTGACATCTCCATGAATATTTCACAGGTCACATAATTTCAACTTAACTGGACTCTGCTTTGGCCCTACAGCCCCTTCATTTTGTTCGCTGGAAAGTAGCCAGAAGCATCTTTGAAAATGTAAAGCCCAAAACTTTGAATAGCACCTTAAAGTTTAAATTAGGTCCCACTTGTTTATTTTTGTTTGTATTTTCATTACTCTAGGATATGGGTCATAGAAGATCTTGCTTTATGTCATCGAGTGTTCTGCCTATGTTTTCCTCTAAGAGTTTTATAGTTTCTGGTCTTAATATTTAGGTCTTTAATCTATTTTGAGTTTATTTTTATGCATGGTGTTAGGAAGTGTTCAAATTTCATTCGTTTACATGTAACTGTTCCAATTTTAGTATATGAGCTGATGAAGTGAGCATTAAGAGTCCAAATAAAAGTGATACCATATGAAAAAAAACTCTCACCAGACCTCTCACGGCCCTTCGTGTGCAGCCTCATTTCTCTTTGAGCAAGCCCACTAGGACTATTAGAGGACTTTGTGTATCACTTCCCTCACTCCTTCATGTTCTCTTTATTCTGTCTATTCCAGTCTGACTTCTGTCTTCCCTGATTGACTGACACCTTTCTTGTAAAGTTTACCAACGGCATCTGTACTGTCAAATCCTGTGGACACTTCTCTGTTTTCTTACATTAACTCTCAGAAGCATCCTTCCTGATTCATTGCTCCTTTCTTTTTGAAACATTTGTGACACTGCATTTTCATGTGACTCTAGGTCATCCCTCATCTCTTTCATTTTCATTCTGTTCTATTTGTAAAGTCACTCACTAAGCCAGGTGGATTTTAAATAACACCATATGTTAAAGTCTCTAAAATGCTCATTTTCATCCCAGACCTCTTTAGATAATGCTATACTCATGTATCCAGTGGCACAATTGATGTTATCACTAATAGGATGCTTGCTAGACATTGTATATGTAATATATTAAAACTGAACACCTTAATAGTCCTTCACTCATTACTACACTAGGCTTTGTCCCATCTCAGTGAAGCATCTATGTTTCATTCAGTGGCTTGAGCCAATAATCAAGGGATCATGTTTAATTTCTTCTTTTTCCTTATCTCTTGAATCTAACCACTGACCCATCTCTTTGGTTCTAGCTCAATTTCACATCTTGACATCTCCATGAATATTTCACAGGTCACATAATTTCAACTTAACTGGACTCTGCTTTGGCCCTACAGCCCCTTCATTTTGTTCGCTGGAAAGTAGCCAGAAGCATCTTTGAAAATGTAAATCAGATCATTTTATCACTCTCTTTAAAATCTTTTAGTGGTCTCCCATTACCCTACATGGAGGCATTCTCAGTCCTTTCAGTCACGTCTGACTTTTGGACTATAACCCACCAGGTTCTCTGTCCATGGCATTTCCGAGGCAAGAACACTGGAGTGGGTTGCCATCCCCTCTTCCAAGGGATATTACCAGTCCAGGGATCAAATCGGCATCTCCCGTGTCTCCTGCATTGCAGATGGACTCTTTACCACTCAGCTACCAGGGAAACCCCATTACCCTTACAGTAAAACCCAAACCCCCAAAATTTTCATCTACCAGAAAAATGATAACTGCTTGCTTCTTTCATTTTCTCTTGCAGTCTTCTTGCCCTGTCATAAAACAGCATCCACAAAGGCCTTCTGTTTTTAATTATATCATGCTCACTCCAACTCCAGAGCTGCTCACTCCTCTACCTGGAATGGCACCTTTTACCCAGGTACCAGTCCTTTCTTCTGTATGAGGTGCCTTCTTATCATTTGTTTCTTAACTCAGAGAACCCTTCACTGACTGTCCTCTAATGTGGCTTTGTGCACCCCTGTGATTCTCCATGCTACGCACCTCTATTTTTTTTAACCTGACCCAGAAATAGTTCTAGTAATGTATTTTTTAGTGACTTCTTTCCCTCCTTAAAAATATAAGTTGCAGGGAAGTAGGGAGTTTTTCTGTTCCATTCACCACTTCTGAGTTACAGTTACTGGCACATAGAAGGTCTCAAGAAATACTGATTGAATGCTGAATAAACAAAGACTCTGAATCAATGTCATAAGCTCCTCTAGGTATTTATTATCTAGTGCCTACAATAGATACTCAGTTTCCATATTACCTGATCAACTAATATTGTTTGAATCTCTCATTTGACTGTGTAGGATAACATGTAGGATGTAGTTAAAACACTACATAGCATTTCGATTTTATGTATAAACTCATCCAATAATGTTTTAAAATATGAGCCATGAAAGTGGAGCATTAGAAGTGGCATAAATTCAATAAAATATAGGGAAATGTTACTATGTTTTTAAATATGTTTCATTGGGTATCCATTTCTAGTAACTTTTCACAATGTTTCACAATATAAAATATGCATTAGCTCTTTTTTCATAGAAAAAAAAAATCTGTCTTCCTTTGCTTGATTAAAAACCAAGCACTACAAAACACTGAAGGACTTTCTAATCATCAAAGAAAGATTAAATTCAGTTCAGTGTTCTTTTTAGTGTTGATGTCTTTTGGCCTGACTTTTAGAAAATCCTAATGTCTTTTAATCAAGAATGAAGTGATCTGGGGTCATCTTTATTCTTCTGAAATAGGATGTCACCATGTATTTTCATGAACCATCCCTTGGTTTTAAATAGATATTGAGACCTCTTAGATAATTTAGGATTTTAAAATAAGGTATAAAGCTATTTTTCCTTTAAAATTTTCTTGACAGAAACAAAGCTTAGTGAGTTATTTTAAAAGTGACAATTTTAGTTTTGCAAGTAGTAATTGTCAAGGTTGTCGGTGGTAGAAACCAGAATATAACTTGAGTTTTCTTAAATCAAAAGTGGTATTTATTAGTTTCCTTGTACAAATATGTTCGTGATACGCCAGACTTACAAGTGCTGGAAACATCTCTCCATTTCATGTCTTCACTTTCCCCTGTCTCTGCTTTGTTTCATCCTAGCTCAGCCAGCTTTGGGTGGGAGTGGGAGGTTGGGTTGTGTAAGTAAGGAATCAGTCAGTGATTCCCAGCTGCTCTGAACACATTTCATTCCAGTTTAGGGACCAAAGAGGAAAAAAAAGTCTTTATCTGAAAAATCTGAAAGACTGTGAATCAATGTCATAAGCTCCTCTAGGTATTTATTATCTAGTGCCTACAATAGATACTCAGTTTCCATATTACCTGATCAACTAATATTGTTTGAATCTCTCATTTGACTGTGTAGGATAACATGTAGGATGTAGTTAAAACACTACATAGCATTTCGATTTTATGTATAAACTCATCCAATAATGTTTTAAAATATGAGCCATGAAAGTGGAGCATTAGAAGTGGCATAAATTCAATAAAATATAGGGAAATGTTACTATGTTTTTAAATATGTTTCATTGGGTATCCATTTCTAGTAACTTTTCACAATGTTTCACAATATAAAATATGCATTAGCTCTTTTTTCATAGAAAAAAAAAATCTGTCTTCCTTTGCTTGATTAAAAACCAAGCACTACAAAACACTGAAGGACTTTCTAATCATCAAAGAAAGATTAAATTCAGTTCAGTGTTCTTTTTAGTGTTGATGTCTTTTGGCCTGACTTTTAGAAAATCCTAATGTCTTTTAATCAAGAATGAAGTGATCTGGGGTCATCTTTATTCTTCTGAAATAGGATGTCACCATGTATTTTCATGAACCATCCCTTGGTTTTAAATAGATATTGAGACCTCTTAGATAATTTAGGATTTTAAAATAAGGTATAAAGCTATTTTTCCTTAAATTTACTTGACAGAAACAAAGCTTAGTGAGTTATTTTAAAAGTGACAATTTTAGTTTTGCAAGTAGTAATTGTCAAGGTTGTCGGTGGTAGAAACCAGAATATAACTTGAGTTTTCTTAAATCAAAAGTGGTATTTATTAGTTTCCTTGTACAAATATGTTCGTGATACGCCAGACTTACAAGTGCTGGAAACATCTCTCCATTTCATGTCTTCACTTTCCCCTGTCTCTGCTTTGTTTCATCCTAGCTCAGCCAGCTTTGGGTGGGAGTGGGAGGGTTGGGTTGGGTAAGTAAGGAATCAGTCAGTGATTCCCAGCTGCTCTGAACACATTTCATTCCAGTTTAGGGACCAAAGAGGAAAAAAAAGTCTTTATCTCTACAGCTCGATTGAGGAACTTTAATGATGGCTCACTGTTGGGGATATCTCCCCAGCTTTTTGGGCAAGTAGGTACAGTTTGTTTTGAGATGATGAGGAAAGGTGGTGTTTGTGCAGAGCACACAGATGAAACTTCTTTCTGCTCAACATAATCTCTGTCTCACCTGTGGTCACCTCTCCGCAGGGACAGTGTGCCGCAAATCATACCCAGTCCCTCCACTGCTAAGGGGCACCAGTGTTCTCAGTGTGCAAGACAATTCTCTGGTGACATTTATTTCTCTCCATCAAGCCCAAGGGCCGCTCCTCGTGATTGTCAGGACTTAAAAGGCACATGATGATTTTAACCTATCCAGACTCAGTCAATATGTATTTGAGGCAAATACAACTTTATCAAAATAAAAATTGCCATTTAGTATAGAAGAACTATGTTCATCACTAGTTTAGAGCATCTATCATATCCAGTTATCAGGGCTACTAAACCTTGCTTCGCTAGAAGTGACTTTCTTGTCAGCCCATCTGCCTACCTGGACCCTGGCCACTAGAAGGCTCTTCCTGTTGTCCTCGATGGTGTCTGAGAGGGATGCTGGAGAGGAAGACACCATGCTGATTTAGTAGCCACTTCATATTTATATGGGAGTGTAAACTTGGGGTTAATTTTTCATATCTGGAGGCATGGTCTTTTTCCTTGTCTGTCTTTGTTTGTTTTGAATAATAGAGCTCCCTAAAATCTAGGTCTTCTGTTTGTCTCTTTCACCCCAAGAGAATTAGTATCTAATGCTAAAGTCATTTTTTCAGTCTGAATCTTTGGATCTAAGCTTGCCCTTGACATTTTACCAGCAAGCTTGGGGAGTCTGTTCCTTCCCTAAATCCTTAGATTAACCTTTTCTTTTTAAATGTGTGTGCGTGTTAACCTGACCTTGAGGCCACTGAAGACAATAGGAATCTGTCCACCTGTCCCCAACCTTCATCCCAATTGATTTTCATTTCAAGTGAGGCACCCCTCTTTTGCATGCAAGGGATACTCATGAGGAGGTGTTAGGCTAGTCCCAGAAGGTCTTGTGGCCCTCTGTGGAATTCTTCCCTGGTCGATTTTTTAACTGGAGAGTGGGACAGTATACCCTTGAGATTTTATAGCCTGTGAAAATGGTATAAAGGGTGTATTGAAGATGCACAATTATGCTGGTGACCCATTCCTAATTATAAATGGATGCACTTGGAATTTGACTTTTCACTTTTTTTTTCGACCCTTGAGAAAAGGCCAAGGGGTTTTCTTACATGTTTTTTTTCCCTCCCAAATTCTTAAAAGCTAAATTCTCTCTGGACACAGAAGTTAAATCCTGAACTCAATAAAAAATAATTATGCAATCTTAGTTTTCCTCCTCTATTCATCTTCTAATTTTACTTTTCTCTCTTTGTTCCTCTCTCTACAGAGAAATTTATTTGAATATAAGATTTCTCCTGGCTTCCTTTTTTTTTTTTCTCAGCATTGTCTTTGCTTTACTTTATGTCTGACTAAAGTTGTAAGATTTTCTCAGTCACTTACAATCAGCCTCTCAGATTTCCTGATCCTTCTTTCTTAATTGCTCCTTAAAGTTCATGAGTTCAGTGTATTTTGACATCTGACTCTTCCTTTGTCACCAAGACGAGCACTCACAACTGCCCTGCTCACTCTTCACCCTGACCCATAAAATAATTATTTGCCAACAGTTTTCACCAATAGTTTGCTTTTTCCCTTCTCTAACTCATGCTGTTCATTTCTCTTTCATCTTAAAAGGGTAAACTGAAAAAGAAACTCTCTCTTTCTAAACCTTTAGTGACCTCCTGCATGTATCCACTCAGTTTTACTATGTGCCAAAGGTCATTCTGGTTATGGTAGATAAAATGATGAAAGGTGCAAAGCAGTCCGGGCACCCATGGAGATTAGAGTCTATTAGGAAAAAAATTGACCCAACATTAAGGACAAGCTTATTCAGTTGTTAGAACTCAGTGTTCAGACCACTCTCCATTAGAATTACAGCTTATTTTCTGCCTTTCTCTTGATGTTAAAACCATTCATCCGACTTGTACAGCACATCTTTGTTTTGTTTTTCAGACATATATAAACAACCTGTATGTGGTAAGAGCCCAGTGGCTTTCAGTGCACCCTTTTTGAGAATAAGGGGCCAGAGGGGTTGTATCTTGGAACAGGGGGTATACCCTTGAGATTTTATAGCCTGTGAAAATGGTATAAAGGGTGTATTGAAGATGCACAATTATGCTGGTGACCCATTCCTAATTATAAATGGATGCACTTGGAATTTGACTTTTCACTTTTTTTTTCGACCCTTGAGAAAAGGCCAAGGGGTTTTCTTACATGTTTTTTTTCCCTCCCAAATTCTTAAAAGCTAAATTCTCTCTGGACACAGAAGTTAAATCCTGAACTCAATAAAAAATAATTATGCAATCTTAGTTTTCCTCCTCTATTCATCTTCTAATTTTACTTTTCTCTCTTTGTTCCTCTCTCTACAGAGAAATTTATTTGAATATAAGATTTCTCCTGGCTTCCTTTTTTTTTTTTCTCAGCATTGTCTTTGCTTTACTTTATGTCTGACTAAAGTTGTAAGATTTTCTCAGTCACTTACAATCAGCCTCTCAGATTTCCTGATCCTTCTTTCTTAATTGCTCCTTAAAGTTCATGAGTTCAGTGTATTTTGACATCTGACTCTTCCTTTGTCACCAAGACGAGCACTCACAACTGCCCTGCTCACTCTTCACCCTGACCCATAAAATAATTATTTGCCAACAGTTTTCACCAATAGTTTGCTTTTTCCCTTCTCTAACTCATGCTGTTCATTTCTCTTTCATCTTAAAAGGGTAAACTGAAAAAGAAACTCTCTCTTTCTAAACCTTTAGTGACCTCCTGCATGTATCCACTCAGTTTTACTATGTGCCAAAGGTCATTCTGGTTATGGTAGATAAAATGATGAAAGGTGCAAAGCAGTCCGGGCACCCATGGAGATTAGAGTCTATTAGGAAAAAAATTGACCCAACATTAAGGACAAGCTTATTCAGTTGTTAGAACTCAGTGTTCAGACCACTCTCCATTAGAATTACAGCTTATTTTCTGCCTTTCTCTTGATGTTAAAACCATTCATCCGACTTGTACAGCACATCTTTGTTTTGTTTTTCAGACATATATAAACAACCTGTATGTGGTAAGAGCCCAGTGGCTTTCAGTGGACTCTTCCACTAGACTCTGACTGTAGGTTTGGCACAAGCTTTGTGTCACGATTTCATAGTTTTTAAATGGTAATAATAAAAAATAATTATTGACCTATACTGAATATTTACATTAGGCCAACAAAACCTAATGGCTAAAAGCACAGACTCTCAGTCTCTCTGGCTCTAAGTTGTGGCTGTGCTCTTTATTAAGCTACGTGATCTTCACATCTCAGTATCTCAGCATCTTCACCTGTAAAATGGGGAGAATAATGCTGAGACTGATTAAGTTAATAAAGTAAAATCCATTAAAACATTACCTAGCACCTTATTAGAGCCACAAAGTCTTAGCAGTTCAATTATTACTTTTCTCAGTTGATGGTGAGGTTTCCTCATGACTCAGTGGTAAAGAGCTTGCCAGCCAATGCAGGAGGCATGGGTTCTATCTCTGGTTGAGGAAGATCCCCTGGAAAAGGAAATGGCAAACTATTTTAGTATTCTTGCCTAGGAAATTCCATGAACAGAGCAGCCTGGTGGAATACAGTCCACGAGGTCGTACACAACAGCAACAATTAGATGGTAGTGATGTCATATATAACCAATGAAGAAACTAAATGTCCTGCCTAGGGCTATATAGTTCGTGATAGAGTCTAAGCTCTAATCTAGGCATTCTGGCCTCAGAGAAGATACTAGTAACTACTACTCTATGTAGCCTCTATTATAAGGTTACTGTAAAATTGTAGTTAATAATCATTTAATAAACTTTTAAAATTATAATTCACTCTGAATATGTAACATGTTATTATCCATACTGTATGATTGAATAAGACACTAATATATGTCCTTTCTATACCTTGAAATCTTTTAACTGTACCAATAATTACATTAATAAATATTTCTCCATCATTATGGGCTTTCCAGGTGGCTCAGTGGTAAATCTGCCTGCCGATTCAGGAGATGCAGGAGACCAGGGTTTGATCCCTGGGTTGGAAAGATTGCCTGGAGTAGGAAATACTTCCCTGGAGTATTCTTGCCTGAAAAATCCTATGGACAACAGTCCATGGGGTAACAAAGAGTTGGAGGTGGTTGAGCACAGACACACACTACTTCATTGTATAACTTTAACAACCCTTTCACATACACAAATTCATATAATTCCAACTACCTCTTTTTGAGGTTGGCAAAGTTAGTAGTATTATCTCCACTTTAGAAATGAGAATGTTGAGGATCAGAAAAGCTAAGTACCTTGCTCAAGCATTCAAAGACAGTAAATGAGAAAGTCTCTAACATAAGTCTGAAGCGCAGATCTTATCTTTTGGTTCACTGCAATGCCCTGCTATATTGTAATGATTTCTTTCAGCAGATGGAAAAATAATTTATCTGATATGATGTACCATTGTAAGCACATATATGTAAATATCGTATACCCCTGAGTACAAAGGCAAGCAATTTGAACTAATTTTCTTTCTCTCTCATTTTAAAGATTGTAATTTCAAGCATCATGTGCAGTTACAACAGGAATGACTGGATGGAACTCTCCAGTAAGGCTGAGGTAATGATTTCTTTATAGTATATTTATTTTGTTTCTTCTCTTCTATTTTTATTAGTTTTAAATAAAGAGCTGTCTTGAAAAGTAACCCAGCAGAAGAAAAATTGAGTGGAAAATGGTAACTTAAAACATTTCTATTATAATTTGTTTACCATGTGTTTTCATTAAGATGATGGAAATGTAAATTTAAAAGGAATCTATTCTATAAAAGTGGTCCCTTGGATTTCACACACTGCCTAAAAATCTTTTATTCTTTGAATCCATATATTCTTTATTTGCATATTAAGCAAACTATATATTATGATGGATGCCATGATAAAATTTAATTCTACCTTTGAGAGTCTAACGTGATCTTGCCTTGCCTTTAGGCAAACTAGTTTGACAGTGAGAAAAGAAATTTTGAATATAAAGCTCTTGAATATTTAAAATACAAAACGCTCATTTAATACTATTCTAGTTTGAATACAGACATGCATAAAATGATCGTACAGAATGCTCCTGAATGGAACACTAGTCAGCAGGTTTTCTATAATATAAATTGAATCTTGAATGCAACACTACACACTACCTTGGAAAGATTGCCTGGAGTAGGAAATACTTCCCTGGAGTATTCTTGCCTGAAAATCCTATGGACAACAGTCCATGGGGTAACAAAGAGTTGGAGGTGGTTGAGCACAGACACACACTACTTCATTGTATAACTTTAACAACCCTTTCACATACACAAATTCATATAATTCCAACTACCTCTTTTTGAGGTTGGCAAAGTTAGTAGTATTATCTCCACTTTAGAAATGAGAATGTTGAGGATCAGAAAAGCTAAGTACCTTGCTCAAGCATTCAAAGACAGTAAATGAGAAAGTCTCTAACATAAGTCTGAAGCCGCAGATCTTATCTTTTGGTTCACTGCAATGCCCTGCTATATTGTAATGATTTCTTTCAGCAGATGGAAAAATAATTTATCTGATATGATGTACCATTGTAAGCACATATATGTAAATATCGTATACCCCTGAGTACAAAGGCAAGCAATTTGAACTAATTTTCTTTCTCTCTCATTTTAAAGATTGTAATTTCAAGCATCATGTGCAGTTACAACAGGAATGACTGGATGGAACTCTCCAGTAAGGCTGAGGTAATGATTTCTTTATAGTATATTTATTTTGTTTCTTCTCTTCTATTTTTATTAGTTTTAAATAAAGAGCTGTCTTGAAAAGTAACCCAGCAGAAGAAAAATTGAGTGGAAAATGGTAACTTAAAACATTTCTATTATAATTTGTTTACCATGTGTTTTCATTAAGATGATGGAAATGTAAATTTAAAAGGAATCTATTCTATAAAAGTGGTCCCTTGGATTTCACACACTGCCTAAAAATCTTTTATTCTTTGAATCCATATATTCTTTATTTGCATATTAAGCAAACTATATATTATGATGGATGCCATGATAAAATTTAATTCTACCTTTGAGAGTCTAACGTGATCTTGCCTTGCCTTTAGGCAAACTAGTTTGACAGTGAGAAAAGAAATTTTGAATATAAAGCTCTTGAATATTTAAAATACAAAACGCTCATTTAATACTATTCTAGTTTGAATACAGACATGCATAAAATGATCGTACAGAATGCTCCTGAATGGAACACTAGTCAGCAGGTTTTCTATAATATAAATTGAATCTTGCACAAATGCAAACAACTAACCATGTGCCTCAAATTTGTATTTCAAATAGAAAAATACATACTTAAGACTGTGTATTTATGTCCATCGACCTGTCAAGAAAAATACTGTAGGCAGCTTTAGCTGAGGTTTCTTGAAAACCTCTCAGAAATGTAGAAAACGAAACCTAACAGTATTTATGCACTAACAACTCTACCATATAAAATGTTATAAAGCTTTCTATAGTGTTCAAAAATTCTGATTATGTATTTTATTCAAATAACCTGGACCTGTGAGGGCAAAAATTATTTCTTGGACTTAGAAGGGTGAAATTAAGTATGATCAGTAATTGACTCCATGATCTTTGTTGCTGGGACCATTTATACATGTATTTACCTAATTGACCATGAAATCTTCCACAAAGCCCATGTTTGGCATGAGTTTTGCCAGTTTAGAGCTGACTATGATGAATGGCTTTATCACACTACTTGCTCCTCTGCCTTCGGTAGAAAAAAATACTTAAAATATTTTCTTTAGTAATGCACATGAATTTTTGATTAAACCAGTTTTACTTTTAAAAAGTCAAAAGCCTTATATATGTAACATGCTAACCAACTTAAAGATAGTCTCCATATTTCTTACATTCTGTATTGATTTCTTTAATTATAGTTTTATTCAATATGATTTTCTAGGTTCTCATAGCAGTCAATCAATCAAAGTCAAAGGGGAAGGAAGGAAAAAAGGAAAAATATTTTTAAAAGAAAGAAAAGGAACAAGATATGCCTTCCATTCAGTCAAAATAGACTGTTAGATCTCTCCACAGAAAAACAATCTACATATCAATGAGTTCAATCTATAGATGGTGTCAATTAAAAAGAAATTCTGTCTCATCTTTGAAATGTGGACCAACTCAGGGTACAGCATGTGAAGGAACCATCCATCCCCAAGTCCTCATATCCCTCTGGAGGACAGTAGTAGGCAGCATGATTCCATCACTGCTCATATTGTAGGCACCCAGGGAAGCTTTGCAGAGTCAGTATTTGGTTTTGTTTCTGTGAACACATGCTTTACAACAGAGTAAAACAGATTTTCTTACAATGGAAGAGCCCACATTAAAACAAATCAACAAAAACAAAAGTGTTCAAGCCAAAGTTACTACGCCACTTACAATGTACATTTGTTTGGGAGTGGTGATAATGAAGGAGAATCCTAGGAAACATACCAGCTGTTCTACAAGCCACTGCTTTTAAGTTTAGCAAATCATTTAATGTGATGATGGATATAGTTTAAATTCATCAAGTTCCTTTCCTTCAAGTAGATTGATTCTTGAATTACGCAGTACGATATTCAGGAAATCTTGCTGTCAGCTCTTTATTATTATATGTGAAAACAGAAATGCACACGTGTTATAGTGAAACAGATCCAATCGTATGAGAACATGAAAAAATAGAGTCTGAGAGAGAAATTCTATATCAGAATGAAAATTGGACAAGAAGGGACCAATATTATTTGTTCCACAAGAGACTACCATGTTATTGTATTATTTTTGAACAAACTTTTAAGACCATGTGGGGGTTTAAAAAAAGAGAACCTCGTACATTCTTAAAATGTGATAAATTCTACCAAATGCTGTTTTTAAAAGTGAGTGTGCATGCAGTATACCTTTTTTTTTTTCACATGCATATTCTTGGAAATAGAACCATGTTGAACCAAACCTTCATTTTCACTCTAACCCTAGAATACACACACTTCTAGTGTCTTATTCCTTCACATGGTTTTAATGTATCTTGTTTTTTGAGCACCATAAAACAGAAGCAGCCTCTGGAAAAGATTTTATGGCTTGTTGTCAGATTAGTAGCATTGTTAGGCTCTGCTCACTTTCTTTGGTTCAGGTACCCAATCACACACTATCTTACTTTTCTGGGACATTGACAGTCTATTCCAGTTCCATGCAAGGAAGATCTCTGAAGCGCTTACTATGTGCAGAATCCCTCGCCAGCCAGAGCAAAGGTGAATGAGGCATAGCCTCAGCTATGCAGACATGTTTACTGTTTAAATGTGTATACCACATTGAACCATACCCAATAGTAGATCTTAAATAGATCTTGAACTCATTTGAATAGATTTTGAATCCATTTCTTCCATAATGTGTGTTAGCTTAGAAAACAGAACCTGAGTCAAAATTAATGTGAAGATGCTTCACTGAAGGATTCAATTCCAGAGCAGTAACAGTAAGTGTGTGTGGGGGTGGCGGGCGGGGGGAGGCGATAGGAAGAAGGGAAACCAGATGGAGCGTGGTGTGTTCCAGAGCTGGCTGTCACTTCACAGGGAGATGGAGCCAATTGCTCAGCCATGTGGGACAGGGAGGGCTGTGTGAGATCGTCCTGCCTCACAACAGTTGAGAGAAGATGGGTGAAGGACAGATCTACTGGTTCCTTCTGTCTCCTCTTTCTCATTGGTCACATTTTGCACCCTAAGGCTTTACTTTCTTCTGCACATTTGAGTTGTGTGTCATGTCCCCTTTAGACAGCTGCTTCAGAAGCCAAATCCCACAGCATGTTGAGAGCAGTGGCCCTCCGAGAGAGGTCCCAGTCTGACTGTGAGCTGATTGAAGGCAAAAACAATTAATGGGGCTTTAAGATTAGGATGGCAGCAATGCATACCAAGCCACATCTAATTTATATGTCTTCTCAAATTTGTTGGCCTTACTTTTCACCTGAGCTTTTGCCGTTAGCTTACAGTGGAGGGTTCTATTTTCATCCTCAGGGTGCTGTGAGAGCTGGCGGTAACAGGAGATCTGAGGACAACAGGGGCCAAGATTCTTTCATAAGCTAGTGGCAAAAGCTTAGATGGAAAGTAAGGTCCTTCTCCTTTTAAGATTCTATCCTCAGAAGCTGGCTTACCATAAAGTTAATGAAGCTTAAGTTTCAGAGCTCTTACTTGACGAGCTACTTCCAAGTCCCTGTACCTGACTTTTCTCTTTGTAATTTTTAAATCATTTTTATTTTTCAAGTAACTTCCCCAAATTGTATAAACTCCAGGCTCCCCCAAATCTGGATCTACCTCTACTTGTGTCTTTTTCTCTGCAGAGTTTAATAAAGTGGTTTCTTAAAGAGAGGTCGTCATCTCTTTCTCCTGTCTTCCTTATGACAAAGCAAACTCTGTGGGGATGGGACTCCCTGCCTGGTTCAGTATTTAACCCCCGATTCCAAACACAGGGCTTTGCTGGCCAGTGGATTGTCCTCAGATATTTGTTGAATAAAGCAAAATAGAGGCACAGAGCTGGTGTACTGGTCTGTGACAGATAAGAGGAAGCAATTCCGGAGTAAATGGGAAGAGTGCACTGGATTTGGCATGAATGAGTTTGAGGAGACTAAAATTCAAAGCCGAAGGTTTTTGGTCAAGGGCTTGATGGGAGGTCACCAAGGGTCTGATTGTAACTGGTAGGATGAGACAGTGAAGGCCCAGCCAAGAGGCACAGGTGTCAGAACCAGGTGATCACACTGCTCCTAGCAGAGAGTCCAAATATACCACCTTGAAACTAGGTTCTTGTCATTTTTTACCTGGATCTGGGCTAGCAGTAGTTCATAAAATTAAATAGATATTGAAGTTAGGAAATCCCAAATAGGCTGAGATAAAAAGCAGATAGAGGCAACATAGGACCCATTGGATACAAGTTCCTGAATACTAACAGACCAAGCAGAATAGGATCAGCAAAGATAGGCATCTAGTTGGAGATAAGAGATAGTCACAGGTTTACTGCCCAGTGGGACCCACGCCTGTCCAGTGTTTACCTGTCCCAAGTCCACTTCGAAGTGGTCTAAGATCCCAGAGAACTTGCATCCCCAGTTTTGGATAGTTGAGATTAATTGACAGTGTTGCTACCTAGAAAGTTGGCAGCGGGCCTCATGTATTCTTCTAAGAGAAGAAATTAAGAGAGAATCCAAGAAGTGTAGCTTTATGTCTTCCTGCCCTGCTTCGTCTCGGATGTTTTGGGCTGGTTCCCTCTGACTCACAGAAGACCTCTCTCAACACTAGGGCTCTGATGTACTTCTCCAGGCCACCCTCCATGTGTCTGTTCTTCTCATTTGTGTAAGGACCCTGATACCCCACACTGAGCCCTCATGAAAATGAAAGTGTTAGTTGCTCAGTCAAAGGCTCCCCAAATCTGGATCTACCTCTACTTGTGTCTTTTTCTCTGCAGAGTTTAATAAAGTGGTTTCTTAAAGAGAGGTCGTCATCTCTTTCTCCTGTCTTCCTTATGACAAAGCAAACTCTGTGGGGATGGGACTCCCTGCCTGGTTCAGTATTTAACCCCCGATTCCAAACACAGGGCTTTGCTGGCCAGTGGATTGTCCTCAGATATTTGTTGAATAAAGCAAAATAGAGGCACAGAGCTGGTGTACTGGTCTGTGACAGATAAGAGGAAGCAATTCCGGAGTAAATGGGAAGAGTGCACTGGATTTGGCATGAATGAGTTTGAGGAGACTAAAATTCAAAGCCGAAGGTTTTTGGTCAAGGGCTTGATGGGAGGTCACCAAGGGTCTGATTGTAACTGGTAGGATGAGACAGTGAAGGCCCAGCCAAGAGGCACAGGTGTCAGAACCAGGTGATCACACTGCTCCTAGCAGAGAGTCCAAATATACCACCTTGAAACTAGGTTCTTGTCATTTTTTACCTGGATCTGGGCTAGCAGTAGTTCATAAAATTAAATAGATATTGAAGTTAGGAAATCCCAAATAGGCTGAGATAAAAAGCAGATAGAGGCAACATAGGACCCATTGGATACAAGTTCCTGAATACTAACAGACCAAGCAGAATAGGATCAGCAAAGATAGGCATCTAGTTGGAGATAAGAGATAGTCACAGGTTTACTGCCCAGTGGGACCCACGCCTGTCCAGTGTTTACCTGTCCCAAGTCCACTTCGAAGTGGTCTAAGATCCCAGAGAACTTGCATCCCCAGTTTTGGATAGTTGAGATTAATTGACAGTGTTGCTACCTAGAAAGTTGGCAGCGGGCCTCATGTATTCTTCTAAGAGAAGAAATTAAGAGAGAATCCAAGAAGTGTAGCTTTATGTCTTCCTGCCCTGCTTCGTCTCGGATGTTTTGGGCTGGTTCCCTCTGACTCACAGAAGACCTCTCTCAACACTAGGGCTCTGATGTACTTCTCCAGGCCACCCTCCATGTGTCTGTTCTTCTCATTTGTGTAAGGACCCTGATACCCCACACTGAGCCCTCATGAAAATGAAAGTGTTAGTTGCTCAGTCATACCTGAAGCTTTGTGACTCCATGGACTGTAGCCTGCTATGGCACTCTGTCAATGGAGCTCTCCAGGCGAGAATACTAGAGTGGATAGCCATTGTCTTCTTCAAGGGATCTTCTTGGCAGAGGGATTGAACCTGGGTCTCCTGCATCTCGAATAGATTCTTTACCATCTAAGCCACAAGAGGGCTCTCATGGCTCTCCCTCAAATCTTCCTAGTCACTTACCTTGATCTTGGCCAACCAACAACTTTGGAACTATGTAGGTCATAGATTGGGAAGGAAGGGAGAGGTAAGGACAGAGAAAGGGAAAGAGCTGTGTACCCGATTTTATGGGATATATTGTACAAGAGCTTATGGTTGGTTTTGCTTTCCTACTTTCTCTGAGAGTTTTTACAAAGTGATTCAGAGAATTTTAGAAATCACACTACTGTGTAGAATATTTTTTTCCCCATTCCCCAACCCCCAGAATATGAATTTTTGTTGTTTTGCTGCTCAGTCATGTCCCATTCTTTGCAACCCCATGGACAATAGCCTGCCAGGCTCCACTGGGCATGAGATTTCCCAGACAAGAATACCAGAGCAGGTTATCATATCCTTCTCTGGGGATCTTCCTGACTTAGGGATCAGACTCATGTCTCCTGCATTGGCAGGCAGATTCTTCACCACTGAGCCACTTGGGAAACCCTCAAAGTGTGTATAGCTACTTTAAATACTTTTTCAGATTAAAGCTGAGTAAAGGCAAGTTGGAGATTGTAATTGAATACATGGATGGATGAATGGATAGATAATGAGACAGGTATCTAGACTAGAATAATTACATAGGATTTACTGTAGTCCAGATACTACTCTAAGTCGTTCATTTTTATTGAATTTATTTATACCTTAAATAAATTATGAGGTACTTTTATTGTTCCATATTTTAGAAATGAAGAAACTGAGGCCAAAAGTTGTTTTTAAAATGTGCCCAAATTTACACAGCTAGTATGCAGTAAAAGCCTCCATGTGTCTGTTCTTCTCATTTGTGTAAGGACCCTGATACCCCACACTGAGCCCTCATGAAAATGAAAGTGTTAGTTGCTCAGTCATACCTGAAGCTTTGTGACTCCATGGACTGTAGCCTGCTATGGCACTCTGTCAATGGAGCTCTCCAGGCGAGAATACTAGAGTGGATAGCCATTGTCTTCTTCAAGGGATCTTCTTGGCAGAGGGATTGAACCTGGGTCTCCTGCATCTCGAATAGATTCTTTACCATCTAAGCCACAAGAGGGCTCTCATGGCTCTCCCTCAAATCTTCCTAGTCACTTACCTTGATCTTGGCCAACCAACAACTTTGGCACTATGTAGGTCATAGTTTGGGGAAAGGGAAAGGGGAGAGGTAAGGACAGAGAAAGGGAAAGAGCTGTGTACCCGATTTTATGGGATATATTGTACAAGAGCTTATGGTTGGTTTTGCTTTCCTACTTTCTCTGAGAGTTTTTACAAAGTGATTCAGAGAATTTTAGAAATCACACTACTGTGTAGAATATTTTTTTCCCCATTCCCCAACCCCCAGAATATGAATTTTTGTTGTTTTGCTGCTCAGTCATGTCCCATTCTTTGCAACCCCATGGACAATAGCCTGCCAGGCTCCACTGGGCATGAGATTTCCCAGACAAGAATACCAGAGCAGGTTATCATATCCTTCTCTGGGGATCTTCCTGACTTAGGGATCAGACTCATGTCTCCTGCATTGGCAGGCAGATTCTTCACCACTGAGCCACTTGGGAAACCCTCAAAGTGTGTATAGCTACTTTAAATACTTTTTCAGATTAAAGCTGAGTAAAGGCAAGTTGGAGATTGTAATTGAATACATGGATGGATGAATGGATAGATAATGAGACAGGTATCTAGACTAGAATAATTACATAGGATTTACTGTAGTCCAGATACTACTCTAAGTCGTTCATTTTTATTGAATTTATTTATACCTTAAATAAATTATGAGGTACTTTTATTGTTCCATATTTTAGAAATGAAGAAACTGAGGCCAAAAGTTGTTTTTAAAATGTGCCCAAATTTACACAGCTAGTATGCAGTAAAAGTGGGGTTCAGACCCATGAAATCTGACTTCCATAGTTCACACTATTAACATATCATTCTTCTTCCTGCTGATAAACATGATAAATAGATAATGTATGAAATTAGAAGCAGCAAATTTTCTATGTCACTGCCTTCACTAGATTACTTTATTATATAATCATTTAGGTGAGGCAGAATAAACTCTGGGCTAAGTGACTAAACTAAAAAGCTTGTGACTAACAGGAGTCAGAATGCATGCCCAGTTTCAGCTAATTTAACATTTCATGGTAGTTCAGCAATTAAGGCTTTTTGAATGCATGTGGTTGCTTGGAAATAGAATTAACTGCCTTTTAAGGTGGTGTACATCCCATAACAAGAATATTGAAGCAGAGACCAAATGAGTATTCCCCAACTCTTGGTGTTACCTTGAGCAGGATTACCTGTTTTTGAGGGCTAGATGCTCATTTCAAAGATCCTTCTGGGTGTATTTGGTGGGTCAGCATTTGTGTGTGTGGATAAGACTGGGGAAATTTTTGACAGTCACTGAAAAGACTTTAAATTGAATAAGTGGTTTTACAAGCTTTTAATATTTATTTAAAGTTTAGAAACTTGAAGGTTGTAAAGTTGCAATGTTTTGGTAACACATTAAAGCAACTATCCATACAATACATACTTTTTAATCAGTTATGATAATGACTAAGAATACACGCTCTGGACTCAAAATGCTTGGATTCAAGACCCTGCTCTCATTTACAAGCTTTAGAACAATGAATCAATCACTTGAAGTCTTTGTACCTCAGTTTTATCTCTTGCAAAATGGCCTAGTAAAGTATCTGACATATTCTAAGTGCTCAATAAATTTTATTTATTATTGTTTACTGTGATAGCTAATTGTAAACTAGACTAGAATAATTACATAGGATTTACTGTAGTCCAGATACTACTCTAAGTCGTTCATTTTTATTGAATTTATTTATACCTTAAATAAATTATGAGGTACTTTTATTGTTCCATATTTTAGAAATGAAGAAACTGAGGCCAAAAGTTGTTTTTAAAATGTGCCCAAATTTACACAGCTAGTATGCAGTAAAAGTGGGGTTCAGACCCATGAAATCTGACTTCCATAGTTCACACTATTAACATATCATTCTTCTTCCTGCTGATAAACATGATAAATAGATAATGTATGAAATTAGAAGCAGCAAATTTTCTATGTCACTGCCTTCACTAGATTACTTTATTATATAATCATTTAGGTGAGGCAGAATAAACTCTGGGCTAAGTGACTAAACTAAAAAGCTTGTGACTAACAGGAGTCAGAATGCATGCCCAGTTTCAGCTAATTTAACATTTCATGGTAGTTCAGCAATTAAGGCTTTTTGAATGCATGTGGTTGCTTGGAAATAGAATTAACTGCCTTTTAAGGTGGTGTACATCCCATAACAAGAATATTGAAGCAGAGACCAAATGAGTATTCCCCAACTCTTGGTGTTACCTTGAGCAGGATTACCTGTTTTTGAGGGCTAGATGCTCATTTCAAAGATCCTTCTGGGTGTATTTGGTGGGTCAGCATTTGTGTGTGTGGATAAGACTGGGGAAATTTTTGACAGTCACTGAAAAGACTTTAAATTGAATAAGTGGTTTTACAAGCTTTTAATATTTATTTAAAGTTTAGAAACTTGAAGGTTGTAAAGTTGCAATGTTTTGGTAACACATTAAAGCAACTATCCATACAATACATACTTTTTAATCAGTTATGATAATGACTAAGAATACACGCTCTGGACTCAAAATGCTTGGATTCAAGACCCTGCTCTCATTTACAAGCTTTAGAACAATGAATCAATCACTTGAAGTCTTTGTACCTCAGTTTTATCTCTTGCAAAATGGCCTAGTAAAGTATCTGACATATTCTAAGTGCTCAATAAATTTTATTTATTATTGTTTACTGTGATAGCTAATTGTAAACTTGCACTTATAGGAAGTATACATAGTATAAATATGTATACAAATGGCACCTAAAGCTTATTCCAAAATGTCATTGAATTGATTTGCTGTTAATTGCTGCATTTCAACTGTCTAAGAGAAATAAAGAAATCTACAAGAAGCATCTGAAATAACTAAGAAATAATAAGAAAGCTATATATAATATAATCACAAAGTACAATCAGTTAATTAAGCTGGCAATTCCCACATGACATGGTTTTGAAATAGGTACTGTTATGTCCAGTTTAAACTGAAAAGCCAAGCATGCTTATTTGCTCACGGCTGTCTGACTGTGACGACATGGACCGTAGGCCGCCATTATCCTCTGTCCATGAGGTTTTTTCCCCAGGCAAGAACACTGGCGTGGGCTGCCATTTCCTTCTCCAAGGAATCTTCCCAACCCAGTAGTCGAGCCTGTGTCTCCTGCATCTCTCACACTGCAGGCGGATTCTTTATCACTGAGCCATCTGTGAAGCCCTTATACTTGAATAGATAGAGACAAAGAAGGTTAATTGACTTACCCAAATTCCTTAGCGAATCTAGTATTAGAGTTTAGCAGGTTGTGCTTTGTCTAAGCTTACTGCAAAACAGTAATTCAAATAATTTTCAGATAATATGAAGCATTTTAAAATTGAATTAGAGAAGCAAAACTATAATAAAACCATGTTATAAAATAGCCTTAATGATCAAATGAACGTTCACAAATATGCAGAAGAAAAAGCAGGTTCACTTATGAATAAAGCTGGATAAGAAAGTCAACTAAGAAAGCGGTAACTATTGATAGAATCATTGCTTACTGAGGTCCTATTTAAAATTCATAAAACAGGTAAAGATCTTGAACAATTAGAATGAAAACAGAGACTTGAAGAAAAGTTGGCCTAAAGAAAGGTCTGATACACTTAGAAAATGAAAAAACTTTCACGCTCTGAACTCAAAATGCTTGGATTCAAGACCCTGCTCTCATTTACAAGCTTTAGAACAATGAATCAATCACTTGAAGTCTTTGTACCTCAGTTTTATCTCTTGCAAAATGGCCTAGTAAAGTATCTGACATATTCTAAGTGCTCAATAAATTTTATTTATTATTGTTTACTGTGATAGCTAATTGTAAACTTGCACTTATAGGAAGTATACATAGTATAAATATGTATACAAATGGCACCTAAAGCTTATTCCAAAATGTCATTGAATTGATTTGCTGTTAATTGCTGCATTTCAACTGTCTAAGAGAAATAAAGAAATCTACAAGAAGCATCTGAAATAACTAAGAAATAATAAGAAAGCTATATATAATATAATCACAAAGTACAATCAGTTAATTAAGCTGGCAATTCCCACATGACATGGTTTTGAAATAGGTACTGTTATGTCCAGTTTAAACTGAAAAGCCAAGCATGCTTATTTGCTCACGGCTGTCTGACTGTGACGACATGGACCGTAGGCCGCCATTATCCTCTGTCCATGAGGTTTTTTCCCCAGGCAAGAACACTGGCGTGGGCTGCCATTTCCTTCTCCAAGGAATCTTCCCAACCCAGTAGTCGAGCCTGTGTCTCCTGCATCTCTCACACTGCAGGCGGATTCTTTATCACTGAGCCATCTGTGAAGCCCTTATACTTGAATAGATAGAGACAAAGAAGGTTAATTGACTTACCCAAATTCCTTAGCGAATCTAGTATTAGAGTTTAGCAGGTTGTGCTTTGTCTAAGCTTACTGCAAAACAGTAATTCAAATAATTTTCAGATAATATGAAGCATTTTAAAATTGAATTAGAGAAGCAAAACTATAATAAAACCATGTTATAAAATAGCCTTAATGATCAAATGAACGTTCACAAATATGCAGAAGAAAAAGCAGGTTCACTTATGAATAAAGCTGGATAAGAAAGTCAACTAAGAAAGCGGTAACTATTGATAGAATCATTGCTTACTGAGGTCCTATTTAAAATTCATAAAACAGGTAAAAGATCTTGAACAATTAGAATGAAAACAGAGACTTGAAGAAAAGTTGGCCTAAAGAAAGGTCTGATACACTTAGAAAATGATGAACTTTCAAAAAAGCTTTTCTGTGATGTGATAGATGTGTTATAATATTATGGAAACGGATCCAAACTTATGTTACTCAAAAAAAGAGAGGAAAAAATGGTGGCATTGGAGGAATACTAGAAGTTAGATAAAAGAAACATTTAATTTATCCTCCATTTCTCAAATTAAAAATTGTTTTGTTTGTTCTTAGAGTTTTTATGGAAGATTTCCAAGAATTCTGTGATTCTCCAATTAATTTAAGAATGCTTAGTGTGAAATATTTTGTTCATTTTTAGAGGACCCATTTGTATGAATTAATGAGTTACATAAGAAAGATTTCTACTTTATTATAGTAACACAAAATTATCTGTACTTCATGTCTCATAACATGCACTCTTAAGAAATACAATAAAATTGATCATCAGTTCAAAAACGTGAGAGAAATAGGTAAGGAAGATTAAGAGGTACAAACTTGCAACTACAAAATAAATGAGTCATGGATATGAAATGTATAATATGATAAATATGGTCAATAGTAAAGTAATATGTTTGTATGGTGACAGATGGTGAGTATACTATTCATGATGATCATTTGTAATGTATAGGAATGCATGAAAATATTGAATCACTGTGTTGTACACCAGGAATTAACATAGTATTGTAGGTCAATTACATCTCAAAAAGAAACACACAAAAACATAGAAAAAGAGATCGGATTTGTGGTTACCAGAGTGGAGGAGGGGTGGGCTTCCTAGGTAGCTCAGTGATAAAGTATCTGCCTGCCAAACAGAGTGGAGGGGCGAGCGTTGGGTGAAGTCAGTCAAGGGGCATAAACTTCTGGTTATAAGATAAAAAGTATTAGGGATGTACTATACAACTTGATTAATATAATTAGTACTACAATATGTTACAGACAGTAAATCCTAAGAGCTCTAATCACAAGGACTTTTTCTACTTTTTATTTTGCATCTATATGAGATGATGATTGCACTCTAAATGTATTGTGTAATCATTTTGTGATGCATCAATCATTATGCTGTATGCCTGAAACTTATATAGTGCTTCATATCAGTTGTATCTCAATAGAACTGGAAAACAAATGAAAATGAAAAGAGCAAAACCAAGAAGCAAAAGTAAGCCTGATACATGTGTTATGGTGCCTCTTTTACTTTCTTACACAGGGTCACACAGAGTCAGATACAAATGAAGTGATTTAGCATGCATGCATTTTTTAAAAAGTAGAAAATGACACATTAAATTGTTAACATTGATTACCTCAAAAGTAGGAAATTAAAGGAGAGAAGAGAAAGACTGTATTTGTGTGTTCTTTGGCTTAATTTGAACTGTTACCATAATCTTATTTTACGTTTGTTTAAAATTGTGTGTTCTAGGCTAATCCCTGAACTGAATGCTTAGTGTGAAATATTTTGTTCATTTTTAGAGGACCCATTTGTATGAATTAATGAGTTACATAAGAAAGATTTCTACTTTATTATAGTAACACAAAATTATCTGTACTTCATGTCTCATAACATGCACTCTTAAGAAATACAATAAAATTGATCATCAGTTCAAAAACGTGAGAGAAATAGGTAAGGAAGATTAAGAGGTACAAACTTGCAACTACAAAATAAATGAGTCATGGATATGAAATGTATAATATGATAAATATGGTCAATAGTAAAGTAATATGTTTGTATGGTGACAGATGGTGAGTATACTATTCATGATGATCATTTGTAATGTATAGGAATGCATGAAAATATTGAATCACTGTGTTGTACACCAGGAATTAACATAGTATTGTAGGTCAATTACATCTCAAAAAGAAACACACAAAAACATAGAAAAAGAGATCGGATTTGTGGTTACCAGAGTGGAGGAGGGGTGGGCTTCCTAGGTAGCTCAGTGATAAAGTATCTGCCTGCCAAACAGAGTGGAGGGGCGAGCGTTGGGTGAAGTCAGTCAAGGGGCATAAACTTCTGGTTATAAGATAAAAAGTATTAGGGATGTACTATACAACTTGATTAATATAATTAGTACTACAATATGTTACAGACAGTAAATCCTAAGAGCTCTAATCACAAGGACTTTTTCTACTTTTTATTTTGCATCTATATGAGATGATGATTGCACTCTAAATGTATTGTGTAATCATTTTGTGATGCATCAATCATTATGCTGTATGCCTGAAACTTATATAGTGCTTCATATCAGTTGTATCTCAATAGAACTGGAAAACAAATGAAAATGAAAAGAGCAAAACCAAGAAGCAAAAGTAAGCCTGATACATGTGTTATGGTGCCTCTTTTACTTTCTTACACAGGGTCACACAGAGTCAGATACAAATGAAGTGATTTAGCATGCATGCATTTTTTAAAAAGTAGAAAATGACACATTAAATTGTTAACATTGATTACCTCAAAAGTAGGAAATTAAAGGAGAGAAGAGAAAGACTGTATTTGTGTGTTCTTTGGCTTAATTTGAACTGTTACCATAATCTTATTTTACGTTTGAATTGTTTTAAAATAACATAGAGCACAATGAGTGGTGTTCTAGTTTAAAGACTGAACATGCTTGAATGCCCTGAAGCATAGAAAAGCAGCATTAATAAGTAATAAAAGTTAATTGATAAAAGAACATTTAAAAATGTACTCATATTTATTCCATCTAGGGTACTGCTACATTTTTCTTTGCACTGCTGTCTCTAGTACCAGTTATCCAGAATTAGTAAGACGCGGTTCTATAAAAACAGAAGCTGCATGGGGCAGAATCAACGTGATGTCAAGCAGACCTGAGTTAAAATCTCTGCTGTGTCATTTGATAACCAGGCTGTTGCAGTCTCCTCGTCTGTTACATTGGTACCCTAACAATCCAAGGGATGTATACGTTAGAGATAACAAATACAACTCACGTAGAGCAGTTGAGTGTTACAAACACTCAAGGAGTATTTTTTGTTGTTATTACTCTTGTATCACACCATCATTTGAGAGAGTCAGAGTATACCTCATAAGATAGCCGTGGTGCAGAAAGCAGAGCAGTTAAACATTGGCAAACGTAACCTATGTTGAGTTGTCTGTTCGTACACCAATAAGCTTTGCATTTTCTTTCCGCATCTTAAAGGCTTCTGGAGCAGATGCCCTGGAGTTAAATCTGTCCTGTCCACATGGCATGGGAGAAAGAGGAATGGGCCTGGCTTGCGGGCAGGTAAGGACCTCGGCAGCTGCCACGGTGCATGTCTGTGCAACAGAACAGGCCCTGCACAGACAGTTACTACACCTTAGGCAGGAAGACAGGCGATCAGATGAGTGGCTTGAGACTTCCAGGTCTGCATTGTTTAAATATTTAGTGCTTAAAAAGTGGAAAATGAGAGAAGCTGAAATTACAGAAACTGTTTAGTTTTATTGAGGAAAATATCACATTATGTGCTTGACAGGAGGTAATATCATAACAAATAGTTTTTAAAAGCGCTGAAGCAGAAGAGAAAGACTGTATTTGTGTGTTCTTTGGCTTAATTTGAACTGTTACCATAATCTTATTTTACGTTTGAATTGTTTTAAAATAACATAGAGCACAATGAGTGGTGTTCTAGTTTAAAGACTGAACATGCTTGAATGCCCTGAAGCATAGAAAAGCAGCATTAATAAGTAATAAAAGTTAATTGATAAAAGAACATTTAAAAATGTACTCATATTTATTCCATCTAGGGTACTGCTACATTTTTCTTTGCACTGCTGTCTCTAGTACCAGTTATCCAGAATTAGTAAGGCGGTTCTATAAAAACAGAAGCTGCATGGGGCAGAATCAACGTGATGTCAAGCAGACCTGAGTTAAAATCTCTGCTGTGTCATTTGATAACCAGGCTGTTGCAGTCTCCTCGTCTGTTACATTGGTACCCTAACAATCCAAGGGATGTATACGTTAGAGATAACAAATACAACTCACGTAGAGCAGTTGAGTGTTACAAACACTCAAGGAGTATTTTTTGTTGTTATTACTCTTGTATCACACCATCATTTGAGAGAGTCAGAGTATACCTCATAAGATAGCCGTGGTGCAGAAAGCAGAGCAGTTAAACATTGGCAAACGTAACCTATGTTGAGTTGTCTGTTCGTACACCAATAAGCTTTGCATTTTCTTTCCGCATCTTAAAGGCTTCTGGAGCAGATGCCCTGGAGTTAAATCTGTCCTGTCCACATGGCATGGGAGAAAGAGGAATGGGCCTGGCTTGCGGGCAGGTAAGGACCTCGGCAGCTGCCACGGTGCATGTCTGTGCAACAGAACAGGCCCTGCACAGACAGTTACTACACCTTAGGCAGGAAGACAGGCGATCAGATGAGTGGCTTGAGACTTCCAGGTCTGCATTGTTTAAATATTTAGTGCTTAAAAAGTGGAAAATGAGAGAAGCTGAAATTACAGAAACTGTTTAGTTTTATTGAGGAAAATATCACATTATGTGCTTGACAGGAGGTAATATCATAACAAATAGTTTTTAAAAGCGCTGAAGCAGAATTAGCTGATTTCAAATGCAACTTTCTTTATTCATTCCTGATGCTGATCCAGTTTCCCTGGAGCAATATACTGTACAAAATGCATTGTTCATAGTGATTTTGTAGTAAATGGGGCACAGCACAAATTGCATTTTACATTTTTTAGCATATGATCATTATTCCCTAACTGTGTTTGGGGAGTTGCAAAAAGACTTTAATGCTATTTTTATTTTTTGATACAACAAATGAAACCTTCATGCTAAAATACTTGCAAAAACTTAGCGAATAAAATGTGGAAATCTATGTTAATATGTAGCAAGTACTACAACTGTATGTAACAAGATACAGTATTATATGTTAAGGAACAATGTAAAAGCTTAATGCTAAAAAGGTAAGTATTTTGCATCCAATTTAACTTTTACACCCAGAGGGAAATGATGTGAATTAAATAATGCAAAATTTTGTAATTTATGACAAATTTCCTAGCCTAGAAAGTTTAGTTTTATTTCCACATCTGACATGGGGCCTTGTATATAGTAGGTAGTCAGTTCTGGTTTTGTTTCCCAAGTCATAGAATTTGAAATAAATGCAGAAGCCAGAGACCCTTGATTGGGATGGGCAGACATTTCTGCTTATTCAAATGACCCTTAGGTTGCTATTTTCACATTAGCATTCAGGGAGGGTATTAAAGTACCTTGTAAATATTTAATTAACATTCAGAATAGATTTCTTACTTAGGAAGAAGCCATTCTTGTGTAGCAGCAGGAGAGGGGGCAGCCTAGTCAAATGTTGTTCCAGTATGTCTTCTACTCCATTCATGACAGATGATCCAGAAGATCCATAAGTGGGCTAACCGAACAAGCTTCAGTAGAGGAAAAAGATCATTATATTACATGGTGATTTTTATAAGTCATGTGATTAGGCACCAGTCAGTAGGTCAAGATATGTAACTTGATTAAAACAAGGAAGGTTCTTAAAAGGACACCTGTAACAGGGCTCAGGGGAGTTGAGTTTCTCTCTTGATTCCTTTCCCAAAGATCTTTTAGTTACATGGATTAAAACAGCTATGAAAAATTTGAATCTATTGACTAATTTTTAAAAGAAAGATATATTTTAATACATATTCCTTGCCACAACTATGACAATTTTTTTGAAAATGTTACCCAGCTTTGTGTTTATTTTTTAGAGTGGACTTTTACTCTGTGAACACCTCTAAACGTCCCCAGTTGTTAAGTGTCTTATGTGGATCCTCTCCAGAGAGTTATTTAGCCACATAAATTTTTGCACAGCCTTTGGCTGAATGAGGATGCAAGTGCTAAAATTTTGCAGTCAGTTATCATTAAGATATCTAAAACTCATGGAAAACATATGTTCCAAAATCCATTGTATCTTAGACTGAAGGAAATTTAGAAACATTTCCATTTCTCTTGTTAGTTATAATCTCTAAAACTATAAGCAATTCTATTAACCGAGTTTAGAAGTTTTCTTTTGAATTGTATTCTCTTATAAATTATATAATTGAAAAATAAAGTTAATTTAATCGTTTTGCTTCAACATAATTTAAATGTTTATTCTGCCACAGGACACATGAATGTTCAATATTTTAGATATCAGGAAGGAAGATTATTAGCACATTGGAAAAAAGCTTGACTACATAAAACTCTGAATTTTTAGTGCAGGCACAAAGACATCTGGGGCTTATTCATCTTTTCCTTTACTTCCTTTTCCCTTTTTTTCTGCCTCCTGTTCCCACTGCTTCTTCCTTTCTTCCTAAGGTTTATGTCTTAAGCATTTGCAAGTTGGTGGGATGGGAAATTCCTTGGGACTAGGAACTATTCCAATTCATCTTCCTGTTCTGCATTGACAGAAAGCTTTTTTTCAGAATAGATTTCTTACTTAGGAAGAAGCCATTCTTGTGTAGCAGCAGGAGAGGGGGCAGCCTAGTCAAATGTTGTTCCAGTATGTCTTCTACTCCATTCATGACAGATGATCCAGAAGATCCATAAGTGGGCTAACCGAACAAGCTTCAGTAGAGGAAAAAGATCATTATATTACATGGTGATTTTTATAAGTCATGTGATTAGGCACCAGTCAGTAGGTCAAGATATGTAACTTGATTAAAACAAGGAAGGTTCTTAAAAGGACACCTGTAACAGGGCTCAGGGGAGTTGAGTTTCTCTCTTGATTCCTTTCCCAAAGATCTTTTAGTTACATGGATTAAAACAGCTATGAAAAATTTGAATCTATTGACTAATTTTTAAAAGAAAGATATATTTTAATACATATTCCTTGCCACAACTATGACAATTTTTTTGAAAATGTTACCCAGCTTTGTGTTTATTTTTTAGAGTGGACTTTTACTCTGTGAACACCTCTAAACGTCCCCAGTTGTTAAGTGTCTTATGTGGATCCTCTCCAGAGAGTTATTTAGCCACATAAATTTTTGCACAGCCTTTGGCTGAATGAGGATGCAAGTGCTAAAATTTTGCAGTCAGTTATCATTAAGATATCTAAAACTCATGGAAAACATATGTTCCAAAATCCATTGTATCTTAGACTGAAGGAAATTTAGAAACATTTCCATTTCTCTTGTTAGTTATAATCTCTAAAACTATAAGCAATTCTATTAACCGAGTTTAGAAGTTTTCTTTTGAATTGTATTCTCTTATAAATTATATAATTGAAAAATAAAGTTAATTTAATCGTTTTGCTTCAACATAATTTAAATGTTTATTCTGCCACAGGACACATGAATGTTCAATATTTTAGATATCAGGAAGGAAGATTATTAGCACATTGGAAAAAAGCTTGACTACATAAAACTCTGAATTTTTAGTGCAGGCACAAAGACATCTGGGGCTTATTCATCTTTTCCTTTACTTCCTTTTCCCTTTTTTTCTGCCTCCTGTTCCCACTGCTTCTTCCTTTCTTCCTAAGGTTTATGTCTTAAGCATTTGCAAGTTGGTGGGATGGGAAATTTGTACCCAGTGTTGGGGAACTAGGAACTATTCCAATTCATCTTCCTCATCACAGTGTGATCTGCATCCTAATAAAAGCTTCCTTTGTGCCAAGCACAGAGCTGTGTGTATCATCAGAACCTGAGAAATGTTTGCTTTGTAAATGAATCAAATTGACATTAGTCTCATTGCTAGAATATTTATCCATTAGAAACACTCTCTTGTGCTGTCCCCATTTCAGGTGTTTCCAGAAATCATAATGATTCCAGCTCCTAAAGATGAGGCAGAGTATCATAATGCAGTATATTTTCCTCTCGAAACGTCTTTATTTTCTCCTTTATCTCAAATGTTTTCTTGCAAATATCAACTAAGTGAAATATACTGCTTTTACACCTAGGTGACTTTAAATTAGCTGTATATATTTAAACATATACATATAAATTTAAACTCTTTATGTATGTTCCCATAGTGACTAAAAATTGTGAAATATATGAATAGAAAAGGCTATAACCTTTACTTTGTGATATAGAGAGATCACATATATTTGTGGAATTTATAGAAATAAATAACATCTCAAGCTGACCTTGGGAATTTGAATTGTAGATTCCCTGCATGGTGAAACTTCATATAAAGTCATAAGCACTTAGCATGACACTTGCTAAGTTTTTAAAGGCAATCTCATTCTTTATTCTTTCCAAACCATCTATGTCACCTTGATCAAGCCACTTACTCTTCTGAAGCATTAGTTTCCATCTCTATTACATGGAATCTGAACTAGATGATCTCTAAATCTCCCTCCAGCCGTAATATTCTTTAAACGCTAACATTATAAGCAGCAAGCTAATATGTCATTTTGAAATTACTCATGAAGAGCTTTGTTAACACAAGAACAACTGAAGAAATAAAAACTTCATATTATGTTACTCTTTTTTTTTTTTTAAAGATTTATTGATTTATTTATTTTGGGGCGGGGGTCGGGTTGGGGAGGGAGGGGAGCAGGTGGGCCATTTCTATTGGTCTTTCATTTCTCTATTTTCATCCGTCTTTGTTCCTTGGCTCCTGTGGGCCTCCCATCGCGGTGGCGTCTGTCGTTGCAGAGCACCGGCTCTTGGCGCATGCGCTCCAGAGCTCCGGCTCTGTGATTGGACACATCGGTCCAGCCGCTCCCGGCACGTGGGATCTTCCCAGGCCAGGGATCGAACCGGCACCCCTGGCACTACAAGGCTGTGTCCTTACCCACTGGACCACCAGGGGAAGCCCATATGTTACTCTTTTTAAAAGCATTAACATTTTTCTGGCCTGCATAAAAATTGATGTTTTACTTATTTAATTTCTAATTTTTCATACCAACCGATTCTGGTCACTTTTTGGTATATTTTACTTAATGTGATGAATGAGTATTTAATGAGCAGTTGTTTAAGAAGCTTTGTACTTAACACGGTTAAAGTAGAACCCTTGCTTTTTTTTACTATGTCAGCCTCCTCTTCTATGACATTTTTGATATTTTAGTTAATGGTTTCTTCCAATAAACTTGATGTTCAAGCAAAAGTAAAAACATGCTCTACTTTGGGTGGCATATACATTAAAGAATCAGACTTGTATTATAATATTAAACATTTTTATGTATTTTTTCTTCTGCTCAAAACAATCTTCTAAAGTTGGATGTTTCTACTCCATTTAACAAAATAAAAAATAAAAGGACAAAATAAAATAAAAAACAAAAGGACCTGAGCTTCCATGTTTCCTAGGTCACAATCTGATAACTAGTCACCAGGCCTGAGCTTTAATTAGCATGTAAACATGAATATAGAGAAGGCACAGAGAACAGTTCCTAAGAAATCAGTATTTGAGTATTAGTATAAATATTATCATTGAAGTGAAAGTCACTCAGTTGTGTCCAGCTCTTTGCAACCCTGTGGACTGTAGCCTGCCAGGCTCCTCTGTCCATGGAATTTTCCAGAGAAGAATACTGGAGTGGGTTGCCTTGCCCTCCTCCAAGGCATCTTACCAACCCAGGGATCAAACTCAGGTCTCCTGCAATGCGACAGTCTTTACTATTGGAGCCACCAGGGAAGCCCAAATATTATCATTATTAACTTAAAATTAACTGTAGGACTAAGTCAGCTCTAAAGTCACAAACTGACCTGAACCTCCTATATAGGTGTACTGTCTCTTGGGAATAAGGGAGCTTCTCTGATGTCTTGCAATTCAAATTTAAAGTTGTCTACACGCAATCTATGTAAACCAGTTTCCTGCAACAGCATATTGCTTTATCAAGATGCTTGAACTATAGTACATTCTATAAACTGTAGATGAAATGTCACCTCTCTGAGGCCTGCTTCTTTTCAAAAATGCTAAGTGTCCACAGGGCATGAAGTGCGTATTCCGCTTCTGTCATTTAGAATTATACTAAATGTTTTTACTTCCACTGTGTAGACCTTCCTAACCTAGATTCACAGGGGCTGAAAAGACCTTGAATAGCTTTATATTGTTATTGTGTTTGTTTTGTTTTTAAAAGTATTACCAACATTTTAAAAACAGGTGGCTGGACAACAAATACTCTACTTCTTATGTCTCTTGCAATCAGGAAGATATGGCCACACTTGACCTGCAGAGACATATGGCAATGAGGATCTAGAGCTTCATTAGACTCCTTTAGGCCTCCCCTGTTCAATAGACTTGTATTATAATATTAAACATTTTTATGTATTTTTTCTTCTGCTCAAAACAATCTTCTAAAGTTGGATGTTTCTACTCCATTTAACAAAATAAAAAATAAAAGGACAAAATAAAATAAAAAACAAAAGGACCTGAGCTTCCATGTTTCCTAGGTCACAATCTGATAACTAGTCACCAGGCCTGAGCTTTAATTAGCATGTAAACATGAATATAGAGAAGGCACAGAGAACAGTTCCTAAGAAATCAGTATTTGAGTATTAGTATAAATATTATCATTGAAGTGAAAGTCACTCAGTTGTGTCCAGCTCTTTGCAACCCTGTGGACTGTAGCCTGCCAGGCTCCTCTGTCCATGGAATTTTCCAGAGAAGAATACTGGAGTGGGTTGCCTTGCCCTCCTCCAAGGCATCTTACCAACCCAGGGATCAAACTCAGGTCTCCTGCAATGCGACAGTCTTTACTATTGGAGCCACCAGGGAAGCCCAAATATTATCATTATTAACTTAAAATTAACTGTAGGACTAAGTCAGCTCTAAAGTCACAAACTGACCTGAACCTCCTATATAGGTGTACTGTCTCTTGGGAATAAGGGAGCTTCTCTGATGTCTTGCAATTCAAATTTAAAGTTGTCTACACGCAATCTATGTAAACCAGTTTCCTGCAACAGCATATTGCTTTATCAAGATGCTTGAACTATAGTACATTCTATAAACTGTAGATGAAATGTCACCTCTCTGAGGCCTGCTTCTTTTCAAAAATGCTAAGTGTCCACAGGGCATGAAGTGCGTATTCCGCTTCTGTCATTTAGAATTATACTAAATGTTTTTACTTCCACTGTGTAGACCTTCCTAACCTAGATTCACAGGGGCTGAAAAGACCTTGAATAGCTTTATATTGTTATTGTGTTTGTTTTGTTTTTAAAAGTATTACCAACATTTTAAAAACAGGTGGCTGGACAACAAATACTCTACTTCTTATGTCTCTTGCAATCAGGAAGATATGGCCACACTTGACCTGCAGAGACATATGGCAATGAGGATCTAGAGCTTCATTAGACTCCTTTAGCCCTCTATGTGGTACACGTAAACTGCAGCAAACATATGACCAAGGATAAGTGCTCACTCAACATGGATTTGATCAGTGTGATTCACCTTGAAATACTGAAATCAAGCCTTCCCAGAATTTTTGCTAATCTTTCTGGGGTCTTGACGTTGAAGACTCTCTAGATTGTCTTCTTCTGCCAACAGTACTTTTAATTCTTAGACCCTCCGTCAGCTACCAAAAGGAAAATAGGTAGGGGAGGGGAAGGGAGTGCAGGGTATGGGATGAGTTTCCTTGGCTCCCTTCCTGTCTATTTTATCTTCCACATTAGAAAAGAAGAGCAAGCGCCAACTTGTTCCTCAGGACTTTACAATACTCATTACATAATCTCCTTCAGATGATTTTTTTGTCCTTGCCATCAGAAAGCATATATTTTTAAAGCCTTTTCTTAAGTTATTTTTCATACCAGCTGTTTCCTTCCTTGCCTTCAGTTAGTGATGTGGCACAGACTCTCAGAACTGAGAGGAACCATTTCCCATTTCAACCTCTTTATTCAAAGGACAGGAATTTGGGGCTGGGAAATGATCTAAATAGCCTTATCCTGAGCTAACCAGCTAGCAGGACTCAAGAGCCTGTGATGCCCTTGCCATTGACCCCTATCTGCTGTTCTGTTCAGTATTTTCTACTGTGTCATATGGGTGTAATCAAATCTCTAGTCAACTGAATAAGTCAATCAGTTGCCCTGGGAACTTCTTATTCTGTACGTTTTTGAATACTATTATCCCCTCCACCTGAAATTATTTTTCTTTTCTACTGAAATTATTCAAATAAAATTCACCTGTCTATTTTGGATGACTTCTAATTCATTAATTGTGTTTGTATTATCAGATTTTCCATAAAAAGGAAAAATAATATATTTTATGTGAATGGGTTAAATATAGAGACGAGATGCATGTTCTCATTTCTATAGTCTATTGGTGAGCTACAGATTAAATCACTGTCAATGAATTTGGATTTCTTTACCTAACAGTTCTAAGAAGAAGCTATAAAGATGTTACCTATCTGGCTCTTGGAGAATTCTCCTTTTTCAGTTTTTGCATGCCATGCTTTGGCCTTCACAGTAGATGTGATTGCTAAGTAGCACACAACTAGTTCAGTAACAATTTCTTTGGGTGAAAAATTCCAAAATGATAGTATATAATTGGAGGGAAGCCTCCTCTAGCTTAACAGACAAAGCAGAGTCCTGGATAAAGATGGCGGCACCCCCACCATTACCGGCTCTGCTTCGCTTTCTCACAGCCCCCGCCATGTATGTACATACATTCTCTGCAGAGAATTTCTAAGCACTGATCTATTCAACTCATACAGTTTTAATACTTTTGCCATCAATCCTGCTTTTTTGATGATTTGGTTAGGCAAAAGAAACAGGTTTAAAAATGGAAAATCTCAAAATGTTAAATGATCCTAAATAGTTATTGATTTATATTAAGATTTCCTAAAGCAGTATTTTGATATTTCCCTCATGATCTGTTCTGTGTCCAAATTTAATATGCATAAAGTCTGTGTTTTATTTAAAAATAGAAAAAAGGTTTGTTTCTGTTACATCATGCCAACATTTTCATAAAACACAGATTATTGCTCTTTCCCTTGCCAGAGAGCAGATGTTTGTCACCAGGAATTTGGGGCTGGGAAATGATCTAAATAGCCTTATCCTGAGCTAACCAGCTAGCAGGACTCAAGAGCCTGTGATGCCCTTGCCATTGACCCCTATCTGCTGTTCTGTTCAGTATTTTCTACTGTGTCATATGGGTGTAATCAAATCTCTAGTCAACTGAATAAGTCAATCAGTTGCCCTGGGAACTTCTTATTCTGTACGTTTTTGAATACTATTATCCCCTCCACCTGAAATTATTTTTCTTTTCTACTGAAATTATTCAAATAAAATTCACCTGTCTATTTTGGATGACTTCTAATTCATTAATTGTGTTTGTATTATCAGATTTTCCATAAAAAGGAAAAATAATATATTTTATGTGAATGGGTTAAATATAGAGACGAGATGCATGTTCTCATTTCTATAGTCTATTGGTGAGCTACAGATTAAATCACTGTCAATGAATTTGGATTTCTTTACCTAACAGTTCTAAGAAGAAGCTATAAAGATGTTACCTATCTGGCTCTTGGAGAATTCTCCTTTTTCAGTTTTGCATGCCATGCTTTGGCCTTCACAGTAGATGTGATTGCTAAGTAGCACACAACTAGTTCAGTAACAATTTCTTTGGGTGAAAAATTCCAAAATGATAGTATATAATTGGAGGGAAGCCTCCTCTAGCTTAACAGACAAAGCAGAGTCCTGGATAAAGATGGCGGCACCCCCACCATTACCGGCTCTGCTTCGCTTTCTCACAGCCCCCGCCATGTATGTACATACATTCTCTGCAGAGAATTTCTAAGCACTGATCTATTCAACTCATACAGTTTTAATACTTTTGCCATCAATCCTGCTTTTTTGATGATTTGGTTAGGCAAAAGAAACAGGTTTAAAAATGGAAAATCTCAAAATGTTAAATGATCCTAAATAGTTATTGATTTATATTAAGATTTCCTAAAGCAGTATTTTGATATTTCCCTCATGATCTGTTCTGTGTCCAAATTTAATATGCATAAAGTCTGTGTTTTTATTTAAAAAATAGAGAAAAAAAGGTTTGTTTCTGTTACATCATGCCAACATTTTTCATAAAACACAGATTATTGCTCTTTCCCTTGCCAGAGAGCAGATGTTTGTCACCAGGAAGAGAATCCAAACTAAGTGCGAGGACCACAGTGCCCCAGATGTGCTAGCCTTTCCCTTGGGAAATAAAACCTTTTTCCAGCAGCTGGGCTGACAGACCTTCTATCTCATTTGCAGTACAAGGTCTAGGGAACAATGACCATAGCCCTGCCTCCATCTGGTTCCCATTGTATGTCCGTGTAGAGGACAGTATAAAGATACCTCTTTTACAGCCCAAATAGCTGACAAGTCATGGCACTTTTCTGTATTTCCCAGAAGGTGAAATTCAGGAACTTAGGAATGTGAGAAATTTCAACAGAGAAAGAAACGTAGGAACCGCATCAGTGGTAGAATACAACAAACTGAAGGCACAGTCCTCTCTCTAGTATGTCTTGGGAGATTTAATGTGATGATCACTTCTGAGTTAAATTCCTTTCTGATATTGGTTAGAGGTGTGCTCAGGAGACCTATGTTTCAGGTTCTTGATTCCTCTCACCCCTTGTGACTCTAACTCATTCTAAGAAACATGGGTGGCAAAGTTCTGCTTTGTCTTGAATGTGATGTTTAGTTTTGCCATAATCAGCATGAAGAAATGTTAAGTTCAGGCTGGAAAGTTGTACTTGAGGTATTTGTGCTGATTGACTAAACATGACCTCACAGCCCTGAGACTTCGTAGGTTTGGAAATCACTGTGCTGTATAATAACCTCATTCCTGAAAGAGAGACAAGAAATGGCTTCATGGTATAAGCTTCTGCAAAAGTGACTGAAGTCAACATTACCAAATACATTTTACTTAGCCTGCCTTCTTTTATTTTCCTTTTGGCAGGCTAATTTGGGAAGTACTTTAAAATAGATTATCAACCTGTTTATGAGGAAAAGTACCTCTGATTAAAAAATATATTTGCTTTACATTGTGTTATGTTGCATAACTTTTTATTTGATTTTAATTCTCAGCCATTTACATAGACATGGATGCTTGGATAAGTAGATAACTACAGGAGATCTGTAAGAGGCATTTATAGAACTGCCAATAGTTTGCCTTAAGCTAGTTCTCTATGAGTTTTTCAGTTTTAGTTATTAATGTTGGCTAATGATATAAAAATGATTGCTTTCTTTTAAAAATTATAAATGTTCAATAGAAAGCAACGCCCTTTAAATCAACAGAGATATTAATTCTAGATCAGGAAGCATTAATGTTGTCTAGAATAACAATCATGTAGCTGTCAGTAAAAGAAAAATTATATGTAGTGCAAATAGGTGGACCACCTGGTGAAGGGTTGCAAGAAAAACATTTTTTTTTTAAGAAAAACATTTAAGTATGTGTTTTTAAACTTAATATGGTTTTTATTATACTCATCATGTTATATTCCTGAAATTAAACAGCAATAACATTTCTAATATTTTTATAAATCACTTTCAGATGATCGTATCACAGTGAATTTTAGAACTTTCTATAGGTCTGTAGATTATATCACAAAGATGAACTAAAAATATCTTTGACCTATAGAGAAAGATGTGAGAGTAAGGCTGAGGAGAGGCCATGAACTTAGCCTGTGATTTCATGCAGTTTGCATAACATAATGTCACACCAAAATAAATAGGTGTCAGCAGTGCAGAATGGAAACAAAGTTGGTACCTCAATTACTAAGAGAGAAATATTGGCAAGGAAATGGAGGATCCAGTCATGGGATCCAACTAGTTTAGAATATTTGGAATAAGTGACAAACAAGACTTGAGTTCTATATTAAAAGGGATAGAAGACCCAGGAGTAAAGGACATTGCATTTGGAGCTAAAAAACAAGACTGGACAGAAACCTAATAAGGACTTGGGAACTGAGAGACTAGGAGCAACAGAGTTCAAGATAAAGCAAGAGAGAGAATAATGAATAAGGCGAATCAAGGGAAGGCATTAGAGGCACTGCTTTTAAGAAGACTAAAATTAAGGCAATTTCTACTTCAGAGACAGTTTTTACACATTTCTTGCTGAAGTAGAAGTAATCTTTTAACGTACAATCAGTTTAAGGCTTCCAGCTGAGAGTAGGGTGGCAACGTCAGGAAAGAGGAGCATGGGTTTTTCTGACTATAGAAGAAACCCCCTGCAAAACAAGTCAAAGGAAAAAAAAAATATCAAATATATAGCATTTTACAGCCTAGGAGTATTGATTCAAAACTGAAACCTCTGTGGCTTTTGTTACCATCATATGGCACCCACATTCACAGAGAACTGTAATGACCCCCATCCCTCAAGCACATGAAGTTGTCCTTATTGGGAATCATGGGATTTTATACAAACATGAAGCATGTCTTCTTGTTGATTATGTTGCAGAAATCTTCATGGAAATCATGTTTGGAGCTGATGTTGTTTTTGTTCTTTCATCAAAAACAAATCAAGTTATCAAGTAGCAATATGATTAATTAGCAACACATACTCTGAAAAAAAATGTCATTTAAAGGGATATCAATCTAAAGATGAGTGTAATTTTAGCCACTTTTAGATGTCTCAAATATCTTTGGTTCTTTCCTCATCTTATTTGCTGTTTTACTTTTTCTAGAGTTGATAGTTTGAGTGTTTGTTCTTCTCTCCCTATCTGTTGTTCCTGGGTTTATTCAGCTTAAAAGACCTCATAGATCAAGTTGCAAATTCAGTTACATTTAATGCATGTTAATTGTTCATCAAAAAAGAGCATACAGTTTTTTTTCTTTTGTTTGTAAAATTTCTAGTCCTCTATCAAATGAGATTTCTGTTCACAGGGTTCCATTGCCAAAGTTTTTTTCTTTTTGTGACTATACCAGAAATTGTATGGTCACATAATAGGCATTCCCTGGAGAAGAAAATGGCTACTCACACCAGTATTCTTGCTTGGAGATCTATGGACAGAGGAGCCTGGCAGGGCTCATGTTCATGGGATCACAAAGAGTCAGACATGACTGAACGACTGGGCTTATAGTAGGCATTCCACCCATATTTTTCCTAGAATTATGCTTTGGCACTTGAAGGAACAGTTAGTTCTCTTCACTTCCAGTGTCTGTTCAATATTCCTCTGTCCTTGTTCAGTCCTTATTCTCCTTCTATATCCTAACACCTGTCTCAGACTTTTAGAAAACAGCCATTTTATTTAGGAGAAATAGATTCTGGAGAGCCTGACACTCCCCAAATCACAAATATTTATCTCCTTTCATTTGTTCAACAAATATTTTGAGTATCTACCATGTACCTAGGGTTTCCTAGGTAGCTCAGTGTTAAAACAATCTGCCTGCTAAGGCAGGAGCCACAAGAAACATGGGTTTGATCCCTGGGTTGGGAAGATTCCCTGGAGTAGGAAGTGGCAACATACTCCAGTGTTCTGGCCTAGAAAATTCCCTGAACGGAGGCTACAGTTCAGGAGGCTGAAGAGAAGTGGACACGGCTGAGTGACTGAGCATACACATTAGCACATGTATCAAGAACTGTGTGAAATGCTGAGAAAAAAGTGATAATCAAAAATAGATATGTTCTCTGTCCTCATGTAGCTTTCTGTTTAGTAAAGTAGAGAGATATTGGGATAAATAGCCCCACATGTATGTGATGCCCATGATGGGCATGAGAGGACTGCATTTTCGTTTCGAGAGAACAGAATAGAGGAGCTTGCCTATAGACCTGAGAATATAAGCTAAAATCTCCTGCAATAAATAGTTCAAGTAAGAAATACCAGTGGCTTGTAGCTTATATTAGGAAAATGATGGTAGAGATAAAGAAATTTATATCCCAAAGATAAGGAGTATATTGAATAGCATTTGAGGATGAATTGCTTGTAGGTTTTAAGGAAGAAACCAGTAGAAAGACAGTTCTTAGCTTTCTGGCTTTGCTGATTCTGGTATTACAAACTAAGGCAGATATATTGCCTATGCAATTGATGATACAAAGTTAAAATTGACTTAGTGATTGTCTGGATCCAGGAAAACAGATGATGTCTTCAGAATTACCAGCCTCTCTAGCTCTCTTCTTTCTTCCATGGTGTAGTGAATGATGAATTCTTACCCATAACAGATGAGCATTCTTTATCCATCTGATGACCTCGCCTCAGAAATATAAATGGCTTATAATCCCAGCTATTAGGGGATCTTTACCTTTGCAATCCTGGGCTATCCACTGATATCTATGATTCTTGTATTTTGCATATACTTTCTCCAATTTTACATCCTTTATTCAAACGTCTCAGACTTTTAGAAACCGGCCATTTTATTTAGGAGAAATAGATTCTGGAGAGCCTGACACTCCCCAAATCACAAATATTTATCTCCTTTCATTTGTTCAACAAATATTTTGAGTATCTACCATGTACCTAGGGTTTCCTAGGTAGCTCAGTGTTAAAACAATCTGCCTGCTAAGGCAGGAGCCACAAGAAACATGGGTTTGATCCCTGGGTTGGGAAGATTCCCTGGAGTAGGAAGTGGCAACATACTCCAGTGTTCTGGCCTAGAAAATTCCCTGAACGGAGGCTACAGTTCAGGAGGCTGAAGAGAAGTGGACACGGCTGAGTGACTGAGCATACACATTAGCACATGTATCAAGAACTGTGTGAAATGCTGAGAAAAAAGTGATAATCAAAAATAGATATGTTCTCTGTCCTCATGTAGCTTTCTGTTTAGTAAAGTAGAGAGATATTGGGATAAATAGCCCCACAAGTATGTGATGCCCATGATGGGCATGAGAGGACTGCATTTTCGTTTCGAGAGAACAGAATAGAGGAGCTTGCCTATAGACCTGAGAATATAAGCTAAAATCTCCTGCAATAAATAGTTCAAGTAAGAAATACCAGTGGCTTGTAGCTTATATTAGGAAAATGATGGTAGAGATAAAGAAATTTATATCCCAAAGATAAGGAGTATATTGAATAGCATTTGAGGATGAATTGCTTGTAGGTTTTAAGGAAGAAACCAGTAGAAAGACAGTTCTTAGCTTTCTGGCTTTGCTGATTCTGGTATTACAAACTAAGGCAGATATATTGCCTATGCAATTGATGATACAAAGTTAAAATTGACTTAGTGATTGTCTGGATCCAGGAAAACAGATGATGTCTTCAGAATTACCAGCCTCTCTAGCTCTCTCTTCTTTCTTCCATGGTGTAGTGAATGATGAATTCTTACCCATAACAGATGAGCATTCTTTATCCATCTGATGACCTCGCCTCAGAAATATAAATGGCTTATAATCCCAGCTATTAGGGGATCTTTACCTTTGCAATCCTGGACTATCCACTGATATCTATGATTCTTGTATTTTGCATATACTTTCTCCAATTTTACCACTAAACTGATTAAAAACTTTCCTCTAAAGGGATCCATCTTTATTTTAAGCAATTAAAAAACTACACATATTCTATAAAATTCAGCACACATTTATGATAACAACTCATCAAAAAATGGGAATAGAAGGAACCTTCCTCAACATAGTGAAAGTCATATATGATAAGCTCACAGCAAACATAATTCTCAGTGGTGAAAAACAGAAAGCATTACCCTAAGATCAAAACAGGGGTGTCCACAGTCACCACTATTATTCAACATAGACTTGGAAGTTCTAGCTACAGCAGTTAGAGGAAAAAAAAGTAATAGAAGGAATCCAGATTGAAAAAGAAGAAGTAAAACTCTAATTGTTAAAGAAGTGCAAATCAAAACTACAATGAGATATCACCTCACACCAGTCAGAATGGTCATCATCTAAAAGTCTACAAACCAACAAATGCTGGAGAGGGTGTGGAAAAAAGGGAACCCTCTTGCACTGTTGGTGGGAATGTAAACTGATACAGCCACTATGAAAGACAGCGTGGAGATTCCTCAAAAAACTAGGAATAGAACCACCAAATGACCCAGCAATCCCACTACTAGGCATATACCCTGAGGAAATAAAAATTGAGACACATGTACCCCATTGTTCGTTGCAGCACTGTTTACAATAGCTAGAACATGGAAGCAACCTAGGTGTCCATCAACAGATAAATGGATAAAGAAGCTATGGTACATATATACAGTGGAATATTAACTCATCCATAAAAAGAAATGCATTTGAATCAGTTCTAATGAGGTGGATGAATCTAGAACCTACTATACAGAGTAAAGTATGTCAGAGAGAGAAAGATAAATATTGTATACTGACTCATGTATATGGAATCTAGACAGATGGTATTGATAAATGAATATTCAGAGCAGCAGTGAAGAGGCAGACATGGAGAACAGTCTTATGAACATTGGGGTGAGGGAGGGGAATGTGCTGTAGGACTAGGGGATCTCAAACAGGGGCTACATGGTGATCTGGAGGGGTGGAATGGGGAGGGAGATAGCGAGAGGTTCAGGATGGGGGAGACATATATATTCCGATAGCAGATTCAGGTAGATGTGTGACAGTAAACAACAAAACTCTGTAAAAATAAAGTAAAAAAGCATAAACTCTGAAAGAAAATGTTACACACATAAAATAATATAAAATATATTAGGTATTTACTATCTTGATGTATAGATTTAGGATACGGTGAAATACAGTTTTCCCAGTAGATATTAAATAAGGAATTGTATTGTTGAGGTCACCATAAAATTACCATAATATATCTAGATATATAGATATGTCTGTGCATGCATGCTCAGTCATGTCTGACTCTTTGCAACTCCATGGACTATAGCCTGCCAGGCTCCTCTATCCATAGAATTTTCCAGGCAAGAATATTTCCTGACCTAGGGATCAAACCCACCTCTCCTGCACTGGCAGGCAGATTCTCTACCACTGAGCCAAAGAAACCCAAAATGTGTGTGTGTGTGTGTGTGTGTGTGTAACCCACGATAATAAATTTATGAAGTTTCTATGAACAATAGAAATTGACTTTATTTTACTCAGTGCCTATATTATTCTAGCCAATGTGCTAGGTCTTTCTATACGTGGATCCACATCCACTCATCAACCAGCTTTGAGGGGGAAGATAAACATCTATACTACAGACAAAGGAACCATGGCTGCAGTGACCTACTCTACGCTGAGCTCCCAGGATTAATGTCATTCTGACACATTGTAGGTTCAGTTAATAGTTTGGACAGATTAATAAAGGTATGAGTGAGTGAGTAATTGGATGTATTAAGCCTTCATACAAAATGGTTTTTGTGATCTTTGCAGTAAAAAGTACTGGAACAGTTTGGTTTGTGAATATGACTCAGTAAACAGGTCCTTGATTTTTTTTTTTTTTTTTTTTGGTAACTAAAGAACTTACATTTCAGGTCATTTTACTTCCCTCTGCAAACTACCTCAATTCTTTTTTCTGACCCTTGGTTGTCTTTCCACCTCAACTATTTTAGATTTCATGTGCCTGATTTCTCTATTATGTCTCAGATCCATTCTAAACATGTTTATCCGGAAGGACACACTCCTCACAAATACATATTATTCATAATTCCCTGTGCCTTGGACAAGAGTCTACCTCCTTTTCAAATATGCCATTTTTGAACTCACTAATCATTTTTTAAGAATGAATATATTCCACATGTTACAGTAGGTAATTTGGAAGATAAAATATGTCAAAATGGCTGACTATCACTTCCTTTTGCACACTTGCTCTCCTATGTAAACAAGGTCTGTACCCAGGAATGATGGCAGAGAAAGAAAATATACTTCCTCAGCTTCGTGTCTGATGGAATTAAGGACATTATTTTCTCCTCTCTCTATGCCCATCACCCAAAGGCAGACAATTCTGGATTGCAAATACCTCCTGAATGTCCCCCATGATACTTGAGAGTAGGTACATTCAAGACACCTACCTTGCTGCTTGTCAGTCTCTGATTCAACATCTAACTCGTGTAATCCTCACCATGGCTCTATGGTGTGTGCTCTTTATTTCTCATTTTACAAAAGGGACGGGGACAGCCCAGTGTGAGTAGTGTGGCAGGGCCACACAACACATAAAGGGCAGCATCATATCTAAATGCTGTGCATCTGATTCACGAGACTCTGCTCTCATCCTTGGGCACTAATGCCTCTCAAAAAAGAATTTTAAAGAAGTAATTGCTGGCTTTTCTAACCATGGAAATGGATACCTATCTTACTGATGCATCTCTCTTTGAAGATAGTGCTATTTGTGGAAGTAATGAAAGCTCTTCTATATAAATACTACTGAAAAGGTCATGTTACTGAAAATGATTGGTTAAAATGATTTTAATGATCTTTATGTCATATTTATTTTTCTCTATCCAGATTCATTATAAAGAGGAACTCTAACAGTTCTTTGTTAAATCTCCCGACGTGATTAAAACATAATGCAATTTCACAGTCATCAATGCTAATTTTCAAGGACTGCTTTTATTCTAAAAATCCTTTTTGTTGTTGTTTCAATTTGACATTGTCCCTCCTCTAAAAGAGGCAGTGTGTGATATTGGGCATTCAGAAACTATTCCTGAGAGAGGGCGATTATCTAGGAGAAGCTGGAAAAGGGTGAACCTCCTCCCCCCAGAGGTGCCCCCAGAGTTAATTCACCCTTCTTTCACATGGTGGAGAGGACTAGACATGCAGACCACCATCCTGTCCTTAAGTGGTTCTGTCCTTGCCTGCCATTCCCCACCCCACCCTCTACAAAGGGTAGATCATTAAGCCATCCAGCGGTGGGGAGTATTTTCATATAGCTGTTGCCCTTTATAACAGCCTGGCAGCGAGTGACCATAATAAATTATGCACTCTTCTGTGAGGCTGTGACACAATGCACTGGCAGAACAGCGGGGGTGTTAAAAAATCCATTATTTGAAATTTTTGTTTCTTTTTCCTACTAGATTCCATGCTGGTCTTTTCCTGTCATCTTGTTCCTTTTTTTCGTATCTATTGTTTTGAGGGTTTTGTGTCTGACAGTTCTTTTCTACTGCTGGTTTTGTCCTTTTTGTTACCTTGTTTCTGCCTTCACGGGCTCCCCCACCCTCTTTCCTTGGTCTTGTGTGTTGTGAGCCTCGCTCTTTTCTGTCACGCAGTCATGCAGTCGTTTGCTTTACTTTTCTTGCTTTTTCTGCCTTATTGTCTCATAAAACACAAAAACAAATTGTAGTTTTTGTTGGCGTTCTTTCACATGGTGTTATGTGGTTGTCATTTTCCCTTCTGGATAGGTGTACTTTACTGTATGTAATATTCGTTTTGGTTCCAAGAATCCCACACACATGTCCAGAGGAGTGCCAAGGCTAGTAACAAAAAAAAGAGAAGAAAAACAATCAGTAGAATACTTCTTTGAGAGCAGTGCAGACCTATTTCTTCCCTGTAGATCAATTCACATAGAATTTGTGTGTTTTTGTTCCTCATTTCAGATAATTCAGTGTTTCCTTTTTTTTCCAAGAATAGGTCTGTTGTTCCAAAGTGGCAGTGATTTTGACACTGTGCCTGGCAAATGTACCTGTTTGCTTTTCCTTTGTCATTTTTCCGTTGATGGGAACACCCATTGATTTAATGTGTTAGTTATTAGCTGAGCAACTATTATGTGGCAGGAATTGTACAGCTGTTGGGGATACTGTGAACATGTCATCTTTGTATACAATTTTGCATTCTTTAATTAGTTATGTCCCTTATTTCCAACTTCTTTCCGCTTTCTGTGGTCACATCACATTGCTATTTGTCATTCCTCCTCCATTTTTTCTTCCTTGATCCTTTTTGATCTAATACTCCTATATTTTATTTGGATTTACTTGCAAAGAACTTCCAATCTTCTCCCTAAATTGGATTAAGAAGTTCATATTTCACTGTCAGTGAACACTCAAGAACATGCAGGTTCTCTAGTCTCATCTTTGAGTTAAATTTAAAGACAATTATATACAATACCCTCACTTCTGCTGTGGTTATGGATTTTTGTAGTATTTGCCATAGCTGAATTCAATTGTATTAATATGTATATTTATCAGATATTAGTGGATTAAATCAAAATCTACAATTAAACTCTTCCTTCAAACAATTCCCGTCCTTTTTTCTTTTTTTTTTTTTTTTTTAAGATTTATTTATTTATTTATTTTGGGTGGGGGTCGGGTTGGGGAGGGAGGGGAGCGGGAGGGCCACTTCTATTGGTCTTTCATTTCTCTATTTTCATCCGTCTTTGTTCTCTGGCTCCTGTGGGCCTCCCATCGCGGTGGCGTCTGTCGTTGCAGAGCGCCGGCTCTTGGCGCATGCGCTCCAGAGCTCCGGCTCGGTGATTGGACACATCAGTCCAGCCACTCCATGGCACGTGGGATCTTCCCAGGCCAGGGCTCGAACCGGCACCCCTTGCACTGCAAGGCGGTGTCCCCACCAACTGGACTACCAGGGAAGCCCCCATTTTTCTTTTAAATGTTTTTCCTGTTCGGTTTTCTTTCTTTTTGTAAACTATCTTCTAATCTGGTTTCTCCTGAATCAACTTTGATTTTCTGTTTCTATCCCTAGTGTTTTTATTATATTCCTTGTATTCCAAGGTCCTTGCCATTTTATTTTGTACTTGTGGTTTTAAATAAGAATTGCTACAGTAGCTCAGAACATTAGTATATGGCTTTTTGCCGCTAAAATCACTTTCTTCTGTCTCTATATTCATTTCCATTATATTTTTTATCCCTGTACTCTTCCTCATGTCTCCAATTTTCTAGTTATTTCCTTTATTCTATTTTTGCCTCTTTTTCTGTCACTTTGAATTCTGTCCCTTAACTTTTTCCTATGTCATCTTTTAAAGAAAAACTGGTTCCATTAATATCATTTTACAAATGCCATTGGTTCCAATAAACTTCTCTTATTTTTACTAGTTGGGCTTTAAGAGTAAACTCTCAAAGTTATAATATACTGTATTTTATGCACCCACCCTATGGACTGTGTGCTGCAGCCCACAAGGTCTCAAAGAGTCAACACGCTTAGGAACTGAGCGACGGTGCACCCATAAGAATGTCAGCTGTCCAATCAGCTTCCAAGTGCAGTAAAATGCTCATGAAATTTTCTCACGTTTTTGCACTTCCATTTTTACTATTATCCTTCTTAGTTGGGAGAAGAGACAAGGAGGGGATCATATATAAAAAGCTATGAAGATGTTGTAAAAGTGAAAACGAGATAATAGACTGAAAATAAATAAATGTAGTACCTAAGACACTTGCATCCTTAAAAGATGCCATAGGAAAATATTTTTGGTGACAAGATAGAAGATGAGAAGTTTAGGAAACATCCCACAGATGTTTTCCTATAAAACAGGGATTTTATAGCTAATTCCATCAAATAAAACTGACTTATGTATTATACCGAGCCCAGTATACCCTCTATAGTTTCATTCATCCTATTATTAAGTGACTTTGCCTTCACTAGGCATTGCCCCTGTTTTGTGTACCTGTGATGTGATGCCCTAACTTAAAAAAATTGACAGTATCAATTCCTTTTAGATCTCCTATTACATTTTTATCAACCAGATTCCATTCATGATATAACTATCTTCTAATCTGGTTTCTCCTGAATCAACTTTGATTTTCTGTTTCTATCCCTAGTGTTTTTATTATATTCCTTGTATTCCAAGGTCCTTGCCATTTTATTTTGTACTTGTGGTTTTAAATAAGAATTGCTACAGTAGCTCAGAACATTAGTATATGGCTTTTTGCCGCTAAAATCACTTTCTTCTGTCTCTATATTCATTTCCATTATATTTTTTATCCCTGTACTCTTCCTCATGTCTCCAATTTTCTAGTTATTTCCTTTATTCTATTTTTGCCTCTTTTTCTGTCACTTTGAATTCTGTCCCTTAACTTTTTCCTATGTCATCTTTTAAAGAAAAACTGGTTCCATTAATATCATTTTACAAATGCCATTGGTTCCAATAAACTTCTCTTATTTTTACTAGTTGGGCTTTAAGAGTAAACTCTCAAAGTTATAATATACTGTATTTTATGCACCCACCCTATGGACTGTGTGCTGCAGCCCACAAGGTCTCAAAGAGTCAACACGCTTAGGAACTGAGCGACGGTGCACCCATAAGAATGTCAGCTGTCCAATCAGCTTCCAAGTGCAGTAAAATGCTCATGAAATTTTCTCACGTTTTTGCACTTCCATTTTTACTATTATCCTTCTTAGTTGGGAGAAGAGACAAGGAGGGGATCATATATAAAAAGCTATGAAGATGTTGTAAAAGTGAAAACGAGATAATAGACTGAAAATAAATAAATGTAGTACCTAAGACACTTGCATCCTTAAAAGATGCCATAGGAAAATATTTTTGGTGACAAGATAGAAGATGAGAAGTTTAGGAAACATCCCACAGATGTTTTCCTATAAAACAGGGATTTTATAGCTAATTCCATCAAATAAAACTGACTTATGTATTATACCGAGCCCAGTATACCCTCTATAGTTTCATTCATCCTATTATTAAGTGACTTTGCCTTCACTAGGCATTGCCCCTGTTTTGTGTACCTGTGATGTGATGCCCTAACTTAAAAAAATTGACAGTATCAATTCCTTTTAGATCTCCTATTACATTTTTATCAACCAGATTCCATTCATGATATAAACAACTGACTAATATAACATTTTTAAAATAAGATATAAAGCAATCCAAAAAATGGTTATATATTTTTTCCCAATTTTGTGATTTATAACATCACTAATAATTTAAGCTTAGTTCTTCCTGTTCTTTCCTTGACTGATGCCAATCTTAATATAAAACTTGTCATCTTTAAAAAAAAAACTCATCAAAAACAAATTATTAATTGATCAGTTAGTTTATTTTGCTGACTACTGAACCCAAACATTCAGATCACCTTAAATTTGTCAAATGGAATGATTACCTACAAAAGTTATCCACCCTTGATGAGTAAATATAAAATTGACATGGGCAACCCACATTCTAGTATAAACTATTAACATAAAAATAGAGAAAGGAGGTAAATTTAAAGGGATATAATTATTTTTGAAATAATTTTATAACTATTATACAGTGGTACACTTCAGATTAGTTAACTGTTTAAGTAACGTATTTAGGGCTAAATCGTATCACTTGAATATTTAATTTCTTCTTACCTCTGATACCCCAGTCAGTATTATAATAGAGTTTAATTTCCTTAGTTAAAAAGGAAGTGTCAATTTTCCTCATGACTTCCTTTCCTTTTTGGTCACCTCCCCTGTCATTCTTAGTCGCTCCAGGTCTACAGAAAGCAGTGTCAGGTCTGAGAATACTTTTTTCTCACAAGATTTAAGGAAAAAAAAATATTTGCAATTTATGTTCTTTTCATTTCTTTAATTACGTGTTTTCTTCTCTTTTTGCTTACTTAGCATTTTTCTTGTTTCACTGTGTTTTATGGCTTCTGATTCTCATAGAATCATCACTGGGTTTTTTTTTGTATTGTTTTGTTTTAGCTTTTTGAGAAATCTCCATCCTGTCTTCCGTAGTGATTGTATCAATTTACATTCCCACCAGCAGTGCAAGAGTGTTCCCTTTTCTCCGCACCCTCTCCAGCATTTATTATCTGCAGATGTTTTGATGATGACCAATTTGACTGGTGTGAGGTGATATCTCATTGTAGTTTTGATTTGCATTTCTCTAATAATAAGTGACTCTGAGCATCTTTTCATGTGGTTTTTTTTTTTTTGGCCATCTGTTAGTCTTCTTTGGAGAGGTATCTGTTTAGGTCTTTTTCCCATTTTTTTCATTGGGTTCTTTGTTTTTTCACTATTGAGTTGTCTGAACTGCTTGTATATTTTGGAAATTGTTTCTTTGTCAGTTGTTTCATTTGCTATGATTTTCTCCCATTCTGTAGATTTTTTTTTTTTTTTTTTTTGGCTGTGCCACATGGCATGTAGAGCCTTACTTTTCCAACCAGTGTTTGAATCCATGTCCCATTGGAAGTGCAGAGTCTTAACTACTGCACTGTGAGGGAAATTCAAATCATCACTAATTTTTTGGTAAGAATTTACAAAATTGGTGCAATGGGCAATAACAAATTGATCTTGATTTTTTTTTGAGAGTTCATTATATGCCAGGCATGTGTTAACATTTTCCATAGATTAAGCTAATCGTATCAACTTGAGAAAGGAGGAAATTTAAAGGGATATAATTATTTTTGAAATAATTTTATAACTATTATACAGTGGTACACTTCAGATTAGTTAACTGTTTAAGTAACGTATTTAGGGCTAAATCGTATCACTTGAATATTTAATTTCTTCTTACCTCTGATACCCCAGTCAGTATTATAATAGAGTTTAATTTCCTTAGTTAAAAAGGAAGTGTCAATTTTCCTCATGACTTCCTTTCCTTTTTGGTCACCTCCCCTGTCATTCTTAGTCACTCTCCAGGTCTACAGAAAGCAGTGTCAGGTCTGAGAATACTTTTTTCTCACAAGATTTAAGGAAAAAAAAATATTTGCAATTTATGTTCTTTTCATTTCTTTAATTACGTGTTTTCTTCTCTTTTTGCTTACTTAGCATTTTTCTTGTTTCACTGTGTTTTATGGCTTCTGATTCTCATAGAATCATCACTGGGTTTTTTTTTGTATTGTTTTGTTTTAGCTTTTTGAGAAATCTCCATCCTGTCTTCCGTAGTGATTGTATCAATTTACATTCCCACCAGCAGTGCAAGAGTGTTCCCTTTTCTCCGCACCCTCTCCAGCATTTATTATCTGCAGATGTTTTGATGATGACCAATTTGACTGGTGTGAGGTGATATCTCATTGTAGTTTTGATTTGCATTTCTCTAATAATAAGTGACTCTGAGCATCTTTTCATGTGGTTTTTTTTTTTTTGGCCATCTGTTAGTCTTCTTTGGAGAGGTATCTGTTTAGGTCTTTTTCCCATTTTTTTCATTGGGTTCTTTGTTTTTTCACTATTGAGTTGTCTGAACTGCTTGTATATTTTGGAAATTGTTTCTTTGTCAGTTGTTTCATTTGCTATGATTTTCTCCCATTCTGTAGATTTTTTTTTTTTTTTTTTTTGGCTGTGCCACATGGCATGTAGAGCCTTACTTTTCCAACCAGTGTTTGAATCCATGTCCCATTGGAAGTGCAGAGTCTTAACTACTGCACTGTGAGGGAAATTCAAATCATCACTAATTTTTTGGTAAGAATTTACAAAATTGGTGCAATGGGCAATAACAAATTGATCTTGATTTTTTTTTGAGAGTTCATTATATGCCAGGCATGTGTTAACATTTTCCATAGATTATATTATTTAATTTCCAAACAACCCTCTGAGCTAGTGTTACTATATTCCTGATTTTTGCAGATAAAGAAACAAAACCATAGCAAGGTTAAGCAATTTGTCTAAAGTCATGCAGCTAAGAAATGGTCCAAAGCCGGCCTCGGAGTCAGGGTAACTGTCCACAGGCCTGCACACTTTACCACTGCTCCATAGCTCCTCTTCTTAAACAATGCCAGGTTATATCAATTTTTTTTTAATCTTGATATAAGAAGTGATTTCCTCACTGTGTCTTTCTTCATCATTAAATCTAGTGAGAGAAGATTTATATCTATATGATTATATCTATATGATCTATAAGATTTATATCTATATCTATATCTATACTTCCTATATGGGAAGTTTGAATCCTATGGTGTTGACTTCTTCATCCATATACTTCTTGGCATGTTGTCTTGGTTCACTTCTGCCCACCAACCACATGAGGTTAGTTTATACATGAAAGTGACTGTTGTCCTACCTCCATTATTAAAGGAAATATTACTTTAATAATGGGCAGATCTGTATCACATTTCATTTTATATTCTCCACATTATCTTGTACCTTAATAGTTTCCAGAAAAGGGGTTAAAATTATAGACCCTGGGCTTCCCGGGTGGTCCAGTGAGTAAAGAGTCCTCCTTGCAGTGCAGGGGGCACTGGTTGGATCACAGGCCTTGGGAGATCCCACGCACGCAGAGTGGCTGGACCAATGTGTCCAATCTAGAGCCAGCACTCTGGAGTGCATACACCCAGAGCCAGTGCTCTGCAGCAAGAGAGGCCATTGCAATGGGAGGCCCACACAGGCCCAAAGAATGAAGATGGGTGAAAATTAAAAAAACAAAAAAAAGTTGAAGAGGCCAAAATTTAAAATATATATATATATACATATATAGAGAGAGAGAGAGAGAGAGAGAGAGACCCTGCTGTTCAGTGCTCATTTTATAGCTGATCTGTCTTCTTACAGTACAGGGGAAAAGGCAAGACATTCTTCTTCCTTCAATGTAGGCCAAATAGAGACATCTCAGGGTCCTCCCCATGGTCTGTTTTGTAAGAACGTCATTCAATTTTATATATTTTTATCTTCTTCATTTACTGGAATTGGGTACAAAAGAGGAAGCAGGATAACTTGGCAAAACAGTTAACTTTATAGAATCCAAGAATCTCATACACTTGAAAAGGCTTTGTAGAATTTTTAATAAATACTCCCAAAGAGCTTATGTTTTTATTTCGTATTACAATTCAGCAACATTTAATCCCTTGTTATTGCTTTGTCAGACTTTTAATTTAATTATTCAAAACATGAAACAAAAGAAAAATGTAGATAGCACAGTAATATAAGCAGAATTACCAGAGTGCTGAGAATTATTAAAGAGGACATTATGTTTGTTAATCAGGCATTTAATTTTACTTCTGTTTGTTGATGGGAAACATCCTCTTGGAAGAGGATTTTTTCAAAAACCTTAATTGTGACAGTGCCATCCTAACATCGATGAATGTACTGTATAACCAAAAGCTGTTTGAAACCTAATTAGTCAAAAGGATTGCTAATTTTCATTTTAATTAGAGAATGACTGACCAACATTAAGAGCCAGATGGGCAGTTTATCACATTTCATTTTATATTCTCCACATTATCTTGTACCTTAATAGTTTCCAGAAAAGGGGTTAAAATTATAGACCCTGGGCTTCCCGGGTGGTCCAGTGAGTAAAGAGTCCTCCTTGCAGTGCAGGGGGCACTGGTTGGATCACAGGCCTTGGGAGATCCCACGTACCGCAGAGTGGCTGGACCAATGTGTCCAATCTAGAGCCAGCACTCTGGAGTGCATACACCCAGAGCCAGTGCTCTGCAGCAAGAGAGGCCATTGCAATGGGAGGCCCACACAGGCCCAAAGAATGAAGATGGGTGAAAATTAAAAAAACAAAAAAAAGTTGAAGAGGCCAAAATTTAAAATATATATATATATACATATATAGAGAGAGAGAGAGAGAGAGAGACCCTGCTGTTCAGTGCTCATTTTATAGCTGATCTGTCTTCTTACAGTACAGGGGAAAAGGCAAGACATTCTTCTTCCTTCAATGTAGGCCAAATAGAGACATCTCAGGGTCCTCCCCATGGTCTGTTTTGTAAGAACGTCATTCAATTTTATATATTTTTATCTTCTTCATTTACTGGAATTGGGTACAAAAGAGGAAGCAGGATAACTTGGCAAAACAGTTAACTTTATAGAATCCAAGAATCTCATACACTTGAAAAGGCTTTGTAGAATTTTTAATAAATACTCCCAAAGAGCTTATGTTTTTATTTCGTATTACAATTCAGCAACATTTAATCCCTTGTTATTGCTTTGTCAGACTTTTAATTTAATTATTCAAAACATGAAACAAAAGAAAAAAATGTAGATAGCACAGTAATATAAGCAGAATTACCAGAGTGCTGAGAATTATTAAAGAGGACATTATGTTTGTTAATCAGGCATTTAATTTTACTTCTGTTTGTTGATGGGAAACATCCTCTTGGAAGAGGATTTTTTCAAAAACCTTAATTGTGACAGTGCCATCCTAACATCGATGAATGTACTGTATAACCAAAAGCTGTTTGAAACCTAATTAGTCAAAAGGATTGCTAATTTTCATTTTAACTATAGAATGACTGACCAACATTACAGCCAGATTGGTCTTTAGTGCAGAGGGGAATGCACGTCTTCCAAACCTGGCTTTAAAAGCAATGGAAGTGTTGGAAGAAAAGATTTTCTAAAGTATTATAGACTATAGCAAAAACAGGAATACTGTCTCAAGTCATTTTATGAGTCAGGCATACCCTAGACACTGAAAGGCTAGTGTGGGAAATTGTGGGCTAATCTTACTCATGACCATTGATACAAAACACTAAACAAAATATTAACATGTTAAATCCCACAATGCATGAAAAGGTGAACATGGAATGACATTTGGGGCTGTCTCAATAAAGCAGGTTTGGTTTAACCAAAAATATATAAATTAATGGAAATCATCATATAAGCAGTTAAAAGTCATATGGTCATCTCAACAGCTACAGTAAAACAAATTGTTAAAATTCAAATGTATGAATAATTTTGAAACCATTCTAGAAAATTATCAACAGAAACGAATTACCTTAAAGTATCAAACATGCTTGCAAAATAATTGCAATATGTATCAAACTTGATGGTAAGCATTTCTTTCAGATCAGTAGTGAAACAAGGATGGCTTCTGGCTAGCATATCTGTTCTATGTTGTAATAGATATAAAATGTTAATACAGTGAGACCAGAAAAATTAATTTTAAATCAACTAAAATATAAACAATTTAAAATATACAGATTAAAAAATTAATGATATATATCTTTTGACCAATGAAAACCTAAACTAATTCCACTGATAAATTACTAGAAGTAAGGAGTTGAGAAATTTTCTGGGGCAAAAAAATCAATATGTAAACATCCATTCATCTTTATACACTAGATATACAAAATTATGAATGTATTTTTTTAAACCATACACTATTACTATATTAAAAATATTTAAATAGGGCTTCCCTGGTGGCCCAGTGTGTAAAGAGTTTGCCTTGCAGTGCAAGGGGCACTGGTTCAATCCCTGCACAGAGCGACTGGACTGGTGTGTCCAATTGCAGGCCAGTTCTCTGGAGCACATGTGTCCAAGAGCCAATGATCTGCAGCGAGAGAGACCACTGCAATGTGAGGCCCACACAAGCTGAAGAGTAAAGATGGATGAAAATAAATGAATGAAAAATCAGTAAAATTAGATCAAAATTTAATATATATATATATATATAAATAGTTTTGATCTAGCAAAAATGTATATAATAATTTTGTAGAAAATTAAAGAATTTTCACTGAAAGACATTCTGAAAGAGGTAAAAATTGAAAATTATCATCTACAGGAAGTAGAGATTGTTATGTAAGCATCTTCACTATTTTTCCAGTTTGATCTCAATGTTTATTGCGAATCCAGTCAAAAATACCAGGAAAATTCTTTCATTGAAGTTGACCAGCAGAGTCTAAAGTTTATATGGATGACAAAAAATAAATGCACAAAAATAGTCGAGGCATTCAGTAATAATAATAATGGTAAAGATTCATTACTATTTATTCTGTTCTACACACTTGATATACACTCAGTTGACTTTAACCTCTATCAACAATTCTTTGGCAAAGCATCATCTCAACAGCTACAGTAAAACAAATTGTTAAAATTCAAATGTATGAATAATTTTGAAACCATTCTAGAAAATTATCAACAGAAACGAATTACCTTAAAGTATCAAACATGCTTGCAAAATAATTGCAATATGTATCAAACTTGATGGTAAGCATTTCTTTCAGATCAGTAGTGAAACAAGGATGGCTTCTGGCTAGCATATCTGTTCTATGTTGTAATAGATATAAAATGTTAATACAGTGAGACCAGAAAAATTAATTTTAAATCAACTAAAATATAAACAATTTAAAATATACAGATTAAAAAATTAATGATATATATCTTTTGACCAATGAAAACCTAAACTAATTCCACTGATAAATTACTAGTAGTAAAGAGTTTAGAAATTTTCTGGGGCTAAAAAATCAATATGTAAACATCCATTCATCTTTATACACTAGATATACAAAATTATGAATGTATTTTTTTAAACCATACACTATTACTATATTAAAAATATTTAAATAGGGCTTCCCTGGTGGCCCAGTGTGTAAAGAGTTTGCCTTGCAGTGAAAGGGGGCACTGGTTCAATCCCTGCACAGAGCGACTGGACTGGTGTGTCCAATTGCAGGCCAGTTCTCTGGAGCACATGTGTCCAAGAGCCAATGATCTGCAGCGAGAGAGACCACTGCAATGTGAGGCCCACACAAGCTGAAGAGTAAAGATGGATGAAAATAAATGAATGAAAAATCAGTAAAATTAGATCAAAATTTAATATATATATATATATATAAATAGTTTTGATCTAGCAAAAATGTATATAATAATTTTGTAGAAAATTAAAGAATTTTCACTGAAAGACATTCTGAAAGAGGTAAAAATTGAAAATTATCATCTACAGGAAGTAGAGATTGTTATGTAAGCATCTTCACTATTTTTCCAGTTTGATCTCAATGTTTATTGCGAATCCAGTCAAAAATACCAGGAAAATTCTTTCATTGAAGTTGACCAGCAGAGTCTAAAGTTTATATGGATGACAAAAAATAAATGCACAAAAATAGTCGAGGCATTCAGTAATAATAATAATGGTAAAGATTCATTACTATTTATTCTGTTCTACACACTTGATATACACTCAGTTGACTTTAACCTCTATCAACAATTCTTAGAAAGCTGTAACTATTAAGACAGTGATTTTGGCACAGATTTAGATATCCGAGCAAAGTTACAGAATAAAGAATTCATTGAAAAAAAAAAAAAACTCATGTGGAAATTTGATTTAACTGAGCTATAATTGCAAGCCAATGTGAAAGTATTGAACTAATAACTAAATGATACTATGATAATTGTTAGTTGCACATAAAAACCAAATACATAAAATAAACCAAATAGCTAAAGACCCAAATTATATGAGCAATACTAAAAACATTTAGAAAACAATATTGGAGAAAAAAGGCAGAAAAAGTGCATATTATAAAAAAAAAGGATTGATGTCAAAAGATATCATGAAGAGAGTGAAAATAAAAGATACAAACTAGGAGTAAAAGTTTATTCTACAAATAATTATGGAGTAATATTTAGGATATATGCATTTCTTCAAATTAAGAAGAAAAAGACAACTCAGTAGAAAAATGGGCAAAAGAATTTAACAACCACTAAAGAGATAACATAAAACTATAAACAACCAAATTCCTATCTATCATAAAAGAGGTAGAAAGAAATTGTGATGTAATTGTACACTAAAATACTATCTAGCATTAAACATGATTGATGTACAGCTACATATAAAAGCATATATGAATCTTAGGAATTTTGTATTAGGATAAAAAGGAAAGTTGCATACGACTTTGAAAGTATTCTTTCATGTATATATAAAATAATTTAGCATTAAATATATGCTTTTTAGGGATACACGCATAAGTGGTAAAACTAATTTTAAAAAGCAAGGGAGGGCTTCCCTGGTGATCCAATGGTTAAAGAGTCCGTCTTGCAGTGCAAGGGGCACTGACTTGATCCCTAGCTTTTTTTTTCCCGACATTTAGTAATGATTACGAACAACTAGTAACATGTAATTTGCTAATAATATAACAATTAAGAAATTGGCTAGAACTTCCCTGCTGGTCCAGTGAGTAAAGTGTCCACCTTGCAGTGCAAGAGGCACCGGTTTGATTCCTGGCCCGGGAAGATACCACGTGCCATGGAGCAGCTGGACTGGTGTGTCCAATTCGAAGCCAGCACTCTGGAGCACATGCACCCAGAGCTGGTGCTCAGCAGCTAGAGAGGCCGCTGTAATGGGAGGCCCACACAGGCCAAGAATAAAGATGGATGAAAATAAATTTTTTAAAAGAGGCAAGGGAATGAAAAACAAATGTTTTATATAAAAAAATTTTTGTTTTTATTTAAATAATGACAGTATACAGCCTTGACATACTCCTTTCCCAATTTGGAACCAATCCATTGCTCCATATCTGGCTAACTGTTGCTTCTTGATTTGCATACAGGTTTCTCAGGAGGAAGGTAAGGTGGTCTGGTATTGGCATCTCTTCCAGAATTTTCCACAATTTGTTGTGGTCCACACATTTAAAGACTTTAGTATAGTCAATGAAGCATAAGTTAGATGTTTTTCAGGAGTTTTCATGATTTTTCTGTGATGCAGTGAATGTTGGCAATTTGATCTCTGGGTCCTCTGCTTTTTCTAAATGTGGAAATTTCAATTTATGTACTGTTGAAGCCATAGCCAGCTTCTTTGGGAATGGAACAAAAATTGACCTTTTCCAGTCCTGTGGCTACTGCTCAGTTTCCCAAACTTGCTGGCATGTCAAATGTAGCACTTTAGTAGCATTATCTTTTAGTATTTGAAATAGCTCAGCTGGAATTCCATGACCTCCACTCACTTTATTTGTAATAATTCTTCCTAAGGCCCAATTGTCTTTACATAGCAGGATGTTTGGCTCTAGGTGAGTGACCACACATCCTGGTTATCCAGGTCTATATGTATATGGACTTCCCAGGTGATGTTAGTGATAGAGAACCCACCTGCCAATGCAAGAGGCATAAGAGATACAGAGTCCATACAGAGTCAGGAAGATATTCTGCAGGGTGGCATGGTAACCTATGGCAACACCGACAGTATTCTTGTCTAGGGAATTCCGTGGACAGAGGAGTCTGAGAGTCCAAAGGGTGGCAAAGAGTCAGACATGACTGAAATAACTTACCACAATGCATGCATATACATGCATATATGTTATGTATACACATATGTATAAACACACACACACACACACACACACAGACAAAGGAAAAAATTGAATTTAAGCAACAACAGTAGGTGTTCTTCCCAGTTGCGTCAGTGGTAAAGAATCTACCTGCCAATGCAGGAGATGGAGGAGACTGGGATTCAATCCCTGGGTCTGGAAGATCCCCTGGAGTAGACAATGGAAACCCCCTCCAGTATCCTTGTCTAGAAAATTCTATGGACAGAGGAACCTCATGGTTCATGGGGTCACAGAGAATCAGACACCATTGCGTACACACACACTACACAGTATATAGACAAGTGTGTGCTATGTTGCTTCAGTTGTATCTGGCTCTTTGCAATCCTATGGACTGTAGCCAGCATGGCTCCTCTGTTCATGGGAGTTCTCCAGGCAAGAATACTGGAATGGGTAGCTATTCTCTTCTCCAGGGTATCTTCCTGACCCAGGGATTGAAGCCAGGTGTCCTGCTTTGCAGGCAGATTTCTTGTCTGAGACACTGGAGAAGCCTATGTATGCCTATAGATGGATAGGGTAAAATAGGAAAAGAATGCACACTAATTCCTCTGGTGGTTAGAAACTCTGTCGTTAGGAAGGAGGAAATTTTATTTCTTCTTTTATAGAATATTATAGGAAGAATTATTAATTCTTGTGTTTCAAAATATGTCAGGTTTTACAAGGATATGATTATGTTTGAGTGCACAGGATCTGACCCTGTAATTAAAATAATTCCACCACCACTATTGTATTAAGCTATGAAATGTTATTGCATGGCATTAAAATCAGCCCCAATGTTGGTCTGCTTATTTAAAGTATAATCCATGTTTACTTGGAAATACATTGCTTTACTTCCAAAACTCCCTAGAGTTTGGTACTAACAATCACAGGTTAATTTTTGGGAAATGATGATGTACACAAACTTATACTTCTTAAGCTCATTTATTGAGCTAGAATTCCTTCTTATGAAATACTTCAAAAATGACTAGTTTCCATTTACTGAGAATTATAATTTGACAGTACTCTGTAGCTATTTAATGCCAATGTATCAGTTAATAATAATTAAAATTATTGGAGTAATTTACAAAACCAAGATACTGTTAAAAAATTTCACAGTGGACACAACACATGAAACTTAATTTACCACTTACAAAATAGGATATACAGGTAGTAAATTATGATACAAATATAAACAAGTTAAAACTGTAAAGACTTGTAGAAATTTTAAATTGGTCATTGCTTTTGTGAAGATTTATAGTATCTTACTGGCTTTTTTTGCCTATTTATTATAGAAAAGGGACTTTATTCTTTCATACCTGCCCATAATAGCCATTTGTAGCTTCAGCCCTCATATATTAAGTTGTATGTTTTCCTTTAAAATTTCTCATGGAAGACATAAACCTAATCAAACCTTTCTCCCCTCTAGCTGGTAACCTCTGCATGAACTAAAGCATTGAAATATTGTTTAATCATGCTACATACTATTTTTTACAGTTATGAGAATCATTATTTTGCTGCAATAGAAGCAGCAAAACAAAATGTTTTTGCTTTGTATGAAGAGACTTTTTTTAAAAATTATTTATTATTTTAAATGGCTTGATTTCCTATGAAACTACATTTCCTTTTTCTGTATTTCTAGTATTACTTAGGGGAGAAAGACACATTTTAAAATGGCAATAATATATATGTAATCTGTGGAACACAGACCCTAATACTGACTTGTGACTCAAAGAGGAACAACCTGCTAATTTCAGTTGGCAATCTTTACTTGATTCCTTCAGTCCAAACTCAACTATTATTAACCTTTGTTTGTGACAATTGAAGAGAATAATGGTTGAATTTGGGGCCTTTAATGTCACATTGAAATCAATAGCTGTAAATGGTAGTTGCCATAGTTCTAACTGATCTGTCACGTTCAAACAAAAGAAGGTCTTTCTCGGTTCACAGGAGATAGCTTAGACAATTAAACACACACACAGACACACACACACACTTATGTATCTCTAGAAGACCTTTAAAGAAATGCACTGATTCTCAGGTTTTTTTCCATTTTTTTATAATGTTGTTTGGTGTTATCTTTGTTTTTGTTTTTCTGGGCTGGGGCGAGGGTGTGTAGTTCCACTTCTTTGTTTTAACCGTGTTTTAAAAATACCCAAAATTCAAAGTCAAATCCAGGTGGTAGCAGACTTAATCCATTCCTCAAACTGGTCTCTGTCATAAAAATAAATTGAATTGCCCTTCTTAGAGTGGTAATGATGGTGAGTGGTGGGGGTGCTGATGATAAGCCCCTTCTGCAAGGGCAGAAATTGCAGAGGCTTGTAGAAATTTTAAATTGGTCATTGCTTTTGTGAAGATTTATAGTATCTTACTTTGCCTATTTATTATAGAAAAGGGACTTTATTCTTTCATACCTGCCCATAATAGCCATTTGTAGCTTCAGCCCTCATATATTAAGTTGTATGTTTTCCTTTAAAATTTCTCATGGAAGACATAAACCTAATCAAACCTTTCTCCCCTCTAGCTGGTAACCTCTGCATGAACTAAAGCATTGAAATATTGTTTAATCATGCTACATACTATTTTTTACAGTTATGAGAATCATTATTTTGCTGCAATAGAAGCAGCAAAACAAAATGTTTTTGCTTTGTATGAAGAGACTTTTTTTAAAAATTATTTATTATTTTAAATGGCTTGATTTCCTATGAAACTACATTTCCTTTTTCTGTATTTCTAGTATTACTTAGGGGAGAAAGACACATTTTAAAATGGCAATAATATATATGTAATCTGTGGAACACAGACCCTAATACTGACTTGTGACTCAAAGAGGAACAACCTGCTAATTTCAGTTGGCAATCTTTACTTGATTCCTTCAGTCCAAACTCAACTATTATTAACCTTTGTTTGTGACAATTGAAGAGAATAATGGTTGAATTTGGGGCCTTTAATGTCACATTGAAATCAATAGCTGTAAATGGTAGTTGCCATAGTTCTAACTGATCTGTCACGTTCAAACAAAAGAAGGTCTTTCTCGGTTCACAGGAGATAGCTTAGACAATTAAACACACACACAGACACACACACACACTTATGTATCTCTAGAAGACCTTTAAAGAAATGCACTGATTCTCAGGTTTTTTTCCATTTTTTTATAATGTTGTTTGGTGTTATCTTTGTTTTTGTTTTTCTGGGCTGGGGCGAGGGTGTGTAGTTCCACTTCTTTGTTTTAACCGTGTTTTAAAAATACCCAAAATTCAAAGTCAAATCCAGGTGGTAGCAGACTTAATCCATTCCTCAAACTGGTCTCTGTCATAAAAATAAATTGAATTGCCCTTCTTAGAGTGGTAATGATGGTGAGTGGTGGGGGTGCTGATGATAAGCCCCTTCTGCAAGGGCAGAAATTGCAGAGGCTGCTGAGTTAAAACAGCTCAAACCCCTGAGAACCAGAACTCTGCCTCCTCCTGACAGCCCCCTTATCATGACTTCAACTCCCAGCACAGATCCATCTTTTAGACTTCTGCACATTCATCAGCGTTAAACTTTTAGTGCTGGGTTTTGACCTTGTCTTTGCCTTTCTTACTTTTCTGGACATTTTATAGATGAAAATTAAGGGATTTCAGTTCATGTTCACATATATAACCGTGATAAGCATTTTTGCCGAGGCTGAACCTAATACTGGTTATAATCAGCTAGACATTGATTCATTCCATTAAGAACATAAGTCCACTTCTGCTAAGCATTGTTAAGTTGTATGAAGCAATAAGAATGTTTCAGTGCTTTATCAGAAAGAAAAAGCTTTGGTAATTTTTCCCCCATAGAATAATAACAGGTCTCCACATTTTGTTAAGTCATAATATGAAAAATTCTTATGCACTGAAATGCCATTCTAATCATCCTTTGAAAAATTAGTTGTTCTTGGAAGTAGAAACTAAAAAGATTCACTGCTACAAGAATATAGAAGATTAAAAAAGAGGAGAAGTAGACAAGATCATGTTTTTAACTTGCCTTAAGCAAAAACACAATTCTTTTCTCAGCTTATAATTTTATAAGATGATCTTTCAGACTTAACATTTTCCTAAAATTATTAGTTTAAGGATTCCATGACTTTTAAAACAATATTATACTTCTCAGAAATAAATTCATTTACTCAAGTGGAACATAATCAGTTTTTAATAGGCCTTTTTCATACTTTATTTCTTCCTGCTAGAGTATGAGATCCCAAACTTGGTCAAATCAACTACCTGGAACACAAATCAGTAGTTTGCTGTTAAATTAGCTGCATGGAAAATAGATGCCTAATCTGTAGCATTTATGATTTCTGTCGTGTAAGGACTCCCATTAAAGCCAATTTCAAGCTATACCTAACACCACTGGATAAAGTGCTGGCTTCAGCTCCCCATTGGAAGAGCTAGGCTTCATCCATGGAAGACCCTATTCTGCACCTGCTGTTAGCACTAGTAGGGAACTGACAACAGGAAAAGATACGCCAACCTTTATCAAAGTGAGAAACATGGAGTGGTAAAATAGCTGACCAAAAAACCAGCTGTTCTTATCTGATCAGTATGCTTATCTACTTTGAGATAAAGGAAATGAGAACCATTAACTTTGTAGGTAACAGGAAAAAGTCTTTAAGGTAAATTTCACCTTTATAGATGCAAAGCCAGATAACTCAAAATGTTCATTGTCAGTGATATAGTCTATGTGCAGTAAAAGGATTTAGAAGCTTGAAAATCCCTTGAGTTCCTAAATATATTCTACATCCAACAACAACAACAAATATCTTCTTAAATTATGCTGTTCTGAGGAGGTAAAATTCATGAGAAAAGTTTAACTTGTCTTTCAAGCCTTGTGCGTACAGATATACATCTGAGAATTTCTGCATTAATTTAGGTCTTTTGCAATTCAACATGACATAAATGAAGGAGTTTGTAGAAATTCAGTGTACATGCTTGCATGTTATGTGTGAGCATGTTTTAATATGAAAAATTCTTATGCACTGAAATGCCACTCTAATCATCCTTTGAAAAATTAGTTGTTCTTGGAAGTAGAAACTAAAAAGATTCACTGCTACAAGAATATAGAAGATTAAAAAAGAGGAGAAGTAGACAAGATCATGTTTTTAACTTGCCTTAAGCAAAAACACAATTCTTTTCTCAGCTTATAATTTTATAAGATGATCTTTCAGACTTAACATTTTCCTAAAATTATTAGTTTAAGGATTCCATGACTTTTAAAACAATATTATACTTCTCAGAAATAAATTCATTTACTCAAGTGGAACATAATCAGTTTTTAATAGGCCTTTTTCATACTTTATTTCTTCCTGCTAGAGTATGAGATCCCAAACTTGGTCAAATCAACTACCTGGAACACAAATCAGTAGTTTGCTGTTAAATTAGCTGCATGGAAAATAGATGCCTAATCTGTAGCATTTATGATTTCTGTCGTGTAAGGACTCCCATTAAAGCCAATTTCAAGCTATACCTAACACCACTGGATAAAGTGCTGGCTTCAGCTCCCCATTGGAAGAGCTAGGCTTCATCCATGGAAGACCCTATTCTGCACCTGCTGTTAGCACTAGTAGGGAACTGACAACAGGAAAAGATACGCCAACCTTTATCAAAGTGAGAAACATGGAGTGGTAAAATAGCTGACCAAAAAACCAGCTGTTCTTATCTGATCAGTATGCTTATCTACTTTGAGATAAAGGAAATGAGAACCATTAACTTTGTAGGTAACAGGAAAAAGTCTTTAAGGTAAATTTCACCTTTATAGATGCAAAGCCAGATAACTCAAAATGTTCATTGTCAGTGATATAGTCTATGTGCAGTAAAAGGATTTAGAAGCTTGAAAATCCCTTGAGTTCCTAAATATATTCTACATCCAACAACAACAACAAATATCTTCTTAAATTATGCTGTTCTGAGGAGGTAAAATTCATGAGAAAAGTTTAACTTGTCTTTCAAGCCTTGTGCGTACAGATATACATCTGAGAATTTCTGCATTAATTTAGGTCTTTTGCAATTCAACATGACATAAATGAAGGAGTTTGTAGAAATTCAGTGTACATGCTTGCATGTTATGTGTGAGCGAACAGAGAGAGAACCTTGAATTAGTAGGTCCTTCTATTGGATGAAAGAATAAATGCTTAAGCCAAATGATGGAAAGTGTTGACTTGAGCCAAACCACAGGAATGAATAGTACAGCTGACTCAGGGAAAAACTGGAGACGAGAATTTGATGCCTCAGTACCCTCTCTATCTATTGAGTCAGTTCCTCTCTGTAACTCACCTTTGTTGTCACTCACCTACAATAACATCAATGAATGCAGGACTGTGGTAGGTCATTGACTGGTGGTTAATGCATAAATTCATTGGTTTCTAGTCAAAGAACTCAGTGAATAAGATCACTATTTGGTGGGAAACTGCTGAAGTGTTCTTCTTGTGGCCAATTGTATGTCCAATGTACTGGTATTGCTATCTGAGAAAAATACATGTGCTATGTATGCTGAGTAATTCCACAATTATCTATTAAATGAAGCTTGTTTATTGTATCATTCAGATTATCTACATCCTGGTGTATTTTTCAGTCAACATCTAGAAGATTTACTAAAATCACTGATTATCATTGTCTTTATGTATTTTCCTATTTGTTTCCTCGAGTTGTAAGCCTTAGGCTAAATAAGCTTTGTGCCTTAAGGTTATGTTAAATGCATTACCTTGTTTGCTGTATAGTTTATGAATATAGTTTTGGGAATATGTCTGTTATCACTATATAATATCACTCCTATCTTTACTAAAGATTTTGATCTAGATTTTCACTGTTTAAATGACTATTTCTGTGTTGTTGTTTTTGTTTTTGTTTTTTTTTTTTTTTTCTATTTTAGCAATTTGATTTTTAAAGCCCAATCTGGACTTTTTTTTTCCTGATAGTGTATTCAGCCTACTCACACATAATAATGGTAATTGATCTCTTTGATTTAATATTCCATATTGTTTTCTGTTTACTATTTGCTTACTTCACTGAAGCTTTCCTTCCCTTGTTTTCTTTTTTGATTTATTTCTTACTCAAATATGGACTTTTTTACTTCTATTAAGAATGATATATAAACCAGTATTTCTCAGTTAGTGTATCAAGTTCAATAATTATTACAGCTTTATAGAACAATCTACTTGCCCATTTTACCCCTGAAGCCCTCCTCCTATGTTTTTGAGAGGCTTTCAGATTTTTGACCTGCCTTCCTCCCACAACTTTCTTCCCTCCACCATTCCTAGGTTTCCTAGGTAGCTGGGGGAAAAAAACCAAAAATATATATGTATATATATATGTATATATGTATGTGTATATATATATATATAAATGTATATAATTTTTAAGGAACCTGTCATAACTTCTATTCTAAATCTTAGTTCTACAGTTGTCATCACATAAATTAAAGCAAGTTGCTTAACACTTTCATTGTAGTATTCTTTCTTCTTAGAAAGAAAAGATTTGCTTCTGATTGAATATCTATGAGATTGGGAGTACTTCCTCAAGTATTTTCTACAGATAAGATATCAGTACATGGGTGGCATATTTTCTGAATCCTGAAAACCATTGTTTTTGTTTTTTTTTTTTTAACGTTTGACTATTATATTAGCTGGTATAAAGATTCTTGGATCACAGTTCTTTTCTTCTAATAGCATGTTCAGATAATCTTTCCTTTGTAAGATAACTATTTTTTGTTCTGGGTAGAAGAAAGAATTTTTATCATTAGCATTGGAGGTCAGACATTTCCCCCGATTATATCTAGGTGTGTGGCATTTTATAAAATTAATCCTGTCTAAATCTTAGTGAGTCCATTCACTCAAAAGGCACAGCCTTTCTTCAACTCAAGTAATTTTTATTCTATTATTTCTTTGATTATCACTTCTATCCATGCTGAGTTTTTCCCCATCTGGAACTCTGCTTCTTTGCATATTATGTCACCTAGATCTTCCTCTAAGTCTCTTATTTTATTGCTAATTTTCTGCTCCTGCTCCCTTTCGTTCATTCAGACAACTATTTCAGTTCTAAGCAGTGGCTACTCTTTTGTTTAGGTTCGCTATTTAGTTTCAGAATTCTAAAAATTATTATTGTAGTTCAAGTCATTATTGTTTTTATTTTCTAATTGCAGCTCCTTGAGAATCTCATTACATGTAAATTAATGTTCTTCTCTGTCTAATTCATTAGTTCTTTATCAATAATAGCTACCTATTCAGCTTGACTTCCTTCCTAAAATTTACAGAGTCAGTGAAATAGACTTTGACTATTCTTTGACTTCCCTAAATCATGGCCTTTGTCACTCAAGAAAAGACCAGGATTTGTGGTTCCCTGGAGTGGGTGGAAGGTTATGGATGATGAGAGCCTTGTCTCATGAGTTAGTGATCATACAACGGCATACCTGAACCCCTTCTCTGGGAAGGGCATAAGACCAGATCCTAGGACTTTACAGGTGCAAGCAGAAGAAAGTCAGTTGCTCCTAAAAAATGAATGCTTGGGGAAATTTATTCCACCTACTCCCCACCTTCCAACCGTTCCAAGTCTGTCTGCCCTAGCAGGATCAGGCACCCTCCCAGAGGATCATTTGAAATACTGACAGATGTGCACAATTGGAGCATCACTAGCATATGCTGGCTGAAGCCTCTCTAGTGGTAAAAATCTGCTATATTAACCTCAGACTGACTGGGGCTTATGCTTGCCTCCTCTTCCCACAGTTAATGAAACCTCACACTTGCTCTTTCGGATTGACTGGTTTGATCTCCTTACTGTCCAAGGAACTCTCAAGAGTCTTTTCCAGCGCCACAGTTCAAAGGCATCAATTCTTTATTGCTGAGCTTTCTTTATGCTCCAGCTCTCACATCCATACATGACTATTGGAAAAACCATAGCTTTGACTATACAGACGTTTGTCGTCAAAATGATATCTCTGCTTTTTAATATTCTGTCTAGGTTTGTTTTCTTCCAAGGAGCAAGCATCTTTTTATTTTGTAGCTGAAATCACCATTCACAGTGATTTTTTGAAGCCCAAGAAAATAAAATATGCCAGTGTTTCCATTTTCTCCCCATCTACTTGCCATAAAGTGATGGGACCAGATGCCATGATCTTAGTTTTTTGAATGTTAACTTTTAAACCAGCTTTTACACTCTTCTCTTTTACTTCATCAAGGGGTTCTTTAATTCCACTTGCCTTTCCGCCCTTAGGGTGGTATCATCTGCATATCTGAGGTTTATATTTCTCCCAACAGTCTTGACTCCAGGTTGTGATTCAATCAAAAACTGGAATCATCCTTTCTTTTAAAAATTATATTTCTATGGTTCATTTCCCATCTCTTTAGGTATTTGTTTCCCCCCTTTTCAGATCCATTTTCATCTTGCTCCTAAGCTAGAGCTCTGGTTTCCTGGCTGCTGGTTCAATTCTTTTTTTTTTTTTTTTAGGTAAGAAATGGATTTATTCAAATTCAGAGAAAGCACACTCCACTTTTCCTTAGCGTTATTTAAATACATCAGCACAGTCTTTCATTCTAAAATCCATATTGAGCACCTACTAGTCAGACTTTGAGTAGTCTAGATGGTGTAATTGGAGAGACTCTTTGTAAAGGCTTACTTGCTCAAATGTATCTTTCTTACTATTGTGCCATACATGGTGTTTGAACTGTCTACCACCACTGAATCATTCTGTCAGGCTGAAACATTGTTGTAGTGTTGTTTTCTGGAGTTGCCATTTAAAATGTGACTGTTATTTATAAGGTAAGATCTTTACAGTATTTAAAACTTCATGACTTAAATTCATGAAAGCAGTTATTTTGAAACAAGAGAATGAGATGTTATTTTGAAGCAAGAGAATAAGACAGGATGTAAAGAACTGAAACAAGTAAATAGCCCTCGAGAATAAAGTGAGAAAGAGGTCTGAGTGGCCTCAGATCACTAGGAAGAAGGTAGAGGAGTGGAAGAATAAAGAAAATTAGAAAAAAGCATGTTGTATTTTGTCTTTTCCTCAAAAATGCATGTGGACTGCTTTTTTTAGGAGAGCAACAACTGCACTGTTGTGTTTTCTAATAGGCTATTTTCAAATGTAAGAAATTTAGAGTTATCTTTGTTTCTACCTGTTGAATTGACCAAGTGGAAGGTAATGCCAAAGGCTGTGGGGACCCAGTGGGTCAGAGAGAGTTCTGGTAAATGAAGTTAGTTTCTGTGTATTGACATCTCTACAATTAATTCCATAAGGTGACATATGCCATTATTTTAAGGAGAAAATGCATAGTTATCCTGAGGAGAAAGGGTATTTTCTCCACTTAAACAAAGGATCTTAGTTTTTTGAATGTTAACTTTTAAACCAGCTTTTACACTCTTCTCTTTTACTTCATCAAGGGGTTCTTTAATTCCACTTGCCTTTCCGCCCTTAGGGTGGTATCATCTGCATATCTGAGGTTTATATTTCTCCCAACAGTCTTGACTCCAGGTTGTGATTCAATCAAAAACTGGAATCATCCTTTCTTTTAAAAATTATATTTCTATGGTTCATTTCCCATCTCTTTAGGTATTTGTTTCCCCCCTTTTCAGATCCATTTTCATCTTGCTCCTAAGCTAGAGCTCTGGTTTCCTGGCTGCTGGTTCAATTCTTTTTTTTTTTTTTTTAGGTAAGAAATGGATTTATTCAAATTCAGAGAAAGCACACTCCACTTTTCCTTAGCGTTATTTAAATACATCAGCACAGTCTTTCATTCTAAAATCCATATTGAGCACCTACTAGTCAGACTTTGAGTAGTCTAGATGGTGTAATTGGAGAGACTCTTTGTAAAGGCTTACTTGCTCAAATGTATCTTTCTTACTATTGTGCCATACATGGTGTTTGAACTGTCTACCACCACTGAATCATTCTGTCAGGCTGAAACATTGTTGTAGTGTTGTTTTCTGGAGTTGCCATTTAAAATGTGACTGTTATTTATAAGGTAAGATCTTTACAGTATTTAAAACTTCATGACTTAAATTCATGAAAGCAGTTATTTTGAAACAAGAGAATGAGATGTTATTTTGAAGCAAGAGAATAAGACAGGATGTAAAGAACTGAAACAAGTAAATAGCCCTCGAGAATAAAGTGAGAAAGAGGTCTGAGTGGCCTCAGATCACTAGGAAGAAGGTAGAGGAGTGGAAGAATAAAGAAAATTAGAAAAAAGCATGTTGTATTTTGTCTTTTCCTCAAAAATGCATGTGGACTGCTTTTTTTAGGAGAGCAACAACTGCACTGTTGTGTTTTCTAATAGGCTATTTTCAAATGTAAGAAATTTAGAGTTATCTTTGTTTCTACCTGTTGAATTGACCAAGTGGAAGGTAATGCCAAAGGCTGTGGGGACCCAGTGGGTCAGAGAGAGTTCTGGTAAATGAAGTTAGTTTCTGTGTATTGACATCTCTACAATTAATTCCATAAGGTGACATATGCCATTATTTTAAGGAGAAAATGCATAGTTATCCTGAGGAGAAACAAGGATGCTATTGTATCTGAATAGGTGACTATCTTTGACCTACATTTTAAAGAATTGTATGAAAAAAAATATGAGCTAAAATTCCCCTAAATCATTTATGAAAATTAGACTCACTGGTGGAACTCTTTTTAAAAGATGCATGGACCCCTGTTTCCAAAATTCTTCCAGAAGTCAAAGCCCGAGGCGCGAGCGCGTGTGTGTGTGTGTGTGTGTATGTGTGTGTGAGAGAGAGACTATGCAAGCGATTCAGATGCACAGTGTTGAAAACAACTGAGATGGAAATTTGATGAGCTGAGTTTGATTAGATAAGCTGCAATAATGGAAAGAAGAGGGGAGGCTCTGCTTCCGTGTTGGGAAGCATCTTCTAATTAAATTTAGGAAGCAGTCTCTACAAAAAGCTGACAGCAGAGCTTCCGGTGCACGTTGCAAAGGAAAGCTTGATGAAAAACAAAGGAATTCCCCTCTCTGGAAGCTTATCAGAACAGGCAACCTATCTTTCTTTCGGAATCTACAGTTTTGATGTGATTCCCCCTGACCCATCCAGAGAACCTCCATGTTCAGCATTTACTCCTCTTTCCCCAGTATCCACCTGGCTTTCCTATTCCATATAGCACAGCACCTTTATTTGTGCTTGGGCCACAGCACAGATTTCCTTCCAGTGTTTGCCCAGTCAGGCTCATTTGTCCTGCAAGGATGGAATCAAATATCTACTGATCACTGTCCCAAAATGGCTTTCCCTTCTCCAAACTCAACAGCAGTTCCTGCTGCTTATCTTGTCTTTTGAGCTCCTACTATGTGTTTGGAACATGTCACATAGCTGGTAAGTGACAGGGCCAGGAAAACAGAGGTTTCATTGATTCCAGTCCCACAGATTTTTTGTTATGTCATAATGCTGCCTCCAGCATTCCATACCTGCCTATGCTATGATTATATGCTTTGCTTCTCTCTTAAAGAATATAAATTATTTATGGCCACAGACCATGTATATACATGTAGGAAATCCTGTAAATTCTGCCGTGGTTTTCAAAAATGAGTTAAAAAATGACCTAGAAAGAGCAGTCAACAGCATCTGGGCATATAACTTTAACCATGACCCATGCTAGCCCTTTGACATTTGGAGAGATTTCAGTTCTTAAGTTACCTTAAGTCATAAGTGTCTATGCATTATAGTTTCTAATTTATAAATAACCTTCAAGAAAATTCTGTGCCTTCAAAGAGTTTCATAATAAACTGAATAAGCCAAATTTTAGCAATTACTGAAGAAATGACAAGAAATTATAGAAGAAAAGTAAATCTACTAGTGCTGAGACTTCAGTATTAGTGAGGGACAGGTCCCAAGACTCTCAAATCCCTAAGTATCACTATAATATATAATTTTCCTCATAAAACCAGTAAAGTGTAACTGAAATATTTAAATGATCCCTGTAGACCCTAATGATTCTATAGAAAGAGAACTAAAGTCATTCATAATGCCATTAACATAAATTCTGAGTTGAGCACCAGCTGAAATGTTTTCAAATTCACTTTTCCTTGTTTCCCATACAGAGCATATGGTGCAGGCATTTTTGCCTTGAGTCATCACCAAATTTATCCAGAAATTCTATTTCCCGAGTTGCATCAACTTGATAAAACTGTTGCACTTTTTTCTTATTTCCATCATGATAGCTAGCTATTGTGTTTCCTTTGAAGTCACTCTGCATAGAGGGTTTTTGATATGTTCAAAAGTTATTTTGTACTTCTAAGTAAAAGAAAAAAAGGAAAGCTGCACTGCAGTGTAGGTGCTAACTAGAAACCAGGCTTCTTCCCAGCCAAGTGCCTCACTCACACCAACCTCATGGCATGATTTAAGTTTCTTATAAAATTAAATATAAATATAGTGAGGGATCATTCGCAAACACTTGAGACTTCATATATTTAGTCGATGAATATCAGAGATTAACAGCATTAAGAAATAGTTTTAATTCTTGCTTATTTTGTGTTTATAACGGTCTATCAGTAATAATATGGAATTTATTTATTTATTGACTCCTCACTTACAATTTATTTCTCCAAAACTTGAGGTCTGTATTGTTGCTTATCATATGTCAGGACCCACGAAATGGTAAATATTTAGTCTCTGTCATATGATGCACCACCTATTTTATTTGTTGATGACTGTCCTGAATTTGAAGTTTTTAAGCTTAGACCTAGAAAGAGCAGTCAACAGCATCTGGGCATATAACTTTAACCATGACCCATGCTAGCCCTTTGACATTTGGAGAGATTTCAGTTCTTAAGTTACCTTAAGTCATAAGTGTCTATGCATTATAGTTTCTAATTTATAAATAACCTTCAAGAAAATTCTGTGCCTTCAAAGAGTTTCATAATAAACTGAATAAGCCAAATTTTAGCAATTACTGAAGAAATGACAAGAAATTATAGAAGAAAAGTAAATCTACTAGTGCTGAGACTTCAGTATTAGTGAGGGACAGGTCCCAAGACTCTCAAATCCCTAAGTATCACTATAATATATAATTTTCCTCATAAAAACCAGTAAAGTGTAACTGAAATATTTAAATGATCCCTGTAGACCCTAATGATTCTATAGAAAGAGAACTAAAGTCATTCATAATGCCATTAACATAAATTCTGAGTTGAGCACCAGCTGAAATGTTTTCAAATTCACTTTTCCTTGTTTCCCATACAGAGCATATGGTGCAGGCATTTTTGCCTTGAGTCATCACCAAATTTATCCAGAAATTCTATTTCCCGAGTTGCATCAACTTGATAAAACTGTTGCACTTTTTTCTTATTTCCATCATGATAGCTAGCTATTGTGTTTCCTTTGAAGTCACTCTGCATAGAGGGTTTTTGATATGTTCAAAAGTTATTTTGTACTTCTAAGTAAAAGAAAAAAAGGAAAGCTGCACTGCAGTGTAGGTGCTAACTAGAAACCAGGCTTCTTCCCAGCCAAGTGCCTCACTCACACCAACCTCATGGCATGATTTAAGTTTCTTATAAAATTAAATATAAATATAGTGAGGGATCATTCGCAAACACTTGAGACTTCATATATTTAGTCGATGAATATCAGAGATTAACAGCATTAAGAAATAGTTTTAATTCTTGCTTATTTTGTGTTTATAACGGTCTATCAGTAATAATATGGAATTTATTTATTTATTGACTCCTCACTTACAATTTATTTCCCCAAAACTTGAGGTCTGTATTGTTGCTTATCATATGTCAGGACCCACGAAATGGTAAATATTTAGTCTCTGTCATATGATGCACCACCTATTTTATTTGTTGATGACTGTCCTGAATTGTAGTCATGCTCAAGTATGGAAATAGGGTACTTGGCTTAGAGCAGATGAAAATGCATTTAAGACAGAGAACCAAACAGAGTGATCTTCAGAGAGAATTCTTACTTCATAAAATTTGCCTATAGTAGTGCTAGTCCTAGTCCTACTTTCATATTACTGTCACCATTAATATATTCACTAAATGTATATATGCCTGTGTGCTAAGTTGCTTCAGTCATGTCCAACTCTTTGTGACTCTATGGACTGTAGCTCCCCAGGTTCCTCGGTCTGTCCATGGGATTCTCTGGGTGAAAATACTGGAGTGGGTTGCCATGCCCTTCTCCAGGATATGTCCCCTGCCCATGGATCAAACCCTTGTCTCTTACATCTCTTGCATTGCAGGCAGATTCTTTACTACTACCATCCCCTGGGTGTGTGTGTGTGTGTGTGTGTGTGTGTGTATCTGTGTGTAATAAAACAAAACCAGGAAAACTGGCTCAAAGACCTCATATACAGATAGGATGAGTCATCATTATTTAAACAACTATCTCAAACCTCACAGTGCAAGATAACACAGCAAGTTAAGAGGAGGGTATCAAGTGCCTGAAACACCAAGTGTGTTCTCAGTATTTACAATCAGAAAATAAACAACAGTGACTCTCTCAGTTACATCTCAGATGGAATACAAAAGACCTGGAAATATAAAACTTGAAATTGAGAGACATAAGACATTTGTTCTTCTAATGCAGAGATTCCTAGCTAATAAATAAATAACATGAAGAATATTCCCTTAGGAGTTATATTTCTCTGAACTCCAACTCTAGCATAGGTATTATATAGCTTTAAGTAGAATTTAATCTGTTATTTCTTAATAAAGGCAAATATTCAATTAATCTTACACCACTCTATACCTATGTCTAAAATTCTATACCTATGAGTAAAATTATCCATTATTTTTACACAGATGGCACTGTCATTTAATTTGTAGCAAAAACCAAATGCCGTGATGCTTTGGAACAGTTAACTCAGGTTTTTGGATCTGGTCTTCTTTAGCCTGCCTGCCTTTCTGCTTTGCTTCCTTTCTTCCTTCCCTCCTTGAATCTCACCACCTAGCTGTAAACCATTAGAACATGAATGTGAACATTTGCAGTCTTAACTACTGGTGAGTGATCTCATGTAAAATATAGTTTTATGTAATATATAGTTTTGTAAGAAATTTGAATCATACAATAAGGTTAGTGTAAAATGAGTCACTTGGCTAAGAATTAGTCTAACTTTTAGAAGCTTTTTACTAACACCTGCATCTCATTTTGCTATTACTGTTTTATACATAATACTAAGTAATAGAATCAGGAAGTGATCAAACTCACAAATATGGTATAAAATAACCTGAAAGTGTATTTATGCTTCAAGTGTAGAGTAAGATATTTATTTAGCGTCCTTTCATGCAGAGTGACTCAAAGATATCTCTTACCCTTATCTCTTAGTCACTGGCAGAATGCTTCTCAAGCATCACTTTAATTCAGGATTAAAGACTGGGAATAAGGTTAAAAGTGTACATTTGTAGCCCCAATTATATCTCAAAGAGAAATATCTTTGATTTTGAATTTGCATATAATATAAATGACTCTTACCACTCCAATATGGATAATTCAAGTTAATAGCATAAACATAAAAATAAATGTATGTGGTATCCAAATTGGTATCAATTCTCTATCCTAAAACATATTTGTGTTGATGTTCATTCCTAACTCATGCAATTTTAGCAAAATTCAGATTTACAACTACTTTTCTTCCCCCCCCTTCTTCTCTAATAGCTATTTTAGACTATTAAGTGCATCTGACCATAGTGCCCCCAGATCTAAGAAGTAACATTTTAATTGTCTCTTACTTAACTTGGGAAACATATCCTTTAATATATCACACTTTAAACAAATTGCTAACTTTAATGTTAAATGAAACAAAGACATAAACTAAAAGGCCTCTTGGTTATGAAGCACGGAAACAATAAAATTAACCTAAGAATTTAAAAATGATACTTCTTTTCTGTAAGGATTGATTGCAACATAATTGCAATAAAGTTTTGGCAAATTTTAAGGAAATTTAATTGTAGAAAAGTAAATATATGACTCTTAGATAATTAACAAAAATATTACTAAAGATGCTTCACAGAAGCATTCTATATTCAATGTAGTTGGACCTTTATTAAACAGAGTAGTATGTAGTCTTCCTCTTTTCTGGCTAATATCTCTTTGGAAATGTACAACCTTAATGGCATTTTAAACTATTTTTTATTGTATTATCCAGTTATATAACAAACAATATAAATTAGTTTATCTGTTTAAGACATTTATATTGAGCAATCCAAATACATGTATGTAGAAAATCCTAAGTAAAGATAAAGGAGGAAATTAGTTCTCTTAAGGGTTGATGCTAATATGTGTGATGTGAATGGGGAAATATATTATGGATAGAGGAAGAACATTAATAAATTCTGGTTAGGTAGTTAAACATAAGTGGACTAATATGACTGTTCTAAAATTATATAGTGACTGATTTTGACTGCATATTATGGTTTATATGTATAGTATAGATTGTGGTCTGCTTCCTAATTATTTAGAAATGACTATGGCCACAGTATAATAGCACTATCTTTTTATCACTTAATAGCTATCTCTGTGGTATATAAGGTTCAGGCAAATCCCATTATGAATAGCATTGGCTTAAATTAAGCATTCAAGAGGAACCAAATTGTACATCTGCTAGCCAGGGGAGATCCATCTGTGAGTGAGGGTGAGAGTTGTGGGTGAGAGATACAGGTCCTGTATTTTGGTGGGTAGGAGGGTGCTAAGGACCAACTGTTTGATTGTGATTGGCCTTTCATCTATTTTGCATCAACTGAAGAATCTGTTTTAGTGTTGGTTTTCTTGGGCTATGTGTGTCTGTTAACTATTAACTAGTTAGCCCATTGTAATTGTCTCTTACTTAACTTGGGAAACATATCCTTTAATATATCACACTTTAAACAAATTGCTAACTTTAATGTTAAATGAAACAAAGACATAAACTAAAAGGCCTCTTGGTTATGAAGCACGGAAACAATAAAATTAACCTAAGAATTTAAAAATGATACTTCTTTTCTGTAAGGATTGATTGCAACATAATTGCAATAAAGTTTTGGCAAATTTTAAGGAAATTTAATTGTAGAAAAGTAAATATATGACTCTTAGATAATTAACAAAAATATTACTAAAGATGCTTCACAGAAGCATTCTATATTCAATGTAGTTGGACCTTTATTAAACAGAGTAGTATGTAGTCTTCCTCTTTTCTGGCTAATATCTCTTTGGAAATGTACAACCTTAATGGCATTTTAAACTATTTTTTATTGTATTATCCAGTTATATAACAAACAATATAAATTAGTTTATCTGTTTAAGACATTTATATTGAGCAATCCAAATACATGTATGTAGAAAATCCTAAGTAAAGATAAAGGAGGAAATTAGTTCTCTTAAGGGTTGATGCTAATATGTGTGATGTGAATGGGGAAATATATTATGGATAGAGGAAGAACATTAATAAATTCTGGTTAGGTAGTTAAACATAAGTGGACTAATATGACTGTTCTAAAATTATATAGTGACTGATTTTGACTGCATATTATGGTTTATATGTATAGTATAGATTGTGGTCTGCTTCCTAATTATTTAGAAATGACTATGGCCACAGTATAATAGCACTATCTTTTTATCACTTAATAGCTATCTCTGTGGTATATAAGGTTCAGGCAAATCCCATTATGAATAGCATTGGCTTAAATTAAGCATTCAAGAGGAACCAAATTGTACATCTGCTAGCCAGGGGAGATCCATCTGTGAGTGAGGGTGAGAGTTGTGGGTGAGAGATACAGGTCCTGTATTTTGGTGGGTAGGAGGGTGCTAAGGACCAACTGTTTGATTGTGATTGGCCTTTCATCTATTTTGCATCAACTGAAGAATCTGTTTTAGTGTTGGTTTTCTTGGGCTATGTGTGTCTGTTAACTATTAACTAGTTAGCCCATTGTAATCTGCCTCCATCTCTATTATGTCTAGAAGTATGTGCCATAAAGTCACTGATGACTCTAAGGGACATAATCTATTGCCTACATTGCGATCTTCATCCTACCTGATTTTTCTGGTGTATTTTATATCAAGAACTACATCTTCATTTTCTTTTGGGAGTTTCTTTTCTTCCTTGGGTTTTTCTTCATTGTTCTCCTCTCTCTCTGACATACCAAAGGTTTCACAAGACTTCAAACACAAACTACATGCTAACAACTCCTAAACCTATGTTCCAGTGATCCTCTGATCCAGATTCCTATTAACTCTCAACTGAATTAGTTCAGTTAGTTATCCTTATAGGGACCTCAGGCTCAATGTATGTAACACATTCATCATTTTATCCCTGAATCTGTTTTCCTCACTTGGTTGACAAAATTGCTATCTTCCCACAATGACAAACCACAGAATAGTTTTTGATTTTCATTCCCCAACTCCAGTTTGTTGTCATCTTCAAAGTTTTTAGTATTCATCCTTATATGATGCTTCAGCCCACTTAATGTTCTTAATTTTCACCAACACTCCTATACCATAGGCCTTTCTTCTCTTTCTGGTCTCCCTGCATGCACTATGTCTTATCCTACCCATCCTACAGATATTTATGGAATGATATTTCTAAAACATGAATTTAACCATATGATTTTTCATGTTTTCTCTTTTTATTTTGCTTTTACAGAGTTTTGTTGTTTGCAGCTATACATAAACCCAAGTCAGTCATATGATTACCCTTGACCCCTCCCACCTGAGACCCCTCCCACTCCCTCCCTGTCCCACCCCTCCAGGTTGTTGCATAACCCCCAGGTAAGCTCTCTTAATCTTACAGCGTATTCACAATGGTTGTCTCTTTTATGTGTGTTAGTATAGGTTTCCATTTTACTCTTATTGCCTTAAGGATAAGGCATAGATCTTTAGGAAGCTGACTCTAAACTATAGTTGAACAATTTAGTCATATCTCCTCTCTGATCCCTTCGATAGCAATAATTTTGATTTTTTTTCCATTCTACTTCCCATCACATCATGCATCCTTATACTTTAGAGTCTTCCTGGCTATTCCTTACCCATGCGCTTTTCCAGAGGCCCTAGTCTAGTTGCTACCATTGATTTCTTCAAGACTCCAATCTCTTCCCTAACCCCAAAAGCATATACTTTAGAGGTAAATAAAAGTAATCACACCACCACTCACATCCCACCTTTTTTATACACACTTCAAAAGGAAAGAAAATTGTTTGGAGCTCTTTTTATGTCTGTCTCTTATACCAAAATGAGACCATTCATAAAGCCTTTATAGTTAGCTGCAGGGTGATTGCAAACATCCAAAAAGGTTTAGATTCAACAGTTTTTGAACTCCCCCAAATACTTTACTGAGCAGAGACAGGACAAAGTAAGAATAAGACTGTCATGTTTGTAATTTCAACTGTCCCATGTTAAAATCTAGGAATATCAGCAACTGGAAATGTATGAGTAAAAGTCTTTTTGTAATGCTGGATGCTGCCATTGCGCAGTATTCTAAAAGCCTAATCATTTGCTATAGCATGTAGATGTTAATTATATGACCCAGTAAGGTTTACCACACTTATTTTATGTGACAAAAAATTTTACGTGAAAAAAAAGTGAAGTATAAGCTATCTAAATTTAGCAGTCCTTTGGGTACTTTACATTTGTTAAATATTACAAAAGTAAATACCCGTCTGTTCTTAATCCTAATATGATTTTCTGTATCAAGCGGCTTGAAGATTTTTCCCTCGCGCAAGCTTCATCAACTCTTTTATCAACAGTGTAGGCTGCAGGCACCTTAGTAAAGTGGAGTTGGGATAAATGAAAGATCCTTGTCGAATTGGTAATCATGCAGGTATTCAGAGTGAAAGGGTGATCCTATTTTAATTTAATTTCAGTGCCTCAAGATATTTTTTTCTTGTGGGCTGTATTACCATTCTCTGTTTACATATTCATCTTTTAAGAAGTCATAGCTACTTTTAATACATTTCAAATCAAGCTTTCCTGTAACTGGGTGATGATATGTATTACTTCTTTCTACAAGAGTCTCTTGAATTATATGATAGCTTGCTTATTTTGACATATTCAAATGGTAAATGATGTATGGGAAAATAATGACACATAGTAATGCCAAAGGGCATTTATATAGTCTTTTTCTGAAAGTTTTCTTTGCCTTAATTTAAATAATTTCGATAGTTGCTACCATTGATTTCTTCAAGACCTCCATCTCTTCCCTAACCCCAAAAGCATATACTTTAGAGGTAAATAAAAGTAATCACACCACCACTCACATCCCACCTTTTTTATACACACTTCAAAAGGAAAGAAAATTGTTTGGAGCTCTTTTTATGTCTGTCTCTTATACCAAAATGAGACCATTCATAAAGCCTTTATAGTTAGCTGCAGGGTGATTGCAAACATCCAAAAAGGTTTAGATTCAACAGTTTTTGAACTCCCCCAAATACTTTACTGAGCAGAGACAGGACAAAGTAAGAATAAGACTGTCATGTTTGTAATTTCAACTGTCCCATGTTAAAATCTAGGAATATCAGCAACTGGAAATGTATGAGTAAAAGTCTTTTTGTAATGCTGGATGCTGCCATTGCGCAGTATTCTAAAAGCCTAATCATTTGCTATAGCATGTAGATGTTAATTATATGACCCAGTAAGGTTTACCACACTTATTTTATGTGACAAAAAATTTTACGTGAAAAAAAAGTGAAGTATAAGCTATCTAAATTTAGCAGTCCTTTGGGTACTTTACATTTGTTAAATATTACAAAAGTAAATACCCGTCTGTTCTTAATCCTAATATGATTTTCTGTATCAAGCGGCTTGAAGATTTTTCCCTCGCGCAAGCTTCATCAACTCTTTTATCAACAGTGTAGGCTGCAGGCACCTTAGTAAAGTGGAGTTGGGATAAATGAAAGATCCTTGTCGAATTGGTAATCATGCAGGTATTCAGAGTGAAAGGGTGATCCTATTTTAATTTAATTTCAGTGCCTCAAGATATTTTTTTCTTGTGGGCTGTATTACCATTCTCTGTTTACATATTCATCTTTTAAGAAGTCATAGCTACTTTTAATACATTTCAAATCAAGCTTTCCTGTAACTGGGTGATGATATGTATTACTTCTTTCTACAAGAGTCTCTTGAATTATATGATAGCTTGCTTATTTTGACATATTCAAATGGTAAATGATGTATGGGAAAATAATGACACATAGTAATGCCAAAGGGCATTTATATAGTCTACTGACTTTTGATCCATTTTTAGTGTCCTGAGTATTCTAACTTGATTGTATTTGAGGGCAAATTAATGCCTTAATTTTTAAATAATTTCCCCATTTACTGGAGAGTTTCAGTAAACCTGGAGAGGTTAATTATTGGTGGTTAAATAAATATATTCTTTCTTTATTGATACTAAACAATCCATGCAGCTAACTAAGGACCTGCCACACTCAAAGCTCCTTTCTAAAGAAAAGTAACCAAAGGCAGTGTCTTGCATATAAGCTGTCACAAAAGTGTGTGTGCCGGATACCTTGACCGCAATTCATTGGACCAGATATTGTATCCCGAGCAAAAAGTAAGTCTGTAGGTCAGCCACCTGTCAGGGAGTGTGGTGCCATAACTCAGGCAGTAAGGTCACTCTGTCCTGGGTACTGGCTAACTGACAATCATTTAATACTCTCAGTTGCAAGCGACAGAAACTTATTTGGCTATCAGAAAAGAAAAAAATTCTTGGAAGGATGCAACATGTTTTAGAGAATCAGAGAAGGCAGGAACAACAGACTTAGAACAGGAACAGAAAACAAATGGGTCCAGAGAATCTGCAGCAAAAATTGTCCAGATAGACCAGCCTCTACCAGGGCTGATGCCAACCACTGATGCCGTGGTTGGGTACTGTCAGGAGATGCTGCACCATACAGGCGCACACTGCCTCCAGGAAACTTCAGCCACTCTTTTGATGGTTCAGTTTGAAATATTGGCCAGAACATCCATTGGCCTTGCCTAAAATCATGTGATTGTTTCTTGGTGGCCAGAGAAGAAAAAGAGAAAAATTCTCTCATCAGTGTTTCCATAGTGGCGATAGTTTCTGTACCCCACCAAGACTTCATATACTGGAGAGTTAACAAAATAAATGGTAAAGGTGTGAAATAGAAGAGATGACCCCCCCCCCCCCAAAAAGTTATTCTGCTTGTACCTTAGGATCTTCCCTATGGCTTTGGTTTTGAAATATATAGAGTCTGTGGCAAATCATAGAAAAACTGAATTGAGAAGCAAAAAGGCAATATAGAAAATTGCTTAGATTAATGGTAAATGATGTATGGGAAAATGATGACACATAGTAATGCCAAAGGGCATTTATATAGTCTACTGACTTTTGATCCATTTTTAGTCTCCTGAGTATTCTAACTTGATTGTATTTGAGGGCAAATTAATGCCTTAATTTTTAAATAATTTCCCATTTACTGGAGAGTTTCAGTAAACCTGGAGAGGTTAATTATTGGTGGTTAAATAAATATATTCTTTCTTTATTGATACTAAACAATCCATGCAGCTAACTAAGGACCTGCCACACTCAAAGCTCCTTTCTAAAGAAAAGTAACCAAAGGCAGTGTCTTGCATATAAGCTGTCACAAAAGTGTGTGTGCCGGATACCTTGACCGCAATTCATTGGACCAGATATTGTCTCCCGAGCAAAACGTAAGTCTGTAGGTCAGCCACCTGTCAGGAGTGTGGTGCCATAACTCAGGCAGTAAGGTCACTCTGTCCTGGGTACTGGCTAACTGACAATCATTTAATACTCTCAGTTGCAAGCGACAGAAACTTATTTGGCTATCAGAAAAGAAAAAAATTCTTGGAAGGATGCAACATGTTTTAGAGAATCAGAGAAGGCAGGAACAACAGACTTAGAACAGGAACAGAAAACAAATGGGTCCAGAGAATCTGCAGCAAAAATTGTCCAGATAGACCAGCCTCTACCAGGGCTGATGCCAACCACTGATGCCGTGGTTGGGTACTGTCAGGAGATGCTGCACCATACAGGCGCACACTGCCTCCAGGAAACTTCAGCCACTCTTTTGATGGTTCAGTTTGAAATATTGGCCAGAACATCCATTGGCCTTGCCTAAAATCATGTGATTGTTTCTTGGTGGCCAGAGAAGAAAAAGAGAAAAATTCTCTCATCAGTGTTTCCATAGTGGCGATAGTTTCTGTACCCCACCAAGACTTCATATACTGGAGAGTTAACAAAATAAATGGTAAAGGTGTGAAATAGAAGAGATGACCCCCCCCCCCCAAAAAGTTATTCTGCTTGTACCTTAGGATCTTCCCTATGGCTTTGGTTTTGAAATATATAGAGTCTGTGGCAAATCATAGAAAAACTGAATTGAGAAGCAAAAAGGCAATATAGAAAAAAAAGAGAAAGTGAGTAGAAGTAGAAATGGAAAAAAGAGATATTGAAAAGAGCAGATTCATTGATGTCACAGAATTTCTAATCCTAAAAGCAATAGACACCAAGTCCTAAAGGAAAAACAAGAAAGTGAGGGCTCGGGCTTCGCTGGTGGTCCAGTGGGTAAGGACACTGCCTTGAAGTGCAAGGGGCGCCGGTTCGATCCCTGGCCTGGGAAGATCCCACGTGCCGCGGAGCGGCTGGACCGATGTGTCCAATTACCCAGCCGGAGCTCTGGAGCGCATGCGCCCAGAGCCGGCGCTCTGCGACAACAGAGGCCACCGTGATGGGAGGCCCACAGGAGCCAAAGAACAAAGATGGATGAAAATAGACAAATGAAAGACCAACAGAAGTGGCCCGCCTGCTCTCCTCCCTCCCCACCCCACCCCCACCAAAAATAAATAAATCTTAAAAAAGAAAAAGAAAAAGAAAGTGAGGGCTCGCCTTTGTCACTGACTTCACTGGAGGGTCACCAGAGCTGCTGTGTGTCCCACAAGATGAATGAGAGTCATGCCAGACCCAAGAGGACTGGCTCTTCCTTTGTCAAAAATATCTCACTTAACTTCTCAGTGCCCCTTATGTGCTTGTAATAAGCCCAACCTCAGTGGTAATCATAAAGGTACCATGAGTCCTTTCCTTGACACCTGAAAGACTTTAAAATAGAGAATCCTCTCTTTACACACACATGTGCAGGCACATGGGCACACACATGCACATACCCTGTGATGCATGCTCTTATAAACCATGTGAGCATAAAGAAATAAATTTATACAGATTAAGTTCATAGTTCTCAAAATTTGGGAGAAAATCCAAAATCCATGAATTTTCTATCAGGAATTAATAAAATCACACTTCTCCCCTATCCCGCATTTGAACACAAAGACTTTTTGGTCAAGTCACCCTACTGTTAGTTATCTCAAAATCTTTTTCAGCTCAAAGAGGGAAATAAGTCTACTGAATTGGTAAAACAAACAAAATACCTAGATAGTTCTTTCTGGCTCTCATGGCAGCAGTAGGAAGAAATCCCTCAAGGACCTGAACCAGCTTGTTATGGATGTGTTCCCCTTGGCTGAAACCATTCATTGCCAAGAGACTGTGATTTTCTCTGCTCTGTTATTTAAAATTGCCTCAGCAGTAATACCTTCTTGCTTGGATTTCTAAAGTTCCCAGGACAGAAGCATGACTTCCCTAGACTCCCTTCAACCTAAACGGATCAGTATTATGGCTGCTCCAGGGCAGAAGTCTGTTTTACATGTGCTTCCCCCCTGTATTGGTTAATCATTCACACCAACATGGGATTATAAAGATACTGAGAATTTGTGCTTCTGATTGTTTTCTAACTCTAGCACTCAGAACCATGGACTAAGTGAACAGACCAACAAATGTATAAAATATCAATTGTTACACTGTTTACACTAGTGCTTTGCAATAAGAAAACAAATGGCAAGCTACCCAAAGTCTGCAAAGAATAAAAACTCCTTATTATACACTTAAATACTCACTTGCCCTTATCTAAAATGAATCCATACACAGTAATGCCAGTGACTGTGGCACTTCATTACCCACTGAAGCCTTCGAGTATGTTCTGAGCAGTGAAGCCTACTGAGAGTCATGCCAAAAACCCAAGAGGACTGGCTCTTCCTTTGTCAAAAATATCTCACTTAACTTCTCAGTGCCCCTTATGTGCTTGTAATAAGCCCAACCTCAGTGGTAATCATAAAGGTACCATGAGTCCTTTCCTTGACACCTGAAAGACTTTAAAATAGAGAATCCTCTCTTTACACACACATGTGCAGGCACATGGGCACACACATGCACATACCCTGTGATGCATGCTCTTATAAACCATGTGAGCATAAAGAAATAAATTTATACAGATTAAGTTCATAGTTCTCAAAATTTGGGAGAAAATCCAAAATCCATGAATTTTCTATCAGGAATTAATAAAATCACACTTCTCCCCTATCCCGCATTTGAACACAAAGACTTTTTGGTCAAGTCACCCTACTGTTAGTTATCTCAAAATCTTTTTCAGCTCAAAGAGGGAAATAAGTCTACTGAATTGGTAAAACAAACAAAATACCTAGATAGTTCTTTCTGGCTCTCATGGCAGCAGTAGGAAGAAATCCCTCAAGGACCTGAACCAGCTTGTTATGGATGTGTTCCCCTTGGCTGAAACCATTCATTGCCAAGAGACTGTGATTTTCTCTGCTCTGTTATTTAAAATTGCCTCAGCAGTAATACCTTCTTGCTTGGATTTCTAAAGTTCCCAGGACAGAAGCATGACTTCCCTAGACTCCCTTCAACCTAAACGGATCAGTATTATGGCTGCTCCAGGGCAGAAGTCTGTTTTACATGTGCTTCCCCCCTGTATTGGTTAATCATTCACACCAACATGGGATTATAAAGATACTGAGAATTTGTGCTTCTGATTGTTTTCTAACTCTAGCACTCAGAACCATGGACTAAGTGAACAGACCAACAAATGTATAAAATATCAATTGTTACACTGTTTACACTAGTGCTTTGCAATAAGAAAACAAATGGCAAGCTACCCAAAGTCTGCAAAGAATAAAAACTCCTTATTATACACTTAAATACTCACTTGCCCTTATCTAAAATGAATCCATACACAGTAATGCCAGTGACTGTGGCACTTCATTACCCACTGAAGCCTTCGAGTATGTTCTGAGCAGTGAAGCCTACTGAGTTTCAGGTTCAGCTGGTCCACCATTTTTAATCTCTACCGGTAGTATCAGCAAGCCTGTTCATAACCTATTTCTCCATAGAGTAAGATTTTTCAGGTTACTCAGAATAACCTCGTTAACAAACTGTGAGCAACATTCTTTTTGCACGATGGACAACAGTAGCCTTTGAATTCACAAATAAATAACAACCCACATATAAGGAAAGATCAAGGTCTTTCCAGAGCCTCAGTGTAAAGAATACTGAAAAGAATAAGCCATTTTCAAAGACGTTTTAATGCAGAGGATTTTGAAGTGTCGTTATGTCTGTGAACTACGGCAGAGTATGGTCCTCAAAGTGCACTTGTTTACCTATGAAGATAGACACAGAGCCTGTGTCACTCTTGATTTGGTTGTGGGGAAAGGGATGGTAACAGCTAAGACAAAGAAAGTGGTGATGGAAATATCCAGTAGAGCCAAAGGAAAATCACTGTAAAATAGAAGGGAAGGACTTCCTGTAACTGACCAATAAGTCACAGATCCAGTATGGACGCAAACAGGGCCACTGTGGTCCAATTCAGGCAAGACTCAGGGAAATCTTACCCAGAAAGAAATGGGCAAGAATGAAACCCAGAAGTGCAAGAATTCAGGCAAGCAGAATGGATATGAAAGCAAAATCAGACTTTAGAATAGAGTATTAGAGACCCAGAGGTTCTCTCTGCACCGGCAGAGGTTTCCAGAGGTCTCTTCATGATGTCATTAGTTGTCATTGATTTGTTTTATCAGCAGGAAACATGGCACTGGGGTGAGGATTAGCATACATGCTGATTCCCCAGCCTACACTCCCCTGATAGGTAGACCTGGCATTTCAGCCACAAAAGTATCACCTCCTTTGTCCATAGACTAACAACAAATTATTATACACTGTTTACACTAGTGCTTTGCAATAAGAAAACAAATGGCAAGCTACCCAAAGTCTGCAAAGAATAAAAACTCCTTATTATACACTTAAATACTCACTTGCCCTTATCTAAAATGAATCCATACACAGTAATGCCAGTGACTGTGGCACTTCATTACCCACTGAAGCCTTCGAGTATGTTCTGAGCAGTGAAGCCTACTGAGTTTCAGGTTCAGCTGGTCCACCATTTTTAATCTCTACCGGTAGTATCAGCAAGCCTGTTCATAACCTATTTCTCCATAGAGTAAGATTTTTCAGGTTACTCAGAATAACCTCGTTAACAAACTGTGAGCAACATTCTTTTTGCACGATGGACAACAGTAGCCTTTGAATTCACAAATAAATAACAACCCACATATAAGGAAAGATCAAGGTCTTTCCAGAGCCTCAGTGTAAAGAATACTGAAAAGAATAAGCCATTTTCAAAGACGTTTTAATGCAGAGGATTTTGAAGTGTCGTTATGTCTGTGAACTACGGCAGAGTATGGTCCTCAAAGTGCACTTGTTTACCTATGAAGATAGACACAGAGCCTGTGTCACTCTTGATTTGGTTGTGGGGAAAGGGATGGTAACAGCTAAGACAAAGAAAGTGGTGATGGAAATATCCAGTAGAGCCAAAGGAAAATCACTGTAAAATAGAAGGGAAGGACTTCCTGTAACTGACCAATAAGTCACAGATCCAGTATGGACGCAAACAGGGCCACTGTGGTCCAATTCAGGCAAGACTCAGGGAAATCTTACCCAGAAAGAAATGGGCAAGAATGAAACCCAGAAGTGCAAGAATTCAGGCAAGCAGAATGGATATGAAAGCAAAATCAGACTTTAGAATAGAGTATTAGAGACCCAGAGGTTCTCTCTGCACCGGCAGAGGTTTCCAGAGGTCTCTTCATGATGTCATTAGTTGTCATTGATTTGTTTTATCAGCAGGAAACATGGCACTGGGGTGAGGATTAGCATACATGCTGATTCCCCAGCCTACACTCCCCTGATAGGTAGACCTGGCATTTCAGACACAAAAGTATCACCTCCTTTGTCCATAGACTTCTGCCAGGTCATTTCCAGTCGCCCACATTGCAGCAATGACTCTTGCAGCGGGTTCTGAATCAAACATGAAGTAGCTCTCTACACTCTCCAATGATGATTCTGAAGTGTATCTGGACAGAGAACATCTAACCACTGTGAACTATTATGACCCTTAATGCAGTCTTTCTCAGGGGAAAATTAGGTGTGCATCTTGGTATTGGGCCTTTTCTTACACAGAAGCATATATTGTCCATTATGGAGTAAAGTAGGCTTGCTTGATTGTTTCCAAGACCTTCCAGGAAAGCTGAGGGTAAGAGATTTGTTATGATTCCATTTAGTTTTCTTGCGTTTATCTCAGTGAGATACACTGGGGTCATTTGGGTGAATTTCTTTTTCTTCTGTAACTTTCTTAGAATATTCCCTAATCTTTTATCACAGAGAGAATTCTAATATGAGTAAAGAATTGAGGTCTCTGGGAATCAGAAATATAGGTGGAGTTAAAAGTGCACATTTCTTGAGGAGTAGCACCTGTGGAAGAATAAAGAGGTGGCAGGATTGAGGAAGGGGAGCAATCAGACTCTGAAACAGATATGAGAGCTTCCACCAGCCCAGCCAAGAGCTCCAGGGCAGAGACCGCATTGGATAGAAAGGGCTGGATCTTTGTCCCACAGCTTTGCTGTCCATTGACTAAGGCCTCCCCCAAAGGACTCAAACCTCAGCTTCTAAGCTGAAAGTGACCTAAAGGAGTGAGCAGTTATAAGCGTTCGGCTCACTGCACTGCTGCAACTGTACTCATAGAAGGATTTGAGTGGTTCATGTCAGTCTATCAGAGCTGCCTGCTTCTGCATGTCTCTATAAGAACATTTCAATTCCCTATTAAGTTACTTTGTGTATCTTTTCATCAGTTCTTGTGAAAGGTTATACAATTTTCCAACACTTCAAAAAGTTGAACTCTTAACTCACAAAATCTGAGTTCAGCTTCTCTTTCCTGTTTGTTTTAGTATAATTTGGGGTCCTAGAATAGTGACTCAAGGCATTTGTATAATAAGACAGCAATACTGCTGTGTGGAACAGTCTGCACAAGACACTCATTGACTAGAACAGCACATGGAACTGTGAACAGATGTTCATTGGCTTGACTACTGATCAGGTACTTCTTTTTTTTTTTTTTTTTTAAGATTTATTTATTTATTTATTTTGGGGAGGGAGGGAGTGGGTGGGCCACTTCTATTGGTCTTTCATTTCTCTATTTTCATTCATCTTTGTTCTTTGGCTTCTGTGGGCCTCCCATCGTGGTGGCGTCTGTTGTCGCAGAGCACCAGCTCTGGGCGCAGGCACGCCAGAGCTCCGGCTTGGTAATTGGACACATCGGTCCAGCCGCTCCGTGGCACGTGGGATCTTCCCAGGCCAGGGATCGAACCGGCGCCCCTTGCACTGCAAGGCGGTGTCCTTACCCACTGGACCACCAGGGGAAGCCCCGATCAGGTACTTCTTATCCAGATTTATAGCCATGGTCAGTAGGAGCAGTGGATTTCTAGTTGGGATTAATATCTAATCAAGATAATCTAAGAAAGTCTGAATCTGCTTCCATAGGAACAAATTGTGGAGAGGAAAATTTGAAGTTTTCAGAGCTGATCTCTACCATTAGCATTGCTATGTGGAATAAAGAAGTGAGCTGGTGGACCAGAGGCTCCTCAGATGGGATAAAAATAATGATTCAAAGAACACCTATTTCTTAAGAATCATGTAAATGGTTCATGGCAATTCATGCGATCTATTAAAAGTTTAAGCTTCTTAAGGTAAATGTATGGTAATGGGGAACAATGACACTAGGAACATCAGAGGATTCGTATGCTAAAGAGATACTGTATAAATGGAAGAAAAAAATAGCATTAGGTCCTAGTCACAGGGAATAGTATTTAAAGGAGTGCAAGTTCCCTGACAGAACTGTAGGTAGACTTCCCCTCCAGAACCTAGGGACCAAGGACTGGGCCTTGAGGCTAAGTTAGGGGTGCAAACTCTGGAAATTTCTCAATATCCTAAATTAAAAGGGGGTACCTCAGGGAGTTTATGTTCCTACAAGTTTAAAAAAGTAACTCTTAACTCACAAAATCTGAGTTCAGCTTCTCTTTCCTGTTTGTTTTAGTATAATTTGGGGTCCTAGAATAGTGACTCAAGGCATTTGTATAATAAGACAGCAATACTGCTGTGTGGAACAGTCTGCACAAGACACTCATTGACTAGAACAGCACATGGAACTGTGAACAGATGTTCATTGGCTTGACTACTGATCAGGTACTTCTTTTTTTTTTTTTTTTTAAGATTTATTTATTTATTTATTTTGGGGAGGGAGGGAGTGGGTGGGCCACTTCTATTGGTCTTTCATTTCTCTATTTTCATTCATCTTTGTTCTTTGGCTTCTGTGGGCCTCCCATCGTGGTGGCGTCTGTTGTCGCAGAGCACCAGCTCTGGGCGCAGGCACGCCAGAGCTCCGGCTTGGTAATTGGACACATCGGTCCAGCCGCTCCGTGGCACGTGGGATCTTCCCAGGCCAGGGATCGAACCGGCGCCCCTTGCACTGCAAGGCGGTGTCCTTACCCACTGGACCACCAGGGGAAGCCCCGATCAGGTACTTCTTATCCAGATTTATAGCCATGGTCAGTAGGAGCAGTGGATTTCTAGTTGGGATTAATATCTAATCAAGATAATCTAAGAAAGTCTGAATCTGCTTCCATAGGAACAAATTGTGGAGAGGAAAATTTGAAGTTTTCAGAGCTGATCTCTACCATTAGCATTGCTATGTGGAATAAAGAAGTGAGCTGGTGGACCAGAGGCTCCTCAGATGGGATAAAAATAATGATTCAAAGAACACCTATTTCTTAAGAATCATGTAAATGGTTCATGGCAATTCATGCGATCTATTAAAAGTTTAAGCTTCTTAAGGTAAATGTATGGTAATGGGGAACAATGACACTAGGAACATCAGAGGATTCGTATGCTAAAGAGATACTGTATAAATGGAAGAAAAAAATAGCATTAGGTCCTAGTCACAGGGAATAGTATTTAAAGGAGTGCAAGTTCCCTGACAGAACTGTAGGTAGACTTCCCCTCCAGAACCTAGGGACCAAGGACTGGGCCTTGAGGCTAAGTTAGGGGTGCAAACTCTGGAAATTTCTCAATATCCTAAAGATTCAGACAGAAAGGGCTGTGGGCAGCCTGGGACCTCAGGGAGTTTTTAATGGATTACCAGGACACAGGAGGGAACAGCTATCTTGCAAGCAATGTACTAGCTGGTAGAGGACAGCAAAAGACTGTTTCCAAACTCCAGTGGCTTATGGAACAAGCACTGCTAACGCCAGCTTGTTTCAGCTTCATGAAAAGGAAGGGCAATTATTCTTTCTCATTATGGAAATCTGGTCCACATTTAGGAATTCTTTGTTCAAGACCGTGTTTAGTATTTTTTGTGTCTCACAATCTATGTAAGGCGATAAAGATAGAGGAGTAGAATATATCCCCTAAAAGACTGATAAACTAGTAGACATTTAAAAAAGCCATAATTATGAAACACTGTGATAAATGAAGTAATAAAGAAACATTATGGGGACATTATAGGAGTTATTTTTAAAGGGAGTCATTGTTTACTAACCTATCCTGAGTTGAAGTAGATTGGGAATGGTGTTATCCAAGGAACAAGATATGAAGGGTATTCTGGGCAGAGGGAGAGAAAGGCCTAAAGCAAGAATCAGAATGGAGAAGGTTCTCTGTGCCTGGGGAGGAGAGAACACACAAGCAGTTAGTTCTGTGCCTTCTTCAACTTAAGGCATGGGGGAACTGGGGGACAAAATAGGCCTATGTTTTATATGGACATACATGGCATATATATACACATATAACATTGTATGTTCATATTACATGCTTGTTTCATGTTTTTCCTCCCCTCATTTATGAAGTGTTTTATTTTGTTTTGTTTTCAAGAATGGGGAGAGTGAATTATACATTTTTAACACCATTGTCTAACATAGTACATAGGGCCTGAAATGGTTGCTTATTGGGTTACCTTGGACCAATAATTTTATACTCCCAATTTTCTTCTAAGTAAGTAGAAATAAGAAAGTCAATGCTACTTTATGTAATGTGAGCTCTATCCTTTCAGCAGTATTTGTTATAGACTTCCTCAGATAGCAAGTTCCTGACAGAACTGTAGGTAGACTTCCTCCAGAACCTAGGGACCAAGGACTGGGCCTTGAGGCTAAGTTAGGGGTGCAAACTCTGGAAATTTCTCAATATCCTAAAGATTCAGACAGAAAGGGCTGTGGGCAGCCTGGGACCTCAGGGAGTTTTTAATGGATTACCAGGACACAGGAGGGAACAGCTATCTTGCAAGCAATGTACTAGCTGGTAGAGGACAGCAAAAGACTGTTTCCAAACTCCAGTGGCTTATGGAACAAGCACTGCTAACGCCAGCTTGTTTCAGCTTCATGAAAAGGAAGGGCAATTATTCTTTCTCATTATGGAAATCTGGTCCACATTTAGGAATTCTTTGTTCAAGACCGTGTTTAGTATTTTTTGTGTCTCACAATCTATGTAAGGCGATAAAGATAGAGGAGTAGAATATATCCCCTAAAAGACTGATAAACTAGTAGACATTTAAAAAAGCCATAATTATGAAACACTGTGATAAATGAAGTAATAAAGAAACATTATGGGGACATTATAGGAGTTATTTTTAAAGGGAGTCATTGTTTACTAACCTATCCTGAGTTGAAGTAGATTGGGAATGGTGTTATCCAAGGAACAAGATATGAAGGGTATTCTGGGCAGAGGGAGAGAAAGGCCTAAAGCAAGAATCAGAATGGAGAAGGTTCTCTGTGCCTGGGGAGGAGAGAACACACAAGCAGTTAGTTCTGTGCCTTCTTCAACTTAAGGCATGGGGGAACTGGGGGACAAAATAGGCCTATGTTTTATATGGACATACATGGCATATATATACACATATAACATTGTATGTTCATATTACATGCTTGTTTCATGTTTTTCCTCCCCTCATTTATGAAGTGTTTTATTTTGTTTTGTTTTCAAGAATGGGGAGAGTGAATTATACATTTTTTAAAACCATTGTCCAAGATAGTACATAGGGTCTGAGATGGTTGCTTATTGGGTTACCTTGGACCAATAATTTTATACTCCCAATTTTCTTCTAAGTAAGTAGAAATAAGAAAGTCAATGCTACTTTATGTAATGTGAGCTCTATCCTTTCAGCAGTATTTGTTGACTGCCTACCATGTGCCAAACCCTGTGCTATGTGCTCTGAAGTATCCTGAAATGAGATCATATCAGGCTCCCCTTTTTCATACTTAACATCCATGTGTGCATGCTCAGTCATGTTCGACTCTTTGTACCACATGGACTGTGGCCCACCAGCCTCCTCTGTCCATGGGATTTTCCGGGCAAAAATACTGGAGTGGTTTGCCATTACCTTCTCCAGGTTATCGTCCTGATCCAAGGATTGAACTCCCATCTCCTCTGTCTCCTGCATCGCAGCAGATTCTTTACCACTTAAGCCATACATTTTATTTATGTCCCTGGGTTGTACTTCCTAGTAGACTCCACTGTCCTCATCCCACTCATGTTTGTCTCCAGCGTAGACCAATTACAGTGTCTTGTGGTCAGTAAATATTTGTTAAAATGATAGAATCCACATTGTCTAGAATCACTCTGGCTTTCATGTTTTTATTTATATTTGAATACCCTTAAAATTACTTTAAAAATTTAATGAAATTTGTAGTGATATAATTTACTTATAACAGAAAAACATTTTTTTTAAGTTTATTTTTTCCTTTACTTTAAAGATTTTACAGCGTTTTGTTGTTCACCAACATATATGTTCCCAGATCATTCATATGTATATCCCTGGACCCTCCCCCCACCCAGTTCCCCATCCCATCCCTCCAGACCATCACCCCAAGTGGTTGTAGGTACCTCTATTCCCCTAGCATATGAAGGGTATTCTGGGCAGAGGGAGAGAAAGGCCTTTTGTCCTGGGGAGGAGAGAACACACAAGCAGTTAGTTCTGTGCCTTCTTCAACTTAAGGCATGGGGGAACTGGGGGACAAAATAGGCCTATGTTTTATATGGACATACATGGCATATATATACACATATAACATTGTATGTTCATATTACATGCTTGTTTCATGTTTTTCCTCCCCTCATTTATGAAGTGTTTTATTTTGTTTTGTTTTCAAGAATGGGGAGAGTGAATTATACATTTTTAACACCATTGTCTAACATAGTACATAGGGCCTGAAATGGTTGCTTATTGGGTTACCTTGGACCAATAATTTTATACTCCCAATTTTCTTCTAAGTAAGTAGAAATAAGAAAGTCAATGCTACTTTATGTAATGTGAGCTCTATCCTTTCAGCAGTATTTGTTGACTGCCTACCATGTGCCAAACCCTGTGCTATGTGCTCTGAAGTATCCTGAAATGAGATCATATCAGGCTCCCCTTTTTCATACTTAACATCCATGTGTGCATGCTCAGTCATGTTCGACTCTTTGTACCACATGGACTGTGGCCCACCAGCCTCCTCTGTCCATGGGATTTTCCGGGCAAAAATACTGGAGTGGTTTGCCATTACCTTCTCCAGGTTATCGTCCTGATCCAAGGATTGAACTCCCATCTCCTCTGTCTCCTGCATCGCAGCAGATTCTTTACCACTTAAGCCATACATTTTATTTATGTCCCTGGGTTGTACTTCCTAGTAGACTCCACTGTCCTCATCCCACTCATGTTTGTCTCCAGCGTAGACCAATTACAGTGTCTTGTGGTCAGTAAATATTTGTTAAAATGATAGAATCCACATTGTCTAGAATCACTCTGGCTTTCATGTTTTTATTTATATTTGAATACCCTTAAAATTACTTTAAAAATTTAATGAAATTTGTAGTGATATAATTTACTTATAACAGAAAAACATTTTTTTTAAGTTTATTTTTTCCTTTACTTTAAAGATTTTACAGCGTTTTGTTGTTCACCAACATATATGTTCCCAGATCATTCATATGTATATCCCTGGACCCTCCCCCCACCCAGTTCCCCCCCTCCCATCCCTCCAGACCATCACCCCAAGTGGTTGTAGGTACCTCTATTCCCCTAGCACCATGACAATAGCTATCTTTTCCACACATGACAGTATAGGTTTCCATGTTACTCCCTCCATGCCTCCCTCCCACTGTTCGGTCTCCACAATGTCTTTATGTCTATTCTCTGTTTTTTCATGAGTTCACTGAGTGTGTTATCATGACCATCTTACTAGATCCCATATATATGAGTTAGTATACTATACTTGTCTTTCTCTTTTTGACTTACTTCACTTTTTATGATAGGTTCTAGAGCCAGCCACCTCATTAGGACTGAGTCTTCTGCATTTCTTTTAACAGCTGAGTACTATTCCATTGTATATATGTACCAGGGCTTCTGTACCCATTCATTCATCGATGGACATCTGGGTTGCTCCCATGTTCTGGCTGTTGTATAGAGAGCTGCAATGAACATTGGGGTACAGGTGCCTCTTTCATTTCTGAGTTCGTCAGGATATAGGCCTAATAGTGGGATTGCTGGGTCATAGGGTGCTTCTATTTTTAGTTTTTTAATGAATCTCCATATTGTCTTCCATAGAGGTTGTATCAATTGACATTCCAACCAGCAATGCAAGAGGGTTCCCTCTTCTCCGCACCCTCTCCAGCATTTGTTGTCTCGATTTGTTGATGATGGCCATTCTGACGGGTGTGAGGTGGTATCTCATTGTGGTTTTAATTTGCATTTCTCTAATAATAAGCGAGGTTGAGCATTGTTTCATGTGCTTTTGGGCCATCTGTATGTCCTCTTTGGAGAGGAGTCTCTTTAGAACTTTTTCCCATTTTTTGATTGGGCTGCTCGTTTTCCCTGTGCTGAGTTGTCTGAGTTGCTTGTAGATTTTGGAGATTAATTCTTTGTCTGTTGTTTCATTTGCTATAATTTTCTCCCACTCTGTGGGGTGTCTGTTCAGCTTTTTTGTAATTTCTTTTGCTGTACAAAAGCTTTTAAGTTTCATGAGGTCCCACGCGTTCATTTTTCTTTTCAGTTCCGCTATTCTAGTAGGTGGGTCAGAGAAGATCTTGCTTTGATTTATGTCCTTGAGGGTTTTGTCTATATTCTCCTCAAAGAGTTTGATGGTTTCTGGTCTTACATTTAGGTCTTTAATCCATTTGGAGTTGATCTTTGTGTATGGTGTCAGGGAATGTTCCAACTTCTTTTTTTTGCATGTAGCTGTCCAATTTTCCCAGCACCATTTGTTGAAGAGGCTGTCTTTGTCCCATTTTATATGTTCACCTCCTTTGTCAAAAATAAGGTACCCATAGGTGTGTGGGTTTATCCCTGGGTTCTCAATCTTGTTCCATTGGTCTATAGTTCTGTTTTTGTGCCAGTACCATACTGTCTTGATGACTGTTGCTTTGTAGTAGAGTCTGAAGTTAGGGAGGCTGATCCCTCCAGCTCTGTTTTTCTTTCTCAGGATTGCTTTGGCTAGTCGAGGTCTTTTGTGTTTCCATATGAACTGTGTGATTCTTTGGTCTAGTTCTGTGAAAAATGTCAATGGTAGTTGGATAGGTATTGCATTCAATCTGTAGATGATATTTGGTAGAATGGTCATTTTCACAATATTGATTCTTCTGATCCAAGAACATGGAATATCTTTCCATCTGTTTAAGTCTTCTTTAATGTCTCTCATGAGTGTCTTGTAATTTTCTGTGTACAGTTCTTTTGTTTCTTTGGGTAGGTTTATTCCTAGATATTTGATTCTTTTGGTTACAGTGGTGAAGGGGATTGCCTCTTTGATTTCGTTTTCTGATTTTTCATTGTTTGTGTATAGGAATGCCAGTGATTTCTGTGTGTTGACTTTGTATCCTGCGACTTTGCTGAATTCATTGATCAGCTCTAGTGGCTTTGTAACCGTGTCTTTGGGATTTTCTATATATAATATCATGTCGTCTGCAAAGAGAGAGCTTTTCCCTGTGCTGAGTTGTCTGAGTTGCTTGTAGATTTTGGAGATTAATTCTTTGTCTGTTGTTTCATTTGCTATAATTTTCTCCCACTCTGTGGGGTGTCTGTTCAGCTTTTTTGTAATTTCTTTTGCTGTACAAAAGCTTTTAAGTTTCATGAGGTCCCACGCGTTCATTTTTCTTTTCAGTTCCGCTATTCTAGTAGGTGGGTCAGAGAAGATCTTGCTTTGATTTATGTCCTTGAGGGTTTTGTCTATATTCTCCTCAAAGAGTTTGATGGTTTCTGGTCTTACATTTAGGTCTTTAATCCATTTGGAGTTGATCTTTGTGTATGGTGTCAGGGAATGTTCCAACTTCTTTTTTTTGCATGTAGCTGTCCAATTTTCCCAGCACCATTTGTTGAAGAGGCTGTCTTTGTCCCATTTTATATGTTCACCTCCTTTGTCAAAAATAAGGTACCCATAGGTGTGTGGGTTTATCCCTGGGTTCTCAATCTTGTTCCATTGGTCTATAGTTCTGTTTTTGTGCCAGTACCATACTGTCTTGATGACTGTTGCTTTGTAGTAGAGTCTGAAGTTAGGGAGGCTGATCCCTCCAGCTCTGTTTTTCTTTCTCAGGATTGCTTTGGCTAGTCGAGGTCTTTTGTGTTTCCATATGAACTGTGTGATTCTTTGGTCTAGTTCTGTGAAAAATGTCAATGGTAGTTGGATAGGTATTGCATTCAATCTGTAGATGATATTTGGTAGAATGGTCATTTTCACAATATTGATTCTTCTGATCCAAGAACATGGAATATCTTTCCATCTGTTTAAGTCTTCTTTAATGTCTCTCATGAGTGTCTTGTAATTTTCTGTGTACAGTTCTTTTGTTTCTTTGGGTAGGTTTATTCCTAGATATTTGATTCTTTTGGTTACAGTGGTGAAGGGGATTGCCTCTTTGATTTCGTTTTCTGATTTTTCATTGTTTGTGTATAGGAATGCCAGTGATTTCTGTGTGTTGACTTTGTATCCTGCGACTTTGCTGAATTCATTGATCAGCTCTAGTGGCTTTGTAACCGTGTCTTTGGGATTTTCTATATATAATATCATGTCGTCTGCAAAGAGAGAGAGCTTTGACTTCTTCCTTTCCAATCTGGATTCCTTTGATTTCTTTCTCTTCTCTTATTGCTGTTGCTAGGACTTCCAGGACTATGTTGAATGGTAGTGGTGAAAATGGGCACCCCGTCTTGTTCCTGATCTTAGAGGGAATGCTTTCAGTTTTTCACCATTAACAATAATGTTCGCTGTAGGCTTCTCATAGATGGCTTTTATTATGTTGAGATAGGTTCCTTCTATGCCCATTTTCTGAAGAGTTTTTAATCATAAATGGATGTTGTACTTTGTTGAAGGCTTTTTCTGCAACTATTGAGATGATCATGTGATTTTTGTCTTTCAATTTGTTGATATGGTGTATCACATGGATTGATTTGCGGATGTTGAAGAAGACTTGCATGCCTGGGATGAACCCAACTTGATCGTAATGTATGAGTTTTTTGACGTGTCGTTGAATTCTGTTTGCTAGGATTTTGTTGAGGAACTTGGCATCTAAGTTCATCAGGGAAATTGGCCTATAGTTTTCCTTTTTTGTGTTGTCTTTGCCTGGTTTGGGTATCAGGGTGATGGTGGCCTCGTAGAATGTGTTTGGAAGTTTTCTTTCCTGTGCAATTTTTTGAGAAGAGTTTCAGAAGGACACGCATTAGCTCTTCTTTAAATGTTTGGTAGAATTCACTTGTGAAACCATCTGGCCCTGGGCTTTTATTTTTGGGTAGATTTTTAATCACAGATTCGATTTTGGAGCTTGTGATTGGGTTGTTCAGAGTTTCTGTTTCTTCCTGGCTCAGTCTTGGGAGATTGATCTTCCCCATGAAACTGTCCATTTCTTCCAGGTTGTCCAGTTTGTTGCCATAGAGTTGCTCATAATAGTCTCTTAGAATCCTTTGGATTTCTGCATGATCTGTTGTAATCTCTCCTTTTTCGTTTTTGATTTTGTTGATCTGGTTCTTCTCTCTCTTTTTCTTAATGAGTCTGGCCAGTGGCTTGTCAATATTGTTTACCTTTTCAAAGAACCAGCTTTTTGTTTTATTTATCTTTACTATTGTTTCTTTTGTTTCTTTCTCATTTATTTCTGCTCTATTCTTTATGATTTCTCTTCTTCTGCTGGCTTGGGGGTGTTTTTGTTCTTCTTTCTCCAATTGTTTTAAGCAGAAGGTTAGGTCATCTGCTTCATATTTTCCTAGTTTCTTGAGGTGGGATTGTATTGCTATAAATTTCCCTCTTAGAAGTCCTTTTGCAGTATCTCATAGGTTTTGCACTGTCGTGTGTGCAATGTCATTTTCTTCTAGGAATTGTTTAATTTCTCCTTTGATTTCCTCAATGATCCATTGGTTTTTTAGGTATGTGTTGTTTAATCTCCATGTGTTTGTGTTTTTAGGGTTTTTTTTCTGGTAGTTGATCTCTAGTCTGATTGCATTGTGGTCCGAGAAGATAGTTGATATAATTTTGATTTTCTTGAACTGACTGAGGTTTGATTTGTGGCCCAAGCTGTGGTCTATCCTGAAGAATGTTCCATGAGCACTTGAGAAGAAAGTGTATTCTTCTGCTTTTGGATGGAAAGTCCTAAAGATATCCATGAGGTCCATCTTTTCCAGTGTGGCATTTAAGGCTTGTGTTTCTTTATTAATTTTCTGTTTGGATGATCTATCCATTGGTGTGAGAGGAATGTTAAAGTCTCCTACTATTATCGTGTTATTGTTGATTTCTTCTTTTATGTCTGAAAGTACCTGTCTTATGTATTGAGGTGCCTCTGTGTTGGGTGCATAGATATTCATGACTGTTATGTCTTCCTCTTGGATAGATCCCTTAATCATGATGTAGTGACCTGCCTTGTCTCTTAGAATCTTCTTTACTTTAAAGTCTATTTTTTTCTGATATAAGGATTGCTACTCCAGCTTTCTTTTGATTTTCATTTGCGTGGAATATCTTTTTCCAGCCTTTCACTTTCAGCCTATGAGTGTCTCTAGGTCTGAAGTGGGTCTCTTGTAAATAGCATATATATGGGTCTTGCTTCTGGATCCGTTCAGCCAGCCTGTGTCGTTTGGTTGGAGCATTTAGTCCATTTACGTTCAAAGTAATTATTGATATGAATGTTCCTATTGTCATTTTCTTAGAAATTTGGGGTTTGATTTGTAAGGCTTCTCCTACTCTTGCATTTATTGGCTGTATCAGGCCGTTTAACACTTGTTGTAGGGCTGGTTTTGTGGTACAGAATTCTTTTAGTTTTTGCTTCTCTGTGAAGTTTTGACTTCACCATCGATTCTGAATGAGATTCTTGCTGGGTAGAGAATTCTTGGTTGGAGGTTATTCTCTTTTAGCCGTTTAAATGTATCTTGCCATTCTCTTCTGGCCTGTAGGGTTTCTGTTGAGAGATCCGCAGTTAAACGTATGGGGTTTCCTTTATATGCTATTTGTTGTTTGCTCCTAGCTGCTTTTAGTAACCTGTCTTTATATTTAGTCTGCGTTAGTTTGATTAGAATGTGCCTTGGTGTGTTTCTTCTGGGGTTTCTCCTGTATGGAACTCTTTGTGCTTTTTGGACTTGGTTGACTATTTCCTTTCCCATGCTGAGGAAGTTTTCAACTATAACCTCTTCAAGAATTTTTTCATAGTCTTTCTTCTCCTCTTCTTCTTCTGGAACTCCTATAATTCTAATGTTGGTGCGTTTGATATTGTCATATAGGTCTCTGATGCTATCCTCAGTTCTTTTCATTCTTTGGGCTTTGTTCTGTTCTTCAGAACTTATTTCCACCATTTTGTCTTCACTCACTTATCCGTTCTTAGCTTCTGATACTCTACTGTTGAGACCTTCTATAGTATTTTTGAGTTCAGCAATTGAGTTACTTGTCTCCATTTGCTTATTTTTCATTTCCTGCATGTCTCTTCTCAATGCATTAATTTCCTCTAATATTCTGTTTTCGGTGTTTTGCATCCTCATTAGTATAGCTTTTTTGACTTCTCTTTCAGATAATTTGTCTATCTCCTCCTCTGTCATTTGAAGCAGTGTTTCTCTAGCTTGGTCCTTCATTTGTGCAGTGTTTCTCTGACATTTCATTATTTGGTTAATTTTTGTTTCTTTGTGTGTGTCTGTGTGTATGGAGTTCTTATTCCCACCAGGCTTCTTGGTTGAATTCTCCCTTCCTTTGGGTTTCTGTCCTTGTAGAAGGGTTCAGTGGTTTGTGTCTTGGGTGGTGTTAGGCCTTGTTTACAGGTGAATACTCTCTAGTGTTGTATGTTCTTTGATAGTGTGGGGTCTGGGAATCAGGGCTTCTGCTCCGAGGATCCTTGGTTTGATGATTGGTCAAGGGGTGTAGGCTCTATGTCTGGTTTGCTATGGTGTTCCATGATATTAGTTCACATACTAGTATCTGAGGAATAAGAGGTGCATCCCTGATGGGTGACAGTCATAAAAGCATGCATATGTTTTCTAACATAATCGTAAGATATACATACATACACAGCAATCCCCACAATTGACCAGTTTTACAGAGATAAGGCACAGGAAATCTTTCTGGCAATTCATGCAATCAAAGATGATACTTGCCCGTTAAGCTTTGAATTAATTGAAATAGTGCCTGAATAATAGATCTAGCACAAGGTCCTTGCTTGGATAATTACAATGAGAGCAATTTTTAATTAGGACATGTGTTGGGGGTGACGAGGAGGAGAGTCTATAGGTAATAAAAAGGAACAGATTTGTCTTGGAAGTATTTTTATACGGGGGTTAAAAAGGGAGCAAAAAAGATCTTCAGAATTTTTCATGTCTTTTTTTCGATAATTTTTTCTTACTGGTTTGAGACCTTTCTTCATTCTTTGGGCTTTGTTCTGTTCTTCAGAACTTATTTCCACCATTTTGTCTTCACTCACTTATCCGTTCTTAGCTTCTGATACTCTACTGTTGAGACCTTCTATAGTATTTTTGAGTTCAGCAATTGAGTTACTTGTCTCCATTTGCTTATTTTTCATTTCCTGCATGTCTCTTCTCAATGCATTAATTTCCTCTAATATTCTGTTTTCGGTGTTTTGCATCCTCATTAGTATAGCTTTTTTGACTTCTCTTTCAGATAATTTGTCTATCTCCTCCTCTGTCATTTGAAGCAGTGTTTCTCTAGCTTGGTCCTTCATTTGTGCAGTGTTTCTCTGACATTTCATTATTTGGTTAATTTTTGTTTCTTTGTGTGTGTCTGTGTGTATGGAGTTCTTATTCCCACCAGGCTTCTTGGTTGAATTCTCCCTTCCTTTGGGTTTCTGTCCTTGTAGAAGGGTTCAGTGGTTTGTGTCTTGGGTGGTGTTAGGCCTTGTTTACAGGTGAATACTCTCTAGTGTTGTATGTTCTTTGATAGTGTGGGGTCTGGGAATCAGGGCTTCTGCTCCGAGGATCCTTGGTTTGATGATTGGTCAAGGGGTGTAGGCTCTATGTCTGGTTTGCTATGGTGTTCCATGATATTAGTTCACATACTAGTATCTGAGGAATAAGAGGTGCATCCCTGATGGGTGACAGTCATAAAAGCATGCATATGTTTTCTAACATAATCGTAAGATATACATACATACACAGCAATCCCCACAATTGACCAGTTTTACAGAGATAAGGCACAGGAAATCTTTCTGGCAATTCATGCAATCAAAGATGATACTTGCCCGTTAAGCTTTGAATTAATTGAAATAGTGCCTGAATAATAGATCTAGCACAAGGTCCTTGCTTGGATAATTACAATGAGAGCAATTTTTTAATTAGGACATGTGTTGGGGGTGACGAGGAGGAGAGTCTATAGGTAATAAAAAGGAACAGATTTGTCTTGGAAGTATTTTATACGATTAGGTAGCAAAGATTAGTATGTGTATTGTTTAGTGTATTTGGAAGAGAATAGTGGAGACAGGAAGATAGGAAATAATTTATCTAGAGGATATTGGTAGATAGGAGAATGTTTTACATTTAGAACATAGAGGAAGAAAGCAGTGGAAAAGAGGAAAGCGAATTAGAGGTTTTCAAGAATTAAAATTAAAATTAAAAAAATACAATAAAAGTCAAAAAAAGAAATTAAAAATTAAAAAGGGCAGAAAAAATTAATGAGACCAGAAAACAAAGAAAAAACACAAAAAACAAAACAAATGAAAACAACAACAAAAAAACCAGAATAAGCAAACAAATAAACCCCAAACCAGACCAATCAATTGAATAAGTAAAATAGTCCACCACCAATAAACAAGCAGAAGAAAAGAAAAAAAAAAAAAAGTTAAATACTGTCCCTGGTTTTTATCTTCTCATCTGCCTGTTGGAAACCAATCTGCTCTTGACGGTGGTGTCTTGATGGCGTAGGCTTTCCCTTATAGCACCGGTTGCTATGGTTTCTGTTTTTGTGTTCAGCAAAATGAGGGCTTTGCTGCCATACTGGGTGCTGGCCGGGACGGTGGGCTGATCCCAGTCCGTGGGCGGGAGCTGCGCGCGCAGTCCCGTGTTGGAGGGCGGCGCCTGGGTCGACCGCGCACCCGCCTGTAGTCTCCAATCCCTGCTCTTTCCCGGCTTCCTCCGCTGCTGCTGCAGCTCTAGGGGAGCGGGCTTCTCGCCGCTGGCGCAAGTGCACCGCCGGTTACGTGTCTAAGTCCCAAAGGCGGGCGCGAGCTTTCCCGCCAGCTCGTGCCCGGTCCCTGGTCAGCAACCCGTGGACGTTACCAGAGATAAGGCACAGGAATCTTTCTTGGCAAATTCATGCAATCAAAGATGATACTTGCCCGTTAAGCTTTGAATTAATTGAAATAGTGCCTGAATAATAGATCTAGCACAAGGTCCTTGCTTGGATAATTACAATGAGAGCAATTTTTTAATTAGGACATGTGTTGGGGGTGACGAGGAGGAGAGTCTATAGGTAATAAAAAGGAACAGATTTGTCTTGGAAGTATTTTATACGATTAGGTAGCAAAGATTAGTATGTGTATTGTTTAGTGTATTTGGAAGAGAATAGTGGAGACAGGAAGATAGGAAATAATTTATCTAGAGGATATTGGTAGATAGGAGAATGTTTTACATTTAGAACATAGAGGAAGAAAGCAGTGGAAAAGAGGAAAGCGAATTAGAGGTTTTCAAGAATTAAAATTAAAATTAAAAAAATACAATAAAAGTCAAAAAAAGAAATTAAAAATTAAAAAGGGCAGAAAAAATTAATGAGACCAGAAAACAAAGAAAAAACACAAAAAACAAAACAAATGAAAACAACAACAAAAAAACCAGAATAAGCAAACAAATAAACCCCAAACCAGACCAATCAATTGAATAAGTAAAATAGTCCACCACCAATAAACAAGCAGAAGAAAAGAAAAAAAAAAAAAAGTTAAATACTGTCCCTGGTTTTTATCTTCTCATCTGCCTGTTGGAAACCAATCTGCTCTTGACGGTGGTGTCTTGATGGCGTAGGCTTTCCCTTATAGCACCGGTTGCTATGGTTTCTGTTTTTGTGTTCAGCAAAATGAGGGCTTTGCTGCCATACTGGGTGCTGGCCGGGACGGTGGGCTGATCCCAGTCCGTGGGGCGGGAGCTGCGGCGCGCGCAGTCCCGTGTTGGAGGGCGGCGCCCCGGCTCGACCGCGCACCCGCCTGTAGTCTCCAATCCCTGCTCTTTCCCCGGCTTCCTCCGCTGCTGCTGCAGCTCTAGGGGAGCGCGGGCTTCTCCGCCGCTGGCGCAAGTGCACTGCCGGTTACGTGTCTAAGTCCCAAAGGCGGGCGCGAGCTTTCCCGTCCAGCTCGTGCCCGGTCCCTGGTCAGCAACCCGTGGACGTTCAGCAAGCCCTCCAGTTGGAGTGGCTGAACTTACCCGCAACGTGGCTCTTCTCGCGGCTCCTCGCGGCGGCGGGTTCCGGCGGCTCCTCCCTGAAAAACATATTTAAGTGTAGAATTTGATATGTGTTGACAAATGTCTCTACTCATGTAAGTACCATCACAATCAAGAGACAGAGCATTTTCACTGCCCTTAAATGCCCTTATGCCCTTTCCCATGTAATCTGTCTCCCATCCCCAAGCCTCAGTCACAGCAAACAATTCTGTGCTTTCTCCCAGCATTCTTTTTTCTTTGTGGAATTTCATATAAATGTAATCATGCAGCAAATACTCTCTGTGGACCTCTTTAAGTTCAAATAAAGTTGTCTTAATTCCATCTAAGCACTTGCATGATTTGGTAGTGTAAGTTTTTAATTGCTGAATAGTATTCCATCATGTAGACGTGCCACTTCATTCTACTCATGGATATTTGAGTTGTTTCCAATTTGGAGATATTTTGAAAATGTTGCTATGGACTTTTTAATGGGAGACTTTGTGTGGATATGTGTTTTTATGACTCTTGGATATATAACTAAGAGTAGAATTGCTGTATGAATTGATAAGTGCATGTTTACCTATATAAGAAAATGTCAAGTGATTTTCCAAGGTGATTGTGCCATCGTTAGTACTCTTCAGTCAGGAAAATGAGTGCAAGAAGGATATATGCTAAAATACAAGTTAAGTTAACTTAAAACATCCACATTCCAATGCCTAGTCTTTGCATTTACTAGTAATTCTGCCTGGAATAGTTAACTTTTCCTGTCTTACTTTATTAACATAGAAGGATAAATATGTCACTGCTGCCTGTTACTCTGAAGCTGTATCTAATCTTACAGGTATAAATGAGGTGGAAGCCTTTTATAGTTCTCGGTTAAAATTGATGGCTGCATTTTACTTTAGGGGGCAGTTTTGCTAAAGAAGATGATGTTTTAGGGCATTATAACGGAAAAGAAAATTAAGAAGTTGAAAGAAGTACTCAGATTGATCTTCTGGGCCCCAGTTCTCTCTGTCAGAAAAGTGGACATAATAAAAATGCTAGCTACTTCCTGACAGATCATGTGAATTAAGACTTAGGAGTTCCTTAGTGGAAAACATTTCATAACTGGTAAGATTTTTCAGTGGATTCATTGAAATGCCACCTTCTAAGAAAGCCCATTTTGAAAAGAATTGTACAGAGTGAAAATTACCAGGGAAATTGGAGAAAAATGTTTCTTAAAGTCAAAAATTTCACTTGTAATTTAGCTTATCAAGAAATTCTCACAGTCTCATTCTCTAGAGCTTATTCCTTTGTACCAGGGCGTGAAATCAATGAGATTTGATGCCCTAGGTAATTGGTGGAAATACCTGTCCTACAATGGCGAGGTCATCTAAGGGTCCTCAGAAGCAGCAGGGTGCATCATTTATAGAGCCCCATCATGTGTGACTAGAGACATACTAGTTACTTGGAATTAAAAAATATTATCTTGCGGCCCAGATAGAAAATTAAGCTTTTAAAAGCAGCCAGTTGGGGCAATGGAAGTTTCTGCATCAGTCTGCTCAGAGCTGCATTTCCTACTTTTTGTGGTTGTCATTGTTGTGGCAGTCTTTGTAAGAAGCTCTTCCAGAGTATATGAATTACAGACACACATAGGGCTGCTCCTCATTAAAATTGTCACAGAGGTCACATTTATCTCTAGTTTTTTTTTCTTTTGGCCTTTTTATTGATGTTTTATTTCTTTATTTTCACCAAGGTGATTGTGCCATCGTTAGTACTCTTCAGTCAGGAAAATGAGTGCAAGAAGGATATATGCTAAAATACAAGTTAAGTTAACTTAAAACATCCACATTCCAATGCCTAGTCTTTGCATTTACTAGTAATTCTGCCTGGAATAGTTAACTTTTCCTGTCTTACTTTATTAACATAGAAGGATAAATATGTCACTGCTGCCTGTTACTCTGAAGCTGTATCTAATCTTACAGGTATAAATGAGGTGGAAGCCTTTTATAGTTCTCGGTTAAAATTGATGGCTGCATTTTACTTTAGGGGGCAGTTTTGCTAAAGAAGATGATGTTTTAGGGCATTATAACGGAAAAGAAAATTAAGAAGTTGAAAGAAGTACTCAGATTGATCTTCTGGGCCCCAGTTCTCTCTGTCAGAAAAGTGGACATAATAAAAATGCTAGCTACTTCCTGACAGATCATGTGAATTAAGACTTAGGAGTTCCTTAGTGGAAAACATTTCATAACTGGTAAGATTTTTCAGTGGATTCATTGAAATGCCACCTTCTAAGAAAGCCCATTTTGAAAAGAATTGTACAGAGTGAAAATTACCAGGGAAATTGGAGAAAAATGTTTCTTAAAGTCAAAAATTTCACTTGTAATTTAGCTTATTAAGAAATTCTCACAGTCTCATTCTCTAGAGCTTATTCCTTTGTACCAGGGCGTGAAATCAATGAGATTTGATGCCCTAGGTAATTGGTGGAAATACCTGTCCTACAATGGCGAGGTCATCTAAGGGTCCTCAGAAGCAGCAGGGTGCATCATTTATAGAGCCCCATCATGTGTGACTAGAGACATACTAGTTACTTGGAATTAAAAAATATTATCTTGCGGCCCAGATAGAAAATTAAGCTTTTAAAAGCAGCCAGTTGGGGCAATGGAAGTTTCTGCATCAGTCTGCTCAGAGCTGCATTTCCTACTTTTTGTGGTTGTCATTGTTGTGGCAGTCTTTGTAAGAAGCTCTTCCAGAGTATATGAATTACAGACACACATAGGGCTGCTCCTCATTAAAATTGTCACAGAGGTCACATTTATCTCTAGTTTTTTTTTTTTTTCTTTTGGCCTTTTTATTGATGTTTTATTTCTTTATTTTCACCCAAATTTATTCCTGGCCTGTGTAGGCCTCCCATTGCAGTGGCCTCTCTGCTTGCAGAGCACTGGCCCCAGGCGCATGTCCTTTAGAGCTCTGGCTCATGATTGGACACACCTTGTCTAGCCGCTGCATGGCACATGGGATCTTCCCGTGCCAGGAACAAAACACGCACCCCTTGCACCACAAGGCGGGCTCTTCACCCACTGGACCATCAGGGAAGCCTTATCTCTAGTTTTCTTTTATCCTCTTAGCATCTCACAAGCTTGATCTGCTAACTTTAGGTCACATAGTATCCTAAAGACCACCATTTGCATTCCCGGCCTGCCACTGTTTTTCCCTTAAGGGCTTTACTGCTTTCCTGCTTAAAATGATCACACACTCCGATCACAGGAAAACCCGTTCTGATGCCTCACCACTTTCTTTGGTGATCACATACACACACACAAACACAAACAAACACATATATGCACATGGTTGTTATGGGAAAGATTACGAATGACAATCAGGGACAGACCTTTTGAACATCTGTAGGAAGAGCCATGAAAACTTTGATGCTAGAAGTGGACTTTTTGTGGACTAGACACTTGTAAAACTGTTCTTTATCCGTGATTATCTACCACCTTTCTTCAGAATTTTTCCTGCTTTGTAAGGAAGTCTTCATGAATTTCATCCTTTTGGACAATGTCAATATGTATGTTTTTCTTAAATCCATAATAATTTATATAGTCTGTAAATTGATGGCTCTATAAAGAAATCAATTGAAAATCTGCCAAGTTTTATTTTAGATCAACATTCATCTAAGTTTATGCCAAAAGGAAAAGGAGTCCAGAACTGTCTTCTTTATTGACTTTTGTTGGTATGGAATTAAAAATATTATCTTGGCCCAGATAGAAAATTAAGCTTTTAAAAGCAGCCAGTTGGGGCAATGGAAGTTTCTGCATCAGTCTGCTCAGAGCTGCATTTCCTACTTTTTGTGGTTGTCATTGTTGTGGCAGTCTTTGTAAGAAGCTCTTCCAGAGTATATGAATTACAGACACACATAGGGCTGCTCCTCATTAAAATTGTCACAGAGGTCACATTTATCTCTAGTTTTTTTTTTTTTTCTTTTGGCCTTTTTATTGATGTTTTATTTCTTTATTTTCACCCAAATTTATTCCTGGCCTGTGTAGGCCTCCCATTGCAGTGGCCTCTCTGCTTGCAGAGCACTGGCCCCAGGCGCATGTCCTTTAGAGCTCTGGCTCATGATTGGACACACCTTGTCTAGCCGCTGCATGGCACATGGGATCTTCCCGTGCCAGGAACAAAACACGCACCCCTTGCACCACAAGGCGGGCTCTTCACCCACTGGACCATCAGGGAAGCCTTATCTCTAGTTTTCTTTTATCCTCTTAGCATCTCACAAGCTTGATCTGCTAACTTTAGGTCACATAGTATCCTAAAGACCACCATTTGCATTCCCGGCCTGCCACTGTTTTTCCCTTAAGGGCTTTACTGCTTTCCTGCTTAAAATGATCACACACTCCGATCACAGGAAAACCCGTTCTGATGCCTCACCACTTTCTTTGGTGATCACATACACACACACAAACACAAACAAACACATATATGCACATGGTTGTTATGGGAAAGATTACGAATGACAATCAGGGACAGACCTTTTGAACATCTGTAGGAAGAGCCATGAAAACTTTGATGCTAGAAGTGGACTTTTTGTGGACTAGACACTTGTAAAACTGTTCTTTATCCGTGATTATCTACCACCTTTCTTCAGAATTTTTCCTGCTTTGTAAGGAAGTCTTCATGAATTTCATCCTTTTGGACAATGTCAATATGTATGTTTTTCTTAAATCCATAATAATTTATATAGTCTGTAAATTGATGGCTCTATAAAGAAATCAATTGAAAATCTGCCAAGTTTTCATTTATTCTTCTTCCACTGATGCAACAAAAAGTTTTCAGTGCCTACAATGTTTTATGCCTAGAAATGGAAAAGGAGTCCAGAACTGTCTTCTTTATTGACTTTTGTTGGTATGGATAATGTTAGTCTCCTAACTGGGTCTGAGAGACTGTAGTATCTTTCTGTATTCCCCATCCTGAAGATCTTCTGGAAGCAGTGGGGGAAGGGTAGTGGGGAGAATTAAAAATTGTCTAAAATGTATTCATCTCAGTAAGATTCTGAAAAATGACCTGTAAGAGCATCACCATCTGGTGCCATCTCTAGCAAATGAAAAGATGCAGAAGCACTATTCATTGCTTTTAGATCTTGATCATTCATAGCAAAAATGTGAGGACTTTAGGAATATGTGAATAGTTTCCCCAAAGTATACAGATTTATTTTTTCATATTATTAGCCTCACCATATTTCTAGTAGTATTATAATATTCCCCATCATGCCTATCAAATAAAACATTGCAATTTGCTGAACAGTCCTTAATTTTTACAGTAATATTGGCTAGAAATTGCTTTTAAAATTCTGGTAATCAAATTGTGCTTCAGCTGGGTAGGAGGATTAGTAAACAGCTAGCTTAACTAAGTATGGAGACAGGTAACATGTGTTTTACTCACCATTAACCTTAACTTAAGGTTAACACCATAAACCTTGCTAATCAAAATATAGGAGGTTTAAATTATGCAATCTTAAAATGGTGGTAGGTAATTCAAGTAAATAAAGGTAACCAATGGACAATAGTTTTAAAAAAACTGAAAAACTTTGAACAAATTTCAAACTGAAATGAATGAAAGGCTTTCATTCAACGTATTCAACTAGTTGAATCAACAAAGAAGAAAGTATGACAGTTGTTCAAAGTAAACCATAAAGACATGGTGGTCAATAGTATTGAAAGCCGCTTAGAAACCTATATCAGATTATTAGTGTTTACTGTATCTGAACCAGGTAATATTTTAAACTTGTTTCACTAATTCTTATCAGGTTACCTTCCATGTATCATGCGATTCAAGTGATCTTTAAATTATTGGCAAATTCTACCTTAAAGAGAGCTTTCACAAAGGACATGCAATTCATATCATCTAGAGTTACTGTCATTTCTAGGCTAAGTCCCATGGAAATTCATAACTTAAAAATGAAAGTCACAAAGATGCAACAGCCTTCATAATGCCAATGCAGCAGTTATAAATATTTCATGAACATTGCATGGGCAGGGACAGATCTCCATTTTCATGAGTTAGAATTTGTATGGCTAAGTCTCTAGATTTTACTATTCATAATGCACAATATGCCCTGTAGTGCATTCCATACAGTGCTTTTTTAATATTTATGTTTAATGAAGAAATTACTGTTCTGAAAAGAGAACAAGCTAAGTCAAAGATTCTACCTGTAAGAGCATCACCATCTGGTGCCATCTCTAGCAAATGAAAAGATGCAGAAGCACTATTCATTGCTTTTAGATCTTGATCATTCATAGCAAAATGTGAGGACTTTAGGAATATGTGAATAGTTCCCCAAAGTATACAGATTTATTTTTTCATATTATTAGCCTCACCATATTTCTAGTAGTATTATAATATTCCCCATCATGCCTATCAAATAAAACATTGCAATTTGCTGAACAGTCCTTAATTTTTACAGTAATATTGGCTAGAAATTGCTTTTAAAATTCTGGTAATCAAATTGTGCTTCAGCTGGGTAGGAGGATTAGTAAACAGCTAGCTTAACTAAGTATGGAGACAGGTAACATGTGTTTTACTCACCATTAACCTTAACTTAAGGTTAACACCATAAACCTTGCTAATCAAAATATAGGAGGTTTAAATTATGCAATCTTAAAATGGTGGTAGGTAATTCAAGTAAATAAAGGTAACCAATGGACAATAGTTTTAAAAAAACTGAAAAACTTTGAACAAATTTCAAACTGAAATGAATGAAAGGCTTTCATTCAACGTATTCAACTAGTTGAATCAACAAAGAAGAAAGTATGACAGTTGTTCAAAGTAAACCATAAAGACATGGTGGTCAATAGTATTGAAAGCCGCTTAGAAACCTATATCAGATTATTAGTGTTTACTGTATCTGAACCAGGTAATATTTTAAACTTGTTTCACTAATTCTTATCAGGTTACCTTCCATGTATCATGCGATTCAAGTGATCTTTAAATTATTGGCAAATTCTACCTTAAAGAGAGCTTTCACAAAGGACATGCAATTCATATCATCTAGAGTTACTGTCATTTCTAGGCTAAGTCCCATGGAAATTCATAACTTAAAAATGAAAGTCACAAAGATGCAACAGCCTTCATAATGCCAATGCAGCAGTTATAAATATTTCATGAACATTGCATGGGCAGGGACAGATCTCCATTTTCATGAGTTAGAATTTGTATGGCTAAGTCTCTAGATTTTACTATTCATAATGCACAATATGCCCTGTAGTGCATTCCATACAGTGCTTTTTTAATATTTATGTTTAATGAAGAAATTACTGTTCTGAAAAGAGAACAAGCTAAGTCAAAGATTTCTTGCTAAAATTATTAGTTGTGTTGAATAGAGACAATAACAATCAGCAGAAATTACCTCATTGCAGTGTCTCAGCACACACATAACTTTTAGAGTAATACAAGATGACTGATCAAGATACATTAAACCTAAGTGAAAAGGTTCTTTCTAAAGGTTAAAACATTAGAAATCTCGTTTTAAAAGAATTTGAAAGGTTAAAATGCAAAGAGCAACTTTCTTACATATCAAAATATTAATTACAAATGAAATCCTTGCCTAGTGTTCCATCGTTTAAATATATGTCTGTATTTTTCTGGGTGGATCTTTAATTCAAAATAAAAAGCATTTTAGCTTCCTAGGATAATATTACCCAGTTCAATAATGAATTGCTATTGCCTATTTTAATGTAATTTATCAAAGCACATTATCAGTACCTGTCAGAATAAATTTTGCACTGAAAGTCATGAAAAAAAGGACTATTGTATGTGTTGAAATCAAAGAACATTACGACTGCTAAGTTATTTTCAATGGAAAAGAAGGTGATTGCCCTCTAAATGATTCTTGTCCCATGAGAAAATAGAAGCCTGAAAAATCACAAGAAACAGACTCAGGAAAAAGTCTATTCCTTGCTTTTAAAAATGAGCATTTGATATTTTGTTTCATTTTTGTCATTTTGATCAATTCTTTCAAGTAGATGAATGTTGGAAAGTGCCTCACAGATCTTGGTAACATTTGCAAAAGTAAGCTAAAGTTACTGATCAGCTCGTGTATAACCTAAGGCTGAATTAGCCCATATTAGCATATCCTATATGTCATAATTAGATTGACTAGGAAGTCACATATTTTCTTTTGAATACACTTCAACAAGACTAAGCCTTCTAATAATGAAAACAATAACCTTCAAATTTCATATCATTCACCTGGGAGTCAGCTATTCAAATATTTTTATAGGCTTAAACCAATGAGGTCATTAGAAATTCTGTGATGTTTCCCAAACTTACCTCCCTAGAAGTTTATGTTTTATTTCTGATATTATTTAACTGGAAGTTGGAATCATTTCCTTCCATTTTGTTCTTTGTAATTTTATTTTCCAAAGTCTCCCTTGAGGAATTTAACATTTCTGTGATGAATTTGTAGTTGACTTGAAGTGTGTTGGCCTTCCTTCCCTAATGAGCCTAGGTGTAATACTGAGGAAGAATTTGAGAAATAGATGATGTAGCTCATTGTCGAGTTGGATTTGTCTTGCACATCTAGAGCTTTGCTGTTGTTCCTGTGCACATTTTGATCACAATTCCTTAATTATGTTCTATATTTAACTGACCCATTTGAACAGGATCCAGAGCTGGTGCGGAACATCTGTCGCTGGGTTAGGCAAGCTGTTCGGATTCCCTTTTTTGCCAAGTTGACCCCAAATGTCACTGATATTGTAAGCATTGCCAGAGCTGCAAAGGAAGGTAAGAACCCAACTCATGGCAGTTGCCTCCTTATGTAAGCCTGGGCCTAAATTTTGTAGCCTTAATAATGTGTATCTTTATCAGCCACTAAATGTGGGTATTTCTGTTTAAACTTTAAGAAAATTAGTCAATTAAACACTTAACCCCACAAATGTAGTAGATCCATACCTATACTCAACCTACTGAGAAGACTCCAAACACTAGCCCAGGAATACAAGTATATCTGTCATTTTTCTAATAAGTCCCTGTTTTACACATGATTATATGAAAAAAAGCCACAGTCACATCAGACCATTCCAAAATAAATGACCTCATAATGTAGCAGTCCAGAAAAAGCATTTGAACCTTAAATGATTTAAAAAAAAAGCTAGCTGCTTCCACAGGTGAAATTTGCTCTGAGTTCCCTTTCTTTCTGATGGAAGCTAGTACACTTCCTTAAACACATGCTCAGTAAATATCTCGAATATATAAATCATATAATCAGTACATGGTTTTGCAAATTATATAAGCTTGTGTGCTATCCAATGGAAATTGCATCTTGATTTGTAAAGATGCTGTAAATTACCTGGAAAATAACATCGAATACAAAACATTTGGCATCCACAAATCTGTATAACAGTTGGAGAAATAAAGTGGTAGTAATTAAAAATTCTTATGTCTAGCATTTTAAGCATAATTATAGGAATGAAATTAGTGAATACATTGAGGAGAGGAAATGTAGTGTGTGCATTTTCCTGAATTTGTGTAGGTTTGAATGGGTTTTAACCATTTCCCCTTTAAGAACTGAAGATGAATGTTCTATTTTTCATAGGTGGTGCAGATGGTGTTACAGCCACCAATACTGTCTCAGGTCTCATGGGATTAAAAGCCGATGGCACACCCTGGCCAGCAGTGGGCACAAGGAAGCAGACTACGTATGGAGGAGTGTCTGGTAGGTGTTACCCTCTCCTTCATTTTTGCTTCCTTGGAGGTTGGTGAAAAATTAAGCAATCAGGTTACAGGCAAGAATATTGTGATTATTTTGATCGCCAAATTTTATAACTCACAACTTGTCAAAATTCCTAATAGTTATGACAAATGGAACAGATTGATCAAGTGATTGACAGCACAAGATGGGAGAATACCCAAATAGGACTTCACACACATTCTATTCTCCTGTGGTCTCTGCATCACTCAGCATTTCTCACTGTCACGATTGTCTCATTACTAATTAGTAAAAGCTAATATTAAGGCCTTATAAGAAGAACATCAGCACACTGATTTTAATACCTTTTTTCATAGTCTGGGTTAGTTTCCATTCTTTCTAGGAGTTTGAAATGCACCTTCTTCAACTGGAATACGTATCTGTCATTTCTAATAAGTCCACATGATTATATGAAAAAGCCACAGTCACATCAGACCATTCCAAAATAAATGACCTCATAATGTAGCAGTCCAGAAAAAGCATTTGAACCTTAAATGATTTAAAAAAAAAGCTAGCTGCTTCCACAGGTGAAATTTGCTCTGAGTTCCCTTTCTTTCTGATGGAAGCTAGTACACTTCCTTAAACACATGCTCAGTAAATATCTCGAATATATAAATCATATAATCAGTACATGGTTTTGCAAATTATATAAGCTTGTGTGCTATCCAATGGAAATTGCATCTTGATTTGTAAAGATGCTGTAAATTACCTGGAAAATAACATCGAATACAAAACATTTGGCATCCACAAATCTGTATAACAGTTGGAGAAATAAAGTGGTAGTAATTAAAAATTCTTATGTCTAGCATTTTAAGCATAATTATAGGAATGAAATTAGTGAATACATTGAGGAGAGGAAATGTAGTGTGTGCATTTTCCTGAATTTGTGTAGGTTTGAATGGGTTTTAACCATTTCCCCTTTAAGAACTGAAGATGAATGTTCTATTTTTCATAGGTGGTGCAGATGGTGTTACAGCCACCAATACTGTCTCAGGTCTCATGGGATTAAAAGCCGATGGCACACCCTGGCCAGCAGTGGGCACAAGGAAGCAGACTACGTATGGAGGAGTGTCTGGTAGGTGTTACCCTCTCCTTCATTTTTGCTTCCTTGGAGGTTGGTGAAAAATTAAGCAATCAGGTTACAGGCAAGAATATTGTGATTATTTTGATCGCCAAATTTTATAACTCACAACTTGTCAAAATTCCTAATAGTTATGACAAATGGAACAGATTGATCAAGTGATTGACAGCACAAGATGGGAGAATACCCAAATAGGACTTCACACACATTCTATTCTCCTGTGGTCTCTGCATCACTCAGCATTTCTCACTGTCACGATTGTCTCATTACTAATTAGTAAAAGCTAATATTAAGGCCTTATAAGAAGAACATCAGCACACTGATTTTAATACCTTTTTTCATAGTCTGGGTTAGTTTCCATTCTTTCTAGGAGTTTGAAATGCACCTTCTTCAAAAATCTTACTTTCATAACTGTGAAATAAACCATTAAAACATTCCATTTATAGCTTCAGCTGACAAGATATTTACAGACCTCATACCTTCACACACATTTTCTCATCATAAAACACTTGCATTTGAAACAGAAAGAGAAGTTTTAATCCCAAAGACCAGTTCAGTGTCTCTGCCCTGTGCAGTCTGTTGCTGTGACAACATGAACTTGGGCTTGCAAAGACAACGCTGGGAGGTTCTTGACTGCACTGGTATGGGGATTAATCTCCTTGGTGATAGAGACAGTGGTAAATATACATAACATAGCAGTGCCCCACTGTTCAAGAAAAGCATTGCTGAATCAGACCAAAGTGTGCTTTGGGAAGAGGCTGCGTAGACACAAACAAAGCTCTCTCCATGCTGAGGTATTATGTTTTGAGAGCGTGAAGTGTGTCTATAAGCCACAAGTTTTTTTTAAGGAGTATATTTTTCTTTTAATTGAATGCCGTTCCCACAATGTCAGAAAGAGGACAGCTGATGAGGAGCACCTGCTCAGGGTCCAGACAGACCTCCTTTTTATCAGGAGCTATCAAGCAGGGCCTTAAGTATTATTAAGTAAGGCAGAAAAACGTGAAGCAAGTTAGCATGGGTATCGGAAAGAGAGTTGAGAGATTCCAGAGTTGGACTGTAACGTGCACCATGTACACTATGTTTTCTGTCAGCCCATTTCAGTTTTTCCAGCCTGCCATGTTGACAGCAAGAGAATAAAGGAGGTCACAGAGGGTGCCGAACATTAAAAATTAATAAAAGAACTATTGCAGTAGTATTTTATATAAGTAACACCATTCACGTTTTCTCATTTAAGCTGCAGTTTCTGAATATTCTGCCATACTATAACTCAGTTTAATAGAATGACAGAAATACAGCATTAGAAAAAGTCTTTTGTGTTGCAGTCTTTTAAGCATAGATACACTGGAAATTATAGTGGTACCTGCAAACAAGTTCAGCTATACCTCAGGGCCTGTTAACATTTCCATAAAACTCTCTTTCTGAGATTTATAAATTCATCTATAAATATTCACTTGGGCCATAAACTCAACCAAGCCCATGTGGAACTTTCATTTTAAACAACAAAATGTCCCCAGTATTTTTAAGGGTTTGTACCTCATTTCTAATAGGTTTTATATTCAGTCCTTATACATTAAACAGTTTGTTTTGAAAATAGACTCTCTCCATATTGACAAAATTAATAGGTTCTTTTTTCTCCTTTAAAGCAGTGTTTGCTTTAATTTAAAGGTAATATAATCTGAAAAGCAGTTTAAACAGGCAATGATAATATATTTTAGGACAGAAGTAAATTCTATAACAAACTACCTTCAGAATAATTTATAGCGAAACCTGGCCTAGAACAATGAGTTATATAATAATAGCTTCAAATTTTAAAAGTGATGATAATATCACTAAATTGCTAAATACCATTCCTAGATTTAGCAATTACTGTTTCAATATAGAAAACACATAAAATATGCCAAGTAGTTTTTAAAAAAAATTTTTTTAATTCCCATTCCCAGTGCTAATGGCTTACTTAGGTGTTCTCTCAGGATACTAGAATATCTACTTTTAGTAAAGCCACTGGAATCGTAGTTTGTTTGTTTTTTCTTTTTAAGTAAAAGCTAAGAAGAGTTCAATTTTGGATAGCCACCTAAAATACAACATTTTTTAATTTCCAGGGAACGATATTTTTCTCTTTCAATGCTTCCTCTTTATCTGTTTTTAGTTATTTTTTGCCTCAAAATAAGATTCCAGAATAGTATGTGAAATGAAAGTCTGGTTTTATTTCAATAGGAGAATGGTGAGGAACTTGGAACAGTGCACTACAGAACAGTGTTCATATTTCAGGAATGTCCTTCATTTAAAATACGTTAGCTAATAAAGGGCATCAACTAGCTTCAAAAATAGAACCTCAGCTAAAGGAATGTCAGTTTAATTATTATTATTTTTAAACATTTATTTATTTATTTATTTCGGCGGGGGTGGGGAGAGAGGGGGGTGGGCGGGCCACTTCCACTGGTCTTTCATTTGTCTAGTGTCATCCATCTTTGTTCTTTGGCCCCTCTGGGCCTCCCATCGCGGTGGTCTCTGTTGTCGCAGAGCACCGGCTCTGGGCGCATGGGCTCCAGAGCTCCGGCTCGGTAATTGGACACATCGGTCCAGCCGCTCCGCGGCACGTGGGATCTTCCCAGGCCAGGGGTGGAACCGGTGCCCCTTGCACTGCCAGGCGGTGTCCTTACCCACTGGACCACCAGGGAAGCCCTCAGTTTAATTATTTTAAATATGATTAGCCTGGATTCTAAAGTATTCTAAAACAATTTTCTCCTTTAAAGCAGTGTTTGCTTTAATTTAAAGGTAATATAATCTGAAAAGCAGTTTAAACAGGCAATGATAATATATTTTAGGACAGAAGTAAATTCTATAACAAACTACCTTCAGAATAATTTATAGCGAAACCTGGCCTAGAACAATGAGTTATATAATAATAGCTTCAAATTTTAAAAGTGATGATAATATCACTAAATTGCTAAATACCATTCCTAGATTTAGCAATTACTGTTTCAATATAGAAAACACATAAAATATGCCAAGTAGTTTTTAAAAAAAATTTTTTTAATTCCCATTCCCAGTGCTAATGGCTTACTTAGGTGTTCTCTCAGGATACTAGAATATCTACTTTTAGTAAAGCCACTGGAATCGTAGTTTGTTTGTTTTTTCTTTTTAAGTAAAAGCTAAGAAGAGTTCAATTTTGGATAGCCACCTAAAATACAACATTTTTTAATTTCCAGGGAACGATATTTTTCTCTTTCAATGCTTCCTCTTTATCTGTTTTTAGTTATTTTTTGCCTCAAAATAAGATTCCAGAATAGTATGTGAAATGAAAGTCTGGTTTTATTTCAATAGGAGAATGGTGAGGAACTTGGAACAGTGCACTACAGAACAGTGTTCATATTTCAGGAATGTCCTTCATTTAAAATACGTTAGCTAATAAAGGGCATCAACTAGCTTCAAAAATAGAACCTCAGCTAAAGGAATGTCAGTTTAATTATTATTATTTTTAAACATTTATTTATTTATTTATTTCGGCGGTGGGAGAGAGGGGTGGGCGGGCCACTTCCACTGGTCTTTCATTTGTCTAGTGTCATCCATCTTTGTTCTTTGGCCCCTCTGGGCCTCCCATCGCGGTGGTCTCTGTTGTCGCAGAGCACCGGCTCTGGGCGCATGGGCTCCAGAGCTCCGGCTCGGTAATTGGACACATCGGTCCAGCCGCTCCGCGGCACGTGGGATCTTCCCAGGCCAGGGATCGAACCGGCGCCCCTTGCACTGCCAGGCGGTGTCCTTACCCACTGGACCACCAGGGAAGCCCTCAGTTTAATTATTTTAAATATGATTAGCCTGGATTCTAAAGTATTCTAAAACAATTTTCTCAAACTTTGGTTCCCAACTCATGAGTGTATTATGGAATCAAGCTAAATGAACTGTGATCCAATTTTTTTAATGAAATAGAAAAAATGTTCAAATGCCTTTCCCATGGTTGGGATAAGCAGTACATCTTTTCTTAGTTATCTATGTAATGCACATGCACTAGGTCATGAGGTAGAATGAATTTTTTACTATGGTTAACTTCAAAAATGTTGGGAAGCTTCTGTTTTATTTTTATTTAATTTTGGCCTCTTTTTATTGATTTTTTATCCATGTATTTTCATCTGTCTTCACTCTTTGGCATGTGAGGGCCTCCCATCACAGCGGCGTCTCAACATTTGAAGAAAGTGCTCTTCATAGGGAACAAAGCCAAAGTTCTTGCACCAGATTACTTTTAAATTCATTTAAAGGTAAACAATTAAATTTATTTTAAACATAGTCAGTCCTAACCATGCAAAAGACTCATTTTTCCAGGGTCCACTTTTCTTAAATCTTCTAATCACTTTCTATACCCATTACTTTATTCTCTTATTTTGAAACAGCTTCCTCTAAGTCAGATGTACTTTCTTTATCCTTCATAAAATGAAATTCTAATACACATATCTTCTTTACTGAAAACACACATTCTACTTTCCTCAGATAACTAAGAACTGACCTTTGTATTAGCATTCTATAAATTGGTAAGCATAAATGCCAGTGATAATTTCTAAAAACATGTGCTTTCTTATAGAAAAACTCAGGATGGCACCAAACGTTAACAGTCTCAAGTCTCCTAGTTTCTCTGTAAGAGGAACTTAGGGTTCAATAATAAATGTTTCAAACCTTATTTTATTTGGAAATAACCTAGCTATTTAATAGACTTTCATCATTTAGTTTAGCACTACTCTTGAAAATTCAGGTTGCCCCAATCTGGAGAGACTATTTAAGACAGACATTATTAAAATATTATTATTATTATTATTATTATTATTATTATTATTATTACCTCTAAGTCATCATTTGTTTTCATCCATCTTTATTTTTTGGCATGTGTGGGCTTCCCATTGCAGTGGCCTCTCTTGTTGCAGTGCACTGGCTCTAGGCACATGTGCTCCAGAGCACTGGAATTAAGAATTAAGAAATTGAACATACCAGCCCAGCTGCTCCACTGCACGTGGGATCTTCCCAGGCCAGGGATGGAACAGGTGCCCCTTGCACTGCAAGGCGGACTCTTTACCCACTGGACCACCAGGGAAACCCAAGCTGATATTTTAGAAGGCGGTTTCTCTGTTAAATAGAAGATGTAATTGTGTCTGTAGAAGTCATTTAAATGTGGTAACTTGTACCTATTGAAGTTTAAATTTTCTATCAAGAGGGAGAGTAAGGATTTGATTCCAAGGTCTTGTCCTCAGCTTTGTTATTTTAGAAACTACATTTCCCAAATCATCTGCAGGTAATTGGAGTGGGGAAGACGGTCAAGCATATGAACCAATTCATACTAAGAATGATTTATAAACCTAAATTTTACTTGTAGGAGAAATACCTTGCAAGATTCATGATAACAGTATGAGTCTATTAATGGTGATTTCATAATAAGAACAGTTTCAAACGAAGACTTGTTCAGTATTTATAAGGAGTATTTTCCTGAAACTAGGATGACTAATTAAGCTCTCCAGAAAGGTACTTCTGTCCAAGTCATTGACTCTAAAGGATCAATATTCTCCACCTGTCTTTGAACAGTAGAGACCTAATACTGTAAGTTGTAACCACAGAATTTTCTTTTTTCTATAATCCATGTGGAACACTTTTAAAATATCAAACAGCAATTTGTTTACGTATCACTACAAAGTTGTGTTTAAATGATTGGGTTCTTTTTTAAGCATAAATGCCAGTGATAATTTCTAAAAACATGTGCTTTCTTATAGAAAAACTCAGGATGGCACCAAACGTTAACAGTCTCAAGTCTCCTAGTTTCTCTGTAAGAGGAACTTAGGGTTCAATAATAAATGTTTCAAACCTTATTTTATTTGGAAATAACCTAGCTATTTAATAGACTTTCATCATTTAGTTTAGCACTACTCTTGAAAATTCAGGTTGCCCCAATCTGGAGAGACTATTTAAGACAGACATTATTAAAATATTATTATTATTATTATTATTATTATTATTATTATTATTACCTCTAAGTCATCATTTGTTTTCATCCATCTTTATTTTTTGGCATGTGTGGGCTTCCCATTGCAGTGGCCTCTCTTGTTGCAGTGCACTGGCTCTAGGCACATGTGCTCCAGAGCACTGGAATTAAGAATTAAGAAATTGAACATACCAGCCCAGCTGCTCCACTGCACGTGGGATCTTCCCAGGCCAGGGATGGAACAGGTGCCCCTTGCACTGCAAGGCGGACTCTTTACCCACTGGACCACCAGGGAAACCCAAGCTGATATTTTAGAAGGCGGTTTCTCTGTTAAATAGAAGATGTAATTGTGTCTGTAGAAGTCATTTAAATGTGGTAACTTGTACCTATTGAAGTTTAAATTTTCTATCAAGAGGGAGAGTAAGGATTTGATTCCAAGGTCTTGTCCTCAGCTTTGTTATTTTAGAAACTACATTTCCCAAATCATCTGCAGGTAATTGGAGTGGGGAAGACGGTCAAGCATATGAACCAATTCATACTAAGAATGATTTATAAACCTAAATTTTACTTGTAGGAGAAATACCTTGCAAGATTCATGATAACAGTATGAGTCTATTAATGGTGATTTCATAATAAGAACAGTTTCAAACGAAGACTTGTTCAGTATTTATAAGGAGTATTTTCCTGAAACTAGGATGACTAATTAAGCTCTCCAGAAAGGTACTTCTGTCCAAGTCATTGACTCTAAAGGATCAATATTCTCCACCTGTCTTTGAACAGTAGAGACCTAATACTGTAAGTTGTAACCACAGAATTTTCTTTTTTCTATAATCCATGTGGAACACTTTTAAAATATCAAACAGCAATTTGTTTACGTATCACTACAAAGTTGTGTTTAAATGATTGGGTTTTCTTTTTTTTCTTGAAAGGAGGGGAGACAATTCCTCACTTTTATTTGGTCAGTAGAAACACTAATTTCATCCAGAGTATTATTTATAAACTGTTCTCAAGTAGCTTATTCATTATTTTTCCTGGTTTCAGTTTAGTTATTGTTTTTCTTGATTTAGTTTCAAATTTTGACTTTTTCATTGATCTTGTCCCCAAATAATAAGGATATCTTCAGCTCACCCCAGACTCAGTGATTACTATCACCTGTATAAATGGTGTTATCCAGCTGTGGTGTGACATTTGCACATGAAGTCCTCCCTGTGGATAAGATTCTCTTAGAGATGGTTAAAAAATGAGTCTTGTATAACTAAAGTTGTATCTTTCTTGCAACTGACTTTTCAAGGATAACCTTCATTCATTTATAGCTGTATCGGGAGAAATAGTAATCAAGCATTGGGGTAAACTCCTTTGGAGGAGTTTTGTTACTGTTCTTTATTATGTTTGAAAAGGTTTTTGGTTTTTTCAGTCAATGGGGAATGGGCGTATTCCTCAGGTTTGTTGTTGTTCTGTTCTCTAGTACATGCTTTATTTTACATGTAAGCACATACACATACAAACCCACATATAGGGGAAAGTTCTGAAACTTCTCTGCAGAAAGCAGTTTGAAATAATGATAGATATTTTAAACTTAATATAATTCACTTTCTACAAGGTTGACAAATTAACCTGTAGTTTTATTTTTTTGCTAAATTTGGTGTGTCAAAAAGGGAAATTCTTATTCTCAATTTCAAGTTTTAGATGTTTGAAATTATTGTATCTGTATCAACTTACTCAGTTGAAACTATAGAACAGTACTATTATTTACGAGTAATACTTAAAATCTTTATACTAATTTCTGAAAAATCCATCAAAGATGGCTTTTAATATTTGATCTCTTTTCCGGAACCTAGATTTTACTAATCACATGAAGGATTATTACAGATGTTAAGAAATGATTGTATATTTGCTCAACAAATAATGGTCTGCTCCATAAATATTCTTGCAGTCTACAAATAAATGATGCATGATTTGAATATCTAGCAGTGTGGATTACTGGACACTGAACACTAACTGAGCTCTATATTTACCAACCTAAAAGTGTGATTTTTTTTGGAAAAATTAACTAATAAAAGAAGGTGCTGGGAAGGGGTTTTTTTTTTTTCTTGAAAGGAGGGGAGACAATTCCTCACTTTTATTTGGTCAGTAGAAACACTAATTTCATCCAGAGTATTATTTATAAACTGTTCTCAAGTAGCTTATTCATTATTTTTCCTGGTTTCAGTTTAGTTATTGTTTTTCTTGATTTAGTTTCAAATTTTGACTTTTTCATTGATCTTGTCCCCAAATAATAAGGATATCTTCAGCTCACCCCAGACTCAGTGATTACTATCACCTGTATAAATGGTGTTATCCAGCTGTGGTGTGACATTTGCACATGAAGTCCTCCCTGTGGATAAGATTCTCTTAGAGATGGTTAAAAAATGAGTCTTGTATAACTAAAGTTGTATCTTTCTTGCAACTGACTTTTCAAGGATAACCTTCATTCATTTATAGCTGTATCGGGAGAAATAGTAATCAAGCATTGGGGTAAACTCCTTTGGAGGAGTTTTGTTACTGTTCTTTATTATGTTTGAAAAGGTTTTTGGTTTTTTCAGTCAATGGGGAATGGGCGTATTCCTCAGGTTTGTTGTTGTTCTGTTCTCTAGTACATGCTTTATTTTACATGTAAGCACATACACATACAAACCCACATATAGGGGAAAGTTCTGAAACTTCTCTGCAGAAAGCAGTTTGAAATAATGATAGATATTTTAAACTTAATATAATTCACTTTCTACAAGGTTGACAAATTAACCTGTAGTTTTATTTTTGCTAAATTTGGTGTGTCAAAAAGGGAAATTCTTATTCTCAATTTCAAGTTTTAGATGTTTGAAATTATTGTATCTGTATCAACTTACTCAGTTGAAACTATAGAACAGTACTATTATTTACGAGTAATACTTAAAATCTTTATACTAATTTCTGAAAAATCCATCAAAGATGGCTTTTAATATTTGATCTCTTTTCCGGAACCTAGATTTTACTAATCACATGAAGGATTATTACAGATGTTAAGAAATGATTGTATATTTGCTCAACAAATAATGGTCTGCTCCATAAATATTCTTGCAGTCTACAAATAAATGATGCATGATTTGAATATCTAGCAGTGTGGATTACTGGACACTGAACACTAACTGAGCTCTATATTTACCAACCTAAAAGTGTGATTTTTTTTTTTTGGAAAATTAACATGGCATGGGAATTACTAATAAAAGAAGGTGCAAGTTGGAAAGGTGCTAGTAATTATCTCAGTGCCAGTGTAGTACTAGAGGTGAGTATGAAGCGTATAGTTCAGGAAATTTGCTGGAATCAACGTAGTAGCTCAAAAAAGAATCTTAAGCATTGTCTTCACACTGCGTATTTTGTGTTTGCCTTTAAAATAGTTACTAAAGGGTTGTCAAGGCTGTGCAGTGTCTTAGCAGTATGCATGGCTACAGGGCACATAAATGCAACCCAGTGTAACCTGCTCTGATCATAAACATAATCTTATTTTGTTGTATTATTAGTCACTACTGTGTAAAATAAGGAAGTCAACAAAAAACACACTAGATTGGAAACTCCAGAGTTTCTATTGCATTTTGCTTTGAATAACTATTTTTACACATGTAAGCAACTGAAAATTTTGGTACGATTGCTTGAAGTTCTTGTTTATACTACACATTACAATTATATCATGGAATACAATACTGAATTTGTTTTTATAAGAAGTAGTTTTTAATGGGCTGGACTTTTTATGTGTCAATCACATGATTACTGATGCATAAAATCCTTTCAGAAAAACACGCCTACTATCTGTCAGAAAATCTCAGCTATCTGTTGTAACTGTCTTTATCAATAAGGACTTAGATTTTAATATTGAAATGTCTAAAATAACCTGATAAAGATATTTAAGTGTCTTTATCAAAAAAAAGGAAATTAGATTTTAATATTGAAATTATTGTATCTGTATCAACTTACTCAGTTGAAACTATAGAACAGTACTATTATTTACAGTAATACTTAAAATCTTTATACTAATTTCTGAAAAATCCATCAAAGATGGCTTTTAATATTTGATCTCTTTTCCGGAACCTAGATTTTACTAATCACATGAAGGATTATTACAGATGTTAAGAAATGATTGTATATTTGCTCAACAAATAATGGTCTGCTCCATAAATATTCTTGCAGTCTACAAATAAATGATGCATGATTTGAATATCTAGCAGTGTGGATTACTGGACACTGAACACTAACTGAGCTCTATATTTACCAACCTAAAAGTGTGATTTTTTTTTTTTGGAAAATTAACATGGCATGGGAATTACTAATAAAAGAAGGTGCAAGTTGGAAAGGTGCTAGTAATTATCTCAGTGCCAGTGTAGTACTAGAGGTGAGTATGAAGCGTATAGTTCAGGAAATTTGCTGGAATCAACGTAGTAGCTCAAAAAAGAATCTTAAGCATTGTCTTCACACTGCGTATTTTGTGTTTGCCTTTAAAATAGTTACTAAAGGGTTGTCAAGGCTGTGCAGTGTCTTAGCAGTATGCATGGCTACAGGGCACATAAATGCAACCCAGTGTAACCTGCTCTGATCATAAACATAATCTTATTTTGTTGTATTATTAGTCACTACTGTGTAAAATAAGGAAGTCAACAAAAAACACACTAGATTGGAAACTCCAGAGTTTCTATTGCATTTTGCTTTGAATAACTATTTTTACACATGTAAGCAACTGAAAATTTTGGTACGATTGCTTGAAGTTCTTGTTTATACTACACATTACAATTATATCATGGAATACAATACTGAATTTGTTTTTATAAGAAGTAGTTTTTAATGGGCTGGACTTTTTATGTGTCAATCACATGATTACTGATGCATAAAATCCTTTCAGAAAAACACGCCTACTATCTGTCAGAAAATCTCAGCTATCTGTTGTAACTGTCTTTATCAATAAGGACTTAGATTTTAATATTGAAATGTCTAAAATAACCTGATAAAGATATTTAAGTGAATAAACAGGTAGTGATAAATCATGCCAAAAGAGAGTAATTAAGAGAACCTCCACTTTATGCTCATTTATCTCTTTTTTTTTTATATGTACCAACATAATGCAGGAAATTCTAGCCTATTATTCATATACGTAAAAACATTCTTAGACTGTTACAAGTTTGATCAAATTCTTAAAGAATTTGTTATATAGATATGTGTACAATATTTGCAGGATAGTCAAAAATAGGCATATTAAATAAAGATGTTGAATTATAATTTTCTTTATAAATTATCAGTTTAGTCTAGAGAAGCTCACCATTAGAACTATTCTCATTTAAATCGTGCTTATTTGAATATATTCAAAGATTGACAAAGAATCTGCTTTTGCTGTTCTCCAAGCCAGAGTGTCTCACTGTTTGGCCGTAGCTGGTCTGTGCAGGAGATCAGAGCCCTAATAATAGATTTTTGACAGTGAGCTTGCCTGCTACCTGCCCTACACAAATCCTCACCGTTCGTGTTTGCTTCATGGCAACAAAGCAGACAGAAGGGGAAAAGCCAAGTGCTGAGTTTGAGGTACAGCCTTGCCTTGGCTTGACATTTCAGCAGAATAGCAGTTTATGAGATGCATAATTTTTCATCTGGGACTCAGCTGCCATATTCATAGATGCTTACAGCTCATCGATGGACTGGAGCAAGGGCAGAGGTTTAAAGCGTAGATCAAGGTCTACGTTCTTTCCTTAGGTATTTTAAAATAACTGTAGATAAATGATAAAATTGAGTACTGTTTAAAAGCCAACAAATTCTTGGGTATCTGGATATTATATATGTTTTCTTTGTTCAAAATTAGGAAAATAAATGAATGTCAGTTACCAGCTCCTAAGAAAATATTTGATAGACTTTGTCAACTAAAGGACTTTTATGTCATCACATGATTACTGATGCATAAAATCCTTTCAGAAAAACACTCCTACTATCTGTCAGAAAATCTCAGCTATCTGTTGTAACTGTCTTTATCAATAAGGACTTAGATTTTAATATTGAAATGTCTAAAATAACCTGATAAAGATATTTAAGTGAATAAACAGGTAGTGATAAATCATGCCAAAAGAGAGTAATTAAGAGAACCTCCACTTTATGCTCATTTATCTTTTTTTTTTATATGTACCAACATAATGCAGGAAATTCTAGCCTATTATTCATATACGTAAAAACATTCTTAGACTGTTACAAGTTTGATCAAATTCTTAAAGAATTTGTTATATAGATATGTGTACAATATTTGCAGGATAGTCAAAAATAGGCATATTAAATAAAGATGTTGAATTATAATTTTCTTTATAAATTATCAGTTTAGTCTAGAGAAGCTCACCATTAGAACTATTCTCATTTAAATCGTGCTTATTTGAATATATTCAAAGATTGACAAAGAATCTGCTTTTGCTGTTCTCCAAGCCAGAGTGTCTCACTGTTTGGCCGTAGCTGGTCTGTGCAGGAGATCAGAGCCCTAATAATAGATTTTTGACAGTGAGCTTGCCTGCTACCTGCCCTACACAAATCCTCACCGTTCGTGTTTGCTTCATGGCAACAAAGCAGACAGAAGGGAAATGCCAAGTGCTGAGTTTGAGGTACAGCCTTGCCTTGGCTTGACATTTCAGCAGAATAGCAGTTTATGAGATGCATAATTTTTCATCTGGGACTCAGCTGCCATATTCATAGATGCTTACAGCTCATCGATGGACTGGAGCAAGGGCAGAGGTTTAAAGCGTAGATCAAGGTCTACGTTCTTTCCTTAGGTATTTTAAAATAACTGTAGATAAATGATAAAATTGAGTACTGTTTAAAAGCCAACAAATTCTTGGGTATCTGGATATTATATATGTTTTCTTTGTTCAAAATTAGGAAAATAAATGAATGTCAGTTACCAGCTCCTAAGAAAATATTTGATAGACTTTGTCAACTAAAGGACCCTGACAGGCATATTAAGAAAACTTACCTTTGCAGCAGTGGTAATGAATTATTAAATTTCTTTCCTCTGTGTGTGTGTTTTCATAAAGAATGATTTCAAGCTTGAAATTAATCAAAAATGTTCTATTATGAAAGTAAAACTAGAGAGTATTGTGTCACTGTTTGAGCTTGAATTTAAATATTCACAGACTCATGCATATCTACTGTACTAAAAACTCAGTGGAGGTGCACGTCAGTGACTGTTTAATTTAGAGCTGCACATCTCTGTAAGCTTCAGAAACAGTTCACCATGTCACAGTCTCATACAGAACAATGGTCCAGTACATTGGATTAATTAAAGAAGCCTTGCAGAGAACTGAGTTCTCAGTGTGTCAAGATTTCAGTTTTATGTTAAATATTTTCTAAAGGCCAGACCCTTAAATCTCAGGGGCTGTACCAAGCAGTGAGCTGTGAATTTAACCATAGGCTAACTGCTAATGATAAGGAACAGAGTCCTAGTTGAGGCAGCTGTAATACAGTCATTGGATTAGGCTATCAATCACCCGGCTCCCCAAGGAAAAGTGGAAGAAGACCAAACAGTGAAAAGGGAAATTAGGAAAGGAGGGCATGACTAGAATGAGATTCTTTGCCATCTTTATCCACACGTTGGCTTAAATCCCTAAGCATTGGTCTGAACTCTCCAGCAAACTCTGACAGTATTAAGCTAACGTATTTATTCCTAACATCTAGAGAACTATCAAAATGTCATTGGTTCTCAATAGCTAAAGAGCTTGAAACCCTCTAGAAACAAATTCCTGATCACATAATAGAAACTATATAGATTAACTCTTAATTGTTGGACTTCATAGCTGTATATAGGATTCTTTTATGTATCAGGACTTATGTATGTTGATAAAGGAAATATTTCTATTTAACTTCTAAGCTGTAGTCAATTTTTCCTTATGGAAGACCTGTTGATGAAGTGAAACTCTAGGAGATCAGCGGTTTTCAACTTGAACGACCCAGAGGACTTATTAGAATACAGATTGCTGGACCCTTCCTCTTGAATTTCTGATACATAAAACTAGGAGGGCCTGAGAATATGCACTGAACCATAGATGACATACAATTAGTGTCACTGAGCGTTTTAGTTTGAATAACTTGTCCCTAAAATGACTTTAAAGGCTCTAATCCATGGTAAAATTAGAGAATCATGGTATTCAATAAATAAATGCCCAATCTCTGCCCATAGTTAAGTATCTGAAATAAATTGTAGTTATTAGAGTCAGAATTAACTCCTAAAAAATGTATAGAGCACAGTATTTGAGGTTTCAGTATAGAAAGTATATGTCACCCTATTCCAGATTAGATGTTGAATGCAAACCACTGTTTATGCAAAGAGAATCCATTCTGAGTGCCACTAAAGACAATTTATGGATATTAGTAATTCTTCCAAGAATAAACAGGTGTCAAAGGTAGACAAGGGTAAAATTAAGCTCATGATTGTGAAATATTATGTTTTCCTTTTTGATACTAACACACTGAATAAATAACAGTTTTCTCCCAGGACTGGCTCTTAAATATCAATGAACCTAGTTATCTTCTCAGATTCTTAAAATATAGAAGACAATGGGTAGTCTCCTGTTTTTTCTTCACTTATTTCTTTCCTACCATCACCATACTCTGGTATCCTTTTATCTGTGAAAGGAAAGAGACAACCAATGTGGTGGAGATAATCCATTCCAATGCACAGTATCCCTGCTGTTTGCATGATTACACTGTGCACTGAGAGTCTCCCAAAGTCATGCTGATAACCTGTTTGCCATAATGCTCATCAACCATGGAAGCTGCCTGCAGCTTTCTTGGATGTAGGAGTGTCCCTGTGTGCAGCCCAGACAGTTTTGTATCATGTGAATATATCTGATACATTCCAAGAGATCCTTAAGTGTAGGGCATGGTGAGCCCTTGAGGAGGCCCAAGCAGTATCTAATGCATTTAAGGTGTAGATTGCCAAGATGATACAGGAGTAATGGTCAGGAAGAGTTAGAGTTGGAGTAGAAGAGGCAAAGGAATCTGGTCGGGCCAGCTTAACTTCCTTTGCTATGCTTTTACAAAAAGTCCAGCACTTTAATCCAGCATTTTGATCAGCATTGCTGCACTCGTGAGCCTGGAAATTCAAAAACAACAAGTAACAGCTGAATGGACTATCAAGGCCCTATTATAATATGATCTTTATGCACCGAGGTGATACCGATTTTACAGACTTAGAAGCTTGAATTCCAGATGGTTCAGCAACTTGGTGAAGTTTACATAACCAGTACATGTCAGATTCAACCTAAGATCTGTCTCCAAACATAAACTGCTAGGTATTTTTATCAATATCTTTATCCAAAATCCTCCACAATAAATCCAAATGGTATAAATATGGTGTACTTATTCAGTAGAATGCAAATGTCACTTGGTAATCCAAAAGTTATTCTGTCTGGATTTGAAAGTCTTTGAAATTTGTCAAGAGTCATGTCCCTTATCATCTGTATATCTCCAAATTGGAAAATGATGTCAAGTAAGTACATTAGGGAACAATTCTTGAATTAAAGAACAACAGCAAAAAAGGAAGCATTCAGGAATATTTCTTAAAGTGTAGGCATGCAGCATTTGCTTGAAATGAAGCTGTCATCGATATAGCTATAAATGACCTTATTTGTTACTGACTTAGATAAACTGTATGAGGGCTTTGTCCAACTGTGGTGCTGAGAACAAGCTTTGGATGTACTTCTTAATTCTTTCTTTGTAATCTTCAGTTAGTTACAAATGACCATGTATTCCTGCAACTGTCTCAACTTCTTTTTGGACCAATTCATCCGTTTCCACAGGAGCAGTACCGTCTCCTCTATAATGCTCATCAACCATGGAAGCTGCCTGCAGCTTTCTTGGATGTAGGAGTGTCCCTGTGTGCAGCCCAGACAGTTTTGTATCATGTGAATATATCTGATACATTCCAAGAGATCCTTAAGTGTAGGGCATGGTGAGCCCTTGAGGAGGCCCAAGCAGTATCTAATGCATTTAAGGTGTAGATTGCCAAGATGATACAGGAGTAATGGTCAGGAAGAGTTAGAGTTGGAGTAGAAGAGGCAAAGGAATCTGGTCGGGCCAGCTTAACTTCCTTTGCTATGCTTTTACAAAAAGTCCAGCACTTTAATCCAGCATTTTGATCAGCATTGCTGCACTCGTGAGCCTGGAAATTCAAAAACAACAAGTAACAGCTGAATGGACTATCAAGGCCCTATTATAATATGATCTTTATGCACCGAGGTGATACCGATTTTACAGACTTAGAAGCTTGAATTCCAGATGGTTCAGCAACTTGGTGAAGTTTACATAACCAGTACATGTCAGATTCAACCTAAGATCTGTCTCCAAACATAAACTGCTAGGTATTTTTATCAATATCTTTATCCAAAATCCTCCACAATAAATCCAAATGGTATAAATATGGTGTACTTATTCAGTAGAATGCAAATGTCACTTGGTAATCCAAAAGTTATTCTGTCTGGATTTGAAAGTCTTTGAAATTTGTCAAGAGTCATGTCCCTTATCATCTGTATATCTCCAAATTGGAAAATGATGTCAAGTAAGTACATTAGGGAACAATTCTTGAATTAAAGAACAACAGCAAAAAAGGAAGCATTCAGGCATTTTTCTTAAAGTGTAGGCATGCAGCATTTGCTTGAAATGAAGCTGTCATCGATATAGCTATAAATGACCTTATTTGTTACTGACTTAGATAAACTGTATGAGGGCTTTGTCCAACTGTGGTGCTGAGAACAAGCTTTGGATGTACTTCTTAATTCTTTCTTTGTAATCTTCAGTTAGTTACAAATGACCATGTATTCCTGCAACTGTCTCAACTTCTTTTTGGACCAATTCATCCGTTTCCACAGGAGCAGTACCGTCTCCTCTATAATTTCAACTGAGCTTGCAAAAACCACTATTAAGTAATTCAGTGATGTTTGTTTTTCATTAAGTGGGGAGAGAGAAAAGAGCATTTTGAAAGTGATGAGGTGGGGAAGAAATTGGGCCAAAAAACCTATACTAAGCCCTTTCTGAAAGGGAAAAATAAGCCATGTTATTTTTTACTTTCTGTGGTTTAAAACAAAAGAAGATAAAAATATAATTAAAATAAGATGATGAGACATTTTTAGTATACATTAAGTATAATATGGTATGAGAAATTTTAATCAGTGTTCTTTCTTTTTTTTTTTTTTATCTTTTGGAGGGTGGACTGGGGAGGGAGGGGGATGGGAGGGCCACTTCTATTGGTCTTTCATTTCTCTTTTTTCATCCGTCTTTGTTCTTTGGCTCCTGTGGGCCTCCCATCACGGTGGCCACTGTTGTCGCAGAGCACCGGCTCTGAGCGCACACGCGCCAGAGCTCCGGCTCGGTAATTGGACACATCCATCCAGCCGCTCCGCAGCAGGTGGGATCTTCTCAGGCCAGGGAACGAACCGGCGCCCCTTGCACTGCAAGGCGGTGTCTTTACCCACTGGACCACCAGGGGAAGCCCAATCAGTGTTCATTTTAAAGAAGTCTGTAGACATATATATCAGGAGCCCGAGGAATGTGTCTTGGACATCTTTGGTCATTTAGCACATCTCTAATGACTGATTGATTTGGATTATAAGCTTCTTAAAAGCAAGAGCATTTGCTGTTTCTTTGTCATCTCCGCCAAAACATAGGAAAGTTAGAGGTAACTTTTAGACCTGCAAGAGAATCTGTCTGCAATGCAGTAGATGCAGAGTTTAATCCCTGAGTCAGGAAAATCCCCTAGAGAAGGGAATGGCTACCCACTCCAGCCTTCTTGCCTAGAGCACTTCATGGACAAAGGAATCTGATGGGCTACAGTCCATGGAGTCACAAAGAGTCGGGCACAACTGAATGACTGACACTTCTCCCTTTAGACCTGCAAGAAACACCATTTGATTCCCAATTTTCAGCTGTGTACAGTGCAGAAAGTTTTGGAGAGAAGACTGCCTCTTAATCTCTGCCATTCATCTTGACTTGCCAGTGAGCTTTTGGTAACTAAGAAATTCTAATAGTCTATAGGCAATCTTATTACAAACCAGATGCTAAAAGTTTTTCATATCTGATGTCAAAAATCATCAATTGCAACCTGGTCAGGTGGTCACAGTTATGACCTGTTTTAATAAAAAGGTAACAGGCACAAAAAGGCCAAGTAAATTCTATAATGTCAAACAACTGATATCTAGGTATATTGGATTTTATGTTGTCCTACTCGATACTGTGAATTTAACTGCTCTGCGATAGCGGATTTCCTACTCCAGTTCATTCTGTATTAATTTACATTATTATGCTTTTGTAATCTTCTTAACATATGGTAGGCTGAAAATATACAGAGAACCACTTTTTCTTTAACAATACAAAAAATTAGGCTGAAACTAATCTATAAATATACCAAGATTAATCACTGTTTTAAAAAAAAATCACAGTAATGACAGGTCACAATTATACTGTAAGTGGTCTAGTAAACCTCTCAGTATTCCTATTAACCTCTGTGCTTCATGTATTTCTCATATTAATATACCAAGAAATAACACAAAGAAACATATGTACTTTTCAAGGCAGATGCCAAAGGTTTAATGGATCAAATTATTTCTGTGCTGGATTTTTATTCACTAGTTCCAAACATTTGGTCTTTTACTGTAGTGTTTAGTCCAATGTTAAAATGGAATTATAAATTTCAGCCTTAAATAGTGTAAAATAAAACATAATGGAAATAAATTTGGCTAACAGTAATAGTTTGTGTAGTTGAAATATCTTTTTGCCTTAGCCTTTTTAGCTCCAAAATCTTTATTTTAATAGCAAGTTTATACTTGATGGGGGCATGGTAATATTTTATAGAAATAGTGTGTGTGCATGCATGAATTTGCATGTTTGTTCCTTGTCCATTATTCTAAATCATTTCCAAAAGATTTTGTTTAGTTTCACCATTTTTATATAGGCTAGTAATACAACAGGGATCACCAAAGTATTTAGTGTGATAGTTATCACCTAAGGAGCCTGTTAAATATGCCACTTCGTGGGCTCAGAGAGCATCTAATTCAGTAGATCTGAGGTAAGGCCAGGACTACTTACTTTTCTCAACACGATGCTCAGAGGATTTGACACCTGTGATTTTCAGTCCCTATTTGGCCCAGAGTTGGGGAGAGGGTTTTAATGTGGAGAATGTCACCATTACAGGGTATAGTAATTCATATAAACATTTGAGATGTTTGTTTTAAGGAGAATGAAATGAACATATATATTTCTAATGGTTCAGTTTAGTCATTGATCTTTCTAACACTAATTCAGATTTTAAATGAGTAGACCTTCAAATGGACTCTCCAAAATTCTCACGAATATGCAAAAATAAAACTGACAAAATTCAAAGGAACAGCATAACCTTGACTTAACTTTTAGCCAAATGTCACATTTGTCAAGCAGTTTTACTAACTTTCTATTTGCTGAGCTTCACATATAAATATTAAATTTGTTGTGATTACCAGGACCCTTCTTGGCTGAAACTAATCTATAAATATACCAAGATTAATCACTGTTTTAAAAAAAAATCACAGTAATGACAGGTCACAATTATACTGTAAGTGGTCTAGTAAACCTCTCAGTATTCCTATTAACCTCTGTGCTTCATGTATTTCTCATATTAATATACCAAGAAATAACACAAAGAAACATATGTACTTTTCAAGGCAGATGCCAAAGGTTTAATGGATCAAATTATTTCTGTGCTGGATTTTTATTCACTAGTTCCAAACATTTGGTCTTTTACTGTAGTGTTTAGTCCAATGTTAAAATGGAATTATAAATTTCAGCCTTAAATAGTGTAAAATAAAACATAATGGAAATAAATTTGGCTAACAGTAATAGTTTGTGTAGTTGAAATATCTTTTTGCCTTAGCCTTTTTAGCTCCAAAATCTTTATTTTAATAGCAAGTTTATACTTGATGGGGGCATGGTAATATTTTATAGAAATAGTGTGTGTGCATGCATGAATTTGCATGTTTGTTCCTTGTCCATTATTCTAAATCATTTCCAAAAGATTTTTGTTTAGTTTCACCATTTTTATATAGGCTAGTAATACAACAGGGATCACCAAAGTATTTAGTGTGATAGTTATCACCTAAGGAGCCTGTTAAATATGCCACTTCGTGGGCTCAGAGAGCATCTAATTCAGTAGATCTGAGGTAAGGCCAGGACTACTTACTTTTCTCAACACGATGCTCAGAGGATTTGACACCTGTGATTTTCAGTCCCTATTTGGCCCAGAGTTGGGGAGAGGGTTTTAATGTGGAGAATGTCACCATTACAGGGTATAGTAATTCATATAAACATTTGAGATGTTTGTTTTAAGGAGAATGAAATGAACATATATATTTCTAATGGTTCAGTTTAGTCATTGATCTTTCTAACACTAATTCAGATTTTAAATGAGTAGACCTTCAAATGGACTCTCCAAAATTCTCACGAATATGCAAAAATAAAAACTGACAAAAATTCAAAGGAACAGCATAACCTTGACTTAACTTTTAGCCAAATGTCACATTTGTCAAGCAGTTTTTACTAACTTTCTATTTGCTGAGCTTCACATATAAATATTAAATTTGTTGTGATGGATGCATCTTCAATGGCCCTTCACTAGCACTCCTATAGCACTCCTAACCAGGTATTTCTGACAATGTGCTTATGATTGGATGTATCATAAGGGCTGTTTTTATGAGAATATTTTGTATATTTTTTTTTCTAAACCAGGAGTAGATAAAAACAGAGCCAAGAAGTACTTAGCATTTTTACACCTACTTAAAAACAAGCAGAATTGCTGTTGTGCCAGTGCCATAAGACAGATCCTAGAATGAATGAAAACTTCATCTCTCTCTCTCTCTCTCTCTTTCTCTCTCCCTCTCTCTCTCTCTCTCTCTCTCTGAGGGGTAGCAAAGAGTAGCTGGAGGAAATACCTAATGTTTAAGAGCTCTAAATCCTCATAAGCTAAGATCTTCAAGTAGAATTAGAGACTCCAAGACTGCCAGTATCTGTTCACTGGGAATTATGTAGTTTTACATATATTCCATCTGTAAAGAGTGTCAGAGATCAAGGCAAGGAAGAAAAGATAAAACTTTGCTACTTTAGTCTCACAGACTCCCACAGTCTGCTAGAATCCGCCAATTTGCCTTTGAAATGTGAACATCAATGCTGCAAGTACCTTTAGTCCTGAAGAGGGGATTTACCCAACAGGCAGACAGAAAAAGCAAGGGCAATTCCTGTTGGACGGAGATGAGAAGATGCAGAATCGATAGGGAAATAGATGAGAAAAGGAAAAATAGTAAAATGGGGGAAATACAATAGCACAAATAAAATCCACATTGCTTTTATGACAGATAAAAATTGAAACCATGGAAATTCAAATCAGTGTTGTGAAGGGTGACCTTAGGAATCTCTCCAAATTGTAGAATAACTGGACAATGAAGTCAAAATTATGAAAGAGAAGGTGATGGGCTTACAGCCAACTGAAAACAGAATTCCTGATGAAGGTAGTAAGATGGGTGTGGGCAGCAGGCAATTAGAGAAAAGCACCAATCACTAGTCTAAACCTACTTTCGATATTTTAGTTTCCTTAATAGACAGTTTCCATATATTAATGCATAATGAAAAGCATATATTTTTAAGCTTTTAAAAACCTTTCCTAAAATGAAAAATAATTTAACTGGAAAGAATTCACTGATTATCAGAAAAATCTGTGAAGAAACTTGCCTAACACATTCTACAGAATATTTTGAATTTGCAATAATAGATGGATAGAATTAGGCTAACACCAGATATGGTCTCAGCAACACTAAAGTAGCAGAAGAAAATGGAGTGGCACATGTTTTTAGAAGAAAGGATAATCAAATATCCAAGTTGATACTGATGTGCAAAAATTCTCAGGTATTCAAGAAGGGCTCAGAAAATATATCATTCTTTAAAAATATTATTGAAGATATGTGTACTAAATAGCTGGAGGAAATACCTAATGTTTAAGAGCTCTAAATCCTCATAAGCTAAGATCTTCAAGTAGAATTAGAGACTCCAAGACTGCCAGTATCTGTTCACTGGGAATTATGTAGTTTTACATATATTCCATCTGTAAAGAGTGTCAGAGATCAAGGCAAGGAAGAAAAGATAAAACTTTGCTACTTTAGTCTCACAGACTCCCACAGTCTGCTAGAATCCGCCAATTTGCCTTTGAAATGTGAACATCAATGCTGCAAGTACCTTTAGTCCTGAAGAGGGGATTTACCCAACAGGCAGACAGAAAAAGCAAGGGCAATTCCTGTTGGACGGAGATGAGAAGATGCAGAATCGATAGGGAAATAGATGAGAAAAGGAAAAATAGTAAAATGGGGGAAATACAATAGCACAAATAAAATCCACATTGCTTTTATGACAGATAAAAATTGAAACCATGGAAATTCAAATCAGTGTTGTGAAGGGTGACCTTAGGAATCTCTCCAAATTGTAGAATAACTGGACAATGAAGTCAAAATTATGAAAGAGAAGGTGATGGGCTTACAGCCAACTGAAAACAGAATTCCTGATGAAGGTAGTAAGATGGGTGTGGGCAGCAGGCAATTAGAGAAAAAGCACCAATCACTAGTCTAAACCTACTTTCGATATTTTAGTTTCCTTAATAGACAGTTTCCATATATTAATGCATAATGAAAAGCATATATTTTTAAGCTTTTAAAAACCTTTCCTAAAATGAAAAATAATTTAACTGGAAAGAATTCACTGATTATCAGAAAAATCTGTGAAGAAACTTGCCTAACACATTCTACAGAATATTTTGAATTTGCAATAATAGATGGATAGAATTAGGCTAACACCAGATATGGTCTCAGCAACACTAAAGTAGCAGAAGAAAATGGAGTGGCACATGTTTTTAGAAGAAAGGATAATCAAATATCCAAGTTGATACTGATGTGCAAAAATTCTCAGGTATTCAAGAAGGGCTCAGAAAATATATCATTCTTTAAAAATATTATTGAAGATATGTGTACTAAATAACTGAGTGATAAATTACAATAGTGATTTTCAAATTATGGTTTCTGAACCAGCAGCAAGCATCACCTGGGAACTTATTAGAAGCACAGATTTTTCAGGGTGAACCCCAAGACTTACTAAATCAGAAATTCTGAAGTATAGGGCCCAACTATCTGTTTTAATAAGCCCTCCAGGTGATTCTGATGTCAGCTAAAGTATAAGAACCATTAAATTGAATTATGAATCCAAGAATTAGAAGGGTGTTACATAAATGTTAAGCTTTTAAAAATATTATTCATATATGTAGGCCTGAAGAATTATTGGAAATTGAGTTTTAAAAAATAATGCCTATGTCCAAACTTAATCTTGAAAATGAAGCCACAAATATTAACAAAATTTTAAAAGACAATGATTTAGATCTAAATTCCTGATTATTTTAGCAGAGAATAATTTATGAGAAATAGCAAAAGATGTGATTGGAAATTCCAGTATGTAAACTTCTTATCCTAAATTGGAGATTTCTTTTTTGGTTTCAGTCTTCACTTAGATCATTTTAAAAGTTAAACAACCTTTTAAAAAACTTATGGGTAACTATTATTTGAAATAGTGAAATTAAAAAACAACATATACTATAAAATACCTAGAAATATCTCTAAGGTGGTAAAAGACCTGTACTCAGAAAAACATAAGACACAGAGGAAAGAAACTAAAGATCACATAAAAATTGAAGGATATACCATGCTCATGGATTCAGTTCAGTCACTCAGTCATGTCCGACTTTTAGTGACCTCATGGACTGCAGCATGCCAGGCTTCCCTATCCTTCATGGTCTCCCAGAGCCTACTCAAACTCATGTCCATTGACTCGGTGATGCCATCCAACCATCTCATCCTTTATCATCCTCTTCTGCTTTGCCTTTTATTTTTCCCAATATCAGATTCTTTTCCAAGGAGTTGTCTCTTTTCATCAAGTGGCACTTCCCTGTCCTTCACTCCCTCCCTGAGTTTACTCAAACTCGTCCATTGACTCAGTGGTACCATCCAACCATCTCATCCTCTGTTGCTCCCTTTTTCTCTTGTCCTCAATCTTTCTCAGCATTGAAAAGACTCATTGGGTCTTTTCCAGTGAGTTGACTCTTCACATCAGGTGGCCAAAGTATTCAAGCATCAGCTTCAACATCAGTCCTTCCAATGAATATTCAGGATTGATTTCCTTTAGAATTGACTAGTTTGCTCTCCTTGCATCACCTGGGAACTTATTAGAAGCACAGATTTTTCAGGGTGAACCCCAAGACTTACTAAATCAGAAATTCTGAAGTATAGGGCCCAACTATCTGTTTTAATAAGCCCTCCAGGTGATTCTGATGTCAGCTAAAGTATAAGAACCATTAAATTGAATTATGAATCCAAGAATTAGAAGGGTGTTACATAAATGTTAAGCTTTTAAAAATATTATTCATATATGTAGGCCTGAAGAATTATTGGAAATTGAGTTTTAAAAAATAATGCCTATGTCCAAACTTAATCTTGAAAATGAAGCCACAAATATTAACAAAATTTTAAAAGACAATGATTTAGATCTAAATTCCTGATTATTTTAGCAGAGAATAATTTATGAGAAATAGCAAAAGATGTGATTGGAAATTCCAGTATGTAAACTTCTTATCCTAAATTGGAGATTTCTTTTTTGGTTTCAGTCTTCACTTAGATCATTTTAAAAGTTAAACAACCTTTTAAAAAACTTATGGGTAACTATTATTTGAAATAGTGAAATTAAAAAAAACAACATATACTATAAAATACCTAGAAATATCTCTAAGGTGGTAAAAGACCTGTACTCAGAAAAACATAAGACACAGAGGAAAGAAACTAAAGATCACATAAAAATTGAAGGATATACCATGCTCATGGATTCAGTTCAGTCACTCAGTCATGTCCGACTTTTAGTGACCTCATGGACTGCAGCATGCCAGGCTTCCCTATCCTTCATGGTCTCCCAGAGCCTACTCAAACTCATGTCCATTGACTCGGTGATGCCATCCAACCATCTCATCCTTTATCATCCTCTTCTGCTTTGCCTTTTATTTTTCCCAATATCAGATTCTTTTCCAAGGAGTTGTCTCTTTTCATCAAGTGGCACTTCCCTGTCCTTCACTCCCTCCCTGAGTTTACTCAAACTCGTCCATTGACTCAGTGGTACCATCCAACCATCTCATCCTCTGTTGCTCCCTTTTTCTCTTGTCCTCAATCTTTCTCAGCATTGAAAAGACTCATTGGGTCTTTTCCAGTGAGTTGACTCTTCACATCAGGTGGCCAAAGTATTCAAGCATCAGCTTCAACATCAGTCCTTCCAATGAATATTCAGGATTGATTTCCTTTAGAATTGACTAGTTTGCTCTCCTTGCAGTCCAAAGGAATCTCAAGAGTCTTCTCCATCACCACAGTTCAAAGGCATCAATTCTTCGGTGCTCAGCCTTCTTTACCGTGCAACTCTCACATTCATACATGACTTCTGGGAAAACCATAGCTTTGACCATGTGGACTTTGTCAGTAAAGTGATGTCTCTGCTTTTGAATACACTGTCTAGATTTGTCATAGCTTTTCTTCCAAGGAGCAGGCACCTTTTAATTTCAGGGCTATAATCACTATCTGACATGATTTTGGAGTCCAAGAAAATAAAGTCTGTCACTGTTTCCATTGTTTGCCCATCTATTTGCCATGGAGTGATGGGACTGGATGCCATACTCTTTTATTTTTTTTTTTTTTGGAATATTGAGTTTTAGGCCAGCTTTTTCACTCTCCTCCTTCACCTTCATCAAAAGGCTCTTTTAGTTCCTCTTCACACCTGAGGTTATTGTTATTTCTCCTAGAACCAGTCTGTTGTTCCATGTCCAGTTCCAACTTCTTATGGATTAAAAGAGTTAATATTGTTAAGTTGGCTACATTACCTAAGGTTATCTGCAGATTCAGTGTAATCACTATCAAAATACCAAGGGCATTTAGACACATCCCACAAATTATTTACTTACTTATTATGTTCATGTTGTTGTTATTTAGTTGTTAAGTCCTGACCAATTCTTTGTAACCCCATGAACTGTAGTCTGCCAGGTTCCTCTGTCCATGGGGTTTCCCAGGCAAGAATACTGGAGTGGGTAGCCATTTTTTTCTCCAGGGAATCTTCTCCACCCAGGGACTTAACCTGCATCTCCTGTGTTAGCAAGGGGATTCTTTACAATCTGAGCTTAGTTTATGGTCTGCTCTACTCAGTGCAGGCTTCTCAGGTGGCTCAGTGATAAAGAATCTGCCTGCTAATGCAGGAGACACAGAGACAAGGGTCCAATCCTTGGGAAGATCCCCTGGAATAAGAAATCGCAACCCACTTCAGTATTCTTTCCTAGAAAGTACTATGAATGGATGAGCCTGGCAGTCTATGAGATTGCAAAAAGTAGGACATGCCTGAGCACACACACACACACACACACACACACACACACACACACACACACACTACTCAGTAAAATGTTAACTTCCCAAGAGAAGAGATACTTTACTGTGTTGCTTACTGTTACATCTTCTGCTGCTAGAATAGTGGCTGGCACAAGTAGGTGCTCAGTGAGCAGTGCTGAATGAACGTGTCTTTAAAATTACAGTCTGACATAAAAAATGGTAGCCTTGTAATTAGAATTAGAAAATAATATTTTTGAAAGTCATGTTAAGCAGTGTAGTGCACAAAAGCACGAATCTTAGAATTAATAGATCTAGAAACCTTGGGAAATAGTTATCTCCTGAGTTTTCTCATCTGTATAATAAGAATACGAATAATGCTTATTTCAGAAGGAGTTTTGTGATGGTTAATCAAAATGCTATGTAGAGGGCTTCCCTGGTGGTCCAGTGGGTAAAGAGTCTGCCTTGCAGTGCCAGAAGCACCGGTGCGATCCCTGGCAGAAAGATCCCATATGCTACAGGGCAACTGGACCATGTATCCAGTCACGAGCCAGTGCTCTGGAGCGCATGTGCCCAGAACCACAGCTCTGCAACAAGAGCGGTCACTGTGATGGGAGGCCCACACAGGTCAAAGAATAAAGGTGGATGACAATAAATGGATCAAAAATCAATATAAGAGGTCAAAATCTAAAAAACAAAAAAATGATATGTAGAAAATAAATGGTTACATTTATAATGTGTTTTCTGTTTGTCAATATTGCAAAAAAAAGAGTCCCCAGAAGATTATAAACAGGTGGTAATGGAACAATTAATAATTATGAAGTAAAAACATTAAAATACAAATATGATCACCCAGGGAATTCTTTACAATCCTGCATCTCCTGGTTTGCAAGGGGATTCTTTACAATCTGAGCTTAGTTTATGGTCTGCTCTACTCAGTGCAGGCTTCTCAGGTGGCTCAGTGATAAAGAATCTGCCTGCTAATGCAGGAGACACAGAGACAAGGGTCCAATCCTTGGGAAGATCCCCTGGAATAAGAAATCGCAACCCACTTCAGTATTCTTTCCTAGAAAGTACTATGAATGGATGAGCCTGGCAGTCTATGAGATTGCAAAAAGTAGGACATGCCTGAGCACACACACACACACACACACACACACACACACACACACACACACACTACTCAGTAAAATGTTAACTTCCCAAGAGAAGAGATACTTTACTGTGTTGCTTACTGTTACATCTTCTGCTGCTAGAATAGTGGCTGGCACAAGTAGGTGCTCAGTGAGCAGTGCTGAATGAACGTGTCTTTAAAATTACAGTCTGACATAAAAAATGGTAGCCTTGTAATTAGAATTAGAAAATAATATTTTTGAAAGTCATGTTAAGCAGTGTAGTGCACAAAAGCACGAATCTTAGAATTAATAGATCTTGAAACCTTGGGAAATATTTATCTCCTGAGTTTTCTCATCTGTATAATAAGAATACGAATAATGCTTATTTCAGAAGGAGTTTTGTGATGGTTAATCAAAATGCTATGTAGAGGGCTTCCCTGGTGGTCCAGTGGGTAAAGAGTCTGCCTTGCAGTGCCAGAAGCACCGGTGCGATCCCTGGCAGAAAGATCCCATATGCTACAGGGCAACTGGACCATGTATCCAGTCACGAGCCAGTGCTCTGGAGCGCATGTGCCCAGAACCACAGCTCTGCAACAAGAGCGGTCACTGTGATGGGAGGCCCACACAGGTCAAAGAATAAAGGTGGATGACAATAAATGGATCAAAAATCAATATAAGAGGTCAAAATCTAAAAAACAACAAAAAAATGATATGTAGAAAATAAATGGTTACATTTATAATGTGTTTTCTGTTTGTCAATATTGCAAAAAAAAGAGTCCCCCAAAATTTCTGTAATGGAAAATACATTATGAAATACAGAATACAAAAAAGTTGATCTTTTAAAAATCACCAAATAGTAATTTTGGATCAGTTTCATTTATGAATTTAAATGTACATTAATTACTAAGAAGTTAAATTCAATACTATATTAAAATAATCCATTTTAACTATGAATGAAATTCCAGGAATGCAAGAGTGGCTTGATTTCATGAATGCTATCTGCATATTATCAAATCACTACTTAATATTGTTCTCGAAATTATGTGTAACATGTAACATGAAAAAAAAAAGGGTATATATATTTTTAGAAGATATAGTTACTTATCTGGAAGTACTCTGGTTTTATACCTAGGAAATGCAAAAAGAAATATTAGATCTTATATTTAGTAAGTATAGGACATTGTACTGACAGTGGTGGTCCTGAGATATTGTAGAAGCTACCTCTTATCTTGGGCCCCTGAGTACCAGAAACTGGGCTTAGTAGCTTTTACAAAGAATCATTTCATAATTTCCTCATTTCATAAATGAGAATAATTGTGCCAGGAACTCAGGTTCATTGTTATTTGAGGCCAAGTCTGACTGATTCCCAAGCCTCTGCTCTTAAAGCAGAGGTGCCTACACCATACAGGAGACATATAAACAGGAGTTGCTTTCATATACACTGGCATTCACACTAGTAAGAAAAAAAGCATAAAATATTCACCCTTAACCAAAAGTATATGGGAGTAAAAGGTAGAAACAATATGACTACAGAGTACAGAGAAGCAGATTTGATGAATCTCCCTGATAGTTCAGTGGTAAAGAACCCACCTGCCACTGCAGGAGGTGAAGGTTCAGTCCCTCAGTTGGGAAGATTGCCTAGAGAAGAAAATGGCAAGCCAATCCAGTATTCTTTCCTGGGAAATCCCAGGGACAGAAGAGCCTGAAGGGCTACAGATATCTTTTATAATATATTATATATACCTCCTTTCAGATCTCTTTATGCCTTGTGGCCTGGTTTTTGCAGTGAGGATTTTATTTTATTTTTTTAGCCACTTCTATTGGTCTTTCATTTATTTCCATCTTTGTTCTTTGGCCTGTATGGGCCTCCCATCACAGTGGCCTCTGTCACTGCAGTGAACTGGCTCTGGACGCATGCCCTCCAGAGCTACGGATCCATAGTTGGACACATTGGTCCAGCCACTCTGTGGCACGTGGGATCTTCCCAGGCCAGGGATTGAACTGGCACCACTTGCACTGCAAGGTGGTGTCCTTACTCACTGGACCACCAGGGAAGACCCAGGATTTTGTTTTTTTTCTTGCTTTCTCGGGGCTTTGCTATCTGGAACTTTATACCTTTAGATCTGGGAAATTTTCTGGTATTACTATAATTTGTCTTCAGTTTCTCCTGTCTTTCTTTTAGTCTTTCTTTTCTCTACTTTTTAAAAATCTTTTTTCTTTTGTTTTTTTCTTCTATTTGAATCTTTCTGGTCTTTCTTTTAGGACATTTGTTATTCTGTCCTTTGGAAGGTAGATATTTATTTATAAAATATGATAATAATAATTATGCATTATTCTATCTACATATCATTTCCAATCTCTTATGCTATTATTTTATTGGCAGTTGTAGCTTAATTTGCTTAAAATTCTTTGTTGTCTAATCGTTTCTTTTTAATTGCGTGTTGATCTTTTGAATGCAGTGTTTTTGGTTTTAAGTCTTTTGTTGGTGGGACACTTCTATTGATCTTTCATTTATTTATCTTTGTTCTTTGGCCTGTGTAGGCCTCCCATCACAGTGGCGTCTCTCATCACAGAGCACTAGCTCTAGGCGCATGCTCCAGAGCTCCCACTCAGTGGTTAAACACATTGGTCCAGCCACTCTGTGGCACGTGGGATCTTCCCAGGCCAGGGATTGAACTGGCACCACTTGCACTGCAAGGTGGTGTCCTTACTCACTGGACCACCAGGGAAGACCCAGGATTTTGTTTTTTTTCTTGCTTTCTCGGGGCTTTGCTATCTGGAACTTTATACCTTTAGATCTGGGAAATTTTCTGGTATTACTATAATTTGTCTTCAGTTTCTCCTGTCTTTCTTTTAGTCTTTCTTTTCTCTACTTTTTAAAAATCTTTTTTCTTTTGTTTTTTTCTTCTATTTGAATCTTTCTGGTCTTTCTTTTAGGACATTTGTTATTCTGTCCTTTGGAAGGTAGATATTTATTTATAAAATATGATAATAATAATTATGCATTATTCTATCTACATATCATTTCCAATCTCTTATGCTATTATTTTATTGGCAGTTGTAGCTTAATTTGCTTAAAATTCTTTGTTGTCTAATCGTTTCTTTTTAATTGCGTGTTGATCTTTTGAATGCAGTGTTTTTGGTTTTAAGTCTTTTGTTGGTGGGACACTTCTATTGATCTTTCATTTATTTATCTTTGTTCTTTGGCCTGTGTAGGCCTCCCATCACAGTGGCGTCTCTCATCACAGAGCACTAGCTCTAGGCGCATGCTCCAGAGCTCCCACTCAGTAGTTGAACACATCAGTCCAGCCGCTCTGTGGCACGTGGAATCTTCTCAGGCCAGGAATCGAACCAGTGCCCCCTGCATTGCAAGGCTGTGTCCTTACCCACTGGACCACCGGGAAGCCCTGAATACAGTGTTTTATCTTGCTTTTTCTAAGGATATTAAATGTTTCTTTCTTTTTTTTTTTTCACTTCAGTTTTTCTTCAGTTCTTATACTCTTGTTGTTTCCTTCTCATTATTCATGTATTTATCATTCTGATGATTTGTTTTGATTTTTCTAGTTCATATAGGAGATAATGTCTAGGGATCCAGGGCTCTTCTTCTTGATTCAGTTTTGAGCATGTGACATTAAAATCTAATTGGAAGTTCTAAGTTTGAGTATGAACTTGATCAACTACAGAGTTTAAATGTTAAATGAGTGAATAGTGATCCTTAAAAATAATTCTATAAAAGCCAGTAATAGCCCCCCCCCAAAATCTTGCTTTTTGGGAGGCTTATGAGTATCTTGAGGTCTTTACTCTAGGAATAAGTAGTTTCTCAGGAGAAAACTCCTCAAATCTCCTATCATGAAAGCACATGTCTCCCTGATACAAAATGAAAGAAGGGTGAATGATAGTCTCCGTGTTCATGCAGACTTTCATTTAATATCCCTACATTTCATTGTCATCTCAATCATAGCCTTCCACTATTTTTGATATCTGATGTATCTCTAGTATACTTTCTCCATAAAAATAAATGGTCTCTAGTGAACTAACCCGACTGCAAAGGGTTGGAGAGGGGAGGCAGGGTCCTAGAGATTAATTCTGCATATCTTCATACCATGTTCCCATTTTGAGTCACTTGTGAGCCCTGCATTCCACTTTCCTGAGCCTTTCTGGGAGTTCCACACCATGCATGTTCATAGATTTCTAGGTCAGTTACTAGTTTTCAGTTCACTTTCCAAGTTCCAAAATTTTTCTTCTATAAAAATACCTTCCTTGCTCTCCTTGTCTCCATGTATCTGTGCTTTTTTTCTTTCAGTATTTATTTTCTATCACCAAAGTAAGGTTTTCAAGAAGGAATGAATAGATGCGGTGAATCTGCAATGTTTTGTCAAAATCTGTGTTACATTTCAGATAATAAAAAAATTCTTTGAAAAATATCTGTGTAAGAACCTTGATACTTAGAGATTCAACACATCACTTTATATTAAAAGTGAATTCTTGCTTTTCTTAAGCTCAAGGTCAGTGCCTCCCAAGAGCTATGGAAAATGTTCTGTGACATACCTTTGTCTTATTTAGAGTGTTGTTTATGTATATGTTTGTGTGTGGTTGCATGTGTGTATACATGCACACATAATTAAAATTGATGATTTGGATCGTTCATATAGGAGATAATGTCTAGGGATCCAGGGCTCTTCTTCTTGATTCAGTTTTGAGCATGTGACATTAAAATCTAATTGGAAGTTCTAAGTTTGAGTATGAACTTGATCAACTACAGAGTTTAAATGTTAAATGAGTGAATAGTGATCCTTAAAAATAATTCTATAAAAGCCAGTAATTCCCCCCCCCCCCAAAATCTTGCTTTTTGGGAGGCTTATGAGTATCTTGAGGTCTTTACTCTAGGAATAAGTAGTTTCTCAGGAGAAAACTCCTCAAATCTCCTATCATGAAAGCACATGTCTCCCTGATACAAAATGAAAGAAGGGTGAATGATAGTCTCCGTGTTCATGCAGACTTTCATTTAATATCCCTACATTTCATTGTCATCTCAATCATAGCCTTCCACTATTTTTGATATCTGATGTATCTCTAGTATACTTTCTCCATAAAAATAAATGGTCTCTAGTGAACTAACCCGACTGCAAAGGGTTGGAGAGGGGAGGCAGGGTCCTAGAGATTAATTCTGCATATCTTCATACCATGTTCCCATTTTGAGTCACTTGTGAGCCCTGCATTCCACTTTCCTGAGCCTTTCTGGGAGTTCCACACCATGCATGTTCATAGATTTCTAGGTCAGTTACTAGTTTTCAGTTCACTTTCCAAGTTCCAAAATTTTTCTTCTATAAAAATACCTTCCTTGCTCTCCTTGTCTCCATGTATCTGTGCTTTTTTTCTTTCAGTATTTATTTTCTATCACCAAAGTAAGGTTTTCAAGAAGGAATGAATAGATGCGGTGAATCTGCAATGTTTTGTCAAAATCTGTGTTACATTTCAGATAATAAAAAAATTCTTTGAAAAATATCTGTGTAAGAACCTTGATACTTAGAGATTCAACACATCACTTTATATTAAAAGTGAATTCTTGCTTTTCTTAAGCTCAAGGTCAGTGCCTCCCAAGAGCTATGGAAAATGTTCTGTGACATACCTTTGTCTTATTTAGAGTGTTGTTTATGTATATGTTTGTGTGTGGTTGCATGTGTGTGTATACATGCACACATAATTAAAATTGATGAGGCATTAGTAAATTGCCTTGTGTGAGGAAAATATTCTCTGCACAGAACTCAGGATTTTAGATTTCTCTAGCTTTTTGCATCATTGTCAATGACAGGAAACTATTTTTTTCTTAAATGATGCCTTCTTTCCAATTATGCACATCAAATTAGCCTGATTTGGTTGTCCTCATTTTCCTCCACACAGTTGTGAAACTTTTAGAGGAGAGCAATGGCAGGAAGTCTGCTTGGGGGTTGGTAATATCACCAGGTAATTCAGCATAATTGGAGCACTGGTCTGTGACTTTCTAAATCTAGACATTGAGTTAAGAACATTGAGGGACGTTTACCTAACTCAGCTTAATCATGTGCTGTTACATTATCAACAACAACTGTGCATATCTTTCCCTGTCTACTCACCCTCTGAAGTTTCTGGCTGTCCTTCCCTGAATTATACTGTGATAAAGGGGCTGTCAAGTAGTAAAGGTAGCTTTTGAAAATTGGAACCTAAAAGGACACTGCTCTGTTGTTGACTGGTACACTGCCTTTTAACTTTGTAGTCCTGAGTGGGCAGACTTTCATAGACATTAGATATTGTTCAAGTCAGAGGGAAACACATCTCTGAAGATGAAGAAATAGTAAGCCACAGTCAAAGGGAAATTAATTTTTTTTGATCTTTGCATTTCCTGGAACAGGCTGCATCATGAGATGAATGACAGTAAACACATGGCACATTAGTCAGAGTTAGTTATCTAAAGTGAAATGAACAGTTGCAAACATACAAAAATCAGTACCACCAAAGAAAACATGTTGAAGAAAGTGCCTTACAGAGGAAACAGAGAAGATAAGCTATTACCCATGAATGTTCAGTTAAGTTATGAAGAAAAGATTGCTGGATTAGGAGACAGCTGAGCATGATCTTGATAAGAGTATACCTAAATTCTAAACTGGTCCATTACTTGAAATAAGTTATTCAAACATATTTGTGATCTCTGTTTTATTAAGCATTTATTAATTGAGCGTGTATTCATAAATATTATCTAGCTATTTTCAGTTGCTTAGGAATATAAGACTGAACAAAGTAGATAAGCTCTTTTGCTCTCATAAAGGTTAGCATCCTAATAGAGGAAACACAGAATAAATAAATAGGTAAATAGATACTTAATGTAATATTGTGATAAGTTCTGTAAAGAACAACAGGAGAGGGGGCAAGGGAAGTATATTGTCACAATTATAGAAAGTATAATAGTCAGAAAAGGCTTAAATTAAGTATGACACAAGCCATGTTTGCAGCTGAGCAGGAAAGCACAGCACACAGGCCCTGAGATGGTGGAATGCTCATGAGCAGCAGTGAGGAGGTGAGATGTGGAGTCAGGTGAACAAGGAAGAGACTGGCGGACAATGCAGTTAGAGGTATAGCCAGAGACAAGGAGGCCTTGTATGAATTTTGGATTTTATCCTAATTTTTAGGATAGGTGTATAATCGTATTTCCATTCTTAAGCCCAGTGTCACAATAGCTATTCTGTGGCAGACAGAATGGAGGCATTTTGATGGTAATGCAGGAACCCAGGCAGAAGATGATGATCATTTAGACTAGGGAGGCAGCAGTGGAGGGTGGCAGTGCTGCACTGACTGTAGATTTCATAAGTAAGTCAGGCTGATGGATTGGATTTTGGAAATGAGAGGAAGGGATGTTATGGATGACTCCAAATAGTTTGGGTCGAGGATCTGGGTGAACAATGGTACCACTTAAAATGATGGAGGACCCTGGAGAAGGCCAGCAAGGGAGAGGGGAGATCAGTAATTCATTTCAGCTATGTTGGATTTACAACGTCTATTAGAAATGCAAGTGAAGATTACAGTCACTGATTGGATATTTGATTATGAACCTCAGGGGAAAGGAAGAGCTTGAGACATAAATAGAGCATTCGGACTGTGAACAGTGTGTGGTATTTAAAAATCATGGAGCTTAATGAGATAGGCTAGAAATGCATACAGATAAAGAGAAGAGATCCAACGACTGTTTGAACATTCTGTGATCAGGGCCCAGATCCTCCTCCTACTCAGGAGGATCCAGCAAAAGAACAAGAGAGGAACAATTATATGGTGTCATATGGCAAGCACCGTGTAGTAACTGTAGACATGTCTGTATATCTACAAGAGGGGAAATAACCATTCAGGAGAGGGACAAAGGAAAGGTTTCCTAGAAGAAGTAATGGTTGAGATAGATGTTCAAAGTTTTAGGCTTATAAATGATTGGCCAACTACTACCTACTCCTTCTAGAGTCTATATCTTGTCCCCTTTAAAGGGGTGTACATTATTATAAGAAATAACATGACATATACTCAGAGCTACATATTGTTGCCCAGAGTTGTTAAGGTTAACACACCTGTCCGAAGGTAGACTACAGCTATGTGACAGAATTGAGAAGAGACCCCTTGCTTCTGAATCCTACATTCTTGTTCTTTTTACTGCACCACTGATTGCAAAAAAGGCTCCAGAAGATCAACTCAGGGGTGAGATGTGGAGTCAGGTGAACAAGGAAGAGACTGGCGGACAATGCAGTTAGAGGTATAGCCAGAGACAAGGAGGCCTTGTATGAATTTTGGATTTTATCCTAATTTTTAGGATAGGTGTATAATCGTATTTCCATTCTTAAGCCCAGTGTCACAATAGCTATTCTGTGGCAGACAGAATGGAGGCATTTTGATGGTAATGCAGGAACCCAGGCAGAAGATGATGATCATTTAGACTAGGGAGGCAGCAGTGGAGGGTGGCAGTGCTGCACTGACTGTAGATTTCATAAGTAAGTCAGGCTGATGGATTGGATTTTGGAAATGAGAGGAAGGGATGTTATGGATGACTCCAAATAGTTTGGGTCGAGGATCTGGGTGAACAATGGTACCACTTAAAATGATGGAGGACCCTGGAGAAGGCCAGCAAGGGAGAGGGGAGATCAGTAATTCATTTCAGCTATGTTGGATTTACAACGTCTATTAGAAATGCAAGTGAAGATTACAGTCACTGATTGGATATTTGATTATGAACCTCAGGGGAAAGGAAGAGCTTGAGACATAAATAGAGCATTCGGACTGTGAACAGTGTGTGGTATTTAAAAATCATGGAGCTTAATGAGATAGGCTAGAAATGCATACAGATAAAGAGAAGAGATCCAACGACTGTTTGAACATTCTGTGATCAGGGCCCAGATCCTCCTCCTACTCAGGAGGATCCAGCAAAAGAACAAGAGAGGAACAATTATATGGTGTCATATGGCAAGCACCGTGTAGTAACTGTAGACATGTCTGTATATCTACAAGAGGGGAAATAACCATTCAGGGAGAGGGACAAAGGAAAGGTTTCCTAGAAGAAGTAATGGTTGAGATAGATGTTCAAAGTTTTAGGCTTATAAATGATTGGCCAACTACTACCTACTCCTTCTAGAGTCTATATCTTGTCCCCTTTAAAGGGGTGTACATTATTATAAGAAATAACATGACATATACTCAGAGCTACATATTGTTGCCCAGAGTTGTTAAGGTTAACACACCTGTCCGAAGGTAGACTACAGCTATGTGACAGAATTGAGAAGAGACCCCTTGCTTCTGAATCCTACATTCTTGTTCTTTTTACTGCACCACTGATTGCAATAGAAAATGCAGGGCATGCCAGAAGATCAACTCACAGAAAGTTCTGGAGGAGCTCCATGGAGAGATAGCCCACTTCTCTCTGGAAGGACCAGAGAGGTTTGTGGTGGGAGAGGTATCATTTTTAACTGAGTTTCTAAAATGGACAGAATTCCAGGGTAAATGTTGCCTTAGCATGGCATCCCAGGGTTCCATCCCTGCCAAGCCAGCCTCATCTATTGTCATTCCTTACAGCTGCCCAGGGCCACGCTTGACCCTGCTTGGCTACTCATACGTGTCCATCATGACAACCTCTCTCTTGCTGTTATACCTACAATCATACTGCCTCCTTAGACATAGTGGCATCCCTATGACTAGAGCCACTCTTTAATGTATTCTTTAGGACAAAAGCCAGAGTTTCCCTTACATTCTCCTGAACAGTTGACAAACCCCTCCTCCTGAGTCCATGCATACTGTACATCTCTCAATCAGATTTCTGTGGGATTCTACTTCTAATTTTTATCTATCTTCCTAAGACCGTGAGCTTCCAGAAAGGACTTGCCAAGCATGTAATTGATGCTAATCCCATTACCACAGTACATGGTGATCCATCCTGATCACTTCTTATCCCCAGGGAGCTTCTAGTAGAACAATACTTAATAAATGCTCATTGGACCTTTCTTCATAATGATGATCATCATTAACATGCACTTTTTTTCATATTGTTCCAAATCCACATTGTACAGATACATCCTGTACTTAGATGTATTATCTGAGCTAATGTTTATTTTACTTATTTTAAAGAAAAGTTTATTTTATTTCACTTTATTCTTTGAAGTATATGCTTCTAAAGTAAAGATTGCCTTGACATAAAGTCTCCTCTGAGCAAAACAGGCATCAAATAATACCAAGAGAGGGACAAAGGAAAGGTTTCCTAGAAGAAGTAATGGTTGAGATAGATGTTCTTTATAAATGATTGGCCAACTACTACCTACTCCTTCTAGAGTCTATATCTTGTCCCCTTTAAAGGGGTGTACATTATTATAAGAAATAACATGACATATACTCAGAGCTACATATTGTTGCCCAGAGTTGTTAAGGTTAACACACCTGTCCGAAGGTAGACTACAGCTATGTGACAGAATTGAGAAGAGACCCCTTGCTTCTGAATCCTACATTCTTGTTCTTTTTACTGCACCACTGATTGCAATAGAAAATGCAGGGCATGCCAGAAGATCAACTCACAGAAAGTTCTGGAGGAGCTCCATGGAGAGATAGCCCACTTCTCTCTGGAAGGACCAGAGAGGTTTGTGGTGGGAGAGGTATCATTTTTAACTGAGTTTCTAAAATGGACAGAATTCCAGGGTAAATGTTGCCTTAGCATGGCATCCCAGGGTTCCATCCCTGCCAAGCCAGCCTCATCTATTGTCATTCCTTACAGCTGCCCAGGGCCACGCTTGACCCTGCTTGGCTACTCATACGTGTCCATCATGACAACCTCTCTCTTGCTGTTATACCTACAATCATACTGCCTCCTTAGACATAGTGGCATCCCTATGACTAGAGCCACTCTTTAATGTATTCTTTAGGACAAAAGCCAGAGTTTCCCTTACATTCTCCTGAACAGTTGACAAACCCCTCCTCCTGAGTCCATGCATACTGTACATCTCTCAATCAGATTTCTGTGGGATTCTACTTCTAATTTTTATCTATCTTCCTAAGACCGTGAGCTTCCAGAAAGGACTTGCCAAGCATGTAATTGATGCTAATCCCATTACCACAGTACATGGTGATCCATCCTGATCACTTCTTATCCCCAGGGAGCTTCTAGTAGAACAATACTTAATAAATGCTCATTGGACCTTTCTTCATAATGATGATCATCATTAACATGCACTTTTTTTCATATTGTTCCAAATCCACATTGTACAGATACATCCTGTACTTAGATGTATTATCTGAGCTAATGTTTATTTTACTTATTTTAAAGAAAAGTTTATTTTATTTCACTTTATTCTTTGAAGTATATGCTTCTAAAGTAAAGATTGCCTTGACTTTATGGTGTATAAAGTCTCCTCTGAGCAAAACAGGCATCAAATAATAATTCAAAAGCTATGATGATAATTTAGAGTCTGTGTTTCCTTTAAAATAGACATTTTCTCCAACTTCACCCCTAAAATTTAATAGGAATGTTGAAAAGATGGCTTGTGAACTTCTTATTATATTTCATTAGACATTATCTTATCCCTAAAGTCTTATTACTAAATAATTTTGTTCCTGAATTGTACAGACTCCAATAAATTGGGGGGCTGCAGGGTTTCATATAATGCAAATGGCCTATATCAGATAAGCAAGACACCTGCATTTTAAAATGTGTGAATTCATGCAAGATAGAGGACAAGATTAAGAGAGTGGGATAAATGTTTAGCCCAGAAACACAATAAACACAGAAATCCTCTAGGAAAACTGGTACAGTAATTCAATCACATGTTGACAATATATATTCCTAGACAAATGCAAAACACCGTCCAATTTCTAAATAGCTTACCACCATACTTAGTCCTTTCCAACACTTTTTAGCACACTGGCTACCCTGGCTAGTAAACACACAAAAGCCCTGATTTATACTTTAAAGCTCTGACTGTCATTTTGCAGTCATTATGAAAGTAACTCTACTATATTAAAAAATGATACTTTGTGAGAGGGAATAGTTTAGAGTACAGATGAATATCAGTGCCATCCTGTTAACAGGTTAGCATAGTTTGTAAACTCCTGTGTTGATTTCGCGTTCATTTTTTTCTTTTGGTAAAGATTTCAGGGTCAGAAAACACTGAGTTTTATCCTTAGCCCTTTTGGGCCATGGGAAATCATGTTTTGAAAGGCTTGATTAGGTTAGGAAATTTTATTTCTTAAGTTCACAAATTTTTGCAAAGCTTCTATTTATCCCCAGGGAGCTTCTAGTAGAACAATACTTAATAAATGCTCATTGGACCTTTCTTCATAATGATGATCATCATTAACATGCACTTTTTTTCATATTGTTCCAAATCCACATTGTACAGATACATCCTGTACTTAGATGTATTATCTGAGCTAATGTTTATTTTACTTATTTTAAAGAAAAGTTTATTTTATTTCACTTTATTCTTTGAAGTATATGCTTCTAAAGTAAAGATTGCCTTGACTTTATGGTGTATAAAGTCTCCTCTGAGCAAAACAGGCATCAAATAATAATTCAAAAGCTATGATGATAATTTAGAGTCTGTGTTTCCTTTAAAATAGACATTTTCTCCAACTTCACCCCTAAAATTTAATAGGAATGTTGAAAAGATGGCTTGTGAACTTCTTATTATATTTCATTAGACATTATCTTATCCCTAAAGTCTTATTACTAAATAATTTTGTTCCTGAATTGTACAGACTCCAATAAATTGGGGGGCTGCAGGGTTTCATATAATGCAAATGGCCTATATCAGATAAGCAAGACACCTGCATTTTAAAATGTGTGAATTCATGCAAGATAGAGGACAAGATTAAGAGAGTGGGATAAATGTTTAGCCCAGAAACACAATAAACACAGAAATCCTCTAGGAAAACTGGTACAGTAATTCAATCACATGTTGACAATATATATTCCTAGACAAATGCAAAACACCGTCCAATTTCTAAATAGCTTACCACCATACTTAGTCCTTTCCAACACTTTTTAGCACACTGGCTACCCTGGCTAGTAAACACACAAAAGCCCTGATTTATACTTTAAAGCTCTGACTGTCATTTTGCAGTCATTATGAAAGTAACTCTACTATATTAAAAAATGATACTTTGTGAGAGGGAATAGTTTAGAGTACAGATGAATATCAGTGCCATCCTGTTAACAGGTTAGCATAGTTTGTAAACTCCTGTGTTGATTTCCCGCGTTCATTTTTTTTTCTTTTGGTAAAGATTTCAGGGGTCAGAAAACACTGAGTTTTATCCTTAGCCCTTTTGGGCCATGGGAAATCATGTTTTGAAAGGCTTGATTAGGTTAGAAAATTTTATTTCTTAAGTTCACAAATTTTTGATGGAATCATACTCCAATTGCTCAGTGCTGTCCTACTCTTTGTAATCCAATGGACTGCAACGTGCTAGGCTTCCCTCTCCTTCACCATCTTCTGGAGCCTGCTCAAACTCATGTCCATAGAGTCAGTAATACCATCCAAGCATCTCGCCCTCGGTTGTCCCCTTGTCCTCCTGCCTTCAGTTTTTCCCAGCATTAGGGCCCAATGAGTCATCTCATTGCATCAGGTGGCCAAATTATTCGAGCTTCAACTTCAGTATCAGTCTTCTGATGAGTATTTATGGTTGATTTCCTTTAAGATTGACTGGTTTGATCTTGCAGTTCAAGGGACTCTCAAGAGGCTTTTCTATCACCACACTTTAAATGCATCAGTTCTTTGGCACTTAGCCTTCTTTATGGTCCTACTCTCACATCCAGACCTGACTACTGGGAAAACCATCGCTTTTACTATATGGACCTTTGTCAGCAAAGTGATATCCTGCTTTTGAATATGACATCTAGGTTTGTCATAGCTTTTCTTTCAAGGAGCAAGTGTCTTTTAATTTCATGGCTACAGGCAGCGTCCACAGTGACTTTGGAGTCCAAGAAAATAAAGTCTGTCACTGTTTGCATTGTTTGCCGATCTGTTTGCCATGAATGATAGGACCAGATGCCATGATGTTCATTTTTTAAATGTTGAGTTTTATGTCAAGTTTTGCACTCTTCTTTCACCTTCATCAAGATGACCTTTAGTTCCTCTTTACTTTCTGCCATGAGGGTGGTGGTGTCTGCATATCTGGAGGTTATGCATTGCACACTGGCTACCCTGGCTAGTAAACACACAAAAGCCCTGATTTATACTTTAAAGCTCTGACTGTCATTTTGCAGTCATTATGAAAGTAACTCTACTATATTAAAAAATGATACTTTGTGAGAGGGAATAGTTTAGAGTACAGATGAATATCAGTGCCATCCTGTTAACAGGTTAGCATAGTTTGTAAACTCCTGTGTTGATTTCCCGCGTTCATTTTTTTCTTTTGGTAAAGATTTCAGGGGTCAGAAAACACTGAGTTTTATCCTTAGCCCTTTTGGGCCATGGGAAATCATGTTTTGAAAGGCTTGATTAGGTTAGAAAATTTTATTTCTTAAGTTCACAAATTTTTGATGGAATCATACTCCAATTGCTCAGTGCTGTCCTACTCTTTGTAATCCAATGGACTGCAACGTGCTAGGCTTCCCTCTCCTTCACCATCTTCTGGAGCCTGCTCAAACTCATGTCCATAGAGTCAGTAATACCATCCAAGCATCTCGCCCTCGGTTGTCCCCTTGTCCTCCTGCCTTCAGTTTTTCCCAGCATTAGGGCCCAATGAGTCATCTCATTGCATCAGGTGGCCAAATTATTCGAGCTTCAACTTCAGTATCAGTCTTCTGATGAGTATTTATGGTTGATTTCCTTTAAGATTGACTGGTTTGATCTTGCAGTTCAAGGGACTCTCAAGAGGCTTTTCTATCACCACACTTTAAATGCATCAGTTCTTTGGCACTTAGCCTTCTTTATGGTCCTACTCTCACATCCAGACCTGACTACTGGGAAAACCATCGCTTTTACTATATGGACCTTTGTCAGCAAAGTGATATCCTGCTTTTGAATATGACATCTAGGTTTGTCATAGCTTTTCTTTCAAGGAGCAAGTGTCTTTTAATTTCATGGCTACAGGCAGCGTCCACAGTGACTTTGGAGTCCAAGAAAATAAAGTCTGTCACTGTTTGCATTGTTTGCCGATCTGTTTGCCATGAATGATAGGACCAGATGCCATGATGTTCATTTTTTAAATGTTGAGTTTTATGTCAAGTTTTGCACTCTTCTTTCACCTTCATCAAGATGACCTTTAGTTCCTCTTTACTTTCTGCCATGAGGGTGGTGGTGTCTGCATATCTGAGGTTATTGATATTTCTTCCAGAAATCTCAATTCCAGCTTGTGCTTCTTCCTTCCCATCATTTCCCATGATATCCTCTGCATTTAAGTAAATAAGCATGGTGACAATATATAGCCTTGACGTACTCCTTTCCCAATTTGGAACCAGTCTGTTGTTCCATGTCTGGTTCTAACTGTTGCTTCTTGACCTGCAGTACAGGTTTCTCAGGAGGCAGGTAAGGTGGTCTGGTATTCCCATCTCTTTAAGACTATTAGCTGATTTGTGGCTTCCCCGGTGACTCAGTGGTAAAGAATCCACTTGCCAGTGCAGGATACACTGGTTCAATCCATGATCTAGGAAGATTCCCTGAAGAAGGCAATGGCAACCCACTCCGATATTCTTGTGTGGAGAACCTCATTGGCAGAGAAGTCTGGTTGAACTACAGTCCATGGGATTACAAAGAGTCAGACATGACTCAGTGATTGAATGCATGCATACACATACACACACACACACACACACACCCCTACATACACATTAATTTGACTTAAACTGAATTTTATTCTGAAATTGTATATTATGAATTTAAAATATAGTCACTTATAAGTTATTTTTTTAATCTTTTGTATTTAATGAAAGAAAATCTCAAGTATTCTCATCTTTTTAATTTTTGTGGTACCACATGTAAAATGACATTATTTTCTAATTCTGCCAAGTAACTTTAGAGTTAAAATGTTGCAGTTTGGGCTTCCCTGGTGGTCCAGTGGGTAAGGACACCACCTTGCAATGCAAGGGGTACCAGTTCGATCCCTCAGCAAAGTGATATCCTGCTTTTGAATATGACATCTAGGTTTGTCATAGCTTTTCTTTCAAGGAGCAAGTGTCTTTTAATTTCATGGCTACAGGCAGCGTCCACAGTGACTTTGGAGTCCAAGAAAATAAAGTCTGTCACTGTTTGCATTGTTTGCCGATCTGTTTGCCATGAATGATAGGACCAGATGCCATGATGTTCATTTTTTAAATGTTGAGTTTTATGTCAAGTTTTGCACTCTTCTTTCACCTTCATCAAGATGACCTTTAGTTCCTCTTTACTTTCTGCCATGAGGGTGGTGGTGTCTGCATATCTGAGGTTATTGATATTTCTTCCAGAAATCTCAATTCCAGCTTGTGCTTCTTCCTTCCCATCATTTCCCATGATATCCTCTGCATTTAAGTAAATAAGCATGGTGACAATATATAGCCTTGACGTACTCCTTTCCCAATTTGGAACCAGTCTGTTGTTCCATGTCTGGTTCTAACTGTTGCTTCTTGACCTGCAGTACAGGTTTCTCAGGAGGCAGGTAAGGTGGTCTGGTATTCCCATCTCTTTAAGACTATTAGCTGATTTGTGGCTTCCCCGGTGACTCAGTGGTAAAGAATCCACTTGCCAGTGCAGGATACACTGGTTCAATCCATGATCTAGGAAGATTCCCTGAAGAAGGCAATGGCAACCCACTCCGATATTCTTGTGTGGAGAACCTCATTGGCAGAGAAGTCTGGTTGAACTACAGTCCATGGGATTACAAAGAGTCAGACATGACTCAGTGATTGAATGCATGCATACACATACACACACACACACACACCCCTACATACACATTAATTTGACTTAAACTGAATTTTATTCTGAAATTGTATATTATGAATTTAAAATATAGTCACTTATAAGTTATTTTTTTAATCTTTTGTATTTAATGAAAGAAAATCTCAAGTATTCTCATCTTTTTAATTTTTGTGGTACCACATGTAAAATGACATTATTTTCTAATTCTGCCAAGTAACTTTAGAGTTAAAATGTTGCAGTTTGGGCTTCCCTGGTGGTCCAGTGGGTAAGGACACCACCTTGCAATGCAAGGGGTACCAGTTCGATCCCTGGCCCGGGAAGATCCCACATGCTGCAGAGTGGCTGAATTGATGTGTCCAACTACCTAGCTGGACCTCTGGAGCACATGCGTCCAGAGCTGGTGCTTTGCAGTTAGAGAGGCCACTGCAATTAGAGGCCCACACAGGCCAAAGAACAAAGATGAAAATAAATGAAAGACCTATAGAAGTGGCAAAAAAAAAGTAAAAGAAAAAGAGAAATGTTGCAGTTTGATTTCAGTGCAAATACAGTTTTAAAAACTAATTGTTACTGCTTTAAAACTGATGAGAAAAAAACTATACTTTGTTTATTTTAATACTACTGAAAATAGAGATCTGAGTGACTACAGGCAATTTATCTGAACTAGGGACACCTTATAATCAGAAAGCTCAAGGTGTTCATTTTTGCATATTCTAGAGAAATTATCCCCACAAGTTTGTCTGAGAGATAACTTAATAGTAAAATATCTTCCTCAGTCAAAAAAGCTTAAAATAAATAAAGATCACTATGTCTTTAATTTACTTAAAGATTAAGCTTTTAAATAGTCAAGAGTTGTAATATACCTTTTCTTATTCAAAGTTCAATTGTGCTGAGTACCGTGGATGTTTTATGATCGAGTATATGTAATTATAGTATGTGAAGATTTAAAAATAACTCAGGATACTGGACAAAGTTTTTGAGTAGTAATCATTAATGAAGAGCTTAAATCTCTGCCTTAAATACAGACAGAACTAGTTATAATGATCTCATTAGTGCCTTATTAAGGTTCTCTATTTTAGTGTTTGTCAGGAGAATTCAGATGGAAATAAGTTCCTTAGCATATTTAGAAAGGATTGTTGATCATTTACTTAGATAAAAGACTTGCTATAAGTGACTAATTGTTGTGTAAATAAAGATTCAAATAGAAGCACCAAAATGTGCTTCTAACTAAATGTATCCCTCTCAAAAAATAAATAAATAAGCTTCTATGCCTGTGCTCTCTACCATGTTTTTATTTGCTTTTATTAATTTAGGAAGTAATTTTAAAACATAGTGGAAGTTGGAGAGAAAATAGAGATGAGATAAACATGAATATGAGTTGGATTTTCCTAGGACTTGGCAGAGTATCAAACTGAATAGAGACCTTTCACGGGTATTCAAAACTTGAGATTTTAAAAGATGAAAGTGTGCTTGTTGACTTTGACAAAATCTGTTGCCCTAAGTTCATATTGGAGAAAACAAGACATCTTTCAAAAACAAGCTCACAATTATCTCTTGCTCTTAAAATGAAACACTGATATAAGGTCAAAGGAAGCTACAGTTACTAATAAGAGAGAATACAATGAATGTTAAATCCTTAGGGAGAATGCTTGAGGTCAATGATTATTCTTCAAAGGATGGGAAGTCCTACCTTTTGAACACTGTGATTCAATGGTTCATCAAGTGGGAGAATAAGAATACAGACACTTATTTTGGGATGAGGTAAAGTAGAAAGCAGTGGTGAATGGGCAATAAATTAAAAAAAGAAAAAAAAGATCTTTATATTTGTGTGTGTGTGTGTGTGTGTGTGTGTGTGTGTGTATTAGTTGCTCAGTTCTATCTGATGCTTTGTGACCCCTTAAACTGTAGCTCACCAGGCTTCTCTGTCCATGGGATTTCCCAGGCAAGAATACTGCAGTGGGTGGCCATTCCCTTCCTCAGGGGATATTCCTGGCCCAGGGATATAACCATTGTCTCCTTCATTGCAGGCAGATTCTCTACCAACTGAGTGACCAGGGAAGCCCAGTCTGTATATTTATGCTTTAGTCATTCATTCTCTACATAATTGCAGTCTATATTAATAAAAATTGATGCTTTTTCGGGACTTTCAAAATATAGCTATCATCACAGTAATGATATTGTATCATTTCATATGCAGATTTCTTGAAAAAGATTGAATTTTCAAAGATAGCATCTTTGATTTGTATTATATTTTTACCTTTGATGAATATTGTCTGCGTGTATGTGTGCTCAGCTGTATTTAGCTCTGTAACACCATGGACTCTAATCCAATGGGATCCTCTGTCCATGGGATTTTTCAGGCAAGAATACTGGAGAAGGTTGCCATTTCCTACTCTCCGGGATCCCGACACTGGGATCGAACCTGTGGCTCTGTGTCTCCTGCATTGGCAGACAGAATTTTTATACTAGTGTCACTGGGGAAGCCTACTCAATGCACAGTACCCCTACTAATGATAAGACATTATGATAAGTATTACTGTATCTGATTGACCTCTAAAGCCTAAAAAGTTTAGTTAATGTTTTTCTGAGCTATTTTTTTCTTCTTGTCTCTAAGACTATCTCTGATAGGGAAGAATGAAGTAAATCAAGTAGGAACCTGATTTTACTTCCATAGAACTTTGTTGCCCTAAGTTCATATTGGAGAAAACAAGACATCTTTCAAAAACAAGCTCACAATTATCTCTTGCTCTTAAAATGAAACACTGATATAAGGTCAAAGGAAGCTACAGTTACTAATAAGAGAGAATACAATGAATGTTAAATCCTTAGGGAGAATGCTTGAGGTCAATGATTATTCTTCAAAGGATGGGAAGTCCTACCTTTTGAACACTGTGATTCAATGGTTCATCAAGTGGGAGAATAAGAATACAGACACTTATTTTGGGATGAGGTAAAGTAGAAAGCAGTGGTGAATGGGCAATAAATTAAAAAAAGAAAAAAAAGATCTTTATATTTGTGTGTGTGTGTGTGTGTGTGTGTGTGTGTGTGTGTATTAGTTGCTCAGTTCTATCTGATGCTTTGTGACCCCTTAAACTGTAGCTCACCAGGCTTCTCTGTCCATGGGATTTCCCAGGCAAGAATACTGCAGTGGGTGGCCATTCCCTTCCTCAGGGGATATTCCTGGCCCAGGGATATAACCATTGTCTCCTTCATTGCAGGCAGATTCTCTACCAACTGAGTGACCAGGGAAGCCCAGTCTGTATATTTATGCTTTAGTCATTCATTCTCTACATAATTGCAGTCTATATTAATAAAAATTGATGCTTTTTCGGGACTTTCAAAATATAGCTATCATCACAGTAATGATATTGTATCATTTCATATGCAGATTTCTTGAAAAAGATTGAATTTTCAAAGATAGCATCTTTGATTTGTATTATATTTTTACCTTTGATGAATATTGTCTGCGTGTATGTGTGCTCAGCTGTATTTAGCTCTGTAACACCATGGACTCTAATCCAATGGGATCCTCTGTCCATGGGATTTTTCAGGCAAGAATACTGGAGAAGGTTGCCATTTCCTACTCTCCGGGATCCCGACACTGGGATCGAACCTGTGGCTCTGTGTCTCCTGCATTGGCAGACAGAATTTTTATACTAGTGTCACTGGGGAAGCCTACTCAATGCACAGTACCCCTACTAATGATAAGACATTATGATAAGTATTACTGTATCTGATTGACCTCTAAAGCCTAAAAAGTTTAGTTAATGTTTTTCTGAGCTATTTTTTTCTTCTTGTCTCTAAGACTATCTCTGATAGGGAAGAATGAAGTAAATCAAGTAGGAACCTGATTTTACTTCCATGATTTCTCTCCCATCTTCTGTCTACTCTTTATACCACATACTACCTTCTTTCTGTCCACAGATTTAACTTTAATCGTCTTTCTAGCCTTAGTTTGTTTTTTGTTTTTGTTTTGTTTTGTTTTCCTACCTGTCTTCCTCTTTAGACTCAGCTGTGCTCCAAGCACACAGAATCACCCTCTGGTCTTCAAATGCTCCCTGGTCCCATTGTTTCTTTCTTTTTCCTTGTCTAGGGAAACTCCAGTTTTTCTTCAGTGTGCAAACGAGTATTTTTCTGTGAATCCTCTAGCTAAATTAAATGTTCCCTTCAATGATTTCAATGCCCTCTTGATGTACTTCTCTCAGAGATGTCAGTCATTTTGTGTGATTATTATTTGTTTGCATCTCTCTCTCAGTAGTTTGAAGGATCTTTTAGCACAGAAATACTGTATTTGTCACTTAAAAAAAAAAAAACAACTTCAGTTAGTAAAGTTGCTGGTATGTAGTAGGAGGAGAAGAAGGAGGAGATACTCAATAACTGTTTGGAAAATCAATACAAGAGACGAATATTAAGAATAAAAATCTTCCTTACTTAAATTACTCAAAATACGTAAAAGATTTTGTGAGAAAACATATATAACTAGTCCCTTTAAAATGTTCAGCATATACAGGACTGGCTCTTGAAGAAACTAACTAGACAAGGTTTTTATCTCTCTTACTTTTGCTTTCCATTTTAGCAGATGAATTCCCAGTGTCTGTACTACCTTTCTTTGTTTGAGCCCAACTTTTGTCTCCCAAGCCCCACCTCCAGTTAGTGATTGTTTATATTCCAAATAGTTTCTGGACCTGCCCCCACACTCACAGCAGAATTTACCTCTTCCATGGTTTATCCTACTCTCCGGGATCCCGACACTGGGATCGAACCTGTGGCTCTGTGTCTCCTGCATTGGCAGACAGAATTTTTATACTAGTGTCACTGGGAAGCCTACTCAATGCACAGTACCCTACTAATGATAAGACATTATGATAAGTATTACTGTATCTGATTGACCTCTAAAGCCTAAAAAGTTTAGTTAATGTTTTTCTGAGCTATTTTTTTCTTCTTGTCTCTAAGACTATCTCTGATAGGGAAGAATGAAGTAAATCAAGTAGGAACCTGATTTTACTTCCATGATTTCTCTCCCATCTTCTGTCTACTCTTTATACCACATACTACCTTCTTTCTGTCCACAGATTTAACTTTAATCGTCTTTCTAGCCTTAGTTTGTTTTTTGTTTTTGTTTTGTTTTGTTTTCCTACCTGTCTTCCTCTTTAGACTCAGCTGTGCTCCAAGCACACAGAATCACCCTCTGGTCTTCAAATGCTCCCTGGTCCCATTGTTTCTTTCTTTTTCCTTGTCTAGGGAAACTCCAGTTTTCTTCAGTGTGCAAACGAGTATTTTTCTGTGAATCCTCTAGCTAAATTAAATGTTCCCTTCAATGATTTCAATGCCCTCTTGATGTACTTCTCTCAGAGATGTCAGTCATTTTGTGTGATTATTATTTGTTTGCATCTCTCTCTCAGTAGTTTGAAGGATCTTTTAGCACAGAAATACTGTATTTGTCACTTAAAAAAAAAAAAACAACTTCAGTTAGTAAAGTTGCTGGTATGTAGTAGGAGGAGAAGAAGGAGGAGATACTCAATAACTGTTTGGAAAATCAATACAAGAGACGAATATTAAGAATAAAAATCTTCCTTACTTAAATTACTCAAAATACGTAAAAGATTTTGTGAGAAAACATATATAACTAGTCCCTTTAAAATGTTCAGCATATACAGGACTGGCTCTTGAAGAAACTAACTAGACAAGGTTTTTATCTCTCTTACTTTTGCTTTCCATTTTAGCAGATGAATTCCCAGTGTCTGTACTACCTTTCTTTGTTTGAGCCCAACTTTTGTCTCCCAAGCCCCACCTCCAGTTAGTGATTGTTTATATTCCAAATAGTTTCTGGACCTGCCCCCCCCCCACACTCACAGCAGAATTTACCTCTTCCATGGTTTATCCCCTCACAGGGGTCATAGCTGTCCCTATGAATGAGAAATGGCATAAGTGGCTTAGCTAATTAACTTCCATACATAATGTATGTATATTTTAATTAGACTCTTCTGGAGATCTGTGATATAACCCAAAGGTGTAGCTCATATATGAGGAGTGATAGCACTTGGTTCAGAAGTGCAAGAAGGCAATTTAGGGAAGGTGAAGTATAGAGATTTAGAGTCTATAAGCATCCTTCTGCAGTACCAAACTACCTTTCAACATCACAATGGCATTGATACTTTGGAAGAGCAAAACTCATTCTCTCATGCTTAATAACTCAGGCTCATAATGGGATATTATAAAGTGTTTAGTGATTTCTTTGCTTTTCTGGCTTACTTTCCTGCTCTGTTTCCTTCCTTTAAGAAATATATATTCCAGGGAGTCTGCTGGAGTAAAGTGAGGGAAGCACATATGGCCCCGGGGGCCCTTTAAGGTGCTTATAATCTATCTTGTAAAGGAATAACTCTTGAACATTTAGAAGATAATTGCCATTGTGCTAAGTACCAATTAGATAAGCATCTATCTCTAGTGTTTCAATGTAATATCCACAGTATGCATGCACACTCAGTCACTGAATCGTGTCTGACTCTTTGCAACCCATGAAGTGTAGTCCACTTGGGTCCTCTGTCCATGGTATTTTCTAGGTAAGAATACTGATGTGGGTTGCCATAGCCTACTCCAAGGAATCTTCCCAAGCCAAGGATTGAACCCTTGTCTCTTGCGTCTCCTACACTGGCAGGCAGAAGTAGTCATGTCTGGATGTGAGAGTTGGACCATAAAGGAGGCTGAGCACTAAAGAATTGATGCCTTTGAACTATGGTGTTGGAGAAAATTTGAACTAACTAGAACAAAGGTTTTTATCTTTTCTCCTTACTTTTGCTTTCCATTTTAGCAGATGAATTCCCAGTGTCTGTACTACCTTTCTTTGTTTGAGCCCAACTTTTGTCTCCCAAGCCCCACCTCCAGTTAGTGATTGTTTATATTCCAAATAGTTTCTGGACCTGCCCCCCCCCCACACTCACAGCAGAATTTACCTCTTCCATGGTTTATCCCCTCACAGGGGTCATAGCTGTCCCTATGAATGAGAAATGGCATAAGTGGCTTAGCTAATTAACTTCCATACATAATGTATGTATATTTTAATTAGACTCTTCTGGAGATCTGTGATATAACCCAAAGGTGTAGCTCATATATGAGGAGTGATAGCACTTGGTTCAGAAGTGCAAGAAGGCAATTTAGGGAAGGTGAAGTATAGAGATTTAGAGTCTATAAGCATCCTTCTGCAGTACCAAACTACCTTTCAACATCACAATGGCATTGATACTTTGGAAGAGCAAAACTCATTCTCTCATGCTTAATAACTCAGGCTCATAATGGGATATTATAAAGTGTTTAGTGATTTCTTTGCTTTTCTGGCTTACTTTCCTGCTCTGTTTCCTTCCTTTAAGAAATATATATTCCAGGGAGTCTGCTGGAGTAAAGTGAGGGAAGCACGTATGGCCCGGGGCCTTCAAGGTGCTTATAATCTATCTTGTAAAGGAATAACTCTTGAACATTTAGAAGATAATTGCCATTGTGCTAAGTACCAATTAGATAAGCATCTATCTCTAGTGTTTCAATGTAATATCCACAGTATGCATGCACACTCAGTCACTGAATCGTGTCTGACTCTTTGCAACCCATGAAGTGTAGTCCACTTGGGTCCTCTGTCCATGGTATTTTCTAGGTAAGAATACTGATGTGGGTTGCCATAGCCTACTCCAAGGAATCTTCCCAAGCCAAGGATTGAACCCTTGTCTCTTGCGTCTCCTACACTGGCAGGCAGAAGTAGTCATGTCTGGATGTGAGAGTTGGACCATAAAGGAGGCTGAGCACTAAAGAATTGATGCCTTTGAACTATGGTGTTGGAGAAAGCTCTTGAGAATCCCTTGGACTGCAAGAAGAGCAAACCAGTTAATCCTAAGGGAAATCAGCCCTGAATATTCATCTGAAAGACTGATGATGAAGCTGAAGCTCCGATACTTTGACCAGACTTGAAGAGAAGACTCACTGGAAAAGAGCCTGATGTTGGGAAAAATAGAAGGCAAAAGGAGAAGGAGACTACAGAGGACAAGATGGTTGGAAGACATCACTGAGTCAATGGGCATGAGTTTGAACAGGCTCCAGGAGATGGTGAAGGACAGGGAAGCCTGGCATATTGCAGTCCATGGGGTCCCAAAGAGTTGGACACAACTGAGCAACTGAACTGAACTGAAAGCCAATTTATATTCAAATATAAGGGACCTAAGATTGTGAAGCAATCCTCCATTTTCCAGTGAGATGATTGAGAAAGCAAGCTTTTATCCAGTTTGAAAAAATGAACATGAAAAAAATTTTCAAGTACTTAATAATGTTATTTTTCCCTAACTAAATCTTTGACAAATGCTGGAGAGTCATGTTTAAAAAAATAATATATGTGTGTGTGTGTGTATATATATATATACACACACACACATACATAGTCCAGAAGCTTCATCACTGTTTGTATTCAAGCTTTGCCTTGCCTTGATTAAGAAATCTCTGATACGTTGATAAAGACAGAGCCCAAAGCTCATGATCAGCAGACCCAGGTTCAAGTGCTTATAGCTTTCTGGGGCTACCATGTGCTCTCTTGAGCCATCTGAGTCTAGTTTCTTATCTATAATATATGATAATAATTATGAGGGTCAACTGACATTTAGGAAGCATAAGTTAGGAATAGTGACCATAAGATATATCATTATAAAAGTTCAAATAGAATTTAAGAATGTATCTCAGACATTTGTCTTGCCTTAGGAAAATGATAATGATAAATCAAAACTGTATTGTTTCAGTGAATCATTAGAGTTTTCAATTCAGAAATTTATCAACTGAGAAGAGAAATTTGCCATGTGTGTATTTAAGATCAGAGTTGTCCATCACAGCTGTCTGTAGCTAACCAAAAATAGCTGGATCATGGTCTGGTTCTTCTGGTGGTTTCAGCCTGATTCTCACTCATATGCGCTGTTGATCGGATTTCATCTTTAGTCTTTATTTTGGGTAAAACACTAAGATAAGGGACATCAATGTCATTTTCAGTTGTGTTATAGGAACTTCATGTATATGAAAATTTTTATCACAAAATAAAGGGAGTAATTTTTCATTTATGTGAGATATATATTTATCATTTTCTTTTAATATTTGCTATAATCTTCATCATACTCAATTTCATAAATGCTTGTTGGGCTGAGTAAAAAGGAAGTGTAGATTTCTAACATGTATCTATTAAACCAGAAAAGTCTGATGAGAAAGAGAAATGTATTAGTTTAAGGAGAAATACTAATTTTCATATCATGTTTGATTCTTATCACCATAGCGGGTGTAGGTTTTCTTCATTTTAAGATTGACCCTCACTGTGTTTTCTTAAATGTAAAGAATAGTGACTACAGAAACTTAGAAATCTCATAGCATCATTGTAGCAGAAGGTTCTAAGTACAGAGTTATTAAAATTGCAAAGTATTTATTTTCAAGTTTGTAGGAATTGCTTCCTATCATATCATTTGTTTTACATTTATTTCTCAATATGGATTAACATTTTTTCCAAGCTTTTCTCTGTATTATAATCATGGTGGGGAAATGCTATTTCAGACCTGAGATTAAAAAAAAGCCTTATAGTGATTCTATGTGACAGAATTTGATCTGGGTCTCAAGAATCCTAATAATAGCATTTACAATTCTTCTATGCAATTTCTTCTCTCCTTGTTCCTGTAGAAATATGGAAAACACGTTCCTAGCTTTAAAAGCTAAATGAAAAAAAATCAGCAGTTTAATCTGAGTGTTTGGAAAACGATCACAAATCCAGCTATGGTATTGTGTATTTAAGATAGTTTGTATAAAGGCCCCTGACATGCCCCCTGGGAGCAAAATATTGACAAGCATGCTTTGGCAATCAAGATCAAGCTTGTTGAATTAACACAGCTCAAGTCTTGTACTGACACTGTAACCCAAGACTGAGAACTCTTATCTTATCCCATTTATTTGTCTTTATAGGTGATACTGTACACTTGAATTAGGGATTTTCACTGTATCTTAAATGCTACAACTGTGGATTAATTTGATTTGAGAATAAACTAGTCCTTATCATGTCCACAGTAGAAATTGTAAATGAAGTGGAACATTCATTGTTTTCTTTCCCAGCATGGATCCAGAATAAAACTGACTATATACCTAAGTCTGATATCTTTTCTACCAGAAAATGTCTTATAATTTCCACCTCCTAAAAGGGAAAAAGAGAAATAAGAAGGATAATATTGTCTTTTATGTATCTTCCATGAAAAAGTTAATATTTCCCAAATTGCTAATTCTTTCAACGCTTTGATTAAAAGTTAAGGCAAATATAAATTATAAAAGAAATAAAAGTTAATTTATTTTTTATCATAAGTCTTAAAACCCAAATGACAATCTCCCAATGACAATTGCTTTTGTAAAACTTAACTTAGGGGGCTTCCCTGGTGGTCCAGTGGGTAAGGACACCACCTTGCAGTGCAAGGGGCGCTGGTTTGATCCCTGGCCTGGGAAGATCCCACATGCCACAGAGTGGCTGCACCGATGTGTCCAATTACTGAGCCAGAGCTCATGCGCCCAGAGCCAGTGCTCTGCGATAGCAGAGGCCACTGCAATGGGAGGCCCACACGGGCCAAAGAACAAAGATGGATGAAAATGGATAAATGAAAGGCCAATAGAAGTGGCCCACCTGCCCCCTCCTCCCACGCCACCCCCACCCCTCAAAAAAGAAAAAAAAACAACTTAACTTTGTTAGAAAGTTTTAGAGGAAAACATAACCCTTTCCAAATGATCATGAAGTTGAGGAATGAATGTTATTAATAGCTAGAAATAATGCTGTAGCAGTAGTGGTGGGAAGAACTAACACTCATTGATGGCTTACTGTGTGACAAATTCCATGTGGAACACTTTATACGCAGTTTCCCATTTAACTCTGTGGGGTGGGTATTATCATTGGCCCTGTTTAACCCTTGAAGAAACAGACTAAAGGAGTTTCAGGAACTTACCTGGCCATGCTCAGTGTTTCCTAAAGCCTACTCTTATTTTCTTTCCAATGGAAATACCCACAGTCAAGGTAGTAGCTAGATTTTTGTCCTGCCCTTTCAGAGCACAGACCACAAAGGCAGAGGCATGCATGCCTATACTGCTGCCATTCAGGGTGATGACTGCTAGCACTAGAGGGAACAGAAGGGAAGTGGAGATTGGGGACGATCCAGGAGGGTCCGCCAAAGGATGTATGTGACATTTTGTATGGGCCTTAGAGGAAGAATGGGTGAAGAAGGTGAAAACCATTTCAGGCAGTAGAAATAGCAAGAGAATTGACACAGAGATGGAAATAAACATGATATCCTCAAGAAACTACAGATTGTTCGGTGTCCCAGGAGTTACTGGGTGGAGGCCACACAGATGATACAAAGAACTTGCTGAGTATAAATGTTAAAGCGGATGACCTTTGAATCTTAATTGCAAATTGAAGTTAGTACCCCAAATCAGGCCTCCCAGAACTGTTATGAGGGATGAATGAGATAATGCATGCCAAATGCCAGGCTTAGTCTTACGTCTCAATTCTAAGAACACTGTTTTATTTTCTCAAGTTAAAACCACACCCTTCTCAACCTTCAGAAATAATTGTGGAACTACCTTCTGAAATTAATTTTTAAAAATAAAATAACCATTTGAAGCAATTTTTCTCCCTCCTATCAGAGAGAGAGGCAAATTGGTTCTTTCTTGATACAGAGGTTCTTCTTTTATGTTTCTCAAAGAAGGTTATCATAATTTCTTCCCTACAAGCAAGTGTCATTTAGTACTAAACTTTCCCATATTTGTGATTGGTTTTTGAAAATAATTTTGAATTGATGTAACTTCAAATACCTGTATTAATAGTAACGTATAATTTTAATGATGACATATTTAAAGTCAGAGTTGTCTATCACAGTGCCCAGCACATAAAGGCACCCAACTACTTCACCTTCACTTTTGTTTCTTTCATTTTTATATTAAAATCTCCTTCGAAATCGGCCCAATGCCACTCAGAAGGAATTCTGTGTATTATGCCAGTGTCCCACTGATCAAACTTCTTAGTCATCCTAGACTAAATCTGTACAATCTAGCAAGCATCTACTTCCTTATTTGCATCTCAGTGATCGCTTTACAGACGGTCTACTCAAGGTGAATACTTACCTCCTTGTTCTATAAAAGCAGTGTATACATTCTCCCTTCCATGCATTCTTTCAAAAAATATCTGAAGTTTGGAATACCAGAGGTCCACTTATCTCATTGTGTATTTTGCTGATGATTTTCTTCATGCACATCCTATAATTCATCTGCTCGCTGATCTCCTTTGGAACTGTCCAAATGTTTGGCATTTAGATATGGTATATTATATAATTATGCTCACTCTGTAAACCATCTCTCCAGAAAATTATAACTCACATTACATTAGGGACACAACTTTCTCTATGTATTTTTGACACAAAATGAAATTTTGGTAAAAGATTATTTTATTTTCATCAAAAAACATTCATTGGAGTATAAAAATGTTTAAATGCGGATGACCTTTGAATCTTAATTGCAAATTGAAGTTAGTACCCCAAATCAGGCCTCCCAGAACTGTTATGAGGGATGAATGAGATAATGCATGCCAAATGCCAGGCTTAGTCTTACGTCTCAATTCTAAGAACACTGTTTTATTTTCTCAAGTTAAAACCACACCCTTCTCAACCTTCAGAAATAATTGTGGAACTACCTTCTGAAATTAATTTTTAAAAATAAAATAACCATTTGAAGCAATTTTTCTCCCTCCTATCAGAGAGAGAGGCAAATTGGTTCTTTCTTGATACAGAGGTTCTTCTTTTATGTTTCTCAAAGAAGGTTATCATAATTTCTTCCCTACAAGCAAGTGTCATTTAGTACTAAACTTTCCCATATTTGTGATTGGTTTTTGAAAATAATTTTGAATTGATGTAACTTCAAATACCTGTATTAATAGTAACGTATAATTTTAATGATGACATATTTAAAGTCAGAGTTGTCTATCACAGTGCCCAGCACATAAAGGCACCCAACTACTTCACCTTCACTTTTGTTTCTTTCATTTTTATATTAAAATCTCCTTCGAAATCGGCCCAATGCCACTCAGAAGGAATTCTGTGTATTATGCCAGTGTCCCACTGATCAAACTTCTTAGTCATCCTAGACTAAATCTGTACAATCTAGCAAGCATCTACTTCCTTATTTGCATCTCAGTGATCGCTTTACAGACGGTCTACTCAAGGTGAATACTTACCTCCTTGTTCTATAAAAGCAGTGTATACATTCTCCCTTCCATGCATTCTTTCAAAAAATATCTGAAGTTTGGAATACCAGAGGTCCACTTATCTCATTGTGTATTTTGCTGATGATTTTCTTCATGCACATCCTATAATTCATCTGCTCGCTGATCTCCTTTGGAACTGTCCAAATGTTTGGCATTTAGATATGGTATATTATATAATTATGCTCACTCTGTAAACCATCTCTCCAGAAAATTATAACTCACATTACATTAGGGACACAACTTTCTCTATGTATTTTTGACACAAAATGAAATTTTGGTAAAAAAAAAGATTATTTTTATTTTCATCAAAAAACACATTCAATATATATATCTAACTATTTCATAAATTGCTTAAACATTTTAACTTCAGGCAATTGCAAGATACATTGTAAACATTCTTGCTTCAAGTCCATACTTCTTCAGTAAATTAAAATACTTTCAAATTGTGCTTTAGTAATTATTAAAATGGGAAACTTCAGATTAAATGATCTAGTGTCACTGCATCTATCAGAATATTTTCAAGTAGTTCTTGAATATATTTCTGTATCTTATTTCTTATGTCACTAAGGAACACTGCCATATAAGTTTCGTTACAAAAAAGATACAGAAATCTTAAAAACTAAATATTTAGAAACTGATGTAACTAGTTATAAAACCATAATTATGTAAGAGAGTGTTCTTTTATAACAAGAAGTCTTCACATCTGTCATCCAGTGTTTTAAAGCCTAGCGTACTTATTAGCTGACTATTTCTATTATTACCATTCTACAGGCAACTGCCATTCTTGAAACTGATTGATGTTTAGGAATAAAGCACATTTATTACATGTTGCCAACTTCAGAGGAAGAGTCATACAACCTACAGTGCTTTTTGAGAAGTGATGATACCTTATATTTCTGGAACTAATCACTGCTAAAGAAAGTAAAAGGGTGAAAACATAATTTTTTTTTCCTGTGAAGACCTTTCATTGCATTATATGCCATTCCACTATAAAATGATCATAGTGTTTTATCTGCCAAGAATGACAGTGGTGAAAGGCAACTTTATATATGTGTAGAGATTTGTGTACATTCCTGTCTATCCATACATGCCATTGTCCATATCTTTTCCCTATTTTAGTCTGGCTAGCCTACATTGAATATATATATAGGAAGGATGAGAAAGGAAAGCAAGAACTCAAGCTTGTTGAGTTTTAATATGAACAAAAATGAATGACATGCATATAATTGTAGTATTATTTTATGACTCCTTCCAAATTCTTGCTATACAGCCTTCAATCATCATCCTCTGAAGTTCTTGCCTGTTTCTTACTACTTGAATTTTTGTACTGTCCTTGCCTCAGTTATGTCACTTGATCTCACCTACTTGATGATCGCACCTTGACTGAGCATTGTGGTCCATGATTTATGAGTCTATCGCTCCAACTTCTGCCATCATCATTAAAGGATAATCACTATGAAATTCTTAAAGATCTAGCTAGCATATGAAAGTGTGAAAGTGAAAATGTTTGTCATTCTGTTGCATCCATCTCTTTGTAACCCCATGGACTGTAGCCCACTAGGCTCCTCTATACATAGCATCCTCCAGGCAAGAATACTGGAGTGGGTTGTCATTTCCTTCTTTAGGGAATCTTCCCTATCCAGGGATCAAACCTGAGTCTCCTACATAGTAGGCAGATTCTTTAGTGTCTGAACCATCAGGGAATAAATGCTCACTTTTATCATCTTCACTAGAAACATCAGAATTCACGTTGCAAATATCCATCAATTTTCAAAGCTACTTTTAAAATGGTATGGAACTCATTTTTGTGTAACACTTTTACTTTTCCAAGGCATTTTCAGAATTTCATTTGATTCTTGCAACAACCTCATGAGGTAAGTGTTGTTAGCTTTATTTTTAGAGTGATTAAAATCCAGCACATGGTTGCTATTAAGATAGGAAGGCAGAATTTATACGAAGATTTCATGGCCATATATCCAAAGATGATTTTTCAATTGGACATTTTGGGAAATTCTTTCCAGTAGTCAACAATGTCGCACCATCTTCCAGGCTTAGGCTCTCTCTCTCTCTCTCTCTTTCTCCCCATGTTCCTAAGTACTCAGAAGTTTTCCTAGAACCTAGATAACCTCAGGTTGTCACTCAAATCTAAATTATCTTCCACAAAGTCAAAATTATCCTCGTTCATAGCGTTAACCTCCTGAGTCTTCTAAATGCCTCTTGGCTTCTTATTCTGTGTGTCTAAAGAATAACAAGTTCTCATATAATCCACGTCTGAATGTGACGGAACTCTATTTCTTCATTTTCTGTCTTTATAACCTTAATCTAGTCCAAGCCCATACACTTACAGATGATGAACTTGTATCTTTTCTTTAATCACTATAGAATGGAGATTATCAGATAAGAAGTGCTATATAAGTGTTATTATACTTACGAAACTCTTGCCTTTCTTCTTGGAAACTATGTTTCCTGGAGAGTTTGGGTTACATCAGTCTCTTCTCATTAGTGGAGACATGAAATAGAACATAGGCTTTCTTTGTAAAAAAAAAAAAATTACCATCAGAGAGTACATTTCATTTGTAATTTGATGCTCAGGCATGCCTTGAAGTCTCAAAAACTGGTTTTGATAACTGTGATATCTAAATGAAGCCAATGTAGGTGATGTTGTGTACCACATTCACCGAGTTTTTACCAGATGTGAAGCACTAAAACTCCTATCATGCCGTCTGATTTCCACACCAAGGGCTGTAGTACTGACACTGCAACGTTGGCCTCTGTGTCTTGGCCTTTGACATATCTTAGCAAAGGAAATCTTTCCTTTTTGTCTGGGTGAATCTTCTGAAGTAGAAAGTGTTGAAATAAATGGCTTATGACATGTGTAGTGTTGAAATAAATGTTTATTTTAACACTTCATAAGTCATGAGCCATTTATTTTAACACTTTTCACTTGAAGTGCTTAAATAATAGGTTTTATACAGGGATGTGTCATCCACTCTGTTTAATGTAAAAGTGAATATGTAAATATATCCATCTATCTCATCTGGATTTTACACCCTTTGACTGCCAAACAGCCTGGTTGCCATAGTTTCTGGAATAACCTGAAATTAAATTTTATGCATTTTCTTTTTCAATTGATAGGTAATTTGGTGATACATAAGGTGATTGGACATCAGTCCATAATGAAGAAATGGCTAAATGCATCCTTTTTTAAGTAACCTGAAGAGGTGTCAGCAAAGAGTAGAGTTGACAGTGAAATGTTTTCATAACTAGAAGAGCTTTTACTAGAAAAGGTCGAGGTATTTCCTTCTGTGTTTAGGACAAATAGCAACTTGTTTTCAGGACTATTTTCTGTCTTTATAACCTTAATCTAGTCCAAGCCCATACACTTACAGATGATGAACTTGTATCTTTTCTTTAATCACTATAGAATGGAGATTATCAGATAAGAAGTGCTATATAAGTGTTATTATACTTACGAAACTCTTGCCTTTCTTCTTGGAAACTATGTTTCCTGGAGAGTTTGGGTTACATCAGTCTCTTCTCATTAGTGGAGACATGAAATAGAACATAGGCTTTCTTTGTAAAAAAAAAAAAATTACCATCAGAGAGTACATTTCATTTGTAATTTGATGCTCAGGCATGCCTTGAAGTCTCAAAAACTGGTTTTGATAACTGTGATATCTAAATGAAGCCAATGTAGGTGATGTTGTGTACCACATTCACCGAGTTTTTACCAGATGTGAAGCACTAAAACTCCTATCATGCCGTCTGATTTCCACACCAAGGGCTGTAGTACTGACACTGCAACGTTGGCCTCTGTGTCTTGGCCTTTGACATATCTTAGCAAAGGAAATCTTTCCTTTTTGTCTGGGTGAATCTTCTGAAGTAGAAAGTGTTGAAATAAATGGCTTATGACATGTGTAGTGTTGAAATAAATGTTTATTTTAACACTTCATAAGTCATGAGCCATTTATTTTAACACTTTTCACTTGAAGTGCTTAAATAATAGGTTTTATACAGGGATGTGTCATCCACTCTGTTTAATGTAAAAGTGAATATGTAAATATATCCATCTATCTCATCTGGATTTTACACCCTTTGACTGCCAAACAGCCTGGTTGCCATAGTTTCTGGAATAACCTGAAATTAAATTTTATGCATTTTCTTTTTCAATTGATAGGTAATTTGGTGATACATAAGGTGATTGGACATCAGTCCATAATGAAGAAATGGCTAAATGCATCCTTTTTTAAGTAACCTGAAGAGGTGTCAGCAAAGAGTAGAGTTGACAGTGAAATGTTTTCATAACTAGAAGAGCTTTTACTAGAAAAGGTCGAGGTATTTCCTTCTGTGTTTAGGACAAATAGCAACTTGTTTTCAGGACTATTTTCAAGCACTCTTACAAATATGTAACCTAATAGTACCTAGAATCATACTTGTATGAACGTAAGTACAGAAAAATGATAACTTTCTGAAGTGAGGCAATGAGGAAAGCAGCACTGATTTGAGAGTCAATAGACAGGGGTAGAATCTAAGATCATTCAATTGTTATTACAAGGGAGGAATATTTAATCAGTTTGACCATCAAAAGTAATAGCACCTAAGGATTTACTTAGATTCAAACGAAACTGTTTAAGTAAAAACTTTGCATATTCTAGACAGCTCAATAAAAGATACTTATTACTATTGCCATTATTTCTTAATAGGAAATGGCAATTAATAAAAACAACTATGAAAACTATGTTTTGTTTTTTTAACTTTTTTTGGAGGTGGGGAGCGGGTGAGGCGAGTTGGGGAGGGAGGAGGGCGGGCGGGCCACTTCTGTTGGTCTTTCATTTGTCTATTTTCATCCATCTTTGCTCTTTGGCCCATGTGGGCCTCCCATCACAGTGGCCTCTGTTTTCATAGAGCACCAGCTCTGGGCACAAGCGCTCCAGAGCTCTGGCTCGGTAATTGGACACATCAGTCCACCTGCTCCACGACACGTGGGATCTTCCCAGGTCAGGGACCGAACCAGCGCCCCTTGCACTGCAAGGCGGTGTCTTTACCCACTGGACCACCAGGGAAGCCCTGGTTGTTTTTTTTAACTTTTTAAAAACTTTTTATTTTATATTGGAGTATAGCCTGTTAATATCGTGATAGTTTCAGGTGGACAGAAAGGGACTCAACCATACATACATATGTATGTATCCATTCTCCCCCAAACTCCCCTCCTCTCCAGGCTGCCACATAACATTGTGCAGAATTTCCCCAAACTCGCTCAATGTGATAGGTAACCTGAAATTAAATTTTATGCATTTTCTTTTTCAATTGATAGGTAATTTGGTGATACATAAGGTGATTGGACATCAGTCCATAATGAAGAAATGGCTAAATGCATCCTTTTTTAAGTAACCTGAAGAGGTGTCAGCAAAGAGTAGAGTTGACAGTGAAATGTTTTCATAACTAGAAGAGCTTTTACTAGAAAAGGTCGAGGTATTTCCTTCTGTGTTTAGGACAAATAGCAACTTGTTTTCAGGACTATTTTCAAGCACTCTTACAAATATGTAACCTAATAGTACCTAGAATCATACTTGTATGAACGTAAGTACAGAAAATGATAACTTTCTGAAGTGAGGCAATGAGGAAAGCAGCACTGATTTGAGAGTCAATAGACAGGGGTAGAATCTAAGATCATTCAATTGTTATTACAAGGGAGGAATATTTAATCAGTTTGACCATCAAAAGTAATAGCACCTAAGGATTTACTTAGATTCAAACGAAACTGTTTAAGTAAAAACTTTGCATATTCTAGACAGCTCAATAAAAGATACTTATTACTATTGCCATTATTTCTTAATAGGAAATGGCAATTAATAAAAACAACTATGAAAACTATGTTTTGTTTTTGTAACTTTTTTTGGAGGTGGGGAGCGGGTGAGGCGAGTTGGGGAGGGAGGGGGGCGGGCGGGCCACTTCTGTTGGTCTTTCATTTGTCTATTTTCATCCATCTTTGCTCTTTGGCCCATGTGGGCCTCCCATCACAGTGGCCTCTGTTTTCATAGAGCACCAGCTCTGGGCACAAGCGCTCCAGAGCTCTGGCTCGGTAATTGGACACATCAGTCCACCTGCTCCACGACACGTGGGATCTTCCCAGGTCAGGGACCGAACCAGCGCCCCTTGCACTGCAAGGCGGTGTCTTTACCCACTGGACCACCAGGGAAGCCCTGGTTGTTTTTTTTAACTTTTTAAAAACTTTTTATTTTATATTGGAGTATAGCCTGTTAATATCGTGATAGTTTCAGGTGGACAGAAAGGGACTCAACCATACATACATATGTATGTATCCATTCTCCCCCAAACTCCCCTCCTCTCCAGGCTGCCACATAACATTGTGCAGAATTTCCTGTGTTACAAATGCTATGTTTTTAAAAAAACTATTTCCAATATTCACAAGCTTGCATCTTCGTTTCTGCCAAATAGTATAGAAAAACAGAGATGTTTCTGTAAGAGCAGGAAGAATCCAAGTGCTGTATAAGCAGTTTATTTTAGATCAGCTTTTTGTTCTGAAATAATTTTGGATTAACAAAAAAATCGACAAGGTAGTACGTAGTTTCCATATGCCCCTCACATAACTTCTTTTATTTTTAATTATAAAGAATATTCTAATTTACAAATTTACCAAAGTGATATCTTGTGGTGGAAAGTATTTGTGTGTGCCATAGCCTTTATTCTGACATGCTAACAAACAGTGTGTTGAATTGAAACAATGGGAACAAAGTGAGATTGGAGTCTGAGAAGGTCATAAGGGAGGGAAGCTGAAGGGAACAAAGACTAAAGGAGAAAACTTGGGACAAACTTGAACTCTCATAAAGACGTGTCACTTTCCTGTGTATAAAACAGCTCCCTGACAAATGTGAATCTGTTGGAAGGCTTAACTGAGACAAAAAAGGGCAAATATTTTGCTTTTACTTTTAGGTATTGGTAAATCTTTTAAGAAATAATTAAAATCTGACTAGTGAGAATGCTCCAGAAAGAATACAAACACTGGCATTCATTTTCCATTTGACATTTTCCAGTGTCTATAAATGCTATTGATTTCAAATTCTATATTATTTCACTTCTAAAGGAAACACATCGTTTTGGAGCCTCCCATCACAGTGGCCTCTGTTTTCATAGAGCACCAGCTCTGGGCACAAGCGCCCAGAGCTCTGGCTCGATTGGACACATCAGTCCACCTGCTCCACGACACGTGGGATCTTCCCAGGTCAGGGACCGAACCAGCGCCTTGCACTGCAAGGCGGTGTCTTTACCACTGGACCACCAGGGAAGCCCTGGTTGTTTTTTTTAACTTTTTAAAAACTTTTTATTTTATATTGGAGTATAGCCTGTTAATATCGTGATAGTTTCAGGTGGACAGAAAGGGACTCAACCATACATACATATGTATGTATCCATTCTCCCCCAAACTCCCCTCCTCTCCAGGCTGCCACATAACTTTGTGCAGAATTTCCTGTTTTACAAATGCTATGTTTTTAAAAAAACTATTTCCAATATTCACAAGCTTGCATCTTCGTTTCTGCCAAATAGTATAGAAAAACAGAGATGTTTCTGTAAGAGCAGGAAGAATCCAAGTGCTGTATAAGCAGTTTATTTTAGATCAGCTTTTTGTTCTGAAATAATTTTGGATTAACAAAAAAATCGACAAGGTAGTACGTAGTTTCCATATGCCCCTCACATAACTTCTTTTATTTTTAATTATAAAGAATATTCTAATTTACAAATTTACCAAAGTGATATCTTGTGGTGGAAAGTATTTGTGTGTGCCATAGCCTTTATTCTGACATGCTAACAAACAGTGTGTTGAATTGAAACAATGGGAACAAAGTGAGATTGGAGTCTGAGAAGGTCATAAGGGAGGGAAGCTGAAGGGAACAAAGACTAAAGGAGAAAACTTGGGACAAACTTGAACTCTCATAAAGACGTGTCACTTTCCTGTGTATAAAACAGCTCCCTGACAAATGTGAATCTGTTGGAAGGCTTAACTGAGACAAAAAAGGGCAAATATTTTGCTTTTACTTTTAGGTATTGGTAAATCTTTTAAGAAATAATTAAAATCTGACTAGTGAGAATGCTCCAGAAAGAATACAAACACTGGCATTCATTTTCCATTTGACATTTTCCAGTGTCTATAAATGCTATTGATTTCAAATTCTAAATTATTTCACTTCTGAACACGCCTTGTAGAATTATTACAATGCTGTTTGTGTGGGCTTGTAATTATTGATTGCAGCATTATACTCCCCATAAATGTGCCATTGTGAATAATTAAACTTGTTAGCATTTTGTTTGCTTACAGTCTTTAGAGTGCTAGCCCTTTTTTGGCAATCACAAATATGTTTCTCTAGTTCAGTGTGTGTTAGAAATGGAACATATATCATTTTTTTTCTTGAAACTTTTTAATAGTTTGCTATTTTTAAATTTCAGATCTTAAGAGCTGCTCTGTAACAATTTAGCTTTTAGTAAATAAGAATTCTGGGAGTCTCATGATTTGTATTTTGGAGTTTACAAATAAATGATCTTCTAGAATGCAAACAGGAGACCTTTTTACAGCCACTTACTACCTGTGAGCATGCTATTTCTTACACCTTATTCTTTTTGCCTGTGGGCTTCCCTGGTGGCTCTGTGGTAAAGAATCTGCCTGCAAATGCAGGAGATACACAATCATTCCCTGGGTCAGGAAGATCCTCTGGAGAAGGAAATGGCAACCCACTCCAGTGTTCTTGCCTAGGAAATCCAATGGACTTAGGAGCCTGGTGGACTACAGTCCAGGGAATCACAAAAGAATCAGATGTAATTTAGCAACTAAACAACTGTGACAACAATTCTAATTGGTTGTCTTATTGCCTAGAGTAAAACAAATATTTGTGTTAGAAAAGAGAAATACATAACTGGCCCTAGTTACACCGATTGCAGATATCCTTGAAAAGATGAGAAAGATTGGTATAGTCCTAGATGACTTCTGTCAGTTACTACACAATTACAGAGTCTCTGAACTCTGTTGAGAAAATAATATATAGTTGTTTTGGCAAAGGTTACAGAAAAAGTCTCTCCCCTTCAGGCATAGACACTGCATTCTAGCCATGCCTCTGGAACTGAATTTAGCCCATTTGTGATGCCCAATGCCTGATTCTGAATGATCCAGTGCTATTTGGACTCATTATGCACAATTTAAGCATTTGGACAATGAAACATTTAGGGCAACAATATAAACTAAATGAGCATCTATGAATGAGGAAAAACATATGCATCACATTTCTGCCTAGATATGTGCATTAGATACTGACAATATATCCTTTTTCCACCAAGTTGGTCCCAATAATAGGCTGTCTCCTTTTCAGGCATGCACAAGTTAGCTAAATGCCATTTGGCAGTGAGTTGAATCATCCAGGGTTGCACATGTGCCAGTTCAGCCTAACTAGCCATGCCAATCGAAAAAGTAACAACCTCAATTTGACAAGAGCCTGAAATTTCATCAGAAAACATAAAAGATTGGAAAAGCAGCAAATAGGGAGAAGATAGTTTCATTGCAAACCCATCATAGTTTGGCATAAGCTCTAAGCCAAATATTCTTTAAAGATTCAGCTGGGAAGATGAGTTTCTGATTACAAAAGTTTTTAATAGGAATAATACCCTCGAGTGCTCATTCTCTTATTTTGGAGAGGTAAGATATATTCAAATAGCAATTGGGACATAAAGTGCAGAAACAGAAACTCTCATTATATGTTAACAGTATTGGTGATCAGTTGATGACATTTTGAAGTTTGGCTCTGGGGAAATGAGGAGATACACAATCATTCCCTGGGTCAGGAAGATCCTCTGGAGAAGGAAATGGCAACCCACTCCAGTGTTCTTGCCTAGGAAATCCAATGGACTTAGGAGCCTGGTGGACTACAGTCCAGGGAATCACAAAAGAATCAGATGTAATTTAGCAACTAAACAACTGTGACAACAATTCTAATTGGTTGTCTTATTGCCTAGAGTAAAACAAATATTTGTGTTAGAAAAGAGAAATACATAACTGGCCCTAGTTACACCGATTGCAGATATCCTTGAAAAGATGAGAAAGATTGGTATAGTCCTAGATGACTTCTGTCAGTTACTACACAATTACAGAGTCTCTGAACTCTGTTGAGAAAATAATATATAGTTGTTTTGGCAAAGGTTACAGAAAAAGTCTCTCCCCTTCAGGCATAGACACTGCATTCTAGCCATGCCTCTGGAACTGAATTTAGCCCATTTGTGATGCCCAATGCCTGATTCTGAATGATCCAGTGCTATTTGGACTCATTATGCACAATTTAAGCATTTGGACAATGAAACATTTAGGGCAACAATATAAACTAAATGAGCATCTATGAATGAGGAAAAACATATGCATCACATTTCTGCCTAGATATGTGCATTAGATACTGACAATATATCCTTTTTCCACCAAGTTGGTCCCAATAATAGGCTGTCTCCTTTTCAGGCATGCACAAGTTAGCTAAATGCCATTTGGCAGTGAGTTGAATCATCCAGGGTTGCACATGTGCCAGTTCAGCCTAACTAGCCATGCCAATCAAAAAAGTAACAACCTCAATTTGACAAGAGCCTGAAATTTCATCAGAAAACATAAAAGATTGGAAAAGCAGCAAATAGGGAGAAGATAGTTTCATTGCAAACCCATCATAGTTTGGCATAAGCTCTAAGCCAAATATTCTTTAAAGATTCAGCTGGGAAGATGAGTTTCTGATTACAAAAGTTTTTAATAGGAATAATACCCTCGAGTGCTCATTCTCTTATTTTGGAGAGGTAAGATATATTCAAATAGCAATTGGGACATAAAGTGCAGAAACAGAAACTCTCATTATATGTTAACAGTATTGGTGATCAGTTGATGACATTTTTGAAGTTTGGCTCTGGGGTCTTACTCAGTAACAACAGTCAACAAAGGGCCAAACTGCTTTTGCATCTTACTGGAGTTGTGTCTTTTAACATGGAATGGTGCATAGCCTGCCTGGCTAATTCAAGGGCTGTGCTTTAAGATCTGTGGTCTGGCTGTACTACCTGTCTTTGTATTTGTGTCACTGTGCTCCATGTATCTTCATTCTTGACAATCAGTGACATCACTGGTGGTGTGCCTTTGTTCGTGTACATGCTTATATGGGATGTATACGGCTTTTGTAAAAGCATTGCTTTCCAAAAAAATCATGGAGATTACAACATTGAAGAGGCCAATAATACCATAAAAAGTGCACGTGTTGAGGCATCTTGTTCTCCATATTTCTCTTTCATGATGTACTGTAGATATGATCTGTTGTCCTATTTACTTTTTTAAAAAATTTTGGCCTCTTTTATTGATTTTTTATTTATTTATTTTCACCCATCTTTATTCTTTGACCCATGTGGGCCTCCCATTGCAGTGGCCTTTCTCCTTGCAGAGCACTGGCTCTGGGCACATGCGCTCCAAAGCACTGGCTCATAATTGGACACACCGGACCAGCAGCTCCGCAGCACATGGTTCCTCCTGGACCAGGGATCAAACCGGTGCCCCTTGCACTGCAAGGTGGACTCTTTACCCACTGGCCCACAAGGGAAGCCTCTTTCCTATTTACTTTTAAGATGAAAGATTCATTTTCTCTCAGAAGTAGTTCCTGCCCACTAATGGGAACAATGTTCTTAGATTTTATAAAATGACATCTTTGAGTGATCTAACCATCAGAAACTTCCTACACATGAATCCAACAGGGAGATGCTGACTTTTAAGATGGACAGTTTTTGCTACCTTTTATATGTATTTAAATGTTTTGAATTTTTTCTATGAAGTGTGTTGAATGTAGAATACAGTCCACAGACATTAAGTGTTCGGCTAAATTAGCATTGACTCCTGTGTACATCTCTAGTAAATACAGGGACCCAGGTGGCTCAGTGGTAAAGAATCCACCTGCCAGTGCAGGAGATGCAGGAGACAAAGATTTGATCCCTGGATTGGGAGGAAATGGAAACCCACTCCAGTATTCCTGCCTAGAAAATCCCATGGACAGAGGAGCCTAGATGGGTACAGTTCATGGGCTTACAAATAGTCAGATGCAACTGAGTGACTGAGTACAAGGAGTTACTACAGTTTGAAATAAGATAGAGTATATTTCTTTTCTACCTTAGAATGTTCTTGGTACTGCTTGACAGTCAGTTCCTTCACCATATTGTCTATATCTACACACATATTTTGTATACTATATACATATATATATATATATATATATGTGTGTGTCTATGTGTTATACCTATATATGTGTCACTGTAGATATAGATAGATAGATATTAACTATTCTTAAGCTTCATGTGAATAAAATAATTTATTCATTTTCTCTGTCTCTCTCTTCACACCGCTGTATGTGTGTGCGTGCGCGTGTGCGTGTGTGTGTGTGTTCTCTTTGGTTTCATTACTCAACATCATATTTTTCATATCCATCTATGTTATTTGTACCAGTAGGCAAATCCTTTTTATTGATGATAATTTTCACTAAATTAATTGACCACAATCTGTTTATCCATTCTTTTCTTGATGGACATTTGGGTGGTTTCCAGTTTGGGCATATTACTTATAAGGCTGCTGTGAACATCCTTGTACATACACTTTGGTAGTCTTTTCATTTCCACTGGGTGAATATCTAGAAGTGAAATTGCTGAGCCATAGGATAGATTTAACTTTTAAAGAGATTTTCAGACAATTATTCAAAGAGCTTTTCTCATTTTGTACTCCAGCTTGCAATGTGTGAGGGTTCTACTTGTTCCACACTCTTGTCAATGTTTGGTGTTATCAGTCTTCTTGATTTTAACCTATTTTCTAATAAGCATGAAGTGGAGTCTCATGTAGGTTTTGATTTGTATTTCTCTAACATGGAGTACCTTTTCCTGTATTCATTGCCCATTTATATGTCTTTAAAAATGTCTGCTCTAGTTTTGCTTTTTATGCAATAGTTTTGAGTCTTTAGTAATCCTAGTACAGGGACCCGGGTGGCCCAGGGGTAAAGAATCCACCTGCCAGTGCAGGAGATGCAGGAGACAAAGATTTGATCCCTGGATTGGGAGGAAATGGAAACCCACTCCAGTATTCCTGCCTAGAAAATCCCATGGACAGAGGAGCCTAGATGGGTACAGTTCATGGGCTTACAAATAGTCAGATGCAACTGAGTGACTGAGTACAAGGAGTTACTACAGTTTGAAATAAGATAGAGTATATTTCTTTTCTACCTTAGAATGTTCTTGGTACTGCTTGACAGTCAGTTCCTTCACCATATTATCTATATCTACACACACATATGTATGTATACATATATATATATATATATATATGTGTGTGTCTATGTGTTATACCTATATATGTGTCACTGTAGATATAGATAGATAGATATTAACTATTCTTAAGCTTCATGTGAATAAAATAATTTATTCATTTTCTCTGTCTCTCTCTTCACACCGCTGTATGTGTGTGCGTGCGCGTGTGCGTGTGTGTGTGTGTTCTCTTTGGTTTCATTACTCAACATCATATTTTTCATATCCATCTATGTTATTTGTACCAGTAGGCAAATCCTTTTTATTGATGATAATTTTCACTAAATTAATTGACCACAATCTGTTTATCCATTCTTTTCTTGATGGACATTTGGGTGGTTTCCAGTTTGGGCATATTACTTATAAGGCTGCTGTGAACATCCTTGTACATACACTTTGGTAGTCTTTTCATTTCCACTGGGTGAATATCTAGAAGTGAAATTGCTGAGCCATAGGATAGATTTAACTTTTAAAGAGATTTTCAGACAATTATTCAAAGAGCTTTTCTCATTTTGTACTCCAGCTTGCAATGTGTGAGGGTTCTACTTGTTCCACACTCTTGTCAATGTTTGGTGTTATCAGTCTTCTTGATTTTAACCTATTTTCTAATAAGCATGAAGTGGAGTCTCATGTAGGTTTTGATTTGTATTTCTCTAACATGGAGTACCTTTTCCTGTATTCATTGCCCATTTATATGTCTTTAAAAAAATGTCTGCTCTAGTTTTGCTTATTTTAGTTGTTACTCGTCCTAAAATTATTGTTTTATAGGAGTTCGTTATATACTTTAGGTATAAATTATTTTTTATATTTGTGTATGTGAATATAGTATTTTTTCTAGACTTTGGCTTCTTTACTGATTTTTTATAAAATATAGTATATCAATATTTTAAAATTTAGTAAGTGCTCTTAATAGTGTTTCTAAAAATATCTTGTTTAACTGCAAATTATAGAGATATTTTCCTAATTTTTTTCTGAAAGCTTTATAGCTTCATGCTTTACATTTAGGTCTTTAATTCATTCTGAATCTTTAAAAATTTTGTAAGATAGCATCTAAGGTTCTTTCCACCCCCCCCCCTTTTTTCTTACAAATATCTAGTTGTTCTAGCACTATTTGTTAAAATAATTTTTCTTTCCCCCAGTGAACTAATGTAGTGACTTGGTCAAAAATCGGTTGAGTTTACAGTGATGACTATTTCTGGATTCCATCCTGTTCTAGATTTTTATACTTTTATCATAATGCTGGATATTTATGGAAAGTCCTGAAGTAAAATAGCATCCTTGAATTCTGTTTTATTTTTCATAATTTTAGAATCAACTTATCAGTTTCTTCAAAGAGAGTTCACCAGAACTTTATTAAAGATATTTGAGTCTGTATTAATGAAGGATATCTCATTATCCTCCATTAAGGATATTGGCCTATAATCTTATTTTATTTTAGTATATTTCTTGAATTTTTCTATCAGAATTATATGGGCCTCTTAAAATGACTTCAGAATTGTTTCTTCTTTTTTTGTTGTTTTCTGCAAGAGTTTGTGTAAGATTGGAATTCTTTCTTTCTTGAGCTTGATAGAATTAACCAGTGAAGCCATCTGGGCCTGCAGTTTGCTTGGTACAATTGTTTATTATTTTTGTTATGAATTCAGTTTCTGTGACAGTTTTGGGTTTTTTTCTTCTTGATTTCCTGTTTTCTGTTGTCAGTTTTGCTTAGCTGTGTTTTACTTGGACTTGATCAATTTCATTTCAGTTGTTGAACTTATTGCCTAAAGTGGTTCACAGTGTTTCTGTACTATATTTTTATTGTTTTTAACATCTGTTGTGATGCTACTGCTTACTAACCACTTAATATGTGCTTGTCATAGTGCTACCTGCTTTACATAGATTATTTGATTTGATTTTTACCTGGTTGTATTTATGTCCATTAGATGTTCTTTCCCACTATATGGTTGTCCAAAGAGTTGCTGGTTTCTAACCAGTGGTTTCAGCTACCCACTTGCCTAAAGAGCAGCCTTGCTTATAATTCAAAGTCCTAAATTATCAGGGGCCACATGGATAGGCATGTGTTGAGAGCACATGACCAGTTTAAGCTCCGCCAGCAGCCCTCTGGGATGGGAGAAGAGGTTGCCAGAAGGATGCATATGCCCATGACTTAACATAGTGGAAGAGTTCCTCTAGGTAATACTTTGGAAGGTCGTGTCTGAAGTGAATATAATGTTAAGTTATTTTCCCTTTCCTAATTGCTCGATCATGTGCTCTATTTTATGCTTGCCACAGATTCCTGCAATATTTATGATGTTTGTTAGGACTATAAAAGCATCTATGAAAATGAAAATGTACAATACTGGTTAACATTTGTTGAATGAAATGGAACTTGCACACTCTTCCATTACACAAGCTAAGTTGTAAAAAGAAGAAACATTTGAATTGTAACTTTTGTCTCTTCTGACTTAAAATCCTATTACTTTTAAATCCAGACTGGAAAGAACCTTATGATCTATATAAAGGCCACAACCAGGGATATGTCCATAGACTCTATATTCTATTTAGTTTCCTTGGAGAAATATTTTTTATTAACAGTGAAAAAAATGTGGGCTTCTTTCAGTTTATTATATCTTTTGTTCAGACACTGTTGAAATTCATAAGAATTCAAAACTTTTCATGTCAGGTCAATGTTTTAAGAATCAGTCTTTTAAATAAAGTATTATATAGAATTGATAATGATAGTGGGGGGGGGGGGAAGGGAAGGGCTGTCCCTCTGCTCACCAGGCAACACCTCCCGTACAGCCCAGACTCATTGTGTATCATATCCCAACACAAGAGCCTTCTTTAGCTTTGCTATTAATGTAAGAGTTTCACAAACGTGAATTGTTCACTACTGTATCTGCAATTTTGCTCACCTTGTCCCCAACCCTTGCCAGAACTTGAATATCCTAGTTCTTAACCCCAAATCTGCCTACTCATCTTTCAAGAGCCCAGATGGCATCATGCGTCTCCCACAAGTCTTTCTGAACCACTTCCATCTTCCTAGATCATCCTACTCTGAGTTTCAGCAGTTCTTTAGTCTGCTCCACATAATCAGGGTGTGGATGTGTGTTGCCTATGTCTCCATTACAGCTACTCAGTCTTATAAACTGAGAAGAAATACCTTTGTTGCTGCTTTCTTACCAACTGGCATCATACTGCCAGCATCATACTGGGTGCAATAAATAATTTTGACTAACAATGGTTTCTCATGTTTTACCCTATTGAAATGTAGGAAGAAATTTTATTGCCCATTTGTTGAGATGGCAATTGCTAATCAGTACAGCAAATGTTAGTGAGTAGAGCCCCTCCTTTCCAAATTGCTTAGTCAGTTTACAGAGGGCATTGGTTCTCAGAGGGTTTTCCTAAGGTCCAGCTGGAGATGTTCTTGTCCACATTATTATCTGTAAGTATCTGTCAGAACACCTGTGATCAAAAAGTCTACCCTACAGATAACAAGCAAATGAAAGCACTAATTCAAATATATATATATGCACCCAATGTTTATAACAGCACTATTTTACAAGAGCCAAGATATGGGAACAGCACAAATGCCCATCAACAGATGAATGGATGAAAAGATGGGGTACATACAATGGAATACTACTCAGCTATAAAAAACAAAATTGTGCTATTTGCAACAGTGTGGATGGAGATAGAGAACATTACATTTATTTAAATAAGTCAGACAGGAAAGCAAATACTGTATATCACTTATATGTGGTATCTAAAAAATATTACAAATGAATATAAACAGAACTGAAACAGGCTCACAGATATAAAAAGCAAGCTAGTGTTTACTGATGAAGAGAGAGTAAGAGCAAGAGGCAAAATAGGGGAATGAGAATAAGAGATACAAACTATTCTGTATAAAATAGATAAGCAACAAGGATGTATTGTTTAGCACAGGAAATTAAGCTCTGCTTTTGTGATAACATTTAATGGAGTATAGTCTAAAAATACTGAATCACTGTGCTAAACATCTGAAATTAATATGATCAACTATACACCAATAAAAAAATATTTTGAGCCCACTGTTATCTTTGAGAGGTGTCCAACCCAGAGAAGAGAACCAAAGCCTCAGTGCTTACTGTACAACTTGGATTTCAGCAGGCTCTGAGGAATGGCATCATCGTCCCACAAGTCTTTCTGAACCACTTCCATCTTCCTAGATCATCCTACTCTGAGTTTCAGCAGTTCTTTAGTCTGCTCCACATAATCAGGGTGTGGATGTGTGTTGCCTATGTCTCCATTACAGCTACTCAGTCTTATAAACTGAGAAGAAATACCTTTGTTGCTGCTTTCTTACCAACTGGCATCATACTGCCAGCATCATACTGGGTGCAATAAATAATTTTGACTAACAATGGTTTCTCATGTTTTACCCTATTGAAATGTAGGAAGAAATTTTATTGCCCATTTGTTGAGATGGCAATTGCTAATCAGTACAGCAAATGTTAGTGAGTAGAGCCCCTCCTTTCCAAATTGCTTAGTCAGTTTACAGAGGGCATTGGTTCTCAGAGGGTTTTCCTAAGGTCCAGCTGGAGATGTTCTTGTCCACATTATTATCTGTAAGTATCTGTCAGAACACCTGTGATCAAAAAGTCTACCCTACAGATAACAAGCAAATGAAAGCACTAATTCAAATATATATATATGCACCCAATGTTTATAACAGCACTATTTTACAAGAGCCAAGATATGGGAACAGCACAAATGCCCATCAACAGATGAATGGATGAAAAGATGGGGTACATACAATGGAATACTACTCAGCTATAAAAAACAAAATTGTGCTATTTGCAACAGTGTGGATGGAGATAGAGAACATTACATTTATTTAAATAAGTCAGACAGGAAAGCAAATACTGTATATCACTTATATGTGGTATCTAAAAAATATTACAAATGAATATAAACAGAACTGAAACAGGCTCACAGATATAAAAAGCAAGCTAGTGTTTACTGATGAAGAGAGAGTAAGAGCAAGAGGCAAAATAGGGGAATGAGAATAAGAGATACAAACTATTCTGTATAAAATAGATAAGCAACAAGGATGTATTGTTTAGCACAGGAAATTAAGCTCTGCTTTTGTGATAACATTTAATGGAGTATAGTCTAAAAATACTGAATCACTGTGCTAAACATCTGAAATTAATATGATCAACTATACACCAATAAAAAAATATTTTGAGCCCACTGTTATCTTTGAGAGGTGTCCAACCCAGAGAAGAGAACCAAAGCCTCAGTGCTTACTGTACAACTTGGATTTCAGCAGGCTCTGAGGAATGCAGCCTTATCACAGGGCCCGGAGATTTACACATGTGATTCATTGTAAACTAAAAAGAGAAATTCATTGTAACAAAGGAAACGTTTGACCATAGAGCAGGTGCTACCATGGGCACTCTGAGTACAGAATTTCAGAGAGGAAAGGAATCATGGCTTTCTAAAGAATGAGATAATACGGTCTTAACAAATGTGGGGAAATCATTTTGTTACTTTTTATGTTTTCCAAAAAAATGCTCAGTTTTAATTGTCCTGGGAACTCATTTTGTTACTTTTTATGTTTTCCAAAAAAATGCTCAGTTTTAATTGTCCTGGGTTCTCCAAGAGCAAAGCCTGGATGTCGTCATCAACATTATTGTCATTTTAATCTTCCTCTTTCTTTTTTTCAAATAACCATTTTGAATACATATAGGCCGTGAGATTTTTATGTGGTGTCATAGCATTTGCCCTGAATGTCCTAAAGCAAAATCATACGAGAAATGCTTATAGCCACAAGTTTGCCAGCTCTTTCCATGCTTCAGAATCTCTTCAAGGAAATGCGTGTAGTTTTTAAGTAGTTATGTATTTATATGCATAGGTTTGCTGCATTTATAAGATGCTGTAAGTCTCTAAATTTGTTGCATTTATGGACTTAAAGCACTGCCAGAAGTACTTACACAGGAGGGACTGAGACATAGGATCATCTGGAGATAAAGAAAAGCCCTTACCTGCGAACCTATCAGTGTATTTTATGGTCCCACTGTGAACTAAATGTTTTATTACTGTAATGTATTATTTTATTATAGAACCTTACCTTTCTTATGTGCTGCACTTTTTACCTGATTTCTTGTTGTGTACATGAAACAGGCTCACAGATAAAAGCAAGAAAGTGTTTAAATGAAGAGAGAGTAAGAGCAAGAGGCAAAATAGGGGAATGAGAATAAGAGATACAAACTATTCTGTATAAAATAGATAAGCAACAAGGATGTATTGTTTAGCACAGGAAATTAAGCTCTGCTTTTGTGATAACATTTAATGGAGTATAGTCTAAAAATACTGAATCACTGTGCTAAACATCTGAAATTAATATGATCAACTATACACCAATAAAAAAATATTTTGAGCCCACTGTTATCTTTGAGAGGTGTCCAACCCAGAGAAGAGAACCAAAGCCTCAGTGCTTACTGTACAACTTGGATTTCAGCAGGCTCTGAGGAATGCAGCCTTATCACAGGGCCCGGAGATTTACACATGTGATTCATTGTAAACTAAAAAGAGAAATTCATTGTAACAAAAGGAAACGTTTGACCATAGAGCAGGTGCTACCATGGGCACTCTTGAGTACAGAATTTCAGAGAGGAAAGGAATCATGGCTTTCTAAAGAATGAGATAATACGGTCTTAACAAATGTGGGAACTCATTTTGTTACTTTTTATGTTTTCCAAAAAAATGCTCAGTTTTAATTGTCCTGGGAACTCATTTTGTTACTTTTTATGTTTTCCAAAAAAATGCTCAGTTTTAATTGTCCTGGGTTCTCCAAGAGCAAAGCCTGGATGTCGTCATCAACATTATTGTCATTTTAATCTTCCTCTTTCTTTTTTTCAAATAACCATTTTTGAATACATATAGGCCGTGAGATTTTTATGTGGTGTCATAGCATTTGCCCTGAATGTCCTAAAGCAAAATCATACGAGAAATGCTTATAGCCACAAGTTTGCCAGCTCTTTCCATGCTTCAGAATCTCTTCAAGGAAATGCGTGTAGTTTTTAAGTAGTTATGTATTTATATGCATAGGTTTGCTGCATTTATAAGATGCTGTAAGTCTCTAAATTTGTTGCATTTATGGACTTAAAGCACTGCCAGAAGTACTTACACAGGAGGGACTGAGACATAGGATCATCTGGAGATAAAGAAAAGCCCTTACCTGCGAACCTATCAGTGTATTTTATGGTCCCACTGTGAACTAAATGTTTTATTACTGTAATGTATTATTTTATTATAGAACCTTACCTTTCTTATGTGCATATGCTGTTTAACTTTTCTGAGCCTGAATTTCTTGTTGTGTACATGGGGAATGATACATATATGACTTGTGAAGGTAAAAACACTGTGTAATTAACTTCATAGAGCACCTGGTGTACAGGAGATTCTCAGTAGTATTTCCTGTTACCTATAAAATAGTGTGGTCCTTGGTTTTGATTGCTAGTTCTGTTATATCATAAGAAGACCTACCGCTTAAAAATTGTGAGTCTCTAAGAGGTTTATCTCTGGTGTCTCGGCAACGCAGAGGAGGATCCCTCATCAATAGGTCTTAGAAAAGGAAGCTGAATGGCAAGGAAGAAAGTGAGATTCAAACCCTGGTCCACTTGAAATGCTAAATAATCAGCTGAGACATAAAAACCATTTATAGTTTTTCTTGATAACTCTGCTTTGAAAATTTGCCTCATTTTGTAGGTAAAAACATACTTAAATATTTTAAAAATGAGAGTAAGAAAAATTCCCTACTTATGGAGGTTAATGAACAAATAATATGATAAGTATATTTTACACACTCATAGATTCACATGATTTTAATTAACACCACCCAACTACAGGAACCAATTTACGAAACTCCATTCTTGTTTCCAAAGAGAATGCATATGTTGTAACATCTACTCTGTAAGACCAAGTTAGATATATCAGTAATATAATTATTTCAGTAATCTTGATTCTTTTGTCTGTATGTCTTTCCTCTACGTTAACATGTCTGCACACTGGATTTCTTTCTAAATATGAATGTCCTTGCTGACCATATTGAAGAATGTGCTTACCGTACTGTTTCATTAAACTGCTGTGTTATCGGGTAATTGTTTAAACATAATGCCATAGCACTATCAAAAGGAAAGGTGAACTAATGGCATTTGCAAATGTCAGGGTATTTTCCACAAGTTTGCCAGCTCTTTCCATGCTTCAGAATCTCTTCAAGGAAATGCGTGTAGTTTTTAAGTAGTTATGTATTTATATGCATAGGTTTGCTGCATTTATAAGATGCTGTAAGTCTCTAAATTTGTTGCATTTATGGACTTAAAGCACTGCCAGAAGTACTTACACAGGAGGGACTGAGACATAGGATCATCTGGAGATAAAGAAAAGCCCTTACCTGCGAACCTATCAGTGTATTTTATGGTCCCACTGTGAACTAAATGTTTTATTACTGTAATGTATTATTTTATTATAGAACCTTACCTTTCTTATGTGCATATGCTGTTTAACTTTTCTGAGCCTGAATTTCTTGTTGTGTACATGGGGAATGATACATATATGACTTGTGAAGGTAAAAACACTGTGTAATTAACTTCATAGAGCACCTGGTGTACAGGAGATTCTCAGTAGTATTTCCTGTTACCTATAAAATAGTGTGGTCCTTGGTTTTGATTGCTAGTTCTGTTATATCATAAGAAGACCTACCGCTTAAAAATTGTGAGTCTCTAAGAGGTTTATCTCTGGTGTCTCGGCAACGCAGAGGAGGATCCCTCATCAATAGGTCTTAGAAAAGGAAGCTGAATGGCAAGGAAGAAAGTGAGATTCAAACCCTGGTCCACTTGAAATGCTAAATAATCAGCTGAGACATAAAAACCATTTATAGTTTTTCTTGATAACTCTGCTTTGAAAATTTGCCTCATTTTGTAGGTAAAACATACTTAAATATTTTAAAAATGAGAGTAAGAAAAATTCCCTACTTATGGAGGTTAATGAACAAATAATATGATAAGTATATTTTACACACTCATAGATTCACATGATTTTAATTAACACCACCCAACTACAGGAACCAATTTACGAAACTCCATTCTTGTTTCCAAAGAGAATGCATATGTTGTAACATCTACTCTGTAAGACCAAGTTAGATATATCAGTAATATAATTATTTCAGTAATCTTGATTCTTTTGTCTGTATGTCTTTCCTCTACGTTAACATGTCTGCACACTGGATTTCTTTCTAAATATGAATGTCCTTGCTGACCATATTGAAGAATGTGCTTACCGTACTGTTTCATTAAACTGCTGTGTTATCGGGTAATTGTTTAAACATAATGCCATAGCACTATCAAAAGGAAAGGTGAACTAATGGCATTTGCAAATGTCAGGGATTATCTTAACACTTTTATTATAGTTTATAAAAAAGTAGGTTCAGGGCATTTCATGGCAATTATTTCTACAGAAATTGGTTATTTAAATAAATTGCTAATTATCTGAAGATGACAGTATTGAAAATGCTACTAATGAGTTGTTTAATAAGTATAGCTTGTGGTGGCCACCTACAGGTTGAAAATAGAAAGAACATATAGAATAAATATGCCTAGATATCACATATGAATACCACATATGTTTCTCCTAAAATTTAAGGAAGTGTATCTCTTCAGGCCATCCTTTGGGTCTTGGACAGTGTAGTTAGTTTCTAAATTTTTCATAGATAATGGTTTTGTTCTAAATGAAATTTTACTTTACTTTCGTAATTATCTTTGTGCTATAATTCCTGAATAAAATTTCATTATAATTTGCCATCTAAACTAGGTTTCTTTTAGAGTGAAAGAGGATGCTATTTATAGTTATATCATGTAGTTACAAATAAATATAGATGTGATAAACTCAGACTCTCTTGAACAAGTTAGGTCATATTACTATTGTTTCAATTTAATTCCTAGCCAACAATTAATATATGGCTGACATTCTTGCTTTTATCATACACGGACAACATATCTTTATTAGTTAACAAAATTAGTTACAAAATTTAATGTATTTTTAAAACATTTTCATTGGAGTATAGTTGAATTACAATGTTGAATGCATTGAATGTTAAAATTTCACTTTATCTTATACTTAATCCTTTTATAACTTAACTTCATCACTGGCATCTATTAGGAAACCACAGAACATACCAAATTGCTCCTTAAAATACCATGACAAAGTTCACAGTATCCTGGAATTTTGCAGCATTTTCTATAGTACAGAGGTTTTTTCTACTTGTCCCTACCTGCCAAAGATCCATCTAAGTTCAAGTTGATAGGGGCATATGAATGTAGCTACTTCTGTTGCTGAATTTATAATTTACAAATTTTAATAATATTAATTAGTGATAAAAATAGCAATATTAAAGCAAAACGTCTGTGTTTAGCCATCGATTCTGGTTATCTTCAGAGAAAAACCTAGTTTTTCATGCTTATCTCTTCAGTACTTGAAGACAGTCATTAGATTATTAAGACTTTCAGTCATTATATACATTTACATACACATTATTTTTAAAAAGTTTTATTTCAGAATTTATTTTATTGTACCAAAACAATGTAATTAACTGTGTGTAATAAGCTCTTCAGGCTTCCCTGGTAGCTCAGACAATAATCCACCTGCAGATCAGGAGACCCAGGTTCAATCCTTGGAGAGGGGAAAGGCAACTCACTCCAGTGTACTTGCATGGAGAATGTAAACAAACTATTTACTTATAATATATCTATATAATGTATATGTGTATACATACACATTTTAAGTAATGCGGAATAGAGTTTCTTTTAGCAGATATTGTTACATAAAATTAAAGTTGCATATATTAGTAACATAACTCAACAGCCTTAAATTTGGTATAAGTGTGATACATTTTCTTGCTTTCCTGTGTTCTGCTAAATCACCATAACCTAAACTACTTCATAAAACTGACAATTAGCTTTACTAAAATTTAGCTTTACTTCTTTCACTTACCTTTTGATTCCAAACAAAAGTTTTTATATGCTTTTTCTATCTCTGGGTCCTTCTCATTATACGTGTGTGTCTGTGTGTGTGTGTGTGTGTCTGTGAAAGAGACAAAAAGAAAGAGACAGGGACAGAGATCACAACCATTCTATTCTAAGTTTGTTAATATTTTACTTAAAATACTAGATATAGGACCAAATGTGCTCTTCTGAATGTATAGAGTGTAGAAGCATTGCATATCTCGTATATAAAAGTTTCACAGCACAGAATCTGAAAGTGCCTATTCCTGTATTATTTTAGAAGCGTTAAAAAATTATTTTAGAAGCATTATGGCAGAAATGAATCATAAACACTCGCTTACCTATAGTAATCAAATAATATTGAAGTATAGATATCAACTATATCAACCATAGCATTAACCCCATATGTTTATAGTGAATATTTATTTCTCTGAGCAGTTTTCTGTGACTTTGATAGAAATATCAGCCTCTATATACTATGAACCAGGCACTGTGCCTAGTGCTTTCCACAAACTGTATCACGTAATAGTCCTCAAGTTGCTATGATATTATTGTTATTGATGTTCCTGTTTCACAGATAGGGAAAACTGATGTTCTAGGAAGCTGAGGATCTTGTTCAAAGTCACAGTTGTGTTAAGTAATAGAGTGGAAACTTACACCTCATTGGCTGGACTTTAGAACCTATCTGAGCACTGGACCACAGGTGGTACTAATACTGGTTTTCTTAGGTAAAGACAGTGTGAAGTTCATCCTCATCATAATTGCTGCCCTGTCATTTCTCCGTAGCAGTTTAAAAGTTGGACTCTGTTATCACAAAGACCTGATGTTTAAACTTTTAAACTGTGACATCAAGCAAGTTTTATTCAGGTTGAACTTCCCTTTCTTCACATACCAAAGAGAGAACATCTACCTTCACAGCACTGCAAGGATTAAAAATGCACAAACTGTCTATGAAGCCCCAGTCTCTGTGTCAGTTATCAGGGCATTTGGAAATCAGTCCAGGAAGCTCCCAGAAAGAAAGACATCCCCTTCTCTGCTAAATAGCATTAAATCTGTTGCTTTAAAATAAAATGTTTATAACATGCTAAGTAAAAAATTATTGACTATGGGGGCTTACCTGGTGTTCCAGTGAGTAAGGACACTGCCTTGCAGTGCTAGGGGCGCCAGTTCGATCCCTGGCCTGGGAAGATCCCATGTGCCATGGAGCGGCTGAACGGATGTATCCAACTACAGAGGCAGAGCGCTGGAGCGCACACACCTAGAGTTGGTGCTCTGCAGCGAGAGAGGCCACTGCAATGGGAGGCCCACACAGGCCAAAGAACGAAAAAAAGGATAAGTGAATGAAAGATCCACAGAAGAGGAAAAAAAAAAAACCTTTCAAAAAAAAAATTACTGACTATGAAATAACTGTGATCATGTTGACTCTGTTATGAAGCAGACAAACACTATAAAGATGTAAAGAATGGAGGGACATAACTTGAAATATTTTAACAAAATGAAAACATTTTCATAAGAAAATGTTTAGTTTTCTCAGTAAACATAAAATTACAACATAAAGAAACTGGTTTTCTGTCTCCCACTTCTCCTTTTATATTTCATATATCTTGATATAACCCTGATCCTTCTAATACTTCAGTTTCTGGTGGAGTTATGCTAATTTTCTCAGGGGACTTTAATCCATGTGTAGAGATGTATTTTTAATTAGTTGTGCTTTACATATTTATCAGTATATTAGGTTCATTAACATTTTAAAGTTGTTTTAAAGGATACATTTTTGGTGCTTGATTTAGTTTTTTTTTTTGATTTTATTTTTTATTTAAATATCAATTGGCTGGACTTTAGAACCTCTCTGAGCACTGGACCACAGGTGGTACTAATACTGGTTTTCTTAGGTAAAGACAGTGTGAAGTTCATCCTCATCATAATTGCTGCCCTGTCATTTCTCCGTAGCAGTTTAAAAGTTGGACTCTGTTATCACAAAGACCTGATGTTTAAACTTTTAAACTGTGACATCAAGCAAGTTTTATTCAGGTTGAACTTCCCTTTCTTCACATACCAAAGAGAGAACATCTACCTTCACAGCACTGCAAGGATTAAAAATGCACAAACTGTCTATGAAGCCCCAGTCTCTGTGTCAGTTATCAGGGCATTTGGAAATCAGTCCAGGAAGCTCCCAGAAAGAAAGACATCCCCTTCTCTGCTAAATAGCATTAAATCTGTTGCTTTAAAATAAAATGTTTATAACATGCTAAGTAAAAAATTATTGACTATGGGGGCTTACCTGGTGTTCCAGTGAGTAAGGACACTGCCTTGCAGTGCTAGGGGCGCCAGTTCGATCCCTGGCCTGGGAAGATCCCATGTGCCATGGAGCGGCTGAACGGATGTATCCAACTACAGAGGCAGAGCGCTGGAGCGCACACACCTAGAGTTGGTGCTCTGCAGCGAGAGAGGCCACTGCAATGGGAGGCCCACACAGGCCAAAGAACGAAAAAAAGGATAAGTGAATGAAAGATCCACAGAAGAGGAAAAAAAAAAAACCTTTCAAAAAAAAAATTACTGACTATGAAATAACTGTGATCATGTTGACTCTGTTATGAAGCAGACAAACACTATAAAGATGTAAAGAATGGAGGGACATAACTTGAAATATTTTAACAAAAATGAAAACATTTTCATAAGAAAATGTTTAGTTTTCTCAGTAAACATAAAATTACAACATAAAGAAACTGGTTTTCTGTCTCCCACTTCTCCTTTTATATTTCATATATCTTGATATAACCCTGATCCTTCTAATACTTCAGTTTCTGGTGGAGTTATGCTAATTTTCTCAGGGGACTTTAATCCATGTGTAGAGATGTATTTTTAATTAGTTGTGCTTTACATATTTATCAGTATATTAGGTTCATTAACATTTTAAAGTTGTTTTAAAGGATACATTTTTGGTGCTTGATTTATGTGTATTTTATAAAAATCAATCTCTCAACTCCTAAATCCTAAAAATTCTTGATTTGCTAATATTGTCTTTCTTCTGGGTGATGTTAAAACTATTAACAATTAGGCAGTCAAAGTTCAATTTCTAATGAATTTGTTACACACTTAATTCATTATATTTTAATTAATGTAAGCAAATTAAAACTACATTTTCTTTTTGTATACACAGTGAACACGAGTGAGTATTATAACCCAATTTCTGTTTTATTGCCAGCGAGAACTATTATCAGGGAGTTTATTATGGACTTAGCTCTAACAATTAATTCCATAACAGTAGCTGTCCTAGAAGTTAAACGATTAAAGCAAAACCAAACAGAATTACACTCAATTATTCAAAATTTCAGTTATCCAAAATTAGCATATGTTCCACACTATCATGCCTATTAAAAATGTCTTTTCCCTTCAAGGACTTCCATGCTAAGTAAAGTTCTGCCTCCTTCTCACCAATAAACTCAAGTTCTGATGTTATTATTAAATATATTGTTTATTGATTTAGTAAATGGACCTTTTGATTCTTCTTCTTTTTTTTTAATATATCGTGTCTACTTTGGAGATTTTTAGCTTTGGAGTCAGTTAATCCTACCAGCATTAAAGCTGCTGGAGAGAGGGGAAAATATGAGGGACATGTGTGTTTTTTCCAAGGGGGCAGAGGTTATAAAGTTTTGCCATTTGGGGCATCACACTTTCGTCTCCAGTTAAAAACAAACAGGCTTCATTGCATTACTCAGCACACAGCAACAACATAGAAGGCACAGAGTAAACTAAATAAATGCTCCTTCTGAAATCAATTGTCCTCATAGGTACTACAGATTATAATAGCAAGCATCTGTGCTATCTTTATCATGTGCTAGCCCTTGATAGATACCACATACTTCAATCCTCAGAACAGCTCTGTGAAGCTATTAGAATCTTGTTATTTTATAGATTAAATGGTTAAGAAGTTTTCACAAAATTATACAACTTGTATACAACTTGTACTTGTAATTATACAACTAATAAATTATACAACTTGGAGCTAGAATTTGAACCTAACCAGTCAGCCCTGCTGTCTAGTTCTAGTGGTGCAACTAGTTCATCCTCAAATCCCTTTCTTCCCAGGATTTATATTAATAGTAATTGTAAAATAAAATGTGTTTAAGTGAATGTGAGGTTTTCCTAGTGGGACATGTGTACTGAGTGAATAACTGAACTCATATTATTTACCTTGAAGCTACTTCCTAAGGTCATTGAGGCTGGTATTGTGAGTATCTACCCTGGGTTACAATATGGTTAGCTTTTCAGATTCAGTTACCAATTGCATCTGTTTTCAAAAGAAGGCACAGGTGCTTAATATTCATTAAATAAACACATGAATGGATGAATGAATAAATGAGGCCTCAGTAAGGAATCTATTTAAGTTATAGTACATTAACACTTACCTAGAAATATGTAATAAGACTGTTAACAATAGTATTTTGAAATTATTAATACATTTAAAATAAGAAAGTATTTTCTTAAGACAAAAAATCATCAAAATCAGATTGGTTAACTTTTAATTCAACATCTCTCGCTTGCTAAATTTTTTCTCTAGGCCATAAGTCAAGCAAATGTTATGAGAAGTTCTATGAATTCTACACACGGATGTGCATCTTAAGATGTCACTATACGGAATTGATTATATGCTAAAAGCCTAGACCTCCAGGTTTTCTACTAGGACCACTTCAGTACAAATCAGGATTCTTGGCAACAATATTGGAACTCAAAGGTCTAATTCACATTGTTTGTTTGTTTGAACCTGCAACTTGTTTCAACATGTGGGGATTCAGAATGGCTGATTTTCATTGGCACATCCCACACAGTTGAAACAGAAAGGCTTGATGTAACCAAATTTCCCATCAGAGCCATCTGGTTATCCCATGTAGATGAAGACTTAATTTAAATCGCACGTTGTCAATCAGTTAATTTAAGCTTACAGCATTTCAATTTTTTAATTTAATTCTTGTTGTTTCCTTTAGGATGGAGTCTGCGTTTAATTCCTTGAGCTTTTCGAACTGGCTTCTTCCTCCCTGGCCTTTGGTCTAAAATCAATTACCATAGCAGTGACAAAATTTTAAGTTTGATCTCAATAACAGTGGTTCTGAAAATCTTTATGCATTTTAGTTGACATATGTAAAATCTTCTATAGTATTAATATATGTGGGCTTCCCAGAGTGCACTAATGGTAAAGAACATAGCTGCCAGTGTAGGAGACAGAATAGATATGGGTTCGATCCCTTGATCAGGAAGATCCTCTGGAAGAGGGCACAGCATCCCACTGCAGTATTCTTTCCTGGAGAATCTCATGGACAGAAGAGCCTGGTGGGCTACAGTCTATGGGGTTGCAAAAAGTCAGACATAAATTAGCACACATTCACGGTGATATATGTATTTCTTTCATACCAGAAGTTTTATTTTTTAGTTTACATCTATTATTACTTACTATTTCTTCATTTATGTCATTTTAAAACTAAAAAGAAATTTCTGTATAGCAATTTAGAAAGATTCTTTTATGCACCTTCAGTTTCCTTCCAGAGACCTTTCATGGCAGATAAAAGTCATTTTTAAAACCTATTCCCCATAAAAATGCTGAGAACAGATAGATTCTATTTCATATTAAATCAAGTTATAAAGAAAACCAATCAAATAGAATTTATAATGGAAATTAAAACTGAACTTACTATTACCCGGCAACAGAAGGATCCATTTCTTCTTTTTTGGATCACATTTCCTGAGAACATAATTACTCTTCATTTTTAAAAGGATACCTTTATTAGTTGGAAAGGTTTTCATGTTCATTAGGTAAATTAGAAAAGTTTTAGAAAAAGAATAAAAACATCAAATATAAAACATCTTATTGACCTAACTGAACATCTTCAAATGCCACTGAGGATTTGCTGATATTCTTTAACACCTGTATAATAATGTTGCCCTTTAAATGTAACTGGTTAAATTTTCAAAGCTGTACTCTGGGACTTTGCCATTTAATGTCCATTAATATCAATAGGAGTATGTGGCTAAATCCCTGTATACCACATTGAAACTTTACCCCTTAGTGTTAATGATAGTCTTCTAACAGTGCAGTTGTTTCCTTTAGGATGGAGTCTGCGTTTAATTCCTTGAGCTTTTCGAACTGGCTTCTTCCTCCCTGGCCTTTGGTCTAAAATCAATTACCATAGCAGTGACAAAATTTTAAGTTTGATCTCAATAACAGTGGTTCTGAAAATCTTTATGCATTTTAGTTGACATATGTAAAATCTTCTATAGTATTAATATATGTGGGCTTCCCAGAGTGCACTAATGGTAAAGAACATAGCTGCCAGTGTAGGAGACAGAATAGATATGGGTTCGATCCCTTGATCAGGAAGATCCTCTGGAAGAGGGCACAGCATCCCACTGCAGTATTCTTTCCTGGAGAATCTCATGGACAGAAGAGCCTGGTGGGCTACAGTCTATGGGGTTGCAAAAAGTCAGACATAAATTAGCACACATTCACGGTGATATATGTATTTCTTTCATACCAGAAGTTTTATTTTTTAGTTTACATCTATTATTACTTACTATTTCTTCATTTATGTCATTTTAAAACTAAAAAGAAATTTCTGTATAGCAATTTAGAAAGATTCTTTTATGCACCTTCAGTTTCCTTCCAGAGACCTTTCATGGCAGATAAAAGTCATTTTTAAAACCTATTCCCCATAAAAATGCTGAGAACAGATAGATTCTATTTCATATTAAATCAAGTTATAAAGAAAACCAATCAAATAGAATTTATAATGGAAATTAAAACTGAACTTACTATTACCCGGCAACAGAAGGATCCATTTCTTCTTTTTTGGATCACATTTCCTGAGAACATAATTACTCTTCATTTTTAAAAGGATACCTTTATTAGTTGGAAAGGTTTTCATGTTCATTAGGTAAATTAGAAAAGTTTTAGAAAAAGAATAAAAACATCAAATATAAAACATCTTATTGACCTAACTGAACATCTTCAAATGCCACTGAGGATTTGCTGATATTCTTTAACACCTGTATAATAATGTTGCCCTTTAAATGTAACTGGTTAAATTTTCAAAGCTGTACTCTGGGACTTTGCCATTTAATGTCCATTAATATCAATAGGAGTATGTGGCTAAATCCCTGTATACCACATTGAAACTTTACCCCTTAGTGTTAATGATAGTCTTCTAACAGTGCAGTTAGAAATAAATTATTTATCTACTTAGCACAAATTTCCTTTACTCTCTAGGGTCAGCTGAATAATAAAAAAAAAATCCCAGTTTTTCTATTCCTTCAAAGTAACACGTGTATAAATAAGCCATCAACTTAGTATATATTGAACAGGCCAGTTTTAAATAGCTATATGTCTATCTAAAAGATTTAAGTTGCAAATTCCCTTAAAAATGCTTTTCTCTAACTTTAACTCTTGAATTTTTTTTTAGTACAGCTAAAGATATGCTTTTATAAGTATGTATGTATACTCTTTCCAAGCATCCTCCTATCCACTCAGTGTTAGCCTTTTTTGTGATTAAAACGTACAGACTAAGAAGTCAGTGCTAAATATTTTAAAATACAAATAGGGTCTTTATGTTCAGGTTCTAATTGGCTCTAAATTACTGCCTTGTATTTATATTTCAGGTATGGAATTCTGAGGTTTCAGCATTGAATATTTTTGCCTGAGAAATGCTCATATCCAGAGGAAATATTTTTAGTGTGGGAGCACCAAGTACACATTTCCACAAGCATTTTTGATGCTGAATGCAAAAGCATTAGTTACACATAAAGTCAGTTTCACTTGAAATGAACAGGATGAAATGAAAACCACTGATTTCATTTAATTTTTTTAAATTATTTTTATAAGTTTTTCAAATTGTATTTCTATTTGCTTATTTATTCCTGGCTCTGCTGGGTCTTTGTTGCTGTGAACACTTGTCTCTGCTTGCAGCAAGTAGGGGCTGCTGTATGGTTATGGTGTGTGGACTTCTCATTGCACTGGCTTCTCTTATTGCAGCGCATGAGCTTTAGGACATTCAGTGCTGCAGTACATGGGCTCAATAGTTGTGGTTCCTGGGCTCTAGAGCACAGGCTCAATAGTTGTAGTGCACGAGCTTAGTTGCTCCTCAGCATGTGGATCTTCCAGGATTAAAGATCAAACCCTTCTCAAATCCAATGCCACATCCTTGCACGGAAAGAAACATTTTTACCTCAGAAAATGTCATAAAGGACCATTGACATATGAGTGTACATCGGATTAAGAAACAAAACTTGTGGGTAAACAGTCTTCTAACAGTGCAGTTAGAAATAAATTATTTATCTACTTAGCACAAATTTCCTTTACTCTCTAGGGTCAGCTGAATAATAAAAAAAAAATCCCAGTTTTTCTATTCCTTCAAAGTAACACGTGTATAAATAAGCCATCAACTTAGTATATATTGAACAGGCCAGTTTTAAATAGCTATATGTCTATCTAAAAGATTTAAGTTGCAAATTCCCTTAAAAATGCTTTTCTCTAACTTTAACTCTTGAATTTTTTTTTAGTACAGCTAAAGATATGCTTTTATAAGTATGTATGTATACTCTTTCCAAGCATCCTCCTATCCACTCAGTGTTAGCCTTTTTTGTGATTAAAACGTACAGACTAAGAAGTCAGTGCTAAATATTTTAAAATACAAATAGGGTCTTTATGTTCAGGTTCTAATTGGCTCTAAATTACTGCCTTGTATTTATATTTCAGGTATGGAATTCTGAGGTTTCAGCATTGAATATTTTTGCCTGAGAAATGCTCATATCCAGAGGAAATATTTTTAGTGTGGGAGCACCAAGTACACATTTCCACAAGCATTTTTGATGCTGAATGCAAAAGCATTAGTTACACATAAAGTCAGTTTCACTTGAAATGAACAGGATGAAATGAAAACCACTGATTTCATTTAATTTTTTTAAATTATTTTTATAAGTTTTTCAAATTGTATTTCTATTTGCTTATTTATTCCTGGCTCTGCTGGGTCTTTGTTGCTGTGAACACTTGTCTCTGCTTGCAGCAAGTAGGGGCTGCTGTATGGTTATGGTGTGTGGACTTCTCATTGCACTGGCTTCTCTTATTGCAGCGCATGAGCTTTAGGACATTCAGTGCTGCAGTACATGGGCTCAATAGTTGTGGTTCCTGGGCTCTAGAGCACAGGCTCAATAGTTGTAGTGCACGAGCTTAGTTGCTCCTCAGCATGTGGATCTTCCAGGATTAAAGATCAAACCCTTCTCAAATCCAATGCCACATCCTTGCACGGAAAGAAACATTTTTACCTCAGAAAATGTCATAAAGGACCATTGACATATGAGTGTACATCAGAAATATAAAATAATATTGCTATATTGTGAAGCATTAATTTACTATAGGTTGTGTTAGCTTGTGAGAGTCTAAGCAGTCTTATAAAGTGTAATCATGTGAAAAATGATCTACAAAATAATGTCTGTCCATCCATACAGGCTTTATAACATTTAGCAAATAATGTGTCAGTAATGGGCCTCCCTTTTCATACTGGGCAAGAATGCACAGAAAAACTATGCAAAAAAAATCTTAATGACCAGGATAACCATGATAGTGTGATCACTCACCTAGAGACAGACATCCTGGAGTGTGAACTGAAGTCAGCCATAGGAAGCATTACTATGAACAAAGCTAGTGGAGGTGATGAAATTCTAGCTGAGCTATATAAAATCCTAAAAGATGATGCTGTTAAAGTGCTACACTCACTATGCCAGCAAATTTGGAAGCTCAGCAGTGGCCGTAAGATTGGAAAAGGTTTTATTCTGATACCAAAGAAAGGCAGTGCCAAAGAATATTCAAACTACCACACAATTGCATTATTTCACATGCTAGCAAGCTAATGTTCAAAACTCTATAAGCTAGGCTTCAGTAGTACATGAAATGAGAAATTCCAGATATATAAACTGGATTTGGAAAAGGCAGAGGAACCAGAAATCAAATCATCAACATCCATTAGATCATAGAAAGAGCAAGGGAATTCTAGAAGAATATCTACTTCTACTTCATTGACTACGCTAAAGCCTTTGACTATGTGAATCACAGCAAACTATGGAAATTTGTGAAAGCGATGGGAATACCATGCCACCTTACCTGCCTCCTGAGAAACCTGTATGCAAGTGAAGAAGCATTAGTTAAAACCAGACATGGAACAATGATGTGGTTCCAAATTGGGAAAGGAGTACATTTGTCACCTTGTTTATTTAACTTTTATGCAGAGTACATCATGCAAAATGCTTGACTGGATAAAACTCAAGCTGGAATCAAAATTGTCGAGAGAAATATCAATAACCTCAGATATGCTGATGATTCCCGCCTACTGGCAAAAAGCAAGGAGGCAGTAAAGAGCCTTTTGATGAAAGTGAAAGAGGAGAGTGAAAAAGATGGCTTAAAACTCAGCATTCAAAAAACTAAGATCATGACATCTGGTCACATCGTTTTGTGGCAAATAGAAGGTGAAAAAATGGAAACGATGACAGACTTTATTTTCTTAGGCTTCAAAATCACTATGGATGGTGACTGCAACCATGAATTTAACAGACACTTGCTTCTTGGGGGAAAAGCTATGACAAACTTAGTGTATTAAAAAAGGCTCATCACTTTGCCAACAAAGGCCTGTATAATCAGAGGTATGGTTTTTCCAGTAGTCATGTGTGGATGTGAGATTTGTACCATTAAGAAGGCTGAGCGCTGAAGAATTGATGCTTTCAAAGTGTGGTGCTGGAGAAAATTCTTCAGAGTCCTTTGGGCTGCCAGACCAAACCAGTCAAACCTAAAGGAGATCAACCCTGAATTTTCATTGGAAGGACTGATGCTGACACTCCAGTACTTTGGCCACCTTGGAATGTTTTAAAAACCCGATCAGCAAGTGCATTTTTCAAAAAATGCCAAAGAATATTCAAACTACCACACAATTGCATTATTTCACATGCTAGCAAGCTAATGTTCAAAACTCTATAAGCTAGGCTTCAGTAGTACATGAAATGAGAAATTCCAGATATATAAACTGGATTTGGAAAAGGCAGAGGAACCAGAAATCAAATCATCAACATCCATTAGATCATAGAAAGAGCAAGGGAATTCTAGAAGAATATCTACTTCTACTTCATTGACTACGCTAAAGCCTTTGACTATGTGAATCACAGCAAACTATGGAAATTTGTGAAAGCGATGGGAATACCATGCCACCTTACCTGCCTCCTGAGAAACCTGTATGCAAGTGAAGAAGCATTAGTTAAAACCAGACATGGAACAATGATGTGGTTCCAAATTGGGAAAGGAGTACATTTGTCACCTTGTTTATTTAACTTTTATGCAGAGTACATCATGCAAAATGCTTGACTGGATAAAACTCAAGCTGGAATCAAAATTGTCGAGAGAAATATCAATAACCTCAGATATGCTGATGATTCCGCCTACTGGCAAAAAGCAAGGAGGCAGTAAAGAGCCTTTGATGAAAGTGAAAGAGGAGAGTGAAAAAGATGGCTTAAAACTCAGCATTCAAAAAACTAAGATCATGACATCTGGTCACATCGTTTTGTGGCAAATAGAAGGTGAAAAAATGGAAACGATGACAGACTTTATTTTCTTAGGCTTCAAAATCACTATGGATGGTGACTGCAACCATGAATTTAACAGACACTTGCTTCTTGGGGGAAAAGCTATGACAAACTTAGTGTATTAAAAAAGGCTCATCACTTTGCCAACAAAGGCCTGTATAATCAGAGGTATGGTTTTTCCAGTAGTCATGTGTGGATGTGAGATTTGTACCATTAAGAAGGCTGAGCGCTGAAGAATTGATGCTTTCAAAGTGTGGTGCTGGAGAAAATTCTTCAGAGTCCTTTGGGCTGCCAGACCAAACCAGTCAAACCTAAAGGAGATCAACCCTGAATTTTCATTGGAAGGACTGATGCTGACACTCCAGTACTTTGGCCACCTGATGTAAAAAGAATCGACTCTTTGAAAAAACCTCTGATTCAGGGAAAAATTGAAAGCAGGAGAAGGGAATAAGAGAGGATGAGATGGTTAGATGACATCACCAATTCAATGGACATGATTGTGAGCAAACTCTGGGAGAGAGTGAAGGACAGGGAAGCCGCGTGTGCTGCAGTCGATGGGGCTGCAAAGTGTTGGACATAACAGAGACTGAACAACAATGGGCTTCCCAGGTGGCACTAGTGGTAAAGAACCTGCCTGCCAGTGCAGAAAGAGGAAGAAACATGGGCTTGATCCTTGGGGATCAAAGGGAGGGCATGACAGTGCACTCTAGCATTCTTGCCTGGAGACTCCCCATGGACAGAGGAGCCTGGCGGGCTACACTTCATTGGGTCAGAAAGAGTCAGACACGACTGAAGTGATTTCGCATGCATAGCAATGTTTGGTTAAATAACGTGCAAAAAAAAGCAAACGCATGCTCTCTACTGAATTCTTGTAAATTCTCTTTAACTTGATTAAAAATTTCTAATGTATGAAAAATTAGATTAGGCTCACTGTGTTTCATCAGATTTGGGGAAGTACATGTAAAATGCAATATGGTATCTGTAAGTTCATCAGCACCTTGCTTGTTTTTGCAGTATCTCTATTCACACCAGCTGCCTTATACTCTGTGGAAACATAACAGATCTGTATGTCTATTTAAGCACTGTATGTGATTGTTTTTCTTTTACAAAATCTGCCATTCCTGTTCTTTTTAAAACAGATGCTTGAGTGTTCCATACAGTCTTTTACACATTACTGTATATCAAATTGTAATATGTATGTATTTTATGCAAGAGTTCGAGTTGCTATACACACTTGCATAACATCCTGCATGCAATGCAATAATAGCATCACAGTCCTTAAAATACATATATATATTTACAAATTAACATACTTTGAAACATAACACTGTTTGTATGTTACATATGTATATACCTTACATAGAGATAAAATTAAATTTTTCTACCATCACATGATAGTGATTATAAGGCAGTGTGTCAAGTGGTCAATATTCTAACCATTGATGATCTTCATTTTCTGTAGGCACAGCCATCCGACCTATAGCTTTGAGAGCTGTGACTACCATTGCTCGTGCTTTGCCTGGATTTCCCATTTTGGCCACTGGTGGAATTGACTCAGCTGAAAGTGGTCTTCAATTTCTCCATGGTGGTGCTTCAGTTCTCCAGGTAGTATTTGTGATTGTATGTCCCTTCATAAAGTTCCATATAACCAAGGATAAATTACATGACAACAAATATGCTCTTATAAAGTCTCTTGAGAAAGAATCAAATCAAAAATGGGTAGCACTCAGTAGTCTTCTATTATGGGTTGAGAACAAACCTGAGGTTCATTTCCTGTCCTTTTAAGGCCTTAAAAACCCTTTTAAAACCTTTTTTTTTTAAACACATTTGTTCACCTGTATGTTTCTAAAATGAATGGGATCAGGTACCAAACTGGATACTGTACTATTAGATAAAAACCAAATACATGAGGAAACCTGGGTAAAAGTAAAATTTTGACCATGAAAAAAAGAAGCCAAGAGTAAGGCTAATACACAGAATTTATGCTGTATGGTACTAGAAGGATTAAGAGACTTGACTCTCAATTTCCTGGTAACCAAAGCAAGCAAATCAAAGCTTTCCAAAATATAGAATTGGTTGTTTACCTTCTTGTGATATGAAGCTAAGTGAAATTCTTCCATTGTCTTCACAAAAGGATGCTTTGAGATATAGTACACCATATTATTAGCCATCTACAAATAGATAAGAGATCACTTAAATTTTTACTATTTACATACTTATTTTTTAATTCATAATATTCTTTGGTGTAGATGCAATACAGTACCTCAGCACTTTATAGCATATAAGCATTCCGAACTCTTAGGGACCAGATCCAAAAGTTCCAATGATCTAACTTGACCCAGAGGTAAATTTTGTCATATGACAACTAGGCTGTGACTTCTGAGCTAATCTTCCTTTAATATGGCATCTTACTACCTAGCATTGATAGTAATTGGGAACCAAAGTGTTTAACATCACTTATATTCTCTGGCAAGAATGTAGAGTGTGATATCCTGTGCTGCCAATTTGACAATCGGAGTTAGCATCCTGTTGTGAAATATGAAGTGGAAACAACATATATCAAAATGTTAATGGAGGCAGACTTCTGCTTCCAAGAAGATGGAGTAAATGTAATTTTCCCTATGCTTCCAAGTTGTATATATAAAACTAACATGAAGAGACTCTGAAAGGTGAGGAGAAGGCATGTTTACCATGGTGGTGCTTCAGTTCTCCAGGTAGTATTTGTGATTGTATGTCCCTTCATAAAGTTCCATATAACCAAGGATAAATTACATGACAACAAATATGCTCTTATAAAGTCTCTTGAGAAAGAATCAAATCAAAAATGGGTAGCACTCAGTAGTCTTCTATTATGGGTTGAGAACAAACCTGAGGTTCATTTCCTGTCCTTTTAAGGCCTTAAAAACCCTTTTAAAACCTTTTTTTTTTAAACACATTTGTTCACCTGTATGTTTCTAAAATGAATGGGATCAGGTACCAAACTGGATACTGTACTATTAGATAAAACCAAATACATGAGGAAACCTGGGTAAAAGTAAAATTTTGACCATGAAAAAAAGAAGCCAAGAGTAAGGCTAATACACAGAATTTATGCTGTATGGTACTAGAAGGATTAAGAGACTTGACTCTCAATTTCCTGGTAACCAAAGCAAGCAAATCAAAGCTTTCCAAAATATAGAATTGGTTGTTTACCTTCTTGTGATATGAAGCTAAGTGAAATTCTTCCATTGTCTTCACAAAAGGATGCTTTGAGATATAGTACACCATATTATTAGCCATCTACAAATAGATAAGAGATCACTTAAATTTTTACTATTTACATACTTATTTTTTAATTCATAATATTCTTTGGTGTAGATGCAATACAGTACCTCAGCACTTTATAGCATATAAGCATTCCGAACTCTTAGGGACCAGATCCAAAAGTTCCAATGATCTAACTTGACCCAGAGGTAAATTTTGTCATATGACAACTAGGCTGTGACTTCTGAGCTAATCTTCCTTTAATATGGCATCTTACTACCTAGCATTGATAGTAATTGGGAACCAAAGTGTTTAACATCACTTATATTCTCTGGCAAGAATGTAGAGTGTGATATCCTGTGCTGCCAATTTGACAATCGGAGTTAGCATCCTGTTGTGAAATATGAAGTGGAAACAACATATATCAAAATGTTAATGGAGGCAGACTTCTGCTTCCAAGAAGATGGAGTAAATGTAATTTTCCCTATGCTTCCAAGTTGTATATATAAAACTAACATGAAGAGACTCTGAAAGGTGAGGAGAAGGCAGTCTGGCGAGGAATCTTGGGACCCAAGGCACAATACAGTGGAGAGTTTCCTGGGTTTTCTTTTTGCTTCGTATATCCCAGACTTGGAGCCAAATAACCAGGAAAAGGCAACCTAGCAGACAGAAAACTTTTAGACCATAACTGCTCTACATCAGCCAAACATGACAGCTAAAAGCTGCGGGCCCAAAAACCCGTCCACACAAGCAAAGGAGAAGCAGGGGTCTTATAATTCCAGCTCCAGGAGGCGGAAACAAGGTACCCAGCGTTGCCCCCGAGCATAATGATCTCCCATATGTGGGAGGCATGGACTTCCAACCGACTGACAACGCTGAAATGTCCCTTCTCCTCCCCGCTGGGACACTCCCCTCTGGGTCTAATGGGGAGTCAGGACTTTTATCACCACCCATGGTAACAGGTCCACTGTGTCCCTCCCACCACAGTCCCCTGCAGTCAGAGGAGGCCTAGTGGGGAGCCAGAACTCCTATCCTATCCTGGTAGTAACATGGAGGATGCCCTCAGGTATAAATGGAGGCCAAGTAGGGTACCTGGGCAGGAATGAGGCAACAACCTCCCCCTCCCCTGCCAGAATGGCATCCAGAAAAATCAGCTAAAACAGGTTTAAATAAGATGAAGAATCTCTTAGAAGGGTCCCCAAAATGTCAGTGTTTCAGTGGAAAAAAATCACTCTTCATATAACGAAGTCTATTGTATTCTCCATGTGAATGCAGACAGGGATTGCATGAACCAATGGGGTAATTCTCTGCCCAGAGAGGCAGACCTTTTCCACCTCTCTTTTATAGCCCATGTGATTAAGTACTACTTGAGAGCTAATCTTCCTTTAATATGGCATCTTACTACCTAGCATTGATAGTAATTGGGAACCAAAGTGTTTAACATCACTTATATTCTCTGGCAAGAATGTAGAGTGTGATATCCTGTGCTGCCAATTTGACAATCGGAGTTAGCATCCTGTTGTGAAATATGAAGTGGAAACAACATATATCAAAATGTTAATGGAGGCAGACTTCTGCTTCCAAGAAGATGGAGTAAATGTAATTTTCCCTATGCTTCCAAGTTGTATATATAAAACTAACATGAAGAGACTCTGAAAGGTGAGGAGAAGGCAGTCTGGCGAGGAATCTTGGGACCCAAGGCACAATACAGTGGAGAGTTTCCTGGGTTTTCTTTTTGCTTCGTATATCCCAGACTTGGAGCCAAATAACCAGGAAAAGGCAACCTAGCAGACAGAAAACTTTTAGACCATAACTGCTCTACATCAGCCAAACATGACAGCTAAAAGCTGCGGCCAAAACCTGTCCACACAAGCAAAGGAGAAGCAGGGGTCTTATAATTCCAGCTCCAGGAGGCGGAAACAAGGTACCCAGCGTTGCCCCCGAGCATAATGATCTCCCATATGTGGGAGGCATGGACTTCCAACCGACTGACAACGCTGAAATGTCCCTTCTCCTCCCCGCTGGGACACTCCCCTCTGGGTCTAATGGGGAGTCAGGACTTTTATCACCACCCATGGTAACAGGTCCACTGTGTCCCTCCCACCACAGTCCCCTGCAGTCAGAGGAGGCCTAGTGGGGAGCCAGAACTCCTATCCTATCCTGGTAGTAACATGGAGGATGCCCTCAGGTATAAATGGAGGCCAAGTAGGGTACCTGGGCAGGAATGAGGCAACAACCTCCCCCTCCCCTGCCAGAATGGCATCCAGAAAAATCAGCTAAAACAGGTTTAAATAAGATGAAGAATCTCTTAGAAGGGTCCCCAAAATGTCAGTGTTTCAGTGGAAAAAAATCACTCTTCATATAACGAAGTCTATTGTATTCTCCATGTGAATGCAGACAGGGATTGCATGAACCAATGGGGTAATTCTCTGCCCAGAGAGGCAGACCTTTTCCACCTCTCTTTTATAGCCCATGTGATTAAGTGGTTTTCCCCTCAAAGGAATCTAGAGTTCTGTCTGTTTCTCTCTAAGACTTGCTCATTGTTTCTGCCTCCTCTGAACTGCTTAGCACATGTTCATCATGCGCCCATTCCACATGGTGATCCTTCAGTTCCACCTGCGACATGAAATACCTTACCAGCTGAGTAAATATCTCTTGGCCCAGATTTTCAAAAGAGGAAATTTGCTTGGCTTAATTTATCTTTTCATGTCAGGCCTCATTATAAAACACTAGTCATTGGATGTATTGGCTGGTGTATAGAAGAAACATATTAAATATTTGTTGAATGAATTTTTCAAGTGAGTGTGCTTGAGTTGTGATATAGTTTTTAGCCAGATTGTAAAGAGAGGGTGAGAGGGTCAACATGCTATTTAAAAGTGGTTGCCAAAGCACTGCCCCTTCAGCTTTGGCCGGGAGTGCCCCAGAGACTTCCCAGCTGTGTAAAATATTGACTCCCAATTGATGTTGTTAGAAATGTAAATTTCCACACATAGGCTTTTGCTGGTATAAAATTACAGGTTATGTATCAATTATGAGTCATTAACTTTAGTCATGTTTTTATTCAGCCAGAAAATATTTTTAAACCAATTTTAGCTAAAATGTGAAATAAAATTGGTATTAAGATATATCTAGGACAGTTATGAGTGGGAAAATCCTTGAATTTACAATCTTGGCTTGGCATTTGAATGCTGTGGAGAATGTATAATATTTCTCTCTCTCTCCCATTGTAACTGAATTTTACCCTGTTCTACTTCCTAGACCTGGGTTAATCTAACCTTTCATTTTCTATACTTCTGGGTTGCTGAATATTATGAGAGAAAATCAAGTAACTCTGCCAATTGAACTTAGTCCAAATTCACAATGTTTAATGTCAGCTGGGTCTTGTGCTAATAAGCATCGGTTTTTACTCATCTTTGAAAAAACAAAAAATCCCATCAAATTTCCTCTGGAAATTAGTTCAGATCTTTTTTGTACACCTCAAAGCTCTAAATCCCTCCATCATTACCGAGCCATTTCTCTGTTGTCATTTGTTCACTGGCTCTTACTTCCTACTTCATCCCCTTCTCTGATCTATAATATTTCACTTGAAGAGCTTATATGTCTCCTTAAGGCGGAATGCTATGAAATCTCTCTCTCTAACTATTTCTACTCAAACCTGAAGCATGTACTGACAAGACACACTTATCACAACACATGATCATATAAATGAAATGTATGTACATATCTGTAAACAACAAAACTGTAAAAATATTTTTTTAATTATTTTAAAAAACTTTTTTTTAATTTTTAAAAAATGTATGTAAATAGTGTAATGGTGCAGAGACCATGGAATGCAGAAAGAGAACTAATAGGTACAGGAACTATGATTAAATTAATTTTAATGTTTAGACATCTTGATTCTGATTTTCTTTTTTTTCCTTTCTTTCTTTTTGTCCACTTCAATTGGTCTTTCATTTATTTATTTCCATCCATCTTTGTTCTTTGGCCCGTGTGGGCCTCCCATCGCGGTGGCCTCTGTTGTCACAGAGCACCGGCTCTGGGCGCATGCGCTCCAGAGCTCCGGGTCGGTAATTGAATGACACATAGGTCCAGCCACTCCGTGGCACGTGGGATCTTCCCAGGCCAGAGATCGAACCGGTGTCTCTTGCACTGCAAGGCAGTGTCCTTGCCCACTGGACTACCAGGGAAGCCCAGATTCTGATTTTCTTGATGCACACATATAAACTATGTAGATAGGTGACTTCACTACTGAGAATAAAGATTTATGTTCAAGGTAGCAATTTCAAATTCAGTTTTAAATGAATTCAATAGCCATGATCTATGTTACTTTTAAAAAATATACTGACATTTCAGAAGTGGAAAGCTAAAATTTTTTCATAGGTTTGGTAAGCGTGATAGAACATGCTTTTCTTGTTAATCAGTATGCATCACAGAGAATCATTCATTTGTTTATTCAGTAAATATTTATTGAGAATCTACATGCATACATCCCTACTCTAGGAGCTTAGAATACATACTTCTATGAGTGGAACAGACAAAAGTCCATTACCTCATGGGGCTTGCTTATGTTCTAGAGAGGACAAAGATATAATAACTCTAAAGCAAGAGTATATTATCTGATATGTCAGATGATACATGATGATGTGAAAAAAGAATCCTGGACTTCCCTGGTGGCTCAGATGGTAAAGAATCTACCTCCAGTGAAGACAGATCCTGGGTTTGATCCCTGGGTCAGAAAGATTCCCTGGAGATAGGAATGGCAACTCACTCCAGTACTTTTGCCTGAAGATGCCATGAGCAGAGGAGCCTGACGACTACAGTCCATGGAGTCACAAAAAGGCAGACCCGACTGAGCAACTTTCACCTTCTCTCTTTGGCACTGTTTATCTCTGTTATCTCATTCTACAACTTGCTTTGACAAATATCTTAACATTTCAGTGGTAAAGCATCCATTTTATTGTTGTTATTCAGTTGCTAAATCATGTCTGACTCTGCAACCCCATGGGCTTAAAAATGCTTCAGTTAGAATGGAAGGAGTAACATGGAAACTTACATTACCATATGTAAATAGATAACCAATGGAAATTTGCTGTAAGATTAAGGGAACTCAAACAGAGACACTAACAACCTAGAAGGGTAAGATAGGGAGGAAGATGGGAGGGAAGTTCAAGAGGGAGGGAACCTACGTATCCCTATGGCTGATTCATGTTGACGTTTGGCATAAACTGCAGAACTCTGTAAATCTATTATCCTTCAATTAAAAAAAGCAAAATACTAAACAGTTAACTAGAGAATAATTTGAATATTTAAGATCATTTCCCAGGAACAACTTTGAAGTAAACATGATTATTACAACAGAATCAGATTCAACACTTTGATGAAGAAGTAAGATTCAGAATTGATTATGGGTCCTTATTTTTGGGTAGCCATTCCTATTACTTTGGCAGTCAATTCAACTAACTTAATTCATTTGTGAACCCCAGTGTCTTAAAATCTTATTTTTCATCTTTTTTTGATAGGCTGTTATTAGTTAGAATATACAAGTTAGATCTATAAAAATTCCAAATGAAAATTATTAGTAAATTTCAGATACTGAACACTGAAACTCATAAATGTCTCTTTGTTAAATGTTATTCTCAAATTCTTCATAAGCTCTTGAGGTTTAAATCTTTTGAAGGGCTACTCTGAGAAAAAAGATGTTTTCTTCTGGCTGTCCTTTAGTTATTTAGGAAAGGGATAGTAAATAAACAATTTGAATGTTCTCTCTTTAAAACAGCTTGAAATGATTATGTTAATAAAATACCACTGTCTTTTTTTTTAACTTTCAGTTTAAATTTTTTGTCCCAGACTTAGCCTTCAAAGTGAATTCTATAAGTCTAAAGTTTCTGTTAATAAAATTCTACCTAGGAATTTCTATTACATCCGAAACGCAGACTGAGTCAGTTGCTTTTGGTGGTAGTTTTCATCACAAAATGTTTACTCTCCTCGACTGTACATAGATAAAAAATATAAGTCCTATACTACCTTTTTTTTTAACCATGGAATTACTTTGAGTTTCTACAATTTAATTTAATGATATTGCCATTACAGTTCAATCTTTTAAGAACTTTGATTCAGGACATCAGAAATTATAGGAAATCATCAGTTCATTCATGTACAGTTATGACCTGTGTCATCATTGAGATTGTATAGGTGGGTGGTTTTTCCTTTTTTTTTTTTTAATTCCATCTCTTTTGTGTGGGTTTGTCACTGGAGTTAATAGAAAATCCTGAGATACAACAGAAAGAGGGCATAGAGTGGGCATTTGCTGTGAGTCACGGTCACGTGACAGACCCTCACTAGAGTTATGTAACCAAATCAATTTTCACCAATGATGAGCTGCTCTGATGAAGCTAGTTCAAGCTAAATGGAATTTTTTAATGTGATCAAGAGATGTATTATTTTATTGAAACTAGAGAAAAAGAAGTAATTGAAGCAGCATGATGACACTGTTTCCACATGAGTGCAAATGAGTAATGGACATTCTCTGTTGGTCATAATGCACAGGAAGACTTCAGTACTTCAACTATATAAGTGAGGGATTTTAGATGGTCAAAATTTTGCATGCTATACTCTAAATTTTTGCTAGGGTAATGGAAAATATATTTTTAAATTATTTCTTATTTTTTATTTCATCATCATTCACCCTAAAGTCAGGCTAGGATACATAAAGGAAGAATAGCTAATACCATTCAAAATTATTTTAAAAGGCATCAGAACGACTTCACATAGCTTGTTAAAATACACATGTTAATATTTTTTCCACTAAGCAATTTCTTATTTCCTGGGTTTAATGAGTGTTTCACTTACAGTGTTAAGAACAATATGCAAGTAGTTATTTTTTTAAAAATAGAAGTCCAATATTCTTAGAATAATATGTAAGAAAAACATGCTCTTAGTATCCATTCAATGAAACTTGAATTACTGTCAATTATTATATTATTTTAAATTACTTTAATAAATGGTTTCTTTAATGGAAGAGGTTTTATTTTTGACAAGCATCTTGATTCCAGTGCAACAATGTTATTTATAAGCAAATAGAGGAAATTAATGGAAACCTGCTAGGCTTTTGAAATATTATATGCTCGCCACTTGATAGAAAGATTAATATCTAGATTCAAAAAACATTAATTGAAATTAAATCTAATCTTTTGAATGAAAGTTTCACTATAAGAAAAGTAACTATATTTCACAATGACTATTTTTTGTGAGAAAATAACCATAAATTAGCTAACATGTTTGCAGATATAGCCATATGAAATCTCTGATCTTGTATAAACTTCTTGGGCTGAATTTTTTCCTCACTCTGGCCTGATCCTTTATATTGTTTATTCCTTTTTGCTTTGTGTACCAAGTTATGATTAGCTACTAGTTTTACTTCATCAAAGAATCTTCATATGTCTGATTGAAGTTTTAAATTAATATTTACCTTTTTACTCTTAAGTTTAAAAAAAATCCCAGTTGTTTAGATATTCTTATTTCATGCATTATTTTCCAAATATTGTGTTTTCTCTGAATCTTTCCAGTTTATCATTTGAAATGAATTGTGATTGAATGTGACTAATTTTTAAGTAATTATTTCATACCTTATACATAAATGCACTTCAGTACTTCAACTATATAAGTGAGGGATTTTAGATGGTCAAAATTTTGCATGCTATACTCTAAATTTTTGCTAGGGTAATGGAAAATATATTTTTAAATTATTTCTTATTTTTTATTTCATCATCATTCACCCTAAAGTCAGGCTAGGATACATAAAGGAAGAATAGCTAATACCATTCAAAATTATTTTAAAAGGCATCAGAACGACTTCACATAGCTTGTTAAAATACACATGTTAATATTTTTTCCACTAAGCAATTTCTTATTTCCTGGGTTTAATGAGTGTTTCACTTACAGTGTTAAGAACAATATGCAAGTAGTTATTTTTTAAAAAATAGAAGTCCAATATTCTTAGAATAATATGTAAGAAAAACATGCTCTTAGTATCCATTCAATGAAACTTGAATTACTGTCAATTATTATATTATTTTAAATTACTTTAATAAATGGTTTCTTTAATGGAAGAGGTTTTATTTTTGACAAGCATCTTGATTCCAGTGCAACAATGTTATTTATAAGCAAATAGAGGAAATTAATGGAAACCTGCTAGGCTTTTGAAATATTATATGCTCGCCACTTGATAGAAAGATTAATATCTAGATTCAAAAAACATTAATTGAAATTAAATCTAATCTTTTGAATGAAAGTTTCACTATAAGAAAAGTAACTATATTTCACAATGACTATTTTTTGTGAGAAAATAACCATAAATTAGCTAACATGTTTGCAGATATAGCCATATGAAATCTCTGATCTTGTATAAACTTCTTGGGCTGAATTTTTTCCTCACTCTGGCCTGATCCTTTATATTGTTTATTCCTTTTTGCTTTGTGTACCAAGTTATGATTAGCTACTAGTTTTACTTCATCAAAGAATCTTCATATGTCTGATTGAAGTTTTAAATTAATATTTACCTTTTTACTCTTAAGTTTAAAAAAAATCCCAGTTGTTTAGATATTCTTATTTCATGCATTATTTTCCAAATATTGTGTTTTCTCTGAATCTTTCCAGTTTATCATTTGAAATGAATTGTGATTGAATGTGACTAATTTTTAAGTAATTATTTCATACCTTATCCACACAAATGACTATTAAAATAGTCACTTGGGAATTACTATATTCTCAGTTCCATCAGTAAATACTCTTCATACTTTGAAAATAGATCTCATTTCCTGTAAACAAAACTATAGAGAGTCAAACTGAGTGAACAAAGTTAGCTGTTGAACTGAGTAAGGTATTTAAAGTCATGAGTCTCTCTGTCAGTCTGTAAACTGACTAGTCAACGGTTCAAAAAAAAGTGTAACAATTATTCTGAAGAGTGCCTACATCCACCAAAGTGATTCTTTAGAAGAACCTAAACTAATATAGAGGTGCATAATTGTGTATTTGTTCAAAAATCCATCTTGGTATTTTTAGAAACTCTTTTTGGGACTAAGTTAGGGTTCAGAATTCCAATTGATATAGCAAGTATATGTCAAAGAGTATTAATATTGAATATTACCATCTAGTTTTGAAAAGTCTTCTATAGTTATTAATTCATTTGACTCTTACAGAGCTATAGTTACATCAGTAAGTATTTTTAACACCATTTTATTGATTTTTGTTTATGATTATCTTAAGTCTGTTCCATCATTTTGCTCACCAGTGTGATTAAAAGCCATGTTTTCTGTTTTCTCTACCACCATTTATCTCTGCATGTCTTACCGTTCATGTTATTGTACTTAGGAAATATGCTAGCAAAATTAAAGAAAAACAATCATTGTAGCAATATATGAACGCATGCTCTGTCCTTGACTTTTTTTTTTCCCTTCATGCCACAAGCTCTTTCTTAGTCATTCATTATTTTCATCCATCTTTATTCTCTGGCCTGTGTGGGCCTCCCATTGCAGTGGCCACTCTCGTTGCAGAGCACTGGCTCCGGCCGCTGGCTCTGTAGAGCACTGTCTTGTAATTGGACGCACCGGTCCAGCTGCTTCACAGCACATGGGATCTTCCCAGGCCAGGGTTGGAACCGGTGCCTCTCGCACTGCAAGGTGGACTCTTTACCCACTGAACCGCCAGGGAAGCCCTGTCCTTGACTTTTTAACAGATTCATTCTCGATTCTTGAACTACATCTGTGTATTAGCTATTTACCCCCGTCTTATAATTGTCCAGGTAAATTGCTCACTCTTTTTTAAATAATTTATGCCCAGATTCCTCAGTTTCCAAAATTACTTTATATACTAAGAAATTTCTTCATGTTCTGAGTAAAAGACATCCTGAGATTTCTAGAAAACTGGCTATTGTAGGGTTCCTGAGTTCTCTCTAGGAGAAAAACAGAAATCCAGTTGAACAGAATTATAAGTAACATGAAATAGGGAGGCACAGTAAGTTCCAAGGTAGCTGCAAGAAAAGCAGAGGACACATATGTGACTTATACAATATAAAAAGGTAAAGCTGGTTATTAATAGATGTAAGGTCCCCTCCTTGCATTGCAGAAACTTAGTTATACATCTAAAATAGAGGTGGATGACAAAAAGGGCTTCCCTGATGACTTAGTGGTAAAGAATCTACCTGCCAATGCAGGAGATGCACATTCACACCCTGGGTCAGAAAGATCCCCAGGAGGAGGAAATGGCAACCCACTCCAGAAAACCTCATGGACAGAGGAGCCTCGAGGGTTACAGTCCATGGGGTAGCAAAAGAGCTGGGCGCAACTTAGAGACTACAAAAGAAAGCAACATGCAACAACAGCAAAATAACAAAAAGAAGATTTTTTGGAAAAGCTGTGGAGGGATTTAATTCACAATAATTTCAATAATAAAAAGTATATCGATATAGCTTCCAAAAAATGTTGGTGCGATCTTAGTTGTATTTGAGATGGAATATTTAGTAAAAACAAAATGAATGAGGTCTTCAGTGAATTTACGTCAGATGACATCTTCATTTATCAGGTTGTTGTTCAGTTGCTAAGTGTTGTCTGACTCTTTGAGACCCCATGCACTGTGACACACCAGGCTCCTCTGTCCTCCACTGTCTCCCAGAGTTTCCTCAAATGCGTGTCTTTTGAGTTGATGATGCCACCCGACCATCTCATCATCTGCTGCCCCCATCATCATATGGTGGGTGCCCACTATGTGTCAGTTCTAGCCCCAGGGGTAAAAGGATGTTCTCAGACAACAGAGAAGGCTCTCGGGACCCTTGTGTGCTAGAAGTTCCCTCAAAGGAGTGATAACAGAGCCCAAACTTAAATGAATAAAAACACAAGACAGCCATGCCGAGTTTGGGAGAAAAGTGACCTCCTGGCAGAAGGAAGAACAAGATCATGAGTATAAAGGTCTGGTGCATAAGGGTGAGAGCAGTCTTGTCTTGTTTGAGGACAGAAAGACACATCAGAGACAAGGAGGATAGAAGATGAAGGAACAGTCGCAAGCAGAGTGTACCCTCTGGAGGTGCTGTATGCCATGGTATGCTATTCCTTATTTAATAGGAAGCTCTTGAATGACAAGGTCTTTACATTTTTACAGGCTGACACCATAACTATTTCCTCTCTCCACAAATCCAGAGGCAAATAAATGCTCAGTGGGCCCTTTCTACTGTGAACTTCTGTAGCACTTGGTTTACTTTTTAATTTATCCTTTTTTATCTGCAGTGATTCAATTCTGCTCTCTTGCAAGGCTACAGCAAGCCTCCATTTTCCTTGGTTAGCTGCCTTGCAAATATTTTTGACTATTATTTCCAAGGATGATATTCCGCGATATGTGTTTTTATCCACATAAGTTCATCACTTCCAGAAAAAGATATCTCCCAGTGTATGTTCTGTTAATGGTAGAACATCATCATCAACTTTTTATATGACATAAACATTATTAGGTATTAATCTAAAACTCATACTAACACAAATCCCTTCTCAGAATCATTCATTTCTATCATGTGCTTCATATATTTGAATTTTTTTCCCAAGGGTCCAGATCAGAATAGATTGTTTATGGCACTCTAAGTATTTCTTTTACAAAAGAAAAATGAAAGTACAGAGCACAAAGATTCTAAGTATTTCTCTTACGAGAAAAATGAAAATACAGACTACAAAAAGACATTTCACAGTTGGTTCCTCATAAGTGCCCCCTTCCCTAAGCATGTCAGGCCAGACAGTTAATTTTGTACCCTACTATTTTGTTTTGTATGTGCTATCCCAATTCTTTATCACTTTTCTTTTTCTTTTTTCTTGTTTGACTGCTCTGCAAAGCTTATACAATCTCTCTTCCTTGATCAGGAATTGAACTCTGAGGCCTCAGTAGTGAAAGCACCAAATCCTGACCAACAGGGAAGTCCATTATCCCTTTATCACTTTTCTTAATTACATTTTTCAGATGACATTGAATTTATAGCTTATTGTAATAATAGCATCACTGTGTTATGATCACTCTTCTTTTAGATTACTTCTCTCTCTGCCATAAGTTTTTCTGAAAGCTACCAAATCCTGACACAGGACAGTAAGACCTTTTACCAAAATCAGAAAAAGGGTAAAAAACAGTCAAGCAGAGTGTACCCTCTGGAGGTGCTGTATGCCATGGTATGCTATTCCTTATTTAATAGGAAGCTCTTGAATGACAAGGTCTTTACATTTTTACAGGCTGACACCATAACTATTTCCTCTCTCCACAAATCCAGAGGCAAATAAATGCTCAGTGGGCCCTTTCTACTGTGAACTTCTGTAGCACTTGGTTTACTTTTTAATTTATCCTTTTTTATCTGCAGTGATTCAATTCTGCTCTCTTGCAAGGCTACAGCCAGCCTCCATTTTCCTTGGTTAGCTGCCTTGCAAATATTTTTGACTATTATTTCCAAGGATGATATTCCGCGATATGTGTTTTTATCCACATAAGTTCATCACTTCCAGAAAAAGATATCTCCCAGTGTATGTTCTGTTAATGGTAGAACATCATCATCAACTTTTTATATGACATAAACATTATTAGGTATTAATCTAAAACTCATACTAACACAAATCCCTTCTCAGAATCATTCATTTCTATCATGTGCTTCATATATTTGAATTTTTTTCCCAAGGGTCCAGATCAGAATAGATTGTTTATGGCACTCTAAGTATTTCTTTTACAAAAGAAAAATGAAAGTACAGAGCACAAAGATTCTAAGTATTTCTCTTACGAGAAAAATGAAAATACAGACTACAAAAAGACATTTCACAGTTGGTTCCTCATAAGTGCCCCCTTCCCTAAGCATGTCAGGCCAGACAGTTAATTTTGTACCCTACTATTTTGTTTTGTATGTGCTATCCCAATTCTTTATCACTTTTCTTTTTCTTTTTTCTTGTTTGACTGCTCTGCAAAGCTTATACAATCTCTCTTCCTTGATCAGGAATTGAACTCTGAGGCCTCAGTAGTGAAAGCACCAAATCCTGACCAACAGGGAAGTCCATTATCCCTTTATCACTTTTCTTAATTACATTTTTCAGATGACATTGAATTTATAGCTTATTGTAATAATAGCATCACTGTGTTATGATCACTCTTCTTTTAGATTACTTCTCTCTCTGCCATAAGCTTACTATCTTTATTCTAATGAGTACAGAACAGATTTGGATATTTGTCCAGTGTATTTTAAGACTGGTTCCTTTGATTTTTTTTAAATGTATCTTTATGTCTTGGAGCAGCAGTTTCTTTTTGCTATCATAATAAGTCAAACTTTAGAAACTTTTACCTTCCTGACACCTACACATGTGTGTGTACACATCTGTTTATAGTTAATCTCATTTTTGGTCATCACCTGCACAACCCAGTCACAGAAAACTAGACCCTCTAAAGTTACCTTCTTCAGAAAAGATCCAGTCACCATTTCAATTGTGCTACATTCTGACTTTCCTCTAGTTTTCTTTTTTCCTTTTTTTTTTTCTGTTGAGATACTTCTGATTTTCTTTAAGCTCATTTCTTATGGAGTAGATTTGAAAAAAATCGTATTTCTAACAATCTTCAAAGATTAGAAATGGGAAAGTTTATTTATTCACTTTCCAATCTTAATATAGGATTTGTCCATGGTAGAGGAAAAAGGGAAGAAGATTCTGTTGGACAGTAACTGTGCTACAGAATATCTAGGGCTCTACAGTATATCCAGGGCTCCACACTAGAGATGTAACTGAGCTCTGAGAACTGCTTTAGAAAGGTCAGTGGTTTCTCTTTTTAGTGAGCTAAAATTTGAAGCTGAACAGATCTGCCTTACGCCTCTCTAGCCTTGCCTAACATATGGGGTTTTGTTTTATTTATCTTGCAAACCAATTGTCTCAGGTTCCTTGTTCTTAACACATTTTTATTAAAAAAAACAAAAACAAAAACAAAAACTTGTGGCTGGTTCGCTAACCTTTTTCGAAAACCTTTGTTTATTCTAGTCTTGACAATTCTTAATAATATTAATATTTGTGTCATTGTTACATATCCAAATTAGGTTGTATTGTCATGTGAAATAGGGTAATTAAGAGAAGAAGCTTAGAGGTTCTGTTATTCTTTGCTTAACTCCTGGCCAGACCACATTATCGCTGGGTAAATTTAAGCTACTTATTTAACGTCTGTAAACCTTGGTTTATTCACCTATGTAATGGTAAACCTTTTTTAGTACAGAACAGATTTGGATATTTGTCCAGTGTATTTTAAGACTGGTTCCTTTGATTTTTTTTAAATGTATCTTTATGTCTTGGAGCAGCAGTTTCTTTTTGCTATCATAATAAGTCAAACTTTAGAAACTTTTACCTTCCTGACACCTACACATGTGTGTGTACACATCTGTTTATAGTTAATCTCATTTTTGGTCATCACCTGCACAACCCAGTCACAGAAAACTAGACCCTCTAAAGTTACCTTCTTCAGAAAAGATCCAGTCACCATTTCAATCGTGCTACATTCTGACTTTCCTCTAGTTTTCTTTTTTCCTTTTTTTTTTTCTGTTGAGATACTTCTGATTTTCTTTAAGCTCATTTCTTATGGAGTAGATTTGAAAAAAATCGTATTTCTAACAATCTTCAAAGATTAGAAATGGGAAAGTTTATTTATTCACTTTCCAATCTTAATATAGGATTTGTCCATGGTAGAGGAAAAAGGGAAGAAGATTCTGTTGGACAGTAACTGTGCTACAGAATATCTAGGGCTCTACAGTATATCCAGGGCTCCACACTAGAGATGTAACTGAGCTCTGAGAACTGCTTTAGAAAGGTCAGTGGTTTCTCTTTTTAGTGAGCTAAAATTTGAAGCTGAACAGATCTGCCTTACGCCTCTCTAGCCTTGCCTAACATATGGGGTTTTGTTTTATTTATCTTGCAAACCAATTGTCTCAGGTTCCTTGTTCTTAACACATTTTTATTAAAAAAAACAAAAACAAAAACAAAAACTTGTGGCTGGTTCGCTAACCTTTTTCGAAAACCTTTGTTTATTCTAGTCTTGACAATTCTTAATAATATTAATATTTGTGTCATTGTTACATATCCAAATTAGGTTGTATTGTCATGTGAAATAGGGTAGTTAAGAGAAGAAGCTTAGAGGTTCTGTTATTCTTTGCTTAACTCCTGGCCAGACCACATTATCGCTGGGTAAATTTAAGCTACTTATTTAACGTCTGTAAACCTTGGTTTATTCACCTATGTAATGGAAATTATAGTATCTGCCTTATTAGGTTGTAGTAGAGAAGAATGGTATTTAGCATGTCAAAGGAAGTGTCATAATTCAAAGTCCCAGAGCATCTAGTGTCTCCTCCTGCTTCAGCTGCCCTGATTCTGCCAACCTCTTGCCATCCAGCAATGCCCAGCACATCGAGGATGCTCTCCAGAACTCTGGTCCAGCTCTCGGGTCAACTGGGAAATGCATATCAGTTCTGATTGTGTCCGTATCTCACTATAAACTCTTAGAAGAGAGTACACCAATCTTACATAATTTAGGCATGTAACCGACATATATTAGAGGTCTTCTTGCTACAGATGATAATGATTTACTGAAGAATAAAGAATAAGCAAGCAATTTGGATGCACATTTATTTTTGCTCTATTGATTAGCACTCATGCAAATAATGATTATGAAAGAAATTACAGTAAAATATCAAAGTTCCTCTGACCTAAAACATTCTGAAAACACTTGTGTTAGAAATCACAACCATATCTCTCATTTAGAGGTTTAAAATAATCAAGGATAAGTTTAAGGTGTTTGAGAAGTTGTAAAGGAAATTTCTGTCAGAATCTCTCACTGGTTCAAGCAACTCCTAATTCACAGTTCAGAAACCAGGCTTAGGCCAAGTGACCTCTGTCTAAACTAGGAGCATGATCAAGTTAAGCATTGAAATGCAAGCTTATAATCAGTTCCAGTAAGTAGAATAATTTTTACCAATTGACTTGACACACACGTGAGAAAATCTGAACTTGTCAGAAGTATTACATGCAGATGTATATAAATACTTACTAGATTTTGGCATCTTCCTCTCTCACTTACATGCCTTAAAAAATGTATCTGATACAAACTGTTTACTTTTATGTTAAAAGTATGCTCAAGGAAAGAAAATCACATCATCAGTACTCCCAGTAGAATGCTTTTAGGGGAAACTTTTGAGTATTTTATCGCAGACTATTCAACAAATTGTAATTTCAGATAGAGGGCCAAATGAATTTGGGTTTTATCTAAGTTTTAAAAAACTATTCAAAAGCTTGCCTCTCTAAAAATATGTATCTGTGCATCATGTATGTGTTTTATAGGATAAAAGTTACAGTTCAATAGAATTCTAAAAGGCTTTTGAGACATGAATTTTTACAGATTCTAATTACAAGTTAGAAGTCATCTCACTGTGGGAAATTAAAAATGGAGACAATTAGAGAAAATTCCAGTTGAAAGAAAAATGCATTATGGAAAAAGCAATAAAAGCACACGAAAAACTAGGAAAGTAAAATCACTTCTCAGTAGTTCTTCTATGATTCAACAGTAGATCAATAGTGTGTAGTTAATGCATTACCAGTAGAGCATTAATTTGCAATTACGGCAGGTGATCTGATCCTCTCTGTTCTGTCCATCGACACAGATGACCTTTTGTTGAAAGAGATTCTGTGGTCATTATTTTGAAGAGAGCAAAATGAAAGTATAGGTTGCCTTCGACTGTAAGTATCTTTCGCAACACAAAGCACAGCCCTGGTGGTCACCTATGGGAGTAGAATGGGCCTGAGTGTGGGCATGTCTGTGCGCATAGTGGATGGTATGCACTATATGATGTTGCTGAGGTGTTGGGCTATCAAAGTTCCTCTGACCTAAAACATTCTGAAAACACTTGTGTTAGAAATCACAACCATATCTCTCATTTAGAGGTTTAAAATAATCAAGGATAAGTTTAAGGTGTTTGAGAAGTTGTAAAGGAAATTTCTGTCAGAATCTCTCACTGGTTCAAGCAACTCCTAATTCACAGTTCAGAAACCAGGCTTAGGCCAAGTGACCTCTGTCTAAACTAGGAGCATGATCAAGTTAAGCATTGAAATGCAAGCTTATAATCAGTTCCAGTAAGTAGAATAATTTTTACCAATTGACTTGACACACACGTGAGAAAATCTGAACTTGTCAGAAGTATTACATGCAGATGTATATAAATACTTACTAGATTTTGGCATCTTCCTCTCTCACTTACATGCCTTAAAAAATGTATCTGATACAAACTGTTTACTTTTATGTTAAAAGTATGCTCAAGGAAAGAAAATCACATCATCAGTACTCCCAGTAGAATGCTTTTAGGGGAAACTTTTGAGTATTTTATCGCAGACTATTCAACAAATTGTAATTTCAGATAGAGGGCCAAATGGATTTGGGTTTTATCTAAGTTTTAAAAAACTATTCAAAAGCTTGCCTCTCTAAAAATATGTATCTGTGCATCATGTATGTGTTTTATAGGATAAAAGTTACAGTTCAATAGAATTCTAAAAGGCTTTTGAGACATGAATTTTTACAGATTCTAATTACAAGTTAGAAGTCATCTCACTGTGGGAAATTAAAAATGGAGACAATTAGAGAAAATTCCAGTTGAAAGAAAAATGCATTATGGAAAAAGCAATAAAAGCACACGAAAAACTAGGAAAGTAAAATCACTTCTCAGTAGTTCTTCTATGATTCAACAGTAGATCAATAGTGTGTAGTTAATGCATTACCAGTAGAGCATTAATTTGCAATTACGGCAGGTGATCTGATCCTCTCTGTTCTGTCCATCGACACAGATGACCTTTTGTTGAAAGAGATTCTGTGGTCATTATTTTGAAGAGAGCAAAATGAAAGTATAGGTTGCCTTCGACTGTAAGTATCTTTCGCAACACAAAGCACAGCCCTGGTGGTCACCTATGGGAGTAGAATGGGCCTGAGTGTGGGCATGTCTGTGCGCATAGTGGATGTAGTATGCACTATATGATGTTGGACAAAAGTGACTCCAGGTGAACCTGTAAATTAAGCATAAAATAAAATAAACCTGTAATAAGTCTCTAAACAGGAAGACTTGAGTACCTTTGGGACAACTAAGTATGTGTTTAGCGATGCTTCCTTTTGAACATGCAAGCTAAATAGCCCAGTGTGTAGAGAGTCTGATACCCCAACAACCACATTCTTGAAAGGAAGTACCAGCTCTTTAGAGACAATATTCTGCCCATAAACATGTGACAGGGACCCAAGTGGTCTTGTTCAGATTCTGCTATACAGGCAGTGATATCAGCCTCAGAATTATCAGCTAGGCATAAGAGACCTCAGAAGACTGCACTTTACTGATGAATATTTTGACACAAATGGAAATGCATACATTGCTTAGAGTGAAATCCTAATTCTGATGCTCATTAGCTCTATGACCTTGGCTTTATTAGGTATGTGAATTTTTTTAGACTTCAGTCTGTTATCTATGGAGTGGGGATAATAGTAATGCCTACTTGGTAAGATGGATTTGAAGACTAAACATTATCACATGTAAAGCACTTGAAATAGTACCTGCAACAAAGTATCAAACAAATGTTAGATTGGAATGATCACCATCATCATACCCCACTAGTATTTGTATGCATTGACAAAGGATTTTAAAAAAAAAATTACAGCCCTTTGTTCTAGCCTGTGTGGGCTTCCCTAGTGGCTCAGCAGGTAAAACTCCTCCTGCCATGCACAAGATGTGTGTTTGATCCCTGAGCTGGGAGGATCCACTGGAGAAGGAAATAGCAATCCACTCCAGTATTCTTTTGTGGAAAATTCCATAGACAGATGAGCCTGGTGGGCTACACACTTCGTGGGGTCGCAAAAGAGTCGGATATAACTTAGCAACTAAACAACAGCAAGCATGCAGCTCATCTTAGTTCAGGTTGATTGAAACAAGAGTCTAAGGGAAAGATCAAGTGCTAGTGTTTTGTTGGAAGATAAAATATAGGATAGCTAGAGTAAAAGAAAATGAGAGAGAAGAAGATGCAATTTGAGCAAGGTAATGCATTACTGTGTTGGCCACTGCTTCACAAAATGCCAAGACAAATAGACAGCAATTGACCACATAGATTGCGTCCAGACACACTAGATGAAAAACAGTGCCTTGAAGGAATTCCCGGGTGGTTGACTGGTTAGGAGTTGGTGCTTTCACTGAGCTGGCCCAGATTCAGACCCTCAGCAGAGACCTAAGATCTTGCAAGTGAGGTGGCATGGCAAAAAAAGAAAGAAAGAAACACAGTACCTTGGTACTTGGGACAATCTGTTACAGTGAAAATGAGGAAAAAATTGTATCTGCCATTCCCTTCAGTCTTTTATATCCCATTGGTTAAAGTTCATCCTTCCAGGGAGTTAACTCCCCCATCCTTCTGGGTTTTATCAGACTGTGAAAGCAGACTCCTGTGAGCTATACTGTGGCCCACTGTGGCACTTCATCCAGGATTCTAATCTCTTCTACACATCTGGTTATCCAGCCTCAGTATTCACAGTGACAGATAATTTATTACCCTACAAGATATTCAGTTAAAATTTTAAGCAAATTCTCCCTCATATTTCTATCCCTTATACACAGGATACCTACTTTCATGTATCTTTCAGATAAAATATATTCATGGTTTTTTTTTCTTTTTTTGTATAAGCACAGAATTTCAGAAAAAAAGAAAAACCCTGTAAATACACAAACAGTAAAATATTATATTCATACTGTTCATATATTTGCTTTATAACTGTAAGTGGTAATGTAAGTGAAAATAGCATGTAATTTGTTTCCCTTTTAAATTTATTTTTATTTATATCATTATATCGTTTTAATTTTTATTTTACTTTTTACTTTTACAGAGTTTTATTGTTTACAAATATGTATGATCCAAGATTAGTCATATGTATATCCCCCGCATCCCACTCCTCCAAGCCGTTGCACAGCACCCTTGCAGGATTCCCTTTTCTCGCAGCACAATGACAATAGCTATTTTTTTGTCACATATGACAGTATAGGTTTTCATGCTACTTCCTTTACTCCCCCCACCCACTGTTCATTCCCCACAATGTCCATTTGTCTATTCTCCATGTCTGTTTTTTCATCACTTCACTGCGTGTGTTATCATTACCATCCAACTAGAGTCCATATATATGTGTTAGTATATTGTACTTGTCTTTCTCTCTTTGACTTACTTAATTTTTATGATAGGTTCTAGATCCAACCACCTCATTAGGACTGATTCTTCTGCAGTTCTTTTTACAGCTGAGAAATACTCCATTGTATATATGAACCAGAGTCTTTTCATCCATTCATTCATTGATGGACATGTAGGTTGCTTCCATGTTCTGGCTATTGTATAGAGAGCTGCAATGAACACTGGGTACTGGTGCCTCTTTCAATTTTGATTTCATCAGGGTATAAGCCTAATAGTTGGATTTATGGGTCATATGCTGCTTCTATTTTTAGTTTTTTAAAGAGTCTCCATACTGTCCTCCATAGAGGCTGCATCAATTTACATTTCCAACAGCAATGAAAGAGTGTTCCCTTTTCTCCGCACCCTCTCTAATCTCTTCTACACATCTGGTTATCCAGCCTCAGTATTCACAGTGACAGATAATTTATTACCCTACAAGATATTCAGTTAAAATTTTAAGCAAATTCTCCCTCATATTTCTATCCCTTATACACAGGATACCTACTTTCATGTATCTTTCAGATAAAATATATTCATGGTTTTTTTTCTTTTTGTATAAGCACAGAATTTCAGAAAAAAAGAAAAACCCTGTAAATACACAAACAGTAAAATATTATATTCATACTGTTCATATATTTGCTTTATAACTGTAAGTGGTAATGTAAGTGAAAATAGCATGTAATTTGTTTCCCTTTTAAATTTATTTTTATTTATATCATTATATCGTTTTAATTTTTATTTTACTTTTTACTTTTACAGAGTTTTATTGTTTACAAATATGTATGATCCAAGATTAGTCATATGTATATCCCCCGCATCCCACTCCTCCAAGCCGTTGCACAGCACCCTTGCAGGATTCCCTTTTCTCGCAGCACAATGACAATAGCTATTTTTTTGTCACATATGACAGTATAGGTTTTCATGCTACTTCCTTTACTCCCCCCACCCACTGTTCATTCCCCACAATGTCCATTTGTCTATTCTCCATGTCTGTTTTTTCATCACTTCACTGCGTGTGTTATCATTACCATCCAACTAGAGTCCATATATATGTGTTAGTATATTGTACTTGTCTTTCTGTCTTTGACTTACTTCATTTTTTATGATAGGTTCTAGATCCAACCACCTCATTAGGACTGATTCTTCTGCAGTTCTTTTTACAGCTGAGAAATACTCCATTGTATATATGAACCAGAGTCTTTTCATCCATTCATTCATTGATGGACATGTAGGTTGCTTCCATGTTCTAGCTATTGTATAGAGAGCTGCAATGAACACTGGGTACTGGTGCCTCTTTCAATTTTGATTTCATCAGGGTATAAGCCTAATAGTTGGATTTATGGGTCATATGCTGCTTCTATTTTTAGTTTTTTAAAGAGTCTCCATACTGTCCTCCATAGAGGCTGCATCAATTTACATTTCCAACAGCAATGAAAGAGTGTTCCCTTTTCTCCGCACCCTCTCTAGCATTTATTGTCGGTAGATTTTTTTGATAATGGCCATTCTGATGGGTGTGCGGTGATACCTCATTGTAGTTTTGATTTACATTTCTCTAATAATAAGCGAGGTTGAGCATCATTTCATGTATTTTTTGGTCATCTGTATCATTATTTATTTATTTATTTATTTATTTATTTTACACCAAGCTGCTTTCACTTTATTCTTCTATTTGATACATTTCTCCTGCTCCCAGATTTAGAGGCAGATCATGATGGAAGCTCTGCAGTCCTGCTCAGAGCCTTTACCAGATTCTATCAGCTCCCCACCCGCTCTCCCCACCCGCACCCATCATTATTTATTTTTACCTGTGCTGGGTCTTCGCTGCTGCATGGGCTTGCTCTAATTGCAGTGCTTGGGTCTGTCATTGCAATAGCTTCTCTTGTGTAGCATGGGCCCTGGGGTGCATGGGCTTCCGTCATTGCAGATAGAGGGCTTTAGAGTGCAGACTTCAGTCGTTGGGGCACACAGGCTTAGTTGCCCTGCAGAATGTGGAATCTTCCTGGACCAGGGATCGAACTATGTCCCCCTGCATTGCCAAGTGGATTCTTTTTTTTTTTTTTTTAATTTTTATTTTACTTCTTACTTTTACAGAGTTTTGTTTTTTACAGATAGAAAATAGCATGCAATTTTATCGTTATATTTTTACCATATTATAACCTAGATCACTTCACTCCCAGAATTAGACACAGAAAGGTAAGAAGTTGGGTGATCTCTGATAAGACTAACTTGTTGTGAGAGAATTAAATGGATACCCGAGGACTTCCTGAAACCTGGAGAAATGAGGACAGCAGTGACCCTAAGCATGCAGAAGTGATCCCCCTTATATTACTAGCAGGAAACTTAGGGAAAGTGATCTGAAATGTTTTCAGTAATATTTTAAAACTGAGTAAGAAGCATCCAAAACATATTGTAAAGGGACTTCCCTTTTGGTACAGTGGCTAAGGCTCCGCTTCCATTGCAGGGAGTGTGGGTTTGATCCCTGGTCAGAGAACTAAGACTGCACATGCCATGCAATGTGGCCAAAAAGGAAAAACAAAAAAAAATTAAAAAGAAAGAAAGATGGATGATGAGCAGATGGAACTTGTGTCTCTCTAGAAAAGTGTCAAAAATAGGCAGTGTAGTGATTCTAGAAGGGGGACTATCATCCTTGTCTCTCTCTCCATTCCAGTCAAAGGAAAATGGGACCAAGAAACAAATTGCAGGTAAAGAAAAGGGAGGAAGAAGAACCTTATGGTCAATTGATTGAGAACTGAATTCACCTTTATGTAGGAAAACAACATGCCTACACTAGTTTTCCATTTTTTTCATGGGTAGATAATTTTATGAATAAATGATAAGTTAGTGAATAAATGCTTAAATCAGTCTAAGTCCTGATTTTGACCAAAGTAGTCTGGTAGGTCATTCTAGCTATTTGAGGTCTTACCCATTCTAATTGGGTGTAAGATATTTAGTTCTCTTTGTGTAACAGTTGACATTCTAGTGACTGGATACTGTGATAACTATCTTAGGCCAGCATCATATAAGGAACTGATAGTGAAGAGAACAGAAATAGCTTCTCAAAGCCTTACAATAATCCACAATGAGGCTACATGTACATCATAACTCGGAAAATCATACTGACAAAACTATTATAATGGCTAATGCTTGGATTGAATTTAGCATGTGTCAGATGCTTTTTTGTAAGCTAATATAGTTATATTAATTCACTTACTCCTCCAATAATTGTGTAAGATAGATATTAGTATTATTTCCATTTTACAAACAGGAATATCAAATTACAAGATGTTAAGTGGTAAAACTGTCATCTAAACTCACATGATTTGGCTTATCTGATTTTAACCACTATACTATATTGACTTTTTTTTTTTTTTTTTGATTTTGGCCTAACTTACTGGTTCTTTATTTATTTTCATCCATCTTTATTCTTTAGCCTGTGTGGGCCTCCCATTGCAGTGGCCTCTCTCGTTCCACAGCACCAGCTCTGGATGCATGCTCTCCAGAGTGCCAGCTCGTAATTGGACACACTGGTCAGCCGTTCCCTGGCATGTGGGATCTTCCTGGGTCAGGGATCGGACCGGCGTACGTTGCATTGCAAGGCAGACACTCTACCCACTGGACCACCAGGGAAGCTCTATATTGACATTTTTGCCCAGTAGACTGACTATTCTCAAAAGGCAGACAGTAGTAAGTGCTAGTGAGGATATGGAAAAACTGCAACCTTCATGTGTTGCTTGTGTAAAATGGTGCATGCTGTGAGTACTAAGTAGCTTCAGTCTTATTCAACTCTTTGTGACGCCATGGACTGTAGCCCGCCAGGTTCCTCTCTCCATGGGATTCTCCAGCGAGAATCCTCTTTTTATGGTGGGAAACAAATTGCAGGTAAAGAAAAGGGAGGAAGAAGAACCTTATGGTCAGAACTGAATTCACCTTTATGTAGGAAAACAACATGCCTACACTAGTTTTCCATTTTTTTCATGGGTATATAATTTTATGAATAAATGATAAGTTAGTGAATAAATGCTTAAATCAGTCTAAGTCCTGATTTTGACCAAAGTAGTCTGGTAGGTCATTCTAGCTATTTGAGGTCTTACCCATTCTAATTGGGTGTAAGATATTTAGTTCTCTTTGTGTAACAGTTGACATTCTAGTGACTGGATACTGTGATAACTATCTTAGGCCAGCATCATATAAGGAACTGATAGTGAAGAGAACAGAAATAGCTTCTCAAAGCCTTACAATAATCCACAATGAGGCTACATGTACATCATAACTCGGAAAATCATACTGACAAAACTATTATAATGGCTAATGCTTGGATCGAATTTAGCATGTGTCAGATGCTTTTTTGTAAGCTAATATAGTTATATTAATTCACTTACTCCTCCAATAATTGTGTAAGATAGATATTAGTATTATTTCCATTTTACAAACAGGAATATCAAATTACAAGATGTTAAGTGGTAAAACTGTCATCTAAACTCACATGATTTGGCTTATCTGATTTTAACCACTATACTATATTGACTTTTTTTTTTTTTTTTTGATTTTGGCCTAACTTACTGGTTCTTTATTTATTTTCATCCATCTTTATTCTTTAGCCTGTGTGGGCCTCCCATTGCAGTGGCCTCTCTCGTTCCACAGCACCAGCTCTGGATGCATGCTCTCCAGAGTGCCAGCTCTTAATTGGACACACTGGTCAGCCGTTCCCTGGCATGTGGGATCTTCCTGGGTCAGGGATCGGACCGGCGTCCCTTGCATTGCAAGGCAGACACTCTACCCACTGGACCACCAGGGAAGCTCTATATTGACATTTTTGCCCAGTAGACTGACTATTCTCAAAAGGCAGACAGTAGTAAGTGCTAGTGAGGATATGGAAAAACTGCAACCTTCATGTGTTGCTTGTGTAAAATGGTGCATGCTGTGAGTACTAAGTAGCTTCAGTCTTATTCAACTCTTTGTGACGCCATGGACTGTAGCCCGCCAGGTTCCTCTCTCCATGGGATTCTCCAGCGAGAATCCTCAAATAGATTGTTCTGCCCTCTTACAGGGGATCCGCCCAACCCACAGACTGAACATGAACCTCTTGCATCTCCTGTATTGAAAGGTGGATTCTTTACCAATAGCCCCACCTGGGAAACTTCAGAAACATTTTGGAAGCTCTTAGAAAGTTAAGTATAAATTTACCATACAATCCAGAAAGTTCACTCCTAGATATCTACCCAAAATAAATAAAAACGTATATTCATAAGAAGACTTACACACAGATATATTATGGCAGCATTGTTCTTTATACCCCCACATTGGAGAAAGCTCAAATGCCCATCTGCTGATGATATGTCCAATGGCAAAGTATTCAGTAATGAAATAGACTAATACCATAACAACGTAGATTGTTTTAATGTGAGAAAAAAATATGGTAAGTGAAGACTATGAAGACTAGCAGACAGAAAATAATGTACTATTTATATTATATGATTCCATTCATATGAAAATGATCAGAAGGAGGAAATCTATGAAGACAAAAGACCATTCAGTAGTTGCCGGAAACTTGGGGAGGAAGTGGGAGAAAGATTGTAAAAGGGCACATGGGAACATTTGGGTAGTTGAAATATATTTAAATTGAGCTGGGGTGATAGCTGCAGACTTCTGTAAGCTTACTGAAAATCACTGACTTGCACTTGTAATAGATAATTTGTATATTATTAAAGTATACCTTATTAATACTATTTTTTAAAACACACATACCTAGACTGTTGGTCTTCCCAGGTGACTCAGCGGTAAAAAATCCACCTGACAATGGAGCAGAGGCAGGTTCAATCTCTGGGTCAGGAAGATCCCCTGAAGAAGATAATGGCAACCCACTCCAGTATTCTTACCTAGGAAATCTCATGAACAGAAGAGCCTAGCAGGGTACAGTCTATGGGGTTACAAAGAGTTGGACACAACCTAGGGGCTAAACAGCAACACAACAACAAAAAGATAGATTATTAAGTGCTATATGTAACAAAGTTATTAAATATAAAGGTTTGAAATCTGGATTAATAGTGATTCACAGAGAAAAACCTGAGAGGTAAACAAGAGGGATGTAGGTAATACTTAGGAATTCTATTTATTTAATTTTACTGGGAAATGAGACATAGTAACTTTTAAAGGAATCTATTAATATTTATATTATTATTATTATCTCAAATGTAATCAAATTAAACAAATGTTTATGAACCCTGCCTAATTTAAATGTTACACATTCAAATAAGTCTTTCTAATTAATTCAACCTTGGCAGAAGCATGCTGAGATTTCACAAATAATTCTATGCATCAAAGTATTAAAATTAGACTATTTTCTTACAGATAAACATGATCGTACTTAGTATAAAAGCTTCTACCTGATGCAACTATTTTAATTTTTAAAACTATATGTGGCGCTTCCCTGGCGATGCAGTGGGTAAGGACACTGCCTTGCAGTGCAAGGGGCACCGGTTCAATCCCTGGCCTGAAAGGATCCCACGTGCCATGGACCAGCTGGACTGATGTGTCCAACTATGGAGCCAGAGCTCTGGAGCACATGTGCCCGGAGCCGGTGCTCTGCAGCGAGAGAGGCCACTGCAATGGGAGGCCCACACAGGCCAAAGAACAAAGATAAATAAATGAAAGATCAATAGAAGTGACCAAAAAAGAAAAAAAAAAAAACCTATATGTTATGTAGGAAAAGTTAAATAGATCAGGGAGAGATTGATTTTGAAGGTATTAATAACTAACATCTATTCAGAACTTCAGTCATGAGAGTCATGTGAACATGCAGTGTTATATTGTGGTTATAAATAATGTCCATTCATTCTCTGAATAGTTATTGAGTATCTGATAGGTAACAAATACAGTAACAAGAAGCAAACGTGTAATAAAAAATAGCACAAATAGTGATAAGTGCTGTGCAGTAAACTTAAACTAGAAAATGTGATAGTGACTGGGTGGCTGGTTTGACTGGCTGGGGACCTGGAGAGATGACATTTCAGAAGAGACTGAATAAGACCACGCAGTCATCTGAAAATACAGAGGAGAGTCTTACGGGCAGATCGGGCAAAAATAAAGGCATAAGTGACAAAATAAAAGCCATTATAGCAAGCATGGGGAAAAGAGGTAAGCAGGAACCAGGTCACACAGAACTTTTTCAGGTATTATGTCAGGTTTTCCCATTTTTCCAAGTGAGACAAGACATTTCTGGCTTTAATCAGTGCTGAAATATGATCTAATGTATATTGTAAAGCAATTATTCTTGTTCCATGGAGATAATTCAAATGTTTATGAACCCTGCCTAATTTAAATGTTACACATTCAAATAAGTCTTTCTAATTAATTCAACCTTGGCAGAAGCATGCTGAGATTTCACAAATAATTCTATGCATCAAAGTATTAAAATTAGACTATTTTCTTACAGATAAACATGATCGTACTTAGTATAAAAGCTTCTACCTGATGCAACTATTTTAATTTTTAAAACTATATGTGGCGCTTCCCTGGCGATGCAGTGGGTAAGGACACTGCCTTGCAGTGCAAGGGGCACCGGTTCAATCCCTGGCCTGAAAGGATCCCACGTGCCATGGACCAGCTGGACTGATGTGTCCAACTATGGAGCCAGAGCTCTGGAGCACATGTGCCCGGAGCCGGTGCTCTGCAGCGAGAGAGGCCACTGCAATGGGAGGCCCACACAGGCCAAAGAACAAAGATAAATAAATGAAAGATCAATAGAAGTGACCAAAAAAGAAAAAAAAAAAACCTATATGTTATGTAGGAAAAGTTAAATAGATCAGGGAGAGATTGATTTTGAAGGTATTAATAACTAACATCTATTCAGAACTTCAGTCATGAGAGTCATGTGAACATGCAGTGTTATATTGTGGTTATAAATAATGTCCATTCATTCTCTGAATAGTTATTGAGTATCTGATAGGTAACAAATACAGTAACAAGAAGCAAACGTGTAATAAAAAATAGCACAAATAGTGATAAGTGCTGTGCAGTAAACTTAAACTAGAAAATGTGATAGTGACTGGGTGGCTGGTTTGACTGGCTGGGGACCTGGAGAGATGACATTTCAGAAGAGACTGAATAAGACCACGCAGTCATCTGAAAATACAGAGGAGAGTCTTACGGGCAGATCGGGCAAAAATAAAGGCATAAGTGACAAAATAAAAGCCATTATAGCAAGCATGGGGAAAAGAGGTAAGCAGGAACCAGGTCACACAGAACTTTTTCAGGTATTATGTCAGGTTTTCCCATTTTTCCAAGTGAGACAAGACATTTCTGGCTTTAATCAGTGCTGAAATATGATCTAATGTATATTGTAAAGCAATTATTCTTGTTCCATGGAGATAATTAATGTGAGAATGGTTAACTGTGAAAAAACTATTCCAAAACCATCCAGGTGAGAGATAGTGATGAATCTTAATAACAGAAATCAATAGATGTGGAAAGAAATGAAGCGACTCACAAGGTGTACTGAAGGAATGCAATAGGATTGCTGAGAGATTAGAGTTTTGTGGGCAGGGATCAAAAGGAATGAGAAATGATTCCTTGATTTTAGACTGTTGGAGAAGTAGGTTGTGAGGAGTGGGAAAATCAAGAATGCTATTCTGAACAGCTCAGATGCCTAGGAGTTACCTCAGTGGAGATGTCAGATAGGTAATTACATCCCTTTTTTTCTACCCTACTTTCCAGAGATGAACCAGGCCTTCAAATGCATGTTTTCTCTCTCAATTGGGATGTATATTCCTGTCCTTTTCTTATAAATGCTTGGCAGTTATTAGTTACAAAGTAGATGCATGGATACTTACTTATGGATAGATGCTGAGAATTGAGGGACTGGATAAATGTCTGTATTGGTGTATGTTTAGAAATAGACAATAAGCATCTGTGTTGGATAGTTCAGAGGGTGGTTTCAGTTACTCTCTCTCTCTCTCTCTCTCTCTCTCTCTCTCTCTCTGTGTGTATATATATATATCCTGAAACTGAGATCTAGATGATCATGTTAGAGGAAACAATTTAAAGAATGCAATTTGTATCTAATGTACATTTTTTAAAAAAGTAAATAGAATATCTAGAAAACATTTCCTTACAGTGTGAAAAAAGCCTAAATTTATTAGTCTTTGAAAGCAGTCTCATTCATTTTCCTAGCTCATTTTCCTCAAATGTTCAAGAAATATTGTTTCTCTATTGTGGGTCAGATTTCCCACATATTTAATGTTTTTGCAAATCAAGGGTCTTTTGAAAACTTTCAAGTCCTCCTGGTGTGAAACATGCATATTCCTACTTAGTCACCCGAATAGCTCTGTCATCCTGTTTACTAATTCCACCCCATGAAATTAGAGGAAAGAAAGATAGTGATGGTTGCTTACTTCTTTAGTTTAAGCTGATAAACCTGAACCAAGAGAACCTGAAAACTTCTTGGAATTAGAAGTTTGGGTATGCAAACATAAACCCTCATTATCTCCGAATCAGTTACACTGTGTTTGTAAGACAAAGACAATAATATGTCTAAGGATCAAAATATTAAACCTGTTTCAAATAGCTGACTTAATCCCATAGTGATAGACATGTCAGATATTATAATATTTAGCATATTTCCTCATGTGGAAAATGATAGGATTTCAGTTGTCATGCTTTAAGGGCATGAGGCATAATCTCATTATCATCTCCCTAAATCAGTCACTACATCCTGGATGTTAACTCCATCCTAATGATACCAGATGCAATAATACATATGAGGTGAGAGAAAAGTTCCATGACTCATCTTTGGATCTAAAAACAATGATGCAAGCTAAAAATAAATTTAATCACTGGTGAATTCAGTCTGGCCAAATACACCACACATTGCACATGCCTGGTTTTACAGAACTAAATAAAGAATAATGTTGCATATTCATAGGGCTTGATATCTCTGAAACACGCAAAGTAAATGTGAGTAATCTAAAGAGGGTTTAAAAAAAAAAAAAGCCAGTTCTATTGCATTTTAGAGCATTATATAATTAGGGAATATTCCTTATAACAACTTCAGGATGTAAGCAATAGTTTAACTTACGGTGTAACATTTTATAGACAAGACTAAAATGTAAAACATATAAAATTCACTTATCTGCGTTTGCCTTATTTATCTTTTCTTTCATTCATATACATATTCTAGTTCATATTTGATCATTGACTTACAACTTGCAGTGTATTGCTTTTCGGAAAGGGGAAAACAATCAGATGGTAATTTATGTTGTCAGAGCATTAACAGTTGAAATTCATTTGTTTCTTGGTCCTCACATTTTACTTACATATTCATCTGTGTGTGATAAGCCAAAATTGCTTACAACATAGATGTGATAATTTTAGTCCTGAGGCTCAACATAGTAACTTATCTTATAAATTAATCATCATTGGAAAAATAATTTAAAAGGTACTAGTTTCACATCAAGATATACAACTTAGAACTTGAATAGTTATTCTTACCTTAATGGGACCCACTGTGTCACACATATAGCAAGAAAACCTTCCTGTAAATAGTACTTCATAATTCTCATTTTATTTAGTCCTGATAACACTTTTCTGAGGAAGATTCAGTTTGGGAGATATAAAACAAACAGCATAATCTCTAGATACTTCAGTCAGAAGTTTTGTTTGATAATAGAATTTGAAAATAAACCAGATGACTGGTTCATAAATTAGTATCATTGAATGAAAAAGTAAATGAATGAGTGGGTAACTTTTTCAGTAAGAAGAAAATTTTTCGAAGAAATGATCTCATAAAGTTACTTTCTTATGATTAAAATTCATAATAATCTATTAAACACTGCTGGCTACATCCCAAGCAAATAGAAAAGGCTTTTACTGGGAAGACGCAGCAGTTTTGCAGGATATATATTAAAGGAGGGAAAAATGTATTAAATGACAGTACTTCCATAAATCTGTTCAGTAATAACTTTGATCATTTATCTTGAACTATTTAGAGGAAGTTGATGAAGTTCTAAACTTTAAAGAATGAACCTGAAATTATCAAAGAGAAAGAGTTCTTTAGAATAGAAATGTTGGTCCTGATCCAAGAAGACAACTACACTGACTGAAGTAATACAGAAAGAAAATAAGAAAATCCAGACATAGATGAACCTTCAGGATGTAAGCAATAGTTTAACTTACGGTGTAACATTTTATAGACAAGACTAAAATGTAAAACATATAAAATTCACTTATCTGCGTTTGCCTTATTTATCTTTTCTTTCATTCATATACATATTCTAGTTCATATTTGATCATTGACTTACAACTTGCAGTGTATTGCTTTTCGGAAAGGGGAAAACAATCAGATGGTAATTTATGTTGTCAGAGCATTAACAGTTGAAATTCATTTGTTTCTTGGTCCTCACATTTTACTTACATATTCATCTGTGTGTGATAAGCCAAAATTGCTTACAACATAGATGTGATAATTTTAGTCCTGAGGCTCAACATAGTAACTTATCTTATAAATTAATCATCATTGGAAAAATAATTTAAAAGGTACTAGTTTCACATCAAGATATACAACTTAGAACTTGAATAGTTATTCTTACCTTAATGGGACCCACTGTGTCACACATATAGCAAGAAAACCTTCCTGTAAATAGTACTTCATAATTCTCATTTTATTTAGTCCTGATAACACTTTTCTGAGGAAGATTCAGTTTGGGAGATATAAAACAAACAGCATAATCTCTAGATACTTCAGTCAGAAGTTTTGTTTGATAATAGAATTTGAAAATAAACCAGATGACTGGTTCATAAATTAGTATCATTGAATGAAAAAGTAAATGAATGAGTGGGTAACTTTTTCAGTAAGAAGAAAATTTTTTGAAGAAATGATCTCATAAAGTTACTTTCTTATGATTAAAATTCATAATAATCTATTAAACACTGCTGGCTACATCCCAAGCAAATAGAAAAGGCTTTTACTGGGAAGACGCAGCAGTTTTGCAGGATATATATTAAAGGAGGGAAAAATGTATTAAATGACAGTACTTCCATAAATCTGTTCAGTAATAACTTTGATCATTTATCTTGAACTATTTAGAGGAAGTTGATGAAGTTCTAAACTTTAAAGAATGAACCTGAAATTATCAAAGAGAAAGAGTTCTTTAGAATAGAAATGTTGGTCCTGATCCAAGAAGACAACTACACTGACCTGGATATGTGAGTAATACAGAAAGAAAAATAAGAAAATCCAGACATAGATGAACATAGAAACCTTTCCCTTAGCTTTTCTTGGCTCTGTTTTATCTATTCTTCATCATGGCTAGAATCTAGGCTGCTACAAATGACTATTTCAACATATACACAGATATGTATGAAAATTAGAAGTTTAGAACTTTGCATAAATTGAACATGATACTATAAGTTCAATCATTGTTAAATGAGGTCTTCATAGAATAATAAATGCATATTTATCCAGTTGTTATTAAAAGAGACTACCGAAGAGGAAAATCAAATGACAGCTGCTGTCAAGTTCCAGGTGTCTAGAGCAGGGCCATCAGATAAGCAATCATATATAGACAGGCCAGGCTTGGCCATAGCAAGCAGTATACTGAGTACCGAGAAGAATGCTAAGCAAGCATCCTGGAAGGTCATTGGGACCCCAAAAGAGAGTTAAGTTATAATGCAAAGCAATTAATGTTTAATGATGCAATAAATAGTACAGACTCTAATACAGTAGAAATTGAAATAATATTGCGGGTTAGTGTGCATTCTGAATTATGATATTCTTATATAAGTAGAGGTAGAAAAAAATGTATTATTGACAGAAAATGAAAGAGACCTATCCTCATCGTTGAGTGCTATTATTCTGACATCTTTATCTTGCTTCATTCATTTATTCCTTGAATAGTCACAGACCTTTATGTGAGTGTGTAATGATAAACAAAACAGATATAGTACCTATCCTTTTACTGTGTCTCTGAAAGCTGGTGACTGAGATCCAGGCAATGATGCCTCCATACGTGTACTTTAAGTACTGAACTAGATACTTACATGTTGTTTTATTCCATACAGTTCTCACAAGAGTTCTACTTTAGATACATACATGGATTCATACTATGTGTATATAAATATGCATAATATAAAATGTATTTATTTATTTATTCCTGTTTCCCCATGAGTGATTTTAGTGACTACAACAGAAAAGCAAGAGTACAGAGGAGTTATGAGAAAGGAACTTAGAAGCAGATTGTCTTAGGATTTGAACTTTTGCTCTGCTATTTATTAGCTGTATAATCTTAGTCAAGGTCCTTAGTCCTCTGACTCTCTGTTGGTTGTTATTGTTCAGTCACTAAATCACATCCAACTCTTGAGACGCCATAGGCGTCAGCATGCCAGGCTCCTCTATCCTCCGCTGTCTCCCAGAGTTTGCTCAAACTCATGTCCTTTCCCTTAGCTTTCTTGGCTCTGTTTTATCTATTCTTCATCATGGCTAGAATCTAGGCTGCTACAATGACTATTTCAACATATACACAGATATGTATGAAAATTAGAAGTTTAGAACTTTGCATAAATTGAACATGATACTATAAGTTCAATCATTGTTAAATGAGGTCTTCATAGAATAATAAATGCATATTTATCCAGTTGTTATTAAAAGAGACTACCGAAGAGGAAAATCAAATGACAGCTGCTGTCAAGTTCCAGGTGTCTAGAGCAGGGCCATCAGATAAGCAATCATATATAGACAGGCCAGGCTTGGCCATAGCAAGCAGTATACTGAGTACCGAGAAGAATGCTAAGCAAGCATCCTGGAAGGTCATTGGGACCCCAAAAGAGAGTTAAGTTATAATGCAAAGCAATTAATGTTTAATGATGCAATAAATAGTACAGACTCTAATACAGTAGAAATTGAAATAATATTGCGGGTTAGTGTGCATTCTGAATTATGATATTCTTATATAAGTAGAGGTAGAAAAAAATGTATTATTGACAGAAAATGAAAGAGACCTATCCTCATCGTTGAGTGCTATTATTCTGACATCTTTATCTTGCTTCATTCATTTATTCCTTGAATAGTCACAGACCTTTATGTGAGTGTGTAATGATAAACAAAACAGATATAGTACCTATCCTTTTACTGTGTCTCTGAAAGCTGGTGACTGAGATCCAGGCAATGATGCCTCCATACGTGTACTTTAAGTACTGAACTAGATACTTACATGTTGTTTTATTCCATACAGTTCTCACAAGAGTTCTACTTTAGATACATACATGGATTCATACTATGTGTATATAAATATGCATAATATAAAATGTATTTATTTATTTATTCCTGTTTCCCCATGAGTGATTTTAGTGACTACAACAGAAAAGCAAGAGTACAGAGGAGTTATGAGAAAGGAACTTAGAAGCAGATTGTCTTAGGATTTGAACTTTTGCTCTGCTATTTATTAGCTGTATAATCTTAGTCAAGGTCCTTAGTCCTCTGACTCTCTGTTGGTTGTTATTGTTCAGTCACTAAATCACATCCAACTCTTTGAGACGCCATAGGCGTCAGCATGCCAGGCTCCTCTATCCTCCGCTGTCTCCCAGAGTTTGCTCAAACTCATGTCCATTGAGTCGGTGATGCTATCCAACCATCTCATCCTCTGTTGTCCCCTTCTTCTCCTGCCTTCAGTCTTCCCCAGCATCAGGATCTTTTCCATGAGTCCACTCTTCACACCAGGTGGCAAAGTATTGCAGCTTCAGCTTCAGCATCAGTCCTTCCACTGAATATTCAGGGTCGAGTTCCTTTAGAATTGACTGATTTCATCTCGTTGCAGTCCAAGGGACTCTCAGGAATCCTCTCCAGCATGACAAATTGAAAGCATCAGTTCTTCAGCACTCAGTCTTCTTTATGGCCCAACTCACATCCGTACAGGACTACTGGAAAAATCATAACTTTGACTATATGGACCTTTGTCAGCAAAATAATATCTCTCATAAAATATATGTCCTTTTTGTGAGAAATGCAGAAATAAAATTGCTTATTTGGTCATTGCATTCATTCATCTGTAACTGTATCTCAACAATACATCTTTGGAAGACAAAAGCCAGACATTTTGTTTTTAGGTCCTTGGTCTTCATTAATTTAAAAATAAAAACCAAGCATAGTTTATTTCTCTGACTTTTCCACAAAGTCACAAACTTTGTGTGCCTTGTGTTTTCTAGCTATATTGTAAAGGAATTAAGAACAAGTTTTTTATGTCCTTTGTCTTTAGGTCTTTAATGTATAAAAAGAACACATCTTTAAAAAAAAGATACAACCCTTTTTTCTTTACTTTTCCAGCCTTCCATCAGTATATACAAGTGCTTTCAGTATACTAATATGGACATAGGTAGGTTTTTTTTTTCCTATAACACATTATAAATAAGTAGAGTATTTACCCCCCTTTTTGTTTTTTTGGCCACTTCTATTAGTCTTTTATTTATTTGTTTTCATCCATCTTTGTTCTTTGGCTTGTGTGGGCCTCCCATCGCAGTGACCTCACTCGTAGCAGAGCACCAGCTCTGGGCGCATGTGCTCCAGAGCTCCGACTCAGTAGTTGGACACATCAGTCCAGCCGCTCCGCGGCACATGGAATCTTCCCAGGCCAGGGATCGAACCGGTGCCCCTTGCACTGCAAGGCAGTGTCCTTACCCACTGGATCACCAGGGAAGCCCCAGAGTATTTGCTCTTAATAAGCTGAACTTTGTCTAACTTTTCGGTTCCAGACCACATCAGCAACCCAGTCAAAATTCTTGACTTACTGATAACAGTTAACACACCACTCTCACAAATTTGCATTTTTATCAATAATAGATTATCCATAAAATCAACCACTGAGTTGTGAGTGCCTCGAGTTCAGAAGTGGGCAGTATTACTTAGCTGCTGTTTTCACATTAACAGCATTTTCCTCATTGCAGGCAAATAGTCCTTTTTTTTTTTTTTGAATGATGAATGTCTGCTTATATTGTTGAGTATCCACATACCTTTATTCATCTTCAAGGTCCAGAAAAATGTTTCCATGGGATAATTTGCCCAATAGATGTTTCCTTTCTCAGCTTTATGACTTACTCTCTTTCTGTCATCCAAACCCTATGTGGTATTTTAGTAAATGATATCATAAGTCAAGTTTTCACAGCTGTGTTGACTCTGTTGAAAAAGAGAGATTGCCTAAAATTATGGATTTTAGTCATCTGACAGCTATTGTTTGGATATTTAGTTTTTTTTTCTTGCCCCACTGTGATCATGGGAGGTGCTGAGCTTGCACAAGACAGCACGTAACCCTTGCACTCACACCTGTGCTACTGCTCAGTAATTGAAAATGACTGTGGTAACTGATGCTGCACTACAGCAATAACCCTGGATGCGAGGTGTTTTTTAGTAGAAAAATCTCTTGCTTCTGAAGCAACAGTGACTGAGCTGCCTCGAACTGCAGCTACAACTCCTAACCAAAGAATGGGCTGCCTAAGACCCTGATGTGCAGAGGACTCCAGGTCTTGCCTCAGTCTCTTTAGTCTTGTGTGTAGTTCTGTGAGGAAGCCGAGTCATCCACAGGAGTGTCTTTGAAGAAGCTGGACAGAAGTCCACATTCTCAGGCCCTACATGGAGGTTTTAAAACCTGGTCAGTGACCTCACACGTAGCAGAGCACCAGCTCTGGGCGCATGTGCTCCAGAGCTCCGACTCAGTAGTTGGACACATCAGTCCAGCCGCTCCGCGGCACATGGAATCTTCCCAGGCCAGGGATCGAACCGGTGCCCCTTGCACTGCAAGGCAGTGTCCTTACCCACTGGATCACCAGGGAAGCCCCAGAGTATTTGCTCTTAATAAGCTGAACTTTGTCTAACTTTTCGGTTCCAGACCACATCAGCAACCCAGTCAAAATTCTTGACTTACTGATAACAGTTAACACACCACTCTCACAAATTTGCATTTTTATCAATAATAGATTATCCATAAAATCAACCACTGAGTTGTGAGTGCCTCGAGTTCAGAAGTGGGCAGTATTACTTAGCTGCTGTTTTCACATTAACAGCATTTTCCTCATTGCAGGCAAATAGTCCTTTTTTTTTTTTTTGAATGATGAATGTCTGCTTATATTGTTGAGTATCCACATACCTTTATTCATCTTCAAGGTCCAGAAAAATGTTTCCATGGGATAATTTGCCCAATAGATGTTTCCTTTCTCAGCTTTATGACTTATTCTCTTTCTGTCATCCAAACCCTATGTGGTATTTTAGTAAATGATATCATAAGTCAAGTTTTCACAGCTGTGTTGACTCTGTTGAAAAAGAGAGATTGCCTAAAATTATGGATTTTAGTCATCTGACAGCTATTGTTTGGATATTTAGTTTTTTTTTCTTGCCCCACTGTGATCATGGGAGGTGCTGAGCTTGCACAAGACAGCACGTAACCCTTGCACTCACACCTGTGCTACTGCTCAGTAATTGAAAATGACTGTGGTAACTGATGCTGCACTACAGCAATAACCCTGGATGCGAGGTGTTTTTTAGTAGAAAAATCTCTTGCTTCTGAAGCAACAGTGACTGAGCTGCCTCGAACTGCAGCTACAACTCCTAACCAAAGAATGGGCTGCCTAAGACCCTGATGTGCAGAGGACTCCAGGTCTTGCCTCAGTCTCTTTAGTCTTGTGTGTAGTTCTGTGAGGAAGCCGAGTCATCCACAGGAGTGTCTTTGAAGAAGCTGGACAGAAGTCCACATTCTCAGGCCCTACATGAGGTACCTGGCTCACCCATTTTATCTCCAACTCCTCAAAAAAGGCAGACAGAGGTTCTGTGTGTGTCTCTGTGTGCTTCTTTTTTATTATTACATCCTGGTTCAGGTCATAATTGAGACCCAAGTTCACCTGAATCCAACGTTATAATGGATGAGACAAGGCCAGGGACAGAGGCAATCTCACCTGCAGGGACAATCCCTTTGACTAACCAGGTGAAACTGGGAGCTTCCCTGGCAATCCAGCAGTTAAGACTCCTCACTTGCATAGGTTCAATGCCTAGCTGAAGAGCTAAGATACCACATGCTGTGTGACACAGATCAAAAACAAACAAACAACAACAACAAAAAAGGAAAAAGTGACCTCATGGGAGGAATTAGTCAGCACAGGCCATTTTCAGTCAATTTGTGTCAATAACAAAGTGCAACTGAGGTCATCAGTTCCACATGCTGTTCTGAATAATAATCAGTTGGGTGGCCCATCACCTGTGCTGCCCGTGAGACAGTACTTAGAGAATAGATGAATATATTTGGTTGGTAAGTGTCATATCTCTAGCCTGTCTTCAATTGAATGGGGATTACGAAATAAATCAGATAGAGAAAAACCACTATGAGAAGCTATGAAAAATAGACTTTCATGCTCCATAAAAGTCCTTTTTGATTGGGAAAAAAGAAGTATTCAGATATTTAGAATTTGTCAGAAAATATATAATTTAAAGGGCTAGATAAGAGAATAAATCATGTTAATTGACCATGAAATAGATGAATATAGAAAACAGAGGGACTCCTGTATCTTTAGGATTTATCGATGAGTAGTAATTAACTGAAAAGAATTAATAAGCTTAACTGCTTATCCATTAGCCTTTTCCTGAGTTGAAACTTTAAAAAAAGCAACATCTGTGGGACTATCTGTTTACTGTTCTTTTTTTCCCCAGTTCGGTTTCCTATGGTCAGAACATTGAAAACTGAACTCAAAGCCAAATTTCTTAATAGGATGGCATTTGCACAGCTATTTTACTTAGTGATCCTATGCAGGTTAGTAACAAAGCTGAAATAAGTCTTGTGTGTAGTTCTGTGAGGAAGCCGAGTCATCCACAGGAGTGTCTTTGAAGAAGCTGGACAGAAGTCCACATTCTCAGGCCCTACATGAGGTACCTGGCTCACCCATTTTATCTCCAACTCCTCAAAAAAGGCAGACAGAGGTTCTGTGTGTGTCTCTGTGTGCTTCTTTTTTATTATTACATCCTGGTTCAGGTCATAATTGAGACCCAAGTTCACCTGAATCCAACGTTATAATGGATGAGACAAGGCCAGGGACAGAGGCAATCTCACCTGCAGGGACAATCCCTTTGACTAACCAGGTGAAACTGGGAGCTTCCCTGGCAATCCAGCAGTTAAGACTCCTCACTTGCATAGGTTCAATGCCTAGCTGAAGAGCTAAGATACCACATGCTGTGTGACACAGATCAAAAACAAACAAACAACAACAACAAAAAAGGAAAAAGTGACCTCATGGGAGGAATTAGTCAGCACAGGCCATTTTCAGTCAATTTGTGTCAATAACAAAGTGCAACTGAGGTCATCAGTTCCACATGCTGTTCTGAATAATAATCAGTTGGGTGGCCCATCACCTGTGCTGCCCGTGAGACAGTACTTAGAGAATAGATGAATATATTTGGTTGGTAAGTGTCATATCTCTAGCCTGTCTTCAATTGAATGGGGATTACGAAATAAATCAGATAGAGAAAAACCACTATGAGAAGCTATGAAAAATAGACTTTCATGCTCCATAAAAGTCCTTTTTGATTGGGAAAAAAGAAGTATTCAGATATTTAGAATTTGTCAGAAAATATATAATTTAAAGGGCTAGATAAGAGAATAAATCATGTTAATTGACCATGAAATAGATGAATATAGAAAACAGAGGGACTCCTGTATCTTTAGGATTTATCGATGAGTAGTAATTAACTGAAAAGAATTAATAAGCTTAACTGCTTATCCATTAGCCTTTTCCTGAGTTGAAACTTTAAAAAAAGCAACATCTGTGGGACTATCTGTTTACTGTTCTTTTTTTCCCCAGTTCGGTTTCCTATGGTCAGAACATTGAAAACTGAACTCAAAGCCAAATTTCTTAATAGGATGGCATTTGCACAGCTATTTTACTTAGTGATCCTATGCAGGTTAGTAACAAAGCTGAAATAAGCCCTCTCCTTTTGGGCGAAACAAAATGGTATTCTGCTGAATACTAGAATTTTATCACTTTGGGGAAAAAAAAAAAAAAAAAAAGCTGCGTGAGAGACCTAAGAGTATAAAAGCATTTGAAATCTCAGAAGGAGTTTAAATCAATGCACTGCTACAGTTACAGAGCAGATGAAAGAGCCTGCTGTCTCAATTGCCAGGAAACTACTTAGAAACTCTCACTTTGATTTCTTCACGTAGTCCGTTACATTACTGCTAAATGCAATATATAGGGACATCGCAACTTTGATGTTGTACAGCTCCAACAAATGGAAACTAATATGATAGAACAACTAAGATTTGTGGTTTTATGTGGATATACAAATACATCCCTGTCTGGCTCCCTATGTACCGTGTGTCTCTTGGGGCTGTCTTTTCACCTATAGCTTTATAACATTATAATTTGGAGTGTTTTATTCATGAATTCCAGTAAGCAGTGTCTTGTTTTTGTAGTACCAAAACCTCATAGGGGGATATTGTAATTCTGAATGATTACTTTAATAGTATGAGTTGTACACCAGTTTCAAAAGTATGCTGTAGGGCTTCCCCTGGTGGTCCAGTGGGTAAGGACACCGCCTTGCAGTGCAAGGGGCGCTGGTTCCAGCCCTGGCCTGGGAAGATCCCACGTGCCACGGAGCGGCTGGACCGATGTGTCCATTTACCGAGCTGGAGCTCTGGAGCGCATGCGCCCAGAGCCAGCGCTCTGCGACGACAGAGGCCACCGCGATGGGAGGCCCACAAGAGCCAGAGAACAAAGACGGATGAAAATAGAGAAATGAAAGACCAATAGAAGTGACCCGCCCGTCCCCCTCCCTTCCCAACCCACTCCCCAAAAGATAAATAAATAAAAAATTAAAATGTTAAAAAAAAAAGTACACTGTAGTTTTATACACTTTTGTCAATACTTGTCAGAACTCAGTTCAGTGAGGAATTACTGATTCCAGGCCTTCAGAAAATCTGATATTTTTAAGCAGTGGGTGTGGACAGATGGACTTGGAAACTGTATTTTCAGCCACAGGCAGTAGTGGTCTGTTTTCCAGTTTTTAATAGTAAAACCTTGAAGTAGTCATCTAATTATTAAGATCCTTTTTTAAAAACTGTGAATTTCTGCTATTACTCATTAATAAAAAAAAATTGAAATTATTTTCCAATAGTGTGCTTCTTCTGAAAATCATAAATCTGAGCATATTTCACTATGGGAAATATTACAAAAAATTAAGATTTTTGGAATTTATAAAAATAAGATAAAAGCAGAGGCCAGAAGATCTGAATCTGATGATCCACTTTACCACATGCCAACCTTTTAAATTGAGACATAGCTTTCAATGTTTAATTTCCATTTCTTCACTCACGAAACATTTCATAGCACCTTCTCAGAGAAGCTGCTATGAAATGGACCAAGTGATGGGACTTTAAAAGCAGTGCCTTACCCAGAAAACTCCAGACCAGGTGGGGAGACCAGCAGTGCCTCCAATTGCATGTAACCACAGACAGTTCGTTAATCTTTCTGGACTCCTAATCTGTGTCTCAAGACCAATATCTAAATTCCCTTTTGTCTCTGAAAAACACTATGTAAAATACTGCAGGTGTTTTACATTGCTTAAACAGATTAACCCCTTATCAAAATGGATTAGTAAAGGGAGCTCATAGGATCACTTTTTTCTTCTTTTCCTGAGAAATCTTTTAAGAATTGAGTGGATAATCCTGCTTATTCAGTGTTTCATCCATGGTTTGTTTAATGGGAATATTCTTGAACTTCTTCCAGCCACATAGAATCTCTTACTAATATATTTTGGAATATTATAGGCAGTGCAAAAGAATTTCCATTTTTGCTTAAAAGAAGTTATTTTCTGATACTTCTCTTGCTAATGAATTTACAGAAACTTTGAGGCTACTTTGTATTTAAATTGTAGCCATCTATTTTATTTGCTTGCATTCTGGTGGCACACATTTCTGAGACCTGTAGTTTGTCCATCTGTGTGGTAAGAATGAAAAGGAATCATCATGATTGTGAGTTCATCTGAGTTGGGTCTAATACTTCAAGATCCCTATTTTAAAAAATTGTGTCACATTTCAAAACACCGTTTGAAAGTTGTGCTATTCTGTTACACAAAACTCCGTGCCAGTCTCACAGTGTTCTCCTTCTATAGAACTCTTCTTTGTCTAATTATTTGCCTAGGATTAGTATTTTCAATCCAGTTTTAATTCAGTTTGCTAGTTTTTTAGTATACTGTCTTTTACATTTCAAGGGGGTTGGCTTTTCCTTTAGAGGTAAAAGTTTCCATTTTGACCTCCGCCAGGCCCTTTAAATTCTAGATTACCTGATATTGACTATGGGGTTTAATACCAGTCTGTCTGAAGAGTGCTACAATCTCTACAGCAGTTCCACTTTTGTGATGTAATTTCACCCTAACAGCAATGAATTAGATACCATCATCCACTGTTTTCAAATTGGGAGGTGGGAGAGAAGGACTCACAAAAGTACAAAGACTAGTTTCACAGCTAGTGAAGGACAGAGCTGGGTCTCAGACATGTCTTCCGACAACAATACCTGAGCTTTTTCTAGAGTCATTACTTAATGCAAATAAAAATAATAACCATGACCTTCTTTTACTACATTAGGCCACAGAAGTACAGATTTAGAATATTATATTTTGGGCTTCCCTGGTGGCTCAGTGGTAAAGAATCCACCTACCAATGCAGGGGACACAGGTTCAATCCCTGGTCTGGGAAGATCCCACATGCCATGGAGCAATACAGTCCATGTGCTGCAACTTATTGAGCCTGTGCATTTGAACCTGGAAGCCACAAGAGAGGTCACTGCAATGAGAGACCCATGCACCTAAACTAGAGAGTAGCCTTCACAGCAACAAAGACTCAACACAGTGATAAAGAAATAAATATCCCTTAAAAAAATTATATTCTGACTAATTCATGCTCTAATGATGTCTACATGTTGTGAAATTTGTTTTTGGTGCCAATGTAGCTCATAAAATGCTAGTTATTATTTTATGCACTTAAATATGTTACCTTTTATCCTCCTATGTGCACAGTATTTCATCTCCATTTTTAAATGAAGAAAATCACATACTTAGGCAGCTAAGATATAGTTTAAATCCAATTCTGCCGAACTTCTATAGGTGTGCTCTTAACCCCTTGGCTATACTACTTGTTATAAAAATTACTCGATTAGATTTTAAGAAATAATTCTTCAAGTCCAAGCTCTTTCCATTGTTAAAGCACAAATATTGATACCATCCTCTCTCCTGCCTAATTCGTACTTTTGTTCTGAGTACTGATAGAAATGATGCATGTTAAGGAGATTTTTAGATCACCATAGATAGGCAATTTACTACTAATACAGTTAATCTCATACAATGAGAAACAATGAGATAGGAGTAGCACCCTGCAGTCCTCTGCCACCTCCCAGGTATTTTTACAGTTGCTTTGCATAGATAGGCTCCAATTAAATGTGCCTGCACCTAACAGTGAAAATTCAAGGCACTGTGTCAGATCTCTGGAGGGGACTGTTTGGTGGCCATGGGAGCTTTATGGCACACCTCAAATCATGCTGCACAGGAGGTCACCACCTACCCGGCCCCTGCACAGAGCTGGTCCTGCTGAGAATCAAGGGCCCCTATTTAGAACAGCTCACTGTAGGGAGATTCACTCTTATGGAAATAATTAATGGTGGCAATGATCCTTATAATGGCACCTGATGCCCTGCTGCGAAGAAAGATAAACCAGCCTTCACCATAAAGAACTTACAAATTATCCTGAGCAAACATGTTAACAGCTATTAAGAGTCCTAATCAGAGCTGTTAAACAAACAATTAAGAGATGCAGGGACACAGGTTCAATCCCTGGTCTGGGAAGATCCCACATGCCATGGAGCAATACAGTCCATGTGCTGCAACTTATTGAGCCTGTGCATTTGAACCTGGAAGCCACAAGAGAGGTCACTGCAATGAGAGACCCATGCACCTAAACTAGAGAGTAGCCTTCACAGCAACAAAGACTCAACACAGTGATAAAGAAATAAATATCCCTTAAAAAAATTATATTCTGACTAATTCATGCTCTAATGATGTCTACATGTTGTGAAATTTGTTTTTGGTGCCAATGTAGCTCATAAAATGCTAGTTATTATTTTATGCACTTAAATATGTTACCTTTTATCCTCCTATGTGCACAGTATTTCATCTCCATTTTTAAATGAAGAAAATCACATACTTAGGCAGCTAAGATATAGTTTAAATCCAATTCTGCCGAACTTCTATAGGTGTGCTCTTAACCCCTTGGCTATACTACTTGTTATAAAAATTACTCGATTAGATTTTAAGAAATAATTCTTCAAGTCCAAGCTCTTTCCATTGTTAAAGCACAAATGTTGATACCATCCTCTCTCCTGCCTAATTCGTACTTTTGTTCTGAGTACTGATAGAAATGATGCATGTTAAGGAGATTTTTAGATCACCATAGATAGGCAATTTACTACTAATACAGTTAATCTCATACAATGAGAAACAATGAGATAGGAGTAGCACCCTGCAGTCCTCTGCCACCTCCCAGGTATTTTTACAGTTGCTTTGCATAGATAGGCTCCAATTAAATGTGCCTGCACCTAACAGTGAAAATTCAAGGCACTGTGTCAGATCTCTGGAGGGGACTGTTTGGTGGCCATGGGAGCTTTATGGCACACCTCAAATCATGCTGCACAGGAGGTCACCACCTACCCGGCCCCTGCACAGAGCTGGTCCTGCTGAGAATCAAGGGCCCCTATTTAGAACAGCTCACTGTAGGGAGATTCACTCTTATGGAAATAATTAATGGTGGCAATGATCCTTATAATGGCACCTGATGCCCTGCTGCGAAGAAAGATAAACCAGCCTTCACCATAAAGAACTTACAAATTATCCTGAGCAAACATGTTAACAGCTATTAAGAGTCCTAATCAGAGCTGTTAAACAAACAATTAAGAGATGTCATATAAAATACACCCATTTAGGAATAGCAGCTACATGTTTGGAGTTTTAAAAGGAACCATTTACCTTTGAGATAGAGATAAAGCCCTCAGTGCAGGTTAGGCCAGAACAAGGCACTTTCTGAACAAATCCATTTTCTGAGCATCAAATCCCATGGGCAAAACCAGGTTCCCAATGGTGTGCTTGCATCCTAAGATTTATTTCCAGTCTCATTACTACTTCATCATAAAACTACTTCTGTGTTTTCGGATATAACATCGTTGTAAGCGGAGATTATTTAAAGGGCCCAAATGTTGCTACAACCTCATAGTAAAATTCAAGAAGTTATTTCACTGGAAAAAATTTACTTTGCAGAAAGTATTTTTTAAGATAAGAAGAGATTCATCCCCACCGGTGCTTAAATCTTTGTTAGTCTATGTATAGTCCAGCAACATCAGCACCACCTGGGAGCTTGGCCCAAACTTGTCACAAGGGTAGAAGCTTGGACCCTCATTCCAAACCTACAGAAACAGAATCTGTAGTTTAATAAGACCCTCTGAAAATAAGCAGATATATCACATTTTTTCAAAGAGATATCAATGTGAAAACTTCTATTATCAGAAATTCTATCAGAAAATTGTTTCCTCTTATGGAAAGAAAAAGCTAAATTACTCCCTTTAGGAAGGTATATCAAGAGTGTGCCATTTGCTTTACCATGAAACATGTCTGAAGTGATCGCCTCTGACACCCTTGTCTGATGACGGTGGCTAGGGTTTCCACACAGCACACCGTCGCAGCCATGCTCAGTCACCACGTAGTTGTTCCTCCTTCCTCTTCAAGTTCTGCATCCCCTTCCCGTGCTCAGTGTAGCTCCCAGTTATGTGAGAACTATAGAATAAAGGGCATACAAGAGGGTGGGAAAAGAGGAAGTCTTTAGCCCTTCCTGATCTTCCACAGTTAAAATACATGTCTACTCTCAGATCACTCTAGCACCACTTGGCTGAATCTACTCTATACAGATTGTTTGTGGATTAAGGGAAGTAGTGGCTTCTGTATTCTTCTCACTGGAAAAGTTAGAGAGGACTAAAATTAAACTTGACTATTCATATATTACAGAGTAACTGGAGTCCTTTTAGCAGCAGTTTTTCACGGCAGTCATGAACATCCCATAAATTACATGACAGGATGGGATTTTCAAAATCTGAACTCTTACATTCATATGAGGAAATGTTTTAAGAGTAAATGTGTACCCATTAGCATATACTACAAAATAATAGAATCTCACAGTGAACAAAAAAGATTAAGTAAAGCATCAGTTGACTTTTACAGTTAAAAAAAATCCTGTGGAGGAAATTATAATGATGTTCTTTATCATTGTTCTGAAAAGAAAAATCAATTCTAAGAAAGTTATAACAGGCCTAATTAATGCTTAAATTGTTCCTCCTGAGAAACGGATTTTTTTTAATGTGATATAAATGGACTTCCTAGAAAATATTCTTGTCTGTATTTAGTGGTTATTCAATGTTCTTTCCTACATTGTGATAACATACAGCCTTTCACAATAGGAAATGAAAGCTTTTTATTTCTGTTTTTCTTGGCTTTGGCTTATAGTTTTTACTCATACTGTATAAGTAAGAAGTAAATAAAACAAGAAGACATGGACAGTTTTTATTTAGTAATATCAGTTTTTCAAAACAGTAGTTATATTCGGGTTGAAGACAATTGATCATTTAAAAATATGTATACATGTTTTTGGTTCATGGAAAAGATAATTTTAGTTACGCGAAAAGAGTTTTTCTGATGTGAATATCTATACGTAAGTCACCTTAGACTGGATGGTCATGAATTATATGGTAAATCCACTTTCTAACCATGTGGCCTGCCTGGGTCAAGTCATTTAATGTTGCTGTGTCTCACTTCCCTCGTCTATAAAATGGGCCAAAAATTAAACCTACCTCATAGTGCTGTTTTGAGTACTACATGAAATAATCCATTCAAAAGTGTTTGACAGAGGATATGGCCCATCGTAAGTACCCACCTCATGTCACATATTGCATTATTTTCTTCTTATTATACCATCATTTAGCCAATTTTGACAGAAATTTAATATCCAGAAGCCATTCTGCTTTATTCTGAAATATAAAATGGCCACTTTCCCTTAAAACATGGCTATTTTCATTCTTATAAAAATAATATACAGAATTCTCCTATTTAGCCTCTAGCTCTCCTCTTTTTCTGACATGAACCAAACTTCTCATGAGAGTATTCCATGTTCATATTTTCAGGTCCTCGAGTCTCTTCCACCCCTCGATTCCCCATAACATGGCTCCTGCCCTATTGTAGAGACTCTCCCCCATCAATGCTAGTGTCTTTTGATTGGTGGATTTAATAGTTCCTTTTTACTCGGATGTTATTGACCTCTTCATACAGCATTTGACATCTTGGATGATGCTCTCTTGCATCACTCCTGAGTGTCTTTCATTGTCTTCAACCCTTGCTTTTAAAGCTTCTATTCGCAGAATCACATATTTTGGCCTTTTTTAAAGTATACATCATCACTCTTTGCTGAGATCTCCTAGTTATACATTTTCTCTGCCCTTTCTCTGTTTCTACTTTCCATTCCCTATTCTGGAACGCCTTTGTGTGGTTTCAGTAAATTTTCTCAACCAGCCTAGCAACAGCTACATATCAGGTAGTGTACTAGGCGTGAGGATTATAACAAGATGTATTCATTAAAGACCCAGAAGACTTTAGGAGAGCTTGACATAGAATATGATTTATTCTTCTATTTTTAGGTATTTCCTCATCTGCAACCATGTTTGACATGAGTTTTCTTTATTGCCTTCTATCACTAGGTGCTTTGATATATGCTAAGAATCTAACATCTGGGCAAATAAGATAGCAATGAGTTTTCTTTGTTTGCTTTTGTTTGGATGGTTGTTTCTTTGGCTTAATTTGAAATATGGATGAGGAGAGGCATTGTATTCAGGTGGTAACTTTTGAATCTAAGTGATTGTGGGCCATATGGATGAAGAGGTCCTAGCAGCAGTTTTAAATGAGTTTCTGGAGACTGTGTGGTATCAGAATTAGAGAATTATCATTGTAAATATTCAATCCAAAAGTGTTTCTCTAAATCAACTAAATTCAAGCTCTAACTCAAATCATAACTGATTCTCAAGTATATTATTATTAGAAGGATCCTAGTTTTTCAGATTTAACCTTCTAGAATTAAATCTCTATTTTCTAGCAAATGGTCATGCAAAAAAAAAAAAAAATGTCCTGAATATGTATCCATTCAACATATCCTTATAAAAAGCAGGAAAAAAAAAAAAAAGCAGCACAAGTGACAAACTATGCTAGCAACTGGGGAAAATATGTTGTCCAAAATAAATATAGGTTCTTCCTTCCTGAAGCTTCAGTCTCTTGGGGGAGGTAACTGTCAATCAAATAATCTTGCAAAAATTAGTAGTCAGAAGTTATGAGTATGACTATGAATTAAGAAAGCTTTAACCTATTTGGGGCTCCTGGGGGCCTCCTTGAAGAAGTGACATTTCCCATGAGACTGAAGTTGAGCTGTTAGTCAGCCATGTGTAGAAGGCAAGGGCCCTCTAGGCAGCAAGATCTTATGAAGTCTCAAGGCAAAGAAAGAATGTGACAAATGTGAGGAAATGAGGAAAGGCCTGGGTGATTGGAGTTTAGTGACTACAAAGGAGAATAGCAATAGATGAGGCTGAAGAGGTAGACAGTGGTACCTGAGGGCTGAGTGAACTGACAAGCAGCGCTCCAGCCCAGCATGACCACCTTCAGACACGGATACTACCTCCAGGCAGTGCATCTCAAAGGTGAGAAAATGAGAGATTAAAGTGTCCATTCTTATGTTGTACTGAATTTAACTCCTTGGAAATTCTACTGGTTGAACATAATTTTTTACAGCCATACTTACTATACATGACATACAGTAAACTACCTATATTTAAGGGCTTCCCTGGTGGCTCAGACAGTTAAGAATCTGCCTGTAATGCAAAAGACCCAGGTTCAACCAACCCATGGATCAGGAAGATCCCCTTGAGAAGGGAATGGCTACCCACTCTACTGTTCTTGGCTAGAGAATTCCATGGACAGATGAACCTGGCGGGATAGAGTCCACGGGGTCACAGAGCTGGACACGACTGAGCGACTAACACTTAACACATATTTAAAGTGTACAGTCTGATGTTTTGGTATATGTTTTATCTGTGAGACCATCCCTACATCAAGCTGATGAAAAGTATACATTGTCCCTGAAGGTTTCCCAGTGCCCTTTCACGGTTTTTCACTCCCAACCACTCCTATCCTCTCCAGGCAATGACTGACATATCCTGATGAGACTAGTACCCTGGCCTAAGGAAAATAAATTGTGTTGACTACCTGAAAAGTGAGGAGAATTTTGGAGAATTAGCTCTCGGTGTGACATTCTGTTGGTTGCTCTGCCTTTTTAGGTATGCAGTGCTGTTCAGAATCAGGATTTCACCGTCATCCAAGACTACTGCACTGGTCTCAAAGCTTTGCTTTATCTGAAAAGCATTGAAGAGCTGCAGGACTGGGACGGGCAGAGTCCAGCTACGGAGAGTCACCAGAAAGGGAAACCAGTTCCACGTATTGCTGAACTCGTGGGAAAGGTATGTGGTCACTTCTCTTGGGCTGTTCTTGAGAATTCTGCCTTTTCACTTCTATTCTGGTCTTGTTTGCCCCCCCCCACCATCCCACTAACAGAGGAAACACAGTGCCTGTTGGTTGTGATTTCTACAATAGAACTGTTCTGAAGGAGCCTTGATTACAACTATATGACAGGTCTCTGAGTTACATTTTTATGAAACCAGTATAACACGAAGTCATATAAAAGAAAAAGATTGAAGTTTATAGTGTAAAATACCTCCAGACTCTTGCTTGCTGTGGTGATGACTGGCATTCTTTCCAGTGGGAGGCTGGAGATTTCTTTATTCTTTAACTAGCTCTGGAAATTATAACATTACCTTTCTATTTTCAAGACAATCAAATCACTGGAGCCCTGAATAATATGATGAAGTTTTTAAAATTAAAATCTAATCACTATCTTTTGTAACTGCTTCTGCTATGTGTGTGGTTAAACCCGGGCTCAAAAGGTTATGTCCCAACCTTCTCACTAACTGCTATTTTCAGAGAAATGTACACTACATTTACATTTTGTATAATACAGTGATTTTAGCAAATCTTTTCTAAAGCAACATTCAGCATTTCGCCTTTGTGTTTCCTTTATATTATTCTAAATAGACAACCATTGTCAGAAGACGTTTCTTGAGTCCTGAATGAGGGGAGGAAAAAATTATAATTCTTAGTCTTTTCAGCTTGTCACTACATCAATAATTAACTTTTAAAAAAAGAAAGGCAAGTATAAAAAGATTCTTTAAGGAAGCATTTAATAATTCAAATGAATCTTAACTTGAAACAGGTCACATGAAAAAGAACTGAAAACAAAAACCCTGGGTACTGTGCTTTGGATAGCAGGGTTAGGAACTCAGAATAAGAGAAACATCATATATTGATTTACATTTGACTAGTTTTAATTGGAAATATCGCTATTCTTCCCTGAGCAGATAGCCAAAAATAAGGGCTTCTTAGAGACTGATGTGTATGACTTCAAGTCCAGTGATTAAAATAAAAGGGAGAAAAATAAAATCTTACAGTATGGATTCCAGGAAAATATGATGAATGGCTCCATGAATGGCAATCAAACAGAAAGGCTGAGGAACATTAATATTTATGATATTATAATTAGGAAGACTGTGCCTATGCAGCATTATGAGTGTAACTAATCATATTATCATAAACTGAGTCTAAAAGTATTTAGACAGTGAATATTCTTACCTTTATCAATGGCCATCAGTATCCCAAGTTTGTTCATAACTAAAAAAAATTTAGAAATAACTTTACACTCATGCATTATAAGTATATCTAGTCATTGTTTCTGACATGATAGTTTTCATAGTTTATGGCCATCTATAAAAGCATTGTCTCAAATGTGTGTGGTCATCATGAGAGCTGAAATGGAAGCACCTGCATTGCACTGTGCTATTTTGTCTTTAATGGACTTCCACACTCGTTTCAAAACGTACATGTGCAAATAAAAGAGGGGTAACAACACAGTCACTTGTGTCAATGACATAAGTGGAAATTGATTTTCAGATAGTTTGAATCTAGATTCAGACTTTATTTTGATAAGCCCAAATCAAAATTTGAATGTAATTTTCTGTATTATCATTTGTCTTTATAAAAAGGTTTTGCCTGTGTGATTATATTACTGATTCGTTTCTCAACACTTAGTTGAGGAACAAGCAGGTGGTCTGGTAATAGATCTATGCTCCAGAGTCTCCAGCGAGGGCTGACATGACTCAAACAATAGGTGACTGTCCCCTTTAGGTTAATATTCCTAATAATGAATCAAGGCAGTCTGGGTCCATGGTACAGGTGGCTTCCTGCCTATTCTTTTCTGGTGTGTGTATATGTGTGTATGTGTGTGTCTTTGACAGTAATTCATATTATATTCTCATTAGAATAGGATGTTGCTTCTTAACCGTGTTTTCATGCTATAGGGAAATAAGAGAAAATGCAGACGGTTTTAAGAAAGCCCCAGTAGAAGTAGCTGGCTTCTTTGGACAGGAAAAATTTGTTTGGAAAGTATAATTGTTACTCTACTTAATCTTTCACTCAGAGGTCAGACTGGAATAAATTAGACTAGAAATTTAGAAGAAACCAATTACAGTACAGTGTTTGAAGATGGAGGAAAATGAGACTTGAGCCATGGAAACAAGGATTTGGCCAAATTAGTCATGTTATCTTTCAAGTAATTAGTATATTTAATATATTCTCCCTAATGCATGTTTCACGTATTAATTGATTAAACTTCCCAAGCAATGTTTCTTCATGTGACTTTGGAAGAGCAAGAAGTCAGGTATTTATAGTTTGCTCTGGTCTTAGGGTGCAAGTTATATAAATTTGTGCTTGCAAGCATGAGAGCAGATCCCATAGGAAAAGCACCATCAACTCTGCTACATAACAGAGCTGTTGATCTCAAACTCATGGTGCTTGAAAACTGTGTGGCATGCCTCTGACAATGAAGATTCCCAGACTCCAGTCTAAAGATCTCGATTTAATTGATTAAAGGTGGTCCAGGGCTTCCCCAGTGGTCCGGTGGGTGGAGAGTCCACCTGGCAGTGCAGGGAACACCAGTTCAATCCCTGACCTGGGAAGATCCCACATGCCGCGGAGCCACTGGACTGGTGTGTCCAATTACAAACCAGTGCTCTGGAGCGCATGTGCCCAGAGCTGGTGCTCTACACCGAGAGGCCACTGCAATGGGAGGCCCACACAGGCCAAAGAATAAAGATGGATGAAAATAAATAAACGAAAAAGCAACAATAGAGGCCAAAATTAAAAAAAAAAAAGTGGGTCCACCTTAACATCCTGATTCTGATGAAAGAATGTGAGGATCCACGTTGCCAAGAGGAATGAAGAGATGAATAGCAACTGAATACAAAGACTCAGAAGTTAATAATAGGCACAAGCTTCTCTTGGAGCAGAAAGCGGGTAAGAAATGATTTTGAGCTGGAAGAGAAATGAAATAGAGAATCAGGAGAAGAAATCCAGAGAAACAAAACTTTGGGTTCTGAATGGACAGTGGATGACCATACCCATTGAGAAACCTGAGGCAGGGAGTGAGTTCAGCAGCTGTGTCAAAGACATGTAAGCAAGGAGAAATGTAAGGACAGAGACAGTTCTCAAAGGCATGACATTCAGAGTCCACTCAGACAGTCAGCAGTGAGGAAGGCTGTGAGGGTCAGAAATCAGAGATGATCATCAAAAAGGAGGGGCATCTGTAGCAAAACCCTTTTATTTTCTACTCCGTTACCTTCATCCCTTCTTTACCTTGTGAAAATCTGGCAACTCAATAAAAGTGAAATGTTTGCTTGCTGCATATGGGGCAGTGGTTACTGGCAGAGTTCAGAGTAAGACTGTTGGGTTTTCATGAGGCTTCGTCACTTACTAGATAAGCAACTTAGGCAAGCTAATTAATGTCTCTAAATCTGTTTCTAAAACTATGAAATGAGGATAACCACAAGTCCGCAATCTCTCATTAACAATTCTGAAACCCAAAAAGCTCTGAAACCAAATGTTTCGCGTAACTCATTTGGCAGCAAACCTGGCCTGAACTGATGTGAGGCTATTTATAATCTTTATTTATTCCTTCTAAGAGTGAACATTTGCATGTTTACTGCAGAGAGACTAATGTGTTTGAGTCCAGGCTGCCACTCCCCATCTTGCTGGAGGTATTAAGTATAATGTAGTAAACATACCATTTTTACTTTCCTGAAGTCGAAAAAAAAATCTGAATTTTGAAATATATTTGGCCCCAAGTATTTTAGATAAAGTGTTTTGAAGAATACTTAAATGAGAATATAACTGCAATTATACCTTCATCCACAAATTCTGCTTGAGTGTTGGAGGCAAAGTATATATTTTAGTGACATTAGGAAACAAAATGCTTATATTTGGCATTTTAAGGTGTGGAAATGAGAATTATGTTGAGATTATTTCCTTGAGAAACATGGAAGAAATTAGACGCTAAAAGGAAAAAAAAAAAAACAAAACTTTACAATCAGATAGCACGGAAGGCAATGACTGGCCTTTTCTGTGTTTGGAAGGAGAGCAGTGTTCCTAAGCAAGAGACCTTAAAAGGAAACTAGCACAGGACAGCACTGTTGATTACTTGGCGTCTGCATGCATTTCCACATGCTGTTCCTTATAGTTGGAATGTCTTTCCAATTCAGCATCAGGATAAATTTCTCCTTCTCTTCTTCAATCTGAGTTGCAACCAGTATCACCTAGTGTTTGAGTTTTGCATCTGTTTCCTCTACCAGTCTTCATCTTTGTATATCAATTCCTGGGTACCCACTGATATTCAGTAAGAACTGAATGAACTATGCTTCAATAAGTAGATGGATGAATACTTAAATGTTGTAATGAAACAGCTAAATGGTAGAACTAACTATTAGTAGTCAATACTTACCATGCCACCACTTTCTCCATTACAGCGGAAATGAAAAAGATGAAAAAGAAACAATTTTGAAAAGTTTTTTTGAAAAGTTCCTTTTGTTGTATCAGTCTAGCGAAATGAAATGGAAAGAAGCTAGAGTGGAGGTAGACAAGTGAGAGACCTTTATTTAGAACTGGCAAATTGTACCTAGAGTAGAAACTTTTTGAGGGTCTAGGCCACTGATTGTACCAGTGCCTGTTTATCATGTGGGAGCAATAGCATGGCATTGGATTGTGTATTGATCATTCTTTTTTTATATATATATAAAAGATCCCTTATATGTTACTTCCTTTGTGAAGCCATCCGTGGCTATTTTCCTCTTCCTCTGGGAAAACTGAGTCACTCCTTTCTCCTACAGCCCTTTGTTCATGAAACCAGTATTGAAGTTATTAGATTATCTCCTACTTACATTACTTCTTGTCCATCACTGAACTCATTATGAGCATCTTGAAAACAGAAATCATGTCTTATTTATATTTGAATTTTCCAGCACCTAGCACAGTGCTACATGTTTATAGAATTAAATTACACAGACTATCTGTGGTATCCTTTTTTAGAAGGAATAAAAGAAAGCCAATTTGTAATTAAAATTCCAGCCAGACTCTTTCAAGAATAGCAGGCATTTTAGAAGAAAACAGTAAATGTGGCAAATTACTTTCAGTAGGTATTAAAATATGATGAAATACCTATCAGTGATATTAATAAATGAACATAATGTGTATTCATTAAAAAGCATTCATTAGGATAATGTCAGAAACACTATAATGGTGCTTGTATAGTGACTCATAATAGAAGGTTTTATTTTGATGATAAAAACCCAAATTGGTGCATCTATATGTCCAGATGCATCTTTTTCATGGTTTTTAAACCAAAAGGAATATGATTTTATAAAGCTACTGTTCTCTAACTGTGGCCTTTATGTGTAGATGTCTATGTATTTATTTGTCTCTAGTATGTTATTCAACACAGAAAGCAAAGAAGTATCCACAAGGCATATATAACATCATAAGCATGACCATCACAAAAGTCCTCATAATGGTGCTTACGCACATCTTTAAGTTTTCTATCTTCACGCTAATATTTTTTGTGCTTTTCATTTTTGCAAATTGAGGTATAATTTACATAAAGAAAAATGTACAAGTTTTATATAAACCATTTGATGAGCTTTGACCAATAATATACCCATAAAATCCTTACTTCTGTCAAGAGACACAGCATTGTCGGCACCTCCATGATTTTATTCCTGTCATCATCTCTTCCTCCTACCACCAGAAGCAAATACAATCTAATTTCACAACATAAGTCGAGGGGCTAGGCCACTGATTGTACCAGTGCCTGTTTATCATGTGGGGGCAATAGCATGGCATTGGATTGTGTATTGATCATTCTTTTTATATATATATAAAAGATCCCTTATATGTTACTTCCTTTGTGAAGCCATCCGTGGCTATTTTCCTCTTCCTCTGGGAAAACTGAGTCACTCCTTTCTCCTACAGCCCTTTGTTCATGAAACCAGTATTGAAGTTATTAGATTATCTCCTACTTACATTACTTCTTGTCCATCACTGAACTCATTATGAGCATCTTGAAAACAGAAATCATGTCTTATTTATATTTGAATTTTCCAGCACCTAGCACAGTGCTACATGTTTATAGAATTAAATTACACAGACTATCTGTGGTATCCTTTTTTAGAAGGAATAAAAGAAAGCCAATTTGTAATTAAAATTCCAGCCAGACTCTTTCAAGAATAGCAGGCATTTTAGAAGAAAACAGTAAATGTGGCAAATTACTTTCAGTAGGTATTAAAATATGATGAAATACCTATCAGTGATATTAATAAATGAACATAATGTGTATTCATTAAAAAGCATTCATTAGGATAATGTCAGAAACACTATAATGGTGCTTGTATAGTGACTCATAATAGAAGGTTTTATTTTGATGATAAAAACCCAAATTGGTGCATCTATATGTCCAGATGCATCTTTTTCATGGTTTTTAAACCAAAAGGAATATGATTTTATAAAGCTACTGTTCTCTAACTGTGGCCTTTATGTGTAGATGTCTATGTATTTATTTGTCTCTAGTATGTTATTCAACACAGAAAGCAAAGAAGTATCCACAAGGCATATATAACATCATAAGCATGACCATCACAAAAGTCCTCATAATGGTGCTTACGCACATCTTTAAGTTTTCTATCTTCACGCTAATATTTTTTGTGCTTTTCATTTTTGCAAATTGAGGTATAATTTACATAAAGAAAAATGTACAAGTTTTATATAAACCATTTGATGAGCTTTGACCAATAATATACCCATAAAATCCTTACTTCTGTCAAGAGACACAGCATTGTCGGCACCTCCATGATTCCCTTCTGCACTTTCCTAGTCATCATCTCTTCCTCCTACCACCAGAAGCAAATACAATCTAATTTCCAACAACATAGATTAGTTTTTTCATATGCTTTAGCATCACATAATTAGAATTCCACAATGTATATTTTAATCTGTGTGGTTACTTTCACTCAGTACAATGTTTCAGAGATTCATCCATGTTTTGGTAAATAATGTTTACCATTCTTATTGGTAAATAATATTACCATCCATTCTTCTTTTTTTTTTTTTTCATTTTTGTCTCTTTTATTGGTCCTTCATTTATTTATTTTCATCCATCTTAATTCTTTGGCCTCAGTCGGCCTCCCATCACAGTGGCCTCTCTCATTGCAAAGCAACAGCTCTGGGCACATGCGCTCCAGAGCACTGGCTCATAATTAGACACACCAGTCCAGCCACTCCATGGCATGTGGTATCTTCCCATGCCAGGGATCAAACCAGTGCCCCTTGCACTACAAAGTGGACTCTTTACCCACTGAACCACCAGAGAAACCCACCATCCATTCTTACTGGTAAATAATATTATATTGTATAAATATACCACAATTTGAGCATTCATTCAAAATGACATTTGTGCTATTTTCATTTTCCCAGTATTATAAATATATCTGAAGTAGGCATTCAAGGATAACTGGTTTGGGGAATACAAATTTTTGCTTCCCTCGAGTAAAACCCAGGATTGTAATATCTGAACTATAAAGTAACTGTGTATGCTCTATAAGGAACCTACAAACAGATTTTCAAGTGGTTGTACCATTTTACATGCCTACCAACTGAAGACGGGTGTTTTGGTTCTTCCACATTCTAGGCAACATTTAGTATCCTCTTTCCTTTTCATTTTAGATATTTTAGTCCATATATATTGGTACCACATTGTGATTTTAATTTTCATGTTCCTGAAAATTCATGATGTTCAACATTTCTTCATGTCCTTATTATCCATCCATATATCTTCTTCTGTGAAGAGTCTTTTCAAATCTTTTGCCCACTTAAAAATTGGGTTGATTTTTTAAACTAAATTTTAAAAGTTCTTCATATACTTTCGATACAAGCCCTTAGAGGCAGAAAAAGCGTTTGAAAATGATCCAGTATCCGTCATAAAAACCTCAGCAGTCTTTTGGAAGTAGACCTTTAATCCGATAAAGAGCATGTACAAAAATTCTACAGTTCATCTCATATGTAATGGTGAAAAAAAAAATCAACTTTTTCTCCCAAGATTGGAAACTAAGCATAAATGTCTGCACTCACCACTTACATCCAGTATTATACTGGAGCTTCTTTCTACTGTAATAACGAGATGAAAAGAATGGTATCCAGATTGGAAACAAAGACTAAGACTGCCTTCATTTGAAGATAATAAGAATGTATACATAAAAGAAAATCCTAAAGAACCTGTAAAAACACTACTGTTGTTCATTCCCTAAGTTGTGTCCAACTCTTTGTGATTCCGTGGACTGCAGCATGCCAGGCCCCGCCTTCCTTCACTGTCTCCCAGAATTTGCTCAAATTCATGTCCATTGAGTCAGTAATACTATCTAACCATATCATCCTCTGCTGCCCCCTTCTCCTTTTGCCTTTAATCTTTCCCAGCATCAGAGTCTTTTCCAATGAGTCAGTCATCTCTCCACAATAGCTGGCCAAAGTATTGGAGCTTCAGCCTCTGCCCTTTCAACGGATATTCAGGGTTGATTTTCTTTAGGATTGACTGATTGAATCTGCTTCCAATCCAAAGGATTCTCAAGAGTATTCTCCAGCATCATTATTTGAAAGAATCAATTCTTCAGCGTTCAACCTTCTTTATAGTCCAGCTCTCACATCAGTACGGGACTACTGGAAAAGCCATAGCTTTGACTATATGGACCCTTGTTGGCAAAGTGATATTTCTGCTTTTTAATGGACTATTTAGGTTTGTCATAGCGTTCCTTCCCAGGAACAAGTCTCTTTTAATTTCATGGCTGTCACCACTGCCCACAGTGATTTTGAAACCCAAGAAAATAAAATCTGTCACTGTTTCCACATTTTCCCCTTCTATTTGTCATGAAGTGATAGGACAGGATACCATGATCTTATTTTTTTTTTTTTAAAGATTTATTTATTTATTTATTGGAGGGGGCGGGTTGGGGAGAGAAGGGGCAGGCGGGCCACTTCTATTGGTCTTTCATTTATCTATTTTTCATCCATCTTTGTTCTTTGGCCCATGTGGGCCTCCCATCGTGGTGGCCTCTGTTGTTGCAGAGCACCGGCTCTGGGTGCATGCGCCCCAGAGCTCCGGTTCGACAATTGGACACATCGGTCCAGCCGCTCCGTGGCACGTGGGATCTTCCCAGGCCAGGGATCAAACTGGCGCCCCTTGCACTGCAAGGCGGTGTCCTTACCCATTGGACCACCAGGGAAGCCCTTATTTTTTTGAATGTTGAGTTTTAAACCAACTTTATCACTCTGCTTTTTCACCCTCAAGAGGCTGTTTATTTCTTCTTTACTTTCTGCCATTAAGGTAGTATCATCTTCATATCTAAGGTTATTGATATTTCTATCCAGAAGCTTGATTCCAGTTTGTGATTCATCCAGCCTAGCATTTCACATGATGTACTCTGCAAAGAACTTAAATAAGCAGGGTGACAATATGTAGCCTATCATACTCCTTTCTCAATTTTGAACCACTTTGTTATTCCATGTCTGGTTCTGTTTCTTCTTGAATACAAGTTTCTCAGGAGATAGATAAGGTGGTCTGGTATTCCATCTCTTTAAGAATTTTCCTCAGTTTGTTGTGAGCCACACAGTCAAAGACTTTAGCTTAGTCAATGAAACATTGGTTGCATTTCTGGCATTCCCTTGCTTTTTTTCTATGATCCAATGACTGTTGGCAATTTGATCTCTGGTTCCTCTGCCTTTTCTAAACCCAGCCTGTATATCTGGAATACAGATACACAAATACTGCTGAAGCCTAACAAGAATTTTGAGCATGTGAAGTGAGCACAGTTGTATGATAGTTTGAAAACTTTTTGGCGTGCCCCTTCTTTGGGATTGTAATGAAAGCAACTTTTCCAGTCCTGTGGCCACTACTGACTTTTCCAAATTTGCTGACATATTGAATGTAGCACTTTAATAGCATCATATTTTAGAATTTTAAATAGCTCTATTTGTCATGAAGTGATAGGACAGGATACCATGATCTTATTTTTTTTTTTTAAAGATTTATTTATTTATTTATTGGAGGGGGCGGGTTGGGGAGAGAAGGGGCAGGCGGGCCACTTCTATTGGTCTTTCATTTATCTATTTTTCATCCATCTTTGTTCTTTGGCCCATGTGGGCCTCCCATCGTGGTGGCCTCTGTTGTTGCAGAGCACCGGCTCTGGGTGCATGCGCCCAGAGCTCCGGTTCGACAATTGGACACATCGGTCCAGCCGCTCCGTGGCACGTGGGATCTTCCCAGGCCAGGGATCAAACTGGCGCCCCTTGCACTGCAAGGCGGTGTCCTTACCCATTGGACCACCAGGGAAGCCCTTATTTTTTTGAATGTTGAGTTTTAAACCAACTTTATCACTCTGCTTTTTCACCCTCAAGAGGCTGTTTATTTCTTCTTTACTTTCTGCCATTAAGGTAGTATCATCTTCATATCTAAGGTTATTGATATTTCTATCCAGAAGCTTGATTCCAGTTTGTGATTCATCCAGCCTAGCATTTCACATGATGTACTCTGCAAAGAACTTAAATAAGCAGGGTGACAATATGTAGCCTATCATACTCCTTTCTCAATTTTGAACCACTTTGTTATTCCATGTCTGGTTCTGTTTCTTCTTGAATACAAGTTTCTCAGGAGATAGATAAGGTGGTCTGGTATTCCATCTCTTTAAGAATTTTCCTCAGTTTGTTGTGAGCCACACAGTCAAAGACTTTAGCTTAGTCAATGAAACATTGGTTGCATTTCTGGCATTCCCTTGCTTTTTTTCTATGATCCAATGACTGTTGGCAATTTGATCTCTGGTTCCTCTGCCTTTTCTAAACCCAGCCTGTATATCTGGAATACAGATACACAAATACTGCTGAAGCCTAACCGAAGAATTTTGAGCATGTGAAGTGAGCACAGTTGTATGATAGTTTGAAAACTTTTTGGCGTGCCCCTTCTTTGGGATTGTAATGAAAGCAACTTTTCCAGTCCTGTGGCCACTACTGACTTTTCCAAATTTGCTGACATATTGAATGTAGCACTTTAATAGCCTCATCATTTAGGATTTTAAATAGCTCAACTGGTTTTCTATCACCTTTACTAGCTTTGTTCAAAGTAATACTTACTTAAGCCCACTTGACTTCACACTCCAGGATTACTTCACACAAAGTAATGCTTACTTATGCCCCCTTAACTTCAGGCTCTAGGTGAGTGATCACACCATCATGGTTATCTGGATCATTAAGACCTCTTTTGTATAGTTCTTCTGTGTATTCTTGCTACCTATTCTTAATCTCTTCTGCTTCTATTAGGTCCATACTCTTTCTAACCTTTATCACAGCCATCCTTGCATAAAATGTTACCTTGATACTTTAGTCTTTCCCATTCTATTGTTTTCCTCTATTCCTTTGCATTGTTCACTTAAAGTCTTCCCATCTCTCCTTGCTATTCTCTAGAACTAAAAATCAATAAATGAACTGAGCAGAGCATCACAATACAAAGAAAATGTACAAAAATAAGTTGTACTTCTCATCCATTGACAGATGAATGGATAAAGAAGATGTGGTGTATATATATATATATATATATATATATATATACACACACACACACAATGGAATATTGCTCATCAATAAAAACAAAAACAAAAACAGGGCTTCCCTAATGGTCCAGTGGGTAAGGATACCATCTTGCCGTGCAAGGTACGCCGGTTGGATCCCTGGTCTCGGAAGATCCCACGTGCTGTGGAGTGGCTGGCCAATGTGTCCAACTACGGAGCCAGCGCTCTGGAGTACATGCGCCCAGAGTCGGTGCTCAGCAGCAAGTGAGGCCACTGCGATGGGAAGTCCACACAGGCCAAAGAACAAAGCTGGATGAAAATAAATAAGACCAATAGAAGTGGCCAAATCAAAAAAAAAAAAAAAAGAAAGAAAGAAAAAAAGAATTGATGATATTTGCCACAACATGGACGGACTCAAAGATTATCATACTGAGTGAAGTCAAACAAAGATAATTGTCATATGATTGTCACTTATATGTGGAACTGAAAAAAGGAAAGAAATGAACTTATTTATGAAACAGAAACAGACACACATAGAAAACAAACTTATGGCTACCAAAGGGGAAAGCAGGGAGGGACAAGTTAGAAGTATGGAATTAATAGATACACACTACTATGTATAAAATGAATAAAACAAGGAGCTTCTGTATATCAAAGCAAGCTATATTCAGTATCTTGTGACAACCTAATGGCAAAGAATCTGAAAAAGAGTAGATACACGCACACACACACGTGTGTGTGTGTGTGTGTGTGTGTCTGTGTGTGTGTGTGTGTATGTATATAACTAATCTAATAACTAAACTAACAACATATATAACCGAGTCACTTTGCTGTACATCTGAAACTAACAGAACTTTGTAAATCAACATACTTCAGTAAAACTTTTTATTCCCTTAGCAGCAAAAAAAAAAAAAAAAAGTTGTATTTCTATATATACAATCAGAGTAAACTGGAATTATTTGAAACAATTTAATCTTATTGACAAATATATGCAAACTGTTTTTATTTTTATTTTTTCTGAATATATATATTTCATTGAAGTATAGTTGACTTGCAGTGTTTCAGGTGCACAGCAATGTGACTCAGTTATACATATACACATGCATTATTTTTAATTATTCACAATAATTAATTTCAAAATTAATTAACTTCAAAATACAATATGAGTATATGGAAATTTACAATTAAAAATACATGGTGAGGGACCTGCCTATGGGCTCTTGTACCCATGATAACTTTTTTGCTATTTTCTCTAATGACCTCTGGCAGAGCTAACCTGGGAAAGAGAGATGAGAGCCATTTCCTTTTTTTTTTTTAAGATTTATTTATTTATTTACTTTGGGCGGGGGTCGGGTTGGGGAGGGAGGGGAGTGGGCGGGCCACTTCTATTGGTCTTTCATTTCTCTATTTTCATTCGTCTTCGTTCTTTGGCTCCTATGGGCCTCCCATCGCGGTCGTCTGTCGTTGCAGAGCACCGGCTCTGGGCAAATGCGCTCCAGAGCTCCGGCTCGGTAATTGGACACATCAGTCCAGCCGCTCCGCGGCACGTGGGATCTTCCCAGGCCAGGGCTCGAACCAGCGCCCCTTGCACTGCAAGGTGGTGTCCTTACCCACTGGACCACCAGGGGAAGCCCGAGCCATTTCCTTTTGAGTTCATCTGATGGCCTTGTATGTCCATGTTATTGCCTCTCATTTTAATTTTGTCCCTGCAGTTGTGTGTGTGTGTGTGTTTGGGGGAGTACATGATATTGTTGGAGAATGGGTATTGTTGTTCCAGATGACATGTTTCATTTCTTTCGGTTACTTGGGTAACAATTGAAACAGAAAGTAGTATTATTGAGGACACTTTCTATGACTGATTGTATGAGGCTAAGTATTTTTTATTGTTTTAGTTCATTTCATAGGACATGGCAAAAGAAAATATTTCTTCCTAGAAATTCAAACTTTTTAAAATTAGCCAATCAGTCTATTGCATGGATATTGTGGCAACTTTCCTTACCTTTCTAAATATCATCAGATGGTTTGAGTAGAATCTTAGGTAGAGCGTTGAACTGCCAACTATCCTTAACAAATAGGGCAATGGCCTGTTATAAATGGTGACTTTTCCTACTTAGAATCATAAAGTGTTGGAAAGGTTTTAATACTTATCAATACTTTAATACTCTTATAGTCTTGAGTGTGTCATCTTATGAATGTATACGTATCCTACAGAGAAGTCAGTGTGCTGCTGTAGTAAAAAGAGCCCAGTGTCTGGAGTCCAGCAGGTCTGGACTCACTGAATTATGGCTCAGTATCTTACTATTGAATGAACTTGGGCCAACCATATGAATCCTACAGTTCTCCTTTCCTGAAACAGCAAAGTTAGATGATGATACTGCTTCTGTGTGTGCTTTGTGAGTACTAGAAAACACGTGTGATGTGTGTAGCACATAGCAGGCATTCAATAAGTGGCAGTTATTGTTACAATTAGCTCTAACATAGCTAGCTAGAGAGAGATTGGGGGCTATTTGGACATATGATATATTTGCATCCAAAATATATGGATAAATATGTCAGTAATGCTTTATGAGTTGATTCCTCTTAGATTTTGTATAGATGATTCAACTGATACTCAGATTATTTTTGTACATTTTCTTGGCCTTCTATTGATAACATGCAGTTATTAGGTTCATTTTGTCTGATCTGGTTGAAAGCTGGCAACTTTGTCCTTTGAAGCACTCTCTGTCATACACATATAAAAAATTCTGAAACAAAACAGAGTGTTTGTTCTGCAGGTAAAATGGAGACAAATTTGTTGATTTGGTGTTTGGGCAGTGAACTGGTATGAATGGTTTATCAGTGGGCCTAAAATAAGTAGAAGGGAAGGGCCCACTTTTGCCATAATCAGAGTAAGTCAATCAGAATTTAATGTAAACCATTAGGAAAGGTACTGGTAGAAGTCTCTCATTTTATGGGAAAGATAGTGTTTCAGTACTCATAATCAGAATAGTTGGTGTGCCTATAAGTCTTCCCAGCTTGTTTTATCTTCCATCTACAGGGTTGGGGGTGGGGTTCATTTCACAAGGGAACTCTGATCACTTCATAGAAATTACTGGAAGCACTTTGTAAGAGGAGCGTTCTAACTCAAAGCTAAACCCAACAGAGGCATGTGATCCATTAGAAATGTCTGCATGGGCACTGACAGAGGACAAGATGTTGCAGAACGTGACTTTCACTTCCCTGAATGTGGAGCCTGGTTTAAGAATTCAGACAATGATGAGCTCTTGAATTTGTAACCATTGTTCCTGCCTTGTTGCAATCCACCCTTGTGTGCCTGAAATAAAATATAAACCATGCAACATTTTTACTGTTGCCAGAATTCCATCATGCTTTTAAAAATTATAATTCCCTGTTTTTTCTCATTCATTACACTGATATCTAATTGCCAAGTACAAATGAAATGATTCCCTTTGTCACTTTCATGAAAGTAAGTGGTTAAGTATAATTCCTCATACTTCATCAAATATACTACTTTAATCAGAATGCACCTCATTAATATTAATTATATACTTAGAACTTGTATAAAAGTGCTTTTCATCTTCAACACAAGTTACCCGCATTAATTCTGATGGTACTTTTAAGCCAGAAAAAAAAAAAAACTAGGATTTTTTTCTTGTTCGGTGTGGGGACTAAGAATTTGTAAAGAAACTATTACCATAAGCATGTAAGATAAAATTTGATTTCAGATACTATCCTTGAACTCGTCTCCTGTCCTCCCTTCTAAAAACTCTACAAAAGCAGTGAATATTTATTTCAATCCAGTTAGCTTTGTTTCTAATTTTATGGAATATCCTGATTTTATAGAAAAAGAAAAATATCTCTATGTAACTTTGAGCAATGCCCCTGAGATTCTCTCTGAGAAAAAAATAAGTATTTGTCATATGTCTATTTAAGCTCATCTGTCCACTTGAATAAAGGGAGTATTAAATAAAAGATATAATTTTCACGTATTAAAGGAGTCATTTTGATAATACAAAGAATCAACAGAAAGTCTAATTATGTTCATCATTATGCTAAGTTATCCTAATCTAAGATTTGAGAAAAAGATTAAATGTCTGCTATTTGAAATTCAAAAGTGGGATCTGATTTACCCCCACCCCTCAAAACCAAACAAGACAAACCATAGTTCTTTGTTTTTGTATTTTACTTTTCATTTTGGTTTTGTATTTGTTTACCTTTGAAATTATATACATTGTTACTACCACTGAATAGTGTTACTAAAACCCTGGAAGTTTAGGAAGGCTAGGCCAAGGTATCTTCAGTTGTACTGAATAGCTGGCAATCAGTCTCTCAATTAACTAAATCCATTTCGATATCCTGATGAAATATCTTTCCATTTTCTCTTTAGAAACCAGACTACTCAGTTTGGTTTCCCACGTTGATCTAATTAACCACTTAATTTCTGAATATTCCCTCCATTTCATGCTGTGTAGATATTGGAATGCAATCTTATCAGTGTCTAACATCCATACAGTATGTGCTTCATGGTCACCAGTGACCCTTAGAAATGTGTTTGAGAAGAGGTGACTACAACCTGCACAGAGAACGTGACTCATGCTACATAGAAAATCCTTTGATTCTTTGATCCTTTGATTTGCAGCTTCAGGCTCTGTCTGTGAAGTTGTCTCAGGAAGTACCCTGAAGCCTCACTCCCAGCTCCTCACATCATGATGGCCTGTTTGCTGTGAATTATTCCTAGAAAACCAGGTCAAGACTGTGCCTCATGAACCTTTGTCACCATATCTCTTTAAATCATTTTTCTTATCTTTTCTGAATATCAGTTTTATCCTTTGTTTTTGTTCAGTTCCCAAGTTGTGTCTGACTTTTCTCGATCCCATGGACTACAACATGCCAGGCTTCCCTGTCCCTCACCATCTCCCAGAGTCTGCCCAAGTTCATGTCCATTGAATCAGTGATGCCATCCAACCATCCCATTCTCTGTTGCCCTCTTCTCTTTCTGCCTTCAGTCTTTCCCAGCATCACTTTTCTGGTGAGTCAGCCATTCACATCAGCTGGTCAAAGTACTGGAGCTTCACCATCAGTCCTCCCAAAGAGTATTCAGGGTTAATTTCCTTTGAGATTGACTGGCTCGTCTGAAACTCAAGAACCTTCTCTAGATCCTCTGCTGGCAGTTATTCTCTGCATGTGCTCACTCCAGCCGAGCTGTAGAATGTCATGCATCATTTCAGGGCTGTCAGGCTGGTTATCTTTTGGAACTTAAATGTTACCCAATGTTGCATAAATGTCTCTTTATGTTTGATGTAGGTCCCAAGTGAAATTAATAAAAGTAAACATATTCACTTGTGGTAATCCGGGCCTCCTAAGAATTATTCCAGGACTGCTGTATTCCAGGACAGTCTTCACTGAGAAATAGAACAGGCCTGCAAGACAATTCTTCTCTGTTCATGCCTTCAGAGTTTGTGGTCAGCATTGGTGGTGCTCACTTAGCATTTCCTGGATCTGTAGAAGTAAACCTCCTTGCCTCCTAGTGGCTGGCTCCGTGTCACTAGGTGACTTGTTTTTGTCAGTGCAACATGTGTGAAATGTGTGTGTGATTCTGAGAGGAAGGATTTCACAGCTGGTGCTCAATTCTCTAAACTGAGCAAGCTCTGAAGTCTCAAGATGAGAAAATGGCAACATAAAATGGATGGCCTAGATTGCTGAGCCACTACATTGAGGATATCCAGACACACAACAGGCTTTTTTTATGAGTGAGAACTCAACTTTTATTGTGTTAAATCACTGACATTTCGGGTATATTATTACCAGCCAGTGAGGATTAATACAGAATTGCAAATAACTTGTAGCTGTTGCCAGAGGATTGATGGGTCTGTAGCCCTTTCAAAAATTGTAAAATGAAAGAGCTCTACGTTAGTGACCTTCACTTTTCTTTCTGCACCTCTTTCCACATGCTGGCAGTTGGTACCATAGTGTAGTTTCACATTACATCACTCCACCCTGGGTCTGATCTCTTGGTAAAATGCCTCAAGATACTAGATAGCCTTTTATTCCAAACCACACTACAATAATGATTCCTGCTCTTTACCTTGTTTTAAATACGTTTTTGTGAAGAGATCCAACCACTGGCCTAGTCCAGTGGAGGAAATTGAGCAGTGTATGCCTTTCATAGAGCTTTTTTCTTGTTAGTAGTAAGGTCTTGGGAAACATACAACTTAGTCTTAGTCACAATTTCCTCATCCAAAAACTTGGGCTAATAGTAGGTATCCCATAGCATCACTGAGGAAAATAAATCATAAGGTCTGATTTTTTTTTTCCTTCCTTTAACAGGTGAGATTCCAGAAAACATTGTCTCTACTCACTGTCTCTAATTCCCTACTTACTTTTCTCTCTCTCATCCATCAAAATAAGATTTCTATCCATCCCTACCCCCAAAATCACTAAAACTGCTTTTTGTTAAAAGTATATGATTTAGTGAACACCACAGTCAGTGATTTCCCAGTTTTGTCTTCACTAGATCTTGTCACATGCCACAGTTGACTGCTTCTTCCTGTTTGGAATGTCTTCTTTGATTTTTGAACACTGTTTTCTCCCTTACTTTTTATCAAGTAACAATTGTTAGCACCTAGTATGTGCCAAGCATTATAATAATGCTGCCTTCCTTAAAAAGATCACAGATGATGTGGAACTTAGACAATTAAAGGGTTATTTATATAACATAGTATGATGATGACAGTGAGAGATATGCACAGGATAGCAGAGGTAGTGAGGAGTTTGAGAGTGTTTGCCAAAATAATCTGAAATGAAGGTCTAGTGAATATGGGAAGAATACCCCAGGCTAAGGCAAAAAGTCTGGCAGAGGCTCGGAGGCTAACAACATTTCTATGTGTGAAAAGAACCTTCCTGGACTTAATCTTTCAGAGCGCCTCTCCTTTTTTTTGTTGTTGGCTCTTAAATACTAACATCCGCCTGTCCACAGTTCTTGTGTTTCTGCCTGTTCTCATCAGACCCAGAAGCCAATTTTATTCTCCTTGCTGTTATCATCCAAATGTATACTCTCACCAGAGACCAGCCTCTCTGGACCTCACACACCCCTCTAGTGCACTTTCTGGTGGACTTTGCCACCTGATGGCCCAGTTCAGCACTTTTCCTGAAACCTAGGAATAAAACAACAGTAGTGATTATTCCTGACAATTATATAAGCACTTTATAATTTACAAAGCACTTTGGCATACATTATCTCACCAGCTGCTTCCTTAATGTAATAGCAGCAGTGGGCAAAAACCCATGTCACTGCCAACAGTGCTTTTCTGACCTTGGTCTCCCAACCCCACCTACTGAAAACATGAGAGCAGCTGGATGGGAGCTGATTAGAGGCTGGAAACTGACCTTGTTTGGGGACCAGGGGAGTGTGACAGCAGTAGTTGCCACCCTACCTTCTCCATCTCCGGACGGGCAGTAGAACAAGCCAGAGGTTTCCTGACAAAATCCAGGAGGCTGCACAGAGCAGCAGGGCTTCTCGTGGGCTGCCTGAGTGCAGGCTGAGGGTGGCAGGCATCAGCTTGTTGGAGGTTAAGCACTTACCCACTCTCCCCCTACGTTTCAGATTTCTCATATCTTACATGCATTAACTATCATTTTGAAAGTTTCAGTGGGTTAATTAAATTCTTCTAGTGTTGATGCTAAGAAAGCTGAAACATTTTCAACTGAGATTGACACTACTCAAGACACAGGCTTCATTGATGTTTGTTCAGTAACACTTATAATAATGCTGCCTTCCTTATCACTGGGGACGACAATTAAAGGGTTATTTATATAACATAGTATGATGATGACAGTGAGAGATATGCACAGGATAGCAGAGGTAGTGAGGAGTTTGAGAGTGTTTGCCAAAATAATCTGAAATGAAGGTCTAGTGAATATGGGAAGAATACCCCAGGCTAAGGCAAAAAGTCTGGCAGAGGCTCGGAGGCTAACAACATTTCTATGTGTGAAAAGAACCTTCCTGGACTTAATCTTTCAGAGCGCCTCTCCTTTTTTTTGTTGTTGGCTCTTAAATACTAACATCCGCCTGTCCACAGTTCTTGTGTTTCTGCCTGTTCTCATCAGACCCAGAAGCCAATTTTATTCTCCTTGCTGTTATCATCCAAATGTATACTCTACCAGAGACCAGCCTCTCTGGACCTCACACACCCCTCTAGTGCACTTTCTGGTGGACTTTGCCACCTGATGGCCCAGTTCAGCACTTTTCCTGAAACCTAGGAATAAAACAACAGTAGTGATTATTCCTGACAATTATATAAGCACTTTATAATTTACAAAGCACTTTGGCATACATTATCTCACCAGCTGCTTCCTTAATGTAATAGCAGCAGTGGGCAAAAACCCATGTCACTGCCAACAGTGCTTTTCTGACCTTGGTCTCCCAACCCCACCTACTGAAAACATGAGAGCAGCTGGATGGGAGCTGATTAGAGGCTGGAAACTGACCTTGTTTGGGGACCAGGGGAGTGTGACAGCAGTAGTTGCCACCCTACCTTCTCCATCTCCGGACGGGCAGTAGAACAAGCCAGAGGTTTCCTGACAAAATCCAGGAGGCTGCACAGAGCAGCAGGGCTTCTCGTGGGCTGCCTGAGTGCAGGCTGAGGGTGGCAGGCATCAGCTTGTTGGAGGTTAAGCACTTACCCACTCTCCCCCTACGTTTCAGATTTCTCATATCTTACATGCATTAACTATCATTTTGAAAGTTTCAGTGGGTTAATTAAATTCTTCTAGTGTTGATGCTAAGAAAGCTGAAACATTTTCAACTGAGATTGACACTACTCAAGACACAGGCTTCATTGATGTTTGTTCAGTAACACTCCAATATGTCACAGGATTGCTGAGAGAACATCTGAGAGCTATAATGAGCTAAAAGTCAAGTACAGGGGAAAATGTGTTCCAGACTGCTGCAGATGTTCCCAAATCAAATCATATTTCTGTGAAATGCCATATAGAATATTCAGCAGTTGAAGGATGCAACATGAAAGGACAGTTCAATTGATTTGCAGTATGTTCGAAAAATGTATTTAGCCTAAATTGTATGAAATGTGGCGGGGTTCTTTTTCCACTTTGAATCAATTAATAAGAGATACACTTGATTATAATGTGCTTGAAGGATAATTTCTCTGAGCTAAGGAGAAATGTATTAACTGGCTAGGTAGAAGTCATGGCCTTGAACAGGCACAAATTGAATAAAAGAAACAAGGTAAAGAGTTTAAGGACAGATATTCTGTGGCCTGACTCCCTTGCCTTTTTTCTTTCTTTAGTCCTTTAGTCCCCAGATTGTGCAGACCTCTGAGACAGCTGGTAGGTACCACTAAGGCAATATACATTAACTTGGGCAAGCTCTGGTAGATGGTGAGAGGCAGGGAGGTCTGGTGTGCTTCAGTCCATGGGGTTGCAAAGAATGGGTCATGACTGAACATGGGAAACTGAACAACAACAACTGTTTAATTAGTTCACCAAAATTCTGATAAACCTATCTCTGATAGGCTTGATGTTGATGGTGGTTTATTTTGCCCTCCTGGGAATCCCTAAGGAAACTTGGAAGAAGGAGTTATGGGAATGTTTTGGTAGATACATCTTTTGTCATCACCAAGTTCTATTCCAGCACACAGATGGTCTCCCACATCACCATATCTTCCACATACCATTTAGGTAGCCTGACTTGTGATTAAGAATGATGTTCTCCTAAGTTAAGGATAGCACTAGGTAAGAACAAACAAACCTGGGTAAGGAAAAAGAGAAAAAATGTTTAGGTGACATTGGAAATTCCAGCAAAATACTGCAGTGAGATACTGCTTTATACCCTCTTCACACCCACTGTGATGGCTAAAATTAAAAAGACCGACAGCATCAAATGTTGGCAAGAATATGGAGCAACTAGACTGGTGGGATTATAAAATGCTATAACCAATATGTAAATCTCTTGGGCACTTTCTTATATTGTTGCATTGTTTAATTGCTAAACCATATCTGACACTTTGTGTCCCCATAGATCACAGTACGCTAGGCTTCCCTGTCCTTCACTGTCTCCTGGAATTTGCTCAGATTCATGGCTATTGATGATGCTATTGTTGACTAAGAAAAGATAAACAACTTGAGAGTTGCAGGTTAAAATTTATTTGGGGCACAATTAGGACTGCAGCCTGAGAGGACATCTCAGACAGCTCTGAGAGACTCCTGCTGACTTGTTTCTTTCTTTAAGGAGAAATGTATTAACTGGCTAGGTAGAAGTCATGGCCTTGAACAGGCACAAATTGAATAAAAGAAACAAGGTAAAGAGTTTAAGGACAGATATTCTGTGGCCTGACTCCCTTGCCTTTTTTCTTTCTTTAGTCCTTTAGTCCCCAGATTGTGCAGACCTCTGAGACAGCTGGTAGGTACCACTAAGGCAATATACATTAACTTGGGCAAGCTCTGGTAGATGGTGAGAGGCAGGGAGGTCTGGTGTGCTTCAGTCCATGGGGTTGCAAAGAATGGGTCATGACTGAACATGGGAAACTGAACAACAACAACTGTTTAATTAGTTCACCAAAATTCTGATAAACCTATCTCTGATAGGCTTGATGTTGATGGTGGTTTATTTTGCCCTCCTGGGAATCCCTAAGGAAACTTGGAAGAAGGAGTTATGGGAATGTTTTGGTAGATACATCTTTTGTCATCACCAAGTTCTATTCCAGCACACAGATGGTCTCCCACATCACCATATCTTCCACATACCATTTAGGTAGCCTGACTTGTGATTAAGAATGATGTTCTCCTAAGTTAAGGATAGCACTAGGTAAGAACAAACAAACCTGGGTAAGGAAAAAGAGAAAAAATGTTTAGGTGACATTGGAAATTCCAGCAAAATACTGCAGTGAGATACTGCTTTATACCCTCTTCACACCCACTGTGATGGCTAAAATTAAAAAGACCGACAGCATCAAATGTTGGCAAGAATATGGAGCAACTAGACTGGTGGGATTATAAAATGCTATAACCAATATGTAAATCTCTTGGGCACTTTCTTATATTGTTGCATTGTTTAATTGCTAAACCATATCTGACACTTTGTGTCCCCATAGATCACAGTACGCTAGGCTTCCCTGTCCTTCACTGTCTCCTGGAATTTGCTCAGATTCATGGCTATTGATGATGCTATTGTTGACTAAGAAAAGATAAACAACTTGAGAGTTGCAGGTTAAAATTTATTTGGGGCACAATTAGGACTGCAGCCTGAGAGGCAGCATCTCAGACAGCTCTGAGAGACTGCTCCAAAGATACATCAGAAGGAAAATGAATATATAATATTTGTGAGGAAGGGGAAGCTTATTACTAATAGCAAAAGGTTTTTGGTTAGTCACGAAGATCTGATGTCACCATGAAGGGATTTTGTGTTTTTTTTAATATGAAGAGATGCAAGGATTGATATAATAAAGTCTGTTCCTAAAAACATCCACTATCTAAAGACCTGCCCCACCAGATTCCCTGGAGCACAGAGTGCCTCACTCCACCCTGAACTACCCCAGGGGGTGTTGAAAGTCAGCAGCTGTCACAGAACAGGGGTCAGTCTCCCCAGAGGCAGATGGCAAATGCCTTGTTCAGTCATTGACAACATAATTGGTAAATGCCAATTGTATGCCAGTTGTAGTTGACACTATACAGCCGTCTCATCCTCTACCACCTGCCTCTCCTCCTTTCCTCAATCTTTCCCAGAATCAGGATCTTTTCCAGTGAGTTGATTCTTTGCGTCAGGTGGTTTCCAAGGCTAATCATTCAGTATCACAGTAATCCAAGTTTATGCCCCAACCACGAATGCTGAAGAAGCTAAAGTTGAATGGTTCTGTGAAGACCTACAAGATCTTCCAGAACTAACACCAAAAAAAAAAAAAAAAAAAAAGATGTTCTTTTCATCATAAGAGACAGGAATGCAAAAGTAGGATATCAAAAGTAAAGGATTTGCCTTGGAATACGAAATGAAGTATTCTTATATGTCTGCATCTTCACACCCACTGTGATGGCTAAAATTAAAAAGACCGACAGCATCAAATGTTGGCAAGAATATGGAGCAACTAGACTGGTGGGATTATAAAATGCTATAACCAATATGTAAATCTCTTGGGCACTTTCTTATATTGTTGCATTGTTTAATTGCTAAACCATATCTGACACTTTGTGTCCCCATAGATCACAGTACGCTAGGCTTCCCTGTCCTTCACTGTCTCCTGGAATTTGCTCAGATTCATGGCTATTGATGATGCTATTGTTGACTAAGAAAAGATAAACAACTTGAGAGTTGCAGGTTAAAATTTATTTGGGGCACAATTAGGACTGCAGCCTGAGAGGCAGCATCTCAGACAGCTCTGAGAGACTGCTCCAAAGATACATCAGAAGGAAAATGAATATATAATATTTGTGAGGAAGGGGAAGCTTATTACTAATAGCAAAAGGTTTTTGGTTAGTCACGAAGATCTGATGTCACCATGAAGGGATTTTGTGTTTTTTTTAATATGAAGAGATGCAAGGATTGATATAATAAAGTCTGTTCCTAAAAACATCCACTATCTAAAGACCTGCCCCACCAGATTCCCTGGAGCACAGAGTGCCTCACTCCACCCTGAACTACCCCAGGGGGTGTTGAAAGTCAGCAGCTGTCACAGAACAGGGGTCAGTCTCCCCAGAGGCAGATGGCAAATGCCTTGTTCAGTCATTGACAACATAATTGGTAAATGCCAATTGTATGCCAGTTGTAGTTGACACTATACAGCCGTCTCATCCTCTACCACCTGCCTCTCCTCCTTTCCTCAATCTTTCCCAGAATCAGGATCTTTTCCAGTGAGTTGATTCTTTGCGTCAGGTGGTTTCCAAGGCAAATCATTCAGTATCACAGTAATCCAAGTTTATGCCCCAACCACGAATGCTGAAGAAGCTAAAGTTGAATGGTTCTGTGAAGACCTACAAGATCTTCCAGAACTAACACCAAAAAAAAAAAAAAAAAAAAGATGTTCTTTTCATCATAAGAGACTGGAATGCAAAAGTAGGATATCAAGAGATACCTTGAATAACAGGCAAGTTTAGCCTTGGAATACGAAATGAAGTAAGGCAAAGGTTTACACAGTTTTGTCAAGAGAACATACTGGTCATAGAAACCCTCTTCCAACAACACAATAGATAACTCAACACCAGATGGTTTATACTGGAATCAGATTGATTATATTCTTTGCAACTGAAGATGGAGAAGCTCTATACAGTCAGCAAAAACAAGACCTAGACCTGACTGTGGCTCAGATCATGAACTCCTTATTGCAGAATTCAGACTTAAATTGAAGAATGTAGGGAAAACCACTAGGCCATTCAGGTACAACCTGAATACAGTGGAGGTGATGAATAGATTCAAGGGATTAGATCTTGTAGACAGACTGCCTGAAGAACTATGGATCAAGGTTCATAACATTGTACATGAGGAGGTACCCAAAATCATCCCAAAGAAAACAGAATGCAAGAGAAGTGATTGTCTGAGCAGGCTTTATAAAGAGCTGAGAAGAGAAGCAAAAGGCAAGAGAGAAAGGGAAACATATGCCCAAATGAATGCAGAGTTCCAGAGAATAGCAAGGAGTGATAAGAAAGCCTTCTTAAGTGAACAATGCAAAGAAATAGAGGAAAACAATAGAATGGGAAAGACAACAGATCTCTTCAAGAAAATTGGATGGGCTTCCCCTGGTGGTCCAGTGGGTAAGGACACCGCCTTGCAGTGCAAGGGATGCCGGTTCGATCCCTGGCCTGGGAAGATCCCACGTGCCGCGGAGCGGCTGGACTGATGTGTCCAACTACCGAGCCAGAGCTCTGGAGCGCATGCGCCCAGAGCCGGCACTCTGCAACAGACGCCACCGCGATGGGAGGCCCACAGGAGCCAAAGAACAAAGACGGATGAACATAGAGAAATGAAAGACCAATGGAAGTGGCCCGCCTGCTCCCCTCCCTCCCCAACCCGACCCCCGCCCAAAATAAATAAATAAATCTTTAAAAAAAAAAAAAAAAAGAAAATTGGAGATATCAAGGTAACATTTCATGTAAGTATGGGCACTTTCCTATAAGGAACAAAGTGGTTCAGTGGCATCACCAGCTCAATGGATATGAGTTTGAGCAAACTCCAGAAGACGGTGAAGGACAGGGAAGCCTGGCATGTTGCAGTCTATGGGGTTACAAAGAGACAAAGTGACTGGACTGAACTGAACTGATCTCTTGACGCAGAATCAGGTTCCTGTACCAGGGCTGTACTACTGTTTCTTGACTGCTCCTCCCTTGTCTCTGCATACCCTCCTGCCCTGATTAGCAACTGTTTGAACCTGCCATTTGAAACTCAGAGAAGGTCATAGAGACTGAAATCTATTCCCTACAAACAAGAAACGGGGAACATAGAAAGGCTTCCATGCCTGGGAGTCTGAGTTTCAAAATTACAACAGTGGTTAAGTAGAAATAGACTGGGAGAAAGCACAAGGGAATTTTCTGGAGTGAAAAAAATCTCCTATACCTTGATTAGGGTTATAGTTTCATGGGTATATTTATTTATTGAAACTCCTGCAACTGTATACTTTCAATCTGTATATTTTTCTCTATGCTAATATACATAAATACATGAACTTACTTTTAAAAATGTAAACAACTAACTCTGAAAGAACTAGAGAAGAAACATTGGTAATATTTCTAGGGACAAAGTAAGATATATCATACAAGAAATACTAAAGACATTTTTTATGTCCAAATTACTTTTAACCAGATAGCCTTTGGGAATTAAAAACCTTACGAATTTAACCATTGAAAAGAGTATCTGTTACCTAGATAACAATCTTGACTGGAAATCAGCTTAAAGAAAATGAATGACTGGGGGCATAAACAAATGTATTTCCTCTGCCAACTTGCCTGCAGCTACTGGGCGTGGAATTGGAATACTTAGGGCCTTGCATATCCGGGAGGCTGGCTAGGGCTTAGAAATAAAGAAGGGAAACATCTGGCTCCTTGAGGAGTGACCCAGGTAAAGGATGTGGCATCACAATGCAAATGAGAAGCTGTTTCATAAAGACGGAAAATTTGATTAGGTCCTTTGGTAGACCTTCAGCTTGCTTTGCTTTGTAGGATCAGCCAGTATTTGTAGCCTCTGTTAACAAAAGCTGGCCTTGCCTTAGGCCACAGCTCCCAGAACAGAACCTTAAATCGATTGTAGATAGAATGTTACATGCAGGGCTGGGCTCTTTTGCCCTAATGCCCTACCCACCTTTATACAGACAAACCCAGTGGGACATCTGTCTGGAAATTTAAGCCAAATACCTTTCTAATGCTTTAATATATGCATTGACATTTTGTCTTGTAATAGCATTATTAATGGGTAATAAAATAATAACATTTATTGAATAAATATAGAAACTCTTGAGGCTGAATTTCCATTCATACAGGTACATTTTGTGCATTCTTTGGGGTGTTATTATGACAAAATATAAAGCTATATTTTGATTCAGGTATTTTCTTTTTCCTTCAAGTTTCTGCTTTTGTGCTTCCTGTTATCTAAGACACATCTCCTAAAAACATATGGCTGGAAACAAATATCACATATCTTTTCTGAACTCATAGCTTTTGTTGTCAGCTAGATTTTGAGTATTAACTAGAATTTATTTTATGTCACTCTGCCTAGTTCAGAAGCTTTAATCTGAGTTTGTCTTTTAATCATTTAAATATATATATATATATATCCATTCAACAAAGATTGAGTATCTGTTACATGCCAGGTGTTTTGGTACATAGCTGAGATTGATTAACAAAACAAACCCTTTATCATCAAGAGATGGTCAATCGCAGAAGATAGGACAATAGTAATAAACTCATTAAATGCTTTGTGTAAGTATCTATACATATGCATATATATATGCATTTACTTATTTATACATAAATGCACACACACACACACACACACATATATATCTATCTATATATATATACCTCCTTGTTTTACAAAGATGCGAGCTAGACTTAAAGAGTTTCACTATTAATGGAAGCATAATGCAAAGTCATGTTTTGTTTATTGTAAAAACTGTGCCTTTAATCAGTTAATTATGCCTCCTTTCAACATTATTGCTTTTATGGTATTGGAGTTATAGAAAGGATTGTGTCCAGCTCAACCTGTGAAATTAGGAGCAATTGGGGAGGGACAGCTGAATTGTCTGGATGGATGAAAACAGTACTGTAAGATTTATATAAATGTCCTCATTAATTCCAATCTATACTAGGAAATAGCTGTGGCCAAGTGATCACGTGAAAATTGCTGCGTCTTTATTTATAGCAAAGAAAGAGTTACAAATCTGTTAGATAATGAATTCCATCCCCTGATAGGGTATAGGCTTCATTCTTAGCTTGTGCTTTTGGGTGATGTTGTCTTTTAGCATAAATCCCATCAAATCTTTGTGAGTTTTGCTTTTACATTTCCTTCATCTGTGATGAGAAGATTCTATTAGCAACCCTGGCACCTTCCATTAAAGTCTACAACTTCCAACTGCCAGGAAGGGATAATGAAGTGATAAATTTAATTTGCTACCAAAATATGTAAGGCAGAGATATCTACGTGAATTTATAGCGTTAGCTATGTCTTTCCTCTTAGCATTAACAAAAGTTTTATGGCAGGTTTTCAAAATCAGTGCGACAAAAACAAATTTATATGAATTTTCACACACAGAAACCAGATTCATAACTCTATCAAATCATGCCTATCCCTCTCCGTCTTAGCATTTCTAGGCTCATCAGAACTTAATCCAATGAGTTTTAAGTGCTTTATTTATTACTTGAAGAATGTCCAAAAAAAAAAAAAAAAACTTGTTATCCAGAGTAAGACAGTTTTTACTCACTAATATATGAACTCTGGAGTTTGTAAAATATGAATCCCCTTCTCCTACCCACTACTGCAGACTCTAAAGGCTATGAAGAAAGATAATAGCATCATCTACAATGGGCTTCTTCAGTTTCTATAGAACACAAAATCTACTTTTACCTGATTTCTTAATTCCTGTGTCATAGTCCTCAACCCAACAACTCCTTAGCTTGAAAATGTTCTTATATCTTCTCCAGATAATAACATTCCCATTTAAAAAATTTATTTGTTCCTTAACTTCCTTCACATGCTCACCATTCCATGTCTCATCAGTGGGATCAGTCTTGGTATTCTAGGGCATCAATGATGCCCCTCATATATACCCAGTGAGCACACAGCCTGACTAAGTCCTGTTTCTATCATTCAGTGATATATGTGTTCATCTCATAATATACACAAAACTGTTAGAGTTAGTTCATGACTTAACAGCTGGTTATTTGCCCAAAGGAATATAGAATTAACACTTACAGTGATATAATAAAAGTACTTTCAACTGGATGTCATGCATTATTATTTTGATGGTAGATGTTATCTACTTTGATCTTTATAATAATCTGTGTAAAGCTTCCACCATTTTTTCCTTTTTCTACTGAGAAAAGTAAGAGAGAGGTTAAGAAAGTTGTACTAGTTCCCACACTAGTATAAAAACTAGAAACAGCCTTCTAACCTAGGTGTATTTGCTCACAAAACCTGCACATCTGCCTGCTGTGCTTCACTGTCTCTACTTACCCTGTGCTGACACAACGACTGATTCTAACACTTGAGATTTGATTCTGGATTGACAGCAGACTAGGATTCTGTTCATCTGTGGGCAAAGTGGTGAACTTTCCACCTCCGTCCAGGGCCCTGTGGAAGCGGACTGTACTGGGAATACCTCGACACCTGCTTGCTCACCTGTACTCAGTGAATTCAGGATAAATCATTACGACTGCAGGCACTTTCCCTAGGCCCTTAACCACTAGCACCAAGATTGTTAGCCACATCGTCGTCTTGCTGTCTGGGCTGATCCTCACCATGTTACTGTGCTTATTATCAGAGGCCATAAGTTTATCTCTCCCTTCAGTTCCAACTCTTTATTTTGGATTTCTTGACTTTTAGCTCCTCTACCACAAATCCAGTTTGGGTTATGAATTTATGCGCTTATATGCATATATTTTCCCTACCAACTTCCTTAATGAATCTAGTACTTCTTGTCTGCTCATTTTTGTCTTTAATCATGCTGAAGATAAAGCAAGTCGGAGTGTAATGGAGAAGAGAGTGCTTTCAGCCAATGGGGAGGAGCCCGGCCCTGAAGTCTGCATGGGCTCCCACAGACTGCTTTGTTCTCCTCAGCATCAGGTCTCTCCTCTAGCAGCTGCAGTGCCTGTCTAGATTTGTGTGCATGTCTGGCTGGATCAGTCTTGGTATTCTAGGGCATCAATGATGCCCCTCATATACAGTGAGCACACAGCCTGACTAAGTCCTGTTTCTATCATTCAGTGATATATGTGTTCATCTCATAATATACACAAAACTGTTAGAGTTAGTTCATGACTTAACAGCTGGTTATTTGCCCAAAGGAATATAGAATTAACACTTACAGTGATATAATAAAAGTACTTTCAACTGGATGTCATGCATTATTATTTTGATGGTAGATGTTATCTACTTTGATCTTTATAATAATCTGTGTAAAGCTTCCACCATTTTTTCCTTTTTCTACTGAGAAAAGTAAGAGAGAGGTTAAGAAAGTTGTACTAGTTCCCACACTAGTATAAAAACTAGAAACAGCCTTCTAACCTAGGTGTATTTGCTCACAAAACCTGCACATCTGCCTGCTGTGCTTCACTGTCTCTACTTACCCTGTGCTGACACAACGACTGATTCTAACACTTGAGATTTGATTCTGGATTGACAGCAGACTAGGATTCTGTTCATCTGTGGGCAAAGTGGTGAACTTTCCACCTCCGTCCAGGGCCCTGTGGAAGCGGACTGTACTGGGAATACCTCGACACCTGCTTGCTCACCTGTACTCAGTGAATTCAGGATAAATCATTACGACTGCAGGCACTTTCCCTAGGCCCTTAACCACTAGCACCAAGATTGTTAGCCACATCGTCGTCTTGCTGTCTGGGCTGATCCTCACCATGTTACTGTGCTTATTATCAGAGGCCATAAGTTTATCTCTCCTTCAGTTCCAACTCTTTATTTTGGATTTCTTGACTTTTAGCTCCTCTACCACAAATCCAGTTTGGGTTATGAATTTATGCGCTTATATGCATATATTTTCCCTACCAACTTCCTTAATGAATCTAGTACTTCTTGTCTGCTCATTTTTGTCTTTAATCATGCTGAAGATAAAGCAAGTCGGAGTGTAATGGAGAAGAGAGTGCTTTCAGCCAATGGGGAGGAGCCCGGCCCTGAAGTCTGCATGGGCTCCCACAGACTGCTTTGTTCTCCTCAGCATCAGGTCTCTCCTCTAGCAGCTGCAGTGCCTGTCTAGATTTGTGTGCATGTCTGGCTGGATGCCCAGCCAAACTGTGAGCATTGCCATCTTTCTCTCTTAAGTCATCTCAGTTCCATATAAAATCAGCTTTCTAAGCAGGAACTGGGTATTTGAATGGGCTTTGGACTCTCCTATGATATGCCGTCTCCTATGAGCTTCTAGTGCCACCAGTGTCCAGGGTACCGAGCAGTGGCTGGTTTATACTGAATGGTATGCAGACCCCTACATACAGCCACCAAGAATATTGGAATATTTTCATTATACTCTAGGCGAAGCTCCCATTCCTGCAGCCCTTATTGAAGCACTGTGGCCTGCAACAAATCAAAATTAAACCTCCAAGTGGTACCTGAAAGCTCCCTAGATCTGTATATAGGTACTGTCCCCTGGTTCTGCAATGCTTATATATAGAAAGCCTACAGAAGCTTGGCTTTAGGGGCTTCCCTGGTGGTCCAGTGGGTAAGGACACCGCCTTGCAGTGCAAGGGGCACCAGTTCGATCCCTGGCCTGGGAAGATCCCATGTGCCGCGGAGCCGCTGGACCGATGTGTCCAATGACCAAACCGGAGCTCTGGAGCGCATGCGCCCTGAGCTGGAGCTCTGCAACAACAGAGGCCACCGCGATGGGAGGCCCACAGGAGCCAAAGAACAAAGATGGATGAAAATACACAAATGAAAGACCAATAGAAGTGGCCCGCCCACCCCCCCCCCTCCCCAACCTGCCCCTCAAAAGGGAAAAATAAATCAATCAATCAAAAAAAAAAAAAAAAATAGAAACTTGGCTTTATGTCTTAAATCTTAGAAAAAAGCCCAGGAAAACAATTAAAATTCTACACTCATTTTTATTTGGTGTTACAAGGTATAACATGCCAGAACTGAGTACAATAAGATGAAGCAGCAGCAGGAGCTGGGGGTGGAGGGGCAAGCTCCAAGGGTGTCTTTGAAGAGAGTTCAGTGTAATGAGTATACAAAGTCAAGCCATAATCCCAGACTGGTCTAACTTTGCATTATAAGCATTACATCCCTGGTCAGTATCAGAGTAAAAAATATAACTTGATGATTCAGTAGTGATCTGACTGCTACAAGTTGAGAATAGAGCTCATCTAAAGAGCAAAACATGACAGTGTTTCAAAACTTAACCCAATTCATCCAAAAACAAACAAGCAAACAAAAAGACGATGAGAATCTGATCAGTACCACAAGCATTTGTAAATACATTTTCATCCTAAAAGTATTTCCTCCAAATATTTTGGCTTGGAAGACAAAAATATAAGAAAAATGCTGACATGCAGATATTTTGATTTGGCAAGAAAAGAATAATGTGGAGGTTATCCATCTGGTCATTAATATTGATTTTTTTAGAGCTACCGGATGAAAATGATCAGACCATTTCTTAGGAAAGTAAATGTAAAATTAAGTGTTTACTGGTGACACAAATTTGACAGAACTAATCAACAATTTTTTTTTTGTTTAGAGGGATCATCTTAATCTGGAAAGAGCAAACCAAAACTCACTAAATCAAAATTGAAGCCCTGTTTAATGTGAGCAAGTTTAGTCAGGTAGTACTTAACCACCTTAAATGCAAGTCTCCAGCCCCAGACAAATTATATCCAGGGAACTGAGAGAGCTTGAAAGTCTGATCAAATACAGTACCTACAGGTCTTCTCTAAGAAATCATCACATGCAGAGGAAGAAATCGCACACACAAAACTTTGAAGATACATCAATTTTACCAAAGAGGGAAAATGTGAATTCTGAACATTTCCAAATATAAAAGTTGAATCTGGCCCCCAGAAAAGTATTTGAATTCATAAATATATATACACATATATATGTGTGTGTATATCTGTGTGTTATCATTTTAAAGGGAAAACAGTGTCCTTTTGGAAGCATAATTTATCTAAAACAATGCTCATAGGTAGAGGCAGGGAGAAATGAAAACTCAGTAAGAACAGTCCATGCCAAATGAACCTAACTTCCTTTTGATATATTTCTACCAGACAGATAACAATTGTTAATATTCTCCTGGCTCCTACTCAGTACCATGTGCTGGACTGAGTACCTCATTCAAACCTTGGAACAACCTATGAAATAAGTCTTGCTGGTGTCCCTCCTTCACAGAGGGGAAGGCAGTCAAGGCTAGTTAATAGCTGAGCTGGGATTTGAACCCACTTAACAGGAAATCAGAACCCAAATCCTGAACCATTCCAAATCCCTCTCAGAAGAGAAGCTTCTGAGAGGCTGCTGGCAAAATATAGTTTGATTTCCAGAATGCATTTGATATGAGTCTGATAACCTGTTGAACCCTCTAAGGATGACTATCACCGAACAAGGTAGGTATTAGTTAAGCCTCATAATATTCTTATTTCCCTGTGAAAAGCTGACTTGCTGTTTGGAGAATACCACACTTATAAAAAAATTTTCTTGTTCTCAGAGTTCCTCAGATTTAGTTAGAATCTGTGAGTGTGTGACTGAAAGAAAGGTTTAGGCTTCTAATGCAATATAGAAATCTGTCATCCAAATTTGAAGACATAACTCTATCAGAATGTGACCATATTTAATTAAAGTTATATGTTTATGAATAAATTTTTTTTCAGAGACTAGTGGCGAAAAATTACAAACTTGTATATGTTAGATATAACTAATTTAACATGCAAGATGTTTAGTCATTAGTACCTGTAATATACCTTTATGCTCTTTGATATAAAAAAGACTTATTTGCTAAACAAATTATCAGTATAAACACATTTCAAGAAACTGTTTAACCTACTTAAGATAATTAACAGATTTCAAGTATGCTATCAAAATTCTTATGAAAACCAACAATGAATGTGCTGTTTTAAATGAGCATTTGTTAGAAATTTCTTTCAGTGGGTGTGCATTTCTTTCTCAATAATCTATAATTCAGACTTTTTCACTAATTCAAAAGAACTCTTCACACAATTCATCCAAATTAGTGAGCTTTTACTGTAGACTTTTATAGAATATAGAGAGCACCATATTCCCTATGGGTATAATTTGATCCCAGTTATATAGTCATTGTCTCATTCTATCTCCTTCTACCAGGAATCTTTCATTAGTTGCTTACTGATCTTACTCTAGAGACTCAGAGTAATTATGTCCAAGAATTGTATGGTGTATTTCCTCCTTGGCTCCTACAGTACCATGTGCTGGACTGAGTACCTCATTCAAACCTTGGAACAACCTATGAAATAAGTCTTGCTGGTGTCCCTCCTTCACAGAGGGGAAGGCAGTCAAGGCTAGTTAATAGCTGAGCTGGGATTTGAACCCACTTAACAGGAAATCAGAACCCAAATCCTGAACCATTCCAAATCCCTCTCAGAAGAGAAGCTTCTGAGAGGCTGCTGGCAAAATATAGTTTGATTTCCAGAATGCATTTGATATGAGTCTGATAACCTGTTGAACCCTCTAAGGATGACTATCACCGAACAAGGTAGGTATTAGTTAAGCCTCATAATATTCTTATTTCCCTGTGAAAAGCTGACTTGCTGTTTGGAGAATACCACACTTATAAAAAAATTTTCTTGTTCTCAGAGTTCCTCAGATTTAGTTAGAATCTGTGAGTGTGTGACTGAAAGAAAGGTTTAGGCTTCTAATGCAATATAGAAATCTGTCATCCAAATTTGAAGACATAACTCTATCAGAATGTGACCATATTTAATTAAAGTTATATGTTTATGAATAAATTTTTTTTCAGATACTAGTGGCGAAAAAGTACAAACTTGTATATGTTAGATATAACTAATTTAACATGCAAGATGTTTAGTCATTAGTACCTGTAATATACCTTTATGCTCTTTGATATAAAAAAGACTTATTTGCTAAACAAATTATCAGTATAAACACATTTCAAGAAACTGTTTAACCTACTTAAGATAATTAACAGATTTCAAGTATGCTATCAAAATTCTTATGAAAACCAACAATGAATGTGCTGTTTTAAATGAGCATTTGTTAGAAATTTCTTTCAGTGGGTGTGCATTTCTTTCTCAATAATCTATAATTCAGACTTTTTCACTAATTCAAAAGAACTCTTCACACAATTCATCCAAATTAGTGAGCTTTTACTGTAGACTTTTATAGAATATAGAGAGCACCATATTCCCTATGGGTATAATTTGATCCCAGTTATATAGTCATTGTCTCATTCTATCTCCTTCTACCAGGAATCTTTCATTAGTTGCTTACTGATCTTACTCTAGAGACTCAGAGTAATTATGTCCAAGAATTGTATGGTGTCAAGAAGTGGTAGCTTACAGGAAATGGAGTGATATGAGCTCTAATTTTTAAATCTAATACTAAATAAATCCAGGGAGTGTATAAATATGAGGTAATTATTTCACAGAAATGTTCATCATGTTTTTTCTATAGCAAGAATAACTTTAACTGTTCATCAGCACTAAAACACTTGATAAATATAAAATATTCATTGATATCTTCTGAAAAGAAAAAAATCAACTATAAAAACTTAATATATATAAATCCCTTAGCATTAATATACTCTCTAAAGTTGTTGAAAACAATAGTGATAATAAGTACTGAAAATAAAATATAAAGTAAATTTCCCAAGTGCTCGAATAATACAGTACATAGGTAATATTTCTATATAAGCATTAAATTGTTTTCTTTTTTTTTTAACTTTAAAGCACAAGTTTTCATCCATTTGGCAAATTTCTGGATTTTGCTCATGCCTGGAGCATTCTCAACATAAAATGTAATTCCTGGTAGCTGGGAAGTGGGAAAATAGAGAAGTTTGAAAAGAATAGATAGCTGGATTGATCCACCTGCTAAGGAGAAGCTGCAGGTTCGATCTCTGGATCAGGAAGATCCCCTAGAAGAAAGAAATGGCAATCCACTCCAGTATTCTTGCCTGGGAAGTCCCATGGAAAGAGGAGCCTGGCAGATTATAGTTTATGGGGTCGCCAAAGAGTCAGACAGAACTTAGTGACTAAACAAAACAACAGCACATGGTTTAGATTTCATGCTGAATTTAAAATTAAGGAGAAGGATATCTCTAAAGATGCCAAATATATAGCTCTTTCTTGATTGGCCTAGAAATATTCTCAGATCCCTCATGAGTGCAGATGCTTTCAGAAAGTAAGAGTTCATGTTTACAGAGTCTTAATTTATTGGAACATTGATACTGTTATTTCTTATACTTGTATTAATGTTGAATAATGATGGATTGCCCTCACAGAGTTTCCAGGCTGTTTTCTGTGATAGAGCTTCTAACATTAAAAATGAAAGTATTCAAAGATAGTGGTGTATTATATAGTCAGGCTGTTTGAGACATTCCCTGCAGCTGTGTAGAAAAGATGCTTTATTTAAGGAAAAATCCTTGGAGAAATTAATTGATATGAGCCAGAAGTTGTTCAGCCAATTTAATCACTAATCTGCTGTTGTTTCTAAATTGCATGAGATACAGAAGGAAGTCTGCCTGCCTCCAAATCAGCCAATTCAAGATAGGAACACAGGATGGAATTTAGACCTCTGTATACTAAAATGCCTGCTTGAAATGAAACAGGCTTTGCTTGCGGTGGGGATGAAGGAGAGATTGGCCAAGTTGTTAAACATGCTAATTCACTTTTGAGGGCATTTTGCCAAGTTAACTAAAGCTATCCTGAAGCTATTTGAAGAATTAGCTGGAGAACAGACAATGACCAGGTCCAAATTTATGTTTTCAAAATTTGTTAAGAACTGGGCTTTGGAAAAAAAAAAGAAAGAAGTAATTAAAGTAAGACTTTTATTCAGATATCATATTACTGAATCCCATAAATGGTACAGTCTCCCATAGACACAAAGTAAATAATTTGGGTGGTACCCTTCCAATTATGACTGATTCTATGTATAATGCTGTTCTTTTTGAAATTCAGGTGTTCAAAATTTGTGACAATAAGGGAAAATTCAAGTACTGATGAAATGGTAACTGAGTTTAAACCTTGGGAATTAAGAGGAGGATGAATAGAAGGATAAATCTCATGCAACGTTTCTTCTCTATGTAGAGTTAGCTTATGTCTCAGAATCAGAAAGCTCATCATTTGGTCTTCAAGGTTCTGCAGGACCTTACCTCTCAAATTTTTTGGGTGATGCATTAAATCAGCACCCATTTTGAACTCTGTTATCAATATTGTTATCCTGAGGTGGAAAAGGTTTCCCTGGTGACTCAGTGGTAGAGAACCCGCCTGCCAATGCAAAAGATGTGACTTCCATCCCTGGATTGGGAAGTTCCCCTGGAGAAGGGAATGGCAACCCACTCCAGTATTCTTGCCTGGAAAATCCCATGAACAGTGGAGCCTGGCAGGCTTCAATTGCACAGAGTCACAAGAGTCGGACACAGCTTAGTGACTAAACAACAACAAGCAGTACTACAGAAAAAAAATACAGAGCATTGGTTAGGTTGAGAATGTATTAATATAGCAGTCTGAGTAGCATAGAGAAAACATTCTATCTTGCCTTTTCAGTAAAGTCACCCTGTTCTAATAGACTGAATAGATAATAGAGAAAAATTGCTTATTATTCTTTCTTCATTACCTGTCTTTGTAAAATAGCTTTATGGTTTAAGTTATCTTTTAAAAATAAATTATTCTAAAATCATCTTTGGAAGCCCAGCACTCTACTTTAGAATAATTCTGGAGAAGTTAGTTAAATATGCAATACTGTAAATAAGAAACAATTGGTTATCACAGTAACTCAACTCAAACAATAAAATGTCATTTCTTCCTCAATCTAAAAGTGCCAATAAGAAAAATTATGTTCTTTCTCCAGGAGAAAAAGGGAGAGAGGGAAGAAAAAAGAGGGGGAGAAAGTGAGGAAGGGAAGGAGAGAGGGAAATGAAAGGAAATATTAGAAATGTATCTAAGTGTCATAGTGACCGAATAATACTGTTTTACTTAACTATCTAATGGATAATTCATTCTTAAACCACTCCTGTTTAACATTCTAATAATAGATTTGAAAGGAACAAAATGTATTTGTAGTTCATTTTTATCTTTCCATTTTTCCATATGCCCTTTGCTACATTTTTCTCCAAATATTACAGATTCAGAGTCCCCAAACTCTTACCCAAATTGCGCTTTATATAATACTAAAATGCTATAAACCTTCAAAAATTATCTATAATAGATATTCAACTTAAATTTTTTAGAGCTTCTTGAATTCGTTAATGTATAGGAGTGTGCATAGGTGCTCAGTTATGTCCGAATCTTTGTGACACCATGAACTATAGCCCACCAGGTTCCTCTGTTCATGGAATTTTCCAGGCAAGAATACTAGAGAGTTGCCGTCTAGTACTCCACAGGATCATCCTGACCCAGGGATGGAATCTGACTCTCCTGAGTCTCCTGCATTGGCAGGCAGATTCGTTACCACTGTACCACCTGAGAAGCTTGTAAAGGTATGCACCTTACTAAGTTTGGGCAATATTTAGTTATTATTTCTTCAAATAGTTTTTTTGTGCCCCATTTTTTCCCTCTCTTCTAGGGCTTCAATTAAATGTATATTAGACATTGATATTGTTCCACAGGTCCCTGAAATTCTTTTACTTATTTTTTCAGTTTTTTTATTTTCTCTAGTTTTCTGATTGGATAATTTCTATTGAGCTCCTTTATGTTCACTAAATGTTTCTTCTTATACCATCTCCATTATGCTATTAAGCCTATCTAGTAAAATTTATTTTATATCTCAGATACCATATTTGTCAGTTTGAATGTCTTATTAGTTCATTTTTACAGCTTTCCTTTCCTGTATGGTTTCTTATCCCTCATTATCATTATTATTATTTTTTTAATATCCTGAGCATAGTTTAAGCATAGCTGCCTTAAAATCCTTGACCTCTAATGCTAATATCTAGACCAGCTCAAGACTGATCTATATTGACTGCCCTTTCTACTGAGACTTGGTACCTTTTCCTGCTTTCTAGTATGAAAGTTTTTTATTGTTTCTGGACTGTGTGAATAGTATGTTGTAGAGACTCTGGACTCTATTATTTTTTACTTCAGAGTGCTGATTTTTGTTGGCTTTAGGAGACAAAGAGCTCTGTCCTCTCTGCACTTTATTGTTTTCAGTTGCAAAGTCATGTCCAACTCTCTGCCACCCCATGGACTGCAGCATGCCAAGCTTCCCTGTCCTTAATTTCCTGTCCTTTGTGCATTTAATAGAAGTCAAAAGATGTCTTTCAGTTATTTCAGCTTTAGCTGGGCTGCTTGAAGTCTACCAAGTACATGCATATCTCAGAAGTCAGCCACAGATTTGGGTCAAGTATGTATAAAGAATCCTCTGCTCTCTGTAACTTTCCCCTTTCCTAGAAATCCCCCCCCAGTTTCTAGGTGTTTTGATGCACTGCACTCTGTTTCTCTGAAAGGCAGTACTAGTTTGCCGGTCTAGTACTCCACAGGATCATCCTGACCCAGGGATGGAATCTGACTCTCCTGAGTCTCCTGCATTGGCAGGCAGATTCGTTACCACTGTACCACCTGAGAAGCTTGTAAAGGTATGCACCTTACTAAGTTTGGGCAATATTTAGTTATTATTTCTTCAAATAGTTTTTTTGTGCCCCATTTTTTCCCTCTCTTCTAGGGCTTCAATTAAATGTATATTAGACATTGATATTGTTCCACAGGTCCCTGAAATTCTTTTACTTATTTTTTCAGTTTTTTTATTTTCTCTAGTTTTCTGATTGGATAATTTCTATTGAGCTCCTTTATGTTCACTAAATGTTTCTTCTTATACCATCTCCATTATGCTATTAAGCCTATCTAGTAAAATTTATTTTATATCTCAGATACCATATTTGTCAGTTTGAATGTCTTATTAGTTCATTTTTACAGCTTTCCTTTCCTGTATGGTTTCTTATCCCTCATTATCATTATTATTATTTTTTTAATATCCTGAGCATAGTTTAAGCATAGCTGCCTTAAAATCCTTGACCTCTAATGCTAATATCTAGACCAGCTCAAGACTGATCTATATTGACTGCCCTTTCTACTGAGACTTGGTACCTTTTCCTGCTTTCTAGTATGAAAGTTTTTTATTGTTTCTGGACTGTGTGAATAGTATGTTGTAGAGACTCTGGACTCTATTATTTTTTACTTCAGAGTGCTGATTTTTGTTGGCTTTAGGAGACAAAGAGCTCTGTCCTCTCTGCACTTTATTGTTTTCAGTTGCAAAGTCATGTCCAACTCTCTGCCACCCCATGGACTGCAGCATGCCAAGCTTCCCTGTCCTTAATTTCCTGTCCTTTTGTGCATTTAATAGAAGTCAAAAGATGTCTTTCAGTTATTTCAGCTTTAGCTGGGCTGCTTGAAGTCTACCAAGTACATGCATATCTCAGAAGTCAGCCACAGATTTGGGTCAAGTATGTATAAAGAATCCTCTGCTCTCTGTAACTTTCCCCTTTCCTAGAAATCCCCCCCCAGTTTCTAGGTGTTTTGATGGCACTGCACTCTGGTTTCTCAACCAGTAGGACTGTGGATTTCTCTCTGAAATTTAACCTCCCTATTTAATACCACCTGAACCCATCCTCAAGCTAAAAGAATGGTGTCATTCCCTTCTTCCAAATGTCAACTTCCCTTCATTTTCTGCTTTCTTTTAATCATTCATCAGTGCCTTTGGATGATTTTGTGATGGGTCAGGGGTGTGTGTGGTGAGTTACCTGCAGAAAAAATACAAAACAAGGTACTTTGTCATTACCAGAAGTAGACGCTCCAAAAATCATCTCTAGTAAATGAGAAATATGAAGAATCCTCAAAAAATTATATTTACTGTATATAAAATTCTCTGAGATTGCAAATTTGTGCAATCTGAAAATGTTCTCTGCTATCGTTGTTTTTAAATTTTCATCCAATGTACGGCTATCTCTAAATCAGAGCAATGAATTCAGTGGTTGTGAGCAACTTGACATGATTTGTAGAAGCACAAAAGGCCCTGGGGAATTGCACTTGGTATTGCTCACTTTTAAGCTAATAAAGAGAAAACCCTACAATCAAATGCAGTGAAGGGTATAATTGGTGCAATACCACTTGCTATCAGTGCACTTTTCAGGGTCATTTTTGTTAACTGCAGAATGAAGTAAAATATTTTTAAGCACCCAGCACTTCTGTAAGAATATATATGGTTACCCTGAGCAGTCAAGTCCAAATACATGATGCCTGATTATTATGGAAGCACCTTTTCAACACTGCTCATTGTAAAGAATCTTATTCTCTGGCTACAGATATACATCACCTGAAATCAAGCCATGTCTAGAAAATATATCACTTTTAGCTCCATGTACCATTAAGGGTGAATAAAAGTGTCAAAAATAAAGGAGAGCTTATACACATATTACAGATATGGGAATGCTTGTACAACTTGAAAATATATCCATCAAGAGGTGTGGGCAGTTTTCACAGAAAGTGAAATATTTCAGAAGTTATGTTCCATTCTGTGCCATGAACACCTACTTCTGAGTCTAGAGATTTCAACCCTCCTTTTTCTCTGTCTCATATGTTCTACCTAGCTCCTTGTAATCAATCATTGTTTCTTCATTCAGTCACTGTGGAAATGAGAGGGACCTTGTTGTCCTCCACAGAGAAGTGACTTACTAATAGGGATAACCAGGCATTTGTGTTCCTTGGGGATCAGTAATAAACCTATCTTATTTGAGGAAGAAAATCTCACATAAGTAGATAAGTCTCCCCAATAAGAAGGCAGCAAGAGAATGGCAGTACATTGAAAATGGATCTTTCAAGTTGTAGGAACGGACAGAAAAGGTGACATATGTTTGAACGTGAATAAACATTTGGTAATATAGCTTACCATCAAGAAGAGCTTTAAAGAACCAAGTAAACATTTTCTTACCCCAAAGCAGAACCCTAAGTCCTGAAGAAGGGAAAAACAAAACTCTCATCACTCTCTTAGGTCATTTTTTATTTTTAAGATTTATTTATTTATTTATTTTTGAGGAGGGGGCAGGTTGGGAAGGGAGGGGGACAGGCGGGCCACTTCTATTGGTCTTTCATTTCTCTATTTTCATCCGTCTTTGTTCTCTGGCTCTTGTGGGCCTCCCATCGAGGTGACGTCTGTCATCGCAGGGCGCCGGGTCTGGGCGCACGCGCTCCAGAGCTCCAGCTCGGTAATTGGACACATCGGTCCAGCCGCTCCGCGGCACGTGGGATCTTCCCAGGCCAGGGATCGAACCTGCACCCCTTGCACCACAAGGCGGTGTCCTTACCCATTGGACCACCAGGGAAGTCCCTCTTAGGTCATTTTGAAGTGTGAAGACTTCTTTAATCCAAAGTCTAAGAAACTCATTTCAAATAGCTATCATTTCAGATTAAGTTCCATTTGTGAAAACATGAACATTTTCCTTAAAACTTTTATTTCAAATCAATTAGGTTATTTATATTAATTGCATGAACTAAAATAGTCTAGATGAATGCTACTCAAAACATGGCAAGCAACATTGCATCACCTGGAGCTTGTCTGAAATGGAGAATCTCAAGTCCAACCTCAGATCTATTGAATCACAGTCTGCATTGTAATAAGATCCTCAAGTGATTAATATGCATGTCAAAATTTAAGGAGTACTGGTATAGAAAATACAATAAAGTAAAATCTCGTAAGAAGTACTTTCTGTCTTATTTAGAGACATCATTGGAAAATCAAGCCAAAAGACAGGAAGGAAATTTTTAGATGGTTATAGTTTGAGAGCTGCTTTTCAATTATAAGAGGAAGCAAACTTGCACAAAAGAATCTAAAGATGTTAGAAATAAGGAAGAAGAAATGAAGTGAAACCTGGTTAAATGTAAGATATGAATCTGTGAAATAGTAATACTAGTTAAGACATTTAATAGACACAATTTAGAAAATAGTGTTATCAGGAGACCTAGAGCTGGGATTAAAGTGAAGAACAAATTATAATAAAATCAACTTTCAATGTATTAGGATAGTAAAAACAGCTAATGAAATTTGGGGCCTCCTACCCAGAGACAAATCATGGAAGAGGCAGATAATGCTTTTTTGTTTAGTGACTCAGGTGAAAATTCAGAGAGAATTATTTGGCCACATAAGCAGAAAGTTTCATGCTTCGTACAGGATTCCCAGAACAACAGGTTATAAGAATTGATGGATGAAAATAACTATGAGTAGTTTGAATGATGATTCCAGTTATCACAGCACATGTAAATATGAAATGTGAAAATCCTTTGATTTTTAGGAAGCATGAAATTTGAAGTATACTAGTGAAACCAAATAGAAAACTATGTCCCAAATGTTACATCCTGCATATATAATAGTACCCAACCCAGGTCTGGGTGCTCAGCAATTCAGGCAGGTAAGCATTCTCCCAAACAGAAGATAATCAGTTGAGGCCAACTGCTTACTCCAAGATGACACCACCGTTACAGCAGAAATCAATTAGAAACTTTGCTATCATTTCAGATTAAGTTCCATTTGTGAAAACATGAACATTTTCCTTAAAACTTTTATTTCAAATCAATTAGGTTATTTATATTAATTGCATGAACTAAAATAGTCTAGATGAATGCTACTCAAAACATGGCAAGCAACATTGCATCACCTGGAGCTTGTCTGAAATGGAGAATCTCAAGTCCAACCTCAGATCTATTGAATCACAGTCTGCATTGTAATAAGATCCTCAAGTGATTAATATGCATGTCAAAATTTAAGGAGTACTGGTATAGAAAATACAATAAAGTAAAATCTCGTAAGAAGTACTTTCTGTCTTATTTAGAGACATCATTGGAAAATCAAGCCAAAAGACAGGAAGGAAATTTTTAGATGGTTATAGTTTGAGAGCTGCTTTTCAATTATAAGAGGAAGCAAACTTGCACAAAAGAATCTAAAGATGTTAGAAATAAGGAAGAAGAAATGAAGTGAAACCTGGTTAAATGTAAGATATGAATCTGTGAAATAGTAATACTAGTTAAGACATTTAATAGACACAATTTAGAAAATAGTGTTATCAGGAGACCTAGAGCTGGGATTAAAGTGAAGAACAAATTATAATAAAATCAACTTTCAATGTATTAGGATAGTAAAAACAGCTAATGAAATTTGGGGCCTCCTACCCAGAGACAAATCATGGAAGAGGCAGATAATGCTTTTTTGTTTAGTGACTCAGGTGAAAATTCAGAGAGAATTATTTGGCCACATAAGCAGAAAGTTTCATGCTTCGTACAGGATTCCCAGAACAACAGGTTATAAGAATTGATGGATGAAAATAACTATGAGTAGTTTGAATGATGATTCCAGTTATCACAGCACATGTAAATATGAAATGTGAAAATCCTTTGATTTTAGGAAGCATGAAATTTGAAGTATACTAGTGAAACCAAATAGAAAACTATGTCCCAAATGTTACATCCTGCATATATAATAGTACCCAACCCAGGTCTGGGTGCTCAGCAATTCAGGCAGGTAAGCATTCTCCCAAACAGAAGATAATCAGTTGAGGCCAACTGCTTACTCCAAGATGACACCACCGTTACAGCAGAAAGCAAAGAGGAATTAAAGAGCCTCTTGATTAAGATGAAAGAAGAGAGTGAAAACCATGGCATATAGTCCCATCACTTTGTGAAAAATAGATGGGAAAACAGTGGAAACAGTAACAAACTTTATTTTCTTGAGCTTCAAAATCACTGTGTATGGTGAATGCAGCCATGAAATTAAAAGACAATCTTATTCCTTGGAAGAAAAGCTATGACAAACCTAGATAGTGTATTAAAAAGCAGAGACATTGTTTTGCCTACAAAAGTCTGTATAGTCAAAACTGTGGTTTTTCCAGTAGTCATGTGTGGATGTGAGAGTCAGACCATAAAGAGGACAGAGTACCAAAGATACTTTTGAACTGTGGTGGTGAAGAAGACTCTTGGACTGCAAGGAGATCGAACCAGTCAATCCTAAAGGAAATCAACCCTGAATATTCACTGGAAGGACTGATGCTGAAGCTGAAGCAGTACTTTGGCCACCTGATGTGAAGAGACGACTCATTGGAAAAAACCCTGATGTTGAGGACAGTAGAAGGAAAAAAGAGAAGGGGACAACAGAGGACAAGTTGGCTGAATGGCATCACCAACTTGATGGACATGAGTTTGAGTAAACTCCGGGAGATGGTGAAGGACAGGGAAGCTTGCAGTGCTGCAGTCCATGGCCTCACAAAGTCGGACACCACAGAGCAACTGAACTGAATACAGCTCTAACTTGTTCCACTTTCATGATGACACAGGTGAAAACATTTAACTTACCTAGGACAAGGGTACCTACTGGGTAGATTGCCTAGGCACATACTCTGCTTTTTTTTTTTTTTTTTTGCCGAGGCGCATACTCTTAACACTATCTTCACCGTGTTCTGCAGCCTACCATGTCACCAAATAGTCCATAAAAATGATAGTGATGGGAAGGGAGTGGGGATGTGGTATAGCTGTTGTCCTCTATTTCCCCAGCTGAACCTATATCCTGTACCAATGGATTGTAATTCTGCTCATTAGGCCATAAACTAGTTATGTTACAGTAGTAATACCTATATATATATATATTTTTTTTTCTTTTTTAACAGCTGCTATCAGCTATCATTAGATTAAGTTGCAGAGCATACTACAGGTTTGCCCAGCAAAATACCTCTGCTATATGGACATCAGTAGTTAAAGCACAAATAAATAAATTGCTGATTACAAAAGATTTTTCTCACATTTCAGAAGGCTTCTCTGTAGGGTTTCTTTTAAAAAAACGATCTCCTCTAGAGTTTTTAAGTGTTTTACAGATCATTAAGTACATGGCAGAGGGGCAATGAGAAGGGATTTCTAAATTTAATGAACTAGGAAATACTCAAATTGAGGACAGATAAAAATAAAACAAGTTATATTTAAAATTCCACTTTATCAGTGGGAAAATACAAGAAAAATTAAAAATATAAGCTTAAAAAAGTATCCATTTCTTAGTCATGCTGTAAGAATTGACTTGACTATGGTATTAACAGCTTGACAAACTTATTAATATTGTACAAATAATTATGTGCATTAATATATATAAAATATTGTATATTACATTCACTGGAAGGACTGATGCTGAAGCTGAAGCAGTAGTGAGGCCACCTGTTGTGAAGCGAGGCGTCATTGGAAACAACCCTGATGTTGAGGGCAGTAGAAGGAAGGAGGAGAAGGGGACAACAGAGGACAAGTTGGCTGAATGGCATCACCAACTTGATGGACATGAGTTTGAGTAAACTCCGGGAGATGGTGAAGGACAGGGAAGCTTGCAGTGCTGCAGTCCATGGCCTCACAAAGTCGGACACCACAGAGCAACTGAACTGAATACAGCTCTAACTTGTTCCACTTTCATGATGACACAGGTGAAAACATTTAACTTACCTAGGACAAGGGTACCTACTGGGTAGATTGCCTAGGCACATACTCTGCTTTTTTTTTTTTTGCCGAGGCGCATACTCTTAACACTATCTTCACCGTGTTCTGCAGCCTACCATGTCACCAAATAGTCCATAAAAATGATAGTGATGGGAAGGGAGTGGGGATGTGGTATAGCTGTTGTCCTCTATTTCCCCAGCTGAACCTATATCCTGTACCAATGGATTGTAATTCTGCTCATTAGGCCATAAACTAGTTATGTTACAGTAGTAATACCTATATATATATTTTTTTTTTTTCTTTTTTAACAGCTGCTATCAGCTATCATTAGATTAAGTTGCAGAGCATACTACAGGTTTGCCCAGCAAAATACCTCTGCTATATGGACATCAGTAGTTAAAGCACAAATAAATAAATTGCTGATTACAAAAGATTTTTCTCACATTTCAGAAGGCTTCTCTGTAGGGTTTCTTTTAAAAAAACGATCTCCTCTAGAGTTTTTAAGTGTTTTACAGATCATTAAGTACATGGCAGAGGGGCAATGAGAAGGGATTTCTAAATTTAATGAACTAGGAAATACTCAAATTGAGGACAGATAAAAATAAAACAAGTTATATTTAAAATTCCACTTTATCAGTGGGAAAATACAAGAAAAATTAAAAATATAAGCTTAAAAAAGTATCCATTTCTTAGTCATGCTGTAAGAATTGACTTGACTATGGTATTAACAGCTTGACAAACTTATTAATATTGTACAAATAATTATGTGCATTAATATATATAAAATATTGTATATTACCATTTTCTATTGTATATGTCAATATCTATTACATGAGTGTCTACCTACATATATCTAATGGCATGTATTATGCACAGTATACATTAATATTAAATGAGTGTATATGTGATATCACACCATCATTTGATAGATATACTAATAGCTACAAATAAGGGCATCTTCATATGTATGTGTTCATGTATATGTATACATATTTATGAGTCAGTCATCACCTAACAAAGTGAAAGCATCAAACTTCTTACCTTTGTCTTTTTCGCCTAAATTTGATACTGACATTGATCTTGTCAATCATTCACTCTCAATTTTTAAGCTCCTAAATCTCATTTAGAGATGGTTTAGGCCAAGAAATTAATCCTTCATATTCCTGGAAACTTTGCCCAAAATTGCATTCTGTGTTTTTCTATTGAAAGTATTGAAACTATTTCCTACGAAGTAAGTGCTTTACAAAGTTAGCACAAGGAATTTCCTGGAAATACCAGTTTAAATATACTCAACTGCATTTTGATGGAAAACCAAAAAATCATATTAACAAATACGTTGTCCATAAAGTGAAATCAGGCTAGAAAAAGTTCTTAAATAACTATAGTGTTATTTTATTTTATTATTATAATTTTATTTATTGATTTCTCTTTGACTGGGCTGGGTCTTCATTGTTGGGCAGTCTTTTATCTAGTGGTGAGAGAGAACTAGTCTCTAGATCCTGTGTGCTGGCAGCTCATTGCAGTGGCTTCTCTTGTTATAGAGCAGAGGCTCAGTAGTTGCAGCACACAGGCTTAACTGTTCTACAGCATGTGGGTTCTTCCCACATCAGGGATTGAGCCCATGTCTCCTGCACTGGCAGGCAGATTCTCTACCACTGAGCCACCAGGGAAACACCTATAATGTTATTTCAATTCACTGCTTTTTGATGGGGAAAGGTTGATGAGGGCATAATAAATAATACTAGACATTCAGATCATGTACTATTGTAAATCTTCATGAATTATTTTAAGACTTCTTCAAGAATTAACTTTTTGCTATTAAGTTCTTCCATGGAATAGTAGAATATGTTCATCAGAATGTTTTAAATTTAAAATACATTTTATGGGGGCTTCCCTGGTGGTCCAGTGGGTAAGGATACTGCCTTGCAGTGCAAGGGGCGCCAGTTGAATCCCTGACCTGGGAAGATCCCGCATGCCACGGAGTGGTTGGACTCATGTGTCCAACTACTGTGCCAGCGCCCTGAAGCATGTGCGCTGAGAGCCAGTGATTTGCAGCAAGAGAGCCCACTGTGATTCGAGGCCCACACAGTCCAAAAGAACAAAGGTGGAAATAAATGAAAGACCTATAGAAGTGGCCAATATATATACATATATATATATATATATATATATATATATATATATAGACACACACACACACACACACATATATATATGTCTGATGTGTTTCTTAAACATAGAACAGCTTTTCTATGTTTGATAGCATAGGAATCTGAAGATCTGAATTCTGACTCTACTATTGGCTGATTGCACAGTCATAGATAATATTTCTGAGCCTCAATTTTCTCATCTAGAGAATGGAGGTAATTAAATCTTCACCTGCTGATTGCACGGAACTATGATAGAAAATCAAAAAGAAATTTTACACACAAAAACATATGTTTATATATTTCATATATATTATATATAAGCATAGTACATATAAAATAAAAACATGCATACTAAAAGCTTCTTAGAAAGCTGCTATATAAATATATGTAAAGGATTTTAATGTTTTCTATAGTGTTCAAATTATAAATGGAATGCATTTCATAGAAGAGTGTTTTATGAATGTAAAGATTTTTTATTTTGAGTAGAAGATAGCTGGATTTGATATCAATATTAATTTTCCATGTGTGTACTGAATTTTCTGCTTATCTTATATCAAGATACCATAATCCTTAGGTCCCACATGTTCATTTGTCTTTTTAGTTCCACTATTCTAGTAGGTGGGTCAGAGAAGATCTTGCTTTGATTGATGTCCTTGAGGGTTTTGCCTATATTCTCCTCTAAGAGTTTGATGGTTTCTGGCCTTACATTTAAGTCTTTAATCCATTTTGAGTTGATCTTTGTGTATGGTGTCAGGGTATGTTCCAATTTCATTTTCTTGCATGTAGCTGTCCAATTTTCCCAGCACCATTTGTTGAAGAGGCTGTCTTTGTCCCATTTTATATGTTCGCCTCCTTTGTCAAAAATAAGGTACCCATAGGTGCGTGGCTTTATCTCTGGGTTCTCGATCTTGTTCCATTGGTCGATATTTCTGTTTTTTTGCCAGTACCATACTGTCTTGATGACTGTTGCTTTGTAGTAGAGTCTGAAGTTGGGGAGGCTGATCCCCCCAGCTCCATTCTTCTTCCTGAGGATTGCTTTGGCTATTCGAGGTCTTTTGTGTTTCCATATGAACTGTGTTATTCGTTGGTCTAGTTCTGTGAAGAATGGAAGTCAGTCAGAAAGAGAAGGACAAATACAGTATATTAACACATATATATGGAATCTAGTAGGATGGTGATGATGGCACATGCAGTGAAGCGACAGAAAGACAGACATGGACAGTGGACATATGGACATTGTGGGGAAGGAACAGTGGTTGAGAGGCGTAAGGGAAGTAGCATGAAGGCCTGTACTATCATAAGTGAAGAAAATAGCTCTAGTCATTGCTCTGTGAGAAAAGGGGATCCTTCAGGGGTGCTGTGTGATGGTCAGGAGGGGAGGGAAGGGGGGGATATACATGTGACTAATCTGAGAACATGCATGTCTGTGAACAACAAAACTCTGTAAAAGTTAAAAGTAAAATAAAGGTTTAAAAAAAAAAAAAAAAAAAGATACCATAATCCTGACATAGTTTTATTCTACTGACTTTATTACTTTGTCAAAGCTAATAATTATACTTCTAGTATTTCTAGGCAAGCAACAAAAACATTTGAACACGATGTAATGAATATTGCTATGAAAAACATTTGTCATAATAGTGTACTAGGATTCCAAGAAGAGACAGTATACTCGATTTGTGTGTAGTTTCTTAAAAAACAACCCTAATTCTATTTGAAACTAAAAAAAAGGCAAGGTGGCTACTGAAAATAACAGCCCATTGTTCTGAAACAGAATAGAAAATGGGAACGAGAAAGCCCTAGAAGGAGACATTATATCTCAGACAGTCTAGGAGTCACGGCAGCAGATGACATGGATGCACGTCTGGCCCTATTTTGTATAACAGAAATAAATATTGATAAATCCTCATTATCCTGAGAAAATAGCATCTTCCTTGGTACGGAACAGAGGCTAATACCTCCCCCTGCAAATGCCAGAGTGACCTTGTTATATTTCTTGTTGCCCAACCAAATTGCATCTTAACTTCACGAAAAGTATGATAATATTGAGAAAAATGTCATTGAGCATTTGAATGAGCCTTGCATTTTATTCATTCATTCATTCGTTCATTCCACAAACGCTTGTTAAGCATCTATGGAAAGCTAGGGTCTGTACCAAATGTTATACTGTGGTGAGTAAGATAGACTGGGTTCTGACTCTCTTGGAGATTATAGTCAGAATATGGAGAGAAACAATTTTAATTTTTTTTAAATTTAAAGTTTGTAATACTATAGTGAAGGTGAAAATGGCATGCTCAGGAGAATATACAGAATGTGTAGCTACTTTAGTTTGGGTATCAGGAAACAGTTCTCTGAGGGAGTGATATTTGAAGGGAGATCTGAAGGATGACGAGTCAGAAAACATTCCACTGGGAGAGAAAAGCATTTGTGATTTAGTTTAATAAACTGAAAGAAGGCTGGTACAGCCAAAGTTAGACAAAAAGGGTAAAAGTCACACTGCATAAGATAGAGAGGCTGGCAAAGGCCACACTGTGCAGAACTTTATTGGCAATGATAAAGAATTTGGATTTTATTAAATGTGCAAAGGGAAACTGTCAAATGGTGTTGCTCAGAAACAATGATATTATCTAAATTTCATTTTAAATACATCATCGTTCCGCTATGGGAAACAGAAAATATGCAAAATTGAATCAGGGAGGTCATTAGGAGACCATTATCAGAGCCAGCTTCATGGATGTGTGACCTGTGCATTCTCAGCAGCTCCTGCTTCTTCAAAAGGGCTCTGCTCTTGGTTTAATGTCCTGCTAACTCCCATCTTGAAGTTCTTAATACTTTTTAAACAATGGGCTTTCATTTTTATTTTGCACTGGCCAAGTGGCACTGGCCATTAGAGAAATCTAGTTGCAAGACAATTATTGCCATAGGTTAGGATGATGATGGAGCAAAGTAAGTTATGTTTTTCAGGGGAAACAGAGTTAGAATCCGGTATCATATTGCCACCAATATGAGCTTCCAGGTTGGTCTATATGGAGCATTTTAATTCCACAACATTATCTTATAATATATATCCTATCCATTTAATAAATACTAGTTTTCAAAAGGCTGCTATTTTTTGTCATCCTATGTTAGCAAATCTGCATGTTAAGTTTCTATAATAGACATGAACTCTAAAGAGAGTGAAATATTTACATTTACCCTTCTATTCCACTAATAACTATTGAGTCCAGAGCACATGAAAAGGTTCTGTGCTATGAACTTAAGAGTGAGGCAGGTGTTATCTATTGAGAACTTACAATTTAGTTGGAGATTATAGTCAGAATATGGAGAGAAACAATTTTAATTTTTTTTAAATTTAAAGTTTGTAATACTATAGTGAAGGTGAAAATGGCATGCTCAGGAGAATATACAGAATGTGTAGCTACTTTAGTTTGGGTATCAGGAAACAGTTCTCTGAGGGAGTGATATTTGAAGGGAGATCTGAAGGATGACGAGTCAGAAAACATTCCACTGGGAGAGAAAAGCATTTGTGATTTAGTTTAATAAACTGAAAGAAGGCTGGTACAGCCAAAGTTAGACAAAAAGGGTAAAAGTCACACTGCATAAGATAGAGAGGCTGGCAAAGGCCACACTGTGCAGAACTTTATTGGCAATGATAAAGAATTTGGATTTTATTAAATGTGCAAAGGGAAACTGTCAAATGGTGTTGCTCAGAAACAATGATATTATCTAAATTTCATTTTAAATACATCATCGTTCCGCTATGGGAAACAGAAAATATGCAAAATTGAATCAGGGAGGTCATTAGGAGACCATTATCAGAGCCAGCTTCATGGATGTGTGACCTGTGCATTCTCAGCAGCTCCTGCTTCTTCAAAAGGGCTCTGCTCTTGGTTTAATGTCCTGCTAACTCCCATCTTGAAGTTCTTAATACTTTTTAAACAATGGGCTTTCATTTTTATTTTGCACTGGCCAAGTGGCACTGGCCATTAGAGAAATCTAGTTGCAAGACAATTATTGCCATAGGTTAGGATGATGATGGAGCAAAGTAAGTTATGTTTTTCAGGGGAAACAGAGTTAGAATCCGGTATCATATTGCCACCAATATGAGCTTCCAGGTTGGTCTATATGGAGCATTTTAATTCCACAACATTATCTTATAATATATATCCTATCCATTTAATAAATACTAGTTTTCAAAAGGCTGCTATTTTTTGTCATCCTATGTTAGCAAATCTGCATGTTAAGTTTCTATAATAGACATGAACTCTAAAGAGAGTGAAATATTTACATTTACCCTTCTATTCCACTAATAACTATTGAGTCCAGAGCACATGAAAAGGTTCTGTGCTATGAACTTAAGAGTGAGGCAGGTGTTATCTATTGAGAACTTACAATTTAGTTGAAAGGTAAGACTTCAATAGCTATAATGCAAGGAAGAATATACCAGAAGAATATAAAGGAAATACAAGCAGTGCACTGTAGGGGATTCCATTCATGTAGAACAATCATTAGAAGTTTTATCAAGTGACTTTTGTCATGACATCAGAATATAGAATGATATTATTGTGATGTTTCATTTTAATTAAAACCAGATATTTTCAGGAATCTCAGTAGTAGACATGTCCCAGTGTGGAGTAAGCCATACGATAGCCCTGGTATATTTGAAGATTCCATTTAAGAGATAAATATTAAGATCTTTAAAGAAAATTTTCAGAATATTTCTTATTCCCTGCAGAATGAAACAGAGCTGTTAGTAAAATAATTCTGAGTATTCATCATCAGAGTTGACAAAGAAAACCAGAATTTCAACCAGTAGGTGAAAATCTAATGAAATTAAGAGATAAATGAAAGCATTCTGGTTGCCATGCAGCATCTGTCTTCAATTCTGCAGGCTACATAAACTACAGGCAGATGTGGATGCTTTTTCTATAGGATAGTGCTTTCACCAGGAAACAGCCTAGTTTGATGACCAGACTTCAAAGCAAATATCCCAAAGGAACACACACATATACACGCACACACATACATATACAGAGAAACACCAAACAGAAGACACTTGGGCAATGGAGGGATGTATTAGTGCCCCAGAGACAGAGACCTTTGGCACTGAGAAGCTTAGCTTGTCATGCATCACAGCTTTAAGACTCCAGACATTACATCCCAGGACATTTGTTACACTTTCAGGCTTCCATGATTCAACTGTGGGCAGAGCTACTAGCTTGTCCTCTTGAGACAAACTCGGGGCTCTGGTTTGCCATGCACTTATCTTCCTTTTCAAACCTGCACCTATAAAATAAAGTAGTTATGTCCCCAAAGTGCTCGCACTTTTATTTAAACATTAAGGCAAAAGAAAATGCCAACTAGCTTAGGCTATACCAAATCACATAAATAGACACAGCTTCTTAAGTCCTGAGCATTCTCAAAGTGGAGCTCAAGACTAGTTACCTGCCCTCCAGTCACTGAGCCCGAGACAAGACAGAAAAGAGAGAGACATGGAAACCAGGGAGGCAGGTGGGCTGAGGACAGGGAATACATTGAGAAGATAGGATGCAAATTGGGAAATATGTGTAAGTCTCATGGTATAAATGTTTCAGAAACAATAGAAATACTTGGATCAGCCCCATTTATCCATCTCAAATATCAGTATTCTAGTGTAGATTGTCAGACCACTCTCCTGCTCTGCAACTGAAAGGCTTTCTCCTCTCAGCTTCTCCCACCCCAGCCCTCGTACATATATCACCTCCAGTTTACTCTTTCTAAAACTCATTTTCCTGTTCAGAGATACATTGTTCACAGTGATACTGCTTGATCAGTGGATGTAAGGGATTCTTTCATTTTGGCATTCATGCCTCTTTGTGATCTCACTTTTACCTTTTATTACCAGCCTTACTTTTCTTATTCCTCTGCACAAATAGCATCGTCTGAGTCAAGTGGTCCTGAAGCATGCCCTGCCCCTTCCCATCATAATCTCAGCATCTCGGCTTATGACATGCAATGAATTCCCCTGACTCAGTTCTCCTTGCCTAATGAAATTCTACTCATTCTTCAAGATGTCATTACCTACTTCAGAAAGCTTTGTTCATTTCTCCTCATTGGCTAAGATAGTTCTCTCCTCTGAACTAAGGGACCATCTGGTTTATATCTGCATTAACATTTACTATGTATGTACCTATTTGGTTGAGTCATCATGATCCTTGAACCATCTTTCCACCACCAGGCCTGTTTATAAACATCACAAGGACCATGCTTTTATAGTGCCTGCTGATCATAAAATGAAGGTACAGAAAGATTTGTTTGAGTGATTAGAAAGGAGGGTAACTGTGGATTCTTCATCCTATTCTGCCATTGTCTTCCAATCTTTGTACTTCTAGCCAGAACTTACGGATTCTCTTTTGGCTGAAGGCAAAAACAAATCCCTTATATGTTTAATAGAGACTGTCTAAAATAACAGAATCTATGGTACTGCCTTTGGTTATGGTAAGTTTCTTTCACATTTACTAGTCCAAAAACATATGATTAGGATAATCGTGCAGGCCCCTTTGCACATGACAAACCTGGCTTTTATGCCTTCAATAGGTAATACCCCTCTCCCTTTCATTCTTAAAAGAGTTCTGGTTTAGATGATAAAGTATATGGTTACTCTCCCTGAGGACCATTTTTATTGACAAATGATAATATTTACCTTATACATTGTGTTGGTTTTCTCAAACTGGTTAGTATAAAAGCTTCAGGTTAGTCTAAAAAGCGTATCAATCAACAGACAGGCAAAAAAGGCAAGAAACAGACAGGACAAACAAAACAACTAGGAAAACAAAAACAAGTCTCAAAGGTTAAGTCATTTGAAGTAGGAAAGGATAAAACATAAGGCAGCATATCATTGGGAGAGATTTTCCTAGCCTTCATTTTTTCCTTTTGTCTCCAAGGAATTCTTCATTAGACGCAATTTAAGCCTTGAGTTTGAGGTTTTGTATTCTCCATTGGTAAGCACACCTATTAAAAAACAATGTATTCATGAATACTCCCTGGCATCAGCAGGCTCTGTGTATTCACCGCTAGCAGTAGACGCCATGCCAGGAGAACCTGACTCCTGGTGCAAAAGGATTTTTAAAAAAATTGAGCAATGCCAAAAAAAAAACCCAACAACAACAACGAAAAACCATCACATAATTCTTTTCTGTACTCTGTGGTTTGTTTTACTTAGGAAAACGGCCTGGTTTTACCCTGCAGCACGCATTCATTACTGTGATCTTTGACTGGCAGATGCAGAGTAATAGGATGCATATTTTAGTGCTTATTATAATACCCTGTCCAAAAACAACTTGACAAATTTGTGATTTCGACAATATCTCATTTTGCTGGCTGCAGTGCTCTGTGATTGTCTGGCCCACGTGGCTTCCAGATTATGCATACCACCAATACTTCTCATTAAAATGGCCACAGTTCACCAGTTTCGGTAGCTTGGAACAGAAAAAAACTGTCATGGGGAAAATTTGTACTTCTAGCCAGAACTTACGGATCTTTAAGCCTCTTATATGTTTAATAGAGACTGTCTAAAATAACAGAATCTATGGTACTGCCTTTGGTTATGGTAAGTTTCTTTCACATTTACTAGTCCAAAAACATATGATTAGGATAATCGTGCAGGCCCCTTTGCACATGACAAACCTGGCTTTTATGCCTTCAATAGGTAATACCCCTCTCCCTTTCATTCTTAAAAGAGTTCTGGTTTAGATGATAAAGTATATGGTTACTCTCCCTGAGGACCATTTTATTGACAAATGATAATATTTACCTTATACATTGTGTTGGTTTTCTCAAACTGGTTAGTATAAAAGCTTCAGGTTAGTCTAAAAAGCGTATCAATCAACAGACAGGCAAAAAAGGCAAGAAACAGACAGGACAAACAAAACAACTAGGAAAACAAAAACAAGTCTCAAAGGTTAAGTCATTTGAAGTAGGAAAGGATAAAACATAAGGCAGCATATCATTGGGAGAGATTTTCCTAGCCTTCATTTTTTCCTTTTGTCTCCAAGGAATTCTTCATTAGACGCAATTTAAGCCTTGAGTTTGAGGTTTTGTATTCTCCATTGGTAAGCACACCTATTAAAAAACAATGTATTCATGAATACTCCCTGGCATCAGCAGGCTCTGTGTATTCACCGCTAGCAGTAGACGCCATGCCAGGAGAACCTGACTCCTGGTGCAAAAGGATTTTTAAAAAAATTGAGCAATGCCAAAAAAAAAACCCAACAACAACAACGAAAAACCATCACATAATTCTTTTCTGTACTCTGTGGTTTGTTTTACTTAGGAAAACGGCCTGGTTTTACCCTGCAGCACGCATTCATTACTGTGATCTTTGACTGGCAGATGCAGAGTAATAGGATGCATATTTTAGTGCTTATTATAATACCCTGTCCAAAAACAACTTGACAAATTTGTGATTTCGACAATATCTCATTTTGCTGGCTGCAGTGCTCTGTGATTGTCTGGCCCACGTGGCTTCCAGATTATGCATACCACCAATACTTCTCATTAAAATGGCCACAGTTCACCAGTTTCGGTAGCTTGGAACGAACTTGGAATGAATTATTATACAACAAAGAGGCTGCTGTCATGCAGAACAAAAGACAAGCAAAAGAGAGCTTTGGCTTAATGAGGCTAAGTGAGTGTCTCCCCTGCATCACAGCTACTTGACGGCCTTTGAGCATGGATTTTTTTCTCCACAGGCCAAAACCTTTGGTCTATTATTTTGTGTTTATGCACCTTGAGGCTAATATACATTTTAATATGCTGCACATGGAGAAAAAAAAAAAATCAGCCATTAGATTAGAACATGTGCACTCCCTGTTAAATTAATGACAACCGAACATAGAGATAAATTTAGGTTTTCATATTTAATTATAGCACACTGCAGTACGTTTAGCAAGGATAAATTGCACTATTATTATGCTTCATTTTTTTTTGACATCTTCTCCTATTAACGGTGCACACTTGCCCCCCACCCACAACACTCTGTACCATGTAACATCTCTCTACACATCATCCGTCCCTCAACATGACTGAATCTTAGCCACTGCACTGAAAGGTATATTATTTTATTTGTTAAATTTGCTGAGAGAACGAATGCTATTTTGGCATATCTGTAAAATGAATAAGAATGTAATTTGTAAGAGAGAAGTGATAACTCGTCCAGAACTACTTCGGCTGTCACTTGTCTTTGCTGCATCAGATTACACTGATGGGTCTGAGTTCTCTCTTTTTCTGATCTACCAAAGGCAAACAACACAGCACATGACTCCAAATAGGTGATATATCACCATGACTCAAAATACTTCTGTTAAAAAATAAATAAATAAAAGCTTCTATATAAAAAATTAAGCATAACAATCTCAAGAAAACCCAATAATCTGTCTCTCTTTGGAACTTTTCTCTATTAATTTCTTTATTAATTCATTTGTTATAGAAATGAGAACACTTTAAGGAGTGAAAAGTTGTAGGTTACTATCTGTCCAGTGATCTTCAGAAAAATTAACCAAGTCTACAGTACAGATTATGAATATTGCTGTTTATTCTTCCAAGGCCACCAGAGCAGGAACAGACTGTTAATACAACAAAAAAATGTTTCAATAGGAGTTCACCATTTCGGCCACATTTAAGCTTGGAACGAACTTGGAATGAATTATTATACAACAAAGAGGCTGCTGTCATGCAGAACAAAAGACAAGCAAAGAGAGCTTTGGCTTAATGAGGCTAAGTGAGTGTCTCCCCTGCATCACAGCTACTTGACGGCCTTTGAGCATGGATTTTTTTCTCCACAGGCCAAAACCTTTGGTCTATTATTTTGTGTTTATGCACCTTGAGGCTAATATACATTTTAATATGCTGCACATGGAGAAAAAAAAAAATCAGCCATTAGATTAGAACATGTGCACTCCCTGTTAAATTAATGACAACCGAACATAGAGATAAATTTAGGTTTTCATATTTAATTATAGCACACTGCAGTACGTTTAGCAAGGATAAATTGCACTATTATTATGCTTCATTTTTTTTTGACATCTTCTCCTATTAACGGTGCACACTTGCCCCCCACCCACAACACTCTGTACCATGTAACATCTCTCTACACATCATCCGTCCCTCAACATGACTGAATCTTAGCCACTGCACTGAAAGGTATATTATTTTATTTGTTAAATTTGCTGAGAGAACGAATGCTATTTTGGCATATCTGTAAAATGAATAAGAATGTAATTTGTAAGAGAGAAGTGATAACTCGTCCAGAACTACTTCGGCTGTCACTTGTCTTTGCTGCATCAGATTACACTGATGGGTCTGAGTTCTCTCTTTTTCTGATCTACCAAAGGCAAACAACACAGCACATGACTCCAAATAGGTGATATATCACCATGACTCAAAATACTTCTGTTAAAAAATAAATAAATAAAAGCTTCTATATAAAAAATTAAGCATAACAATCTCAAGAAAACCCAATAATCTGTCTCTCTTTGGAACTTTTCTCTATTAATTTCTTTATTAATTCATTTGTTATAGAAATGAGAACACTTTAAGGAGTGAAAAGTTGTAGGTTACTATCTGTCCAGTGATCTTCAGAAAAATTAACCAAGTCTACAGTACAGATTATGAATATTGCTGTTTATTCTTCCAAGGCCACCAGAGCAGGAACAGACTGTTAATACAACAGAAATGTCAAAATGGACTTTTCATATAGAGTGACCTGGTAACTCTTAGTTCTTTCCATTTGGAGGCTGTGACTTTACCTTCCATTGAGTACACTTGTTCTTTGTTACATTTGGAACATATAGTTCACTTCATTTGCTAGTTAATAAAGGTCTGGTTGGTTGCTCAGAATGTAAAAAACTCTACTACTACATTTGTGTAAAGCAGAAAGAAAAGCACTTGCTTATGTATTCTACATAAGTGTGTGTGCTCAATTGTGTCCAAATTTTTGCTACTCCATGGACTGTAGCCCATCAGGCTCCTCTGTATTCTTGCTCCAGGCAAGAATACTGGAATAAGTTGCCAATAACTACTCCAGAGGATCTTCCTGACCCAGGGATCGAACCCAAGTCTCCTGTGTCTTCTGCATTGGCAGGTGGAAAGAAACATCCCTATTTCTTATCCTTTGGCTTTAAAAGGTGACTTGAATTATTAATATTAGAGGCCTTAAAGTCACTGAATATTGTTCCAAAGTCTGAGGGTGGGATTATCCTGAAATGACTGTTTATTGGATGTTTGTTTCCTGGTGATATATATATATATATATATGTTTAATGACCAGAAAAGCAAAGCAGGAATAAAGATTACCGTGTAGGAAAAGCCTGTAACTGGGGATGCTGCATACACTAAAGCAGTTAGTCCTTGTATGCTGGGGGATAATTCTTCTTGATGGCACAGAAAAGCAGCCTTTATACACTTACTAAGATTAACTCAGGCTTCCCTGATGGCTCAGTGATAAAGAATACACCAGCCAATGAAGAAGACGCAGGTTCCATCCCATGTAGGAAAATCCCACATGCTATGGGGTTAACTAAACCCAAGCACCACAACTATTGAGCCTGTGCTCTAGAGCCCGGGAGTTGCAACTACTGAGCCCATGCATCTCAACTACTGAAGCCCAGGAGCCTAGAGCCTATGCTCCGCAACAAGAGAAGCCACCAAAATGAGAAGCCCACCCAAGGCAGATAAAGAGTAACCCCCCACTCATTGCAGCTGGAGAAAAGCCTGTGCAGCAATGAAGACCCAGCACAGCCAAAAATAAATAATTTTTTTAAATAAAAGAATAAAACTCTTCTTGCCCAAATTCTAGTAGAATAACATAAGATGACATATAAGAAATAACCCTACAAAATGAGTTATAAATTTGATTTTCAGTTTTTGCTTTTTTGGTTTATAATTATATTCATGTCAGAAACTAAACCTGTAAGGCAATGAATAGCTATTTCCTAGTAATATGTTATGGTTAAAAAAAAAAAAAATTCTTGTGATTAAAAGCTACTAATTTTTCATCTGTGAATCCTTGACAAACTTAAATTCTAAGAAAGACCTCGTGGAATACAGATGAAGGTTACATTTGCTCTTTTATAGTTTACATTGAGTCACTTCATATAAGAGCCTACTAATTGCTATAGTCACTGGATGTTGCTATAACGCCTTGCTCAAGAGTCTAGGTCCACTTATTCTTGAGGCTTGTTCCCACTGTGGACAAGAGAATCAGAGACCTCAGTCAATGATGGTGGTCCTCAAGTTACTTTTCTGGGTTTACTTACTTTGCAGTTCAAACAATTTACTCTAGTTGGTCAAGTATTCTCAGTTCCAAATACTCAAGTCATTAAATATTTTGATGTGCTTACAGCAAATGCTGAGATGCCCCACTTCTTATATAACTGTTCTACCAAGCAAAATTTCAAAAATATATCCTGTTATAAACAACCTTAGCAGAATGCAAGAGAGTTCTTTTTGAAATACATGTTCAAAAACAATGTATACTTTACCTAGTAAATGTTCACATAAAGTTAAAAATTAGGAAACTGGGCTTCCCTGGTGGTCCAGTAGGTAGGGAGTGCAGGGGACTCCTGTTTGATCCCTGGCCGGGGAGGATCCCACATGCCACAGAGCAGGCTGGACCAATGTGTCCAGTTCTGAGCCAGAGCTCTGGAGCGCATGCGCCCGGGGCTGGCGCTCTGCAGCGAGAGAGGGTGGGAGGCCAACATGGGCCAAAGAATAGAAACGGATAAAAGATAAATAAATAAAATGTCAATAAAAGAGGGCAAAATTAAAAAAAAAAAAAAAAACTAGGAAACTATAGTATATCTAAACGTAATTCTGATTTCATTCAAAAAACATGTATATGAGAATTGGAAAAAAAAAAAAATCAGCTATGGTGATAACCATATAGTAACCAGCATTTCTGAGAACAGACATTTTGGGTGACTTTGGTTTCCTGCTTTTTCTTTTCTGTATTTCCTCAATTTCCCATAGTGAACATATATATTTTTTTATAGTGACAAGCCCTAAGAATGAAAGTAGTAACTTTAAAAGTTTTGTAGGAATCTCTAAAGAATATTGATCAAATATTTCATCAAAATAGCCCTGGAAGAACCAAATTTAAAAGAATCAAGACTATTCAAGTGCCAGAAAGCAAAATCAAGAAGGGCATAAAGAACTGGCATTATTTAGCTTGTAGAACAGACTAAGCTTAGTTTAGCCACAAAGGAAAAGCTAAAGAAAATTTGCTACTTTTCTTAAAAAGGATTATTATGTAAAGTTTTTTGTTATGTTTTGTTTTGTTTTTGTTAAAGGAGTGCAGTTTCTAAGTCTACCACTGAGGAAGGGAAATTAAATCAATACAAAGAAGTTAAATCTGATAGGAGTTGTGTGAATAAGCTATTTGAAGAGGCCTGAAGAAAAAAATCTCTAGAATCCTTTCTTTTTCTTTTTTTCCTTTCTCTTTATTTTTTACTTTGTTCTTTGAGAAAAGAGATTCTTATATAACTGTTCTACCAAGCAAAATTTCAAAAATATATCCTGTTATAAACAACCTTAGCAGAATGCAAGAGAGTTCTTTTTGAAATACATGTTCAAAAACAATGTATACTTTACCTAGTAAATGTTCACATAAAGTTAAAAATTAGGAAACTGGGCTTCCCTGGTGGTCCAGTAGGTAGGGAGTGCAGGGGACTCCTGTTTGATCCCTGGCCGGGGAGGATCCCACATGCCACAGAGCAGGCTGGACCAATGTGTCCAGTTCTGAGCCAGAGCTCTGGAGCGCATGCGCCCGGGGCTGGCGCTCTGCAGCAAGAGAGGGTGGGAGGCCAACATGGGCCAAAGAATAGAAACGGATAAAAGATAAATAAATAAAATGTCAATAAAAGAGGGCAAAATTAAAAAAAAAAAAAAACTAGGAAACTATAGTATATCTAAACGTAATTCTGATTTCATTCAAAAAACATGTATATGAGAATTGGAAAAAAAAAAAAAATCAGCTATGGTGATAACCATATAGTAACCAGCATTTCTGAGAACAGACATTTTGGGTGACTTTGGTTTCCTGCTTTTTCTTTTCTGTATTTCCTCAATTTCCCATAGTGAACATATATATTTTTTTATAGTGACAAGCCCTAAGAATGAAAGTAGTAACTTTAAAAGTTTTGTAGGAATCTCTAAAGAATATTGATCAAATATTTCATCAAAATAGCCCTGGAAGAACCAAATTTAAAAGAATCAAGACTATTCAAGTGCCAGAAAGCAAAATCAAGAAGGGCATAAAGAACTGGCATTATTTAGCTTGTAGAACAGACTAAGCTTAGTTTAGCCACAAAGGAAAAGCTAAAGAAAATTTGCTACTTTTCTTAAAAAGGATTATTATGTAAAGTTTTTTGTTATGTTTTGTTTTGTTTTTGTTAAAGGAGTGCAGTTTCTAAGTCTACCACTGAGGAAGGGAAATTAAATCAATACAAAGAAGTTAAATCTGATAGGAGTTGTGTGAATAAGCTATTTGAAGAGGCCTGAAGAAAAAAATCTCTAGAATCCTTTCTTTTTCTTTTTTTCCTTTCTCTTTATTTTTTACTTTGTTCTTTGAGAAAAAGAGAGATTCTCATGTATGTATAATTCTAAATACGTAGAACTGGGTATGTATGAAAGAGGCTAGTTTCTTTTCCCTTCCATAATGTAACTTGAAGTTTTCTTTAAAATGCATTCACCAGAATTCTTGTTAGTTGTTCATGCTAACATCAGAAATATTTAATGAAGGCCTACTGAAGATAGATTTATTTATCCTTAATGTGAACTGTGATTATTTTTGGTGCACTTGGTGTTCTCTGAGTGCAAGTTGATTTGAAGAACTTTCTAATCTAAATCCCATTCTCTCCTCATGATACAGGGATAGCTCTCAAATCTTGAGTACTTCCAAATCTAATTTAATCTTGCTTTCAGACAGCCAAGGAGGAGTCCAAAGCAGTTCTTCCACCTACCATGTGACTTGAGAGCCCCTGAATAATTCTTTTTTTTCAAGTTTATTGAAATATAATTGGACAGATAAAATTGTAAGATATTTAAAATGTCCAATGTGATGATTTGATATTTGTATACATTGCTAAAGGATCCCTCTCCCAGGATTAATTAACACATGTATCACTTCACATATTTACTTTTTCTTTAACTTGTATGTTAACACTTAAGTCTTACTCTTTTAGTAAATTTGTTATTCCATACAAGGCTATCAACCTATATAATACAACATCATTTTACTTATATAATATAGTAGTCATCACTTATACAGTAGATTCTCAGACTTTATTCATCTTATGACTGGTTTACCTTACAGCTTCTGTAAATTTTTACCTAAAAGAGCAAAGTGATAAAAAAAGCCCTGGAAGAACCAAATTTAAAAGAATCAAGACTATTCAAGTGCCAGAAAGCAAAATCAAGAAGGGCATAAAGAACTGGCATTATTTAGCTTGTAGAACAGACTAAGCTTAGTTTAGCCACAAAGGAAAAGCTAAAGAAAATTTGCTACTTTTCTTAAAAAGGATTATTATGTAAAGTTTTTTGTTATGTTTTGTTTTGTTTTTGTTAAAGGAGTGCAGTTTCTAAGTCTACCACTGAGGAAGGGAAATTAAATCAATACAAAGAAGTTAAATCTGATAGGAGTTGTGTGAATAAGCTATTTGAAGAGGCCTGAAGAAAAAAATCTCTAGAATCCTTTCTTTTTCTTTTTTTCCTTTCTCTTTATTTTTTACTTTGTTCTTTGAGAAAAAGAGAGATTCTCATGTATGTATAATTCTAAATACGTAGAACTGGGTATGTATGAAAGAGGCTAGTTTCTTTTCCCTTCCATAATGTAACTTGAAGTTTTCTTTAAAATGCATTCACCAGAATTCTTGTTAGTTGTTCATGCTAACATCAGAAATATTTAATGAAGGCCTACTGAAGATAGATTTATTTATCCTTAATGTGAACTGTGATTATTTTTGGTGCACTTGGTGTTCTCTGAGTGCAAGTTGATTTGAAGAACTTTCTAATCTAAATCCCATTCTCTCCTCATGATACAGGGATAGCTCTCAAATCTTGAGTACTTCCAAATCTAATTTAATCTTGCTTTCAGACAGCCAAGGAGGAGTCCAAAGCAGTTCTTCCACCTACCATGTGACTTGAGAGCCCCTGAATAATTCTTTTTTTTCAAGTTTATTGAAATATAATTGGACAGATAAAATTGTAAGATATTTAAAATGTCCAATGTGATGATTTGATATTTGTATACATTGCTAAAGGATCCCTCTCCCAGGATTAATTAACACATGTATCACTTCACATATTTACTTTTTCTTTAACTTGTATGTTAACACTTAAGTCTTACTCTTTTAGTAAATTTGTTATTCCATACAAGGCTATCAACCTATATAATACAACATCATTTTACTTATATAATATAGTAGTCATCACTTATACAGTAGATTCTCAGACTTTATTCATCTTATGACTGGTTTTATACCCTTTCACCAGCTTCTGTAAATTTTCTTCACCAACCTCGTCTCAGCCATTTTTCTACTCTATTTCTCTCAATTTGAGTTTTCTTTTTCCTTTTTATTTAGAGTTAACATACAAGTGATACATGCAATATTTATCTTTCTCTGTATTGTTTATTCACTTAGTCTAATGCCCTCAAGGTTTACCTACTTTGTTGCAAATAGCAAAATTTTCCTTCTTTCTCATAGCTGAATATTCTGTATGTGTGTTTGACAATTTCTGCAGTGATCATGGGAACACAGATGTCTCTTGAACAACCCCAGAGTATTATTTGAATGTGGTTTTAGAACACCCAGGATGCTGGCTTTTGGTAGGAGGTCATGGGCATGCACTGCAGTTACTTGTCATGGAGGTCAGTAATTCCTCAGTTATTCACATGTATATTCTATAATGCTTCAAAAGGAATTCAATTAACATGGCCCAGAAATATCTGCCCACCTATAATCATTCTTCATCAACTTAAGATAACCATCAAACCCCTAGTATTTGCCAGACATTGTCCTAGACAATTAGGACATGTGGATAAAAATGAGTCCTATCCTTTTAGAACTTATATTCAAGAAAGGGGACATAAAAATGAACATTAAGGGTAAGAAGTGATAGTATATTAGAAGACAGGGCTATGTAAGTGGAGAATAGGGCAAGGCAGTCCAAAGTATGGGTGTAAGGGGACAGGTTTTCTGTGAAGGCAACATCTGAGCACAGTTTTGAAGGATGTGAAGAGTAATTATGCAAATGCCTGTGAGATTTCCAAGCCAAAGGAGCAGGCAACGTGAAAGCCTGAAGAAACAGCAAGGAGCAGTGCACAGGCATAGAATGGTTCAGGAAAGTCACAAATAAAGTCAAGTAGGTAAGGCAGAGTGGAGCAAGGGTGCCCACTTTCACGATCTCACTTAATTCCCCTCGTGAACCGGCTGGTCACTTTCTATGGTTGTCCGTCCCATTGCCTCCCAAGCTTCGGAGTTTTGTCTGGCATACATTTATCTAGCTTCCATTATCTGTCAGGAACTGTGCAGAAAGTTCCAGCACCTCCTCCATGAAGCCAAGTCACTATAGTAGCACTTCCTGTCCCACCGTGTTTGAGGTTATGATGACAGGGTTTGCAGCTGCCGTGTGTACTCAGAAGAGAACTTTCCCTACCCTCCGTGTGTGCAAAGCTATGCAACTTAAACTGCACTCTCAACTCACACCGACGTTCAGATTTGTGCACGTGTGTGTAGTTGCTCAGTTGTGTCTGACTTTTGAGACTCCATGGACTGAAGCTCACCAGCCTTCTCTGTCCATGGAATTCTCCAGGCATGAATACTGGAGAGCGCTGCCATTTCCTCTTCCAGGGCATCTTCCCAACCCAGGAATTTAACCTGTGTTTCCTCCATTTCCTGCATTGGCAGGCAAATTCCTTTATCCCTGAGCTGACTGGCAAATACCATGTCCAGTATAACACAAAACTGAATTATTTGAGTATTAGAAAACTGATACTACAGTTAACTGAATGAACTACACTTTCAGAACATGTCTGGATCATCTGTATTCTCTCAAATCCACTGGGTTCTCTTGCTTTTGGAGAAATATCCCCTATAATCATTCTTCATCAACTTAAGATAACCATCAAACCCCTAGTATTTGCCAGACATTGTCCTAGACAATTAGGACATGTGGATAAAAATGAGTCCTATAAAATTCAAGAAAGGGGACATAAAAATGAACATTAAGGGTAAGAAGTGATAGTATATTAGAAGACAGGGCTATGTAAGTGGAGAATAGGGCAAGGCAGTCCAAAGTATGGGTGTAAGGGGACAGGTTTTCTGTGAAGGCAACATCTGAGCACAGTTTTGAAGGATGTGAAGAGTAATTATGCAAATGCCTGTGAGATTTCCAAGCCAAAGGAGCAGGCAACGTGAAAGCCTGAAGAAACAGCAAGGAGCAGTGCACAGGCATAGAATGGTTCAGGAAAGTCACAAATAAAGTCAAGTAGGTAAGGCAGAGTGGAGCAAGGGTGCCCACTTTCACGATCTCACTTAATTCCCCTCGTGAACCGGCTGGTCACTTTCTATGGTTGTCCGTCCCATTGCCTCCCAAGCTTCGGAGTTTTGTCTGGCATACATTTATCTAGCTTCCATTATCTGTCAGGAACTGTGCAGAAAGTTCCAGCACCTCCTCCATGAAGCCAAGTCACTATAGTAGCACTTCCTGTCCCACCGTGTTTGAGGTTATGATGACAGGGTTTGCAGCTGCCATGTGTACTCAGAAGAGAACTTTCCCTACCCTCCGTGTGTGCAAAGCTATGCAACTTAAACTGCACTCTCAACTCACACCGACGTTCAGATTTGTGCACGTGTGTGTAGTTGCTCAGTTGTGTCTGACTTTTGAGACTCCATGGACTGAAGCTCACCAGCCTTCTCTGTCCATGGAATTCTCAGGCATGAATACTGGAGAGCGCTGCCATTTCCTCTTCCAGGGCATCTTCCCAACCCAGGAATTTAACCTGTGTTTCCTCCATTTCCTGCATTGGCAGGCAAATTCCTTTATCCCTGAGCTGACTGGCAAATACCATGTCCAGTATAACACAAAACTGAATTATTTGAGTATTAGAAAAACTGATACTACAGTTAACTGAATGAACTACACTTTCAGAACATGTCTGGATCATCTGTATTCTCTCAAATCCACTGGGTTCTCTTGCTTTTGGAGAAAACCTTGGGCAGATTCCAGAACTTTTCTGGTCACTCTCAGATGTTACGATTAAACCCAAATTCTTGGGATAAAAGTTTTAAATACTGGAAGACCAAGACTTTTTAAATCCATAAATAAAACTGAGTTTTCGGGATTGGCATTGTTTTATTGTTCTATCGCATATATGGCAGTTGTATTGTTGAGTTTTTCATAATGTTTTGACTTTTCTTTGATTCACCTTATAAAACCATTTAAGAATAAATCTTTTTATTTTAATAACTTGTTCTCAGTAGAACAAAGAGTACTTTGCAGGTTTCTAAAAATCCCATTTACTTAATCACTTGATTGCTATAGCGTCAGAAATGAGGGAGAAGTACCCAAGGCACCAGGACTTGCTCAGCACTAATGAGCCAGAGCCAGCATGGATCAAAACAGGACCAATGGAATTTTAGGATTCCTAATTTGGAACTATCTCAAGCTAAATAAGATTCATGAATCCACAAAGCTTAAGAAGAAACATGCAATTGTGGCAGATTTTTTTTTTTTCAAAATGATCAAACTAAATGACAAAATTTCCAAATATCTAAAAGTTGAATCACCTTGGTATTTTATTTATGACTAATGTTACTGGGTTACTGTCCACAGTTTTGTGGTGAAAGTAAAACATGTCTAACCAAGTCACCCATGTGAGTAGAATCAGTGAAAGCTGGTCACTGCTCCTGCATAATAACCCACAAGTGGTCATTAAAGTCAGATGGGCTCTCGGTTTTCTAAATCCCTGGGAAAAGCATTGCCTTAATTAGCAGACACCAACTTAAGTGACTCCCCTAGAGACTTCCAATTAACCAAGCTTCTAGACTAGCATCGTTAATACTTCCCTCTTATTAGTTTATATATATATGCATATATGTGTATATGATAGGGATAAAGTAGAACAGGTAGAGTCTTATCGGGGGATGATAGGTAGAAGGGTGAAACTGGGGAAAGGTTGGGAGGCCAGTAAGTTGATGATAACTCAGGAGAGCTGCTCTTTGTTTAGTAAAGCAGGCTCGACTGGGCATGAATAGCTGACGAAGGAGGAGCTGGTGAGAAAGGAATTAACGATGTATGTCACACCTGTGTTTACTTGAGGGGGGCGGTCTTCTACCATCCTATACATTGCTGTCCATTCCGTCAGGGGGTGGAGCAGCAGAGCAGAACTTCTCTACCTGCCCGTTTGCACCGCTTTCAGGTACCTTACTCCAATACATCCTTTTCTTGTCTGTCACTCTGCTTCTCACTGAATTCTTTCTGCGTTGAGGCACGAAGAACCTGAGCCTCAGTGGGTCTAGACCTTGGATTAAGCCCTGGCTGTGTGGGTTCGAGTCCCAGACAGGGTTTTGGCCAGGACTGAGTCCTGACTACCCCAAGCAGGGTTTTGGCTGGGGTTGAGCCTTAGCCACAAGGATTAGAGTCCCAAACTGGTTTTGGCTAGGTTCAGGCCCCAGTCACATGGGTTCAAGTCCCAAACAGGGTTTTGGCTGGGTTTGAGTCCCAGCAGTTTGGGTTTAAGTCCCAAACAGAGTACTGGCTGCGTTCAAGTCCTAAGCCAGGGATTGTGGGTTCGAGTCCTAACCAGGGTTTTGACTGGAATTCAAGCTCCAGCCACATGGGTTCAAGTCCCAAGCAGGGCTCGATCAGGTCTGGGCCCTAGGTTTAAGTCTCAAATCAAGGTAAAACCCTTTCATATATATATATATATGTATGTACATATATACATATATATATATATACATATATATATGTCTGTGTGTGTATGTGTATATATGTATATTTATAAAAAAATATTCTCAACACTTTGTCACACTAAAGCCGAACTCATATGAATATTCTCTGATAGTAACTGAGAAAGAATGAAAGTAATGCAGTTTATTAAGCAATTAATCTTAGAAGCAGCACACCACACAATTGCTCACAAGCTCACCAGATTATATTTGCTGCTGTTTTCAGTCATTTCTATTTATTCTTCTAACCGGACGAACTCACCATGCCCCCTACTGCTTAGGAGCAATACTACACAACACATCCTGGTATTCTCTAGAGATTTATTCCCAGCCATATGCTATCTTTCAGAATGCTTGTTGAACAACGTTGTTTGTCTCCCTTTGGTCACCAGTGCCAGGATAAATCTGTGGAGTCATGCTGGCAGGAGAAGTGGCCTCCAATCAGCAACAACAAACAAGTTCCTTATTGCTGACCCTGCCATCTGTCCCATTTTCCACATGCCACCCTCACACAGGAACAGGTTTCAGCCAGGCCACATGCAGCGTGCAGCCAACATCCACCAGTAGGGTCGGCTTGAATACCCAGATTGCATCTGTACTTAGTCCCATACCTAGCTAACATCCTTCATCCAGACTGGAACATGGTTGGTGGATGCCGAAAAAAAAAATCCTTGGAGAGCTCCGCCGCCAATCTGAAATGGGTTCAGTAACATCTTAAAGCAGGAATGTGTACTCAGTGGCGCCATCAGTCTTTCTGTGGGAAAGGCAAAAAAGACCACTCTGCTTCTAGGCAGTGAGAATGAAAAGAGTGCTGCCTGGTTCATTAACTATTAACCCTTTTTTAAAAAACTCAAAAACAAATCAAAAATAACTCTAGACTAGCCAAACATATTCCCAAAATAGGTGATCATATGTGCTCACCATTGTAGTCTCGATATTAATCAGTCTCAATGTTTATCCCCACTGGCAGTGTATCTTGAATGCTCAAAATATCACATTTGGTGACAAGGATAAAAAAAAAAAAAAAGCAGTGCTCTCAAACCAGCAATCCTAAAGTAAGTGTGCCAAGAGCACATTATGGAAAAGCTGATAGATACAGAACTGGCAGAATGTTTATGGAGAAGCACGATGAGAGCGATTGTCTCTTCCTGTAAAAACCATTATGAGAAAGCTTACTGAAAAGTTGTTCTATTAGGTGTTTGTGTATTTAAAAAGAAACACTATTCTTCTGTCTGGAATTTAATGCTACACAAAGTACTAAATAGTCAAGCTTCAAGAGAGTTGATAAATCTGAAAGAATTACATGACTACCCGAAGTATTGGTCATTATACAATAATTTAAGAATAGATTGTCTTTTCTTGGGCTCCAAAATCACTGCAGATGGTGATGCGGCCATGAAATTAGTAGACAACTGTTTCTTGACAGCAAAGCCATGACAAACATAGACAGTGTGTTAAAAAGCAAACACATTACTTTGCCAACCAAGGTCTGTATAGTCAAGGCTATGGAATTTTCAGTAGTCATGTACAGGTTGTAAGAGCTGGACCACAAATAAGGCAGAGCACCGAAGAATTGATGCTTTCAAACTGTGGTGCTGGAGAAGACTCTTGAGATAGCAAGGAAGATCAAATCAGTCAGTCTTAAAGGGTATCAATCCTGAATACTCATTGGAAGCACTGATGCTGAAGCTGAAGCTCCAGTAATTTGACCACCTGATGCAAACAGGTGACTCATTGCCAAAGACCCTGATGCTGAGAAAAATTGAAGGCAGAAGGAGAAGCGGGTGACAGACGATCAAATGCCTGGATGGTATTACCAATGCAATAGACATGAACTTGGGCAAACTCTGGGACTGGGTGAGGGACAGGGAAGCCAGGAATGCTGCAAAGAGCTGGACATAACTAGGTGACTGAACAACAACAGTGATTTAAAATTTAACAGCCACATTAAATACCAAGCTAAATCAATAGTAATATTTTCTGTCTCTCCAAGGCAGATATTTAAATCTTCTGAAAGCATTGCGGGGTTGTGTGGCATGGTATTACATGAGACATGCATCACTGAGGCTAGCATCCAACATAGGCAGCTCTGGGAGGACACTGTATTGCTGGCATTTTCAGAAGCCCCCCTATTCCACACCTACAAAAGAGCTCCAAATGCTGTACAGGACTGTGATACCAACAGCTGAACAGTGACTATGCTTCAAGTTCAACTGTTTCCTTGACATTTGCCACATGATTCATTTGGCTTCATGACAAAAATTAACAGGTGAATCACCTTTGACAAATATCATAATTGTGGCATGAAGAGATTGTTAGCTGAGAGTTTCTATGATTTGCATCACTTTTAAATATTATGGTGTTCATCGTCCGTTTTAGCTACCCTTTCGAGTCCAAGACACCTAGCACACTGCTATTTACTAATGTTGAGAGTGACATAAACAAAGAAAAGATCCAGTTGCTTTCAGCTTAGATTCCTTCCTTCTCTTTGCAAATTGTGATTCCAACATTCTTCCAAAGTCATCCTTAATCACAGTACCTTCTTTTCACAGAAATTCTTTAGGGTGAATTCAGACTATTCCTCCTTGATTGGTCCAAATCCTTGCTGTTTTCTTGGATTCCAGCCATTTGTGACTTGTCATCAAGGGCTGAATATAAATTTCTGTTTTGATGGCAGGAAGTTTCCGGTGAAAGTACCTTAAGTGGGTAGGAATTAAGAATTCTATTAGAGGAATATTAAGGCAGCTCGATGTGGCCTAGGAAAATCTCTCCGTATCTAAAAAAGAAAGCATGCACTGTAATAGATGTGTGAGGCAGTAGTCAGAGTAAACGAGAGCTTAGCTCAACCTTGGTAACAAGCTGGGGGCCTGCGGCCTTTTTCTCATCCGTAAAATGGGAATAATGGCAATGCTTACGTCAGAGGCTATTGTAAAGATTATATGAAATATTGAAACATGATTAGCATATGGTCTGGCACAGTGAGCTCTCTGGATTTTGTTATTTATGTCCTGATTCTTAACACTTTAAAAGCTTAGAGGTTATGAATGGAGATTCTAATTAGGGTCATGCTTGATTTCCAACCTTAAAATTTATGCAACTCATTTCTATGTGTGAACATAGAAAGTGAATAAATGGATTGGCCTCAGCTGACTCGACTGGAAAATGAGAAGCCTTAATTCCAGTTTTGGCTTTCTAATGACTTAGCATGCTACCTTTGCAAACGATGTAAACTCTTTAGGCCTTGGTTTCCTAATCTCTCAAATGAAGGAATTGCACTCTGTCAAAATACCTTCCAGTTTAAAAGTATGGTGATCTTCGACATTCTCTCTTAAATATAGAAAACAACCACAGTCCATTGTGGAGTAATTTGAAAATAACATAAAACCTTTCTTAGCTCAATATTTCTCCCATTAACCCATCATTTTTTAGTAAAAATTCATCATTAAGCATCCTCTTTAGACATTCTCTTTTAAAAGACAGCTAGCCATCAGTGAATACCTGTAAGTGAAAGTATAGATGGTATAAAACAAGAAATCCTGATGCAGGGCCCTGAAATTTAATTAGAAAGGAAAAAGATACCACTGTCTTTTAAATTTTTCCTTTTAACATTTAATAAGGGCCAATGGGCTCCCCCGGTGCCTCAGTGGTTAAGAATCTGCCATCAAGAAGGTGACATGGATCTGATCCCTGGATCAAGAAGATCCCCTGGAGCAGGAATTGGAAACCCCTTATAGTCTGATAAAAGAGGATGACTAAGTTTGTCTTAAGAGTATTTGTTCTTGACAGGAACTAAATATTAGGAAATTTTATTACATGAATCCATATTTAAGAAACATTCTTTAGTACAATGTACAGTGCCTACAGCTACTGTTTTGTGAAAGACACAAAAATGTATTCAATAACTATATCACATCAATTCTTAGTAGAAGCTAAAGTTGAAAAGTAAAGTGAAAATGTGAGTCACTCAGTTGTGTCTGACTCTTTGAGACCCATGGACTGTAGCCCACCAGTCTCCTCTGTCCATGGGATTCTCCAGGAAAGAATACTGGAGTGGGTTGCCATTCCCTTCTCCAGGGGGTCGTCCCAACCCAGGGGTCAAAACTGCATCTTTTGCATTGCTGGTGGATTCTTTACCACTGAGTCTAGCCAAGTTAACTCTGTAAAGGTATCTATCTGTAGAGCTAAGCTGAGAAACTCTAGGATTATTGCTTCATGTTGGTCAAACTTTAAGCTTAGAGAAACATAGAAAAATGGTGGATTAAGCTGTCCTTTAGGAATATTTTTTTTAAATATCAATTATTTCTGAGACACTTTTAAAACAAAAAATGTGTATGAGATCCTTCCTTGAAGACGTAACCTAGTAGGTACTATTCACCCTTGTGTAAATTATTCCATCAGGATTTTACCATTTATATTCAATACTGGGGTACTCTCAGCACTAGTTCTACTGTGGGAAGATGCATGTCAAAGGCAGTATTGACGTACTTCATCATTAGGCCTTGCACTTCTTTGAAAATGCAGCATTCAGCTTGTCCCTGCAGAGCTGGGCAGAACTCTCTAAAAGTATATAGTAAAAATTCTCTGCTAAATTGGCAACCACCAGCTTCTAGAACTGATGTCAAATGAAAAATTCAAGTAGTGAATATCTACTTATATTGTAAGATTTAGCCATATGATAAATTTTTCTAGGAAACCTTTGTTAACAGAGTTTCCCCTATCCCTCCAAAACTACATTAGATAGATAGATAGATAGATAGATAGATAGATAGATAGATACACACACACACACACACATATATATGTGTATATATATGTATATATGTATATATCACACACAACCCAGGAGATAATGATTATTATGGTTATCATTTTATATACAAGAAAAGTAGCACACAAAGAGGTTAAGTAATTTGCCCTAAACTCTCCAGCTTGTCAATAGCAGCCCAGAGAATTGTACTCAGCCAGTCTGGCTTCAGAATCCATGCTCACAATACTATGTGAAGATACAAAGTGCAATCTTATTTTAAACAGATCATTTGCCAAAGAAAGCAAGCATTTATTCTCAAATTTAGTGAAAAAAGTTATTTTCATTTTGGAGATAGAATCATAACTTAGGTTGAGAAAGCAATGTTCTTCTCATTTCTTAAAAACTTATGGTCAGGTCAGCTCCAATTCTATAAAGCTCAGACTTGGTCAAAAGCTACTGCCAATTAATAGAAAAGAAGGAAATTATTACCAGTATAATATTGCTTCCCATAAGTATATTATCAATATAATTAGGTCTTAACAAAGTCTCCACCTATATAGACTGTAATTTGAAATTAAAAATAGAACCCAGGATGTATAATAAGTTCTATGAATTCTGTATATCACAGAAAGTTACATACAACAGTGAGAAAGTATTTTTTAATTAAAGTATATAATAATGTATATCGGTTACATGGAAAGAAATCTAAAATGTCTTATACCATACAACAAAGCAGATTCTAAAAGGATTACATAATTAGACATAAGAACAAACCAATGAACAGGCAGTAATTAAAACTGAGTGTTTATCAAGCTTCACTAGTGATAGATTCAGGAAAAATAATAAATATGGCACAGTTAATGTTTTTAAGGTGAAATTAAAATTTTAAGAAAAATATCTTGATACCTCTATAGTCAAATACATTAGCGAAAGTACAACTGATAAAAAACAGAAAACTTTTTCAAGCCCACTGGTTTTTGAAAAAAATTAAAGGAAAAATAAAATCTCATTTTTTATATCATATAACAAATAAGCAAAAAAGTTGCATTTGTGTATATTACAACAATATGAAGTATCAGTATGAAACTGGTGATCTTGTAAATACTGATCAGTTTGGAAATACTAATAGTTTCAACTCTTTAGAAAACAAATCCTATTATCTAAAGCCTTTTAATTCTAAGCAAATATTCCCAAATAACATTTTATAAAAATACTGACACAGGTCCACTTCATAATTATCTAATAATCAAATAGTACTAACTATAAAAACTTGGAAGCAATATGGAAATTGATTAAATCATGATACCTCACTGAATAGAGTATTTTAGTTTCTAGGCAGCAATCTGGCACACTCCACATGATAAAATGCAAAATGAGCAAACATATTCTCAGTACTTTTTACCTCAGGATGAGCTACACATGAAAATAGATGAAAGGAGGACCCATAAGAATGATAAGAACTTTTAGAGTGCCGGATTTGTGTGTGTGTGTGTTTTACTTTTCTCTATGTGTCAATTTTTTCTATCGTATTATTTTACCTTTATAAATGGAAAATGTAGACAATAAGATGCTTTATGCATGTTTCTTATGCTGTAAAGATCTCCTGCATCTTACTCATTTTCTATCCTAGTAAACCATACTATAGTCAGGTTAATGAATGTGGAATAGATTAATGAAATTATATAGTAGAGTTTATCTGTAGGGGCATTTTCTATTCACTTAAGGGAAAAGTTCTTACCATTATAATTTTTATTATTAGTAACCGCTCTTGCCCTGAAGTATTAGCCTCAATCATGATGTTCCTGTTGATGAAAGCATTAGCAGAGATTTGACTGATTGACCTAAAGAATACTGAGATGTAGGAAAGTCTAATGAGGATAATGAAGGAACTACATTTAGTGTGTGTGTGTGTCTTTAAAAATATCTTTTAGAAACAGTTTTTCCCTGGGCTTCTTTCTCCATGTTCCTCCTGATTTTAGTTGTGTTCACTGTTAATACTGTGGCAGTTGTGAAGGTCACAGAAATCTTTTCAAGTGTATTTTAAATTGTAGACACCTTAGCAACCAAGCAAAGTTAAATAAATGAATGAAAAGTTTTTTCAACAATATGAAGTATCAGTATGAAACTGGTGATCTTGTAAATACTGATCAGTTTGGAAATACTAATAGTTTCAACTCTTTAGAAAACAAATCCTATTATCTAAAGCCTTTTAATTCTAAGCAAATATTCCCAAATAACATTTTATAAAAATACTGACACAGGTCCACTTCATAATTATCTAATAATCAAATAGTACTAACTATAAAAACTTGGAAGCAATATGGAAATTGATTAAATCATGATACCTCACTGAATAGAGTATTTTAGTTTCTAGGCAGCAATCTGGCACACTCCACATGATAAAATGCAAAATGAGCAAACATATTCTCAGTACTTTTTACCTCAGGATGAGCTACACATGAAAATAGATGAAAGGAGGACCCATAAGAATGATAAGAACTTTTAGAGTGCCGGATTTGTGTGTGTGTGTGTTTTACTTTTCTCTATGTGTCAATTTTTTCTATCGTATTATTTTACCTTTATAAATGGAAAATGTAGACAATAAGATGCTTTATGCATGTTTCTTATGCTGTAAAGATCTCCTGCATCTTACTCATTTTCTATCCTAGTAAACCATACTATAGTCAAGTTAATGAATGTGGAATAGATTAATGAAATTATATAGTAGAGTTTATCTGTAGGGGCATTTTCTATTCACTTAAGGGAAAAAGTTCTTACCATTATAATTTTTTATTATTAGTAACCGCTCTTGCCCTGAAGTATTAGCCTCAATCATGATGTTCCTGTTGATGAAAGCATTAGCAGAGATTTGACTGATTGACCTAAAGAATACTGAGATGTAGGAAAGTCTAATGAGGATAATGAAGGAACTACATTTAGTGTGTGTGTGTGTCTTTAAAAATATCTTTTAGAAACAGTTTTTCCCTGGGCTTCTTTCTCCATGTTCCTCCTGATTTTAGTTGTGTTCACTGTTAATACTGTGGCAGTTGTGAAGGTCACAGAAATCTTTTCAAGTGTATTTTAAATTGTAGACACCTTAGCAACCAAGCAAAGTTAAATAAATGAATGAAAAGTTTTGTAATATAAGAAAAAATACATTAAGGTAACCCTATAAACGGCAACTATTTAGTTTTTAATGATCTTTTTTCATTGCTAGTCCAACTGAGCATAATATGGGAAGTGTATTGGTGGATTTCCTTCCCATTATGACTGGATCTTTTGGCTTGTTGCAGTCTCATTCTTCAGGAATCTGTACTTTGAACTTCTCAGTGGAGGCATCTTGATTTCACCTCGGTATTGAGTCATATGTGATTAGGTCATGATGACTGGCATTTATACTCAGGTTTCTTCAGATCCCATGAACATTCACACACACACACACACACACACACACACACACACACACACAAATGCTTCCACTTCTCTTGACCTTCTCAGTGTCATTCAGTTGTCTTTCTCTGACATAGAGCAGGTACCAGGAATCCATGCCCTTTGGTCCTCTTCTTGTGCACATCTCATAATACTAACCTTTCTCGGGTGGAAGTATTAGAGATAATGATGTGCTTTTTATGACTCCTGTTTAACAGCGAATATAGTGATGCCTGGGTACTATTAAATACATGAAAAGTACCATTCTCTTTCGGATCCTCTTTATGAGGATTATAGTAGAGAAAAATACTGCATATGTTGCATCAGTCTTTTATGTAAAATTGTAAAGTATGAGCCACTATAAATACATAAAAGGTAATACTGATAAGCATTATATTATGGTGGTCAACTTTGACCAAAAGACTATTTGAATTCCTTCTAGTGACTGATTACATCTTGACTATAACCGCTCTTGCCCTGAAGTATTAGCCTCAATCATGATTTTGATGAAAGCATTAGCAGAGATTTGACTGATTGACCTAAAGAATACTGAGATGTAGGAAAGTCTAATGAGGATAATGAAGGAACTACATTTAGTGTGTGTGTGTGTCTTTAAAAATATCTTTTAGAAACAGTTTTTCCCTGGGCTTCTTTCTCCATGTTCCTCCTGATTTTAGTTGTGTTCACTGTTAATACTGTGGCAGTTGTGAAGGTCACAGAAATCTTTTCAAGTGTATTTTAAATTGTAGACACCTTAGCAACCAAGCAAAGTTAAATAAATGAATGAAAAGTTTTGTAATATAAGAAAAAATACATTAAGGTAACCCTATAAACGGCAACTATTTAGTTTTTAATGATCTTTTTTCATTGCTAGTCCAACTGAGCATAATATGGGAAGTGTATTGGTGGATTTCCTTCCCATTATGACTGGATCTTTTGGCTTGTTGCAGTCTCATTCTTCAGGAATCTGTACTTTGAACTTCTCAGTGGAGGCATCTTGATTTCACCTCGGTATTGAGTCATATGTGATTAGGTCATGATGACTGGCATTTATACTCAGGTTTCTTCAGATCCCATGAACATTCACACACACACACACACACACACACACACACACACACACACAAATGCTTCCACTTCTCTTGACCTTCTCAGTGTCATTCAGTTGTCTTTCTCTGACATAGAGCAGGTACCAGGAATCCATGCCCTTTGGTCCTCTTCTTGTGCACATCTCATAATACTAACCTTTCTCGGGTGGAAGTATTAGAGATAATGATGTGCTTTTTATGACTCCTGTTTAACAGCGAATATAGTGATGCCTGGGTACTATTAAATACATGAAAAGTACCATTCTCTTTCGGATCCTCTTTATGAGGATTATAGTAGAGAAAAATACTGCATATGTTGCATCAGTCTTTTATGTAAAATTGTAAAGTATGAGCCACTATAAATACATAAAAGGTAATACTGATAAGCATTATATTATGGTGGTCAACTTTGACCAAAAGACTATTTGAATTCCTTCTAGTGACTGATTACATCTTGACTATAACCCATTCCTCTGGGATATCTCAACGCTTTTAAGTTCTTTGAGCACAAAACCCTTGAGCACTTATAAAGTGGCATATTATGTACTTTCTGTGAAATAGAAATTAATAGAATATTTCCCTCAACTCTTTATATTTTAAAATTTATTACAATTATATTAAATAGATAAGTAATAATGGGATGTGTTAATCACTTAGTCATGTCCAACTCTTTGTGACCCTTGAACTGTAGCCCACCAGGCTCCTCTGTCCATGGAATTCTTCATGCAAGAATACTGGAGTTGGTTGCCATTTCCTTCTCCAGGGGATCTTCCCCATCCAGAGATCAAACTTAGATCTTCCATTTGCAGGCAGATTCTTTACCATCTGGGCCACCAGGGAAGCCCCTAAATAACTAGATAAGAAGGTGGTAAATAGGGCTTCCTTGGTGGTGCAGTGAGTAGAGAGTCCACCTTGCAGTGCAAGGGGCGCAGGTTTGATCCCTGACCTGGGAAGATCCAACATGCCACAGAGTGGCTGGACCGGTGTGTCCAATTACAGAACCAGTGCTCAGGAGCACATGTGCCCAGAGCTGATGCTATCCAATGAGAGAGTCCACTGCAATGAGAAGCCCACACAGGTCAAAGAATAAAGATCAATGAAAATAAATAAAAAAACAATAAAAGTGGCCTAAATTAAAAAAAAAGAAGAAGAAGGTGGTGAATAGATACTTGTTAGGTAAGGAAAAAATTAGAGGATAGATATTAAAGTGAGAAAAATAAAATGGAAAAAAAAAATGAAATTAGTAGGCAAGGGTCTGTAAATGGCCTTATCTTTGCTAATAAAATAATGTTGAAACTAAGACACTAAGGTGCCTAACAGCGAATCCAAAAAGTAAAGGGGTCACATACACATTTCATAAGACCCTACAGGTGTAAATCAACAGAAGTGAAGCACAGCTGTTAGATCTCTAAAACCTGAATTTAGAGCATTTAGAAATAAAATTTAGAAAATCTAGAAAAATTGATCCTTGAACCCTGAAATTTATTTTAAATGGTCAACTTTGACCAAAAGACTATTTGAATTCCTTCTAGTGACTGATTACATCTTGACTATAACCCATTCCTCTGGGATATCTCAACGCTTTTAAGTTCTTTGAGCACAAAACCCTTGAGCACTTATAAAGTGGCATATTATGTACTTTCTGTGAAATAGAAATTAATAGAATATTTCCCTCAACTCTTTATATTTTAAAATTTATTACAATTATATTAAATAGATAAGTAATAATGGGATGTGTTAATCACTTAGTCATGTCCAACTCTTTGTGACCCTTGAACTGTAGCCCACCAGGCTCCTCTGTCCATGGAATTCTTCATGCAAGAATACTGGAGTTGGTTGCCATTTCCTTCTCCAGGGGATCTTCCCCATCCAGAGATCAAACTTAGATCTTCCATTTGCAGGCAGATTCTTTACCATCTGGGCCACCAGGGAAGCCCCTAAATAACTAGATAAGAAGGTGGTAAATAGGGCTTCCTTGGTGGTGCAGTGAGTAGAGAGTCCACCTTGCAGTGCAAGGGGCGCAGGTTTGATCCCTGACCTGGGAAGATCCAACATGCCACAGAGTGGCTGGACCGGTGTGTCCAATTACAGAACCAGTGCTCAGGAGCACATGTGCCCAGAGCTGATGCTATCCAATGAGAGAGTCCACTGCAATGAGAAGCCCACACAGGTCAAAGAATAAAGATCAATGAAAATAAATAAAAAAACAATAAAAGTGGCCTAAATTAAAAAAAAAGAAGAAGAAGGTGGTGAATAGATACTTGTTAGGTAAGGAAAAAATTAGAGGATAGATATTAAAGTGAGAAAAATAAAATGGAAAAAAAAAATGAAATTAGTAGGCAAGGGTCTGTAAATGGCCTTATCTTTGCTAATAAAATAATGTTGAAACTAAGACACTAAGGTGCCTAACAGCGAATCCAAAAAGTAAAGGGGTCACATACACATTTCATAAGACCCTACAGGTGTAAATCAACAGAAGTGAAGCACAGCTGTTAGATCTCTAAAACCTGAATTTAGAGCATTTAGAAATAAAATTTAGAAAATCTAGAAAAATTGATCCTTGAAACCTTTCTCCTTGAATATTTTATTTTTAAGACTGTGTTTGATCATCACTGAGTTATAGACAATGTGAGAGTGCACTTTGTAACCTCTCTAACCACCAGTGGAGTTTCCCCATGTTGCTAACATGGATCCATGCCATTTTAACTTACCAATTAGTAGAATATTTGCAAGAAAGTTTGGGTCATTTAAAAATGTCAAGGTATAGACCCAAAAAAATCCTCATCAGTAGAGCCAATATTTTGTGCAAAGATAATTTTGTGTTCATTTAAAACACATTACCAAATGAGTAATGGAGAAGCTGAAGAAGACAGGAAGATGCAACTCACTGGGTGCTATATGAATTAAAGTTACAAACTCAAAAACCAGAAAGCCACAATGGAGATGCAATAATAAAAGTGTCAGGGAGCAGAGGTATAAGACTATTTCTAATTGGAGAAATCCAGAAATAGTACAAGAATCATTTGAGCCACAGTCTGACAGAGGATCCCAATTTCAGAGGGTGAAGTTCAAAGGGATTTAAACTTGAGTAGATCACGCAGAAAACCTTGAGTGGTGCATCTAGTGCTGCTATGATAGGGTGTGTGAAGCATTGAAATTCCAAAGTGCTCTGAGACTTGGTAGTCAAGAGCACTTGTTGTTTATTAATATTTAAAGGGTGATTCAAGGTTTTCTCAGAGGAACAGTCATCCTATGGGTGGTATGTTAGAGGGTAATTTGAGTGGTAAAGGCTAGAGTCAGAAGAGGTCAATTAAGATATGGTTAAAGTAGACTATGGGAGATAAGGCTTCCCAAAGTGGTGCTAGTGGTAAAGAATCTGCCTGCCAATGCAGGAGATGAAGGTTCCATCTCTGGGTTGAAAAGATGCCCTGGAGTAGCAAATGGCAACCCACTCCAGTATTCTTGCCTTGAAAATTTCCACAGACAGAGGAACGAACCAGAGTCCATGGGACCCCGGAAAGTTAAACAACAACTGAGTGACTGAGCGCACATGCACACACACACATGTGTACACATGGGAAATAAAGTCAAGGCCTAAAACTAGGTGCGCACAAAGAGGATGGAGGGAAAAAGTGGGTAGGAGAGAAATAAGAGGAGAAATGGTTGCACTTATTGATCGACTAGATAGCATAAAACAGAGGTTCAGGACTGTGCTAAATTTCTAAACTGTGTCTCCGTAATTAGACCCATGATTGTGAAGAGGAAGATGGATAGGAACTCTAGGAGGCAGCTGAAAATTTGAATCCAGAGCTCAGCAAATGTTTTAAGAACACAGACGGGTTTTTCAGAACAAGAATCTGTAGGCTTATAAGAATAATTACAGAAGGACAAGTTCTCCAAGGAACTAGCTGTGACCTGCCAAAGTCTGGATGGGCTTCAGTGGGAGAGGACAGTAAAATGGTATCTGGTTTCGTATCTCTATCCACACACTCAATTTCTGTCCTTCCTGATAGATATTATTCTGCAGCATACAAAATTATCACACCAGAAACTACTGACTTCAATCTCTAGCAGGAAAAGGAAAAACAACAACAAACCAACACAAAGAAGCTGTAAAAGCTTCAAAGTTAGCATAGTGCATTCCCAGACTTCTGTTTGTTGCAGAAACAGAAGAGTTCTAATTCAGATTTCGAGAGTCTAATATACGGCCATGTTCCTACCATTCAGGCAGGCAGCAATCCCTCCCCAAGTCCCGTAAGAGCACTTTGCATTTTCTTCCCATCTTTCAGCTCATAAACATGTTTCTCTTCAGAACACACACCATATGCCATTGGAAAAGGGTTGTAAAGTTTTATAGATATATTTGAGAGTATTATAAGAGTATAATAAAGCAAAAGTAATGCAAAGGAATGGGAATTATTGAACAATGGAATTAAAATATTAGGCACGGGTAACTCTAACCACGTTCAGCTTCTGTTTGTTTGTGCAAGTCATAAAAACCCAGAACTCTTGTTAAGTTCAAAGATATGAAGCCTTTGAATTTAACACAAAGTTGAACAATCGCTATAGATTTTTTAAAGAGTATATGTCTGTATTTTCTTAAATACCTACCATATATGAGGCTCAGTATATGTGGAGGTGAGAATTTATTCTCTTATGCATTTCCTTAGAATTTTTCCTTTTTCTGAAAGGAAATTAATTCATTTAATTAGCATTTATTGTGTGTCTGTACCAGTGAGAATGTAGAAGAGTGTAGAATATAAAAATTAATTCTAATTCCTAAGGACCATATATTCCAGCACAAATCAATGTTCATTCCATTCGTTTATTCACTAAGCACTTCTTAAACACCTAGTACTGTGTACTTGGTTAATGCAAGATTACCAGTACAGACAAGGTTTATTATTACAATATATATCATGTGGGGAGGGGGCTTAATGGCGTCTATTTAATATGCTTTTTCCATAATCCAGTATGTTCAAGGGAGCTTGGCCACAAGTTAGTGTTTCAAAAGAGAGATAACACACAGGCATATAAGACAAGGAAATGGCTCCAGAAATGGAAAAATTGGGCTCAAAGTTCTCAAAAGAACCAGGAAAATGTATAGCAGGTAAATTGGAATTAAACGGATGCCAGTAAGAAACTGCAGCAGATGCTAAAATTATTGAGATTAAAAAAAAAAATCTTATGTGAATAATAAAGCTTAATAAGGATGGGGGAATGGTTTGACAGTGACTTTTCCAGCAGCCTTCAAGTGGGGATTTTTAGGGGAATCAATTATTATGTCATAAAATAATAGAGAAAGAAGCAAGAATAGGATAAGAGGTATTTCTGAGACTTTGTAGGAAAAACCTTAGACATGGAAATATTGTGTAGGACGACGAAATCAGACAAAGAGATTTACACCTCTTCTCATAAACTTCACTATCTCCTCTACAACCAAAAATCTCATTTTGTATCTTAGTACTGAAGCATCTCCACTGTCTAGACCCAGGTTCCCTTCTCAGCATACCATCAACATTGTTTCCATTCACACACCTTGAACTCCAAATAGACTTTTGTACAGACACTTGCATGCTCTCTGTTTTTCTTTCTTCTTGGCACACATTATCTCATTGTTCGCAGTGTCTTTGTATGCCATCATGTCGAGACCCTGCCCATACTTTAAGACTTTGTTCATGTTTAGGAATACCTGTCTTATCTCTCCAACTAAATGACAAGGTTCTTTATGCCATTCTTTTCTTTTCTATTAGACTGTAAACATTTTGAGGACAATACACAAGTGTGATTCCCCTTAGAGGTTTTTTGTTTTTTGTTTTTCTGCAGCCTTGGAAAATGCCTTGTACATAAACAAAACTCAGAAACATTTGTTGAATGAATAAGTGACTGTTCAGGGAGAGTAATACAGAGAAGTCTCAAAGAAAAAGGATTTGAGAAAATTTCAAGCTTCTATTTTCAGGGCATTCAAAAGAACTGAAATGAGTTAAGTCATGTGCAGAAAGCACATTAAAGAAAGATGATTTTTTTGCTATTCATCCTCCCTACATTTATTTGAGCACAGCTATGTAACAGGCATTGTGCTAGTAATACTAAAACGTTCAGTCCTTGCTCTTTAAGAAACTAGCCTAGGGGGAGTGTAAACTACTCAGGGGAATGGAATAAATGCTATGAATGGATTAATCTCAAATGTTATCTAGTAAATGTTGACAAGAGTGCTTCCTAGAGGAAATGACAGGTGGCGCTAGTGGTAAAGAACCATTCTGCCAGTGCAGGAGACAAAAGAGACTCAGGTTCAATCCCTGGACCTGGAAGATCCCCTGGAGGAAATGGCAACCCACTCCAGTATTGTTGCTTGGAAAATCCCTTGGACAGAGAAGCCTCTCAGGCTACAGTCCATGGGGTCACAAAGAGTCAGACATGACTGAAGCAACTTAAAACCCACACAAAGAAAAAGTAGGGATTCACCAGACTAAGACTAGAGGCAAGCATGTGTGTACATAGAGAGGTGTGAGATATAATGGAGCCCTTGGGGATTGAAAGGAGTTGAGTTTGGTTGCAGTTTAAGTATAGACCAGGGAGGCATGCCAAAGCAAGTGCTCATTTGATTAAGATTCAGAGCTTTCAACATAATCTACAGATAATAAAAATTACTTGTGATACATGGCTCTCTTGTTTTCTTTCTTCTTGGCACACATTATCTCATTGTTCGCAGTGTCTTTGTATGCCATCATGTCGAGACCCTGCCTTTAAGACTTTGTTCATGTTTAGGAATACCTGTCTTATCTCTCCAACTAAATGACAAGGTTCTTTATGCCATTCTTTTCTTTTCTATTAGACTGTAAACATTTTGAGGACAATACACAAGTGTGATTCCCCTTAGAGGTTTTTTGTTTTTTGTTTTTCTGCAGCCTTGGAAAATGCCTTGTACATAAACAAAACTCAGAAACATTTGTTGAATGAATAAGTGACTGTTCAGGAGAGTAATACAGAGAAGTCTCAAAAAAAAAGGATTTGAGAAAATTTCAAGCTTCTATTTTCAGGGCATTCAAAAGAACTGAAATGAGTTAAGTCATGTGCAGAAAGCACATTAAAGAAAGATGATTTTTTTGCTATTCATCCTCCCTACATTTATTTGAGCACAGCTATGTAACAGGCATTGTGCTAGTAATACTAAAACGTTCAGTCCTTGCTCTTTAAGAAACTAGCCTAGGGGGAGTGTAAACTACTCAGGGGAATGGAATAAATGCTATGAATGGATTAATCTCAAATGTTATCTAGTAAATGTTGACAAGAGTGCTTCCTAGAGGAAATGACAGGTGGCGCTAGTGGTAAAGAACCATTCTGCCAGTGCAGGAGACAAAAGAGACTCAGGTTCAATCCCTGGACCTGGAAGATCCCCTGGAGGAAATGGCAACCCACTCCAGTATTGTTGCTTGGAAAATCCCTTGGACAGAGAAGCCTCTCAGGCTACAGTCCATGGGGTCACAAAGAGTCAGACATGACTGAAGCAACTTAAAACCCACACAAAGAAAAAGTAGGGATTCACCAGACTAAGACTAGAGGCAAGCATGTGTGTACATAGAGAGGTGTGAGATATAATGGAGCCCTTGGGGATTGAAAGGAGTTGAGTTTGGTTGCAGTTTAAGTATAGACCAGGGAGGCATGCCAAAGCAAGTGCTCATTTGATTAAGATTCAGAGCTTTCAACATAATCTACAGATAATAAAAATTACTTGTGATACATGGACTTTTCATTGAAGGGGCTTCTCTTGTTGCACAGCACAGGCTCTGGGGCAAGAGAGCTTCAGTAGCTCTGGTGTGTGGACTCAGTTGCCAGGAAGCATATGGAATCTTGTCAGACCAGGGATCGACCCTGTATCCCCTGGATTGGCAAGTAACTTCTTAGACACTGGACACTGGACCACCAGGGATATACATCTTTTCTTTCCTCCACATGGCATGCAGAATTTCCCTGACTGGGGATCAGACCTATGGTCCCTACCTTGGAAGCATGGAGTCTTTAACCAATAGGCCACCAGGGAAGTTCAGAGCTTTTAAATATCAGTCCTGTGCAAGTATCTAGCATGGAACTATCGTTTTTCTTTCACAGCAAGTAGAAAAAATCAGGACCCACAAGATAGAAGGAGAATGCCTTTCGTAAATTCATAAGATAAAGATTGCCAAGTAAATCACTAAGAAAAGATCCTGAAAACCACTCTATTTTTCGTGTGGATGCACAGATATTTGGGACAGGAGGAAGGTAAAATATGGATAATACAGGGTGTCCAAAGATGCAGGCAAGTTTTAGTGGCATCTAATTTTTCTCAGTAGGCCTTTATCCATGGAAACCAAATATTTTACCCCTAGTTATCTTTCCAAATATGGAGGAATAAATTCCAAATGGACCATGGAAAATATATTTTCTCATTCTTGGGAGACATTAAAATCAGTTGAAAGAAATAATACAAAATGCAAAACATACATTCTCACCTGGACATTGACCTGTTGAGTCTGTGCTTGGAATAAATCTAGTTCTTTGGTTTCCTTTGGCTGTCTTTTGGGAAATTGTGCTCCTCTACATTTTTAAAATTACTGAGAAAAGTTATTAAAAGTTAAAATATTAAAGCATTGTGAGCCTGTTAACATGACCCTGTAACCTTTCCTCATAGCAAAGCATTAAAAGAAACAAATAAGCTTAGATTTAGGAAAATGATTTCACTAGGAATTAAAATCTGTCTGGTTAAACTGACATTAAAATGCAAGAAGTATGTGCTATTTGAAGCAGGACAAGAGGTACAGTTTGCTTCAGTAAAGTGATAAGAAAGGAGTTTATTGTGAAATTTTTTTCTGGTTCCTACGCATTAGACACTGTGTCATTTTAAACCATAAATCCACTGATTGATCAGTGACTTTCAAAAAGGGTTGAAAGTATAAAATACTTCTCTCAAAGTTGTTTAATGAAACAAAATCCAAGGAAAAGTGAGACACAAGAAACTCCAGGACGATTTAAAATGCAGGGATGGAACTTCTCGATGGCAGACTATATTTGGCAGGAACCCAGACTCATTACTGCAGATTGACTTCTGTGTGCTGAGGGCTCAGAGCCTGCTTCGTCCTGACAACTCAATAAAGGTATCCACCCAAGCCCAGCAGTGGCTACACAGGAAACAGAATGCTTAGGATGCTGTAATGTAGCTTTTTAAAAAAGTTGTTAAAGATTGGATAGGAAGTAAAGAAGAGAAATTGAGAAACTATGAAAGAATAAAAACCAAAAGTAAATATTGATATACATTCATGTTGATTTTTTTGGTGAATAAATTCTCTTATCCATTTTTAAAGCATCTGGATTTCTTATTTTTGTACATAGGACCAATAAAGAAAAATTTCATAAATAAGCTGGTATATAAATGTGATGTCAAGGAGCATATGTATTTTTCTTCATATATTTACTTTGTTTATCAGATTTAGAAAGTAGCAGAGTCCTGTGGGCTTTTGAAGGTACTATATTTCAAACCCTATCCAGTTGAATTTTTACTGGTTTTCTTAAATTCATTTGATAGTACCAATTTCAGAAGGTAATAAAGGACCAAGTCTCAATGAACTGGTCAAATGCCAACCTTATTATTACAGGCAGAATTTATTAGAAAAATAAATTTTATCTACAGGAACTGTGGTAAACTCTTTGTGTGTATATCTTTGTACTAGCTGGTATGTAAGGCAAATGTGTTTCTGATACCCAGTTTTCAGAATTCAAATGAGAACCTAAAATGTTATTGCTAGCATTAAAAATTTTTAGTCTACATTTAATCATCTTAAAACAGAGAGTTTTCCTTTTCAAACTTAATGTGTATAAACCATGTTTTCCTCTTCCCTGGACATGTGATAGTTAACTTTCACTTTGAACATAAAGAAAGATGATCTGATCTAACTAGATCTAAGTATAGAAAGAAGAAAAATCTGAGGGTATAAGCAATCTTATATTTAATTAGACTAATCAGAGCAATGCAATTGAGGACTAGAAAGTCAATCAGTGACATTAAACAGTCACAGAATGATCATCCACTAGTCTCTTCAATAGGCATACTCTTCAAGGTACAATTTTACTGTCAATTTTCAGAAGGAAATATATCCTTCTGAAGATAGCAAAGAGACCTAAGAGTTTTGCCTCTTTTTTTTTTTTTTTTTGGCTAAAGGGATAAAATGAGGCATATTTGGTAAAATTAAAGCAACAGGTTTTTAGAGAACAGTAGATTATTTCAACAAAATGTTCTTCCTTACTCTCTTCAGACATATAAAAGGCTACCTTTTTTATCTGGCGCATGGTAATTATCTGTATACATGTAGGACGAAATCAGATAAAATTGAATTTATTAACTGTTCAGAGTACTAGAAAGATTAGTGAGCAAAGTTGCACAGTCTGTGTCTAGGTGATCTTTGAAACACAACTGTGATTCTATTCAAGAATATTCTTTTATCACTTAAATATTAGAAGTTAGAGAATTTCATAGTTTTTAACTTTTATAGTCAGCATTCATAAATATTTATTTGCTTAACTAATTAGGCTCATCATCACTCCATTACCCCCAAAAAAACAAAATAAAACAGCCTACCTAAAGCACAGACTTCTGGAGTCTGTCCTCTCCTTAAAGCTCTTGGTGGGTTCCCAATGAAATAATACAACAGATAAAACCAAATCTTCAATATAATTACCTACCTGTCTTTCTAGATGTATCTCCCTTTTCATCATCTCTCCAGTAAACATGTCTGCAAGTTAAGCAGACTACATGAAGCTGATTGCTATTCTTCAGATGCATTCTGCTTCTCAGAACACCATTGCCATTGTTTTTAATATCATTGAGCTCATCTCTGCTGCTGAGAGCTTTGCTGTTCTTCAAGATTCAAGATAGTAAAATCCATGTCCTGCTCCAGACTTGAAACACATAAGCTAAGTTCTGTAGATCATAATCTGCTTATAGACATAGGTCAGATGCTGTCTCCTTTGCATCTGGATAATGGTAATGTAATGTAATGTGCTCAGTCTCTCAGTCATGTCTAACTCTTTATGTCCCCATGGACTGTAGCCAACCAGACTTCTCCACCCATGAAATTTTCCAGGCAAGAATACTGGAGTGGGTTTCCATTTCCTTCTCCAAGGGATCTTCCCAACCCATGGTAGCTATACCATAATGGCCCTCACTGAATGACTGTGCTGAAGGAATGCCAGCCCAATGACTGAAGTCTTGTGTCAAACTGAAACCCACTAGGATTATCTCTGCAAGTCCCAGGAACCTACTGTTTACAGGCCTGCATTTAGACGAGTTCCTTGATCTGGTTTTGAGTTGGGCTTCCTCTCTTCTACCAGTCTCAGTTCTTATGGCAGTCCTAAGGATTCTCAGAGTAACGGGTGACATTCTTCGCAAACACAGCCATAATGTGAGTCAGCCTCCCGTAACCCTCTACATCTGGCCTTGGTCTCAGGTGACAGTAGAGGTGCAGTGCTGCCAATCCTAGACTTTATGGCCTTAGAACATGTCTTTGGGAAACATACTCTGAGGATAATTTAGTGAACAAGTAGTCAAGTCACTTAACATTTTACCCAGAATAGAGATAGATAACCAAAATAAATAAATGATAAAGGAGATTAAAAGCCACAAGTGCTAAAGAGAAAAAGAAGCAGTGTAAGTTGTAAAGATAGGTAGGGCTTGGGAATGACTCAAAGCAGGAAGGATTTCCATTTTAAAAGGATAGTTAGGAAAAGTCAGGTTTGAACAAAGACTTGAATAAGTCATTCATTTGACATGAGATTTCTGTTGAAAGGGCTTCCCCTAGTGATTCAGATGGCAAAGAATCTGCCTGCAGTGTAAGAGACCCCGGTTCAGTCCCTGGGTCAAAAAAGGAAATGGCTACCCACTCCAGTATTCTTGCCTGGGAATTCCATGAACAGAAGAGTCTGGCAGGCTATCATTGAGCTCATCTCTGCTGCTGAGAGCTTTGCTGTTCTTCAAGATTCAAGATAGTAAAATCCATGTCCTGCTCCAGACTTGAAACACATAAGCTAAGTTCTGTAGATCATAATCTGCTTATAGACATAGGTCAGATGCTGTCTCCTTTGCATCTGGATAATGGTAATGTAATGTAATGTGCTCAGTCTCTCAGTCATGTCTAACTCTTTATGTCCCCATGGACTGTAGCCAACCAGACTTCTCCACCCATGAAATTTTCCAGGCAAGAATACTGGAGTGGGTTTCCATTTCCTTCTCCAAGGGATCTTCCCAACCCATGGTAGCTATACCATAATGGCCCTCACTGAATGACTGTGCTGAAGGAATGCCAGCCCAATGACTGAAGTCTTGTGTCAAACTGAAACCCACTAGGATTATCTCTGCAAGTCCCAGGAACCTACTGTTTACAGGCCTGCATTTAGACGAGTTCCTTGATCTGGTTTTGAGTTGGGCTTCCTCTCTTCTACCAGTCTCAGTTCTTATGGCAGTCCTAAGGATTCTCAGAGTAACGGGTGACATTCTTCGCAAACACAGCCATAATGTGAGTCAGCCTCCCGTAACCCTCTACATCTGGCCTTGGTCTCAGGTGACAGTAGAGGTGCAGTGCTGCCAATCCTAGACTTTATGGCCTTAGAACATGTCTTTGGGAAACATACTCTGAGGATAATTTAGTGAACAAGTAGTCAAGTCACTTAACATTTTACCCAGAATAGAGATAGATAACCAAAATAAATAAATGATAAAGGAGATTAAAAGCCACAAGTGCTAAAGAGAAAAAGAAGCAGTGTAAGTTGTAAAGATAGGTAGGGCTTGGGAATGACTCAAAGCAGGAAGGATTTCCATTTTAAAAGGATAGTTAGGAAAAGTCAGGTTTGAACAAAGACTTGAATAAGTCATTCATTTGACATGAGATTTCTGTTGAAAGGGCTTCCCCTAGTGATTCAGATGGCAAAGAATCTGCCTGCAGTGTAAGAGACCCCGGTTCAGTCCCTGGGTCAAAAAAGGAAATGGCTACCCACTCCAGTATTCTTGCCTGGGAATTCCATGAACAGAAGAGTCTGGCAGGCTATAGTCCATGGGGTGTGAAGAGGTGGGCACAACTAAGCAACTGACACTTTTACTTCCTATTGACCACCTCCCTTGAGGGGTTTGCCACTACTCCTGCTCATTCCACCGTGGCACTGGTTGCTATATGGCTTTGAGGTGGCCTTCTTCCCCCGTGACTGTGCCATGTCCAGAGAAGAGTAAGGCTCTGTCTGCCAGTCGTTCTCCAGCTCTGAAATACAGAGAGAAGAAATGAAACTGAATAGTCATTTTATGGCGGACAGAACACGGTTCATTACTTAGAACTCTCCCCAAGGATTAATCACGATTAAACATCCCCAGTTTATTAAAATGATAAGGCTTCACCATCTCATGCACACTTCAGACACTTGGCATCCTGTTTTTACAGTGCATCCCAAGCATCTTTAGCAAAGCCAACAAAAAATGTAGGCCTAGTTTTTTTTTTTTCGTTTTCTCCCTAGAGCCTCTCCACATTTCCCCAACTTGCTGTGCTCACATTGATTTCAATAGGAGCTTTGCACTCACAAGAAAATCAGGGAGCGCTTGGTATGTGACCCATGGTTTATTCAGCCATACTATTTTTAAAAAGGGAAGAAACTCAAAGCATTTTCACATTTTTACATTGACAAGAATTGGCTGTTTTGACAAGGAGAAGTCATGGCATAGGATTTTTTAGATAAATTAACAGAATGAAAGTGCTAAATTAAAATTGCCACATTGATTTCCTTTTTAGCTCAGCTGTGCATTATATAAAAGGGTCAGAGGAAGGATTTATTATGGGCGATGAGTCTCTGTCGCCCACTAAGAGAGACCAGTCTAGAAAATAAAGTTGTCCATTTCAGACACCCTTTGTCTTCAAGGAATGCTGTCTAGGGGGCCCACGGGTGGCAGAGGCACTGAAAGGAAATGGAAATTGATAATCGGCCCTGTTAGGCTGATTCTCTGCATGTTCAATTCATATCCTTTTGAAAAGAAGAGATTAGGATGAAACCTCATTGAGGAATACACATTTTGAAGAAAATAGAAACAAAGGTTCTGCAAGGCTATTTCAGTTAGTGTCAAATGTGAGAACAAGGCGACACAAACTTATATGAAGAAAGGGCATTAACCAAATCCTCAGACAAAGAAGGAGCTAATAGCAAATATATGCAGCCGTCTTTGTGGATGCTCACAGGAGAAGTGGTACAACTTGAGTTACAAAGGACCTGGATAATTATTTGTTACTTGGAGCCCACCCCGCTTCTCCCTCTGCAGAGGGCAGGCACTGACCATCTGCGAGTCTTAGTTTTGCTTTTGTGTGGAGGAGAATTAGCCACATTTTTGTGTCTGGTAAGCTTTGCATGAAGAGATGTTTGAAGCACTGGCTTTGTTTTGTTTTAAATCTTTAAACTGTTCCCTCCGCTTCGGTCAGAGGATTATTGCACATCTAACCACAAATAAATTGAAATATCAGCTGAAGAGCGCGTGTGTTGCTCGCTGATGGAATAATGGACGGCAGGTGGTAGAGGGTTTTGTTTTCAGAAAAGCACAGGAGGCTAGAAGTGACAAGAGTGATTTTGCGAGACTGCAAGTGTCAGGATGAAGTCACGGGGGTCAGTAGTTCCTGAGCTGACCTTTTTAAACAAACCCTGAGAAGACCTTTCACTGGATCCTCACAGCAGTAGAGCATTCATGCCAGAAAGGTTGCCCCTCCCTCTCCATACTGAGAGTTTTAACAAAAAGCATATTTTCTATGATAGGGCCCTTGTTCTCGGCTTCACTCCCCGGGCAGCCCGACACTCCCTCTGCTGTCAGCATGTGACATGCGATCCTAACTGCTCACCTATCCTTAACACCTTTCTGCAGCCTTTGATATCATCTTCCTGTCAAATCATGGAAATCAAGGGACTGGGCTGCAAAGTGGGACACACGGTGTGCTAATTTCCATGTCACTGCCTTCAGCGGTCTCACACAGAGCTGTTACACGGGACTGTCTACTGCCTTCAAGGAATGCTGTCTAGGGGCCCACGGTGGCAGAGGCACTGAAAGGAAATGGAAATTGATAATCGGCCCTGTTAGGCTGATTCTCTGCATGTTCAATTCATATCCTTTTGAAAAGAAGAGATTAGGATGAAACCTCATTGAGGAATACACATTTTGAAGAAAATAGAAACAAAGGTTCTGCAAGGCTATTTCAGTTAGTGTCAAATGTGAGAACAAGGCGACACAAACTTATATGAAGAAAGGGCATTAACCAAATCCTCAGACAAAGAAGGAGCTAATAGCAAATATATGCAGCCGTCTTTGTGGATGCTCACAGGAGAAGTGGTACAACTTGAGTTACAAAGGACCTGGATAATTATTTGTTACTTGGAGCCCACCCCGCTTCTCCCTCTGCAGAGGGCAGGCACTGACCATCTGCGAGTCTTAGTTTTGCTTTTGTGTGGAGGAGAATTAGCCACATTTTTGTGTCTGGTAAGCTTTGCATGAAGAGATGTTTGAAGCACTGGCTTTGTTTTGTTTTAAATCTTTAAACTGTTCCCTCCGCTTCGGTCAGAGGATTATTGCACATCTAACCACAAATAAATTGAAATATCAGCTGAAGAGCGCGTGTGTTGCTCGCTGATGGAATAATGGACGGCAGGTGGTAGAGGGTTTTGTTTTCAGAAAAGCACAGGAGGCTAGAAGTGACAAGAGTGATTTTGCGAGACTGCAAGTGTCAGGATGAAGTCACGGGGGTCAGTAGTTCCTGAGCTGACCTTTTTAAACAAACCCTGAGAAGACCTTTCACTGGATCCTCACAGCAGTAGAGCATTCATGCCAGAAAGGTTGCCCCTCCCTCTCCATACTGAGAGTTTTAACAAAAAGCATATTTTCTATGATAGGGCCCTTGTTCTCGGCTTCACTCCCCGGGCAGCCCGACACTCCCTCTGCTGTCAGCATGTGACATGCGATCCTAACTGCTCACCTATCCTTAACACCTTTCTGCAGCCTTTGATATCATCTTCCTGTCAAATCATGGAAATCAAGGGACTGGGCTGCAAAGTGGGACACACGGTGTGCTAATTTCCATGTCACTGCCTTCAGCGGTCTCCTCACACAGAGCTGTTACACGGGACTGCTACCTGACTTCTGGGGACAGGCTGAAGGGATGGGGCGTATTGTTGTTGGGCATAAAATTGACTCCAAAATGTTTGTGAACCAGAGTTATAGAATGCATGGCATTGGGCATGCTTTTTAAATACTGCTCTGGCCTCTACTGTATCACTGGAAAGCACAATAAAGAACTCATCTAGTGTGCTTTATACTGAAGGCTTTTTTGTTCACAATTGCCAGCCCCTGAAGGCAAGAACCTTTTGTCTACAAACCCTGTGAAAAACAATGTTTTTTTTCTTACACTTCATGCTAAATAATAGTATATTATTTTTCACCTCATTACATTTTTTAAAAATGATGAGAGGGAATTCGTCTCACATATAGGAGAGGCACCCTTGTGAAAGCTGTGCTTCGTGCCCAGGACCACGTGCAAACAGCAGGTTCATTCCAGAGCCAGAGGTCTCCAAAGCCATGCACCTAAATTTAGAAACTTCTTTTCCATTTGCAACTAGCACAGTAACATTCTCACTCAACTTCAGTCCTCAGATGACCTGGTCTAGACCACTGAAATGTAAACCACTGAAAATAAACAAATAAGCTTTTACAAGGTTTTGAAGCAAATTCAAGGGACTGTAAAACTTACAGATGGTCTTTGGTTTTGTTTTCAGTTTGGCTTTATGTACTTCTCTAATCTTTGTGTAAAAAGAAGGAAATTTGGTAAAAAGATCCCTTAAAGAAGCCTTAATTTTAAAATCTGGCAGAAAAAAATAATAATACCTTTAACAAAGATGTAAATAAAGACCTAAAGTCTTCATTTTCCTAACTGATTCTAGACTCAGTACTCTTTTCTCAATACTCAATACTGCTGTTTCCTGGTAGCTAAGGAGAAAACTTACTAGTGTCACTCATTACTCCCAGACCTAAGTTTTCACACTCTTGCCATCCCTGCTTCTTTGCAGAAGCCAAAGAACCTGGAATCTATTTTCCAACCATTTATTGCTTTCTACACATGGATATTCAAATGCTTTGTATGCTTGAAAGGTAAAATTTCTGGCTTGAAATGTTGAAAGAAAGAGAAATCTATTCTTAAAAAGAAAGAGTTATCTACACAGAAGGTTAAAGACAGGTATGAACTAGAAGGATAAAAGAAGAAGGTATATTCACTAGGGCTAAAATTGACTCCAAAATGTTTGTGAACCAGAGTTATAGAATGCATGGCATTGGGCATGCTTTTTAAATACTGCTCTGGCCTCTACTGTATCACTGGAAAGCACAATAAAGAACTCATCTAGTGTGCTTTATACTGAAGGCTTTTTTGTTCACGATTGCCAGCCCCTGAAGGCAAGAACCTTTTGTCTACAAACCCTGTGAAAAACAATGTTTTTTTCTTACACTTCATGCTAAATAATAGTATATTATTTTTCACCTCATTACATTTTTTAAAAATGATGAGAGGGAATTCGTCTCACATATAGGAGAGGCACCCTTGTGAAAGCTGTGCTTCGTGCCCAGGACCACGTGCAAACAGCAGGTTCATTCCAGAGCCAGAGGTCTCCAAAGCCATGCACCTAAATTTAGAAACTTCTTTTCCATTTGCAACTAGCACAGTAACTTTCTCACTCAACTTCAGTCCTCAGATGACCTGGTCTAGACCACTGAAATGTAAACCACTGAAAATAAACAAATAAGCTTTTACAAGGTTTTGAAGCAAATTCAAGGGACTGTAAAACTTACAGATGGTCTTTGGTTTTGTTTTCAGTTTGGCTTTATGTACTTCTCTAATCTTTGTGTAAAAAGAAGGAAATTTGGTAAAAAGATCCCTTAAAGAAGCCTTAATTTTAAAATCTGGCAGAAAAAAATAATAATACCTTTAACAAAGATGTAAATAAAGACCTAAAGTCTTCATTTTCCTAACTGATTCTAGACTCAGTACTCTTTTCTCAATACTCAATACTGCTGTTTCCTGGTAGCTAAGGAGAAAACTTACTAGTGTCACTCATTACTCCCAGACCTAAGTTTTCACACTCTTGCCATCCCTGCTTCTTTGCAGAAGCCAAAGAACCTGGAATCTATTTTCCAACCATTTATTGCTTTCTACACATGGATATTCAAATGCTTTGTATGCTTGAAAGGTAAAATTTCTGGCTTGAAATGTTGAAAGAAAGAGAAATCTATTCTTAAAAAGAAAGAGTTATCTACACAGAAGGTTAAAGACAGGTATGAACTAGAAGGATAAAAGAAGAAGGTATATTCACAGTACAACCTGAAGATTATAAAGACAGCTCATGATGCTCAAAGAAGGAAAAGTCAACCTGGACCAGGGGAGTAACATTGGATCTACTAGGAATATACACCTTGTCCTGTGTGTCAGCAAGGTCTGTTTGAAAACAACAATAACAACAAGAATAAAACAAAAAATGACATTTGAAAAGAAAAAGTCAATAAATAGATATAACTATTAGTTTTAAAATAAGAAAATAAAAATATATTCTGTCAGGATGAAAACAGAAGTAACCTCAGATATTGGAGAATTAGTGAATAATAACGTGTTATATATAACTCTGACAAAAAAATCTAGAGAGAGTAGCCAATTTCTAATCAAATGTAAATGACCAAAATTTTGAAAATATGTAATGAGTTATCATCGGTAGAACTGGAAAACACACTTTAAATTTTGCCCTTAGAAGGAAATCAGGATGAGTAGTTTTGTAGCTGACTGACTGATAGTTTTATGAGTTTCTATGTTATTTAAACAATTACTGCTTATAAAAAGATACAGAAAACCCCCCATAACTTTTGAACCTTGATGAATTTTACTACTAAGACCTAATAATACTACAATAAAAAAACTACAGGGAGGGAAGTTTGGGGAAGAATGGCTACATGTATATACAAGACTGAGTCCCTTTGCTGTCCATCCGAAACTACCACATGATTAGTCAGTTGTTCTCCAAGACAAAGATGTAAATAAAGACCTAAAGTCTTCATTTTCCTAACTGATTCTAGACTCAGTACTCTTTTCTCAATACTCAATACTGCTGTTTCCTGGTAGCTAAGCAGAAAACTTACTAGTGTCACTCATTACTCCCAGACCTAAGTTTTCACACTCTTGCCATCCCTGCTTCTTTGCAGAAGCCAAAGAACCTGGAATCTATTTTCCAACCATTTATTGCTTTCTACACATGGATATTCAAATGCTTTGTATGCTTGAAAGGTAAAATTTCTGGCTTGAAATGTTGAAAGAAAGAGAAATCTATTCTTAAAAAGAAAGAGTTATCTACACAGAAGGTTAAAGACAGGTATGAACTAGAAGGATAAAAGAAGAAGGTATATTCACAGTACAACCTGAAGATTATAAAGACAGCTCATGATGCTCAAAGAAGGAAAAGTCAACCTGGACCAGGGGAGTAACATTGGATCTACTAGGAATATACACCTTGTCCTGTGTGTCAGCAAGGTCTGTTTGAAAACAACAATAACAACAAGAATAAAACAAAAAATGACATTTGAAAAGAAAAAGTCAATAAATAGATAGAACTATTAGTTTTAAAATAAGAAAATAAAAATATATTCTGTCAGGATGAAAACAGAAGTAACCTCAGATATTGGAGAATTAGTGAATAATAACGTGTTATATATAACTCTGACAAAAAAATCTAGAGAGAGTAGCCAATTTCTAATCAAATGTAAATGACCAAAATTTTGAAAATATGTAATGAGTTATCATCGGTAGAACTGGAAAACACACTTTAAATTTTGCCCTTAGAAGGAAATCAGGATGAGTAGTTTTGTAGCTGACTGACTGATAGTTTTATGAGTTTCTATGTTATTTAAACAATTACTGCTTATAAAAAGATACAGAAAACCCCCCATAACTTTTGAACCTTGATGAATTTTACTACTAAGACCTAATAATACTACAATAAAAAAACTACAGGGAGGGAAGTTTGGGGAAGAATGGCTACATGTATATACAAGACTGAGTCCCTTTGCTGTCCATCCGAAACTACCACATGATTAGTCAGTTGTTCTCCAAGACAAAATAAAAAGTTACAAAAATTTTTTAAAAAATTAAAGTGAGGCGGAGTCTAGTGGCTTGAAAATTAGAATTTATGTGCTTTGAATATTTCCCCTGGAACTGGAAAGGACCTTGGAGATAATCTACTGAAGAATTTTCACTTGGTATAGACTGAACTCCAGAGGGCAAAGTTGAGTTGTGTTCATTGTGATCCCAAGGCAATTCATCAGCCAAATCCAGATTCTAGGAAGGCTTGTTTTTTCTCTCTGTGACTTCCCCCCCTGTAGCTGTGGCCTAAGATACTGTTGTAACATTCTTCAGCTGGTACTAGATGGACGTGATAACACATTCAATATGGTTTTAAAACTTGGCTCTTTTGCGTCATAGGTGGGAAACTGAACAACAGGAACATGATAATTGTCTTAAAAGTAGTTTCTAATTGAATGAAGAGCAATGTTAATGAGAATAAGTATCCAATGCCAGTAAAAAAGCTATACACCATTTTCAGCTTATGAATAAAGATGCAAAATTCTAAACAAATAATATTTAAAATTGCACCTTTGACATTATGATGCTAAATGTTCCATGTAGCATAGCTCTCCAACAGATTAATTTTCTCTTCTAATCTCTGTATGACTTTCTAGAATGTGGATAAACTCGGCCATATAGGTTGAATCAATACATGAGAAAGATGGTAATGGTGCTTGACCTAGCTTCCTCTAAATGTCCGCTGCAATTATATGGCAATAATAAAGCTTCAGGCTGTGATTCTGAAGTGTTCTTTTAGTGAAGATTTTTCAGGAAAAACAGCTTTATTCATCCATACATTCATATATATTTGAAAGATCAGATAAATGAGTGACTGTTGATAATGATGAAACATTCAATCAATAAAGGTTTTATTTGGGAAACCTGTGGTGTTAGCACATTCAACATGTCATTATGCTTTTTGTCCCATGGAGATTTGAGTTGCTTGTCCTGGCATCTGCTGGGATAGATGTTAGAGGACAATAACCAAAATCAGTAATTCATCTTCATTACAAAATATTTCAAGAAATAGGTTGTGTACAGAAATGAACTCTGTGAGACCTCCCCTGGATCCATAGCTGTCAGATCCAGGACTGTCTTTTCACACCAGTTGTATGTCTCTAGGCCTCCTAAAATGATGTCTCAGTACAACACAGTGTAGCCACCTTTAGAGGGTGTGTGTGGATTCCCAGGTGGCACAGTGGTAAAGAATCCACCTGCCAATGCAGGAAATACAAGAAACTGGGTTCGATCCCTGGGTCAGGAAGATCCCCTAGAGTAGGAAATGGCAACCCACTCCAGTATTCTTGTCTGGAAAATCCCATGAACCAAGGAGCCTCGCGGGTTACAGTCCACGAGGTTGCAAAGAGTCAGATGCGATGGAGCATGCATGCACATACACAATGGTGCATTCAGCCTGGGTCTCCTACCAGAACAGTGAATCAGTGAGAAAGGACAATGCCTAAAAAACTGTACATTCGGGCTTCCCTGGTGGTCCAGTGGGTAAGGACACCGCCTTGCAGTGCAAGGGGCGCCGGTTCGATCCCTGGCCTGGGAAGATCCCACGTGCTGCGGAGAGGCTGGACGGATGTGTCCAATTACCGAGCCGGAGCTCTGGAGTGCATGCGCCCAGAGCCCGTGCTCTGTGACAAGAGACCACTGCAATGGGAGGCCCATGTGGGTCAAAGAACAAAGATGGATGAAAAATAAATAAATGAAAGACCAATAGAAGTGGCCCACCCACCCCCCTTCCTCCCCAACCTGCCCCCCCAAAAGAAACCATTAAAAAAATAAAAATAATAATAATAAAAACTGTACATTCTCAGTAAGCATTGGTGTGCCCACGTGTATACTCAGTTGTGTCCATCTCTTTGAGACCCCATGGACTGTACCCTGCCATGTTTCTCTGTCCATGGAATGTTCTAGGCAAGAGCACTGGATCGGGTTGCCATTTCGTACTCCGGGGATCTTCTGAGCCCAGGGATGGAACCCAAGTTTCTTGTATCTCCTGGGTTGGCAGGTGGATTCTTACTGTGCTGCCTGGAAACCCCAAACATTGATGTAACTTAATTGAATTATTCAGACAGAATGTCCAGCTTTCAAATCACATCAGATGACTCAGCTTTTGCAGAGTTTCAGCAGCTAGTTTTTCTGAACTTCAGTATCATATACAATGGGAAAATCAATGTTTTATTGAATCAATATTTTCCTTCTTTGACCTTTTTTTCAGATCATCTGTACATGCCCAGTTTTCCCTTTATACATTTGTTCTTTGCTTCCAGAGGAAGATGCAGTTTAAATTACCATTGGCTTCTCTCCATGTAACTTACCTGTGTGTATATATAGTGTATAGTGTCTACAGTATATATTATATATTTATATCCATACTATATATGTATGTATAGCAAACCTGAGTGAAGTATCAATACCCATTTTTAAATATTCGTGAGGTAGTTGTTATGTTAATGAATCTTTAGTGCTTGTAAAGTCCCAGCCTTCACTGTGTCTCACCAGCTGTTGACTACAGTCCTCTCTTCACTGATACCTTATTTTTCCAGCACCAGTGTATTTGCTGTTGTGGCCTCTGGTCTATGTTATGGTCCCTGTTTCTTTCTCTTTTGTTTTTTTTTTTTTAATTTTGGCCTCTTTTATTGGTCTTTCATTCATTTGTTTATTTTCATTGGTCTTTGTTCTTTGGCCTGTGTGGGCCTCCCGTCACAGTGACCTCTCTCCTGTAGCAGAGCACAGGCTCTGGGCACATGTGCTCCAGCATGCTGGCTTGTAATTAGACACACTGGTCCAGCCACTCCACAGCATGTGGAATCTTCCCAGGCCAGGGGCTGAATCAGTGCCCCTTGCACTATGAGGCAGACTCTACCCGCTGGACCACCAAGGAAGCCCCTTGTTTCATGTTTTTAAAAACTGGTTTATTATTTTAGTGAAACCTCTCATACTTACTGACTTCTACATAAAAATACTGTCCTACCAAAGACATCACTAGTCAGTCAAAGTGTTCCTTTTCAATCCATAAACAGACCTATTGAAACTAAATGTCAAGGTGATACTTAGCTTGATAGCTATTCTCAGCTCTGTTCACTGCACATGATACTTGCCACCAAAGATCTTTCTGGAGATGTGGTATTTTTAGGCTTTGGGACATTCAGGAAACTACGGTTGTTTAGTTGTTTAGTTAAACTTAGGAAGGATGAAGCTTTATTCTGAGTATGCATTTAAGTGTTTTATAGGTACACCTATCTAAATGTATGTCTCCTTTCAGAAATGTAAATGAAAAATAATCTCACTCTAGTAAAAGCTACTTTAGAGTTAACTTTTTAATTCTTAAAATGTTTATATTACAGTTTAATTCTTAGAAGCACATTAATTTGCCATCACCCCATTTAGGACAGAAATTTAGTTATATATTCAGAAATAAGCATATGTAACCTCAAATGTACACAGTGCCTTGCCAGAGTGGGTGAACATCTCTGATTTAATGTGTATTTAACCATTTTTTAGAACTAGGCCTCAGGTCTGTTATCATGTTCCTGTCTAATCATTGAATATGCTTTTCCCACTTAGATTTGTTTGGTAGCTACTGTTTGAAATTAATATTTGACACTCATAGTAAAGAAGGAATAACAATTTTTTCTATAATGATCATTGTAATTTTATTCCCACAAGGTTTTTATATTTCCCATTAGTATATCTTTTAAGGAAATATTTGTTTTAAGAATATTTTTCTGATTGTGAAAGTAATAGGTGCTCACTGCAGAAAATTAGCAAAATACATTGAGTTATAAAAAAGATCCTTGCTAATCTTGACACTCAGAGATCCCAACTGTGTGTGCAGGTGTGAGTATATGCATATAAACAATAATTTCTCAAATTGAATTAGTATCATTCTACACATACTGCTCTAATTCTATTTTTATTTATCTTAAAAGTATATAAGCATTTCCTATACTTCTTATAATCCTTCTGTATATGATCTTCTTTTTAATGACCACCTAGGATTTTGAGGAATGAATGCCAATTTAGCCAACCCACTATTTTGGAACTTAAAAAAAATCATAATCCACTGTGATGACAAACCAAAGAACTTATTGCAGCCAATCCTGGCCCTCTGGGACTTTTCTCTCAAACATGGAATGTAAGACCATATGAAAGAAATAGGAGCAGGAGGAGACCCCCAGAGTTAGTACCCAGCCTTGCTTCTGTGTGTTGACAGGAAACACTGCTGAGGGCGAGCAATCCATGAAGCTCCCCAAATTGTTGTATGTGTGATAGTAGCTGGACCATTGTATAACCAGTAATGGTTTCTTTGGGCATAAGTCAAAGGCATCTTATTTACACTGAGGTCCTTTTTTCAGTGGCAAGTAGATTGCTTTTAAATTATAAATTTGGAAAGGTGAAGTAAAAGGATTACTGAGTGTGAGAGATGAATGAAGAAAAGCGGTAAATCCTGCACGATCAGAAGGATAAGTCTCCCGGTTCATCTGACATATGAGATGGATTACAGTGGCTCCGAAGCGAGGGACAGTTTACTTAGGAATTTAGCAGTAATTTGCATTTAAGGAATCCATTAGTCCTGTCACATGCACAGTTTCATCACGGGACGACTAACAAGAGTGTATGGTATTTGCTTATGACTTTATTGATTCTAATAAAATATGACATTATTTTTTGATTTAGTCTTATTCAAGGAAAACCTACTTTCCCAGGACAATTGGCTGACGTAATCCAGACCAGCCATTATAAATGGCATAACAATGCTGTATCTTTTGACATTGTCTTATGTAGCTTTCTCCTGTGGCTCATTCTGTCCTAGAAAAAGTATCTCCAAGCGGCAGTGCTAGAATTATTCCCAGAACTCAGTTCAACAGACATTTCTCCTGGAAATAACTGAAGTCCATCAACTGTTCAGGTATTTAGTTCATGCAGAGACAACCATAAGAAATACAAGAGGTGATTTTTGGTCTTAAAATATGGTCAGATATGATTTTCTTTGAAGGAACACTATTGCTTATGATATTTGCTCCTTGAACTCACATTAATCTTTTGTTAAATGGCATTACCTACCTCTAGAGTAGATATAGGGGGAAATAGAATTCAGGAAACACAGATATCTATCTGAGAAGTATTCAGATCTGGACTTCACCCACATCATAGGCATCGAGTGAGTTCTCCCCCTGCCTTTTCTTTCTTTTAGATACTTACATTGTTTAGAGGGATAAAGCTACAAATAAAACAGTGTTTATTTTCTGCCTTTTTCTGATGATAAGGTTTTTACTGTTGTTTTATATGTCTCAAGTTTGAACTTTTATTTTATAAATGACATTTTAGTAATGATAATGTACTTTTCATGTAGCATTGCTCTAGGAATAATGAAATACTATTGTTATAGGTACTAAAATGATAAGGAAGAAGCTTAGAACTGAACCAGTAAGTATTTGGGAAATATAACACATTCCATCAATTCAAAGACATGCATTTTTTTCACATTTTAATACCTCTGAATCTGGATGTCTTAAAATTAGTTGATTTAGGTGTGCAATTAAGAAAAAATTTACTGAGTGTGAGAGATGAATGAAGAAAAGCGGTAAATCCTGCACGATCAGAAGGATAAGTCTCCCGGTTCATCTGACATATGAGATGGATTACAGTGGCTCCGAAGCGAGGGACAGTTTACTTAGGAATTTAGCAGTAATTTGCATTTAAGGAATCCATTAGTCCTGTCACATGCACAGTTTCATCACGGGACGACTAACAAGAGTGTATGGTATTTGCTTATGACTTTATTGATTCTAATAAAATATGACATTATTTTTTGATTTAGTCTTATTCAAGGAAAACCTACTTTCCCAGGACAATTGGCTGACGTAATCCAGACCAGCCATTATAAATGGCATAACAATGCTGTATCTTTTGACATTGTCTTATGTAGCTTTCTCCTGTGGCTCATTCTGTCCTAGAAAAAGTATCTCCAAGCGGCAGTGCTAGAATTATTCCCAGAACTCAGTTCAACAGACATTTCTCCTGGAAATAACTGAAGTCCATCAACTGTTCAGGTATTTAGTTCATGCAGAGACAACCATAAGAAATACAAGAGGTGATTTTTGGTCTTAAAATATGGTCAGATATGATTTTCTTTGAAGGAACACTATTGCTTATGATATTTGCTCCTTGAACTCACATTAATCTTTTGTTAAATGGCATTACCTACCTCTAGAGTAGATATAGGGGGAAATAGAATTCAGGAAACACAGATATCTATCTGAGAAGTATTCAGATCTGGACTTCACCCACATCATAGGCATCGAGTGAGTTCTCCCCCTGCCTTTTCTTTCTTTTAGATACTTACATTGTTTAGAGGGATAAAGCTACAAATAAAACAGTGTTTATTTTCTGCCTTTTTCTGATGATAAGGTTTTTACTGTTGTTTTATATGTCTCAAGTTTGAACTTTTATTTTATAAATGACATTTTAGTAATGATAATGTACTTTTCATGTAGCATTGCTCTAGGAATAATGAAATACTATTGTTATAGGTACTAAAATGATAAGGAAGAAGCTTAGAACTGAACCAGTAAGTATTTGGGAAATATAACACATTCCATCAATTCAAAGACATGCATTTTTTTCACATTTTAATACCTCTGAATCTGGATGTCTTAAAATTAGTTGATGACATCTTTAAATGATCAGTTTCTGAAGATAAGAAGTTTTATTTATATTTTAATCAATTTATTTTGCTTATATTTTCCTCTTATTATATGCAAATAATAACATGATAACATCTTAAATGTGATTAAATGCAATTTTGTGCTTTTAATTTGCAATAAATAAAAACAAAATTGCCCAGTACTTGCTTACAACTGGCATTCTAATACATCAAAATAGACTCTTCCAAACTTCACTAGACAGAGAAAAGCACATTCTCTTAGAATGATCTTCCACAAAAGGAAATTCAGAATATCATCATCATCTGTTTCTGAAATCTAACTAATAGGATATTGGACCTGGATGGATTAATAGGTTCTATAGATAATCCCCCCAAACTCAATTTTTTCATCAATATATTATTCCTAAGTATATTCCCAAAGCTTGATGGGTAATCAGATCAATTATTTTACTACATATATTTACCCTTCTCTTCTGATAGTGAATGGAATAAAAACTCAAAGTCAAACAGAAGCAGCAGCACAAGGATCCAGATAATTTCTAAACCAGATAATCACCCCTGAAAAACAGGGAGCCTAATGTGCTTTATGTCTTTCTATAGAATTCAAAATATTGGATTAGAGTATGGACATCTTACTAATATGTGTGTGTGTGTGTGTACATATATACATATATATATGTATGTATGTATAAGCACATATCTATTTAACTACATTTTGTTATTGTTTGGTTGCTAAGTGATGTCTACCTCTTTGGACCTCATGGACTGTAGCGTGCCAGACTCCTCTGTCTTCCCCTATCTCCTGGATTTTGCTCAAATTCACATGTCCTTTGAGTCTGTGATGCAATCCAAGCATCTCATCCTCTGCTTGCCCTGCTCCTTTTGCCTTCAGTCTTTCCCATCACCAGGGTCTTTTCCAATGAGTCAGCTTTTCACATCAGGTGGCCAAAGTACTGGAGCTTCAGTTTCAGCATAAAATGATAAGGAAGAAGCTTAGAACTGAACCAGTAAGTATTTGGGAAATATAACACATTCCATCAATTCAAAGACATGCATTTTTTTCACATTTTAATACCTCTGAATCTGGATGTCTTAAAATTAGTTGATGACATCTTTAAATGATCAGTTTCTGAAGATAAGAAGTTTTATTTATATTTTAATCAATTTATTTTGCTTATATTTTCCTCTTATTATATGCAAATAATAACATGATAACATCTTAAATGTGATTAAATGCAATTTTGTGCTTTTAATTTGCAATAAATAAAAACAAAATTGCCCAGTACTTGCTTACAACTGGCATTCTAATACATCAAAATAGACTCTTCCAAACTTCACTAGACAGAGAAAAGCACATTCTCTTAGAATGATCTTCCACAAAAGGAAATTCAGAATATCATCATCATCTGTTTCTGAAATCTAACTAATAGGATATTGGACCTGGATGGATTAATAGGTTCTATAGATAATCCCCCCAAACTCAATTTTTTCATCAATATATTATTCCTAAGTATATTCCCAAAGCTTGATGGGTAATCAGATCAATTATTTTACTACATATATTTACCCTTCTCTTCTGATAGTGAATGGAATAAAAACTCAAAGTCAAACAGAAGCAGCAGCACAAGGATCCAGATAATTTCTAAACCAGATAATCACCCCTGAAAAACAGGGAGCCTAATGTGCTTTATGTCTTTCTATAGAATTCAAAATATTGGATTAGAGTATGGACATCTTACTAATATGTGTGTGTGTGTGTGTACATATATACATATATATATGTATGTATGTATAAGCACATATCTATTTAACTACATTTTGTTATTGTTTGGTTGCTAAGTGATGTCTACCTCTTTGGACCTCATGGACTGTAGCGTGCCAGACTCCTCTGTCTTCCCCTATCTCCTGGATTTTGCTCAAATTCACATGTCCTTTGAGTCTGTGATGCAATCCAAGCATCTCATCCTCTGCTTGCCCTGCTCCTTTTGCCTTCAGTCTTTCCCATCACCAGGGTCTTTTCCAATGAGTCAGCTTTTCACATCAGGTGGCCAAAGTACTGGAGCTTCAGTTTCAGCATCAGTCCTTCCAATGAATATTCAGGGATGATTTCCTAAAAAGACTTTGACCATTATGTTCTAAAACCACTATTGAGAAAATAAAGAAAAAAACATGCATGTTGAAATTTCTTTCTGGTTTAATGGAGATAAGGGGGAAAGTTATTGGGGTTTGCAAATTTATTTTCAACAAAGTCTTTAAAAATATCCACTGACCTACATTTATGGGAAGAAAAAAACCAGCCAACTCCAAATGTAATTGTTATCTTGTCAGGTATTTATTAATAGACAGCTGTCATCTTTGTTAAAATGCTCTGAGTTGACAAAATTTCATTTACATAAATGGGTAGAAAGTCCTTTTCTTACTTGTCCAACAAACTGGAGACAAAGTGCCTGCCAGTGTTTTAATTTCTTTTTCATGTTCTGGTTAGAGAGTGAGGAGAATGCTTTCACTCCACAACATCATAAATATGATAATCTATGGAAATCACAGAAAGCAGGTACTTAAGTTAAGCATATACTGTACTATGGGAATCCCTGATGAATTCAAGTCTCTCCTGTTTAGAGAAGATGTTGTTGCCTGTGAAGTGACAGACTGCCAGATGTTCAAAGAGTAGCACGGTAATGGGCTCAGATCTGAGGCTCTTTCCCACCCCCAAGATGACAGCATTGACTTTAGACTACAGAATGGGCTTGTCTTCATTCTTCAAGCACTAGTGTTTACATTTACTTCTCAACTATCAAATCTTCATTTCCTTAATTTTACTTACTTAAACATGCAGAGCATAAAATTATATAACTATGTGAGCAATACTTACTCTATAGAATACATGCAGTCTAGATGTGAAATAATTTTCCATGATGCAAATCATGCTTAATCCATTGACTTCCCTTTCAAAAGCATGTCTACCTCTTTGGACCTCATGGACTGTAGCGTGCCAGACTCCTCTGTCTTCCCTAACTCCTGGATTTTGCTCAAATTCACATGTCCTTTGAGTCTGTGATGCAATCCAAGCATCTCATCCTCTGCTTGCCCTGCTCCTTTTGCCTTCAGTCTTTCCCATCACCAGGGTCTTTTCCAATGAGTCAGCTTTTCACATCAGGTGGCCAAAGTACTGGAGCTTCAGTTTCAGCATCAGTCCTTCCAATGAATATTCAGGGATGATTTCCTAAAAAGACTTTGACCATTATGTTCTAAAACCACTATTGAGAAAATAAAGAAAAAAACATGCATGTTGAAATTTCTTTCTGGTTTAATGGAGATAAGGCGGAAAGTTATTGGGGTTTGCAAATTTATTTTCAACAAAGTCTTTAAAAATATCCACTGACCTACATTTATGGGAAGAAAAAAACCAGCCAACTCCAAATGTAATTGTTATCTTGTCAGGTATTTATTAATAGACAGCTGTCATCTTTGTTAAAATGCTCTGAGTTGACAAAATTTCATTTACATAAATGGGTAGAAAGTCCTTTTCTTACTTGTCCAACAAACTGGAGACAAAGTGCCTGCCAGTGTTTTAATTTCTTTTTCATGTTCTGGTTAGAGAGTGAGGAGAATGCTTTCACTCCACAACATCATAAATATGATAATCTATGGAAATCACAGAAAGCAGGTACTTAAGTTAAGCATATACTGTACTATGGGAATCCCTGATGAATTCAAGTCTCTCCTGTTTAGAGAAGATGTTGTTGCCTGTGAAGTGACAGACTGCCAGATGTTCATAGAGTAGCACGGTAATGGGCTCAGATCTGAGGCTCTTTCCCACCCCCAAGATGACAGCATTGACTTTAGACTACAGAATGGGCTTGTCTTCATTCTTCAAGCACTAGTGTTTACATTTACTTCTCAACTATCAAATCTTCATTTCCTTAATTTTACTTACTTAAACATGCAGAGCATAAAATTATATAACTATGTGAGCAATACTTACTCTATAGAATACATGCAGTCTAGATGTGAAATAATTTTCCATGATGCAAATCATGCTTAATCCATTGACTTCCCTTTCAAAAGCTGGAAAAATAGTTTGTTGGAGGGAGGGGAACGTTAATTCTAGGGCAATATTAAGCACATACCAAAATACACTAAACCACATGTAAGGGCTTCCCTAGTAGCTCAGCTGGTAAAAGAACTGCCTGCAATACAGGAGACACCGGGTTGAATCCTGGGTTGGTAAGATACCCTGGAGAAGGGATCCGCTACCCACCCCTGTGTTCTTGGGCTTTCCTGGTGACTCAGACAGTAAAAAATCCATCTGCAGTGCAGGAGACGTGGGTTCAGTCTCTGGGTTGGGACTATCCCCTGGAGGAGGCATCCCACTCCAACATTCTTCCCTGAAGAATCCCCATGGTCAGAGGAACCTGTCGGGTTACAGTCCATGGGGTCGCAAAGAGTCAGACACAACTGAATGACTAAGCACAACACAGCACAGCACATCTAAGAAAGCAACCGAAAAAACTATAGCCCCCTGCTAGGATTTTTATAGTAACAATGATATTGAAGATAAGAACTAGTACTGAGCTTCCCTGGTGGTCCAGTGGGTAAGGACACCGCCTTGCAGTGCATGGGGCACCGGTTCCATCCCTGGCCTGGGAAGATCCCACGTGCCGCAGAGCGGCTGGACCGATGTGTCTAATTACTGAGCTGGAGCTCTGGAGCGCATGTGCCCAGAGCCGGTGCGCTGCGACAACAGAGGCCACTGCGATGGGAGGCCCGCACGTGCCAAAGAACAAAGATGGGTGAAAAAATAGATAAATGAAAGACCAATAGAAGTGGCCCGCCTGTCCCCTCCCTCCCCTATCCACACCCCCTCCCCCACCAAAAAAAGAACTAGTATTTATTAAGTGCCCACTATGTACAAAGCTCTGACTTTGTTTTATGTACCATGTATAAAATTTCTAATCCTTACTACTACCCCGTGAAATATTGCTCCCATTTTATAAATGAAGTAACTGAAATATGAAAGTTACACAAAATTTAACGGTGTCAAATACCTAGTAAATAATGGAACCAGAGTTGGAACCCAAGTTTAGTTCAAGGACTACACTGTTTATCCTAAATATACTGGTACTCCATATCTTCATTCACTAAGAATATTCAGTGAGTCAGCCAGAGTTCAAGGTTCTTGGGAAACATCAGCGAACAAAACTGACAAACAACCTAATCCAGTAGTTTATACCTTCGAGAGAAGATGGAGACAAAGACTTTTATTTATTATAGGAGTATTACTAAAAGTGACCATGTAGGGTGTGATTTGGAGGGCCTACCTAGACGTAAAGACAAGACGCTAGGTCTATAGTCATTTACAAGACTTGAGAAAAGCGAGAAGACCAATGTGGCAGCAATTTAGCGAATTAAGGGAACAGTAAAAAACCAAACTGCAGAAGTATCAGGGACCAGTTAACCTGCAGCCATTGTGAAGCTTCTATGTTTTATTTTATGGACTCTGAGAACTGGGAAATCATTGGAGAATTTTGAGCAGAGGAGTGATCTGTTCTCATTTCTGTTTGAGACAATTGCTCTGGCTACTATGTGGAGTAAACATTATAGTATGTCAAAAGAGAAAGTAGGCAGAACAATTAGGAGGCTACTGCCCTATTCCCTGTGAGAGACAATGAAGCCTTGGACTAGTGTCTTATCAATGAAGATAAGAAATCTGGGGTTGTCTGTTGGTGGTGGAGCCTACATATTTTGCCAAAGGATTAATTGAGGCAAGGTACTAATGGAAAGAAAGAATCTAGAATAACACTAGGTTTTTCACTTGAGCAAATGGGTGAGCAGTCAGTCCATTATCTGAGATGGAGAAGATTTCACACCTATTTGGAGTGAAATAACAACGAATCTGCTTAAGTTAATTTTGAGATTGCTTCTCAACATTTAATTAGATATGTTAATTAAGGTACTGGACCTAAGAGTGTGGAGCTCAGTATAAAGAACAGAACTAGAGCTATAAATTTGAAAACCATAGCTTAAATGATATTTAAAGCCATAAAACAAGATTAAATCACTTAGAGCATATGTTGACAGAGGGGGGTAAAAAACAAGTGTCTAGGACGCAGCCTTGGGTATTCTAAGTTATAGGTTTTACAAGGAAAGATTTAACTAGCGGAAGGGATGCAGAAGTGATATAGGAGGAAAAGAAGAGTGGTACTTTAAGAAAGAGGAGAGGTTTCGTCTAGGTTGATAATGCTGAAGGGAAGATTTAAACTAGCAAGTAGGGTACTTCATCAGCGAACAAAACTGACAAACAACCTAATCCAGTAGTTTATACCTTCGAGAGAAGATGGAGACAAAGACTTTTATTTATTATAGGAGTATTACTAAAAGTGACCATGTAGGGTGTGATTTGGAGGGCCTACCTAGACGTAAAGACAAGACGCTAGGTCTATAGTCATTTACAAGACTTGAGAAAAGCGAGAAGACCAATGTGGCAGCAATTTAGCGAATTAAGGGAACAGTAAAAAACCAAACTGCAGAAGTATCAGGGACCAGTTAACCTGCAGCCATTGTGAAGCTTCTATGTTTTATTTTATGGACTCTGAGAACTGGGAAATCATTGGAGAATTTTGAGCAGAGGAGTGATCTGTTCTCATTTCTGTTTGAGACAATTGCTCTGGCTACTATGTGGAGTAAACATTATAGTATGTCAAAAGAGAAAGTAGGCAGAACAATTAGGAGGCTACTGCCCTATTCCCTGTGAGAGACAATGAAGCCTTGACTAGTGTCTTATCAATGAAGATAAGAAATCTGGGGTTGTCTGTTGGTGGTGGAGCCTACATATTTTGCCAAAGGATTAATTGAGGCAAGGTACTAATGGAAAGAAAGAATCTAGAATAACACTAGGTTTTTCACTTGAGCAAATGGGTGAGCAGTCAGTCCATTATCTGAGATGGAGAAGATTTCACACCTATTTGGAGTGAAATAACAACGAATCTGCTTAAGTTAATTTTGAGATTGCTTCTCAACATTTAATTAGATATGTTAATTAAGGTACTGGACCTAAGAGTGTGGAGCTCAGTATAAAGAACAGAACTAGAGCTATAAATTTGAAAACCATAGCTTAAATGATATTTAAAGCCATAAAACAAGATTAAATCACTTAGAGCATATGTTGACAGAGGGGGGTAAAAAACAAGTGTCTAGGACGCAGCCTTGGGTATTCTAAGTTATAGGTTTTACAAGGAAAGATTTAACTAGCGGAAGGGATGCAGAAGTGATATAGGAGGAAAAGAAGAGTGGTACTTTAAGAAAGAGGGAGAGGTTTCGTCTAGGTTGATAATTGCTGAAGGATTAAGTAAAATGAATGGCTTCCCAATGGCTCAGCAAGTAAAGAATCTGCCAGCAATGCAGCAGACAAATGAGATTGGGTTCTACCCCTGGGTCAGTAGGAAATGGCAACCCACTCCAGTACTATTGCTTAAGAAATCCCATGGACAGAAAAGCCTTGCAAGCTACTGTTCAAAGGACTGCAAAGAGTGGGACAGGATTGAGCACTCAGCACACAAAGTAAGATGAACACAGAAAAGTGGCTCTGTAATTTGCAAAATAAAGGTGGTTGCTGACCTCATTACCAAAGCATTTCCATAGAAAAGGGGGACAAATTCCTGAAAAGAGTATACTGAGTAGTACATGGGAGATGAAGATGTGAGGACAGACAGTATTAACCATTCTTAAAAGAAGTCAGAAGGACAATAGATAAATGATACCTGGAAGTGTTAATAGAATCAAAGGAGTTGTTTTGTTTTATTTATGTTTTTCAGATGAAAGATTTAAAGCATATTTGTGTGTTAATAGAAATAGTATGTTTAAAATGAGATTGAGTCATGTGATGACCAGAGATAAAAATAACAGAAGCAAATTCCTTCAGATCATCAGGCTTATGTGAGAGAGAGCCTGCAGTGAAGCCTTGGAAAGAACGAGAATACTTCCCATCGTAATAGAAAAGATGAAGGATGATAGCACAAATGAGGGAGATTTGTAAAATTCAGGATAGAAAAATTACTTCACACATTTTAACCAATAATATTATGATCTTTAACCAAGATCATCCACTAACAATGAGAAGGAGTGGCAGTTAAGATTTGAGAAAGAAGAAAGAGGTATGAAAATGACATTTTGGTAGCACATGGTAACATTTTGGAAAACCCACATTCCAAGGATTATTGGACAGGACATAGTGCCCAGTTGGGGAATAGGGAGCGGTCATGTTCTCTAGCCATATGTAGTTTTCAAGGTTTACTATAGAATAAATGGTATTCAAAAAGTAAATCACTTAGAGCATATGTTGACAGAGGGGGGTAAAAAACAAGTGTCTAGGACGCAGCCTTGGGTATTCTAAGTTATAGGTTTTACAAGGAAAGATTTAACTAGCGGAAGGGATGCAGAAGTGATATAGGAGGAAAAGAAGAGTGGTACTTTAAGAAAGAGGGAGAGGTTTCGTCTAGGTTGATAATTTGCTGAAGGATTAAGTAAAATGAATGGCTTCCCAATGGCTCAGCAAGTAAAGAATCTGCCAGCAATGCAGCAGACAAATGAGATTGGGTTCTACCCCTGGGTCAGTAGGAAATGGCAACCCACTCCAGTACTATTGCTTAAGAAATCCCATGGACAGAAAAGCCTTGCAAGCTACTGTTCAAAGGACTGCAAAGAGTGGGACAGGATTGAGCACTCAGCACACAAAGTAAGATGAACACAGAAAAGTGGCTCTGTAATTTGCAAAATAAAGGTGGTTGCTGACCTCATTACCAAAGCATTTCCATAGAAAAGGGGGACAAATTCCTGAAAAGAGTATACTGAGTAGTACATGGGAGATGAAGATGTGAGGACAGACAGTATTAACCATTCTTAAAAGAAGTCAGAAGGACAATAGATAAATGATACCTGGCAGTGTTAATAGAATCAAAGGAGTTGTTTTGTTTTATTTATGTTTTTCAGATGAAAGATTTAAAGCATATTTGTGTGTTAATAGAAATAGTATGTTTAAAATGAGATTGAGTCATGTGATGACCAGAGATAAAAATAACAGAAGCAAATTCCTTCAGATCATCAGGCTTATGTGAGAGAGAGCCTGCAGTGAAGCCTTGGAAAGAACGAGAATACTTCCCATCGTAATAGAAAAGATGAAGGATGATAGCACAAATGAGGGAGATTTGTAAAATTCAGGATAGAAAAATTACTTCACACATTTTAACCAATAATATTATGATCTTTAACCAAGATCATCCACTAACAATGAGAAGGAGTGGCAGTTAAGATTTGAGAAAGAAGAAAGAGGTATGAAAATGACATTTTGGTAGCACATGGTAACATTTTGGAAAACCCACATTCCAAGGATTATTGGACAGGACATAGTGCCCAGTTGGGGAATAGGGAGCGGTCATGTTCTCTAGCCATATGTAGTTTTCAAGGTTTACTATAGAATAACTGGATATATGAGTTAAATACAGGCAAAGATTTTGCTTGTTGAGTACAGCAAAGGGTTAAAAGATTGTCTCATAGGATTAGGTCTTAAACAAATGATCCAGTAGATATATATCATTGAAAATTGTGATGAATGTTGTATGTATTTACAGTATTATTTATTTATGTTTAATCCTATTACATGACAAATTACTACAAGCTCCCTGAGGATATGGATCGTATCTGTTTTACCCTCTATTATGTCTGCAATGATTAGCACATAGAATGAACCTTTCATAAGAACACAATTCATTAGATCTTTCCCTTGCTATCTTCTCCTAAAACACCAAACACCTTACAGTAATTTTAGGTGAACTAGCAGCTGAAAAACTTGGGAAGGACATGGCTAGTCAATGTAGAGGAGAAGAGGTTAAGCTTGGGGTTGGGAGACTGAGGTCTGAGTTTGCTCTGTTGCCTGCTGCTATGTGGCCTTGGGCAGTAAGTGTTTGCCCCATCTGTGGGCTTCAAGTTTCCTCAGTGTTATAATAATTATGTTATGGTAGAAGTTGAGATAATACACAAGAACAGTTTCTAAAACCTAAAGAGCTATCACCATATAATTTGGTTTTAAAGTTTGGTACTAATTCTTCTTGCGACATGTGATATTCAGCAAGTGGCTGATACCTGCTGAAGCTCAGATAATTGTACTAATAGCTGGTTTCTTAGACTGCTGTCTTCATTTTGTGATATTAGTCAATGTCCAAACATTAGGCTCCTCTTTAGCCCCAAGGTCTGGGCTGGGAGTAATGAGAAGAACCACAGAATTGATTACAGAACCCTATAGCCTTAGTAGAGGTCACAGAATTAACTGGAATGTGCCTTCAGGAATATTTGCCCTAATGTGAAAATTGCCTAGATGCACAATTGTTTGAAGTAAATTTTCGATAAAATAATGATTTTTTATAACTATGACCTATAAACTCTTTGTTGTTTGATTTTTTATGAACAAGAGAATGAAACGGTTGGTCATTACTATTTTCTTATAGAAAACTTTGAGCAAAGAACTTAGACAATACAGGCAAAGATTTTGCTTGTTGAGTACAGCAAAGGGTTAAAAGATTGTCTCATAGGATTAGGTCTTAAACAAATGATCCAGTAGATATATATCATTGAAAATTGTGATGAATGTTGTATGTATTTACAGTATTATTTATTTATGTTTAATCCTATTACATGACAAATTACTACAAGCTCCCTGAGGATATGGATCGTATCTGTTTTACCCTCTATTATGTCTGCAATGATTAGCACATAGAATGAACCTTTCATAAGAACACAATTCATTAGATCTTTCCCTTGCTGTCTTCTCCTAAAACACCAAACACCTTACAGTAATTTTAGGTGAACTAGCAGCTGAAAAACTTGGGAAGGACATGGCTAGTCAATGTAGAGGAGAAGAGGTTAAGCTTGGGGTTGGGAGACTGAGGTCTGAGTTTGCTCTGTTGCCTGCTGCTATGTGGCCTTGGGCAGTAAGTGTTTGCCCCATCTGTGGGCTTCAAGTTTCCTCAGTGTTATAATAATTATGTTATGGTAGAAGTTGAGATAATACACAAGAACAGTTTCTAAAACCTAAAGAGCTATCACCATATAATTTGGTTTTAAAGTTTGGTACTAATTCTTCTTGCGACATGTGATATTCAGCAAGTGGCTGATACCTGCTGAAGCTCAGATAATTGTACTAATAGCTGGTTTCTTAGACTGCTGTCTTCATTTTGTGATATTAGTCAATGTCCAAACATTAGGCTCCTCTTTAGCCCCAAGGTCTGGGCTGGGAGTAATGAGAAGAACCACAGAATTGATTACAGAACCCTATAGCCTTAGTAGAGGTCACAGAATTAACTGGAATGTGCCTTCAGGAATATTTGCCCTAATGTGAAAATTGCCTAGATGCACAATTGTTTGAAGTAAATTTTCGATAAAATAATGATTTTTTATAACTATGACCTATAAACTCTTTGTTGTTTGATTTTTTATGAACAAGAGAATGAAACGGTTGGTCATTACTATTTTCTTATAGAAAACTTTGAGCAAAGAACTTAGACAATACAAACAAATTATTTGTATTGAGCTCTAAGCTATTGAATGTAAATTGACTGATGAAAGTATATCTTACAATACCTATTACTACAAATGCTATTCAGCTATAGGATGTTTTTACAATTCAAAGTAAATGTTATTATCAAGGGTTGGTTTATGCAGTGTTATGGACCAGGCCAGATTTCATGCATGTATCTGATCGTTAAGTTTTAGATCAACCTCTCTCTTGCCAAACATTGTGGTTAGAGAGAATCTTTTAAAATATGTGATACAAAAGTGTTCAGGCTAGATCACTTGTCATCATTAAGCTGTAAGCACATAAGGTTAGGTGAAATTTCTTGTCAGTATATTTTTGTCAATTTTAATCCTTCATTCATTCATCAAATATTTAATTAATGCCAACTATATGCAAGGAAATAAGGGGAATGATAAAGTGTGAGCACATTCTCAAAATGTTTATGATCTATTCAGAAAAAAAGAAAATATGGTATTAAAAAAATAATTGGCATTATAGTTTAGAAAGTAGTGTGCAAGAGTCAAAGGGAAAATCCAAGTCCATGGGACAATGATTGCCTTCAGGAGTGACCCATGTGAGTCTCATGTTACAGATGGGTGCTAACTAGTGTTTTCTAATCTGTATGCAGAAGCTACTGTTGTAAAGCCCTTTGCCACACATATAAAAGATTCCTTCCCCATGTTAAATACTTCCTACCAGCATGGTAATTAATTATGTTAGAAAATTCTTTTCCTTTCAACTAGAAACTTGCACTTGCTCTCATTTTCTCTTCTATATAAATCTCCTGCCTAGCATAGAAATCCTAAAAATTGACTTTCAAAAAGATGATCATTTTTTCCAGTATATCCTGAAAGATAACACCAATAGGGTTTTTGATTAGATCAAAATGTAATACTTTGTATACTCTGCCACACTGAGGTAAGCAGATTTTTAAAGCCATCATCCAGGTGTTTCCATGTAGGAAAGTATTAAGTATCATATTGAATAAATATGGAAAAGATTGATTAATCTTCCTCTCTGGCTCCAAATATAGCCTGAATCCTGAGTGCTTTTTTTTTTTTTCATATTTATAGCAGTCCTATTTTCTTCATCACTCCATTTTCTGTTTTCCTTTGCTTCTATCCCATTGTATGAAGTAATTTTTATTCCATTTTCCCTCATTGGTTTTTACTCTTGACATTCTATGCAGTATTTACCCATGAAAGCAGTAGCATTTTGAAGGTGGATTTCAGAAGTGTGTTATTTCATCCGAGTTCTCCTAAAGCATTGGAAGAGCTGTAGCTCAGGAAGTCTTTCTTCATGTATATAGTATTTTGTGACATTTTTATAATTCAGCATATTCACTTCATCTTTATATTGTTTATTATATTGAGCATAAATTATATTTATATTCACTATATTAACATAACACTTGAGTTCTAGGCTGGTTTATGGTTTATAAAATGGTGAAAATGTATTTTAATAATCTATTAGCGCCTTCCTATTTCAAACAGTTGTAAAGAGTGAGGAGGTAAAGCATGATCATTGTTATTTCTGTTTTACGTAGATAACAGCTGAGGCTCACAGAGTGCAGGTAACTTGTGTTAAAGACTAAGTGTCTTAGTCTGCCCATCCCAAGATGGGTGACCATTCTTTACATTGCACTGCTTTAGTATTATAGAAGGCTGTATTTTCTTTTAGGCTTCCCAGGTGCCACAGTTGTAGAGAATCCACCTGCCAATGCAGGTAGACACAAGAGAGTCTAGTATCAGGAAGATTTCCTGGAGTAGGAAATGGCAGGCCGTGCCAGTATTCTTGCCTTTAAAATCTCATGGACAGAGGAGTCTGGTGATCTACAATCCATGGGGTCACAAAGAGTCAGGCACGACTGAACACACACATATACACTGTGTTTATTTTCCTTTAGCACACCAAAACTTCCAGTGTACACAAGTGCAATCACAAGTGTATGTGTGTTTTATTCTTACTTGGCAATTTCATGCCAGATGTCACTTATATCTACTTCTAATGTGCACAATTGATTTTGTAGAGAGTGTATCTCAGGTGAGTTTTTAACCAAACATCAAACTTTGTAAAAAATAATTATAGCATGGTTTTAGTTATGATCCATAGGAACTTCCCAATGTATATAGATTATAATATCTTTCTTTAAATATTTTCTTTTTAAAAATACTTTTCTTTCTGCTAATTTTCTATACAGATTTCATTACTTAATAGTGAGATAAAATAGTGTTGCTATCTTTCATTGCACCATTGAAGCCTAAAGCAGTGTATGAACTCATCCAAACTTGTTATTCAGTCTCTCAGTTGTGTCTGACTCTTTATGATTCCATGGACTGCAACACACCAGCCTTCCCTGTCCTTCACCATCTCCCAGGATTTGCTCACACTCCTGTCCATTGAGTTGATGATGCCATCCAACCATCTCATCATCTGTCATCCCCTTCTCCTCCTGCCTTCAATCTTTCCCAACATCAGGGTCTTTTCCAATGAGTATGTTCTTTGTATTAGGTAGCCCAAAGTATCAGAGCTTTAGCCTCAGCATCAGTCCTTCCAATGAACATTCAGGGTTGATTTCCTTTAGGATTGACTGGTTTGATCTCCTTGCTGTCAGGGAACTCTCAAGAATCCAACCTTAGGAATTTGATAAGCATTAGCTATACTAGCCATGTTTTACAGCTTAAATAGATTCAGAATTTTCTATCATTAAGTAGAATGGAAAGAGTTATATATAGTTTATGACTCAGTCCAACATTTCCTCCACAGATTATTTGATGCTACCTGGGCATAAACGCTGAGGATTTTAACTGGAAACAAAATTTTTGGTTTTATTCCAAAACCAAAAAGGACCAGACACAGAAAGAAACTTATTCATTATCTGGTCCACCGTCCTCATTTTACAGATGAGAAAACTGAGGGAGTCACTGGGCTGTTAGAGGTCACAAAAAGAGCCGATAGCAAGGTCACAGTTGGAGCCACATCTCCTAACTCTCAAGTGAGTGCTGCTTCCAGTATATCACATTATCTCCCCCAGAAAAAAATGCCTCCCAGGGGGTGCTGCATTTTGAGAATGTGAAGTATATTAAATTCACATTTGGCTGCTAATCATTTTCTCAGCAGCTCTATGGTATTTCATTAACCGCTGCATGTAACACTCTGGCCTTTCACCTTTGTAAAAATAATTATAGCATTTTTTTCCATAGGAACTTCCCAATGTATATAGATTATAATATCTTTCTTTAAATATTTTCTTTTTAAAAATACTTTTCTTTCTGCTAATTTTCTATACAGATTTCATTACTTAATAGTGAGATAAAATAGTGTTGCTATCTTTCATTGCACCATTGAAGCCTAAAGCAGTGTATGAACTCATCCAAACTTGTTATTCAGTCTCTCAGTTGTGTCTGACTCTTTATGATTCCATGGACTGCAACACACCAGCCTTCCCTGTCCTTCACCATCTCCCAGGATTTGCTCACACTCCTGTCCATTGAGTTGATGATGCCATCCAACCATCTCATCATCTGTCATCCCCTTCTCCTCCTGCCTTCAATCTTTCCCAACATCAGGGTCTTTTCCAATGAGTATGTTCTTTGTATTAGGTAGCCCAAAGTATCAGAGCTTTAGCCTCAGCATCAGTCCTTCCAATGAACATTCAGGGTTGATTTCCTTTAGGATTGACTGGTTTGATCTCCTTGCTGTCAGGGAACTCTCAAGAATCCAACCTTAGGAATTTGATAAGCATTAGCTATACTAGCCATGTTTTACAGCTTAAATAGATTCAGAATTTTCTATCATTAAGTAGAATGGAAAGAGTTATATATAGTTTATGACTCAGTCCAACATTTCCTCCACAGATTATTTGATGCTACCTGGGCATAAACGCTGAGGATTTTTAACTGAAAACAAAATTTTAGTTTTAATTCAAAAACAAAAAAGAACAGAACACAGAAAGAAACTTATTCATTATCTGGTCCACCGTCCTCATTTTACAGATGAGAAAACTGAGGGAGTCACTGGGCTGTTAGAGGTCACAAAAAGAGCCGATAGCAAGGTCACAGTTGGAGCCACATCTCCTAACTCTCAAGTGAGTGCTGCTTCCAGTATATCACATTATCTCCCCCAGAAAAAAATGCCTCCCAGGGGGTGCTGCATTTTGAGAATGTGAAGTATATTAAATTCACATTTGGCTGCTAATCATTTTCTCAGCAGCTCTATGGTATTTCATTAACCGCTGCATGTAACACTCTGGCCTTTCACCTGTATTAACGAGCTCGTTAAACTCAAGGCCAGTAATAAACAGGACTAAACTAATACAGATATTTTGCATGATATCTGTTCAGCATTCTTTTAATGATGTCTACAGCACAAGGCATTTTTCCCCTCACAGTCTGTGGAATAAGAAAAACAAGAAGCATAGATTTCAAGGAACGGAATATGTATGTAGTATATCTCTTTACATCAATCAAAAATAGATTAAATACTCATTGAATAAGCTTTGTAAGGACTAGAAAAAAATAGGAGTGACAGCACATCACAGAGTCTCGCACCTGGTAGACTGGGAATTAACTCCTGGATCTGTCATGGATGAATAGGTGAGAACTGAAGCAAGTTATGTAGCCTTTCTGAACCTCAGTTTTCTCATCTGTGAGTGGGGACAAGAACAATACCCACCTCGAGGATTTGCACTGAAGAAGAGATGATGCACTCTGGAACTTTGCAAAGGTCTTGATGTCAGGAATGCTCAATACATATGTTGATTTTAATGGTAACAGTGATGGTACAGTTCCTTCTGGTATAGAACTTCAAGTCACCTCTCCTTAGGGCTATTGTTGGGGAAGTTGATTTCCCACGTCTTCTCCCTCTACTTCATCACCAGTACAAAGCACAACCAGGAGTTCTCCAACATGCAAGGAAAGAAAACAGAATCGTATTTCATACCTCCCAAATTCCCTACCAATGTTGTTTTATATTCATTTGGATGAAGATGTAACTCTTCTGTAACTCACAGTCAGTGCAGCTACCCAGGAACACAGTTCTCACATGGTTTTGAAAATGTTTGAGACTCTGGTTGAACAGGGGATGGTGAGAGAAGAGGGGTCATTTCCAGAGAGATGAGCAGCAAAGAGAGAGAAACAGAAGTTCTTCAGAGAGGGGTTCTATATCAGAAAGAATGAAAGCTAGGTGGTTTCCGGCAGCAGCCACTGTCAGAGCAGAGGCATAGCAGTTGGTGGGCTGTGAGAGAGTGAACATTCGCATGTACTCCTGGGATTGCGATGTGTAGTCAGTATTGGTTCTCTGTTTTCCAGAATACTGTAGACTCCTATAAAAAAAATGTGATCATCTATTTCACTTTTCTGCTACAATATTTTAAATATTTTTCCTATGTATAAAAATGTAATCATTTTTGATTTCATATTTGATTTTTCTCTTCATATCCTTTTTCTGTTCTTGCCTCTTTACTCTATCTCCATTCTGCTCTCCTTTCTTTTCTTCTCTTTTTTTTTTGTTTGTTTCCTTTTTCTTTTTGTGTAAAAGTGCTCTAAAATCCAATGCACTTCTTGAGTTCACCATCACCAACCTTCTGGATCATTATCCTCTTTTTGCCATAAGCATTCTCCCAACAGGTCATTCTTTCTGCCACCACAGAGACATGATTACATATTATCAAGTATTTCAGGTGTGTGTTTCCCTATTTCCTGAAGAATAAAAATTTAAACTACTTTGCCTAGAATTCAGAGACCTCCACAGGTTTCTCAGCATCACTTGCTACTATCATTCAGACACTTCCCATGTTTCAGTTGTGTAAGAATGAGTTTATCCTGTAGTTTTTTAACTTTTCATCCCTTTGCTCATCCATTCCTTTCTCTTTTATCTCCTTTTCAATCACCACACACTGTTTTCTCCCCTTTTATAATCTGTAGACACAGTTTAAATTTCTCCTTCACTAGAAAGCCTTTAATGTCGTGCGTGTGTGCTGTGTGTATGCTCTGTTGCTCAGTCATGTCTGACTCCATGACCCCATTGGCTGTAACCCCCCAGCCTCTTCTGTCCATGGGATTCTCTAGTCAAGAATACTGGAATGGATTACCATGCCCTCTTCCAGGGGATCTTCCAGACCCAGGGATAGAGGCCACATCTCTTCCATCTCCTATATTGGCAGGCGGGTTCTTTACCACTGCATCATCTGGGAAACTCTTAGTTGAAATTAATTGCTCATTACACCAGGGTTACATCCGACTATGCTCCTCTTCCTCTGCTTATCTCTTTCTTGCTTATAATTAGCTACATAATCCAGATGTCAGCTGAGATGACCTCCTCCTTCTGGATAGTCAGAGCTCAAATATGGTGGGCTGTGAGAGTGAACATTCGCATGTACTCCTGGGATTGCGATGTAGTCAGTATTGGTTCTCTGTTTTCCAGAATACTGTAGACTCCTATAAAAAAAATGTGATCATCTATTTCACTTTTCTGCTACAATATTTTAAATATTTTTCCTATGTATAAAAATGTAATCATTTTTGATTTCATATTTGATTTTTCTCTTCATATCCTTTTTCTGTTCTTGCCTCTTTACTCTATCTCCATTCTGCTCTCCTTTCTTTTCTTCTCTTTTTTTTTTGTTTGTTTCCTTTTTCTTTTTGTGTAAAAGTGCTCTAAAATCCAATGCACTTCTTGAGTTCACCATCACCAACCTTCTGGATCATTATCCTCTTTTTGCCATAAGCATTCTCCCAACAGGTCATTCTTTCTGCCACCACAGAGACATGATTACATATTATCAAGTATTTCAGGTGTGTGTTTCCCTATTTCCTGAAGAATAAAAATTTAAACTACTTTGCCTAGAATTCAGAGACCTCCACAGGTTTCTCAGCATCACTTGCTACTATCATTCAGACACTTCCCATGTTTCAGTTGTGTAAGAATGAGTTTATCCTGTAGTTTTTTAACTTTTCATCCCTTTGCTCATCCATTCCTTTCTCTTTTATCTCCTTTTCAATCACCACACACTGTTTTCTCCCTTATATAATCTGTAGACACAGTTTAAATTTCTCCTTCACTAGAAAGCCTTTAATGTCGTGCGTGTGTGCTGTGTGTATGCTCTGTTGCTCAGTCATGTCTGACTCCATGACCTCATTGGCTGTAACCCCCCAGCCTCTTCTGTCCATGGGATTCTCTAGTCAAGAATACTGGAATGGATTACCATGCCCTCTTCCAGGGGATCTTCCAGACCCAGGGATAGAGGCCACATCTCTTCCATCTCCTATATTGGCAGGCGGGTTCTTTACCACTGCATCATCTGGGAAACTCTTAGTTGAAATTAATTGCTCATTACACCAGGGTTACATCCGACTATGCTCCTCTTCCTCTGCTTATCTCTTTCTTGCTTATAATTAGCTACATAATCCAGATGTCAGCTGAGATGACCCAATCCCATCCTTCTGGATATTGCTACAAAATTCCAGGAGGTTATGTTCTCTCCATCATTTCTGACAATAAATTCCTACTCTCACTGACTTCTGAATCTTCCTCAAATCTTGCCTCCCATTGATCTCTGTTCTTGGAGCTGTATGCCAATCCAATCATGAAACCCAATCCTGTTTTCTTGACTTTTTTTCCCAAATGTCTCCCTAGGACTGGTAAGTGGGTAGGAGATGTTATTAAAATTTTAGGGGTCATAGAGCAGGATTTGGACTGCAGCAACTCAGACAGCTTAAAATTGACTATTAGCTGTTCTTCTTTATGAAAGTTCTCCAGGTATCACACCTTCAGACTCTGCTCCCTCTCGGTCTCCCTCCTTCTTTTCATGCTCTTTCCTCTTCCCTCTCTTCTCTCCTTTCTTCCCTCTCCACTTCAGATTCTTTTGCATTTCTCATGCATAGTGGTTTGGACATCTCTTTGGTTTTATTTCTCCTCAATCACAGCATCAGGGTTTCATCTCCTGAGTTCCCAGCTAAAGATACTGCTTTGAAACGTATCTGTTTAAACAATGAGTTTGCTTCTTTAGAGGAATCTGCTATACATCATTTACGTTTTATGTCAACATAAAACAATAATGATCTCACCTTAGTTCCATTGAATATGAGTCAGTCCTTTCTTCCTCACAGGCCATAAGCTGCTTCTCGAAGGAACCACCTCCTCATTGTCTTTGGGGCTCCAGTACATGCAGTCTTCAGCAAAAAGCAAGTCTTATGTCCTTCACCCTTTGCTGGCCTTCCATTCATGTTAGATTTTCATCTCCTGATTGACATTCTTCCTAGCATACATCTCAGTGTCCTCACTTGACAACAAAATACGCTCTGTTTCCCTTTCACAGAAGAAGCTCCTCACCCTCTTTTATCTTATTAACTGCTGAGCGGAGGGTCAGCAGCCTGGTGGCCCCCCAGCTGCTCTTCCAAAGTATCACCCTTCTCCTTCTGGTGTTTTCTTCACTTGGTATATCTTCCTCCCCCTTCCTGACCCTCACTTTACTTCTTGCCAACCAACATTCACTTTATCCTTCAGAATTTAGCTTGGAAGTCATTTCCTTTAGAAAAGCTCTGCCCTCGCAGCCTAGGTTAGATGCACATTGTTGTTGCTCATCTGACATCCTAGGTCACCACTGCCACAGCCTTTGTCTTGGGCTACCGCAGTTGTTATCAATGACAAGCTCTTTCAGATGACAGATTGTTTTTATCTATAAAGTAAGTGTCTTGTACTGTAATTTTTTTTTCTTCGAATTTGTGAATCACAGCTGTTATGTAAGCATGATAAAATTTTAATTTTTAAAGAACCTATTTCTGTAAGTTAATTTCTGAACGTGATTGTTTCGGATTGTATGACATTACCAACAACCAGCAGGATTTTTAAAATACATTCAAGTTATTCACTTGTGCATTCATTCAGTCATTTTTCAAGTTTTGAAAAACCTATTGAGGGGGGGAAAAAAAGCCTAAGCAACAAGCCAAAAACAAGGGGGAAAGGAAGAAAGCATACTGAGTACCTATTATGTGCTGGATCAAAAACTAGCTAGGACCTCAAGGCAGGAGATGAAGGCAGAGGCTAATACTGATAAAGCAGGAGCTTACGTGCAAGGATAAAAGTGCTCAGAATGCTTTGCAGCACTGCAGAGGGGCTCCTAACACTGGGGAGAGGGGGGAATCAGTAGAGGACATTACTAAGATGCTGTGAATACTGAACTGAGACAAAACACCAAATGGGCATGTACCAGGTTAAAAAACACAGGGTGAGTTTATTCCTAGCATGAGCAAATATGGTCATACAGAGCATGGTACACAATGCAATGTAAGCAGTTAAGACTTGTGGGAACAAATTGGCGGGCATGCACTTTACAAATATTATTCCATTTAATGCTTGTACCAACATCGTGAGTTAGAGCCTATCATTCTCATTTCATTGATAAGGAAAATTATTAGCAGAATGGTTAAGTAATTGGCTTATAGTCACACAGCTAATGGTTGGAAAACTGTGATATTAATGCAAATTTGACTTCTAAATCAGTATCCTAACCATGGTGCAGATATTGGCTTTCTGCTTTCACTATGAAGCATGAATTGTCATTGCTTTTAACTGCTATAGACATCAGGTTTTTTTATTGTAAGTTGTCCACTTAAATTTATCAGGTTAAACTAGTGGTTATATTTCTTTAATTTCATGTATTTTGCATGTCCAATCCCAGTGTCACAATTTGTACCAGTAAGCACCACATAGTATCATGATAACATAATGTACAGATGATCTTTCTCTTTCTTCTTGTTTTCCACTGTCCGAATTTGATAATATCATGAAAAATTGCTTAGTATTATATCAGGGGTTTTAGCAGATTCATGGAAAAATGAATCACAGCTGTTATGTAAGCATGATAAAATTTTAATTTTTAAAGAACCTATTTCTGTAAGTTAATTTCTGAACGTGATTGTTTCGGATTGTATGACATTACCAACAACCAGCAGGATTTTTAAAATACATTCAAGTTATTCACTTGTGCATTCATTCAGTCATTTTTCAAGTTTTGAAAAACCTATTGAGGGGGGGGAAAAAAGCCTAAGCAACAAGCCAAAAACAAGGGGGAAAGGAAGAAAGCATACTGAGTACCTATTATGTGCTGGATCAAAAACTAGCTAGGACCTCAAGGCAGGAGATGAAGGCAGAGGCTAATACTGATAAAGCAGGAGCTTACGTGCAAGGATAAAAGTGCTCAGAATGCTTTGCAGCACTGCAGAGGGGCTCCTAACACTGGGGAGAGGGGGGAATCAGTAGAGGACATTACTAAGATGCTGTGAATACTGAACTGAGACAAAACACCAAATGGGCATGTACCAGGTTAAAAAACACAGGGTGAGTTTATTCCTAGCATGAGCAAATATGGTCATACAGAGCATGGTACACAATGCAATGTAAGCAGTTAAGACTTGTGGGAACAAATTGGCGGGCATGCACTTTACAAATATTATTCCATTTAATGCTTGTACCAACATCGTGAGTTAGAGCCTATCATTCTCATTTCATTGATAAGGAAAATTATTAGCAGAATGGTTAAGTAATTGGCTTATAGTCACACAGCTAATGGTTGGAAAACTGTGATATTAATGCAAATTTGACTTCTAAATCAGTATCCTAACCATGGTGCAGATATTGGCTTTCTGCTTTCACTATGAAGCATGAATTGTCATTGCTTTTAACTGCTATAGACATCAGGTTTTTTCATTGTAAGTTGTCCACTTAAATTTATCAGGTTAAACTAGTGGTTATATTTCTTTAATTTCATGTATTTTGCATGTCCAATCCCAGTGTCACAATTTGTACCAGTAAGCACCACATAGTATCATGATAACATAATGTACAGATGATCTTTCTCTTTCTTCTTGTTTTCCACTGTCCGAATTTGATAATATCATGAAAAATTGCTTAGTATTATATCAGTGGTAAAGTATTACAAGCCAGTTATTCATGGAAAAAATGTGAGTTTCTAAATGTAAGCCATGTTAAAGCAGATTTTGGAATAAAAATCAGGATCACATGTAAGCAGTTGATTACTGTCATAATTGAAGGTAGGGAAGAATGAAAGTTACGGAATTCAGGTAGACCAGAACAGAGAACCCTCATTACTGTCTCTCATACGTCCATGCATCATGCCAGGTGCAGTGATTGTGATTAGGGTGTGTTAAAAACACACTCAGAAAACCCAGGCTCCCAGCCATGGTACTCCTACATTTTTATTTTAGGTATCCAAGAGTACTTCGTTGCATTTCTGAGTTTCATTAAAGATCAATTCTTGGAAGTTTTATTTTCTTCATGTTTTTTTTTAATCATTTGATTAAGATTAGTTTTGATCTAGAATAGTTTTCTAAGGATTTTTGTATACAGTGCCTTTAGATAACAGCAAAACTCAGATATACTTGATATGTAATTCAGTATGACAATACCCCTAATGAGCAACAAGAGGTATTTACAAAATTACTTGCAATGATACTTATGTTACATATAGAAATTATTCAGCCTTTAATATATTAAAGGATAGCTCCTCGCAGAGAAGTAGGCATATGATATTGTCTATGTTGAATAAATGACAAAAGATAAATGACTGAGCCACATGTGAATGTTTTTGTAAAAAAAATAAAATAAATTCTTGGTTGTGAAGTATAATATATCTTTTATGCCAATTTATTCTTTAATTTGTCAGTGTATATACATATACAAATTATATATATATATATATTTCAGATTTATACTGAGTGCAAAATAAATGTGCAATTTGTAATACATGTACATATATATTACACTTGGTATATGTATATATGTGTATTTACAGTATGTGCAATATACTGTATATCACACTCAGTATAAAGCTGAAGTCCAGTTTATATCTTTTAACATTTATATCTTAAATATCTTTTATCTTTTAACTTATTGCCATTTGGATATCAAAGAAATCACATTTCACCCTTATTATTTCAAAGCAGACGAGAGAGTACGATTAAAAAAAATAGAGGTGATCTCTTGCACCCTATAGACTGGTGCTATTAACCAACTTGCTGCCACTCTTATAAAAATTATGCAATTTAAACTGGAAGATACTCGTGCCTGCTTCTATTAGAAACAAGAACCCTTGTCTACTTCATAATATGCTCAATTACCTTTAGATTGATCCATGAATAAATTATAATCCAAATAGACTTCTTTACCTTAAAGCTTGACTGGCTTAAGGTATTCTTGTTGATTCATTATGTTGTCACTTTTCTATTGGCAATGTAACGCTTTTAATATCTGGATAGAGACAGTTTTCATGTGAGATACTGTTTTCTTTAAATGAGTAGGATTTAGCTTTTCTGGTGAGAAAAAAATTTATCAATGATGAATCCCTGGAGAAACTATTGAAACAGAAACCACACCATCTCTGAGCTTTGTTCAGCTCATCAGTTACAAAGCAGCTTTTGCGAGTCCTTTTTAAGAACTTTTTCTTTTGGTTTTTTCAAGAAAAAAATGAAGAGGAAAAGCTCCTGCTGCTGGCAATGTCAGGCCCTACTGTATTTACAAAATTACTTGCAATGATACTTATGTTACATATAGAAATTATTCAGCCTTTAATATATTAAAGGATAGCTCCTCGCAGAGAAGTAGGCATATGATATTGTCTATGTTGAATAAATGACAAAAGATAAATGACTGAGCCACATGTGAATGTTTTTGTAAAAAAAATAAAATAAATTCTTGGTTGTGAAGTATAATATATCTTTTATGCCAATTTATTCTTTAATTTGTCAGTGTATATACATATACAAATTATATATATATATATATTTCAGATTTATACTGAGTGCAAAATAAATGTGCAATTTGTAATACATGTACATATATATTACACTTGGTATATGTATATATGTGTATTTACAGTATGTGCAATATACTGTATATCACACTCAGTATAAAGCTGAAGTCAGTTTATATCTTTTAACATTTATATCTTAAATATCTTTTATCTTTTAACTTATTGCCATTTGGATATCAAAGAAATCACATTTCACCCTTATTATTTCAAAGCAGACGAGAGAGTACGATTAAAAAAAATAGAGGTGATCTCTTGCACCCTATAGACTGGTGCTATTAACCAACTTGCTGCCACTCTTATAAAAATTATGCAATTTAAACTGGAAGATACTCGTGCCTGCTTCTATTAGAAACAAGAACCCTTGTCTACTTCATAATATGCTCAATTACCTTTAGATTGATCCATGAATAAATTATAATCCAAATAGACTTCTTTACCTTAAAGCTTGACTGGCTTAAGGTATTCTTGTTGATTCATTATGTTGTCACTTTTCTATTGGCAATGTAACGCTTTTAATATCTGGATAGAGACAGTTTTCATGTGAGATACTGTTTTCTTTAAATGAGTAGGATTTAGCTTTTCTGGTGAGAAAAAATTCATCAATGATGAATCCCTGGAGAAACTATTGAAACAGAAACCACACCATCTCTGAGCTTTGTTCAGCTCATCAGTTACAAAGCAGCTTTTGCGAGTCCTAAAGAACTTTTTCTTTTGTTTAAGAAGTATAGCATGATGCTCAAAACCTCTCACTTGGAGTTACTGCAGGCTACAACTTTTTCTGCAAGAAAATAATGAATGAAGAGGAAAAGCTCCTGCTGCTGGCAATGTCAGGCCCTACTGCTTCTCCTCCTACAATAGGAAATCAATTAACTGTATGTTCAGGGAGAGATTTGAACTAAATGCTTTATTAATCATCGCTGATTGCACACATAGACAGTGGCTCGCTATGCCTTTACCTTCACTCTTTTCTTATTTTTATTTTGCTTTAGTCTCTTCCTTTTGTAAGATCTGTACACAAGCATATGCTGAAATGTAATATGTGGCCCTCTGGTGCAAGGGACAATTCATCTGTTATATTTTCAGAAAAGTTAATTTTTCAAATGTTCAGTGCTCAGCTATCCTAGAAGCATTTTAGTATGTCCAACATAATAATTTTTAATACTTTTTTGAAGTTTCTCATACAACTGCAGAAAGCCGAACTACTATGGCATTGAAGTTTTAGAAGCTGCTGTACAACACCTCAGCCTCCGGGATCTCTGTATGGCAGTGGAAAACTATGTGCAGATAGACCCTTTTTGATTTGGAGATAAATGGCAGAGCTTCCAGGGTGCAGTCACTGATCTTCTGTGTGGATGTGCTCTGTTAATTTAAAGAAAACACTGGCAACAGTTTTCTTTCTTTTCCACTGTTTCTTCAACCAACACATGAAGAAACTCCTATAAGAATCTTTATGTTAAATTGAGACCCTCTCCTTAGGTCTAATTATAAAAGATTAACCCACTAGAATTATAGCACCACTAGTCATGGAAAGCCTGCCTTAGTTCAATATGGCAAATGTGGTCAACCATTGCAAAAAAACATTGCAGAAAATTACAAGTGGTTGGTGTCTGTTCAGGGTGTATTCTATTCTACATCAAGAGCTTTCCTATTATTTTTATTACCATTATTGGAACAGTTTGAAATCGTCACAGTTTCGATTTAACTGCTTTATTTTTCTTTGGATAAAGAATAATCAATGATGAATCCCTGGAGAAACTATTGAAACAGAAACCACACCATCTCTGAGCTTTGTTCAGCTCATCAGTTACAAAGCAGCTTTTGCGAGTCCTAAAGAACTTTTTCTTTTGTTTAAGAAGTATAGCATGATGCTCAAAACCTCTCACTTGGAGTTACTGCAGGCTACAACTTTTTCTGCAAGAAAATAATGAATGAAGAGGAAAAGCTCCTGCTGCTGGCAATGTCAGGCCCTACTGCTTCTCCTCCTACAATAGGAAATCAATTAACTGTATGTTCAGGGAGAGATTTGAACTAAATGCTTTATTAATCATCGCTGATTGCACACATAGACAGTGGCTCGCTATGCCTTTACCTTCACTCTTTTCTTATTTTTATTTTGCTTTAGTCTCTTCCTTTTGTAAGATCTGTACACAAGCATATGCTGAAATGTAATATGTGGCCCTCTGGTGCAAGGGACAATTCATCTGTTATATTTTCAGAAAAGTTAATTTTTCAAATGTTCAGTGCTCAGCTATCCTAGAAGCATTTTAGTATGTCCAACATAATAATTTTTAATACTTTTTTGAAGTTTCTCATACAACTGCAGAAAGCCGAACTACTATGGCATTGAAGTTTTAGAAGCTGCTGTACAACACCTCAGCCTCCGGGATCTCTGTATGGCAGTGGAAAACTATGTGCAAATAGACCCTTTTTGATTTGGAGATAAATGGCAGAGCTTCCAGGGTGCAGTCACTGATCTTCTGTGTGGATGTGCTCTGTTAATTTAAAGAAAACACTGGCAACAGTTTTCTTTCTTTTCCACTGTTTCTTCAACCAACACATGAAGAAACTCCTATAAGAATCTTTATGTTAAATTGAGACCCTCTCCTTAGGTCTAATTATAAAAGATTAACCCACTAGAATTATAGCACCACTAGTCATGGAAAGCCTGCCTTAGTTCAATATGGCAAATGTGGTCAACCATTGCAAAAAAACATTGCAGAAAATTACAAGTGGTTGGTGTCTGTTCAGGGTGTATTCTATTCTACATCAAGAGCTTTCCTATTATTTTTATTACCATTATTGGAACAGTTTGAAATCGTCACAGTTTCGATTTAACTGCTTTATTTTTCTTTGGATAAAGAATAATCTAAGTGGGGAAAAATGTCTCCTCTGGTGTTTAAAAGAAGATAGATTAACAAGTAACAGGAATGATTTCTTTTGAATGACTTTTTAGAACTTTTAGGTGGAATGAGACCGTGTTAAGGTAAGGCCCCATCAAGAAATCAGAATAATGGTTCAGATTTTCATAGAGCTTGCCTTCATCTTGAGGGATCTGTTAGCCTCAGAGTTCATGTGTTTCACACTAACAAGTCTTGATAATCCTCGAGGATATAAGATTAGGGTAAGGGTGTCCTTGAGGTAGGAGTGTGGTGAGAGTGATATTCGGACAAGATTTGTATCAAGTGCACATGCATTCACTACCTTCTGAGGTGTTATCAGGACCCTAGGGGCACTTCTTTGGCACCAAGTATAATCTCCAACGCCTCATCTGCCAGGGGAAAGAGTCATTTTGTAAGAGGACACTCCAAGCAAGCTTATCTTTTCTATATTAAAGGGACTTACATATGTGATAATATTGAGGATTTGTTTTATACTCTTTCCAAGATGTCACTTATTTTAATATAAAATAGATACAATATATTCATATATTCTCTACCTTCATTCTATCATTATATATTACTGTAATCATTAAATATAGTAATTTAGGAAAGTATTAAGGTGCAGAGATGAAGTGTATAGTTCTGATTTAATTGTATGTAAATTAATTTGGCATTCATAACATTGTTTCTATTTGCTCAACTTGAATAATTGCAGTAAATTGATAATGGAAGTAACAGTCTTAGATAGTTCCACATGAATATTTCTGCCAATATAAATTTCCAGTTGCAGTTTGGCTGAAATGTAGCATAATTTAAGTTTAATTTACCTGCCCTACCAAAAGCTTTAAAGAACCAGAGAACTCATTTTCCTAGGGCATTGCGCAACCTGGCAGGGAGAGGCCAGTGTTTTGAAACAAGTGTCATTTTTCACCAGAGTACTTGCCAGGTCAGAGATCAGGATGACCTTGGAGTGCTGTAGATTTCCAGGCCTTCATCAGCTAGATAAATGTGCCTTATTCTGCAGGAGCGGTGGTGGCGGGAGAGGGGCAGCATTTGTTCAGTCTCAGAAAAGAGACCTAGCAGTTCGCGGTTACAGGCAGACACAGAGCAGCTGGAACTCGGTGGTGTCCACCATCGGCAGTATGTGTCAGTAAAACTGAAGATCAGAGGTTCTAGAAGAGAAGGACAAAGTGAAGAGGAAATAATTGTAGGATAATGAATAGTGTGAGGGCAGATTCGTGTTAACTCGAAACCACTTAGCGTTTTTCCATGACACCCAGGTATCTTTCTAAATGAACTTTATAAAGTACAATTGAATAACCTTGAGATTTAAAGCTACATACTGTGATTTTGAATACTGATGGAGTTTGTTTAAGCACTGTGATATTTCCTCTGCTTCTCGTTTCTATTTTTGCCTCCTTCATGCAAATAAAGTTTATTTCCTGTATGGAGAAATCAATATTTTGACCATTTTGTTTTTCACCTATTCCAGTAAACTGCAATCAACATTAGTTACAATCTTTAAAAAGAGGTAGTAAGAATTTGAACACAATAAAATAGAGATACAGATTAGAACTTTGGCAAAGTACCTTTGCTATTGACAAAAGCATTTGTCAGAGACTAGACTGTGTCTATATTGTGCTAAAAACCTGATGAAGAGGAAAAAAAAACATCAATAGGTTTCACCTTCTGTCTATATGAACTAAACAAATGGTCTAACTAATAGCTATTGTTTTAAGTGAATCGTTTGGTTTACCATTATGAATTTTATTCCACTTAGAAATGTATTTTAAATTAACATTTGAATATCTAATACATACATATTTGGTAAAGGTATTGTGCTATTGTGTTCTATTTAATAATTAATGGAATCTGATATGTAGATGACTAATGGTCCAAGAATGAATGAAGACCTTGTTACAGTGTATATGAAACAATCTCAAAACACACATTTGTTTGTTCATAATATTTATGTATTTATATCCTCACATTTTTCTCTTTTGTGAACTAACATGCTTTCTTATTTGTGTGTTTTCCTATTAGAAACTGCCAAGTTTTGGACCTTATCTTGAGCAGCGCAAGAAAATCATAGCAGAGGAAAAGATTAGACTGAAAGAACAAAATGAAACTTTTCCACCACTTGAGAGAAATCATTTTATCCCCAGAAAGCCTGTTCCTACTGTTAAGGTAAATATTAAGCTATATATATATATGTGTGTGTGTGTGTGTATATATATATATATATATATATATTCACATATATACATACATACATAGCTTATATATATGTGTGTCTGATTTACTGTTTGTGTGTATTTCCTGTTTAAATACATCACTGGTTTTGTTTTTAAAATATATTGAAAGTTTTAAAATTTTAGTCTGTGGCGACAGACTCTTTTATTTGTACGTGTGCGTACTCAGTCGCTAAATTGTGTCCAACTCTTTGGGACCCATGGAATGTAGTCTGCCAAGCTCCTCTGTCCATGGAATTTCCCAGACAAGAATATTGGAGTGGGTTACCATTTGCTTCTTTAGGGGATGTTCCTGATCCAGTAATCGAATCTCTGTCTCCTGCATTGCAGGTGGATTCTTTACTGCTGAACCACTGGGAAAGCCCTGGATGATCAATATGAACCGTCAATATCAGCATGATTCCTTACATTTTAGATACACTTTCTGTTGTTCAGCCTTGGGAAAGCCTATATAAATTTGGGTTTCAGGAAATTATTTTCTGGATAATATCAAAAATTATCATTAAGATGGAATTGGACTTCCCTCATAGCTTAGTCGCTAAAGAATCTGCCTGCAATGCAAGAGACCCAGGTTTGATTCCTGGGTCCAAAAGATCTCCTCGAGAAGGAAATGGCAACCCACTCCAGTATGCTTGCCTTGAGAATCTCATGGACAGAGCAGCCTAGCCGGCTACAGTCCATGGTATCACAGAGTTGAACACAACTTAGTGATTAAACCACCACCACCCATATGGAATTGTGTGTGCATTATATTTCTGGTTTTTCACCAACCTTTTATTTTGAAAGAGATGTAGATTCACATACAGGTGTAAGAAATGACCCAAAGCAGTCTTGTGTCCCCTTCCCATAGTGCCCGCAATGTAGCGTGCTGTAAAACTGTAGTACAGTATCACAACCGGGAAAACGACAGAGATAGAATCTACTGATCTTATTCAGATTTCTCCAGTTCCACTCATGTGCATGTGTGTGAATGCGTGTTTGCTTAGTTTTGTGCAGTTTCACCCAATGTGTAGGTTCCTGCATCCTGTGTCCACCACCACAGTCAGATACAAGTGTTCCATCAGCACATAGGTCCCTCATTTTGCCCCACTATAGCCAGATCTACTTCATTCCTGCCCACATGCCCCAAGATGGAATTATTTTAAAGCAATCATAATGAAAACAAGGATGGAGGCAGTATTACAGGTTCATATTCTCCCTGAAATCACTCTCACTGAATGTCATTTGCAATCACTGAAACTTACTCTTCTTTATTCAGTGACTGTCTACTGCTACATCCCCATTTCCTGGTTGAAGCATCAGCTAAAAAACTTACTCTTAGGAACTTTCTGGAATTCTTCTTTCATAGTCAAATAAAGATTAGGACCCTTAAAAAGTCTCTTTGACCTTGGAGAGAGAAAAATTGTGTCCTATGTCAAAAAAAAAAAAAGTGGAATTTAGACTTGATGTTGAGAAGGTTAGATGATTCAGAATTCATAAAGGAAGTCTGAAAGTGGCTGAACAAATTCTACCAGGACTTCATTGACATAATTCCAAATAAAGGAAATAGGAATACCTGGGATGTTCTGCGGGATAATAGCCCCAAAAAATCTCTTCAGCTGTTTACTTTAAATTATTTGTGTGCTCCTAAAAGAATGAACTGGACACTGATGGTAAAGGAGCTGGATCCAGCAGCTTTTCACAGCTACTCCCCACATTTGACTATACCTACTATATGATTTGGGGTTAAGTGGGAATTGTCCCTGCTCAGTTTCTCCTCATTAATTACTTTGAAATAAACATAAGATTTTCATCTTTTCTGTATCTATAAAAGATTCAAAAGAAAAATATTTATATTTGAAATAAAAGAAGTGCAAGGTGCTTGTAAAAGCACTGCACCCTTTTGTAGCCTTCTATTCCTTCATGACGTCCAGTCCCATCATCTCATGGCAAATATACAGGGCTCCTGAATCACTGAAGATGATAACTATAGCCATGAAATTAAAAGATACTTGCTCCTTGGAAGAAAACCTGTGGCAAACCTAGATATTGTATCAAAAAAAATGGAGACATCACTTTGCTGACAAAAAATTTGTATAGTCAAAGCTATGGTTTTTCCAGTAGTCATGTATGGATGTGAGAGTTGGACCTTAAAGAAAGTTGATCCTAAGAAATGATGATTTCAAACCGTGGTGCTGGAGAAGACTCTTGAGAGTCCCTTGGATTGCAAGGAGACCAAGCTAGTCATTCCTGCCCACATGCCCCAAGATGGAATTATTTTAAAGCAATCATAATGAAAACAAGGATGGAGGCAGTATTACAGGTTCATATTCTCCCTGAAATCACTCTCACTGAATGTCATTTGCAATCACTGAAACTTACTCTTCTTTATTCAGTGACTGTCTACTGCTACATCCCCATTTCCTGGTTGAAGCATCAGCTAAAAAACTTACTCTTAGGAACTTTCCCCCTTTGGGAAATTCTTCTTTCCTTTTTTTTTAAGTCAAATAAAGATTAGGACCCTTAAAAAGTCTCTTTGACCTTGGAGAGAGAAAAATTGTGTCCTATGTCAAAAAAAAAAAAAGTGGAATTTAGACTTGATGTTGAGAAGGTTAGATGATTCAGAATTCATAAAGGAAGTCTGAAAGTGGCTGAACAAATTCTACCAGGACTTCATTGACATAATTCCAAATAAAGGAAATAGGAATACCTGGGATGTTCTGCGGGATAATAGCCCCAAAAAATCTCTTCAGCTGTTTACTTTAAATTATTTGTGTGCTCCTAAAAGAATGAACTGGACACTGATGGTAAAGGAGCTGGATCCAGCAGCTTTTCACAGCTACTCCCCACATTTGACTATACCTACTATATGATTTGGGGTTAAGTGGGAATTGTCCCTGCTCAGTTTCTCCTCATTAATTACTTTGAAATAAACATAAGATTTTCATCTTTTCTGTATCTATAAAAGATTCAAAAGAAAAATATTTATATTTGAAATAAAAGAAGTGCAAGGTGCTTGTAAAAGCACTGCACCCTTTTGTAGCCTTCTATTCCTTCATGACGTCCAGTCCCATCATCTCATGGCAAATATACAGGGCTCCTGAATCACTGAAGATGATAACTATAGCCATGAAATTAAAAGATACTTGCTCCTTGGAAGAAAACCTGTGGCAAACCTAGATATTGTATCAAAAAAAATGGAGACATCACTTTGCTGACAAAAAATTTGTATAGTCAAAGCTATGGTTTTTCCAGTAGTCATGTATGGATGTGAGAGTTGGACCTTAAAGAAAGTTGATCCTAAGAAATGATGATTTCAAACCGTGGTGCTGGAGAAGACTCTTGAGAGTCCCTTGGATTGCAAGGAGACCAAGCTAGTCAATCCTAAAGGCGATCATTGGAAGGACTGATGCTAAAACTGAAGCTCCAACACTTTGTCTACCTGATGCATAGATCTGACTCATGGAAAAAGAGACCCTGATGTTGAGAAAGGCTGAAGGAAAAAGGAGAAGAGGGTGGCAGACAATGAGATGGTTAGATAGTATCACTGACTCAATGAGCATGAGTTTGAGCAAGCCCTGAGAGATAGTGAAGGACAGGGAAGCCTAGTGTGGTGCAGTTCATCAGGTTGCAAAAAAGTGGACAGGACTTAGTGACTGAACAACAAATTTCTTTAGGGAATATATTGATAACCGAGAAGCAAAACAAAAAACACTCCAGAGACCTGCTGTAGTTGAATTAAGGCTAGTCAATCACTAATCCAAGTAAAATACCAAACTGAGCAGAATTAAATAAACCAAAGAAATGGAAAGTCAAGAAAATAAGTAAACATTTTTTAAATCCTAAAGGAGAGATGAGAAGTTTTATTAAAAGTAACACAGCCTTACATTGCTCTTCTAAATTATCACACTTCAGAGATGATTCAAACTGAAGTATCCCTGGCATTGCATTACATAAGCCTCAGGGCACTGTGGACACCATCTTTCCTTTATCTAAGACCATAACGATTCTGATTGACGTATTAAGGGGTGGCTATGGTAGATTTTTCTCAGTGTCCGGTGGATTTTCTACTACCTTTTTCCCCCAGGGTGTCCATACCCATTCTACCTGTTATCACTTTTAGGAAGACATTGTATCCTATCAGAAAGTACAATCGTAGCCAATATTGATGAGGTCTGGGGTCTAGGGGAAAGAGGAATATTTTCATCTGGTTATAAGTACAACTCTTATATGGAAAATGGTCAATTGCTTGTTTTGACAATCACTGCTCATCTCATCTTGCTTTCTATAAGGCTTGATTTTCTATAGAGTGGAACAGAGTTTGTATATTAGAGGGAAAGGGAAGGTAGAGATCTGTTCCTGTCCCAGAGGTATCCATGGTGGCTTTAGATGACTCTTCATCTCTAAAGCTATGATATTGTTATCACAGGTATACCTTGTGTGTGTGTGACAGTATTTTTATTTTGGGCAGTTATCCTCTAATAAATTTACTTTTGCTCATATTCCAGTATGATTTTCTAGACTAGGAGAGAAAATTCATTTCCTGTGAGCACCCGTGTAAGTGTGTAGCAATCAGTAGTTCTAATGTACCCGTCTGTTCCAAATGCTGTACTTGTTTTATCTCATTTAATTTTTACAATACTTGGTATAGGTATGTATTATGTATATAGGTATACATACATGGGCTTCCCAGGTGATTCAGTGGTAAAGAAACACTCCAGAGACCGGGGGCCTATTTAGTTGAAATCTTAGTGACTGAACAACAAATTTCTTTAGGGAATATATTGATAACCGAGAAGCAAAACAAAAAACACTCCAGAGACCTGCTGTAGTTGAATTAAGGCTAGTCAATCACTAATCCAAGTAAAATACCAAACTGAGCAGAATTAAATAAACCAAAGAAATGGAAAGTCAAGAAAATAAGTAAACATTTTTTAAATCCTAAAGGAGAGATGAGAAGTTTTATTAAAAGTAACACAGCCTTACATTGCTCTTCTAAATTATCACACTTCAGAGATGATTCAAACTGAAGTATCCCTGGCATTGCATTACATAAGCCTCAGGGCACTGTGGACACCATCTTTCCTTTATCTAAGACCATAACGATTCTGATTGACGTATTAAGGGGTGGCTATGGTAGATTTTCTCAGTGTCCGGTGGATTTTCTACTACCTTTTTCCCCCAGGGTGTCCATACCCATTCTACCTGTTATCACTTTTAGGAAGACATTGTATCCTATCAGAAAGTACAATCGTAGCCAATATTGATGAGGTCTGGGGTCTAGGGGAAAGAGGAATATTTTCATCTGGTTATAAGTACAACTCTTATATGGAAAATGGTCAATTGCTTGTTTTGACAATCACTGCTCATCTCATCTTGCTTTCTATAAGGCTTGATTTTCTATAGAGTGGAACAGAGTTTGTATATTAGAGGGAAAGGGAAGGTAGAGATCTGTTCCTGTCCCAGAGGTATCCATGGTGGCTTTAGATGACTCTTCATCTCTAAAGCTATGATATTGTTATCACAGGTATACCTTGTGTGTGTGTGACAGTATTTTTATTTTGGGCAGTTATCCTCTAATAAATTTACTTTTGCTCATATTCCAGTATGATTTTCTAGACTAGGAGAGAAAATTCATTTCCTGTGAGCACCCGTGTAAGTGTGTAGCAATCAGTAGTTCTAATGTACCCGTCTGTTCCAAATGCTGTACTTGTTTTATCTCATTTAATTTTTACAATACTTGGTATAGGTATGTATTATGTATATAGGTATACATACATGGGCTTCCCAGGTGATTCAGTGGTAAAGAATCCACCTGCCAGTGCAGGGGACTCAGGAGACATGGGTTCGATGCCTGGATTGAGAAGATCCCCTGGAGGAGGAAGTGGCAACCCACTCCAGTATTCTTGCCTGGGAAGCACTGTGGTCAGAGGAGCCTGGAGGGCTACAGTCAATGGGGATCTCAAAGTGTTGGACAAAACTGAGTGATGAACACACACCAACAGTGTGATAGAGTAGTTCCAGGCTTACTTCAGGAGACCCTTTTCCCATAAATGTAATTTGCTAAAATCTTACAAACTTTGCTATGTAGTTCGATGAAGGAAATTGCTTCTTAAGACTTTATTGCAATAACTTTCTTCAAACATGGGCTACTTACTAAAATGACACTGGTAAAACCAAAATCAGTTTCACTAAATGTTTATAGCATGCAGTAGGTAGAAAATCATAAGATATGTCCCAATCTTATGCAATATGATTTAATGTATTTTCTGGACTCCCTTCCTCCTTTATTTGACAAAATACTGGAGTGGGTAGCATTTTCTTCTCCAGGGGATCTCCCCAACCCAGAGATCAAACCCACGTCTCTTGAGTCACCTGCATTGCCAGGTGGGTTGTTTTGCCACTGCACCACCTTAGAAGCCCCTCTGTCACGTGACTTGGGTTCAAATCATGGTACTGCCATTTAGCAACTATACGATCTTGCCTCAGTAGACCAATTTGTAAGATGAACGTAATAAAAGAGTCTGCCTCATGGGGTTGTAAATTAGGTTGTTTATGTTGTGCTTTTAGTCTGCACTCAAATATAACCCTCAGCTTAGATGGTAAAAATCTGCCTGCAATGCAAGAGACCTGGGTTCAGCTCTTAGGTTTGGAAAATTCCTTAGAGAAGGAAATGGCTACCCACTCCAGTATTCTTGCCTGGGAAATTCCATGAACAGAGGAGTCTGGTGCTCTATAGTCCGTGGGGTCACAAAGAGTCAGACACAACTAAGTGACTCACACTTTCACTTTCAAATATATCCTAAATAAATGTTAACCTACTATTAGTTATGATGATAGCAATGGGCAGCTTGAAGGAGGTGACAGGTTAGGGTGACTCTCTATTTCCAAATATCCAATAAGATAAACTCAAGAGTGTAAAGAGGTGGAGGTCAACCAAGTTGGAAGTTTTGAAGAAGTCCATGTATTTTTTAGGAAATCTTGCATACCTACCATACATACCAAGCAATGTACTAGGAACTGAGCATCTGTATTACAATAAGTAAAAGACACAGGCTCTATCCTCACAAAACATATAAAATAGGTAAATAAACAGGTATTAAAACAAAGTCACACTACTCACATAAAATATGTTTATAGTACAAACTATAATGAAAAAATACAGGATGCATGGAGTCTTTTTCATAGCATGACCCAAGGGAATCAGGAAGGCCTCTTTGAGAAAGGGGCATTTAAGGGGCCCTGTAGACAGGGTAGTGATTAGAAGGGAAGAGGAAAAAGAGATGTTCTGAGTGATGAGGTTATAGAAACAGGGGCAGAGTGAAATTGTTGAAGTCTTTTCTTCTTTTAAAAGTTAGTAATTCTCATATATACTGGGCTATAAGGAACAGTAAGGAGTTGAAAATATGGAGACTATGATGAATAGATTTTTGATAGTACTGCTAACTAAAATAAAGAGAAATAAAAGATTAGGGTTTTCTCCTTGGTGTTTTAAGGTTGGGTGAGTTTTTGATGTAGATGAAAATTTTAGATTTGATTATACTGAAGTTAGTGCACTCAAGCTAATTATGGGCCTATGCTGGAGGATATGAAGAAGAAAGAACTAACATGCTGACCACCTGCTGGGTGCCAGACACAAGACAGAAGCTTCTTGTATATTTTCTTATACCTTGCTTAACCTAGTACCCTATGAGGGAGTAGGAAATTCTAGGGAAGAAAATGGGATCAAGTGATCAAAGAAATAAGAGACCAACCAGAAGGTAATGATGATGTGGAGGAAAAAGAGAAAGAGGAAGTCTACGGAAGTGGCCCACAGGCCAGAGAGCACCAGTCATCTTGGCAAGGCCCTCTGATACCGTTTCACTTTGTCTTTCACCTGTAACCACTGAGATTTCAACTCCCAACTGGCAATAATAGTCCTGTTTCCTCATACATCCATTTTGTCATACCTCCAACAACTGTTAATATCCGCCATGTTCCAGCAATGCTCTCGTCACCAGCAGTTCAGTAATAAACAAAACAGAAGCCCAATCCTAATGGTGCCTACATTTTTGTGAGGAGAACAGACAGTTAACAAATGGACAAGTGGATGCATACTTTGTCAGATGGTCACAGCTCTGTGGAGAAGATACAGCAGGCTTAGGAGAAAAGAAACTGCTGGAGAGGCTGACCAGGGGGAGCCTGCCTGGTTACCATGGCATGAGTAAAGTCTTCACAGAGTAGGGGGCGGGGGCGGTGATCAATGCAGATAAGCACCTTGGAGTACAGCATTCCATTCAGAAGGAACAGAAAATGCAAAGACTGCAAGGTAGGAAGGTCCTTGGTAGGAAACCATGGAGACTTTTTAAAAGGAAGGATGACATAATCAGACTCACTTTTTCAGAGAACCATCCTGTCTACAGTGTTGAGATGAGACCCTGGATGGGCAAGAGCAGAAGTAGAGAGACAGGTTAGAAGGCTATTGTAGTAACTTGGGGGAGAAAGTGGCAGGAGGGGGAATAAATACGAGATGTCAGAAAGCACAACTCTGTTGTTCTAAATGAAGTGATGTGTGTGAAAGTATCTTACTGATCAGCGTGTATGCTCAGCCACTTGGTCGTGTCCTACTCTTTGAAGCCCCATGGACTGTAGCCCACCAGGCGCCTCTGGCAAGAATACTGGAGAGGGTTGCCATTTCCTCCTCCAAGGGATCTTCCTGACCCAGAGATGGACACTGGCCTCCTATGGCTCCTGCACTGGTGCGCAGCCTCTTAACCACTGGGCCACCTGGGAAGCCCCCTTGCTTAAGCATAGTTCTAGTCAAATGTAAGGGGCCACAGCTATTGTCACTTTTCATAGAAGTCCCCTGTCCCCTGCTCTTTATTTCAGACTCCATTTGGATGATGCAGCCTCTTCACTCTTCAGTCCCCATTGAAATTAAGTCACGTTCCCTTTAAGAGTCATTTTCTCTGTGTATAGGATTCAGACATTGCTTCTCCACACCGCACTTAGCCAGGCACACTAGGTTCTCCCCTCTGCTGCTTCACCATCGCTTTCATCATTTCTCTTCCGTGTTTATGTTGTGCTTGACATACCATTTTCCTTCTTCCCTTTTTCCTCCCAACTGGCAATAATAGTCCTGTTTCCTCATACATCCATTTTGTCACCCCAATTAATATCCGCCATGTTCCAGCAATGCTCGTAAGGAGAAAAAAGAAGCCCAATCCTAATGGTGCCTACATTTTGTGAGGAGAACAGACAGTTAACAAATGGACAAGTGGATGCATACTTTGTCAGATGGTCACAGCTCTGTGGAGAAGATACAGCAGGCTTAGGAGAAAAGAAACTGCCGGAGAGGCTGACCAGGGGGAGCCTGCCTGGTTACCATGGCATGAGTAAAGTCTTCACAGAGTAGGGGGCGGGGGCGGTGATCAATGCAGATAAGCACCTTGGAGTACAGCATTCCATTCAGAAGGAACAGAAAATGCAAAGACTGCAAGGTAGGAAGGTCCTTGGTAGGAAACCATGGAGACTTTTTAAAAGGAAGGATGACATAATCAGACTCACTTTTTCAGAGAACCATCCTGTCTACAGTGTTGAGATGAGACCCTGGATGGGCAAGAGCAGAAGTAGAGAGACAGGTTAGAAGGCTATTGTAGTAACTTGGGGGAGAAAGTGGCAGGAGGGGGAATAAATACGAGATGTCAGAAAGCACAACTCTGTTGTTCTAAATGAAGTGATGTGTGTGAAAGTATCTTACTGATCAGCGTGTATGCTCAGCCACTTGGTCGTGTCCTACTCTTTGAAGCCCCATGGACTGTAGCCCACCAGGCGCCTCTGGCAAGAATACTGGAGAGGGTTGCCATTTCCTCCTCCAAGGGATCTTCCTGACCCAGAGATGGACACTGGCCTCCTATGGCTCCTGCACTGGTGCGCAGCCTCTTAACCACTGGGCCACCTGGGAAGCCCCCTTGCTTAAGCATAGTTCTAGTCAAATGTAAGGGGCCACAGCTATTGTCACTTTTCATAGAAGTCCCCTGTCCCCTGCTCTTTATTTCAGACTCCATTTGGATGATGCAGCCTCTTCACTCTTCAGTCCCCATTGAAATTAAGTCACGTTCCCTTTAAGAGTCATTTTCTCTGTGTATAGGATTCAGACATTGCTTCTCCACACCGCACTTAGCCAGGCACACTAGGTTCTCCCCTCTGCTGCTTCACCATCGCTTTCATATTTTCTCTACAGTGTTTATTCTGTGCTTGACATACCATTTTTCCTTCTTCCCTTTTTCCTGAGGCCCCGGGTTATCTGTTTTGATGCTTAATATGTTTTTCTGTCCACCCATCTGTTTATTTTAGCTTGTTTCTTCTCTCCTCTGCTGGCCTCTTTAGAGATTCCTCTGTTCAGTAGTTTAAACTCCATGACACTGCTTTGTTTATCCTCTCAGCTAGCACAGTATGTTATTCCTCATCTGTTATAGAAAGGGCCCCAGTGCCCCACAAAGTTAACTAAGCCCCTCTTGTCTGAACAAGTTTTTCAGTCATGCATTCAAGTTTCTAATCTACCCCCATCTTCCCTGGTTATGAGTGTGACAATATTATTTCTAAGCAAGCCATGCTCAACAGATCTCATCTTTTCTTCTTTTTTTTTCTTCTTTCAAATACCTCAGAGAGGACGTAATGGTCTGGCGCTACAGAGTTAGGCAGTTTCAGTATCAGTCAATCAGTAAATATTTATCAAGTACTTACTATGTGACCAGCAGTGTGCTGAGGACTGGTCTGTTTCCAGAGATGCATAAGGCATGACTGTGGTCTAAGGCACCAATTTTCTTGATCTTGGTGTAGATGTAGCACTAACATACATTTATTATGGACTCACTGCAATCCAGGAATTGTGCTAGAAACTGGGAATACAACATGAATTTTAAAAAGAAAGATATCTATCCTTATGGAGCTCATAGTCTAACAAGGGAGAAAGACACATGTTAAAAATTATTTACAGTTCAATCAAATATATACAAAATGCTCTGGGAACAGAGAGGAGTGAAAGGGATTAGTTCTGCCTCGGGTAATTGTGGAAAGCTTCACAGAGATGGTGATATTTAACATGGAGTTTAATAAATTAGTGTTAATTAAGCAGAGAATTAATAATAAAAGCTAATGTTTATTGAGTCCTTAGGAGGTTTCAGGCACTGTTCTGTATGCTTGTGGATTAACTTATTTAGTCCTCACCATAGTCCTGTTAGGTACCCATATTTTCCCTATATTACTGATTAACTAGTTAATAAACAGGTTAGATAACTTCTCTAAGGTCACACAGCTAGAAAGACATTGAAACCAAGACTTGATTCCAAAATCTGGCTGTAGAACTTGGGCCCTTAATCACTATATTCTGTGTCTCTCATGGTGGGGAGCGGGGAGGAAGATGGCCTTTGAAGCATATGAGTATATCTGCAAAGTATAGTGTTAATACTTATTTGGAATAATTTGCAGCTATGGGACCTTAAATGCAATGCAAAACTCATTCTTTTGTTCAACAGGATTTCATAGAAAGGACCAAACTAAGAGGCGATAGGAAAGAATCCAGTTTTCTTGATCAGTCTTAACATAATGTGAAAGGGCCAGTGGACATACTGGTTATCGTTCTGAGAATTCCAGTCGGAGCGCCAAGAATGGTTATTCTCAGTGTTGCCCTGTGACTAAGGGGTCCTTGAGAATCAGAAGTCGTCACTAGCCAACATGGTATCCAGCTTCTCCTTGCATCCTTGGAAGCTAAACATTGGTCTCAGAGGCAGTCAGTCCTATAGCAAGGAACAGTCTAGGGTCCTAGAGTCAGCCTGGAATCCACTCAGTTTCCTCTTTATCGACCCTACATCTTGGTTTCCATTCCATAGTGACATCACCTCTACTGTACCTATTGCCTTGATCTTGGTGTAGATGTAGCACTAACATACATTTATTATGGACTCACTGCAATCCAGGAATTGTGCTAGAAACTGGGAATACAACATGAATTTTAAAAAGAAAGATATCTATCCTTATGGAGCTCATAGTCTAACAAGGGAGAAAGACACATGTTAAAAATTATTTACAGTTCAATCAAATATATACAAAATGCTCTGGGAACAGAGAGGAGTGAAAGGGATTAGTTCTGCCTCGGGTAATTGTGGAAAGCTTCACAGAGATGGTGATATTTAACATGGAGTTTAATAAATTAGTGTTAATTAAGCAGAGAATTAATAATAAAAGCTAATGTTTATTGAGTCCTTAGGAGGTTTCAGGCACTGTTCTGTATGCTTGTGGATTAACTTATTTAGTCCTCACCATAGTCCTGTTAGGTACCCATATTTTCCCTATTTTACTGATTAACTAGTTAATAAACAGGTTAGATAACTTCTCTAAGGTCACACAGCTAGAAAGACATTGAAACCAAGACTTGATTCCAAAATCTGGCTGTAGAACTTGGGCCCTTAATCACTATATTCTGTGTCTCTCATGGTGGGGAGCGGGGAGGAAGATGGCCTTTGAAGCATATGAGTATATCTGCAAAGTATAGTGTTAATACTTATTTGGAATAATTTGCAGCTATGGGACCTTAAATGCAATGCAAAACTCATTCTTTTGTTCAACAGGATTTCATAGAAAGGACCAAACTAAGAGGCGATAGGAAAGAATCCAGTTTTCTTGATCAGTCTTAACATAATGTGAAAGGGCCAGTGGACATACTGGTTATCGTTCTGAGAATTCCAGTCGGAGCGCCAAGAATGGTTATTCTCAGTGTTGCCCTGTGACTAAGGGGTCCTTGAGAATCAGAAGTCGTCACTAGCCAACATGGTATCCAGCTTCTCCTTGCATCCTTGGAAGCTAAACATTGGTCTCAGAGGCAGTCAGTCCTATAGCAAGGAACAGTCTAGGGTCCTAGAGTCAGCCTGGAATCCACTCAGTTTCCTCTTTATCGACCCTACATCTTGGTTTCCATTCCATAGTGACATCACCTCTACTGTACCTATTGCCTTACTGTGGAGTCTTCCCTTTTGTGAAAGAAACAGAAAGAAAAGGGCTCTGAGGAAGAGGAGGGTAATCCAAATCAGTGTAGCAAGGCCGAAGGGGAAGAAAGAGATAAAGTAAGAAAAACAGAGCTGGGCTCCAGCAATACATCTTCTGAATGATGAACTAGGACCTTCTGCAGAAGCTCCTGACACATTCCACAGGTTCACCTGTGCTAGAAACAAAAGCCAGATAGGAGGCAGTTTTGTCTGCTGGCTGAAGAAAACTGAAATGACAGTGTGCACATTTGGCCCTGCTAAATGAGAAACGTGCTTTATTCCCAGGCAGTGTATAACAGAGATTTGAGAGTCTGCCAAGACTTATAAAGTTCCCCGAATGCTTCCCACTTCTGTTGATATATATGAGAATGAATTCTCATTCTCTTTATGAAGCCAGGAATGTATCTCTAACGCCTTTGAATTTCTGGGTAGGAAAATGAATGGTTTAGGGACTCTAGTGATGTTTTCATCTCTTCTTCCTGCTGCTTCTAGTAAGAGATGGACTGCATCTCATAAGACTGGCAAGACAGTGTTGGCAGGAGACCAGTCAGCCTGATCGAGAGGTTTATTATTTCAATTGAGTTGTGAGGGGAAGGAGAAAAGTACTCGGATGAAACTGTAAGACCATATTAGATACTACGGAGCATAAAAGGGATGGCACAGAAAGAAAAATAGTGGAGGACTTTCCCAGCAATTTTCAGAAGACACCGGAGAAATGGGCGGAAGGCATTCACATTCTCAGTTGTCTATCTACAGACAAATAGGAGACAAAAAATTGTCAAACTGAACTTTGCGGAAGGCATCTCACTTAGGAAGAGGTTTTGAAATGTTTCTCCTGACAAAAGTTGTTATTCTCAGTGTTGCCCTGTAAGGGGTCCTGAACAGAAGTCGTCACTAGCCAACATGGTATCCAGCTTCTCCTTGCATCCTTGGAAGCTAAACATTGGTCTCAGAGGCAGTCAGTCCTATAGCAAGGAACAGTCTAGGGTCCTAGAGTCAGCCTGGAATCCACTCAGTTTCCTCTTTATCGACCCTACATCTTGGTTTCCATTCCATAGTGACATCACCTCTACTGTACCTATTGCCTTACTGTGGAGTCTTCCCTTTTGTGAAAGAAACAGAAAGAAAAGGGCTCTGAGGAAGAGGAGGGTAATCCAAATCAGTGTAGCAAGGCCGAAGGGGAAGAAAGAGATAAAGTAAGAAAAACAGAGCTGGGCTCCAGCAATACATCTTCTGAATGATGAACTAGGACCTTCTGCAGAAGCTCCTGACACATTCCACAGGTTCACCTGTGCTAGAAACAAAAGCCAGATAGGAGGCAGTTTTGTCTGCTGGCTGAAGAAAACTGAAATGACAGTGTGCACATTTGGCCCTGCTAAATGAGAAACGTGCTTTATTCCCAGGCAGTGTATAACAGAGATTTGAGAGTCTGCCAAGACTTATAAAGTTCCCCGAATGCTTCCCACTTCTGTTGATATATATGAGAATGAATTCTCATTCTCTTTATGAAGCCAGGAATGTATCTCTAACGCCTTTGAATTTCTGGGTAGGAAAATGAATGGTTTAGGGACTCTAGTGATGTTTTCATCTCTTCTTCCTGCTGCTTCTAGTAAGAGATGGACTGCATCTCATAAGACTGGCAAGACAGTGTTGGCAGGAGACCAGTCAGCCTGATCGAGAGGTTTATTATTTCAATTGAGTTGTGAGGGGAAGGAGAAAAGTACTCGGATGAAACTGTAAGACCATATTAGATACTACGGAGCATAAAAGGGATGGCACAGAAAGAAAAATAGTGGAGGACTTTCCCAGCAATTTTCAGAAGACACCGGAGAAATGGGCGGAAGGCATTCACATTCTCAGTTGTCTATCTACAGACAAATAGGAGACAAAAAATTGTCAAACTGAACTTTGAAACTCATGAAAAGAATTTGGTAAAAATCATCTCTTAAGTCTTAGGAAGAGGTTTTGAAATGTTTCTCCTGACTGGAATATGATGATGGAAAGGTGTATCTTGTTTGAAATAAATAGGTCTAATCAAAGGGTTGGATGAGAAGCAGTCTGTGTCTAAAAGATGCACACATGCATGAAAATCCACATACCTGAAGGTGAAGCATGGAGGAAGCAGCTGCAGGAGAGTGAAATGAAAGGAAAACAGAAGTGTTATCCTGGGATTATGTCAGAGACCTCGTAACCAGATGGTTAATATGGACGGGCAAGATGGAGCAGCGATGTAAGCCTTTATAGACTTCGGATGAAAATCCCACTCCACTAAAAGCAAAACATTGGGAAAATTATTGAATTGCCTTGCTGGAAATTTAATCTCACCAAAGAGAGAGACGCAAAGAGGGACTTACTGCATTGGCTTATTTCTACTTCCTTGTAAAAATCAGTTTGGGGAAAATGACAGCTAAAAGAATCTTGAAGAAAAATAAGCATTCCATATCATCTTAGAGTTGATTAGTCCATAGAAAGGAAGTCTGAGCTAAAATGTACAAGTACGCCGTCTTAAGTAAATCTACTTTCAAGGAGTTCAGAAACAACAATAGAAAACCATCCCATAGTCAGAGCTGTAACTTGAACGTGGATCAAGAAGAATGAAAAGCTGCCACGCTGAAATTTGATGATATAATCTCTGCGTTTCACAAGGAGTGTGAAAAGAGTTACGCATTTAGATAACTCGGTTTTCAATTATCATATAAGAAAACAGAGATGATCAGAAAAAGAGATGACCAACAATGATCAGAAACAGAGTGGTAACATCAAGATCTGAACATGTTTCCGAAGTAGCAAAGCCTCAGATTATCTCAGTTTGGAGGAAACATTAGGAAAAGTGGAAATGTATTTTGTCTGTTCAAAGTGTTTTAAAAAGAAGAGAATACACCATACTATTACTTAGAACAGATGGTATACAGTTAATTTACAATTAGAATTGTTCAATCCCTTTTATCTTTCTAGCAGGCCCATAAGGAATGCCCTTAGAACTGAAAAGGATAGGGAAAATATATTCAAGAGCTAAAGCCCAAAATAGGTAAGGATACAGTAAAAACAGATCACATTTAGCCTCATATAATGCATTTAAATCCAAAATGTCTGGCAAGAACCTGCTAGTTTAAAGACTGAGCAATCCACGTGAAAAGAGACCAGGGCCACGAATCTGTACTAAACCAAACGTGACCACATCCAAATCACACCCATCTGTCTCTCCCACTCCACCCTCTCTCACCTCCACCAACTCAGTTCCCAGATCCTCATTAGTGCCTATCCCATCTTTTGATTTGCTGGCTTCTCTCACCTTCTCCACTAATCAACTTCTTTATTTCCTGAAACCTGCTTTGTATCTGCCTTCCCAGTTCAACTTATTCATCCTGAGTCCTGTTATCAGAGTTCAACTGAATTTAAACCTCTTTTTTCTAATTGTACAGTCATCCTCCCTATCTATTTACTCAGAGGACATTACATAAGATATCAAAAATCAATTGTATGCTCTATTTTTGAAAGCATTTTTGTATGATATTGCTCTGTCACACTGCTGAAAAATAAGTCGTGCTCTGAGTTATTTTGGGCTCCCCAGGTGGCTCAGTGGTAAAAAAAGGTCCACCTGCCAATGCGGGAGACGTGGGCTTAATCCCTGGGTTGGGAAGATCCCCTGGAGGAGGGCATGGCAATCCATTTCAGTATTCTTGCCTGAGCAATCCCACAGACAGAGGAGTGTGGTGCTTACAACCCATGGGGTTGAAAAGAGTCAGACACAAAGAGCATGCAGACACACACCAGGTTCTTAAGAAAAAGAAAAGGTGGATGTGGAAAGGAGAGTGAGGAAAAGACAGAAGTAGAAAAACGTCATTAAGGATCATTTAAACTTCTGACTTGAGAGCATTAGTAAAAGAAGAAACTATCAAGTGTCAGCGTAAATTCAGGAAGAACAAACCGAATTATCTAAGTTCCTGTTTTGATAGGATTATCAAGCAAGCAATGAGCTTAATGTAAGAGATAAGAACCTGTGACATTGGGAACAGTACAGAAAAGGAAATGGTAATGTGATTATATGAACAAAGGTCCATATAGTCAGAGCTGTGGTTTTTCCAGTAGTCATGTATGGATTTGAGAGTTAGAGCCTAAAGAAGGTTGAGTGCTGAAGAACTGATGCTTTCAAAGTGTGTTGGGGAAGACTCTTGAGAGTCCCTTGGACTACAAGGAGATCAACCAGTCAATCCTAAAGGAAATCAATCCTGAATAATCATTGTAAGGACTGAAACTGAAGCTGAAGCTCCAATACTTTGGCCACATGATGTGAAAACCTGACTCAATGGAAAAAACCCGGATGCTGGGAAAGACAAGAAGGTAGGAGGAGATGCACAGAGGACAAGATAGTTGGATGGCATCACTGACTCCATGGACGTGAGTTTGAGCAAACTCTGGGAAATGGTAATTCAAATATTGGATCTGATTCAGATAGAAGTCATAGGGATTGCCCACAGCACACAGTCCTTGGTCCTAAGCCTTGGAATGACACTTTTTTTTTTTACAGGTATGATAGATAGTATGCTAACCAGAGGTGCTGAAGAGTTATGTCTAAGAGCAGTTAATGCACCAGATAACAGTCACAACTTGAAAATACCTCAATCAACTGTGAAAAATAGTCCCAAACTAGCAAATCTGTACTAGGTATAATACATTAAGAATGGGACAGCAAGGATGGGATGGGGCCCTCTAGTTCTTCATTCTTTGTCCTGAGCTTTGCATTAAACAGAAATATTGACCAGTCTAATTTTATAAAAATACTTTTGATTATCTCAAAGAAATAATTAATTGACAAAGATGTGATTCTAGAAATCTATACTTTGTTCCAATTCTAATTTGGGGACCAGATATATAAATCAAAGCTATGGCTTTTCCCAGTAGTAGACCCTGATGTTGGGAAAAATAGAAAGCAGAAGAAGAGGATGACAGGGAGGATGTAAACGTCATTAAGGATCTTTAACTTCTGACTTGAGAGCATTAGTAAAAGAAGAAACTATCAAGTGTCAGCGTAAATTCAGGAAGAACAAACCGAATTATCTAAGTTCCTGTTTTGATAGGATTATCAAGCAAGCAATGAGCTTAATGTAAGAGATAAGAACCTGTGACATTGGGAACAGTACAGAAAAGGAAATGGTAATGTGATTATATGAACAAAGGTCCATATAGTCAAAGCTGTGGTTTTTCCAGTAGTCATGTATGGATTTGAGAGTTAGAGCCTAAAGAAGGTTGAGTGCTGAAGAACTGATGCTTTCAAAGTGTTTTGGGGGAAGACTCTTGAGAGTCCCTTGGACTACAAGGAGATCAACCAGTCAATCCTAAAGGAAATCAATCCTGAATAATCATTGTAAGGACTGAAACTGAAGCTGAAGCTCCAATACTTTGGCCACATGATGTGAAAACCTGACTCAATGGAAAAAACCCGGATGCTGGGAAAGACAAGAAGGTAGGAGGAGATGCACAGAGGACAAGACAGTTGGATGGCATCACTGACTCCATGGACGTGAGTTTGAGCAAACTCTGGGAAATGGTAATTCAAATATTGGATCTGATTCAGATAGAAGTCATAGGGATTGCCCACAGCACACAGTCCTTGGTCCTAAGCCTTGGAATGACACTTTTTTTTTTTACAGGTATGATAGATAGTATGCTAACCAGAGGTGCTGAAGAGTTATGTCTAAGAGCAGTTAATGCACCAGATAACAGTCACAACTTGAAAATACCTCAATCAACTGTGAAAAATAGTCCCAAACTAGCAAATCTGTACTAGGTATAATACATTAAGAATGGGACAGCAAGGATGGGATGGGGCCCTCTAGTTCTTCATTCTTTGTCCTGAGCTTTGCATTAAACAGAAATATTGACCAGTCTAATTTTATAAAAATACTTTTGATTATCCCAAAGAAATAATTAATTGACAAAGATGTGATTCTAGAAATCTATACTTTGTTCCAATTCTAATTTGGGGACCAGATATATAAATCAAAGCTATGGCTTTTCCCAGTAGTAGACCCTGATGTTGGGAAAAATAGAAAGCAGAAGAAGAGGATGACAGAGGATGAGATGGTTGGATGACATCACTGAGTCAATGGACAGGAGTTTAAGCAAGCTCCAGGAGATGGTGAAGGACAAGAGAGCCTGGTGTCCTAGAGTCCATGGCGTTGCAGAGGGTCAGACATGACTGAGCGACTGAACTGAACTGATATGAATTAAATGCATCATCAGTGCTGTAAAGAATTTGGCATCCCTTTCCCACATACTTATTCATACATAAACTTCTTGAGGGATAACTATAGCAGATCACGTGACCTTTGTATGGCCATACCTTGCTTGCAATAATGAATGTAGTTTCCCTAATCTCCACAGATGTGTGTCCAGCAGGGACTAGACTGGCCATATGTGCTTCACTGATTATATGAACCTTTCAGCAGACTCCAAATTCCAGAACATAGACTCAAGGGTATTCGTAAGCCAGCAGTATTGCATGGAATCTTTGAGTTTTAAACAAATGTCCACATTTTCCACCACACAGAATGATAATTCATTTTCTTTGATACTCTTTACAAAATAATTTAAAATAGTTGTCATTCTTATATCCTTTTCCAAATTAAAAGATATAGATAGATAGATAGATAGATACGTAATTTTCTTAAGAACTATCATAAAAAGGAGGTGAGTTTTTTTTAAAACTTGGAGATAATTGCTTTACAATGTTGTATTAGCTTCTTCTGTGCAAGAGTGTGAATCACCTATAACTATACATATATCCTCTCCCTCTTGAACCTTCCTACCTCTTAGGTCATCACAGAACACTGAGCTGAGGTCACTGTGCTATAGAGCAACTTCCCACTATCTATTTTACACATGAATAAGGGCTTCCGAGTGGTTCAGTGGTAAAAATAAAAAAATATCCACATGCCAAATGCAGAAGATGCAGAAGACACAGGTTCAATCCCTGGGCTGGGAAAATGCCCTGAAGTAGGAAATAGCCACTTGCTCTAGTATTCTTGCCTGGGAAGTTCCATGGGCAGAGGATCTTGGCAGGCCACAGTTCAGGGGGTTACAAAGAGCTGGACACGACTGAGGGACCATGCAGGGGCACGGGTGTCAGTTATGTCACTGCGACATTCTCGATTCATCCCCCTCTCTCTGCTACCACTGTGTCCACCTGTCCACTTTCTGTGTCTGCGTCTCTACTCCTGCCCTGCAAATATTTTCATCAGTCACTGTTTTTCTAAATTCTATATGTATGCATTAATACACAATGTTTGTCTTTCTCTTTCTGACTAACTTCACTCTGTATGATAGACTCTGGGTTCACCTACACCACTGCAAAGGGCTCAATTTAACAGTATGTGTTAATAAACTTTAGAGGCTCCAAAGACTTGCTTTATTTAGTTTTATGTTAAAAGATGACATTTTAATAAGTGACAAGAGCAATTCTCCAATAAGGAGCAAAAAGCATATTTGCTATACACTGAATTTGAATTTGCTTCCTGCAATATCACTTAGAAATATGCATTGTTTCTTTGGAATAAGCCTTATAAGCTGGATGACTATCTAGGGAGTTTCTTGTTTAATCATCTTCTGAATATTTACTGATGATTTCAGTCAAGCCATGCTCTAATTCAATGAAGCAAATGTTTTGGCTGAGTTGTTTACTAGATTGAAAAAAAAATTTTTTTTCTATGACATATAGTCTTCTATAGCATTGACTGTCTTAAAATAGTATCAGAAAAGATTAAATATATCCAGATACTTTGACTATAATTATTTTGTATTTAAAGAAAGACTCAAAGTCCCTTAAAAAACTAGGAATAGAACTACCATATGACCCAAGAGTCCCACTATTGGGTATATACCCTGAGAAAACCACAAATGAAAGAGATGTATGTACCCCAGTGTCCACTGCAGCACTTTTTACAGTAACTAGGACATGGAAGCAACCTAGATGTCCATCAGCAGATGAATGGATACAGAAACTGTACATAAATACAATGGACTGTTACTCAACTATGAAAAAAGAACACATTTGAGTTAGTTCTAATGAGGTAGATGAATCTAGAAGCCATTATACAGAGTGAAGAAGTCAGAGAGAGAAAGACAGGGCTTCCCTGGTAGTCCAGTGGGTACAGAGTTCCAGTGGGTAAAGAGTTCGCAACGGAAGGAGCACTGGTTCAATCCCTGGCCTGGGAAGAGCCCATGTGCCGCGGAGCAGCTGGACCAATGTGTCCAATGACAAGTCAGTGCTCTGGAGTGCATGTGGCCAGAGCCAGTGCTCTGCAACAAGAGGGGCCACTGCTGTGGGAGGCCCACACAGGCCAAGGAATAAAGATGAATGAAAATAAATAGATGAAAAACCAATAAAAGAGGCCAAAATTTTAAAAAAAGAGAGAAAGACCAATATTGTATATTAATACATGCACATGGAATCGAGAAAGATGGTACTAATGAACCTATTTGCAGGGCGCAATGGAGATGCAAACACAGAGGACAGATATGTGGATGCAGTGAGGGATAGAGAGGGTGGCACAAATTGAAAGGATAGCATGGAAGCATACACATTACCATAGGTAAAACAGATGGCAAGTGAGACTTTGCTCTGTGATGCAGTGAACTCCACCCAGTGCTCTGTGACCACCTAGAGGAGTAGGAGGGGGAGCGAGATGAGACAGGGTCTGATTCATATTGATGTACGGCCGAGACCAAGACATATTGTAAAGCAATTATTGTCCAATAAAAAAAATAATAAAAAGAACAAGCAGTCAAATATTTCTGTGAATCACATATTTTTAAAAACTATTCAGTAAATTAGCAAGTAAAGCTATTAACCCATACAACTGTGTGCCTAATATTTTTCCATATATTTAATATATAAAGAAATGAAAGATACATTTATCTTGACAAATGCTTGAGTGCCTATTTCAGTGATCTCAGGAGCAAGATATACTGCATGTGACACAGAGATAAGTAAAACCTAGCAAGGGATCGAATGTAGGAAGCATATATAGAAACATCTATAACCTGAAGCAGCATTTGCTAAATAGAGAAATAACAGATGAGTCAGCATAGCAGAGCACTATGATCATAGAATTTGAAGTTAGCCAGCATTGATCTCAAGCCCTGCTTTCTCATTTACTTAATTTTATGCCTTAAATGTTAGGCACCTCATCCCCTAAAATATGTGACATTTTAAGTGAGAAAAGGCTTTAAAATCATGGCACTGGTCTGATGCATAGTAAGAACACAAAGTAATGTGTGATCATTAGTTCCACAAAATAGATAAAATACTATAAGCCATTGCATGGTAACCAAGCAGGTGGAGGGAGAAAGAAAGGTAGGAAACGAAAGAAGAGAAAGAAGAAGAGAGAGATCACACCTTCAGGTTGGTTAGAAGTGAAGGAAAGATTGAGGAAATATTCTTGAAGTAGTGGTGTGTCGCATGTTGAAGGAGGGACACGACTTTTCAAAGTGAAGAAGGGAAGGAAGTGTATTCTGGATAGAGGATCCAAGATAAAATTAGGTGCCCAGAGGAGCTGATTGAAAAGTGTGTTCGGTGCAGGGCATGTGTCCAGTCTAGCTAAAGCACATGGTGTTTGGAAGTGAGAAATAAGACCAAAAAAAACCATGCTGGTAGAAATGCTTAAATGCTAGACTTAAATGTGAGACCATATATAATTCAACAGATTTTTTTAGTAAGGTAGTGAGAAATTTAGTTTGTGCTATACAGTGTGGATTTTAAGATGACAACACTGCATAAGATAGGATGGGAAAGGAAGAATATGAGGATGAAACATCCATGTAGGCTCATGTAGCTACGTGAGAAGTAATGGGAAATTAATGAGTAGTGGTTAAAGATGGCAGTGGACATGGAAGGAGGGTTCAAAAGATACTGCAGATCTAGGACCCAGAAGACCTAGCAACCAATGAGATGCAAGTGAAGTAGGAGTAAAATGCAACTCTGAAATTTCAGACCTCAGTGACTGAAAAATCCTAACAGTGTTTATACAACTAAGGGAGTCAGAAGGAAGATCCAGTTTTGTGATGTTGATGAAAAGTTCAGTGAGTAGTGAATATGATGTACCAAATTCTAGGGAAAGTGCTCATCAGGCAACTGATATGTCTTGAGTTTGTGAAACTCAGAATGGAGATAACTGATTTGGACACCAAGTACCCATCTACAAACAGACTGTGAGATTACAGTAAAGACTGTAAGAGTCCCATCATTTTATTCACGGAAAGCTTCACCAGTGAATGGTATATAATAATGTAAACTTTGTTTCAGTTTGAAACCTCAAAGTCATGACTGTATTATCATTTAGAATTGAAATAGAAAGAATCAAAAACCCTGTCAAGCATTGCATGGTAACCAAGCAGGTGGAGGGAGAAAGAAAGGTAGGAAACGAAAGAAGAGAAAGAAGAAGAGAGAGATCACACCTTCAGGTTGGTTAGAAGTGAAGGAAAGATTGAGGAAATATTCTTGAAGTAGTGGTGTGTCGCATGTTGAAGGAGGGACACGACTTTTCAAAGTGAAGAAGGGAAGGAAGTGTATTCTGGATAGAGGATCCAAGATAAAATTAGGTGCCCAGAGGAGCTGATTGAAAAGTGTGTTCGGTGCAGGGCATGTGTCCAGTCTAGCTAAAGCACATGGTGTTTGGAAGTGAGAAATAAGACCAAAAAAAACCATGCTGGTAGAAATGCTTAAATGCTAGACTTAAATGTGAGACCATATATAATTCAACAGATTTTTTTAGTAAGGTAGTGAGAAATTTAGTTTGTGCTATACAGTGTGGATTTTAAGATGACAACACTGCATAAGATAGGATGGGAAAGGAAGAATATGAGGATGAAACATCCATGTAGGCTCATGTAGCTACGTGAGAAGTAATGGGAAATTAATGAGTAGTGGTTAAAGATGGCAGTGGACATGGAAGGAGGGTTCAAAAGATACTGCAGATCTAGGACCCAGAAGACCTAGCAACCAATGAGATGCAAGTGAAGTAGGAGTAAAATGCAACTCTGAAATTTCAGACCTCAGTGACTGAAAAATCCTAACAGTGTTTATACAACTAAGGGAGTCAGAAGGAAGATCCAGTTTTGTGATGTTGATGAAAAGTTCAGTGAGTAGTGAATATGATGTACCAAATTCTAGGGAAAGTGCTCATCAGGCAACTGATATGTCTTGAGTTTGTGAAACTCAGAATGGAGATAACTGATTTGGACACCAAGTACCCATCTACAAACAGACTATGAGATTACAGTAAAGACTGTAAGAGTCCCATCATTTTATTCACGGAAAGCTTCACCAGTGAATGGTATATAATAATGTAAACTTTGTTTCAGTTTGAAACCTCAAAGTCATGACTGTATTATCATTTAGAATTGAAATAGAAAAAAAAAAAAAGAGTGAAAAAGGGTAACCAAGGTCATACAAAGAAGAGCAGAAAATAAAATACCAAAGAGAGTAGAGGAAGACAGCTTTAAATAAGAGTCTAACCTTGAACATGGACCTAGAATTCAAACAAAAGATTGTCTTGTTAAAAGCAGAAGCAGAAAATCTTGACAGCATACTAATTTGACAAACATTGTTACATTCCTCTGTTTTGTTTTATGAAACAAAGTGTTTCTTACTGTTGATGAAACATCTTCTGTGCTTCACATATTAAGCACACTTCCAATTAATATGAAGAACAAAGATCTGTAATAGCATGAAGAGTCTTCAACGGTGAATGAAGAAGATCCTAGTTCTTCAATAGTAAAAGAGCATCTTATTTAGTTATTAGATTAACCTAATTAATTAACATAAATTAAAATTTTTAAATAATGAAATATACTCTTCAAAACATGACAGGTGGGTATGCTATCAAAGCACTTTCCTAAATGAGAATCTAGACTCCAACTGCAGTGCTATAAATGCAGTGTTCACATTGTATTCCTCCCATTCCTAGCAATCTAACATTTTCTAGTATCAGTGCATTACCTTTTGTCGCTTTTCATAACTTCCGAATCCTTTAAAGTCCAAAACTGAGAAAAAGGAAGCCACGACCACTGACAGGAGTGTCATTTCTTCTGTCCACAGAAGCGCTGACCTCAATCATTTGTGGAAAACCAGTTGAATGCAATTAGTTAGGTCTTGTGTTTCTAAGTTCAAAATAGAGAGCCCATCTTTCAGGAGACAAGTATGTAAGTTACAATTATAAAAAGTGTATCCTGAACTACAGTATCTAAACTATAGTATCTAAAAGCTCATAAGTTATATGATGCAGTATTTGATAAAACAGGGTATGGACCAATATTCATCATCATATGGTGATGTTTTCACGTGAGCACTGTAAGTAACTCGGTGCCTGTCTTTTAGGATGTGATTGGAAAAGCGCTGCAGTACCTTGGAACATTTGGTGAGCTGAGCAACATAGAGCAGGTTGTGGCTGTGATTGATGAAGAGATGTGTATCAACTGTGGCAAATGCTACATGACCTGTAACGACTCTGGCTACCAGGTAAGAATCCTGCTTGATAGATCCAAGGTCATACAAAGAAGAGCAGAAAATAAAATACCAAAGAGAGTAGAGGAAGACAGCTTTAAATAAGAGTCTAACCTTGAACATGGACCTAGAATTCAAACAAAAGATTGTCTTGTTAAAAGCAGAAGCAGAAAATCTTGACAGCATACTAATTTGACAAACATTGTTACATTCCTCTGTTTTGTTTTATGAAACAAAGTGTTTCTTACTGTTGATGAAACATCTTCTGTGCTTCACATATTAAGCACACTTCCAATTAATATGAAGAACAAAGATCTGTAATAGCATGAAGAGTCTTCAACGGTGAATGAAGAAGATCCTAGTTCTTCAATAGTAAAAGAGCATCTTATTTAGTTATTAGATTAACCTAATTAATTAACATAAATTAAAATTTTTAAATAATGAAATATACTCTTCAAAACATGACAGGTGGGTATGCTATCAAAGCACTTTCCTAAATGAGAATCTAGACTCCAACTGCAGTGCTATAAATGCAGTGTTCACATTGTATTCCTCCCATTCCTAGCAATCTAACATTTTCTAGTATCAGTGCATTACCCTTTGTCGCTTTTCATAACTTCCGAATCCTTTAAAGTCCAAAAGTGAGAAAAAGGAAGCCACGACCACTGACAGGAGTGTCATTTCTTCTGTCCACAGAAGCGCTGACCTCGATCATTTGTGGAAAACCAGTTGAATGCAATTAGTTAGGTCTTGTGTTTCTAAGTTCAAAATAGAGAGCCCATCTTTCAGGAGACAAGTATGTAAGTTACAATTATAAAAAGTGTATCCTGAACTACAGTATCTAAACTATAGTATCTAAAAGCTCATAAGTTATATGATGCAGTATTTGATAAAACAGGGTATGGACCAATATTCATCATCATATGGTGATGTTTTCACGTGAGCACTGTAAGTAACTCGGTGCCTGTCTTTTAGGATGTGATTGGAAAAGCGCTGCAGTACCTTGGAACATTTGGTGAGCTGAGCAACATAGAGCAGGTTGTGGCTGTGATTGATGAAGAGATGTGTATCAACTGTGGCAAATGCTACATGACCTGTAACGACTCTGGCTACCAGGTAAGAATCCTGCTGTGATTAGGATGCCGTGAGGCATGCTTGCTTCTGGCTTTCGGGGAGACAGCATCTTCTGTCGTGGAGTGTGGTTCAGACCAGACATGCCAAACATCCCTTCTCAGTGGTAACATAGCTTTCCATCTTCTCATACTCATACGCCAGGGGTGATTTACTTTTATAATCAAGGTATCAGTGCGTTACAAGTTGGGTTAATTTTGGTTCTACGATATACTGAATCAGCTCTATGTGTACATATATTCCCTCCCTCATGGACCTCGCTCCCACTCCCCCTGCCTCCCATCTTGGTCACCACAGAGCACAGAGCCTGGACTCCCCATGCTATACAGCGGGTTCCCACTAGCTCTGTTTCACACATGGTAGAGTATATGTGTCAGCCCCAATCTCCCAGTTCATCCCATCCCCTTTCCCCTTCACCTCATGTTCACACACCCATTCTCTACATCTGTGTCTCTATTTATGCCCTGCAAACAGGTTCATCCATACCACTTTTCCTAGTGATTTCTTTTTTAAGGAAAGCTCTGATTCATACTAATGATGCCACTATTCAGTGCACAGTATTGTTTTAGTGTCATTTCATCAGTCATAAAATTAGAAAGAAAAATTCAAACAAAAAAGAGAAATTCATACAATCATGACCACGAGGAAGGGTCATGCCTTAATGCAGAGGAAAAGGAAAATGATTACCATGTCTTTTCCCTTTCAAGAACTGAATGAGCTTGAAAGAACTTGCTACCTTGTACCAAAGGAGAATGCTCTTCCATTCAGTGTTGACTGAGCTTTTACTACAGTTAGAAAGAAAAAGCATTTTCCCACCAACTAGCTGTGCTGGTTGGGACCAGAAATCCCTCTGTAGCTAGAAAAGCTGAGCAAGTTGTGCACCTACCACACGGGGTGAGCCAGAGCTTTTCCCAGGCCTGAACCTTCAGCTGAGAGTTTGCCATGGAACAGTAAAGAGAAAGCATAGACATTCAGCGAGCTGTTGTCCAAATGGAAAACAAAAATTAAAGTAAAATAAGATCCCTTTAAGATGATTAATGAATTTTCAAGATAGATAAAATAACGACTCTGGCTACCAGGTAAGAATCCTGCTGTGATTAGGATGCCGTGAGGCATGCTTGCTTCTGGCTTTCGGGGAGACAGCATCTTCTGTCGTGGAGTGTGGTTCAGACCAGACATGCCAAACATCCCTTCTCAGTGGTAACATAGCTTTCCATCTTCTCATACTCATACGCCAGGGGTGATTTACTTTTATAATCAAGGTATCAGTGCGTTACAAGTTGGGTTAATTTTGGTTCTACGATATACTGAATCAGCTCTATGTGTACATATATTCCCTCCCTCATGGACCTCGCTCCCACTCCCCCTGCCTCCCATCTTGGTCACCACAGAGCACAGAGCCTGGACTCCCCATGCTATACAGCGGGTTCCCACTAGCTCTGTTTCACACATGGTAGAGTATATGTGTCAGCCCCAATCTCCCAGTTCATCCCATCCCCTTTCCCCTTCACCTCATGTTCACACACCCATTCTCTACATCTGTGTCTCTATTTATGCCCTGCAAACAGGTTCATCCATACCACTTTTCCTAGTGATTTCTTTTTTAAGGAAAGCTCTGATTCATACTAATGATGCCACTATTCAGTGCACAGTATTGTTTTAGTGTCATTTCATCAGTCATAAAATTAGAAAGAAAAATTCAAACAAAAAAGAGAAATTCATACAATCATGACCACGAGGAAGGGTCATGCCTTAATGCAGAGGAAAAGGAAAATGATTACCATGTCTTTTCCCTTTCAAGAACTGAATGAGCTTGAAAGAACTTGCTACCTTGTACCAAAGGAGAATGCTCTTCCATTCAGTGTTGACTGAGCTTTTACTACAGTTAGAAAGAAAAAGCATTTTCCCACCAACTAGCTGTGCTGGTTGGGACCAGAAATCCCTCTGTAGCTAGAAAAGCTGAGCAAGTTGTGCACCTACCACACGGAGTGAGCCAGAGCTTTTTCCCAGGCCTGAACCTTCAGCTGAGAGTTTGCCATGGAACAGTAAAGAGAAAAAGCATAGACATTCAGCGAGCTGTTGTCAGGCTAAAACCTACAGAATAATGTTTCCATTAAATATTTCAAGTTATAAAGAAGTATAATAAAGTAAAATAAGATCCCTTTAAGATGATTAATGAATTTTCAAGATAGATAAAATAGCCCATTAAATTAAATGTAGCTCATTTACCTTATTTAGCTTAGAGAAAGGTTCTATTTGCTTGTGGTATGATTTTACATACTCTTCTGATCACATAGTAGATGTATGACAGACATAAGATTAATTTCTAAAAAACCTCTCATTCCTTAATTTAACACTACTTCTATATGAAATCTTTACCCATTGTTTTTGCCCATGTTTTAATCATATCACATTCACTTTCATTTTATCTTGCCTCTGATTAACCAATCAGATAAGTTAGGAAGTTCTGCCACTAAAATCACAGCACCAGGTTTTTGTTTTTTCTTTTTTTTAAACAGAGATGTGTTCAGTCCATGATCAGTACAGACCAAAGGCATATCCACTGTATGAAAATCAAACCAGTAAATGACTCCAGAGTTTGACCAACCCTGAGGCACCAGTGTCCTGGTGTAGAGTGGGTTCTCATGGTACGCCTAGCCTCCTCCAATTATAAAATTAAAAAAAAAAGCCAGGGAAGGGGCAGCTGGTTGGTAGGACCAAGCGCCGGATAGGGAGCCTCTGCCTCTGTGGCCTGTGGCCCCTTGCACCTGCCTCACCCACCGGCCCTTCCCTTCCTGGTTAAAAAAAAGAAAAACAGAAAACAACCTCCAAACAGATTTGACATTAAAAAACAAAGGAACCTATGAATGGGGGGGAGAAAAGGAAAAGCAAACGCAGTGTTCTGGTTTTATAATTAAAAATAGATTAGTTAAGTTTGAAACTGAGTAAAATATAGGCAGGTTTTTGTGTGTGTCTGTTTTGTATGTTTTGTTTTTGTGTGTGTCGGAGGAGGGGGTGTTTTGTTTTCTTTTTCTTGAGTTATTTTACACCATTGTGGTGGAGTCATCAACAAACTTGAAACAAAGATATGCCAACTATGTTTCACTACACAGTACAGCTATGGTCACACATGGTGCACAGTGTGTTGGCAGCCGCCGCCCAATGAGAGATGATCACACCTTGTCAGAGATAAGCAATGCCATTGTGTCTGCAGGAAAAGAGAGAATTAAAAATAAAAAAGAATTCAACAATCACCAAAAAAAGATAGAGAGAAAAAAAAAAAAAAAAAACAGAAACACATGTGGGAAAGAACTGACTTTGGCTGATGGCCTCCCTGGCCGGTTGAGGCCAGCCACACACGCGCGCGTGACAGTCACTTCGCTGTAGACAGCTGTGGACGCACACACACCTCCAGCGCACTACTCCCCTTTGCACAAGCGACGTGGAGAGCGGCTCTCCATTAAAGGCTTGAGGGGGGAAGGCAGGGAAGAGAAGGAGTCTGTTCAAAGCAAAGTCAGTGCCAGCAAGGGGGTGGGCCAGCGCCCTTGCCACCTCCAGCTCTTGCAGGCCCGCTCTGGTCTCCTGGGTGTGGGCAGCGGCAGCGGGGGAGTGAGGAAGGACTCCCGGCGGGCAAGACATCACGAACGTCACGCTCTTGGGGACAGTAAACCAGCCACAGCGGCGGCAGCAGTGATGTCCTGTGTATACTGTGCAGACATGTGGCGGAGAGGAGAGCCGCTGCCCGGCACGCGGGGCACTGGCTCCGCGCGAGGCGTGCTCTGAGCCGCCGCCCCGTGGGGTGCGGCGGGGCGTCCGGCCGCCTGGAAGGCAGACGGGCTCTGCCATCCTCCGCTGCCCTGCAGGCCTGCCCCAGGCGTAGCATGCAGGACCGCCAAGCCTGGAGATACCTCCTTGCCGCTGCTGCTGCCTCCCCTGCTGCCCGGAACACTATGGAGAGTCAACGCTTTCCCAGGAAATCCAAGTCAGAAGCCACCCCGCTGCTTTCAGAATAGATTTTCTTCCAATACTGACAATAGTTCCCTCTGGAAATTCATGTCAATGGTAGCTGCCATCGCTTCCCGGCTCCTTCGCTCCTGCCTCTGCTTTCGGGTCAACTCTCTCTGCTGGTGCAAGCGTAGACCCGGCTGGGAGCTCTGGGCCCCATCGGGGGCAGTCCCCTGCTTTTGCTGCTGCTGCTGCTGCTCCTGGCACCCGCGTGCCTCCTCGTGCCTCCTCGTGGGCTTGCCCGGCCTGCTCCGGCGCATCCCTGTTTTCTCTGCTTCTCAGGAGCCCCTGCCTCGGCTGCTCTGTGTGCTCCGCCTGCGCCTTCAAGGCCTTCCGCGCTCCTCCTCCCGGGCCGCCCGGGGGAGCTGTTGGAAGCCGCCGCTGGAGACTTGGTAGTGGGGGACCGGGTAGTGGGATGCTCTGCACCGTGCTAGCCCAGGAGCCCATGGGCTTGATTTTTAGGCCCTATTTGGATGCAACTGGCGCTTTCGGCTCCTGTTTCTGTCAGTCTTGCATTCATAAAGATTTTTAAAAGTCATCCTTTGACTCTTCTGCCTCTCAAAGATAAAAGAAACACAGACAATCAAAATCTTCAAATTAATATAAACTTTTAACTTGTTTGCAAATTTTCAAAGTGTAAGATCTCTCAGACGTAAGTGTTATTTTATTTTCATTGATTGTTTCTTGTATTTCTATTTATAAAAGGGCACATAAGAAAGAGAGTAGCTTTTACTCATTTAAATAGCCATCTGAGGTGTTTTACAAAACATGGCAACAATTTGTTAGACAAATTTTCTAATGGAGTGTCATAGCTACAGTACTTGTTAGATATATGGTCAGAGCTCAGAATTTTTTAAAAATATTAAGCACTCTGACATAATTTATCGTAATGAGACCATTTTCATTTTTATGTGCATAAAAAAGAAAAACTTATAAAGAACCTTATTTGGGGGAGGGAAATTTTTAAACATAACAAATATTTTGAATTGCATTTTATAACATGTTTTATATGATACAGAAAAAAAAATCAGAGTTCTGTAGTTATTTAAAAATGTAAGATTTGCAGACCTAACCTCAGGGAGTATCTGGGGTAAGGGAGGAGCTTAATGACCCTCATGATTTTTCTCAGCCCCCTCGTTCATCCCTCCAAATTACCACGCAGTCGGAGTGAAAAAATTAACTTGTTCTGCAAGAGAGAGTTCCAGAGAAATCCTCAAGTGCCCTCAAGCCCCCACATAGCTGCCCTGGAGTCTTCCTTAAAGGGAGATTCTTGCCTGTTGTTTCCACTGTTATTTCAACAGTAGAAAGATATTTATCTCTCTTTAACCGGGAAATAGTCATCGAGACTGTAAATAAAGATCTCAATTGTAAATTTCACCCTAGATATTTTCATTGCATATTGTAGTTTGTTGTTTATCATGTTATAAATTACATCATGTTAAAAGAAAGGAGGGAATGAAAGAGGAGAGGGAGGAAGAAGAAAGAAAGAAATTACTGATTTTCTCAAAATCCCAAGCAGTTTTAGAACTGGAAGCCTTTTCCTAGTTCTCTCAGCGGATGAGTGTCTGGCCAGGTGTCCAGGCACCCGCCTTTCAGTGCTTTTCCTCTTGGTGGTGACTTGGAAACCCTTAAACCTGAAAGGTAATTTTTTAAGCTAATTTTTTCCCCTGCTGCCTTTCTCTAACCACGACACACATAGTTTGAAACCCAAGCAAGTGCCTTCATTGCCTCATCTGACAGTGATGCTTCTCCACTCTGGAGAACCTGGAGTATGAGGACGACAGTGAGGGGAAGGGCTGTCCCCCTCAGGTAGCTGACCCCACCGGGTCATGGTCGGACTGTCGGGGCCCTGGTTCTGCTCAGAAGGCAGGAAACTAGAGAGTTACGATGTTATGAAATATTTGCCTCACACAAAGCAAGAAAAATACCTCTGAGGAATTTTAAACATTGTGTTAATTTAAAAGGCTTTCTTTTCGTGTCTTTTTTTCCCTCTTCTCCAGCAGCTCAACTGTTGCTATAGCTGCGCCACAGTGCTGGGCGGCGTGGTCTCTGTGTAGCGCAGCTCTCCTGCAGTGGAGAAAAACGCTGATGCGAAAATGGGGGCGTTCTTGATCTTTGTGGGCAGTGACAGAGAGACTTGATTTCTGTTTGCAGGCTATCCAGTTTGATCCTGAGACCCACCTGCCCACCATTACTGACACTTGCACGGGCTGTACCCTGTGCCTCTCCGTCTGCCCTATTATCGACTGCATCAAAATGGTTTCCAGGACAACACCTTATGAACCAAAGAGAGGCTTGCCCTTGGCTGTGAATCCTGTGTGTTGAGGTGATTTGTGACACAGTATCTGTGAACCTGGAGGTCAGCTACTTAGGCTGATCTGAAGAGAAAATAAGCCTAAGTTGTTCCACTGTTATTTCAACAGTAGAAAGATATTTATCTCTCTTTAACCGGGAAATAGTCATCGAGACTGTAAATAAAGATCTCAATTGTAAATTTCACCCTAGATATTTTCATTGCATATTGTAGTTTGTTGTTTATCATGTTATAAATTACATCATGTTAAAAGAAAGGAGGGAATGAAAGAGGAGAGGGAGGAAGAAGAAAGAAAGAAATTACTGATTTTCTCAAAATCCCAAGCAGTTTTAGAACTGGAAGCCTTTTCCTAGTTCTCTCAGCGGATGAGTGTCTGGCCAGGTGTCCAGGCACCCGCCTTTCAGTGCTTTTCCTCTTGGTGGTGACTTGGAAACCCTTAAACCTGAAAGGTAATTTTTTAAGCTAATTTTTTCCCCTGCTGCCTTTCTCTAACCACGACACACATAGTTTGAAACCCAAGCAAGTGCCTTCATTGCCTCATCTGACAGTGATGCTTCTCCACTCTGGAGAACCTGGAGTATGAGGACGACAGTGAGGGGAAGGGCTGTCCCCCTCAGGTAGCTGACCCCACCGGGTCATGGTCGGACTGTCGGGGCCCTGGTTCTGCTCAGAAGGCAGGAAACTAGAGAGTTACGATGTTATGAAATATTTGCCTCACACAAAGCAAGAAAAATACCTCTGAGGAATTTTAAACATTGTGTTAATTTAAAAGGCTTTCTTTTCGTGTCTTTTTTTCCCTCTTCTCCAGCAGCTCAACTGTTGCTATAGCTGCGCCACAGTGCTGGGCGCGTGGTCTCTGTGTAGCGCAGCTCTCCTGCAGTGGAGAAAAACGCTGATGCGAAAATGGGGGCGTTCTTGATCTTTGTGGGCAGTGACAGAGAGACTTGATTTCTGTTTGCAGGCTATCCAGTTTGATCCTGAGACCCACCTGCCCACCATTACTGACACTTGCACGGGCTGTACCCTGTGCCTCTCCGTCTGCCCTATTATCGACTGCATCAAAATGGTTTCCAGGACAACACCTTATGAACCAAAGAGAGGCTTGCCCTTGGCTGTGAATCCTGTGTGTTGAGGTGATTTGTGACACAGTATCTGTGAACCTGGAGGTCAGCTACTTAGGCTGATCTTTTTAATTGTGATCATTATTCTCGGCTCTTTGTAAGTTCAAACAAATACATAGTTTCTAAGGAACAAAAGCTAATTTTTAAAGAAATTTCTAAATTTTAAAAACATCTACTGCTGGTGACCATTCAATTAATGGTCGTAAAATAGACTAATTCTTTTCTGAGCACAGTTGATAAATATAACTATGTAGCAGTTAATTGGATGTTCACCATCAGTTGTCCATTATGAAAAATATTAACTTTTCTGTAGCAATTAATGCTGCAGTTTCCAAATTGCCCTATGCTGGGTTCTGTCTTTGATTTCTAATTGTAAGGGAAATTAAGTATTTTAGAACAAAGTACAATTTAACTTACAAGCAAACGTTTCCAAGGAAACATGTTATAATTAAAAATTACATTTAATTTTAACTCTGTTTCTAAGCAAAGGTAATTAGCTCCATAAAGCTCAAATGAAGTCAAATAATTATTTACGGTGGCAGGAAAAGGAAGCCAACAAGGGTTTAGGAAACTTTTTAAAGGTCTCTCCACTGAAATAACTTCTTCTTGGTGCTGAATACTGAAAGTAAGAGTATTCAGTAGCCATTTATATCAAGCAACACTTCACTACTGATGCCTAAGATGGGTGTTCAAATGCCACCAATGAATCAACATGACATTCTTCTTTAAATATTTAAACTATGTTCCTAACAAAGTAAGGTATTAGGGTGAAACGCTGGTTAAAGCCACTATTTTGCTATGCACAGTTCTATCTGCTATCTGCTTCTAATGTAGCCACCTTCATGATTAGAGCAATTAATGTTTGAACATAGCCCAGATTATACAGAAGTAGGTCATGTGCTTCATTATTCAAGAATGAAAAATACAGTATTGGTGATATATATTAAATGAATGATACCACTTTGCTGACTCTTTTAGTGATCATGTGGAATTTTTAAAGTAATTAAATAAAAAAGAAATAGATATTTTCTGTTGCTGCCAAATAATATTTTTATTATATTTTCAAAATCAGCAAATAGCATCCTATAAATCTGTTTATCTCTTCTTTGTAACATATTTTAATATGAGTCCATAAGTAGTAAATCTTCATGTAATCATCTGTGGCACATTTCTCTGACAAATGCAAGATCAATAAAAAAAATAAATGTTTGCTTATGCACTTTACAAAATGCACATTTGCCACAAAATTTGTGTGATTTAGTAATATTAAATAAAGTTTGATAAAGCATTTTAAAAATAACATGGTCATTTGCTATCTCTTTTGCAAATACAATCTCATTTAGAATTTGAGATAGAGCCATTTGGGATTAACTCTACAGTAAATTCCATTCCCATTCAATCATGCATATAAAAAGCTAATTCAGATCTACTGAAGGTGCCCTTAAGACTTCTTCCCACTCTTCGACACTGATGATCACCCCTTCTGTACAGATGATGCTAACATCTACACCTCCAAGTTGGACTTCTATCCATGTATCTAACCACTTGCTGTGTTGAAGCGTTCTGGACTCAGTTTCAAACATCAAAGTAGGGCTTCCCTGGTGGTCTAGTGGGTAAGAGTTCACCTTGCAGTGCAAGGGGCACCGATTCGATCCCTGGCCTGGGAGGATCCCATGTGCAGCTGGACTGATGTGTGCAATTATGGGCCAGCTATCTGGAGCGCGAGTGCCCAGAGCAAGTGCTCTGGCAACAAGAGAGGCGACTACAATGGGAGGCCCACATGCGCGGAAGAATAAAGATGGATGAAAATAAATAAACAAAAAATCAATAAAAGAGATTTTTTTTAAAAAAGTCAAAATAGTTATTTCTTCCCTGTTTCCACCCAGTCTTTTACCATGTCCAGTAATTTTACTCCTAAACCATTCCCCAAGGCTTTTACCAGTTTTAAATTGTAGAAACTGCCATTATTCATTCCTCTACTATGTATTGTTCAGCTCTTGTAAAAACTTCCTAATAGGTCATCTGACACCCGCACCCACTTCTTCAGATGCTATGCTAAATTGCTTCCCAACATGAATGTGCCGTCATATTTCTCCACCATCATAAAACCTCCAGATCCTTTCATGTGAAAAAGCTATGCCCCCATTTTGATTATATTTTAAAATAAAAAGCTGCCAAATAATATTTTATTATATTTTCAAAATCAGCAAATAGCATCCTATAAATCTGTTTATCTCTTCTTTGTAACATATTTTAATATGAGTCCATAAGTAGTAAATCTTCATGTAATCATCTGTGGCACATTTCTCTGACAAATGCAAGATCAATAAAAAAAATAAATGTTTGCTTATGCACTTTACAAAATGCACATTTGCCACAAAATTTGTGTGATTTAGTAATATTAAATAAAGTTTGATAAAGCATTTTAAAAATAACATGGTCATTTGCTATCTCTTTTGCAAATACAATCTCATTTAGAATTTGAGATAGAGCCATTTGGGATTAACTCTACAGTAAATTCCATTCCCATTCAATCATGCATATAAAAAGCTAATTCAGATCTACTGAAGGTGCCCTTAAGACTTCTTCCCACTCTTCGACACTGATGATCACCCCTTCTGTACAGATGATGCTAACATCTACACCTCCAAGTTGGACTTCTATCCATGTATCTAACCACTTGCTGTGTTGAAGCGTTCTGGACTCAGTTTCAAACATCAAAGTAGGGCTTCCCTGGTGGTCTAGTGGGTAAGAGTTCACCTTGCAGTGCAAGGGGCACCGATTCGATCCCTGGCCTGGGAGGATCCCATGTGCAGCTGGACTGATGTGTCCAATTATGAGCCAGCTTTCTGGAGCGCGTGTGCCCAGAGCCAGTGCTCTGGCAACAAGAGAGGCGACTACAATGGGAGGCCCACATGCGCGGAAGAATAAAGATGGATGAAAATAAATAAACAAAAAATCAATAAAAGAGATTTTTTTTAAAAAAGTCAAAATAGTTATTTCTTCCCTGTTTCCACCCAGTCTTTTACCATGTCCAGTAATTTTACTCCTAAACCATTCCCCAAGGCTTTTACCAGTTTTAAATTGTAGAAACTGCCATTATTCATTCCTCTACTATGTATTGTTCAGCTCTTGTAAAAACTTCCTAATAGGTCATCTGACACCCGCACCCACTTCTTCAGATGCTATGCTAAATTGCTTCCCAACATGAATGTGCCGTCATATTTCTCCACCATCATAAAAACCTCCAGATCCTTTCATGTGTCAACAAATTAAATGCAGTCTCATTAAAGTGGAATCCAATACTCTCCTACTAAGGCCTTCCCGTACTATCCCAGACATATGCTCCTTATATAACTGGACTTTAGCCAAAGTTGGAAGATAACTAGTCTCTGGAGTTTGATACCTGTCTGTCACATAGTTTCTTGTTACCTCGGACAACCAGACCTCTACTATCTAATCTCTAAAACTGGTATTAAAACAGTTTCTAATTCCTAAGGTTATTGTGAGGATAAAAAAAAAATAATAATAATACAGGTCAATGAAACAACTCGTTGAATAAGCAATTATTTTTTTTACTTAAAAACATCCTATAATGAAACAATTTAGAAAATAAAGATGTGTTTTGAATACAAATCATTTTCTGTCTCTTCTCTTATGTATTGTTATTTTAAAATGAACATGTTTATACTGGCACAAGTTATAAATTGTACTGCTTCTCTTGTCATTAAAGAGTTCATTAAATCTTTAACATGTGTTCACCTAAAAATATGTTTATACTGGAGCTCATATAATCAGGTTATACTTTATAATCAAGACATAATTTCAATAATAAAACAATACTCAATTATTAAGATCTTATCTAATATTGTCTGAGGACATCATCAGAGGTCTGTCTTATACTATTCATGTGAGAGACTGTCAACTGCAATAAAATAACTTAAAATTGTTGACTTTGTATATTAACATAAAATCACCTGTAAATATTGTTTATATCTCCTTCATGGATCACAGCCTTGTTGTGCAGAAGGGACTTGCATAACTCAATGAAGCTATGAGCCATGCCATGCAGAGCCACCCAAAGATCATAGTGAATAATTCTGACAAAATGTGAGGAGGAAATGAAAGAGAACATAATTTTACTCCTAGTTTTTTTTCCCACCCAGTCTTTTACCATGTCCAGTAATTTTACTCCTAAACCATTCCCCAAGGCTTTTACCAGTTTTAAATTGTAGAAACTGCCATTATTCATTCCTCTACTATGTATTGTTCAGCTCTTGTAAAAACTTCCTAATAGGTCATCTGACACCCGCACCCACTTCTTCAGATGCTATGCTAAATTGCTTCCCAACATGAATGTGCCGTCATATTTCTCCACCATCATAAAAACCTCCAGATCCTTTCATGTGTCAACAAATTAAATGCAGTCTCATTAAAGTGGAATCCAATACTCTCCTACTAAGGCCTTCCCGTACTATCCCAGACATATGCTCCTTATATAACTGGACTTTAGCCAAAGTTGGAAGATAACTAGTCTCTGGAGTTTGATACCTGTCTGTCACATAGTTTCTTGTTACCTCGGACAACCAGACCTCTACTATCTAATCTCTAAAACTGGTATTAAAACAGTTTCTAATTCCTAAGGTTATTGTGAGGATAAAAAAAAAATAATAATAATACAGGTCAATGAAACAACTCGTTGAATAAGCAATTATTTTTTTTACTTAAAAACATCCTATAATGAAACAATTTAGAAAATAAAGATGTGTTTTGAATACAAATCATTTTCTGTCTCTTCTCTTATGTATTGTTATTTTAAAATGAACATGTTTATACTGGCACAAGTTATAAATTGTACTGCTTCTCTTGTCATTAAAGAGTTCATTAAATCTTTAACATGTGTTCACCTAAAAATATGTTTATACTGGAGCTCATATAATCAGGTTATACTTTATAATCAAGACATAATTTCAATAATAAAACAATACTCAATTATTAAGATCTTATCTAATATTGTCTGAGGACATCATCAGAGGTCTGTCTTATACTATTCATGTGAGAGACTGTCAACTGCAATAAAATAACTTAAAAATTGTTGACTTTGTATATTAACATAAAAATCACCTGTAAATATTGTTTATATCTCCTTCATGGATCACAGCCTTGTTGTGCAGAAGGGACTTGCATAACTCAATGAAGCTATGAGCCATGCCATGCAGAGCCACCCAGACGGATGGATCATAGTGAATAATTCTGACAAAATGTGAGGAGGAAATGAAAGAGAACATGGTCACTCACTCCAAAATTCCTGCCAAGAGAATCGCATGAACAGTATGAAAAACATAAAGATATATCACTGGAAGATGAGCCCCCCAGGGCAATAGGCGTCCTGTATGCTGCTTGGGAAAAGCAGAGAGCAATTACTAATAGCTCCAGAAAAAAACGAAGTGGCTGGGAGAAATCATAAGCAGTGCTCAGTTGTGGATGCATCTGGTGGTGAAATTTAAGTCCGATGCTGTAAAGAACAATATTGCATAGGAACCTGGAATGTTAGGTTCATGAATCAAGGTAAATTGGATGTGGTCAAGCAGGAGATGGCAAGATTGATCATTGACATAACAGGAATCAGTGAACTAAAATTGACATGGATGAGAATGGGAGAATTTAATTCAGATGACCATGATATCTACTACTGTGGGCCGGAATCCCTTAAAAGAAGTGGAGTTGTCCATAAGTCAACAAAAGAGTCCAAAATGCATCTCCAAGGTAAACTATTCAGTATCACAGTAATCCAAATCTATGCCCCAACCACTATGCCAAAGAAGCTGAAGCTGATCAGTTCTACAAAGACGTACAAGACCTTCCATAACTAATACCAAAAAAAAAAAGATATTTTTTTCATCATAGGCAACTGGAATGCAAAAGTAGGAAGTAGACTAAACAGCAGCAATTCTTTATGTAAGTCATACATTTCTTAATGCAAAAGAAATTCTTTTACCATTGTTTTAAAACTGTATCAACCAAACAGCAGCAAACCAAAATTAAAATGTAAATAAAACATCTCATTTATTCATATAGTAATGTTGATCAGAATAAAGGTTGTTAGTCCCATTTCACAGATGAAAAATCAAGGCTCAGAGAGTTTATGTAATTTACACAAGATCTTACACTAACGAGGGCAGTGTCCATATTTAAACCCAGTACTCTACTCCCCCCACTTCACAGCCTACAGTGCATGTTCCCCATCTTTACTTACACCTCTGAACCTCCCTACAAATATGAAAAACCTTTTTCATCTTACACACAGGTTATTAGAATCTGGATATGCTGCTTGCCAAGTACATGAACTTGGATACTTTAACTGCAACACTGAATCTCAATTTTCTCATTTGTAATATTGAGAAGATGATAGCTTTGCATTTAATACATTAGATATCATTTCTGTTGCTAGTCTTTATGAACAGTAAAAACAAAATTCACTGGAGGCCCCGGGTCCTGTATGCTGCTTGGGAAAAGCAGAGAGCAATTACTAATAGCTCCAGAAAAAAACGAAGTGGCTGGGAGAAATCATAAGCAGTGCTCAGTTGTGGATGCATCTGGTGGTGAAATTTAAGTCCGATGCTGTAAAGAACAATATTGCATAGGAACCTGGAATGTTAGGTTCATGAATCAAGGTAAATTGGATGTGGTCAAGCAGGAGATGGCAAGATTGATCATTGACATAACAGGAATCAGTGAACTAAAATTGACATGGATGAGAATGGGAGAATTTAATTCAGATGACCATGATATCTACTACTGTGGGCCGGAATCCCTTAAAAGAAGTGGAGTTGTCCATAAGTCAACAAAAGAGTCCAAAATGCATCTCCAAGGTAAACTATTCAGTATCACAGTAATCCAAATCTATGCCCCAACCACTATGCCAAAGAAGCTGAAGCTGATCAGTTCTACAAAGACGTACAAGACCTTCCATAACTAATACCAAAAAAAAAAAGATATTTTTTTCATCATAGGCAACTGGAATGCAAAAGTAGGAAGTAGACTAAACAGCAGCAATTCTTTATGTAAGTCATACATTTCTTAATGCAAAAGAAATTCTTTTACCATTGTTTTAAAACTGTATCAACCAAACAGCAGCAAACCAAAATTAAAATGTAAATAAAACATCTCATTTATTCATATAGTAATGTTGATCAGAATAAAGGTTGTTAGTCCCATTTCACAGATGAAAAATCAAGGCTCAGAGAGTTTATGTAATTTACACAAGATCTTACACTAACGAGGGCAGTGTCCATATTTAAACCCAGTACTCTACTCCCCCCACTTCACAGCCTACAGTGCATGTTCCCCATCTTTACTTACACCTCTGAACCTCCCTACAAATATGAAAAACCTTTTTCATCTTACACACAGGTTATTAGAATCTGGATATGCTGCTTGCCAAGTACATGAACTTGGATACTTTAACTGCAACACTGAATCTCAATTTTCTCATTTGTAATATTGAGAAGATGATAGCTTTGCATTTAATACATTAGATATCATTTCTGTTGCTAGTCTTTATGAACACAGAAATTTCAAATACAATTTAAAGAGATAAAAGGCTACTAGCAAAAATCTACATTTGTTAGACTCAAAATCAGACTGTCTTAGTATTAACTGGCGGTATGACTTCTTAAGGATTCATTCATCATCTTAGCAATTTGGAAAAAGACATTCCAAGCAGTTGGAAAATCAAGATTCTTTTAAAAAGAGTGGGATAACTAATAATCCTAGTACTGCTCCAGGGGATCTTCCCAACCCAGGTATCAAACCCAGGTCTCCAGCCTAGCAGGGATATTCTTTACCATCTGAGCCACAAAGGGAAGCCTAAGAAAACTGCAGTGGGTAGTCTATCCCTTCTCCAGGGGATCATTGCAACCCAGGAATTGAACTGAGGTCTCCTGCATTCCAGGGGGATTCTTTACCGACTGAGTCACAAGGGAATCCTCCCAACAAAAATGAACACAGTAATGAAACTTTATATATATATACATATATATAAAATTATCCAATTGTCATGTTTAGAAATGAAGATCAGCTGACTTGACTTTCAGATGATACTCTCTCTTCCAGATCATTTTGCAAAGTGCATATTATCTATTTTTCTGCATAGGAATATTTGGAGATGCATTATTCACTTTTGATGGTCTTAAGATGCCATTTAATGACCTGAAGAAATTGTGTAATAATCATTGTCTGAAAGGGTTAAGATAAAGGTCCTTAGAAATAGCTTATTACCTGGAAGGATCTGGTCTACTTGTATTCCATGAAGTTAATTCAATTAACAGGAAAGCCATTAGATACACTATTATCCACCCAGAGCTGTAACTTTTCCTTTTATCCACTCTGCACACTGCCTGCAGAGTGAAAATTCGTACCAGATTTTTAATGGTTCTAGGAAGTTCATGTAGTCTAGCTCTTTCTTTTTTAATTAATATGGTAACATTAATTAATATACTACCTCTTTTATTAATTAATACAGATTTTTCTACTTACATTTTTTATGTTACAGATGACTTTTTTTTTTAAAGATTTATTTATTTATTTTGCGGGGGGGGGGGGTGGGGTCGGATGAGGAGGGAGGGGAGCCGGCGGGCTACTTCTATTGGTCTTTTATTTGTCTCTTTTCATCCATCTTTGTTCTTCGGCCCGTGTGGGCCTCCCATCGCGGTGGCCTCTGTTGTCGCAGAGCACCGGCTCTGGGCGCATGCGCTCCAGAGCTCCGACTCGGTGATTAGACACATCGGTCCAGCCACTCCGAGGCACATGGGATCTTCCCAGGCCAGGGATCGAACCGGTGCCCCTTGCACTGCAAGACGGTGTCCTTACCCAATGGACCACCAGGGAAGCCCAGATGACATTTTTAAAGTAAGTAGTCCCATTGGGTTGGAAACTTTATGACTAGCTGTCCCTCTAATTATATTTGCCTTTTATTAATTGACCTACAGCATTTATGAACTCTGCTATTGTCTATCATTGTTTTCATATTTACAGTTCCTCTACTATGCATGTAAACTGCTATGCCTTCAAAGAAGCCAAGCCATATTGTCACTAATAAATACTCTATCATAGTGAGTCATCTTTGTTAATGTATCTGTACAGTTATTTATTTACAGAATTTATGTAGTGCTTTTCCATATGCTGTGTTCCACAAACATCAGGCGGCTTCTGCCTGGCCCCTGCCTTCTCTATTCTACTATTATTGAGGAATTCACGTTCATAGACAGCTGGCAGTTTCTGAAGACTGGCTCCTCCTCCTGTCACTCAGGATTGATCATTAAAATAGCAATAAATTTTCCCTTTCCTTCCTGCCCCCCATCAGCCAGGAAGTTTAATTTCAAGTGACAGAAGACCTGATTCATACTGTTTTAGGCAAGGAATGTTATTGGCTTATGTAACTAAAACCAAAGGGGTAGTGTTTGTGAGATGCAGAGTTTTACATAATGGCCTCAACAGTACTCAAGATTCCTTTCATCTCTCTGTTCTGCTTATATGGTTTTATTCTCAGGTTCCACATGTGAGCCCTGGAGTTCACAGTTCACATCATCTTTGTTGTCACACAACAAATAAAATCATGTGGTGTGGTATGCAAAATAATGTCCCCTCCCCAAGCAGGTTAATGCCAAGGCCTGAATCCCGTGAACTTATCATGCTCCATGGCAAGGGGGAAATAAGTATACCAGATAGAATTAATGTTGCTAATCAACTGACCTTAAAATAGGAAGATCATCCTAGATTATCTGGGTGAGCTGAATGTACCCACAAGCCTCCTCAGTAAGTGGAAGAAGGAGGCAGAGGAAAGGAATGTCAGTGATGCCATTGAGAAATACTCAACTGGTCCTTTAAGGCTTTGAAGACGGCAGTGGGTCACAGGGCAGGGAACGCAAGCCCCTCTAGAAGCTGGAAAAGGCAAGAATATGAACTTTCCGCTAGATACTGTAGAAAGGAAAGAAGCTCAGCCCATCCCATGTTTTTAACCAATGGAGATTACTTTTTAGACTCTGACCTCCAGAACCATGAGATGATAAATATTCTTGTGGCTTCCAGCAACTTAATTTGTGATCATTTGTTACAGGAGCAATAACAGACTCAAACATTCTGCAAGGATCAGGAGGCTAATGTGGGCTGTCTTCTGTGCCTCTACTGTTAGCAAATTTGGGCAAATGGATGCACCAAAAGATAAAAATCCACTACAAGCTGCCCCACTGTATTCCTCCTATCCTTTGTCACTTTTTATAAATTCTGCCTCTGAAATAAGTTTTTCTGTATCTACTTCTATTCTCACTGTCTTACTTCAGGTCTTTATCAAGGGATTTAAAAGTGATTTACTTAATTTACTTTGTTGCTTGTACTTTTGGTGTAATACCTGGATTTCTGGGGTGGCGATGGGGATTTACTAGTCTTTCCACCTCGTGGGAACATCAGTCAGTAATCAGTAAGATGCCTTTAATGACGTCATCCTGGCTATGCTTAAGTTGATCCACTCATTGCCTACTTCCTTTTCCCACCGCTTTGAATGTTTTGGTTAGAATTTAATTTCAAGTGACAGAAGACCTGATTCATACTGTTTTAGGCAAGGAATGTTATTGGCTTATGTAACTAAACCAAAGGGGTAGTGTTTGTGAGATGCAGAGTTTTACATAATGGCTCAACAGTACTCCCTTTCATCTCTCTGTTCTGCTTAATTTTTCACAGTTTCACATCATCTTTGTTGTCACACAACAAATAAAATCATGTGGTGTGGTATGCAAAATAATGTCCCCTCCCCAAGCAGGTTAATGCCAAGGCCTGAATCCCGTGAACTTATCATGCTCCATGGCAAGGGGGAAATAAGTATACCAGATAGAATTAATGTTGCTAATCAACTGACCTTAAAATAGGAAGATCATCCTAGATTATCTGGGTGAGCTGAATGTACCCACAAGCCTCCTCAGTAAGTGGAAGAAGGAGGCAGAGGAAAGGAATGTCAGTGATGCCATTGAGAAATACTCAACTGGTCCTTTAAGGCTTTGAAGACGGCAGTGGGTCACAGGGCAGGGAACGCAAGCCCCTCTAGAAGCTGGAAAAGGCAAGAATATGAACTTTCCGCTAGATACTGTAGAAAGGAAAGAAGCTCAGCCCATCCCATGTTTTTAACCAATGGAGATTACTTTTTAGACTCTGACCTCCAGAACCATGAGATGATAAATATTCTTGTGGCTTCCAGCAACTTAATTTGTGATCATTTGTTACAGGAGCAATAACAGACTCAAACATTCTGCAAGGATCAGGAGGCTAATGTGGGCTGTCTTCTGTGCCTCTACTGTTAGCAAATTTGGGCAAATGGATGCACCAAAAGATAAAAATCCACTACAAGCTGCCCCACTGTATTCCTCCTATCCTTTGTCACTTTTTATAAATTCTGCCTCTGAAATAAGTTTTTCTGTATCTACTTCTATTCTCACTGTCTTACTTCAGGTCTTTATCAAGGGATTTAAAAGTGATTTACTTAATTTACTTTGTTGCTTGTACTTTTGGTGTAATACCTGGATTTCTGGGGTGGCGATGGGGATTTACTAGTCTTTCCACCTCGTGGGAACATCAGTCAGTAATCAGTAAGATGCCTTTAATGACGTCATCCTGGCTATGCTTAAGTTGATCCACTCATTTAAAATACGAACCTCTCGCACTTCCTTTTCCCACCCTTTGTCTCCTCCATTCTGAATTGGGCGCCTGACTTCCCTGCAGACATTGCTGAAATCACCAAACTCAATTAGGGAGAAAGGCCAGTGTTCCCTGCTTTTGGATGTCTGTCAGGGTGTTGGTCTGGTCAAGGCCAAGAGATTGAGCAGAGCTTTTCAATACCAGCCGCTTATTTCAGACTCTGCCTCAAGCTTTGGACTGGATACTTCTAAGATGATAAAGAAAACTTTGACATTAAATGACATTATTCATAAAGATGTTGCCATTTATCTCTCAATTATAATAAATCGACAATGTGCTAGTACCATTTGTTTTCCTTAACCTGATATTATGGTTATGGGCATGACCAAATATGTATATGCAGCATTTCATAATTATACCTTTCCAGTAACAAAAACAATCTTGATAATAATTTTTATTTGTTGACTAATATGGAGGTTTCTAAATCCTCTAGAATTTTACCCACAAAGATCTAAAGTATTCCTTGTTATGTAAAGAAATATCCTAGGGGTTTATCATTTGCTTTAATGTGGGGCACCACTTCGCTGATGACCTGTGGAAGATGTGTTTGCCTTGCCAGCATCTGGCTACCTAGCAGACTGCAAAGGCAGCTGGGGAAGAAACTTCAGAGTTGCTTCTGGGTCTTCCACATAATTAGCCTGTTTATAGGCCATCTGGGTTTCTTTGATTTCACCATCACCATTTCTTTCTTTCTGAAGAATTTCTGTGTGTTACTCCCTTTGGGACTAAAATCATTAATAAGTCCTTCCTTAGTCAGGGACACTGGCTTCTTTAATGTATCTGGCAGCTCTCTGTCCCCCTGGATCCATCTCATTATGAAGCCCCCCTACAGACCAAAGGAGGGTGATGTTGATATTCGAGAAGGCTGTCATCAAATTAACGGGGCTCATTAGAAGGAAATTACAGATTTGGGGCTCCCTAATAGAATAGGTTTTTAGAAAACCCTCATCCAAAGAATTACAAAGGGTACTTAAAGAGAACTACAGCAAGAAGGGCTGGATTTTAGCGAGGATAGCTCCGATGGGGACACACGCTGAGCTGTCAGCACCGGGCTAATCAAACAGCACTCATGCCAACGCTCACCTGATTTGAGTAGCTTCAAGCTAGGTCGTGGTGTGGACCAATGAGGTCACGTTAATGTTATAAAAGAAATGTTAACAGCCAACCCTCACTTGCAAGCGTACCTATTGTCCTTTAGTCACTCAGTCATGTCTAACTCTTTAGTGAACCCATGAACTGTAACCTGCCAGGCTCCTTTGTCCATGAGATTTCCCAGGTAAAAATATGGAGTAGATTCTCATTTCCTTCTCCAGGAGATCTTTCTGACCCAGAGATCGAACCTGCATCTCTGTATCTCCTTGCATTCTAGGCGAATTCTTTACCTCTGAGCCTACCTATGACAGCACTTTTTTAACAGCACAACTCATTCCCAACATCCAACAACAGCAAAAGGATTAGCATCTATCTCCAAAGGGCCATGTGCCTCCACATCCTCCTGCACACCAGCCCTGTGCCTGGAGACACCAGCATCTCATAACTCTAAACCTAGATTCTACTGATCTGAGTTTCCACTGCATAGCATCCTCTTGCTCAACAAAACTCTCAATCCTGTTAGTTTGACATCAACTCTTCTTTGGGCTAAGAAAAATAGAACACCACCCCCATTCCTGATATTACCTTCTGTTAAAAGGGTCCAATGAGTTGGCTGTGGGGCAAAAGTTCAAATGGAAAAACCGCCTTCCCAGCCTGAACCTTTCTCTCTGCACTCTCTCTGTCCATACGTATAGGTGGCCTGAGGCACATGCCTGTGTACTTCGTACAAATGTTCCAGTCAGTGGAAATAAAAGACTTGTCCGAAGAACCTGTCCCGTATCATATCTGACACACTGCATGACTGGATATGCCCTTGGAAAGAGGACCCAGGGAATAGGCCTGGGCGTGTCCTAAAGTGCTAATTGGGAATTTAGGGCTTCTGAAGCATAGGCTCAAGGGCTTCTATTTGCTAGATGATTCTAATCTCAACTCAGGCTTCAAGGAGACACCCCCAAACAGTAATGTAGCAATGACACTTAAACATTCTCTGAACTTTGTTGCAAGTGTTACAGGCAAGAAAAATGTGCTTTGGGGAGTAGGATGTAACATGCACCGCAGGGGCTTCCAAATGGATAAAACAGATGCAAGTGGAATTGCTGTGGTTGAAACAGGCCAAGAGTAAAATCCTTCTATGCCTTACTCCCTTCCTTCATGTGTTTATTCATTTGTTTAACAGATACCTAGTGCATGTTCTGGATTTGCCAGGTGGTGCTAGTGGTAAAAACTCCACCTGCCAATGCAGGAGACATAACAGACAGACTCAGGTTTGATCCCTGGGTCAGGAAGATCCCCTAGAGTAGGAAACGTCAACGCACTCCAGTATTCTTGACTGAAAAATTCCACTGACAGAGGAGTATGCCTGGCTACAGTCCATGGGGTCACAAAGAGTCGAACTTGATTGAACACACACACACACACACACAAAGGGCAAGTTCTAGGCCTTGGTGGTATCAACGTAAAGGGAGACATGATCTCTGCTCATAAGGAGTTTACGGTCACTTCAGAAACTCTAGAGTTCCTGAAAACTCCAGCTTCAAAAGAAGGCGGCATTGACGTTAGATTGGACTGGACTTTTTGCTGCTGCCAGTTAGCAGCAGCAGGCTATTGGACTCGGAGGATGAGAAGACTCATACTTCACAGGATCTTAATATGAACTCTGACACCTTTTGGAACAATTAGCATATAGTAGATTTCCTTAGATGTTCCTTCTTTTTTTCTTCCCCAATTGGTATATATATATATTCTATCTGATCCCCTTGGGACCAAAAGACACATTTACAGAGTGACCAGTCAGGAATGGAGTTTGACTTTGGACCAAACAGCAGTTGTCTGCCTGTTCAGAATTCTCTAATCTCTATTACAAATAATATCAATGGGAAATGGACAATGAGTGGAAAATTTTGTCATATCTGACACACTGCATGAGGCCTCCAGAATAGGCCTGGGCGTGTCCTAAAGTGCTAATTGGGAATTTAGGGCTTCTGAAGCATAGGCTCAAGGGCTTCTATTTGCTAGATGATTCTAATCTCAACTCAGGCTTCAAGGAGACACCCCCAAACAGTAATGTAGCAATGACACTTAAACATTCTCTGAACTTTGTTGCAAGTGTTACAGGCAAGAAAAATGTGCTTTGGGGAGTAGGATGTAACATGCACCGCAGGGGCTTCCAAATGGATAAAACAGATGCAAGTGGAATTGCTGTGGTTGAAACAGGCCAAGAGTAAAATCCTTCTATGCCTTACTCCCTTCCTTCATGTGTTTATTCATTTGTTTAACAGATACCTAGTGCATGTTCTGGATTTGCCAGGTGGTGCTAGTGGTAAAAACTCCACCTGCCAATGCAGGAGACATAACAGACAGACTCAGGTTTGATCCCTGGGTCAGGACGCTCCTCTCGAGCAGGAAACGTCAACGCACTCCAGTATTCTTGACTGAAAAATTCCACTGACAGAGGAGTATGCCTGGCTACAGTCCATGGGGTCACAAAGAGTCGAACTTGATTGAACACACACACACACACACACAAAGGGCAAGTTCTAGGCCTTGGTGGTATCAACGTAAAGGGAGACATGATCTCTGCTCATAAGGAGTTTACGGTCACTTCAGAAACTCTAGAGTTCCTGAAAACTCCAGCTTCAAAAGAAGGCGGCATTGACGTTAGATTGGACTGGACTTTTTGCTGCTGCCAGTTAGCAGCAGCAGGCTATTGGACTCGGAGGATGAGAAGACTCATACTTCACAGGATCTTAATATGAACTCTGACACCTTTTGGAACAATTAGCATATAGTAGATTTCCTTAGATGTTCCTTCTTTTTTTTTTCTTCCCCAATTGGTATATATATATATTCTATCTGATCCCCTTGGGACCAAAAGACACATTTACAGAGTGACCAGTCAGGAATGGAGTTTGACTTTGGACCAAACAGCAGTTGTCTGCCTGTTCAGAATTCTCTAATCTCTATTACAAATAATATCAATGGGAAATGGACAATGAGTGGAAAATTTTGTACTTGTTCATAATAGTTAGCTGGCCTAAATATTTAACTTGTTATTTTCAAGTTCTAGTAACAGGTCTTTTTATTATTATTAACCCAGTAGCTATTTGGTACCTCTGTGCCAGGGACTGTCTTAAGCACTTTTATAAATAATAACTAATTTAATTCTTATTATGCAGTGATGGGAAATCCAAGCCTGGGAGGTGAAGGCATTCATCCAAGGTCTCATGGTAAGCAGATGGCTTTAGCATTTATACTCCTAAATGATTCACCACAGGTACCTTCAGTTCCTGGATCATTCTTCTCTTACTCTTATTCTTTATTAGGAAGGTTTTTTTTTTTTTTTTATTCACCTCTTCAGCTTTCAGTTCTGCTTATCCCCAAGCTTATGTCAAATCTTAATGAGAGCACACAAATTGGCCACAATGGGGCTATCGAAATGACTTTGCTTGGATCAGATGGCAGTAAAAATTTTACTGAGTCAACATCTTAAAGTCAACATATTTCACACCATAATCTTGATTTCTATATCTTTTGAAAAACTCAGACCCTCAATCATCAATTCTAGAGCAATGATTGACATACTTCAATCTCTGTGGCAGCTTGGTTTTTTTAACCCTTATTTTTTAAAAAAATCTATTTATTTTTTTGGCTATTCCGGGTTTTCACTGCTGCCATAGCCTCTTCTCTTATTGAAGGGAGTGGGGTCTACTCTCTAGCTGAGGTGAGCAGGCTTCTTGTTGCAGTGACTTCTCTTGTGGAACTCGGGCTCCAGGGCACATTGACGTTAGAGGATGTAGCAGCATCATGCTATTTGACTCGGAGGATGAGAAGACTCATACTTCACAGGATCTTAATATGAACTCTGACACCTTTTGGAACAATTAGCATATAGTAGATTTCCTTAGATGTTCCTTCTTTTTTTCTTCCCAATTGGTATATATATATATTCTATCTGATCCCCTTGGGACCAAAAGACACATTTACAGAGTGACCAGTCAGGAATGGAGTTTGACTTTGGACCAAACAGCAGTTGTCTGCCTGTTCAGAATTCTCTAATCTCTATTACAAATAATATCAATGGGAAATGGACAATGAGTGGAAAATTTTGTACTTGTTCATAATAGTTAGCTGGCCTAAATATTTAACTTGTTATTTTCAAGTTCTAGTAACAGGTCTTTTTATTATTATTAACCCAGTAGCTATTTGGTACCTCTGTGCCAGGGACTGTCTTAAGCACTTTTATAAATAATAACTAATTTAATTCTTATTATGCAGTGATGGGAAATCCAAGCCTGGGAGGTGAAGGCATTCATCCAAGGTCTCATGGTAAGCAGATGGCTTTAGCATTTATACTCCTAAATGATTCACCACAGGTACCTTCAGTTCCTGGATCATTCTTCTCTTACTCTTATTCTTTATTAGGAAGGTTTTTTTTTTTTATTCACCTCTTCAGCTTTCAGTTCTGCTTATCCCCAAGCTTATGTCAAATCTTAATGAGAGCACACAAATTGGCCACAATGGGGCTATCGAAATGACTTTGCTTGGATCAGATGGCAGTAAAAATTTTACTGAGTCAACATCTTAAAGTCAACATATTTCACACCATAATCTTGATTTCTATATCTTTTGAAAAACTCAGACCCTCAATCATCAATTCTAGAGCAATGATTGACATACTTCAATCTCTGTGGCAGCTTGGTTTTTTTAACCCTTATTTTTTAAAAAAATCTATTTATTTTTTTGGCTATTCCGGGTTTTCACTGCTGCCATAGCCTCTTCTCTTATTGAAGGGAGTGGGGTCTACTCTCTAGCTGAGGTGAGCAGGCTTCTTGTTGCAGTGACTTCTCTTGTGGAACTCGGGCTCCAGGGCACATGGACTTCAGCAGTTGCGGCACGTGGGCTCAGTAGTTGTGGATCCGAGGCTCTAGAGCTCAGGCTCAATAGTTGTGGCTCACAGGCTTAGTTGCTCCGCAGCACGTGGGGTCTTCCTGGATCAGGGATCGAACCCATGTCTCCTGCATTGGCAGGCGAATTCTCCACTGAGCCACCAGGAAAGCCCGGCAGCTTGTTTTTGTAAACAAAGTTTTACAGGAACAAAGCCACATTCATTCACCAGCCGGACTATCTATAGCTGCTTTCATGGGTAACAAGTTGCATAGAGGAGTTGCAACAAAGTTTCATAGTCGCTAGTTATGACAGAGACAGTATGGCCGAAATATTTACGATCCAGGAAAGGTTTGCTGACCCCTGAGCTAACTCTGGAAACAGCTGCTCTTTCAGGCGGAACAACTCTTGGTGGACAGACCAACCCCATCACCCCTTACATTGCCTCCCGGGCCCTGCAGACCTGTGAGTGTCCTCCTCCCTGTTTATAGATTTCTAGAACCTCTCACCAAATCTCCTCTTGCCTCTCCCCTCTTTTAACTCAGTCAGTGCCCAAGTCTCCCCACTATCAATCAAATCAGCCACACTTATTTGCCCTGGTTTAGCTGCAGAAATGTTTCAATTTGCTTGTCTCATTTTCCCAGGACAGAAACATATCTCCCCTTCTTTTGTATGCCCCTAAGGCCTGGCAATGTGAGAAGAAAACAATAGATGCTTAGTAAATATTTTTGTTTGACTAATTGTTGTCCACTGGATGTGCTCTAACTTTAGAAAAGAATAAAGAACACCAAAATAGCTGTTTTCCTTTCAGGAAGAAAACTTGGAGGGAAAGATGTACATTTCCTAGCTGACAACGTACAGAAATTGTCCATGTCAGCTTCACCTAATCACCCATCTGCTCTCTGCAAGCAAAAGCAGGCAGTCTCAGGAGAGGCTGCACCCACTTACAAGAAGTCCTCCAGGCTGGAGGCAGTCCTAGGGGTTTATTAGCACACACACATACACACACAGCTCCTATTTCCTCTACTCACAGACAGAGACTGTGCCATAAGAACTAGAACACAGCCTATGAGCCTGCACTCTCCAGCATTTAGATCAACATATTTTTTTTCCCATCTAGGCTGGGAAAGCAGAAATAAAGAAAAGGGAGTTGGCTAGATGGTTGGAATATTCACTGACGACATCAGTTTCTAGTAGTCCAGACCCCTGGGCTGGTAAGTCACCTCCCCTGGGCGGTCTTTTCCCTCCAGGGTTCTTTAAATGATTTCCATCTGTGATACCATTTCTAGGACCTCATTGGTAAACAAACACTCTTCCAATTCACATTGCTACTCTAAGACATTTAAGCATCAGTACTGGCATCCATGTCTAGTCTTCTTTTAACGTCATATGTCTGCTATGATTTGTTAGATATAGGTAAATCTCAGAGGTAGCATCTTATTTTGAAGAGGAGTGGAAACAAAAGAGAAGGTATCAGCCCATGGCCCTGGGTTACCTACTCACAAGGGCAAGAGCTCTCAGCACCAAATGGGAACCCAAGTCTCCAATATGCAGAGGAAGGCCTTATTGGAATTAGAAATGTTTGGCCCACAAGGACATAATCTAATCTCACTGGGAAGATCACCCTTCAGATTGAATTCTTATTGTCCAAATAGTCTTGAAATTTTGACTCCTGACTTCAAAAAAATAGGGACGGCTTGCTTTCTCTAAGGCAAGAAATCACCACAGTCATGCTGTGACTTCAGTCTCAATGGCCTCTCCTCTCTCTCTGGGAGCACTGCTTGGAGATAATAGAGACCTCCCTGGGAGCAGATACTCAGAAGTGGTGGCACAGGGAGGAATTGAAAAAAATCACACTGGGTCAGTTTACTTCATCAGATTAAAATGAACCTGTGAGAAGGTATAGTTTTTTTTTTTTTTTAAACATTTATTTTTTATTTATTTATCTTTTAGGGGTGGGGTGCGGAGGGAGGGGGGTGGGCAGGCCACTTCTATTGGTCTTTGATTTCTCTATTTTCATCCGTCTTTGTTCTTTGGCTCCTGTGGGCCTCCCATCGCGGTGGCCTCTGTCGTCGCAGAGCGCCGGCTCTGGGCACATGCACCCCAGAGCTCCGGCTCGGTAATTGGACACATCGGTCCAGCCGCTCCATGGCACATGTGATCTTCCCAGGTCAGGGATCGAACCGGCACCCCTTGCACTGCAAGGCGGTGTCCTTACCCACTGGACCACCAGGGGAAGCCCTAGGTATAGTTCTTAATCCCTTATCCACAAAGCTTGAGGCCACACGTGTTTCCTATTTCAGAATTTCTCACACTTTAGGAAAAAATGCATATGCATCACCTGTATATCGTGGCTTCCCAGGTAACTCAGTGGCAAAAAGTCTGCCTGCCAATGCAGAAGACTCAGGAGAAGTAAGCTCAGTCTCTGGGTTGGCAAGATCTCTTGGAGAAGAAAATAACAATCCATGCCAGTATTCTTGCCTGGAGAATTCCATGGACAGAGGAGATTGGTGAACTACAGTCCTTGGGGTCACAGAGTTGGACACAATTGAGCAACTGAGCACCATAAAAACCCATCCTGTATAGCATATACTTCCCTCTAGACAGGTAAGGGCAGCACTCCATATATAAAATCATTAATACTTTTGGACTTGTGTATTCACTCTAAGGGCAATGATGATGCTACAATAGACTCACATCTGTTCAGATTTCACTGCAAAGTAAGTGCCGGTCAGGTTAATTTTGCTGAAAAATGATGAGTGTCTGAACAAAAAACAAATACCCTCTGGATTTGGAGGGTTTTTTTAGATTTTGGAATTGTGGAAAAAAGACTGTGAATCTATTTTGCCAAATCTGTGAATTAATTACCATCCACTCTTCATTCATCTTTAGTGCTCTCTGAGCACAGTGGAAAACATGACCCAGACCTGGGCTCAGGCTCGAGCAGTCGCCTATGACATTCTTTTGCTCCAAGATGCAAGCTGAAAGGCTTATACAGTCCATTAAGTAGGGCACTATGATGTTTGAGTATGCTTCTTCCAGAAGGGCAATCTTAACTCCTAATCACCCCCAAAGATGAATCTTTAGCTCTCTTCATTGTATAGCCTTGACTCTTAACATTATAGAAACTAGAGAGGAGTTAACCAGTTTAATAATAAAACTGGGAGATAATAGTATGAACAGCAGTAATAGTAATAGTCGTGTTAAAATTTATTAAGCTATTACTGTCATCTGTTGTCTAGTGGATTTTTCAAATGATCTCATTTCATTTCGGAATAAGTCAGTGAAAAAGACAGTATGATTATCTTCATTTTCTAGATAAGGATACTCAACCAATGATAGGTTAACTGACAAAATTATAAACTTTTAAAATTCCTATGATTATTGATGAGATGGAGTATTATGACTGCATTAGATTTTGGGTCTCTGTTGTTTATTAATTGTTAAGGGTAAAATTATATATTGTTCTATTTTCTCTGCAAGAACACTCTTCTTCAATTATTAGGATTTTAAATTATACTAGAATAAAGCTGCTACTGCTATTTGGTTGCTAATCATGTCTGACTCTGTGCGACCCCTTGGACGGTAGCCCACCAGGTTCCTCTGTCCATGAGATTCTCCAGGCAAGAATACTGGAGTGGGTAGCCATTACCTTCTCCAGGGAATCTTCCTGACCCAGGGACTGGATCTGAGTCTCCTGCTTGTTGGGCAGATTCTTGAGCACTGAACTATCTCGGAATCCCTATGGCAAGCAGTAGAAACCACCTTTTCCTTCAAGAAAGTAACTGATTTCTACCAAGACTTTCTGTGTGCAAAGCATTTCCATCCCTTTCAGAGTCTTCTCATACAGATACAAGCCAGACAAAGTTCTCTGACTTTCCACAGTAATGCCTATCAACTGCTGGAAGAAATGAGAAAGTTTGAAATAAGTCTTGTTGCTTTTTAAGGAACTCTATAACCAGTCATCCTGTAGAAGGATGAATGAATGCTCATGAACCAGCTGATAAAGTTTAGCTGTAATAGAGGCATGTTTTGGTCAGATTAAGGGATGATTCCAATTTGGCTTAATGCATGTGAACAAACAGTTCACAATCCACCAATAATTAGACAACAGCTTTATGTTCCCAAGAAATGAATTCCTGTCTGAAAAAGATAGAGATTATAATAAGTGCATTTCCTCTATTCGTACTCCAAAATATGTTTGTTTTTCTGTCTTTGAAGGTATTATCAAATATGTCAAGGTGCATATTTCCACCCACAGGTAGTGATTTATTAAAAAATGAAGACAGAAGCTAAACTCAGAGGAAACCAATGTTTGTAAAAGACTCTACCATGTAAAATGCTACCATAAAATTAAAACAAAAACGCTTTAATCTCCTATCATAAACTCTTGATACTTAAAAGCCTGCCCATTAAATATTATCATAGAAACATACATCCCAGAATTAAAATAGTCAATGTTCAATTTATCTAGAAAATACCCTCCCCACACTCCCGATTGCCTTTCCTATTCACACACAATTAAATACATAATTAGAATTTATCATCTACTGAAAGAACATTTTCCTTATTCATGTGTTTTGAGACTTCTTGGAATCACCATTTCTATTATACCTTATTAGAAAAAGATTCAAATATAGTAATAAATAATAATATATCCAATATGTAGGAGTTAATGTTACACAGGAAATGAGTTACCAGTATCACACATATTAGAGAGCCTGAGGATGAAATCATCCAATTTGATTACACAGATAATGACATCAGTATCCTGATTCTAATGACTGAGGAATACATAGACAACATGTATGTAAAGAATGATCATCGTGATCCTGTTAATAATTCAGACATTGAAACTGACTCGCGATCTGGTCTGACTACTTCTATTAAAGAAGAAAAGGAGATAGTTCCATGCAGGCATCTGGGGCTTCAGATTCTCCTGAAAAAAATAATGAAAAAATTTTATTTGCCTGATCCCTCTTCTTTTAGGAGTCATCACTTCTGCAGAAGGCCCAGAGTAAATAGTTCATTTGGTTTGGTCAATCTAAACAAAACTCCCCTACAAACTTTTTTTGGCCTTTTATCAATTTCTCATTTATTTGAGTTGTCTACCTTCATATCTATTAAATTAAAAACAAACAAAAACCCTATTAAATAAATGGATGGTGTGTCTGAACCAACAGCACTAAAAATATTATTACTTAATTTCATTCATTGACACATTTTTTTTCTCAAGTTCCCAATAAGTGCGGAATCCTACTAGGCACAGACAGTATAGAGGTGTGTCCATATAGAGTATTCCACCTTTCAATTATTTAACTATAAGCTACTTATTTATAAGATCTGAATTTTATATATAACTTGTGTTCCCATTTTCAGGCATACTTCTTTGTACATTGTAGGTGCTCAGTAATATTTACTGAACAAATGCAATGAAGTTTTATTTTGTACTGACAATGTTAGAGAACTAAATGGTGGTTACCAAGGGCAGGAAGGTGGAGGAATGAAGAAATGTTGATCATAGGATACAAAACTGCCTTACTATAGGATGTGTTAAATATAGAGATATAGAGAATTCCCTGACTGTAGTTAAGAGCATTGTATTATACATTCAAAATCTAAGAGAATAGATTTCAGGTGCCTTCATCACAAAACAAAGGTAACTAATGTGAGGAGATGCTTATGTTAATTAGCTTGACTATAGTAATCATTTCACTATGTATAGATGTATCAAATCATCATATACACCTTAAATATATATAGTTTTTATTTTAAAAAGAAAGACAGATGAATTAAAAAAAAGAAAAAGAAAACAAGACTGGATTTTTCCTAAACATAAAGGGAAATGGCTTCCCAGGTGGCTCAGTGCTACCACTGAATCCGCCTGCCAATGCAAGAGACATGGGAGATGTGGGTTAGATCCCTGGGTCGGGGAAGAACCCCTGGAATAGGAAATGGCAACCCACTCCAGTGTTCTTCCCTGGAAAATTCCATGGGTAGACGAGCCTGTTGGGCTACAGTCCATGAGGCTGCAAAGAGTCAGACACGATTGAGTCGCTGAGAGCACACGCAAAGGGAGATGATCTGAAACATTTTAAGACAAGTGACAGAGTTTCATCTGGGTTTTAGACAGACCACTCTGACATCTGGGAAGACAGTAAATTGGGGGTCCATTTACGATCATTCACAGGGAAGACCCTCAGCACCTGTTGGGAAATAACAGGATGGCGCCAGCCAGGCTCCTGCCCCGCCCCCTCGCCCTCTCACCCCCTGTTCTGTAAACAATGACTCTGCACCTTGATGTAACAGCTGAAAGCACTTAGGGCATTGCGCATTCGCGTCAGGAGGTTCTCGCTCAGTCGCGAGGTACTCACTTGGTCCCGCGTTACTTTGTGGTTTGCCTGTGGGACAATGAACCCCCCTGCGGGGACGTGAGAGGCAAATATGGTTATGTGTAGATGCAGGCATGATGGTCGTGTTATGACTGCTTTTCAGGCATACTTCTTTGTACATTGTAGGTGCTCAGTAATATTTACTGAACAAATGCAATGAAGTTTTATTTTGTACTGACAATGTTAGAGAACTAAATGGTGGTTACCAAGGGCAGGAAGGTGGAGGAATGAAGAAATGTTGATCATAGGATACAAAACTGCCTTACTATAGGATGTGTTAAATATAGAGATATAGAGAATTCCCTGACTGTAGTTAAGAGCATTGTATTATACATTCAAAATCTAAGAGAATAGATTTCAGGTGCCTTCATCACAAAACAAAGGTAACTAATGTGAGGAGATGCTTATGTTAATTAGCTTGACTATAGTAATCATTTCACTATGTATAGATGTATCAAATCATCATATACACCTTAAATATATATAGTTTTTATTTTAAAAAGAAAGACAGATGAATTAAAAAAAAGAAAAAGAAAACAAGACTGGATTTTTCCTAAACATAAAGGGAAATGGCTTCCCAGGTGGCTCAGTGCTACCACTGAATCCGCCTGCCAATGCAAGAGACATGGGAGATGTGGGTTAGATCCCTGGGTCGGGGAAGAACCCCTGGAATAGGAAATGGCAACCCACTCCAGTGTTCTTCCCTGGAAAATTCCATGGGTAGACGAGCCTGTTGGGCTACAGTCCATGAGGCTGCAAAGAGTCAGACACGATTGAGTCGCTGAGAGCACACGCAAAGGGAGATGATCTGAAACATTTTAAGACAAGTGACAGAGTTTCATCTGGGTTTTAGACAGACCACTCTGACATCTGGGAAGACAGTAAATTGGGGGTCCATTTACGATCATTCACAGGGAAGACCCTCAGCACCTGTTGGGAAATAACAGGATGGCGCCAGCCAGGCTCCTGCCCCGCCCCCTCGCCCTCTCACCCCCTGTTCTGTAAACAATGACTCTGCACCTTGATGTAACAGCTGAAAGCACTTAGGGCATTGCGCATTCGCGTCAGGAGGTTCTCGCTCAGTCGCGAGGTACTCACTTGGTCCCGCGTTACTTTGTGGTTTGCCTGTGGGAGCTTCACCATGAAAGCTCTGGCTCCTACAGCACTGGGGTTACGTTGGAGAGGCAAATATGGTTATGGTAGATGAGGTCATGTCATGGCTACATGATGGTCGTGTTATGACTGCTGCTACAGATGATGCGTCAGCCAGGAGAGAATAAACATGTCTGCAGTCCCTGCGGCTCCTCCAGTCTTCTTCCAGCCTCTGGGCTCACGCCTCGGCTACTCTGGGTTCAGTGAAGCCTGTGCATCATGTGAACAGCAAGGCAATTGGCGGAGTGGGCAGGATGCACAGCAGGCAGAGGAGCCTGAGGCTCGACTGGATGGAGGAAGCCAGGGGCCACCGTATAGCATGTGGCGCTGTGTGGCTGTGATCCCCTCGGTGTGGACTGGTCGCTGGATAACACTAAAAAAGCATTGCAGGCGGTGAGTTCCCCTTTGCCGACCAAGGCAGAACCGAGGGAGCTGACCCCGTGGCTTGGATTTTCCTGACTGCCCTGAAGTCAAGTATGCGTTGTGCCCTACTCTATACTGTGCTGGTGTGCAGTGTGCAGAGCTGGTTGGAAGAACTAGAGCAATGTAAAACTGGCCTTAGAGTAAGAGCCCCATGGCCCTGTGGACCCCAGCATCTCTGACAGCGAGGAGGTAAGTGCTGCTGCTGATGAATGTTATGAGACTGTGTGTCTCCGCTTGGCAGTGAGGCCTGTTGTGCAGAAGGAAGTGAAGCCTAAGCAGCCTAAGCATAAGGCTCGGGGCTGGGGGGCACTCTTAAAGGCCTCTGTGACTGAGTTCACAGCTTATCAACCCTATACTTGGGCGGAGTTGGTTGACTGGGGTGTGCAATTTCGGGAAAAGCAAAGGGGAACCCTTGGCAGCATGGCTTTTGTGATTTGGGGACACAGAGGACATGTGTCATGTGTTGGGGATGAAGTAGACTAGTTCATCCACCCTCTATAACCACTCGCTCATTGAAAAGAGGTTGCAGAATGCTAGGCGACTCATGCAGGGTGTGCCTAACCAAAGGCATACCCTCAGAGAATGGATTAATGCTGCTATCTGTGTAGTCAAATGCGGGAGGGCTGCCGGAAACTGTAAATAAATGAAATACCTACGCTGAGTTGACCAAATGATGAGAGAACTGGGCATGAACCAGTTGATATTAAACCCAGATTCCTGAGGCCCTGATGATGAGCATTTTATTGGTGGCATTCAAGACACCGTTTTGCCCCATCTGCCACTTTTGGATCCCTGACTTAGGCTATTCTTGTGCTGTGTGTGGGGCACCCCATCTATAAGGTGACCTCAATAGTGGCTGGCTTGGGAGAAGTGGCAGGCAAAGGGGATTCAAAGTGTGAAGACCCCAAAGGGGGCCTGAGCTGGGAAAGGCTCCATCTGGGTGATGAGAATGCAAATGTGGGCTGATTTGCTGACAGCGGGAGTTGACAGAAATAAAATTGATAGATGGCCCGCTGCTCTGGCCCTAGAGCTATGGAGGCAGGTGAGATAGGAGCGAGTTTGAAAAGCACCCACAGCAAGAGATATGGGCGGTTCAGTTGAAAGATTCCATGTGCCAGATGATGTCCCTTTCAGGGATGACTTCTTCCACTTTGGATAGGACTTAGACCCAGGTGCCCTCCTGAAAAGCCCAAGCAGGGACCGGAGGCCCCATGTAGAACTTGCAATTCACTGGTCACTACCTAATATACAGCGATTAATGGCCTGGTTGACACTGAATGCAGCCTTGTTTATGGCAAGCCAGAAGCTGTGTCCTAGATGTAGAACAGTGCACTGTAGAGGCTGTGTCCTCAGATTTAGAAAAGTGTAATCATATGGATGATCTGTGAACACCGCAAAGATTTTCTCACTGAAGGGGCAGGCTTGGTGCCTGTGGGGGCTTTGCAGGTCCTTAATAATGATAACCTCGCAGGGGTGGAGTTGCCCCTGTGGAGGCTTCCCTGCAATCTCACAAGGCTAGATGGGGGACTGGACTTGGCCACGGTAGATAGAGGCACTCCACAGGCAGTGGGTGGCTCTTCTAGCCCCATGAGGGCGAGGACTGCAACATGAGTTTCAGGTTATACCTGGCATTGGGTTTTTCTACGTATTAGGGATGTACATGTTTGTTGTATCCTCTACGATTGAGGGATGTGGGTTCAAGCGGCGGCATTGTGTGCTAGGAGGACGCCACAGAGGGCAGAACCTTCAATAATCTGTGGGACAAGAGACCCTGAAGGGGTGGAATGTTGGGAAATTAACGAGATGGTGCCAGTCAGGCCCTCAGGCTCCATAGCCTGTATACAGTGACTTTACACCTTTATGTAACAGCTGAGCTCCCTTATAGTACTGTGTGTGCACGTCAGGAGGTACTCACTTGGTCCCGGGCTACTTTGTGCTGGACACCTGTAGGAGCTTCACCATGAAAGCCTGGGCTTCTGCTCATGGAGGTCACATTGGAGCAGCAAATATGGTCATGTTATATGAGGTTATATTGTGACTCAGTTATCGTTGTGTTATGGCTGCTGCTACAGCTGTTGCATCAGCCAGGAGAGAGGCTGTGTTATGGCTGCCATGCCAGGGAGGAGAGGATAAGTGTGGCTGTAGTTCCTATGGCTCTTCGAGTCTCCTTTCAGCCTCTTAGCTCACTTCTTGCCTACCCTAGGTTCAGCAAACACTGTCCACAGTGTGAACAGCAAACAGCACCCTAGTTACAAACCTGGTGGAGAGAGGAAAGAACAGTTCTGATAGAGATGCATGAGGATCTGAGATGAGGTATACCAAGAAAGCTAGGACACCTTCCAGGAAGCAGAGGATGGAGAGAAGAGGTTTATAAAGAAAGATGGAATATTATATGGATCTTTGTCAGAATTCAAAATTGATCTGAAGTCTGGGGTAGATTTACTGGTGTGATTATTCAGCATACCGAGATGAAATCACTTTCACAGAATAACATTGATAGGCCTGGAAAACAAACTTATTCACTTATTATGTTCTGGTGGGTTTTAAAAAATTGAATTATTTTTGCTGTTGAATTGTTGTTGTTGTGGACAGTGATGTCATTATCTCAAATATAATACATTCCTATTGACTGGTTAGATAATAATGTGTTTGATAATTACTCTGATAGCCTGTTGGAACATGTTTTATTTCTTACAATTTCTACTCAGCAAAGGTTTTTATTTTTGTAGGAACATATGTTTACTCTCCAGATCACCTCTTGAGATTGAGCATAGGTAAACTTCTTTTATAAGGTTTATAATGTGCAAACATATATTCCTTTTTATGCTACTGGTCTATTTATTGGATTAACTGGAAGGATTTGACATGAAAGCTTAGGATGATATTGAAAACACATCACTTCTATTGTAGCTAAGAAAATCAGCTTTAGAACTAGAGAGACCTTGCATTGGGCATTATGTATAGACCTTTAGCTTTTTTATCACAGCGGTTCTTTGTTGCCATGACAACAGAATTAACCATTTCATTAATATCACTGAGGAAAGACACTTATTTATGCATGTCTGACTTCGAATGTAGTCTCTGTTCAGATTTCAAGGCTTTTGGCATGGTTATATGCTTGTTTTTATCCCCTGATATTTTGCTTAATGCTTCCACAGGATATTTAAGGCAAAGCTTTGTATTTGGAGAATTAAATTTCTATTGGCTACATTGGTTTGGCTGCTTTCAAAGTGTCCCCTGAGTGGCAAAACAGGCTTCAGAATCTGAAGCTGGGGAAAGCAATAGGGAAGGAAATTTAATACAAAAGAAAACAGTTACCTGTTCTAAGGAAAGTCACTTGTTTGTTTTTTCCTTCTTTTGGACTCCACTTGGTGAAATGGGTGTTACTATAAATACTGAAGAGTAATCCCTCATCAAAATGGGTGATCCAGCTGTTTCTGTTGTTGCTGAGTGCAGGTAGTGTGCTGATTGCAATTGTGATGAAAAGACAGGGGGAAAAATTCCTAAGACAAGTAAAATCCATTATTTTGAAAATAAGACCTGAAGAGAATAATTTTGTGCATTCTCTCAAAGCAATGATGACTCGAAACATGTTTCCTTCTAGCTTTTCTTTAATGGGAAAAAATGCATTTTCATATTAAACTCTCTATACATAATCCTATATGTAAAGACCAAGGCAAAAACTCCCTAATTAACATTAAAGTGACTTGAGGAGGCTGTTTTCTAGACATGTACTTTAGTTAAATAAACAGAATTGCTTCCTTCAGAGTTACGATTATTAGTCTCTCTTTTGAATGTCTATCATATGCAAAGCAACTTTGTGCAGTGCTTAAAATGCGGGACTTCATTTAATGCCTGAGAGAACAGCTGTGTGAGGCTGTCCCCATTTTACAGCTAGGAAAACTGAGACTCAACAAGGTCTTGCAGGATTGCACAACTGATCAGCAGGATTTGACATGAAAGCTTAGGATGATATTGAAAACACATCACTTCTATTGTAGCTAAGAAAATCAGCTTTAGAACTAGAGAGACCTTGCATTGGGCATTATGTATAGACCTTTAGCTTTTTTATCACAGCGGTTCTTTGTTGCCATGACAACAGAATTAACCATTTCATTAATATCACTGAGGAAAGACACTTATTTATGCATGTCTGACTTCGAATGTAGTCTCTGTTCAGATTTCAAGGCTTTTGGCATGGTTATATGCTTGTTTTTATCCCCTGATATTTTGCTTAATGCTTCCACAGGATATTTAAGGCAAAGCTTTGTATTTGGAGAATTAAATTTCTATTGGCTACATTGGTTTGGCTGCTTTCAAAGTGTCCCCTGAGTGGCAAAACAGGCTTCAGAATCTGAAGCTGGGGAAAGCAATAGGGAAGGAAATTTAATACAAAAGAAAACAGTTACCTGTTCTAAGGAAAGTCACTTGTTTGTTTTTTCCTTCTTTTGGACTCCACTTGGTGAAATGGGTGTTACTATAAATACTGAAGAGTAATCCCTCATCAAAATGGGTGATCCAGCTGTTTCTGTTGTTGCTGAGTGCAGGTAGTGTGCTGATTGCAATTGTGATGAAAAGACAGGGGGAAAAATTCCTAAGACAAGTAAAATCCATTATTTTGAAAATAAGACCTGAAGAGAATAATTTTGTGCATTCTCTCAAAGCAATGATGACTCGAAACATGTTTCCTTCTAGCTTTTCTTTAATGGGAAAAAATGCATTTTCATATTAAACTCTCTATACATAATCCTATATGTAAAGACCAAGGCAAAAACTCCCTAATTAACATTAAAGTGACTTGAGGAGGCTGTTTTCTAGACATGTACTTTAGTTAAATAAACAGAATTGCTTCCTTCAGAGTTACGATTATTAGTCTCTCTTTTGAATGTCTATCATATGCAAAGCAACTTTGTGCAGTGCTTAAAATGCAGGACTTCATTTAATGCCTGAGAGAACAGCTGTGTGAGGCTGTCCCCATTTTACAGCTAGGAAAACTGAGACTCAACAAGAGATCTTGTGCAGGATTGCACAACTGATCAGCAGGATTTGAGTCTTCATCAGTCAGACAGCAAAGCTTGTGCTCTGCTCTGTTAGGGTAAAGTGCCGCCCTTAGCTCTTTGTTTCAGCTCATATAAATATTGTAACACTTAAAATATTTACATTCCCTCCAAGGCATTAGGTCCTGAAAGGGGGGAAAAGCATCTGAAGGGATATTACTCATAATAATTAAACTCATAAAACAAGAAGGCAGATTTGAACCAGTGACATAAAATCTTTAAAAACCAAGGAAGGTTCTGAGGCTAACTGCACACGTATGAAGAGTTTTGAATGCCAAATATCAGACATTGACAATAAAGGAAAAGACTATTTACTGAACAGAGTTGGGTTTTATTTTCTTCTTTTTACCCTTCTTGTTTTTTTTTTTTAATAACAGCTTTATTGAGATATAATTCCAATACCATACAACTCATCTAAAGTGTGCAGTTCAGCGGTTTTTAATATGTCCACAAAGTTGTGCAACCATGACCACAAGAAATATTAGGACAGTTTTATCACTGCCTGAGAAAATCTTTGTGCTCATTAATAGCTCTTCCCGTTTTCTTCTCACCGTCTCCTACCTTTGCTATTACCCCACATCCTAGGTAACCACTAATTTACTTTCTATCTTTATTTTCTCAACATTTTCAAAAACAGAGTCATACAGTTATGTAGCCTTTTGTGTCTGGCTTATTTCAAGATTCATCCATGTTGTAGTAGATATGAGTGCTTCTTTCTATGGATGAATAATATTCCATTGTATGGATAAACCACGGTTTTCCACATTAAGGTTATTTCCATTTTTTGGTTATTCTGGTTATGATGAATAACACTGCTATGAACATTTTTTTGCAACTTTTTGTGTGGACATATGTTTTATTTTTCTTGGGGCTCTATTTGCTTTTAAGTCATTTGTAAAGACCAAGGCAAAAACTCCCTAATTAACATTAAAGTGACTTGAGGAGGCTGTTTTCTAGACATGTACTTTAGTTAAATAAACAGAATTGCTTCCTTCAGAGTTACGATTATTAGTCTCTCTTTTGAATGTCTATCATATGCAAAGCAACTTTGTGCAGTGCTTAAAATGCAGGACTTCATTTAATGCCTGAGAGAACAGCTGTGTGAGGCTGTCCCCATTTTACAGCTAGGAAAACTGAGACTCAACAAGAGATCTTGTGCAGGATTGCACAACTGATCAGCAGGATTTGAGTCTTCATCAGTCAGACAGCAAAGCTTGTGCTCTGCTCTGTTAGGGTAAAGTGCCGCCCTTAGCTCTTTGTTTCAGCTCATATAAATATTGTAACACTTAAAATATTTACATTCCCTCCAAGGCATTAGGTCCTGAAAGGGGGGAAAAGCATCTGAAGGGATATTACTCATAATAATTAAACTCATAAAACAAGAAGGCAGATTTGAACCAGTGACATAAAATCTTTAAAAACCAAGGAAGGTTCTGAGGCTAACTGCACACGTATGAAGAGTTTTGAATGCCAAATATCAGACATTGACAATAAAGGAAAAGACTATTTACTGAACAGAGTTGGGTTTTATTTTCTTCTTTTTACCCTTCTTGTTTTTTTTTTTTAATAACAGCTTTATTGAGATATAATTCCAATACCATACAACTCATCTAAAGTGTGCAGTTCAGCGGTTTTTAATATGTCCACAAAGTTGTGCAACCATGACCACAAGAAATATTAGGACAGTTTTATCACTGCCTGAGAAAATCTTTGTGCTCATTAATAGCTCTTCCCGTTTTCTTCTCACCGTCTCCTACCTTTGCTATTACCCCACATCCTAGGTAACCACTAATTTACTTTCTATCTTTATTTTCTCAACATTTTTCAAAAACAGAGTCATACAGTTATGTAGCCTTTTGTGTCTGGCTTATTTCAAGATTCATCCATGTTGTAGTAGATATGAGTGCTTCTTTCTATGGATGAATAATATTCCATTGTATGGATAAACCACGGTTTTCCACATTAAGGTTATTTCCATTTTTTGGTTATTCTGGTTATGATGAATAACACTGCTATGAACATTTTTTTGCAACTTTTTGTGTGGACATATGTTTTATTTTTCTTGGGGCTCTATTTGCTTTTAAGTCATTTTTATCTTCTAAATAGATGGAGTTCAAATATCATCTGATGATTAAAGACTTCATGGAATTCTAATGTGTAAGCCACACTGAAGATTTACTTTTCTATTTTGTGAGTTATGTGTTAGAGTAATTAATACAAATAGCATTGCTCAGGGTTCTTTATCGCTCCTAACTTCACAGATAGTCAAGTAATTCTTTTCTAAGTGAAAGTAAGTATTTGTTAAGTTCTTTAAAACCCTAAATTTAAAAAGTACAAGGAAGCATTTGTATAGAATAAAAAGTATCAGATATTAAAGTATCAGATAGAAATAATCCATCTACTTTATCTACTTATCAAAGATGCATTTTGTAATCACTAATTTTGCAATGAAACTATATACTTGGAAAATTAAGACCAAAAAGGTAGGAAAGTGTTTGTGCTCTATTTTTCACTTTTATGTGCTAATCCCAGAAGGAATTTTCAAGTTTCTTCTTTCCCTCTGGTGACAAAGTCAAGACTCAGCCTTCAGTAGACTAAAAGGAGAAATTCTGCCTTATTTTTTTCTAGGAATATGCTTGTTATCAGGTCAGAAGATGTTGTAATTGTAAATAAGCACATCATTTATTTTTTTAAAGGGGAGTCATATAGATTCTTCCTATCAGTGGGCTGTTTTCTTACATGGAAGTGTAAGTTTATCTTTGGTCTGAGCTGTATAAAATAATTCATTTCTAAAGTACAGGAAGTCCAAAGGAAGGTTAAGAGTGGTTTCTGGTGTTTCTAAATGTGGGTGCCATACAAAGTATTAATGTCCATTTCAGAATCCAACAGGAATTGTATTACTAATAAGGCAAATGAGGATTTTAAACAGTTGCTTCTCATCTCTGCACAAGAGGGCAGCCTTTCACCAAAACCAAGGAAACAGTTGGGCAGAACTTTTTGTTAATTTGTATAGAGACCCCTCCAATCATAGAACTTCCAAAGAGAAGAGCTCCCTTGCTATAAAGAATGAAGAAATTATAAGACAGTTAATATAATTTGCTGTCAATCCCAGAAAACACCTTCACATCTAGATCACCATACAAATATTTGCAGTTTCAATGACATTTTGCCTTTATTGCTACATAAATATCATCTGATGATTAAAGACTTCATGGAATTCTAATGTGTAAGCCACACTGAAGATTTACTTTTCTATTTTGTGAGTTATGTGTTAGAGTAATTAATACAAATAGCATTGCTCAGGGTTCTTTATCGCTCCTAACTTCACAGATAGTCAAGTAATTCTTTTCTAAGTGAAAGTAAGTATTTGTTAAGTTCTTTAAAACCCTAAATTTAAAAAGTACAAGGAAGCATTTGTATAGAATAAAAAGTATCAGATATTAAAGTATCAGATAGAAATAATCCATCTACTTTATCTACTTATCAAAGATGCATTTTGTAATCACTAATTTTGCAATGAAACTATATACTTGGAAAATTAAGACCAAAAAGGTAGGAAAGTGTTTGTGCTCTATTTTTCACTTTTATGTGCTAATCCCAGAAGGAATTTTCAAGTTTCTTCTTTCCCTCTGGTGACAAAGTCAAGACTCAGCCTTCAGTAGACTAAAAGGAGAAATTCTGCCTTATTTTTTTCTAGGAATATGCTTGTTATCAGGTCAGAAGATGTTGTAATTGTAAATAAGCACATCATTTATTTTTTTAAAGGGGAGTCATATAGATTCTTCCTATCAGTGGGCTGTTTTCTTACATGGAAGTGTAAGTTTATCTTTGGTCTGAGCTGTATAAAATAATTCATTTCTAAAGTACAGGAAGTCCAAAGGAAGGTTAAGAGTGGTTTCTGGTGTTTCTAAATGTGGGTGCCATACAAAGTATTAATGTCCATTTCAGAATCCAACAGGAATTGTATTACTAATAAGGCAAATGAGGATTTTAAACAGTTGCTTCTCATCTCTGCACAAGAGGGCAGCCTTTCACCAAAACCAAGGAAACAGTTGGGCAGAACTTTTTGTTAATTTGTATAGAGACCCCTCCAATCATAGAACTTCCAAAGAGAAGAGCTCCCTTGCTATAAAGAATGAAGAAATTATAAGACAGTTAATATAATTTGCTGTCAATCCCAGAAAACACCTTCACATCTAGATCACCATACAAATATTTGCAGTTTCAATGACATTTTGCCTTTATTGCTACATAAATATTTGGATTTCTTAAGCTACCATGGATAACTAATGTGAAATTAATGCTAGAGATGAGGTTTTTTCCAAAAAAAAAAAAAAAACTCCTCCTGAAATCAAACCATTCAATCCTAAGAGCTAATATTTTTTGACTGTCTCTTACATGAATTTGTTTTATTGGTTACCCATAATCAGATTTCAAGGTTTTAAAATCAAACTGCCAAAGTCAATTCAAAATGAATGATAATTCGTATTGAAACAATTATAAATTTAAATGATAAAACACAGTCCAAGAGAATTACCAAGAAATTAAGAGAAGACAAAAAAGAGTTGCAATAATGCACACATTTTCAAAATGATAAACCACGCTTGACAGGAAATATGTGATCTAAATGTCTTATGATGGGACTCAAAGTGCTATTTAAAAGAGGGTTAATGTTCATTTATCACACAGGAAGGTAAGTATAACTATCTTTATGACCAAAATTTGGATAATATTTTGTGAAGTATAAACTAACCACAGTCCTATTTTTCTCTTAAAGTTTATGAAACTTTCAGCTAAATATCTCACAGGAAATTACTGCCTCCAAGAATATAAAGGGTTTTATATGAAGGATGTCGATCAGTTGTTCTCCATAGATACCAAGAAGCAAACAAGTAGAAATTGGTTTAATAAAGCAGGAGTGATTTCAATTGGACACAAGGAAGGACTTCTGGACTGTCATGATGATAAAAGAAAAATGGGGGAATCTTTGCAATAATTTTTAAGAGATAATATCCAAAAATATCCAGTGATATTGATAGGAGATGTCTTCGTTTTTATTACTTATATTTACAAAACTCAGGACTAGACAAGGAAATTAATATAGACTTAATAAAAGTTCTACCATTTTACTTGTTTTTCAACAAAAGTAGTCATTTTATTTTAGTTCATCAGTTATTAAGGTAAACAAAGAAAAGTATTTTAATCTCCTTCAGCCTCAACTTTGTAAATAGATACAAGTATATTTTCTTGTAGACCCAGTGAAGAACTGGGCAGTTACCTAATTTTCATTTTCCTCTAGATAGCATTTACTGGTGAAGAACATAAAAGATAATTGACATAAAAATGTTCTTTTATTCTCACTTGCTCTGCAAATTTTACTGAATTGAGAGCTCCTAAATTGTACAGTAGGTACCAAGCACACTGCTTGTCACAGTAGAATCTTAGCATCAGTTTACTGAATTATGTCTCCATAGATTGTATTTTTTTTTTCAGATCATTTAAGGATAAAACTCTTAAGTACTATTATCCTTTTCATGGATCACAGGCATATTAAAGACAGAGCTAAAGCTACAGTGCTTGAATGTTTGTGAAGCCCTTTCATAAACTGCATGACCCATGCTACTTTTTGGGCCTCTTTTTTAATTGGTCTTTCATTTATTTATTTTCCTTCATCTTTGTTCTTTTGACCTGTGTGGGCCTCCCATTGCAGTGGCCTCTCCTGTAGCAGAGCACTGGCTCTGGGCGCATGTGCTCCAGAGCGCCGGCTTGTAATTGGACACACTGGTCCAGCCGCTCCGCGGCACGTGGGGTCTTCCCAGGCTAGGGATTGAACTGGCATGCCTTGCACTGCAAGGCTGACTCTTTAACCACCAGACCACCAGGGGAAATCCCCCACACTACTTTTAACCTGCTTTGTAACAGACCATACTAACTACACACTCGCCTAGTCCACCTGAGGGGAAAGTTCACTCAATAACAAATACGTACCTAACATTTATTATTTGCTAGACAGTGAGCCAGGTGCTAGAGACACAGTCATCAAGGAAAGCATGGTTTCCTCTCCCGAAGCTTATACCCTAGAGATGCTAAGTTAAATTCGTAGTTAAGCATTTCATTATTTAATTACACTTACAATAAGTGATTCAAGGGAGAGGTCCAGGGTATTGTGAAAGAATACAGTGGAGGTCAGGTAATCACAGAGCCTGTCAACAGGGAAATTGGTTGCTATAATAAAAGTTCTACCATTTTACTTGTTTTTCAACAAAAGTTAAGGTAAAACAAAGAAAAGTATTTTAATCTCCTTCAGCCTCAACTTTGTAAATAGATACAAGTATATTTTCTTGTAGACCCAGTGAAGAACTGGGCAGTTACCTAATTTTCATTTTCCTCTAGATAGCATTTACTGGTGAAGAACATAAAAGATAATTGACATAAAAATGTTCTTTTATTCTCACTTGCTCTGCAAATTTTACTGAATTGAGAGCTCCTAAATTGTACAGTAGGTACCAAGCACACTGCTTGTCACAGTAGAATCTTAGCATCAGTTTACTGAATTATGTCTCCATAGATTGTATTTTTTTTTTCAGATCATTTAAGGATAAAACTCTTAAGTACTATTATCCTTTTCATGGATCACAGGCATATTAAAGACAGAGCTAAAGCTACAGTGCTTGAATGTTTGTGAAGCCCTTTCATAAACTGCATGACCCATGCTACTTTTTGGGGGGGGGCCTCTTTTTTTTTTAATTGGTCTTTCATTTATTTATTTTCCTTCATCTTTGTTCTTTTGACCTGTGTGGGCCTCCCATTGCAGTGGCCTCTCCTGTAGCAGAGCACTGGCTCTGGGCGCATGTGCTCCAGAGCGCCGGCTTGTAATTGGACACACTGGTCCAGCCGCTCCGCGGCACGTGGGGTCTTCCCAGGCTAGGGATTGAACTGGCATGCCTTGCACTGCAAGGCTGACTCTTTAACCACCAGACCACCAGGGAAGTCCCCCACACTACTTTTAACCTGCTTTGTAACAGACCATACTAACTACACACTCGCCTAGTCCACCTGAGGGGAAAGTTCACTCAATAACAAATACGTACCTAACATTTATTATTTGCTAGACAGTGAGCCAGGTGCTAGAGACACAGTCATCAAGGAAAGCATGGTTTCCTCTCCCGAAGCTTATACCCTAGAGATGCTAAGTTAAATTCGTAGTTAAGCATTTCATTATTTAATTACACTTACAATAAGTGATTCAAGGGAGAGGTCCAGGGTATTGTGAAAGAATACTGTGGAGGTCAGGTAATCACAGAGCCTGTCAACAGTAGAGAAAAAGTGGTAGACTTGGTTGCTATAAATAATTGATTTTATAATATAATCATTTTAATTATTAATATAATTTTATACAATAATTGATATTTTAGATCTCCTCATTTGAGATGTAAAGGATGAAATGGAGTAGCTGGGAGCGAATTAGGGAAGAATATGCGGACAAAATTATATTTTAAGGGTAAGGAAGAGGATATGCACAGACCCAAGTCAAGGAGAAGTATGGTATCATGGAGGGTAGGAAATGGGTAAAGTCAATGTACACAGACATGGAGAGGTATGGGAAGTTCTCATCAAAGAAAGCAAACAAGACAGAAATGAGAGTGGCAAAAACCCAAGTCAAAGCCTCCGTGGGAGAGGTTCACTCCCCATTGGTCTCTTCCATATTCAATATCAAAACTCCATTTGGTCATTCATCTACTAGCTCCCTATTTGTGTGTCAGTTCCTACACTCTAAGAAACATGATGAATACTCTAGTGCAGTTGTTTTTATGGAATTTACTTGTCTATGGAAACATCCCTTTGTGGATTCAATCATAACAAGCAACTTTCTGTACCAGAACAATGCTGAAATGGGAGGCATAAATGATGCAGAATTCTTGAAAAGCCTACTGTAGGCTTGAGTCCTTGTAACAAAATAAAAGGTCCATATTAAACTATAAGGCATTACGCTTCTGTAAAATGAATTGAATAAATGGCCAGCAGGGGTGTTTTACACAATTTATTGGTGCCTTTTGCAGCCAATGCTACATCTCATTAGTGGTTCTGTCACTCATGAAAAATGTGGCACCCATCAGCGTCACTCATTAACCTAAGGCATGTGCCTACATATCAAATATATATTTTTTAATTATGGGAACACGCTATAAAGCAGATATGTGTGTGTGTGTGTATGTGTGTGTGTGTGTTGTGAACAACAAAGAGTATTCAAACCTCTTCAAGCCTCTTCTTGATTTTTTTCCCTTTCTACCAAAATGGTGAATGAGATACTGTTCTCATCCTTTCAAAGTTTTTCCTCTCTACTGACTTTTTCTGCTTGTATTCATTGCAATAGTCCAGACTTTGCCAATTTTTTTTGCTTCTTGACATTTCATTTTTAATTAAAAATGACATTTTAATTAAAAGGAAACATATGTAGAATAAACAGAATAACTCACCAACAGCAGAGAGCTGGGGCTGTCCTTTCAGCACAGTTTTGACCTTTCTGGCTCATGAAAGGCTGTGCTGGGCTTCTCCACAATGCTTGCCAAAGCACATTCTGGACAGAAAGAAAGGAAAAAAAGAAAAATTAAAAAAAAAAGATGGTCATTGGACTAAAATCCACCCACATCCAGAAAGCCCTAGAAAGTGCAGAGAGAGAAGAAGCAGGAAGGTATACCCACTCCAAACTAAATTATTTGAGACTTTCAAGACTAGAAAAATAGTCTTCTGTTCAGAATATTAAAACAATCCTTTTGGTAAAAGACCCCAGTTTTACAACTTTTCATGTTTACAGATGGCCTGATTTGGCAATCTTAAATGTTAAGGAAATTAGAAATCTGGCAGGAGGTAAGCATAGCCAGAAGAACAGTATTACGATTAAAACTCATCACCCTTCTTTGAGCATCTATAACTTAGAACAGTATGCCTTCCAGGGACATCCTGCCTTCTATATCAGAGCCCGTGTTTGTGGGGTCCACTGTGTTGTGGATGTTAACTTCTCCTTGGAGTCTCCGATTCCTTGTACCCAAAGTACATTGTGGTGTGTAAGGGACTGCAGTAAAAGTGAATAAAGTGATGAAGAAAGAAGCCAACAATGGGTAAACACTGTTCCAAACAAAAATACCCAATAACATAAATTAGCCCATGTCCTCAGAAACCAACATGAGGATGAGAATCAAAAGAGATCAACACGGTGACTCAGTTTTCACCACTTTCAGTGCACAGTTTGGGACAAGACTTAAGGACATGACGAGAGACTGAAGTCAGTCACAGACATGTAATTATAACCCAGCATGAAAGAGAAAGGAAGGCGATATAATTTTGTGGCACCAACTAAATGCCAAGCAATTGATCCATCGTTCTAGTTCAAACAAGAATGCCATAAGTTAGTGTTATCCGTTGAAATACTCCTTCCCAAGAAAGATATGCTAGTATATTAAGCTCTAGAATCTCAGTATATGAATTTATCCAGAAATAAGGTCATTGCAGATGTCATTGCTAAGGTTAAGTCATAGTGAGGTCATACTGGATAAGATGTGCCTCTAATACAATGTAAATGGTTGTTATAATAAGATAACCAGGTGAAAACAGACATGGAGAAAACATGTGATCACAGAGACAGAGATTGGAGTTACCCAACTGCAAGCCAGTGAATGTCGAAGATGGCCAACAACGCACGAAAATCTAGAAAAAGGATAAACTGCATATCTCAGAAGAAGCTTGGTTCTGAACAACTAAATTTCTTACTTCCAGTTTCTAAAACTGTGAAACAGCCACCCAGGCTGTAGTACTTTGTTGTGGCAGCCCTAAGACACAGGTAGTCAAGTATAATGATCGTGGTGAATTATTGAGGGAAAACAAGATATAAAAAGCTAAGATATTTTCTCAAAATCCCATACTTACTGAGAAGCCACAGTCTGACTCAAAGCTTATGCTCTTTACCACATACTACAACAGGGCCAGAAAACCAAGAAGTCATCTTAAAGAGATAGGGCAAAGAAAAGAAATCCATAAAGGTGATTAAGAAGTAAAATGATTGGAGAAACAGAATCAACAGAGTTACCATGCACTCCAAAGGTAGAGATTATTTTAATAATTAAGGAATGGATATTTGTGTGTTCCAAAATCACACACACACATGCACAGACACACTCATAAATGATTGTGGGATTTACCACAGAGTGTCCTACAAAGATGGCTTCCCTGGTGGCTCACTCAGATGGTAAAGTATCTGCCCGCAGCGCAGGAGACCTGGGTTCAGTCCCTGTATCGGGATGATCCTCTGGAGATCCCACTCCAGTATTCTTGCCTAAGCAATTCCATGGACAGAGTAGCCTGGTGGGCTGTAGTCCATGGGGTTGCAAAGAGTTGGACACGACTGAGTAACTGACACATCTTCTGAAAGGCCTTCCCTGCTGGCTCAGCAGTGGAGAATCCACCTGCCAGTGCAGGAGATGAGGGTTTGATCCCTGGGTTGAGGAGATCCCCTGGAGAAGGAAATGGCAACCCACTCCAGTATTTTTTACCTGGGAAACCTCATGGACAGAGGAGCATGGCTGGCTACATATAGTCCATGGAGTCACAAAGAGTCGGACGTGAGTTAGCAACTAAAAAGCAACAACAAATCCTCCAAAAGAAGAGCTAGTTCAGATCTAACCATGAAATGACCTTAAATGCTTCAAGCCATTTGCTTGTTCTGCAATGTACATCATCGACTTTAGGGGTACATAGTTTTAACTTCTCAGAAGTGAATGAGCCTAGCTGATAAAGAATGAAGTGGAAATAAATAAAAAATGTTGTCACCTAAATTACATGGTGAGAAGAATGACTTTATTTTTTTTTTTTTAAGTAAACATCAGCTTTCCCAGAGCTCTTTAATTATCAAACTTGTTCCACTGTATTACCTTAAATCCTGATCAAAATGAGACAGCAATATGCTTTTTTTTCCTGGTCATTTCATAATTATCCCTTAGAACAGTGGGATTATTTACCAGAACTGAATTCTCATCCCGTCTCCCACAGGACTATGTGTCATATCCCTGGCTGTTAAACAAAAGCTTTTCTCTTAGTCCCTTAACTTTCTTCAGTTTTGCTTTTAAGCAAAGGGATTTATCAGGTTCTGGGTTTGTTTTGCTTTTGAAGCTTCAGCCACTTTATCAGCTTTAGATATGCTCAATTTGTTTTGGAGCCATAGCTTCCTAGAGAGGCAAAACAATTGACTGAGTTATTTGCCTCCTAGTGCTAAGGCACTTTACTTCTGTCTTTCTGTGTGACCCTATGGACTGTAGCCTGCCAGGCTCCTTTGCCATGGGCTTCTCTAGGCAAGAATACTGGCATGGGTTGCCATGCCCTCCTTGATTTGCCTCCTGTGACCGAGTAAATTTTGGTTTTCTCACTTTTTCTCCTCCTGTGGATGGGCATACATAAAGCCACTATGTGAATATGAAAGTTAAACTACTTAATGGTGGTGGCATTATGAAGATACTGCCTGATTTACTAACCTTAGGAAATAATTTGACAAATGCCAAATTACCCTTGGTCACCCTAGAGCATCCAGCCTTTGTTTAGATGTGAATTGAATTCACCGACAATTATCCAGAAATGATCTAGGACCTTTAGTAGCACTTGTTAGTGTTTGATGAAAGAATAAATCTAACTGATCATTAAAAGTTATTGCTACCATAGAGAAAAACACTAAGTATGTACCTTAAAGAATAAAGATCATCAAAAGTTAATCAAGAAATCATTTAATCGGTATTTTGGCTGCTCACTAAATCTCCGCCATGGTACCAGCTCGTGAGGAAGGGAGCCATGAGGGAGAGAAGTTCTGTATAAGGCTGCCTCTCTCCTGGAGCAAATGTATAATCTGAGTCATCTGGGACAACTGTTAGTGTGACATTTAAAGCAAGGTTATCCTTAATATATCTTTTATACTGCATTTTAATTCCTATGTGAAATACTACATACATGTGAACATATATAGATAAATGTCTAAACACACACAAAAGAGAACAGAGGCTCAAGGGAATCGATTAGGAATGCTGTTTATATTTCTACCCAAAATGCTAGTCCTAGTGCTTTGTACCTAATAATTACTTAGAAGGAGTTTGTGGAAAGCATAAATGATTGCATTAATCCATTTGTGTTTTTATTGTGGTTGTTATGGTAGAAATAGAGAAGATATTAAGGACAGTTAAGTAATTGATTATCAATTACCTCCAGGAGGATAGTAGAGAGCAGTATCAATAAATCTGCACCATTGTTTTTCCTCAGGTACCACACTCAGAGCATGGTGACTCTAAGAAGGCTAATGATAATGTTCTTCCCCCCCTAAAACATTTCTTCTCATTTAGATTCTCTTCATACTTTATATTCAGGAGGTTGTCTGTGGAGTTGCTACTAAATGGCCTTATTTGAGAGCATTTTTAGGCTACATAAAATGGTTCCATTTTCAATGTGCTGAGAGCTTTTTGTGCTGAGGTGTAAACCACAGTACAAGACTGTGAATAGTTTGTAGAAGTCATTACACTAAAAACTTATCATTTTAACAGCACAGTGAAATTTGTAGTTTAAACTTGCTTATATGTTCAGTTTTAAGTCCAAATGAAACAAATGGAATGCAAGGGAAAGTGTGACCAGGATATTTGAAACGCATTCAAAAGTATGCTTTCCTTCTCCACCCCGTCTAACCTTAGTCAAGTCACTTAACATGTTTACTGCGCTGTAAAACAGGTTACTGACACCCACTTCACAGGCCTGTTGTGAGTATTAAATGAGGTGATGTGTGTTAAAGCTCATACTTAATCAAATCTAATTTATTTAACATTTTGCTGGCCATGATGTAAAAACTTCTCTCATTTCCATATGTCTCATACACCATCAATAAGACAGGCTCTCATGCCATTGTTTCAATAAAGTTAAGATGAAGTTACCTGAATCATCATACATATTATATGTTTAAGTAATACAGGAAGTTGCTCAAAACTAAGACCTTGCATATGATACATTAATTAGACATGATGTGTGTATATGTGTGATAAGACTTTCTTTCATGAAGGACCTGAGTCTGAAAAATTGACCAAAATTTCTTCAGGAAATATGCAAGTGATATTGAAATGGGCCAAACATTGAAAAAATCAGAAAACTTTTCTCTTGACTTCCTTGGATTCACTGTTCTCTATCTTGGTTACAAGCTTTCCTTCCCTTCCCTCTTTGGACTACAATCCCAACCATTTAACACCTAATAATTACTTAGAAGGAGTTTGTGGAAAGCATAAATGATTGCATTAATCCATTTGTGTTTTTATTGTGGTTGTTATGGTAGAAATAGAGAAGATATTAAGGACAGTTAAGTAATTGATTATCAATTACCTCCAGGAGGATAGTAGAGAGCAGTATCAATAAATCTGCACCATTGTTTTTCCTCAGGTACCACACTCAGAGCATGGTGACTCTAAGAAGGCTAATGATAATGTTCTTCCCCCCCTAAAACATTTCTTCTCATTTAGATTCTCTTCATACTTTATATTCAGGAGGTTGTCTGTGGAGTTGCTACTAAATGGCCTTATTTGAGAGCATTTTTAGGCTACATAAAATGGTTCCATTTTCAATGTGCTGAGAGCTTTTTGTGCTGAGGTGTAAACCACAGTACAAGACTGTGAATAGTTTGTAGAAGTCATTACACTAATAACTTATCATTTTAACAGCACAGTGAAATTTGTAGTTTAAACTTGCTTATATGTTCAGTTTTAAGTCCAAATGAAACAAATGGAATGCAAGGGAAAGTGTGACCAGGATATTTGAAACGCATTCAAAAGTATGCTTTCCTTCTCCACCCCGTCTAACCTTAGTCAAGTCACTTAACATGTTTACTGCGCTGTAAAACAGGTTACTGACACCCACTTCACAGGCCTGTTGTGAGTATTAAATGAGGTGATGTGTGTTAAAGCTCATACTTAATCAAATCTAATTTATTTAACATTTTGCTGGCCATGATGTAAAAACTTCTCTCATTTCCATATGTCTCATACACCATCAATAAGACAGGCTCTCATGCCATTGTTTCAATAAAGTTAAGATGAAGTTACCTGAATCATCATACATATTATATGTTTAAGTAATACAGGAAGTTGCTCAAAACTAAGACCTTGCATATGATACATTAATTAGACATGATGTGTGTATATGTGTGATAAGACTTTCTTTCATGAAGGACCTGAGTCTGAAAAATTGACCAAAATTTCTTCAGGAAATATGCAAGTGATATTGAAATGGGCCAAACATTGAAAAAATCAGAAAACTTTTCTCTTGACTTCCTTGGATTCACTGTTCTCTATCTTGGTTACAAGCTTTCCTTCCCTTCCCTCTTTGGACTACAATCACCAAAAACAAACCCATTGGCTAACAAAAAGCCTGAACTGGGGAAATCACCACCAAGCCATGTTTCCTCACACAATGGTGTCCAACCCCTATAACTAATCCGTTTGGTTTTTTGACACCATAGTCAAGTGGAATTTATCCTAGGGATTCAAGGATGCCTCAATATCTGCACATCAATCAGTGTGATATACCACACTAATTAAAGAAGCAAAGTCATATGGTTACCTTAATGAATATAGAAAATGTTAGGGGCAGAATTCATTTATGATAAAAATTCTCAACAAGATGGGTATACAGGAAACTATTTCAAAATAATAAATTCCATATATTACAAGCCTACAGCCAACGTCATACTCTACACTCAAAAGCTCAAATAATTTTCTCTAAGATAAACAAAACAAGGGTGACCACGCTTGCCACGTTTATCTAGCATAGTATTGCAAGTCCTAGCCCCGAAACAAATTAAGAAAAAGAAATAAAAGGAATCCTAGCTGTAAAAGAAGTAAAATTCTCTTTTTGCAGATAATGTGGTACCTTATGGGGCATCCCAGGAAGCATGTGATACTTTATATAGTAAATATTAAAGATGCCACAAGAAACTATTAGAGCTCATCAATGAATTTGGTAAAGTTGCAATATACAAAATTAAAATCCAGAAATTTATTATGTTTCTGTGTACTAACAAGGAACTATCAGAAAGAAAAATTAACAAAGCAATCTCACTTGCAGTTGCATTGAAAAGAATTAAATACTGGAATAAATATAACTAAAAGAAACAAAAGACCTATACTTATAAAACTATACAACACTGATGAAAAGAAACTGAAAATAGCACAATTGGGAAAAGACAGTCTCAAAACTAAGACCTTGCATATGATACATTAATTAGACATGATGTGTGTATATGTGTGATAAGACTTTCTTTCATGAAGGACCTGAGTCTGAAAAATTGACCAAAATTTCTTCAGGAAATATGCAAGTGATATTGAAATGGGCCAAACATTGAAAAAATCAGAAAACTTTTCTCTTGACTTCCTTGGATTCACTGTTCTCTATCTTGGTTACAAGCTTTCCTTCCCTTCCCTCTTTGGACTACAATCACCAAAAACAAACCCATTGGCTAACAAAAAGCCTGAACTGGGGAAATCACCACCAAGCCATGTTTCCTCACACAATGGTGTCCAACCCCTATAACTAATCCGTTTGGTTTTTTGACACCATAGTCAAGTGGAATTTATCCTAGGGATTCAAGGATGCCTCAATATCTGCACATCAATCAGTGTGATATACCACACTAATTAAAGAAGCAAAGTCATATGGTTACCTTAATGAATATAGAAAATGTTAGGGGCAGAATTCATTTATGATAAAAATTCTCAACAAGATGGGTATACAGGAAACTATTTCAAAATAATAAATTCCATATATTACAAGCCTACAGCCAACGTCATACTCTACACTCAAAAGCTCAAATAATTTTCTCTAAGATAAACAAAACAAGGGTGACCACGCTTGCCACGTTTATCTAGCATAGTATTGCAAGTCCTAGCCCCGAAACAAATTAAGAAAAAGAAATAAAAGGAATCCTAGCTGTAAAAGAAGTAAAATTCTCTTTTTGCAGATAATGTGGTACCTTATGGGGCATCCCAGGAAGCATGTGATACTTTATATAGTAAATATTAAAGATGCCACAAGAAACTATTAGAGCTCATCAATGAATTTGGTAAAGTTGCAATATACAAAATTAAAATCCAGAAATTTATTATGTTTCTGTGTACTAACAAGGAACTATCAGAAAGAAAAATTAACAAAGCAATCTCACTTGCAGTTGCATTGAAAAGAATTAAATACTGGAATAAATATAACTAAAAGAAACAAAAGACCTATACTTATAAAACTATACAACACTGATGAAAAGAAACTGAAAATAGCACAATTGGGAAAAGACAGTCTCTCCAATAAATAATGCTAGAAAAACTGGGGTAGTTCAAACTGCACTTTCTCACACCATATACACAAATTAACTCAAAATGGATTAAAAACTTAAACACAAGACCTGAAAGCATAAAACTCCTTGACTAAAACATGGTCATTATGCTCTTTGACACTGATCTTAGCAATGTATTTTTTTTTGTTGTTTGATATATCTCTTTGGGCAAGTAAACAAAAGAACAAAACAAATCAGACTAGCAAGTTTTTGCATAGCAATGGAACCTATCAACAAAAAACGAAAAGGCTGGCTGCCTCTGTTCAATGTTATGTGTCAGCCAGCCTAGATGAAAGGAGAGTTTGTGGGAGAATGAAGCTGAGTCCCTTCATTGTTCCCCTGAAACTATCACAACATTGTTAATTGGCTATATCCCAATACAAAATTAAAAGTTTGAAGAAAAAGAAAAGAAAAAAAAATTGAGCAGTTAAAAGACAACAACTGCCGATTGAATGTGAGAAAATGTATGCAAATGATACAGTCAAAAGAGGTTAATATTCAAAATACACAAATAACTCATACAACTCCATAGCAAAAAACAACATGAGTAGAAAGTGGGCAGAGGCCTGGATTAGACATTTTTCCAAAGAGAACATACAGATGACGATCAGATACGTGAAAAGAAGCTTAACATTACTAATCACCAGTGAAATGCACATTGAAATCACAATGAGGTGCCACCTCACACTTTCAGAATGACTATCATCAGAAAGACAACAAATGTCAAGTGTTGGTGAGGATGTGAAATAATGTGGTACCTTATGGGGCATCCCAGGAAGCATGTGATACTTTATATAGTAAATATTAAAGATGCCACAAGAAACTATTAGAGCTCATCAATGAATTTGGTAAAGTTGCAATATACAAAATTAAAATCCAGAAATTTATTATGTTTCTGTGTACTAACAAGGAACTATCAGAAAGAAAAATTAACAAAGCAATCTCACTTGCAGTTGCATTGAAAAGAATTAAATACTGGAATAAATATAACTAAAAGAAACAAAAGACCTATACTTATAAAACTATACAACACTGATGAAAAGAAACTGAAAATAGCACAATTGGGAAAAGACAGTCTCTCCAATAAATAATGCTAGAAAAACTGGGGTAGTTCAAACTGCACTTTCTCACACCATATACACAAATTAACTCAAAATGGATTAAAAACTTAAACACAAGACCTGAAAGCATAAAACTCCTTGACTAAAACATGGTCATTATGCTCTTTGACACTGATCTTAGCAATGTATTTTTTTTTGTTGTTTGATATATCTCTTTGGGCAAGTAAACAAAAGAACAAAACAAATCAGACTAGCAAGTTTTTGCATAGCAATGGAACCTATCAACAAAAAACGAAAAGGCTGGCTGCCTCTGTTCAATGTTATGTGTCAGCCAGCCTAGATGAAAGGAGAGTTTGTGGGAGAATGAAGCTGAGTCCCTTCATTGTTCCCCTGAAACTATCACAACATTGTTAATTGGCTATATCCCAATACAAAATTAAAAGTTTGAAGAAAAAGAAAAGAAAAAAAAATTGAGCAGTTAAAAAAAAAAAACAACTGCCGATTGAATGTGAGAAAATGTATGCAAATGATACAGTCAAAAGAGGTTAATATTCAAAATACACAAATAACTCATACAACTCCATAGCAAAAAACAACATGAGTAGAAAGTGGGCAGAGGCCTGGATTAGACATTTTTCCAAAGAGAACATACAGATGACGATCAGATACGTGAAAAGAAGCTTAACATTACTAATCACCAGTGAAATGCACATTGAAATCACAATGAGGTGCCACCTCACACTTTCAGAATGACTATCATCAGAAAGACAACAAATGTCAAGTGTTGGTGAGGATGTGAAATAATAAAAACCTTTTGCAGTACTGGGGATTGTAAAGTGATACGGTCACTATGGAAACAATATAGAGGTCCTCAGAACATTAAAAATAGAACTCCCAGGGGGTCCCTGATGGCTCAGTAGTAAGGTGTCCTCCTGACAGTGCAGGAGATAATGGTTCAATCGCTGGTCTGGGAAGATCCCACAGGCCATGGAGCAACTAAGTTCATGTGCCGCAACTATTGAGTCTGTGCTTTAGAACTCAGGAGCCAAAACTACTGAGCCCATATGCCCCAACTACTGAAGCCTGTGCTCTAAGGCCCATGCTGCACAACAAGAGAAGCTACTACAATGAGAAGCCCAGGCACTACAACTAGAGAGTAACCCCTGCTCACAAAAGCTAAAGAAAAAATCTGCACAGCAACAGAGACCCAACACAGCCAAAAATAAGTAAATAAAATTATTAAAAAAATAGAACTTCCATGGGGTACTTGGTATTTTCCTGAAGAAAACAAAAATACAACTTAAAAAAGATTTTTTGCACACCAGTGTTCATTGCAGCATTGTTTACAATAGCCAAGACACAGAAACAACCTAAGTGTCCATTGATAGATGACTGGATAAAGGAGATGTGATAGAACATGACTCAGCCATAACAAAAGGAAATCTTGGTATTGCAGCAATATGAATAGAGCTGTGTATTATGCTAAGTGAAATAAGTCAGAGAAAGAAAAATATCATGTGATCTTATGTAGAATCTAAAATACAAGACAAACAAAACATGAAAACTGACTCATAGATACAGAGAACAAAAAAGTGTTTGCCTAAAGGGTGGGGTGCAGGAGCAATGCAAAAGAACTGAAAAGGATTAAGAGCTACAAGCTTCCAGTTACAAAATAAATAAGTCACAGGGATGTGAAAAACAGTTTAAAGAATATGGTCAATAATACAATAATAATTCTGTATGAGGACAGATAGTTACTAGATTTACCATGGTGATGATTTCATGTTTCCAAACATCAAATTGTTATGAGATACACTTGAAGCTAATATAACATTGTATGTCAATTATATTTCAATCAATAAATAAAACTGCATAACCCTCCCAAGAAAGGGTAGAATGATTAAATTTTTAATCACTTTGTCTCAATCAGCTCCTCTCCTCTGATGGTCATTCTTAAATCTATTTCATGCTATATTTTTGATTTTTAAAAAAAATTTTCTAATTGAAGGATAATAGCTTTACAGAGTTGTGTTGTTTACTGCCACACATCAACATGAATCAGCCACAGGTATACATACATTCCCTTCCTCTTGAACTTCCTTCCTGTCTTCCTCCCCATCCCACTCCTCTAGGTTGTTACAGAGCCCCTGTTTCAATTCCCTTAGTCTTGCAGCAAATTCCCATTGCTTATCTATTTTACATATGGTAAAGTAAGTTTCTATGCTATTCTTTCCATATATCTCACCCACTCCTCCCTCACCACAATTTCCAAATGTTCTTTTTGCTAAGTAAGCCCATGAAAGTAAATTAAAAAATCCCCTGCACAAAAGCTAAAGAAAAAACCCAAAAAAAAATGGGGTACTTGGTATTTTCCTGAAGAAAACAAAATACAACTTAAAAAAGATTTTTTGCACACCAGTGTTCATTGCAGCATTGTTTACAATAGCCAAGACACAGAAACAACCTAAGTGTCCATTGATAGATGACTGGATAAAGGAGATGTGATAGAACATGACTCAGCCATAACAAAAGGAAATCTTGGTATTGCAGCAATATGAATAGAGCTGTGTATTATGCTAAGTGAAATAAGTCAGAGAAAGAAAAATATCATGTGATCTTATGTAGAATCTAAAATACAAGACAAACAAAACATGAAAACTGACTCATAGATACAGAGAACAAAAAAGTGTTTGCCTAAAGGGTGGGGTGCAGGAGCAATGCAAAAGAACTGAAAAGGATTAAGAGCTACAAGCTTCCAGTTACAAAATAAATAAGTCACAGGGATGTGAAAAACAGTTTAAAGAATATGGTCAATAATACAATAATAATTCTGTATGAGGACAGATAGTTACTAGATTTACCATGGTGATGATTTCATGTTTCCAAACATCAAATTGTTATGAGATACACTTGAAGCTAATATAACATTGTATGTCAATTATATTTCAATCAATAAATAAAACTGCATAACCCTCCCAAGAAAGGGTAGAATGATTAAATTTTTAATCACTTTGTCTCAATCAGCTCCTCTCCTCTGATGGTCATTCTTAAATCTATTTCATGCTATATTTTTGATTTTTAAAAAAAATTTTCTAATTGAAGGATAATAGCTTTACAGAGTTGTGTTGTTTACTGCCACACATCAACATGAATCAGCCACAGGTATACATACATTCCCTTCCTCTTGAACTTCCTTCCTGTCTTCCTCCCCATCCCACCCCTCTAGGTTGTTACAGAGCCCCTGTTTGAATTCCCTTAGTCTTACAGCAAATTCTCATTGCTTATCTATTTTACATATGGTAAAATAAGTTTCCATGTTACTCTTTCCATATATCTCACCCACTCCTCCCTCCCCACAATGTCCATAAATCTGTTCTTTGTTGCTATGCATATAAATTCATCAGTACCGTCTTTCTAGAGTCCATGTATATGTGTCAGTGTGCAATGTTTACCTTTCTCTTTCTGACTTACTTTGTACAATAGGTTCTAGGTTCATCCACCTCTTTAAAACTGACTCAATGCATTCCTTTTTATGGTCAAGTAATATTTCATTGTATATGTGTACCACAGCTTCTTTATCTGTTCATCTGTTGATGGATATCTAGGTTGCTTTCATGTTCTAGCTATTGTAAATAGTGCTGCAATGAGCAATGGATGTGGTTTTTGTTTTGGGGTTTTTTTTTTTGTCTTTTTTTGGTGGGAGGGGGCACTTCTATTGATCTTTCATTCACTTGTCTTTCTTGTTCTTTGGCCTGCGTGGGCCTCCCATCACAGTGGCCTCTCTTGTTGCAGAGTCCCGGCTCTGGGCACATACACCCAGAGCTCTGGCTCAGTAGTTGGACACATCGGTCCAGCCACTCCACGGCACGTGGGATCTTCCCAGGCCAGGGATCAAACGGGTGCCCCTTGCACTGCAAGGTGGTGTTTTACCCACTGGACCACCAGGGAAGCCTACATGTATTTTTTTCAGTTTGATTTTCCTTAGGGTATATGCCTCATAGTGGGATTGCTGGGTCATGTGGTGGTTCTTTTCCTAGTTTTTTTAAGGAATCTCCATACTATCTTCCATAGTGGTTGTATCAACTTACATTCCCACCAACAGTGTAAGACAGTTTCCTTTTCTCCACACCCTCTCCAGCATTTATTTTCTGTAGATTTTGATGTGACATTCTGACGTGTGTGAGGTGATATCTCTTTTTGTTGTTTCTCTAAATATAAAACTGCATAACCCTCCCAAGAAAGGGTAGAATGATTAAATTTTTAATCACTTTGTCTCAATCAGCTCCTCTCCTCTGATGGTCATTCTTAAATCTATTTCATGCTATATTTTTGATTTTTAAAAAAATTTTCTAATTGAAGGATAATAACTTGACAGAGTTGTGTTGTTTACTGCTAAACATCAACATGAATCAGCCAGAGGTATACATACATTCCCTACCCCCTGAATTTCACTCCTATCTCCTTCCCCATCCCACCCCTCTAGGTTGTTACAGAGCCCCTGTTTGAATTCCCTTAGTCTTACAGCAAATTCTCATTGCTTATCTATTTAACATATGGTAAAGTAAGTTTCAATGTTACTCTTTCCATACATCTTACCCACTCCTCCCTCACCACAATGTCCATAAGTCTGTTCTTTGTTGCTATGCATATAAATTCATCAGTACCGTCTTTCTAGAGTCCATGTATATGTGTCAGTGTGCAATGTTTACCTTTCTCTTTCTGACTTACTTTGTACAATAGGTTCTAGGTTCATCCACCTCTTTAAAACTGACTCAATGCATTCCTTTTTATGGTCAAGTAATATTTCATTGTATATGTGTACCACAGCTTCTTTATCTGTTCATCTGTTGATGGATATCTAGGTTGCTTTCATGTTCTAGCTATTGTAAATAGTGCTGCAATGAGCAATGGATGTGGTTTTTGTTTTGGGGTTTTTTTTTTTGTCTTTTTTTGGTGGGAGGGGGCACTTCTATTGATCTTTCATTCACTTGTCTTTCTTGTTCTTTGGCCTGCGTGGGCCTCCCATCACAGTGGCCTCTCTTGTTGCAGAGTCCCGGCTCTGGGCACATACACCCAGAGCTCTGGCTCAGTAGTTGGACACATCGGTCCAGCCACTCCACGGCACGTGGGATCTTCCCAGGCCAGGGATCAAACGGGTGCCCCTTGCACTGCAAGGTGGTGTTTTACCCACTGGACCACCAGGGAAGCCTACATGTATTTTTTTCAGTTTGATTTTCCTTAGGGTATATGCCTCATAGTGGGATTGCTGGGTCATGTGGTGGTTCTTTTCCTAGTTTTTTTAAGGAATCTCCATACTATCTTCCATAGTGGTTGTATCAACTTACATTCCCACCAACAGTGTAAGACAGTTTCCTTTTCTCCACACCCTCTCCAGCATTTATTTTCTGTAGATTTTTTTGATGATGACCATTCTGACGTGTGTGAGGTGATATCTCTTTGTTGTTTTGATTTGCATTTCTCTAATAATGAGCGATATTGAGCATCTTTTCATGTACTCTTTGGCCATTTGTATGCCTTTTTTGGACAAATGTCTGTTTATGTCTTTGTCCCACTTTTTGATTGGGTTGTTTGGGTTTTTTTGGTATTGAGTTGTATAAGCTGCTTGCATATTTTGGAAATTAAGCCTTTGTCAGTTGTGTCATTTGCTCCTATTTTCTCCCATTCTGAGGGTTGTCTTTTCACCTTGTTTATAGTTTCCTTTGCTCTGCAAAAGCTTTTAAGTTTAGTTAGGTCCCAGTTGTTTATTTTTGTTTTTATTTCCATCATTCCAGAGGGCATGTCATAGAAGATCTTTCTTTCGTTTATGTCATCGAGTGTTCTGCCTATGAAAAGTTTGGACCACTTGATGAATTCGCATATCCTCCTTGCACAGGGGTCATGCTAATCTTCTCTTTATCATTCCAATTTTAGTATCTGTGCTGCCAAAGTGAGTACTCCATGCTTTTTTGAAAAGCTGTCTTTAAAATATATATATATACCTATAACTAATCTCATCCTTGCTCTCCTGGCTCTCATCATCAAATTTTTTTAAAAGAATAGGCTTCACTTATCATCTTCACTTTTTTCCACCTATTCTTTAAGTTTAATGTGGAAATCATGTCCATGCACTAATACTTCTATGAACAACTCACTTAAAAATACTACTAATGCAGTGGCCTCTCTTGTTGCAGAGTCCCGGACATACACCCAGAGCTCTGGCTCAGTAGTTGGACACATCGGTCCAGCCACTCCACGGCACGTGGGATCTTCCCAGGCCAGGGATCAAACGGGTGCCTTGCACTGCAAGGTGGTGTTTTACCCACTGGACCACCAGGGAAGCCTACATGTATTTTTTTCAGTTTGATTTTCCTTAGGGTATATGCCTCATAGTGGGATTGCTGGGTCATGTGGTGGTTCTTTTCCTAGTTTTTTTAAGGAATCTCCATACTATCTTCCATAGTGGTTGTATCAACTTACATTCCCACCAACAGTGTAAGACAGTTTCCTTTTCTCCACACCCTCTCCAGCATTTATTTTCTGTAGATTTTTTTGATGATGACCATTCTGACGTGTGTGAGGTGATATCTCTTTGTTGTTTTGATTTGCATTTCTCTAATAATGAGCGATATTGAGCATCTTTTCATGTACTCTTTGGCCATTTGTATGCCTTTTTTGGACAAATGTCTGTTTATGTCTTTGTCCCACTTTTTGATTGGGTTGTTTGGGTTTTTTTGGTATTGAGTTGTATAAGCTGCTTGCATATTTTGGAAATTAAGCCTTTGTCAGTTGTGTCATTTGCTCCTATTTTCTCCCATTCTGAGGGTTGTCTTTTCACCTTGTTTATAGTTTCCTTTGCTCTGCAAAAGCTTTTAAGTTTAGTTAGGTCCCAGTTGTTTATTTTTGTTTTTATTTCCATCATTCCAGAGGGCATGTCATAGAAGATCTTTCTTTCGTTTATGTCATCGAGTGTTCTGCCTATGAAAAGTTTGGACCACTTGATGAATTCGCATATCCTCCTTGCACAGGGGTCATGCTAATCTTCTCTTTATCATTCCAATTTTAGTATCTGTGCTGCCAAAGTGAGTACTCCATGCTTTTTTGAAAAGCTGTCTTTAAAATATATATATATACCTATAACTAATCTCATCCTTGCTCTCCTGGCTCTCATCATCAAATTTTTTTAAAAGAATAGGCTTCACTTATCATCTTCACTTTTTTCCACCTATTCTTTAAGTTTAATGTGGAAATCATGTCCATGCACTAATACTTCTATGAACAACTCACTTAAAAATACTACTAATGTTCTAATTGTTAAATATCTTTCTTTTTTTTTTCACCAGTTATCCTATTTTATGTCTCTGCTGCTTTTGATACCACCATCTGTTTTGGAAAAGCCAGTCTTTTTCATGGTATCAGAAATTCAACCTTCTTCCATTTTCTGGCTTCACCCTCTTCTACAACTACAAAATTCTTTTCAGTAAAACTCTCTATCAGAGAAAGAAAGCAAGAAGAAAAGGTAGTCAGCTATTTCTGAGTTTCTTCACCATCTATGGCTCCATTTCTTCACACGGAAATTGGAAATAATGATGGTGCCTACATCATAGGCTTGTTGCAAGGAATAAATGAACAACCATTGTAAAGTGCTTAGGAAAATTCCTGGCACACAAAAAAATTCTATATAACTGGTTAGTATTATTTTGCTATAATTAGTCACATTCAGTGACATGGATATTGGTTCTAAATATGCTCCCAGTCTGATTTATATCATGGTGAAATATGTACACAACAAATGCTAATGAAAAGTCTCTTGAAGAATAACATGGCATCTTATTTTTATGTCTTGATGCCTTGCACATTGTAGGCTGCAAGTAACATTATTTAATTAAATTGTTAAACTGCTTGCACTAGCAGAGTTTTACTTTCTATTTCTTTTGCTTTTTATACTTCTTGGTAAATTTTACTCTCAGAGGCTCAAACGTAAATCATAAATTAGGGTGAGACTTAAAACTGCTGGTTCTTGAATTAAGCGTTGGAAGTATTTTAAGTTTATTATGAAACCAAGAAGCTGTGTCAATTTTTTTCTAAGAAATTAATTCTACCTTTAGATGAGACGTTAGCATACCGTGGTTTCTGGACCACTGATGGTCCACAAGTGCCCTCTGAGTGCTCTTCAAAGTTTTTTTTATATCTTATCTTTTTATCCCCAATCTATGCAAACTTTTTTTTAAAAATAACCTAACTCTCATCCTTGCTCTCCTGGCTCTCATCATCAAATTTTTTTAAAAGAATAGGCTTCACTTATCATCTTCACTTTTTTCCACCTATTCTTTAAGTTTAATGTGGAAATCATGTCCATGCACTAATACTTCTATGAACAACTCACTTAAAAATACTACTAATGTTCTAATTGTTAAATATCTTTCTTTTTTTTTTCACCAGTTATCCTATTTTATGTCTCTGCTGCTTTTGATACCACCATCTGTTTTGGAAAAGCCAGTCTTTTTCATGGTATCAGAAATTCAACCTTCTTCCATTTTCTGGCTTCACCCTCTTCTACAACTACAAAATTCTTTTCAGTAAAACTCTCTATCAGAGAAAGAAAGCAAGAAGAAAAGGTAGTCAGCTATTTCTGAGTTTCTTCACCATCTATGGCTCCATTTCTTCACACGGAAATTGGAAATAATGATGGTGCCTACATCATAGGCTTGTTGCAAGGAATAAATGAACAACCATTGTAAAGTGCTTAGGAAAATTCCTGGCACACAAAAAAATTCTATATAACTGGTTAGTATTATTTTGCTATAATTAGTCACATTCAGTGACATGGATATTGGTTCTAAATATGCTCCCAGTCTGATTTATATCATGGTGAAATATGTACACAACAAATGCTAATGAAAAGTCTCTTGAAGAATAACATGGCATCTTATTTTTATGTCTTGATGCCTTGCACATTGTAGGCTGCAAGTAACATTATTTAATTAAATTGTTAAACTGCTTGCACTAGCAGAGTTTTACTTTCTATTTCTTTTGCTTTTTATACTTCTTGGTAAATTTTACTCTCAGAGGCTCAAACGTAAATCATAAATTAGGGTGAGACTTAAAACTGCTGGTTCTTGAATTAAGCGTTGGAAGTATTTTAAGTTTATTATGAAACCAAGAAGCTGTGTCAATTTTTTTCTAAGAAATTAATTCTACCTTTAGATGAGACGTTAGCATACCGTGGTTTCTGGACCACTGATGGTCCACAAGTGCCCTCTGAGTGGTCTTCAGGCTCATTGCTTGTAGTTTGCAGGTTTATAATAAGATACCATCTGTGCTTTTGTTACTGCTGTGATTTCATAATCTATTTATGATGGTCAATAAAATTCAAATATTGCTTCAAGGATACACCATTCATGCCATTAATTCTGAAATTTATTTTATTCTTATGCTAAGCAAAAGTGGACAGATGAAGGGGTTCACTGCATTTTACGTAGAGCAACTGACCTAAAGATTGGTCAAGTGTGAGAGCCATCAGATGGCGTCTGGGCAGGAAAGGTTGAAAACACTTTAATACTTTCTCACTTAATCTTTCTAATCACAAAGCAAAGGTTTACTGTTGACCAGCTGCATATAATTGGGTCCTTTGCTTTGAACCAAAGACAGAAATAGGTATCAGCCATCAGAAACCAAAAAGTGAGTGTAATCTGAGGATCCTGACATCTTACCAAGACGTGAATTGTGTTCTCAGTTCTGTAGAACCTACCCAAATAATGCCAACTAACCAATGTCGTGCCTAGTAGTATTTATTTCCTCCATTTAAATGTAAGTCCCAGTTACTCTAGAAACCAGCTTGATAATGCATAACTTCTCCATTAGGAATATTTTTATGAAGCCCATCGTTATGAATTCATTTGCTATTCACTGTAATAGCACATATCATAATGAATTCATTTAGTATTCATGGGGATAACACAAACACCATTTAGTAACTGGTTAATGAACTGAGTGGGGCTCTTTATCCTTCCTGGGCTTTATAAGAAACACAAAACATTTAAATGTTTTTTGCACTTGACTTGTAGGCTGCAAGTAACATTATTTAATTAAATTGTTAAACTGCTTGCACTAGCAGAGTTTTACTTTCTATTTCTTTTGCTTTTTATACTTCTTGGTAAATTTTACTCTCAGAGGCTCAAACGTAAATCATAAATTAGGGTGAGACTTAAAACTGCTGGTTCTTGAATTAAGCGTTGGAAGTATTTTAAGTTTATTATGAAACCAAGAAGCTGTGTCAATTTTTTTCTAAGAAATTAATTCTACCTTTAGATGAGACGTTAGCATACCGTGGTTTCTGGACCACTGATGGTCCACAAGTGCCCTCTGAGTGGTCTTCAGGCTCATTGCTTGTAGTTTGCAGGTTTATAATAAGATACCATCTGTGCTTTTGTTACTGCTGTGATTTCATAATCTATTTATGATGGTCAATAAAATTCAAATATTGCTTCAAGGATACACCATTCATGCCATTAATTCTGAAATTTATTTTATTCTTATGCTAAGCAAAAGTGGACAGATGAAGGGGTTCACTGCATTTTACGTAGAGCAACTGACCTAAAGATTGGTCAAGTGTGAGAGCCATCAGATGGCGTCTGGGCAGGAAAGGTTGAAAACACTTTAATACTTTCTCACTTAATCTTTCTAATCACAAAGCAAAGGTTTACTGTTGACCAGCTGCATATAATTGGGTCCTTTGCTTTGAACCAAAGACAGAAATAGGTATCAGCCATCAGAAACCAAAAAGTGAGTGTAATCTGAGGATCCTGACATCTTACCAAGACGTGAATTGTGTTCTCAGTTCTGTAGAACCTACCCAAATAATGCCAACTAACCAATGTCATGCCTAGTAGTATTTATTTCCTCCATTTAAATGTAAGTCCCAGTTACTCTAGAAACCAGCTTGATAATGCATAACTTCTCCATTAGGAATATTTTTATGAAGCCCATCGTTATGAATTCATTTGCTATTCACTGTAATAGCACATATCATAATGAATTCATTTAGTATTCATGGGGATAACACAAACACCATTTAGTAACTGGTTAATGAACTGAGTGGGGCTCTTTATCCTTCCTGGGCTTTATAAGAAACAATTCTCATTTATTTAAATCATCAACTTCTTTCTCAGTTTCATTTTGCATGAGCTCCTTTTTGTTCCCCAGTGTCCAAGTCTAATGTTGGAGTATAGGACAGCTTTCTCAGAATGACAGAAAACTGACAACAAATAGCCAAGAGACATGGAGTTAAGGCAGTAAAGTGTATTTATGTTCCAGTTCATCGCAGGTTAGTTTTGAGAGTTTCATCCTGAAAATTTTACATTATCAAAACAATAATACTGGGGCTTCCCTGGTGGTCCTGTGGGTAAAGAGTCTACCTTGCCAAGGGGCGCTGGTTCGATCCCTAGCCTGGGAAGATCCCAAATGCTGCAGAGCAACTGGACCAGTGTGTTCAGTTGTGAGCCAGCACTCTGGAGTGCAAGGGCCCAGAGCCGGTGCTCTGCAAAAAGAGAGACCACTGCAATGGGAGGCCCACACAGGCCAAAGAATTAAGATTGATGAAAATAAATAAATGAAGGATCAATAAAAGAGGCCAAAATTGAAAAGAAGGAAAAAAAAAACAACAATAAAACTGCTCATGCACCAGACTCTGTGCTAAGCTAAAAGCATCATTTGGGGACCATTTTACAGATTAAGGGAAAAAAATGTACAGAAAGACTAAGACCAAGTAATTTGTTCAAGCCATATAGCATATCAGTGAAGAATCTGGAGTTCAAACCCAAGAAGTCCTACTCCAGATTCCTGTCTTTTACCATGTGCTAAGCCATATGTCATCTTAGTTTTCAGTGCCTCAGCTCTCCTTTCATAAAAAATAATGTTGCATGTGCATCCTGCTCACTAAAGCTTTTGTTGTAAATGATGAAAATTCTCTTGAAGCAGTTAGTAAAATTAAAATGTGAAACTCCTTCAATAACCTATAGTAAATTACTAAATCAAGGACTTACATAAGGCAGCACCATTCTGTGGGTTATTTGACTTGAAATAATGAATTGTTTTTAAGTCAGGGACAAACTAAGTAATTCAGGAATGATTTTGTCCGTCTCCTTAAGGTAAGATATGGCATATTCTGAACTAAAGCAGGACATATTCTCAAACAAAAGAATAGATAAAAATATCAAAGTCTTCACTGGCAAAATTAAGACCTTAAAAGAAAGTCAGGTGTGATATAGGGTATTAGTTATCACTTAGATTTCTTCTTACCAAATATCATAGAGTAACACGTATAAGCCAAACAGAAATCATATGCAAAAATTAGAGGTCAGGAGAGGAGAAAAAACAGACTCTCCTCCTTTTGTCAGTGTACACAAATTATTAGTCATTGACTTTACACAAGAGGTGAACAGAGCCTAAGAAGGTGTATGAATGAAATGGCATCTAGAGGGGCTTCCCTGGTGGTCCAGTGGGTAAGGACACCGCCTTGCAGGGCAAGGGGCGCCAGTTCGATCTCTTGCCTGGGAAGATCCCACGTGCCGCAGAGCGGCTGGACCGATGTGTCCAATGACCGAGCCAGAGCTCTGCGGCGCGTGCACCCAGAGCCAGTGCTCTGCGAAAACAGAGGCCACTGCGATAGAGGCCCACACAGGCCAAAGTACAAAGATGGAGGAAAATAGACAAATGAAAAACCAATAGAAGTGGCCCACCCGCCCCCTCCCTCCCCAACCACCCCCCGCAAAAAAGAAATGGCATCTAGATGAAATCTTAAATGTGAGGGCTAAGAAGTTAGAGAAACCAGATAAAAGAACAGAATTATTTTTAATGTATACTCTGAATTTTCATAAAGACTTAAGGTAAATATTATAAAGTAAAACAATCTGAATACATTATTTTTTAAACACCAGGATCTGGGATAATAGAATAGAGATTGTAAGCTGCAAAGACCCCTTCAGCAGCTAGAAATGAGATTTGAATTTGTAAATTTCCAAGAGGTCAATATGAAATATCGGGTGCATTTCATATAGAACCATGATAAATAATATAGCAGACAGTGTCCTCGGTAATATTCCTGAACAGCTAATACAGTGGTGAGATTCATAAACATATTTCTTACGTATCCCTCAAAAAAAAGGGGTAAAGACCTCTGGTACAAAAATATCTTTCAATTAAAAAGTTATTCTGGCATGGTGCATACCACTACTATTGAGGATAGGACAGCAGGTTAAAGAGCAAAGATATCATTTGGCTAACAAGTATCCATATAATCAATGCTATGGTTTTCCCAGTAGACATGTATGGATGTTAGAGAGGGACCATAAAGAATACTGAGTGTCGAAGAATTGATACCTTCAAATTTTATGCTGCAGAAGACTCTTGAAGAGTCCCTTTCACTGCAAGGAGTACCAAATATCATAGAGTAACACGTATAAGCCAAACAGAAATCATATGCAAAAATTAGAGGTCAGGAGAGGAGAAAACAGACTCTCCTCCTTTTGTCAGTGTACACAAATTATTAGTCATTGACTTTACACAAGAGGTGAACAGAGCCTAAGAAGGTGTATGAATGAAATGGCATCTAGAGGGGCTTCCCTGGTGGTCCAGTGGGTAAGGACACCGCCTTGCAGGGCAAGGGGCGCCAGTTCGATCTCTTGCCTGGGAAGATCCCACGTGCCGCAGAGCGGCTGGACCGATGTGTCCAATGACCGAGCCAGAGCTCTGCGGCGCGTGCACCCAGAGCCAGTGCTCTGCGAAAACAGAGGCCACTGCGATAGAGGCCCACACAGGCCAAAGTACAAAGATGGAGGAAAATAGACAAATGAAAAACCAATAGAAGTGGCCCACCCGCCCCTCTCCCTCCCCAACCACCCCCCGCAAAAAAGAAATGGCATCTAGATGAAATCTTAAATGTGAGGGCTAAGAAGTTAGAGAAACCAGATAAAAGAACAGAATTATTTTTAATGTATACTCTGAATTTTCATAAAGACTTAAGGTAAATATTATAAAGTAAAACAATCTGAATACATTATTTTTAAACACCAGGATCTGGGATAATAGAATAGAGATTGTAAGCTGCAAAGACCCCTTCAGCAGCTAGAAATGAGATTTGAATTTGTAAATTTCCAAGAGGTCAATATGAAATATCGGGTGCATTTCATATAGAACCATGATAAATAATATAGCAGACAGTGTCCTCGGTAATATTCCTGAACAGCTAATACAGTGGTGAGATTCATAAACATATTTCTTACGTATCCCTCAAAAAAAAGGGGTAAAGACCTCTGGTACAAAAATATCTTTCAATTAAAAAGTTATTCTGGCATGGTGCATACCACTACTATTGAGGATAGGACAGCAGGTTAAAGAGCAAAGATATCATTTGGCTAACAAGTATCCATATAATCAATGCTATGGTTTTCCCAGTAGACATGTATGGATGTTAGAGAGGGACCATAAAGAATACTGAGTGTCGAAGAATTGATACCTTCAAATTTTATGCTGCAGAAGACTCTTGAAGAGTCCCTTTCACTGCAAGGAGTTCAAACCAGTCAATCCTAAAAGAAATAAACCCTGAATATTCATTGGAAAGACTGTTGCTGAAGCTGAAGTTCTAATACTTTGGCCACCTGATGTGAAGAGCCAACAGACTGGAAAAGACCCTGATACTGAAAAGATTGCGGGCAAGAGGAGAAGGGTGCAATAGAGGATGATGTTGTTGGATAGCATCACGGACTCAAGGGATGTGAGTTTGAACAAACCCTGGGAGAGAGTGAAGGACAGGGAAGCCTGGCGTCAGCAGTCCTTGGGGCTGCAAAGAGTTAGGCATGACTTAGCAACTGAACAATGAATAAAAGCATTTTTTAATGTAGAGATAAGAAAAGAGAAAAAAAAGTGTTTGTTCTTTTCTTTTTTTTAAAGTATTCCCTTTCCCAGTCCTCATGACTCCCCATGTTGAAAGGTAGATTCTCAGAAAAAGTGTATTTCTAAGTTGATTCTTTTTTTCCATTCTCTCTCTCTCACGCTCTCTCTTTATAAATGTAAAACATTTATAACTCCTCATTAGAGCTGCTGATAAACATAAAACAGTCTTTCTGCACTGAGTTGACCTGATTGGAGTCAAAACAAAAATAAAAACAAAAACAGTAAGGTGCTATTGCTGATCAATTTATGGCTTCCCTCAAGCTTTTGAAATAGTTAAAAATCCTTAAGCATTTCCAGTACAGCCCTTGTTCAAGACTCACTGGATTGAGTGGCAGGCAGGAATATGCATACTCTGTGTTATTGTTAGGAGAGAGTGGAAGATGAACAATAAAGGAGAAAGGACAGGGGAGGAGATGGGGCCAAAATTAAAGAGATCAATAAAGAGAGAGAACAAAATACAGAACAGCTTTCGTTGTGGAGTCTGGTACTCTGTAGCCAGGCACTAGACTAAGTGCTTTATAACTATAAGCCCATTTATTTTTCATAGCACCAATTAAGAGATGAGGAAACTAAGCCAGAAAAAAGACAAATTTTCCAAGTCAATACAGGAAGCAGAGGGCCAGGATTTCAATTCCTGATCTGATTCCAAAGTACTTTGAAACACAGCAGTATCATTTTTCCAGTGAACTTTAAAAGAAGAAAAAGAAGAGCTATAGAAATGGAAGCTTTTAACAACAAGGCCAGTGGAAGGAGACAGGGGTGCGCAAGGGGCAGGCAACAAGACAGGATCTGAAATGGCAACCTCACTGGCTTCCAGTTACTTTCATTGTGCCTCTACCTTGTGAGAAACTCGAGGTTTCCAGTACATTGGGTAATTGATGGCAGATCATATGGGAATGGACACAAGATGAAGTATACAGATAAAAATAAATATGGTAAGAGGTTTTTGAAATCTGTCTGGCTTCTTAGCTCAGCACTCTTTAGATTTATCTCCCATTTGGGGCAGACGATCATGTCTTAGCTTCATTTCTAAAAGTCACCTCTTTGGCCCAGAAGATGTTCTGGCTTTAAATAAAAAGATATGAAAAGTACTTTTCTGTTTTATGTGAAATCCTCCTGACAAAATTTAGAAAATGCAAGCAAGACACAAAATTCCATTCTTAAGGTGAATCTGTAATGGAGATATATAGGATTTAGGGAGGTGGAGGATAACAAAAATCTTAGTTGGGTAAAATAATTCTTTGGTTTGTTTGCTCTCCATAAAAGCCCAGAGTTTCAGTGGGTTTATTGCAGCATTGGTGCTGAAAAGACCTGTCAAAGATTGCCAAAAATAGAGATAATCCTTAAATAAAATAAAAACAGAGCCGTTGTGCAACTTTTGATTTTGAACATCTGAAAGAGAGCAGCATTGATATTGGGCTAGAAAGTTACTATAAAAAATGTAAAATCAAAGACAAGTTGACAGGATTGGAAATGTTCCACCATGGTGAGTATACACAGTGTTGAGAGCTGGACAGGAGCAAAGCCTTTATATCAGGGTTGGCAGCCTTCTTGGAAAGCCATTCTCAGGGTTACAGAAAATCCTTTGTCCCAGACACTTCAGATTTTTGCAGAGAGAGCTAGTGCAGGAGTCAAGACTTACCTTGGTCAGGAAGCCAAAATAATCACTGTCTACCTTATACCTTCCAAATCCTGCTGGCTGAAAATGTAAGTAGAAGGCCTACCTTGCATCACTCTACCTTACAGAAATATTATTCCAGTGAAAATCACAACAATGTCTGCTATCCTCTGCCTGAGTGATCACTTAAGAGGCTGCCAGGCTGACCAGCCACTTGCTGTTATGGGCTGAATTGAGTCTCCTTCAATTCCTCAGTGAAAGTCCTAAGCCCCAGTATCTCAGAATGTGACTACACTTGGAGATAAGGCTTTTAAGGAGAAGATTAAGTTAAAATGAGGTCATTAAGATGCCCTAATCCAATCCTTGGTAGATCATATGGGAATGGACACAAGATGAAGTATACAGATAAAAATAAATATGGTAAGAGGTTTTTGAAATCTGTCTGGCTTCTTAGCTCAGCACTCTTTAGATTTATCTCCCATTTGGGGCAGACGATCATGTCTTAGCTTCATTTCTAAAAGTCACCTCTTTGGCCCAGAAGATGTTCTGGCTTTAAATAAAAAGATATGAAAAGTACTTTTCTGTTTTATGTGAAATCCTCCTGACAAAATTTAGAAAATGCAAGCAAGACACAAAATTCCATTCTTAAGGTGAATCTGTAATGGAGATATATAGGATTTAGGGAGGTGGAGGATAACAAAAATCTTAGTTGGGTAAAATAATTCTTTGGTTTGTTTGCTCTCCATAAAAGCCCAGAGTTTCAGTGGGTTTATTGCAGCATTGGTGCTGAAAAGACCTGTCAAAGATTGCCAAAAATAGAGATAATCCTTAAATAAAATAAAAACAGAGCCGTTGTGCAACTTTTGATTTTGAACATCTGAAAGAGAGCAGCATTGATATTGGGCTAGAAAGTTACTATAAAAAATGTAAAATCAAAGACAAGTTGACAGGATTGGAAATGTTCCACCATGGTGAGTATACACAGTGTTGAGAGCTGGACAGGAGCAAAGCCTTTATATCAGGGTTGGCAGCCTTCTTGGAAAGCCATTCTCAGGGTTACAGAAAATCCTTTGTCCCAGACACTTCAGATTTTTGCAGAGAGAGCTAGTGCAGGAGTCAAGACTTACCTTGGTCAGGAAGCCAAAATAATCACTGTCTACCTTATACCTTCCAAATCCTGCTGGCTGAAAATGTAAGTAGAAGGCCTACCTTGCATCACTCTACCTTACAGAAATATTATTCCAGTGAAAATCACAACAATGTCTGCTATCCTCTGCCTGAGTGATCACTTAAGAGGCTGCCAGGCTGACCAGCCACTTGCTGTTATGGGCTGAATTGAGTCTCCTTCAATTCCTCAGTGAAAGTCCTAAGCCCCAGTATCTCAGAATGTGACTACACTTGGAGATAAGGCTTTTAAGGAGAAGATTAAGTTAAAATGAGGTCATTAAGATGGCCCTAATCCAATCTGACTGGTGTTAGAGGAAATTTGGACATGAAAAGAGATACCAGGAATATACAAATGCAGGGGAAATATCATGTGAGGACACCGAGAGAAGGGAGTCATCTGTAAGCCAAGGAAAGCAGGCTCAGTAGAAGCCAGCGCTGCCTGATACATGGATCTCAGGCTTCCAGACTCCTGAACAGTGAGAAAATGTCTGTTGGGTCAGCCACCCAATTTGTAGTTTTGTTATGATATCCCTTGTATGGGAGTACATATGTTGTTTTATCCCCAGGAGCTTTAGGTTGGATTGGAGGGAACAGTGGGGATACTCTGTCTGCCACCAACAGAATTGCAGGGGGTGGATGAACAGTGGGCTGTCTGGTCTCCCTATGCTGTTTTCTCTTTGCCTCTCCTCTCTCCCCTCCCTCCACTCCAACCATTTACCTCGTCCTCTTACTCCTTCACTAATACCCTCATGACCATTTGTTAATTTGAACGTGGATCACATCTTTTCCTTGCATTCTCTTCTGTCTACCACTGTTCACTCTTTTGCATACAAAAGATTATTTGTAATTTTTCCCAAAGGAAAAAATAAGTTCTTCCACCACTGATGAGAAACCTTTAGTTTGGGTATGTTTCCAGATGGACCTCAAGCCATTATTTGCAGGAGGTAAAGAAAGCAATGATTTGCATCAATTTTTCTCTCCATTTTGAGCACAGACCTGTAGGCACCATCCTACTTCACTTGTTCGTGGCATAATAAAAGTTAGAACAGCCACACCTATGGACATAATCCCACATTTATGTTTTCCCTAGTTTATTCTTTTCCCTGTTCCTGAGGGATTTGATAGAAATGTGTTTTTCTCGAAGTTGTTTGTGTATTTCTTAAAACATTTCCAAAGGATTCAGGGAGTCTGACCTCCAGGTTCGAGTCAACTTTAAAATGTAATGCTAAATCATTGATTCTGTATCTCCTGTGTCTGTGGTCCAGAGAACTCCTTAAGGCTGCCGCGACCAGCATGTGACTAATTGGTGGGGAAAGATAAGGCTTTTAAGGAGAAGATTAAGTTAAAATGAGGTCATTAAGATGGCCCTAATCCAATCTGACTGGTGTTAGAGGAAATTTGGACATGAAAAGAGATACCAGGAATATACAAATGCAGGGGAAATATCATGTGAGGACACCGAGAGAAGGGAGTCATCTGTAAGCCAAGGAAAGCAGGCTCAGTAGAAGCCAGCGCTGCCTGATACATGGATCTCAGGCTTCCAGACTCCTGAACAGTGAGAAAATGTCTGTTGGGTCAGCCACCCAATTTGTAGTTTTGTTATGATATCCCTTGTATGGGAGTACATATGTTGTTTTATCCCCAGGAGCTTTAGGTTGGATTGGAGGGAACAGTGGGGATACTCTGTCTGCCACCAACAGAATTGCAGGGGGTGGATGAACAGTGGGCTGTCTGGTCTCCCTATGCTGTTTTCTCTTTGCCTCTCCTCTCTCCCCTCCCTCCACTCCAACCATTTACCTCGTCCTCTTACTCCTTCACTAATACCCTCATGACCATTTGTTAATTTGAACGTGGATCACATCTTTTCCTTGCATTCTCTTCTGTCTACCACTGTTCACTCTTTTGCATACAGAGAGATTATTTGTAATTTTTCCCAAAGGAAAAAATAAGTTCTTCCACCACTGATGAGAAACCTTTAGTTTGGGTATGTTTCCAGATGGACCTCAAGCCATTATTTGCAGGAGGTAAAGAAAGCAATGATTTGCATCAATTTTTCTCTCCATTTTGAGCACAGACCTGTAGGCACCATCCTACTTCACTTGTTCGTGGCATAATAAAAGTTAGAACAGCCACACCTATGGACATAATCCCACATTTATGTTTTCCCTAGTTTATTCTTTTCCCTGTTCCTGAGGGATTTGATAGAAATGTGTTTTTCTCGAAGTTGTTTGTGTATTTCTTAAAACATTTCCAAAGGATTCAGGGAGTCTGACCTCCAGGTTCGAGTCAACTTTAAAATGTAATGCTAAATCATTGATTCTGTATCTCCTGTGTCTGTGGTCCAGAGAACAGTAGGAAGAGAGATGGAAAGTCTTTATGTGAAAGACAAGATGAGAAGAAAAACAGGGTGAATCTAACCAAAAGTTTATTTTCCAGGTGGCAAAACTGGGAGGGTGTTGGTCAGCTAGAGTTCATAACCAAGTACCTATGGAGCTGTGTGATTGGAGGAATTCTTGAGATTGTATGCAAAATGTTTTATAGGTATAGACATACATTGTTGAGGATAAAGTCTCAGGCTTTTCTCAGATGCTCATAGAGGTTCCTGGCACCCAAAGACTCTTAAGAACAAATGCTCTAATGAAAAAACTGTTAGTGTAACACCAATTTGTTGTTAGCCTTATGAAAGATATGTAGGCATTCTGGGACTCAATTTACTGTAGGAATGGGAGTTAAGACTTTGCTACTGGGCTTACCTGGTGGTCCAGTGGGTAAGGACACCGCCTTGCAGTGCAAGGGGCGCCGGTTTGATCCCTGGCCTGGGAAGATCCCATGTGCTGTGGAGCGGCCGGACCGATGTGTCCAATTGCCGAGCCGGAGCTCTGGAGCGCATGCGCCTAGAGCCGGTGCTCTGTGACAACAGACGCCACCGCGATGGGAGGCCCACACGGGCCAAAGAACAAAGATGGATGAAACTAGACAAATGAAAGACCAGTGGAAGTGGCCCACCCACCCCCCTCCCTCCCCACCCCTGCCAAAATAAATAAATAAATAAATGTTAAAAAGACTTTGCTACTTTCTGTCTTGAGCCGTCTATTACTATTCCCTAGTCAAAGAGTTATCTGTGATGAGACAATGTTAAGGTCATTCCATAGAGTTCTGAAGCCAGGAATAAAACCAGAATGTGGCCTATGCATGATGGGACAGATTTTTCTATCCACAAGTAAGGAGGAGGAAATAATGACTGAATCAATAATAGGAAACTTTATTAAACAGTTACTATATACCAGGCACTATGGTAATAATTATATGGATTTGCTTATTTAATCAAAATAACCTTTTCAAGTTGCCTAAATTAGAAATGTGTTTCTCGAAGTTGTTTGTGTATTTCTTAAAACATTTCCAAAGGATTCAGGGAGTCTGACCTCCAGGTTCGAGTCAACTTTAAAATGTAATGCTAAATCATTGATTCTGTATCTCCTGTGTCTGTGGTCCAGAGAACAGTAGGAAGAGAGATGGAAAGTCTTTATGTGAAAGACAAGATGAGAAGAAAAACAGGGTGAATCTAACCAAAAGTTTATTTTCCAGGTGGCAAAACTGGGAGGGTGTTGGTCAGCTAGAGTTCATAACCAAGTACCTATGGAGCTGTGTGATTGGAGGAATTCTTGAGATTGTATGCAAAATGTTTTATAGGTATAGACATACATTGTTGAGGATAAAGTCTCAGGCTTTTCTCAGATGCTCATAGAGGTTCCTGGCACCCAAAGACTCTTAAGAACAAATGCTCTAATGAAAAAACTGTTAGTGTAACACCAATTTGTTGTTAGCCTTATGAAAGATATGTAGGCATTCTGGGACTCAATTTACTGTAGGAATGGGAGTTAAGACTTTGCTACTGGGCTTACCTGGTGGTCCAGTGGGTAAGGACACCGCCTTGCAGTGCAAGGGGCGCCGGTTTGATCCCTGGCCTGGGAAGATCCCATGTGCTGTGGAGCGGCCGGACCGATGTGTCCAATTGCCGAGCCGGAGCTCTGGAGCGCATGCGCCCAAAGCCAGTGCTCTGTGACAACAGATGCCACCGTGATGGGAGGCCCACATGGGCCAAAGAACAAAGATGGATGAAACTAGACAAATGAAAGACCAGTGGAAGTGGCCCACCCACCCCCCTCCCTCCCCACCCCTGCCAAAATAAATAAATAAATAAATGTTAAAAAGACTTTGCTACTTTCTGTCTTGAGCCGTCTATTACTATTCCCTAGTCAAAGAGTTATCTGTGATGAGACAATGTTAAGGTCATTCCATAGAGTTCTGAAGCCAGGAATAAAACCAGAATGTGGCCTATGCATGATGGGACAGATTTTTCTATCCACAAGTAAGGAGGAGGAAATAATGACTGAATCAATAATAGGAAACTTTATTAAACAGTTACTATATACCAGGCACTATGGTAATAATTATATGGATTTGCTTATTTAATCAAAATAACCTTTTCAAGTTGATTCTATTATTACTCACATTCTGAAGATGGTAGATCCGAGATTTAAAAGATTAACTTGTCCAAGGTCACACAACAGCAAGAAAGACTTTTGAACTTAGACTCTGTAGCCCATACTCTTAACCAGCTAAATACTAAGGCCTTCCAGTCACATAATGGGTAATGAGTCGTAATTCTATTAAAAAGCCAAGAAGCATGCTGGATTTTCTTTCTCAAAAATTATAGTCTAACATTCTATTTTCTTTTTCTCCTCTGTGGAGCCCATGACTGCAATTTAGGTATAGTCACAGTCTCTTTAAACACACTTTGTTTCTTACCAATTTTGCACCTTTTTTTGCATTTTCTCCACCACATCTCATGCTTCCATTCCCTCTCACCATCTTGTCCTTTTAAGCTATGGAGACAGTCTACTATCATCATAAACTGAAAGTTACATTTGTTCAATCTTAAATTTTCCTTTGAACTTCCTGTGCAAATGCACCTGTATTCCTCAAAAAATTATTGCTGCGAATTGATACTAGTATTCCATCATCATGTTCCCAGAGTTAATGGTAGATGAAAGGGACTTTTAAATATAAACATAAAGTACATTTTTAGTTGTAGCTGCATGTGCCCATCCACAGCACGCTATTTCTCACAGTCATTCAAGCTGATCAAGGCAAAAGACTTCAATCTCATGCCCCAGTGTTTTTAAATACATGAAGTACCACATGTAAATGTCTTTTTCTCACTTACTGGGAATGAGAAAGAATAAGAAAGAAACCTGTCCTTCGCATCCCGATTCTTGTTCAGTGTTGAAAATGTGACCTCCATAAGGTACAAACTTTTATTACTAACATAATTTGTAAGACTGCTCTTGTGTAAAACCATCTTTTACTCAGCAAAATGACAGCAATGTAAGGCAGGTGTAGCTAGACCAGTGACATCCCCCTCTTGAAAAGTAGAGATTCCTCAAGAGTTGACCGAGGCCCATACCTCAGAATCATGTTCCTTAAAGTGTTATGTGTATTTTGCTTATTTCACTAAGAGCACAAGGTAGCAGTTACTCTATCAGAAAAACTGACAGACTGGGCACTCAACTTTGCACGTTCACTTTCCTTCTCAGCTTAGTTATCTTCGTCACAGTCTTAGACTCTTCTAGAAGTCAGTCAGTAGGAAGTCACAGCTATTCTTCTAAGAAAGGTGTTTCTTATCCCCACCAGCTTCTCCTTATAATTTTTATCTCACTTTACACTGTTACAAATGTCCAAATGAAGGATGACATTATTTACTTTAATAACATTACTTTTGCTGAAAAGTTATTTAAAAAATTTCCAAATAGTCACTGAATTTAACACAAATTTGATTGGCACACCATTTTCCTCAGTATATTCATCTAACTGTGCCAAGGAATAAATAAGTTTTCAAGCCTTCTGTCCAACAGCCTTCTATAATTTATTGCTTATTTCAAATAAATGAATTTGGTTGAGTTGTCTTTTGAAGTCATCCAGTGAGTGCTGTCTGTTTACCATTCTGTCACTTTTCCTCAGAACTTTTCCCTTCCTGTTCTATCCACATATTTCTATGGGACTGATATGTTTTCAGGCTTCCAGGTGGCACTAATGGTAAAGAACCTGCCTGTCGATACAGGAGATGTAAGAGACATGGGTTTATTCCCTGAAGTATCCAGAAGATCCTCTGGAGGAGGACATGGCAATACACTCTAGTATTCTTGCCTGGAGAATCCCATAAACAGAGGAAGTTGTTGGGCTATAGTTCTTAGGATCACACAGAGTCAGACATGACTAAAGTGACTTAGAAGCGTTCACTTTCAAATGATCTAAACTCATCTGTCCCAAGTCCCATTTGATTTGTTTCAGGAAAAAATCTCTTGGGAAATTAACCCGAGTTGTGTCCCTAAAATATATCATCAGATTTTTGAGCTTCATATGAGGAAAATAAAGCTGTCTCCCTTTTGTATAAGATGGAAAATATAAAATGCGTAAGCTATGGTGTTCATGTTTCCTGCCATTTGGAAAAAGTCAACAAGGGAAAATTAATAAAGCAGATGAGAATTATTAGTATTAGTTTCTCTGTGTTTTTCCATGATGTCACTGTTCTGTAGATCTTTGGAAATCCAATATTTTTTTCTTTTCAAGCCAAATTCTGATACTTGCACCCAAATGTCCTAAATAATATCATTTCTCTACTAGTCATTGAAATTATAGGGTTTTTTTTAAAAAAAGATTTATTTATTTATTTATTATTGGTGGGGGGTGAGGTGGGGAGGGAAGGGAGCAGGCGGGCCACTTCTATTGGTCTTTCATTTATCTATTTTCATCCATCTTTGTTCTTTGGCCTGTGTGGGCCTCCCATCACGGTGGCCTCTGTTTTCGCAGAGCACTGGCTCTGGGCGCATGCACTCCAGAGCTCTGGCTCAGTAATTGGACACATCGGTCCAGCTGCTCACCGGCACGTGGGATCTTCCCAGGCCAGGGATCGAACCGACGCCCCTTGCACTGCAAGGAGGTGTCCTTACCCACTGGACCACCAGGTAAGTCCCTGAAATTATAGTTTGATTGTAAAACAAATAGTAATGTGTAATTAAAGTATTTTGGAAAAGTAGGTGTAGTCCTTTAGGAATACAGAATCAGATTGTAAGACTCCTAGAAATCAATTCAGGTGCTTCCAAGGGGATTGATTGTAAGACTGGTTGGATGTATGTCACCTTCAAACACTAAGAGGAGGCACATCTTCTTCTAAGAAGCACTAGTAGAAATGACCAACGGTGCAGAGTCACAATTTAATGATACAGAGAAGCCATGATCATCTTCTCTTCTCTTTTTACCAAACTGAGTAGAAAGGATACTCAGTTACTTTTATGCCATGAGATAGTACTGCATAGTGGGTAAGGGCTTGGATTCTCAAGCCAAACTATCTGGCTTCCAGTCATGACTCAGTCACATAATAGTTGTGTGTTCTTGGCCAAATTCCTTAACCTCCTCCTGCCTCAATTTCCTTAACAGTAAAATTAGGATAACAGCACATTTGTTATCAGGTTGTGATAAATGTTAAATAAGGTAGCTTAGACTAGTATCTGTACATACTTAAGCACTTAATGAATGTTAGTTATTCAATCTTAATATTATTGTCCCTATCATCCTTATAGTTTCCTTCTGAAGTAATGTTATAAAGAGAATATTAAACCTTAAAATGTGTACCACCTGCTGGCTAAAAGAGAAATCTTTGGTGGTCTAGAGAATCCTAGTTAAAATTATAGGGCCATGAATGGGATCTTGATATTTGTTTATATTGAGTTTGAATGTTTATAGTACACATAATTTTTTTTGGAAAGGGCCCATAGCTTTCAGAATCTACTCCAAAATTCTGACCTCCAAAGACATTAAGAATTCCTACCAACCTAAAATAAGTCATAGAGATTTGAAAAATTAGAGATCTTAGAGCTGAGAATAGACTACATATGCTTTTTAAAAGTCAATGCTTTTATTCTGTCTGGAAGAATGAGGGAATATGCTCTGTTGACAGTTAATTGGAAACACATCGGTCCAGCTGCTCACCGGCACGTGGGATCTTCCCAGGCCAGGATCGAACCGACGCCCTTGCACTGCAAGGAGGTGTCCTTACCCACTGGACCACCAGGTAAGTCCCTGAAATTATAGTTTGATTGTAAAACAAATAGTAATGTGTAATTAAAGTATTTTGGAAAAGTAGGTGTAGTCCTTTAGGAATACAGAATCAGATTGTAAGACTCCTAGAAATCAATTCAGGTGCTTCCAAGGGGATTGATTGTAAGACTGGTTGGATGTATGTCACCTTCAAACACTAAGAGGAGGCACATCTTCTTCTAAGAAGCACTAGTAGAAATGACCAACGGTGCAGAGTCACAATTTAATGATACAGAGAAGCCATGATCATCTTCTCTTCTCTTTTACCAAACTGAGTAGAAAGGATACTCAGTTACTTTTATGCCATGAGATAGTACTGCATAGTGGGTAAGGGCTTGGATTCTCAAGCCAAACTATCTGGCTTCCAGTCATGACTCAGTCACATAATAGTTGTGTGTTCTTGGCCAAATTCCTTAACCTCCTCCTGCCTCAATTTCCTTAACAGTAAAATTAGGATAACAGCACATTTGTTATCAGGTTGTGATAAATGTTAAATAAGGTAGCTTAGACTAGTATCTGTACATACTTAAGCACTTAATGAATGTTAGTTATTCAATCTTAATATTATTGTCCCTATCATCCTTATAGTTTCCTTCTGAAGTAATGTTATAAAGAGAATATTAAACCTTAAAATGTGTACCACCTGCTGGCTAAAAGAGAAATCTTTGGTGGTCTAGAGAATCCTAGTTAAAATTATAGGGCCATGAATGGGATCTTGATATTTGTTTATATTGAGTTTGAATGTTTATAGTACACATAATTTTTTTTGGAAAGGGCCCATAGCTTTCAGAATCTACTCCAAAATTCTGACCTCCAAAGACATTAAGAATTCCTACCAACCTAAAATAAGTCATAGAGATTTGAAAAATTAGAGATCTTAGAGCTGAGAATAGACTACATATGCTTTTTAAAAGTCAATGCTTTTATTCTGTCTGGAAGAGAATGTCAGGGTGATGCTAAATCATGCTCTGTTGACAGTAGTGGGAGGAAAGGAAGGAAGGAAGAAAAGGGGAAGAGAAACAGAGGAAGCAAGGAGAAGACAAAGGTAACTATTTAAATAATGCAATTAGGCCAGCAATTTCACTCAGTTCCTGGAAATCCCAGAGAGAATTGTAGATGGCATGTGAGAAAATGAACATCTGTTCCTTCAACCTGCCCTGGTTCTTGCATACTTCTTGCATACACTGTTCTCACTCTATCCACTCAGATTTTGGGCCTTATATGTTTATCCTTCTTGTGCGTTATGGCCCTAAATAGATAGCACTTACCGCCTCTGGTGTACACAGAAATACTGATCTATCCAACTTGAAAGATAACTGGTGGCTCTGGATTAATGGAGAGGGTGTCTCAGTCTTTGATAGGGTAACTTCCTAAGGTTTTCAAGAGCAATTTTGATGGTATATGTCTTTCATAATTGAAGATTTTATTAGAACATAGAAACATCCCATTATGTCCTGACTCAGCATTCAGCACTCCACATTTCAGAATAACAAAGAATTATTGTAGTATGTTCTCTATAAGTTTATCTGATTATTTTCTGGCCTGAGCACTGAGAGATCCATCTAGGCCCTCATTTCAGAGCTTCAGAATGTCACCTATAGTGTTTCATTTCCAGCTCATAAATTCTTGTAACACATGCCTCTCATAGATTCAACAGTCCTAGAAATGTTGAAATTATAGCACATTATTCTATTGGAGGCCTATTTCTCATTTTGCATTTAAAATCCAGGTATATTAAGATCTCATAGAACATTGCCAGGAATGATGTGTCCAGTATTTTCATTGTGATATTCATTGACAACTAAACTCTGGCAGAGATGCTTCAAGCACTTAACATATTCAAAGCTTAAACCCGAAAATTCCAATGCTCTTCATCTGGCTTTATCTCACATCCTATAATTGACTTTAGTTTCCATTTCATTAGTTATATTGCCAAAGCTACATACAATACATAATCTGATAGGCTCCACAGAAAATCTTTCTTTGTGGTATCTTAGCATCAACATAGAATCTACCCACATATCCCAATTCCCTTAGTCAAAGTGAATACTCACGTTCTGAGGCAAATTTTAACTCGCTTAAGCATATAGGACACAATTAATCAATATACAAATGAATTGGGACTTATGTACTCAATCAATAATTCACTAGAAGTGAGTTAATGTCTTCTAACTTCTTAAAGAAAAAATCTATGACTAAGTGTTCAACTAAAGAAATATGAAACAAAAAGTCATTAAAATTATTATTAGTGTGAAGCAGAATAGTGACTTTAGAAAAGTTGCTCCCAAAAATGTGTTGTTAAGAAAAATCTATTGTTTATTTGAATATGATATTTTAAATTCATGTGTAAATGAAAATTCATAGAAATGCTAGGAACAAAGTAATTTTTCAATGCTTGCATCATTTAATCACTACTGTCCATCAAGTCCATGCAATAATACCATGCAACATTTAGCCTGACCTCTTTTCTTTATGTGTAATTATCACCAGGAATAAGATATACCTGTGTCAGTTAACAGTTTTAAATTACCTCTATGTGATAATTTATGTTAATAGCATAATAGCATAACAATGATGGATAATGTGTACCAACATTTACAAATTGGTTGCAATGCATTTCAATTACAATTCTCTTCCTATCTCTGATCAGCAGCAAAATCAAATTAGCAATGCAACCATTAGTTAGTGAATTATCCTAACATGTAGAGTCTTTACTTGGACACCTTTTCATTTGCAAAGCAGCTCTAGAATTCTAAGTGTAGCAAAATTGGCAGGTGAGTCAACCAAATCATGCACATTGCTGGTAATAATTTTCTTGAGTGGGGAGGGGGCATGAAGCAAGATTGAAACTAATTAGGAGGTAGTTTAGGACATCTAAAGAACTCACTGGTTGGGAATTCCCTGGTGGTCCAGTGGTAAGGATTCTAAGCTTTCACTGGTTGGGGAACTGATCCTACAAGCTATGTGGAGCAGCCAGCAAGTAAATAAATAAATAACTCAATGGTTAGGGCCAAAAACAGTATACTGTTGATAGTATCCCAGAGTGAAATGAATTGGTGAGATGAAATGATATGGACTAAATTGAAACAAATGAATCAGTGACTTATTCTCACATATGTACTGGCCACAGACCAAGGTAAAGCCTACATGTGAATCTTCTTGGATAGAATTTGTTTTTTTTTTTAATATTTATTTATTTATTTATTTAGACAGGGGTGGGGAGGGAGGGGGGTGGGCAGGCCACTTCCACTGGTCTTTCATTTGTCTAGTTTCATCCATCTTTGTTCTTTGGCCCGTGTGGGCCTCCCATCGCGGTGGCATCTGTTGTCGCAGAGCACTGGCTCTGGGCGCATGCGCTCCAGAGCTCCGGCGCGGTAATTGGACACATCGGTCCAGCCGCTCCGAGGCACGTGGGATCTTCCCAGGCCAGGGATCGAACCGGCGCCCCTTGCACTGCAAGGCGGTGTCCTTACCCACTGGACCACAAGGGAAGCCTCTTGGATAGAATTTTGACTTATTCTTATTTCATTAGGTCCCTTGGGAATCCCAGTCACTCAGGACTACTTCAGTTGCTTACAATATCTCAGAAATCATGGCAACCCAAGACTTATTATGAGAAAAGGCTAGATCTAATAGGAGCAAATCAAAACATTCTACTCAAAGGCATCTCTTGAAATGTCCAGTCTTTGCTAACATGCACCATCTACAGAAAATGCATTTACAGAAAATGTCCTATACCTGTGTGTGACACTAACTAATGATTGAAAGGTAAGGAAGGGCTCCCTATTCTAGGTACATCATCAACCAAATAATATTTACTATAGTGGACACTGCATTCCTTTGGAATGGTGCCCTACCTCTTTCTTTGGTAAGACTTAAACTGCAAATGGCACCAGTTCTGGAAACATCTATTACCACCACATGGGACAAAACAATCTTTATGTTCATTTTTGTCACACAGTCATGTCCAACTCTGTGACCCCATGGACTGCAACATGCCAAACTTCACTATCTTTCACTATCTTCTGGAGTTGGCTCAAACTCATGTCCATCAATTGATGTTACCATCCAGCTCCATCTCGTACTAATGGTTAGGGCCAAAAACAGTATACTGTTGATAGTATCCCAGAGTGAAATGAATTGGTGAGATGAAATGATATGGACTAAATTGAAACAAATGAATCAGTGACTTATTCTCACATATGTACTGGCCACAGACCAAGGTAAAGCCTACATGTGAATCTTCTTGGATAGAATTTGTTTTTTTTTTTAATATTTATTTATTTATTTATTTAGACAGGGGTGGGGAGGGAGGGGGGTGGGCAGGCCACTTCCACTGGTCTTTCATTTGTCTAGTTTCATCCATCTTTGTTCTTTGGCCCGTGTGGGCCTCCCATTGCGGCGGCCTCTGTTGTTGCAGAGCACTGGCTCTGGGCGCATGCGCTCCAGAGCTCCGGCGCGGTAATTGGACACATCGGTCCAGCCGCTCCGAGGCACGTGGGATCTTCCCAGGCCAGGGATCGAACCGGCGCCCCTTGCACTGCAAGGCGGTGTCCTTACCCACTGGACCACAAGGGAAGCCTCTTGGATAGAATTTTGACTTATTCTTATTTCATTAGGTCCCTTGGGAATCCCAGTCACTCAGGACTACTTCAGTTGCTTACAATATCTCAGAAATCATGGCAACCCAAGACTTATTATGAGAAAAGGCTAGATCTAATAGGAGCAAATCAAAACATTCTACTCAAAGGCATCTCTTGAAATGTCCAGTCTTTGCTAACATGCACCATCTACAGAAAATGCATTTACAGAAAATGTCCTATACCTGTGTGTGACACTAACTAATGATTGAAAGGTAAGGAAGGGCTCCCTATTCTAGGTACATCATCAACCAAATAATATTTACTATAGTGGACACTGCATTCCTTTGGAATGGTGCCCTACCTCTTTCTTTGGTAAGACTTAAACTGCAAATGGCACCAGTTCTGGAAACATCTATTACCACCACATGGGACAAAACAATCTTTATGTTCATACCTCTTGTTGTTCAGTCACTCAGTCATGTCCAACTCTGTGACCCCATGGACTGCAACATGCCAAACTTCACTATCTTTCACTATCTTCTGGAGTTGGCTCAAACTCATGTCCATCAAGTTGATGTTACCATCCAGCCATCTCATCCTCGGTCACCCCCTTCTTGTTTTGCCCTCAATCTTTCCTAGCATCAAGATCTTTTCCAGTAAGTCAGCTCTTCACATCAGTGAAGCTTCAGCTTCAGCATCCATCCTTCTAAAGAATATTCAGGGTTGATTTTCTTTAGGATTGACTGGTTTGATCTTGCAGTTCAAGCGACTCTCAAGAATCTCCTCCAGCACTACAGTTGGAAAGCATCAGTTCTTCAGTGCTCAGTCCTCTTTATGGTCCAATTCTCAAATCCGTACATGACTATTGGAAAAATCCATAGCTCTGACTGTATGAACTTTGTTGTCAAAGTGATGTCTCTGCTTTTTAATATGCTGTCTAGGTTTGTCATAGCTATTCCTCATACCTCTTACTGGTTGCAAATTTTTTCATATACTCTGCATATTCAGGATGTTTTTGTTGGAAAAGGATAAAATGTATAGCTACCATAGATGTAGGATTTTCCCACAAATTAAGGAACCTTAGATGCTGTTGCTAACAGGGCAAGGTAGCCTGAAAAGCCAAAATGTTTCTGTATCATAAAGGTTTCTTTCTTCTCCTCTGGATTCACCTTATATTAGAATATTTCCTTACTACCGCTTCTACATAAAATATGTCTCTCAAAATCCATGGCCATAGTGGTTAAAACATAAGGCCTATTTCCCTCCACCAGTTACTCTGTGACCATAGGAAAATTATTTAACCTTGCTGTGTTTTAGTATCCCCATCTAGAAATTGGGAAAATAATGCTTCCTGATGAGATTGCTGTGGTGATTAAGTGGACTAACACATTTGGAGCCCTTAGAAACTGCCTAGAACAGTAAATACTAGCTCATCTGTTGTTCTACCAGAGACAGGCACAGTATATCCAGAACCAGAACAACTTAACTATTCCAAACCCTAGCTGCATTTTAAGTAAGTTACTGGACTGCCCTGGGTCAAGAGTTGCAGATATAAAGAAACCTCACGTCTGTGACAAGAGGGGCACCAATCAGTCCCTCTCTTCTGTTGTTACGCCCAAATCGAGAACTACTTGAAATCCAATATGGCGAACCCTGAGAGCCTTTGTAGAAGACCACACTCCACATACTGTAATACAGAGTCCTGAGCCACCACAGCACTGAATGTAAACCAAAGACACCTCAAATGACAAGCCTCTGATTCCTGACTCCATCATTCTCTAAAAGCATTACATCAGTGAACTGATCTCATTCCTGGCAGATTAACTCAAGCACAGTGACACAGAGAGTTGCTATATTGGTATGCACACATCACCCACAGGTTGAAGCCTCACCATGTATTTTCATTATGTGCAAAATACATTCAGTCAGAAGGCCTTACATTTCTTGGCTGGGAGATTTTGGAGGCCAAAATAGGTCCTGAAGCCAAGTAAGGTATGCCCATTTGTTAGAAGCGTGATTTAGGTTTGTCATAGCTATTCCTCATACCTCTTACTGGTTGCAAATTTTTTCATATACTCTGCATATTCAGGATGTTTTTGTTGGAAAAGGATAAAATGTATAGCTACCATAGATGTAGGATTTTCCCACAAATTAAGGAACCTTAGATGCTGTTGCTAACAGGGCAAGGTAGCCTGAAAAGCCAAAATGTTTCTGTATCATAAAGGTTTCTTTCTTCTCCTCTGGATTCACCTTATATTAGAATATTTCCTTACTACCGCTTCTACATAAAATATGTCTCTCAAAATCCATGGCCATAGTGGTTAAAAACATAAGGCCTATTTCCCCTCCACCAGTTACTCTGTGACCATAGGAAAATTATTTAACCTTGCTGTGTTTTAGTATCCCCATCTAGAAATTGGGAAAATAATGCTTCCTGATGAGATTGCTGTGGTGATTAAGTGGACTAACACATTTGGAGCCCTTAGAAACTGCCTAGAACAGTAAATACTAGCTCATCTGTTGTTCTACCAGAGACAGGCACAGTATATCCAGAACCAGAACAACTTAACTATTCCAAACCCTAGCTGCATTTTAAGTAAGTTACTGGACTGCCCTGGGTCAAGAGTTGCAGATATAAAGAAACCTCACGTCTGTGACAAGAGGGGCACCAATCAGTCCTCTCTTCTGTTGTTACGCCCAAATCGAGAACTACTTGAAATCCAATATGGCGAACCCTGAGAGCCTTTGTAGAAGACCACACTCCACATACTGTAATACAGAGTCCTGAGCCACCACAGCACTGAATGTAAACCAAAGACACCTCAAATGACAAGCCTCTGATTCCTGACTCCATCATTCTCTAAAAGCATTACATCAGTGAACTGATCTCATTCCTGGCAGATTAACTCAAGCACAGTGACACAGAGAGTTGCTATATTGGTATGCACACATCACCCACAGGTTGAAGCCTCACCATGTATTTTCATTATGTGCAAAATACATTCAGTCAGAAGGCCTTACATTTCTTGGCTGGGAGATTTTGGAGGCCAAAATAGGTCCTGAAGCCAGTAAGGTTCCATTTTTAAAGCGTTATGCCTGTTGAGTAGAAGATAACATATTTTCACACAGTCTAGGAAGTGCTGTGCACTCTGCAGGCTTCCTTCATTTATTATTGCCCTAATCAGCAACCCAATGTACACAAGAGCAGACTCCAAACTAAAGAACAGTCCTTAGAGTCTGTGCTGCTGCCCGAGGAGTTGTTATTCGAGTAGGAGAAAGGTCATGTGTTTTGAAATGCCTCTGTTTGAATTTTGGTAGTCACTGATTGATTCTGAAACAGATAGATTTCACAATTCTATTAATTGAAGACAAAGATACTTTTAATTGTCAAAACTAGGCAGGAGGCAGATTTTGTGGTTTTTATCCCATTTCTCTCTGGATTTTGTGCATTGGACAGGTTTGGAGAAAACAAATCATATTTTAAAAGCCAGGATGGAACTACTAGGAAGCACAGCAGACTTCCTGTGATGTCTCATGTGCACGCTGACAGCTCCATCCAATCTCCTCCTATTAGCTGGTACAACTAAGTGAGTGATACTGCATAACGATGCGGGTTGGAGTTCTTAGGAAGCACAGCTACCATGGTATAATTAGTAACCCATTCTGGGTCCCATTCCCAGGTGGAAAGAGAAACCCAAAAAAGAAGAAATTTCAGATTCAGAAACAGTGCTGTTGGTTGACAAGGTATTTCTATGAGGAATCTCATCCTCTTGACACCGGCATGTAGCCAGCTGGCATTTCTGTGGGCTATACTAAGAACCAGTGAATACCATGTGGGCGGTTGTCAACATTAGAAACAATGGGGAAAATGTAGCCAAGCCTCTGATTCCTGACTCCATCATTCTCTAAAAGCATTACATCAGTGAACTGATCTCATTCCTGGCAGATTAACTCAAGCACAGTGACACAGAGAGTTGCTATATTGGTATGCACACATCACCCACAGGTTGAAGCCTCACCATGTATTTTCATTATGTGCAAAATACATTCAGTCAGAAGGCCTTACATTTCTTGGCTGGGAGATTTTGGAGGCCAAAATAGGTCCTGAAGCCAGTAAGGTTCCATTTTTAAAGCGTTATGCCTGTTGAGTAGAAGATAACATATTTTCACACAGTCTAGGAAGTGCTGTGCACTCTGCAGGCTTCCTTCATTTATTATTGCCCTAATCAGCAACCCAATGTACACAAGAGCAGACTCCAAACTAAAGAACAGTCCTTAGAGTCTGTGCTGCTGCCCGAGGAGTTGTTATTCGAGTAGGAGAAAGGTCATGTGTTTTGAAATGCCTCTGTTTGAATTTTGGTAGTCACTGATTGATTCTGAAACAGATAGATTTCACAATTCTATTAATTGAAGACAAAGATACTTTTAATTGTCAAAACTAGGCAGGAGGCAGATTTTGTGGTTTTTATCCCATTTCTCTCTGGATTTTGTGCATTGGACAGGTTTGGAGAAAACAAATCATATTTTAAAAGCCAGGATGGAACTACTAGGAAGCACAGCAGACTTCCTGTGATGTCTCATGTGCACGCTGACAGCCCCATCCAATCTCCTCCTATTAGCTGGTACAACTAAGTGAGTGATACTGCATAACGATGCGGGTTGGAGTTCTTAGGAAGCACAGCTACCATGGTATAATTAGTAACCCATTCTGGGTCCCATTCCCAGGTGGAAAGAGAAACCCAAAAAAGAAGAAATTTCAGATTCAGAAACAGTGCTGTCGGTTGACAAGGTATTTCTATGAGGAATCTCATCCTCTTGACACCGGCATGTAGCCAGCTGGCATTTCTGTGGGCTATACTAAGAACCAGTGAATACCATGTGGGCGGTTGTCAACATTAGAAACAAGAAAAATAGGGAGGAAAAATGCATTGGGAGTTATATCATCAACTTTCAGGGGATTTTTATTTCTACTCAGATGGCACAAATATTCCTAGATATTGGTACCCACACAATAGACTTTCAAGGATAATAATCACAGAAGCTTTGAAGTTTGCAAAGTATCAATGCATGAACAGGCTCTATTATAAAGTCAGGACTCTGCAACCTGGGATCAGAGATAGTAGTGGTCAGAGACACTGACCTTCTCACCCAGCTACAGAGTGCTGACAGTTTAGTTGCTAAGTCATGTTAGACTCCTGCGACCCCATGTACTGTAGCCTGCCAGGTTCCTCTGTCCATGGGATTCTCCAGGCGAGAATACTGGAGTGGATTACCATTTCCTTTTCCAGGAAATCTTCCTGTCCCAGAAATTGAACCCAGGTCTCCTGCACTGCAGGCAGATTCTTTACCAAGAGAGCTATAAGGGAAGACCTTCTCACACAACTGCAGGGAGGTTTGTTATTAGTGTTGTTTTAGTTTGCATGTATATCTAGCAAGCTAGTGCAAGAGTTCAGTAAAATGGGAACACTGTGGTTTTCTCTTGGCAGAGATATAGCTTGTATCCGTGTAATACAGCACACAATGTGCTTATGACTATTTCTTATATTAAAATGAAACATTTATTTATTCTTCAGTCACTAAATCATGTTTGATTCTTTGTGACCCCGTGAGCTGCAGCATGCCAGGCTTCCCTGTCCTTCAGTATCTCCAGGAGTTGGCTCAAATTCATGTTCATTGAGTCAATGATGCCTTCCAACCATCTCGGCCTCTCTGCCTCCACTTCTCCTCTTGCCCTCAATCACTCCCAGCATCAAGGTCTTTTCCAATGAGTCGTCTCTTCGCATCAGGTGGCCAGAGTATTGGAACTTCAGCACGAGTCCTTCCAATGAATATTCAGGGTTGATTTACTTTAGGATTGACTGGTTTGATCTCCTTACTGTTCAAGGGACTCCCAAGAGTCTTCTCCAGCACCACAGTTCAAAAGCATCAGTTCTTCAGTGTTCAGCCTTCTATATGGTTCAACCCTCACATCCATACATGACTACTGGAAAAACCAGCAATTTGATTATATAGACATTTGTCTGCAAGATGATGTCTTTGCTTTCTAATATACTGTCTAGGTTTGTCATAGCTCTCTTCCCAAGAAGCAAGCATCTTTTAATTTTGTCACCACAGTCACTGTCTGCAGTGGTTTTGGAGACTAAGATAATAAAATCTGTCACTGTTTCTACATTTGCCCTTTCTATTTACCATGAATTGATGGGACTAGATGCCATGATTTTGATTTTTTGAATGTTGAGATTTAAGCCAGCTTTTTCACTTTCTTCTTTCATCTTCATCAAGAGGCACTTTAGTTCCTCTTTACTTTCTGCCATAAAGGTGGTATCATCTGCATATCTGAGGTTATTGATATTTCTCCCAGAAATCTTGATTCCAGCTTGACATTCATCCAGCTCAGCATTTTGCATGATGTCTTGTACATATAAATTGAATAAACAGGTTGATAATATACAGCCTTGATGTACTCCTTTCCCAATTTTGAACCAGTCTGTTTTTCCATGTCCAGTTCTGTTGCTTCTTGTCCTGCATACAGGCTTCTCAGGTGAAGTGGTCTGCTTTTCCCATCTCTTTAAGAATTTTCAAGTTTGCTGTGATTCCCCAAAAGCTTTAGCGTAGTCAATGAGGCAGATTTTTTTTTTTTTTTTTGAAATCTGCTTGCCTTTTCTATGATCCAGTGAATGTTGGCAATTTGATCTCTGGTTCTTCTGTCTCTTCTAAATTCATCTTGTACATCTGAAAGTTCTCAGTTCACGTACTGGTGAAGCCTAGCTTGCAGGATTTTGAGCATTACCTTACTAGCATGGGAAATTAGCAGAATTGTACAGTAGTCTCTGCCTACCCCCATGAAAGTCTTTTCCAGTGAGTCGTCTCTTCGCATCAGGTGGCCAGAGTATTGGAACTTCAGCACGAGTCCTTCCAATGAATATTCAGGGTTGATTTACTTTAGGATTGACTGGTTTGATCTCCTTACTGTTCAAGGGACTCCCAAGAGTCTTCTCCAGCACCACAGTTCAAAAGCATCAGTTCTTCAGTGTTCAGCCTTCTATATGGTTCAACCCTCACATCCATACATGACTACTGGAAAAACCAGCAATTTGATTATATAGACATTTGTCTGCAAGATGATGTCTTTGCTTTCTAATATACTGTCTAGGTTTGTCATAGCTCTCTTCCCAAGAAGCAAGCATCTTTTAATTTTGTCACCACAGTCACTGTCTGCAGTGGTTTTGGAGACTAAGATAATAAAATCTGTCACTGTTTCTACATTTGCCCTTTCTATTTACCATGAATTGATGGGACTAGATGCCATGATTTTGATTTTTTGAATGTTGAGATTTAAGCCAGCTTTTTCACTTTCTTCTTTCATCTTCATCAAGAGGCACTTTAGTTCCTCTTTACTTTCTGCCATAAAGGTGGTATCATCTGCATATCTGAGGTTATTGATATTTCTCCCAGAAATCTTGATTCCAGCTTGACATTCATCCAGCTCAGCATTTTGCATGATGTCTTGTACATATAAATTGAATAAACAGGTTGATAATATACAGCCTTGATGTACTCCTTTCCCAATTTTGAACCAGTCTGTTTTTCCATGTCCAGTTCTGTTGCTTCTTGTCCTGCATACAGGCTTCTCAGGTGAAGTGGTCTGCTTTTCCCATCTCTTTAAGAATTTTCAAGTTTGCTGTGATTCCCCAAAAGCTTTAGCGTAGTCAATGAGGCAGATTTTTTTTTTTTTTTGAAATCTGCTTGCCTTTTCTATGATCCAGTGAATGTTGGCAATTTGATCTCTGGTTCTTCTGTCTCTTCTAAATTCATCTTGTACATCTGAAAGTTCTCAGTTCACGTACTGGTGAAGCCTAGCTTGCAGGATTTTGAGCATTACCTTACTAGCATGGGAAATTAGCAGAATTGTACAGTAGTATGAACATTCTTTGCTATTGCCTTTCTTTGGGATTGGAATTAAAACTGACCTTTTCCAGTCCTGTGGCTACCTCTGAGCTTTCAAATTTTTTGTGTTGAGTGCAGCACTTTAGCAGCAGCATCTTTTAGGATTTGAAATTGTTAAGCTGGAATTCTATCACCTCCCCTAACTTTGTAGTAATGCTTCCTAAGGTCCAGTTGACTTCACACTCCAGGATGTCTGACTCTAGGTGAGTGACCACACCATCATGGTTATCTGGATCACTAAGACATTTTTTGTATAGTTCTTCTGTGTGTATTCTTGGCACTGCTTCTTAATCTCTTCTGCTTCCCTTAGGTCCTTGCTGGTTTTATCCTTTATTGTCCCCATTTTTGCATGAAATATTCCCTCAGTATCTCTAATTTTCTTGAAGAAATCTTTAATCTTTCCCATTCTATTATTTTCCCCTATTCATTTGCATGGGTCACTTAGAAAGATGTTGTATCTCCTTATTTGTATCCTCTGGAACTCTGCACTCAGATGGATCTATCTTTCCCTATCTCCTTTGGCTTTTGGTTCTCCTCTCAGCTATTTGTAAGGTCTCCTCCAACAACCACTTTGCCTTTTTGAATTCCTTTTTCTTGGGAATGGTTTTGGTCACAGTCTCCTGTAAAATGCCCATAGTTCTTCAGGCACTCTGGCTACCAGATCTAATTCCTAGACTCTATTAGTAACCTCCACTATATAATAAAGGATTTGATTTAGATCATACCTGAATTTTTCCATGTCCAGTTCTGTTGCTTCTTGTCCTGCATACAGGCTTCTCAGGTGAAGTGGTCTGCTTTTCCCATCTCTTTAAGAATTTTCAAGTTTGCTGTGATTCCCCAAAAGCTTTAGCGTAGTCAATGAGGCAGATTTTTTTTTTTTTTTTGAAATCTGCTTGCCTTTTCTATGATCCAGTGAATGTTGGCAATTTGATCTCTGGTTCTTCTGTCTCTTCTAAATTCATCTTGTACATCTGAAAGTTCTCAGTTCACGTACTGGTGAAGCCTAGCTTGCAGGATTTTGAGCATTACCTTACTAGCATGGGAAATTAGCAGAATTGTACAGTAGTATGAACATTCTTTGCTATTGCCTTTCTTTGGGATTGGAATTAAAACTGACCTTTTCCAGTCCTGTGGCTACCTCTGAGCTTTCAAATTTTTTGTGTTGAGTGCAGCACTTTAGCAGCAGCATCTTTTAGGATTTGAAATTGTTAAGCTGGAATTCTATCACCTCCCCTAACTTTGTAGTAATGCTTCCTAAGGTCCAGTTGACTTCACACTCCAGGATGTCTGACTCTAGGTGAGTGACCACACCATCATGGTTATCTGGATCACTAAGACATTTTTTGTATAGTTCTTCTGTGTGTATTCTTGGCACTGCTTCTTAATCTCTTCTGCTTCCCTTAGGTCCTTGCTGGTTTTATCCTTTATTGTCCCCATTTTTGCATGAAATATTCCCTCAGTATCTCTAATTTTCTTGAAGAAATCTTTAATCTTTCCCATTCTATTATTTTCCCCTATTCATTTGCATGGGTCACTTAGAAAGATGTTGTATCTCCTTATTTGTATCCTCTGGAACTCTGCACTCAGATGGATCTATCTTTCCCTATCTCCTTTGGCTTTTGGTTCTCCTCTCAGCTATTTGTAAGGTCTCCTCCAACAACCACTTTGCCTTTTTGAATTCCTTTTTCTTGGGAATGGTTTTGGTCACAGTCTCCTGTAAAATGCCCATAGTTCTTCAGGCACTCTGGCTACCAGATCTAATTCCTAGACTCTATTAGTAACCTCCACTATATAATAAAGGATTTGATTTAGATCATACCTGAATGGCCTAGTGGTTTCTTTTTTTAATATTTTATTCTATTTAAGCCTGAATTTGCAATAAGTAAACATTCATTAGTTATATACAAATGTCAGAAATCTGTTATGGGGCCACTTTGGCCTCTACATCACTGGAAAACATATAGCGTTAAACAAACCTGAGTTTAAGTCCAGCGATACCACCTACTAGAGTACAATTTAGGATTATTTATGTTTGATTTGTTCTTCTCCTTTTTGACAGGTTGATAAATATTGTGCTGATATTTGTAAAGCTGACATTTATGGATCACTTACTATGGGCTTCATGTTTTTCTAATTTCTTAATGTGTCAAATTTCATTTATATTATCACCTTTAGTCTGGAAACCAAATTCTGAGGTTGGTACTCTGATTATCCTCACTATTACTGTTCATGTTACTCAGATGAAAAAGTCAAGGCAAAAATGGGACCCAGCAATCACACAGCAATGAGCGATGCTACCAAAGTTCTAATCATGAGTGTTTGACTTCAGAACTTTGGCCTTAACTACCATGGCCTCCCAAATACCACTTCACATGTATCTGGGGTAAAACAGGAAAAGAAATGAGCATAGTGAACCTGAACATAAGAAGATACTTAATGAATGATAGTTGTCAATATTAGCATGCTTAATAATCCATGCCATTATTATTATTAATTTTTTTCCTATACTTTGATCAAGACTATTCGAAAAGGAGATTATGTTGTCCCATTTTTTTCCTTTTTTTTTGTTTATCTTTCCATCTTTTTTCCCCATTTGCATGGGTCACTTAGAAAGATGTTGTATCTCCTTATTTGTATCCTCTGGAACTCTGCACTCAGATGGATCTATCTTTCCCTATCTCCTTTGGCTTTTGGTTCTCCTCTCAGCTATTTGTAAGGTCTCCTCCAACAACCACTTTCCCTTTTTTGAATTCCTTTTGCTTGGGACTGGTTTTGGTCACAGTCTCCTGTAAAATGCCCATAGTTCTTCAGGCACTCTGGCTACCAGATCTAATTCCTAGACTCTATTAGTAACCTCCACTATATAATAAAGGATTTGATTTAGATCATACCTGAATGGCCTAGTGGTTTCTTTTTTTAATATTTTATTCTATTTAAGCCTGAATTTGCAATAAGTAAACATTCATTAGTTATATACAAATGTCAGAAATCTGTTATGGGGCCACTTTGGCCTCTACATCACTGGAAAACATATAGCGTTAAACAAACCTGAGTTTAAGTCCAGCGATACCACCTACTAGAGTACAATTTAGGATTATTTATGTTTGATTTGTTCTTCTCCTTTTTGACAGGTTGATAAATATTGTGCTGATATTTGTAAAGCTGACATTTATGGATCACTTACTATGGGCTTCATGTTTTTCTAATTTCTTAATGTGTCAAATTTCATTTATATTATCACCTTTAGTCTGGAAACCAAATTCTGAGGTTGGTACTCTGATTATCCTCACTATTACTGTTCATGTTACTCAGATGAAAAAGTCAAGGCAAAAATGGGACCCAGCAATCACACAGCAATGAGCGATGCTACCAAAGTTCTAATCATGAGTGTTTGACTTCAGAACTTTGGCCTTAACTACCATGGCCTCCCAAATACCACTTCACATGTATCTGGGGTAAAACAGGAAAAGAAATGAGCATAGTGAACCTGAACATAAGAAGATACTTAATGAATGATAGTTGTCAATATTAGCATGCTTAATAATCCATGCCATTATTATTATTAATTTTTTTCCTATACTTTGATCAAGACTATTCGAAAAGGAGATTATGTTTGTTTCAAGAACAAGATAGACTCTGAAGAATCAGGACTGAAAATCCACCCAGTATGACAGTGGACCTGTGGGCACCTAAGCAGAGGCGGAAATTGCATATTATGTCAGTGACACAGAGAAGATTGGTCTATGTGCATCTACCTGGAAAGATAGCATGCCTCCCCAGTGACATGAAATAGAGCATTTGCATCCACCATCATATCTGAACACACTTAGGTAAGATAGATATGTGAAAGGAAGGAGAGGTAAATGTGGAGGATATACAGGAAAGGAGGGGAGTGAGAGGTACATGCCTTAAATGCTTCCTCATCATGAAGTATGAATATGCCACCAGGAGAGTGAAAACCCCAATAGACAGATATACATACAGGGCCTGCTCTCAAAGATGTTATTTTTAGAAGGCAAAAAGATGGAAACAGTAGGAGGCAAGTGGATTTTGTCAGTGTTATATTGTATGAGACTTCCCTTTCATGTCTTCTCTTCTCATGCCTTTATTAAACCAGGAGGCTACAAAAGGATAAGGACTTTCCTTCTCAAAATATTGACCCAGGTAATGTACAGATCATGTCCTCACTAATCCGCCCATGAAACTTGAAAGGAGTGTGGACAAGCTTGCCTTACTTCCTTCTTCATCAGCAGCCAAGCAGATGTCTAGGAATTTTGTACTCAGCATCTGTATCTACTCTGCAGGTCATACAAATTTGCTCCTACTTTTTCATTTTCTTAGGCTTATGGTTGAAGGAAAGGAGAATTAGTCAATCTTCCATTCCCTCATCACAGCTGGGCATGCAGTTTTGCCAAAAGACAACCAAAAAATGAAAAAGTCAAGGCAAAAATGGGACCCAGCAATCACACAGCAATGAGCGATGCTACCAAAGTTCTAATCATGAGTGTTTGACTTCAGAACTTTGGCCTTAACTACCATGGCCTCCCAAATACCACTTCACATGTATCTGGGGTAAAACAGGAAAAGAAATGAGCATAGTGAACCTGAACATAAGAAGATACTTAATGAATGATAGTTGTCAATATTAGCATGCTTAATAATCCATGCCATTATTATTATTAATTTTTTTCCTATACTTTGATCAAGACTATTCGAAAAGGAGATTATGTTTGTTTCAAGAACAAGATAGACTCTGAAGAATCAGGACTGAAAATCCACCCAGTATGACAGTGGACCTGTGGGCACCTAAGCAGAGGCGGAAATTGCATATTATGTCAGTGACACAGAGAAGATTGGTCTATGTGCATCTACCTGGAAAGATAGCATGCCTCCCCAGTGACATGAAATAGAGCATTTGCATCCACCATCATATCTGAACACACTTAGGTAAGATAGATATGTGAAAGGAAGGAGAGGTAAATGTGGAGGATATACAGGAAAGGAGGGGAGTGAGAGGTACATGCCTTAAATGCTTCCTCATCATGAAGTATGAATATGCCACCAGGAGAGTGAAAACCCCAATAGACAGATATACATACAGGGCCTGCTCTCAAAGATGTTATTTTTAGAAGGCAAAAAGATGGAAACAGTAGGAGGCAAGTGGATTTTGTCAGTGTTATATTGTATGAGACTTCCCTTTCATGTCTTCTCTTCTCATGCCTTTATTAAACCAGGAGGCTACAAAAGGATAAGGACTTTCCTTCTCAAAATATTGACCCAGGTAATGTACAGATCATGTCCTCACTAATCCGCCCATGAAACTTGAAAGGAGTGTGGACAAGCTTGCCTTACTTCCTTCTTCATCAGCAGCCAAGCAGATGTCTAGGAATTTTGTACTCAGCATCTGTATCTACTCTGCAGGTCATACAAATTTGCTCCTACTTTTTCATTTTTCTTAGGCTTATGGTTGAAGGAAAGGAGAATTAGTCAATCTTCCATTCCCTCATCACAGCTGGGCATGCAGTTTTGCCAAAAGACAACCAGTGAAAGGTAAATGTTCTTTAAACACTTGAATTGCAAGGAATCCAAAATCATTGCAGACAGTGACTGCAGCCATGGAATTAAAGGATGCTTGCTCCTTGGAAGGAAAGGAAAGCTATGACAAACCTGGACAATGTATTAAAAAGCAGAGACATCACTGCCAACAAAGGTCTGTATAGTCAAAGCTGTGGTTTTTCCAGTAATCATGTACAGATGTGAGACTTGGCCAATAAAAAAGGCTAAGTGGCAAAGAACTGGTGATTTCAAATTGTAGTGCTAGAGAAGACCCTTGAGAGTCCCTTGGACTGCAAGGAGATCAAACCAGTCAATCCTAAAGGAAATCAACCCTGAATATCCGTTGAAAGGACTGATGCTAAAGCTGAAGCTCCACTACTTTGGCTATCCGATGCTAAGAGCCACCTAATTGGAAAACACCCTGATAGCGAGAAAAATTGAAGGGAAAAAAGTGAAAGGGCATGGCAGAGGATAAGATGGTTAGATGATGTTATTGACTCAGTGGACATGAATTTGAGCAGACTCTGGGAGTGAGTGGAGGACAGAGGAGCCTGGTGGGCTACACTCCATGGGGTTGAAAAGTATTGGACATGACTTAGCAACTGAACAGCAAAACAACAAGCCATGCTCTGGCACAAAAACACTGTCTGCCTACATATTATCTCCAGCACAGTCCTCTTTCCTGAATACCTGAATGCCTACCCATCCTTTGCATTTAGATGTCCAATAGGCATCTCAAATTACCAAAATGGGTATTTGGTCTTCCCCTCCAAAAGTATGCTGTTCTCACAATCTTACCCCTTTTCTTGAAAGAAATTTCCCATTTATTATTTGAATTAAAATGATTATACTGAAGTATAGTTGATATACAATATTATATAAGCTATGCAGATACAATATAATGATTCACAACTTTTAAAAGTTATGTTCCATTAATAGTTATTATAAAATTTTGGCTATATTCTCTGTGTTCTCATTCTCTGAATTTTTCTATACATACAAACATACATACACACACTACTGGTTAATAGAGGAGAAAATAAATGTTAATCTAATCTGGTAAATTTTAGACCTAATAGTTTAATTATTTCATTAAGATAGCTCAGTTTCTGCTGGTCTAACAGTCTCTTTTCAGTTTTTCAAACTATCTTATCCTTCTCCCACTCCTTTTAAAAATGTTATCAGAGTATGCAGAGGAATATAGCTAATCCAGCCTAATGCTTGTCCTGGGGTGATGGAATCTGCAAATAATCCAGTGTCTTCTGTTACAAATGGTCTGATCTGATCTGTTCTGCTCCATAAGCTTGAGCTGTACTGGTACAGTGCTTCTCTCTCACATTGTTTTTGAGAGTGTGTAGTATTCCTTGCCTGAGTCCACAGTCTCAGTCATTTAAACACATTCCCCTCATTACCAGCTCAGCCATCTTCTTCTCCATGGCCTCCTCATCCGGCAGTCCTCAGGCCACTGAAGACCTCTCCATCACCACATGACCAATATTGCTAAGCCTTACAAAGGCCAAGGGCAGCCAGTGATGCTCCCTCAGGCTCATCCTTAAGTGTGAAGGAATCATCATTTCTAAACCAAGTAGGACAGAGACCCATTTTAGGGTTGCTATGAGAGTCCAGCTTCTTCCCACCCATGCCATCGGCAGTCACTTCTCAGGATCGCACAATTATTTGGATTATTCTTAAGTTTCCTTGTACCAAAGAGATGTGGACCCAACTAGGGGCACTTAAAGATTTGATCCTCTTTCCTGAATACCTGAATGCCTACCCATCCTTTGCATTTAGATGTCCAATAGGCATCTCAAATTACCAAAATGGGTATTTGGTCTTCCCCTCCAAAAGTATGCTGTTCTCACAATCTTACCCCTTTTCTTGAAAGAAATTTCCCATTTATTATTTGAATTAAAATGATTATACTGAAGTATAGTTGATATACAATATTATATAAGCTATGCAGATACAATATAATGATTCACAACTTTTAAAAGTTATGTTCCATTAATAGTTATTATAAAATTTTGGCTATATTCTCTGTGTTCTCATTCTCTGAATTTTTCTATACATACAAACATACATACACACACTACTGGTTAATAGAGGAGAAAATAAATGTTAATCTAATCTGGTAAATTTTAGACCTAATAGTTTAATTATTTCATTAAGATAGCTCAGTTTCTGCTGGTCTAACAGTCTCTTTTCAGTTTTTCAAACTATCTTATCCTTCTCCCACTCCTTTTAAAAATGTTATCAGAGTATGCAGAGGAATATAGCTAATCCAGCCTAATGCTTGTCCTGGGGTGATGGAATCTGCAAATAATCCAGTGTCTTCTGTTACAAATGGTCTGATCTGATCTGTTCTGCTCCATAAGCTTGAGCTGTACTGGTACAGTGCTTCTCTCTCACATTGTTTTTGAGAGTGTGTAGTATTCCTTGCCTGAGTCCACAGTCTCAGTCATTTAAACACATTCCCCTCATTACCAGCTCAGCCATCTTCTTCTCCATGGCCTCCTCATCCGGCAGTCCTCAGGCCACTGAAGACCTCTCCATCACCACATGACCAATATTGCTAAGCCTTACAAAGGCCAAGGGCAGCCAGTGATGCTCCCTCAGGCTCATCCTTAAGTGTGAAGGAATCATCATTTCTAAACCAAGTAGGACAGAGACCCATTTTAGGGTTGCTATGAGAGTCCAGCTTCTTCCCACCCATGCCATCGGCAGTCACTTCTCAGGATCGCACAATTATTTGGATTATTCTTAAGTTTCCTTGTACCAAAGAGATGTGGACCCAACTAGGGGGCAATAAAGACTATTCACTCACCCCTTCCTGGAACAACAAAAGACCAATATCTGGCTCCCCATTTCTTTTCCCTGACCTCCTTTCATGCCAGGATAATGAGTCTTCATGACTTTACTGGCAGAGATAGGTGGGCATTCTTCTTTAAGTAATAAAAGAAACATCATGCTGAAAATCCTCTATATTGGGCTTTCCTGGTGGTTTAGTGGGTAAGGACACAGCCTTGCAGTGCAAGGGGCACCGGTTCGATCCCTGGCCTGGGAAGATCCCACGTGCCGCAGAGCGGCTGGACTGATGTGGCCAACTGCCGAGTGGGAGCTCTAGAGCACATGCACCCAAAGCCGGTGCTCTGCCGCGAGAGAGACCACTGCGATGGGAGGCCCACACAAGCCAAAGGACAAAGATGGATGAAGATAAATAAATGAAAGATCAATAGAGTTGGCGAAAAAAGCAAAAGTTTAAAAAAAAAAAAAACTCTATATTTGATTCTTGAAAAGTTAAATTGGAGATAATAGAATGGGGGAAAACGTTTTACCTAGTTTAAGAAATCTAGATTTCAAAATGATCATTGCAGCCTAAGATGCCATTTAGTTAATTAGAAGGTAAAGAATTCTCTTTTCACATTCTTTCACATTGCTCCTTATTCCTCAGTGATCCACAGTCTCCGGAAAGTAGACATCTTGAACTGACTGTTAAAGCAACTATTTATTGAACACATGTTTTGTGGTTGATGTGTGTAAAACGTATGTGGTAATACAAGTTTTACATACGTCATCTTTTTCATTCTTAATCTTCACCCAAATGGCCCCAGCTCCTCAGGCCACTGAAGACCTCTCCATCACCACATGACCAATATTGCTAAGCCTTACAAAGGCCAAGGGCAGCCAGTGATGCTCCCTCAGGCTCATCCTTAAGTGTGAAGGAATCATCATTTCTAAACCAAGTAGGACAGAGACCCATTTTAGGGTTGCTATGAGAGTCCAGCTTCTTCCCACCCATGCCATCGGCAGTCACTTCTCAGGATCGCACAATTATTTGGATTATTCTTAAGTTTCCTTGTACCAAAGAGATGTGGACCCAACTAGGGGGCAATAAAGACTATTCACTCACCCCTTCCTGGAACAACAAAAGACCAATATCTGGCTCCCCATTTCTTTTCCCTGACCTCCTTTCATGCCAGGATAATGAGTCTTCATGACTTTACTGGCAGAGATAGGTGGGCATTCTTCTTTAAGTAATAAAAGAAACATCATGCTGAAAATCCTCTATATTGGGCTTTCCTGGTGGTTTAGTGGGTAAGGACACAGCCTTGCAGTGCAAGGGGCACCGGTTCGATCCCTGGCCTGGGAAGATCCCACGTGCCGCAGAGCGGCTGGACTGATGTGGCCAACTGCCGAGTGGGAGCTCTAGAGCACATGCACCCAAAGCCGGTGCTCTGCCGCGAGAGAGACCACTGCGATGGGAGGCCCACACAAGCCAAAGGACAAAGATGGATGAAGATAAATAAATGAAAGATCAATAGAGTTGGCGAAAAAAGCAAAAGTTTAAAAAAAAAAAAACTCTATATTTGATTCTTGAAAAGTTAAATTGGAGATAATAGAATGGGGGAAAACGTTTTACCTAGTTTAAGAAATCTAGATTTCAAAATGATCATTGCAGCCTAAGATGCCATTTAGTTAATTAGAAGGTAAAGAATTCTCTTTTCACATTCTTTCACATTGCTCCTTATTCCTCAGTGATCCACAGTCTCCGGAAAGTAGACATCTTGAACTGACTGTTAAAGCAACTATTTATTGAACACATGTTTTGTGGTTGATGTGTGTAAAACGTATGTGGTAATACAAGTTTTACATACGTCATCATTTTTAATCCTCAGAACAATCCTAGCAGGAAGGCATTTTTCTTACTCTCATTTTACAAATAAGGAAACTGAGACTCAAGTTGGTTAAACTGTGCAAAAGTAATATATCTATATATAAAGAGGCAGAATGCAGTCTGTCCAGTGACTGCTGCACTGTAGATAGTCTTTTTTTTGAGGGGGTGCAGGGCACGGATTGGGGAGGGAGGGAGGTGGGCAGGCCACTTCTATTGGTCTTTCATTTATCTGTTTTCATCCATCTTTGTTCTTTGGCCCGGGTGGGCCTCCCATCGCAGTGGCCTCTGGGCGCATGCGCTCCAGAGCTCCAGCTTGGTAGTTGGACATATCGGTTCAGCCGCTCCACAGCACGTGGGATCTTCCCAGGTCAGGGATCGAACCAGTGCCCCTTGCACTGCAAGGCAGTGTCCTTACCCATCGGACCAGCAGGGAAGCCCCCTGTAAATAGTCTTTTAAAACACACCAGTGAGCTATTAGCCTTTATTTTGAAAGACCACAGTACTTCATTCCTCAAATTGCATCTATAACATAAAAAAATTAGACAGTTTGGACAAATGATCTCATGATACAAAGTAAATGCAAGAAATATAGGAACAGAAGAAATGGAGAGAGGAAGTGAAGGATCATCCATAGTACATCTTCCCAAAGAATTACAAGTTTAAAGAGTTGCTACTGGGGTTTCCTGGTTCTGTGTGTGTCACAATTGTAAAAATTGGCATACACTACACTCAGAGATTTCAATAATGAAAACTTCACTAGAGAAAGTGTAAGTATCAGTTAAGAAAAAGTCATGTTGCTGGGTTCACACAGTGAGCTGGTGCTCAGGAAACGGTGGCTCATTATTATCAGTGACAGTTTTTCTTGATATGCCTAACCATCTCCACGAGCTTGCCACCTCATTCTGTAACAAGGAAATAAGTACATTTTAAACCAGCTAATTAATGCAGCCTGATCCATTGATTTGAAAAGTAGCTTTGGTGTAAAGCAACTATTTATTGAACACATGTTTTGTGGTTGATGTGTGTAAAACGTATGTGGTAATACAAGTTTTACATACGTCATCATTTTTAATCCTCAGAACAATCCTAGCAGGAAGGCATTTTTCTTACTCTCATTTTACAAATAAGGAAACTGAGACTCAAGTTGGTTAAACTGTGCAAAAGTAATATATCTATATATAAAGAGGCAGAATGCAGTCTGTCCAGTGACTGCTGCACTGTAGATAGTCTTTTTTTTGAGGGGGTGCAGGGCACGGATTGGGGAGGGAGGGAGGTGGGCAGGCCACTTCTATTGGTCTTTCATTTATCTGTTTTCATCCATCTTTGTTCTTTGGCCGGGTGGGCCTCCCATCGCAGTGGCCTCTGGGCGCATGCGCTCCAGAGCTCCAGCTTGGTAGTTGGACATATCGGTTCAGCCGCTCCACAGCACGTGGGATCTTCCCAGGTCAGGGATCGAACCAGTGCCCCTTGCACTGCAAGGCAGTGTCCTTACCCATCGGACCAGCAGGGAAGCCCCCTGTAAATAGTCTTTTAAAACACACCAGTGAGCTATTAGCCTTTATTTTGAAAGACCACAGTACTTCATTCCTCAAATTGCATCTATAACATAAAAAAATTAGACAGTTTGGACAAATGATCTCATGATACAAAGTAAATGCAAGAAATATAGGAACAGAAGAAAAGGGAGAGAGGAAGTGAAGGATCATCCATAGTACATCTTCCCAAAGAATTACAAGTTTAAAGAGTTGCTACTGGGGTTTCCTGGTTCTGTGTGTGTCACAATTGTAAAAATTGGCATACACTACACTCAGAGATTTCAATAATGAAAACTTCACTAGAGAAAGTGTAAGTATCAGTTAAGAAAAAGTCATGTTGCTGGGTTCACACAGTGAGCTGGTGCTCAGGAAACGGTGGCTCATTATTATCAGTGACAGTTTTTCTTGATATGCCTAACCATCTCCACGAGCTTGCCACCTCATTCTGTAACAAGGAAATAAGTACATTTTAAACCAGCTAATTAATGCAGCCTGATCCATTGATTTGAAAAGTACCTTAGGTAACTATTCTTTTTATATAATAGCCTTCTAGATTCTGTAGCAAACTCTCCATAACTTTTTTGTGCCTGGCACTCAGCACAGTGACTGGAAAATAGTAGGTACTCAATAACCACTTGTTCAGCTGCTCTGAAATATTAACCAGGGCCTTAAACCAACTTTTCCTATCATTCTACACTGAAAAAAATGAACATTTATTTAGTCTTTTGGTCGTGACACAGATGAGCGTTGAAGCTAACATTTGCTGTGTAGCCATTTCTGGTAAGGCAATGTCTTAGTTTTAACTGCATGTTCGTATTCTATAAATACGGTAACCCCATGAACTGTTGGGTTTTTTTTTTTTTTTCATTTTTAATAGAGGAACAAAAGGAGGTCCAGAAAATTTGAGTTATAAATCAAAGTCACATAGCTAACAGTAATTTGCAAAGTTGGAATTCCCTCTACCTGCCCCCTAAACCACTGCTGTCAAGAAGAGGCTGTTTTGTTTCTACCATTAGTGCCTCATGGACTCAAGTAATTCCCATAGGATTCACACCAGAATAAGTCGACTGTTGACAGTGGCTCTTCTCTGACTTGTTACAGTGGGAGTATATGGGGCTTCCCAAGTGCCACAGTGGTAAAGAATCAGCCTTCCCAATGCGAGAGAGTCAGGAGATGTGGGTTTGGACTTCCCTGGTGGTCCAGTGGGCAAAGAGTCCGCCTTGCAATGCAAGAGGCACTGGTTCAATCCTGGCCTAGGAAGATCCCACGTGCCGTGGAGCAGCTGGACTGGTGTGTCCAGTTAGTGGCCTCCAGTTAGGCATGCCAGGGCCGGTCCTCTACAGAGAGGTTTAAAAAAGTTGCTACTGGGGTTTCCTGGTTCTGTGTGTGTCACAATTGTAAAAATTGGCATACACTACACTCAGAGATTTCAATAATGAAAACTTCACTAGAGAAAGTGTAAGTATCAGTTAAGAAAAAGTCATGTTGCTGGGTTCACACAGTGAGCTGGTGCTCAGGAAACGGTGGCTCATTATTATCAGTGACAGTTTTTCTTGATATGCCTAACCATCTCCACGAGCTTGCCACCTCATTCTGTAACAAGGAAATAAGTACATTTTAAACCAGCTAATTAATGCAGCCTGATCCATTGATTTGAAAAGTACCTTAGGTAACTATTCTTTTTATATAATAGCCTTCTAGATTCTGTAGCAAACTCTCCATAACTTTTTTGTGCCTGGCACTCAGCACAGTGACTGGAAAATAGTAGGTACTCAATAACCACTTGTTCAGCTGCTCTGAAATATTAACCAGGGCCTTAAACCAACTTTTCCTATCATTCTACACTGAAAAAAATGAACATTTATTTAGTCTTTTGGTCGTGACACAGATGAGCGTTGAAGCTAACATTTGCTGTGTAGCCATTTCTGGTAAGGCAATGTCTTAGTTTTAACTGCATGTTCGTATTCTATAAATACGGTAACCCCATGAACTGTTGGGTTTTTTTTTTTTTTTTCATTTTTAATAGAGGAACAAAAGGAGGTCCAGAAAATTTGAGTTATAAATCAAAGTCACATAGCTAACAGTAATTTGCAAAGTTGGAATTCCCTCTACCTGCCCCCTAAACCACTGCTGTCAAGAAGAGGCTGTTTTGTTTCTACCATTAGTGCCTCATGGACTCAAGTAATTCCCATAGGATTCACACCAGAATAAGTCGACTGTTGACAGTGGCTCTTCTCTGACTTGTTACAGTGGGAGTATATGGGGCTTCCCAAGTGCCACAGTGGTAAAGAATCAGCCTTCCCAATGCGAGAGAGTCAGGAGATGTGGGTTTGGACTTCCCTGGTGGTCCAGTGGGCAAAGAGTCCGCCTTGCAATGCAAGAGGCACTGGTTCAATCCCTGGCCTAGGAAGATCCCACGTGCCGTGGAGCAGCTGGACTGGTGTGTCCAGTTAGTGGCTCCAGTTAGGAGCCAGCGCTCTGGAGTGCATGTGCCCAGGGCCGGTCCTCTGCAATGAGAGAGGTCACTGCAATGGGAGGTCCACACGTGCTGAGGGATAAAGATGGATGAAAATAAACAAATAAAAACAATACAAGAGGCCAAAATTTAAAATATGTATGTGTGTATATATACATACATATATATATATATATATATACACATATATATTTAGAGAGAGAGAGAGAGATGTAGGTTCGATTCCTGAGCCGAGAAACTCCCCTGGAGTATGAAATGGCAACCCACTGCAGTATTCTTGCCTGGGAAGATTTCACGGACAGGGAAGACTGGCAGGCTACAGTCCATGGGGTCACAAAGAGTCACACACCACTGAGTGACTAAGCACAGCACACTCTGCTCCATGTGGGAGCCCCAGTCACATTGAGCAACTGAGTACTTGAAACATGGCTGGTCCAAACTGAGATATGCTACAAGTGTAAGATACACACCAGAATTTGAAGGTTTAGTACAAAACAAAGAACGTGAAATATCTTGTCAGTAAGTTTTCTATTGATCCCATTTTGGATGTGTTGGGTTAATTAATTTCACCAATCCAAATAAGGTCTGTACTTTAGCTAATTATATTGTGTCCATATTAATTTCTTAGTTCTGATAATCGTACCATGGTTATGCAGGATGCTAACACTAAGAAAGGCCGAATGAGAGTTGTCTGGGAACATTCCATTCTTGTAACTATTTTATGTTTAGATTTATTTCAAAACATAAAGTTTAAAAATTAGTTCTACCTGTTTCTTTCTACTCCTTTCAACATGGCTTCTAGAAAGTTTCCAAGTGCTGCATATATGGCGTGCATCATATTTCTGTTGAATGGTACAGCAGTAGAACATTAAGCTGCAGGAAGAAAAAAAGGAACATCTACACAGCTCTGCACTGTCAACTGCAGGGTCTTCACAGTGGTAAAGAATCAGCCTTCCCAATGCGAGAGTAAAATTTTTGGTTCAGTGGGCAAAGAGTCCGCCTTGCAATGCAAGAGGCACTGGTTCAATCCCTGGCCTAGGAAGATCCCACGTGCCGTGGAGCAGCTGGACTGGTGTGTCCAGTTAGTGGCTCCAGTTAGGAGCCAGCGCTCTGGAGTGCATGTGCCCAGGGCCGGTCCTCTGCAATGAGAGAGGTCACTGCAATGGGAGGTCCACACGTGCTGAGGAATAAAGATGGATGAAAATAAACAAATAAAAACAATACAAGAGGCCAAAATTTAAAATATGTATGTGTGTATATATACATACATATATATATATATATATATACACATATATATTTAGAGAGAGAGAGAGAGATGTAGGTTCGATTCCTGAGCCGAGAAACTCCCCTGGAGTATGAAATGGCAACCCACTGCAGTATTCTTGCCTGGGAAGATTTCACGGACAGGGAAGACTGGCAGGCTACAGTCCATGGGGTCACAAAGAGTCACACACCACTGAGTGACTAAGCACAGCACACTCTGCTCCATGTGGGAGCCCCAGTCACATTGAGCAACTGAGTACTTGAAACATGGCTGGTCCAAACTGAGATATGCTACAAGTGTAAGATACACACCAGAATTTGAAGGTTTAGTACAAAACAAAGAACGTGAAATATCTTGTCAGTAAGTTTTCTATTGATCCCATTTTGGATGTGTTGGGTTAATTAATTTCACCAATCCAAATAAGGTCTGTACTTTAGCTAATTATATTGTGTCCATATTAATTTCTTAGTTCTGATAATCGTACCATGGTTATGCAGGATGCTAACACTAAGAAAGGCCGAATGAGAGTTGTCTGGGAACATTCCATTCTTGTAACTATTTTATGTTTAGATTTATTTCAAAACATAAAGTTTAAAAATTAGTTCTACCTGTTTCTTTCTACTCCTTTCAACATGGCTTCTAGAAAGTTTCCAAGTGCTGCATATATGGCGTGCATCATATTTCTGTTGAATGGTACAGCAGTAGAACATTAAGCTGCAGGAAGAAAAAAAGGAACATCTACACAGCTCTGCACTGTCAACTGCAGGGTCTTCTTCAGAGGTGGTTTGGTTTACTGAATAAACACTTATATTGTTTGAAAGCTGATCAGGCCATCAATTACTACAACCCCATCACACCACTACACTGAGGTGAGTAATGATTTGGATCCGGAGGTCATCTAGTCAATCTATGATTCCAGGCAGAAATACACTAAAACTCTTCCTGGAAGAAACTGCTATAGTTCTTCATATCACTGAAGTCAGGAGGTGTTCCCTCTTTGCACTAGTAAGTAGATATGACTTTATGAACTTTAATTTCTTTGACATATCTTAGCGTGGTGGAGAAGGTAAACTACCTAGAAACTAGCCTGAGGGCAGCAAATAGATTATGCCATACTTGCTTGAAAGGGCTGTGAGTTAACGCTCACTCTTGAGTAAATATACTAAGCATGGTTCTGGTGTAGGCTAATGAGAAATAAAATGCTTTTAAAATATCTCTCATTTGCACCTTTGTAATTTGAGAAATATCAGTCTAATCCTATCCTCTAAGTTTACAGATGAAGTTGCTGAGGATTGGTGGGACTTGGAGGGCTTGCTGGGGAGAGGCAGAGCTAGAATGCAAGTGTTCTAACTCATAACCTAGGAAAACCAGACTCACCACATAAAGAGACTACATGGAGAGAGATGCTGAATCAGCCCTTAGTGGTTCCATGTTTACTCACATGTCTGGTGAGGCTCAGACAAATGAGTAAAGAAGTCATCTTCTTATGTTCAGTCCCAAAAAGACACCAGATGAAACAGAAGAACCCAATCACTGTGTTGGGTTAATTAATTTCACCAATCCAAATAAGGTCTGTACTTTAGCTAATTATATTGTGTCCATATTAATTTCTTAGTTCTGATAATCGTACCATGGTTATGCAGGATGCTAACACTAAGAAAGGCCGAATGAGAGTTGTCTGGGAACATTCCATTCTTGTAACTATTTTATGTTTAGATTTATTTCAAAACATAAAGTTTAAAAATTAGTTCTACCTGTTTCTTTCTACTCCTTTCAACATGGCTTCTAGAAAGTTTCCAAGTGCTGCATATATGGCGTGCATCATATTTCTGTTGAATGGTACAGCAGTAGAACATTAAGCTGCAGGAAGAAAAAAAGGAACATCTACACAGCTCTGCACTGTCAACTGCAGGGTCTTCTTCAGAGGTGGTTTGGTTTACTGAATAAACACTTATATTGTTTGAAAGCTGATCAGGCCATCAATTACTACAACCCCATCACACCACTACACTGAGGTGAGTAATGATTTGGATCCGGAGGTCATCTAGTCAATCTATGATTCCAGGCAGAAATACACTAAAACTCTTCCTGGAAGAAACTGCTATAGTTCTTCATATCACTGAAGTCAGGAGGTGTTCCCTCTTTGCACTAGTAAGTAGATATGACTTTATGAACTTTAATTTCTTTGACATATCTTAGCGTGGTGGAGAAGGTAAACTACCTAGAAACTAGCCTGAGGGCAGCAAATAGATTATGCCATACTTGCTTGAAAGGGCTGTGAGTTAACGCTCACTCTTGAGTAAATATACTAAGCATGGTTCTGGTGTAGGCTAATGAGAAATAAAATGCTTTTAAAATATCTCTCATTTGCACCTTTGTAATTTGAGAAATATCAGTCTAATCCTATCCTCTAAGTTTACAGATGAAGTTGCTGAGGATTGGTGGGACTTGGAGGGCTTGCTGGGGAGAGGCAGAGCTAGAATGCAAGTGTTCTAACTCATAACCTAGGAAAACCAGACTCACCACATAAAGAGACTACATGGAGAGAGATGCTGAATCAGCCCTTAGTGGTTCCATGTTTACTCACATGTCTGGTGAGGCTCAGACAAATGAGTAAAGAAGTCATCTTCTTATGTTCAGTCCCAAAAAGACACCAGATGAAACAGAAGAACCCAATCACTGAACCCAACCCACATTGTAGAATAATGAGAAATGATCAACTGTTGTTTAAAACCACTAAGTTTTAGAGTAGTTTGTTGCAAAGCAATATATTACAGAAACAATATCTATGGAACTGTTATAAGAGTGCTGTGAATCTCAGAGGCTAAGTGCTTCTTTAATTGTAACAGGACCTCTGTTTATTCTGGAGAGTTCATTTCATAGCATAGGATGTCAATATTTGCCTAGCATTTTAGGAGAACCCTGGCAAATTATGGACAATGCAATGCAAATAGCAACATGATGCTAGCAATGCAGGGAATTTACCAGATGCAGAATAAGAGCCGAGAAAGTATATTATATTCATGTATATAAAGGATTTCTAGCATCTCAAGATTTCCTTGTTGTTAAATTTACTGAAGTGTGGTGAGAGACAGATATTCTGGAAGGCAGAGGGAGAAGGAAAGTCTAAGACTCTTCTCCTGACACACAACTCTATGGACAAAAGTGAACACTGAAACACAGCAAATTATTTGCAAGTGACAGCCCTTTCATTTGTACCCAGAGCTGCTGTTAAGGACCACCACTGCCTCAGCTTGATCCAATTACTGCACTGTGTACCTTATCACATAGCTTCATTTTGTTCTTCTGCTGTCCTAGGATCTGTGCCTCATTAAGATAAGATCTGACAGCCTCTGTCAATGCCGAGTTAAAGCTGGTGGCTTCTCTTTATTTGGGCACAACTGAAAGTTCCATGGACTTATATTCAGTCACACAAAAGGGAGGGTGTTGTTTGCTGGGAAGATTTTCATTTACTCTGCTGTTATTTATCCCATCCTGGGCATTTAAGCAAGTACAGTTTTCCAGTCTTTTATCAGCAGCATCTCATCGCCTTCACTTCTCTTTTCATGAGGCTAAAGTGCTACTTCTTGATTAAAAAAATATCTCTAATGAGGAGGTTATAAACTCATACGGTGTTTTGTGACATGGGTCAACATGTTCTCCTTTTTTTTTTAAGTATTCTTGCTGTTCTCTCAAAAAGCCATAAATAACAATAAATGATAATATAGGATCTTGTCAAGAAAATTCAGCTCCTTCACCTTTATGGACTTGATTTCCTTTCAAACTGACAAGGACTCAGTTCCTGACTGTCCGCCTTCATTTATCCTTTACACTTTAGATCTGCCTTCTGCACTGGCTCCCACTGTAGTGCATATGGAAATAAAATACATCCACATGTGAAATGAGAGTGCCTTTCCTTCCTGGTATTTGTTTCCAATATGATATATTTATTTCAGTGACAAGGTCCAATGGTCAGATATAGTAAGACAAGAGTTACGTGAGAAGGGAAAGGATTGCAGTGATTCCCTGGTTACTCAGGCAAAAGTGGCAGAAGGAAAGAGGGCTCCCAAGGGCCTGGTAGGTTCTGCCTGAATTATCTAAATAATTGCTTCAACCCTTTACATTGGCAATGGAGACTTGGACTACAATTACGCAGGCCAACAAAGGTTTAACTTTTTTTCACATTCCCTTAATGATGACAGAAATGAAAGTGAGTGGAACTACTCTTTGTGATTTAGATTGAAGCTTAATTCCATGACTGTGAGGTTTGTGGGGAATTTGTGCAGTATGATAGAGGTAAAGTCTGAAATAAATAGAAAGGAGACAACATTTTTAGTGGCCCCTTCTCAGCCCAGTCTCTAGACTTCAGAGTGCTAAAGTGCTCCATGTTAGGCCTTATCCTCTAATTTTTTAATTAATTAATTGTCTTTTATGGCTTGTGAGATCTTAGTTTCTTGACCAAGGGTTGAACCTGACAACATTTTTAGTGGCCCTGTCATGCCTTAACTGGTGGCTTCTCTTTTTTGGGCACAACTGAAAGTTCCATGGACTTATATTCAGTCACACAAAAGGGAGGTGTGGGTTGCTGGGAAGATTTTCATTTACTCTGCTGTTATTTATCCCATCCTGGGCATTTAAGCAAGTACAGTTTTCCAGTCTTTTATCAGCAGCATCTCATCGCCTTCACTTCTCTTTTCATGAGGCTAAAGTGCTACTTCTTGATTAAAAAAATATCTCTAATGAGGAGGTTATAAACTCATACGGTGTTTTGTGACATGGGTCAACATGTTCTCCTTTTTTTTTTAAGTATTCTTGCTGTTCTCTCAAAAAGCCATAAATAACAATAAATGATAATATAGGATCTTGTCAAGAAAATTCAGCTCCTTCACCTTTATGGACTTGATTTCCTTTCAAACTGACAAGGACTCAGTTCCTGACTGTCCGCCTTCATTTATCCTTTACACTTTAGATCTGCCTTCTGCACTGGCTCCCACTGTAGTGCATATGGAAATAAAATACATCCACATGTGAAATGAGAGTGCCTTTCCTTCCTGGTATTTGTTTCCAATATGATATATTTATTTCAGTGACAAGGTCCAATGGTCAGATATAGTAAGACAAGAGTCACGTGAAAAGGGGAAAGGATTGCAGTGATTCCCTGGTTACTCAGGCAAAAGTGGCAGAAGGAAAGAGGGCTCCCAAGGGCCTGGTAGGTTCTGCCTGAATTATCTAAATAATTGCTTCAACCCTTTACATTGGCAATGGAGACTTGGACTACAATTACGCAGGCCAACAAAGGTTTAACTTTTTTTCACATTCCCTTAATGATGACAGAAATGAAAGTGAGTGGAACTACTCTTTGTGATTTAGATTGAAGCTTAATTCCATGACTGTGAGGTTTGTGGGGAATTTGTGCAGTATGATAGAGGTAAAGTCTGAAATAAATAGAAAGGAGACAACATTTTTAGTGGCCCCTTCTCAGCCCAGTCTCTAGACTTCAGAGTGCTAAAGTGCTCCATGTTAGGCCTTATCCTCTAATTTTTTAATTAATTAATTGTCTTTTATGGCTTGTGAGATCTTAGTTTCTTGACCAAGGGTTGAACCTGCAACCCCTGCGTTGGAAGTGCAGAGGCTTAGCCATTGGGCTGCCAGTGAAGACCCCTTATCTTCCTTTTAGTCTACATTCTTTCCTTAATCTCACTCCACTCCCATGATTTTAAGTATTATTCATGCTCGTAGATGCATAGCTCCAGCCAGGACCTCACCCTTAGAGCACACTTGACACACCACTGCAGAAGTGGCCACCTTTTCCCAGTTCTACTATGACTTGGACTGTGTCCATTTCTGCTGCCAATAGTTAACACTCACGGAGTGCTTCTATGCCCCATCCTGTACTTAAACATGTGTAAGCATGAGTGCCTTTCACTCTCACAAGGCTAAGCAGTAGAATTTACAATTATCTTTTTTTCTGGATAAAGATACATATGACTAATTTGGGAACATACCTATCTGTGAACAACAAAACTGTGTAATATTTAAAAGTAAAATAAAAGTTAAAAAAAATTATAACCAAATGAAAAAGAAAGTGAGACAGAGGGTCCATGAGTCGTTCAATGTATCACAGACACAAAGGAATGGAACTTGGGCTTGAGGGCAGAACTGTTTGGGTCTCAAACCTCTGTTTACAGCATGCTATTTGCTATGTTGTATACACGCTTGTGATTTAGCAGTATGCTATTTTGAATTGCCATAGCCATCATCATCATCATCATTATTATTTTACTGTTAGGTCTTGCTTCTTCCTACCCTAATGCCTGCCCTATGCCAGGGACCCAGTCTGGCGTCTCTGTGTGTTTAGTTCTAGCAAAACCTTACAGGATGCTTTATTATGGAGGCAGAGGTTTCACAGAAAGCCAATATTATAATTAAAAGCCTGGCAAGAAGACTTAGTCAAGAGGTTTCAAAGAGCATTTTTACTAGTCAGGGTGTTAACCCATTACCCAGGTCTCTAAAAAGCAAGAGAATATGCGGTCTGTGCTGTGCCTGATTTACAGGGGGATAAAGGGAACCTGCGGATTCCTCTCCAGAATATACTTTGCAGAGCCAGATAGAAAGGAAATATTAAATGCAGGTCAGATTCCTTCAGCTCTGTAAATTGTACATTGGAGGTCACCAGGCCAAAATCTAGGAGACCAGCCTAGAAAGCCTTTTGAGGGTAGGGATTTATTATTCGTGGGACAAAAGATGTAATCAAAAGACTCATTCCTAACACTACTGGGGATCAGCCTCTTGTCTTAAAGAGTGTTTTTCTTTTTTTTTTAAGCCGTTTTTAGCTTTTGTCACATTGTTCTGTCATTTAGTGTCAAATGGAGCAAGTTCTCTTTCCTTTTGTAACTAATCATTGCTGACATATAGTTAAAAATCTTTTACTCCAGAGAGTCCGCCTGTGGTGTTTTAGGTCAACCTCACCCCAGGTGAAAATACCATACATGGTGTCTCTAAGTCTGGGATCTAAAAATACAAGCTTGTTGTATGCTGGCACTTTGTAGTACATGAGGCTGGGTCATCTTTCACTGAGATGATGTGCTGTCCAACGGACAGCAAGGCCATTCCTGGCTTTGTTCAGAGTGCTCCGGAGGCAGCGAGTGAAAAGGGGCCTCATTGATTCACTCCCTCCTGCCCAGCCCTTGGGGGAGACTCCAGCATGGGATCTGGTTTTTTCTTGACTTTTGGAGGTGGTTTCCCAGTAGTTCAACCCTGTGAAGCCATATGGCTGTTTATTCTGATTTCTTTTCCAGTTGTTTCTCGTTAGTGTAAAGAAATCCTACATTTTTCATGGGGGTGATTGAGGTATGATTATTCCTATAGTGAAGTCCACCCCTTTTGGTGAGCAATTCTATGAGTTTTGACAAATGTGTACAGTCATTACCACAATCCAGGTACAAAAGAGCCCCCCTTTGACAAATGCTGTACAGTCCATTCAGGGACCCAGTCTGGCGTCTGGTTTACTAGTACGGGGTTTTTGGGGTTCACAGAAAGCCAATATTATAATTAAAAGCCTGGCAAGAAGACTTAGTCAAGAGGTTTCAAAGAGCATTTTTACTAGTCAGGGTGTTAACCCATTACCCAGGTCTCTAAAAAGCAAGAGAATATGCGGTCTGTGCTGTGCCTGATTTACAGGGGGATAAAGGGAACCTGCGGATTCCTCTCCAGAATATACTTTGCAGAGCCAGATAGAAAGGAAATATTAAATGCAGGTCAGATTCCTTCAGCTCTGTAAATTGTACATTGGAGGTCACCAGGCCAAAATCTAGGAGACCAGCCTAGAAAGCCTTTTGAGGGTAGGGATTTATTATTCGTGGGACAAAAGATGTAATCAAAAGACTCATTCCTAACACTACTGGGGATCAGCCTCTTGTCTTAAAGAGTGTTTTTCTTTTTTTTTTAAGCCGTTTTTAGCTTTTGTCACATTGTTCTGTCATTTAGTGTCAAATGGAGCAAGTTCTCTTTCCTTTTGTAACTAATCATTGCTGACATATAGTTAAAAATCTTTTACTCCAGAGAGTCCGCCTGTGGTGTTTTAGGTCAACCTCACCCCAGGTGAAAATACCATACATGGTGTCTCTAAGTCTGGGATCTAAAAATACAAGCTTGTTGTATGCTGGCACTTTGTAGTACATGAGGCTGGGTCATCTTTCACTGAGATGATGTGCTGTCCAACGGACAGCAAGGCCATTCCTGGCTTTGTTCAGAGTGCTCCGGAGGCAGCGAGTGAAAAGGGGCCTCATTGATTCACTCCCTCCTGCCCAGCCCTTGGGGGAGACTCCAGCATGGGATCTGGTTTTTTCTTGACTTTTGGAGGTGGTTTCCCAGTAGTTCAACCCTGTGAAGCCATATGGCTGTTTATTCTGATTTCTTTTCCAGTTGTTTCTCGTTAGTGTAAAGAAATCCTACATTTTTCATGGGGGTGATTGAGGTATGATTATTCCTATAGTGAAGTCCACCCCTTTTGGTGAGCAATTCTATGAGTTTTGACAAATGTGTACAGTCATTCAGCCACTACCACAATCCAGGTACAAAAGAGCTCCAAAATACTCACTTCTATCCTTTGTAGTCAACTCCTTTCCACAACCCCAATCAATTGCACAGCTGATCTGGTCTATCGTTGTAGACTCAAACCATATGTGGACTTTGAGTCTGGCTTTTTAAACAGATCACGATGTATCTGAAATTCATCCATATTGGTATGTGTAGCCATTATTTGTTCTTTTTTATTGCTAATTAGTTCTCCATGGTAAGACTGTACCATAGTTTATCCATTCACCAATTGAAAGACATTTGGATTGTTTCCAGTTTGGGCCTGTTATGAATAAAGTCACTATAAATAGGTATGTACATGTTTTTGTTTATAAGTTTTTATTCCTTTGAGTTAAATATGCTTGCTAGGTCTATGGTGAGTACACATAACTTTCTGTTTTCCAAAGTGGATTTTTATCATTTTATATTCCTAACCATCAGAGCCTTCGTTGCTCTGTATCTTCCTTAGCATTCAGTATTATGTTTTTTATTTGGTTCTTTTGTTTTCACTCTTTAGTGATTTTAGTTACTGTACTCTGTTATCTCACACTGTGATTCTAATTTGCATTTTTATAAAGACTAATGATACTGTGCATTTTTTCATGTGCTTATTTGACATTTTAATATTGTCCCTGGTAAATTTTACTTCACATTTTTTGCATAGGTTTTAAGAGATGTGGATTTGATCCCTTGGTTGGGAAGATCCCCTAAAGAAGGAGATGGCATCCCACTCTAGAATTCTTGTCTGAAAAATTCTATGAACAAGGGAGCCTGGTGAGTTACCATTCATAGAGTTGTAAAGAATCCAACATGACTGAGCACACAGCACATTATATATAAAATAGATAACTAATGAGAATAGACTGTATAGCCTACTCAGTCCTCTGTGGTGACCTAAATGGGAAAGCAATTGGAGGTGGTTCCCAGTAGTTGTAGTGTTTTTTGTTTTTATTTCCTATAAGAAATCCTACATTTTTCATGGGGCTGATTGAGGTATGATTATTCCTATAGTGAAGTCCACCCCTTTTGGTGAGCAATTCTATGAGTTTTGACAAATGTGTACAGTCATTCAGCCACTACCACAATCCAGGTACAAAAGAGCTCCAAAATACTCACTTCTATCCTTTGTAGTCAACTCCTTTCCACAACCCCAATCAATTGCACAGCTGATCTGGTCTATCGTTGTAGACTCAAACCATATGTGGACTTTGAGTCTGGCTTTTTAAACAGATCACGATGTATCTGAAATTCATCCATATTGGTATGTGTAGCCATTATTTGTTCTTTTTTATTGCTAATTAGTTCTCCATGGTAAGACTGTACCATAGTTTATCCATTCACCAATTGAAAGACATTTGGATTGTTTCCAGTTTGGGCCTGTTATGAATAAAGTCACTATAAATAGGTATGTACATGTTTTTGTTTATAAGTTTTTATTCCTTTGAGTTAAATATGCTTGCTAGGTCTATGGTGAGTACACATAACTTTCTGTTTTCCAAAGTGGATTTTTATCATTTTATATTCCTAACCATCAGAGCCTTCGTTGCTCTGTATCTTCCTTAGCATTCAGTATTATGTTTTTTATTTGGTTCTTTTGTTTTCACTCTTTAGTGATTTTAGTTACTGTACTCTGTTATCTCACACTGTGATTCTAATTTGCATTTTTATAAAGACTAATGATACTGTGCATTTTTTCATGTGCTTATTTGACATTTTTAATATTGTCCCTGGTAAATTTTACTTCACATTTTTTGCATAGGTTTTAAGAGATGTGGATTTGATCCCTTGGTTGGGAAGATCCCCTAAAGAAGGAGATGGCATCCCACTCTAGAATTCTTGTCTGAAAAATTCTATGAACAAGGGAGCCTGGTGAGTTACCATTCATAGAGTTGTAAAGAATCCAACATGACTGAGCACACAGCACATTATATATAAAATAGATAACTAATGAGAATAGACTGTATAGCCTACTCAGTCCTCTGTGGTGACCTAAATGGGAAAGAAATCCAAAAAAGAGGGTATATATGTTTATATATATATGTATGTATATATATATACACACACACATGTAGTTGATTCACTTTGCTGTGCAGCAGAAACTAACCTTGTACTCCAAAAATAATAATAATAATAACCCAAACCTAGTTCAAGTAACTGCATTCATCGACTTAAAACTCTGATGTGGGGCTTCCCTAGTGGTCCAGTGGGTAGAGACTCCACCTTGCAGAGCAAGGGGCACCGGTTTGATCCTTGGCCTGGGAGGATCCCACATGCTGAGGAGAGGCTGAACCAGTGTGTCCAATTAGGAGCCTGTGCTCTGGAGCGCATGCGGTGGGAGCCAGTGCTCTGCAAGAAGACAGGCCACTGCGATGGGCGGCCCACACGTGCCAAAGAATAAAATGGATGAAAGTAAATGGTGACTTAGAGGCCAAAAAAATAAAAAAAACAACCCTTTGATGTAGTAAAAAGCCAAAGCCACCATCTTCACAGTGGTCCACGAGGTTCTGTGTGACCTGTTTCCTCCCCTATTACCTCCAGATTCCAGCATCTTATTTTCCAGATAACTTAAAATTAAGTGGCACAAATAAAAAGGTACACTACTAATGCCAAACATGCAATGAGTCAAGAGTAGAGCTACAAGCATAATTTCTCTACTCGCCCACTTCTAATACTATACTCTACTAGATGTGTTATCTCCTCAGAAGCTATAATAACCTCACCAAAAATAAAAATTGTGGACAATTATTCATTAGCTACTATTTTATGAATACCGTGTATATATTTTCTTTAATCTTCACAAGTCTACATGGTAGGTATAATTGTATTCATTCGTTAGGAAGTGAACCTAAGACTCAAGATGACAAGAAATCTCCTTCAGGCCACACAGAGGAATAGAGGAGATCTCAGGTGGGCCAGGATCCAAACCCAATCTCATTATTGCCCTGTATTCCTCTCTTTGTCCAAAATAGGTCAGAATATGAAGATAATACAAAGATTATCTTTGCTAGATTTCTTATAGAGTTGTAAAGAATCCAACATGACTGAGCACACAGCACATTATATATAAAATAGATAACTAATGAGAATAGACTGTATAGCCTACTCAGTCCTCTGTGGTGACCTAAATGGGAAAGAAATCCAAAAAAGAGGGTATATATGTTTATATATATATGTATGTATATATATATACACACACACATGTAGTTGATTCACTTTGCTGTGCAGCAGAAACTAACCTTGTACTCCAAAAATAATAATAATAATAACCCAAACCTAGTTCAAGTAACTGCATTCATCGACTTAAAACTCTGATGTGGGGCTTCCCTAGTGGTCCAGTGGGTAGAGACTCCACCTTGCAGAGCAAGGGCACCGGTTTGATCCTTGGCCTGGGAGGATCCCACATGCTGAGGAGAGGCTGAACCAGTGTGTCCAATTAGGAGCCTGTGCTCTGGAGCGCATGCGGTGGGAGCCAGTGCTCTGCAAGAAGACAGGCCACTGCGATGGGCGGCCCACACGTGCCAAAGAATAAAATGGATGAAAGTAAATGGTGACTTAGAGGCCAAAAAAATAAAAAAAACAACCCTTTGATGTAGTAAAAAGCCAAAGCCACCATCTTCACAGTGGTCCACGAGGTTCTGTGTGACCTGTTTCCTCCCCTATTACCTCCAGATTCCAGCATCTTATTTTCCAGATAACTTAAAATTAAGTGGCACAAATAAAAAGGTACACTACTAATGCCAAACATGCAATGAGTCAAGAGTAGAGCTACAAGCATAATTTCTCTACTCGCCCACTTCTAATACTATACTCTACTAGATGTGTTATCTCCTCAGAAGCTATAATAACCTCACCAAAAATAAAAATTGTGGACAATTATTCATTAGCTACTATTTTATGAATACCGTGTATATATTTTCTTTAATCTTCACAAGTCTACATGGTAGGTATAATTGTATTCATTCGTTAGGAAGTGAACCTAAGACTCAAGATGACAAGAAATCTCCTTCAGGCCACACAGAGGAATAGAGGAGATCTCAGGTGGGCCAGGATCCAAACCCAATCTCATTATTGCCCTGTATTCCTCTCTTTGTCCAAAATAGGTCAGAATATGAAGATAATACAAAGATTATCTTTGCTAGATTTCTTATACAAAAGATATCAAAGGTAAATATTTTTATGCTTTGTAATTCTACCTTCAAAATACTCTGGATACACTCAGTCTTCCTTTATTATTTTTTCCTTTTTTTACCCATGCCCTTGTAGGTGGCAAAGGTCTTATAACCCTGAGAAAAATACTGCCAGTGAAGATCCTCAGACTCTAAAGAGAATAGTGAATTTATGGGAGATGAATCAAGTTCTCCTGCCCTGGGAACCAGCCAGTCCAATCAATATATAGATCTACTTAGCTTTATGCACTAAATGATCCTGAAAAGTTGTCTATAAAGTAAATATTGGTATACAAAAATCATATATTCCCATTGCCTTCCTCTGTGATTTTAGAAAGGTGTTCCCACACACACAAAGAAAAATATTTACCTAATGTATTAGGGAAGGATGCTGGTGAAACCAAACACCAACTGGAAGAAGGAATAGGCAGTGTCAACACCACTCATGCGAGAAGTTCATCAAATGGACAAACAATCCATATGATCATTGATACCCCTGCAAAAGCACAACGATGTCAAAACACACAATCAATTCCCTCTCCAATATTTAAACAGCATTCCCAGGCTGTCAAGCTGGATGTTTAATAAAACTCAATGGAAATAAATGAAAATACTTTCAGGAGAGTTGCTAGGTGTTCTCTGCTTGGCAGTTAAGTTGCTACTGCCCCTTTAAGTAGCCACAGACTCCTTTACCAATCAATAGAAGTTTGCTAACCTTAATGAGTATCTAATTGTTAAAAAAAAGAGAGAGGATGCTTCCTGCTTCTTCTATAAAAGCCTGAAAACTTTAGAGCAAGATGTTAGGGGTATAAATCAGAATGTGACCTCCTGTGTTAGATATAGAGATGTCAGTCTGTGGAACTTGGGAAAATCATATTTGGGAAACGCTTGAGTGGACAATTATTCATTAGCTACTATTTTATGAATACCGTGTATATATTTTCTTTAATCTTCACAAGTCTACATGGTAGGTATAATTGTATTCATTCGTTAGGAAGTGAACCTAAGACTCAAGATGACAAGAAATCTCCTTCAGGCCACACAGAGGAATAGAGGAGATCTCAGGTGGGCCAGGATCCAAACCCAATCTCATTATTGCCCTGTATTCCTCTCTTTGTCCAAAATAGGTCAGAATATGAAGATAATACAAAGATTATCTTTGCTAGATTTCTTATACAAAAGATATCAAAGGTAAATATTTTTATGCTTTGTAATTCTACCTTCAAAATACTCTGGATACACTCAGTCTTCCTTTATTATTTTTTCCTTTTTTTACCCATGCCCTTGTAGGTGGCAAAGGTCTTATAACCCTGAGAAAAATACTGCCAGTGAAGATCCTCAGACTCTAAAGAGAATAGTGAATTTATGGGAGATGAATCAAGTTCTCCTGCCCTGGGAACCAGCCAGTCCAATCAATATATAGATCTACTTAGCTTTATGCACTAAATGATCCTGAAAAGTTGTCTATAAAGTAAATATTGGTATACAAAAATCATATATTCCCATTGCCTTCCTCTGTGATTTTAGAAAGGTGTTCCCACACACACAAAGAAAAATATTTACCTAATGTATTAGGGAAGGATGCTGGTGAAACCAAACACCAACTGGAAGAAGGAATAGGCAGTGTCAACACCACTCATGCGAGAAGTTCATCAAATGGACAAACAATCCATATGATCATTGATACCCCTGCAAAAGCACAACGATGTCAAAACACACAATCAATTCCCTCTCCAATATTTAAACAGCATTCCCAGGCTGTCAAGCTGGATGTTTAATAAAACTCAATGGAAATAAATGAAAATACTTTCAGGAGAGTTGCTAGGTGTTCTCTGCTTGGCAGTTAAGTTGCTACTGCCCCTTTAAGTAGCCACAGACTCCTTTACCAATCAATAGAAGTTTGCTAACCTTAATGAGTATCTAATTGTTAAAAAAAAGAGAGAGGATGCTTCCTGCTTCTTCTATAAAAGCCTGAAAACTTTAGAGCAAGATGTTAGGGGTATAAATCAGAATGTGACCTCCTGTGTTAGATATAGAGATGTCAGTCTGTGGAACTTGGGAAAATCATATTTGGGAGACGCTTGATTGCCTCCTCTACAAAAATGTGCAAAGCAATGTCAACCTCAAAGAGTCATCTGTAGAATTAAGTATTAATTTACTCACATGTCTTATCTGATTTAACTCTCATAAATCACTAGATAAGTATTATTTATCATGATCTGACAGATTCTGAAACTGAAGCTTGGAGAGTTGAACTCATTCAGTGTTAGGCAGCCAGCAGAATTTGAATTAAGGTCTTTCCTAACAGGAGGTCTGTGCTTTCCTTTTTAGCAAAGCAGTTACCTCATGGTAGGCCTTCAAATAAGTTTATACGTTTAGTGACTAGTTTATGGATCAGCAAGTATTTGTCCAATGGATGAATGAATGAATACATTAACTGTGTGAATTCATGTGCATGTGTACATAATGTGTGTGCAAATTCATGTCATTAAAACTTTAGTACTTGTTCCGTATCAGTGGTATAGAATGAGTCCTGACCAGAAAGTTACTTCCCATAACTATCAAAGATATAGGAGAGACAAAAACACCTAGCCTCCATTAATCCTGTACTAAGATTAACTTCCTTTTTCTTGGAATGAATTCAGTTTTCCTAGACAAATTTCCTTTATTGAAATAAGAGCTATGGGTTTGGAAAATTGTCTTCAAACTAGACTATTCATTACAGAAACAAATGTATCAGTGCTTAGCAATCATATTGTTTCTGAAAAATGAAGCCAGTACTATTACAAGTATGGGCAAACATTGTCAAATTTTCTAATATAATGTGAGAAAATTCTTGTATTATTACAAAAGCATTTGAATTATTAATAGATACATTTTCAAGAGTGTTGACGTTTCAGTTGATTTGAAAGGCCCTTAACATAGTGGGGTTTAGCATTCTGGCTAGGCTGGCAGGCCAATTTCCAGATCCAAGTCTTAGACAGTCAAAACCATTATCAGTCAGGGTGGAGAATTCCTAGTGAGGAAAACCATTCTGTGCTACCACCAGTGGTAGCAACTGCTTCCAGTGCCCCTAGTTCTGGGACTCCTATGAATAGAAATGAAAGTGATAGTCACTCAGTCATGTATGACTCTTTGTGACCATATGAATGTCAGTCTGTGGAAAAATCATATTTGGGAGACGCTTGATTGCCTCCTCTACAAAAATGTGCAAAGCAATGTCAACCTCAAAGAGTCATCTGTAGAATTAAGTATTAATTTACTCACATGTCTTATCTGATTTAACTCTCATAAATCACTAGATAAGTATTATTTATCATGATCTGACAGATTCTGAAACTGAAGCTTGGAGAGTTGAACTCATTCAGTGTTAGGCAGCCAGCAGAATTTGAATTAAGGTCTTTCCTAACAGGAGGTCTGTGCTTTCCTTTTTAGCAAAGCAGTTACCTCATGGTAGGCCTTCAAATAAGTTTATACGTTTAGTGACTAGTTTATGGATCAGCAAGTATTTGTCCAATGGATGAATGAATGAATACATTAACTGTGTGAATTCATGTGCATGTGTACATAATGTGTGTGCAAATTCATGTCATTAAAACTTTAGTACTTGTTCCGTATCAGTGGTATAGAATGAGTCCTGACCAGAAAGTTACTTCCCATAACTATCAAAGATATAGGAGAGACAAAAACACCTAGCCTCCATTAATCCTGTACTAAGATTAACTTCCTTTTTCTTGGAATGAATTCAGTTTTCCTAGACAAATTTCCTTTATTGAAATAAGAGCTATGGGTTTGGAAAATTGTCTTCAAACTAGACTATTCATTACAGAAACAAATGTATCAGTGCTTAGCAATCATATTGTTTCTGAAAAATGAAGCCAGTACTATTACAAGTATGGGCAAACATTGTCAAATTTTCTAATATAATGTGAGAAAATTCTTGTATTATTACAAAAGCATTTGAATTATTAATAGATACATTTTCAAGAGTGTTGACGTTTCAGTTGATTTGAAAGGCCCTTAACATAGTGGGGTTTAGCATTCTGGCTAGGCTGGCAGGCCAATTTCCAGATCCAAGTCTTAGACAGTCAAAACCATTATCAGTCAGGGTGGAGAATTCCTAGTGAGGAAAACCATTCTGTGCTACCACCAGTGGTAGCAACTGCTTCCAGTGCCCCTAGTTCTGGGACTCCCTAATGAGAAATAGAAAGTGAAAGTGATAGTCACTCAGTCATGTATGACTCTTTGTGACCACATGAACTGTAGCCCGCCAGGCTCCTCTGTCCGTGGAATTCTCTAAGCAAATATATTGGAGTGGGTCGCCATCCCCTTCTCCAGGGCATCTTCCCAACCCAGGGATCGTCCCAGTTCTCCTGCATTGGAGGCAGATTCTTTACTGATGGATTTAAATGAAAAGAGCATAACTCTTGAGATCAGGTGTTCTTAATTCAAATCCCAGTTTTTGGATTTATTATTCCATTTAACAGATACTTATTTTCATTAAATAGTTACTAGCCGCTTTCTCAGGAACTATCAAAGCAAAGACTGATGACTGTAAATGGCCCAACATCCCAGTCAGCCTTCCTTCTTCCTTTCTAAATTCTTCTCTGTGGAGTCAGGGTAGGGAGGACTTTCATTTCAAAAGCCACAGCAGCAAACTGCATGGAGCAGGTTCTGACCAAAGAGAAGGAGGGGTCTCTGCATTTCTGGGTCACACACTGGTCAAATATAAAAATGTGTTTCTCCTGGTATCTTTGAAAAGAACAGTAGTGGATGGGACAGTGAGTGACCTCCCCATTCCCTTTGACTCTGACCATCCCAGTGCGATCTATTATGGGTTGCTGACTGCAAGCACCTGTGACTTGGCATGAGGGCTTTCTCTGGTTTCTAACAGAGGGCAGGACCTCTACTCCCATCCAGAGTAGCATTCTTAAGTACTGCACGTGTGCGTGCTCATGTGCTTCAGTCTGACTCTTTGTGACCCTAGACTATAGTCCTCCACGCTCCTCTGTCCACAGGATTTTCCGGGCAAGAATACTGGAGTAGGTTGCCATGCCCTTCTCCAGGGTATCTTCCCAACCCAGGGATCAAACTGATGTCTCCTGCATCTCCCACATTGCAGGTGAATTCTTTACCCATGGAGCCACCTGGAAAGGCCCATTCTTTAGTAATGGAGGGAAATAAATACCAGTCTTTCCTGCCTCTTGGGTGGGACACTGCTGAGGTAAGTTCCTTACAGTTTCTCAGTGTTTTGGCAGAGAACTGAACCCAGGAGTCCACTGTGCACACATATTAGCTTCCTTTCTTCCCTTTCCTGGCTCACACCTGCATTCCCCTATTTGTGTTTCCTGAGATCATCACCCCGCCCCTCAATGGGTTATACAGTAAGTCCCCATCATATGGAAAGGTTCCGTTCAGAGAGCAAGTTCATAAGTGCAATTTGTTCCGAAGGCCAACAAAATCTGTCTAGGAACCCAACTAACACAATCGGTTATACAGTACTATACTGTAATAGGTTTATAATGCTTTTTACACAGGTAATACACACATCAGAAACACAAAAACTATTTTTCATCTCACAGTACAAAGTACAGTCACACAGTACAACAGCTGGCATACAAGGACTGGCACACATGTTTGTATCTTTCAAAGTTCACAACTTGAAAGTTCACATATAAACGTCTTCCCGTATTTAAATCTTTGTCTCAGGGTCTGTTTCTGGGGGACCCAACCTAAGACAGACTAAAGGACTTATGTGTCAAAACCTACTGAGTGTGCCCAGGGCATGACCCGCTGCCCTCAGCAGCACGGTCTGTGCTGGCGCACTGTGAAAACTACTTGTAAATCTTCCCATCTCTACACCCCAACTCTGTGGTCAGGGAGATACTTGGGGAGTTGTCCTATCGCAACACACACATAGACAGTTGACCTTGAACCACTTGAACTGTGCGGTTCAACCTCCCCATGTCTTTTTTATTATTATTATTAATAGTAAATACTACAGTACTATACCATCTGAGGCTGATTGAATCTCTGGATGTGGAACCATGGGTGTGGAAAGCAGACTTTTAGGTAATACGGGCATTTTTGACTGAGCAGGAGGGTCAGTACCCCTGACTCCTATGTTGTTCAAGAGTCAACTTATATACCCACTTCCATGAGTTAATTTTCAAAAAGTGTCATGTTTCACTGGAGAAACAAGAGATTTAGGTTTGGTGCCATTCATGCCAATGAATGTAATGAGAGTAATGCAAGGGAACATATAAAGACAGGATCATTCTCAAGAAACAAAGCTTTCCTGCCTCTTGGGTGGGACACTGCTGAGGTAAGTTCCTTACAGTTTCTCAGTGTTTTGGCAGAGAACTGAACCCAGGAGTCCACTGTGCACACATATTAGCTTCCTTTCTTCCCTTTCCTGGCTCACACCTGCATTCCCCTATTTGTGTTTCCTGAGATCATCACCCCGCCCCTCAATGGGTTATACAGTAAGTCCCCATCATATGGAAAGGTTCCGTTCAGAGAGCAAGTTCATAAGTGCAATTTGTTCCGAAGGCCAACAAAATCTGTCTAGGAACCCAACTAACACAATCGGTTATACAGTACTATACTGTAATAGGTTTATAATGTTTTTTACACAGGTAATACACACATCAGAAACACAAAAACTATTTTTCATCTCACAGTACAAAGTACAGTCACACAGTACAACAGCTGGCATACAAGGACTGGCACACATGTTTGTATCTTTCAAAGTTCACAACTTGAAAGTTCACATATAAACGTTTTCCCCGTATTTAAATCTTTGTCTCAGGGTCTGTTTCTGGGGGACCCAACCTAAGACAGACTAAAGGACTTATGTGTCAAAACCTACTGAGTGTGCCCAGGGCATGACCCGCTGCCCTCAGCAGCACGGTCTGTGCTGGCGCACTGTGAAAACTACTTGTAAATCTTCCCATCTCTACACCCCAACTCTGTGGTCAGGGAGATACTTGGGGAGTTGTCCTATCGCAACACACACATAGACAGTTGACCTTGAACCACTTGAACTGTGCGGTTCAACCTCCCCATGTCTTTTTTATTATTATTATTAATAGTAAATACTACAGTACTATACCATCTGAGGCTGATTGAATCTCTGGATGTGGAACCATGGGTGTGGAAAGCAGACTTTTAGGTAATACGGGCATTTTTGACTGAGCAGGAGGGTCAGTACCCCTGACTCCTATGTTGTTCAAGAGTCAACTTATATACCCACTTCCATGAGTTAATTTTCAAAAAGTGTCATGTTTCACTGGAGAAACAAGAGATTTAGGTTTGGTGCCATTCATGCCAATGAATGTAATGAGAGTAATGCAAGGGAACATATAAAGACAGGATCATTCTCAAGAAACAAAGTCATAGATCTGATAATGAGGAGAAATGGGAACCTTTGCTAAAGATGAGACACAAGTTCTTCTGAAGGATGGTGTCCTGAGAAGAGGTAGAAGGGAAGTGTTGTTTCCATAGCCCCAGTGGGCTCCAGGTGAGAGCACATCTGGTGGGCCAGAAAAAATCAGATAGAAGGAAGAAAGCCTTGACATCTAGTGGATACCTAGACACACACTGTGGAATTTTCCTGACAAAAGGTGGGATACAGTGGCTCCATCAGTCTGGCGAGGGTGTTGAATTTCTGGGAGTATTTATAAGAGTAGAAAGAGAATAGAGATGGTGCTGGGAACCACCATGGGAATGAGCTTTTTAGGGGCAAGAGGAGAGAACAGAGAGAATCAGAGAGAAATAAAGCATCCATTTGGATTATCCTCAAGGCCAAAGTCTGGAGGCCTTGCTCCTTCATGTGGTACAGAAGCCAGGCAATCTCCCCATTTCATCCCTTTACTGTGAGAGCAAGCATGTGAGCTCTTCAATAAAGAACTGCTGAGAACAGGGCTTCCCTGGTGGTCCAGTGGGTAAAGAGTCCACCTTGCAGTGCAAGGGGCACTGGTTCTATCCCTGGCCCAGGAAGATCCCATGTGCTATAGAGCGGCTGGACCAATGTGTCCAATTATGAGCCAGAGCTCTGGAGCACATGTACCCAGAACCAGTGCTCTGCCACGAGAGAGGTCACTGAAATGGGAGGCCCACACATGCCAAAGAATAAAGACGGATGAAAATAAATAATTTCTAAAAAGAGAGATAGAAACCAAAAAAAAAAGAATTGCTGAGAACAGTCTATTCTTCTGGAAACCAGCTGAGGCAGACACTCCATCAGACACATAGAGAAAAGGATCTACCTCTGACAACTCCACAGCGTAGCAATCAATCATTGGCCTAAAGGAGCCAGACGCCCTCACAGTGTGAGAGGAAGGGCCTCACCTCCTGATTGGCTCCAGCATTTCCTACTCTGAATTCCTACAGTGCTCCTATTCCAGCTGCCTTTCCGTCCTACCCCACCACACATAGGAATGTTCATTTCCATGAGTGGATTTTCAAAGGGACTGTAGTTTAAACTGAAGGAAGCACTCAGTTTAGGACTGTTCCCATGGTGGTATTCATCTTCATGAATACCTGATGAGGAGGAAGATGAGATGGAGGGGGTGGCATGGTATCCTTCTGTTGCCCCAACGTCTTTCCTCCCCACCACCAGACTGACAGACAGCAGTTCTTGGACACAAAGAGAGGAAGAAGTTAGGATATATGGAGCTGAATTTGTAGATGTTATAAGATTCTGGACCCAAGTTATTCTACTCTGGAGTCTGGGTGACGAAGTATAGCACAGAGCAGGGGAGAAAGCCTTTCTTGTTCCTTCTCATGGGCTATCAGTCCCATGACATTCCCTGTGATGGTACAGCTCAGTCTCCCATAAGGCTCTTAGGGCCATTCCCAGACTGTGCCAAGAAGAGAGTTCTGTCTAATGACACCAAAAGGCTGGTGAAGCACCTTGCATAGAACTTGAGAGACGGAATCCTAAATGAATGTATCCTAGGTAGCCTGTAGACATGATTAGTGAATCAAATGGGAGATGGCCTGGGATTCTCAAATGAGCAACTTGGGGCTCTGAGTGGGTAAAGAGTCCACCTTGCAGTGCAAGGGCACTGGTTCTATCCCTGGCCCAGGAAGATCCCATGTGCTATAGGCGGCTGGACCAATGTGTCCAATTATGAGCCAGAGCTCTGGAGCACATGTACCCAGAACCAGTGCTCTGCCACGAGAGAGGTCACTGAAATGGGAGGCCCACACATGCCAAAGAATAAAGACGGATGAAAATAAATAATTTCTAAAAAGAGAGATAGAAACCAAAAAAAGAATTGCTGAGAACAGTCTATTCTTCTGGAAACCAGCTGAGGCAGACACTCCATCAGACACATAGAGAAAAGGATCTACCTCTGACAACTCCACAGCGTAGCAATCAATCATTGGCCTAAAGGAGCCAGACGCCCTCACAGTGTGAGAGGAAGGGCCTCACCTCCTGATTGGCTCCAGCATTTCCTACTCTGAATTCCTACAGTGCTCCTATTCCAGCTGCCTTTCCGTCCTACCCCACCACACATAGGAATGTTCATTTCCATGAGTGGATTTTCAAAGGGACTGTAGTTTAAACTGAAGGAAGCACTCAGTTTAGGACTGTTCCCATGGTGGTATTCATCTTCATGAATACCTGATGAGGAGGAAGATGAGATGGAGGGGGTGGCATGGTATCCTTCTGTTGCCCCAACGTCTTTCCTCCCCACCACCAGACTGACAGACAGCAGTTCTTGGACACAAAGAGAGGAAGAAGTTAGGATATATGGAGCTGAATTTGTAGATGTTATAAGATTCTGGACCCAAGTTATTCTACTCTGGAGTCTGGGTGACGAAGTATAGCACAGAGCAGGGGAGAAAGCCTTTCTTGTTCCTTCTCATGGGCTATCAGTCCCATGACATTCCCTGTGATGGTACAGCTCAGTCTCCCATAAGGCTCTTAGGGCCATTCCCAGACTGTGCCAAGAAGAGAGTTCTGTCTAATGACACCAAAAGGCTGGTGAAGCACCTTGCATAGAACTTGAGAGACGGAATCCTAAATGAATGTATCCTAGGTAGCCTGTAGACATGATTAGTGAATCAAATGGGAGATGGCCTGGGATTCTCAAATGAGCAACTTGGGGCTCTGAGCGGGTAAAGTTCAGGTAGTAATGTTTATGAGCCATCATTTATAAGATCCAGGTCGTCCGATTACTCAAGTAATTAGGCATCAAGATATGGGGTACAGAAGTAGATTTAACAGAATTCAGTGATAGCTCTACCTTAGTGAAGGTGATTCTGCAAAGCTCTTTTGGGAACAACTAATATGTATGGAACAGATGTTGCTGCCTTTGAAACATTCTCTAGCTTTTAGAGACTTATGAGAACAAAATGTTTCCACAGGAGACAAAGAATGTGGAGTTAGAGTAGGAAATGCTTCTGGGTGTTTTAAAACTTACTATTAGAGAGGAAGCTTCACCAACTCTTCATTAGGCAAAAAAGCATCATTCTAAGAGCAACATTGAAGTTGCTTTGCATTAATTTCACATGCCATTCTGTTGGTTGTTCAAACATCTCTTTAGTTCCCAGAGAAGGGCTTTTGAACCATTGAATTGTGCACTTGAGTTTGGTGCCTGTTTTTTGATAGGCCTTTTATAAATGCACCACTGAAGGAAAAACAAATAGAGGAAATAAATCACCATAGAAAGGGTCAGGAGCGGGGAGTGTGATGGTTCACCTAGAACCATCATTTGGAATAAGACAGAGTTGACCACTAGCCACAATTATGCATCCTGTAAATCCCAAGGAATGAAAACCATCTCCTTCTATTCTACTGAATACCCCATGGCCATGACTATTGCCTTATCTTTATCCAGAACATCATGAAAGGAACATTACTGAAACACTTTTTTCTGATCTGAAAGGCTAATGGAAATGAAAAGCTGAATTTGTAGATGTTATAAGATTCTGGACCCAAGTTATTCTACTCTGGAGTCTGGGTGACGAAGTATAGCACAGAGCAGGGGAGAAAGCCTTTCTTGTTCCTTCTCATGGGCTATCAGTCCCATGACATTCCCTGTGATGGTACAGCTCAGTCTCCCATAAGGCTCTTAGGGCCATTCCCAGACTGTGCCAAGAAGAGAGTTCTGTCTAATGACACCAAAAGGCTGGTGAAGCACCTTGCATAGAACTTGAGAGACGGAATCCTAAATGAATGTATCCTAGGTAGCCTGTAGACATGATTAGTGAATCAAATGGGAGATGGCCTGGGATTCTCAAATGAGCAACTTGGGGCTCTGAGCGGGTAAAGTTCAGGTAGTAATGTTTATGAGCCATCATTTATAAGATCCAGGTCGTCCGATTACTCAAGTAATTAGGCATCAAGATATGGGGTACAGAAGTAGATTTAACAGAATTCAGTGATAGCTCTACCTTAGTGAAGGTGATTCTGCAAAGCTCTTTTGGGAACAACTAATATGTATGGAACAGATGTTGCTGCCTTTGAAACATTCTCTAGCTTTTAGAGACTTATGAGAACAAAATGTTTCCACAGGAGACAAAGAATGTGGAGTTAGAGTAGGAAATGCTTCTGGGTGTTTTAAAACTTACTATTAGAGAGGAAGCTTCACCAACTCTTCATTAGGCAAAAAAGCATCATTCTAAGAGCAACATTGAAGTTGCTTTGCATTAATTTCACATGCCATTCTGTTGGTTGTTCAAACATCTCTTTAGTTCCCAGAGAAGGGCTTTTGAACCATTGAATTGTGCACTTGAGTTTGGTGCCTGTTTTTTGATAGGCCTTTTATAAATGCACCACTGAAGGAAAAACAAATAGAGGAAATAAATCACCATAGAAAGGGTCAGGAGCGGGGAGTGTGATGGTTCACCTAGAACCATCATTTGGAATAAGACAGAGTTGACCACTAGCCACAATTATGCATCCTGTAAATCCCAAGGAATGAAAACCATCTCCTTCTATTCTACTGAATACCCCATGGCCATGACTATTGCCTTATCTTTATCCAGAACATCATGAAAGGAACATTACTGAAACACTTTTTTCTGATCTGAAAGGCTATTGGAATGACCGCTGGCTCGAACCTAGACTGATTTCATCAAACTAAAAAAGTTAGCCAAACAGCCAATTTAGGAGTCCTTTCCCCATCAGCAACATGCCCTTCTCTCCCCTGCCAAGGAATGAATTGACTGAATAGGTAGATTGCCTACATAGATCGGTTGTTTTATGGACAGATAATCTTTGCCTTTAGATTTGTATCCAGAAATATTTGTTAAACATGATATCTTATTCTGTGAGATATACAAGGCACAATACTAGGAGTTAGGGTGTCCCAGACTCTTATCCTACTTAGGAACTGAAGAATAATGCAACCATTGTATGTTTGGGTTTCCTCGTCTATGAAATGGGCTAAGCAGTGAGTTTGGTGCTCTCCAAGATGCTGTTGGACATAATATTCGTTGATGTTTGATTCTGGTTGCAAAGCACAGAGATGCTTTTGAAAACTGCTGCCACGTACGTACATTTTGCACCTTCAGAGAGAGTTTTATGAGGTACAAGGCCGCCTTATTGAAGACAAAATTTACTATTTTGAAATTTACTATTTTTGTCAATTGAAGACAAAATTTACTGTTAAATAGAATAAAGATTAGTCAATAGATCTCAGTCATCTCTATTTTCATTTACTTTTTAAAGGGAGATAATTGACATATAGCATTATATTAGTTTCAAGTGTACAACATACTGATTTTATGTACTGTGAGATAATCAATGCCAAGAAAACTGTGATGTGATGAGCTCTGTAACATATTTTTGATATAAAATTACACTCAGGAAAGTTCCTTTGTGGGGACACAGTGTAACTGAGAAAGTTGACATTTGGGGGCTTTGACCAAGAAAGCACACTACAGAAAAGACTAAACTCAAGAAAACAGGAGTCCTTAACTACTATGCATCACAGAGACATGAGCTGTCTGGTTCAGCATGAGTCTACAGTGACAGCATAGACATGTAAGCTCACTGTCTCAATAATCCTTACCAATACAAAATAATCCTATGAAGTGGTTATGAATATTATCTCTGTATTATAGATGAGGAAGACTCAGACTAAGTGTTAGGGCCAGAGCTTACATCCAGGTATGTCTTGACACCAAAAGCTATAATTGCCCCCTCTACTCAGTCCTTCAGATGCTAAGCTGCCAGTAGGTTGGGCCCTGGTTTTGGAGATGCTTGGCCAGACTGAGGGGTAAAACCACACATTCCTCTTAAAATACCTTCTGGCCATATCTGATGCCAGTTCATTGGCTCAAGGTTACTAGGTCAGTCTGAGGCTGTTAGCAGAAGTTGAGACAAGTTGAGAAAGGAAAAGGAGGATTAAAATCAAAGGACATATCTTTCAGATTAATTCAAAGTCCTAGGATTTGAAGCTGCGTGCAACTGAACACAGGAAAATATTGAAAGGGAAATATATCAGAAAAATAACTTGAAAAGGGATTCAACAAGAAGCACCTAATCTTGTATCAGCAGACTGCTCCACATATCCTCGGCTCTAGTCCTCATCACAGCCATCTCTCAACTGCAGAGGCAGAAATAATATCTGCCCACTCTGCCTCACCCGAATGCTGTAAAAGTCAATGAAAGATGCATGAAAAGGGTTTAAATCTCATTGAAACTGGTTAAATGGATTCAGGGTGCTCTTTTTATGTATTATTACAAATTATCTTTGGTATCATAAGTAGCAGCCATTCAAGAAAGCTCTCCCCCCTCTCCATGCAGAAACTTATTTTTACCTCCCACACGGTGGTTTTTGATAAAACTGTTCTTTCTCTTTTAAAGAAAACCAGCAACTGGCTATGAAATTACTTTCTTGGGATTACTTTTGAAATGACACAACTCCACAAGTTCCCAATCCATAATATACTTCTGAATTCTTTGTCTTTAACCTCCCTGCATATTTTCATCTCTCTCCTAAGTAAGTGCGTGTGTGTTTAAAAGCCAGACTCCTAGGACCAAGACAGACCAAATGAACGCTAAATCAGCGACATGAAGGTGATATACAAGTCTTGCGGGACATCCAGTATTATTTATTTTAAAGCATAGCCCTGGCTTCCAAGGCTTTAGAGCCAGCTGAAACTAGAATCCTAAAATTAAGAGAGAGAGAGAGAGAGAGAGAGAGAGAGAAACAGAGGCAGAATGTTGTGTTTACGACTCCCATGTTAACTCAAAAAGAGAAAGACATTTCCAGACAAGAAATAATTTTTTTCTAGATTCTTCATGTAGGCGAATTCTGTGCTTTTCTAAAAAGCTGTGTAGGATGCTTTTTAACTCAATTTAGTCCTCACTTTAAATTCTGTTTCTTGGGGCAAGAAAACTTTTTTTTAGAGCAGAGCCAGGTAATTGTCAGCCTCCCCAATACTGTGAAGCTTATGAAAGTCTTACTCTTGCCTTTCATCTCTCCATAAAACTGTACACTCTCCTGATTACCCCAAATTACAATGTTTGCTGCTACTCCCTTTAATCAGATTTGGGCAATTCTCGTTCATTAAAAAGAAATCAAATGGCATTTTCCTTTCATAAGGTTTTACATTTCATAAGAGGAGTGAATTCTGTTATCCTTCATTGCTCCCCAAGAGAGATTTTTCTTTTAGTGGTTTGAAGCCATGAATGTTGTGTATTGAGATGCTCAGTCTTGACCCCATGGGGGTGGATTGGATTACTTTGCTGATTTCTTACCTGCAGTGTAAGACTCCCACATAGATTAGGACATGGTTTAAGAGGAATTATCTCCTTTTTTTAATAGATCACATACTGAGTCTCAAGCTCCAAATTCAACAGAAAATCAAGCTAATTGTTCATTTCTTCCAGGATATCCCTGAAGGATAATTGACCTCTGCAGAGAAACTTCTTCATAGGAAACTAAATAATTATGTTGGAGGAAATACACTTCTTGTTCACTATTCCAATCTTTGTAAAGGGTTTTCTGTATGTGTAATGAGATCATAACCCTGCACGTATTTTATACAAAGGATTAATCCACCTTTTCCCCAGCCTATTTTGAACTAGTGATTTTAAGCAGGATGCACATTCAGATTACTATTATAGGTAAAAATCTTTACCTTTCAAATTGCTAAGATAAAATAATCTCAACCTAATGGAGCCTCTACTCACCAAATAAATCAAGTTTTTCTACTTAATCCTTCCATTAAAAATAATGACCTGGAAATACACAATATAGACAGCTTTGGAAAAGTACATGTTTAGATGTTTGCCCCAATAGGCACATTTTTCCTGTATTGTTTTAGTCTACTGTGTCTCTATGCCTCTCCTACAAATTTTCAGCAGTAACTATGATTCATTCCCCCAAAATGATAAAAAAGAACGCTAACCCCAAACTCCTTATTCAGTAAGAACACAAACCAATAGCCCTGATGAGGCAGTTGTATTTCCTATGATGTTTAAAAACATTTCAATCCAAAACATTATATAGTCTTCTCAAAATAAGAGGAGACCCTGAAGTCTCCAAACTCACTAAAAATTGCTCTTAAACTACAGAGGCCTGGACATCTTCTAGCTTTATGCTCAGTCATGTCTGACTCTTTGCGACCCCATGATCTGAAGCCCACCAGACTCCTCTGCCCACGGAATTCTCCAGGCAAAAATACCGGAGTAGGTTGCCATTCCCTTCTCCAGGAAATCTTCCCAATTCAGGGAATGAATTCAGGTCTCCTGCATTGTAGGCAGATTCCTTAGCCTCTTGAGGCACCTGGAAAGCCAGATATTTTCTAGAGTCAATCCTGATTTAAATCAATACAATTTTTTTATTGATTCTTTTCTAATTCTTTCTTCTTTTCCCCCATCATGTCTCTTTTGTTTATATTTATTTTCATCCATCTTTTTTCCTTGGCCTGTGTGGGCCTCCCATCGCGGTGGCCTCTTGTTGGCCAGGAACATTCGCTCCAGAGTGCTTAAGACTCCCACATAGATTAGGACATGGTTTAAGAGGAATTATCTCCTTTTTTTAATAGATCACATACTGAGTCTCAAGCTCCAAATTCAACAGAAAATCAAGCTAATTGTTCATTTCTTCCAGGATATCCCTGAAGGATAATTGACCTCTGCAGAGAAACTTCTTCATAGGAAACTAAATAATTATGTTGGAGGAAATACACTTCTTGTTCACTATTCCAATCTTTGTAAAGGGTTTTCTGTATGTGTAATGAGATCATAACCCTGCACGTATTTTATACAAAGGATTAATCCACCTTTTCCCCAGCCTATTTTGAACTAGTGATTTTAAGCAGGATGCACATTCAGATTACTATTATAGGTAAAAATCTTTACCTTTCAAATTGCTAAGATAAAATAATCTCAACCTAATGGAGCCTCTACTCACCAAATAAATCAAGTTTTTCTACTTAATCCTTCCATTAAAAATAATGACCTGGAAATACACAATATAGACAGCTTTGGAAAAGTACATGTTTAGATGTTTGCCCCAATAGGCACATTTTTCCTGTATTGTTTTAGTCTACTGTGTCTCTATGCCTCTCCTACAAATTTTCAGCAGTAACTATGATTCATTCCCCCAAAATGATAAAAAAGAACGCTAACCCCAAACTCCTTATTCAGTAAGAACACAAACCAATAGCCCTGATGAGGCAGTTGTATTTCCTATGATGTTTAAAAACATTTCAATCCAAAACATTATATAGTCTTCTCAAAATAAGAGGAGACCCTGAAGTCTCCAAACTCACTAAAAATTGCTCTTAAACTACAGAGGCCTGGACATCTTCTAGCTTTATGCTCAGTCATGTCTGACTCTTTGCGACCCCATGATCTGAAGCCCACCAGACTCCTCTGCCCACGGAATTCTCCAGGCAAAAATACTGGAGTAGGTTGCCATTCCCTTCTCCAGGAAATCTTCCCAATTCAGGGAATGAATTCAGGTCTCCTGCATTGTAGGCAGATTCCTTAGCCTCTTGAGGCACCTGGAAAGCCAGATATTTTCTAGAGTCAATCCTGATTTAAATCAATACAATTTTTTTATTGATTCTTTTCTAATTCTTTCTTCTTTTCCCCCATCATGTCTCTTTTGTTTATATTTATTTTTCATCTATCTTTATTTTTTGGCCTGTGTGGGCCTCCCATCACAGTGGCCTCTCTTGTTGCAGAGCACTAGCTCTGAGAACATTCGCTCCAGAGTGCTGGCTTGCAATTAGACACACCAGACCAGCCGCTCGGTGGAACATGGGATCTTCCCTGGCCAGAGATCGAACTGGTGCCCTTTGCACTGCAAGGTGGACTCTTTACCCACTGGACCACCAGGGAAGTCCCCTCAATATGATTGTAGCATAACAATTACAACCTCCAAAAGGAGCTTTACCATGAAATCTTTCAAAGTGCTTGAAAAACAGAATAATGCTACCCAGCATGGCCTGAGGCATGGGAAATCTTCCTTAGGAGAGGACAACTTTTTTAGCTCACTGCATATCCCCAACCACCCCCAAAGTCTCTAATTGGTAAATTGCTGAATCAGTTTGTGCACATTTGGAAAATTACTGCTTTCCTGCAATTTTCTGTAAGCTATTGCTAAATTGTTCTGTTGAATGTTAGTGAAAAATTATATTTTTAAACTACCTCTGAATCCTAAAAGCCCATGGCACAGTATTCTGTTTATGTGAGCAATTTAGCTTTATTAAACAGCATGACATAGACGAAGCGAGCTAAGATAAGCTCAGTATACTACATGCTCCAGAATCATCAGCCAGGGAAGCCAATCAGTTTCCATCCTGATTACTGAAAACCAGGCGGACACCTGGAAAGAAAGAGGGCTGCTTCTCAGACTTGATCCCTCTTTTACCTTGGATATGATTAGAGGAATTTTTCTAGACAGTCTAGACAGTGAAAATTTGGAGTATTTTTTCTGTGTGTGTGCTCAGGTGCGCGATAGTGTCCAGCTCTTTGCAACTCTATGTACTATAGTCCATGGACAGAGAACAGGCTTCTCTATTCATGGGATTCTCCAGGCAAGAATACTGGAATGGGTTGCCATTTCCTTCTCCAGGGAGTCTTCCCCTCCCAGAGATCGAACCTGCATCTCCTGCATTGACAGGCAGATACTTCACCACTAGCACCACCTGGGAAGCCCATTTATTTCTGAACATCTCTATTTTCAGCATTTTTATCAAACAACCTATTATAGTTTGCTTTAGGCATCTTGGGCAACATGATAATATGACTCCCAAATAGAGTTTAAGGAGCTCTACTCTGAAGACAGAATTTGTTCTTTTGTTAAACAGAGTCAGGTCACCCAGCTATAACCGCAGATGTGAGAAAGAACAGAAGTACTCGAGTTATTTGCTAACATACAAAGTGATGTGAGCTTTACAGACCAAGGGTGTAAAAAATGGTTGCTGAAATCTGTGCCCTCCCAACACATCCTGACTGCAAGTTTTCGAAAAGAGAGATTAAAAGGGAACATGCAGAAATTCAGTGGATCATCACATAACGTGTTCTCATGTTTCATTATGAGAAGTAATATTCTTGCTAAGCAGTTTGTTCCACTTTAAATCTTTAGATACTCAGCCTTCTCTAAGGTCATTGTATGAATTTAGACACACCATTCTGGAAACTAAATTAGCCTGCATTTACTGGGAAGTTGAATGCAGCCAGACTAATGGTAGTGCAAGTGTAATTGGTTCTCAACATGTGTCACTGTGTATACTTCTCAAGCCCTAGAAAAGATGCATTATGGGACTAATTTTTAAATGTTAATGGATATTGGACATTTGCCAGACACCCAGCTGTGCACAAAACACTGAGATGGTAAATAGCTCTTGATCTGTTTAGAAACAAATGATGATGGTTTTTAGGATTCCGTAGGACCGACGGCATGGCAACCGGCTCAGACTCAGAGACTGACCCCATTAACAGCATTGAAGGGAAATGGTCTGATTTCTACCATCAAAATTAAGGAGCAAGGGCATTGTGTTAAGACTCAAATTATTTTTGATTAATATTAAGGAAAGTCTAGTTCCTCACACCTATTAACCTTACCTGTGTCAGCTCAGCTCTTTGACAAGTGTCTTGTGTTTGTTTGCCTGTTTTCTATGGGGACAGGTCAAAATGAAAATGTCTTCTTCAATTAGCTTGGGTATAAAAGCTGCACCCAGAATGACCTGCTCACCTGTGCTTGCAAAGACAGCCTCGCTCTCCCACCAGGCATCAGCCTCGGGGTTGACAGAAAGGCAACAGGTCTCCTATCACTTGATCTGTTGCTGTTATCATTTTAATTGAAAGTCAACGAATGGAGCATTTTTTGTATATTCTTCCTCCAAAAGGTCTTGCTAATTGTGTGCACTTGGCCAGTCAAGCCTACTAGCAAGGCTTTGTGTGTATTGTGTGTATTGTAGAAAGAACAGAAGTTTTTAACTCGAGTTAAAATTTGGCTAACATACAAAGTGATGTGAGCTTTACAGACCAAGGGTGTAAAAAATGGTTGCTGAAATCTGTGCCCTCCCAACACATCCTGACTGCAAGTTTTCGAAAAGAGAGATTAAAAGGGAACATGCAGAAATTCAGTGGATCATCACATAACGTGTTCTCATGTTTCATTATGAGAAGTAATATTCTTGCTAAGCAGTTTGTTCCACTTTAAATCTTTAGATACTCAGCCTTCTCTAAGGTCATTGTATGAATTTAGACACACCATTCTGGAAACTAAATTAGCCTGCATTTACTGGGAAGTTGAATGCAGCCAGACTAATGGTAGTGCAAGTGTAATTGGTTCTCAACATGTGTCACTGTGTATACTTCTCAAGCCCTAGAAAAGATGCATTATGGGACTAATTTTTAAATGTTAATGGATATTGGACATTTGCCAGACACCCAGCTGTGCACAAAACACTGAGATGGTAAATAGCTCTTGATCTGTTTAGAAACAAATGATGATGGTTTTTAGGATTCCGTAGGACCGACGGCATGGCAACCGGCTCAGACTCAGAGACTGACCCCATTAACAGCATTGAAGGGAAATGGTCTGATTTCTACCATCAAAATTAAGGAGCAAGGGCATTGTGTTAAGACTCAAATTATTTTTGATTAATATTAAGGAAAGTCTAGTTCCTCACACCTATTAACCTTACCTGTGTCAGCTCAGCTCTTTGACAAGTGTCTTGTGTTTGTTTGCCTGTTTTCTATGGGGACAGGTCAAAATGAAAATGTCTTCTTCAATTAGCTTGGGTATAAAAGCTGCACCCAGAATGACCTGCTCACCTGTGCTTGCAAAGACAGCCTCGCTCTCCCACCAGGCATCAGCCTCGGGGTTGACAGAAAGGCAACAGGTCTCCTATCACTTGATCTGTTGCTGTTATCATTTTAATTGAAAGTCAACGAATGGAGCATTTTTTGTATATTCTTCCTCCAAAAGGTCTTGCTAATTGTGTGCACTTGGCCAGTCAAGCCTACTAGCAAGGCTTTGTGTGTATGTGTGTGTATTGGTGATGAGCTGCTTTTGATTAAAAAGCATTAGGAGAAAGTGTCATTTTCAGCATAAACATGGGAGAGAGATGGATGCAGGGCACTGCAGATGACTGTTCCTCTGGAAAGAGACCCACAGGGTGGTGTATTCAGCATCTAAAATGCCATCTGAGGCTATCAGCATGGTTTAAATATTTCATCAGCCAAGGAGAATATGAACATGAGCCGAGCTGGTCTGACATCGCTTCTGGAGATGTGTGAGAAACACCAGGGGAGCTCTGGTTTGTTGGCAGCTCAACAACTAGCAATTTGTGTAGGGTGAAAGCAAGAGGAAAAGACAAGAGAGCCAGAGTGCTGCCATTTGAATCCAGTAATCATGAAATAAGAAATTTTGAATTTTCAAGACTGAGCAATGGTACTGACCTTTTAAGTAATAATTGGCAGAACTCACTTTAGGATGTGGTTTCACTTTGGATATTATAACTTTGTGAAGGGACCATCTGCATAACAAGGCTTCTTTTTTACCTCTTAGGCTGTCTTGTATATCATGGCAGTAAGGATGTTCTAGCTGCAGTTTTGGTTCCTTTTCTTGGCAACTTGTAACAGCATACAAATGTGTGAAAGATGCAGATTTAAGCCTGGCTCTACCACTGAACCACAAACAGTGATCTGAAGCAAGTTACAGTCTCTCTAAACTGTTTCTTTAACTTAAAAGAGAATCATGACTAAGGTATATAAGAGTGACTAGGGCACAACAGGTACTCAGTAAGTACCAATAAGCAAAATGTTTATTATGCCATATAGCAAATAATAGTAAAAATTTGAAAATTTTAGGGTTAGCAATGTTGTATAACAGAAACCAACACAACATTGTAAAGCAATTATCTTTAAATTAAAAACTAAATCAAAATTGTTTTAAATTCTAAAATAATTTGAAAATTTGAGCATTTTGTCCCTTATTATACATTTCAAGAATATATTGATAAGTGATAGCCATCTTTTATTATACATTCCTTTTAAAAATTGTCATTTTTGATAAAATTTGTTGAGAGATGAAGAGCAGCAACTGATTTGTGAATTTCTCTTAGTCCTTTCTCTCCTCTACATCTTATCATTGCATCTTTAGGAGTGAGAATCTAGGACAAAGGACACAGAAAACACTTTTTAAAATGGCAGGAATTATCTTTCAGAAAACCTAGTTTCCTCACATCACCAGAGAATGTCTGATTTCCATACCTGCTAAAATGGAGAGTGAAAAGGCTCAAAAGGAGTCTGAAATGGACCCTCTCTTTTCCCTTGAATCAAAGCTGTAATTTGGAATGTCCTGTAATCTGGTTGGAAAAGTTGAAACCACAGATTCAAATATTACTTCTTTTTTTAAATAGCTTTGTTGAGGTATAATTCATGTACCCTACAATTTAGTTATTTAAAGTACACAATTTCAGCGTATTCACAGATATGTGCAGACATCATCACCATCAATTTTAGAACATTTTCATCACCTCAAAAAGAAACTGTACCCCAAATGGGGTCCCTGGTTTTAAGTAATAATTGGCAGAACTCACTTTAGGATGTGGTTTCACTTTGGATATAAATTGTGAAGGGACCATCTGCATAACAAGGCTTCTTTTTTACCTCTTAGGCTGTCTTGTATATCATGGCAGTAAGGATGTTCTAGCTGCAGTTTTGGTTCCTTTTCTTGGCAACTTGTAACAGCATACAAATGTGTGAAAGATGCAGATTTAAGCCTGGCTCTACCACTGAACCACAAACAGTGATCTGAAGCAAGTTACAGTCTCTCTAAACTGTTTCTTTAACTTAAAAGAGAATCATGACTAAGGTATATAAGAGTGACTAGGGCACAACAGGTACTCAGTAAGTACCAATAAGCAAAATGTTTATTATGCCATATAGCAAATAATAGTAAAAATTTGAAAATTTTAGGGTTAGCAATGTTGTATAACAGAAACCAACACAACATTGTAAAGCAATTATCTTTAAATTAAAAACTAAATCAAAATTGTTTTAAATTCTAAAATAATTTGAAAATTTGAGCATTTTGTCCCTTATTATACATTTCAAGAATATATTGATAAGTGATAGCCATCTTTTATTATACATTCCTTTTAAAAATTGTCATTTTTGATAAAATTTGTTGAGAGATGAAGAGCAGCAACTGATTTGTGAATTTCTCTTAGTCCTTTCTCTCCTCTACATCTTATCATTGCATCTTTAGGAGTGAGAATCTAGGACAAAGGACACAGAAAACACTTTTTAAAATGGCAGGAATTATCTTTCAGAAAACCTAGTTTCCTCACATCACCAGAGAATGTCTGATTTCCATACCTGCTAAAATGGAGAGTGAAAAGGCTCAAAAGGAGTCTGAAATGGACCCTCTCTTTTCCCTTGAATCAAAGCTGTAATTTGGAATGTCCTGTAATCTGGTTGGAAAAGTTGAAACCACAGATTCAAATATTACTTCTTTTTTTAAATAGCTTTGTTGAGGTATAATTCATGTACCCTACAATTTAGTTATTTAAAGTACACAATTTCAGCGTATTCACAGATATGTGCAGACATCATCACCATCAATTTTAGAACATTTTCATCACCTCAAAAAGAAACTGTAGGGTTTCCCTGGTGGCCCAGTGGGTGGAGAGTCCACCTTGCAGTGCAGGGGGCACCAGTTTGATCCCTGGCCCAAGAGAGGATTCCAATTGCAGAGGAACAGCTGGGCCGGTGTGTCCAATTGCAAGCCAGTGCTCTGGGGCACATGCTCCTGGAGCCAGTGCTCTGCAGCAAGAGGGGCCACTGCAATGGGAGGCCCACATATGCCAAAAAATAAGGATGGATGAAAAATAAATGATGACTTAAAGGCCAAAAAAAAAAACCTCTTTAAAAAACAAAAACAAGTGAAAGAAACTGAAAATTCTGTCAATTCCTTTTTATTTATTTTTTTCCCATCATTTTTAGTTTGGGTTTCTGTTTGTCAGTGTACATGAGCTCTTTATAAATAAAGGCTACTAGCCTTTTGCTATGCTAAAGAAAAAATAAAAAGAAAAAAAGAAACTGCATACCCTTCATCTTACATTCCTCTAGTCACCAAACTTTCCCACCAGCTCTAGACAATCACTCATCTATTGGTTTTTTCTCTATAGATTTTCCTGTGCTGTACTTTCATATGAATGTAATCATGCAGTATGTGGTCTTTATGACTGACGTATTTCAAAAACAGCATAATCTTTTCAAGATTCGTCCATGTTGTAGCATGTGTCAGTGCTTCATTCCTTTTTATGGTCAATAATATTCCATTGACTAATTGATCATCAGTTGATGGACATTTGAATTGTTTTCCCCTTTTCTCTGTTATGAATAGTGCTACTATAAATATCCATGTAAAACTTCTTATATACATGTATGTTTTCATTTCTCTTGTGTATATACCTAGATATGGAATATCTCAGTCATATGGTAAATGTATGTTTAATTGAGGAACTGCCAGACTGTTTGCCAAAACAGCTGCACAATTCACATTCTTTCCAGCAGCATAGTAAGGTTCTACAGAGGCAAGTGAAGTAAGACTCCATTTGCTAGCAAGCTCTTTCTTATATTGAGCAGTACCTGTCTACCTGATCTTCCCTGTTGGCCCTGGTGCTGTTCTGCCCAGCATCATCAAGTAGAAATATGAATTCTTCTCTCTTCTAAAACTCAGTCCCTCTAATATTTACAGTTATCACATCTCACATTTCTTTCCCCAAGGTTTCTTTTTATAAATTCTTGAACGTCCCTAGATACTCTTCCTACTTACCTACATTGATGGGGGGAAAAAAAAAAGCACAACCCAAAAGTTGAGAATTATGTTTTTTTCAGTGGACTTGCTGAACACTTAAACCCAGAAGGCAGCCTCTCAGATAGGTCTGAGGGAAAACTCTGAAGTAAGGGAGGGGTCAGGATGTGTAAGGAGTTTTGCAACAAAAAATTAGGTAGTTAGAGCATCAAACTATTACTGAAGAAAAACAGACACTGCACGTTAATGAATTTAGAGCATTTCTCTCTAAAGTGAGTTTGCACTCACTGAAATCATTCCTTTGATATTTACCTAGGCTCTCTAGGACTAGAGTCCTGCTTTTCTCCATCCCGAATTCCCTCAGGGTGCACAATTGGAAATGGCTGCAATGGCTGATGACTTGATGGCTGCAGCATCCTTTGTTGATTGATGTGGCAGGTGGCATTTTTCATTCACACACATACCTTTTTCTTATTTTACTTCCCAGAATACAAGCTCCTTGGGATAGTGACTTTATTTAACACTTCATCATTTTGTCCCCATTACAAAGGGAAAAAATAAAAAAAGAGCTGGCCTGAAGAGTGCAAGAAATATTTGTTGAGTAAATATGTTGAATGTTGGAGTCCCAGTTACTTTCTGAGAGATACACTGTTTATATCCAGAATTGTATGGCGTACTACAAGGAGGTTGACTAGTGTTGAGTACAGTGAACTCATTTCTCCCTTGTAGAAGCTTAGACAACTAATTTTATAACCTAATGCCTCTGTGTATACAAATAAAAAATAGTGCTAATAATCCATGTAAAACTTCTTTTATACATGTATGTTTTCATTTCTCTTGTGTATATACCTAGATATGGAATATCTCAGTCATATGGTAAATGTATGTTTAATTGAGGAACTGCCAGACTGTTTGCCAAAACAGCTGCACAATTCACATTCTTTCCAGCAGCATAGTAAGGTTCTACAGAGGCAAGTGAAGTAAGACTCCATTTGCTAGCAAGCTCTTTCTTATATTGAGCAGTACCTGTCTACCTGATCTTCCCTGTTGGCCCTGGTGCTGTTCTGCCCAGCATCATCAAGTAGAAATATGAATTCTTCTCTCTTCTAAAACTCAGTCCCTCTAATATTTACAGTTATCACATCTCACATTTCTTTCCCCAAGGTTTCTTTTTATAAATTCTTGAACGTCCCTAGATACTCTTCCTACTTACCTACATTGATGGGGGGAAAAAAAAAAGCACAACCCAAAAGTTGAGAATTATGTTTTTTTCAGTGGACTTGCTGAACACTTAAACCCAGAAGGCAGCCTCTCAGATAGGTCTGAGGGAAAACTCTGAAGTAAGGGAGGGGTCAGGATGTGTAAGGAGTTTTGCAACAAAAAATTAGGTAGTTAGAGCATCAAACTATTACTGAAGAAAAACAGACACTGCACGTTAATGAATTTAGAGCATTTCTCTCTAAAGTGAGTTTGCACTCACTGAAATCATTCCTTTGATATTTACCTAGGCTCTCTAGGACTAGAGTCCTGCTTTTCTCCATCCCGAATTCCCTCAGGGTGCACAATTGGAAATGGCTGCAATGGCTGATGACTTGATGGCTGCAGCATCCTTTGTTGATTGATGTGGCAGGTGGCATTTTTCATTCACACACATACCTTTTTCTTATTTTACTTCCCAGAATACAAGCTCCCTTGGGATAGTGACTTTATTTAACACTTCATCATTTTGTCCCCATTACAAAGGGAAAAAATAAAAAAAGAGCTGGCCTGAAGAGTGCAAGAAATATTTGTTGAGTAAATATGTTGAATGTTGGAGTCCCAGTTACTTTCTGAGAGATACACTGTTTATATCCAGAATTGTATGGCGTACTACAAGGGAGGTTGACTAGTGTTGAGTACAGTGAACTCATTTCTCCCCTTGTAGAAGCTTAGACAACTAATTTTATAACCTAATGCCTCTGTGTATACAACTCTATAAGCTAGAAGTGAGAGACTTCATTGCTCAGGAGTGCTCTAAGAAAATCATTGCAAGAGAATTTTGTACCTATAAGTACAGGCTGATAACAACTAGACTGATATGAAACCTTTCATCATTTATGTTACAAGTATCATGCACACTTTTCCAAGTATACTGCAGTAACTAAAAATAAACACCTGTCTTGTTTAAAGAATTTTAGGAGATTCTAATGATGTCAAGATATCTAACTAAACAACATGGGAGCCAAGGCAAATGACATCTCAAGTTTCTGTCTCTGAAAATGGGCATTGTGAGCAAAGGTTATATGGGAAAGAGAAAGAAAGTGCCAATATTTTATAATTCCACTCAAATTTTACCTCTACAAATATAGCAGTGGGCAGTGAGTACAAGGCTTTTGAAATGCCTTCTGAGTTGTAATCTTTTATTGGTAAATTGAATTCTCTCTTCAAACCTCAATGACCAGTGGGAATGAGCTCTGCAAGGGAAATGTAGGATATATTAATAAGAAGTTCTGATCAGAGAGAAAGTAAAATAAAAGTCCAGCCTTGCCAGCTCTGAGAAATGGTAAGAAGAACCAAGCAGAAGCAGGAATGTGTATGCATTTCTGTGTGCATACAATCACCCTGCCCTGCCCCACCCATCCTGAAGGCACAGCCCAAGAGGGAATGATAATTAAAACTTAGTTATAGGGAAATTTAGGAACCCTGCTACTAGCGCCTGCCTGCTTTTCCCAGCTCCAAATTCTCCTAGGCTTTGGGACCAAGCCAAAAGGGGGTAGAGTCCCTTTGGGGACAATGGTGCAATGGCTGATGACTTGATGGCTGCAGCATCCTTTGTTGATTGATGTGGCAGGTGGCATTTTCATTCACACATACCTTTCTTATTTTACTTCCCAGAATACAAGCTCCTTGGGATAGTGACTTTATTTAACACTTCATCATTTTGTCCCCATTACAAAGGGAAAAAATAAAAAAAGAGCTGGCCTGAAGAGTGCAAGAAATATTTGTTGAGTAAATATGTTGAATGTTGGAGTCCCAGTTACTTTCTGAGAGATACACTGTTTATATCCAGAATTGTATGGCGTACTACAAGGGAGGTTGACTAGTGTTGAGTACAGTGAACTCATTTCTCCCCTTGTAGAAGCTTAGACAACTAATTTTATAACCTAATGCCTCTGTGTATACAACTCTATAAGCTAGAAGTGAGAGACTTCATTGCTCAGGAGTGCTCTAAGAAAATCATTGCAAGAGAATTTTGTACCTATAAGTACAGGCTGATAACAACTAGACTGATATGAAACCTTTCATCATTTATGTTACAAGTATCATGCACACTTTTCCAAGTATACTGCAGTAACTAAAAATAAACACCTGTCTTGTTTAAAGAATTTTAGGAGATTCTAATGATGTCAAGATATCTAACTAAACAACATGGGAGCCAAGGCAAATGACATCTCAAGTTTCTGTCTCTGAAAATGGGCATTGTGAGCAAAGGTTATATGGGAAAGAGAAAGAAAGTGCCAATATTTTATAATTCCACTCAAATTTTACCTCTACAAATATAGCAGTGGGCAGTGAGTACAAGGCTTTTGAAATGCCTTCTGAGTTGTAATCTTTTATTGGTAAATTGAATTCTCTCTTCAAACCTCAATGACCAGTGGGAATGAGCTCTGCAAGGGAAATGTAGGATATATTAATAAGAAGTTCTGATCAGAGAGAAAGTAAAATAAAAGTCCAGCCTTGCCAGCTCTGAGAAATGGTAAGAAGAACCAAGCAGAAGCAGGAATGTGTATGCATTTCTGTGTGCATACAATCACCCTGCCCTGCCCCACCCATCCTGAAGGCACAGCCCAAGAGGGAATGATAATTAAAACTTAGTTATAGGGAAATTTAGGAACCCTGCTACTAGCGCCTGCCTGCTTTTCCCAGCTCCAAATCTCTAGGACATTCCTAGGCTTTGGGACCAAGCCAAGTCCCCATGGAGCAGGAGCCGCAGTCCATAGGCAATCCTGGGAGGAGGCCAGATAGATGAACCGGAGGCTGAAATGAGGCTGTTTAAAGCAGAGGAGAGTGATATCTTGTTAATTGGCAACTCAAAGCATCCAGGAGAGAGGGGACTCATAAAGAAGACTCAGATCAATTATAGAATATAAAGACACCACATTTTCCCAGCGTGGCTGTAGATGACCTGAGTAAATGCATGACTACTAATCTATGTAAGGTATGGTAGATAGGGAAACCATCTCAGAAGAGGAAGAATTCAACCTGTTGCTTCAACTGTCATCTTTTACTTGGAGACTAGAGTTCTGGCAGTTCTCCTAAAATCTCTGTGTGGCTCTCCCTAGACTATTAACATGCTGCTCAGCATCTTGGTGCTATGGTCTTTGTCCCTGTGCCAGTATTAATCCAGCCAATCAGATCAATGCCCAGATCTGCAGAGATCCTGTGTGTCAACTGGATGGGTGAGGAGGAAGCATTCTGGGACCAAGGCAGTGTAAGTTAGCACTGGGGGGCCCTGTGCGAAGCCAGCCAGGGCTTTGCTGCTGTGTTCCTCCAGAAATGCCTTGGACTTCTCACCTTTAACTGATTCTCAAACGGGGCTTCTACAAACGCTCCTCAGTGCTAAGTGAAGCCACAGTCGTAGTTTGGTGTTGAGTTTGTGCTTTAATTTTCGAAGAGGGTACTCAGCTTTCTGGCTAGACAGTTTTCATCATCCTTTCCAATATTTACAAGACTGTGTGTGTTGGTACTGAATAAACAGCTACAGGACTGAGAGTATAAGAGAAAAGGACATATTATAACTGTTTGCTTTCGAAAAATAATTTTCACTATCAGTTCATTTCTATCAATTTCATCATTTTGTTTAAGCCACCTTATCCAAATGATATGCCATGTATTGAAACAGAAATGGGAGGGATATCAAATCTCTTCTAGTCTTTCATATTCCTGCACTAAAAAATGAGGCCACTGTCACAGCACTTGTGTGGGATTCACGAGTTTACGGTGTCACTGGGCTGTATGGAAAGGGGAACAAACCCATGTTCATCTCCTCAAGCTGCCTGTAGCCATTATGTGATGTGGTTCTCACCCAGATGTACATTGCTCAGAGGCTGCTAACAAGAAAACAAGTGAAGATTTTCTGTATGCTGTAAGATTTGCTGAATATTCTCAATCCAGAAAAAAAAGGTCAGGGAGAATGAATAATAGAAAGAAAATACATGATCTTGTTTCTTGACTGATTGATACCCAAAGCAGGTTTCACAGATACACTAATTTTAACAAATACATCCTTGGAAATTTTTTATTTACAGAACTCATTGCTGCCTCCTTTTAATGTAATGAGATTTCATAATGAAGTCCAAATACAATCTGATAGAGGAAGAGGGCATGTAACACTGATTCTAATAAGCCTGCCTAAAATCAATAATGTTGTTAGTTTCCCTGAAACTCGCCTGCATTGGCTCAGAGAATCATGTTCTGCCTAGAGCACAGTATTAACGGTTTCTGTTATACTGGGTAGATTTCCTCCATAGGGGGAAAATGATGGAAACTTAAAGAAATTAAGAAATGTTATTAAATGTGTCTTTAGGCTTTAAATGACCACAAATTTGTTTGTTTCCCTCTTTTAATCAGTTCTTGGTTTCTGCTGAAACAGTTTGATAGCATCATATTAGTGCTCATTTCTCCATGCCTACCTCTTCACCATTTGTTTTTCTTTCTGTTTACTTGCTTTGAAGGTATCACATGAGCAGGTGATTGCTTACAAGTGTATCTTGAGGAGGGCACTCAAGAGAATCCTGAATCAAGAAACCACTGTCAGTGTCTCCAGTCTCAGCAACAGAGACATACTTTAGACCGTAAGGCATTGTCTGCTTATAATGCAAGCATCCATGTCAGAATTAGTTGGATTTAAAATGGAACAGTTAAGTTTTTTAAATGAAAGTTAGGTGTGCTGATTGTTTAAGCCACCTTATCCAAATGATATGCCATGTATTGAAACAGAAATGGGAGGGATATCAAATCTCTTCTAGTCTTTCATATTCCTGCACTAAAAAATGAGGCCACTGTCACAGCACTTGTGTGGGATTCACGAGTTTACGGTGTCACTGGGCTGTATGGAAAGGGGAACAAACCCATGTTCATCTCCTCAAGCTGCCTGTAGCCATTATGTGATGTGGTTCTCACCCAGATGTACATTGCTCAGAGGCTGCTAACAAGAAAACAAGTGAAGATTTTCTGTATGCTGTAAGATTTGCTGAATATTCTCAATCCAGAAAAAAAAAAGGTCAGGGAGAATGAATAATAGAAAGAAAATACATGATCTTGTTTCTTGACTGATTGATACCCAAAGCAGGTTTCACAGATACACTAATTTTAACAAATACATCCTTGGAAATTTTTTATTTACAGAACTCATTGCTGCCTCCTTTTAATGTAATGAGATTTCATAATGAAGTCCAAATACAATCTGATAGAGGAAGAGGGCATGTAACACTGATTCTAATAAGCCTGCCTAAAATCAATAATGTTGTTAGTTTCCCTGAAACTCGCCTGCATTGGCTCAGAGAATCATGTTCTGCCTAGAGCACAGTATTAACGGTTTCTGTTATACTGGGTAGATTTCCTCCATAGGGGGAAAATGATGGAAACTTAAAGAAATTAAGAAATGTTATTAAATGTGTCTTTAGGCTTTAAATGACCACAAATTTGTTTGTTTCCCTCTTTTAATCAGTTCTTGGTTTCTGCTGAAACAGTTTGATAGCATCATATTAGTGCTCATTTCTCCATGCCTACCTCTTCACCATTTGTTTTTCTTTCTGTTTACTTGCTTTGAAGGTATCACATGAGCAGGTGACTGCTTACAAGTGTATCTTGAGGAGGGCACTCAAGAGAATCCTGAATCAAGAAACCACTGTCAGTGTCTCCAGTCTCAGCAACAGAGACATACTTTAGACCGTAAGGCATTGTCTGCTTATAATGCAAGCATCCATGTCAGAATTAGTTGGATTTAAAATGGAACAGTTAAGTTTTTTTAAATGAAAGTATGGCTGATCGACAATATTGTGTTAGTTTCAGGTGTATAGCATAGTGATTCAGTACTTTTGCTGATTATACTCATTATAGGTTATTATAACATAATGGCTATAATTCCCTGTACTGTACAGTATATCCTGGGTGCTTATCTATTTTATTATAGTAGCTTGTGTCTGTTTATCCCATACCCCTAATTTGTCCCTCTTCACTTCCCTCTGCTCCTTGGTAATGAGTTTTCTTCCTGTGTCTGTAAGTTTGCCCTGTTTCACATAACTTTTTAGTTCCACATGGGACTTCCTTGTGGCTCTATTGCTAAATAAAATGTCTGCAGTGCAGGTGATCCAGGTTTGATTCCTGGGTTGGAAAGATTCCCTGGACAAGGGAATGACAACCCACTCCAGTATTCTTGCCTGGAGAATCCCATGGACAGAGGAGCCTGGTGGGCCATTGTAGCCCACGGGGTCCCAAGGAGTCCGACAGCGCTACACAACTAACATTTTTTGTAAGTGATAAAATATTTGTCTTCGTCTGTACAGCTTATTTCACTTAGCATAATATTCTCTAGGTCCATCCAGAATTGCAGTATTTCATTTCATTGATATTCCATCATATATAAATACTACATCTTAATTCAGTTGTCTGTTGAAGGACATTGAGTCGCTTCTATGCCTTGGCAGTTATAAATAGTGTTGTTATGTACACTGGAGTGCATGTATCTTTTAGACTTAGTATTTTCATTTTTCCCGGATAGACACCTATGAGTGGAATTGCTGGATCACATGATATGGAACAATGAGGTATTGGTTGTGAAAAGTCAAGTGAGAGGGAGAAGACCCTGATGCTGGGAAAGACAGGACAGGAAGAGAAAGGGACAACAGAGGGTGAGGTGGTTGGATGGCATCACCAATTCAACGAACATGAGTTTGAGCAAACTCAGGGAGATAGTGAAGGACAGGCAGGGTGTAGTCCATGGCCAGAGTGCCTAGAGATAAAAAATACTTTAGACCGTAAGGCATTGTCTGCTTATAATGCAAGCATCCATGTCAGAATTAGTTGGATTTAAAATGGAACAGTTAAGTTTTTTTAAATGAAAGTATGGCTGATCGACAATATTGTGTTAGTTTCAGGTGTATAGCATAGTGATTCAGTACTTTTGCTGATTATACTCATTATAGGTTATTATAACATAATGGCTATAATTCCCTGTACTGTACAGTATATCCTGGGTGCTTATCTATTTTATTATAGTAGCTTGTGTCTGTTTATCCCATACCCCTAATTTGTCCCTCTTCACTTCCCTCTGCTCCTTGGTAATGAGTTTTCTTCCTGTGTCTGTAAGTTTGCCCTGTTTCACATAACTTTTTAGTTCCACATGGGACTTCCTTGTGGCTCTATTGCTAAATAAAATGTCTGCAGTGCAGGTGATCCAGGTTTGATTCCTGGGTTGGAAAGATTCCCTGGACAAGGGAATGACAACCCACTCCAGTATTCTTGCCTGGAGAATCCCATGGACAGAGGAGCCTGGTGGGCCATTGTAGCCCACGGGGTCACAAAGAGTCAGACACAGCTACACAACTAACATTTTTTGTAAGTGATAAAATATTTGTCTTCGTCTGTACAGCTTATTTCACTTAGCATAATATTCTCTAGGTCCATCCAGAATTGCAGTATTTCATTTCATTGATATTCCATCATATATAAATACTACATCTTAATTCAGTTGTCTGTTGAAGGACATTGAGTCGCTTCTATGCCTTGGCAGTTATAAATAGTGTTGTTATGTACACTGGAGTGCATGTATCTTTTAGACTTAGTATTTTCATTTTTCCCGGATAGACACCTATGAGTGGAATTGCTGGATCACATGATATGGAACAATGAGGTATTGGTTGTGAAAAGTCAAGTGAGAGGGAGAAGACCCTGATGCTGGGAAAGACAGGACAGGAAGAGAAAGGGACAACAGAGGGTGAGGTGGTTGGATGGCATCACCAATTCAACGAACATGAGTTTGAGCAAACTCAGGGAGATAGTGAAGGACAGGCATGCCTGACGTGCTCTAGTCCATGGGATCACAAAGAGTTGGACACAACTGAGAGACTGAACAGCAACAAAAGAGAGAGGACTGGAGGCCCACATATCCTTCAAGAGGGGCTTGCTTGGAAAGGGTTGCAAACATCCAGGGAGGGCGTGCAAGCACTAGGGCAGCTTAGCTGTGACAGAGGTGTGTAGAGGGAGAAGATTGGAAAAGGGGAGAGTGTAATAACAACAATATCGATTACTGTCTACCTGTCAAGAAACTTTCTCATGATTTTCATCTATTAACTCACCAAAACTTCACAGCATCCTATGGGATGAATATATTTATTGTTTATTTTAATGGTTTTTTTGTGATAGAAGTCACATAATATAAACTGTTTTAACCGTATTTAACTGTATAGTTCAATGGCACTAAGTACATTCACATCGTGGTCCAACTGTCACCATCATCCTCTGCAGTTTTTCACCTTCCTAAACTGAAACTGTCCCCACTAAACACAAACTCCCTGTTCCTCCCCTCCACCCCCCTACCTCCCTGCTCAGCCCCTGGCATCTACCAGTGTGCTTTTGAACTCTCTGAATTTGATTATTCTATAAAAGTACGTGTGTATGTATATGTATACACACACACACACACACACACACACGTGTATATTACTGAATCAAACAGTTTAAAAAAGATATCACCTGTTTGTAGGGATGGATATATTATTCCAGTCTTCTTTATACAAATGAGGCATCTGAGACCAGAGAGAACTGAGGCTAGAGTCAGCCCTAGTGAGCAGTCCTCTGGCATCTATCTCTGGCCTTCCCTTCTCTAATGTCTTGCCTACACAGCACACCTATCCAGTGTCAACAGTCTTCTCCTGTCCTTGACTTCCAAAATGACACCTCTATTCCTGATCCAAACTTCAGAGGCTCTGCTGAAACAAACAATGACAAATCAGAAAACTCTTGCCATCGAGTTCACTGAGCCACACTCCCGATAAGGTGAGGGAGATTCGGTTGAATTAGAAAACATGCTAAATAAATTATTAAAGAGGCTGTGAGGCTTGGAGGACTGTGTTGGGGATGAGGCCCACACTGACTGGCTGATAGTTTGGATAGATCCTGCAACCTTTGCCTCTTAGTTAAATCTTCCTAAATAAAAGAAACCTCCTTTGGGCTCAGTCTCTGAATCCTTGTCCCACTGCATGGAGTTCTCAGCCCGAAGCAATTGGCCCAGTTTTCCAGGCTCAGGCTTTGCCTCTGAGTCCTATTCAGGTCCAGTCCTCCTTGTGGTACAGCTGTAGATATCTGAGCAAACTCATGTTCATAAAATTTGAGTAGAGCTTCTTCATCAGAACTGTTATTTGACTCCCTCGTGGCCAGTTCACCCACCACAGGCCAGCTCACATCTTATGTCTATTTATGTACTAAGCTACTCAGGAAGCTTAATTATTTGATTCATGTAAAACACCTTAAAACTATTAGTGCTTTACATGTATTTCACATATTTGTCCAAATATATTATAAGCTCCCTGACAAAAGCAGTTTTTACTGCTTGATTTTAGAACAGGTAAGATGGAGCCCTAGTGAGGTACTCAAAAGACTTTGCAGATTGATTGGTTAGTTAATTACAGAGAGTGGAGCTAGCATCCTAAAGCCACAGAAAGAGTTCACCCAGTCTGAGTATCTCCATCTAGGTTAATATTAGCACAAATTAAACACACGAGAAAAGATATCTGGGTCCTGGACATTCCTCACAGTTGAGTCTGGTTCAAATTCAATTAAACTTATCACAGAAAAATGCCAGAGAGTGAGAGCAAAGCCAAATAGCCCAAGGGAACTTGGTTTTAATTTCATTTTTAAACCTAAAATCAAATCAACCCATGCTGACTGAATGCCTACTGTGTACAAAGAAGTTGTACAAATAAACAGATATCTGAGAGGGCTGTCTTCTCTTAACCCAAACACCTTCCGGGGCAGACTTTGAGACAGAACAATGGGCACTATGTTCCATATATGCACCTACCTAGATCCTGGAATAAGTTATTTAACTCTCTGAGCATAAGGTTTTGGTTTCTGTTTTTGTTTTATGATGTACTTAAACCCGAGAGACAGGAGTAAATGAAGCCATTCTGTTTCACTACGGAACTTGGAAATTAAGTCACCACTGAGCTCAGAGGTAAAACAGCACAATTCAATGCAGCAGACTTGCGTGTCTTTAGGAAACTGTGTTAGATCTTGTGTTGTTTGAAAATACGAACTGTGACTGCTTAGTTAAATCTTCCTAAATAAAAGAAACCTCCTTTGGGCTCAGTCTCTGAATCCTTGTCCCACTGCATGGAGTTCTCAGCCCGAAGCAATTGGCCCAGTTTTCCAGGCTCAGGCTTTGCCTCTGAGTCCTATTCAGGTCCAGTCCTCCTTGTGGTACAGCTGTAGATATCTGAGCAAACTCATGTTCATAAAATTTGAGTAGAGCTTCTTCATCAGAACTGTTATTTGACTCCCTCGTGGCCAGTTCACCCACCACAGGCCAGCTCACATCTTATGTCTATTTATGTACTAAGCTACTCAGGAAGCTTAATTATTTGATTCATGTAAAACACCTTAAAACTATTAGTGCTTTACATGTATTTCACATATTTGTCCAAATATATTATAAGCTCCCTGACAAAAGCAGTTTTTACTGCTTGATTTTAGAACAGGTAAGATGGAGCCCTAGTGAGGTACTCAAAAGACTTTGCAGATTGATTGGTTAGTTAATTACAGAGAGTGGAGCTAGCATCCTAAAGCCACAGAAAGAGTTCACCCAGTCTGAGTATCTCCATCTGGGTTAATATTAGCACAAATTAAACACATGAGAAAAGATATCTGGGTCCTGGACATTCCTCACAGTTGAGTCTGGTTCAAATTCAATTAAACTTATCACAGAAAAATGCCAGAGAGTGAGAGCAAAGCCAAATAGCCCAAGGGAACTTGGTTTTAATTTCATTTTTAAACCTAAAATCAAATCAACCCATGCTGACTGAATGCCTACTGTGTACAAAGAAGTTGTACAAATAAACAGATATCTGAGAGGGCTGTCTTCTCTTAACCCAAACACCTTCCGGGGCAGACTTTGAGACAGAACAATGGGCACTATGTTCCATATATGCACCTACCTAGATCCTGGAATAAGTTATTTAACTCTCTGAGCATAAGGTTTTGGTTTCTGTTTTTGTTTTATGATGTACTTAAACCCGAGAGACAGGAGTAAATGAAGCCATTCTGTTTCACTACGGAACTTGGAAATTAAGTCACCACTGAGCTCAGAGGTAAAACAGCACAATTCAATGCAGCAGACTTGCGTGTCTTTAGGAAACTGTGTTAGATCTTGTGTTGTTTGAAAATACGAACTGTGACTGCTGGAGCTGAGGCAGCCACTTCATGACCATGAAGACACAGCTGAGCATGAATCCAGTGTTCTGCTCTGAAAACAGTGGAGCAGAAAGACCATGGCAAACATTTAGCCCTTCAGGACATCATTCTGCCCTGGAGTCCCTCTAGACTGAAGCTTCTCGTTGTGTGAGATAATACTGAGTTGGCTCAAAAGTTCATTCGGCTTCTTCCATAAGATGTTATAGAAAAACATGAACTTTTTGCCAGCCCAATATTTTCCTTTGTGTTTAATATGATTTTATTTGACCAATCCCTGCCTGAATGTTAGTTCAGAGAGCAGAGGAAAGATTCTCCTGTCTAGAGCATTTCTCCTCTTCTTTACTTTAAATATATATATACACACATAAATATGTATATAGAATTTCTAATGGGAGGGTTTCCCAGGTGGCCCAGTGGTTAAGAATTTGCCCACCAGTGCAAATTCTTGCACTGAGGATATGAGAGTTTGATCCCTGGGTGGGGAAGATCCCCTGGAAGCAGAAATGGCAATCCTCTCCAGTGTTTTTGCCTGGAGAATTCATGGGCAGAGGAGCCCCATGGGCTACAATCCATGGGGTCCCAAAGAGTCAGATACAACTAAGCACACACACACACACACCATAATTATATTTTCTCAAAGGGATGCTGTGAGAATCAGTGAAATAAATATGCAAAAATACTATGGAAGTATTAATCATTTCCTTTATTACCTTCATTCTCCCACCTCCAGGCTTCCCTCCTCTGCCCTTTTCCCTGTAACACTCCTTGCCTCAGATCTGCCTGTTGTCGGCACCTCTGCGTTGGGAAGGCAGCAGAACAGGGCTTTCCTTCAAAACGGAGACAGCCAGGGTGGAGAGAGCTACGTGCTGTCAGTTACACGGGTTAGTGAGGAATAAGCGGGCTAGCTGCTTCCTTCACCAATTTGGAATCGTGTAGCTGTTCACCCTGTTTATGTAACAGATGCTAAAAGAAGCCATTCTGTTCATGAACTTGGAAATTAAGTCACCACTGAGGGGTAAAACAGCCAATTCAATGCAGCAGACTTGCGTGTCTTTAGGAAACTGTGTTAGATCTTGTGTTGTTTGAAAATACGAACTGTGACTGCTGGAGCTGAGGCAGCCACTTCATGACCATGAAGACACAGCTGAGCATGAATCCAGTGTTCTGCTCTGAAAACAGTGGAGCAGAAAGACCATGGCAAACATTTAGCCCTTCAGGACATCATTCTGCCCTGGAGTCCCTCTAGACTGAAGCTTCTCGTTGTGTGAGATAATACTGAGTTGGCTCAAAAGTTCATTCGGCTTCTTCCATAAGATGTTATAGAAAAACATGAACTTTTTGCCAGCCCAATATTTTCCTTTGTGTTTAATATGATTTTATTTGACCAATCCCTGCCTGAATGTTAGTTCAGAGAGCAGAGGAAAGATTCTCCTGTCTAGAGCATTTCTCCTCTTCTTTACTTTAAATATATATATACACACATAAATATGTATATAGAATTTCTAATGGGAGGGTTTCCCAGGTGGCCCAGTGGTTAAGAATTTGCCCACCAGTGCAAATTCTTGCACTGAGGATATGAGAGTTTGACCCCTGGGTGGGGAAGATCCCCTGGAAGCAGAAATGGCAATCCTCTCCAGTGTTTTTGCCTGGAGAATTCATGGGCAGAGGAGCCCCATGGGCTACAATCCATGGGGTCCCAAAGAGTCAGATACAACTAAGCACACACACACACACACCATAATTATATTTTCTCAAAGGGATGCTGTGAGAATCAGTGAAATAAATATGCAAAAATACTATGGAAGTATTAATCATTTCCTTTATTACCTTCATTCTCCCACCTCCAGGCTTCCCTCCTCTGCCCTTTTCCCTGTAACACTCCTTGCCTCAGATCTGCCTGTTGTCGGCACCTCTGCGTTGGGAAGGCAGCAGAACAGGGCTTTCCTTCAAAACGGAGACAGCCAGGGTGGAGAGAGCTACGTGCTGTCAGTTACACGGGTTAGTGAGGAATAAGCGGGCTAGCTGCTTCCTTCACCAATTTGGAATCGTGTAGCTGTTCACCCTGTTTATGTAACAGATGCTAAAAAGAAGAGAGATGCTGGCTTTGAAAGCAGAAACCAGTACTAAGTAACTCTGAAGTGAGAACGCTAATGAAACCCAAAATAACAAAACTTCTTTTCTCTCTGGCAAGGAAGAGGTATTTAAAATGCTGACAACCTTAAACAATTCATTCAAAATGGTATTAAATCACCCTCTAAGGTTTTGCCATGTTCTAGAATATAACATTTTTTTGGATGTAGATCATTTTTAGTCTTTGTTGAGTTTGTTGCATCATTGTTTCTGTTTTGTGTGTGTGTGTGTGTGACTGTGAAGCATGTGGGATCTTAGCTCCCTGACTAGGGATAGAACCTATACCCCTTGCATTGGAAGCAATGTCTTAGCCATTGGATTGCCAATGAAGACCCATTGAATATAACTTTTTTGATACTCAAACAGGCACAGCTATGCTGGAAAGAAAATTAAAAATTCCTATAAGCTTGTGATAAGAAAATATGAATAACAAAAATTAAACTCTGATCAACTAGTGGTACATTCTGTATTTTCAGTAAAAGCCATAAAAAGTATAATTTATAGTAAAATGTGTTATTTTAATATGTGCAGTATATATCATGTTTTTTAAAAAATTACTGCACATATTCATAAGGCCTAGGTCTTCCACCAAACAAAAAAAAAAAAAAAGGGAGAATCACAAAGACCAAAGTTAAGCACATGGATACATATGAAGATATTAAAATACAGTGATTTAATTGGAAATGTCTTATAAAATTTCTTTTTAATAAGAATATACATAGACATCAGTTAACTATCATTCAGTAATAATGTGTTTGGGTTGCTACTGCATAGAAATAGTACAAGGAACGATTTCTTGCCAGAAATTTAAAGATATTTGCTATTGTCTCTTTGTAGATAAGTTTACTGAGGAACTGTTAAGATAAATGAAGTTCTATTGCTTCTTTCTTGTACACATCTGGTTCAGGATGATGCAAAGGGCCAAACTTAGCTAAACTTCACAAATGATATTTTGGTAATGTGTGGGAAATATCTGTATCTCTCTAGAGAATTCTTCAGTAACAATCAGCAGGCTGCCAAGTTAATGTTAATGTTTAAATGTATAATAAGGAGTACCATAAATAATATTAATGTTCAAACCTGTAAGGAGATGGCTAATTAAAATTTCAAAGCCCTGTAAAAAATAAAAAGGATTTCTACAGTCCATCTGTGGCATCAAGGTTTGTTGAACCTTGACCGTGTATCCTCAGTGAAAAGCTCCTACTGGTAAAGCAGGGCGATGAGTCTTAAAAGTTCTAAAGCGCCGCTGTTCTCAAAGATCAGCAATGTTAGGCTTATAGCCCTTTTTCTTTAAAATCATACTTAAATGAACAGAATTGCCAGTTTGATGAAAAAGTCAGTAAATTTCCTTTTATTTAGATGTGTGAAAACATCTGTGTGTATTTCTTTTAATAGACCAATTCTAGACATTGAGAGAGTATTCTGAGCCAGGTATTGATATTTTAATTGAAGTTATAGAAACTGGAAATGTTTAATGGGATAAATAAAAAACGTTATGTCATGATAACAAGAACAAAAATAATAACTGGTTCTTCTCATTACTGTGGCTTGTGAGGTATTGAAACTGTGGTTATTCATCGTGGGAAGTACCATACACACTGTTACTGGTGTGCACTAGTTACTAGTGCCCTCTGCTGGACAGAATGAGCATTTCCCTACCACGAGGGAGTATGGCTGAGCTAAGTAAGGATGGGTCTATTGATGTATTTCCTCCATTTCAGATACTGCCGTTGGAGCACACAACGCACAGCATCACCACAAAAGAAAAACATCTTTATAATATAATGATTTAATTGAAAATGTCTTATAAAATTTCTTTTTAATAAGAATATACATAGACATCAGTTAACTATCATTCAGTAATAATGTGTTTGGGTTGCTACTGCATAGAAATAGTACAAGGAACGATTTCTTGCCAGAAATTTAAAGATATTTGCTATTGTCTCTTTGTAGATAAGTTTACTGAGGAACTGTTAAGATAAATGAAGTTCTATTGCTTCTTTCTTGTACACATCTGGTTCAGGATGATGCAAAGGGCCAAACTTAGCTAAACTTCACAAATGATATTTTGGTAATGTGTGGGAAATATCTGTATCTCTCTAGAGAATTCTTCAGTAACAATCAGCAGGCTGCCAAGTTAATGTTAATGTTTAAATGTATAATAAGGAGTACCATAAATAATATTAATGTTCAAACCTGTAAGGAGATGGCTAATTAAAATTTCAAAGCCCTGTAAAAAATAAAAAGGATTTCTACAGTCCATCTGTGGCATCAAGGTTTGTTGAACCTTGACCGTGTATCCTCAGTGAAAAGCTCCTACTGGTAAAGCAGGGCGATGAGTCTTAAAAGTTCTAAAGCGCCGCTGTTCTCAAAGATCAGCAATGTTAGGCTTATAGCCCTTTTTCTTTAAAATCATACTTAAATGAACAGAATTGCCAGTTTGATGAAAAAGTCAGTAAATTTCCTTTTATTTAGATGTGTGAAAACATCTGTGTGTATTTCTTTTAATAGACCAATTCTAGACATTGAGAGAGTATTCTGAGCCAGGTATTGATATTTTAATTGAAGTTATAGAAACTGGAAATGTTTAATGGGATAAATAAAAAACGTTATGTCATGATAACAAGAACAAAAATAATAACTGGTTCTTCTCATTACTGTGGCTTGTGAGGTATTGAAACTGTGGTTATTCATCGTGGGAAGTACCATACACACTGTTACTGGTGTGCACTAGTTACTAGTGCCCTCTGCTGGACAGAATGAGCATTTCCCTACCACGAGGGAGTATGGCTGAGCTAAGTAAGGATGGGTCTATTGATGTATTTCCTCCATTTCAGATACTGCCGTTGGGGAGCACACAACGCACAGCATCACCACAAAAAGAAAAACATCTTTCTAAACTGAAAATACAAAGACTCTCACCTACTATGTGATTCTGTTAGGAATAATGGTTTGCTATTAGCTTAGCCTCTGACGGATTCCTTCCTTTCTGATGCTTTCTGCCTTCTTTCTTCTCTTAAACAAGCTATGTGATTAAATTCCTCACACATGTTTTTCCATAGTGACCTCTCACTTTCCTCCTCTCTATCTTAGACATATTACCTAAAATATTTCTTTTAAAAATCATGTATTTCATACCCGTTTTACATGTGAAATGCATCAATATAGTCTCATTTCAAATGTAGACAGTAGCCATGACATTGCTCACCTCAAAAGGCTCCAGTTTATCATAAATGATCAGTAGTAGAGACTGTGGAATCAAAGTTAGAGAAACATGAAAGACCTCCTCCTGGTGTCAGATCTTTTAAGGCCAGTTTGGACCAGCAGTCCAGCAGTAGGAAGCCCAGCAGTGGAGGTGTGCTGGGGCTCGTGTGAACAGTTCACCGTCATTCACACCCCCTGAGTTGGACTGCTGAATAGAAAGTTCAAACATATTTCCTCAACTCAAAGCAACACTAACCTGAAAACATAAATTGGCCCATTTGGGCTTCAAACTTGACCCAAATGGACAAAAAGGGGTTCACAAACTTCAGGGAACCTGATTCAACCTTTTTGTTTGTTAAGAAACCCAGAAGAGAGGGTCTTTATAGTGATCAAAGGCCTGAACATTACCTCGCCAATGGAAGTATGCTGTTAATAAAAGCCATTCCCCTAGATGTCAGGGGCACCAACCCACTGTGCCTCAGAAGTTCCCAAATGTTCTTGTATGGCCCAACCTATTCGTTAGGCTACATTCATACTCTCTCCAGTTAAACACTGATAAGCAGAGTGCTGGTCACTTCAGTTAGCCAGATAGCTAGTGCCAGAAATAAGGAAAAACTGGTGATGTGTGGCAGAGATAAAGAAATTGAATATATGAAGGTATTGTGTCATTAAACGATGTATACTAATAACTTTGAGAACTCACAGCAAGGACACTAAAATATTTTACATTCACCTTGTCCTTTTCTTAGATACATTTTATAATGTTTGGAAAATGATCTAGAGTTTCGTGCTATCTGCTAAATGGTCTCATAAGTGCCAGCACCTTCAATGTCATTTGCCTTCTATAAATAGTGAACACGCCTGAAGCGTCTCAAACATCACTCCCATTTTTCCTGGGAGTTTGTTTCGCCTCTACATGGGGAACAGAATTTTGTAAATATGTAATGTGTAAGCAATTCTAATACCATTGTTTTTTTCTTGTGCCTGAATCAGTCCTTGCCTTTTGTCATATCTGATATTGCTTTAATATGCAGAAATCAGACAGAATGTCAAAAGAAGAAGAAAGCACCAGAAGAGATTTAGTATACATGGAAATACTTCATATCTATAGTAAAAGAAAACTTTCATTTTAAAAATGCCAGCAATGGCTCCGTCAGTGTAAAAATGAAGATGTCATGACTAAATAGGAATTTTCAGTCCCTTAGCTGTCAATAATTAATAGATTATTTACACTGGCACACTCACATTTCCCAGCTTTCGGGATTCCATTTACACTTTGATCCTTTGCTCAGCAGCAAATTTAACATCAGTGTGACCTTCTTCTGCCCAACACCATTCGTCCATCAGACAGGGAGTGAGCATCATCTGATATGTGCATTTATTAAGGCAGCAGGCTCCAAATATTGGAAAAATGACAAATGCCAGTGTTTCCTATAATAAACCCCCAATGGACAAAAAGGGGTTCACAAACTTCAGGGAACCTGATTCAACCTTTTTGTTTGTTAAGAAACCCAGAAGAGAGGGTCTTTATAGTGATCAAAGGCCTGAACATTACCTCGCCAATGGAAGTATGCTGTTAATAAAAGCCATTCCCCTAGATGTCAGGGGCACCAACCCACTGTGCCTCAGAAGTTCCCAAATGTTCTTGTATGGCCCAACCTATTCGTTAGGCTACATTCATACTCTCTCCAGTTAAACACTGATAAGCAGAGTGCTGGTCACTTCAGTTAGCCAGATAGCTAGTGCCAGAAATAAGGAAAAACTGGTGATGTGTGGCAGAGATAAAGAAATTGAATATATGAAGGTATTGTGTCATTAAACGATGTATACTAATAACTTTGAGAACTCACAGCAAGGACACTAAAATATTTTACATTCACCTTGTCCTTTTCTTAGATACATTTTATAATGTTTGGAAAATGATCTAGAGTTTCGTGCTATCTGCTAAATGGTCTCATAAGTGCCAGCACCTTCAATGTCATTTGCCTTCTATAAATAGTGAACACGCCTGAAGCGTCTCAAACATCACTCCCATTTTTCCTGGGAGTTTGTTTCGCCTCTACATGGGGAACAGAATTTTGTAAATATGTAATGTGTAAGCAATTCTAATACCATTGTTTTTTTCTTGTGCCTGAATCAGTCCTTGCCTTTTGTCATATCTGATATTGCTTTAATATGCAGAAATCAGACAGAATGTCAAAAGAAGAAGAAAGCACCAGAAGAGATTTAGTATACATGGAAATACTTCATATCTATAGTAAAAGAAAACTTTCATTTTAAAAATGCCAGCAATGGCTCCGTCAGTGTAAAAATGAAGATGTCATGACTAAATAGGAATTTTCAGTCCCTTAGCTGTCAATAATTAATAGATTATTTACACTGGCACACTCACATTTCCCAGCTTTCGGGATTCCATTTACACTTTGATCCTTTGCTCAGCAGCAAATTTAACATCAGTGTGACCTTCTTCTGCCCAACACCATTCGTCCATCAGACAGGGAGTGAGCATCATCTGATATGTGCATTTATTAAGGCAGCAGGCTCCAAATATTGGAAAAATGACAAATGCCAGTGTTTCCTATAATAAACTGGAAGAGAAACAGATTGTTCTTAAGGAAAAATCAATTAGCAAACCCTCTCCACAATGCCTTTCTTAGGAGCCAAAATGTTTGCATCCTATGGTGAAGTATAGCTCTTCAAAGATTCTTCTAATATAAACCCTGCTGAATTGATAGCAAGTTTGCAATCGTTATTTAGTGGTTGTAGTCATACAGAAGAAATGTTAATGTTAAAGATTCACTGTCTTTCTTAATTGCATTGCAAACAATAGTGTAAAATAATTGAAGTATCATCAACATCATGACACTAGAACACCATGAGTTTTACTGAAAATTACACATTTAATGAAGAATAGATTTAAGAAAATAAGAACTAAAAAATGATGCCCCTTTTATGGGCATATTATGAAAGTCCACACGTATTATGCATATTATGAGAGCATATTATGAGAGTTCACATGTATTAGTGAAGAAAAAAAATCAACACAAAACCATTGAATCTTAAAACTGTGTGGTAATCAATGTGATAATATTTGGTGATGATCCACAAGACTGTTAGTGTGGAAAATCATTTTGAAGCTGATTTGTCCTTTGATGTTGATTCAGGTTTGCATATTAAACAATTCTGAATGAGGCCAAAATGATGCGGAGCTCCAATATGCAGTAAAGATACAAAGAACAGTGAAAAATACACACTGTAGCTGCTATGCAAACAAGATGTCAAGTGTTATTTGTGGATTTCCTTACTAGAAAATAGTTGTGCAGATAATGTGTCAACATTTGCATTAATGATAACACTATTAATCATGAAACTATGCAGGATGGTGCTTTTGATGCCATGTTTCAGATTGCAATGTGTGTGCATGGTGCTGGGGGAAGGGGCATATGTTACACCTCTGAAACAAAAGCACCAGTTTTAAAAATATATCACAGGAAACATATTTTGAGTAAGCAAATATTGTGAATAAGCAAATACCATGCTTCCTTCCTGTGGCCTCTTTTTTGCCTATATTGATTCTGACTCACAAAGGGAACGATGGTCTGTTTTTTTTTTTTTTTTAAGGTTATTTGTGATTGAAGTGACATCTTACTGCTTTTGTGTCGATTAGGAAATTCTACACTCCTTTCAACTGTTCGCCACCACAGCCAGTCAGCAGGCTAATGCGGCTTTCACTTACCTTGGAAAGCTGTATAGAGAGACAGTCTTTTTTTCTCTACATTTTTCTAAGGCTGTTTTTTATTATTATTTTTTCACTGTAGCATCTAACCAACAGTTACGATAATAAGAACGGTAGCTAGAATGTATGAAGGGCTTTTATTTCAATGCAAGCATTTTTACATCTGATTCATTTTTAAATCATGAAAGCTTAGGTCTTGAAAGGAATTTGAGGAATTCTGTCCTGATGTCCATCAAGAGGTTCACTCTCATCAGATATGATCCTAAAGAGCTGAAAATATTTCACCTAAGAAATGAATGAGTTGTAATAAACCATATCCAAGATCCCTTTATTACTATGATTTTTAACATAAATTATTATTCTTACATAAATTTCCCAAAAAGACATCTCCAAAAAGCCCTCTGGATAGTCGAACAAATTGCACTACCAGAGAGGTCTTCCATTAATGTAACATTGATGCCCAGTCCACAATTACATAACTGTGCTTAATCACTGTATTAGTTACAAAGTCAAGTGTGAATGTATACAACACTCCAGGTCACAGAAATAATTTCTTCCAAATGGGTAGAAACGTGAGACTATTACCCAATCTCTTTCTCTTTATCTCCAAGGCTGTGGACTTACTTGTCCTCTCTTTGCTGTGACAGTGACCCACAGAGGTCAGAAGAGCAGGATAAGCTTTTCTAGTCTGAGCTTTTTTTTTTTTTTTTTTTCTGCTGAGAGCGTGTATTTTTATTCATGTGGTAGGTACTCAGAGTCCCAGCAGATTACATTCTTCATGCATTCCCCAAGCACAGCAGTTTCCATTGCAGAATTCTTTGGCATGAAATACCACCACATGCTAACCTAGCCCCAGAAATAACTGCACATCGGACTGTGTGTAAGTTCCTACACAATATACCTTAACTGGGCTGAAAGAAATGGTGGTGTCAGGGAAATCACCAAGTATGAATGAAATTTGAAGCTTCGGATAACTTTCTACTGCAAGTTTCCATCCATGTTTCCATCCAGTAATCTTGGTGGGAAAATTACCACTGCATTTTAAAAAAGACATTCAACTGCTATCTCTCTGGAAGATGTTCATTGCCTTTGAGGCAGCAAGATGAATGGCTAGTAATATTCCTTCATATTAACCTATTTCATAATACCAAATTACCTTTTATCAGTGATCTATGTATTATACAGGATTCTACTCTGATGCAAGAAAATCTTAGTGTTTCAAGATGTCTAGAGATAAGAGAAGAAAAATACTGCATAAAGTTGATTTATTACCAGGCAACCCTATAATATTTAGACAACTAAAATAAACCTAAGAAGCATTCCAGTTGTGACATGGGCCAACAGAAAGGTAAAATTTCCACCAGAAGTGAATTTTCAGCTTGAGCTCCGATCTCTGAAGAAATGAGATTTGTTAAGTAAATGCTAGTAAACCCCCTGAAAGCTCCGATCTCTGTAGAAATGAGCATCTCCAAAGCCCTCTGGATAGTCGAACAAATTGCACTACCAGAGAGGTCTTCCATTAATGTAACATTGATGCCCAGTCCACAATTACATAACTGTGCTTAATCACTGTATTAGTTACAAAGTCAAGTGTGAATGTATACAACACTCCAGGTCACAGAAATAATTTCTTCCAAATGGGTAGAAACGTGAGACTATTACCCAATCTCTTTCTCTTTATCTCCAAGGCTGTGGACTTACTTGTCCTCTCTTTGCTGTGACAGTGACCCACAGAGGTCAGAAGAGCAGGATAAGCTTTTCTAGTCTGAGCTTTTTTTTTTTTTTTTTTTCTGCTGAGAGCGTGTATTTTTATTCATGTGGTAGGTACTCAGAGTCCCAGCAGATTACATTCTTCATGCATTCCCCAAGCACAGCAGTTTCCATTGCAGAATTCTTTGGCATGAAATACCACCACATGCTAACCTAGCCCCAGAAATAACTGCACATCGGACTGTGTGTAAGTTCCTACACAATATACCTTAACTGGGCTGAAAGAAATGGTGGTGTCAGGGAAATCACCAAGTATGAATGAAATTTGAAGCTTCGGATAACTTTCTACTGCAAGTTTCCATCCATGTTTCCATCCAGTAATCTTGGTGGGAAAATTACCACTGCATTTTAAAAAAGACATTCAACTGCTATCTCTCTGGAAGATGTTCATTGCCTTTGAGGCAGCAAGATGAATGGCTAGTAATATTCCTTCATATTAACCTATTTCATAATACCAAATTACCTTTTATCAGTGATCTATGTATTATACAGGATTCTACTCTGATGCAAGAAAATCTTAGTGTTTCAAGATGTCTAGAGATAAAGAGAAGAAAAATACTGCATAAAGTTGATTTATTACCAGGCAACCCTATAATATTTAGACAACTAAAATAAACCTAAGAAGCATTCCAGTTGTGACATGGGCCAACAGAAAGGTAAAGAATTTCCACCAGAAGTGAATTTTCAGCTTGAGCTCCGATCTCTGAAGAAATGAGATTTGTTAAGTAAATGCTAGTAGAGCCTCCTTCATGGCAGCTGAACACACTGCTATGAAAACACAGAATAACAAGCATCTTTCAACTTCTTCAGTTTAGTTTTAATTACTGCAGAACAGCCTTCTCCTACTTTTCCAGTCTTGTGTCTGTCAACACTCCACTCTAAACCTGGAATCTCCAAAGCTCATGTGTTTGCAGTGTACGTTCACTCTTGAAAGCATTTGTTTTGTAAGGTTTAAAAAAAATCTCTATTTTCAGCTGGATGAGTGTAATTCCCTCCTACCATTTCCCATTGACTCTTTCTCTAAATTCTACCTAGAGAAATAGGGATTGGTGCATTTGAAACACAAAGGTCAAAAGTTGCAGCCAGGAAAATGACTGCCTCAAGAGTCTCACATTCTTCTCCTGAACAATCCAATGTTAAAATTGGTGTATTGGACTTCCCAGAAGTCTACAGTATAAAGCAGTATTTCCTTGCACTTGAAACACACTTAAATACGCAGTGATGGTTCTAGGAGTTAGAGTCTCTCCCTGAAAAGTTGTTTTCCCCAGACCTCTCGACTTGCCTCCATATTTACTTCAAGCTTCCTCCATAAAGGAAGCTAATTTCTCTTTGTACCTGCTAAACCAATGCTTCTCATACTGTGGAATCCAGAATGTCAGGGGTCCCTAAGACCTTGCAGGGCACCTGCAAGGTAAAAATTATTCTCATAATAATACTAAGACATTGTTTGTCTTTTTCATTGTGTTATTGGTTGGCATTAATGGTGCAAAAGCAATGGTGGGTAGGGTTTTTGGTGCCTTTGTCAAATCAACATAGAGACACCCATTTGTGCAATATGGTCATATTTTTCAACTGCCATACAATTACAGTTTAAACAAATGCTACTTTCACTTCAGAATTTCCTTTATGAAACAGTAAAAATTAATTTTATTAATTCAATACAATATTTAATAAAATGAAGTCAGAAGTAGATATGAAACACTTTGTTTGGATTTAGAAATACAGGCTTTGTCTCAAGTAGAAGTACTTGTGTGATTTTGAAATTTAACAGGCTTTGTTTTTCTTTTTAGCTTTTCAGAATTTGTTAAGCTAGTAGAGCCTCCTTCATGGCAGCTGAACACACTGCTATGAAAACACAGAATAACAAGCATCTTTCAACTTCTTCAGTTTAGTTTTAATTACTGCAGAACAGCCTTCTCCTACTTTTCCAGTCTTGTGTCTGTCAACACTCCACTCTAAACCTGGAATCTCCAAAGCTCATGTGTTTGCAGTGTACGTTCACTCTTGAAAGCATTTGTTTTGTAAGGTTTAAAAAAAATCTCTATTTTCAGCTGGATGAGTGTAATTCCCTCCTACCATTTCCCATTGACTCTTTCTCTAAATTCTACCTAGAGAAATAGGGATTGGTGCATTTGAAACACAAAGGTCAAAAGTTGCAGCCAGGAAAATGACTGCCTCAAGAGTCTCACATTCTTCTCCTGAACAATCCAATGTTAAAATTGGTGTATTGGACTTCCCAGAAGTCTACAGTATAAAGCAGTATTTCCTTGCACTTGAAACACACTTAAATACGCAGTGATGGTTCTAGGAGTTAGAGTCACTCCCTGAAAAGTTGTTTTCCCCAGACCTCTCGACTTGCCTCCATATTTACTTCAAGCTTCCTCCATAAAGGAAGCTAATTTCTCTTTGTACCTGCTAAACCAATGCTTCTCATACTGTGGAATCCAGAATGTCAGGGGTCCCTAAGACCTTGCAGGGCACCTGCAAGGTAAAAATTATTCTCATAATAATACTAAGACATTGTTTGTCTTTTTCATTGTGTTATTGGTTGGCATTAATGGTGCAAAAGCAATGGTGGGTAGGGTTTTTGGTGCCTTTGTCAAATCAACATAGAGACACCCATTTGTGCAATATGGTCATATTTTTCAACTGCCATACAATTACAGTTTAAACAAATGCTACTTTCACTTCAGAATTTCCTTTATGAAACAGTAAAAATTAATTTTATTAATTCAATACAATATTTAATAAAATGAAGTCAGAAGTAGATATGAAACACTTTGTTTGGATTTAGAAATACAGGCTTTGTCTCAAGTAGAAGTACTTGTGTGATTGTGTTGTAAGCTGAACAAACCACTTTGTGGAAAGCATTTTTACTTGAAAGAATAACTTGCAAACTATGATTTTTCCATCTTGTGTATTTAGAAGACATTTTCTCAGAAACTAAACAAAGTGATCGCTTTCCAGTAACTGGATATCTTTGCTGTCATTGATACAATTAAATTTCATTCATATCAAAATGGAAAATTTTGAAACCTTGTGTATCCATATGATGACTCTGATAGCTTCCCAATATTTAAAGATTTTTGGAGTGAGATTGGTGGTGATATTAATTAATGCAATTTTAAATGCTAGGTAGTGAAATGTCTGTATTTGGAAGATCTGCTCATTGAACTTACATTTTCAAATAATATAGCAAAATTTTATAAGTCTCATGCAAGAGCAAAAGACCCTCTCAAAATGCAGAGAAAACTAGTGGATGTTCAAGTAACAGGAGAAAAATTTCATTAATATGTTTCATGTTTGACACTTCAAATAGCTTTTAAGAAACAACTATTTGCCAAGGTTTGGTATAATTTCAAAGAAGAATGTCCACAATGATCTTATGAGACCATTAAAGTACTCCTTCCTTTCCCACTATATCTATGTGAGAATAATTATTTTCTGTAAGCTCAACCGAAATAACATATCCCAACAGATTAAAAGCAGAGGAGACTTAAGAATCCAACTATGTCTACTGAGCCAGAGATTACAGGACTCTACACAGATGTAAACTAATACCACTCATGTTGCTAATATTTTTGATTTGGAGAATATAGTTATGGTCTATAACAACATTTGAGCTTCTTAGGTGGCTCAGGAGGTAAAGAATCTACTTGCAATACAGGAGACGCAGGGGACATGGGTTTGATCTGTGAATCAGAAAGATTCCCTGACGAGGGCAAGGCAACCCACTCTAATATTCTTGCCTGGAAAATCCCATGGACAGAGGAGCCTGGAGGGCTACAGTCCATGGAGTTCCAAAGAGTCAGACATGACTGAGCACACACTCACACTTAACAGAGTTTATGTAAGCATGTAACGGGAGTTGTTACTGTAATTTTTGCGTTAATAAAAAAATATTTTTAAATTTCTCAGTTCTCCTTTCTAACAGAGGTATAAATTGATATAATCCAGATAAACAAAACACTTGGAATGGAGATGGTTGGTCCTTAATACTGTTTACAGGTGTAAAGACGTCCCTCAGGACTAGACAGTTTAAGAACCACTGATTTGTACTCACTCACAGCAGTTGTGTACTGGTAGGATTATTATTCATCCAACTTGCATTCCTTTAGACCAGGGATTTCAGACAACACTTTGAAACTTCACAGAGTTCCACATAGGTGTATTTTTTTTTCTCTCCCATGGGGCAAGATCATGGATTTTATAAAATTCTCTACAAATCAACAGAAACACTACTTTCAGGTAAAACCAGGGTCCATGTCTTTTCTAAACTCTCCCCAGACCCTGTGGCACCCAAGATCACCAATATAGAAGTCCCTGGAATTGGGAAAGAGTGACTTAATTCAACCAATTAAACATTAATTTGATCTACTTAATCAATTTTTCTGTGCAGAATCCCATGCCAGGAGCTAGAGGATAAGGAAAGGACTAAACAAATAGGATATGGCCCCAATCAGGACTTTTTAAAGCTTTCCTTATTAGAACAACATGTTTGAAGCCAAGTTTGGTATAATTTCAAAGAAGAATGTCCACAATGATCTTATGAGACCATTAAAGTACTCCTTCCTTTCCCACTATATCTATGTGAGAATAATTATTTTCTGTAAGCTCAACCGAAATAACATATCCCAACAGATTAAAAGCAGAGGAGACTTAAGAATCCAACTATGTCTACTGAGCCAGAGATTACAGGACTCTACACAGATGTAAACTAATACCACTCATGTTGCTAATATTTTTGATTTGGAGAATATAGTTATGGTCTATAACAACATTTGAGCTTCTTAGGTGGCTCAGGAGGTAAAGAATCTACTTGCAATACAGGAGACGCAGGGGACATGGGTTTGATCTGTGAATCAGAAAGATTCCCTGACGAGGGCAAGGCAACCCACTCTAATATTCTTGCCTGGAAAATCCCATGGACAGAGGAGCCTGGAGGGCTACAGTCCATGGAGTTCCAAAGAGTCAGACATGACTGAGCACACACTCACACTTAACAGAGTTTATGTAAGCATGTAACGGGAGTTGTTACTGTAATTTTTGCGTTAATAAAAAAATATTTTTAAATTTCTCAGTTCTCCTTTCTAACAGAGGTATAAATTGATATAATCCAGATAAACAAAACACTTGGAATGGAGATGGTTGGTCCTTAATACTGTTTACAGGTGTAAAGACGTCCCTCAGGACTAGACAGTTTAAGAACCACTGATTTGTACTCACTCACAGCAGTTGTGTACTGGTAGGATTATTATTCATCCAACTTGCATTCCTTTAGACCAGGGATTTCAGACAACACTTTGAAACTTCACAGAGTTCCACATAGGTGTATTTTTTTTTCTCTCCCATGGGGCAAGATCATGGATTTTATAAAATTCTCTACAAATCAACAGAAACACTACTTTCAGGTAAAACCAGGGTCCATGTCTTTTCTAAACTCTCCCCAGACCCTGTGGCACCCAAGATCACCAATATAGAAGTCCCTGGAATTGGGAAAGAGTGACTTAATTCAACCAATTAAACATTAATTTGATCTACTTAATCAATTTTTCTGTGCAGAATCCCATGCCAGGAGCTAGAGGATAAGGAAAGGACTAAACAAATAGGATATGGCCCCAATCAGGACTTTTTAAAGCTTTCCTTCAGGCTCCTATTCCTATTCCTCAAAGTGGGCTAGGCACCCTTTCAATCTACTCTGCTTCTCTTGTTCTCTCTCTATGTGCCTGTCTCTTGTTTGCCCCAGTGCAGTATAGTTTATCTCCCCTGCTGGAGGGTGAGCCCCAGAGGGCTGTGCTTACTCATCTTTACATCCACCTGGCACAGCGGGGTGGGATATACAAATGCTCAATTATTACCCTTTCTAATGGTTACCATCTAAAAGAAGGAAGTGAAACATAAGTAACTATTATAGTAATGTAGACAATATGAGATTAAGACTAGGAGTGTAGACTCTGGATTCAGACTTTCTATATTCAAAGTCAAGGACCTACCATCTCATAGTTCAGTAACTTTGGGCAGGATACTCATCATCTCTGTTTCTGTGTTCTCATCTGTAAAATAGGAATGATAATAGTGTCTACTGCATAACATTGTTATGAGTTAATTGTCATGAGATTAAATGAGGTAAGGCATGTAAAACTCTTAGAATAGTGCCTGCACATAAGCGTGGTGGCTCGTTGAATAAAGAATATGAAGTTGTTCATATACGCCTAAATAGCAGAAAGCTTTAATGGGGGGCAGCATTTGAGTAAAGTGCATTTTATTCCAGTATCGTGTTAATTATCATTAACATCCTTGCACTTGTTTGAAGATAAATTTATAGAAGTCAGTATCAAGGTAGCAATCAGGGGTTCATCAGCTTTTCATTTTATACCCAGTTAACCTCTGATAACTTTTCTCCTCCAGTGAAACACTGCAGCATCGTAAGGCATGTGAAAATGTATGCACATATGGGGCAAGATCATGGATTTTATAAAATTCTCTACAAATCAACAGAAACACTACTTTCAGGTAAAACCAGGGTCCATGTCTTTTCTAAACTCTCCCCAGACCCTGTGGCACCCAAGATCACCAATATAGAAGTCCCTGGAATTGGGAAAGAGTGACTTAATTCAACCAATTAAACATTAATTTGATCTACTTAATCAATTTTTCTGTGCAGAATCCCATGCCAGGAGCTAGAGGATAAGGAAAGGACTAAACAAATAGGATATGGCCCCAATCAGGACTTTTTAAAGCTTTCCTTCAGGCTCCTATTCCTATTCCTCAAAGTGGGCTAGGCACCCTTTCAATCTACTCTGCTTCTCTTGTTCTCTCTCTATGTGCCTGTCTCTTGTTTGCCCCAGTGCAGTATAGTTTATCTCCCCTGCTGGAGGGTGAGCCCCAGAGGGCTGTGCTTACTCATCTTTACATCCACCTGGCACAGCGGGGTGGGATATACAAATGCTCAATTATTACCCTTTCTAATGGTTACCATCTAAAAGAAGGAAGTGAAACATAAGTAACTATTATAGTAATGTAGACAATATGAGATTAAGACTAGGAGTGTAGACTCTGGATTCAGACTTTCTATATTCAAAGTCAAGGACCTACCATCTCATAGTTCAGTAACTTTGGGCAGGATACTCATCATCTCTGTTTCTGTGTTCTCATCTGTAAAATAGGAATGATAATAGTGTCTACTGCATAACATTGTTATGAGTTAATTGTCATGAGATTAAATGAGGTAAGGCATGTAAAACTCTTAGAATAGTGCCTGCACATAAGCGTGGTGGCTCGTTGAATAAAGAATATGAAGTTGTTCATATACGCCTAAATAGCAGAAAGCTTTAATGGGGGGCAGCATTTGAGTAAAGTGCATTTTATTCCAGTATCGTGTTAATTATCATTAACATCCTTGCACTTGTTTGAAGATAAATTTATAGAAGTCAGTATCAAGGTAGCAATCAGGGGTTCATCAGCTTTTCATTTTATACCCAGTTAACCTCTGATAACTTTTCTCCTCCAGTGAAACACTGCAGCATCGTAAGGCATTGTGCAGTATTAAATGTTATGCACAAATAGGTACCTAATGGTGGGTTTAAGGATGTTGCAGCAGTCCAAGTTCTTTCATTTTCCTGATTATAACTGCATTTGCATAATGTATGAATTCAAACATTATTGCTGTTAAATAATGCATAAATATTCTCCCACGCCGAAATACGTCTGTTTCCTCTTCATGAATCCTGTTGAGTGTATCGTTCAGTTGTCGTTCTCTTTAAAATGTACTTAGAGATCTGCATACATCAGAACCATGACTGGGGCAAATGTCCTAACCAGAAGAAGGAGACTCCTTGGAACTGTCAATGAAGTATACATTATTAAACGAGCCAGGTTTTCCCTCTTCAGGGGACATTGTCTTCAGAATCTAATGTTTAGTGTTTTAGAAATGACAAATACTTCCTTGATCATCTGATAATCAGAGGATTAGCAGATCGAATAAGACTTTCCTGGAAGCACCCCAAAAAAGAGACTTGTTTTGTGTTTTTCAAACCTATATATAAATATAAACATGATCACATGCTTTAGAGATTTTCTTGCATACTAGGAAAGACTATCTAAATTATTAGAGGCAATAATAATTGGTGTGAATTCCCACTTCAACTTTATAGCTTTAAATATTCCATTTAATGCACTCTCAATGGTTCTTTTATGGAAACCACAGCTGCTTCTTTGTTTTACAAAATATATGTTTAAAGCAAAATATGACAATTTATTTCCAACTATACTGTCTCCTTTTCTTTTCCAAATAGACGTGTCTACTGCATAACATTGTTATGAGTTAATTGTCGCCTTTTGGCCACATAAGCGTGGTGGCTCGTTGAATAAAGAATATGAAGTTGTTCATATACGCCTAAATAGCAGAAAGCTTTAATGGGGGGCAGCATTTGAGTAAAGTGCATTTTATTCCAGTATCGTGTTAATTATCATTAACATCCTTGCACTTGTTTGAAGATAAATTTATAGAAGTCAGTATCAAGGTAGCAATCAGGGGTTCATCAGCTTTTCATTTTATACCCAGTTAACCTCTGATAACTTTTCTCCTCCAGTGAAACACTGCAGCATCGTAAGGCATTGTGCAGTATTAAATGTTATGCACAAATAGGTACCTAATGGTGGGTTTAAGGATGTTGCAGCAGTCCAAGTTCTTTCATTTTCCTGATTATAACTGCATTTGCATAATGTATGAATTCAAACATTATTGCTGTTAAATAATGCATAAATATTCTCCCACGCCGAAATACGTCTGTTTCCTCTTCATGAATCCTGTTGAGTGTATCGTTCAGTTGTCGTTCTCTTTAAAATGTACTTAGAGATCTGCATACATCAGAACCATGACTGGGGCAAATGTCCTAACCAGAAGAAGGAGACTCCTTGGAACTGTCAATGAAGTATACATTATTAAACGAGCCAGGTTTTCCCTCTTCAGGGGACATTGTCTTCAGAATCTAATGTTTAGTGTTTTAGAAATGACAAATACTTCCTTGATCATCTGATAATCAGAGGGGATTAGCAGATCGAATAAGACTTTCCTGGAAGCACCCCAAAAAAGAGACTTGTTTTGTGTTTTTCAAACCTATATATAAATATAAACATGATCACATGCTTTAGAGATTTTCTTGCATACTAGGAAAGACTATCTAAATTATTAGAGGCAATAATAATTGGTGTGAATTCCCACTTCAACTTTATAGCTTTAAATATTCCATTTAATGCACTCTCAATGGTTCTTTTATGGAAACCACAGCTGCTTCTTTGTTTTACAAAATATATGTTTAAAGCAAAATATGACAATTTATTTCCAACTATACTGTCTCCTTTTCTTTTCCAAATAGACGACTTGCCTTTAAAATTCTCTTTCACTAATGAAAGAGAGATAACCTAGGACTTAATGTAGTAGATTCTCTTGTCTTAGTCTATTTTCTGTTTGCTGCTAGTGTGAAATAATCAAGTGACCAAAACAGACCATATTTTAAAAATGGTATTTTATTTTCTGATTTGCCATTATGATGCCAAAAGATGTCTATCCTCGTATTACGATTACTGTAATGTTACTGACACACATGCAATCACATACACATATGAAGCGAGCCTATTTTCTCCGCCAAATAGATTTTCTGTCACTTCCCTATTCTATCTTCTACTTACTACTGCTGATAAAATGGTGTGATGCATTCAAATGTCTAATAAAAAAACATCTGCCTTTAAAAGAATGCATTTTTAATTCTAAGTGTTTCATTGTAAGCAAAAGATAGCTCTAAATTGCATCACATAAGCTTCAATGGGAAATACAAAAAAATATTTTTGTTCTAAAATTGAATATACCAGTGCCAAAAAGAAAATAAAATGAACTGTGATGCTGCATGCCAGTTTCACACATGAAGCTCGCAAACTAATATTTGCTAAAGAAAACAGTTTCATATACCACAAGGCTTTTCACTAAATCTTTTCTGCTTTGCCATGGGATGTATGCAATGGAACCATCAAAGCATGAGATAAGGGCTACAGAACCCTAGTGCTAGGCATTTCAGATTTAGAGAGTGCAAATTTTTAGCACAAAAATTTGAACCAAATTTGCTTCTCTTTCAAATTCCTTAATGAGCAATTGTAAAGCCCCATGGTGCAATTGATCTGGAAAACAAAAATCAATAGAAAGCACACCACAGGGCAGGGAGATTCAAGGTTTATCCAGTGGAGAATCATAGCTACGATGTGGAAACTTGAGACTCTGGCTCATTTCTCTTCATAATTTATGCCTGTACAATGTTACCTACCTCAGTCTTCAAAAGTATCTGGAGCTGCCAAAAGCAACAAAACCAAACACTGTATGATCTCCAGTGGATAGGAGGATGATAAGATTTTAGTTCAAATTCCAATTTTTTTAAAATTCAACTGCTGTCACTTTTCCATCATACTCAAAGAGAAGTAAAAGACCCCAGAGTGAATGATATAGGAGAAAAACTTTGAGAAGCTGCTAAGAAATAGGAAGCCATTCGAAGAGCAAAAATGTGGAAGGGCAGCAGAGACTGCCAGTCGACTCCTTCCCAGGTGCCCTCTACATGGAGAACTCTAAGCCTCAGAGTAAACTCCGCTCTTAGCCCATCGGAAGAGCAGACCCAAGACCTCCGCCCTTTCACTCCACCCAACCACATCAAGCCCTCTGTTGCCAAAAGAATTATACCTTGATGCTGCCTTTCATACTTTTATCCATTTATATCCAAATGGCATATAATTTTTGATAGCATGCTTGTTTGTATCGAAGCATATTAACTAGTGTAAATAAAGATGAAATGCATTGTATCTGTGGGAATGCTATGGCAACACTGGGGAATTTGCAATTTTTGTCCATCTCCTGTTGGCTATTTGCAGAAACTTTCAACTGTTTTGTAGGTCTCCCCACATCCATTTGTCTCCCATGGCAAAGAATCCACCTGCAATGCTGAAGAAATGGATTTGATCCTGAGTCAGGAAGACTCCCTGGAGAAGAAAATGTCAACCCACTCCAGTATTCCTGCCTGAGAAATCCCATGGACAGAGGAGCCTGGCAGGCTACAGAGCGTCAGGGGCTGTGAAGAGTCAGACATGGCTGAATGTCTATCATACACACCACGTACATTCAATGTGCCATCTTTGTCTGAGCCCATGGATGTATGCAATGGACCCCAAACATGAGTGGCAATTGAGGCATTTCAGATTTAGAGAGTGCAAATTTTAGCACAAAATTTGAACCAAATTTCTTCTCTTTCAAATTCCTTAATGAGCAATTGTAAAGCCCCATGGTGCAATTGATCTGGAAAACAAAAATCAATAGAAAGCACACCACAGGGCAGGGAGATTCAAGGTTTATCCAGTGGAGAATCATAGCTACGATGTGGAAACTTGAGACTCTGGCTCATTTCTCTTCATAATTTATGCCTGTACAATGTTACCTACCTCAGTCTTCAAAAGTATCTGGAGCTGCCAAAAGCAACAAAACCAAACACTGTATGATCTCCAGTGGATAGGAGGATGATAAGATTTTAGTTCAAATTCCAATTTTTTTAAAATTCAACTGCTGTCACTTTTCCATCATACTCAAAAGAGAAGTAAAAGACCCCAGAGTGAATGATATAGGAGAAAAACTTTGAGAAGCTGCTAAGAAATAGGAAGCCATTCGAAGAGCAAAAATGTGGAAGGGCAGCAGAGACTGCCAGTCGACTCCTTCCCAGGTGCCCTCTACATGGAGAACTCTAAGCCTCAGAGTAAACTCCGCTCTTAGCCCATCGGAAGAGCAGACCCAAGACCTCCGCCCTTTCACTCCACCCAACCACATCAAGCCCTCTGTTGCCAAAAGAATTATACCTTGATGCTGCCTTTCATACTTTTATCCATTTATATCCAAATGGCATATAATTTTTGATAGCATGCTTGTTTGTATCGAAGCATATTAACTAGTGTAAATAAAGATGAAATGCATTGTATCTGTGGGAATGCTATGGCAACACTGGGGAATTTGCAATTTTTGTCCATCTCCTGTTGGCTATTTGCAGAAACTTTCAACTGTTTTGTAGGTCTCCCCACATCCATTTGTCTCCCATGGCAAAGAATCCACCTGCAATGCTGAAGAAATGGATTTGATCCTGAGTCAGGAAGACTCCCTGGAGAAGAAAATGTCAACCCACTCCAGTATTCCTGCCTGAGAAATCCCATGGACAGAGGAGCCTGGCAGGCTACAGAGCGTCAGGGGCTGTGAAGAGTCAGACATGGCTGAATGTCTATCATACACACACCACGTACATTCAATGTGCCATCTTTGTCTTGCATAGTCCTTCAACCAAAAGAGCTTATTAGTGGAGCAAACCTTTGGAAAGACACTGAATTTCATCAGGGTTCTGGAAATGCACACATTACATGGAGTCTGTTGATTGGAAAATTACTCCATGAGGTCTAAGTATTATGTCTGGCCTTAATGTTGTCCCAGTTGCCGGCACTGACAAGGATTCCTGACTCAAGGTCATAGGAAAGGCAAAGCTCAGGTGACATTTGGACTCACTGGGCCATCTCCCTCTAGCCCCGGCTGTAGGGCCCAACTCCAGTGCCTACTCATTTAGGTAGTTTCTCTCTGGCGGAGACAAAGGAGTGCTAATCAGAAAATGTATTAACTAATTGGGAAAGCTTGTTATAAAAATCCCCCTAATTACTCCGTGGTGTCAAAAAAACGGCCTGTCAGGAGAGTATCAGCATTACAACAGTGACAACAAAAAGCAACATTTGGAAGTCCTCCTCCCCTGGGCTTTTTCTTTGATTTCTGCCTTTAATACTGATAAGAAGTGACAGTAGTTGGATAAAACAATCAAAACTTGAGTTGAAGAGCTTATAAACCTTCTGACACTTCAATAAACCAGAAGCCGATACACAACTAACAAAAGGGTTTTATTTTAACTCTGGCTAGCCACACACCACAGACATGACAGCCATTTGAGGAGCTCCAAGTTACCTCCTTCGTATAATATTTTACTAACTCTCATTCCACATCTTTTAAATAAGAAATAAATGCTAAATTCTACCCAGAGAAATAAAATCTTTTATAATCTTTTAGACAGTTGTTGTCATCCCTCAGGAGAGCTTTATGCCTGCTGCTAAATGTCTACAAATCAATATTTAATATTTTGAAACGTGAAGTCTTAATTATCCATCTCCCCTTTAAGTGTGAAATCCTTACTGAGTGAAAATAAAACCATTTGTTGGCTGATGGATTGATTGCCACTTATTAGCACTTTTTTGATCTGCAGGTCAGATTACAGGACTCCACTCCAAACACAAATGCTGCTACCTTATCATTTATGCCTGGATGTATGAGTGTGCAGAAAAAAATTGTTAACTCGGGACTGCGTGAAGACATTTTTCACTTTGGTTCATCGGACTAACACTGATGATTTTAAAATGAAAAAAAAAAAAAAAACAATGATCAGGTCATAACTAATATTTACATTCCCGACAGACTTTTTTACTCTTAGACACAACAACAACACACATTCTAATGTCCTTTGTACACACTGAAACACAGAAAAGAGAGCTGTGTATTAAGGAGGGAAAAGGAAATTAACATGGCTTTGGTCAATTGTGAAATATCACAAAATTCCCAATTAAGAAATGAAAAAAAATTTCACAGGTTTCCATAGATTTTTAACTTGTCATATTTGATCGGAAGATTTAACCACAGAAAAAGAGCTAAACACTGAGCAGAGAAGTCTTCTGCCTCAGGAAGCAAAGAGATCACATATTGGTTATACCCTGGGTTTTCTCTGGGTGTTCATCCAGAACACAGGAGGAGCCTTCTGAAATGAAACACATGGAAAAGTGGTGAAAAGATGTGTCCACGCTCTTAAACCTATAAATCTGACCTTACTGAAAAAATGATCTCTGCAATTAAATCAAGGTTCTATAGGTGAGATCATCCTGGGTAATTTAGCTGGGCCCTAAACCCAGGGACAAGTGTCCTGTAAGAAAAACACTGAGAAGAGACACACTGAGTAAAGAAGGAGAAGGCCATGTGAAAATAGAGGCAGAGAATGGAATTACACAGACACAAGTCAAGGAATTGGAGCCACCCAAGGAAGAGGCAAAGAAGGATGCTCCTCAAGGGGCTTTGGAGGGAACATGGACCAGGTGACATCTTGATTTCTTGTGGCCTCCAGAATCTTGACAGGATAAATTTCTACTGTTGAGTTTGTATTTATTTTTTAAAGATATTATGATGTGGACCCTTTTTTAAAAGTGTTTATTGAATTTGTTACAATATTGCTTCTGTTTTATGTATTGGTTTCTCAGCCCTGAGTCCTGTAGGATCTTAGCTCCATGACCAGAGATCAAACTCCCACCACCTACCTTGGAGGGCAGTGTCTTAACCACCAGATCACCAGGGAAGCCTCGAATTTGTGGTTATTTGTTATGAAAACCCTAGGAAACTAATACACTTGACACAAACACAAGATGACTTAATGGGCTTCTGGTGAAGTACACAAGTACAATGACACATTGATTTTGTGGATTTGTCCTAAATTCTGTCAGAAAGAGAGATTCAGAAATATTGAAAGGCCTTCTTCAAATCACATCTTTCTTGTTTATCTTGCTTTATCCACTGTTTACCTTTTACAGTTATTTCTGTTTCAAAACACCACATGCCTAGAACTGTGGAAGGTAGGATTATATAGCTCTGGTTTTCACATCAGCCCTGCCACTTACCTTAATCATCACTTAATCACTCTGAGGCTGCATTCTATTATTTAAAATAAGGAGGTAATAATACCTCCTGACAGGTTTGTTGTGAGACTAGAGATATATGTGTACAGTATTTAATATGGTGCTTGGAATATTGTCAGTACCCAATGAAGAGTAGCAATTATTACCTCACCAGGTGTTGTGAGGATTAAATAGCAACATGGAAATCTCCTGACATCAAGGAAGCATTTCCTAAATGGTACTGTGACTATCATCATTACATATTTTTTGCTCCCTGGAGTGTCCACCATCACAAATTGACAATCACAGGCTGAAATCCTTTGGTGGCTGCCCTTGCTCTGGGGTGAAAATCTCAGACCTCTACCACAGTCCACCAGCCCTCCACAGTCTGGTCTACATAACATCCCAGTGTGCTGTTACATCCCATGCCACATCCTGTGTTCATCCTTATTTGGCTCTCCTCTGACTCCCACCAGCTTCCATTTGGTTCCTCAGAGGAGCTTCTTTCCTCCTTTGTGACTTTGCACTCCTGAAATATTCTCCCCCTGGTCCAAGTTAAATATCATTCTTTCTTCGAGTCACAGTTGAAATGCCAACCCAATACTCTCCTAGAGAGGAACTGCCTACTTCCACCCATCCCCATCTCAATAGGGCCTATGTTTGTTTTCACTATACTTACCCCTCTTCATAATTATTTATTTACTTGTGTGAGTGTGTATTAAACTGTGTCTCCTCCACTAGGCCATGTAATGGGGGTACTACTTCAAAGTTATTAAACTAGTGCATTTTCCTGAAAGTTTTGTTGTTATTATTCCGTAGGACTGTAGGAATAATTGTGCCTGAAAGACTAAAATCATCGGTTTATTTTTTTACTAGTGTAAGGAAAGATAAACATTTTTTTCATCATGGGTATATTATTCAGCTTAGTGAATAGTGGGAAAAGAAGAGCTCTGATAGATGTGTTTAGAATCATTCACTTAATCAAATCACATTTTTTGTTTAGCTTTATCCACTGTTTACCTTTTACAGTTATTTCTGTTTCAAAACACCACATGCCTAGAACTGTGGAAGGTAGGATTATATAGCTCTGGTTTTCACATCAGCCCTGCCACTTACCTTAATCATCACTTAATCACTCTGAGGCTGCATTCTATTATTTAAAATAAGGAGGTAATAATACCTCCTGACAGGTTTGTTGTGAGACTAGAGATATATGTGTACAGTATTTAATATGGTGCTTGGAATATTGTCAGTACCCAATGAAGAGTAGCAATTATTACCTCACCAGGTGTTGTGAGGATTAAATAGCAACATGGAAATCTCCTGACATCAAGGAAGCATTTCCTAAATGGTACTGTGACTATCATCATTACATATTTTTTGCTCCCTGGAGTGTCCACCATCACAAATTGACAATCACAGGCTGAAATCCTTTGGTGGCTGCCCTTGCTCTGGGGTGAAAATCTCAGACCTCTACCACAGTCCACCAGCCCTCCACAGTCTGGTCTACATAACATCCCAGTGTGCTGTTACATCCCATGCCACATCCTGTGTTCATCCTTATTTGGCTCTCCTCTGACTCCCACCAGCTTCCATTTGGTTCCTCAGAGGAGCTTCTTTCCTCCTTTGTGACTTTGCACTCCTGAAATATTCTCCCCCTGGTCCAAGTTAAATATCATTCTTTCTTCGAGTCACAGTTGAAATGCCAACCCAATACTCTCCTAGAGAGGAACTGCCTACTTCCACCCATCCCCATCTCAATAGGGCCTATGTTTGTTTTCACTATACTTACCCCTCTTCATAATTATTTATTTACTTGTGTGAGTGTGTATTAAACTGTGTCTCCTCCACTAGGCCATGTAATGGGGGTACTACTTCAAAGTTATTAAACTAGTGCATTTTCCTGAAAGTTTTGTTGTTATTATTCCGTAGGACTGTAGGAATAATTGTGCCTGAAAGACTAAAATCATCGGTTTATTTTTTTACTAGTGTAAGGAAAGATAAACATTTTTTTCATCATGGGTATATTATTCAGCTTAGTGAATAGTGGGAAAAGAAGAGCTCTGATAGATGTGTTTATCCCAGGAAATGGGAAGTCCAACTTTCCTGCTCCAGTAAATGATAGGGAAAGAGAGGAAAGAGCTAATAAGCCATACAGAAAAGTCCTTAGCTTTCTGCTTTGGGAGTTGTGTTAACTGGCTTGGGCTGCCTTAGCAAGATCTCATAGACTTGATGCCTTAAACAGAAATTTATTTTCTCAGCATTCTGGAGGCTAGTAATTCAAGATCAAATGTTGGTAATTTTGCTTTCTTCTGAGGCCTCTCTCCTTGGCTTGCAGATGGCTACCTTCTGGCAGTGTCTTCACATGGTCTTTCCTTTTGTGCATACCCCTGGTGTCTCTCTGTGTGTCCAACTTTCCTTGTCTTATAAAAATACCAGTCAATTTGGATTAGGGTCCATCTATATGAGGATTCCCTGATGGGTTAGTAAAGAATCCGCTTGCCTGTGCAGGAAACACGGGTTTGTTCTCTGGGGTGGGAAAATCCCCTGGAGGAGGAAATGGCAACCCACTCCAGTATTCTTGCCTGGAGAATCCCATGGACAGAGGAGCTTGGTCAGCTACAGTCCATGGGGTCCCAAAGAGTCTGAAACTGATAGGTGATAGATGATGGTAGGTTACTGTGAACAGTGTCAGATTCTTAATCTCCAATGGAGAGGAATTCACATTAGGATCAAAAGACTCAGTGATGGTCACTTGGAGCTTTGTGCAAAATTTAAAAAGAAGTTTGGACGACACGTGGCCAATACTCTCCTAGAGAGGAACTGCCTACTTCCACCCATCCCCATCTCAATAGGGCCTATGTTTGTTTTCACTATACTTACCCCTCTTCATAATTATTTATTTACTTGTGTGAGTGTGTATTAAACTGTGTCTCCTCCACTAGGCCATGTAATGGGGGTACTACTTCAAAGTTATTAAACTAGTGCATTTTCCTGAAAGTTTTGTTGTTATTATTCCGTAGGACTGTAGGAATAATTGTGCCTGAAAGACTAAAATCATCGGTTTATTTTTTTACTAGTGTAAGGAAAGATAAACATTTTTTTCATCATGGGTATATTATTCAGCTTAGTGAATAGTGGGAAAAGAAGAGCTCTGATAGATGTGTTTATCCCAGGAAATGGGAAGTCCAACTTTCCTGCTCCAGTAAATGATAGGTAAAAGAGAGGAAAGAGCTAATAAGTCATACAGAAAAGTCCTTAGCTTTCTGCTTTGGGAGTTGTGTTAACTGGCTTGGGCTGCCTTAGCAAGATCTCATAGACTTGATGCCTTAAACAGAAATTTATTTTCTCAGCATTCTGGAGGCTAGTAATTCAAGATCAAATGTTGGTAATTTTGCTTTCTTCTGAGGCCTCTCTCCTTGGCTTGCAGATGGCTACCTTCTGGCAGTGTCTTCACATGGTCTTTCCTTTTGTGCATACCCCTGGTGTCTCTCTGTGTGTCCAACTTTCCTTGTCTTATAAAAATACCAGTCAATTTGGATTAGGGTCCATCTATATGAGGATTCCCTGATGGGTTAGTAAAGAATCCGCTTGCCTGTGCAGGAAACACGGGTTTGTTCTCTGGGGTGGGAAAATCCCCTGGAGGAGGAAATGGCAACCCACTCCAGTATTCTTGCCTGGAGAATCCCATGGACAGAGGAGCTTGGTCAGCTACAGTCCATGGGGTCCCAAAGAGTCTGAAACTGATAGGTGATAGATGATGGTAGGTTACTGTGAACAGTGTCAGATTCTTAATCTCCAATGGAGAGGAATTCACATTAGGATCAAAAGACTCAGTGATGGTCACTTGGAGCTTTGTGCAGTGAAAAGTTTATTAAAGTAAGAAAGGATAATGAAAAGCTGCCAGCACAGACACTGAAAGGGGGATAGAAGAGTATCCCCCTTTGCCAGTTGAAGCAAGACAATTTATATCTTCCAGTCAGTTACCAAAACAATAAATCAAAAGAGTATCTTAAGGTTGTAAAGGCCCTCTAGGCCCACACCCACAACATTAACATGAGATTAACTAGGACAGCCTCCAGGCCTCAGGGCTAGGTGAGACATTCTAATGTAAATGCACAGATTAACATAAGACTAGAAGCTTTCAGTTTCAACATTGAAGATCTTTGCCTATTTCACCTTGTCCTTCCTCTTCTCCTTGTCCTTAGGACCTGCTATCCTCCTTGCCAATTTTGCCTATGAACCCCTTTCATTCTGAAACACTTTCATTACAACTAAACAACTGAGCATGCACATCACCTATATGACCGCATTTACCCTCATTCACCGCCTCATCTAAATTCATCTATCCACTAAACTATGTGCCATCTCTAATTTAGAACCCTATAATGGGTGCAACAGTAATTCCAACTCTGTCTTAACTCTCTAGGCATATTTGCCTACCTTGTTTCGTCTTCCATTATTCCATATCAACAAAAAACTAGTTCCATCACTATCTTATAAGGCTGGAGACTTGCTTGATGGAATTATTTGGGATAATGAGAACTCAACAGTTGTGCAAAAAGACCAGAGTAGAGGCAAACTTTTAATAGGCGGGGAGGAATATAATTTAGTAAAGAAGTTCCTGAAAACTTGATGACATTATTCATTTTTGAAACATTTTTCAGTACCAACACTGCCATGTGTGGCTTTAGTAGTGTCCAACTCTTTGTGACGCTATGGAATGTAACCTACTGGGCTCCTCTGTGGAATTTTTCATGCAAGAATACTAGAATGGGTTGCCATGCCCTCCTGCAAGGCATCTTCCTGACTTAGGGGTCAAACCCACATCTCTTATATTTCCTGCATTGGCAGGTGGGTGCTTTACCACTAGTGCCAACCTCAGATTCTTAATCTCCAATGAGAGGAATTCACATTAGGATCAAAAGACTCAGTGATGGTCACTTGGAGCTTTGTGCAGTGAAAAGTTTATTAAAGTAAGAAAGGATAATGAAAAGCTGCCAGCACAGACACTGAAAGGGGGATAGAAGAGTATCCCCCTTTGCCAGTTGAAGCAAGACAATTTATATCTTCCAGTCAGTTACCAAAACAATAAATCAAAAGAGTATCTTAAGGTTGTAAAGGCCCTCTAGGCCCACACCCACAACATTAACATGAGATTAACTAGGACAGCCTCCAGGCCTCAGGGCTAGGTGAGACATTCTAATGTAAATGCACAGATTAACATAAGACTAGAAGCTTTCAGTTTCAACATTGAAGATCTTTGCCTATTTCACCTTGTCCTTCCTCTTCTCCTTGTCCTTAGGACCTGCTATCCTCCTTGCCAATTTTGCCTATGAACCCCTTTCATTCTGAAACACTTTCATTACAACTAAACAACTGAGCATGCACATCACCTATATGACCGCATTTACCCTCATTCACCGCCTCATCTAAATTCATCTATCCACTAAACTATGTGCCATCTCTAATTTAGAACCCTATAATGGGTGCAACAGTAATTCCAACTCTGTCTTAACTCTCTAGGCATATTTGCCTACCTTGTTTCGTCTTCCATTATTCCATATCAACAAAAAACTAGTTCCATCACTATCTTATAAGGCTGGAGACTTGCTTGATGGAATTATTTGGGATAATGAGAACTCAACAGTTGTGCAAAAAGACCAGAGTAGAGGCAAACTTTTAATAGGCGGGGAGGAATATAATTTAGTAAAGAAGTTCCTGAAAACTTGATGACATTATTCATTTTTGAAACATTTTTCAGTACCAACACTGCCATGTGTGGCTTTAGTAGTGTCCAACTCTTTGTGACGCTATGGAATGTAACCTACTGGGCTCCTCTGTGGAATTTTTCATGCAAGAATACTAGAATGGGTTGCCATGCCCTCCTGCAAGGCATCTTCCTGACTTAGGGGTCAAACCCACATCTCTTATATTTCCTGCATTGGCAGGTGGGTGCTTTACCACTAGTGCCAACCTCAGAAGCCCCCTTTGGGGGAAAAGAAGGAGTCTGTTGAGCTGATAACCCCCAAATTCTGACTGGATAATTTCAGATTGGTTAGTTAAAGGTCGTTTCACTGTCTTCCCAACCCTAGCTTCTATCTTGGCTTAAGTTATTTGTCATAGGGAATTGTTTTGCTCCTTCCATCTATTCTCTTGAATGTCCAGATCAAATTAACTATGAGGTCTCTATTCATATTAACTTTTCTTAAATATTCTCCTTTATAGTATCTTTATTGCATTGTACATAACAGATAGTTTTTATATGCCAGTACCTCACAATTCAACACCTAGTCTTATCTGTGTGTAATACACATATAATAGTCAGTCAAGACCTAATGGTAATAGGATCCTACAGACAAATGATATATAGATAATAGAGACATCGATGCATAGATAAATACACATACGGATAGACAAACAGATATAGACAGACGTACACACATGTGTGTGCAGCTTTTCCTGGTGATCATGTGTACTCTCCTGAGGAGCAGTCCATATCTTTAAAACTCACTAATTTTGTACTCCATAGTTCTGAACAGATATTTAGCAGGCCCTCAGCAAATGTTCTTTGATTGCTTTTAGGCCAAACATGACTTTATTGTTTAAGAAACATACCAAGAGACACACAAAAAAATTGACTTGTATTTGCTTAATTTTTAAAATCACTTTACCATCTTTAGCATTTTATGAGTTGTTTTCATGTAGCAAGTAAGAGAATTTTCCAGCGCCAGCCCATCTGCTCCTCCTCTCGAAAAGGTAATTGGTAATCTTTCATCCTGTAATTTGCAATTCTAGAGGCAAACTTTTAATAGGCGGGAGGAATATAATTTAGTAAAGAAGTTGAAACGCATTATTCATTTTGAAACATTTTCAGTACCAACACTGCCATGTGTGGCTTTAGTAGTGTCCAACTCTTTGTGACGCTATGGAATGTAACCTACTGGGCTCCTCTGTGGAATTTTTCATGCAAGAATACTAGAATGGGTTGCCATGCCCTCCTGCAAGGCATCTTCCTGACTTAGGGGTCAAACCCACATCTCTTATATTTCCTGCATTGGCAGGTGGGTGCTTTACCACTAGTGCCAACCTCAGAAGCCCCCTTTGGGGGAAAAGAAGGAGTCTGTTGAGCTGATAACCCCCAAATTCTGACTGGATAATTTCAGATTGGTTAGTTAAAGGTCGTTTCACTGTCTTCCCAACCCTAGCTTCTATCTTGGCTTAAGTTATTTGTCATAGGGAATTGTTTTGCTCCTTCCATCTATTCTCTTGAATGTCCAGATCAAATTAACTATGAGGTCTCTATTCATATTAACTTTTCTTAAATATTCTCCTTTATAGTATCTTTATTGCATTGTACATAACAGATAGTTTTTATATGCCAGTACCTCACAATTCAACACCTAGTCTTATCTGTGTGTAATACACATATAATAGTCAGTCAAGACCTAATGGTAATAGGATCCTACAGACAAATGATATATAGATAATAGAGACATCGATGCATAGATAAATACACATACGGATAGACAAACAGATATAGACAGACGTACACACATGTGTGTGCAGCTTTTCCTGGTGATCATGTGTACTCTCCTGAGGAGCAGTCCATATCTTTAAAACTCACTAATTTTGTACTCCATAGTTCTGAACAGATATTTAGCAGGCCCTCAGCAAATGTTCTTTGATTGCTTTTAGGCCAAACATGACTTTATTGTTTAAGAAACATACCAAGAGACACACAAAAAAATTGACTTGTATTTGCTTAATTTTTAAAATCACTTTACCATCTTTAGCATTTTATGAGTTGTTTTCATGTAGCAAGTAAGAGAATTTTCCAGCGCCAGCCCATCTGCTCCTCCTCTCGAATTTGAAGTGGTCGGCAGGCGAAATTGGTAACATCTTTCATCCTGTGGCAACGCCCCATGTTGTCACAGGCATGCAATTCTGATTTCATTGCCCTATTAAGCCAAAGGCAAAGAGAGGCAACAAGAGATAAATCCCCTCAAAAACTCAATAAGTTTAATAATAGCTAACAGACACAGAATACTACCCGTTATAGAAATGCTTAATTGCTCTCTGTCATTAAGTTGGCTCTAATGATAAAGGCTTTTTGTGAAGTTTCCTTCCTTTGGCATTAGACTGATGAAATGGACTAAAAGGGGCTTTGGATACACCCCCTCCTACCCCTACCCCACCCCCACACTTCAGCTGCCACCACACAGAATATAATATAAACAGAGAGGAAGCCAGTCTGTTTAGGAGAGTCTCAGGGAAGATATTTCCACAGTCATTCTAGATAATACACTACAGTGTTTTAGAAATATTTGTCTGAGCCAGTTCTACTGTCTGCCTTCCAAATCACTCCTGTTTCACTTCGAATGCTGTTTATCTTGGTCTGCCCTGTATGGAAACCAAAGACAAATTAAAACTAGGTGTGAACCTAAAATTAATAGAAAAGGAACCCATTGCTTCTCTCCGGGATGTTAAATTTATTCTTACATTTCATTCACAATCATCAAGGTAGAAATTCAAGAGAATTTATAGAAAGGATTCACTTGTCCTGTGGTCATTACAGCAGATTTTTACAAAGCTTTTACCTACAAAAGAAATCCACTAACAAACACAAGGGCAGCAAATGATTTCTACCAAGTGGAAAAGTGGGGGGAAAATAGAGAAATTTAAAGTAAAACACACTGGTGTGAACATAAAATACAGAAGCCACATTTATGTTTAGCCATGAATCCACCTTCAAGTTCTGAGATATTTAGCAGGCCCTCAGCAAATGTTCTTTGATTGACCTTTATTGTTTAAGAAACATACCAAGAGACACACAAAAAAATTGACTTGTATTTGCTTAATTTTTAAAATCACTTTACCATCTTTAGCATTTTATGAGTTGTTTTCATGTAGCAAGTAAGAGAATTTTCCAGCGCCAGCCCATCTGCTCCTCCTCTCGAATTTGAAGTGGTCGGCAGGCGAAATTGGTAACATCTTTCATCCTGTGGCAACGCCCCATGTTGTCACAGGCATGCAATTCTGATTTCATTGCCCTATTAAGCCAAAGGCAAAGAGAGGCAACAAGAGATAAATCCCCTCAAAAACTCAATAAGTTTAATAATAGCTAACAGACACAGAATACTACCCGTTATAGAAATGCTTAATTGCTCTCTGTCATTAAGTTGGCTCTAATGATAAAGGCTTTTTGTGAAGTTTCCTTCCTTTGGCATTAGACTGATGAAATGGACTAAAAGGGGCTTTGGATACACCCCCTCCTACCCCTACCCCACCCCCACACTTCAGCTGCCACCACACAGAATATAATATAAACAGAGAGGAAGCCAGTCTGTTTAGGAGAGTCTCAGGGAAGATATTTCCACAGTCATTCTAGATAATACACTACAGTGTTTTAGAAATATTTGTCTGAGCCAGTTCTACTGTCTGCCTTCCAAATCACTCCTGTTTCACTTCGAATGCTGTTTATCTTGGTCTGCCCTGTATGGAAACCAAAGACAAATTAAAACTAGGTGTGAACCTAAAATTAATAGAAAAGGAACCCATTGCTTCTCTCCGGGATGTTAAATTTATTCTTACATTTCATTCACAATCATCAAGGTAGAAATTCAAGAGAATTTATAGAAAGGATTCACTTGTCCTGTGGTCATTACAGCAGATTTTTACAAAGCTTTTACCTACAAAAGAAATCCACTAACAAACACAAGGGCAGCAAATGATTTCTACCAAGTGGAAAAGTGGGGGGAAAATAGAGAAATTTAAAGTAAAACACACTGGTGTGAACATAAAATACAGAAGCCACATTTATGTTTAGCCATGAATCCACCTTCACTAACTTTCTCTGACTTCATTATTTTCCTCTGGGAAGTCAAAGTTCACACCTACAACAGCGATAAGCCTATGAACTATTAGAAAACAGAGGCAAGGTTGGCCTGCCCAAGGCAAAGCTACAAAGCTATAAAAACAGCCCCAGTTGTTTCTGGTGTCCCTCTTTCCTCCCTCCACCACCTCAGTCCTTCCACTCACCATCCCCTCTAGTCCTTTTGAGAAATAAGTGAGGTTAAGAGTATACAACTCATACAAAATGCTGGGCTTTTACTACTCAATGAATGCTATTTTTTAAGTTACTTATCCACATCTTTAACCTACTTAATGAGATAGACTCTATCTATAGCCCAGTTTTCTATTGAGGAAGATGTGACTCAGAGAGATTAAGCAACTTGTCTCAGTTACCAAGATAGTCAAAGCTTTTAACCATGGCATTGCATGGGGACATCCCATGTGGCTCAGTGGCAAAAAATCTGCTTGCCAGTGCAGGAGATGTGTGTTCTATTGTTGAGTCGGGAAGATCTCCTGGAGAAGAAAATGGCAACCCCACTCCAGCATTCCTGCCTGGAAAATTTCAGGAATAGAGTAGCCTGGGGAGCTTTAGTCCTTGGGGCCAAAAAGAGTCAGACACAATGTAGTGACTGAACACAAACACACATAGCACTGCATGGACACAATAGGAGAGGGCCAGAACACTGTAACCTTTCAGGCTTCTCATATCTTTGGTGGATCCAGTCCTATGAGAGCTATAACCTTCAATCAGCAACTTCACTTTTATAACTGATTTATGGAAACTAAGGTAGATATAAATAAGTTCTAACCCTAAAGGAAGTAGAGAAAGTCCCTCCCTCACTGCTTCATTGACATTGCTGTTTGGCACCATGGCTCTAATAGCCTACAGATTCTGATATACCAATGAGTTTGTCAGATCCATCAAATCCCATGATGAGCCTTCAGATAATGACATGAATTCATAGAATGTTAGAACTAGGAGGCTTCCTTCGGGGTACATAATAGAATTGGCTCATCTTACAGATAAGAAAACTAAGGCATATTTTGCTTAAATGATTTCCCCACCATTCCAGAGCCAGTATGTGGCAGAATCAGGTCTTGAACTTATATCTTTGGACATGACTCAGAAGATAGAGTTCTACGCTATCACTTGAGTAAGTAACTCTGGCCTTGCTTTGTCATCACTACTCATCACCACCCCAGACATCAAACGATCATGACTTCTACCTGCAAAATTCTTCTATTTCTTAATGGACTGAGTCTGATTATGCCAAACATCATGACATCATAATATTTTTCAGGAGTTGTAATTCATTGTAGGTTTCTACTGCATGTGTAATTCAGATGTAGGTTCTATTGCATATGTTCATTATATTTTTAACACTTTTAAAGACTTATTAATATGTAAGACTATAAAGATGGACTCCATGATGTGTGTGTTTAATTACTTTTCCTCACCCCATAATATCATAATAAACCCCAATCTCTCATGAAACCAACAGGCTCTTCAGATCTTAACAAGATTTTTCTTTTATGGGATATGAGATTTGAGACTTCTCACAGAAAAAAAAAAAAAAAAAAAATTCTCCATGATTAGAGAAAATATTCCTTTCTGTGGACACAGACAAAACAATTAATTGCTGTAAGGGTGACTTGTATAACAGCATCACAGTCATCATCATCACCACTGATTTTGGCCATTTGATTGGGCACAAGCCTCTACAATGGACCTGCAGACACCATTGCCATCAACTCTACAGTATTCCATAATTATGACATCTTAAATATAATTTAATTCTACTTTTATCAAGAGAGAAAGTTTGGGCTCCACAGCCACTTTTAAGATTATTTTCCACCAAATGTGCCTAAGAGGTTGGTTCAAATACTATTGTGCCAACAAAATACAAATGAACATGAACTTGCTTGAATGCCAAGGGTTTGGTTGAATTTCAGATATGTGCACTGGGTTGGGAAAACAACAGTGATTTTGTACCCTGAGAGCAGTAAAGTCATACTAGAGCTGATTCTCTTGCTATATAGCAAGTAAATCATTAGCGATTATCAATACATGATTAATATCTGTAAAATCCTTCTCTCCACTAAGGTTGAGTTGTTTATATGGACATCTTCAGAAAATCAAATTCTGAGCAATGTCGTTCAGCGGCTAATGATTATCTTCTTTCCAAACTGTCTCCCACCCAACACCAAAATGATCTTCCTACAAAAAAAAAAAAAAAAACCAAGAATGTCACTCTTATCTTTCAAAACCTTCAGACTCTGTTACCTTCAGAATATAATGTGACCTCTTAAGAAAATCACACTGAGCCTTTCCCCGTCGGATCCCAGCTCTCCTTTTCATCCCCATCCCTCTAGCTCTCTTTCATCTCCAACTGCTTTTGCATCTGCCTCTTCTCTATCTTGCACACTCCCTTCTAGTCATGAAGACCGGGATCAAAAGTCACCTTCTCTCAGTGCCCTTGGAAGTTAATCATTCTTCCTTCTGTAAACACCTAGTATTTTTGTTGGTACACAGCGTGCTAGGGTCCTTCCACCAGACTGAACTCAAGGGTAGGGGTCAATTAATCTTTTTAAATATTTATTTATGTATTTGGTTATGCTGAGACTTAGTTGCAACACACAGACTCTTCGTTCTTCATTGCAGCATAGGAACTGTTAGTTGTGGCATGTGGGATCTAATTCTCTTAACAGGGATCAGTCCTGGACCCCTTGCATTTTCCAATACAGAGTCTTAGCCACTGGACCACCAGGGAAGTCCCTCGGGGTCAGATTCTTATTTATGTTTAAATGTGCCTGCTGAGCTAGCACCTGAGCAGGCACATGCTAGAACATCATTAAATATTTATTGAAAAAAATGGACAAATGAAGAAATAAATACCTCTCTTTAAAGTCATTGGAGCTACAGCCTTCAGGCAAGAGGAAGATGTCTTTAACTATTACAGATTAGTTTATTTTGACGACATCATTAGCTTCAGTGCTTTTCCCAGGCATTTGCATGGCATAATAAAGTAAGATTAAGTAGATTGTTGTCTGTGTGACCAGCCCTTCTTCATGAGCAAGGTAAAGGTCATGCTTGTATGGTGTGGGCTGCTGTGATAAATAATCTCCAGACTTTAACCTTCAAAAATGGATCTAAATTCTATCACCTACAGCCTCGAACTATGCATATGCCTCCAATACATAAAATCAGCTGAGCCAGAGAGATGTAACATTTAGTATCCAGAAAATGTATCTCAAATACAGTCAAAAAGGGTAGACAGTCTTTGTAGTACATAGAGAATTGAATAATAGTTGGCTAACATGAGCATGTTTAATGCCTGTTTTGTTTTAGTTCTCATTACAAAGGCTACTATTGTCAGAGACATAATATAATTCCTACCAGAGGACTTAAGAAATAGGATGTAAAACAGGCCAGGGACTTAGTCACCCAGATCAGATTTGCCAAAATGTCCAAAAAATTAATCAGTTCATCCTGCATTACAAGAAGAACACAAAGACTAACTCATGAATTATGGAGCAGTTGGTCTGACTCTCAAACCTGAAAGTTTCTTGGGCAATTCATTAAGAAAAAGATCAATTTGTAAAATCCTGGAGGTTATTAAGTTGTTTAAAAGCAGCCCACAAAATTTGTCATGTCAAACCAATTCCACTTTCTTCTTCAGCCAGGAGGAGGTGAGGGGTGGCATGAAAGATGTGAAGGAGATGGCTTACTCTGGTCTTAATAAGGTTTTTGATAAATCAACATATTGACCATCAACTAATACATTGTTTGGTTAAATTTAGAGACAACTGAACTACAGAAAGTGATGCAGTAACAAAATAAGAGAATCAATCCTTCGTGCAATATGTATTGAGCTTTTGAATGTGTAAGGAACCCTGGGCAAATGTTGAAAAGCAGGCACATGCTAGAACATCATTAAATATTTATTGAAAAAAATGGACAAATGAAGAAATAAATACCTCTCTTTAAAGTCATTGGAGCTACAGCCTTCAGGCAAGAGGAAGATGTCTTTAACTATTACAGATTAGTTTATTTTGACGACATCATTAGCTTCAGTGCTTTTCCCAGGCATTTGCATGGCATAATAAAGTAAGATTAAGTAGATTGTTGTCTGTGTGACCAGTCCTTCTTCATGAGCAAGGTAAAGGTCATGCTTGTATGGTGTGGGCTGCTGTGATAAATAATCTCCAGACTTTAACCTTCAAAAATGGATCTAAATTCTATCACCTACAGCCTCGAACTATGCATATGCCTCCAATACATAAAATCAGCTGAGCCAGAGAGATGTAACATTTAGTATCCAGAAAATGTATCTCAAATACAGTCAAAAAGGGTAGACAGTCTTTGTAGTACATAGAGAATTGAATAATAGTTGGCTAACATGAGCATGTTTAATGCCTGTTTTGTTTTAGTTCTCATTACAAAGGCTACTATTGTCAGAGACATAATATAATTCCTACCAGAGGACTTAAGAAATAGGATGTAAAACAGGCCAGGGACTTAGTCACCCAGATCAGATTTGCCAAAATGTCCAAAAAATTAATCAGTTCATCCTGCATTACAAGAAGAACACAAAGACTAACTCATGAATTATGGAGCAGTTGGTCTGACTCTCAAACCTGAAAGTTTCTTGGGCAATTCATTAAGAAAAAGATCAATTTGTAAAATCCTGGAGGTTATTAAGTTGTTTAAAAGCAGCCCACAAAATTTGTCATGTCAAACCAATTCCACTTTCTTCTTCAGCCAGGAGGAGGTGAGGGGTGGCATGAAAGATGTGAAGGAGATGGCTTACTCTGGTCTTAATAAGGTTTTTGATAAATCAACATATTGACCATCAACTAATACATTGTTTGGTTAAATTTAGAGACAACTGAACTACAGAAAGTGATGCAGTAACAAAATAAGAGAATCAATCCTTCGTGCAATATGTATTGAGCTTTTGAATGTGTAAGGAACCCTGCTGGGCGCTGTGAAAGAAGTAAAGAAAATCAAACAGCTGCTCCACACTCAAGACCACTGTAGGAAAAGAAATTGCCATCAACTTCTTTAACATTAGCTATAAAGCACTGACGGTATTTAGACCTTATAGAATAAGGCTTAAAAACATGGACCCTAGAATCAGACTATCTAGGTTTGAATCCTGGATCCAATATTTGCTAAAAGCAGGTGCTAGTGGTAGAGAGTCTGCCAGCCAGCACAGGAGACACAAGAGATACAGGTTCGATCCCTGGGTTAGGAAAATCCCCTGGAGTAGGAAATGGTAACCCGTTCCAGTATTTTCTTGTTTGGAAAAAGTCCATGGACAAAGGAGTTGAGCTGGCTACAGACCATGGGATTGCAAAGAGTGGGACATGATTGAATGATTAAGCACAACACAAGAACAGGAGATCAAAAATCTCACATGATTGCTATGCCTTAATTTCCTCATCTGTGTAACAGTGGTGATTTTGAAGTTATATATTATACATCAGGGGCTTGCCTGGTAGCTCAGTGGTAAAGAATCCTCTTACAATGCAGGAAACCCAGGGTCGGTCCCTGGGTTGGGAATATCCCCTGGGGAAGGCATGGCAACCCACTCCAGGATTCTTGCCTAGAGAATTTTGTGTTCAAAGGAGCCTGGAGGGCTACAATCCATTGGGTCACAGAGTTGGACATGACTGAAGTGACTAATAACATTCAACATTATAGGGTTGTGCTTAGTACCTAATGATTTAGCACATGCAAAGTACATTGAATAGTATGGGAAAATTAAGGAGAGAGCATTATATTCCATCGCAGGTGAGCTTGAAATGGAGGGGGATAAGAGCAATGAGGTAAGTAAGGGGAATCAGAAACATAAACCATTTAAATAGAGTCAGATGAGTAAGCCTTGGACATACAGAGATTAAAATAGAAAAGGCTATGGTTTACTTGGGAAAACACCATATTAGTTCAATAATTACTAATACACTCACCATGCGGGGAATAGATTTTTGTCATATTGTGATTGGTCCAATTTTATCACAACATAATGTGCCTAAAAGTAGAAATAAGAGAAAAGATTGGGATTCTTTCACATTGACATCATTATTATGGCAAATCAGATAAAATTACAGAGGAAAAGAGGGTAGATAAAAGAGATGGGTCCTACTGAGAAGGTCAAAAAATATGAGAATCAGGAAAAACATACACACCCAAGACAGGAAGATAGAAATTAGAACAGGAATGACTATTTCTACATCAACTTAATATATGTTCACCTTCTGTTGTTTAACTATAAGTATGTCTGGCCTCCTTCAGAAAATTATAGATATCCATTCAAACTAGCATAAGCCAGAAAATGGAACTTACTCTAAGAAAACAATTGTATTCCAATGAATTCAAGGGCAAGAAGTCCTGTTAGGTCACATGAAAAGGTAGAGAGCTATTGGAAGCTGGAGGGTTTGGGCTCTCAGTATTATTCCTTTTCCATCTCCACTTTCACTCAAGCCTCCAGCACAGGTAAATATGTGCTGAGCAGATTCCCAAGGACTCTAAAACGTTTTTGCTGTGCTCTCTCCGACCCACGTGGACCGGTGGCTCACACAAAGCTGGACCACTGAGAAAAGTCTGAGAATTGTTCCTGGATGAGACCTGTATGTGTTTAGACCTCCTTGCTAGACCTATAAATAGTGACTTTCTTTTTGGGAGCTTCAGTTTAATTAAAGAACTTTACAATGCGGGGTGCCCAGGACATTGATAATTGTGTTCAAAGGAGCCTGGAGCTACAATCCATTGGGTCACAGAGTTGGACATGACTGAAGTGACTAATAACATTCAACATTATAGGGTTGTGCTTAGTACCTAATGATTTAGCACATGCAAAGTACATTGAATAGTATGGGAAAATTAAGGAGAGCATTATATTCCATCGCAGGTGAGCTTGAAATGGAGGATAAGAGCAATGAGGTAAGTAAGGGGAATCAGAAACATAAACCATTTAAATAGAGTCAGATGAGTAAGCCTTGGACATACAGAGATTAAAATAGAAAAGGCTATGGTTTACTTGGGAAAACACCATATTAGTTCAATAATTACTAATACACTCACCATGCGGGGAATAGATTTTTGTCATATTGTGATTGGTCCAATTTTATCACAACATAATGTGCCTAAAAGTAGAAATAAGAGAAAAGATTGGGATTCTTTCACATTGACATCATTATTATGGCAAATCAGATAAAATTACAGAGGAAAAGAGGGTAGATAAAAGAGATGGGTCCTACTGAGAAGGTCAAAAAATATGAGAATCAGGAAAAACATACACACCCAAGACAGGAAGATAGAAATTAGAACAGGAATGACTATTTCTACATCAACTTAATATATGTTCACCTTCTGTTGTTTAACTATAAGTATGTCTGGCCTCCCTCAGAAAATTATAGATATCCATTCAAACTAGCATAAGCCAGAAAATGGAACTTACTCTAAGAAAACAATTGTATTCCAATGAATTCAAGGGCAAGAAGTCCTGTTAGGTCACATGAAAAGGTAGAGAGCTATTGGAAGCTGGAGGGTTTGGGCTCTCAGTATTATTCCTTTTCCATCTCCACTTTCACTCAAGCCTCCAGCACAGGTAAATATGTGCTGAGCAGATTCCCAAGGACTCTAAAACGTTTTTGCTGTGCTCTCTCCGACCCACGTGGACCGGTGGCTCACACAAAGCTGGACCACTGAGAAAAGTCTGAGAATTGTTCCTGGATGAGACCTGTATGTGTTTAGACCTCCTTGCTAGACCTATAAATATACTTGGCACAAACTGCCTACTCTGTAAAGGTTGAGAAACTTTGAATTTATATGGGAGCTTCAGTTTATCCTCATTCCTGATATATTATTTTTTTCAAATTGGAGTATAGTTGCCAGTGCCAGTGTTATAGATCAGAGACAGCCTAGTGTTTTTGATAATTGTGTTCCCATGTCAGCCTTTCCTCTTTCTACTCCTTAAATGTACAATGTTCCGCCTCTTACTCTTTTTATGTGTTAGAAGCTGCGAGTTATCTTTTCTCCACCCCCTCACAGCTCAGTTCTCAGATCTCAGAGACAAGCAGTCCCATCCCACCGTCAAGTCCCCTCCACAGCCAGTGACACACCTCCTCAGCCCACTTGAGGAGCTCTGAGGAGTTACAGAGTGGTGTCAGTCAGATGTCAGCAGTCACTGTACCCATACTCAGCAAAGATCCTGCCTAAGTATCTACGTGAACAGACTCCTTGCCTACAACCCCACCTCACCTCCACTGTGTAACCACTGCAGCTAGTATTTATATATTCCTGATTTCACCTTAGGTAGGGAGTGCAGCTGTTACCAGGGAGCTTCAAAAGCAATGTCAATGGCATATTACCACAAAACCATGAGGCTCCAACATGCAGCTCTTTACGCAAACGTTGAAGGTGCCTGATGTACTTGACGATGGATGCTCCATTCCTGTGTGCTTTGCCCCTCGAGCTATGCCACCTGAATCACCTCCAGATCCATGTTAAGCTGAAACCCACAAAGAGTTGTACCTTTCCTTAACCACCTTTTCCTGACTTCAAATCCCAGGCGAGAGGTATATGCTAATGTGAGATATGACTTCATTGAATTGAAAACAGGGCAAGAAGTCCTGTTAGGTCACATGAAAAGGTAGAGAGCTATTGGAAGCTGGAGGGTTTGGGCTCTCAGTATTATTCCTTTTCCATCTACACTTTCACTCAAGCCTCCAGCACCGGTAAATATGTGCTGAGCAGCTTCCCAAGGACTCTAAAACGTTTTTGCTGTGCTCTCTCCGACCCACGTGGACCGGTGGCTCACACAAAGCTGGACCACTGAGAAAAGTCTGAGAATTGTTCCTGGATGAGACCTGTATGTGTTTAGACCTCCTTGCTAGACCTATAAATATACTTGGCACAAACTGCCTACTCTGTAAAGGTTGAGAAACTTTGAATTTATATGGGAGCTTCAGTTTATCCTCATTCCTGATATATTATTTTTTTCAAATTGGAGTATAGTTGCCAGTGCCAGTGTTATAGATCAGAGACAGCCTAGTGTTTTTGATAATTGTGTTCCCATGTCAGCCTTTCCTCTTTCTACTCCTTAAATGTACAATGTTCCGCCTCTTACTCTTTTTATGTGTTAGAAGCTGCGAGTTATCTTTTCTCCACCCCCTCACAGCTCAGTTCTCAGATCTCAGAGACAAGCAGTCCCATCCCACCGTCAAGTCCCCTCCACAGCCAGTGACACACCTCCTCAGCCCACTTGAGGAGCTCTGAGGAGTTACAGAGTGGTGTCAGTCAGATGTCAGCAGTCACTGTACCCATACTCAGCCAAGATCCTGCCTAAGTATCTACGTGAACAGACTCCTTGCCTACAACCCCACCTCACCTCCACTGTGTAACCACTGCAGCTAGTATTTATATATTCCTGATTTCACCTTAGGTAGGGAGTGCAGCTGTTACCAGGGAGCTTCAAAAGCAATGTCAATGGCATATTACCACAAAACCATGAGGCTCCAACATGCAGCTCTTTACGCAAACGTTGAAGGTGCCTGATGTACTTGACGATGGATGCTCCATTCCTGTGTGCTTTGCCCCTCGAGCTATGCCACCTGAATCACCTCCAGATCCATGTTAAGCTGAAACCCACAAAGAGTTGTACCTTTCCTTAACCACCTTTTCTCTGACTTCAAATCCCAGGCGAGAGGTATATGCTAATGTGAGATATGACTTCATTGAATTGAAAACTCATTTGGAATTTTTCTGAGCTTTGTCCTGCTCTCTGTGATAATGACTTCCTGTTGACAGTTCTGCCTTCAACCACACTCTGCAGCTTGTGAGGCTCCTTATTCTATATACTTTGCTGTCTAGAGCTCTATTAACACTGGATTTATTAGCTTCTTTTGTCAACCACTTATACTGCCAGCCTCCCATGAGGAGAACACATCACAAAGCAAAGAAACTCTGAGACACATACATAGAAAAATATCTCAAATAGCAAACATTTACTGAAAGCAGAAAGTCAGATGGTAGCATTTGAATAACCCTTCTCCCCCACAAGCACATTCTATAGATACACTCATGGAAGTTGTACAAATAAATCTCATTATGCTGCCAAAGTGCAGAATTATTGTCTCTCTGAGAGTACTGAGATGAAGCCGAGAATCTTCACAAATTTACTGGGCTGGCTCCAGACACATACTAGATTATATTCATCAAAATGAATGGATTTTAAAGCGAGTCTAAAATAGATTCTTTCAAAAATCTAAGACTTTGCCTCAGAGGGACTTCTTTTTTCCCCTTCTGTCCTCTCTCTGGCTTCCAGGGAGGAGAATAGAAAAGGATAGTTATTAAAACAAAGAGAAAAAGGTAATTTGACTTAAGTTACTGAGCCAGAGAGCTGCCAGATGTCAACTGAGCCAGCAGAGGTTACTGGCAGCCTGGGACCAGAAATAGAAATTAGAGCAAATATATCTATAAAAACTGTCTGAAAAGTCCATTCAGCTCTAAATACAGAGCAATTTTGAGATCCCTAGGTAGAACTGCTCTTGACTGGCCAGGGTTTGTGACTGTCTATTTGGTTAGCTCCAAAGACACTTTCCTCATGATTTTTCTTCGTTAAGTGTCATACTTTTGATTATTCCACTTTAATATATCAAACCTGATATATGTGGCTCAGTTTAAGCATAACACCAACCAAGAGGGACATAAGTGAACATGACTTGCCACTGGATCCATTTTTCACCCAGGTCATATATACATGATGTTTCCAGATACACACACACACACACACAGTGAAATGCTCAGAGCTAACATTCTTGAATGCTTACTATGCACCTTGCACTGTTCGATCTTATTTAAATCACCTAAGACAAAGAGAGGATAAGAGAATAGGAACCCAGTCCAAGGTCACACAGTCGATTATGGAGACAGGATAGGAACACTGGCTATCTAGGTCACACCTTGGCTTCTTAACCATTGCTATCCCTCCCTCACATATTGCTTAGCTGATAAGTATGTGAAATAATGCAGTATGTGCCTTAAGAAAGAAAATTCTCAAGTTACCTTATTGGCTTCCATGCATCTGTAGAAGGAAAAAATATATAATTGTTCAATTACAAATTATTTGTTTATATACTTGTCTTTTATCCTATAGATCTGTACTGTTCAATATGAAAGCTATCAGATACATGTTGGAATAGGACATTTGAAATGTGGCTAATCCAAACTGAGACGTACTGTTAAGTATAAAATACAGACTGGATTGCAAAGACTGAGAGCCAAAGATTATAAAAATCTAATAATTTTTGTTTTGACTATATGTCAAAATAACATTTTTTGATATATTGAGTAAAATGAAATATAATATTAAATTAATTATATCCATCCCTGTTTGCTTTTTAAAATGTGGCTACTGGAAGTGTTTCACACTGTATTTCTAATGGACAACACTGGTGTATGTTAATAAGAATACAGTAAAACTGTCTCAGAGTCAGCATATAACCTTAAAATGGTGAAAGAAGACTTCTGGCTTATTTTTGTCCCCACATTATTAGAATTTTGAATCTCAATAACATTTTGTTTTCTAATAAGACTTTGAAAATCTGGTTACAAATTGTCTTTATTTGCAAACAATATAGTATCTATTTACATAAAAATCTGAAGAAATTTGTATAACAATAAGTTAATAAATTTAGCAAATTCTCAGGATACAAAGTCAATGTATAAAATTCCATTAAACTTTCATATAACAAATAATTTAAAAAGTAAAATTTAAAATGATACCATTTAAAATAGCTTCAAAAGATAAAATATTTACGATAAATTTAACAAAAGGTATGTAAGACTGTATATCACTTCTGAATGAATAGAAGACAAATAAATGGAGAAATATACTGTGTCTATGAAGTGGAAGACTAAATATTGTTAAGATATCAATTCTTCATGCATTGATCAACACAATTCAATTATGATAAAATAATGTAACACAATTTCAATAACCTCCAACAAGGTTTTTAAAATATAAATCATAAAATTAACTCATATTTTTGTGGAAAAGAGCCTACAATATCTAAATGGATTTTGAATAAGGAAGAGAAAATTTGGACTCACAATGTCTAATTTCAAAATTTATTATAAATAGTATGGTATTATATTAAGATTAGAAGGAAAAATATATAATTGTTCAATTACAAATTATTTGTTTATATACTTGTCTTTTATCCTATAGATCTGTACTGTTCAATATGAAAGCTATCAGATACATGTTGGAATAGGACATTTGAAATGTGGCTAATCCAAACTGAGACGTACTGTTAAGTATAAAATACAGACTGGATTGCAAAGACTGAGAGCCAAAGATTATAAAAATCTAATAATTTTTGTTTTGACTATATGTCAAAATAACATTTTTTGATATATTGAGTAAAATGAAATATAATATTAAATTAATTATATCCATCCCTGTTTGCTTTTTAAAATGTGGCTACTGGAAGTGTTTCACACTGTATTTCTAATGGACAACACTGGTGTATGTTAATAAGAATACAGTAAAACTGTCTCAGAGTCAGCATATAACCTTAAAATGGTGAAAGAAGACTTCTGGCTTATTTTTGTCCCCACATTATTAGAATTTTGAATCTCAATAACATTTTGTTTTCTAATAAGACTTTGAAAATCTGGTTACAAATTGTCTTTATTTGCAAACAATATAGTATCTATTTACATAAAAATCTGAAGAAATTTGTATAACAATAAGTTAATAAATTTAGCAAATTCTCAGGATACAAAGTCAATGTATAAAATTCCATTAAACTTTCATATAACAAATAATTTAAAAAGTAAAATTTAAAATGATACCATTTAAAATAGCTTCAAAAGATAAAATATTTACGATAAATTTAACAAAAGGTATGTAAGACTGTATATCACTTCTGAATGAATAGAAGACAAATAAATGGAGAAATATACTGTGTCTATGAAGTGGAAGACTAAATATTGTTAAGATATCAATTCTTCATGCATTGATCAACACAATTCAATTATGATAAAATAATGTAACACAATTTCAATAACCTCCAACAAGGTTTTTAAAATATAAATCATAAAATTAACTCATATTTTTGTGGAAAAGAGCCTACAATATCTAAATGGATTTTGAATAAGGAAGAGAAAATTTGGACTCACAATGTCTAATTTCAAAATTTATTATAAATAGTATGGTATTATATTAAGATTAGAAAATAAATAAATGAAATAGAACAGAGAGTCCAGTAACAGTCCAAAAAATGTGATTGATCAACTTTTGGCAAATACACCAGGGCAATTCAGGAGTCAAAGAAAAGTCTTTTCAAAAAATGATGCAATAATTACAGGATAAATAGACGAAGATAAAATAAATCTCAGCCTCTACCTTATGGGAAAATTAACTTGAAATAGGTTATAAACCTGAAGTCAAAAGCTAAAACATTAAAGTTTCTAGAGAAAAACATAAAATATCTTTGTGAATCCTGAAGAGAAAAGGCCTTTGTAGAGACAAAAAGTACTGAACATAAAAGCAGAAAATGTGCCAGATTGACTGCATCAAATTTTAAAAGTATTCTTTATCAAAAGACAGGGTAAGGGCTTCCCTGGTGGTCCAGTGGGTAAAGAGTCCGCCTTGCAGTACAAGGGGCGCCAGTTCAATCCCTGGCCTGGGAAGATCCCACATGCTGTATAGTGGCTGGACCTGTGTGTCCAATTAGGAGCCAGAGCTCTGGAGCGCATGTGCCCAGAGTCTGTGCTCTGCAATGAGAGGGGCCGCTGTGCAAAGAATAAAGATGAATGGAAATAAATAAATGAAAAACCAATAAAAAAGGTCAAAATTAAAAAAAAAAAGGCATGGCAAAATGCAAGCTAAGCTTATGAGAAAATATTTACAATACATATATCTAACAAAAGTCTTATATGAAAAAGGAATCTAAAAAGAAAAGAATCTAAAAGTGGAAACCACCCAAATTTTCATCACCATTTGAATGAATAGGCAAATTGTGGTATATTCATACAATGAAATTATACTCAACAATAAAAAGACATGTACTACTGACACAACAGTAGTTTACACTTTACACTGATTTAAAAAATGAAGACGATAAAGTGCATATGCTATAATTCTATTTGTATAAATTTGAGAAAAAGAAGCACTTTTTGGTTGTCCAAATCAGAGCAGTGATTCCTTTGATAAAGTGGCATATGCTATAATTCTATTTGAATAAGGAAGAGAAAATTTGGACTCACAATGTCTAATTTCAAAATTTATTATAAATAGTATGGTATTATATTAAGATTAGAAAATAAATAAATGAAATAGAACAGAGAGTCCAGTAACAGTCCAAAAAATGTGATTGATCAACTTTTGGCAAATACACCAGGGCAATTCAGGAGTCAAAGAAAAGTCTTTTCAAAAAATGATGCAATAATTACAGGATAAATAGACGAAGATAAAATAAATCTCAGCCTCTACCTTATGGGAAAATTAACTTGAAATAGGTTATAAACCTGAAGTCAAAAGCTAAAACATTAAAGTTTCTAGAGAAAAACATAAAATATCTTTGTGAATCCTGAAGAGAAAAGGCCTTTGTAGAGACAAAAAGTACTGAACATAAAAGCAGAAAATGTGCCAGATTGACTGCATCAAATTTTAAAAGTATTCTTTATCAAAAGACAGGGTAAGGGCTTCCCTGGTGGTCCAGTGGGTAAAGAGTCCGCCTTGCAGTACAAGGGGCGCCAGTTCAATCCCTGGCCTGGGAAGATCCCACATGCTGTATAGTGGCTGGACCTGTGTGTCCAATTAGGAGCCAGAGCTCTGGAGGGCATGTGCCCAGAGTCTGTGCTCTGCAATGAGAGGGGCCGCTGTGCAAAGAATAAAGATGAATGGAAATAAATAAATGAAAAACCAATAAAAAAGGTCAAAATTAAAAAAAAAAAGGCATGGCAAAATGCAAGCTAAGCTTATGAGAAAATATTTACAATACATATATCTAACAAAAGTCTTATATGAAAAAGGAATCTAAAAAGAAAAGAATCTAAAAGTGGAAACCACCCAAATTTTCATCACCATTTGAATGAATAGGCAAATTGTGGTATATTCATACAATGAAATTATACTCAACAATAAAAAGACATGTACTACTGACACAACAGTAGTTTACACTTTACACTGATTTAAAAAATGAAGACGATAAAGTGCATATGCTATAATTCTATTTGTATAAATTTGAGAAAAAGAAGCACTTTTTGGTTGTCCAAATCAGAGCAGTGATTCCTGATGTATATGAGTTCCTTAGGAAAGAGCATGAGAGAACTTTCTGGAGAGATAGAAATGTTCTTTTTGCTGCAGTTATAATTACACAGGTATATGTATTTGTAACAACTTGTCAAACTGCTTCCTGTAGTACAGTCTTATACTCTATATAAAGTTTACTTCAGTAAAACAGCCAGTTACATTGCTCAATCTTATACACAGCTTTCATTAAATATGTAGTCTTAATGTTGTAATTAAAGTCATCATGGAATTAGTGTTCCACAAAGGCAGGGATTTTTGTTTGTTTTGTTTACAGCTAAATCCCCAATCCCTGGCCCTTTGTAGGCATTCAATAAATATTTTTTAGGGAATGAGTTATGGGACACATTACTAATGCCAGCTAAGGATCTTAACTTCAGTTATACACATCATTGTGTTTCTAGTTATGCATATGTATGGATACATTATTTATTATCCAAATCGGTATAGCCTCTTAGACTAGTACACCTGATAGAAAATAGGAATTAGGGAGTACAGCATTCATTCATTGGTCACTTGGTTATAAATTTAACTTTGCCAGTCTAATAACTAACGGCTGTAATGGTCAAGTCAAATGCTCCAAGCATTTCATCTTTCACGCAGACACTCAGCAGGTAACAAGATTTTAACATCAAGCATGATGAAAACAAGTCTACACAGATTAAAAAATTAAATTCTTTGAGAGATTTATGACCAATTTGAAGGCTTCAGGATATAGTTACATACATAGTTCACATCATTATTCCCCTGCAAATCATTAGGGTCCAATTCCATTTTTCTATTGGGTAAACATTTCTCCTTTGAGATGTTTTCAGAACTAGTCAAACAGCATTAAGCATCATACAGAGATGCTAAGTAAGGAAGGCCAAGATCTTTGACTATTTTACCTTCCTAGTTTTAATGTGAAACTTTAGTTTATTCTTATGTTTTAGCAAGTATTCAGGCATGTGGACACAGAGGGTAAACAGACAGTGGGACCAATTTGGAGAGTAGCATTGGCATATATACATGACCATGTGTAAAACAAGTAGCCAGTGGGAACCTCCTGTATAACACAGGGAATGCAGCTTGGTGCTCCATAATAACCAGGAGGGCTGAGATGGGGGATGAGGAAGGTCCAAGAGGGATGTATGTATACATATAGCTGATTCACTTGGTTGTGCAGCAGAAACTAGCACAATGTTGTATAGCAATTATACTCCTCTAAAAAAGTACAAAAAAATGAGTATGGTTTGCATGTAATAGGCTCTTATAACAGATTCCTAAAGACATGTGTCACCATCACTTCCAAAATACCTCCACATTTTTTTCATAGCATAAAAAAATTTCCCAACGTATTGAAATATGAGAGGAAATTAATACAGCCTCAATGTATATGCACAAATATTTATTGTCATTGATGATCGTTTTTTCCGTGTAAATTAGTATACAGTCTCATGAAGTAGATGAGTAAACTTGGACTTGCATCTCGTAACAGTTCTCTAATGGGATCATCACCAAGAAGAGCCTGGTTACATTTTATTTCAAGTTGGGATTTTTCTGATTAATCTTGAGCATCATTTTCTTAGGAAAATATTTCAGAAAGAAATGTTTTAAAGTAAATGTCACATGAAAGTAGGTTGTGTTGGTTAGACAGTTTTGTATATACTTTCTAAGATTTTATGCTTGGTTTGTTCTCTTTTTATGGAGAAAGAGGGACAGAGAGGGGGAGAGCAAATTAGGAGGACTACAGGAAGGGAAAGCTCTCCTCTGAAGAAAGAACAATAAAAAGTTATCTAACCAATGCAAGTAATTTATCTTTTATCTATTTCCCAAACACCCTAAGAGATCTTTTAAGCTATCTCCTATTCTTTGTAAGAGAATCTAGCTTGAGCAGGTTTGAAAAGTAATGACTTTTGAATATTCTATTCTATACAGACCTATTTTTGAATACAAACCCCCTCCCCATCACACACACAAACTGTACAAACCCATAATTTGACCTCCATGGTTCTAGGTTTTTATATGCATTCTTATGTTTTAGCAAGTATTCAGGCATGTGGACACAGAGGGTAAACAGACAGTGGGACCAATTTGGAGAGTAGCATTGGCATATATACATGACCATGTGTAAAACAAGTAGCCAGTGGGAACCTCCTGTATAACACAGGAATGCAGCTTGGTGCTCCATAATAACCAGGAGGGCTGAGATGGGGGATGAGGAAGGTCCAAGAGGGATGTATGTATACATATAGCTGATTCACTTGGTTGTGCAGCAGAAACTAGCACAATGTTGTATAGCAATTATACTCCTCTAAAAAAGTACAAAAAAATGAGTATGGTTTGCATGTAATAGGCTCTTATAACAGATTCCTAAAGACATGTGTCACCATCACTTCCAAAATACCTCCACATTTTTTTCATAGCATAAAAAAATTTCCCAACGTATTGAAATATGAGAGGAAATTAATACAGCCTCAATGTATATGCACAAATATTTATTGTCATTGATGATCGTTTTTTCCGTGTAAATTAGTATACAGTCTCATGAAGTAGATGAGTAAACTTGGACTTGCATCTCGTAACAGTTCTCTAATGGGATCATCACCAAGAAGAGCCTGGTTACATTTTATTTCAAGTTGGGATTTTTCTGATTAATCTTGAGCATCATTTTCTTAGGAAAATATTTCAGAAAGAAATGTTTTAAAGTAAATGTCACATGAAAGTAGGTTGTGTTGGTTAGACAGTTTTGTATATACTTTCTAAGATTTTATGCTTGGTTTGTTCTCTTTTTATGGAGAAAGAGGGACAGAGAGGGGGAGAGCAAATTAGGAGGACTACAGGAAGGGAAAGCTCTCCTCTGAAGAAAGAACAATAAAAAGTTATCTAACCAATGCAAGTAATTTATCTTTTATCTATTTCCCAAACACCCTAAGAGATCTTTTAAGCTATCTCCTATTCTTTGTAAGAGAATCTAGCTTGAGCAGGTTTGAAAAGTAATGACTTTTGAATATTCTATTCTATACAGACCTATTTTTGAATACAAACCCCCTCCCCATCACACACACAAACTGTACACATAATTTGACCTCCATAGTTTTATGAGAGAGGCTATTTCTGATTAGGTGACTCTGCCTCAGTGGTTGCTAGGTAATAACATTTTAGGATAAATGCATTTCCCAGCTCCAAATCAATAATCTTACCATCTTAATTTAGAACATGATCTCCATGGTCACCAACAATCACCATGAGAATTTGCTTTTCATGAAACAGCATTTGGACAAGACTTGTCCCTGCCAATGCCTTCTTGAGTACTACTATATTTGACATTGGCAACTGTACTACCATGGCTTGCTCTTTGCTGTTGAATCTATTTATTGAAATGCCATTCATTTTGTGCAGATTATAATAATATGCCTTAGCTGGTTTCTCTTTGTTAAGATGTGGCCAAGTAGAAATATAATTTAACTTTAAGAAACATGGTATTATATTCCTTCCATATTTGTTTCTCACAAAAAGTGTTTGAAATTCGGGAGAGAATTAAAACCCATTTACCTGTGGTTTGGTTAAAAAAAAAAAAAAAAAGGACGGGGAGGGGGTCTTCCACTTCTAGTAAGTCCTCTATGACTAGCTTTTATTTACACCACAAAACACTTGCACTCTGAAAGCAAACTCTCTCATGGATGTACTTTTAAAAGAAAACATCTACCTTACATGAAGACAAAAATACAGGATGGGTAAAAAAAAGAAAATGGGCTGACAAGAATATCACAAATCAACTAGTAACAGACTACTTCTTTGAAAGTTTTCCACATTTAAAGAGAATGATTTTACCAAAGAAAAACTGAGAGAAGAGAATTTGAAGGCAGTGAAGATATATCAAAATGAATGAATATCTATATTAGTTCAGGGCTGACATTAAAATACCTAGGGACAAGAAAGAAATCACCTCTCCTCTGAAGAAAGAACAATAAAAGTTATCTAACCAATGCAAGTAATTTATCTTTTATCTATTTCCCAAACACCCTAAGAGATCTTTTAAGCTATCTCCTATTCTTTGTAAGAGAATCTAGCTTGAGCAGGTTTGAAAAGTAATGACTTTTGAATATTCTATTCTATACAGACCTATTTTTGAATACAAACCCCCTCCCCATCACACACACAAACTGTACACATAATTTGACCTCCATAGTTTTATGAGAGAGGCTATTTCTGATTAGGTGACTCTGCCTCAGTGGTTGCTAGGTAATAACATTTTAGGATAAATGCATTTCCCAGCTCCAAATCAATAATCTTACCATCTTAATTTAGAACATGATCTCCATGGTCACCAACAATCACCATGAGAATTTGCTTTTCATGAAACAGCATTTGGACAAGACTTGTCCCTGCCAATGCCTTCTTGAGTACTACTATATTTGACATTGGCAACTGTACTACCATGGCTTGCTCTTTGCTGTTGAATCTATTTATTGAAATGCCATTCATTTTGTGCAGATTATAATAATATGCCTTAGCTGGTTTCTCTTTGTTAAGATGTGGCCAAGTAGAAATATAATTTAACTTTAAGAAACATGGTATTATATTCCTTCCATATTTGTTTCTCACAAAAAGTGTTTGAAATTCGGGAGAGAATTAAAACCCATTTACCTGGGGTTTGGTTAAAAAAAAAAAAAAAAAGGACGGGGAGGGGGTCTTCCACTTCTAGTAAGTCCTCTATGACTAGCTTTTATTTACACCACAAAACACTTGCACTCTGAAAGCAAACTCTCTCATGGATGTACTTTTAAAAGAAAACATCTACCTTACATGAAGACAAAAATACAGGATGGGTAAAAAAAAGAAAATGGGCTGACAAGAATATCACAAATCAACTAGTAACAGACTACTTCTTTGAAAGTTTTCCACATTTAAAGAGAATGATTTTACCAAAGAAAAACTGAGAGAAGAGAATTTGAAGGCAGTGAAGATATATCAAAATGAATGAATATCTATATTAGTTCATAAGGGCTGACATTAACAAACTACAAACTAGATGGTTTAAAACATCAGAAATTTATTCTCTCACAGTTCCAGAGGCTAGAACTCCGAGTTGTGGGCAGGGCCAGGCGCTCTTTGAAGGTTCTAAGGTATTATTACCCTTCCTTGTCTCCTTCGAGCTTCTGGGGACTTTCTGCCATCATTGGCATTCTGTGAGGCAGCATGACTCTAACCTATGCCTTCTTCTTCACATGACTGCCTTCCTTCATGCATGTCTGTGTTCAGAGAACCTTCCTCCTACAAGGATGCCACAGTGTGATCTCATTTTAGCATAATTACATTTTCAAACACCATATTTTCAAAGGTTACACTCTGAGGTTTGGTAAATGACATCCTGAGTGGACATGAATCTTAGTGGAACACAGTTCAATCCAACATGCTGGCAATGTTGGAAGATTTGATTATGTGCTACAGGAGATCAAGGACCATCACAGATTAAGCTCCCTATTCTCAGAACCTAGTGTGAAGTAGAGTAAGTACCATGTATACATTTATAAATGTTAGTTTAATGGAGTTTATGGATGAGTTATAGGCTAGATAATGACCCTTAGAGATGAAAAACCAATAAACTGCAGATGTAAAATGTAAGTAAATAAGGCATTTGTGCTGCCATATATTTTCTGCTGTTTATCTTTGTGCCTCTGGGAATTATCCAGTTAGAATTCAAGATTCTCATTGTAACCTGGACCTGAAAGCACTCTTAGTTCTCTTTCAGCCATGAGGTCCAAAATAAAACAACAAGGTTAGAGCACCAGTGAAGATTTTTCTAGTTTAATCAAACTCTCCTGATCTTCTCTGAAGTACATGAAAATAAAATAGAGCTTCTTATACAACAGCATTTCCAATTAAGGAAAGAAAACAGTAAGCTGTCTTCATTTCACGTCAGAATCTCTTGGTTCTTTATATACTGTTTTTTCCAGAAGTCTAGAATAATGTGTCAGAAAATTTCTCAGACTTTTCTTTCTTTGGCAGAGCTATGACAGATTATAAGGTTAGCTCTGCCACTTAAGAGAGAGAGACATCTTCTTTGTCTTTATTAAATGGAAGGGGTGACTAGAATTAGCATCTTTCATTATAAGGACACCACTGTGGTCTCATTTTCCAAAGATGTCTGAGTTTACATTGTAATAATAGGCCCAAGGGCTATAAAAAGAAAATATTGGGGATTTTTGTGATACTTTTTATTCACTTTGATGAAACCCCCTGGAAATGAATCATAGCTTTAAAAGACAACCACAGGACAACAACAAAGAAGATTTATAACCATGCTACCTCCTTAAATCCTTCCTTGTTTCTATTCTTTTCCTGTTCTGGAGCTAAGTGGTACACTCACCCAGACATTAATGCATAGCATCTGTCAGAAATAAATGTCTAAAATCACGACAGCTTATTTGTAAAGGTCGAAATTCACGCGTCCATTGATAACAATATACTGTTATTTGAAGAACAGCAATTGTATTCATTCTCCAGTATATATCCTCACCAACCTCATTGCTAAAATTCCACTATTCATTCATCAAGTAGGGTAATGGTGTCTCCTACTACTGAAAGTGCAAATGTTCCCGAGCAAAAAAAAAAATCAAGGACCATCACCATCGTATAAAACATTTATTAAATGTTAGTTTAATGGAGTTTATGGATGAGTTATAGGCTAGATAATGACCCTTAGAGATGAAAAACCAATAAACTGCAGATGTAAAATGTAAGTAAATAAGGCATTTGTGCTGCCATATATTTTCTGCTGTTTATCTTTGTGCCTCTGGGAATTATCCAGTTAGAATTCAAGATTCTCATTGTAACCTGGACCTGAAAGCACTCTTAGTTCTCTTTCAGCCATGAGGTCCAAAATAAAACAACAAGGTTAGAGCACCAGTGAAGATTTTTCTAGTTTAATCAAACTCTCCTGATCTTCTCTGAAGTACATGAAAATAAAATAGAGCTTCTTATACAACAGCATTTCCAATTAAGGAAAGAAAACAGTAAGCTGTCTTCATTTCACGTCAGAATCTCTTGGTTCTTTATATACTGTTTTTTCCAGAAGTCTAGAATAATGTGTCAGAAAATTTCTCAGACTTTTCTTTCTTTGGCAGAGCTATGACAGATTATAAGGTTAGCTCTGCCACTTAAGAGAGAGAGACATCTTCTTTGTCTTTATTAAATGGAAGGGGTGACTAGAATTAGCATCTTTCATTATAAGGACACCACTGTGGTCTCATTTTCCAAAGATGTCTGAGTTTACATTGTAATAATAGGCCCAAGGGCTATAAAAAGAAAATATTGGGGATTTTTGTGATACTTTTTATTCACTTTGATGAAACCCCCTGGAAATGAATCATAGCTTTAAAAGACAACCACAGGACAACAACAAAGAAGATTTATAACCATGCTACCTCCTTAAATCCTTCCTTGTTTCTATTCTTTTCCTGTTCTGGAGCTAAGTGGTACACTCACCCAGACATTAATGCATAGCATCTGTCAGAAATAAATGTCTAAAATCACGACAGCTTATTTGTAAAGGTCGAAATTCACGCGTCCATTGATAACAATATACTGTTATTTGAAGAACAGCAATTGTATTCATTCTCCAGTATATATCCTCACCAACCTCATTGCTAAAATTCCACTATTCATTCATCAAGTATTGGGTAATGGTGTCTCCTACTACTGAAAGTGCAAATGTTCCCGGAGCAGGGACCGCATTAAAGGCTTCATTCATAATACTTTATTATGATCCATAAAGAGATAATATCTTTATAAATTTTAAAAATACTACAGCTCCAATGATTACAAGCAAAGTTTCCCTATCCCTGGGGAAGCTACAGAAAAACACAGAACCATGCTGAAATTCACCACCAGCATCCTACCATATCCCCCTGGTATACTCAGCACCCCTATTCTCTTAGGTGATTGCTTCCTCTCTTTCCTCAAACTCTTTACCTCTTCTCCCCTCGTTTCACTCTCTTCTGATGACCTTACATTTTACTTCACTGAGACACTAGTGGTTCTCAAAAGCAATGAGAACATCTACCAACCTGCCAGCCTATCTGTATGTGGACCTGCATACTCCACATTCCCTCTGTCACTTCCCATGGTTCTGTGTGAGGCCACGAACTGCATCTCCATGTCTTCTTACCTACTTTTTGGGCAGTTGTTCTGACTCCTGCATCATCCAGTTCTCTTATTAGTTCATTTCTATCCACCTACAAATGTATTGTAATTTCTACCATTTAAAAAAAAAAAAACCTTCCCTGTACACCTTAAATTTATACAATGTTACATGTCAAACATATTTCAATAAAAATAAATAACATTTCAAAAATAGAAAAATTAAAAAGAAAAAAACCTCTCTTAACTCAAAACTCCCACCATTACTATTCACTTTTACTGCTCTTCCCAGATGTCATTCTTAATGGGTGTCTACGCTTGCTGTCTCTCCTCTCTCACCCGGTCACGCTGGAGCTCACTCCAGTCAGTTTCATCTTTACTATGTCACTGTGAAAACACCCGCCAAGGCTATCAAAGCCCCTCTACACTGGTTCATCCAATAGGCAGTTTACAATTTTATGTTTTTCCATATACAAGATGCATTTTGGGGGCCTCCCTGGTGGGCCAGATGTCAAGAATCCGCTTGCAGTTCAGGAGACCCAGGAGACACAGGTTCAGGCCTTGGGTCAGGAAGAGCCTCTGGAAGAGGCCATGGCAACCTACTCCAATAGTCTTGCAAGGAAAATCACATGGACAGAGGAGCCTGGCAGGTCACGGTCCAAGGAAGCAGCTGAGCACACAGACACATTTTTATTCTCCTTCTGGAAACACTTTCTTCACTCGACTGTAAGGTTGCTACTCTATTTTGATTCTCTCTCTATCTCGTTGACTCTTCCTCAGCTTCTTTTGCTAATTTCCACCTCTTTTCTCCAATTGCTAAATACTGAGATACATCAGGAAAGACTTAAGATGACTCATAACTTATTTATCCAGTTTTAAAGTCCAAGCTTATGTATTCAACTGCCTATCTGACACAGCTACTTGAGTATCCAATGTAAGTATTCAATCTTAATGTGTCTAAGGCCACAATCCTTATTTTCTTCTCCAAACCTGCCAGATTAATTCATCCAAGTATTAAATATCAACTACATCCTTTCAGTTGCTCAGTTAAAATCCTTGGTTTTATCTTTGACTCTTCCCTTTCCCTCATACCACACTTCCTCTTCATCAGCAATCTTTAGAGATTTACCATCAAAATATATTCACAATCTGCCCCTTCTCGACCTCAAGTGCTACCATTGTCCCTCAGTAGGATGATTTTCATGACCTCCTGGCTGGTCTCCTTTCCTCTTATTCCGATCCTCACCCTCAGTAGCTAGAGTGATCTTTTCTAAACTAAAATCAGATCTGACCTCTGCTCTAAAAACCCAGTGGGTCCTCATCTCACTCAGAATGAAAAAACATTAGGCTATGGTCTTGCCCCTTTTGTCTTACATGCTCTTCCCAGATGTCATTCTTAATGGGTGTCTACGCTTGCTGTCTCTCCTCTCTCACCCGGTCACGCTGGAGCTCACTCCAGTCAGTTTCATCTTTACTATGTCACTGTGAAAACACCCGCCAAGGCTATCAAAGCCCCTCTACACTGGTTCATCCAATAGGCAGTTTACAATTTTATGTTTTTCCATATACAAGATGCATTTTGGGGGCCTCCCTGGTGGGCCAGATGTCAAGAATCCGCTTGCAGTTCAGGAGACCCAGGAGACACAGGTTCAGGCCTTGGGTCAGGAAGAGCCTCTGGAAGAGGCCATGGCAACCTACTCCAATAGTCTTGCAAGGAAAATCACATGGACAGAGGAGCCTGGCAGGTCACGGTCCAAGGAAGCAGCTGAGCACACAGACACATTTTTATTCTCCTTCTGGAAACACTTTCTTCACTCGACTGTAAGGTTGCTACTCTATTTTGATTCTCTCTCTATCTCGTTGACTCTTCCTCAGCTTCTTTTGCTAATTTCCACCTCTTTTCTCCAATTGCTAAATACTGAGATACATCAGGAAAGACTTAAGATGACTCATAACTTATTTATCCAGTTTTAAAGTCCAAGCTTATGTATTCAACTGCCTATCTGACACAGCTACTTGAGTATCCAATGTAAGTATTCAATCTTAATGTGTCTAAGGCCACAATCCTTATTTTCTTCTCCAAACCTGCCAGATTAATTCATCCAAGTATTAAATATCAACTACATCCTTTCAGTTGCTCAGTTAAAATCCTTGGTTTTATCTTTGACTCTTCCCTTTCCCTCATACCACACTTCCTCTTCATCAGCAATCTTTAGAGATTTACCATCAAAATATATTCACAATCTGCCCCTTCTCGACCTCAAGTGCTACCATTGTCCCTCAGTAGGATGATTTTCATGACCTCCTGGCTGGTCTCCTTTCCTCTTATTCCGATCCTCACCCTCAGTAGCTAGAGTGATCTTTTCTAAACTAAAATCAGATCTGACCTCTGCTCTAAAAACCCAGTGGGTCCTCATCTCACTCAGAATGAAAACAAATTTCTCAAACATTAGGCTATGGTCTTGTTCCCAGCACTTCTCTGAACTCATTTTCTATTTCTGTCTAGTTTTGTCCCTCTGCTTCACTTAGAGTAATTTCTTCCAGTAATTCTACTTGTGAATGTATATACAGAGAAAATGAACACAGGCTATAGAAAAGATATCTGCATTTTCACATTTATTGTAGCATTATTCACAATAACCATGATATATCAATAATCTATGGGTCCATCAGTAGATAAATGGATAAAGATGTGTATATATACGTATGTGTGTGTATGTATATATATACAAAATATGTTATTATATATATATATATATATATATATACATACAATATATAATGGAATATTATTCAGCTATGAGAAATAAGGACATCCTGCCATTTGTGACAACATGGGTGGATCTTGAAAGCATTATGCTAGATGAAATGTCAGACAAAAAGAGACAAATAATAGTTTTTTGAAAAGCACAGGGAGGCTGTTGCAATGTCCAGTATCATTTAAAAAAAAGACAAATATTATATGATATCACTTACATATGGAATCTAAAAACAAACACATAAAAAAATAAAGAGAGAGGTGGTTACCAGGGGTTGAGAGGTGAGTAGAATGGGGAGATGCTGGTTAAAAGGTACAAACTTGCAGTTAGAAGATGAATAAATTCTGGGGATCTAAAGTATAGCATTGTGATTGTAGTTAACAAGATGTCTTTTATACCTGAAAGTGCTAAGAGTAAATCTAAAATGTTCTCACCAATAAAAAAAGAAATCATAATAATGTGATAGATGTAGGTATTAGCTAATGTTATGGTGAGAATCAGGCTTCTTAGGTGGTGCTAATGGTACACAATCCCCATGCCAATGCAGGAGAGTTAGGAGGTGTGGGTTTGATCCCCGGGTCAGGAAGATTCCCTGGAGGAGGGCAAGGCAACCCACTCCAGTATTTTTTCCTAGAGAAACCCATGGACAGAGGAGCCTGGTGGGCTCCAGTCCATAGGACCACAAAGAGTTGGACATGACTGAAGCAACTGGACATGTACGCATGGTGGTAATCATTTTGAAATACATAGGTTTTTCAAACCAACACATCATACACCTTAAACTCATGTAACAAATGTCAATTGTACCTTATTTTACTAAAAAGAAAATAATTTATTTGCTCCTCTTTCAATACATCAAGAATATTCCCACCTCAAGGCCTTTGGATTTGCTGTTCCCTCTGTCAGAAACACTAGTACCCATATATTCACGCAGTTATGTCTTTTATTAATACTTCTTTTCTGTCTCCATTCATAATAGTAACTTATCAGGGAGATCTTCTTTGGCCATCCCATAGAAAACCGCAATCTCCACCCGGACTGACTCGTCTCTGACTTTCTAGCACTTACCACTGCTAAATATTATATATGAATTTGTTCATCTGTTCACTAGCTGTCTCCTAGAAATTGATGTCTGTGCTCCCTGGACAGGCATTATTGGCTATTTGATTCATTACTGTTTGCTTAGAACCTAAAAGAGACAAATAATAGTTTTTTGAAAAGCACAGGGAGGCTGTTGCAATGTCCAGTATCATTTAAAAAAAAGACAAATATTATATGATATCACTTACATATGGAATCTAAAAACAAACACATAAAAAAATAAAGAGAGAGGTGGTTACCAGGGGTTGAGAGGTGAGTAGAATGGGGAGATGCTGGTTAAAAGGTACAAACTTGCAGTTAGAAGATGAATAAATTCTGGGGATCTAAAGTATAGCATTGTGATTGTAGTTAACAAGATGTCTTTTATACCTGAAAGTGCTAAGAGTAAATCTAAAATGTTCTCACCAATAAAAAAAGAAATCATAATAATGTGATAGATGTAGGTATTAGCTAAGGTTATGGTGAGAATCAGGCTTCTTAGGTGGTGCTAATGGTACACAATCCCCATGCCAATGCAGGAGAGTTAGGAGGTGTGGGTTTGATCCCCGGGTCAGGAAGATTCCCTGGAGGAGGGCAAGGCAACCCACTCCAGTATTTTTTCCTAGAGAAACCCATGGACAGAGGAGCCTGGTGGGCTCCAGTCCATAGGACCACAAAGAGTTGGACATGACTGAAGCAACTGGACATGTACGCATGGTGGTAATCATTTTGAAATACATAGGTTTTTCAAACCAACACATCATACACCTTAAACTCATGTAACAAATGTCAATTGTACCTTATTTTACTAAAAAGAAAATAATTTATTTGCTCCTCTTTCAATACATCAAGAATATTCCCACCTCAAGGCCTTTGGATTTGCTGTTCCCTCTGTCAGAAACACTAGTACCCATATATTCACGCAGTTATGTCTTTTATTAATACTTCTTTTCTGTCTCCATTCATAATAGTAACTTATCAGGGAGATCTTCTTTGGCCATCCCATAGAAAACCGCAATCTCCACCCGGACTGACTCGTCTCTGACTTTCTAGCACTTACCACTGCTAAATATTATATATGAATTTGTTCATCTGTTCACTAGCTGTCTCCTAGAAATTGATGTCTGTGCTCCCTGGACAGGCATTATTGGCTATTTGATTCATTACTGTTTGCTTAGAACCTAAAACAGAGCCTAGAATATAGTATGTGTTCCATAGGGTTTCTCAATGAATAAATGCCTTCCTTTTACTAACTTTACTCTTACTTCCCCTAACAATGTCTGCTTCATTTTCATTTTCCTTTTATTGATGAGATAAACCAGCTCCAGGGCTTACCATCTGCAAATGATACTCAGAATCCTCCCACAGAGTTCCTTGAAAACTAACCTAAAAAATAATAAAAAGCTGTGGAAAATTTTAATGCATGTATTTTAAGCTAAAATTATAATTTTCACTAGCCCTACACAGTATATTTTATTTTAGGGGGAAAAAAACCCCACACTTGTGAAACAAGGCAGGATAAATAGAAAAGAACGCAAAAAGTAGGGTGGGAAGAGGGTTAATTAACTATCAAGTCTTACCTAGTTACCTCATAGGTGATCTATGGCGTCAGCTGTGTGTGAAAGCACACTGTAAAGTACACAGTATTATGCAAATCCAGTTGTTTTATTCACAATTCATAGTTTGAAGGCTCTTCACTGTTAATCAAGTTATTTTTGTTTACATATTTATTTTTGTACACTTTAAACACATCCTGGCGGCATTTTCTACCTGAATCATTGTAGTACGCATTCTAAACCTCAATGAATTTTCCTTTCTGTGAAAACAGAAAGAACAGAGTGGTAGGCAGAGAAATGTTCTCGAAAGATGTCCACTTTCCTTGAATATGTTAAGTTACAGACTGACAGGAAAGCTGCAAGTGGAATCAATAGTGTTAATCAGCAGACCTTTAGAGAGGCGTCTCTGCTATCCAGGTGTACTCAATGTAATTACAAGCGTTCTTAGGGAACGCTGGTGAGGCGCCATAGAGAACGCTGCCTCGACTAACTCCCCTTTTTTTTTGACATAATAGTAACTTATCAGGGAGATCTTCTTTGGCCATCCCATAGAAAACCGCAATCTCCACCCGGACTGACTCGTCTCTGACTTTCTAGCACTTACCACTGCTAAATATTATATATGAATTTGTTCATCTGTTCACTAGCTGTCTCCTAGAAATTGATGTCTGTGCTCCCTGGACAGGCATTATTGGCTATTTGATTCATTACTGTTTGCTTAGAACCTAAAACAGAGCCTAGAATATAGTATGTGTTCCATAGGGTTTCTCAATGAATAAATGCCTTCCTTTTACTAACTTTACTCTTACTTCCCCTAACAATGTCTGCTTCATTTTCATTTTCCTTTTATTGATGAGATAAACCAGCTCCAGGGCTTACCATCTGCAAATGATACTCAGAATCCTCCCACAGAGTTCCTTGAAAACTAACCTAAAAAATAATAAAAAGCTGTGGAAAATTTTAATGCATGTATTTTAAGCTAAAATTATAATTTTCACTAGCCCTACACAGTATATTTTATTTTAGGGGGAAAAAAACCCCACACTTGTGAAACAAGGCAGGATAAATAGAAAAAGAACGCAAAAAAAGTAGGGTGGGAAGAGGGTTAATTAACTATCAAGTCTTACCTAGTTACCTCATAGGTGATCTATGGCCGTCAGCTGTGTGTGAAAGCACACTGTAAAGTACACAGTATTATGCAAATCCAGTTGTTTTATTCACAATTCATAGTTTGAAGGCTCTTCACTGTTAATCAAGTTATTTTTGTTTACATATTTATTTTTGTACACTTTAAACACATCCTGGCGGCATTTTCTACCTGAATCATTGTAGTACGCATTCTAAACCTCAATGAATTTTCCTTTCTGTGAAAACAGAAAGAACAGAGTGGTAGGCAGAGAAATGTTCTCGAAAGATGTCCACTTTCCTTGAATATGTTAAGTTACAGACTGACAGGAAAGCTGCAAGTGGAATCAATAGTGTTAATCAGCAGACCTTTAGAGAGAGGCGTCTCTGCTATCCAGGTGTACTCAATGTAATTACAAGCGTTCTTAGGGAACGCTGGTGAGGCGCCATAGAGAACGCTGCCTGAGGAATGTTGCAAGATTTCAAAATGGGGAGGACGCTGGGAGCCAAATGTCTCCAGATTATCAAAGCTAGACAAGGCCAAGAAGTCGGTTCCCCCTTACAACCTCCAGCAGGAATGCAGGCACCAGCTAACTCCTTAATTTTAGCCCAGAGAGACTCCGGTTGAACTTCCGACTTCTAGATCAAAGGTAAGATAAAACTTTGTGTTCTTTTAAACCACTGAGTCTGTCGTATTTTGTTCCAAGAGCCATAGAAAACTAAAACAAACAGCTTTGGTGCAGTAGTGGGCTCCAGTGCCTAAAATACCTGAGTCTACATTCCAGACCCATTAACTTATCCAAACCTTGGTTCCTCAATGGTAAAAACAAGAGAGTTTTAAGTGTTTTCTCTGTAGGAATATTGTGAGTATGAAAGATGCTTCAACTTTAAACCACCGGGTCTGTGAAATTTTGTTCCAAGCGCCATAGAAAACTAGAACAAACAACTTTGGAACATGAGTGGGCCCCAATGTGTAAAAGACCTGAGTCTACATTCTCGAGTTACTAACTTCTCCAAACCTTAGAAGATAGCAGTGTTTTCTCTCTATGGATATGGAGTAATCATAGTAAGATTGTTAACATAAAGACTCAAAACAGGGCCCAAAACATAGTGACTTCTCAATAATTGTTAGCTGTAAGTAATCATTTTTCCATGAAGTTTAAGTCTAAATTATTTGTAAAATCAAAGAGCTAGTAAACTGTTACATATATTGGGATGAAGATAGATTCAGACACTGAAGAAATGAGCTAAAGTTCAGGCTCTCCTAGCAGTGTGATCTTGGGTTTACTTAATCTGGCGGCATTTTCTACCTGAATCATTGTAGTACGCATTCTAAACCTCAATGAATTTTCCTTTCTGTGAAAACAGAAAGAACAGAGTGGTAGGCAGAGAAATGTTCTCGAAAGATGTCCACTTTCCTTGAATATGTTAAGTTACAGACTGACAGGAAAGCTGCAAGTGGAATCAATAGTGTTAATCAGCAGACCTTTAGAGAGAGGCGTCTCTGCTATCCAGGTGTACTCAATGTAATTACAAGCGTTCTTAGGGAACGCTGGTGAGGCGCCATAGAGAACGCTGCCTGAGGAATGTTGCAAGATTTCAAAATGGGGAGGACGCTGGGAGCCAAATGTCTCCAGATTATCAAAGCTAGACAAGGCCAAGAAGTCGGTTCCCCCTTACAACCTCCAGCAGGAATGCAGGCACCAGCTAACTCCTTAATTTTAGCCCAGAGAGACTCCGGTTGAACTTCCGACTTCTAGATCAAAGGTAAGATAAAACTTTGTGTTCTTTTAAACCACTGAGTCTGTCGTATTTTGTTCCAAGAGCCATAGAAAACTAAAACAAACAGCTTTGGTGCAGTAGTGGGCTCCAGTGCCTAAAATACCTGAGTCTACATTCCAGACCCATTAACTTATCCAAACCTTGGTTCCTCAATGGTAAAAACAAGAGAGTTTTAAGTGTTTTCTCTGTAGGAATATTGTGAGTATGAAAGATGCTTCAACTTTAAACCACCGGGTCTGTGAAATTTTGTTCCAAGCGCCATAGAAAACTAGAACAAACAACTTTGGAACATGAGTGGGCCCCAATGTGTAAAAGACCTGAGTCTACATTCTCGAGTTACTAACTTCTCCAAACCTTAGAAGATAGCAGTGTTTTCTCTCTATGGATATGGAGTAATCATAGTAAGATTGTTAACATAAAGACTCAAAACAGGGCCCAAAACATAGTGACTTCTCAATAATTGTTAGCTGTAAGTAATCATTTTTCCATGAAGTTTAAGTCTAAATTATTTGTAAAATCAAAGAGCTAGTAAACTGTTACATATATTGGGATGAAGATAGATTCAGACACTGAAGAAATGAGCTAAAGTTCAGGCTCTCCTAGCAGTGTGATCTTGGGTAAATCATTTAACTGCCTTCATTGGGAAATTAAGATAATTATAGTTGCCTAGCCTCTACCAAACTAGATGCTTGATGTGAGAAAATTTTGGAAATCAAAGTCATGCTGCTGAAATTATTGCATGTCTCATAAATCCTTCCCATTAGCTTCTTTTGTTGACATTTATTGTTCTAAGTGTGGAATAATGAAGAAAGGTTCTTTTGTTGTAACCAGAGGAAGCTAGTTAGCTGGATTCGGTTTATGATAAATTTTATAGCAGGTAAAGAGATAGCAGAGACATAGAACAACAATATTACTGGAACAAGATTTAGTTTTTAATGAAATGTGGATCATAACCATGTTCTAGGCAGGAACCAGAGCAATTTTTCTGAAATCATCATAAAGAATTCGACATTTCTCTGTACTGTATTTTATCTCTAGCTTAGCTCACATTCACCCCAATTCTTTTGAATAGATTGTCTAAAGACTAGACTGTATATAAAGACTCAAAACAGGGCCCACAGAATAGTGACTTCTCAATAATTGTTAGCTATTAATTAATTTTTCTGTGAATATGAAGTGTGAATTGTTTGTAAAATCAAAGAACTAATAAGCTGTTAGTTATATTGGATGTAAAATCACATGCAGTAAGCCAGACCACCTGTTCTCTTGTTCTTTTTTTCTTTTCCCTAAACTAGGTATTCATATGAAAAGCCCTTAACCAGCTTGATTCGGTTTCTGATCTAACAACATCTTGGTTCTGGATCTCTCTTGCCCTCTAGAAGCTTCTCTTTCCTCTTTTTACCACCTGTTTCCCCAAATCTTCTTTCTTAAGTCTTTGGTAATACAAATGAATAAAAGTTCCAGAGTAGTAGAACTGAAGTAAAAGGTTAGAAAGTGCAATGCAGGTGAAATGAGTTATCACTGTGTTCCTCAAAGGATGTAATACAGACGTCTAGCTGTGTGGGCCAACAGTAAGTTATTGTAAAGAATTCCCTGCTTTCATGACTTTGGAGAATACTCGGTTAAAGTTCAACAGATTTCCTTATTTCTGTTTCTCGGGCCTTTCATATGTTAATATGAATGGGGCTATAAACAGCTTTTCAGATTTACCAGGGCAGGAGATCTTTTTTAAATACAGAATATTTGCAGGATTGGAATGTTTGCTAAATTTAGGTGAACTTCTGAATGAATGCCTGCCCTCTATGTGTGTGTGTATGTGCATGGGGCTTCCCTTGTAGCTCAGTTGGTAAAGAATCCATCTGCAATGTGTGTATATATTTATATATACATATGTATATATACGTGAAGTATGTATACATATATATATTTATTATTTTATACATATTCTTATCCACAGAAGACTGTGTAGGGCTACAGGCAGAGGGAAGAAAAAACAGGAAGCACATTCACCAACGGTGTATGATGCAAGATACATATATATATGTTAAAGAAGATAGGAAGCTCCAAAATTACTGTGAGATATCTTTTAGGCTAGTATAATATTATGCTTGTGTGTAAAGAAACTGCCCCTATCCTGACTCTCCTTGTCATGATTGGGAAAGGCCCATTCAGTCAATTTCCTCCTGTCCTCCCACACCTCTCCTTTCTCCTCCTCAACCCTAAAAACATTATCTTTGCCCTGCTTTCCTTCTTTATCTGTTTTCCTCTCTACTACCCTCCCACCCAAGATGAGAAATAGTGATGTTTCTACAAAGCTTCGGGGTATTTTTTTTTTCCTCAATGGAGAGATAGTCTACAGAAGAATTTTTATTTATTTATTTTTTTTTTATTGGGGTTTGGTTGTTTTACAATGTTGCATTGGTTTTAGATGTACAGTGAAGTTATTGTTATACATCTTTTATAGGGTTTTGTTGTTTGCAGCTATGCATAATCCCAAATCAGTCAAAGGTATATCCATGAATACACTCCTCCACTCAAGCCCCCTCCATTTCCCCACCCAGTCCCACCCCCCAGTTTGATAGATAGCCCCCATGCAAATTCCCTTAGTCTCTCTTTTACATATGATGGTGTATGTTTCCACGTTACTCTTCATATCTCTCACCCAATCTTCCCTCCCCCCAGTGTCCATAGGTTTTCTGTATACAGATCGTCTAGCTGTGTGGGCCAACAGTAAGTTATTGTAAAGAATTCCTGCTTTCATGACTTTGGAGAATACTCGGTTAAAGTTCAACAGATTTCCTTATTTCTGTTTCTCGGCCTTTCATATGTTAATATGAATGGGGCTATAAACACTTTTCAGATTTACCAGGGCAGGAGATCTTTTTTAAATACAGAATATTTGCAGGATTGGAATGTTTGCTAAATTTAGGTGAACTTCTGAATGAATGCCTGCCCTCTATGTGTGTGTGTATGTGCATGGGGCTTCCCTTGTAGCTCAGTTGGTAAAGAATCCATCTGCAATGTGTGTATATATTTATATATACATATGTATATATACGTGAAGTATGTATACATATATATATTTATTATTTTATACATATTCTTATCCACAGAAGACTGTGTAGGGCTACAGGCAGAGGGAAGAAAAAACAGGAAGCACATTCACCAACGGTGTATGATGCAAGATACATATATATATGTTAAAGAAGATAGGAAGCTCCAAAATTACTGTGAGATATCTTTTAGGCTAGTATAATATTATGCTTGTGTGTAAAGAAACTGCCCCTATCCTGACTCTCCTTGTCATGATTGGGAAAGGCCCATTCAGTCAATTTCCTCCTGTCCTCCCACACCTCTCCTTTCTCCTCCTCAACCCTAAAAACATTATCTTTGCCCTGCTTTCCTTCTTTATCTGTTTTCCTCTCTACTACCCTCCCACCCAAGATGAGAAATAGTGATGTTTCTACAAAGCTTCGGGGTATTTTTTTTTTCCTCAATGGAGAGATAGTCTACAGAAGAATTTTTATTTATTTATTTTTTTTTTATTGGGGTTTGGTTGTTTTACAATGTTGCATTGGTTTTAGATGTACAGTGAAGTTATTGTTATACATCTTTTATAGGGTTTTGTTGTTTGCAGCTATGCATAATCCCAAATCAGTCAAAGGTATATCCATGAATACACTCCTCCACTCAAGCCCCCTCCATTTCCCCACCCAGTCCCACCCCCCAGTTTGATAGATAGCCCCCATGCAAATTCCCTTAGTCTCTCTTTTACATATGATGGTGTATGTTTCCACGTTACTCTTCATATCTCTCACCCAATCTTCCCTCCCCCCAGTGTCCATAGGTCTGTTCTCTAAGTCTGTTTCTCCATTGCTGCTCTATAGGAGAATATTTTATTGATATCGTATAACTAAAATGTTTAAAAATTCAGGAATTAGGGCTTCCCTGGTGGTCCAGCGGGTGAAGAGTCCACCTTGCTGTGCAAGGGGCACCGGTTCCATCCCTGGCCAGGAAGATCCCATGTGCTGCAGAGCAACTGTATCGGTGTATCCAATTAGGAACCAGTGCTCTGGAGTGCATGTGCCCAAAGCCAGTGCTCTGCAGTGAGAGAGGCCACTGCAATGGGAGGTCCACACAGGTCAAAGAATAAAGATGGATGAAAATAAATAAAAAAAACAATAAGAAGAAAAAAGGCCAAAAGTTAATTTTAAAAAATCCAGGAATTAATTGCCATTCAAAGGCCTCTGAGTTTGAATCCTCATCCCATTTGAAAGTTTAACAGCTTACTATGATCACATGTTAATTATTCTTACCAACAAATAATCGTGTACTTGAATTGTACTATGCTTCTGCATCCCTGGAGTTGGAATTTTAGAAGACACCTTCTTATATACAAGAGCCCCATGTTCTGTCTCTTTGATTCTCACATACTAATAAATAAGAGGCATTCTTCATCCATTGAATATAGATTTATCAGGTGTTGGTGAATTCCAGAAGGTGCATGGTACTAAGAATTCACATTCAGAGCTTATAGTTATTGATGGTGGAAACAGTGGTAGTAGTGATAATGTGGTCTCCCACAAAAGATGTTCCTCCATTACAAAAAGAGCCAGTGAAGTATCTACATCAATAGTAACTGAATTAAGAGAAAGGCCAGGGGAGGACTTATTAACTCTATATAAATTAACTAAGGAGTTCAAAAATTGGGCATGCAGACTTCTCTGGTGGTCCAGTGGGTAAGGACACCGCCTTGCAGTCCAAGGGTGCCAGTTCGATCCCTGACCTGGGAAGATTCCACGTGCTGTGGAGCGGCTGGAACCATGTGTCCAATTACTGAGCCGGAGCTTTGGAGCGCATGCACCCAGAGCCGGTGCTCTGTGACAAGAGACGCCACTGCAATGGGAGGCCCACACAGGCCAAAGAACAAAGATAAATAAATGAAAGATCAATAGAAGTGGCCAAAAAAAAAAAAAAATGGGCATGCTACTAAACTGTAGCCAAGGGTCATGGCACACACAAAACTACATAAGCCAGATCCCTATCTCTCGAGCAACTCCATTCTCATAGAGCATAGGGAGAAGGACTGCTACAGAAGCGATCCCATGTTTCTAGCCAACTCGGCTCATAGGATACATTCATCAGAGTTAAAGTTATAAATATTGCACATGGTCTCAATACCCAGAGGTAAACATTTACATAACAGATCTTATTAGCAGACAATTGTGAAACCAAATAATGATTTTTTTCCACAGAGTTGCACATGTAAGAACAAACACAAATTAAAAATAAGAGGCTTAATTCTCCCTGTTGAAAATGTGGGAAGAGACTTTCATCTCCCTTTTCACATGAGGATTTGCTTTAGAAAACTTATCATTGTAAGTGCTTTCTTATCTCTTTGGGAAATACATATAAAACCTTTTGAATACTAGATAGGTCTTTTGTCAGCTGACCTCTTGTCATTTTTCTGACCTAGGCATGTCTGTCTGGTTTTTTCTTTTCAGTTATATTTTATTTTTATCTTTTTTTTTTTTTTACCACGTTGGGTCTTTGTTGCTGTGTGAAGGCTTTCTCTAGTTGTGGCAAGTGAGGACTAACTCTTCATTGTAGTGTACAGGTTTCTCATTGTGGTGGTTTCTCGTTGGACAGCACAGGCTCTTGGATGCTGAGGCTTTAGCAGTTGTGATATGTAGGCTCAGCAGTTGCAGCTCAAGGGCTCTAGAATGCTAGCTTACTAGTTGTGGTGCATGGGCCTTGTTTCTCCACAGTATGTGGAATTTTCCCAGAATGGGGATCAAACCAGTGTCCCCTGCATTGCAAGGCATATTCTTAACCTCTGGACCATCAGGGAACCTCCTAGGCATGTCTTTCTGAAGAACTGGGGAACCATCTCTTTGAAATGCAAGCATCAAGAGAGAGAATTCTTGATGAATTCTCAAAACTTCCAGAATTGGTGGCAGAATAGGATCATAAATTCAGGTGGCAAAGTCATGCACCCAGAGCCGGTGCTCTGTGACAAGAGACCACTGCAAGGGGAGCCCCACACAGGCCAAAGAACAAAGATAAATAAATGAAAGATCAATAGAAGTGGCCAAAAAAAAAAAAAAATGGGCATGCTACTAAACTGTAGCCAAGGGTCATGGCACACACAAAACTACATAAGCCAGATCCCTATCTCTCGAGCAACTCCATTCTCATAGAGCATAGGGAGAAGGACTGCTACAGAAGCGATCCCATGTTTCTAGCCAACTCGGCTCATAGGATACATTCATCAGAGTTAAAGTTATAAATATTGCACATGGTCTCAATACCCAGAGGTAAACATTTACATAACAGATCTTATTAGCAGACAATTGTGAAACCAAATAATGATTTTTTTCCACAGAGTTGCACATGTAAGAACAAACACAAATTTAAAATAAGAGGCTTAATTCTCCCTGTTGAAAATGTGGGAAGAGACTTTCATCTCCCTTTTCACATGAGGATTTGCTTTAGAAAACTTATCATTGTAAGTGCTTTCTTATCTCTTTGGGAAATACATATAAAACCTTTTGAATACTAGATAGGTCTTTTGTCAGCTGACCTCTTGTCATTTTTCTGACCTAGGCATGTCTGTCTGGTTTTTTCTTTTCAGTTATATTTTATTTTTATCTTTTTTTTTTTACCACGTTGGGTCTTTGTTGCTGTGTGAAGGCTTTCTCTAGTTGTGGCAAGTGAGGACTAACTCTTCATTGTAGTGTACAGGTTTCTCATTGTGGTGGTTTCTCGTTGGACAGCACAGGCTCTTGGATGCTGAGGCTTTAGCAGTTGTGATATGTAGGCTCAGCAGTTGCAGCTCAAGGGCTCTAGAATGCTAGCTTACTAGTTGTGGTGCATGGGCCTTGTTTCTCCACAGTATGTGGAATTTTCCCAGAATGGGGATCAAACCAGTGTCCCCTGCATTGCAAGGCATATTCTTAACCTCTGGACCATCAGGGAACCTCCTAGGCATGTCTTTCTGAAGAACTGGGGAACCATCTCTTTGAAATGCAAGCATCAAGAGAGAGAATTCTTGATGAATTCTCAAAACTTCCAGAATTGGTGGCAGAATAGGAGCATAAATTCAGGTGGCACTTTGCTCTAAGTTGCAAAATTGCCTCCTGTTATAAAGATAATGGGTTTGCTTTTTCTCTAGATAAAGCCAATTGGCCAATATATACGGTCTCCCCAAATGCCAAGTAAAGTTAGGATGAAATGATGTTGACTTCTTATTTACTTATTATTCATCTCGAAACATGTATGTAATGGGAAAATTTGCTTCACTGTATAAAGGGATAAGATTTCTTTCTCCCTTGAAAAATCTTTTTTTAATTGAAGTATAGTTGATTTACAAATTTGTATGTTTCATATGTACAGCATAGCGATTCAGTTGTTTTTTTTTTTTTTTACAAATTATATTCTGTTATAGTTTGTTATAAATACTGGGTGTAATTCTCTCTGCTATACAGCCAATGCTTATTGCTTGTCTCTATTATGTGTAGTACTTTGTATCTGTTAATTCCATACTTCTAATGTGACATAGCACCCCTCCTTTCCTGGTAGGTAGCCAAAAATTTGTTTCTTTGTCTATGAATCTGTTTTGTATGTACATTCATGTTATTTTTAAAGATTTCACATATAAGTGCTATTATACAGTATTTGTCTTTCTCTGGCTTATTTCACTAAGTATAACATTTTCTCACCCATGATGATAAAAATGACAGTATGTCACTCTTTTTATGGTTGAGTAATATTCTGTTCATGTGGCTTCTCTGGTGGCTTAGATGGTAAAGAATCTGCCTGAAATGCAAGGGACCTGGGTTTGATCCCTGGGCAGGAAAGATCCCATGGAAAGGGAGTGGCTACCCACTCCAGCATTCTTGCCTGGAGAATTCTGTGGACAGAGGAGCCTGGTGGGCTAGGGCTAAAAGAGTCAAGGGCTCTAGAATGCTAGCTTACTAGTTGTGGTGCATGGGCCTTGTTTCTCCACAGTATGTGGAATTTTCCCAGAATGGGGATCAAACCAGTGTCCCCTGCATTGCAAGGCATATTCTTAACCTCTGGACCATCAGGGAACCTCCTAGGCATGTCTTTCTGAAGAACTGGGGAACCATCTCTTTGAAATGCAAGCATCAAGAGAGAGAATTCTTGATGAATTCTCAAAACTTCCAGAATTGGTGGCAGAATAGGAGCATAAATTCAGGTGGCACTTTGCTCTAAGTTGCAAAATTGCCTCCTGTTATAAAGATAATGGGTTTGCTTTTTCTCTAGATAAAGCCAATTGGCCAATATATACGGTCTCCCCAAATGCCAAGTAAAGTTAGGATGAAATGATGTTGACTTCTTATTTACTTATTATTCATCTCGAAACATGTATGTAATGGGAAAATTTGCTTCACTGTATAAAGGGATAAGATTTCTTTCTCCCTTGAAAAATCTTTTTTTAATTGAAGTATAGTTGATTTACAAATTTGTATGTTTCATATGTACAGCATAGCGATTCAGTTGTTTTTTTTTTTTTTTACAAATTATATTCTGTTATAGTTTGTTATAAATACTGGGTGTAATTCTCTCTGCTATACAGCCAATGCTTATTGCTTGTCTCTATTATGTGTAGTACTTTGTATCTGTTAATTCCATACTTCTAATGTGACATAGCACCCCTCCTTTCCTGGTAGGTAGCCAAAAATTTGTTTCTTTGTCTATGAATCTGTTTTGTATGTACATTCATGTTATTTTTAAAGATTTCACATATAAGTGCTATTATACAGTATTTGTCTTTCTCTGGCTTATTTCACTAAGTATAACATTTTCTCACCCATGATGATAAAAATGACAGTATGTCACTCTTTTTATGGTTGAGTAATATTCTGTTCATGTGGCTTCTCTGGTGGCTTAGATGGTAAAGAATCTGCCTGAAATGCAAGGGACCTGGGTTTGATCCCTGGGCAGGAAAGATCCCATGGAAAGGGAGTGGCTACCCACTCCAGCATTCTTGCCTGGAGAATTCTGTGGACAGAGGAGCCTGGTGGGCTATAGTCTGTGGGCCTAAAAAAGAGTCAGACATGACTGAACAACTGCCTGACTAATATTCCATTGAACATATATACATCTCTTAAGCAAATCATCTGTTTTCAGACACTTGGGTTGCTTCCATGTCTTGACTACTATAAATAGTGCTGTTATGAACACTAGGGTACTCGTACTTTTTTAACTTATTCATTTATTTTTTCCAGATATATACCCAGAAGTGGAATTGCTGAGTCTTATAATAGTTCTATTTTCAGTTTTATTTTTTAAGAAAACTCCATATTGCACCAATATGTACATTCCCACAAACTTTGCATAGTGGCTGCACCAAATTACATTCCCACCAAAAAACCAAGATTCCCTTTTCTTCACACCCTCTACAATATTTACTATTTGTAGACTTTTTGATGATAGCCATCCTGACAGTTGTGATACCCCACATCCTGCGAAGTGATACCCCATTGTGGTTTTGATCTTTTAGTGAGCCTCCTGGCCATCTGTATGTCCCCTTTGGCAAAATTTCTATTTAGATCTTTTGCATATCTCAATTGAATTGTTTTTGTTGTTTTTCATTGTTGCTGTTGAGTGGTATGAGCTGTGTGTATATTTTGTAAGTTAAGTCTTTATCAATCACAGCATTTGCAAATAATTTCCTCTATTCTATAGGTTGTCTTTTCATTTGATATCCTTTCCTGTACAAAAGCTTGTAAGTTGGAGTAAGTCCTATTTGTTTTATTTTTGTTTTATTTCTATTGACTTGGGAGATACACCTAAGAAAACATTGGTTTGATTTACATCAGATTATTTTGCCTATAATCTCTTCTAGAAATTTCATGGTGTCGTATGTTGCTTTTACATCTTTCAGCCATTTTGAGTTTGTTTTTGTGTACGTTGTGAGGATATGTTCTAGTTTCATTGATTTACATGCGGCTTTCCGACTTCCCCAGCACTTCTTGCTGAAGAGACTGTTTTCCCATTGTATATTCTTGGTAGGCATGTACGTTAATGAGTATAAAATCCTCTTCTAGTATCCTCTTCATTGTCTTCTGTAATAGCGTTTACTTTGAAGTGTGTTTTATCTGATATGAGTATTGCTACCCTCTGCTTTATGTCATTTCCATTTGCCTGAAACCTTTTCCATCTCCTCACTATCAATCTCTGTGTCTTTGTCTCTGAAGTGAGTCTCTTGAAGGCATCATATTGATGGTTCTTGTTTTATTATTGACCACTCTGTCTTTGATCAGAGCATTTCGTTCATTGGCATTTAAAGTAATTATTGATAGGTATGTGCTTAGAGCCATTTTATTTTTTGTTTTCCAGTTTTGTATTTCTTATGTTTCTTTTTGCTTTTATGTTGTACTTTGATTTTTTTTCTATGTATCCTTGAGTTCCTTTCACTTTGGTTTTTAATGAATCTATTATAGGTTTTTGATTTGTGGTTACCCTGGTATTCATGTATGCTTACCCTAACTGCTTACCTGTTTTAAACTACTCGTCATTTACGTTCAGACACATTCTAAGAGATGTATACTTTCCACTGCCCTCCTCCACATTTTGTTTCTTGATGTCCTATTTTTCATCTTCATTGCCTCTTTTAATATTTATTGTAGTTGCTTTAAAATTTTTGTTTTTTAATCTACATACTGCTTTTCTTGAATGGTCTTTAATTCTTTCTAAATACTTACCTTTCCTATAGAGATTTTTCCCTTTTCTGTAAAGTCTTGCTTCTTGTCAATTTAGAAAAAGGCCTTCAACATTTCTTTTAGAATAGGTTTTAACATTCTTAATTTCTTTAATTTTTGCTTATCTGAGAAATTCTTTCTTGTATTCCAGATAATGGTCTTGCTGAGTAGACTATTTCCAGTTTGCAGGCTTTTCCCCTTCTGGACTTTTCAAGCCAAAAGGGAGTTGTATGATATACTCAAACTTTTTGCAGAGAAATCAGCTGACAGCTTAAGGGGTTCCCCTCGTAATTAACTCTTTGTTTTTCTCTTGCTGTCTTTAGAATCCTGCCTTTAAATTTCACCATTTCAGTTATGGGTCTGTTTGAGTTCATTTTGTTTGAGCAAACAAACAAAATGTGCTTTCTGAGGGTCTCCCTGGTGGCTTAGTGGTAAAGAATCTGCCTGCAACACAGGAAGCTGTGGGTTTGATCCCTGGATTGGGAAGATTTCCTGGAGAAAGGGAATGACTACTCACTCTAGTATTCTTGGCTAGGGAATCCCATGGACAGGGAAACCTGGCAGGCTACAGTCCATGGGGTCTCATCTGGTTCCTTCTTAGGTTCGGAAGTTCTCAGCCAGAATATCACCTTTTAAAAAAAAAAAAAAAAAATCATTATACTTTTATACTTTAGTTTTTGGTTGCACTGGGTCTTGATTGCTATGCATGGGCTTTCTCTAGTTGCAGTGAGTGAAGGGTACTTTTCATTGCAGTGCATGGGCTTCTCACTGTGGTGGTTTCTCTTACGGCAGATTATGGGCTGTAGGCATTCAGGCTTCAGTAGCTGTGGCTCATGGCTTTAGACTGCAGATACAGTAGTCATGGAGCACTGGCTTAGTTGCTCGGCAGCATGTGGAATCTGCTTAGACCAGGGATTGAAGCCATGTCCACTTTAGTAGCATTTGGATTTTAAAAACCCTAATTTCTTTCCACTGCCTCTTTTTTTTGATGTCCTATTTTTCATCTTCATTGCCTCTTTTAATATTTATTGTAGTTGCTTTAAAATTTTTGTTTTTTAATCTACATACTGCTTTTCTTGAATGGTCTTTAATTCTTTCTAAATACTTACCTTTCCTATAGAGATTTTTCCCTTTTCTGTAAAGTCTTGCTTCTTGTCAATTTAGAAAAAGGCCTTCAACATTTCTTTTAGAATAGGTTTTAACATTCTTAATTTCTTTAATTTTTGCTTATCTGAGAAATTCTTTCTTGTATTCCAGATAATGGTCTTGCTGAGTAGACTATTTCCAGTTTGCAGGCTTTTCCCCTTCTGGACTTTTCAAGCCAAAAGGGAGTTGTATGATATACTCAAACTTTTTGCAGAGAAATCAGCTGACAGCTTAAGGGGTTCCCCTCGTAATTAACTCTTTGTTTTTCTCTTGCTGTCTTTAGAATCCTGCCTTTAAATTTCACCATTTCAGTTATGGGTCTGTTTGAGTTCATTTTGTTTGAGCAAACAAACAAAATGTGCTTTCTGAGGGTCTCCCTGGTGGCTTAGTGGTAAAGAATCTGCCTGCAACACAGGAAGCTGTGGGTTTGATCCCTGGATTGGGAAGATTTCCTGGAGAAAGGGAATGACTACTCACTCTAGTATTCTTGGCTAGGGAATCCCATGGACAGGGAAACCTGGCAGGCTACAGTCCATGGGGTCTCATCTGGTTCCTTCTTAGGTTCGGAAGTTCTCAGCCAGAATATCACCTTTTAAAAAAAAAAAAAAAATCATTATACTTTTATACTTTAGTTTTTGGTTGCACTGGGTCTTGATTGCTATGCATGGGCTTTCTCTAGTTGCAGTGAGTGAAGGGTACTTTTCATTGCAGTGCATGGGCTTCTCACTGTGGTGGTTTCTCTTACGGCAGATTATGGGCTGTAGGCATTCAGGCTTCAGTAGCTGTGGCTCATGGCTTTAGACTGCAGATACAGTAGTCATGGAGCACTGGCTTAGTTGCTCGGCAGCATGTGGAATCTGCTTAGACCAGGGATTGAAGCCATGTCCACTTTAGTAGCATTTGGATTCTTATCCACTGCACCACCAAGGAAGTCTCATAATTTCTTTAAACAAAAGAAAAATTGTTTTGATCCTCTTCTTTCTATGTGTTCTCCTTCTCGAAACCCTATTGTGTATGTTAGCATGTTTTATATTTTCCCATAGATCTCACATGTTGATTTCATATTTTTTTTGTTTTTCTGGGTACTGTTCTAATTTGGTGATCTCCATTATTCTATCCTTCAAATCACCTGTACACTCTTCTGCCTCATTTAGTCAGCTATTTATTGTTTCTAGATTGCTTTTTATCTCAGAAATTGAATTGCTTTGATTGGGTCATCGTTAATACTTTCTAATTCCTTGTTACATTGATCTGCATTTATATCAATAGTCTTAATTCAGTTAGGATTTTTATAATCTCCATTTTGAGCTCATTGTCTAGTAGACTGATATGTTTTGTTAGTCTTTCAGGGAGTCTTCTCTGGCTCTTTTATTGGAAATAGTTCCTCTGCCTTTTCACTTAGCTTTCTCTGTCTCTGAATTTTAGAAGAAACTTGTATCTATTGTAGTCTTGAATGGGATGTTTTATGTGGGAGTGGCCCCTTGTAGCTTTGTGTGTATCCAGTGTCTTTGGTGTGAGGGTTTGTTCTGATGTGGACAGTAGTTGCATCTTTCCTCAGGGTGTGCTGAACACCTTCTTAATAGAGAGGGTGGTTGGTGCTACAGGATCTAAAGCCTGCACAGAGTAAGGGGTGGGACTTCCTCTCTTCTCAGGGACTGTAACCACCCTATCAAGAGACAGGGGGCTGCTCCCAAGTTTCTGGAGCAGAAACCCTGAAGGTTGGGCTTGAGCAAGTTCTGTTCCTCTTAAGTGCATGCTTTGCCCCAAAGGATGGAAGTGCTAAAGTAAGGCTTGTGCATTCACACTGGTCTTGTGTGCTGCCTGTGTAGGAATTTGTGGGTTTGCTCAGACATAGCACAGGGTAGTGTCTCTTCCCGTGTTGTCATCACAGATCCAGTGCACAGCTGTGGTATGGAGTGAGTGAGGCTAGTGAGCCTAGAGGTTGGGGCTTTGTAGCTGTAGGAATTGAAGCAGCTATGCTACTGTCATCAGACTGGGCTTCCTCTGTGGTGCTCATTTGAGCTAGTGCCAACACTGGCTGCTGCTGCTCCACCTGGACCACATCCTAGGCCCTCAACCCACCCATATGCCTAGACTGAGCCTTTTCCCCCAGACCCAGCTCACCTAGATCTCGTGCCAAGTTCTGGTGTGGAATGCACAAGTCCAGGGTGTTTCCTTCACTCAGGTTGGGGAGCACAGAGGAAGCAGCTGTTAATGCAGAGCTCTCTCTACCTTGTTGTTGGCAGGCCAGCATCCATGCACTCTTTATGAGTGAAGACTAGGTTCTCCAGCCCTTCTACTGTCCCAACTGTCCCAATAGTTCTCCCAGCAACCAGAGGGAATTTTCTGCTCCAAGGAGGACTCCAGGACTGGGGCGCTCAGTCTGTGGCTCAACATGTTTGCTCCCCAGAGTCAATGTGTGAACCTTCTCTTCCTTTGAAAGCCCTCCCAAGGACAGAGGTCCCAATCTCATGCCATTTTTCCATCCTACCCAGTCGTGTGGAAATCTTTCTTGCAGCTTTGGTTGTATAGAAGTTCTTCTGCCAGTGTTCCAGTTTTCCATGAGAATTTTTTTCACATAGAGCTGTATTTTTGATGTGTTTATGGTAGGCAGATAAGCTCTACATCCTCCTACCCTGTCATCTTGATCCCTCCTGTCTTTGCAATCACTCACCAGACTGCCTGTGATGTGCATCACATTATAGTTTAATGCTTATCCAAGATGTTCTCTACTACCATTGTGGAGAATTTGGGGAGTGGGGTGGGTTGAGAAATGTTTTGTTTTAATAAAAATTTCTCCAACACATGAGATTTAAACCTGCTAAGTAACAGTTATTCTCAGTCTGTTTTTCTTAGTCTATCATCACATACAAATAATTGAGGTACTGTATTCAAATTTTCTCCAGATTTCAACAGAGTTGAAAATCTTGTCAGACTGAAAATTTTAAAAACTTGAGGTTTTTGTCTAGTACAAGGGGGAATTTGTGGGTTTGCTCAGACATAGCACAGGGTAGTGTCTCTTCCCGTGTTGTCATCACAGATCCAGTGCACAGCTGTGGTATGGAGTGAGTGAGGCTAGTGAGCCTAGAGGTTGGGGCTTTGTAGCTGTAGGAATTGAAGCAGCTATGCTACTGTCATCAGACTGGGCTTCCTCTGTGGTGCTCATTTGAGCTAGTGCCAACACTGGCTGCTGCTGCTCCACCTGGACCACATCCTAGGCCCTCAACCCACCCATATGCCTAGACTGAGCCTTTTCCCCCAGACCCAGCTCACCTAGATCTCGTGCCAAGTTCTGGTGTGGAATGCACAAGTCCAGGGTGTTTCCTTCACTCAGGTTGGGGAGCACAGAGGAAGCAGCTGTTAATGCAGAGCTCTCTCTACCTTGTTGTTGGCAGGCCAGCATCCATGCACTCTTTATGAGTGAAGACTAGGTTCTCCAGCCCTTCTACTGTCCCAACTGTCCCAATAGTTCTCCCAGCAACCAGAGGGAATTTTCTGCTCCAAGGAGGACTCCAGGACTGGGGCGCTCAGTCTGTGGCTCAACATGTTTGCTCCCCAGAGTCAATGTGTGAACCTTCTCTTCCTTTGAAAGCCCTCCCAAGGACAGAGGTCCCAATCTCATGCCATTTTTCCATCCTACCCAGTCGTGTGGAAATCTTTCTTGCAGCTTTGGTTGTATAGAAGTTCTTCTGCCAGTGTTCCAGTTTTCCATGAGAATTTTTTTCACATAGAGCTGTATTTTTGATGTGTTTATGGTAGGCAGATAAGCTCTACATCCTCCTACCCTGTCATCTTGATCCCTCCTGTCTTTGCAATCACTCACCAGACTGCCTGTGATGTGCATCACATTATAGTTTAATGCTTATCCAAGATGTTCTCTACTACCATTGTGGAGAATTTGGGGAGTGGGGTGGGTTGAGAAATGTTTTGTTTTAATAAAAATTTCTCCAACACATGAGATTTAAACCTGCTAAGTAACAGTTATTCTCAGTCTGTTTTTCTTAGTCTATCATCACATACAAATAATTGAGGTACTGTATTCAAATTTTCTCCAGTTTTCAACAGAGTTGAAAATCTTGTCAGACTGAAAATTTTTAAAAACTTGAGTTATTGTGTTATTTTTCAGTCTAATAAAAGCTACAAGAATTACACCCCCCCTCCAAAAAAAAAACTTTGCTGTTTTCTAGGAAAAGTGCCCATTTTGGCAACTTGGATAGCTCATACTACTCTGAGCCCAGCCAACCAACTGACCAAGAAAATTATGAATTTAGAAAAAAACCTGGGAATTCTAAGCAAAATGCCCATTTTTACTCAAGGCATTTCAAGCAAAGATGGTCCCTAGCACCCTTGGAAAACAAGTTGCTTCATGGAAAGCACCTTCTTTGTTCTCCTATTAAGCACCTTGACATAATCCTTCATCTCTAGTCGCATTTCATTTAGACAGTTTTGTAACAGTGAGTGTCTTCCAACAAGTGCAAAGTACTTGTTTCAGAAGAAAAGTGTGCTTTGTCTAACAAGTACAGAGGGCTAAAGGGAATCTATTATCAACTCATTATGGTGAGGGTTTGGATGAATCACGGGTTTCATTATGTCCTGTGACAGCGGAGCAGCCACATCAGAAATGTACAGTCCTCTTCCCCAAAGGAATGAGCACAGCTTTTATCAGGGCAGTATTTACACATGTCGGTTGGGTCCCTGGGTGGATCAGGGGGATGGCTAGCTAGAAAGAGTGGGAAGACACAGGAGTAGAGCAAACAAAATCTCATAGTTGATCACAATAAGGAGAAGTGAACTAGTCCAGGAAACGCTGGTCACGACCTGGGGTGTGGTAGCCGAAGAACAGCAGTGAGGAGGGTTGTCAGGATGATGATGGTGTCAGGCACTAACCAAGATGAGCGAAACACCTTCACATAGCTCAGTTCCTGGAATGTAGAAAGTACTTAATGAATATTAACTGAGACATTAAATCAATAAAAGTGCCTTCTTTCCTGTTCTTATTTTAAGTACAACTTAACATTGTATACCACAGTCTTTGCTTTTCCCCCTGCCTGTGATGTGCATCACATTATAGTTTAATGCTTATCCAAGATGTTCTCTACTACCATTGTGGAGAATTTGGGGAGTGGGGTGGGTTGAGAAATGTTTTGTTTTAATAAAAATTTCTCCAACACATGAGATTTAAACCTGCTAAGTAACAGTTATTCTCAGTCTGTTTTTCTTAGTCTATCATCACATACAAATAATTGAGGTACTGTATTCAAATTTTCTCCAGTTTTCAACAGAGTTGAAAATCTTGTCAGACTGAAAATTTTTAAAAACTTGAGTTATTGTGTTATTTTTCAGTCTAATAAAAGCTACAAGAATTACACCCCCCCTCCAAAAAAAAAACTTTGCTGTTTTCTAGGAAAAGTGCCCATTTTGGCAACTTGGATAGCTCATACTACTCTGAGCCCAGCCAACCAACTGACCAAGAAAATTATGAATTTAGAAAAAAACCTGGGAATTCTAAGCAAAATGCCCATTTTTACTCAAGGCATTTCAAGCAAAGATGGTCCCTAGCACCCTTGGAAAACAAGTTGCTTCATGGAAAGCACCTTCTTTGTTCTCCTATTAAGCACCTTGACATAATCCTTCATCTCTAGTCGCATTTCATTTAGACAGTTTTGTAACAGTGAGTGTCTTCCAACAAGTGCAAAGTACTTGTTTCAGAAGAAAAGTGTGCTTTGTCTAACAAGTACAGAGGGCTAAAGGGAATCTATTATCAACTCATTATGGTGAGGGTTTGGATGAATCACGGGTTTCATTATGTCCTGTGACAGCGGAGCAGCCACATCAGAAATGTACAGTCCTCTTCCCCAAAGGAATGAGCACAGCTTTTATCAGGGCAGTATTTACACATGTCGGTTGGGTCCCTGGGTGGATCAGGGGGATGGCTAGCTAGAAAGAGTGGGAAGACACAGGAGTAGAGCAAACAAAATCTCATAGTTGATCACAATAAGGAGAAGTGAACTAGTCCAGGAAACGCTGGTCACGACCTGGGGTGTGGTAGCCGAAGAACAGCAGTGAGGAGGGTTGTCAGGATGATGATGGTGTCAGGCACTAACCAAGATGAGCCGAAACACCTTCACATAGCTCAGTTCCTGGAATGTAGAAAGTACTTAATGAATATTAACTGAGACATTAAATCAATAAAAGTGCCTTCTTTCCTGTTCTTATTTTAAGTACAACTTAACATTGTATACCACAGTCTGGTTTAAATGCATAAAGACAAAGCAAACCCAAAATATTTGTCTTAATTCACTCTATAAGGTAACTTACTTGTTGCTTAGCATCAATGTCGATTTGAAACTTTCACTGAGTGCTAAAACTCACTTCCCCTATCTTCTTACTATAAGTGAAATAATTTTCTTGTTTAGGTAAGTTATTCTCTGGAAATTTGACCCAACGATTGTTTAAATGCACACACATACCTTGTTGTTCATGTACAATCCACTGACGTATCCAAATTTAGTTCTAATTCTCTGCCACCTCCCAGCAGCATTTAACCTCAGTCAAAAAAAAGGATCCATTTTCTTTTACAAACTAATAGGTTTCTTGTCTCAAGAGATAAATAAAAAGTGTAATATATTAAATGTTTAATGGAAAAGACATGCGTTAGAAAATGCTGCTTGATCTATATTTAAAGTGAAAGCATAAAAACTACACCTTTGATGCAGATATCGATCATTAGAAACAAGTTCTAAATTAAGACTATAGATCATGGTACCTTTTTCTAGATCTTATTTTGGCTGAGTCTGAAGAAATTCTGCTACCATAGCATGTAAACGATGACAGAACCACACACACAGGAAAAACTGACAGCAGCACCAATTTGTTCTCCAGCAAAATCATATCTTCCTTGATGAATATGAAATACCCAGTTGATAACGGCTGAAAAATAAATGTATGGGTGCTGTGATATCTCATGAGATTAACTCAGTAATATCCTCTCTGAGAAAATCTGTACCTCTTCTGATATTTGTAGCTTTACATAGTAATAAAGTCTAAGTATAAAAATGAACTGAAAAAAGATAAGCTTTGAAAAACAGCAACTCCAGGGCAGCAGACAGGCTATCAGTAGCATCCAGGGTCAGTGGCCTGTGGTTCTCAGAAGAGTCCCAGCACCAGGCCCATGAGAAAGCTGTTCCCTGACTCCTAATGGCCTCTTAGGCCCTCCCAGGAAACCCCGAGTGGCTGCCTGGACTTGCAGCCTGAAGAGAGAGAGAGAGCTTAGTACAACAGGATATGAAGAGCTTAATCCAAAAGCCTGCCTCCCCACAGTGCCTCACTGGTTAAGTTCTGAGGAACCACAAGTCAAAAGGAGAATTTATTGATTGATTAAATGTATAGGACAACTGAGCTCCACATTACTAAATAAGTTTGGAAATTAGGAATAAGGCTGGTGTCAGGATGAAAAGCCTTTGTATTTGACAGGTAGGAGTGGATAGTTATTAATACTTTGAACTCACTAGTAATATGGATACACAAATGTTTTGGCAATGTCTTTAATAGTTAAGATTCTTTTAAAACCTACACCTCAAAGATTTGTCATTGTTTAGTGACTAAGCCATGGCTCTTTTGTGACCACATAGACCTCCGGTTTCCTCTGTCCATGGGATTTCCCAGGCAAGAATACTGAAGAGGGTAGCCAATTCCTTCTCCAGGGAATCTTCCCAACCCAGAGGGTGAACCTGCATCTCCTGAATTGGCAGGGAGATTCTTTACCACTGAGCTACCAGGAAGCCCACCTCAAAATGTATAATTAATCTGTCGAAAATAAAATCTTCCCCAGATCTGGTCTTCACTATTCTGGATGAAAGAATAGAAACACCAGGGATGTTTCCTCCTGGAGTGGGGGTTGGGGTAGGGAGCATCATAGCATGTAAACGATGACAGAACCACACACACAGGAAAAACTGACAGCAGCACCAATTTGTTCTCCAGCAAAATCATATCTTCCTTGATGAATATGAAATACCCAGTTGATAACGGCTGAAAAATAAATGTATGGGTGCTGTGATATCTCATGAGATTAACTCAGTAATATCCTCTCTGAGAAAATCTGTACCTCTTCTGATATTTGTAGCTTTACATAGTAATAAAGTCTAAGTATAAAAATGAACTGAAAAAAGATAAGCTTTGAAAAACAGCAACTCCAGGGCAGCAGACAGGCTATCAGTAGCATCCAGGGTCAGTGGCCTGTGGTTCTCAGAAGAGTCCCAGCACCAGGCCCATGAGAAAGCTGTTCCCTGACTCCTAATGGCCTCTTAGGCCCTCCCAGGAAACCCCGAGTGGCTGCCTGGACTTGCAGCCTGAAGAGAGAGAGAGAGCTTAGTACAACAGGATATGAAGAGCTTAATCCAAAAGCCTGCCTCCCCACAGTGCCTCACTGGTTAAGTTCTGAGGAACCACAAGTCAAAAGGAGAATTTATTGATTGATTAAATGTATAGGACAACTGAGCTCCACATTACTAAATAAGTTTGGAAATTAGGAATAAGGCTGGTGTCAGGATGAAAAGCCTTTGTATTTGACAGGTAGGAGTGGATAGTTATTAATACTTTGAACTCACTAGTAATATGGATACACAAATGTTTTGGCAATGTCTTTAATAGTTAAGATTCTTTTAAAACCTACACCTCAAAGATTTGTCATTGTTTAGTGACTAAGCCATGGCTCTTTTGTGACCACATAGACCTCCGGTTTCCTCTGTCCATGGGATTTCCCAGGCAAGAATACTGAAGAGGGTAGCCAATTCCTTCTCCAGGGAATCTTCCCAACCCAGAGGGTGAACCTGCATCTCCTGAATTGGCAGGGAGATTCTTTACCACTGAGCTACCAGGGAAGCCCACCTCAAAAATGTATAATTAATCTGTCGAAAATAAAATCTTCCCCAGATCTGGTCTTCACTATTCTGGATGAAAGAATAGAAACACCAGGGATGTTTCCTCCTGGAGTGGGGGTTGGGGTAGGGAGCATCATGGCAAAAGCACAAAAACAGTATCAAAATGTCTGTTTAATTGCATAGTAAATGTTCTCTTATTAAAATACTCAAAATCACCCTAACAAAACTGCCACAGTCTACCAGTTCACCCAACTAGATAATTATTTTATTGCAGTGTTTAATTTTTGGAGCCATAAGCAACGATAGCCTTACATTCTGTTAGTAGCTATTCTAACGTATAGATTGACATTTCAGCACCTTTCTACTACCACTGATGCAAGACCAAGCCCCCTATGCCTCATCCTTCAGTTTCCTGTTACCTTAGGCAACCCAACAGAGGTGATATTATTTCAGGACATATCTGAAAATAACTTCTTTAAAAATTTTTTTATATATAACCAACCACCTGCATGGCAGGAAAATCACAGGAAGCAAATAACCATCTCTGCATGAGTCACTGTCGCCAGCAATCTCACAAGGTAATGAAACCAATTCCACACTTTGCTGGTAGCCTATAACTGAAGGGGAAAAGCCAAAGGGTTTTGATCATTCTGAAAGTGAGGGCTAGAAGAATTCCTGGATTTAAACAAAGAAGAGAGGCAAGAGTTCCCTGAGTTCATTGTTCTCAGCTATTTAATTGTCCTCCTGATTCAATGTTCATCCAAGTGCATAAAACACTACTAGCCTTCTAGAGACCAAACTGAGCTCAAATGAGGAAAATTGTGACCAAGGGGAACAAGCCTATGATTAGAGCTGCAGGAAGCTGCAACCTAGAAATTTGAATTTTGAGCTCTGACAAACAAGTTCTTCCAAAGGCACTAAGGAACTCTCCTGATAATTCTTTCATTGAGTAGGTCAGAAAGAGCTCTGTTCAACTGCTGGGATCCTGGAAAATTCAAACCACTGTCTACACAGATGCTAATCAGGCTGCAACACTGAAATAGCAAGGAGAATACATAATCTGATGAGATTATGAATGAGAAAAGAAATCTCTTCCCCCTAAGGACTGGGTGGACCAAGATACATCCAGACACAAATCAGTAGCTACATCAGTGTTTATTGTTTGCCAAGGCCAAATCCAGTGAGAGAACCCAGTAGAAGCAATTTTCTCTCTTGAAGTCTCTTTTCAAGTTTAAACAATTCAGACAAGATTTAATAAAAATTTTTTAATCTAAATTTTGTGTCAGCAAAGCCCATATAAATCAGCACAAGCCCTGAAAAATTGAAGAGGCACTGTTTTTTATTAAATCCATAAATCTAAGAACTTAGTACTTTACAGTTTTAAGTGTTTCTTTAAAAAAATAATAATTAGTGTGATAACAGTGAAATTGAGCCCAAGCGTCTAAGAGCCTTAGTCTAATCCCAGAAGCAAGAAGTATTTGGGAAAAAAATGTTGTCTAAGTAAACTTGACTAAAATATCTGAATCTAAACCTGACAATTGGGCTTCCCTGGTGGTCCAGTGGGTAAGGACACCGCCTTGCAGTGCAAGGGGCGCCGGTTCCATCCCTGGCCTGGGAGGATCCCACGTGCCGGTTAGCAGCTGGACTGATGTGTCCAATTACCGAGCCAGAGCTCTGGAGCGCATGCGCCCAGAGCCAGTGCTCTGTGACGACAGAGGCCACCGCGATGGGAGGCCCACATGGGCCAAAGAACAAAGATGGATGAAAATGGACAAATGAAAGACCAATAGAAGTGGCCCGCCTGCTCCCCTCCCTCCCTCCCCACCCCACCCCCACCAAAATAAATAAGTACATCTTTTAAATAAATAAATAAATAAACCTGACAAGTGAATGTACTGTATCTTGTTCCAATGGGTTTTGATTTGGATTTAAGTTCCCTTATATGTATTCTAAAACCCCAGTGAGAGTCACAGCAAGAAGGTGCTTTGAAATCCATTTATTTTTCAAGTGAAACACTTAGCCTTGGAAATTTGGTGGTGGCATTCAGAATTTTCTCTTCACTAACAAGTTTTTTGATCAATTTAATTTCTATTTATATAGTTGCCACCTGACTTCCTATATCAAATCAAGAAGAATATATATATCAAGACAAATGATATTCTTTCTTGCTCTATAACCACAGAATTATGTGCCTTATTCCAGAAACAATATCTTGTTTGCTTTCCTAGAGAGCTACCGGAAGTGTGATGTAGAAAGCACAGTGTGTCTGTAGTGGAGATTCAGATTATAAAGTTTGTTCTGCCATCAACATCTATGTTTTTACAACTTTGAGTGTGGTCTGCTGGGCATCCAAGTTGAAACCACTTGCAAAATCTCAGGTTCCACGCAGATCTACTGAATCAGAATCTGCATTTTAACAAGCTCCCCAGGTATTCATTAAAGTGTGGGAGACATTGTTCTATGTAACTTCAGCACACTAATCCTTCCTGTGTTTCATTTCCCCACTTGGTTAAAATGAAAAAGACTAAGTAGCCACTAAGGTCCTGTGCCCAATTTATGATTTACAGCACGTGCAAGCTGGAAAAGCCCCCTTTCTTAGATACCATTGAGTTTCCTGTAGTGCTTCCAAGCAAACTACATCTCCATATGCAGACTGAGATTTAATGAATCTTTGCTGCCTCTAGGTTTACTTCTTTATTGAAGCTTTAAATCAAGTCAGATGTTTAGCTTTATCCTAGCGCCAAATAGAACACATTAAAGGGTAACAGGGAAAGAGAAAGAGGGGTCTAACATAGATTGGACCTTAGTAAACACTTTAAACTTATATCCACTTTTAATCCTGTGAAGTAGGATTCTGTAAAATGTTACAGATGAGAAAATAATCTCAGAAACCTTGCTTGTTTTGTGTCACAAAATCGAATGACACAACCAGGATTTAAGCTAAAGTGCTTCTTATTTGAAATCCCCTGAAAAGCAGAGTTGCATAGTAATGTGCAGACAAATGCAGTGGTATCAGCTGCTCTTACTATTCTTGGTTTTCCTGTGTAACCAAGTCACATTGAAGTCATCTAAATCCTACATAACAAAAACACCACCCAATGACATACTTGCTTTACTTTACCAACCTCCAAACCACCCTCTCTAATGATACATTGGTAAGTCTAGATGTAATGCAAAGATTTATTTTGGACTGCTCTTGGTCTTTGTTTCAGGGAGTGGGCTTTCACTGAGGTGGCTTCTCTTGTTGCAGAACATGCTCTTAAGCCTGTGTGGGCTTCAGAAGTTGTAGAGTATGTATTCAGTTGCCCTGTGCACATGGGATCTTCCTGGACCAGGGATTGAAACTGCAGTATCTTAACCACTAGACCACCAGGGAAACCCTGAAAACAGTTTTAATATTTAATTGGATCACTCTGTCTTTATTGATATTTGATATAGTTTGTCTATTAACATTTATTGTGATTACTGATTTATTTAGACTCACATTGTTTTGTGTTTTCTTTTCTCCATATTTTCTCTTTTGTCCCTTTTCTTTCTAGTTTATTGTTTCATAACATTTTCTCTCTTTTCCTGTGTTCCAGTTTGCAATTATACATGTACTTGTATTCTTTTGATATCAATATTAAAATTTTTAACAATCCTATTTAATTTCATATTTTTGTAAAAGTCTAAAGTTTTCACTATTTCTGTGACCACTGAAATATCTTGGCATATTTTACCCTCCAAACACTAGCCCTTTCTTTATTTTGGGTATTATAATTTTCATTAGTTTTAAGATAATTAGTGACTACTAATACTAATTTTAGGGTCAATAGTCAATTTATATCCCTATTTTGATGATATCTTCCCTGAGATCTACTAGTTTATGAATTCATTAGATCTTCATTCAGCTATTATACATGGGAGTCAATTTAATCCTAGAACCTAAAAATGATTATTTTGCTAAACAATAGTTAAGCTAGTTACAGACTTAACATTTTGAAAGTTTGCTTTCCCTCAATTCATGGCATCTCTTGTTATTTCTGTGAAGTCTGCTCTCAGCGTAATTTTCACCACTTTGTAGGTAATATCTTTTCTCCCTCATGTTAGCATTTAAGAACTTCAATTTTTGTTTACATTTTTATTATTCTGGATATAACAATGGATTTATTTTATTTTTGTATTTCCATTTGTGGGCCCTTACTCATAATAAATTTTCTCAATGAAAAACACTAAGTCTGGGGAGGGGGACCAAGATGGCGGAGGAATGAGGGGAATATTTCACCAGCTCCCCAGCAGAATCACCAGAACTAATCTGGACTGCTCTTGGTCTTTGTTTCAGGGAGTGGGCTTTCACTGAGGTGGCTTCTCTTGTTGCAGAACATGCTCTTAAGCCTGTGTGGGCTTCAGAAGTTGTAGAGTATGTATTCAGTTGCCCTGTGCACATGGGATCTTCCTGGACCAGGGATTGAAACTGCAGTATCTTAACCACTAGACCACCAGGGAAACCCTGAAAACAGTTTTAATATTTAATTGGATCACTCTGTCTTTATTGATATTTGATATAGTTTGTCTATTAACATTTATTGTGATTACTGATTTATTTAGACTCACATTGTTTTGTGTTTTCTTTTCTCCATATTTTCTCTTTTGTCCCTTTTCTTTCTAGTTTATTGTTTCATAACATTTTCTCTCTTTTCCTGTGTTCCAGTTTGCAATTATACATGTACTTGTATTCTTTTGATATCAATATTAAAATTTTTAACAATCCTATTTAATTTCATATTTTTGTAAAAGTCTAAAGTTTTCACTATTTCTGTGACCACTGAAATATCTTGGCATATTTTACCCTCCAAACACTAGCCCTTTCTTTATTTTGGGTATTATAATTTTCATTAGTTTTAAGATAATTAGTGACTACTAATACTAATTTTAGGGTCAATAGTCAATTTATATCCCTATTTTGATGATATCTTCCCTGAGATCTACTAGTTTATGAATTCATTAGATCTTCATTCAGCTATTATACATGGGAGTCAATTTAATCCTAGAACCTAAAAATGATTATTTTGCTAAACAATAGTTAAGCTAGTTACAGACTTAACATTTTGAAAGTTTGCTTTCCCTCAATTCATGGCATCTCTTGTTATTTCTGTGAAGTCTGCTCTCAGCGTAATTTTCACCACTTTGTAGGTAATATCTTTTCTCCCTCATGTTAGCATTTAAGAACTTCAATTTTTGTTTACATTTTTATTATTCTGGATATAACAATGGATTTATTTTATTTTTGTATTTCCATTTGTGGGCCCTTACTCATAATAAATTTTCTCAATGAAAAACACTAAGTCTGGGGAGGGGGACCAAGATGGCGGAGGAATGAGGGGAATATTTCACCAGCTCCCCAGCAGAATCACCAGAACTAATCAAGAAATGAAACACAAACAACCAACCAGTCGCTAGATGACAAAAGAACTCCTTAGGTCTGCGAGGGTTGAAGAGTGAACAGTCAGAACTTTCCCGGAGCTCCTGTTCTGGGAACCCTCTATTAACCCCCACGCGGAACCCGCGGAGAGCGCCCTAGCAAGTGGCCTAAAAAGGGGCCTGAGAGCAGCATCAGGGGAGAGAGGACAGCGCTCAGCGCGAAAATTCCAAGAATCCGGTCGGATCGCTGGCAGAAATTAAGATATTGCGAAGATAAGATACTGGAGCGGGGCCGGGCAGAACACAATTAGGAAGTTCCCCACGGGGAGCTGCCTAGGGACCTGGATAGAGCTGAACAGGGAGCACCCAGCGCGAAAATTGCGCGCCACTTGGCGGGGCAAAAATCGCGACTTTCCACCTGGCACCGGGTGAGTTCAAACACTCCTAGTGGGGAACTTGCTGAACGGAGAGGGGAAGTCAGCCACGGATTGCTCACCAGGGACCCAACTCGAGTCTGTCGGGAAAGCTTGTGCCCGCCTTTGGGACTTGGAGGCATAACCGGCACTGCGTGCGCGTCAGCGACACAGGAGCCTGTACACCCCAAGAGGTGCAGCGCCACGGAGGAAGCCAGGAGAAGAGCAGGGATTTGAGGCTACTGGCGAGTACGCAGTAGAGCCGGGGCGTCCCTCTCCAACACGCAACTGCCCACGCCGCGACCTCCTGCACTACAGACTGGGATCAGCCCACAGCCCCGGCCAGCACCTGAGCTCGCAGGAAAGCCTTTGTTTTGCTGAAAACAGAAACCATAGCAACCGGCACTGTAAGGGAAACACTACATCATCAAGACAACACCATCGGGGCTTCCCTGGTGGTCCAGCGGGTAAGGACACCGCCTTGCAGAGCAAGGGCGCCGGTTCGGTCTCCAGTCTGGGAAGATCCCACATGCTGCGGAGGGGCTGGACTAATGTGTCCAACTACTGAGCCGGAGCTCTGGGCGCATGTGCTCCCTATTTTCTCAATGAAAAACACTAAGTCTGGGGAGGGGGACCAAGATGGCGGAGGAATGAGGGGAATATTTCACCAGCTCCCCAGCAGAATCACCAGAACTAATCAAGAAATGAAACACAAACAACCAACCAGTCGCTAGATGACAAAAGAACTCCTTAGGTCTGCGAGGGTTGAAGAGTGAACAGTCAGAACTTTCCCGGAGCTCCTGTTCTGGGAACCCTCTATTAACCCCCACGCGAACCCGCGGAGAGCGCCCTAGCAAGTGGCCTAAAAAGGGGCCTGAGAGCAGCATCAGGGGAGAGAGGACAGCGCTCAGCGCGAAAATTCCAAGAATCCGGTCGGATCGCTGGCAGAAATTAAGATATTGCGAAGATAAGATACTGGAGCGGGGCCGGGCAGAACACAATTAGGAAGTTCCCCACGGGGAGCTGCCTAGGGACCTGGATAGAGCTGAACAGGGAGCACCCAGCGCGAAAATTGCGCGCCACTTGGCGGGGCAAAAATCGCGACTTTCCACCTGGCACCGGGTGAGTTCAAACACTCCTAGTGGGGAACTTGCTGAACGGAGAGGGGAAGTCAGCCACGGATTGCTCACCAGGGACCCAACTCGAGTCTGTCGGGAAAGCTTGTGCCCGCCTTTGGGACTTGGAGGCATAACCGGCACTGCGTGCGCGTCAGCGACACAGGAGCCTGTACACCCCAAGAGGTGCAGCGCCACGGAGGAAGCCAGGAGAAGAGCAGGGATTTGAGGCTACTGGCGAGTACGCAGTAGAGCCGGGGCGTCCCTCTCCAACACGCAACTGCCCACGCCGCGACCTCCTGCACTACAGACTGGGATCAGCCCACAGCCCCGGCCAGCACCTGAGCTCGCAGGAAAGCCTTTGTTTTGCTGAAAACAGAAACCATAGCAACCGGCACTGTAAGGGAAACACTACATCATCAAGACAACACCATCGGGGCTTCCCTGGTGGTCCAGCGGGTAAGGACACCGCCTTGCAGAGCAAGGGCGCCGGTTCGGTCTCCAGTCTGGGAAGATCCCACATGCTGCGGAGGGGCTGGACTAATGTGTCCAACTACTGAGCCGGAGCTCTGGAGCGCATGTGCTCAGAGCCGGTGCTCAGCGACAACAGATGCCACCGCGCTGGGAGGCCCACATGGGCCAAAGAACAAAGATGGATGAAAACAGGTAAATGAAAGACCAGTGGAAGACCAGGAAAATGAAAGACCAGTGAAAACTAAAAGAATTCTGTACCACAAAACCAGCCCTACAACAAGTGTTAAAGGGCCTGATATAGCCAATAAATACAAGAGTAGGAGAAGCCTTACAAATCAAACCCCAAACTTCCAAGAAGATGACAATAGGAACATTCGTATCAATAATTACTTTGAATGTAAATGGACTAAATGCTCCAACCAAATGACACAGGCTGGCTGAATGGATCCAGAAGCAAGACCCATATATATGCTGTTTACAAGAGAGCCACTTCAGACCTAGAGATACTCATAGACTGAAAGTGAGAGGCTGGAAAAAGATATTCCATGCAAATGGAAATCAAAAGAAAGCTGGAGCAGCAATCCTCATATCAGATAAAATAGATTTTAAAGTAAAGAAGATTCTAAGAGACAAGGCAGGTCACTACATCATGATTAAGGGATCTATCCAAGAGGAAGACATAACAGTCATGAATATCTATGCATCCAACACAGGGACACCTCAATACATAAGACACTTTCAGACATAAAAGAAGAAATCAATAATAACACAGTAATAGTAGGAGACTTTAGCACTCCTTTCTCAGCAATGGACAGATCATCCAAACAGAAAATTAATAAAGAAACACAAGCCTTAAATGCCACACTAGAAAAGATGGACCTCATCGATATCTTTAGGATGTTCCATCTAAAAGCAGAAGAATACACTTTCTTCTCAAGTGCTCACGGAACATTCTCCAGGATAGACCACATCGTGGGCCACAAATCTAACCTCAGTCAATTCAAGAAAAGTGAAATTATATCAACCATCTTCTCGGACCACAATGCAATGAGACTAGAGATCAACTACAGGAAAAAAAACCCTAAAAACACAAACACATGGAGATTAAACAATACATACCTAAAAAACCAACTGATCACTGAGGAAATCAAAGGAGAAATTAAACAATTCCTAGAAGAAAATGACAATGAACACACAACAGTGCAAAACCTATGGGATACCGCAAAAATCTATAGCAATACAATCCTACCTCAAGAAACTAGGAAAATATGAAGCAGATGACCTAACCCTCCACTTAAAACAACTGGAAAAAGAAGAACAAAAACACCCCAAAGCAAGCAGAAGAGAAATTATAAAGACTAGAGCAGAAATAAATGAGAAGGAAAATGAAAGAAACAATAGTAAAGATAAATAAAACAAAAAGCTGGTTCTTTGAAAGGTAAACAATATTGACAAGCCACTGGCCAGACTCATCAAGAAAAAGAGAGAGAAGAACCAGATCAACAAAATCAAAAACAAAAAGAGAGATTACAACAGATCATGCAGAAATCCAAAGGATTCTAAGAGACTATTATGAGCAATTCTATGGCAACAAACTGGACAACCTGGAAGAATGGACAATTTCTTGGAGAAGATTAATCTCCCAACACTGAGCCAGGAAGAAACAGAAACGTTGAACAACCCAATCACAAGCTCAGAAATCGAATTTGTGATTAAAAATCTACCCAAAAATAAAAGCCCAGGGCCAGATGGCTTCACAGGCGAATTCCACCAAACATTTAAAGAAGAACTAATGCCTGTCCTTCTAAAACTCTTTCGAAAAATTTCACAGGAAGGAACACTTCCAAACACATTCTACGAGGCCACCATCACCCTGATACCCAAACCAGGCAAAGACAACACAAAAAAGGAAAACTATAGGCCAATTTCTCTGATGAAATTAGATGCCAAGATCCTCAACAAAATCCTCGCAAACAGAATTCAACGACATCTCAAAAAACTCATACATCATGATCAAGTCGGGTTCATCCCAGGCATGCAAGGCTTCTTCAACATCCGCAAATCAATCCATGTGATACACCTTATCAACAAATTGAGAGACAAAAGTCACATGATCATCTCAATAGATGCAGAAAAAGCCTTCAACAAAGTACAACATCCATTTATGAGAAAAACTCTTCAGAAAATGGGCATAGAAGGAACCTATCTCAACATAATAAAAGCCATCTATGAGAAGCCTATAGCAATACAATCCTACCTCAAGAAACTAGGAAAATATGAAGCAGATGACCTAACCCTCCACTTAAAACAACTGGAAAAAGAAGAACAAAAACACCCCAAAGCAAGCAGAAGAGAAATTATAAAGACTAGAGCAGAAATAAATGAGAAGGAAAATGAAAGAAACAATAGTAAAGATAAATAAAACAAAAAGCTGGTTCTTTGAAAGGTAAACAATATTGACAAGCCACTGGCCAGACTCATCAAGAAAAAGAGAGAGAAGAACCAGATCAACAAAATCAAAAACAAAAAGAGATTACAACAGATCATGCAGAAATCCAAAGGATTCTAAGAGACTATTATGAGCAATTCTATGGCAACAAACTGGACAACCTGGAAGAATGGACAATTTCTTGGAGAAGATTAATCTCCCAACACTGAGCCAGGAAGAAACAGAAACGTTGAACAACCCAATCACAAGCTCAGAAATCGAATTTGTGATTAAAAATCTACCCAAAAATAAAAGCCCAGGGCCAGATGGCTTCACAGGCGAATTCCACCAAACATTTAAAGAAGAACTAATGCCTGTCCTTCTAAAACTCTTTCGAAAAATTTCACAGGAAGGAACACTTCCAAACACATTCTACGAGGCCACCATCACCCTGATACCCAAACCAGGCAAAGACAACACAAAAAAGGAAAACTATAGGCCAATTTCTCTGATGAAATTAGATGCCAAGATCCTCAACAAAATCCTCGCAAACAGAATTCAACGACATCTCAAAAAACTCATACATCATGATCAAGTCGGGTTCATCCCAGGCATGCAAGGCTTCTTCAACATCCGCAAATCAATCCATGTGATACACCTTATCAACAAATTGAGAGACAAAAGTCACATGATCATCTCAATAGATGCAGAAAAAGCCTTCAACAAAGTACAACATCCATTTATGAGAAAAACTCTTCAGAAAATGGGCATAGAAGGAACCTATCTCAACATAATAAAAGCCATCTATGAGAAGCCTACAGCGAACATTATCCTCAACAGTGAAAAACTGAAAGCATTCCCTCTAAGATCAGGAACAAGACAGGGGTGCCCACTTTCACCACTACTATTCAACAGAGTCCTGGAAGTCCTAGAAACAGCAATAAAAGAAGAGAAGGAAATCAAAGGAATCCAGATTGGAAAGGAAGAAGTCAAGCTCTCTCTTTTTGCAGATGACATGATATTATGCATAGAAAATCCCAAAGACTCTATTACAAAGCTACTAGAGCTAATCAAGGAATTCAGCAAAATTGTGGGATACAAAATCAATATACAAAAATCACTGGCATTCCTATACACAAACAATGAAATATCAGAAAACGAAATCAAAGAGGCAGTCCCCTTCACCATTTTAACCAAAGGAATCAAATATCTAGGAATATACCTACCCAAAGAAACAAAAAAACTGTACACAGAAAATTACAAGACACTCATGAAAGAAATTAAGACTTAAACAGATGGAGAGATATTCCATGTTCCTGGGTTGGAAGAATCAATATTGTGAAAATGACCATACTACCAAATATCATCTACAGATTCAATGCAATACCTATTTAACTTCCATTGACATTTTTCACAGAACTAGACCAAAGAATAACACAGTTCATATGGAAACACAAAAGATCTCGAATAGCCAAAGCAATCCTGAGATAGAAAAACGGAGCTGGAGGAATCAGCCTCCCCAACTTCAGACTCTACTACAAAGCAACAGTCATCAAGACAGTATGGTACTGGCACAAAAACAGAACTATAGGCCAATTTCACTGATGAACTTAGATGCCAAGATCCTCAACAAAATCCTCGCAAACAGAATTCAACGACATCTCAAAAAACTCATACATCATGATCAAGTCGGGTTCATCCCAGGCATGCAAGGCTTCTTCAACATCCGCAAATCAATCCATGTGATACACCTTATCAACAAATTGAGAGACAAAAGTCACATGATCATCTCAATAGATGCAGAAAAAGCCTTCAACAAAGTACAACATCCATTTATGAGAAAAACTCTTCAGAAAATGGGCATAGAAGGAACCTATCTCAACATAATAAAAGCCATCTATGAGAAGCCTACAGCGAACATTATCCTCAACAGTGAAAAACTGAAAGCATTCCCTCTAAGATCAGGAACAAGACAGGGGTGCCCACTTTCACCACTACTATTCAACAGAGTCCTGGAAGTCCTAGAAACAGCAATAAAAGAAGAGAAGGAAATCAAAGGAATCCAGATTGGAAAGGAAGAAGTCAAGCTCTCTCTTTTTGCAGATGACATGATATTATGCATAGAAAATCCCAAAGACTCTATTACAAAGCTACTAGAGCTAATCAAGGAATTCAGCAAAATTGTGGGATACAAAATCAATATACAAAAATCACTGGCATTCCTATACACAAACAATGAAATATCAGAAAACGAAATCAAAGAGGCAGTCCCCTTCACCATTTTAACCAAAGGAATCAAATATCTAGGAATATACCTACCCAAAGAAACAAAAAAACTGTACACAGAAAATTACAAGACACTCATGAAAGAAATTAAGACTTAAACAGATGGAGAGATATTCCATGTTCCTGGGTTGGAAGAATCAATATTGTGAAAATGACCATACTACCAAATATCATCTACAGATTCAATGCAATACCTATTTAACTTCCATTGACATTTTTCACAGAACTAGACCAAAGAATAACACAGTTCATATGGAAACACAAAAGATCTCGAATAGCCAAAGCAATCCTGAGATAGAAAAACGGAGCTGGAGGAATCAGCCTCCCCAACTTCAGACTCTACTACAAAGCAACAGTCATCAAGACAGTATGGTACTGGCACAAAAACAGAACTATAGACCAATGGAACAAGATCGAGAACCCAGAGATAAACCCACGCACCTATGGGTACCTTATTTTTGACAAAGGAGGTGAAACTATATGGGACAAAGACAGCCTCTTCAACAAATGGTGCTGGGAAAATTGGACAGCTACATGCCAAAAAATGAAGTTGGAGCATTCCCTGACACCATACACTAAGATCAACTCAAAATGGATTAAAGACCTAAATGGAAGACCAGAAACCATCAAACTCTTAGAGGAGAATATAGGCAAAACCCTCAAGGACATAAATCAAAGCAAGATCTTCTCTGACCCACCAACTAAAATAGCAGAACTGAAAAGAAAAATGAACATGTGGGACCTCATGAAACTTAAAAGCTTTTGTACAGCAAAAGAAATTACAAAAAAGCTGAACAGACAGCCCACAGAGTGGGAGAAAATCATAGCAAATGAAACAACAGACAAAGAATTAATCTCCAAAATCTACAAGCAACTCAGACAACTCAGCACAGGAAAAACAAACAACCCAATCAAAAAATGGGGAAAAGATCTAAAGAGACGCCTCTCCAAAGAGGACATACAGATGATCCAAAAGCACATGAAACGATGCTCAACCTCACTTATTATTAGAGAAATGCAAATTAAAACCACAATGAGATACCACCTCACACCCGTCAGAATGGCCATCTTCAAAAAATCTGCAGACAATAAATGCTGGAGAGGGTGCGGAGAAAACCCTCTCATTCTATACCTACCCAAAGAAACAAAAAAACTGTACACAGAAAATTACAAGACACTCATGAAAGAAATTAAGACTTAAACAGATGGAGAGATATTCCATGTTCCTGGGTTGGAAGAATCAATATTGTGAAAATGACCATACTACCAAATATCATCTACAGATTCAATGCAATACCTATTTAACTTCCATTGACATTTTTCACAGAACTAGACCAAAGAATAACACAGTTCATATGGAAACACAAAAGATCTCGAATAGCCAAAGCAATCCTGAGATAGAAAAACGGAGCTGGAGGAATCAGCCTCCCCAACTTCAGACTCTACTACAAAGCAACAGTCATCAAGACAGTATGGTACTGGCACAAAAACAGAACTATAGACCAATGGAACAAGATCGAGAACCCAGAGATAAACCCACGCACCTATGGGTACCTTATTTTTGACAAAGGAGGTGAAACTATAAAGTGGGACAAAGACAGCCCCTTCAACAAATGGTGCTGGGAAAATTGGACAGCTACATGCCAAAAAATGAAGTTGGAGCATTCCCTGACACCATACACTAAGATCAACTCAAAATGGATTAAAGACCTAAATGGAAGACCAGAAACCATCAAACTCTTAGAGGAGAATATAGGCAAAACCCTCAAGGACATAAATCAAAGCAAGATCTTCTCTGACCCACCAACTAAAATAGCAGAACTGAAAAGAAAAATGAACATGTGGGACCTCATGAAACTTAAAAGCTTTTGTACAGCAAAAGAAATTACAAAAAAGCTGAACAGACAGCCCACAGAGTGGGAGAAAATCATAGCAAATGAAACAACAGACAAAGAATTAATCTCCAAAATCTACAAGCAACTCAGACAACTCAGCACAGGAAAAACAAACAACCCAATCAAAAAATGGGAAAAAGATCTAAAGAGACGCCTCTCCAAAGAGGACATACAGATGATCCAAAAGCACATGAAACGATGCTCAACCTCACTTATTATTAGAGAAATGCAAATTAAAACCACAATGAGATACCACCTCACACCCGTCAGAATGGCCATCTTCAAAAAATCTGCAGACAATAAATGCTGGAGAGGGTGCGGAGAAAACGGAACCCTCTTGCATTGCTGGTGGCAATGTAAACTGATACAACCTCTATTGAAGACAATATGGAACTTCCTCATAAAACTAAAAAGAGAAGCACCCTATGACCCAGAAATCCCACTATTAGGCCTATATCCTGATGAAATCAAAACTGAAAGAGGCATCTGTACCCCAATGGTCATTGCAGCTCTCTATACAGTGGCCAGAACATGGAAGCAATCTAGATGTCCATTGACGAATGAATGGATACAGAAGCCCTGGTACGTATATACAATGGAATACTACTCAGCTGTTAAAAGAAGTGCAGAAGACTCAGTCCTAATGAGATGGCTGGCTCTAGAACCTATCATTAAAAAGTGAAGTAAGTCAAAAGGAGAAAGACAAGTACAGTATACTAACACGTATATATGGCATCTAGTAGGATGGTCTTGCTAACACAGGCAGTGAACTCATGGAAAAACAGAGAATAGACATAGGGACATTGTGGGGAGGAAACAGGGAGGGGGAGGCATGGAGGGAGTAACATGAAAATCTGTACTGTCATGTATGGAAATGATAGCTTACTGTCATTGTCCGAAGGGAATAGGAGTGCTGGCAGTGGGTTAGGCGATGGTCCAGAGGGGTTGGATTGGGGAACGGGGTGGGGGTGGAGACCAGGGATATGCATATGCTGGGATACACCAACTAAAATAGCAGAACTGAAAAGAAAAATGAACATGTGGGACCTCATGAAACTTAAAAGCTTTTGTACAGCAAAAGAAATTACAAAAAAGCTGAACAGACAGCCCACAGAGTGGGAGAAAATCATAGCAAATGAAACAACAGACAAAGAATTAATCTCCAAAATCTACAAGCAACTCAGACAACTCAGCACAGGAAAAACAAACAACCCAATCAAAAAATGGGAAAAAGATCTAAAGAGACGCCTCTCCAAAGAGGACATACAGATGATCCAAAAGCACATGAAACGATGCTCAACCTCACTTATTATTAGAGAAATGCAAATTAAAACCACAATGAGATACCACCTCACACCCGTCAGAATGGCCATCTTCAAAAAATCTGCAGACAATAAATGCTGGAGAGGGTGCGGAGAAAACGGAACCCTCTTGCATTGCTGGTGGCAATGTAAACTGATACAACCTCTATTGAAGACAATATGGAACTTCCTCATAAAACTAAAAAGAGAAGCACCCTATGACCCAGAAATCCCACTATTAGGCCTATATCCTGATGAAATCAAAACTGAAAGAGGCATCTGTACCCCAATGGTCATTGCAGCTCTCTATACAGTGGCCAGAACATGGAAGCAATCTAGATGTCCATTGACGAATGAATGGATACAGAAGCCCTGGTACGTATATACAATGGAATACTACTCAGCTGTTAAAAGAAGTGCAGAAGACTCAGTCCTAATGAGATGGCTGGCTCTAGAACCTATCATTAAAAAGTGAAGTAAGTCAAAAGGAGAAAGACAAGTACAGTATACTAACACGTATATATGGCATCTAGTAGGATGGTCTTGCTAACACAGGCAGTGAACTCATGGAAAAACAGAGAATAGACATAGGGACATTGTGGGGAGGAAACAGGGAGGGGGAGGCATGGAGGGAGTAACATGAAAATCTGTACTGTCATGTATGGAAATGATAGCTTACTGTCATTGTCCGAAGGGAATAGGAGTGCTGGCAGTGGCTTGGGGCGATGGTCCAGAGGGGTTGGATTGGGGGAACGGGGTGGGGGGGTGGAGACCAGGGATATGCATATGACTGATCCTGGAACATACATGTCGGTGAACAACAAAACTGTAAAACCTTTAAAATAAAGAATTTTTAAAAAGAAGAAGAAGAAGACCACAGCCATTCTTGAGCCTTTTCTTATCAATCTTCATAAAAAAATTAGTTGAGATTCTGCTTGGATTTTCATGAAATCTATTTTAAAACTTGGGGAAAATTGGCACATTTACTCATTTTCCTTTATATGGTATTTCTCTCCATTTACTTGGACTTCCCCCGTGGCTTTCAATATTAAAATGTGTAATTTTCTCAAAAAAAAAAAAAAAAAAAAAACCCACTAAGTCCTTCATTATCTCTTAAAATAATACCTTTCTGCTACTTTTGTTTTTCTACTTCTCGAACTCCTATTGGATGTAGGTTGAGCTTCTCTACTCTCTGTCTCTTACCTCTCTTTTACACTTTATCTACCTCTCCTGAATTCTAAGTCAGGCTCCAAGATCTTTCCACTAGTTCACTATTCTTCCTAGGCTGTGTTCAATCTACTGAGTTTATTTCAGTTATTACATTTTTACTTCCTTTGTTGTTGTTCCATTGCTAAGTCGCATCTGACTCTTTCTGACCCCATGGACTGCAGTGTGCCACGCTTCCCTGTACTTCACTCTCTCAGGGACTTTGCTCAAACTAATGTCCATTGAGTCTATACCATCCAACAACCTCATCCTCAGTTGCCCCCCTTCTCCACCTTCTCGTAAATCTCCATATTAAAAACAAAACAAAACAAAACTCTTATCCTTGACTCATACTCATCTATTTTTATTATACCTTGTTTCTCTATGGATATATTTTTGCTTTGTATCTTTAAGGATGTTGGTCATCTACCTTTTAATACCATGTTCAAAAGATTAGAATCGTGTTAATCTTATCATTTGGGCTTTCCAGGTGGCTCAGTGGTAAAGAATCCACCTGTCAATGCAGGAGACATGGGTTCCATCCTGGGATTGGGAGGATCCCCTGGAGAAGGAAATGGAAGCCCACTCCAATATTCTTCCCTGGAAAATTCCATGGACCGAGGATCCTGGCTGGCTATAGTCTGTGGGGTCACAAAAGATTTGACCCTGATTTAGTGCTACTAAACAATTTTATCATTTAGGAAATCTGTTGACCATTGTGAGTTTTCAGTCATGAAATTTTAGTTGCATATGAAACTAGTTTAGTTGGTAATCTTACTGTTTTGTCATTTTTCTTCCATTCCTCTCTCTGTGATCATTCTTCTATATCTAGTCTTTTATTTCCCCATAGAGGTGGAGCTCTCAGTTGCCTCTGTGTTTTTATCTGACAGTGTAGTAGATCTCCAGCAGTCTCCCTAATTGCAATGTATTTCTTAGAAATGTTTAGTCCATAAGAAGATGTTTCTCTTTGTTTCCAGAACAACAATAACTCTGTACATATTTATTTATAGATGTTATTGCCGTATGTTTATAGTTGAGAGGAGATGGTTTTATGCATAAACTCAATAGTCCCATTTTGATCAGAATACGACCTCTGTAGTCATCTGAGTTTTTAATCCCAAGGAATGAATGGCACTACAGTTAGCATCCACCAAGACTCCCTCTTTTTATGTGATCAATCGTATTTAAACAAATAGTATTTTCAGAAATCTTGCAAAACAAAGCCGTAGAGCATTAATACTCATTGCTAACAAAAATGTCCCCTCCAAGAAATAATGTATGATGAGTTTGTGATAAACTCGACTGACTCTAAGCCAAATGATGAGGAAAACAAAGCTGACTTTCTTCTTTAACTAGCCTTTTCTGCCACTTTTCTTTACCTCTCACTCATGTCCACCACTTCCCCCAGCTCACAAGTCCCAAGCAATCATTTTCTCCTTGCCTGTACCCTTTTGGACAATGAAAGCATTTAAAATCAGTAATTTGAAATTCTCAACTGGTTGATAAGGGTATATTTTAATGAGTGAATACCAGACTTATTTGAATAGTGAATGGTTCATAGCCGATAGGAAATAAAAGTTACTTTTTTGTTACTTACAAGTGGCACTTGCCAACTACCTGTACAAGGATTAAATTATGTGCCACTGTAGCTTCAACACCACCTGAAAGGAGCTCAGAGTGGCGATCAGGAATGAGGCACTCTGGGAAAAACTGGCAGAACAGGTTTTCAGATAGATACTTTCAGGAGATTTTAGTAGCCCAATTCTTGCATCTCCTCATAAAATAAAATCTTTCCCAGTGATGTCTGCTTCTTGTGAGTAGCAGTCACCAGTCTGGCAGCAACATTCTGCAAAAATGTGTGTTCACTGCATGTACTCTACCGTCACCAGAATGACATATAGAGTGACTTTCCCCTCACCTCTTTGTAGCAGTTTCTCAGAGCTCTCTGAAATGACATCTCCCAGGCTCCACATAAAACTTAACTCACAACTCCCATGTTGTGGTGTCCTTTTTTTTTTTTTTTCTTTTTCCAGTAAACAGTTTCCTGGTAAGGAGTTTATTAGTGAAAAGTTGTTTCTTCTTTATGATAAGAAAGACCTTCGTTTCACATGAAGCCTATCTATCACATAAGCCATGAAAACACAACGGAGTAGAGAGAGGACCAGAACATATTGACTATGATCTGTGAGACCCACAAGTTAGAAAATTAACCCAGAAGTTAGAAAATTATGCCTTCAGGCTAAACCCAGCCCAATGCCTGATTCTGTAGATAAAGTTTAATTGGACCACTTGTATATAGTCTAAGGCTGCTTTCACAGGAAAGATGTTGAGAATTTTTTACAGAGACTGCATCTCCTGCAAAGCTGAAAATAATTATAGAAAAAATTTGCTGACCTCTTCCCTAAATGATCTTTTTTTAAAAAAAAAATCTTACTTATTTATTTTACTCATTTGTTTTCTGGTTGTACTGGTTTTGTTGCTGTGTGGGCTTTAGTTGTGCTGCATGGGCTTCTCATAGCAGTGGCTTCTCTTGTTGGGGACCATGACTACTTTTTCCATTTCTGCCACTTTTCTTTACCTCTCACTCATGTCCACCACTTCCCCCAGCTCACAAGTCCCAAGCAATCATTTTCTCCTTGCCTGTACCCTTTTGGACAATGAAAGCATTTAAAATCAGTAATTTGAAATTCTCAACTGGTTGATAAGGGTATATTTTAATGAGTGAATACCAGACTTATTTGAATAGTGAATGGTTCATAGCCGATAGGAAATAAAAGTTACTTTTTTGTTACTTACAAGTGGCACTTGCCAACTACCTGTACAAGGATTAAATTATGTGCCACTGTAGCTTCAACACCACCTGAAAGGAGCTCAGAGTGGCGATCAGGAATGAGGCACTCTGGGAAAAACTGGCAGAACAGGTTTTCAGATAGATACTTTCAGGAGATTTTAGTAGCCCAATTCTTGCATCTCCTCATAAAATAAAATCTTTCCCAGTGATGTCTGCTTCTTGTGAGTAGCAGTCACCAGTCTGGCAGCAACATTCTGCAAAAATGTGTGTTCACTGCATGTACTCTACCGTCACCAGAATGACATATAGAGTGACTTTCCCCTCACCTCTTTGTAGCAGTTTCTCAGAGCTCTCTGAAATGACATCTCCCAGGCTCCACATAAAACTTAACTCACAACTCCCATGTTGTGGTGTCCTTTTTTTTTCTTTTTCCAGTAAACAGTTTCCTGGTAAGGAGTTTATTAGTGAAAAGTTGTTTCTTCTTTATGATAAGAAAGACCTTCGTTTCACATGAAGCCTATCTATCACATAAGCCATGAAAACACAACGGAGTAGAGAGAGGACCAGAACATATTGACTATGATCTGTGAGACCCACAAGTTAGAAAATTAACCCAGAAGTTAGAAAATTATGCCTTCAGGCTAAACCCAGCCCAATGCCTGATTCTGTAGATAAAGTTTAATTGGACCACTTGTATATAGTCTAAGGCTGCTTTCACAGGAAAGATGTTGAGAATTTTTTACAGAGACTGCATCTCCTGCAAAGCTGAAAATAATTATAGAAAAAATTTGCTGACCTCTTCCCTAAATGATCTTTTTTTAAAAAAAAAATCTTACTTATTTATTTTACTCATTTGTTTTCTGGTTGTACTGGTTTTTGTTGCTGTGTGGGCTTTAGTTGTGCTGCATGGGCTTCTCATAGCAGTGGCTTCTCTTGTTGGGGACCATGGACTCTAGGGTGTGTGGGCTCAGTAGTTATGGTTCCTGGGCTCTAGAGCACAGGCTCAATAGCTGCAGCACCTGGGCTTAGCTGCTCCGCAGCATGTGGGATCTTCTTGGATCAGGGATCCAACTCATGTCCCCTGCATTGACAGGCAGATTCTGTACCCCTGAGCTACCAGGGAAGCCCTCTCCATATCTTTTTTTTTTTTTAATTGTGACTTCTTTTATTGCTTGTTTATTTATTTATTTTCATCCATCTTTATTCTTTGGCCTGTGTGGACCTCCCACTGCAGTGGCCTCTCTAGTTGCAGAGCACTGGCTCTGGGCGCATGCGCTCCAGAGTGCTGGCTCACAATTGGACACACTAGCCCAGCTGCTCCCTGCTTCCTGGCCAGGGATCGAACTGGTGCCCCTTGCACTGCAAGGTGGACTCTCTACCCACTGGACCACTAGGGAAGCCCAACACTTTTTTGAAAAACAATTAGTAACTGGCCTGGCTATGAAAGGGAGGTCTGAGAGTCTTCTACAAAAGAAGAATTTAAGTTTGTGTTATTATATTTAAGTTCATGTTATGTTCTGAAAGAGATGGATCTCTCCTGCCCTAATTCTGGTTTCCCAATTTTCCCTCTATATGTGTGCTCACCAACTTCCCTGACAGCCTTTATTCTTTTTCCAACCCAGCCCCTCTTTTCTTCTCTACCAATATCTTAGTGCCCAGTTGCATACATTACGTCATCCTTTCATTTTACTCAACATTTGATCATGTTGTGTCATAACCTCTCATCTGCTGTACGCTTTGCTCCATGTGTAGCCAGCCAGTCTCTCTCTGATAGGTTGTGTACATCCTGTAGTTTTCTAGTTTCACAGCATCTTAGATTCCCTCATTCAGGTCGTCTTTCAAACAAAATAACACCTCATTGTAGCACCAACTGTGTGTACTATGGATGCTGCTAAGCACAGGGAGACAAAGGAACACGTGGTCTGGAGAGAGTGGCAAACTGATAAAGAAGCACATGTAATAAACTGCTACAATTGAGTTTCATTTGGGACAAAAATAATATATGGAATCAATTCTGCCTTCGAGGAAATGAGGAGATCGAGGCACAAAAACTGTGAGGAGGCTTCTTTTTTATCAATAAAAATATGATTGTGTATGTCCTAAATGAAGACTTTTATGAAATTGGTGTAATAAAATTCATTAAAAAAATTAAAAGTTATTGTAAGATAAGACTGTATCACAAACATGCTCTTCCCAAATGCTTTAAAGTAGTTGTAAAGACAAGTGAGGGAACATGAAGTTAATTAAATATAAATAGGACATTGGATCAGGGATCCAACTCATGTCCCCTGCATTGACAGGCAGATTCTGTACCCCTGAGCTACCAGGGAAGCCCTCTCCATATCTTTTTTTTTTTTTAATTGTGACTTCTTTTATTGCTTATTTATTTATTTATTTTCATCCATCTTTATTCTTTGGCCTGTGTGGACCTCCCACTGCAGTGGCCTCTCTAGTTGCAGAGCACTGGCTCTGGGCGCATGCGCTCCAGAGTGCTGGCTCACAATTGGACACACTAGCCCAGCTGCTCCCTGCTTCCTGGCCAGGGATCGAACTGGTGCCCCTTGCACTGCAAGGTGGACTCTCTACCCACTGGACCACTAGGGAAGCCCAACACTTTTTTGAAAAACAATTAGTAACTGGCCTGGCTATGAAAGGGAGGTCTGAGAGTCTTCTACAAAAGAAGAATTTAAGTTTGTGTTATTATATTTAAGTTCATGTTATGTTCTGAAAGAGATGGATCTCTCCTGCCCTAATTCTGGTTTCCCAATTTTCCCTCTATATGTGTGCTCACCAACTTCCCTGACAGCCTTTATTCTTTTTCCAACCCAGCCCCTCTTTTCTTCTCTACCAATATCTTAGTGCCCAGTTGCATACATTACGTCATCCTTTCATTTTACTCAACATTTGATCATGTTGTGTCATAACCTCTCATCTGCTGTACGCTTTGCTCCATGTGTAGCCAGCCAGTCTCTCTCTGATAGGTTGTGTACATCCTGTAGTTTTCTAGTTTCACAGCATCTTAGATTCCCTCATTCAGGTCGTCTTTCAAACAAAATAACACCTCATTGTAGCACCAACTGTGTGTACTATGGATGCTGCTAAGCACAGGGAGACAAAGGAACACGTGGTCTGGAGAGAGTGGCAAACTGATAAAGAAGCACATGTAATAAACTGCTACAATTGAGTTTCATTTGGGACAAAAATAATATATGGAATCAATTCTGCCTTCGAGGAAATGAGGAGATCGAGGCACAAAAACTGTGAGGAGGCTTCTTTTTTATCAATAAAAATATGATTGTGTATGTCCTAAATGAAGACTTTTATGAAATTGGTGTAATAAAATTCATTAAAAAAATTAAAAGTTATTGTAAGATAAGACTGTATCACAAACATGCTCTTCTCAAATGCTTTAAAGTAGTTGTAAAAGACAAGTGAGGGAACATGAAGTTAATTAAATATAAATAGGACATGATTGATCTCCTGCCCTTAGGAATTCATTAGCTCTCACTGATTGAATTTGAATAAATCAGAATATGTAGAGTTACCTTCAGTGCAGTTGGTGCTGGAGTACAGGCTCCAACAGCAACTGGCAAAAGGCTCTCCAGATTAAAAAAAAAAAAAACCTAAAAGAAGCAGTAGGTCAGATAGGGAGGCAAATAGTTGGATAGGAAACGTATACTACCTTCTGATGATAACAAAGAAACAATGAAGAGGAGGAAGGCCAGAAGGGAGAAATATCCTCCCAACTGATTTGAAAATATGCTCAAAGATCAGAATTTCTAAACATCACTTCTCAACTTGACAAAAGAGACACTGATGATTAAATAGTCTTAATTCAAAAATTGATCAAGGCACTCAGATTGGACCCTTTCCAGTCTGTTCCATCAAGTGGGGTAGGCACTAAAACTGCCTAGCCACTTGTTCTTGTGGAGAAAGTTTGACTTTCTTCATGCAGGCTGCTCTAGTGGAGAACGTGTGATAAAATCTAGTTACAAGAGACACAGAGGGGGGAAAAAAAAGAGATTAAAGCGGAGATTTGAAAAATGTGCTTTTTTCAAAAAAGCTAAATTCTGATCACAGAAAGTTTTCAGGGGAGCTGAAACTGTTTGAAATGTTGGACATGTACATTGCCCACCTCTACCTAGCCTCCAACTCTTGTAATCCAGAGGAAACTTGAAGCACTTTGTTGTTGTTGTTCAATCACTAAGTCATGTCTGACTCTTTGAGACCCTATGAAGCACCGCATACCAGGCTTCCTTGTCCTTCACCATCTTCCAGAGTTTGCTCAAACTCATGTCCATTGAGTCAGTGATCTCATCCAACCATCTCATCCTCTCTCCCCATCTTCTCCTCTTACCCTCAGTCTTTCCCAGCATCAGGGTCTTTTCTGATGGGTGGCTCTTTACATCAGATGGCCAAAGTATTGGAGTGACAGCATCAGGCCTTCCAAGGAATATTCAGGGTTCATTTCCTTTAGGATTAAGTGGTTTGATTTCCTTGCTGTCCAAGGGACTCTCAAGAGTCTTCTCTAGCACCACAGTTTAAAAGCATCTGTTCTTCAGCACTCAGCCTTCTTTATGATCCAACTCTCACATTCATACTACTTGAAAAAACCATAGCTTTGAAAAACCATAGCTTTGACAGTACAGACCTTTGTCGGCAAAGTGATGTCTCTCTTTTTTAAATATTCTGTCTAGATTTGTCATCGCTTTTCTTCCAAGGAGAAAGCATCTTTTAATTTCAAAATTTAATTTTGAACTACCTGGATAACCTTTTAGGTTCATTGAACTCTGTGACATTACCCAATGGTTGCATTTTATGAGTTCTATTGAAAGTCTGTAAGCCAGAATCTAGTACAGAAAAGGTATTAATATGTGCACATATACAAAGAATATGTGCAGTAATATGGATGAATAGACAGGCAGGAGGGAGAAATGAGGAAGTAGAAGAAAGGACCCAGTTTGTCATTTCAAGGTAGTCAAGCAGGTCTGCCTTGAATGGATATGCATTCATTAGTATGTAACTGTGAGAAAAATTACTTAATCTCCCCGAGTCTTGATTTCTCATTTATGAGATTGTAATAAGGTTGGGATAATACCAATCTCTCTGAGTTGATTTGAGAAATAAGTAAATTGCACGTTAAGTGTATATCATACTTCATAGTAGATAGTAAACATTCAGTTGTTACCATTTCACTTCTTGAAATCTTTGTCTTCCTGTTAATCCATATCAAAATGTATTTGAAAGAATCCTAGAAATATAAAGGCATGGTGAACTGAATTCCATCAACCAGCATGAAAGCTATGAGGACACCTCTAAGTACAAGTCTCAGTGTTGCAAGTAATCATCTAAGGAATTTTTTTTCTGCAGTTAACGTTTATACTAAGAGTGTGCATGGTATTCCTTTCACAATTTCTTATTTTTAGCCACTCTACAGTAATGGGATTTAGAGTGATGTAGACTCAGAGAAGCCTGTGTTCCTCTTTTGTTATTATTGGTATCTCTTCAGTCTGTTGGCAACTAAGGAAAGTAGTAAGTCGCTGTTCAGTGATGCCTGTGTGGTAAGATTTAAGCCATATCAATTTCAAAGTGTGTCTACAGCAAGAAAATATTGCTTCTTTTAAAAAGACTAATGTAAATCAGATTAGGTGATTTAAGCAGAAATAAACCTGTAAGGGTTACTAAGGTGCTGATAAGCTTTTATAGCTATTAAACAAAGAAGAATATCTTTTATATTTTAAAGGTTTACAGAGCCAGCATTTATTAAGGTAAAGAACAGTAACCTTATGAAAAGCCAAATGTGATGCTCCGTGGAAGATATGTGACCTTTTCAGACTCCACAATAACAGAAGTTCTATTAGCAACAGGTTTTTAAACCATGCTTCTGGGTGTTTCTTAGTTCCATAACACTTTCAATAGCTGTCTCCCTTTGTCAGCTATCAACAAGAAACCCACGGTTTTCTTTAAAGATTGTTGAAACATGTGAATTGAAATAAATATGAGCATTTGTCCACTATACACTCTCCATCAATGGTTGAGAGTTGGCCCCGAGGCTGGTTACTCCTCTCCCACTTCAAGGCTGACAGGCTCTTAGAGGGCCATTGCCCTGAAAGGGGAGTTGCCAGCACAAGGGGAATCTGGACTTCAGTGCAACTTTCATCTCGGCCAAGGCTGCAATCAGAGACAGCTTGAGAGGATGTGATGCTGGGCACAAAAGTCATTGGCTACAGTGCCCTTTTGGTAGGATGACAGGGTTTCAGGCACAAATCCTTCTGCACTGAGGACGTGCTATACATATGGCCAGATGGAAAGCACTGTGAGAGATTCAGAGGCTCCACCCATGTCATGTGACCTACTACAACTTATGTAAATAAGATGGGAGGGAGGGGGACAGATGGGGAGACGTACTCGCCCAGCTACTGATGACAGACCCCAAGCAGGCAACACAGAGACCAGTAATCATCTAAGGATTTTTTTTCTGCAGTTAACGTTTATACTAAGAGTGTGCATGGTATTCCTTTCACAATTTCTTATTTTTAGCCACTCTACAGTAATGGGATTTAGAGTGATGTAGACTCAGAGAAGCCTGTGTTCCTCTTTTGTTATTATTGGTATCTCTTCAGTCTGTTGGCAACTAAGGAAAGTAGTAAGTCGCTGTTCAGTGATGCCTGTGTGGTAAGATTTAAGCCATATCAATTTCAAAGTGTGTCTACAGCAAGAAAATATTGCTTTTTTTAAAAAAGACTAATGTAAATCAGATTAGGTGATTTAAGCAGAAATAAACCTGTAAGGGTTACTAAGGTGCTGATAAGCTTTTATAGCTATTAAACAAAGAAGAATATCTTTTATATTTTAAAGGTTTACAGAGCCAGCATTTATTAAGGTAAAGAACAGTAACCTTATGAAAAGCCAAATGTGATGCTCCGTGGAAGATATGTGACCTTTTCAGACTCCACAATAACAGAAGTTCTATTAGCAACAGGTTTTTAAACCATGCTTCTGGGTGTTTCTTAGTTCCATAACACTTTCAATAGCTGTCTCCCTTTGTCAGCTATCAACAAGAAACCCACGGTTTTCTTTAAAGATTGTTGAAACATGTGAATTGAAATAAATATGAGCATTTGTCCACTATACACTCTCCATCAATGGTTGAGAGTTGGCCCCGAGGCTGGTTACTCCTCTCCCACTTCAAGGCTGACAGGCTCTTAGAGGGCCATTGCCCTGAAAGGGGAGTTGCCAGCACAAGGGGAATCTGGACTTCAGTGCAACTTTCATCTCGGCCAAGGCTGCAATCAGAGACAGCTTGAGAGGATGTGATGCTGGGCACAAAAGTCATTGGCTACAGTGCCCTTTTGGTAGGATGACAGGGTTTCAGGCACAAATCCTTCTGCACTGAGGACGTGCTATACATATGGCCAGATGGAAAGCACTGTGAGAGATTCAGAGGCTCCACCCATGTCATGTGACCTACTACAACTTATGTAAATAAGATGGGAGGGAGGGGGACAGATGGGGAGACGTACTCGCCCAGCTACTGATGACAGACCCCAAGCAGGCAACACAGAGACCATGCTTCTGTACACTTCCTTTGTGCGCTGTGTCCTCTTCAGCTTTACCTAGCAAAATCCTACATGCCTCAAAATGTTATTCAAATCTCTCTTTCTGGGTTGCCTTTGTTCATTAAGATTTTCCTCAGCTCTTTGAAACCATATGTTTGTTTCAGGCTATTGAAGGACACAGGAAACAAAAAATATCTACTTCACCGGGAAGGCATCTTTAGACCAAATAATGAGGCAAGCCGTTCCATATAATCTGTTAATATTTATTATAGGGTAGCACATTTGATGGGGCAGACAACAATCCAGAGGGTTTCACAGTTGCACTCCACACTGGCGAGGGGCCACTGGGACAATTTTATGGTTAATCTGGGGGTATAGAAGTAGGAACTTAGAAGCAAAATGTGCACTTCTGAGCCAAGATATATGAATGAGTAACTATTGTCATGAGCCCTGGGAACATGTCAGGGAAGATTTTCATTGTCTTGGGACTAACGATGAAAAGAGCATGGAGGTTACTTGGTCCTCATGATTATTAAACAGTATTAGTTATAAAGTCCTTGATGACAGAAGTGATTTTTGGATAGGATAGTCCTGGGTAGGGTCAGTAGAAGAACAGGAGGAACTGATGTCAAGATGGAATTTTCCTTTAGCCATACAGAGGAAAATTTCTGGAACACTCAGATCAAGCCTATACTACCTTTTTCTTCCAGTTTACCTGTCCTTCTTCCTGGCATTCTTTCTGTTCATATCCATATTCAAAGTCTTCCATGTTTTAGTCTCTGTCAGCACGTCTCTCTTCCTTGATTCTTCTAGCAGGATGCAATCTCCTGTTCACTTTCTGTCTTATTGCTGTTTACGTGATTATTTCATCACTTGTCTCAAATATAATAATAAATCCTCCACAGAAGGACCCACATTCCATTGTTTCTGTATACCTCATGTCATGTAGCTTATGGCATGGCTTATTGCAGATATTCAATACATACTTGTTGACTAAGTAGAGATTAATTATAAGCTCTTTGCAGACTGAAGTTGTGGACACTTTTGTATGTGCTTTCAGTATTACTACATGTCTCATGCTGCCTGAGCTATAGAGTTTTGTGTGTTTCCCAGGCCTCAATTCCTGTCCCTCCTAGCGTACATGTAGACTAGCTGTTTAGTCTTCCTTTCAGTGCGCTGTGTCCTCTTCAGCTTTACCTAGCAAAATCCTACATGCCTCAAAATGTTATTCAAATCTCTCTTTCTGGGTTGCCTTTGTTCATTAAGATTTTCCTCAGCTCTTTGAAACCATATGTTTGTTTCAGGCTATTGAAGGACACAGGAAACAAAAAATATCTACTTCACCGGGAAGGCATCTTTAGACCAAATAATGAGGCAAGCCGTTCCATATAATCTGTTAATATTTATTATAGGGTAGCACATTTGATGGGGCAGACAACAATCCAGAGGGTTTCACAGTTGCACTCCACACTGGCGAGGGGCCACTGGGACAATTTTATGGTTAATCTGGGGGTATAGAAGTAGGAACTTAGAAGCAAAATGTGCACTTCTGAGCCAAGATATATGAATGAGTAACTATTGTCATGAGCCCTGGGAACATGTCAGGGAAGATTTTCATTGTCTTGGGACTAACGATGAAAAGAGCATGGAGGTTACTTGGTCCTCATGATTATTAAACAGTATTAGTTATAAAGTCCTTGATGACAGAAGTGATTTTTGGATAGGATAGTCCTGGGTAGGGTCAGTAGAAGAACAGGAGGAACTGATGTCAAGATGGAATTTTCCTTTAGCCATACAGAGGAAAATTTCTGGAACACTCAGATCAAGCCTATACTACCTTTTTCTTCCAGTTTACCTGTCCTTCTTCCTGGCATTCTTTCTGTTCATATCCATATTCAAAGTCTTCCATGTTTTAGTCTCTGTCAGCACGTCTCTCTTCCTTGATTCTTCTAGCAGGATGCAATCTCCTGTTCACTTTCTGTCTTATTGCTGTTTACGTGATTATTTCATCACTTGTCTCAAATATAATAATAAATCCTCCACAGAAGGACCCACATTCCATTGTTTCTGTATACCTCATGTCATGTAGCTTATGGCATGGCTTATTGCAGATATTCAATACATACTTGTTGACTAAGTAGAGATTAATTATAAGCTCTTTGCAGACTGAAGTTGTGGACACTTTTGTATGTGCTTTCAGTATTACTACATGTCTCATGCTGCCTGAGCTATAGAGTTTTGTGTGTTTCCCAGGCCTCAATTCCTGTCCCTCCTAGCGTACATGTAGACTAGCTGTTTAGTCTTCCTTTCAGTGAGATGAGTGCCTGTGACTGCATTTTGCCGGTAGATGGGACTGCAAGTGACAGGTGCCATGTCTTGGCGCCCAGGAGGGTCCTCTGTACTGTCGTTCTTCCATTCACTAGAAGGTCTGTGAAAATATGCCACTACCCCAGTGGATATGGAAGCCACAGATGGAATAAACATAGACCCTGAAAGACTGCAAACAGACTTCCTCATCTCTTCTCCAACCCACATTAGACAGGAACATGGGTGAAAACTAAACCTTTCATAGGCCACGGAGATTTATTTGGCACCCATTTACTATGGCACTCTTCCCAGGTGGCCCTAATGGTAAGGAATCCACCTGCCAGTGCAGGAGCTGAAAGAGATCAGGTTCGATCCCTGGGTCAGGAAGATCCCCTGGAGAAGGAAACGGCAACCCACTCCAGCATTCTTGCCTAGTGAGTCCTATGGACAGAGGAGGCTGGTGGGCTATGGTCCACAGGGCCACAAAGAGTTGGACACAACTGAGGGACTAAAAAACAGCAACAGTATGGCACTCAGCCTACCCTGATCAAGAATGACACTTAACAGATATTTTTAACTGATCTTATTAACTCTAGTTAAAAGTCGTAATGCCATATTTCTTTGAAATTAAGGCACCATCAAATGTAAGAACCATCATTATTTTTACATTCCATTGAGAAAGAATGCTGCTATGACAACCTGTTCCAATTTCAGAGGAATTAAAGTGTGAATCTCACTGTCTTATTGCTGTTTACGTGATTATTTCATCACTTGTCTCAAATATAATAATAAATCCTCCACAGAAGGACCCACATTCCATTGTTATCCTCCACAGAAGGACCCACATTCCATTGTTTCTGTATACCTCATGTCATGTAGCTTATGGCATGGCTTATTGCAGATATTCAATACATACTTGTTGACTAAGTAGAGATTAATTATAAGCTCTTTGCAGACTGAAGTTGTGGACACTTTTGTATGTGCTTTCAGTATTACTACATGTCTCATGCTGCCTGAGCTATAGAGTTTTGTGTGTTTCCCAGGCCTCAATTCCTGTCCCTCCTAGCGTACATGTAGACTAGCTGTTTAGTCTTCCTTTCAGTGAGATGAGTGCCTGTGACTGCATTTTGCCGGTAGATGGGACTGCAAGTGACAGGTGCCATGTCTTGGCGCCCAGGAGGGTCCTCTGTACTGTCGTTCTTCCATTCACTAGAAGGTCTGTGAAAATATGCCACTACCCCAGTGGATATGGAAGCCACAGATGGAATAAACATAGACCCTGAAAGACTGCAAACAGACTTCCTCATCTCTTCTCCAACCCACATTAGACAGGAACATGGGTGAAAACTAAACCTTTCATAGGCCACGGAGATTTATTTGGCACCCATTTACTATGGCACTCTTCCCAGGTGGCCCTAATGGTAAGGAATCCACCTGCCAGTGCAGGAGCTGAAAGAGATCAGGTTCGATCCCTGGGTCAGGAAGATCCCCTGGAGAAGGAAACGGCAACCCACTCCAGCATTCTTGCCTAGTGAGTCCTATGGACAGAGGAGGCTGGTGGGCTATGGTCCACAGGGCCACAAAGAGTTGGACACAACTGAGGGACTAAAAAACAGCAACAGTATGGCACTCAGCCTACCCTGATCAAGAATGACACTTAACAGATATTTTTAACTGATCTTATTAACTCTAGTTAAAAGTCGTAATGCCATATTTCTTTGAAATTAAGGCACCATCAAATGTAAGAACCATCATTATTTTTACATTCCATTGAGAAAGAATGCTGCCAGTCAAGCTATGACAACCTGTTCCAATTTCAGAGGAATTAAAGTGTGAATCTCAGAATCAATGAAATGCCATAACAAGAAGTCATGTGTAAAACTATTCTACAATTTACAAAATGCTCTAGTGAGAGTCAACCCATTTTTGCAATATGCATTCGTTAGTCACTTTTTTTTGTTTGTTTGCTTAACAACCTGCTTGGTCCTGAGTATAAGACATTGTTTTTGCCCTCATGGAGTAGATAGTCTAGTAAGAAACACTTATAATTTAAAATAACTGTGACTCATTTCAACGTATGAATAACTAATTCATACTATATACACTGTGTACTAGATGCTGTGAATTACACATTTCAGTCTTATGTAAATCCCATGGGATCAGAAGTATTTTACTACCCTGCTGTCCAGTAAGTAGATCAGAGGGCATTCTACACAGTCCAGAAACGGCATTGTGAAAAGAGTGATGATGTGTGTGATTTGGATGGGCTGGGTAAAGAAGACAAGGCTTTAGCCATGCCTTGAAACTGAAAGAGTAGAGTATCCACAGGTGCACAGCAAGCATTCCAGGGTAAGGGGAAAACATGGGTCCAGAGCAAAGAGGTAATGAATGTCTGCAGAATGCTGGTGTCCCACCTGTGAGGAGGTAAAGGAAGACCAGTCTGGAAAGAGTGTGGTGGATAGTTCACAAGAACTTTCCTGTGTGGGATTAGTGTTTGGACTAGTTCACTGGGATATTTGGAATTTTAGAGATTTTAGGGAAGAGTGGATGGGTCTGGATATTACCAAAAGTCAGGAAGGGAAATTCCACCTGCCAGTGCAGGAGCTGAAAGAGATCAGGTTCGATCCCTGGGTCAGGAAGATCCCCTGGAGAAGGAAACGGCAACCCACTCCAGCATTCTTGCCTAGTGAGTCCTATGGACAGAGGAGGCTGGTGGGCTATGGTCCACAGGGCCACAAAGAGTTGGACACAACTGAGGGACTAAAAAACAGCAACAGTATGGCACTCAGCCTACCCTGATCAAGAATGACACTTAACAGATATTTTTAACTGATCTTATTAACTCTAGTTAAAAGTCGTAATGCCATATTTCTTTGAAATTAAGGCACCATCAAATGTAAGAACCATCATTATTTTTACATTCCATTGAGAAAGAATGCTGCCAGTCAAGCTATGACAACCTGTTCCAATTTCAGAGGAATTAAAGTGTGAATCTCAGAATCAATGAAATGCCATAACAAGAAGTCATGTGTAAAACTATTCTACAATTTACAAAATGCTCTAGTGAGAGTCAACCCATTTTTGCAATATGCATTCGTTAGTCACTTTTTTTTGTTTGTTTGCTTAACAACCTGCTTGGTCCTGAGTATAAGACATTGTTTTTGCCCTCATGGAGTAGATAGTCTAGTAAGAAACACTTATAATTTAAAATAACTGTGACTCATTTCAACGTATGAATAACTAATTCATACTATATACACTGTGTACTAGATGCTGTGAATTACACATTTCAGTCTTATGTAAATCCCATGGGATCAGAAGTATTTTACTACCCTGCTGTCCAGTAAGTAGATCAGAGGGCATTCTACACAGTCCAGAAACGGCATTGTGAAAAGAGTGATGATGTGTGTGATTTGGATGGGCTGGGTAAAGAAGACAAGGCTTTAGCCATGCCTTGAAACTGAAAGAGTAGAGTATCCACAGGTGCACAGCAAGCATTCCAGGGTAAGGGAAAGCATGGGTCCAGAGCAAAGAGGTAATGAATGTCTGCAGAATGCTGGTGTCCCACCTTGTGAGGAGGTAAAGGAAGACCAGTCTGGAAAGAGTGTGGTGGATAGTTCACAAGAACTTTCCTGTGTGGGATTAGTGTTTGGACTAGTTCACTGGGATATTTGGAATTTTAGAGATTTTAGGGAAGAGTGGATGGGGGTCTGGATATTACCAAAATAAGGTCAAAATGGTAATCTAAAAAGTTAACCCTTAAAATTGTCTACATTATAGACATTGAGTTCAGATTAGCAGAGAAATAGGATCCTTTATGTCTCGATACCCCTCAATCAACAAGAGTAAGAGGTAAATAGGGAGATCCATTAAGATGGCAAAAACATCAAGAACATTTGTTACTTAAATTCATTGGAATTGATTTCATATTACACATGCATAAAAAGATAATTTTCTATTCCTTTTGTGGTTTTGTGAATTATTACCTTAAGAAGACTTTATGGCAATCATTCACAAATCCATTCAGTTCACTTATTACCTCTGGAATATTTTCTTTTAAAAATATTGCTAGGAGCAATTTTAACCAGACCAGTTTCAAGCTTTAAAAGGCAGCTATTTTACATACACAGTAAGTACTTTTTCTGAAAATTTTGTGTTATAGATTCATAATTCACAGTGGGCTACCCATGTTAATATGCACTCACAGCTGCATGCAGCCCTAGGAACCATTATTATATTAAGAATAATGTAAAGACACTTAAACTTACTCTGTATCATCACGCATATTACTGAGTATGTGTCATTATGAATAGCAGTCACAGCACACAGCATAATGGTATGTTAAAGACGACATTGTGGTGTAAACTAAATGCACATTAAGAATACACAAAACTCTGCTGAATTTTAATCGTCCTTATTCATAGGACACAGCTCTAATGATCCTCAAAATGCTTGTGATTTAAATAAGCCATCTTTATTCCATTCCATTTAAACCCTTGGTGTGAAAACTTGGGATCAGTTTTACAGAGGGCATTCTACACAGTCCAAATTGTGAAAAGAGTGATGATGTGTGTGATTTGGATGGGCTGGGTAAAGAAGACAAGGCTTTAGCCATGCCTTGAAACTGAAAGAGTAGAGTATCCACAGGTGCACAGCAAGCATTCCAGGGTAAGGAAAGCATGGGTCCAGAGCAAAGAGGTAATGAATGTCTGCAGAATGCTGGTGTCCCACCTTGTGAGGAGGTAAAGGAAGACCAGTCTGGAAAGAGTGTGGTGGATAGTTCACAAGAACTTTCCTGTGTGGGATTAGTGTTTGGACTAGTTCACTGGGATATTTGGAATTTTAGAGATTTTAGGGAAGAGTGGATGGGGGTCTGGATATTACCAAAATAAGGTCAAAATGGTAATCTAAAAAGTTAACCCTTAAAATTGTCTACATTATAGACATTGAGTTCAGATTAGCAGAGAAATAGGATCCTTTATGTCTCGATACCCCTCAATCAACAAGAGTAAGAGGTAAATAGGGAGATCCATTAAGATGGCAAAAACATCAAGAACATTTGTTACTTAAATTCATTGGAATTGATTTCATATTACACATGCATAAAAAGATAATTTTCTATTCCTTTTGTGGTTTTGTGAATTATTACCTTAAGAAGACTTTATGGCAATCATTCACAAATCCATTCAGTTCACTTATTACCTCTGGAATATTTTCTTTTAAAAATATTGCTAGGAGCAATTTTAACCAGACCAGTTTCAAGCTTTAAAAGGCAGCTATTTTACATACACAGTAAGTACTTTTTCTGAAAATTTTGTGTTATAGATTCATAATTCACAGTGGGCTACCCATGTTAATATGCACTCACAGCTGCATGCAGCCCTAGGAACCATTATTATATTAAGAATAATGTAAAGACACTTAAACTTACTCTGTATCATCACGCATATTACTGAGTATGTGTCATTATGAATAGCAGTCACAGCACACAGCATAATGGTATGTTAAAGACGACATTGTGGTGTAAACTAAATGCACATTAAGAATACACAAAACTCTGCTGAATTTTAATCGTCCTTATTCATAGGACACAGCTCTAATGATCCTCAAAATGCTTGTGATTTAAATAAGCCATCTTTATTCCATTCCATTTAAACCCTTGGTGTGAGTTAATCAGCTTGGATGGACTCATTCCCAGTGATGGAAGTGAAGAAAGCTTTGCTCACATGTATAGAAACGTATGGTACATAGTGAGAAAAAAAAAAAAAAGTGAATCTTTTCTAACTTTCCTCGCTAAAATCACCCTACTCACTTCCAGGCCTGGTCGTAAAGTTATATGAATTAAAAGGGATTCACTTGTTGAAGCTCTCCTTCTGAAAGCTAATCTTCAAAGGACTTGAATATAAAAGAATTACATGCATGCATGCTAAGTTTCTTCAGTCGTGTCTGACTCTATGCCCTATGGATTATAGCCTGCCAGCCTCCACTGTTCATGGGATTCTCCAGGCAAGAATACTTGAGTGGATTGCCACACCCTCCTCCAAGGGATCTTCCCGACCCAGGGATTGAACCCACATCTCTTATGTCTCCTGTATTGATAGGTGGGTTCTTTACCACTCAGCTTGCCTGGTGGCTCAGATGGTAACGAGTCTGCCTGCAGTGTGGGATACCTCAATTCAGTCTCTGGGTCAGGAAGATTCCCTGGAGAAGAGAATAGTCACCCACTCCAGTATTCTTGCCTGGGAAATCCCTGGACAGTTATTTTGACTGAATTCCTACAAAATGAAAGAGAGAGAAACTCCTAAACATAAATGGTTTTTCTCAGTCATTCAGCATCTACCCAGCACTTTTCCAATAAGCTCAAATTCCTCTGGAACTTTCCATTCCCAGTTCTTAATCCTGCAAGTGGGCTTTCAACTTCAGTTATAAGCTTGGCCAACTGGACATCAGATTCCCTTGAACTACAGTGATAGGTTCAATAATGGGAATGTGCCCCAACTAGAGCCAATGAGGCAGAATAAAAATTTTGGAAGAGGGATAAAGCCTCTTTTCCACTGGATTTGAACATTGGAGAAACCAAGCATTGAGTTTACAGGGATTGCCATGCTGGGCCTAGCTGTGAAGCCCGTAGATCAGAAAGCAGAGTGGAGAAATGGAGAGAGTATATATCCCTGTATCATTTGCTATTTTGAGACCCTATAATAACCTGTATTAGAAGCTGTATCTGCTTTTAGGTTTTTAATAAATTATTTTTCTTTTTTAGTCAAATCAGTTTGAAGCTTTATCTTCAGTTTTGTTTTTAATTTTGTTTGCTTGTAATTGATCATTGATCACTCTAAGGTCCTAACAATTATTTAATAAATAGGTCACATCATTGGTATAATATTTATAGATTTCCCTTGATTTCTGTCTCTTCATTACTGGAATGATATGGTTTTATCACATTTTCTCTAGTCCCAGAGATTCCTGGGAACATGATCCCACAAATCCTCCTATAACACTAACAGAAGAAATTTTAGGAGTATGCCTATACTAGATCCAGCATGAATGAGCATCCAACCAAGGACTATGTATTAGACCAAGAACCTATACCTTCCTGTTAAGATTGTTCATCAAATAATGAGCAATTTTTATTGGCAAGAATCAGCTGCACTCATGAATAGAAGTTCTGAGGGGTCTAAGTAATTTAGCTAGTCATGAAAGCTAGAAGGACCAGAGAGGTCCCTAAGCTAAGGTTGTCTGCATCTGCTCATTTTCATGGCCTTCCAGGTACAGAGTGAGAGGGACATCAGAATGGGTGCGTTGGAGTCATGGGACCTTACCTCTGCTGCCCCACTCCTGCTGTTATATGTCCAATAACTTTTCCTAAAGCTAAACAACAGTGAGTGAAGCCACTGATATCTTCCTAGTGAATCCAAACTCAAGACAAGGGTTTCTGTAAAGTAAACCCTTCTGTAAAGTAGCAAGGGCATGACACTTCTAGAGCAGAATTGCCTCCTATGCTGGGGGGCTAATAAACATAACTCTGAAAGGAATGATCTTTGAAAATATATCATAGATTACAAGAAAGGACTTCAAGTAAAATTTATGTGTGCATATATTACTTGCAATCAACCCATAATTCTGTTGATTATTCCCCAAAGTCTCTTTTCCATAAGGCAGTCTTTAACACATTCCTCTCTGTCAGTAGCTTGGGTGGAATTCTATCTTATTCAAAAGTCTCAACTTCCATATATTTTCCTCTACCTCCTACATTTATAACTCTAGCTCAAGATTGCTTCTGGGTTGCAGATACATGTTTCCACTGTCTCTACCCACCAGCATATCCTTGTCAGCACCTAAAATTCAACATTGTCTAACTCAGCTCCTAAGCAGTGTGGTATAACAATGGCAAGAGATACAGTATTTCAGTTCAAGAAAACCTCAGTATAAATTTTGTCCCCATCACTCAATAGCCACATGAGCATGACAAGTAATATAAGCTTTCTGGGACTCAGTTTTGTTGTCTGTAAAATGGAGATTAAAAATACGTATCTCACAGTACTGTTGCAAATGTGGAAATTAGTACTATCAGTACTAAAGCAAATGTTTAATTTCTCCTCCTCTTATTTCCATAGATGGTGAATAATTCCAATGCCTTATCTAGAATGAGAAAGACAACCAAGGACTACTTCCTTCATCTATCTACCCTTCACCCATTTCTCCCCCAGAAAGGAGACACATTCTGGTAAGTTCATAAAGACTTGCAGCTGCTCAGGTAAGTGCTTTCTAAGTTCTTCTCATTTCAGAGGGCTTGCTTTTAGAAAGGATTTGTTTTTTATAAATCAGTCTGTTTCCCTGTGATAAATGCCTACAATTGTCCAGTTTCACTAGTGGATAAACCTGTTTGATTCAGGTGAAAAACATGGGCAAACCCACTTGACCAGAGACTTTGATCTGTATGTAACTAATTTCTGTGTCCTATTCTTCAATGGTTTCCAATTTGGGTATAGAAATAAGAATGTTATTTATTGCGATTCAGGAACAGATGCTGCAGCAAGCTCCAGGCAAGTCTCTTGAGAGTCTGGAATGGACAGTATTTATGTACCCAGGGTGAAAAGAGTAAGGGGTGCAACCAGAGGCCAAGCAGTGAGCTCATGGCTCAGAGATGGGAAGAAACCTTGGCAGGTGTTCATTGGTCAGGAGATAAGTCTTGGTCTTCTGTAAATCAGACATTCACAGGAAATCAGTTTCTCCGTTCTTAAACTCTATTCTTTTGAGGGTGCATGTGTGAGAGTCTGCAGTTCATATTCTCCAGTTCCATTTTAGACTGAAATTCTTCCACCTTCAGCAGACCCACCCTAAGTTATATTCTTCAATTTGGCATATATCAGTAACAAAAACTATATTCAGTTCTCCACCTGCTATTCCATTGTCTAATTTGTCAATTTGTTCCAAACCCAAGGTAGAGAAGAGAGATGCTATGATTAGCCACTTTTCTAAACATTCCAAAGCTCCTGTGCCCAAGATACATTCCTGTCTTCTACCTGTGACATTCTCTGTCTTATCTGCAAAACTTAGTCCACATAGCTCTTCCTCTGAAAAGTCTGTCCTGGCAATCAAAGGTATTTGAGTTTAGGAGTGCTAATTACAGATCTTTCTTCCTTTGGATTCATATCAATAGATAATAGACATATGAGTCAAAATAGGGATTGAAGTAGTCATGCAATTAATGGGAAAACTGGATTGAAGAATTCAGAAGAGCCTCATAAAGCCATCCCCTGCACAAACACACTCAAGCACACACACCAGTCACCAGTGAGAAGATAGTCAGTGCCCTCACCTTTGCCCAGAGTCACATCCATTGAGAAATTAATCTTTTACAAAAACTGAAAACAAAGCCTGTTTCTTTCAAAGACAACAGTCCTAAAAATCAAGCATCTGGATCATACCTAAGCAAAGCACAGTTATCAATGCTCAACAACAACAAAAAGAGAGACCCAGTGAAAGTCAGGGTCTTACATTTCACCAGTTAGTTAGCTCGGTTAAGGGAGAGGTAAGAAGCTACCTCCCCAACACTTAAAGTTCAGTTTTAGAGGATATTCCTTCCTTTATAGGTGAAGATGGGGATTAGGGAGAGAAGATTTGTCTCATTCCTGTGATATTGTGATTTATAATAGCAAATATACTATTTGGGTCTTTGTCTCCATTCCTGGCTCAGAGTTCCTAAAACTCTTGGAATTTTCTGAGGCAGAAAGGTGTCTTTTATGTCAGTGTAGTGACTTTTGGAAAACCCCTGGGTGACCTAGGAAATGGGGGCTGGTTGCCAGGGAAGCATTCAAGATCTTTTTAATTCACAGGAAATCAGTTTCTCCGTTCTTAAACTCTATTCTTTTGAGGGTGCATGTGTGAGAGTCTGCAGTTCATATTCTCCAGTTCCATTTTAGACTGAAATTCTTCCACCTTCAGCAGACCCACCCTAAGTTATATTCTTCAATTTGGCATATATCAGTAACAAAAACTATATTCAGTTCTCCACCTGCTATTCCATTGTCTAATTTGTCAATTTGTTCCAAACCCAAGGTAGAGAAGAGAGATGCTATGATTAGCCACTTTTCTAAACATTCCAAAGCTCCTGTGCCCAAGATACATTCCTGTCTTCTACCTGTGACATTCTCTGTCTTATCTGCAAAACTTAGTCCACATAGCTCTTCCTCTGAAAAGTCTGTCCTGGCAATCAAAGGTATTTGAGTTTAGGAGTGCTAATTACAGATCTTTCTTCCTTTGGATTCATATCAATAGATAATAGACATATGAGTCAAAATAGGGATTGAAGTAGTCATGCAATTAATGGGAAAACTGGATTGAAGAATTCAGAAGAGCCTCATAAAGCCATCCCCTGCACAAACACACTCAAGCACACACACCAGTCACCAGTGAGAAGATAGTCAGTGCCCTCACCTTTGCCCAGAGTCACATCCATTGAGAAATTAATCTTTTACAAAATTGAAAACAAAGCCTGTTTCTTTCAAAGACAACAGTCCTAAAAATCAAGCATCTGGATCATACCTAAGCAAAGCACAGTTATCAATGCTCAACAACAACAAAAAGAGAGACCCAGTGAAAGTCAGGGTCTTACATTTCACCAGTTAGTTAGCTCGGTTAAGGGAGAGGTAAGAAGCTACCTCCCCAACACTTAAAGTTCAGTTTTAGAGGATATTCCTTCCTTTATAGGTGAAGATGGGGATTAGGGAGAGAAGATTTGTCTCATTCCTGTGATATTGTGATTTATAATAGCAAATATACTATTTGGGTCTTTGTCTCCATTCCTGGCTCAGAGTTCCTAAAACTCTTGGAATTTTCTGAGGCAGAAAGGTGTCTTTTATGTCAGTGTAGTGACTTTTGGAAAACCCCTGGGTGACCTAGGAAATGGGGGCTGGTTGCCAGGGAAGCAACCTTGTGATTAGACAGTTGGAACTTTCAGCCCCAACCCTGATCTCTAGGGGGTGAGAGGGAGCTAAGGATTCAGTTCTATCACCAATGGCCAGTGATTTAATCAGTCATGACTAAGTCATGAAGCCTCCATAAAACTCCAAAGATTCAAAGAGCTTCTGGGTTGGTGAACACTTAGAGAGAGTGGCATCCCCTTCCTATTACCTTTCCCGATGTAGCTCCTCTACCTGGTTGTTTCTGAGTTGTATCCTTTTATAACCTGGTAAACATAAGTAAATATTTCTTAGTTCTGTAAGCTTCTCTAACAAAGTAATCAAACTGAGGAGGGGATCATGGGAAGCAGTTGGTAGGTCTGAAGCACAAACAATAACCTGGACTTGCAACTGACATCTGAAGGGGTTTGGGGAAGGGTATTTTATACAACTGAGACCTTAACTGTGGGATCCAGTATGAATTCCAATTAGTATCAGAAGTGGGTTGAATTGTAGGATACTCAGCTGGTACAAGAGAATTGCTTGGTTGTGTGGGAAAAAGCACACAATTCCCCAATTTGATTTTTTTTAACCCCCAGCTTTCCTGAGTCTATAGGAAATTTAAACATTCCTCTATAAATAGATTTGTTTTGCTATATAAGTATCTGTTTATGTATATTCCTAAAGTACTAATTTGTTTAAATACAGATATTTGTCTGTGTTTTAATGCCTGGCACATAGTACATTCTCCGTATATTTACTGGCTAAATGAATGAAGAGGAATCATAGAATTTGATGAATAGAGAAGGATCTTAGAAGTCTACCTTAATTTCACATCCAAACCCAAGAATCCTATACCTACTCATTGCTTAGGTGCTTCTATGAACAGGAACTCAACTTTACAAGTTATAACTAAACATAGAGAATATTTTAAAAACACCTCTATGTGCTCAAAATGATGTAATATAATTTCTTTGAATTTCTTTTTTAAAAGGCCTAAGTTTGTTCTAACCGTGAGAAAACATCATATAAACACAAACTTGAGAGACATTCTACAAAATAATTGATCAAAAGTGTCAAAGTCATGAAAGACACAGAGGTATAAAGAAATGTTACAGATGAAGGAGGCTAAGTAGACATGACAACTAAATACAGTGTGGGATCTTGGAACAGAATAAGGACATTATTGGGAAAATGGGTGATGTTAAAATCAGGTATGAAGTATTAAATAAGGTATGGAGTTTAGTTAATGGTACCATGACAATTTTCTGGCTTTGACAATTAGAGGACAGTTTTTTGAGGCATTAACATTAGAGAAGAGAGGTAAGTGATATATAGGTGCTCTGCATACAATCTCTGCAAGTTTTCTATAAATGTAAAATAAATTCAAGATATATGTGTTTTTTTAAAAAATCATTTTAATAATACATATTTGAGTGTAGGTCTACAACAGTGTAAAATCTTACCAATCCTTTGGTCTTCTTAGAACAATAGTGATAGTTACAAAATTATATCAGGGCCAAAATGGCGTATCAGGTTTGCTGCCATTGAGAAATACCTGAATGTTTAAATAGCAAACAGCATACAAGTATTTCAGTAGTTCTTGGTCACAGTTCATTTTGGCTCCTTGCATGACTCTGATGCAAGATTTAAAACAACTCTTACATCTTTGGGATTAACATACTATGATTGAAAGGGCAGGCAGCAGGGTAGTGGAAACATCTGAAACGAACCTACAGGGACCTCCAGTCTTCCTATTCCTCTTTCCTAAGAGCCATGTCCTTACCTGCAAGCCTTGTTCTTGAATTACACTTCAATTCCCTTGCATAGAATTTCTGTGTTACCAGTGTCCATTTGATGGACTTCATAACGACACACATCTTTGACATAGAAAGTAAGAGGAGGGTCTTTCACCATATCTGTAAGAGAGGTTGTAAAGTAAATGGTCTCATACCAGGGGAGCTTAGTAGATGTAGGGTTGATTTTCTAAGTCTCACAATGCAGTATGAGGACATGAAAAATCTTACAGCTTCAATAAGCTTCTGAGCAACATTAGCTATTTCAATCTTCTTAGAATCTAGAGTCATGGTAAATCTAATTGAAAATACTTTTTTTCAAATTGAAAAAACTTCTACTTATTTTTTTTTTCTGACTGATCTAAGAATTAAATTGATGTGAGAAAAATCAACAGAAAAATCACACAAAATTTTAATAGTATGTATACACAGGAGAGATCCAAAAGAACTGAGTAACTCATTCACATGACTAAAATCTTCACCTTAAATACTTTCTTTAGCCAAAGACAAAAGAGGTTAAGGGTAGCAGTTTAGAATTTCCAAGGGGAGGAAGGTAATTGATAGAGATGGAAGAATAAATGTTTGTTAAATAAATGTTGCTGGTTCATGCAGAGACAATGGGATGCAGAGTGGAATTTTAACAAGGTGACCTTGCTAGGTTGCTCCCTGTCTATATACCTAGTTCATACTACAGTTATCTATGTGGTTTCCCTGGTGATACTAGAGATAAAAAAAGAAAAAAAAGAAAAGTGTTGGTCTCTCAACCCGCCTGCTAATACAGGAGATGCAAGAGATGCAAGCTGGAGAAGGGCATGGCAACCCACTCCAGTATTCTTGCCTGGAGGACCCCATGGACAGAGGAGCCTGGGGGGCTAGTCCGTGGGGTCACAAAGAGTCAGATACAACTTAGCAACTAAAACAACAATGATGAGGGGAGGGAATAAAAATCTAGTAACAAGTATAAGACAGAACTTTAAAATAACATGTGCTAAAGTTTGGGGAGATTTTCCATTAAATCTATTACTGATATTTATGTATTAATAAATACTTAGATTTCATATATTCTGTGGGTTACCAAGAATAGACAATGCCAAAAATAGTATGGAGAAAAAAACACCTTGATTGAACTCCAATATTGCTCCTACGGGATGCATGGTGGTCTTCCCAAAGCCTATGACCCAACAATGCATCTCTCCCAAATCCCACGCACTTGCCTCTTTCTTCACAGAGACTGCAAAAGACATCATCAGAAGCAGATCTTATGTACAGCATTTTATGATGTCTTGGTGCCTGAGAACAATGCTTGCTATGAGAGGACATGAAATCTGATGGGAGACATGATTGCTGGCAGAAAGCAGTCTTCAAACAATTCTAAACATGTGTTAAGAATAACTGCAGATTCCTTTTGCAATGACAGGCAGAGAGCCCAACCACAGAAAAATATCCATCTCAGCCCAGCAGACCCACCCTGTATGACAGAATTACTAGAAACTGAGTCACACAAAATTTTAATAGTATGTATACACAGGAGAGATCCAAAAGAACTGAGTAACTCATTCACATGACTAAAATCTTCACCTTAAATACTTTCTTTAGCCAAAGACAAAAGAGGTTAAGGGTAGCAGTTTAGAATTTCCAAGGGGAGGAAGGTAATTGATAGAGATGGAAGAATAAATGTTTGTTAAATAAATGTTGCTGGTTCATGCAGAGACAATGGGATGCAGAGTGGAATTTTAACAAGGTGACCTTGCTAGGTTGCTCCCTGTCTATATACCTAGTTCATACTACAGTTATCTATGTGGTTTCCCTGGTGATACTAGAGATAAAAAAAGAAAAAAAAGAAAAGTGTTGGTCTCTCAACCCGCCTGCTAATACAGGAGATGCAAGAGATGCAAGCTGGAGAAGGGCATGGCAACCCACTCCAGTATTCTTGCCTGGAGGACCCCATGGACAGAGGAGCCTGGGGGGCTAGTCCGTGGGGTCACAAAGAGTCAGATACAACTTAGCAACTAAAACAACAATGATGAGGGGAGGGAATAAAAATCTAGTAACAAGTATAAGACAGAACTTTAAAATAACATGTGCTAAAGTTTGGGGAGATTTTCCATTAAATCTATTACTGATATTTATGTATTAATAAATACTTAGATTTCATATATTCTGTGGGTTACCAAGAATAGACAATGCCAAAAATAGTATGGAGAAAAAAACACCTTGATTGAACTCCAATATTGCTCCTACGGGATGCATGGTGGTCTTCCCAAAGCCTATGACCCAACAATGCATCTCTCCCCAAATCCCACGCACTTGCCTCTTTCTTCACAGAGACTGCAAAAGACATCATCAGAAGCAGATCTTATGTACAGCATTTTATGATGTCTTGGTGCCTGAGAACAATGCTTGCTATGAGAGGACATGAAATCTGATGGGAGACATGATTGCTGGCAGAAAGCAGTCTTCAAACAATTCTAAACATGTGTTAAGAATAACTGCAGATTCCTTTTGCAATGACAGGCAGAGAGCCCAACCACAGAAAAATATCCATCTCAGCCCAGCAGACCCACCCTGTATGACAGAATTACTAGAAACTGAGTATAGGGACTGTACATGTCACTTTGCCCTTAGGACCTAAATCTGAGAGGAAGATTTTCCCATCAACTAGTGAAAAGGGAAAGTTACTAGAAACATACTCCTCATGTGAATAAACAAATATGAAATATGGAGAGTTTTTCCTCAAGGAAAGTGTTGCAAAAAGCAGCACCTGAGAAAAAGGAAAATCATGTTGAAAACTCAGAAATGCACGCAGGAAATGCAGACCATTTTAGAATAGCATTGCTTTCATGGCACCAGTGCCAAAAAATAAATAAAAATACGGTGAGATAAAGGCAAAGATAAAAAGGATGCCAGAGACTTCTCTGGTGGTCCAGTGGTTAAGAATCTATTTGCTAATGCAGGGAACATGGATTATATCCCTGGCCCAGAAAGGTCCCACATGCCATAGAGCAACTCTAAGACCACTGAGCCTGCATGCCTAGGGTCCGTGCTCTGCAGCAAGAGAAGCCACCACAGTTGGAAGTCTGAAAAAGCCTTCACATAGCAGTGAAGACCCAGCGCAACTAGAGAAAGCCTTTACATAGCAATGAAGACCCAGTGCAGCCAAAAATAAGCATAAATAGTAACTTTTAACATTAGGTTAAGTGAAATAGAAAATGATGATAATGAGTCCTAGAATGTAATTCAGAATTTTTAAAATGAGGCAATACGAAGAAAAGCTAGCACTGCATAAAATCAAATCTTTGATTAGATGGTCCAACTCAAACTCCTTTCCTAGAATTCAAAAACAGTGAATATGATAAAGATCTAAGATAAAGTACTAAGAGATTAATACATGCAGTAGATGTAGATGACCTAAAGAAACGAATCTGAAACTTAGACCCCTTGTGGAGATAGTATCAACTAGTGATTGCAGGCTTTTCATGTTTTTCCTTCCAGTTTTCTTGAGATAGAGTTGGCACACAGTACTGCATAATTTTAAGGTGAGTTACATACACCATGAAATGACTACCATAAGTTCAGTGAAACATCCATTGTCTCCTGTAGATAAAAGGAAAAGTTTTGTACCTTGAGATGAGAACTCTTAGGACTTTCATATTTAATATTCAGCAGTGTTTTAATTATATGAGTTGTATTGTTTATTACATTCCTACAATTTATCCTATAACTGGAAGTTTGTACCTTCTGACCACCTTCATCCAATTTCCCCTCCCCCACCTCCTGCCACTGGTAGTCACAAATCTGATCTCTTTTTTTATTAGTTTGTTTTTGAAGTATAATTGGCCTACAATACTGTTAGTTCCTGGTGTACAACATAGTGATTCAATACTTCTGTACATTTCAAAATGATCACCAGAATAAGTCTAGTTACCATCAGTAACCATACGAAAATATTACATTACTATTGACTATGTTTCCCACACTACTCATTTCATATTGGTGGCATACTTATTTTATAATGGAAGTTTATACCTCTTCATCTATTAGAGGGCTTTTGATTCAGGGTAAAACCTTTGGGGTTCAGATTCCTCCTATTTACCAATTGTGAGGGCTTTGGAAAGTTAACATCCCCTGAGCTTCAGCTTAAGATTGGAATGCTAATAGTCACTGTTACAATTCAATTAGATAGCATATAAATTTTTCAAAATGGGCATTTTAAGCACTCAATGAATAACTCTTATCAATACCATCATCAACACTTAATACAGCAATCAAATACATATTCAATGAAAATTTTCCTGAGGTCGAAAGAAAACATGCAGTGTGTAAATTCGAAGAGCTCATTATGTTCTTGGTTTTGTTGTTATTTAGGCACAAAGTCATGTTCAACTCTTTTCCAACTCTATGAACTGTAGATCTCCAGGCTCCTTTGCCCATGAATGCACATCTGGCTGTAGCCAGCCTATTAAAGCTAATTGTAAGATAACAACAAAAAATCGTATAAATACCAAAGCTTCTGACTCTGAATGAAAATCAGGTTAAACCTCCAACTTTTCCTAAAGCATTAAACACATAAAGACAATAAGAGAGAATGGTATTCTCAAATTATGCCACTTAAAAATGTCTCTAGAAACAAAGATGTCAATGCTTACTAAAAGGAATCAAAATCAAGAAATTGAGACTGGGAAACGTATTAAAACCAGTCAATGCAACATCTTCAGTACATTTATAAGATTTATATGGACATATATACACACAACAATACTTCTATATTTTATCATCTTCAAAGATCACTCTGAGGAGAAGCAGAATGGTGGATAAATTCCTCAGCACATAAGAGGGTGTCATCTCTGCTTGGATCCTGATTTTGATAAATGGAGGAATGAAGAAGTGTTTGATTAGCACATTAGAAGTAGAATTTAAAATAATATATGTACTTGCCACATTATTAATGAAAACAAACATAAAATATATTTATCAAAAGACAAATAGAAACTAAAAAGCACAGAATAAGCTGAATAAGGAAATCTAGTTAATCAGAACCATACCGAAAATATTACATTACTATTGACTATGTTTCCCACACTACTCATTTCATATTGGTGGCATACTTATTTTATAATGGAAGTTTATACCTCTTCATCTATTAGAGGGCTTTTGATTCAGGGTAAAACCTTTGGGGTTCAGATTCCTCCTATTTACCAATTGTGAGGGCTTTGGAAAGTTAACATCCCCTGAGCTTCAGCTTAAGATTGGAATGCTAATAGTCACTGTTACAATTCAATTAGATAGCATATAAATTTTTCAAAATGGGCATTTTAAGCACTCAATGAATAACTCTTATCAATACCATCATCAACACTTAATACAGCAATCAAATACATATTCAATGAAAATTTTCCTGAGGTCGAAAGAAAACATGCAGTGTGTAAATTCGAAGAGCTCATTATGTTCTTGGTTTTGTTGTTATTTAGGCACAAAGTCATGTTCAACTCTTTTCCAACTCTATGAACTGTAGATCTCCAGGCTCCTTTGCCCATGAAATGCACATCTGGCTGTAGCCAGCCTATTAAAGCTAATTGTAAGATAACAACAAAAAATCGTATAAATACCAAAGCTTCTGACTCTGAATGAAAATCAGGTTAAACCTCCAACTTTTCCTAAAGCATTAAACACATAAAGACAATAAGAGAGAATGGTATTCTCAAATTATGCCACTTAAAAATGTCTCTAGAAACAAAGATGTCAATGCTTACTAAAAGGGAATCAAAATCAAGAAATTGAGACTGGGAAACGTATTAAAACCAGTCAATGCAACATCTTCAGTACATTTATAAGATTTATATGGACATATATACACACAACAATACTTCTATATTTTATCATCTTCAAAGATCACTCTGAGGAGAAGCAGAATGGTGGATAAATTCCTCAGCACATAAGAGGGTGTCATCTCTGCTTGGATCCTGATTTTGATAAATGGAGGAATGAAGAAGTGTTTGATTAGCACATTAGAAGTAGAATTTAAAATAATATATGTACTTGCCACATTATTAATGAAAACAAACATAAAATATATTTATCAAAAGACAAATAGAAACTAAAAAGCACAGAATAAGCTGAATAAGGAAAATAACTAAATATGACAATAATGTGAAAGCAGTCTATATATTATTAACAGCAAAAGTAACATTAAAAAGAAAAATGATTAAAGGTATATTAAGAAAATGTCAAAAACATGAAGGGATGAAGGAAAGAAGGGAGGGAGGAGACAGAGGAGGAGGAGCGAAGCCATATAAATATGAAACTAAGAAGGCAAAACCCAAAAAACAAGGCATTAAGTTGAACATATATGTAAAAGCATGTAAATATGAAGAAAAATTGTTTGAAATTTTAAGGAAGGAAATATTGAAAGAGAAACAATTGTAGAAGAACACAAGCCACTATCAATCTGTGGATTTGCTTGCCAGATTTAAAACATAGATGGTTCAAATAATGTAATTAATAGGACCTATTAAGTAACAAGATTTACTAAAATAACAAGGTATACCTTTTCTAAACATTCATAGAACATTTGTATAGAACACTAAATACACACTAAACTATGAGGAAATTCAAGACTCAATTATAGAATTTTATAAATTGTGGCTAAAACACATAATATGAAATCTACCTGATTAAAAAATTTTAAGTGTATGGTATAATGTTGTTTACTGTATGTGCACTGTTGTACAGCAGATATCTAGAACTTTCTTTGTCTTGCATGACTAGCATTCTATACTCATTTCCTAACCAATACACATTTTCCTTTCTCCCGGTCCTAGAATTAAAACCTCACATAAATGAAGTCATTGAAATCATTCTACATTTATAAGATTTATATGGACATATATACACACAACAATACTTCTATATTTTATCATCTTCAAAGATCACTCTGAGGAGAAGCAGAATGGTGGATAAATTCCTCAGCACATAAGAGGGTGTCATCTCTGCTTGGATCCTGATTTTGATAAATGGAGGAATGAAGAAGTGTTTGATTAGCACATTAGAAGTAGAATTTAAAATAATATATGTACTTGCCACATTATTAATGAAAACAAACATAAAATATATTTATCAAAAGACAAATAGAAACTAAAAAGCACAGAATAAGCTGAATAAGGAAAATAACTAAATATGACAATAATGTGAAAGCAGTCTATATATTATTAACAGCAAAAGTAACATTAAAAAGAAAAATGATTAAAGGTATATTAAGAAAATGTCAAAAACATGAAGGGATGAAGGAAAGAAGGGAGGGAGGAGACAGAGGAGGAGGAGCGAAGCCATATAAATATGAAACTAAGAAGGCAAAACCCAAAAAACAAGGCATTAAGTTGAACATATATGTAAAAGCATGTAAATATGAAGAAAAATTGTTTGAAATTTTAAGGAAGGAAATATTGAAAGAGAAACAATTGTAGAAGAACACAAGCCACTATCAATCTGTGGATTTGCTTGCCAGATTTAAAACATAGATGGTTCAAATAATGTAATTAATAGGACCTATTAAGTAACAAGATTTACTAAAATAACAAGGTATACCTTTTCTAAACATTCATAGAACATTTGTATAGAACACTAAATACACACTAAACTATGAGGAAATTCAAGACTCAATTATAGAATTTTATAAATTGTGGCTAAAACACATAATATGAAATCTACCTGATTAAAAAATTTTAAGTGTATGGTATAATGTTGTTTACTGTATGTGCACTGTTGTACAGCAGATATCTAGAACTTTCTTTGTCTTGCATGACTAGCATTCTATACTCATTTCCTAACCAATACACATTTTCCTTTCTCCCCGGTCCCTAGCCATTACTACTCTTCCCATTCTATGAGTCTGACTACATTAAATACCTCACATAAATGAAGTCATTGAAATCATTCAATATTTGTCTTTATGTAAATGACTTATTTCACTTAGCATAGTGTCCTCAAGATTCATCCATATTGTAGTTTGTGAGAGGATTTCCTTCTTTAAGACTGAATAATAGTCCATTGTATGTTTATATTACCTTTTTTTTCCTTTGTATATTCATGGACATTTAGGTTGTTTTTACTTTTTGGCTATTTTGAATAGTAGTGCAGTGAACCTGGGAATGCAAATATCTCTTTAAAGTCCCATTTTCAATCCTTTTGGATAAATATCTAGAAATAGAATTGGTGGATCACGTGACAGCTCTATTTTTTATTTTTAGGAATATCACTCTCTTTTCATTGTGGTTTCCAAATTTACATTCCCACTAACAATGCACAAAGTTCTCTTTTCTCCACATCTTTGCCAACACTTATCCCTTGTTTTTTTGACTATAGCCATTCTAACAAATGTGAGGTGATATCTTATTGTGACTTGATTTTCATTTCCCTGGTGATTAGTGATATTGAGCACCTTTTCATGTATGTGTTGGCCATCTATGTTTTCTTTGGGAAAAAAATATGTTTGTTTAGGTCCTCTGCCCATTTTTAATGAAGGTTGTTTGCTTTTTTAATGTTGAATTGTATAAGTTCTTTGAATATTTTTAGTATTAGCCCCTTATGGGATGTAATATTTGCAGATATCTTCTATTTAATAGACTGCTTTTTTTTTGTCTTGTTGATAGTTTCTGTTGCTGTGCAAAAGCTTTTTAGTTTGATATAGTCCTGCTTGTTTGTTTTTGCTTTGGGTGCCTATGCGTTCTGTATCATATCTAGAAATCATTGCCAAGTCTAATGTCATGAAGCGTTTCCTTTAGGTTTTCTTCTGAAAGTTTTATAGTTTTGGGTTTTATGTTTAAGCATTTGATTCATTTTGAGTTGACTTTTATGTAAGATTAATATCTGTTTGCATTCCATTGTCAATAACATGATTTTATATTCCATTTCATATACACATCCAGTTTTCCCACTTCCATTTACTGGAGAATGCATCCTTTCTCCAGTGTGTGTGGTCTTGACAGCCTTGTCAAAGATTATGTGACTATATATGTATTTATTTATTTCTGTGCTCCCTTTTCTGTCCCATTTCTGTATGTCTACAAGCACCATACTGTCTTGATTGCCATAGCTTTGCACATATTTTGAAGTCAAGAAGTCAGATGCTCCCACCTTTGCTCGTTCTCAAGATTATTTTATCTATTTAGTGTTCTTTGTGGTTACATACGAATTTTAGGATTGTTTCTTCTATTTCTACAAAATGTACCAATGGGATTTTAATAGGAATTGTGCTGAATTTATAGATAACTTTAGGTAGTGTGAATATTTTCACAGTATTAAGGTCTTCCAATTCATGAGCACAGGATGTCTTTCCATTTATTTGTGTTGTTAATTTCTTTCAGCATTGTTTTATAGTTTCCAATGTACAAGTCTTTTAGCTCCTTAATTATGTTTACTCCTAAGTATTTTCTTCTTTTTGATGCTGTTATAAATGGAATTGTTTTTTAAATTTCTTTTCGGATTTGTTCATTTTTAGTGTTTAAAATGTGCTGAAACTTGCATGTTGATTTTGTATTCTGCATATTTGCTGAACTCAGTTACTTAGTTCTAACAGCATTGACAGAGACAATTTTACTTAATTTTTTATTTGGATGATTTGGATTTCTTATCTACTTGTTCTATCTAGACCTTTTAGTACTATGTTGAACAGAAGTGGCAAGAGTAGGCATCTTTGTTTTATTCCTGATCTTAGAGGAAAAGCTTTTACTTTTTTACCATTGAACATGATGTTAGATGTGGGTTCTTCACTTATAGTCTATATTGAATATTGAGATATTTCAATATCCCTTCTGTTCCTACTTTGCTGAGGGTTTTGTTTAACATGAAAGGGTATTTCATTTTCTCAAATGTTTTTTTCTGAATCTTTTGAGGTTATCATGTGGTGGGGCGGGGAGGTGGGGGGGTTGTCTTTTTTTTATCCTTCTTTCTGTCAATATGGTATATCACACTGATGTTTTTTTGATTTTTGGTATGAATCACATTTAAAATGAGTGTGCATCCTTTTATCTGTTTGCATTCCATTGTCATGTTTTTTCCAAAAGTTTTCCCACTTCCATTTACTGGAGAATGCATCCTTTCTCCAGTGTGTGTGGTCTTGACAGCCTTGTCAAAGATTATGTGACTATATATGTATTTATTTATTTCTGTGCTCCCTTTTCTGTCCCATTTCTGTATGTCTACAAGCACCATACTGTCTTGATTGCCATAGCTTTGCACATATTTTGAAGTCAAGAAGTCAGATGCTCCCACCTTTGCTCGTTCTCAAGATTATTTTATCTATTTAGTGTTCTTTGTGGTTACATACGAATTTTAGGATTGTTTCTTCTATTTCTACAAAATGTACCAATGGGATTTTAATAGGAATTGTGCTGAATTTATAGATAACTTTAGGTAGTGTGAATATTTTCACAGTATTAAGGTCTTCCAATTCATGAGCACAGGATGTCTTTCCATTTATTTGTGTTGTTAATTTCTTTCAGCATTGTTTTATAGTTTCCAATGTACAAGTCTTTTAGCTCCTTAATTATGTTTACTCCTAAGTATTTTCTTCTTTTTGATGCTGTTATAAATGGAATTGTTTTTTAAATTTCTTTTCGGATTTGTTCATTTTTAGTGTTTAAAATGTGCTGAAACTTGCATGTTGATTTTGTATTCTGCATATTTGCTGAACTCAGTTACTTAGTTCTAACAGCATTGACAGAGACAATTTTACTTAATTTTTTATTTGGATGATTTGGATTTCTTATCTACTTGTTCTATCTAGACCTTTTAGTACTATGTTGAACAGAAGTGGCAAGAGTAGGCATCTTTGTTTTATTCCTGATCTTAGAGGAAAAGCTTTTACTTTTTTACCATTGAACATGATGTTAGATGTGGGTTCTTCACTTATAGTCTATATTGAATATTGAGATATTTCAATATCCCTTCTGTTCCTACTTTGCTGAGGGTTTTGTTTAACATGAAAGGGTATTTCATTTTCTCAAATGTTTTTTTCTGAATCTTTTGAGGTTATCATGTGGTGGGGCGGGGAGGTGGGGGGGTTGTCTTTTTTTTATCCTTCTTTCTGTCAATATGGTATATCACACTGATTTTTTTTTTCGATGTTGAAACATCTTTGCACTTGGGGGATGAATCTCAGTTGTTCATGATGTATAACCTGTTTAGTGTGCTATTGAATTCAGTTCACTATTATTTTGCTAAGGATTTTAGTATCTATATTCACCAGGGATATTGGTGTATAATTTTCCTTCTCATTGTTTCTCAGTATGACCTGATAAATGGAGTTTAGAACTATTTCCTCAACTTTTGAAAGAGTTTGAAAAGAATTGGTATTAATTATTTTTTAAATGTTGGGAGAATTTTCCAGTGAATCCATCTGACTGGACTTTTCTATGTGGGGAGGTTTCTGATTACTAATTCAGTCTCCTTATTACTTATAGATGTATTCAGATTTTCTGTTTTCATGCTTTAGTTTTGGTAGGTTGCATTTATCTATTGTCTACTTATCTTTTTATCTATTTTCTACTCTATTTCTGTGAATTTATCTATTTTTTATTTCTTCTAGGTTATCTATCATATAATTGTTCCTAGTAGTCTCTTAAAGTCCATCCTTTATTTCTGTGGCATCAATTGAAATATTTCATCTTTCTATCTGTTCTTTCTAGTGTTATTTTGGTTTTTTATTTTATTTATTTGCCTCTTTACTGTCTTTTTCTTTTTGTCTAGCTGAGTTTGTCAAATATGTTAATCTTTTCAAAAGAACAACCTGTTGATTTTTCCATTCTTTTTCTATTATCTACTTTACTTATTTCTACTATCAGCCTTATTGTTTTTTTTACTTCTGTTAACTTTGAACTTAGTTTGTTCCTTTGCAGGTTCATAAGTCATGAAATTAGGTTGTTTATTTTTTTTTAACATAGATATTTACAGTGTAAACTAGCCCTGGTACTGCTTTTGATATAACTCATAAGTTTGGGTACATTGTGTTTTTATTTTATTTGTCTCAACATATTTTCTAATGTTTCTTTTGATTTCTTCTTTGACTCATTTATTGTTTGATTTCCATCTATATATGGATTTTCAAGTTTTCCTTCTGCTGTAGATACTGTTTCATTTCATTATGATACAAAAAGATCCTTGGTATTTCAGTGATCTTAAATATGCTAATACTTATTTTGTTATCTAACATACAATCTGTTCTGGAAAATGTTGTATATGCACTTCAGAAAAATGTTCTATTCTACTTCTGTTAAGTGGAATGTTCTTTATATATCTGTTAGATTAATTTGATCTAAAGTATCATTTAAGTCAGCGTTATTGATTTTCTGTATATACTCTATTTATTATTGAAATATGTTATTATTGTGTTGCTGTGTTTTTCTGCTTTCAGTTATGTTAATGGCTGTTTCATATATTTGAGTTCTCTGATACTGGATAGGTATATGTTGACAATTGTTATATCTTTCTGTTGAAATGACCTTTTATAGCTACAGTTGACCCTTGAACAATGAAAGTTTGAACTGTGCAGGTTTATTTATATGCAAATATTTTTAATAGTAAATACTATACTGTTATAAGTCATTGTTGATTGAATTATAGGTATAGATGAACTGTGAATACAGAGGACCAACTATTAGTTATATGTAGATTAACCTCCATGTGTTTCAAATGTATATAGTGTCCTACTTTGTCTCTTCTGATATTTTTGACCTAAAATTTATTTTGTCTGTTATAAATATGGCTGCATTTGTTCTCTTTTGGTTACCTTTTGCATGGAATGTCTTTTTCTATGATTTCACTCTCTATGTGTGTCCTTAAATCTAAAGTCTTTAGTAGCATATAATTGAATCATATTTTTTCTTCACTCAACCTCTCCATTTCTTTCTTTTAACTGGAGAGTTTGATCCATTGATATTTAGAGTGATTTCTGATAGAGAAGGACTTACTACTGCTAGTTTGTTTACTTTTTCATGTCTTCTAGATTTTTCTGTTCTTCTTTGCTATCTTACTGTTTTTCTTTGTGTTGCATTATTTTATAATGGCATCCTTTGATTCTTTTCTCATTTCTTGTGCATCTTCTATAGGTTTTCTTTGTGTGTATCATGGAATTTACATACAACATATTATAATAATCTATTTTAGCTTATGTTAGTTTAACTTCAGTTTCAAATATTTTGCTTTATTTTATTTTACAAATCTCATTTTTCTTATCTATGTGTGGGTTGTTATTGTGATAAACATGTATTATGTTAATAATTAAAACAGTAAAGCAATTTTTATTTTAAAAATAGCATTATGACTACATGAACAGTCCTTAAAGAGGCAGATTGTTTAAGTAGGAAACCAGTTATTTTTGTGGCACCTTTTATCCTACAGAAAATTCCAAGAGTAATTTAAATCTAAAGCAGAAATTAAAAGGGAAGTGAGAAACCAGAACTCTGTCCATTATTACTAATGAAGAATAGAAAAGATTCAAAGAGGAGAGAAATGAAGGAAAGAACAAAGAAAAAAGACCAGGTACTTCTCTTTCTACTTGTATTGATAGAGGAGATGATGGGAGAACATTATTTCTGGAAGTGCATTGTCCTAAATAAGACAAATACTTCTACGGAATTACAAAATTCTATCAGCTTCTAAGAACTAGTCATTTCTATTTGATTGGAGTGGCTGATGTTCTACAAACTAGAGCACAAATAAGGAGGCTTTTCAGAAATCCTAGCTGCTGAGTTCTTTAGGGCCTTAATTCCATTCAAATTGTATTAAAATGTAGCAGTTTCATTTATTTACTTTCAGAAGATAGAAAATGAGTAAACCTGGTTACTGTACATTTTACAGTTTATATTTTAAAGAATCATAAAGGTTGCCAAAATTTCTACTTTCTGAAAAATATAGAGAAGCCATCAAAGAGAAAATAAGACTAAAATTTTAAACCCACATGTGTAGCCTTTTACATGGATATCTTAAAAGTTGTCCTCCACACTCTCATCATTTCAGAATAATGGTGTATCAGGTCTGAGCTCCATGCATTGACAGCCATTTAGTCAAGAAGTGCTATCTTTCCCAATCTTATATTTGAGAAATAAAAGGACATAGTTCCATAAACTGGAGCATCACAGACATCTTTCCTCCTGAAATTGTACAACAAGAGATGTATGAAACAACCTATGATGTTCTGTTAGCTCTTTTACCCAAGAATTACTAAATCCAGGTAAAATGGAATTAATCTTATCAACCTTCCTAGTCTAAAATAAAGATGCTAAAATGGAATTTACATACAACATATTATAATAATCTATTTTAGCTTATGTTAGTTTAACTTCAGTTTCAAATATTTTGCTTTATTTTATTTTACAAATCTCATTTTTCTTATCTATGTGTGGGTTGTTATTGTGATAAACATGTATTATGTTAATAATTAAAACAGTAAAGCAATTTTTATTTTAAAAATAGCATTATGACTACATGAACAGTCCTTAAAGAGGCAGATTGTTTAAGTAGGAAACCAGTTATTTTTGTGGCACCTTTTATCCTACAGAAAATTCCAAGAGTAATTTAAATCTAAAGCAGAAATTAAAAGGGAAGTGAGAAACCAGAACTCTGTCCATTATTACTAATGAAGAATAGAAAAGATTCAAAGAGGAGAGAAATGAAGGAAAGAACAAAGAAAAAAGACCAGGTACTTCTCTTTCTACTTGTATTGATAGAGGAGATGATGGGAGAACATTATTTCTGGAAGTGCATTGTCCTAAATAAGACAAATACTTCTACGGAATTACAAAATTCTATCAGCTTCTAAGAACTAGTCATTTCTATTTGATTGGAGTGGCTGATGTTCTACAAACTAGAGCACAAATAAGGAGGCTTTTCAGAAATCCTAGCTGCTGAGTTCTTTAGGGCCTTAATTCCATTCAAATTGTATTAAAAATGTAGCAGTTTCATTTATTTACTTTCAGAAGATAGAAAATGAGTAAACCTGGTTACTGTACATTTTACAGTTTATATTTTAAAGAATCATAAAGGTTGCCAAAATTTCTACTTTCTGAAAAATATAGAGAAGCCATCAAAGAGAAAATAAGACTAAAATTTTAAACCCACATGTGTAGCCTTTTACATGGATATCTTAAAAGTTGTCCTCCACACTCTCATCATTTCAGAATAATGGTGTATCAGGTCTGAGCTCCATGCATTGACAGCCATTTAGTCAAGAAGTGCTATCTTTCCCAATCTTATATTTGAGAAATAAAAGGACATAGTTCCATAAACTGGAGCATCACAGACATCTTTCCTCCTGAAATTGTACAACAAGAGATGTATGAAACAACCTATGATGTTCTGTTAGCTCTTTTACCCAAGAATTACTAAATCCAGGTAAAATGGAATTAATCTTATCAACCTTCCTAGTCTAGATAAAAGATGTGGCAGAGAGATGAAACATTCACACACTCAAATGCTTTATAATAATTTGACTTAAGACAAGTTTCAATACGATGTTACAACTACTCAGCAACCCAAAGCTAATTTAAAAAATACACTAGGGGCTTCCCCTGGTGGTCCAGTGGGTAAGGACACCACCTTGCAGTGCAAGGGGCGCCGGTTCGATCCCTGACCTGGGAAGATCCCACGTGCCGCGGAGCGGCTGGGCCCATGTGTCCAATTACCGAGTCAGAGCTCTGGAGCGCATGCGCCCAGAGCCGGTGCTCTGCGACAACAGATGCCACCACAATGGGAGGCCCACACAGGCCAAAGAACAAAGATGGATGAAGATAGAGAAATGAAAGACCAATAGAAGTGGCCCACCTGCTCCCCTCCCTCCCCAACCTGTCCCCTGCCCTAAGTAAATAAATAAATAAATAAATAAATAAATAAACTAGACATGTATTATGTGACAAAAGTGAAAAAAAAAAAAAAAGGGAAGATTTTAGCCTGAGAAATTAAGAAGAAGAGAGAACACAACCTGGTATTTTCAATTAGCACTCTTATGTGTTTCTTCAGTCCCATAACCTGCTTGAAATTAATGAAACCTTTCCTACATGCTGCCTCAATTTGTATGAATCAATCCAGACAATAAGAAACAATCCAGTTAAACAGGTTTATATTTTAAAGAATCATAAAGGTTGCCAAAATTTCTACTTTCTGAAAAATATAGAGAAGCCATCAAAGAGAAAATAAGACTAAAATTTTAAACCCACATGTGTAGCCTTTACATGGATATCTTAAAAGTTGTCCTCCACACTCTCATCATTTCAGAATAATGGTGTATCAGGTCTGAGCTCCATGCATTGACAGCCATTTAGTCAAGAAGTGCTATCTTTCCCAATCTTATATTTGAGAAATAAAAGGACATAGTTCCATAAACTGGAGCATCACAGACATCTTTCCTCCTGAAATTGTACAACAAGAGATGTATGAAACAACCTATGATGTTCTGTTAGCTCTTTTACCCAAGAATTACTAAATCCAGGTAAAATGGAATTAATCTTATCAACCTTCCTAGTCTAGATAAAAGATGTGGCAGAGAGATGAAACATTCACACACTCAAATGCTTTATAATAATTTGACTTAAGACAAGTTTCAATACGATGTTACAACTACTCAGCAACCCAAAGCTAATTTAAAAAATACACTAGGGGCTTCCCCTGGTGGTCCAGTGGGTAAGGACACCACCTTGCAGTGCAAGGGGCGCCGGTTCGATCCCTGACCTGGGAAGATCCCACGTGCCGCGGAGCGGCTGGGCCCATGTGTCCAATTACCGAGTCAGAGCTCTGGAGCGCATGCGCCCAGAGCCGGTGCTCTGCGACAACAGATGCCACCACAATGGGAGGCCCACACAGGCCAAAGAACAAAGATGGATGAAGATAGAGAAATGAAAGACCAATAGAAGTGGCCCACCTGCTCCCCTCCCTCCCCAACCTGTCCCCTGCCCTAAGTAAATAAATAAATAAATAAATAAATAAATAAACTAGACATGTATTATGTGACAAAAGTGAAAAAAAAAAAAAAAGGGAAGATTTTAGCCTGAGAAATTAAGAAGAAGAGAGAACACAACCTGGTATTTTCAATTAGCACTCTTATGTGTTTCTTCAGTCCCATAACCTGCTTGAAATTAATGAAACCTTTCCTACATGCTGCCTCAATTTGTATGAATCAATCCAGACAATAAGAAAAAATAGAGTGAACACCTTCTTCTCTCTGGTCATTGGCACTGATGTAAATATCACAAAGTCCTGAAATTACAAACACAAGAAAATACGTAAACAACATAAAACATCCCTATGGGGACTGCACAAAAGAAGGCTAGATTCAAGTGGATTAAGTAGGAAGCTCATTTAAAAGACCATCTTTTGCCTAGATCAAATCATTATAATGACTATGATTAATTTCTTTTTTCCAAATAACTTCCTTGCACCCCTATTCCAGAATATAATTCCTGTTGCCAGAGTTCTCATAGCCCCAAGGAGGGGAAAAAAAACCTATTGATCAGTGTTTTTGTTCAATTCTAATTATAATTGGCAAGATACTTTCACAGACTTTAAATCTCCTGGGTCTACATTGTATGCACAAAAATCTAAGAAGGTTTTAATATAGACTGTCCTCAGATAATCTCTTCAGATGCTTTAATCACACATCCTGTGTTTTAAAACCAACATCTAAGTTCTTGTCGCATCTCTTAAAACTGGCAGGGGGTTGGTTGGGGGCGGTGGGGAGGGTGGAGAGAGATGACAGTAATTGAATTTGAAGTTGATTTTGTGAAGTCTATCAAAGCTAAGTCAAAAAACAAAACATACTTCACATGATCATGTAATTCAGAAAAGTAATCTTATTTTTAACAGCCTTACCTTAGAAAGAATAAAACATTGTTTATCTTTTTATCCACTTGTATATCTGATGTCATTCATCATAAGGACTCTATAGACAGCTATGGAAAGAATTGTTCTTTTATCTACTTAGGCATCAAATTAGATCATTCCATTCCTGCCACACTTGTATTACTGGACATGAGGCTCATAAGTTGCTTCATCTTATTCACGTGTGGACAGTGTTCTGCGTGGTGGTAAACAATATTGTGAGGTGTGTAGGGAGGCAGAATGTAAATAGAATGCCAAAGCAAGGTGGAATGTTTCAGCTGCTGCTTGGAAGAAGACAGAATCTATGAAATGGAAGGATAGAGAATGCCTATTAGCTAATGAAAGCTGAAAGAGGGCGAGTTCTCCTGTCATGTGGATGGCTCTGCACCACCTCTGGCTCTGTTCAGAAAAATAATTTCCTTGAGGGAACTCTCACACTCCTTCCTATTTTCTTTGTAAGTTTACTCCCACTTCCATCCCACCTTCCAACACTTCAATCTGTTTCTCACTACAAGTTGTATTCTGTCTATTCCCTTTCCTTCCAACTTGAAATATTTTCTTGCCCCTGTTTAACAGTCCTTTTCTACTTCTTTTTGATGCCCTTTCTACTTATCAGTCAATAGCATTCTTTCATTTTTATGCCAGCAGTCCAAACCAGTATCCCCAGTTCTTGACCTTTGTTTCCATCGTGGTGTCCCACAGTCTGTCTGCTGCCCCTACCATCACAGACAACTGTGACCTTTCCTGTTTGCCACCTCCCATGACTTCCTGTCAGTATCGATCTTTCCGGTGCAGACTTGCACTGGAGACTGTACTGGAAACATTCTCCTCTCTTTGACATTTTAACTTTCATTATCTTCCTCCAGTCCCATAATTCAACTCTGTATTGTTTTCCTCATTTTGATAGTGTTGTTATGATAATTATAAAAATCGAAAACAATTTTTATGGCATTTCAGAATGTACGTCCGTGCCAATTTCAGGGACTGTACGTTGTTTTTGGGGGCAGGGGGGGCGGTGGGAGGGTGGAGAGAGATGACAGTAATTGAATATGAAGTTGATTTTGTGAAGTCTATCAAAGCTAAGTCAAAAAACAAAACATACTTCACATGATCATGTAATTCAGAAAAGTAATCTTATTTTTAACAGCCTTACCTTAGAAAGAATAAAACATTGTTTATCTTTTTATCCACTTGTATATCTGATGTCATTCATCATAAGGACTCTATAGACAGCTATGGAAAGAATTGTTCTTTTATCTACTTAGGCATCAAATTAGATCATTCCATTCCTGCCACACTTGTATTACTGGACATGAGGCTCATAAGTTGCTTCATCTTATTCACGTGTGGACAGTGTTCTGCGTGGTGGTAAACAATATTGTGAGGTGTGTAGGGAGGCAGAATGTAAATAGAATGCCAAAGCAAGGTGGAATGTTTCAGCTGCTGCTTGGAAGAAGACAGAATCTATGAAATGGAAGGATAGAGAATGCCTATTAGCTAATGAAAGCTGAAAGAGGGCGAGTTCTCCTGTCATGTGGATGGCTCTGCACCACCTCTGGCTCTGTTCAGAAAAATAATTTCCTTGAGGGAACTCTCACACTCCTTCCTATTTTCTTTGTAAGTTTACTCCCACTTCCATCCCACCTTCCAACACTTCAATCTGTTTCTCACTACAAGTTGTATTCTGTCTATTCCCTTTCCTTCCAACTTGAAATATTTTCTTGCCCCTGTTTAACAGTCCTTTTCTACTTCTTTTTGATGCCCTTTCTACTTATCAGTCAATAGCATTCTTTCATTTTTATGCCAGCAGTCCAAACCAGTATCCCCAGTTCTTGACCTTTGTTTCCATCGTGGTGTCCCACAGTCTGTCTGCTGCCCCTACCATCACAGACAACTGTGACCTTTCCTGTTTGCCACCTCCCATGACTTCCTGTCAGTATCGATCTTTCCGGTGCAGACTTGCACTGGAGACTGTACTGGAAACATTCTCCTCTCTTTGACATTTTAACTTTCATTATCTTCCTCCAGTCCCATAATTCAACTCTGTATTGTTTTCCTCATTTTGATAGTGTTGTTATGATAATTATAAAAATCGAAAACAATTTTTATGGCATTTCAGAATGTACGTCCGTGCTCAGTCACTCAGTTGTGTCTGACTTCTTGCCCCGCCATGGACTGTAGCCTGCCAGGCTCCTCTGACCATGGGATTTCCCGGGCAGGAGTACTGGAGTGGGTTGCCATTTCCTCCTCTGTTTAGTATATACAGTACATGCCTATTTACTTGGCTTATTTGATTCTCCAATACTCTTTCTCTCCACTGATTTACTTCCTCACTGAGCTTAAATGTATTTCAGATTTCAACCATAAAACTAATGAAATTAGATTCCAAAACTGCTTCTCCAGTTAAATATCTCCTACCTCTATTCTAATTTCTTATTTCAAACTAATTTCAAAATATTTCCTCTTGGAAATATGCTTTCTGGTTCAAATTAAAACACCAATATTAAACCTCTCTTTTCGCTTCTAACCAGTGTGCCCTGTCTATGGGGTAAAAAAGTAGGATATAGATAGGCAATAATCTTCTACCACTTTATTCTATCCTTAGAACTGGAATTTCCAGTGCTGTAGCTGGTGATATAACAAAGGCAAATTAGGCAAGGAAAAGCCCCATCTGCTTATTCCCAATCCATTTTTCTTCATCCTTGCCCTGAGACAAGGGTTATTAAGCACAAAACAACTGCAGTGTGGATGAATGTGTCCCAGATAGCTAAAATTAATCCAGTGCAAGTGGGCTTGATCCTCAAAGTAAACAAATAAATTAGCTTGGTAAACAGAGTTTGGGGTGGATGGCTATAGAAGCATCTATCCTTCAAATTGGCTTTTCACAAATTAATTGGGGTTTCTAAAATAAATGGAGAGGTTTTAAGAGGGTTTGAAGCATTTTTTCATTTTTATGCCAGCAGTCCAAACCAGTATCCCCAGTTCTTGACCTTTGTTTCCATCGTGGTGTCCCACAGTCTGTCTGCTGCCCCTACCATCACAGACAACTGTGACCTTTCCTGTTTGCCACCTCCCATGACTTCCTGTCAGTATCGATCTTTCCGGTGCAGACTTGCACTGGAGACTGTACTGGAAACATTCTCCTCTCTTTGACATTTTAACTTTCATTATCTTCCTCCAGTCCCATAATTCAACTCTGTATTGTTTTCCTCATTTTGATAGTGTTGTTATGATAATTATAAAAATCGAAAACAATTTTTATGGCATTTCAGAATGTACGTCCGTGCTCAGTCACTCAGTTGTGTCTGACTTCTTGCCCCGCCATGGACTGTAGCCTGCCAGGCTCCTCTGACCATGGGATTTCCCGGGCAGGAGTACTGGAGTGGGTTGCCATTTCCTCCTCTGTTTAGTATATACAGTACATGCCTATTTACTTGGCTTATTTGATTCTCCAATACTCTTTCTCTCCACTGATTTACTTCCTCACTGAGCTTAAATGTATTTCAGATTTCAACCATAAAACTAATGAAATTAGATTCCAAAACTGCTTCTCCAGTTAAATATCTCCTACCTCTATTCTAATTTCTTATTTCAAACTAATTTCAAAATATTTCCTCTTGGAAATATGCTTTCTGGTTCAAATTAAAACACCAATATTAAACCTCTCTTTTCGCTTCTAACCAGTGTGCCCTGTCTATGGGGTAAAAAAGTAGGATATAGATAGGCAATAATCTTCTACCACTTTATTCTATCCTTAGAACTGGAATTTCCAGTGCTGTAGCTGGTGATATAACAAAGGCAAATTAGGCAAGGAAAAGCCCCATCTGCTTATTCCCAATCCATTTTTCTTCATCCTTGCCCTGAGACAAGGGTTATTAAGCACAAAACAACTGCAGTGTGGATGAATGTGTCCCAGATAGCTAAAATTAATCCAGTGCAAGTGGGCTTGATCCTCAAAGTAAACAAATAAATTAGCTTGGTAAACAGAGTTTGGGGTGGATGGCTATAGAAGCATCTATCCTTCAAATTGGCTTTTCACAAATTAATTGGGGTTTCTAAAATAAATGGAGAGGTTTTAAGAGGGTTTGAAGCATCAGGAAAAATTCAAAGCTTAAAGAGTAGTGCCTTGTCAAACTGACTGGGAGGGTCACCCAGGCTAAAACCAGGACAAAGTGTAATGAGTATTGGGTGTCACCAAGAACTGAACAGCAATGAGGATGCAGACATACATGTATGCTTATGGCTAAGTATCCAGGAATGTCACAGAAAAGTAAAAGAAGACAGGAGAACAGGGTCAGGAATAGGCAAGATGAAGGTCATTGACATGATTCTATCTGTCTATAGCACAAAAAGAAAGTCAATGAGAGGAAGAATGGGTGGCGTAAGGTTCTGGTTTAAATGAACTCACAGATTTTACACAGAGATACACAGTTCTCTGGGCTGCTTGAGGGTTATGGATAAATATAGGCAATACATGCCTTAATTCATGTCAAAAATATTTAGTGGCTCCCTGATAATCATGGAGTTGAAATACATCAGGCCTAATCTATAAGATCTTTTATAAGGAGATCCCAATTTCTCCCTCTCAGTCTTTACATTTTTCATTTTCATAGGAACTCTTGACTGCATCCAAAAAGAGCTACCGCTTTATTGAAAAGCAACTTGTACTTTCCTACCCCTGTGAGCTCACCTATTTGCAAAGTAGTCTATTTCAACTCCACTCATCCACAAAAATCTGGCCTTAATACAGCCCCTTCAAAAGGTATTTGGGGGCTTCCCTGGTGGTACAGTGGGTAAGGACACTGCCTTGCAGTGCAAGGGGCACCAGTCCAATCCCTGGCCTGGGAAGATCCCATGTGCTGTGATGTGTCCAATTACCGAGCCGGAGCTCTGGAGTGCATGTGCCCAGAGCCAGTGCTCTGCGACAACAGAGGCCACCGCCATGGGAGGCCCACATGGGCCAAAGAACAAAGGTGGATGAAAACAGATAAATGAAAGACCAACAGAAGTGGCTCGCCCGCCCCTCTCCCTCCCCACGCCACCCCCGCCCCCCCCCCCCCAAAAAAAGGTATTTGGTATAAAAGCTAAGAACACATTGGGCTGCATAGTGTGACTGGTTTCCATCTTGGTTCTACTACTTACTGTACACATGACCTTGATGAAAATGCTTCACATGTGCTTCAGTTTCTTCTTCTGTAAAATGGAAATAATGGCATCTTCCTCTTAGGATTATTGTAAGGTTCATATGAGATAAAATATGTAAAGCACTTAGAACAGTGCTTTCAATAAATGCTACCTCTTATTACTCCCCTGGAGAAGGGATAGGCTACCCACTCCAGTATTCTTGGGCTTCCCTGGTGGCTCAGTCAGTGAAGAATCTTCCTGCAGTGTGAGAGACTTGCGTTCAATCCCTGGGTTAGGAAAATCCCCTGGAGAAGGGAAAGGCTATCCACTCTAGAATATTCTTGCCTGAAGAATTCCATGGTTTGTCCATGGATCACAAAAAGTCAGACACCACTAAGAGACTTCATCTCACTTATTAATCATGAAGCCTTTTTAATCCCTCTATTTGGAAGTTATTTTACCTCCCTTTTTTGTTCTTTTAAGCAATGCATGTGTGCACGTGTACTCAGTAGCTCTGCTGTGTCCAACTCTTTGCGATCTTATGGACTGTAGCTGGCCAGGCTCCTCTGCCCATGGAATTTTTCAGGCAAGAATACTGGTATTAGGAGCTTCCCTGGTGGTCCAGTGGGTAAGGACACCGCCTTGCAGTGCAAGGGGTGCCGGTTCGATCCCTGATCTGGTAAGACCCCATGTGCCGCAGAGTGGCTGGACCGATGTGTCCAACTACCAAGCAGGAGCTCTGGAGCACATGCGCCCAGAGCCAGTGCTCTGCAGCGAGAGAGGCCACTGCATTGGGAGGCCCACACAGGCCAAAGAACAAAGATAAATAAATGAAACACCAATAGAAGTGGCCAAAAACCACAATACTGGTGTGCGGTGCCATTTCCTATTCCAGGGCTATTCCAAATCCAGAGATAAAACCTGCCTCCTGCATCTAATACATTGGCAGGTGGATTCTTTGCCACTAGTGCCACCTGGGAAGCCCTTTAAAGGCAATTACCCTCTCCCCCCCCGCCACCCCCCCCACCCCCAAAAAGGTATTTGGTATAAAAGCTAAGAACACATTGGGCTGCATAGTGTGACTGGTTTCCATCTTGGTTCTACTACTTACTGTACACATGACCTTGATGAAAATGCTTCACATGTGCTTCAGTTTCTTCTTCTGTAAAATGGAAATAATGGCATCTTCCTCTTAGGATTATTGTAAGGTTCATATGAGATAAAATATGTAAAGCACTTAGAACAGTGCTTTCAATAAATGCTACCTCTTATTACTCCCCTGGAGAAGGGATAGGCTACCCACTCCAGTATTCTTGGGCTTCCCTGGTGGCTCAGTCAGTGAAGAATCTTCCTGCAGTGTGAGAGACTTGCGTTCAATCCCTGGGTTAGGAAAATCCCCTGGAGAAGGGAAAGGCTATCCACTCTAGAATATTCTTGCCTGAAGAATTCCATGGTTTGTCCATGGATCACAAAAAGTCAGACACCACTAAGAGACTTCATCTCACTTATTAATCATGAAGCCTTTTTAATCCCTCTATTTGGAAGTTATTTTACCTCCCTTTTTTGTTCTTTTAAGCAATGCATGTGTGCACGTGTACTCAGTAGCTCTGCTGTGTCCAACTCTTTGCGATCTTATGGACTGTAGCTGGCCAGGCTCCTCTGCCCATGGAATTTTTCAGGCAAGAATACTGGTATTAGGAGCTTCCCTGGTGGTCCAGTGGGTAAGGACACCGCCTTGCAGTGCAAGGGGTGCCGGTTCGATCCCTGATCTGGTAAGACCCCATGTGCCGCAGAGTGGCTGGACCGATGTGTCCAACTACCAAGCAGGAGCTCTGGAGCACATGCGCCCAGAGCCAGTGCTCTGCAGCGAGAGAGGCCACTGCATTGGGAGGCCCACACAGGCCAAAGAACAAAGATAAATAAATGAAACACCAATAGAAGTGGCCAAAAAAAACCACAATACTGGTGTGCGGTGCCATTTCCTATTCCAGGGGCTATTCCAAATCCAGAGATAAAACCTGCGTCTCCTGCATCTAATACATTGGCAGGTGGATTCTTTGCCACTAGTGCCACCTGGGAAGCCCTTTAAGCAATATTGTCTGGTTTATTTACTCTTTAGATTTTATTACTTGGGGTTTTCAGTTATTAGACCATTTGCCTGTGTTTGCTTTCTCTTTAAATTGGGTTATAAACTCATTGAGGAGAGATTCCATGTCACATAATTCTTACCTTTTCGTGTCTAGAAAATTCCTTTGCAGGGGTGCTGTGTGATGGTCGGGAGGGGAGGGAAGGGGGGGATATACATGTGACTAATCTGAGAACATGCATGTCTGTAAACAACAAAACTCTGTAAAAGTTAAAAGTAAAATAAAGGTTTTAAAAAAAAAAAAAAAAGAAAATTCCTTTGCAATGCATGAGTGCTTAAAAAGACTTAGGTGATATATTTCTATCAAAGTCATCCATAAAATCCCAAAAGAGACTTTATTGGGGAATTGCTAATATAATTCTCTCCATATAAAACTTCTCAAATGTCTAAGAATATTATTAAATATTCATATCTGTAATATATTAACCTTCACAAAACTAATGACAAATGGAGCATATGTATATATATATATATATATATGCATGTGTGTACATATACATATATACACACACACAATCAAATCACTGTCCACTAGAAGCTGACAGCATCCCAGAAAATTAGAGAAATAAGCTTTAAATTTTATTTTGCTCTTGACTACTTCTTATAAATACTACTTGAATTAATCTCTGTCTGTTGGGAAAGGCAATATATTTTAAACATGCTTTATTCCATCGTTGAAATATCGTGATGGAAAACAATAATTTCCTAAGAGATCAGTCGGGGGCTTCCCTGGTGGTCCAGTGGGTAAAGAGTCCGCCTTGCAGTGCAAGGAGCACCAGTTCAATCCCTGGCCTGGGAGGATCCCATGTGCTGAGGAGCAGCTACGCCAGTGTGTCCAGTTGTGAGCCAGCACTCTGGGGCACATGTGCACAGAGCCAGTGTTCTGCAATGGGAAGATGGATGAAAAATATATGATGACTTAGAGGCGAAAAAAAAAAAAGAAGAGAGATGAGTTGGGACATAAAGACATTGCTGACTGCCATACTACTAAGTTATTTTGTTTCCTTAGCTGGCACAGGGTTGGATGTAGGAGAGGATGGCAAGCATCCTGTCAGGAGACTGGAGGGTCCAAAGATCAAGAATGATTAGGTGACTTTGAGGGTCTGAAGTTCTATATCCTCATGAAGAAGAAAGCCCAGAGTGCTGCAGTTGCTTTTCCTCTTGACCTCCCAATGATGTAGTTTATCTTCAGAGCAACTCTGCAAATTACAGAGATTAATAAGTTAAGGCTGAGACTTAAGTAATGTGCACCAGCATATTTTAGTTTAGGTGTTACCTAAAATCATCAGAGTCCAGACTCACTCTCACCCCTGCACAGTAACATGCTGTTTCCTGAAAATCATGAGATTTTATAATGTTCAGCATCACTAGCAACATCTTCATATGGGAGAAGTTTGAGTTATTAAAGTTTGGATATGCACCCATCACATTCTTATGAAATATTATCTAAATTGAAGGTGATTATGATAATAAAATCCACTCTTGGTATCCACACGCCTGGCACTGAGTATAGTTAAAAGTGCTCTTCACGTTTTAAGGACATTGTCTAATTAATCCTCACATTCCATAAGGAAAGTATATACTACCCTCTATTTTATAGATGAGGAAGTTTAGACTTGAAAGTAGAAGATGAAGTGGCAGAAATTGCTGTGTAGTCTGCTGGTCTCACAAATTGTGCTTTTTAAGCAAAGCTATTCTGCAAACATGGTCAGGAAAATCCATACAGTTTCTGCAAGACAGAATTTAGGTCCTTCAAAGTGAAATTTCCTGCTGTGATAGTGCTAGTGTATATTTTAAACATGCTTTATTCCATCGTTGAAATATCGTGATGGAAAACAATAATTTCCTAAGAGATCAGTCGGGGGCTTCCCTGGTGGTCCAGTGGGTAAAGAGTCCGCCTTGCAGTGCAAGGAGCACCAGTTCAATCCCTGGCCTGGGAGGATCCCATGTGCTGAGGAGCAGCTACGCCAGTGTGTCCAGTTGTGAGCCAGCACTCTGGGGCACATGTGCACAGAGCCAGTGTTCTGCAATGGGAAGATGGATGAAAAATATATGATGACTTAGAGGCGAAAAAAAAAAAAGAAGAGAGATGAGTTGGGACATAAAGACATTGCTGACTGCCATACTACTAAGTTATTTTGTTTCCTTAGCTGGCACAGGGTTGGATGTAGGAGAGGATGGCAAGCATCCTGTCAGGAGACTGGAGGGTCCAAAGATCAAGAATGATTAGGTGACTTTGAGGGTCTGAAGTTCTATATCCTCATGAAGAAGAAAGCCCAGAGTGCTGCAGTTGCTTTTCCTCTTGACCTCCCAATGATGTAGTTTATCTTCAGAGCAACTCTGCAAATTACAGAGATTAATAAGTTAAGGCTGAGACTTAAGTAATGTGCACCAGCATATTTTAGTTTAGGTGTTACCTAAAATCATCAGAGTCCAGACTCACTCTCACCCCTGCACAGTAACATGCTGTTTCCTGAAAATCATGAGATTTTATAATGTTCAGCATCACTAGCAACATCTTCATATGGGAGAAGTTTGAGTTATTAAAGTTTGGATATGCACCCATCACATTCTTATGAAATATTATCTAAATTGAAGGTGATTATGATAATAAAATCCACTCTTGGTATCCACACGCCTGGCACTGAGTATAGTTAAAAGTGCTCTTCACGTTTTAAGGACATTGTCTAATTAATCCTCACATTCCATAAGGAAAGTATATACTACCCTCTATTTTATAGATGAGGAAGTTTAGACTTGAAAGTAGAAGATGAAGTGGCAGAAATTGCTGTGTAGTCTGCTGGTCTCACAAATTGTGCTTTTTAAGCAAAGCTATTCTGCAAACATGGTCAGGAAAATCCATACAGTTTCTGCAAGACAGAATTTAGGTCCTTCAAAGTGAAATTTCCTGCTGTGATAGTGCTAGTGTCCACAAATATTTCTAATTCTCTGAGTTACATGCCTGGTGGTTAATCTCACGTAATCATCTTTTTTCCTAATCTTGAAGAGAACTTCCCAATATGTTCAAACAAAGAAAACAACAAAAATAAGGAGTCCAAACTGAGTTCTGGATAAACGTCATCCAAGTGGCTAGAGAAAAGTCCCGTGAGTAGAAAATGCCACAGACCTTGGATATTTCCTGGCCAGGGTCTAGCAGTTCTGTGCAGGTCACCGCTTCAAGTTAAATAGCAGGATCCAAGCTGGCAGGAAGGCCTGCCTCTACATGAGAGCCAATTTACAGCAATAATTTCCTTCGCATTGCCAAGAAGTTATACTCAGATCCACTAATGTTTTCTGCTTTGCTCAATTTCCTAACTATTGAGTTTATATTATAACTACTGAGCTATCATAGTACAATTTCTGGGTGACAACTCCCTAGAAAATATAGCCACAGAGGAAAATTCTCCTTTTACCTCTAGATATTGCTGGAAAGAGCTTAAAACCTTATGCCTTTGTACACAATAAAGTACCCAGACCCTCGCAAACATACCACACACGGAGTGTACAACCTGTAAAACTCAAAATATATTTACTAGCAATAAAGAAATTAAAAGATCAAATGTAACATTACCAATAAGGGGACAAACGGACACCATGTGCTTTTTGATGTTATGCTGTGAAGACGCAGCATAACTGTGTCATAGTTCCTGAACCAAAGGCCAGCTAATGGCCTGGACTCAGAAAAATGCCAGTATTTGAAAGATGAAAATAAATATATAGATAAATATCAGCTATGAAACTTCTAGATTAGGAAGACTAAAGACAAAGGACAAATACAATAAGTGATTCTTGATTGGATCCTAGATTTTTTAACAAAAGGTGAAATCTGAATATGGACTGTATATTAGATAAGAGTGCTATATCAGAACTTAATTTCCTGAATATGATTATTGAAATTTATATATGTAAGTGATTATTACAAGGAGATAAATGCTGATGTACACACACACACGCACACACACACACACACAGAGCTGTATACACATATGTATTGGAGGGAAACTGGCAAAAATAAATGTATTAAGCTGAACAAGAGTCATTGAAATTCTAATATTTTTAATGGATAAATGAACAGCCCTGGTCAGTGATGTTGGAATAATGTATTTCATTCAGTTCATTTATTCAGTAAACTGAATTAATGTCCATCTTACATGAGGTATTATGCCAGACTGAAAATTTTAAAAAATAATAAAATATGAATTCTACCTTCAAGTTGCTTACTTTCTAGTTCTCTCTGTAGGACATCCCATCTCTTTGTAGGACACCATGCTTCTTTATAGTATGTTCTGTTGTAATCTGAAATTGTCAGATTTTTTTCATGAGGCAAGGTTTGAATAAGATCCAATTCTAAGATTAAAGGATATGTTGGCAACAGCAAAAGAGACATTATACTTGGCATCCATTTCTATCCTTTCTTTTTCATGAGCTTTCCCCAAGGGAAAAGAAAACTACAATTCTCAATCCTCAGACATTCTTTTACCTGGTGCCATAAATGCAAGCTAATTTCTGTCACTTAGGTGCACCCTCATGAGATATGGAAGGTAGAGAGAATTATAGAGCAACTGTCGTTAACAAGTGCTGGCAAACGTGGTTGTGGAGACAGTAGCAGTTGTGGTGGCCGGACTCCACTTCCTCGTGTCTGGTCACCAGGTCTTTACCTTGGTTGAGGTACAGTTGTTGGGGCAGTTCAGTGGGGGCAGCGGCATATTCCTGACTCCTGAATTGCAGCTATGGTAGCGGATTCTTAAACTCTGCAGTTGAGTGAAGCATTAATTCCTGACTCACACCCCTCCAACTTTTCCAATAATTTTGTAAGTTTCTAATACCCTATAGTATATCCCTGGTTATTTGAAATATGATAGTGTTCTATCTTATGAACTAACTTTGATTGATACATGTTATATCTGGACTTCCCTTGTTACCCAGCTGGTAGAAGAAAAACAAATACTTTCCAATGCAGGAGATGCAAGAGATGTGGGTTCGATCCTTGGGTCAGGAAGATCCCCTGGAAAAGGAAATGGCAACTCACTCCAGGATTTTTGCCTGGAAAATCCCTTGGACAGAGGACCCTTGTGGGCTACAGTTCATGAGCTCACAAAGAGTCTTACACGACTAAACACAAACACACACAATTGTCTCAGATGTAGTCCTAATGAGTAAATTCTTAGCTTCCTGATTTGTACTTAAAACAATATTGAAGTCTTTTTTTTTTTTTTAATTTTGGGAAAATCAAGTTAAATGCATTTAATTCAATCTCCTTATCCACTGAGCTCCAAATATTTGGGAAAAATACTTGGAGGTAGGTAATGCTTTAGAGTTACTTTAAATATGAAGTTTATTATATTAAATATAAAAGTGATTTATAAAGTATATTTCAGTTTATGAAATTGCATTATTTTCTATCATCACATTTAAAGGAAAAGTAAATATATTTATTGATAAAATATTAATGCCATTTAAAATCACAAAACTTAACTATGACTTTAAGTAGTATAGCAGAACTCTTTACTATCAATAGCACTGTCAGATTTACAAAAGGAAACCTATGCTAGTGTGTTGGTAAGCACTGCAATTCCTGTTCAGTGATCTCTACATCTGAATAAACAAGCCAAAACTTCCATTAATTAGCACCGAATCATACAGAGTTCTCATCCCAGTAGATGGGATGCACTGCCACCGTGAGCTGCTGTGTGCTCACTTGTCCTGCTTCATTTCGTGGCTCTCACCCACAACCTTTACATGTTGTACCCTACAATATTTTTAATAGTACTAAGTTTCTTAAACTTTGTTTCACTCCACTTCCTCGTGTCTGGTCACCAGGTCTTTACCTTGGTTGAGGTACAGTTGTTGGGGCAGTTCAGTGGGGGCAGCGGCATATTCCTGACTCCTGAATTGCAGCTATGGTAGCGGATTCTTAAACTCTGCAGTTGAGTGAAGCATTAATTCCTGACTCACACCCCTCCAACTTTTCCAATAATTTTGTAAGTTTCTAATACCCTATAGTATATCCCTGGTTATTTGAAATATGATAGTGTTCTATCTTATGAACTAACTTTGATTGATACATGTTATATCTGGACTTCCCTTGTTACCCAGCTGGTAGAAGAAAAACAAATACTTTCCAATGCAGGAGATGCAAGAGATGTGGGTTCGATCCTTGGGTCAGGAAGATCCCCTGGAAAAGGAAATGGCAACTCACTCCAGGATTTTTGCCTGGAAAATCCCTTGGACAGAGGACCCTTGTGGGCTACAGTTCATGAGCTCACAAAGAGTCTTACACGACTAAACACAAACACACACAATTGTCTCAGATGTAGTCCTAATGAGTAAATTCTTAGCTTCCTGATTTGTACTTAAAACAATATTGAAGTCTTTTTTTTTTTTTTTAATTTGGAACATCAAGTTAAATGCATTTAATTCAATCTCCTTATCCACTGAGCTCCAAATATTTGGGAAAAATACTTGGAGGTAGGTAATGCTTTAGAGTTACTTTAAATATGAAGTTTATTATATTAAATATAAAAGTGATTTATAAAGTATATTTCAGTTTATGAAATTGCATTATTTTCTATCATCACATTTAAAGGAAAAGTAAATATATTTATTGATAAAATATTAATGCCATTTAAAATCACAAAACTTAACTATGACTTTAAGTAGTATAGCAGAACTCTTTACTATCAATAGCACTGTCAGATTTACAAAAGGAAACCTATGCTAGTGTGTTGGTAAGCACTGCAATTCCTGTTCAGTGATCTCTACATCTGAATAAACAAGCCAAAACTTCCATTAATTAGCACCGAATCATACAGAGTTCTCATCCCAGTAGATGGGATGCACTGCCACCCCGTGAGCTGCTGTGTGCTCACTTGTCCTGCTTCATTTCGTGGCTCTCACCCACAACCTTTACATGTTGTACCCCTACAATATTTTTTAATAGTACTAAGTTTCTTAAACTTTGTTTCACTTGTTCTCGGGTTTACTTTACCTAAAGTGGCTCCTGCCTGCTTGTCAGCAAGGGTAATTTCTAATAATTCTTCAACTCTAAGTCCAAGTACGCACTTCTTGTCTGACACCTTCTACAACCTGCTTCAGCTCACTGAAGTGGCCCTTTGCTGGCCCTCCATGCAGACCTCATTCTTCCATCCTGCTAATGACCAAAAATATGTCACAATTATTTATTTTCCTGTCTCTTCACTGTGTCAACTTCTTAACAACAGGACTGTGCTTTTTCTTCATGGTGTATTAATATTGTTACTCACTACCTAGTCAGTAATAACAGTAAAATAGTAAGATTGTGGTGTCCAAAACCAGTCAACTAATAATTAGCCAGGATTAGAGGCCAAGTTTACCATTGCCTATACTTGTGTTATCTTATTTAAAATATTCAAAAGCAAATGAATGAATAAAAAAATCAATCAGGAAGAAAAATGGAATGATGAAATTTACTTTCTACTTTGTTTTGATTTAAATATGACTTTGTTAATCAGAAAATCTCCATCAAATGAGAAAATCAGAGGCATGCATCCAGGTCAAAATGTGGGTTATTTAAGACATTGAGTTCATTAATGAAAAAGATAAAAATACTGAAGGAACACAGAGATTATCAATTATGTCAACTTGTTTTAAAGAAAATTGTTCATTAAATAGAAACATTTAAGTCTTCCATTATTAGTTCTATTTTTAAGTATTATTTGTAGGCATGATAGGAACTCATTTTAACAACACAATTTAATGAGTTTTGACAAATTAATAACTGATTTAGCCACTATAACAATTAAGATATATAGTATTTTCATCCCCAAATTTCTTCCATGTTCTATTTGTTGGTAATATTCCACAAGCTCTGATCTCAAGCAACATTTGATCTGTTTTCTTGTTGATATATTAAATTAACAAATTTCCCAAATTTCATACAAATAAAATTTAGAATATGTATTTTTTTCTGTCTAGGTTATTTTACTCTGCATAGTATTTTGGAGAGTCACTTATATTGTTGTATGCATCAGCAGTTCATACCTTTAGCACCCTGAGTAGTGTTCCATTGGATGAATAAAACACAGTTTGTTCATCATTCACAAGTTCATATAGCTTTGGCTCAGTTCCAGTGCATGGCCACTATAAATATCATAAATGAAGATAGCACCTATGAACATTCGTGTTAAAGTCATTATGAGGCACAAGCTTCATTTCTCTTGGGTTGATAATGAAAAACACATTTCTTGAGTTCTATGGTAGGAGTGTAAGGTATCATTGTTGTACCATTTTACATTACACTAACAATGTACAAAAATGTTCCGATTCTTTTTTACTTTCACATGTACTATAAAATCCCACAAAACATTATTAGTCTTGTTCTAAATAGTCAGTATTTTTTTTTTAAAGATTTATTTATTTTTTTTTTTTGAGGGGGTAGGGAGGGGGTGGGCGGGCCACTTCTATTGGTCTTTCATTTGTCTATTTGCATCCGTCTTTGTTCTTTGGCGCTTGTGGGCCTCCCATTGCGGTGGCCTCTGCTGTCACAGAGCACCGGCTCTGGGCGCATGCGCTGCAGAGCTTTGACTCGGTAATTGGACACATCAGTCTAGCCCCGCGGCTCCGCGGCACGTGGGATCTTCCCAGGCCAGGGATCGAACTGGCGTCCCTTGCACTGCAAGGCAGTGTCCTTACCCACTGGACCACCAGGGAAGCCCATCAGCATTTTTTAATTAAAGAAAAATGCCATTTTTATTACCTCAAATATTCACCATTTTTAGTGCTCTTCCTTTTTTTTTTAGATCCAAGTTCCTATTTTATATTGTATTTTGTTCCACTTGAAAATGTAATGTAATTTTGATAGTTTAGAACAGCTCACAATTAAATTCTCTCAGATTTTCCTTATCTGAAATATTTTTATCTCATCTTTGTTTCTAATGGATTTTTTTTGCTGTAAGTAGTAGTCTAGGTTATCAGAATATTTTTTTTCAGAACTTTCATTGTCCTCCAATCAGCATTATTTCTAATGAGAAGCCATCAGTCATTATTGGAATATAGAATCTTGTTACATTGAATATTTGTCTTAAAAAATTTTTATTAGTCTTTTTCAGTTATTTTATCATATCCTGGTGTATGTTTTTAATAATTATCTTGCTTGGAATTCATTGGCACTTCCTGTATCTATACTATAAATAAATAGCTTATGATATAAAGCTAAATTTATAGTTTTCACTATATTTGTAAAATTTGGGATCATTTAATTTTTTTCTGCATATTCCCACCCCTTTCTGGGGTTCTACTTCATATATGTTAGATTTCTTGTGCTGGCTCAGAGATCGTGAGACTCAGTTCAAATTTTTTCTTTTTTTTTTTTTTTTCCTGGATGCTAAGGTTTGAATAGTTTCTATTCCTATATTTTCAAGTTCACAGATGTCTTCCTAATGGTTGGTTTTTGGTATTCTCATTCAATAAATTTTACAAAGAGAAATTTAATTTTGACCTCTAAAATTTTCTTTTTAATGTTTTGAATTGAAAGTTTTCAAGACACAGTTTAGTTACACCGATCAACTTGATCCTTTTGAAGTTTGTTAAGTTTTGCTGGGGCATGTCTAAAGCAGCCTGCAGGGGCTTTAGTCATACTTTTAAGGAATGATTCAGAGAAATGGGCTATGAGAGGACAGTCCTGTCCTAGATCTCAGCTGAGTCTCTAGAATGGGCAGCCAAGTGAGGGTTCTTGGGTTCCCACAGGAAAGAATCCAGAAGCAAGCCATAGTAAGGTGAAAGCAGATTTATTCAGGAAGACATGCACTCCATGGGCTCTGGTGGGTCAGCAGTAAAGAATCTGTCTGCAATGCGGAAGCCTCAGGAGACTAGGGTTTGATCCTTGGATAGGGAAGGTCCCTTGGCAGAGGGCATGACAACCCACTCCAGGATCCTTGCCTGGAGAATCGCTTGCACAGGAGGCTGGCAGGCTATGGTCCATGGGATTGTAAAGAGTTGGACACAACTGAAGTGACTGAGAATGCATGCATGCATGCTCCATACGTAGAGTGTGGGCCAACTCAGAAAGGGAGAGGTGATGCGGTGTGAGGGTGCTTAATTTTTTTGCCCTGGGTTATATCATAGGCTAAGGAGTGGGAAGAACAAATTGTCTTGGGGAAGGAATGGGGACTTCCAGGAATTGGGGTACCACCCACTTTTTGGCCTTTTATGGTGGGCCTGGGAACCATCCTGGCGCCTGTGTTTCTGTCACGTTGCTGTTGTTGTTCTCTCAATCATGTCTGACTCTGTGAGCACAGGGACTGCAGCAAGCCAGGCTTCCCTGTCCTTTCACTCTCTCCCAGATTTGCTCAAACTCACATCGTTTAGCTCGTGTATCATATTGAGCACACAATGAGGCTGAGGTCTACTGGAAAGTCAAACCTTCAGCCACCTAGGGCTAGTTGGTTTATCAGTGTTTGTGGCATCCTGTTCTTCTTAATGGTTGTGCCATTCATTTAATGATTGTGCCTGGCTACTTGCTTCCTGTCTCAATCCTTCTAAATTCACTCCTGAATGTATTAGGTGTTCAAAGAGATCTGTCACTAGTCAGGCGAATGGTTGGTTTTTGGTATTCTCATTCAATAAATTTTACAAAGAGAAATTTAATTTTGACCTCTAAAATTTTCTTTTTAATGTTTTGAATTGAAAGTTTTCAAGACACAGTTTAGTTACACCGATCAACTTGATCCTTTTGAAGTTTGTTAAGTTTTGCTGGGGCATGTCTAAAGCAGCCTGCAGGGGCTTTAGTCATACTTTTAAGGAATGATTCAGAGAAATGGGCTATGAGAGGACAGTCCTGTCCTAGATCTCAGCTGAGTCTCTAGAATGGGCAGCCAAGTGAGGGTTCTTGGGTTCCCACAGGAAAGAATCCAGAAGCAAGCCATAGTAAGGTGAAAGCAGATTTATTCAGGAAGACATGCACTCCATGGGCTCTGGTGGGTCAGCAGTAAAGAATCTGTCTGCAATGCGGAAGCCTCAGGAGACTAGGGTTTGATCCTTGGATAGGGAAGGTCCCTTGGCAGAGGGCATGACAACCCACTCCAGGATCCTTGCCTGGAGAATCGCTTGCACAGGAGGCTGGCAGGCTATGGTCCATGGGATTGTAAAGAGTTGGACACAACTGAAGTGACTGAGAATGCATGCATGCATGCTCCATACGTAGAGTGTGGGCCAACTCAGAAAGGGAGAGGTGATGCGGTGTGAGGGTGCTTAATTTTTTTGCCCTGGGTTATATCATAGGCTAAGGAGTGGGAAGAACAAATTGTCTTGGGGAAGGAATGGGGACTTCCAGGAATTGGGGTACCACCCACTTTTTGGCCTTTTATGGTGGGCCTGGGAACCATCCTGGCGCCTGTGTTTCTGTCACGTTGCTGTTGTTGTTCTCTCAATCATGTCTGACTCTGTGAGCACAGGGACTGCAGCAAGCCAGGCTTCCCTGTCCTTTCACTCTCTCCCAGATTTGCTCAAACTCACATCGTTTAGCTCGTGTATCATATTGAGCACACAATGAGGCTGAGGTCTACTGGAAAGTCAAACCTTCAGCCACCTAGGGCTAGTTGGTTTATCAGTGTTTGTGGCATCCTGTTCTTCTTAATGGTTGTGCCATTCATTTAATGATTGTGCCTGGCTACTTGCTTCCTGTCTCAATCCTTCTAAATTCACTCCTGAATGTATTAGGTGTTCAAAGAGATCTGTACACTAAGCTAGTCAGGGACTGAACCTTTCCCAGCCTCATTTTAGGTCTGAGAATTACTCATCTGATAGTGCCTATAGTTCTTTATTTGTTCTTGTCGAATTGTATTATATGCCCAAGCACTTTAGTCGTCAAAGGCACAACAATTGCCTATACAAATTTCTGGGGCTTCCTACTCTAGGTAACCCTTTCCTGTGTGTGTGCTCAGTCATGTCCAACTCTCTGTGACCCCATGGATGATAGCACTCCAGACTCCTCTGTCTATGGAATTCTCCAGGCAAGAATACTGGAATGCCATTTCCTGCTCCAGGGGGTCTTCCCAACCCAGAGACTGAACCCATGTCTGTCTCCTGAGTTTCCCACATTGGCAGGCAGATTCTCTACCCCTCAGCCACCTTGAAAGCCCCCTCTCCTGTATGCTTCCCCACAGTTCTGACTGTTTCAACCTTCCTGAGCTCTGATCTCTGACTCCACAACTCAATGCTGTTTCTGTGCTCTGCATTCACCTTCCTTTTGTCACCATAGGGAAAGAACAGGCAGAAAGCTAGGAGAGTTGTAGGGGTAATCTCATCTGTTCTCATTTTCTTAAGGGACACAGTCCTGCTCTACCTGTTTTCCATTGTCTGAAAACTGTTGTTCAATACTTTTGTCCCTTTTCTATTCTAGTTTTTTAGAAACAGAAGTAGTTGAAATGTTTTAAGCAAAATGGGAACCATTCCCCTTTGGCCTTTTATGGTGGGCCTGGGAACCATCCTGGCGCCTGTGTTTCTGTCACGTTGCTGTTGTTGTTCTCTCAATCATGTCTGACTCTGTGAGCACAGGGACTGCAGCAAGCCAGGCTTCCCTGTCCTTTCACTCTCTCCCAGATTTGCTCAAACTCACATCGTTTAGCTCGTGTATCATATTGAGCACACAATGAGGCTGAGGTCTACTGGAAAGTCAAACCTTCAGCCACCTAGGGCTAGTTGGTTTATCAGTGTTTGTGGCATCCTGTTCTTCTTAATGGTTGTGCCATTCATTTAATGATTGTGCCTGGCTACTTGCTTCCTGTCTCAATCCTTCTAAATTCACTCCTGAATGTATTAGGTGTTCAAAGAGATCTGTACACTAAGCTAGTCAGGGACTGAACCTTTCCCAGCCTCATTTTAGGTCTGAGAATTACTCATCTGATAGTGCCTATAGTTCTTTATTTGTTCTTGTCGAATTGTATTATATGCCCAAGCACTTTAGTCGTCAAAGGCACAACAATTGCCTATACAAATTTCTGGGGCTTCCTACTCTAGGTAACCCTTTCCTGTGTGTGTGCTCAGTCATGTCCAACTCTCTGTGACCCCATGGATGATAGCACTCCAGACTCCTCTGTCTATGGAATTCTCCAGGCAAGAATACTGGAATGCCATTTCCTCCTCCAGGGGGTCTTCCCAACCCAGAGACTGAACCCATGTCTGTCTCCTGAGTTTCCCACATTGGCAGGCAGATTCTCTACCCCTCAGCCACCTTGAAAGCCCCCTCTCCTGTATGCTTCCCCACAGTTCTGACTGTTTCAACCTTCCTGAGCTCTGATCTCTGACTCCACAACTCAATGCTGTTTCTGTGCTCTGCATTCACCTTCCTTTTGTCACCATAGGGAAAGAACAGGCAGAAAGCTAGGAGAGTTGTAGGGGTAATCTCATCTGTTCTCATTTTCTTAAGGGACACAGTCCTGCTCTACCTGTTTTCCATTGTCTGAAAACTGTTGTTCAATACTTTTTGTCCACTATTCTAGTTTTTTACAGTGAACAAGCATCTTAAGTACTAGTTATTTTATCATGGCTAGAAACAGAAGTAGTTGAAATGTTTTAAGCAAAAACCTTCTGAATTTTTAAAATAAAAAACCCTCTGGGAATAAACTTCCTTAAACCCAGTTTCCTTCCATTATAGAACTCAGTGGGAACTCATATTCAAAATGATCTAGAAATATCATAATATTCTAAATTATCAACCAATCTACACTGAGTATTATAACTATTTTGTAAGAGTAAATAAGATTACATTAAAATTTTTGTGAGGGCTACAACAATCTTTTGTTTCAGTTCACTAGAAAACAATTTTTACGTCTCCGTCCCATTACCTGAGTATTCTGATAAGTATTTATTACATTATATGATTACTAATATTTTGATCATTTGCATTTTCCATGCTTATCATGTATATATGTTTTATTTTTAATTTACCCAGGGCTGCCTGTGAATATTAAAATATATTTTTCATTTTTGGTAAGGTGTTTGAGAACAAGTTCTGATTTATCTTTCTCCAAAGGAGGGCAAGTAATACCCTTAAAAAGAATCTCATTTATTTCCCCAAGTAGATAATTGTCCATAGTGAATTTCCTGAAAAAGAGTTGTACCTGGACATAAGAAAGAAGAAAGCTCAAATCATGCCAAAATGAAAAATTGAATCAGTGCCTGAGTAGGCAAAAATGGCCTTCTCAGACCTCAATACAGCACTTGGCCTACTTTTTTCCTTAAGATTTTGTTTCTGGCTCCCAGTTTATCATTTCTGTAATGGGCTTTTAAATGACTTTTTTTCTTCAGAAAGGTAGCATTTATCATGATGGTAGAAAGAGCCCTGGGATGTCACAGGAGAACTGGGTTATGGCCTTGCTGGTTCTATGCATCTGTGAGCTGTGTGATTTGTGGAAAATTAGTTACCTTGTCTGAGGTTTGCAATAGGAGTTTATTTCATCCTTAATTATTTTAGCAGTGGTTTTTAAGCTGAAGAGTATTTTATCTAAAGCATTTCCTAATGTTCGTGTGTAAAAGAGATAAAAGTAGATCTTCCCTGATCAATGGGAACCCTTGCAGGCTCTCCAGCTTCTCCTCACTCCCTGACCCCTAAAGGTTTCTAAAGGAAAGGTTCCCAGAAGAAGCGTGTGAAAAAGACTCTGTGATATTGACTCCACACCATACAACTCAACCATGATGGCCCACAAGAAAATTTCTTTGTCTGAAAAAGGCATTATCACAACACAGGAAAAAATAATACTTTCTTAGACTTTAATATATATCATACAGCAGTGTTAAGAGTATTCATTGTGTTGTATACACATCCCCAGTATTCTCTTATAACTGAAGTTTGTATCTTTGGGCTACTTTTATCCAGTTTCCCCTCCCATCAATCCCTGTCCTTGATGACCACAAATTTTATCAGTTTTTCCATGAGTTTGGTTTGTTTGTTTGTTTTAGATTTCAGATATAAGTGAAATCATACAGTATTTGTGTTTTTTCTGTCTTAATATAATTCCCTCAAGATCCATCCATGTTGTAACAAGTTACCCAGGGCTGCCTGTGAATATTAAAATATATTTTTCATTTTTGGTAAGGTGTTTGAGAACAAGTTCTGATTTATCTTTCTCCAAAGGAGGGCAAGTAATACCCTTAAAAAGAATCTCATTTATTTCCCCAAGTAGATAATTGTCCATAGTGAATTTCCTGAAAAAGAGTTGTACCTGGACATAAGAAAGAAGAAAGCTCAAATCATGCCAAAATGAAAAATTGAATCAGTGCCTGAGTAGGCAAAAATGGCCTTCTCAGACCTCAATACAGCACTTGGCCTACTTTTTTCCTTAAGATTTTGTTTCTGGCTCCCAGTTTATCATTTCTGTAATGGGCTTTTAAATGACTTTTTTTCTTCAGAAAGGTAGCATTTATCATGATGGTAGAAAGAGCCCTGGGATGTCACAGGAGAACTGGGTTATGGCCTTGCTGGTTCTATGCATCTGTGAGCTGTGTGATTTGTGGAAAATTAGTTACCTTGTCTGAGGTTTGCAATAGGAGTTTATTTCATCCTTAATTATTTTAGCAGTGGTTTTTAAGCTGAAGAGTATTTTATCTAAAGCATTTCCTAATGTTCGTGTGTAAAAGAGATAAAAGTAGATCTTCCCTGATCAATGGGAACCCTTGCAGGCTCTCCAGCTTCTCCTCACTCCCTGACCCCTAAAGGTTTCTAAAGGAAAGGTTCCCAGAAGAAGCGTGTGAAAAAGACTCTGTGATATTGACTCCACACCATACAACTCAACCATGATGGCCCACAAGAAAATTTCTTTGTCTGAAAAAGGCATTATCACAACACAGGAAAAAATAATACTTTCTTAGACTTTAATATATATCATACAGCAGTGTTAAGAGTATTCATTGTGTTGTATACACATCCCCAGTATTCTCTTATAACTGAAGTTTGTATCTTTGGGCTACTTTTATCCAGTTTCCCCTCCCATCAATCCCTGTCCTTGATGACCACAAATTTTATCAGTTTTTCCATGAGTTTGGTTTGTTTGTTTGTTTTAGATTTCAGATATAAGTGAAATCATACAGTATTTGTGTTTTTTCTGTCTTAATATAATTCCCTCAAGATCCATCCATGTTGTAACAAGTAGCAAGAGGTTTTTCATTTTTTATGGCTGAATAATATTCCATTTTATATACATACCACAACTTTATCCATTCATCTGTCAATGGACACTTCAGTTATTTCCATATTTGGGCTATTGTGAATGCTGCTATGAAAATAGTGTGCAAATATCTTTTTGACATACTGAATTCACTTCCTATGGATATTGTACCAGGAGTAGAATCCTATGTACAGTCCTAGTTTTAATATTTCAGGAAGCTCCATACTATCTTACATAATAACTATACCCATTTAAAATGCCCTCAATGGATTCCTTTCTCCATATTTTTGTCAACATTTGTTTTATCTTGTCTCCTTAATGCTAGCCATTCTACTAGGTATTTTATTGTGTTTTTGATTTGCATTTTCCTAGTGATTATTGATGTTGAGATCTTTCCATGCATCTGTTGATTATTTGTATATCTTCTTTGGAAAAATGTCTATATGTCCTTTGTCCACTTTTAATTTGGATTATTTGGGTTTTTTGCTATTGAATTGCTTCCTATATATTTAGATATTAACTCTTTATCAAATATTTGGTTTCCAACATTTTTCCCATTTCATATGTTGTCTTTTCATTTTGCTGATTATTTCTTTTGCTGTGTAGAAGATTTTTAGTTTGATGTAATCCCACTTCTTTTTTTTTTTTTTAAGACTATGAACTTTATTGCGCTTTCACCTTCCTCAATAACACTTTTTTTATTTTATTTTATTTTATTTTATTTATTTATTTATTTTTGGCTATTCGGGGTTTTCACTGCTGCAGGCTCTTCTCTAGTTGCAAGGAGTGGGCTCTAGTTGAGGTGAGCAGACTTCTTGTTGTGGTGACTTCTCTTGTTGTGAAGCTTGAACTCTAAGGTGCGTTGGCTTCAATAGCTGCGGCACATGAGCTCAAGAGTTGCAGCTCCGAGGCTCTAGAGCACAGGCGCGATGGTTGTGGCTCATGGGCCTAGTTGCTCCGCAGTATGTGGGACCTTCCCAGATCAGGGAACAAACCTGTGTCTCCTGCATTGGCAGATGAATTCTTTACCACTGAGCTACGGGGGAAGCCTCCACTTAATTTCCTTTTGATTTTAATATTCTCTCTTCATCTTTAATATTTACCATTTTAATTACAGAGTGTCTTGGTATGGTCCCCTTTGGAGTGATCCTTTTTGGGAATCTGCTTTCTGGACCTGAGAGTCTATTACCTTTCCAAGGGTAGGGAAATTTTCAACTATTGTGTCGTCAAATACGTTCTCTGCCCCTTTTTCCCTATCTTTTCCTTCTGAGACCTTGATACTGTGGATGTTTGTGTGCATAATATTGTTTCAATGGTCTCTTAAATGCTCATTTCTTTTTATTCTCTTTTCTTTTTTTCTGTTGAGCTTCAATCTCCTTTGATCATCAGAGCTACATGCTCTAGGGCTGCCTCCTTAGGCAGGCTGTGTGGGTCCTTTAGTTGTGATGGGATGACTACAGTTGAAAGTCTAGTGGGCATGGAGCCCCTGGCCCAGGTGGTTAGGCTATGCCTTTGCAGAGACTGCTCCCACTGGTTGGTGAGGCTGGGTCATGAGGCTGCTGGCTGCAGAACTCCACGAGTTTCTGGGGCTAGTGCTGGCTCACTAGTGGGCTAAGCCAGTGTATGGTTGCAGGACCAGGGGTCCTAGAGCTAGTATTGGCCTTCTGGTGGGCATGGCCCAGACCTGGTGGGGGTGTCCCAGAGCTGAAATGAACCAGGGCTGAAATGGTGAAAGGGACCAGGGCCCAAGTGGTCCCAGGGCTAGTGTCAATTCACTGATGGGTGCACATAGGTCCCAGATCTCTGGCCGCCGGGCCCTGGTGCTGGGTTTGGCTCACTAACGTGCAGAGCCAGTGCCTGACATTGCTTGCTGCAGATTCTGGGTGTCCTGAAGCTTATGTCAGGCCATTGCTGTGTTCAACCAGATCCCAGGGCTGCTGGCTGAGAGGCCTATGGTGTCTCTGAGCTGGTGCTGCCCTGCTGGTGGTCTGAGTCTTTCCACTCGAGGCTACAGTGCTGGAGTGGTCCTAGGGCTAATGTCAGTCGCCTAGCTAGTGGGTGTTGCCCACCAGTGGTTGGAGCTGGATTCTGAAGTCTCTGGCTGCAGAGCCCAGGGTTACCAGGACTAGTGGCTGCACACTGGTGTAGGGGGCAGGATCCTGGGCCCTCCAGTGGACAGTGTGTCCTGAGGAAGCTTTGGGTTCAGGGAGAAGTGCAGGGGATCTTACGGCAGCCTGAGTATGGTGCGTGGGGCTGTGTCCTCGCCCATTTAGTTGCTTGGCCTGAGGAGTCTCAGTACTATTGTTTATAGTCTGGTGGGTGGGCCAGGATTGCAGTGCTAATAAACCAGAGGGAGGATTCCAGCACCAGTATCCTCTTCAGGGTAGAACAAGCTCTCCAAAATAGCTGCCACAGGTGTCTGCATCCTCAGAATGAGCTCCAGTTGCCTCTTGCTGCTCTGGAAGACTCTAAGATCAGCAGGTAGGTCTGGCCCAGGCTCATTTCAAATGATTACCTCTGCCCTTGGTCCCAGAGCATGCGAGATTTTGTATGTACTCTTTAGAGCGGGGTCTCTATATACCATAGCTCTCTGAATCTCCTAAAAGTAAGCCCCCACCCTTCCAGCCTTTAAAGCCAAATGTTCTTGGGGCTAATCATCATGTTGCAGGACCCCTGGACTGAGGACCCACATGCAGAGCTCAGAACCACTTCTTAGGGAGAAATTCCGCAATTGTAAATAACCTCCTATTTGTGGGTTGCCGAGCCAGGAATATGGGTCTTGACTATACTGTGAATCCACACCTCCTACCTCTACCATGATTCCTTCTTTATATCCTTAGTTGTAGATCTTTCTGCTATATTCTGGTCTTTCTCATCTATAGTTGCTTTGTAAGTAGTTGTGATTTTGGTATGCCTGTGAGAGGAGGTGAGCCCAGGGTTTTCATACTCCAACATCCTGGCTCAACTCTCCACTCACTGAATCTTTTGACTAGAGATTTTAAGCAACTTACATTTAAGGTACTTATTGATAAGTAAGAACTTACTATTATCATTTTGTTAATTGTTTTCTGGCTGTTTTGTAGGGCCATTGTTCTTTATCTTAGTATCTCCTGTGTTTTGATGTCTTTGGTCAGTATGCTTTGACTTCTTTACCATGTTCTTTTGTGTGATTACTCCAGGTTTGGGGCTGCCACAAGACTTACATAAGAATTGCAAAAATGTAGCACCCTATTTTAATCCCATAACAGCTTAATTTCAAGACATTCTTGATCTATACACTTTTACTCCTCCTCTCCCTCACAAGATGTCACAGTTTGCATACTTTTTATATTAGGTAACCAATAATGATAGTTATAGTTATTTTTACCATGCTTTGTTTTTTAACTTTTAAACTAGGGTTGTAAATGCATTATATGCTGCCAATGCTACATTACAGAATCTGACTGTATATTTATTATTTCCAGTGAGTTTTATACTACTTTCTTATGGTTTGTGGTATTAATTAGTATACTTCTACTTCTACTTAAAGAACCCCTTTTATCATTTTTTGTAAGGTCTGTTGGTGATGGGCTCTCTCTGCGGGTTTTATTTTTGAAACTTTGCTGGGCATCCTGGTTGATAGTTCTTCTTACAATATTTTGAGTGTATCCCCTTCCTAGTCTTAAAACCCAGAGCATGCGAGATTTTGTATGTACTCTTTAGAGCGGGGTCTCTATATACCATAGCTCTCTGAATCTCCTAAAAGTAAGCCCCCACCCTTCCAGCCTTTAAAGCCAAATGTTCTTGGGGCTAATCATCATGTTGCAGGACCCCTGGACTGAGGACCCACATGCAGAGCTCAGAACCACTTCTTAGGGAGAAATTCCGCAATTGTAAATAACCTCCTATTTGTGGGTTGCCGAGCCAGGAATATGGGTCTTGACTATACTGTGAATCCACACCTCCTACCTCTACCATGATTCCTTCTTTATATCCTTAGTTGTAGATCTTTCTGCTATATTCTGGTCTTTCTCATCTATAGTTGCTTTGTAAGTAGTTGTGATTTTGGTATGCCTGTGAGAGGAGGTGAGCCCAGGGTTTTCATACTCCAACATCCTGGCTCAACTCTCCACTCACTGAATCTTTTGACTAGAGATTTTAAGCAACTTACATTTAAGGTACTTATTGATAAGTAAGAACTTACTATTATCATTTTGTTAATTGTTTTCTGGCTGTTTTGTAGGGCCATTGTTCTTTATCTTAGTATCTCCTGTGTTTTGATGTCTTTGGTCAGTATGCTTTGACTTCTTTACCATGTTCTTTTGTGTGATTACTCCAGGTTTGGGGCTGCCACAAGACTTACATAAGAATTGCAAAAATGTAGCACCCTATTTTAATCCCATAACAGCTTAATTTCAAGACATTCTTGATCTATACACTTTTACTCCTCCTCTCCCTCACAAGATGTCACAGTTTGCATACTTTTTATATTAGGTAACCAATAATGATAGTTATAGTTATTTTTACCATGCTTTGTTTTTTAACTTTTAAACTAGGGTTGTAAATGCATTATATGCTGCCAATGCTACATTACAGAATCTGACTGTATATTTATTATTTCCAGTGAGTTTTATACTACTTTCTTATGGTTTGTGGTATTAATTAGTATACTTCTACTTCTACTTAAAGAACCCCTTTTATCATTTTTTGTAAGGTCTGTTGGTGATGGGCTCTCTCTGCTTTTGTTTGTTTAGGAAAGTATTTCTCCATTTTTAAAGGAAAGCTTTGCTGGGCATCCTGGTTGATAGTTCTTCTTACAATATTTTGAGTGTATCATCCCATCCTCTCCTAGTCTTAAAAGTTTCTGTTGAGAAATCCACTGATAATCTCACGGGTTTTCATAGTATGTAACTTCTCTTTTTTCTCTTGGTGCTTTCAAAATTCATTCTTTGTCTTTGATTTTTGACGATTTAATTAGAAGCTGTCTTGATGTAGCCCGATTCACATCTAAACTATTTGGGGTCTTGTGTGCCTCCTAGATCTAGATGTCCATTTCTCTCAATATTTTGAAGGCTTTCAGCCTTTAATTCTTTTTCTTTTTTTTAAACCTTTATTTTGCTTTTAACTTTTACAGAGTTCTGCTGTTTACAGATATGTATGTTCCCAGATTAGTCATATGTATATCCCCCCTTCCCACCCCTCCCAACCATTACACAGCACCCCTGAAGGATCCCCTTTTCTCACAGAGCAATGACTAGAGCTATTTTCTTCACTTATGAGAGTACAGGCCTCCATGCTACTTCCTTTACGCCTCCCACCTTCTGTTCCTTCCCCACAATGTCCATATGTCCACTGTCCATGTCTGTCTTTCCATCGCTTCACTGCATGTGCCATCATCACCATCCTACTAGATTCCATATGTATGTGTTAATATACTGTATTTGTCCTTCTCTTTCTGACTGATTTCACTTTTTATGATACATTCTAGATCCAGCCACCTCATGAGGGCTGATTCTTCTGCATTTCTCTTTACAGCTGTGTAGTATTCCATTGTATGTATGTGCCAGAGCTTTTGGATCCACTCGTTTGTCGATGGGCATCTAGGTTCCTTCCATGTTCTAGCTATTGTATAGAGAGCTGCAATGAACATTGGGGTACAGGTGCTTCTTTCAGATTTCATTTCATCAGGGTATAAGCCTAAGAGTGGGACTACTGGGTCATATCTCCCTCTGAAATTTCTATAATGCAACTATTGTTTCTTTTGATCCTGTCCTGTAAGTCCTGTAGGCTTTTTTTTTTTTTTTTTTGTACTCTTTTTTATTCTTTTTCTTCATTTTTCTCTTTTGACTGGATAAATGTCCTGTCATCTAGGTCACTGATTCTTTCTTCTGAATGGTTGAGTCTACTTCTGAAGCTGTCTAGTGAATTCTTCATCTCAGGCCTTATATTTTTCAGTTCTAGGATTTCTTTTTTCTTTCCTTTGCTTTTTTATTTTTTTGCACAGTTTCTGTTTCTTTGCTGAAATTCTCATTTTGTTCATGCATTGTTTTCCTAATTTTGTTTACTTGTCTTGGTGTTTTTTTTTTATATCCCCCACCCCTCGTCCCATCCCTCCAGGCCCTGTCTTGGTGTTCTTGCAGTTCACTAAACTAAGAGTTCATAGTTGTTCATTTCTTTAGAGTTAGATACTGGAGCTTTATTGGTTTTTATTGATGATGTCACATTTGCCTGATTTTGTGATCCTGGATTCCTTGCATTGGTGTCTGTGCATTTAAGGAAACAGTTTCCTTTCCCAGATTTTATGGAGTCATTCTGGCAGACATCTCTTCACCAGTCAGCTCAATTTGTGTGTCTGGACATATCTTCTGGTAATGTCATAGGCAGATATGTCTTGTAATCAGGGTCTGTTTCTGTGCAAGGCCACTGCCTGAGCTCTGGGATCAGGGGATGAGATTGGGGGAGCTCCTGCTGGCTGACAGTTGCGTAGGACTCTGGCTTGGTTCCCTGCCCAAGTGAGGGTGTAGTATGAGCTGCACGTTTACCTGTGTTGTCTGGTCAAGCTTACTGGATAGTCAGAGCTAGGTACTATACTCAGCAGTAGATGATGATATGAATTAAACTTTTCTGCCTTGGCAGGGACAGTAGGGTGGGCCCCAGGGCCTACACAGCTAGTTCTTTGGGAATCTGAATTGAGCAAAATTGTGCACTGAATTCCCAGGCCACATATGGTCATCAGTTTACTCTGATAAAGAGGAAAGCTACAGGCTATGATCTCTGTTCAAGTGCCATTTTGTAAGTGGGGCTGTTGGATCGACTCCACAGCTTCCCATGAGCTTTGTTTAGGTTTCCTAGTTGGGTGAGCTGAAGGCTGGATTCAGAAATGAGCAAGTCTATGAATTAGTTTCCCCACCCAGAAGAGCATTAGAACTGGTTCCAAGCCTGGCAATGCCTTTCATTCATGGTCTTGACTCAAGTCAACTGACACTCCAAGTTCCCTAGCCAAACAAGACCACAGGCTTCACTCCACAGATGATCGAGTCTTATCTGCAATACTCCTGCATGAGCACTGTTAGGCTATGTAACTTCCAGGTGTTCTGGCCAGTCATTTTGATCAGGCTCAGCACTGGGCTTCCCTGCCAGTGTGAGGATAGGCCTAATTGCAAGGCCAGCAAAGCCACTTGTTTGAAGACCCAAATCAGGCAATTCTGTACCCTTCCAAGTTCCCCGGTCAGACTGTTACACCGTTTTGGTTCTACCAATGAACAAAGGTACTGGTTGAGACTATACCTGGGAGCTACAGGTATGAGCTCATTCTACCAAGATCTAAGTGCTGGTTATTTAAACCCCTTCAGTAATAATCAGATTCCCATTAGTTGGGCCCTGCAGAAGCTCTGTAATCCTTGTGAGACAAGACTGGAGTGGATGCACCCAGTAAGTGACCCACATGCTAAGTGAGCTAAATGTTCATCCTGGGCTCTCTTTTCTTACTGGAGGAACTGTCAGCTCAGGGAAAGCCTCTTCGCATGGTACTCTTCCAGCCTGGGAGAGACGTAATGCAATCCATTCCTCTTATTCTAATATAGGCTCTCTTGGTCTCTGTGGTGCAAAGTGGTACTTCAACATCTCCCCCATGTTCTAGGGTTCTCTTAGTGGTGCCTTGTCTATGAATAGTGGTTAGTTATTTTCCTTGTGAGGGTGAGCCCAGTCATGAATGACCTATGTCACCATACTGGTGATATCACTCTTAGCATAAGAACTTTACCTCTCTGAACTTCAGTTTCCTTCCTGCAAAATGTGACTGTGAATAAAATCTACTTTGTAATTAAAATATTGTGATAATGCTTGGTAAACCATTAAGTGGCATTCAAGTATTGGCTCTTAGTAATAGTTAAGAAAAGGAAAAATTTGAGGATATGATCAACAGTATTAACTATTCAGGTAAAGATTGTTAAGGGGAGAAAGTCTTTGGGATGTTTCTGGAAAGACACAAGGTACAGAAAAAATATGGTATAACATTGTCAGTAAGACCAGTGCTTTGGACCAGATCATCTTGGTTTGGATCTCAAATCCAGTACTTACTATCAGTGCTAATTCCCTGAGCCCCACTTTTCTTATTTGTAAAGTGAAGAAACTTAGAGAGTTATAATGAGGGTTCAATGAGTTAACATAACTGAAGTTATTCAAGAATAATTTTGGTATTTGATGATATATGAAATATTACTTATCATGACACTGGGCTTCCCTGCCAGTGTGAGGATAGGCCTAATTGAAAGGCCAGCAAGCCAGACTTTTTAACCAAACAGGCAATTCTGTACCCTTCCAAGTTCCCCGGTCAGACTGTTACACCGTTTTGGGTCTACCAATGAACAAAGGTACTGGTTGAGACTATACCTGGGAGCTACAGGTATGAGCTCATTCTACCAAGATCTAAGTGCTGGTTATTTAAACCCCTTCAGTAATAATCAGATTCCCATTAGTTGGGCCCTGCAGAAGCTCTGTAATCCTTGTGAGACAAGACTGGAGTGGATGCACCCAGTAAGTGACCCACATGCTAAGTGAGCTAAATGTTCATCCTGGGCTCTCTTTTCTTACTGGAGGAACTGTCAGCTCAGGGAAAGCCTCTTCGCATGGTACTCTTCCAGCCTGGGAGAGACGTAATGCAATCCATTCCTCTTATTCTAATATAGGCTCTCTTGGTCTCTGTGGTGCAAAGTGGTACTTCAACATCTCCCCCATGTTCTAGGGTTCTCTTAGTGGTGCCTTGTCTATGAATAGTGGTTAGTTATTTTCCTTGTGAGGGTGAGCCCAGTCATGAATGACCTATGTCACCATACTGGTGATATCACTCTTAGCATAAGAACTTTACCTCTCTGAACTTCAGTTTCCTTCCTGCAAAATGTGACTGTGAATAAAATCTACTTTGTAATTAAAATATTGTGATAATGCTTGGTAAACCATTAAGTGGCATTCAAGTATTGGCTCTTAGTAATAGTTAAGAAAAGGAAAAATTTGAGGATATGATCAACAGTATTAACTATTCAGGTAAAGATTGTTAAGGGGAGAAAGTCTTTGGGATGTTTCTGGAAAGACACAAGGTACAGAAAAAATATGGTATAACATTGTCAGTAAGACCAGTGCTTTGGACCAGATCATCTTGGTTTGGATCTCAAATCCAGTACTTACTATCAGTGCTAATTCCCTGAGCCCCACTTTTCTTATTTGTAAAGTGAAGAAACTTAGAGAGTTATAATGAGGGTTCAATGAGTTAACATAACTGAAGTTATTCAAGAATAATTTTGGTATTTGATGATATATGAAATATTACTTATCATGACTAAAAATAATCCTGATCTGTCTCTGAAGGTTCTGAGTTAAAAGAAAAATGATATTTTTTGACTAATATGTATTATTATAAAAATAATTTTTCTAATAATTCTAAGAGATACCTAATGTTCTTTTTAAATTTTAGTGTTTACAGAGTTTTATTGTTGACTGCCACACATCGACCCAAATCCTCCATAGGTATACACACATTTCCTTCCCCCGAACCTCCCCCCATCTCCCTCCCCATCCCACTCCTCCAGGTCGCCACAGAGCCCCTGTTTGAGATCCCCTAGTCCCACAGCACATTCCCCTCTCTCACCCCAATGTCCATAAGACTGTTCTCCTTGCTCCCTCTCCATTGCTGCTCTGTATATTCTTTTATCAGCATCATCTTTCTAGATTCCATATATATGTGTCAGCATACAATATTTATCTTTCTGTCTCTGACATACTTCACTCTGTATAATAGGTTCTAGATTCATCCACCTCATTAGAATTGATTCAAATGCATTTCTTTTTATGACTGAGTAAAATTCCATTGTCTATATGTACTACAGCTTCTTTATCCATTCATCTGTCGATGGACATCTAGGTTGCTTCCATGTTCTAGCTGTTGTAAATAGTGCTGCAGTGAGCAATGGGTTGCATGTGTCTCTTTCAAGTTTGATTTCCTCAGGGTATATGCCAGTAGTGGGATTGCTGGTTCATATGGGTTGCAAGTGTCTTCCATAGTGGTTGTATTGGCTCTTAGTAATAGTTAAGAAAAGGAAAAATTTGAGGATATGATCAACAGTATTAACTATTCAGGTAAAGATTGTTAAGGGGAGAAAGTCTTTGGGATGTTTCTGGAAAGACACAAGGTACAGAAAAAATATGGTATAACATTGTCAGTAAGACCAGTGCTTTGGACCAGATCATCTTGGTTTGGATCTCAAATCCAGTACTTACTATCAGTGCTAATTCCCTGAGCCCCACTTTTCTTATTTGTAAAGTGAAGAAACTTAGAGAGTTATAATGAGGGTTCAATGAGTTAACATAACTGAAGTTATTCAAGAATAATTTTGGTATTTGATGATATATGAAATATTACTTATCATGACTAAAAATAATCCTGATCTGTCTCTGAAGGTTCTGAGTTAAAAGAAAAATGATATTTTTTGACTAATATGTATTATTATAAAAATAATTTTTCTAATAATTCTAAGAGATACCTAATGTTCTTTTTTTAAATTTATTTTAGTTTTTTACAGTTTTGTTGTTAACTGCCACACATCGACCCAAATCCTCCATAGGTATACACACATTTCCTTCCCCCGAACCTCCCCCCATCTCCCTCCCCATCCCACTCCTCCAGGTCGCCACAGAGCCCCTGTTTGAGATCCCCTAGTCCCACAGCACATTCCCCTCTCTCACCCCAATGTCCATAAGACTGTTCTCCTTGCTCCCTCTCCATTGCTGCTCTGTATATTCTTTTATCAGCATCATCTTTCTAGATTCCATATATATGTGTCAGCATACAATATTTATCTTTCTGTCTCTGACATACTTCACTCTGTATAATAGGTTCTAGATTCATCCACCTCATTAGAATTGATTCAAATGCATTTCTTTTTATGACTGAGTAAAATTCCATTGTCTATATGTACTACAGCTTCTTTATCCATTCATCTGTCGATGGACATCTAGGTTGCTTCCATGTTCTAGCTGTTGTAAATAGTGCTGCAGTGAGCAATGGGTTGCATGTGTCTCTTTCAAGTTTGATTTCCTCAGGGTATATGCCAGTAGTGGGATTGCTGGTTCATATGGTAGTCCTGTTCCTAGCTTTTTGAGGAATGTCCACACTGTCTTCCATAGTGGTTGTATCAGTTTACATTCTCACCAACAGTGCAAAAGGGTTCCCTTTTTCCCACACCTTCTCCAGCATTTATTTTCTTTCTTTTTTTTTAATTTATTTATCTTTTTGGGGGTGGGGTGGGGAGGGAGGGGGATGGGCGGGCCACTTCTATTGGTCTTTCATTTCTCTATTTTCATCCGTCTTTGTTCTTTGGCTACTGTGGGCCTCCCATCGCAGTGACCTCTGTCTTCGCAGAGCGCCGGCTCTGGGCGCATGCGCTGCAGAGCTCCGGCTCGGTAATTGGACACATCAGTCCAGCCGCTCACTTCACGGCACATGGGATCTTCCCAGGCCAGGGATCGAACTGGCGCCCCTTGCACTGCAAGGCGGTGTCCTTACCCACTGGGCCACCAGGGGAAGCCCAGCATTATTTTCTGTAGACTTTTTGATGATGGCCATTCTGACTGGTGTGAGGTGATATCCTAAGAGATACCTAATATCCTTTTAAAACTATGTATTATTGGCAATTTTAGGAATATTTTTTCACATTTAGCTATAAACTAGTAAAATCTAAAATACTATATAACAGACACTGTTTTATAGTCTTAAAAATCTAGTAATACAAATTTCTTTTCAAACATACAATATAAAACTAAACAATACCCAAAGAAGTTGCAACTATTTGTTTAAAGCCTTAAGAATCTTTTTTAAAAATATTTTGTTTAAAATATTTGCCAGAAAAGCAAATATTTGGCTTAAAACAAAAAATTATACTTTTATATATTACAAAAAAAAATAAAGGCCTTCTCTTCCTTTCTTTCCTTAGTTGACAAGGATAACTTCACAGAGGTAGTGTGTCTCTTCACAGAGACCTTCTCTATGGCAGCAGCTTTTCAGCAAGGTTTCCCTGGTGTTTTCCATTCATGCTTTAGCATTCTAACACACTCTCAGCACTGAGAGGGTCTTGCTTTGGCAAAGGGCTTAGTCTACCTAACAAGTAATGAATTAAAATTCACTCTTCTTTAAAATTACAGGATCTTGAGAAAGCATGCAGGTTGCATTTATGGTACATTCAAACACACTGAAAGGGAATGTTAAAAGATTAAAAGCATGATGTTATCTGATTGGGAGTGAGCAGAACTGCAGTCTACTCCCCTCTCCACAGAGCAACCTGTCTGTAGATTAGGGAATTAACCTCAGGTCAAAGGCTCGACCTGATTGGTTCGAGTTTAATCCCATTCCTTTGATTGGTTCAAGGCATGTGTGCTAATTCCAATCAATAAGACAAAGGAAAAGGTTTGCTAGAATCTTCAGAGATGGTTTTCCTTGCCTCTTTAGAGAGCCATCTCTTTTTTCTGCCCAATTTGGTAGCTCCTTTGAGAAGGAACTAAATCTGAGCTAATTTTATGTTACTTATGGACAAAAGTGAACCAACAGATATAGAAAGTATGTTAGACAAAACTGTATTTCAGATTACTAGGTTTTTTTATGGCTAAAGGGATTCTGAAAGAGAAACCAATGATATAATAAAGTATTAGAACAGATTTAGAGAAAATTGGATGTTAGGTTTTACTCCACCCTTACCAACTCTGTGACCTTAGGCAGATTACTAAACACCTCTGATTAAAAATAAAGAATTCTTTTAAAAAAAAAAAATTTATTTGGCTACTTTGGGTCTTAGTTGTGATATGTGGAATTTTCGTTGTGGTGCAGGGTCTTGGTTGCCCTGCAATATGTGGGATCTTTGTTCCCCAACCAGGGATGGAACCTGCATCCCTTGCATTGGAAGGTGGATTCTTCACCACTGGACCACCAGGGAAATCCCAGGGATTCTTATTGAAGAAGTGCAAAGCTATGCACAGCTTCTGAGGTGGCTCAGTGGCCAAGAATCCACATGCCAATGCAGGAGACACAGGAGACATGGGTTCAATCTTTGGGTTGGAAAGATCCCCTAGAGGAGGAAATGGCAACCCACTCCACTATTCTTGCCTGGAAAATTCCATGGACAGAGAAGTCTAGCAGACTGTAGTCCATGGGGCCACAGAGTCAGACATAACTGAGTGGCTGAGTATACACACAGGCAGAGCAACCTGTAATTAAAATTCACTCTTCTTTAAAATTACAGGATCTTGAGAAAGCATGCAGGTTGCATTTATGGTACATTCAAACACATGAAAGGGAATGTTAAAAGATTAAAAGCATGATGTTATCTGATTGGGAGTGAGCAGAACTGCAGTCTACTCCCCTCCACAGAGCAACCTGTCTGTAGATTAGGGAATTAACCTCAGGTCAAAGGCTCGACCTGATTGGTTCGAGTTTAATCCCATTCCTTTGATTGGTTCAAGGCATGTGTGCTAATTCCAATCAATAAGACAAAGGAAAAGGTTTGCTAGAATCTTCAGAGATGGTTTTCCTTGCCTCTTTAGAGAGCCATCTCTTTTTTCTGCCCAATTTGGTAGCTCCTTTGAGAAGGAACTAAATCTGAGCTAATTTTATGTTACTTATGGACAAAAGTGAACCAACAGATATAGAAAGTATGTTAGACAAAACTGTATTTCAGATTACTAGGTTTTTTTATGGCTAAAGGGATTCTGAAAGAGAAACCAATGATATAATAAAGTATTAGAACAGATTTAGAGAAAATTGGATGTTAGGTTTTACTCCACCCTTACCAACTCTGTGACCTTAGGCAGATTACTAAACACCTCTGATTAAAAATAAAGAATTCTTTTAAAAAAAAAAAATCTATTTGGCTGATTTGGGTCTTAGTTGTCATATGTGGAATTTTCGTTGTGGTGCAGGGTCTTGGTTGCCCTACAGCATGTGGGATCTTTGTTCCCCAAGCAGGGATGCAACCTGCATCCCTTGCATTGGAAGATGGATTCTTCACCACTGGACCACCAGGAAAATCCCAGGGATTCTTATTGAAGGAGTGCAAAGCTATGCACAGCTTCTGAGGTGGCTCAGTGGCCAAGAATCCACATGCCAATGCAGGAGACACAGGAGACATGGGTTCAATCTTTGGGTTGGAAAGATCCCCTAGAGGAGGAAATGGCAACCCACTCCACTATTCTTGCCTGGAAAATTCCATGGACAGAGAAGTCTAGCAGACTGTAGTCCATGGGGCCACAGAGTCAGACATAACTGAGTGGCTGAGTATACACACAGGCAGAGCAATGTAAACAAATTGTGCTTTTTGATGCTTTTCCTAGAAACCATTATTTTCACCCGTATTTCAGTCAGAAATGCCCAGAAACTCCTATGAGGTGAAAATCTGTGCACCATGCATCAAATATATTTCTAGTAGGATAAGATTTTGTGAAGGGGCAAGGTGACTTTGAATGGAATGCTATAGGCACAATGCTCTCTAAATTACATCTTATGAAAAAGTGAGGGATATTTCAGACAAAATAAATCATGTTGGTGGATTTCAATACAACTATATAATTAACATCAAGGAGACTTCATTAGGTGATTATGTTATCCCTGTGAAATATTGCTTGGTTTAAAATATAATTCTGAAACTGTAATACATAACCTGAACACTTTGGGCTGATGGAATTACTTTCTGCTACACCCCTCAAGGTATATGGCAAACATTTATTCACTTCTGCTTTGCCTCTGTAAGTCAGGTCAGGGATTTTGTCTTAGGAGAAAACTAAGACCCATGGTATATTTGGGAGACTTGGTTATGACAGTCCATCTGCTTCCAACGTTGAAAGACAGACAGTTTTATCAGGTTACTTAATCTATTTCTTAGAAATATACCATCCTATCTCAGTGTGAATATTACAGAGTTACACAGGTACAAAAAGATACCATTCTAAAGTGTCAGAATCTCAGATGTGGGTCTGTTATGAACTAAGCTAGGTACTCCTAAAATTCAGTTTTGAAGTCCTAACTCTCAGTACTTTAGGATATGAATCTGTTTGAAAACGGGGCCTTTAAAAAGGTAATTTAGTTTTTATGTCCACTTTGTGAAGTAAATGGAATAGGTCATAATCCAATATAACTGATGTCCTTTTAAGAATAGGACTTCAGGAGGGACTTCCCTGGTGGTCCAGCAGTTAATGATCTACATGTCAATGCAAGGGACATGGGTTCAATCCCTGATCATGGAATTAAGCCTGTGCACCACAACTACTGAGCCCATGCTCTGCAATGAGTAGCTCTTGAATTGTAAGTAGAGAGTATCCCCTGCTTGCTGGAACTAGAGAAAGCCCATGTATCTTAATAAAGACCCAGTGCGGCCAAAAATTATAAAAACAATATAATAACTATTGTTTTTTTTTAAGTAAAGAAGATATTAGGGCCCAAACCCTTTCAGAGTGAAGACCATATAGAAATATAGAAAAAAAGACAACCATCTAGAAGCTGAGAGAAGCCTGTGAAAGAAACGAACCCTGCCCACCATTTGATCTGACTTCTGGCCTCCAGAACTGTGAGGCAGTAAATTTCTGTTGCCTAGACAACTGAGTCTATGGTTCTTTGTTGACTGCTCTAGAACACTAATACAAATTTATGGGAGTATTTGGGCTACTAAAGCAGAGAATGTAATTGCAGATCCTGGATTCTCATAGTCTGAACAAGTAATTCCTAAATCCTTGTAACTGCTAGGATTCAGGCAGGGGGCTAACTTGTTGAGTTTTCTTTTTGGAACTGAGTAAGACTTAAATGTCTGAATTTATTAATTCTAACTCAAGTCGACTTCCACCCTGGTTTTTGTTTTTGTTTTTTTTTATTGCCAGATTTGTTTTATTATTATTATTATCTTACCTTTTGCTTTTACAGAGTTTTGTTGTTTACAGATATGAATAATCCCAGATTAGTCATATGTATATCCCTGGCCCCCTCCCTCCTCCACTCCACTCCCAGTCCCTGCCACAGCAAATATCATTCACCTTGCTTTTAACCCCTGATCCAGGCCGACTTTGGGATTTGCAGTTTTAGGAAGCCCCAGAGATGAAGATTCTAATCTGGGACCTGTCCCTGATGAGTTAGATGGTCATGGTAGGCTGGTTGACTGTTGGTCTTGCTTTCTTTTCCTGTACAGTGAGCGAGTTCATTTTGACAACAGATCTAATTTCATTCTGGCTCTTAAATTTTTGACTCTAATACACAGATAATGATAGTTTAAAAGAAAGAGAAAATTGTAGCCACATATAGTTCATGACCCACATCCAACCCACTGCTTATTTTTGCACAACTCATAAACTAGAAATGGTTTTACATTTTTAAATGTTTGGGTTTTTAAATCAAAAAATGGATAATGTTTATATCAGTACTTTATAATATGTCATATTCTTCTTAAGTGAAAGTGTTAGTCACTCAGTCATGTCCCACTCTTTGCGACCCCATGAACTGTAGCCCAGCAGGCTTCTCTGTCCATGGAATTCTCCAGGCAAGAATACTGGAGTGGGTTGCCATTCCCTTCTTCAGGGATCTCCTGACCCAAGGCCTTCTGCACTGAAGACAGGTTCTTTGCCATCTGAACCTTCAGAGCATGGTACTAAATCTTTGCATTTTTAAATTTCTTTAATCTTTACAACTGAGTCTATGGTTCTTTGTTGACTGCTCTAGAACACTAATACAAATTTATGGGAGTATTTGGGCTACTAAAGCAGAGAATGTAATTGCAGATCCTGGATTCTCATAGTCTGAACAAGTAATTCCTAAATCCTTGTAACTGCTAGGATTCAGGCAGGGGGCTAACTTGTTGAGTTTTCTTTTTGGAACTGAGTAAGACTTAAATGTCTGAATTTATTAATTCTAACTCAAGTCGACTTCCACCCTGGTTTTTGTTTTTGTTTTTTTTTATTGCCAGATTTGTTTTATTATTATTATTATCTTACCTTTTGCTTTTACAGAGTTTTGTTGTTTACAGATATGAATAATCCCAGATTAGTCATATGTATATCCCTGGCCCCCTCCCTCCTCCACTCCACTCCCAGTCCCTGCCACAGCAAATATCATTCACCTTGCTTTTAACCCCTGATCCAGGCCGACTTTGGGATTTGCAGTTTTAGGAAGCCCCAGAGATGAAGATTCTAATCTGGGACCTGTCCCTGATGAGTTAGATGGTCATGGTAGGCTGGTTGACTGTTGGTCTTGCTTTCTTTTCCTGTACAGTGAGCGAGTTCATTTTGACAACAGATCTAATTTCATTCTGGCTCTTAAATTTTTGACTCTAATACACAGATAATGATAGTTTAAAAGAAAGAGAAAATTGTAGCCACATATAGTTCATGACCCACATCCAACCCACTGCTTATTTTTGCACAACTCATAAACTAGAAATGGTTTTACATTTTTAAATGTTTGGGTTTTTAAATCAAAAAATGGATAATGTTTATATCAGTACTTTATAATATGTCATATTCTTCTTAAGTGAAAGTGTTAGTCACTCAGTCATGTCCCACTCTTTGCGACCCCATGAACTGTAGCCCAGCAGGCTTCTCTGTCCATGGAATTCTCCAGGCAAGAATACTGGAGTGGGTTGCCATTCCCTTCTCCAGGGGATCTCCCTGACCCAAGGCCTTCTGCACTGAAGACAGGTTCTTTGCCATCTGAACCTTCAGAGCATGGTACTAAATCTTTGCATTTTTAAATTTCTTTAATCTTTACAACATAGTGTAGGTACAAAAGTAGTGCCTATCCTAAGAAGTAGGTACTGCTTTTTATTTTATATGTGAGCAAACTGAAGTAACTCATCAAAGGCTACACAACTGATGTGTTTCATTTCCCCTGGCATTCATGCTCAGGGAGTCTTAACTGAAAGCCTGTGCTCCAAAAGTGCCACCCTACTTTAAAAAGAATCCAATGCTTGAGGTTTGTAAATTAAATACCAAAAGAGAGGTGCTAACAACACATTCTGGAGTGGTCCCTGGAAAAAAAGATGGCTTTGTTTCAGAGGAGTAAGGGAAGGCTTTGTTGGAGAATTAGGCCCAGATTGCACGGACCACCAGCTTTAACCCTCAATTATGTAAAATGCTATCACCCCAAAGGAATTCCATTCTCATTAATAGACCCACATAATTTCAAAAGATATTTTATTATTATTACATTAACTGTTATGTTGATGAATAATGTTTAATTGCTATGTTTTAGATTTGTGGACATTTGTGTTCTCTTCTTTGTATAAGTATTTACATAGTATCCTAGATTTTGCTTCCTGGACCATAAAACCTAAAATATTCACTATTTGCTGCTTTACAGGAAAAGTTTGCTGGCCTCTGCTCTGGAATGTTAAAGTGTAAAAATAAATTTACGTGATTGGAAAGATGATCGTCACTATTAACATTAACCTTTCTCTCCTTTATTAGTAAATTGTCAGTAAAATTAGGTACATTTCAGCTATGATGATGCTAATTATATTTTAATTTTTAATACATCATTTTAAGTTTAGGAAGTGATTATTGTTTCAATGGCAGAAATAAAAATGTCTTTTGAATGATGACAAAATGGGAATAAATGTGTGCAAAGAAGCATCATACAATGCCTGTTTTAACAGGTATTCATATTTTGTCCCTATGACTATGATCCACACAATGATAACTGATAGCAAACATTCTATAGACATAGAAAGTAACAAATCTTAATGCAGAGTACCATGAATCTAAGATGGATGTGCTACATCCATTATTTTGATTTTACTTAGCTTATTATTTTGCTTACTTATTTCCCAACTACATGCATTCATGATCTGTGTAAAAATATTGTCATTATTTGTGTGAAATTAAATGCGAATTAATAACTGAGCATGAGTAGCTCCTATTACTTTTGCTGGGTACTTAATGTGTTCAAAAAAAGAATACATGTGATTCAATGAACTGAGAATTTTTATTCCTGAGTTCTTTTTCAGTTTGACCTAGGCCCGTCAAGATTTTTGGAATCTGTTCTGCAGGAAATTGCTATTCCTCTAAGTGTTGAAAAATGGATTCAGAATTGTTATACAATTGTACAGTTTTAGTGACTCTACCCTCACTATATCCAGTAGTAGCACCTAAGTTGAAAAAGGGAAGGCTTTGTTAGGAGAATTTTAGGGCCCAGATTGCACGGACCACCAGCTTTAACCCTCAATTATGTAAAATGCTATCACCCCAAAGGAATTCCATTCTCATTAATAGACCCACATAATTTCAAAAGATATTTTATTATTATTACATTAACTGTTATGTTGATGAATAATGTTTAATTGCTATGTTTTAGATTTGTGGACATTTGTGTTCTCTTCTTTGTATAAGTATTTACATAGTATCCTAGATTTTGCTTCCTGGACCATAAAACCTAAAATATTCACTATTTGCTGCTTTACAGGAAAAGTTTGCTGGCCTCTGCTCTGGAATGTTAAAGTGTAAAAATAAATTTACGTGATTGGAAAGATGATCGTCACTATTAACATTAACCTTTCTCTCCTTTATTAGTAAATTGTCAGTAAAATTAGGTACATTTCAGCTATGATGATGCTAATTATATTTTAATTTTTAATACATCATTTTAAGTTTAGGAAGTGATTATTGTTTCAATGGCAGAAATAAAAATGTCTTTTGAATGATGACAAAATGGGAATAAATGTGTGCAAAGAAGCATCATACAATGCCTGTTTTAACAGGTATTCATATTTTGTCCCTATGACTATGATCCACACAATGATAACTGATAGCAAACATTCTATAGACATAGAAAGTAACAAATCTTAATGCAGAGTACCATGAATCTAAGATGGATGTGCTACATCCATTATTTTGATTTTACTTAGCTTATTATTTTGCTTACTTATTTCCCAACTACATGCATTCATGATCTGTGTAAAAATATTGTCATTATTTGTGTGAAATTAAATGCGAATTAATAACTGAGCATGAGTAGCTCCTATTACTTTTGCTGGGTACTTAATGTGTTCAAAAAAAGAATACATGTGATTCAATGAACTGAGAATTTTTATTCCTGAGTTCTTTTTCAGTTTGACCTAGGCCCGTCAAGATTTTTGGAATCTGTTCTGCAGGAATGCTAACACATTGCTATTCCTCTAAGTGTTGAAAAATGGATTCAGAATTGTTATACAATTGTACAGTTTTAGTGACTCTACCCTCACTATATCCAGTAGTGCATGAAACACCTCAAGAGGCAATTTCTGGAAAAGTCAAAAGCCTGGGTATTCTATCATATCTTCAAACTTAACGTGGGTGAAAATCTGAGTACCTTGCTAAGCTAATAAATTATCCTCCTATCTGCTGTATTTCTGAAAAATAGTACTAAAATTCACTCCAGGAAGAAAATCTCATAGTCTTTTTTTTTTTTCTCTATGGCTTCAATAGCTAATCACTAAAATTTTAAACTTTTATTTTGGACCTAGTACAGGCTTTAACATCTGAGTGCTCACATATATATAGTATTTCAAATTGTCATTATAATCTTGCTAAGTAATTTTTATAACTTAATAAAACATCTTAGCCCCAGAGAGAGTAAATAAACAGCATGTGTATAGATCTACTAAATTTTAGAGTTTATTAAAATATAGTGTGTCTAATTGCAAAGCCTTAATCTTCCCAAGAGTCAGTGATTTTTGTTCTCCTACCTTTCTGTTCCTTTCCCTTCCTGATAGCCCCACCAGCTGGCTCAGGTGCCAACCATTTCCCTCTTACAAACCTCACAAGCTCCAGTTTCTCATCTGCCCACCCCTACTGTTACTGAGTGGAGAAGAGAGCACATTGAAAACTTCCTTAATTAATTACAACACAAGATCTCTCCTTTTAAATGTTTATTATTCCAATATTAATTTGTGTCTAATGTAAGGATCAATTCGTCCTTATATGATAATTTTGTCATCTGTTTCCCTATTCGAGTCAAAGATTTCAGCAGGCAGGAAATTATACCCAGTAAATATAGCTGAACATATGAAAATTCAGCACTTGTTTTTCTGCTCCCTAAAAGAACATACATTTGGTTGTTTGTTCTTTTCTGTCTAAATAGTTATTTTCCCCTTCTGAAAGTCAACAAGGCATTAAAGGAAATATAATAACAGGAGGACTTTGCCACCAAAAAAAAAAAAAAAAAAAAACTTTTTGTAAATGCATGTTTGCAAGGGAAGACAATTCAGCTTCTCCTAGGGAGACCTGTGCATCATTTTGAATAGCAGTCAAATAACTATCTTTGCTAAATCTTCCATCCTATTGCCGTCTTTGTTAAAGTCAGGGCACCAGGGAGTTCAAGGTGAGTTTTCACCCACATGGTATAAAGCAACACTCTGTCCCCTCTTGTATTTTCAAAGATCACTTTATATTGTCTACACATCTCAGAACAGCACTGTCCTTCTTTGCTGTGGCTGCACTGTGAACTCCTATTCAATTTGTTATCCACCATCCTCCCCAAATCTCACTCAGCATGACAGCTTCCTGAGTAATACACCCATAATTTGAATCTGTGCTGAGAGTTATTTTCTCTCAGGTGCATATATTATCTTGCATGTCTCTATATTAAACCTCATCTCACTTTTGTTCAACCAGTGCCCTGAATTATCTATTTCCTGCTGGGTTTGTAATATGTCATTATAATCTTGCTAAGTAATTTTTATAACTTAATAAAACATCTTAGCCCCAGAGAGAGTAAATAAACAGCATGTGTATAGATCTACTAAATTTTAGAGTTTATTAAAATATAGTGTGTCTAATTGCAAAGCCTTAATCTTCCCAAGAGTCAGTGATTTTGTTCTCCTGCCTTGCTGTTCCTTTCCCTTCCTGATAGCCCCACCAGCTGGCTCAGGTGCCAACCATTTCCCTCTTACAAACCTCACAAGCTCCAGTTTCTCATCTGCCCACCCCTACTGTTACTGAGTGGAGAAGAGAGCACATTGAAAACTTCCTTAATTAATTACAACACAAGATCTCTCCTTTTAAATGTTTATTATTCCAATATTAATTTGTGTCTAATGTAAGGATCAATTCGTCCTTATATGATAATTTTGTCATCTGTTTCCCTATTCGAGTCAAAGATTTCAGCAGGCAGGAAATTATACCCAGTAAATATAGCTGAACATATGAAAATTCAGCACTTGTTTTTCTGCTCCCTAAAAGAACATACATTTGGTTGTTTGTTCTTTTCTGTCTAAATAGTTATTTTCCCCTTCTGAAAGTCAACAAGGCATTAAAGGAAATATAATAACAGGAGGACTTTGCCACCAAAAAAAAAAAAAAAAAAACTTTTTGTAAATGCATGTTTGCAAGGGAAGACAATTCAGCTTCTCCTAGGGAGACCTGTGCATCATTTTGAATAGCAGTCAAATAACTATCTTTGCTAAATCTTCCATCCTATTGCCGTCTTTGTTAAAGTCAGGGCACCAGGGAGTTCAAGGTGAGTTTTCACCCACATGGTATAAAGCAACACTCTGTCCCCTCTTGTATTTTCAAAGATCACTTTATATTGTCTACACATCTCAGAACAGCACTGTCCTTCTTTGCTGTGGCTGCACTGTGAACTCCTATTCAATTTGTTATCCACCATCCTCCCCAAATCTCACTCAGCATGACAGCTTCCTGAGTAATACACCCATAATTTGAATCTGTGCTGAGAGTTATTTTCTCTCAGGTGCATATATTATCTTGCATGTCTCTATATTAAACCTCATCTCACTTTTGTTCAACCAGTGCCCTGAATTATCTATTTCCTGCTGGGTTTGTAATATGTCATCTTCTTTATCTCCCCTACCTTCAAGCTTTGTGCAATTTGCAAATTTGGTCAATATCACATTGACCTTCTTTTCAAGGTCAATTGTAAAAAGGATTGGAAGGGAATGATGAGCTCAGACTCACGCCCTGATGGAGCACACAGGACCCACATCCCAATCCTGTGCTACCTTGATGTTAGCCAGCCTTTGTATGCTCTTTGTAAACCCTCCTAGTTTATCTACCAACTTTCATTGTTCTCCAGACAATACTTACCTAATCTCTCAGTGAATTGTGTGTGATCAGGAGTCAAGTGTCCTGGGAAAAAGAAAAAGCATCAGGACTATTGTAAGCACCAGGGTGGAAAGGGCAAAGAGGAATACAATGTCCAAGCTTTTTCTTAATCTCTCAAATACAGATATTATAAGGATGAAACCTTAAACCATTAGTTAAGAGCAGAAGGCTGCTGTAGCCACCATTTCACGTGTAGGGTCTTTTAACCCTACGCATCTGCCTTTTATTCCAACATTTGTACTTTCTTAGAGTCCCTCATAGGATTTACTTAAAGCTGATATTATTTATAGATTATTTCCGAATATGTTTACCTATGGTCACCATGTTAACTCAGGTTTATTTCAAACTGTTCATTAAATTTTCAAATCCAGCTAATATGTTCTTCACCTGTTGTGTATGGACTCCCGTTTGTGTTTTGGGAGAGTAGCAGCTAACATGGGATTTGGAATTCTGTGAATGGGAAGCAGAGCTCTGGTCTGGGGTCAGTGGCCTGAGGGGCTAAAGACAATTAGGTACAGCTGTGGCCTCGGTACAATTCATCTTTTTGCTTCTCTCCTGCCATGGGGACACTTAGTGTTATTTGTCTTTAAGGTAGATTTATAGTGTTTTAAAATTTTATTTTTATGTAATTGTGTTTTCCCCTTTAGGTATATTAAGATATTTGACATACAGCACTGTATAAGTTTAAGGTATGAAGCATAATGAATAATTTGACTGAAATAGCTACAAAAATGTTTTTCCTGTGATAAGAACTTTTGTTCAACCAGTGCCCTGAATTATCTATTTCCTGCTGGGTTTGTAATATGTCATCTTCTTTATCTCCCTACCTTCAAGCTTTGTGCAATTTGCAAATTTGGTCAATATCACATTGACCTTCTTTTCAAGGTCAATTGTAAAAAGGATTGGAAGGGAATGATGAGCTCAGACTCACGCCCTGATGGAGCACACAGGACCCACATCCCAATCCTGTGCTACCTTGATGTTAGCCAGCCTTTGTATGCTCTTTGTAAACCCTCCTAGTTTATCTACCAACTTTCATTGTTCTCCAGACAATACTTACCTAATCTCTCAGTGAATTGTGTGTGATCAGGAGTCAAGTGTCCTGGGAAAAAGAAAAAGCATCAGGACTATTGTAAGCACCAGGGTGGAAAGGGCAAAGAGGAATACAATGTCCAAGCTTTTTCTTAATCTCTCAAATACAGATATTATAAGGATGAAACCTTAAACCATTAGTTAAGAGCAGAAGGCTGCTGTAGCCACCATTTCACGTGTAGGGTCTTTTAACCCTACGCATCTGCCTTTTATTCCAACATTTGTACTTTCTTAGAGTCCCTCATAGGATTTACTTAAAGCTGATATTATTTATAGATTATTTCCGAATATGTTTACCTATGGTCACCATGTTAACTCAGGTTTATTTCAAACTGTTCATTAAATTTTCAAATCCAGCTAATATGTTCTTCACCTGTTGTGTATGGACTCCCGTTTGTGTTTTGGGAGAGTAGCAGCTAACATGGGATTTGGAATTCTGTGAATGGGAAGCAGAGCTCTGGTCTGGGGTCAGTGGCCTGAGGGGCTAAAGACAATTAGGTACAGCTGTGGCCTCGGTACAATTCATCTTTTTGCTTCTCTCCTGCCATGGGGACACTTAGTGTTATTTGTCTTTAAGGTAGATTTATAGTGTTTTAAAATTTTATTTTTATGTAATTGTGTTTTCCCCTTTAGGTATATTAAGATATAATTGACATACAGCACTGTATAAGTTTAAGGTATGAAGCATAATGAATAATTTGACTGAAATAGCTACAAAAAATGTTTTTTCCTGTGATAAGAACTTTTAGGATTTATTCTCTTAGCAATTTTCAAATATACCATGCAGCAATGTTGTTGTTTTTCAGTTGCTAAGTCCTGTCCCACTCTTGGTGACCCCGTGGTCTGTAGCATGCCAGGCTTACCTGTCCTCCTCTGTCTCCCAGAGTTTGCTCTAACTCATGTGTCAAGGTCTGTGCGCGGGTTGGAAAAGAATTTCCAGGCACAAGGCAGAGTGAGAAGAAAGTAAAATTCATTAGAGTGGAGGAAGGGAGAGTTGCTACCCGTACAGTGGGCCAGTTTAAGGGAGAATCGGAATTCTTAAGGCGGGAGATGCTGCTAGAACAGTGGGTCGGCTCAAAGAGAACTGACATTAAGCAGGGGTCTTTGATTCCTTTTATAGCTAGGGTCTAAGGCGTGGTATAGGGGTCTTAAGGATCATTGTTGATTGGACGATGTACTGGGTGGGTCGAGTGATGACTACAGCATGCAGTAGGGCCCAAGGGGTTGACATAGGAGTCTTAAGGATTGGGCGGTGAACTATAGCCCAGGGGAGGGGAGGACAATAAGGGTCTTTCATTCCAAGACTCTCCTAGTTTGACTTGTTCTTTCATCCTTGGGCACCACCTCATGTGCATTGAGTCGATGATGTCATCCAACCATATTGTAAGGTCTATGGGGGGCAAGGCAGCCGTAAAGAGGAAGAGAAGGACTGGGAATAAGCAGAAGGTGATTCAGGAGATCAGCCGGGCTGTCTTGAGAGGAGAGTGATAACAGCCTCCAGGAGATATAGTTACAGAGGTTATATACCCCGGGCTTGGGCGGGAAAAACCTCTGGTGGACTGGATGAAAGCATGGGGGAGGTGGGATCTTTTCCAGAACCAGGAATTGGGAGTGCTGGGTCAGTGGGTGGTGCACTACTGATCTGACCACCACAGGGGGTTGTTTTCTGTAAACACATTGTCTTACTCCTTATCAGCCTTTTGCAAAGGTGTGTCATCTTGCAGGAGGGGATGAGGAGAATGAGTCCTTGGTAACTCGGACATCAAGCTTTCTTCAGTGCACAGGTTTCTCTATGGTTCAGCTCTCACATCTGTATATAACTACTGGACAAACCATAGCTTTGACTGTATGAACTTTCACTGGCAAAGCAATGTCTCTGCTTTTTAATGTTGCGTCTAGGTTGTCACAGCTTTTCTTCCAAGGAGCAAGCATCTTTAATTTAGTGGTGGCAGTCACCAATCGCAATTATTTTGGAGCTCAAGAAAATAAAATCTGTCACTGTTTCCACTTATTTCTATTTGTCATGAAGTGATGGGACCAGATACCATAAACTCATTTTCTGAATGTTGAGACTTTTTTTTTCTTTATTTTGCCTCTAAGTCATCATTTTTATTTTCTTAATTTTGGCCTCTTTTAGTGTTTTTTGTTTTTGTTTTCATTCATCTTTATTCTTTGCCCTCTGTGGGCCTCCCACAGCAGTGGCCTCTCTGACTGCAGAATACCTGTTCTGGGCGCATGCACTCCAGAGCTCTGGCTCATAATTGGACAAATCGGTCCAGCTGCTCTGTGGCACGTGGGATCTTCCTCAAGCCAGGGATCCAGCTGGTGCCCCCTGTATAGCAAGGCAGATTCTTTAGCAACTGGACCACCAGGGAAGCCCTGAATGTTGAGTTTTAAGTCAACTTTTTCACTCTCCTCTCTTACCTTTATCAAGAGGCTCTTTAGTTCCTTTTCACTTTCTACCATTAGAGTAGTATCATCTGCATATATGAGGTTGTTGATATTCCTCCTGTATATCTTGATTCCAGTTTGTGATTCATCCAGCCCAGCATTTCACATGATATACTGTGCATGTAAGTTAAATAAGCAGTTTGACAATGTACAGCCTTGACATACTCCTTTCCCAATTTTGAATCAATTCATTCTTCCATATCTGGTTCTAACTGTTGCTTCTTGACCTGCATACAAGTTTCTTAAGAGATAGGTAATGTGGTCTGGTATTCCTGTCTCTAAGAATTTTCCATTTGTGATCCACACAGTCAAAGGCTTCAGTGTAGTCAGTAGAAGTAGATGTTTTTCTAGAATTCCCTTGCTCTTTCTATGATCTAACAGATGTTGGCAGTTTGATCTCTGGTTCTCTGCCTTTTCTAAATCCAGCTTGTACATTTGGAAGTTCTTGGTTCACATACTGTTGAAGCCTAATTGAAGGATTTTGAGCATCACCTTGATAGCATATGAAACAAGTTCAGCTCTATGGTAGTTTGAACATTCTTTAGCATTTCCTTTCTTTGAGATTGAATGAAAACTGAACTTTTCCAGTGCTATGGTCACTACTGAATTTCCAGATTTGCTGGCATATTGAATGCAGCATTTTAACAGCATCATCTTTTAGGATTTGAAATAGCTCAGCTGGAATTCCATCACTTCCACTAGCTTTTTGTAGTAATGCTTCCTCAGGTCCACTGGACTTCATACTCCAGGATGACTGACTCCAGGTAAGTGATCACACCATCATGATTTCCCCAGTCATTAAGACATTTTTTGTATGACTTTTCTGTGTATTCTTGCCACCTCTTCTTAATCCCTTCTGCTTCTGTTAGGTCCCCACTGTTTCTGTTCTTTATTGTGCCCATCTTTGCATGAAATTTTCCCTTGATATCTCCAGTTTTCTTGAAGAGATCTTTAGTCCTTTCCATTCCCTCATTTTCCTCTATTTCTTTACATCATTCATTTAAGGCTTTCTTATATCTCCTTTCTATTCTCTGGAACTCTGCATTCTGTTGGGTATATCTTTCCTTTTCTTCTTTTGCTTCTCTTCTTTCCTCAACTATTTGTAAGGACTCCTCAGACAACCATTTACCTTTTTTACATTTCTTTCTCTTGGGCATTGTTTTGGTCACCACCTCCTGTACAGTGTTACAAACATCTCTCCATAGTTCTTTGGGCACTCTGTACCAGATCTAATCCTTTGAATTTGTTTGTCACTTCCACTGTATAGTCATGAGGGAAAGTAGCAAATGACCTAGTGGTTTTCCCTACTTTCTTCAATTTAAGTCTGAATTTTGTGATAAGGAGCTCATGATCTGACCCACAGTCAGTTCCATGTGTTATTTTTGCTGACTATAAAGAGCTTCTTCATCCTCGGCTACAAAGAATATAATCAATTTTATATCAGTATTGACTATCTGGTGGTATCCATGTATAGTCATCTCTTGTGTTGTTGGAAGAGAGGGTTTACTATATGACCAATGTGTTCTCTTGGCAAAATTCTGTTAGCCTTTGCCCTGCTTCATTTTGTACTCAGGAGGCCAGACTTGCCTGTTTTTCCAAATGTCTCTTGACTTCTTACTTTTGCATTCTAGTCCCCTATGATGAAAATGAGATCTTTTTTTGGGGTTTTTGGTCTAGAAGGTCTTGTAGGTTCAGGTTCAGCTTCAGCTTCTTTGGCATTAGTGGTTAGGGAATAGACTCAAATTACTGTAATGTGGAGTGGTTTGCCCTGAAAATGAACCGAAATCATTCTGTCACTTTTGAGATGACATCCAAGTACTGTATTTCAGACTCTCTTGTTGACTATGATGGCTATTCCATTCTTCTAAGGTTTTTGTGCCCACAGTAGGAGATATAACGGTCATCTAAATTTGACTTAAATGTAGGTTAAAAAAGTTATTTTTCTTGTGATGAGAACATTTAGGATTTACTCTCTTAACAGTTTTCAAATCTACCATGCAGCATTGTTAACTAGAGTCATTCTATGGTTCATTACATCCTCAGTACTTATTTATCTCATAACTAAATGTTTGTACTTTTTGACCACCTTCCTCCAATTCTTCCACCTCCCATCTTCTACATTTGGTATCTGCAAATCTGATCTCTCTGTGTCTATGAGGGGTTTTTTTGGGGTGGTGCCAGGCAACAGAAGGATTTTGTTTTAGATTTCACATGTAAGTGTGATCCTACTATATTTGTCTTTCTCTGTCTTACTTCACTCAGTATAATGCCCTCAAGGTCCATTGATGTTGTTCGAAATGGCAGATTTCCTTTTTTTATAGCTAGATAGTATCCTATGGTGTGTTTGTGTGTGTGTATTAAACATTTTCTTTATGCACTTATCTGTTGCATAAAGAATTATTCACAATACTTAGGTTGTTTTCCTGCCATGGCTATTGTGAATAATGCTGCAGTGAACATGATGGGTACAAATATCTGTTCAACAGAGTTTTTTATTTTTTCATTAGAAGTCAGTTCCATGTTTAGTTTCACCCGTACAAAGAATATAATCAATTTTATATCAGTATTGACTATCTGGTGGTATCCATGTATAGTCATCTCTTGTGTTGTTGGAAGAGAGGGTTTACTATATGACCAATGTGTTCTCTTGGCAAAATTCTGTTAGCCTTTGCCCTGCTTCATTTTGTACTCAGGAGGCCAGACTTGCCTGTTTTTCCAAATGTCTCTTGACTTCTTACTTTTGCATTCTAGTCCCCTATGATGAAAATGAGATCTTTTTTTGGGTTTTAGGTCTAGAAGGTCTTGTAGGTTCAGGTTCAGCTTCAGCTTCTTTGGCATTAGTGGTTAGGGAATAGACTCAAATTACTGTAATGTGGAGTGGTTTGCCCTGAAAATGAACCGAAATCATTCTGTCACTTTTGAGATGACATCCAAGTACTGTATTTCAGACTCTCTTGTTGACTATGATGGCTATTCCATTCTTCTAAGGTTTTTGTGCCCACAGTAGGAGATATAACGGTCATCTAAATTTGACTTAAATGTAGGTTAAAAAAAAAAGTTATTTTTCTTGTGATGAGAACATTTAGGATTTACTCTCTTAACAGTTTTCAAATCTACCATGCAGCATTGTTAACTAGAGTCATTCTATGGTTCATTACATCCTCAGTACTTATTTATCTCATAACTAAATGTTTGTACTTTTTGACCACCTTCCTCCAATTCTTCCACCTCCCATCTTCTACATTTGGTATCTGCAAATCTGATCTCTCTGTGTCTATGAGGGGTTTTTTTGGGGTGGTGCCAGGCAACAGAAGGATTTTGTTTTAGATTTCACATGTAAGTGTGATCCTACTATATTTGTCTTTCTCTGTCTTACTTCACTCAGTATAATGCCCTCAAGGTCCATTGATGTTGTTCGAAATGGCAGATTTCCTTTTTTTATAGCTAGATAGTATCCTATGGTGTGTTTGTGTGTGTGTATTAAACATTTTCTTTATGCACTTATCTGTTGCATAAAGAATTATTCACAATACTTAGGTTGTTTTCCTGCCATGGCTATTGTGAATAATGCTGCAGTGAACATGATGGGTACAAATATCTGTTCAACAGAGTGATTTCATTTCTTTGAATTGTTAGTTCTAATTAGAATTTTTTGTGCAACTTCCATACAGTTTTCTATATTTTTCTATATATTTCTATGTTGGCTACACCAATTTACAATCCCACAGGATTGTAAACAGAATCCTGTAACAGAAGGTTCCCTTTTGTCTGCATCCTCACCAACACTGATTAGTCTCTTGTCTTTTTTGATAATAGCCATTCAAACAGGTGTAAAGATAATATTTCATTGTGAGTTTGATTTATACTTCCTGGATAATTAGCAAATTTGGGCACATTTTCACATATCTGTCGGCTATTTGAATACCTTCTTTGGAAAAATGACTCTTCAGTTTGAAACTGCTAGGTGGATTTCAGGGGGCTCCAAGGCGCTCTAGTTCTTTATGTCTCAGCACAGAAGCAGCTCAGTGAGAGCCAAAGTGGTGGGTAAGAAGTGATTTATTAGAATGGGACTCTTGTGAGGCTTACAGATTGAACTGGTGAGAAGGTGCTGTGCTCAGAGAATTTAGGGGACTACACAGTTGTATAACCAAAGGAAAAGTGGGAAGAGGGAAAAGTCTAGTAGGTAGAGACCAGCAATACTGCTCAATATCTTACTCTGCACAGGACAGGTCCACACCTCAAAATGTCAGTAATGTCAAGGAGGAGAAACCCTGGTCTAATATCTTTAAAACATCACACTACTCCAAAAACACACTCCAAAAGAAGCAGCCAGGAAGACAGGTGAAATGATCCTACACATCTCAGCTCCCTGGGTCTCAGTGACTCGCAGTAAACTTGAGGTATTTTCCCCAATACATCTTTCCGTCTCTATCTGACTCAAGTTGGTCTATAAATCCCACGTCTGACCTCAATGGAAAAAAAAAAAAAGATACCAGCATTCTACAGGACCACAATCCTTTATTAGCACTACACCCTCAGAAAGAGCCCCTTAATCTCCATTTCTCTAGGTATAGGACCTCTTACAAAAGTAATTTCTTCCCTTCTCTCCCATCTGGCTACCATGGAAATTTTGGGAGTTTTATGTCCTCCTTGAACAAAAGTTCCTTAACCTGTGACTGCTGTTCAACTAATGACAATCTAATAAGGGCATGGAGGGGGCTGGTTGGCCAGAAAAGAGGATTAAGGAAGAGAATGAGGAGAGACGGCTGGAAGAAAGGGAAAAGGATGGCTGGGTCAGACAGAACATCTCATTTCCTTCTTATCTGTCAATTAGTGTACAGAATTCCTTTTTTTTTCTAGCCAAGTTTGTGGTATGTGTCAGGTTACCCTGTTGGTTACTAGCAACAGAATCCTGTACATTCGGGCCAAATATTGGTGTAAAGATAATATTTCATTGTGAGTTTGATTTATACTTCCTGGATAATTAGCAAATTTGGGCACATTTTCACATATCTGTCGGCTATTTGAATACCTTCTTTGGAAAAATGACTCTTCAGTTTGAAACTGCTAGGTGGATTTCAGGGGGCTCCAAGGCGCTCTAGTTCTTTATGTCTCAGCACAGAAGCAGCTCAGTGAGAGCCAAAGTGGTGGGTAAGAAGTGATTTATTAGAATGGGACTCTTGTGAGGCTTACAGATTGAACTGGTGAGAAGGTGCTGTGCTCAGAGAATTTAGGGGACTACACAGTTGTATAACCAAAGGAAAAGTGGGAAGAGGGAAAAGTCTAGTAGGTAGAGACCAGCAATACTGCTCAATATCTTACTCTGCACAGGACAGGTCCACACCTCAAAATGTCAGTAATGTCAAGGAGGAGAAACCCTGGTCTAATATCTTTAAAACATCACACTACTCCAAAAACACACTCCAAAAGAAGCAGCCAGGAAGACAGGTGAAATGATCCTACACATCTCAGCTCCCTGGGTCTCAGTGACTCGCAGTAAACTTGAGGTATTTTCCCCAATACATCTTTCCGTCTCTATCTGACTCAAGTTGGTCTATAAATCCCACGTCTGACCTCAATGGAAAAAAAAAAAAAGATACCAGCATTCTACAGGACCACAATCCTTTATTAGCACTACACCCTCAGAAAGAGCCCCTTAATCTCCATTTCTCTAGGTATAGGACCTCTTACAAAAGTAATTTCTTCCCTTCTCTCCCATCTGGCTACCATGGAAATTTTGGGAGTTTTATGTCCTCCTTGAACAAAAGTTCCTTAACCTGTGACTGCTGTTCAACTAATGACAATCTAATAAGGGCATGGAGGGGGCTGGTTGGCCAGAAAAGAGGATTAAGGAAGAGAATGAGGAGAGACGGCTGGAAGAAAGGGAAAAGGATGGCTGGGTCAGACAGAACATCTCATTTCCTTCTTATCTGTCAATTAGTGTACAGAATTCCTTTTTTTTTCTAGCCAAGTTTGTGGTATGTGTCAGGTTACCCTGTTGGTTATCTCATAGCTTCATGGTTCTCCAATTAATTTTCTACCTCATGGAGATAGATACGTACCAGGTTTCTGATTAGCAATTCTGGTGTCCCTTTTTCTTAGTGCTCCTAAGCAGTCATGGCCACTGACCTCTCTAAGGAGCTCAGCACCATGCCCTGCTATCTGACATCCCAGTGGCTTGTCCACTGGGTAGGGCCACCTGGGACTCAAGAGTCAAAGTGTGGCTGCTCCCTCCTCATAAGGACCACAGGTTTTCCTTTTTCCTCCTGCAGGAAGAAAATGTTTGCTTCTTGTCATCTTCTAGCAGCCACTGACATCTCCTCTTGAGATACAGTCCTGGGTTTCTCAGAGGCCTCTTTAAATATTGTTTTCAAATTTTACTAAATGCCATAAAGATAAAGAATTTTGATAGGTGTCTAGATCCATGTGTGGATCATGTAGCACTAGAGTAATTGTGCATTCCCTAAGCTGTAATCAGGGCCCAAATCAGCAATGGTCCAAGAGACGGAGATAATTGATCTCATTTTCCAGATAATTGTATCTGATTTTTCTTGCCAAGCAAACTTTCTTGTTCCCTGCTGTTTATATCTGAGGAAGCTTGATGATGAACAAAAATGATCTCTCCTTTTGTTCTGTATGATTACTGCATCTATAGGTTATGTACCATTCTAAACATATAGAGAGAATAGTATACAATCTATCAATATACACATTGCACATGTGCCAGTTTTTTTCTATTAACTAGATTGTAGAGCATGGTGCAATTCAGTGAACACATAGGAGTGTCTATTTTGTGGTAGGTGGTATGCAAACAAAAGTGAACCAGACAAATTGGAATACAATCCATCAATTATTGAAGATTGCCAATGAATCAGGAGTTATGCTGAGCCTTTTACAAACATGGTTTTGCCAATCCTTATAATAATCTTTTAAGAAGAATTTTTTCTTCCATTTTTTAAAAAAAGAACTCCTCCATTTCTCAAGGACAGTTATAGTAAGTTTCATAAGAATGCTATCAAAGCTGAGGTAAAGACATGTATGGGTTGGAATCTATGTAAAATTGTGATGTGGAATACATTGGATTTTTTTCATTCATCTTAATTTTTCTCTTGCATGCCCATTCTGCCAGGTAGTGATATTGTCATCCCAGTCATTTCAGGGTTACAGTCGCCATTTAGGAATATTTGTTATGCCCAGGTATTTATGGCAGAGTGGGGTGCTGGCATCTACAGAGACATCCAGAGGGCTCGTTGGTGCAGGCCACCCCCAGCTCATTGCTTACATCGAATGAAAGACCACTTCCAATATAGCAAATCCCTCCAGCAACTTTCTTCTTGTTGCTGCTGCTGCTGTACTTTGGGAAACTATGAGGCTAAAATCCTCTGGCATTTTCATGCCATCATCCAGAGATGCCTCAGTTCCCTGGGCTCCAGGGCCATCTGTGAGCTGGACCACGTACCACTCCCTCTCTGCATGGCTTCTCCCAGGGGAGTGTGGCCCCCTATGCTCTCAGTCACACATTTCTCTGAGAGATCTCCTTCTCCTGTCCGTCTCCCCTGATGCCTACTCATTCCTCGTTTCTGGTCCCACTGCTTCTTCCCCAAATAGTAGAGAATTCACCTCTGGTGACTTCATCTGTGAGGGAGGAAAACTGCTTTTATGCTTTATTATTTTCTCAAACCTATGGCCTCCCTTTCCCTGAGGGCCTAAGGCTTTTAAAAATCCTGAGGCAAGGGTGAACTTTTTATCGTCTTTTGTTTTCTGCTTTACCTGAGAAAAAAATAGTGCCCGAGACAACTTATTGCTGAGAATAAATGCCCCAGGTGACTGAATAAGGAAATGTCACAAAGTAAAAAGGGGGAGAGGAGAGAGGCTATGCTTGTTATTTCAAAAGAGTGGGAATTACTCAGGTAGACAAGGAAGGGATTCCAGGTCAATGCAACATAATGTTAAAAAAAAAAAAAAAAAGTCATTGGAAAAACATATGGCAGGTGTTTTAGAATAGATACAGTGAGAGATGAGAATTGGGTTGGGAGCAGTGGGGAGTCAGGGAGCAGTGTGTGAAAACATTTCTAATTCAAGATGGGAGATACTTCAGAGGGCTTTTTAAAAATTATATTGGAGTATAGCTGAATAACAATATTACAGCTGCAGGTGGACAGTAAAGGAACTTAGCTGTGCACAAATACATATCCATTCTCCCCAGACTCCCCTCCCATCCAGGCTGCCACCTAACGTTGAGCAGAGTTCCATGTGCTATACAGTAGGTCCTTGTTGGCTATCCATTTTAAATATTAGCAATGCGTACATGTCCGTCCTGAGCTCCTTAACTACAGAGGACTTTTAAGTGAAGATGTTGGTACAGACTGAAAGTTTGTATCTCCCTAAAATTCCTATCTCGAAGCCCTCACCCTTAATATAATGGTGTTTAAAGGTAGGGCCTTTGGGGGCTAATTAAGTTTAGGTGACATCCTGAGGATGGAGTCCCCACAAAGGTATTAGTGTTCTTTTAGAAAGAGAATAGAGCTTCCTCTCTCTGCCAGGTGAGGACATGGCAAGGAAGCAGCTGTCTGCAGGTCAGAAAGAGAGTTCTTACTAGAACTCAACCACACTGGCCCTGAAGACTGCATGATTTGAGACTTCCAGCCCCCAGCACTGTTGTTTAACCCATCTGGTCTGTGATATTTTATTATCGCATCCTGAACTAAGAGGTCATGAGTAAACCTGTGTTTAGGAAGCTCATCCTGGCACTATTAGAACAGAAGCCATACCTCAGTCTCTTCTGGCTTTCCACCAGGCTCAAGGCTGAAGTGCAGGGAAGGGGGCTCACAACTACGCACGAGAGAGAAGAAGTGGACTTTCCAGGGTAGAAATTCGCCCAGTAAAACAATCCTGATACTTATCTTAACTGGATTGTAACATGGGCCTGTGGGCTTGAGAGTAACACACTGGAAAGGAAACTTTGATCCTTACTCCTTTACATAGCATGCTATGTTTATCTTCCTCACTAATGTCTGCGGTAGTTTTTAGACTCTCTTATTTTAAATGATTATTAGGAGCCCAATTTGACTTTCCAAATTAAAGAAATTGAAATGTAGCAAACACCTAATCAGAATATGGTTTGTTTAAACTGAATCTGAGGGCCTAAGCACTTGTGTTAGTCAATGGAAGATTTTTCCCCCAGTATTGTGCCCTAATTTTTAATTAAGAAACAAAACCCTGATTAGTTGCTTACCACATGCAGTTAACTAATTCAGAGACGGTATTGCTAGAATTACAAAGGAATTGCTAAGGAGGGATCCTAAGCCTAGGTATGGGTTCTAGTTGATATAAAACCTTGATTTCTTTTTCTTTCTCTCTGAGATTTGGTTTCATTATCCAATTTATAATACTCTTATCTGAAAGAATTAGTCTGTGAAAATGGGCTGAATCAAACTGTTCTTCCTGTAAAGAAGGGCAATTTTTGAATTTCCGTGAAATAGACCCTATTAAGAGACTGTTGCAGCGGTGGAAAGGAATAGCTGATGGAGGCCAGCAAACTCTGACAGTGCCTGACTGAGGAGGCTGGGAGTCTGTGGTGCCTTTTCTTGGCAGCTGCCTATTTTGTATGACTTCCAAAAGGGGTAATTCCAGACTGAAGCTGCAAAGTCTCTGATTTAAAGGCAGGAAATTACAATGACAACTGCAGGGAAGAAACAGTTTTAATTCTATAGCTGAAATAAGGTAGAAAATGCAAACCATATTTCTTTCCTGGAAACACAAAGTACATTGAAATTTATACTACAGTGTTAATGAATGATGCCTGACCTTTTGATGAGTGTAGATTCTGATGGGAGGGAGCAAAAGGGAGCAAAGCTAGGGGGTACTTAAAGTAAGTCCATATACGAAGGGGTTTTGTTTGTTTAAATCTCAAAAATGATTAGCTGAAACATGGAAGACAAAGCTTACCTTTTTCACTCGTCTGCTGGGAGCATGTCAATCATTAGACGCACAAACGTCTTCAGGATTATATTTACCCCCAGTAGAATCAATCATTTCTGTTGATGTTTTAAACCATTGGCTTTATCGATATCTCTAATCCGGTTCTCAGTCTGTGAGTCACAACTCACTTGTGTGATACAATCAGTTATGAGTTGTCGTAAGTAACTTGTTACCTTTAAGAACTACCAAGATATGTGGACAATTGGATTTTTCATAAACAGATTCAAGATTATACCAATGTAATAACGAATTTCCCTATAACTCAATATGTTCTCTTGTGTGGAAAAGGAAAAGGTGGATTTATAACTAGACTGCCAAGAATTGTATGCAAATGGCACCCAATCTGATCCTTTCTAGACCCTATAGTCTGGGTATAACCGTGAGGGTGTGGTTCACTTATAAAGGCCACCTGTGATATGAGACATGATGGAAAAAATTGAGGAGCCACTGATCTAATGTCACCCAATCCAGAACAATCTATTCTCAGAGTCCAGGTTTTGTATGACTTCTAGACTACAGCTGCAAAATTTACTCGAGGAAACCAAACCCAAATTAAGATCCAACAGAAACTCTCAGGGACCACGTCCACTTCTTGACCTAGTTAGTAAATGTGGAGACAAAGCACAAGGTGGCATTATACTTAAAACCTGAAAGGCTGCTCGGCCTTTCCTCTGGCTTTGATGAATTACATAGGTATTTTCCTTAATCAAGTTTCAGGGTCTGAGGAAAGCAACTTAGAGCAAACAGAACCTGGAAGACAGGCTAACAGATTAATGGAAAGGCTGAAGAGTTGAGAGAGAGCGTAGTGTGAGATAAAGTGAATAAATAACTAAAGCACCCTCCGGGCTCTCTCTAATAGCCTCCTGGGCTGTCCAATGGCTCTCAGTTGATGGGGCCTTAGGACACTGCAAATATGTTAGAATTTAATTACACCTGAAGGACAGGCTCTAAAGGGCTCTGTTCAGAGAATTTTTAATGTTCTTGTAAACTCTTTGGTATCGTGGTTCTAAAACCACATATGGTGTTCCCAAATAAATTGGATACACAATGTCTCCTGTGTTTTGCTGATGCGTCAATGTGGTGGCTGTATCAAAAAGGAAAGTGGGGTGAGCTTGGCATGATTTACTCTTCATTAGCAAAGTGGATTCCTGTTCATTGTGCTTTCTTTTCTAAGTAGCTGTAAGCATGTTTATAAAGGGAATCCAGAACATTGCTCTCCATTGCAGTTAAGCTTGTCTTCTTGTAGTTTGAAAAACTTAACCCTTCTCCCGTTACCATTTTTTTTTTTAAACCAAGCCTAGTGCTTCAGTTCGGGGTGCCTTTCCAGGACTCCTCATTTCCTCAACTATCATTAAGTAATGCTTGAGGGTTGTACCCTTAAGTTCTGAGGGTTATCTGAGATGAAGTTCCTCCACAGTAGGACCCCTCAGCTTTTCCTTCTCTCAAGTCTTAATTCCCTCTTACATATGTCTCATTTAGTATTTTCTGCTAGAGATAATTTTGAGAGGAAAGTAAAATGTGAGTTTAATCATTCTCTCCTGTGTTTCTGTCACAGGTAGACCTAAAGCACCAGTTCCTCTCTTTGCTTTCATAACCTTTTGAGAGGTAAAACTATCAGTAGAGCAAGTCAAGGATTTGATGTCATTATGTTTTCTTTCAATATGTATTTCTTCTTCTAGGCCAGAAGCAACCTAAAGTTTTAGAGCATACATTGTAATTTCCCTTCCTGTCTCTAAAAGCCATGGTACTTAGTATACTTTCTGGTGCAGAAGAGATTCTCAATAAATGTTGAACTGCTCTGTTTTAAAGAGTTGAATGTGAGTAGAAAATGTCAAGGGAGATGGTCTTGGTTATTCAGATTCTGATTCCAACTTGTCCCTGACCTTGTCCAGAAGGGTCAAGCATATCGTAAACTGCTGAGGATTTCTGGCTCAGAGCACTAAGGGGAAGAAAGGCCTCTTCTTCCCAGAAAAATCATCCATTCATGACATGGTTCAGTAAGAATGTGTTTTCTTGATTCTTATTCACATATGAATAAAGTAGTCACAGAATTAATGCAGAGAAGGACCTCATAATCCCTAACACTCTGTACTAGGGGAAGAAGAAATCCTTGTTTGACCATTTTCATTCTTCCTATAGCATTCATTATTTCTTCTATGGGTGCTCAAAGCTTGTTGCTAAGCTTAGATAAATCTGCAAAATTAGAGGTTGTTCTCCAAAGGCACATCCATTCCTAAAAATCTATATATCCATAGAGAACTTGAAAAAGTTTTCTGCTGTTCAGGACATAGTAAAACTCTGCTAACTGGAATTGGCCTTGCTAGATTCCAGCAGTGTGCACATTGCTTTGTCTGTAGCTGAGTCTGGGGACACACAGGTAAGGAGGATATCATTTCCACTTGAGTGAGTTTCAAACACTCAAAGGCAAGACATCCAAAGCCACACTCATTTCCTCCCCAACGAGCCCAGGTACTTGCCTACATTCTTGTTTGATATCTGGCACCTTCATCCACCAGACACTCAAAAGGACCATCTGACAGCTCTCTCTAATGTTTCCCTCTTTCTACCAAGCCCACTTCCTTTCCAAGGGAGTGAGTCATCAGGTCCTGTCTCCTCTCTACTTAATTGCTGTCATCTGTCCACTTGGCTGACTCTCTTGCCTGATAGTTGTGACAGCCTCCTAAGTATGTTCTTTTCTGTCATTTTTTTAAATTTTGGCCTCTTTTATTATTTATATTTATTTATTTTCATCCATCTTTATTCTTTGGCCTGTGTGGGCCTTGCATTCCAGTGGCCTTTAGTTGCAGAGCACTGGCTCTGGGCATGTGTGCTCCAGAGAGCTGGCTCATAATTGCACACACTGCTCCACAGCACGTGGGATCCTCCCAGGCCAGAGATCGAACGAGTGCCCCTTGCACTGCAAGGTGTACTCTTTACCCACTGGACCACCAGGGAAGCCATCCTGAGTATATTCTTAGCTGCAGTTACCCTGTATCCTCTAAAACTCATTTGGAGCATCACTTCCTCCAGGCAGGCTGCCTGAACTCAACAGTGTGATTTTGGTGCCCTTTGTGGATATATCTTTCAGGGTCCTTAACTTCTGGGTTGTGAGTGCTGGCTATCCACACCTCCTCCACCACCTCCTGAGTTCCTTTCGTCTGAGCATGTTGGCTTTTTAGTCCCAACATTCATGAGAATATTTTTAGACTAAAGAAATGAGGTGCTTCTTGTTTTGTGATTCTTACTCCTATAGGGTTTTCTTTCTGAAATCTTTTCTGTTTAAAAACCTCCTCTTCCATTAAGGACAAGAGTCTGTAGCCTTATGGGATGCTAGAAAACCAGCCTGTGAGTCAGCTCCTGGCATGCAAACTGAGGGCAGCCTATCTACCATGCGCACACCTGAACAGTCAGTGGCAGCGGCAAGCCCACAAAGAACACTCTTTCTAGTGGTAGAAAGGAGGGAGAGTGCTCAGAGTTGAGGAAAAGCCTAGCCATAAAGGGGGCCCTTGTTTGGCAATGCTCAAAAATGTTGCCTAAAAGAGGAAAGGAGGTGCCCCGGTGGCCCCTCTGCTAGGGAGCAAGAAAGTGAAGATGTCAGTGTTAACCTGTGGTGATGCAAAAAAGTGAGGGATGGGGAAACAATTACTGGACAAGAAATGGAATGCCCCCAGCCCGCCTCACTGCAGTTAGCAAAGGCAATACAGCCAGGTCCCCAGCTTGACAGAGAATAAATCTCATGAGGTGAGAAAGACAAAACTGACCTTTTATACATATACACAGACATGTACACAGACATATTCATACTCAACTGGCATCTTGAGGCTACAGGTAAGGAAGGCAAGATGGCCAGCAGCTGTAGAGACCTCTTCTACGAAGCAGTGAGCAGAGACGGCCCTCTATGGAAAAACAGCAGAAGCAGGCACTGAGACCCTAGTTGGTACCTGACCCCCAGAGGATTACTCCTCTTAACTACAAATTCTTTCCTCAGAGTCACACCGTCAAGCCTGGCTGCCATCAGATAAGCATCCACTTCCTATGGGCTAGGTGATGAGTACCGCCTGGCAAAGTTGATCCCCCCTGGGACAAATCCCTTTGATCAGAAATTTTGTTTTGTTTCAGCTCATGGAGACAGATCACAGTGAGGCTTCTGAGAGTCAATAAGGAAATGTTAATAGATTTACTCTCGCCGGGGAGGCCCAGACCAGTGTTTTAATCATCTCGTGGCTGCTTAATTAACATTTGTTGGCATAATTTCTGCTACTGTTAGCAAAATGTAAATATTTAAATGACTTGTATTTTTCATGGAGCAGGAGAGCTGTGAGCAGGGAACTTGAGGCAAAGATCTGGCAGCATCTTAATCCTAGCTTTCATCAAACATCCTCTCCAGCTTTGGGCAAATGTCTCAACCTCATGACGTTTCTATCTTGTTTTCTTCACTCACACTGAAGACAGAATGGAAACATTTCTAAAGGGGGATTATAAAGAGTGATTATCAACTACCAGAAAAATTCTTTGAAGATGAAAGTGGTCAACTGTAGCATTTCTACTTCAGAGCGAGAGGGCTCGGTAGAGAAAGGACATAAAGACATGGAATCACATTCAGAAATGATTCTATGTCCTTTGTGTTCAGTCTGCTTTAGCTGCTCAGGAAGCCACGTGTTGGGAATATGCACTCATAAGTAACGGTTAGCAACAGAATATTCAAGAGAATAAGCAACATGTGTGCTCGGTTGCTCAGTCATGTCTGATTCTTTGCAACCTTATAGACTGTAGTCCACCAGGTTCCTCTGTCCATGAGATTTTCCAAGCAAGAATACTGAGATGGGTTGTCATTTCCTCCTCCAGGGGATCTTCCCAACCTAGGAGTCAAACCTGCCTCTCTTGTGTCTCCTGCACTGGCAGAAAGATTTCTTTTTTTTTTTTTTTTTAATTTTTTTTGTTGTTGTTGGGGGGGGGGGGGGGGGGGAGGGGGGCCACTTCTATTGGTCTTTCATTTATCTATTCATCCATGTTTGTTCTTTGGCCCACGGGGGCCTCCCATTGCAGTGGCCACTGTTGTCACAGAGCACGGGCTCTGGGCGCATGCAGTCCAGAGCCCTGACTCGGTAATTGGACACAGCGGCACGTGGGATCTTCCCAGGCCAGGGATCGAACCGGGGCCTTGCACTGCAAGGTGTTGTCCTTACCCACTGGACCACCAGGGAAGCCCAGGAAGATTTCTTACTAACTCTAAAAATAAATTGTTCCCTGAGAAGCTATTGATTTCAAACCATAGCAAATGCCCACATGAATCCATTAAATCTATTCATATCCCAGGTTTTTTTGCTTAAATTTCTAGATTTCGTTGTCTTTGTTGTACAGTCAGTAAGTCATGTTCAACTCTCTGTGACCCCATGGACTGCAGCACTCCAGGCTCCTCTGTCCTCCACAATATTGTTCAGATTCATGTTCATTGAGTCAGTCAGATGCTATCTAATCATTTCATCCATGGTCATCCCCTCTCCTTTTGCCTTCAATCTTTCCCAGCATCAGGGTGTTTTAAAATGAGTTGGCCTTTGCTTCAAGTGACCAAAGTATTGGAGCTTTATCATCAGTCCTTCCAATGAATATTTAGGGTTGATTTCCTTTAGGATTGATTGTCTTGATCTCCTTACTATCCAAGGGACTCTCAAGAGTCTTCTCCAACACCACAATTCAAAAGCATCAATTCTTCAGCACTCAACCTTCTATTTTTATTTTATTTTACAGAGTTTTGTTGTTTACCACTCACCTTCTTTAGCTGCTCAGGAAGCCACGGGGGAATATGATCTAAGTAACGGTTAGCAACAGAATATTCAAGAGAATAAGCAACATGTGTGCTCGGTTGCTCAGTCATGTCTGATTCTTTGCAACCTTATAGACTGTAGTCCACCAGGTTCCTCTGTCCATGAGATTTTCCAAGCAAGAATACTGAGATGGGTTGTCATTTCCTCCTCCAGGGGATCTTCCCAACCTAGGAGTCAAACCTGCCTCTCTTGTGTCTCCTGCACTGGCAGAAAGATTTCTTTTTTTTTTTTTTTTTAATTTTTTTTGTTGTTGTTGGGGGGGGGGTGGGGGGGCAGGCAGGCCACTTCTATTGGTCGTTTCATTTATCTATTTTTTCATCCATCTTTTTGTTTTTTGGCCCACGTGGGCCTCCCATTGCAGTGGCCACTGTTGTCACAGAGCACGGGCTCTGGGCGCATGCAGTCCAGAGCCCTGACTCGGTAATTGGACACAGCGGCACGTGGGATCTTCCCAGGCCAGGGATCGAACCGGCGCCCCTTGCACTGCAAGGTGTTGTCCTTACCCACTGGACCACCAGGGAAGCCCAGGAAGATTTCTTACTAACTCTAAAAATAAATTGTTCCCTGAGAAGCTATTGATTTCAAACCATAGCAAATGCCCACATGAATCCATTAAATCTATTCATATCCCAGGTTTTTTTGCTTAAATTTCTAGATTTCGTTGTCTTTGTTGTACAGTCAGTAAGTCATGTTCAACTCTCTGTGACCCCATGGACTGCAGCACTCCAGGCTCCTCTGTCCTCCACAATATTGTTCAGATTCATGTTCATTGAGTCAGTCAGATGCTATCTAATCATTTCATCCATGGTCATCCCCTCTCCTTTTGCCTTCAATCTTTCCCAGCATCAGGGTGTTTTAAAATGAGTTGGCCTTTGCTTCAAGTGACCAAAGTATTGGAGCTTTATCATCAGTCCTTCCAATGAATATTTAGGGTTGATTTCCTTTAGGATTGATTGTCTTGATCTCCTTACTATCCAAGGGACTCTCAAGAGTCTTCTCCAACACCACAATTCAAAAGCATCAATTCTTCAGCACTCAACCTTCTATTTTTATTTTATTTTACAGAGTTTTGTTGTTTACCACTATACATAAACCTGAATCAGTCATAAGTATGGCCTCAACCCCTTCCACCAGAGCCTCCCTCCCTCTGCCCTCCCAGTCCCACCCCTCCGGGTTGTTGCATAACCCCTGATGTCTCTGTTTTTTAATACACTGTCTAGGTTTGTCCTACCTTTCCTTCCAAGGAGCAAGCATCTTTTAATTTCCTGGCTGTAGTCACTGACCACAGTGATTTTGGAGCCCAGTAAAATATCTGTGCTGGCCCCTCTAAGCCCTAAGGGCATTCTTGGTTATTTCTATATAGTCATCATTCTGCTGCTTCCATGACACACATAAGCTGCAAAAAACTCACTATGACCATCTCAGTCTTTTCTCCATCTCTTTGCCACTTTGAGTGCATGGGAAACTGTCAAATGCATTTGGCTGTTGTGTGCCATTCTGATTGTTTTAAACCCATCCACCTAATTCTCTCAGACAGTTTCCACACTTCTACTTAAGGAACTGGAATTTGCCAGTGCTTTAGGCCAAGAATTGACAGATGTTCCTGTGAAGGACTAGACAGTAAATATTTTAGGCTATGTGAGTCATAAGGTCTCTTGCAATGATTTAATGTTGCCATTATAACATCAAAGCAGCCATAGGCAATACATAAATGAATGGGAATGTATTTACAGAAACAGGCAGCTGGCCCATGGGTCAGACTTTGGTGACGCTGCCCTGGGCTTCCCTAGGAATAGAAGAGAAACCTGTCCGACTCTTGGATCCTCAAATTTATCCAGGTTTGATCACTTCCTCCCAAGCTCTCCATTTTGGGGAACAGGATATATAACTTCTACTCATCTCTTCCAACATTCTAAGAGTCATCAGTCTTCCAATGATTTTTTTTATTTTAAAATGAGTTGGCCTTTGCTTCAAGTGACCAAAGTATTGGAGCTTTATCATCAGTCCTTCCAATGAATATTTAGGGTTGATTTCCTTTAGGATTGATTGTCTTGATCTCCTTACTATCCAAGGGACTCTCAAGAGTCTTCTCCAACACCACAATTCAAAAGCATCAATTCTTCAGCACTCAACCTTCTATTTTTATTTTATTTTACAGAGTTTTGTTGTTTACCACTATACATAAACCTGAATCAGTCATAAGTATGGCCTCAACCCCTTCCACCAGAGCCTCCCTCCCTCTGCCCTCCCAGTCCCACCCCTCCGGGTTGTTGCATAACCCCTGATGTCTCTGTTTTTTAATACACTGTCTAGGTTTGTCCTACCTTTCCTTCCAAGGAGCAAGCATCTTTTAATTTCCTGGCTGTAGTCACTGACCACAGTGATTTTGGAGCCCAGTAAAATATCTGTGCTGGCCCCTCTAAGCCCTAAGGGCATTCTTGGTTATTTCTATATAGTCATCATTCTGCTGCTTCCATGACACACATAAGCTGCAAAAAACTCACTATGACCATCTCAGTCTTTTCTCCATCTCTTTGCCACTTTGAGTGCATGGGAAACTGTCAAATGCATTTGGCTGTTGTGTGCCATTCTGATTGTTTTAAACCCATCCACCTAATTCTCTCAGACAGTTTCCACACTTCTACTTAAGGAACTGGAATTTGCCAGTGCTTTAGGCCAAGAATTGACAGATGTTCCTGTGAAGGACTAGACAGTAAATATTTTAGGCTATGTGAGTCATAAGGTCTCTTGCAATGATTTAATGTTGCCATTATAACATCAAAGCAGCCATAGGCAATACATAAATGAATGGGAATGTATTTACAGAAACAGGCAGCTGGCCCATGGGTCAGACTTTGGTGACGCTGCCCTGGGCTTCCCTAGGGAATAGAAGAGAAACCTGTCCGACTCTTGGATCCTCAAATTTATCCAGGTTTGATCACTTCCTCCCAAGTCTCAGTCCATTTTGGGGAACAGGATATATAACTTCTACTCATCTCTTCCAACATTCTAAGCTCTTTAATCACTTCCTTCTCTCAAGATGAAGACTTGACAACAAGAAAAAGCTGACTTTGACAAAAGACTTTTTCTTCCAAATCTATTACTTTATTATTATTATTATTTTGGCCACGTCTATTGATCTTTCATTCATTTATCTTTGTTCTTTGGCCTGTGTGGGCCTCCCATCGCAGTGGCCTCTCTCCTTGCAGAGCACTGGCTCTGGGTGCATGCGCTCCAGAGCTCTGGCTCTGTAGTTGGACACATCGGTCCAACTGCTCTGCGGCACTTGGGATCTTCCCAGGCCCCGGATTGAACCAGCGCCCCTTGCACTGCAAAGCAGTGTCCTTACCCCCTGGACCACCAGGGAAGCCCTATTACTTTATTTTTTTATCTCAACTTGAATAAATGCCAGGAATATGATTCTCTTTCCTATTTTTCTTGAGGAAGTGATGCATTATTTGTCCAATTGGGAGAAAGCAAAAATATAATAGTATATTCCAAAAGGAATTACCAGCTAATATTTCAAAAATACCATTAGTCTTTTATTATAACATGGTTCCTGCGGAGAAAGGAAAAGGAAAGGGAAGAAGGCTCAAGTAGCCCATCACTGGGGTAACTAGGGGAGTGCACTGGAACTCTGGGGTCCCCCAGCGGTCCTATTTCAACTGGGATGGTAGCTCTGTGAACCATGGTATAGAGGTCTTTCACTAATTCAGTCAGATTGGGGCCAACAGGTAGGTTTCCTGCTATTTAAACTGAAGGAGGAATTTAGGTGTGAACTGCAGACCAGAAGAGAGATTTGACTTTTTCTGGGTGTAATATCAGTACAAAAGAGGCAGGTAGAAACTCCAAGATGATGTCACTTAAGACACTCCACCCATTTTCTTCATGATTGGAAATTGGATAGTGATGAATTAACAGTTCAATAAAATCTATTGAGTGTAGTTTAGCCTGGAAAAAGTAACTGAGAATTGAATCATGGCAGAGGTAGTCTTGCCATGGTTTTCAGACAGGTGTGATGAAGGTTATATGTATGACTGAAGATACCATATGAGTTTAACATTACATATCACAGAGAATGGCTCCCATTTAGAAATGGTCACAACAGTTCCTCCTTTAAAAATGACTGGGTTCCTATCTCAGGGTAAGGAAACTATCTGCATGTATATAGTGTCTTATGATTTCTAGTGTATATCCTTATCTATGCCCCTTGCACAAAAGCGTCTCAGGAGACAGAGACACATACATATGAGTCAAGGATCTGGGGAGAGAAAAAAACCCAAGGGATTTCCCTGGAAATTCAGTGGTTAAGACTCCACTACAGGGGGGCGTGGGTTCAATTCCAGCCTGGGGAACTAAAATCCCAGTTTTATCCCAAGAAATGTGGCCAGACAAACAAAACTGTATTAAATTGGGTGAGATTTTCGCAAATACATGTTACAGAACCTGCTTTGGAGGCTGAGGGACATTTTAAGAAGAAGAAGCTGGAAAGGGGAACTTTAGAAAGAGGTAACAAAGGAGATGGATTTCAGTGGGGAGATGAGAGCAAAGGCAAAGAAAAAATTAATGTGATGCAACCAATGGGGTAATTAGAGAAGAAAATGAAAATAAGTTTAGATCAAGGAACAAATCAAAATCCCAGAGGATGCAGACATGGGACTTTGCAATTTTATGCCTGAGAAATAAGAAATGATGACAGATAAAATGGACAACGTGGCTTTTTATCCTATTTCTACTTTGTCTCGATCGTTGGTTTTATTTTCTTCACTTTTCCTTATGCTGTTATATATCCTTCTATATATTTCTATTCTTTAAACTTTTCTTGGACAAGATATAGTTAAAAGGAAAAAAAAAAGATAAGTACACAAGGACATATGTAGCAGTCCACTTAAGACTTCGTCTTCCAGTTGTGCAGGTTCGATCTTTAGTTGGGAAGCTAAGATCCCACTTGCCTCCAGCCGAAAAACCAAAATATAAACCAGAAACAAGATTTTAACACATTCAATAAAAGCTTTAACAATGGTTCGCGTCAAGAAAATCTTTATAGAGTAAAATAAAAATAAACACCAACTGCTCTGTTCTGATAAAAACCAACACTCATTGCCTCGTTTGCTTTGAATCCTTTTGGAAGTGGGCATTACACAACATGCTCCCCAGGTGGTGCTTCCTTCCTGCCAATGGAGGAGATGTAAGAGATGTGGGTTTAAGTTCTGGATTGGGAGGATCCCTTTGAGGAAGTCACGGCAACCCACTCCAGTATTCTTTTTTTTTTTTTTCCGATAATTCTATGCCTTTTATTCAGTTATTTCAAAAATATTTGATCATTTTTTAAAAAGTGTACATTTAAAAAATCCATACAGGGCTTCCCCTGGTGGTCCAGTGGATAAGGACACCGTCTTGCAGTGCGGGCGCCAGTTTGAGCCCTGGCCTGGGAAGATCCCACGTGCCATGGAGTGGCTGGACTGATGTGTCCAATCACCGAGCCGGAGCTCTGGAGCGCATGCGCCCAGAGCCAGCGCTCTGCAACGACAGAGGCTACCGTGATGGGAGGCCCACAGGAGCCAAAGAACAAAGACGGATGAAAATAGAGAAATGAAAGACCAATAGAAGTGGCCCGCCTGCTCGCCTCCCTCCCCAACCCGACCCCCTCCCAAAATAGATAAATAAATAAATAAATAAATCTTTAAAAAAAAAAATCCATACAAAACTGTAATGCTCACTCCAGTATTCTCGCCTGGAGAATCTCATGGACAGAGGAGCCTGGTGGGCTACAGTTCATAGGATTGTAAAGTCAGACATGACTGAGGCACCTTAGTCTGTATAACATACCTCAGTGCTTCCCACACTGAGTCCAGAGAGATAGTCCTAGTGGTCATTATAAAAGGTCTGCAAACTTGCAAAGTATACAAACACTGCCTGAGATGGTACAGAAATATTTTTAATTACATATGGTTTAAAAAGTAGCAGATCAGGGCTTCCCCTGGTGGTCCAGTGGGTAAAGACACCGCCTTGCAGTGCAAGGGGCGCCGGTTCGATCCCTGGCCTAGGAAGATTCCACGTGCCGCGGAGCGGCTGGACCGATGTGTCTAATTACCGAGTCGGAACTCTGGAGCGCATGCGCCCAGAGACGGTGCTCTGCAACGACAGACGCCACTGTGATGGGAGGCCCACAGGAGCCAAAAAACAAAGACGGATGAAACAGAGAAATGAAAGACCAATAGAAATGGCCCGCCTGCTCCCCTCCCTCTCCAATCCGACCCCCGCCCAAAATAAAAAAAAAATTTTTTTTTAAAGTAGCAGATCGGCCTTCCATGGTGATTCAGTGAATAAGAGTCTGTCTGCTAGTGCAGGGAACATGGGTTCAGTCCCTGCTCCAGGAAGATCCCATATGCCATGGAGCAACTAAGCCCATGTGCTGTAACTACTGAGCCTGTGTGCAGTAACTACTGAAGCCTGTGGGCCCTACAACCCATGCTCTACAAAAGAGAAGCCCCAGCTCTCTACAATGAGAGAAAGCTCATGTAAAGCAACAAAGACCCTGTATACCCCCAAATAAATAAAAGATTACAGATTCTTTTGGAGAAGAAAATGGCAGCCCACTCCAGTATTCTTGCCTGGAAAATTGCATGGAATGGAGAAGCCAGGGGAGCTACAGTTCATGAGATCACACAAAGTCGAACATGGCTGAAGTGACCAAGCAGCAGCAGCAGATCCTTTTAAAGTCATACTTTTCCATCACTGTGTACTCTCTCAATGTTCTAAGAGTAAGAATTCTCAGGAAATTGTGACTGGGTTGTTTGTTTGTTTGTTTGTTTTTTTAAAGATTTATGTATTTATTTATTTTGAGCAGGGATCGGGTTGGGGAGGGAGGGGAGCAGGCGGGCCACTTCTATTGGTCTTTCATTTCTCTATTTTCATCCGTCTTTGTTCTCTGGTTCCTGTGGGCCTTCCATTGCGGTGGTGTCTGTTGGCGCAGAGCATCAGCTCTGGGCGCATGTGCTCCAGAGCTCCAGCTCGGTGATTGGACACATCAGTCCAGCCACTCCATGGCACGTGGGATCTTCCCAGGCCAGGGATCGAACCGGCGCCCCTTGCACTGCAAGGCAGTGTCCTTATCCACTGGACCACCAGGGGAAGCCCTGTGATTGGGTTTTGATACAATGAAAGGATCTCAAAGTCAAAGACTGGAGAAATTAAAAAGAAGTGAATAACCCTATTAGAATAGCCTCGTTTTTTGGTTTTTGTTTTTCTTCTATTTACGCGAATGAGATTTCCCTGGTTGCCAGACATTAAAGAACCTATCTGCAAATGCAAGAGACGCGGGGTCAACCCCTGTGTCAGGAAGATCCCCTTGAGCAGGAAATGGCAACCCACTCCGGTATTCTTGCCTGGAGAATTCTATGGATAGAGGAGCCTGGCGGGCTACAATCCATGGAGTTGCAAAGAGTCAGACACGACTGAGCCTAACAAAATAGATTAATATATTAAGGATCCCAGGGGACTTTCTATAGAAAGTAATAGTTTTAGCACTTTAGTGGGTTCAGTTCAGTTCAGTTGCTCAGTTGTGTCCGCTCTCTGTGACCCCAAGGACTGGAGCACAGCAGGCTTCCCTGTCCTTCACCATCTCCCAGAGCTAGCTGAAACTCTTTTCTATTGACTCAGTGATGTCACCCAACTATCTCCCTCTGTCATCCCCTTCTCCTTCTGCCTTCTATTTTTCTCAGCATCAGTGTCTTTTCCAATGAGTCATCACTTCCTATCAGGTGGCCAGGTATTGGAGCTTCAGCTTCAGCACCAGTCCTTTTAATGAATATTCAGGGTTATTTTCCTTTAGGACTGACTGGTTTGACCTCCTTGCAGTCCGAAGGACTCTTAGGTGTCTTCTCCAACATCACAGTTTGAAGGCATCAATTCTTTGGCACTTAGTCTTTATAGTCCAACTCTCACATCCATACATGACCATAGCTTTGATTATATGAACATTTGTCAGCAAAATGAGGTCTCTGCTTTTAAATATCTGTCTAGCTCTGTCACAGCTTTTTTTCTAAGCAGCAAGTGCCTTTTAATTTCATGGCTGCAGTCACTGTCCTTAGTGATTTTGGAGCCCAAGTCAATAAAGTCTGTCACTTCTGCAATTGTTTGCCCATCTATTTGCCGTAAAGTGATGGGACCAGATGGAATGATCTTCATTTTTTGAATGCTGAGTTTTAAGCCAGTTTTTCACCCTCATCAAGAGGCTCTGTAATTCCTCTTCGCTTTCTGCCAGAAGGGTAGTGTTATCTGCATATCCGAGGTTATTGATATTTCTCCCAACAATCTTGATTCCCAGCTTGTGCTTCATTCAGACTGGCATTTCACATGCTATACTCTGCATATAAATTAAATAAGCAAGGTGACATTATACAGCCTTGTACTCCTTTCCCAATTTGCAGCCAGTCTGTTGTCCCATATCTGGTTCTAATTGTTGCTTCTTGACCTGCATACAGGTTTCTCAGAAGGCAGGTTAGGTGGTCTGGTATTTCTATCTCTTGAATAATTTTCTCAAGTTTGTTGTAATACACACAGTTAAAGACTTTAGTGTCTCAATGAAACAGAAATAAATGTTTTTCTGGGATTCTTTTGCTTTCTCTATGATCCAAGGGATGTTGACTAGTTCCTCTGCCTTTTCTGAATCTGGCTTGTACATCTGGAAGCTCTCCATTGACTCTTTTATGTCACCCCACTATCTCCCTCTGTCATCCCCTTCTCCTTCTGCCTTCTATTTTTCTCAGCATCAGTGTCTTTTCCAATGAGTCATCACTTCCTATCAGGTGGCCAGGTATTGGAGCTTCAGCTTCAGCACCAGTCCTTTTAATGAATATTCAGGGTTATTTTCCTTTAGGACTGACTGGTTTGACCTCCTTGCAGTCCGAAGGACTCTTAGGTGTCTTCTCCAACATCACAGTTTGAAGGCATCAATTCTTTGGCACTTAGTCTTTATAGTCCAACTCTCACATCCATACATGACCATAGCTTTGATTATATGAACATTTGTCAGCAAAATGAGGTCTCTGCTTTTAAATATCTGTCTAGCTCTGTCACAGCTTTTTTTCTAAGCAGCAAGTGCCTTTTAATTTCATGGCTGCAGTCACTGTCCTTAGTGATTTTGGAGCCCAAGTCAATAAAGTCTGTCACTTCTGCAATTGTTTGCCCATCTATTTGCCGTAAAGTGATGGGACCAGATGGAATGATCTTCATTTTTTGAATGCTGAGTTTTAAGCCAGTTTTTCACCCTCATCAAGAGGCTCTGTAATTCCTCTTCGCTTTCTGCCAGAAGGGTAGTGTTATCTGCATATCCGAGGTTATTGATATTTCTCCCAACAATCTTGATTCCCAGCTTGTGCTTCATTCAGACTGGCATTTCACATGCTATACTCTGCATATAAATTAAATAAGCAAGGTGACATTATACAGCCTTGTACTCCTTTCCCAATTTGCAGCCAGTCTGTTGTCCCATATCTGGTTCTAATTGTTGCTTCTTGACCTGCATACAGGTTTCTCAGAAGGCAGGTTAGGTGGTCTGGTATTTCTATCTCTTGAATAATTTTCTCAAGTTTGTTGTAATACACACAGTTAAAGACTTTAGTGTCTCAATGAAACAGAAATAAATGTTTTTCTGGGATTCTTTTGCTTTCTCTATGATCCAAGGGATGTTGACTAGTTCCTCTGCCTTTTCTGAATCTGGCTTGTACATCTGGAAGTTCTCAGTTCATGTACTGTTGAAGGCTAGCTTGGAGGATTTTGAGCATGATCTTGCTAGCTTGTGAAATAAGTGTGATTGTGTCTTAATTAGAACATTCTGTGGCATTACCCTTCTTTGGCATTGGAATGAAAACTGACCTTTTCCAGTCCTGAGGCCACTGCTGAGTTTTCCAAATTTGCTGGCATATTGAATGCATCATTTCAACAGCATCATCTTTTAATATTTGAAATAGATCAGCTAGAAATCTATCACCCTGCTAGCTTTGTTCAGAGTGATGTTTCCTAAGGCCAACTCGACTTCACACTCCAGGATATCTGGATCTAGGTAAGTGATCATACCATCATGGTTATTTAGGTCATTAAGATCTTTTTATATAGTTCTTCTGTGTATTCTTTCCACCTCTTCTTAATATCTTCTGCTTCTGTTAGGTCCTTATTGTTTCTGTCCTTTATTGTGCCCATCTTTGTATGAAATGTTCCCTTAGTACCTCTAATTTTCTTGTAGAGATCTCTAGTATTTCCCATTCTATTGTTCTCCTCTTAGCTCTTTGCATTGTTCACTTAGGAAGGCTCTCTTAATCCCTCCTTGCTGTTCTCTAGACCTCTGCATTCAGATGGATATATCTTTCCTTTTCTCCTTTGCCTTTCACTTCTCTTCTTTCCTCAACTATTTGTAAGGACTCCTCAGACAAACATTTTGCCTTTTTGGATTTTTTTTTCTTGGGGGTGGTTTGACCACTGCCTCCTGTACAGTGTTATGAACCTCTCTCCATAGTTACTCAGACATTGTGTCCATCAGATCTAATCCCTTGAATCTTTGTATAATTGTAAGGAATTTGACTTAGGTCATACTTGAATGGCCGAGTCGGTTTCCTCTTTCTTCAATTTAAGCCTGAATTTTGCAATAAGGTGTTCATGATCTGAGCCACAGTCAGCTCCATGTCTTGTTTTTGCCTTTTACCCTTTTGCAAAAAAATTGATTGATAGAAGGCAGTAATTTTTTAATTTTGTTTTTCCTAAAGACTTTAGGGTCTCAATGAAACAGAAATAAATGTTTTTCTGGGATTCTTTTGCTTTCTCTATGATCCAAGGGATGTTGACTAGTTCCTCTGCCTTTTCTGAATCTGGCTTGTACATCTGGAAGTTCTCAGTTCATGTACTGTTGAAGGCTAGCTTGGAGGATTTTGAGCATGATCTTGCTAGCTTGTGAAATAAGTGTGATTGTGTCTTAATTAGAACATTCTGTGGCATTACCCTTCTTTGGCATTGGAATGAAAACTGACCTTTTCCAGTCCTGAGGCCACTGCTGAGTTTTCCAAATTTGCTGGCATATTGAATGCATCATTTCAACAGCATCATCTTTTAATATTTGAAATAGATCAGCTAGAAATCTATCACCCTGCTAGCTTTGTTCAGAGTGATGTTTCCTAAGGCCAACTCGACTTCACACTCCAGGATATCTGGATCTAGGTAAGTGATCATACCATCATGGTTATTTAGGTCATTAAGATCTTTTTATATAGTTCTTCTGTGTATTCTTTCCACCTCTTCTTAATATCTTCTGCTTCTGTTAGGTCCTTATTGTTTCTGTCCTTTATTGTGCCCATCTTTGTATGAAATGTTCCCTTAGTACCTCTAATTTTCTTGTAGAGATCTCTAGTATTTCCCATTCTATTGTTCTCCTCTTAGCTCTTTGCATTGTTCACTTAGGAAGGCTCTCTTAATCCCTCCTTGCTGTTCTCTAGACCTCTGCATTCAGATGGATATATCTTTCCTTTTCTCCTTTGCCTTTCACTTCTCTTCTTTCCTCAACTATTTGTAAGGACTCCTCAGACAAACATTTTGCCTTTTTGGATTTTTTTTTCTTGGGGGTGGTTTGACCACTGCCTCCTGTACAGTGTTATGAACCTCTCTCCATAGTTACTCAGACATTGTGTCCATCAGATCTAATCCCTTGAATCTTTGTATAATTGTAAGGAATTTGACTTAGGTCATACTTGAATGGCCGAGTGGGTTTCCCCTCTTTCTTCAATTTAAGCCTGAATTTTGCAATAAGGTGTTCATGATCTGAGCCACAGTCAGCTCCATGTCTTGTTTTTGCTGACTTGTATAGAGCTTCTCCATCTTTAGCTGCAAAGAATATAATCAATCTGATTTTGGTATTGACCATTTGATGATGTTAATATAGTGGGTAGGTAATCTCTTTTGTGTGGGACTCAGGAAATACAGTCACCAATACATCAGTTTTATTGGGATCATGTGAGTATAAAATCTTTAACTTGGCCAGTGGAGTTGAAGGCAGGATATATGCATTCCTGATATACAAAGACTTTCAGAGGGAAATGAACATGAATGACCTTAAGGCAAATTAGTCATTGTGCCCTCAGCTTCCATAGTACTCTTTTCCTTCAACAGGTGAATAGATAAAGGAAATGTGGTGCATGTATACAATGGAATATTACTCAGCCACAAAAAGGAATGAAATTCCTTTGAATTCCTCTGAAATTGAGTCATTTGTAATTATGTGGATGAACTTAGAGTGTGTCATAGAGAGTGTTATCCAAAAGAGAAAAATATATATTAGCCCATATTTATGGAATCTAAACAAACAGTACTGGTGAACCTATTTGCAGGGCAGGAATAGAGACACAGATGTTGAGAATAGACTTGTGCACACAGGGCAGGGGTTGGTGAGGAGTGGGCAAGGAGCGGTGGGATAAATGAGAGAGTGGCAATGATATGTGTACACCACCATGTGTAGGATAGACAGCTGGTGAGAAGCTTCTGTATGGCACAGGGAGCTCAGCCTGGTGCTCTGGGATGACCTGGAGGACTGGAATGGCATGAAGGTGGGAGGGAGGCTTAGGAGAGAAGGGATGTGTGTACACCTACCACTGATTCTTTTTGTGATGTAGCAGAAACTAACACAATATTGTAAATTAATTATATTCTAATTTTTAAAAAGTAATTTTTAAAATATTTTTAAAAACTTTTTTGTCTAAAAACCTGCCTGACTTCATAAAAGATCTTCCTTTAACCAAAAAAAAAAAAAAAGCATACCTCTCCCACACGTTAAATATCACTGATTTATTGTTGAGAGTTGGTTTGAAAATCTGTCGCCAAAAATGGAGAGACATATCTCAATATTTATGGAGAGACACACCTTTCAATAGTTACTCAAGATGCCATGGACCCATAAAAATTCTTGTATTTTTCTATCGTTATGCCTTGTACTTGGGAATACCATTTGTGTTAGAACTGTGGAATTTTGTTCCATGTTGGGCTATTCTGAATCTAGATAAAAGTTTCTTCTGTCTTCCAATTATTTTTATAGAAGTGGGGAGGGCCTCAGGGGAGCAAAGCAAAAAGAGCATTGGTAAGAAGTAGTGAAATATGGATGTGGAGAAAGGCTCTAAGGTGAGCTCCAATGGTTTGGTTCCTCTTGGTGACCTGCCTTGAGGGTGGGCACCCCTTGGGATGGCTTCACACCAACAGATGATTTCAGCTGTGGTAACATGACACTTCTGTAACTACTCACTCCTCCTAGGCAGACTCTAGGAGATTTCTTTTTGCTAACTTGATAAAGCAAGCAGGCATGTTGAGGGAACCCACATGGTAAGGAAGTGCACACAGCCTCCACAAACCATAGGCAGTCTCTAGGACCTTCCAGAGAACTCCAGCTCGTAACCAGCAGAAAGCTAGGCCCTTTGGTCATAGTTGCAAAAGGAAAGGGAGATTCTTCCTTTGTTGAACCTTCAGATAAGAACATGTTTCAACCTTGATTACATTTGAGCTGTGGAAGCAGATTCATAAATGAGGAGGGGGGCAAGGGGGAAAAGGGGTGTAACACCACCATGTGTAGGATAGACAGCTGGTGAGAAGCTTCTGTATGGCCCACGAGCTCAGCCTGGTGCTCTGGGATGACCTGGAGGACTGGAATGGCATGAAGGTGGGAGGGAGGCTTAGGAGAGAAGGGATGTGTGTACACCTACCACTGATTCTTTTTGTGATGTAGCAGAAACTAACACAATATTGTAAATTAATTATATTCTAATTTTTAAAAAGTAATTTTTAAATATTTTTAAAAACCTTTTTTGTCTAAAAACCTGCCTGACTTCATAAAAGATCTTCCTTTAACCAAAAAAAAAAAAAAAGCATACCTCTCCCACACGTTAAATATCACTGATTTATTGTTGAGAGTTGGTTTGAAAATCTGTCGCCAAAAATGGAGAGACATATCTCAATATTTATGGAGAGACACACCTTTCAATAGTTACTCAAGATGCCATGGACCCATAAAAATTCTTGTATTTTTCTATCGTTATGCCTTGTACTTGGGAATACCATTTGTGTTAGAACTGTGGAATTTTGTTCCATGTTGGGCTATTCTGAATCTAGATAAAAGTTTCTTCTGTCTTCCAATTATTTTTATAGAAGTGGGGAGGGCCTCAGGGGAGCAAAGCAAAAAGAGCATTGGTAAGAAGTAGTGAAATATGGATGTGGAGAAAGGCTCTAAGGTGAGCTCCAATGGTTTGGTTCCTCTTGGTGACCTGCCTTGAGGGTGGGCACCCCTTGGGATGGCTTCACACCAACAGATGATTTCAGCTGTGGTAACATGACACTTCTGTAACTACTCACTCCTCCTAGGCAGACTCTAGGAGATTTCTTTTTGCTAACTTGATAAAGCAAGCAGGCATGTTGAGGGAACCCACATGGTAAGGAAGTGCACACAGCCTCCACAAACCATAGGCAGTCTCTAGGACCTTCCAGAGAACTCCAGCTCGTAACCAGCAGAAAGCTAGGCCCTTTGGTCATAGTTGCAAGGAAAGGAGTTCTTCCAACAACCTGAATGAGCTTGGAAGCAGATTCTTCCTTTGTTGAACCTTCAGATAAGAACATGTTTCAACCTTGATTACATTGGTGTGAGAACCTAAGTGGAGAATGCATCTAGGCTAGGTCTGCATTCTTGACTCACAGAATCTGAAATAATTAATAGGGCCATTTTCTGTAACTACTACTGTGGTAATTTTTTACACAGCAATAAAAAAGAATACAGTTGATATTTACATTTTTATAAATATTTTGGTTGCATATGGTGGTGTAAGGGTAATAAGAAGGGCAGAAATATTTGGGGAAAGGAACAAAAACTCAAAGTGAGGGAATAAAAGAAAAATTTTTAGTTCTTGAATGTCAAAGAAAAGTTGTTACAAATAGACTTTTAGATCAAAGATGGTGGGTGTCAAATGGTTATGGGTTTTAAGTACCATTAGTTTTATTTTACCAAAACATACAGTTTTATTATTTAAAAAATTATATTCTGGAAAATAAATCATTTAAATTTATTACAAACATTTCTTATGTCAGTTTAAGATATATCAATGGGTACACACCTTGTAAAATTGTTGCAAGAAGTACATAAGCAAAAAATACTAAAGGCCACAGTTGTATATTATAACCTTTTGTGAGAGTATGACCATAAAGAAAGTTGAGCACCAAAGAATTGATGCCTTTGAACTGTGATGTTGGAGAACCTCTTCAGAGTCCTTTGGAATGCACGGAGATCAAACCAGTCAATTCTAAAGGAAATCTGCCCCGAATATTCATTGGAAAGACTGAAGCTGAAGCTCTAATACTTTGCCCACCTCTTGTGAAGAGATGACTCAGTGGAAAAGACCCTGATGTTGGGAAAAATAGAAGACAGAAGGAGAAGGGAACAACAGAGGACAAGATGCTTGGATGGTATTGTTGAGTCAGTGAACATGAGTTTGAGCAAGCTCTGGGAGATGGTAAAGGACAGGGATGTCTAGTGTGCTGCATTCCATGGGGTCAAAAAGAGTTAGACATGACTGAGCAACTGAACTAAACTGACATATGCCTTGTTCGCATGCTGTATCTGTTGGATCTAATGCAATGGCTAAGACATGGTATACATTTTGTAAGTTTTTGAAAGTAAGAAAGATTATTTTTACAAAGATTTTGCTACTTTTTTTTTGTAAAAGTCAGAGAACACCTTTTTGGTAGAAAAAATTTACAGCAAAAAAAGCATAACACATTTAGAGGTGTTAAAAAAAACACATAGCACATATAAAGGTGCTAGAATTTTTTTTAGGAAAGCATCTTTTCTTTAATTCTTAGTTTATGTGCTTAGGGCTCCAGTGATGGAACAAATGATTCAGTCTTGGCCAATCAAAGCATCAAATTCCCCTGTCTCCTATGATTGGTTCAGAGGTAGAAACCCCATCCCCCTCCAACTTGCGTAGACAGCGAAAGTTCTGTATTGATGATCTCATCAATTGGCATGTAACTCAAGTTTGGTCCTATCAGGCTATCTTTTGAGGCTTGAGGAATTATGGAAAGTGAAGTTCCTTATCTGTAAACTGGGATAAAATATGCACTTGAGGGCTTCCCTGGTGGTCCAGTGGGTAAAAAGTCCGCCTTGCAGTGCAAGGGGCACCAGTTTTATTCCTGGCCCAGGAAGATCCCATATGCTGCAGAGCGGCTGGACCAGTGTGTCCAATTGCAAGTCAGCACTCTGCAAGTCAGCGCATGTGCCCAGAGTTGGTGCTCTGCAGAAAGAGAGGCCACTGTGATGGGAGGCCCACACAGGCCAAAGAATAAAGATGGATGAAAATAAATAAATAAACAATAAAAGAGGCCAAAATTTAAGGAAATATATATGTATATCTACATATATATATTTATATATATATATATATATATATATATATACACACACACACGCTTGATAGGATGTTAGCCGATTAAATGCTGTAACATGTGCAAACTATTTGCATAGCTAATTTGGCAGTTAGAAGGTCATTAATGATGGACATAACTGATCTGATGGAAGAAATTTCTGTGGAATGTTGGTGGTAGAAGACAGACTGCAGTTGACTGGAGAGGATGGAGTCAATGTGAAATGGTATAGACTATTCCTGTAAAAGAATGAATATGCAGAGGAAGTCATAGAAGGAGCGTGTTTAAGTTTATTTGTTTTATGCAGTGTGAATGTACTTGTAGACTGAGAATTCAAAGGGACAATTTAGAAGTAGGGAAGGGAGAATAGTTCACAAAGGAGATTTTAAAAGGGAAGAAAGAGACGAATCATTCTTGCATAGGAAGGACTTACTCTCTGAGATGGGCCTATTCTCTGAGACTTAAGAGAAAGGCATTTGTGATTATGTTAACAGAGAGAGGCTGAGAGTTTTCCCTTGGTAATTTTTATTTCAATTATAAAGTTGGGTTCAGAGTGGGGAGACGGTATCACAGAAACATTTTTTTCTAATGTAAATTTTAATCTTTTTAAAATTTCTACTTTATTGAGATATAATTGACTAATGAAATTCTAAGATATTTAAGTGCACATTGTGGTAATTTGGTATATTTATACAATTGTCCCTTCATATCCATGGGAGACTGGTTCCAGGCTCCCTGCAGATACAAAAATCTGAGGATTCTCAAGTCCTTTACATAAAATAGTGTAGTATTTATGTATAATCTACACACATCTCTAAATCAACTCTAGATTACTTATAATGCCTAAGACAATGTAAATGGTATGTAAATAGTTATATTATGTATAATGTAAATTGTTGCTTACATATGGAAGATTCAAGTTTTGCTTTTTGAAACTTCCTGAATTTTTTTTTTCCTGGATATTTTCCAAACATAGTTGGTTGATTCTGTGGATATGGAAACTGCATATAAGGAGGGTTGACTACACATTGTGATAGAATTCCTCCCATTCAGTTAGGCAATGCATTTATCATCTCCCATTTTTATCTTTTGGGTTTTTGGGGAGTATGAACATTTAAATTCTACTCTCAACAGATTTCAGTTATACAATACAGAATTACCAGCTATAGTCACCATGTTTTACATTAGCTTCTCAGACCTTATTCATCTAACAGCTGAACTTTTATATTCTTTTACCAGTCTCTCTGTATTTTCTCTACCCTTGAGCCCCTGGCACCCTGGCAACCACTCTCTCCTGTTTCTATGAATATGAATATGGTTGTTGTTGTTTTTAAATTCCACTTATAATTGATACCATGTGGTATTTGTCTTTCTCTGTCTTGCTAACTTCATTTAGCCTATGCCCTCAAGCTCCATCCACATTGTCACAAATGGCAGCATTTTCTTTTTCATGCCCAAATAATATTCTACTTATTATATATATTTATTATATATGATATAACATTTTCTTATGTATAGTGTTTTGTCCATTCATCTGTTGACAGATATTTATGTTGTTTCTATATCTTGTTTATTGTGAATGTTGACACAGTGAACATAGGAGTACAAATATCTCTTAGCCTGTTTTCCTTCACTTTGGATATATAACCAAGAATAGGCTTGCTGTATCATCATATGGTAGTTCTATTTTTAATTTTTTGAGGAACCTTTGTTTTCCATAGTGGCTATACTATTTCACATTCCCACAAACAATGGACAAGAATTCCCTTTTCTCTACATGTTTACCAACATTCATTACTTTTTACCCTTTTCATGATAGTCTAACAGGCTATCCAAAACTAACATCAAGGATCTTAAAATCTCTACTTTCTTCTAGAAGTTGTATGGTTTCAGGTCTTATTAACACATTCACATCTTTAAAATATTTTGACTTGATTTTTGTGTATAGTATTAGAGAGGGGTCTAGTTTTATTCTTTTGCCTGGTCATCCAGTTTTCCCAGAATTTATTGAAGAGACTATCTTTCCCCAATGCATATTCTTGATTCCTTTGTCATATATTAATTGATGATATAATTGAATATAATTGTCATATATTAATTGGACTTATTTCTAGACTCTCTATTCTGTCCATTAATCTGTTTTTTAATGCCAGTACCATACTGTTCTGCTTACTATAGCTTTGCAATATAGTTTTAACTCTAATCCCAAAGAAGGGTTATGCCAGAAAAGGTTCATACTACCATACAGTTGCACTTATTTCACATGCTAACAAGGTTATTAAAAAAATCCTTCAGGCTAGGCTTCAACAGTACATGAATTGAGAACTTCCAGATGTACAAGCCAGATTTAGAAAAGGCAGAGGAACCAGAGATCAAATTGCCAACATTTGTTGGATGACAGAGAAAGTAAAGGAATTCCAGATAAACATCTCCTTCTGCTTCATTGACTATGCTAAAGCCTTTAACTGTATATCACAGCAAACTGGAATATTCTTATAGACATGGGAATATCAGATCATCTCATTTGCATCCTAAGGAAACCTGTATGCAGGTCAAAAAGCAATAGTTTGAACTGAGCATGGAGCAATGGACTGGTTCCAAACTGGGAAAGTCTGCACTCCTTTGTTACCCTGCTGCTTATCTAACTTATATGCAGAGTGCAACATGCATAATGCTTGACTGGAATCAAGATTGCTTGGGTAAATATCAACAACCTCAGATAGGCAGATGACACCACTCTAATGGTAAAAAGCGAAGAAGAACTAAAGCGATTCTGGATGAGAGTGAAAAGGACAGTGAAAAATTGACTTAAAACTCAGGACATGTGAGAGCATTCCCACAAACAATGGACAAGAATTCTTTTCTCTACATGTTTACCAACATTCATTACTTTTTACCCTTTTCATGATAGTCTAACAGGCTATCCAAAACTAACATCAAGGATCTTAAAATCTCTACTTTCTTCTAGAAGTTGTATGGTTTCAGGTCTTATTAACACATTCACATCTTTAAAATATTTTGACTTGATTTTTGTGTATAGTATTAGAGAGGGGTCTAGTTTTATTCTTTTGCCTGGTCATCCAGTTTTCCCAGAATTTATTGAAGAGACTATCTTTCCCCAATGCATATTCTTGATTCCTTTGTCATATATTAATTGATGATATAATTGAATATAATTGTCATATATTAATTGGACTTATTTCTAGACTCTCTATTCTGTCCATTAATCTGTTTTTTAATGCCAGTACCATACTGTTCTGCTTACTATAGCTTTGCAATATAGTTTTAACTCTAATCCCAAAGAAGGGTTATGCCAGAAAAGGTTCATACTACCATACAGTTGCACTTATTTCACATGCTAACAAGGTTATTAAAAAAATCCTTCAGGCTAGGCTTCAACAGTACATGAATTGAGAACTTCCAGATGTACAAGCCAGATTTAGAAAAGGCAGAGGAACCAGAGATCAAATTGCCAACATTTGTTGGATGACAGAGAAAGTAAAGGAATTCCAGATAAACATCTCCTTCTGCTTCATTGACTATGCTAAAGCCTTTAACTGTATATCACAGCAAACTGGAATATTCTTATAGACATGGGAATATCAGATCATCTCATTTGCATCCTAAGGAAACCTGTATGCAGGTCAAAAAGCAATAGTTTGAACTGAGCATGGAGCAATGGACTGGTTCCAAACTGGGAAAGTCTGCACTCCTTTGTTACCCTGCTGCTTATCTAACTTATATGCAGAGTGCAACATGCATAATGCTTGACTGGAATCAAGATTGCTTGGGTAAATATCAACAACCTCAGATAGGCAGATGACACCACTCTAATGGTAAAAAGCGAAGAAGAACTAAAGCGATTCTGGATGAGAGTGAAAAAGGACAGTGAAAAAATTGACTTAAAACTCAACATGTGGGCTTCCCTGATAGCTCAGTGGTGAAGAGTTCACCTGCCAGTGCAGGAGATATAGGTTCAATCTCTGATCTGGGAAGATCCCACATGCTGTAGAGCAATTAAGCCCGTGAGCCACAACTACTGAGCCTGTGCTCTAGAGCCTCAGAGACACAACCATTGAGCCCATGTGCCACAACTACTGAAGCCTGTGAGCCCTAGAGCCCAAGTTCTACAACAAGAGAAGTCACTGCAACAAGAAGCCTGCTAACCTGAACTGGAGAGTGGTCCCCATTCCCTGCAACTAGAGAAGAGCCTGTGGTAGGAGTGAAAACCCAAAATTGCCAAAAATAAATAAATAAATAAAAGAAAATTTTAAAAATATATTCTTTAAAAAAAACCCTCAGCATTCAAAAAACTAATTGGCATCTGGAGTCCCACCACTTCACGGCAAACAGATGAGGGAAAGGTGGAGACAGTGACAGATTTTATTTCCTTGGCTTCCAAAATCCCTGCAGACGGCAATGGCAGCCATGAAATTAAAAGACACTTGATCCTTGGAAGGAAAGCTGTGACAAACCTAGACACCATACTACAAAAGCAGAGACGTCCTTTTGCTGACAAAGGTCCATATAGTCAAAGCTGTGTCTTTTAATTTTTTTCAGTAGTCATGTACAGATGTGAGATTTGTACAATAAAGTAGGCTGAGCACTGAAGAATTGATGCTTTCGAATGGTAGTGCTAGAGAACTCTTGAGAGTTCCTTGGACAGCAAGATCAAACTAGTCAATTCTAAAGGAAATCAATCATAAATATTCATTGGAAGAACGGATGCTGAACTCCGATTCTTTGGCCACCTGATGAGAAGAACTGACTCATTGTTAAAGACCCTGATGCTAGGAAAGATTGAGGACAGGAGGAGAAGTTGGTGACAGAATATGAGATGGTTAGATAGTATCACTGACTCAATGGACATGAATCACAAAGAGTGGATACAACTTAGAGACTGAACAGCAACATGGTTTGAAGTCAGGAAGTGTGATGACCACTCTAATGGTAAAAAGCGAAGAAGAACTAAAGCGATTCTGGATGAGAGTGAAAAAGGACAGTGAAAAAATTGACTTAAAACTCAACATGTGGGCTTCCCTGATAGCTCAGTGGTGAAGAGTTCACCTGCCAGTGCAGGAGATATAGGTTCAATCTCTGATCTGGGAAGATCCCACATGCTGTAGAGCAATTAAGCCCGTGAGCCACAACTACTGAGCCTGTGCTCTAGAGCCTCAGAGACACAACCATTGAGCCCATGTGCCACAACTACTGAAGCCTGTGAGCCCTAGAGCCCAAGTTCTACAACAAGAGAAGTCACTGCAACAAGAAGCCTGCTAACCTGAACTGGAGAGTATCCCCCACTCCCTGCAACTAGAGAAGAGCCTGTGGTAGGAGTGAAAACCCAAAATTGCCAAAAATAAATAAATAAATAAAAGAAAATTTTAAAAATATATTCTTTAAAAAAAACCCTCAGCATTCAAAAAACTAATTGGCATCTGGAGTCCCACCACTTCACGGCAAACAGATGAGGGAAAGGTGGAGACAGTGACAGATTTTATTTCCTTGGCTTCCAAAATCCCTGCAGACGGCAATGGCAGCCATGAAATTAAAAGACACTTGATCCTTGGAAGGAAAGCTGTGACAAACCTAGACACCATACTACAAAAGCAGAGACGTCCTTTTGCTGACAAAGGTCCATATAGTCAAAGCTGTGTCTTTTAATTTTTTTCAGTAGTCATGTACAGATGTGAGATTTGTACAATAAAGTAGGCTGAGCACTGAAGAATTGATGCTTTCGAATGGTAGTGCTAGAGAACTCTTGAGAGTTCCTTGGACAGCAAGATCAAACTAGTCAATTCTAAAGGAAATCAATCATAAATATTCATTGGAAGAACGGATGCTGAACTCCGATTCTTTGGCCACCTGATGAGAAGAACTGACTCATTGTTAAAGACCCTGATGCTAGGAAAGATTGAGGACAGGAGGAGAAGTTGGTGACAGAATATGAGATGGTTAGATAGTATCACTGACTCAATGGACATGAATCACAAAGAGTGGATACAACTTAGAGACTGAACAGCAACATGGTTTGAAGTCAGGAAGTGTGATGCCTCCAGCTTTATTATTCTTTCTCAAAATTGCTTTGGCTATCCCGGGTCCCTTGTGGTTTCACACAAGTTTTAATATTGTTTCTTCTATTAATCTAAAAAATGCTATTTGAATTTTGATACGAACTGCATTGAATCTATAAATTGCTTTGGGTAATGTGGATATTTTAATAATCTTCTTCTAACCCATGATCACAGAATTTTATTTATTTGTGCCTTCTTTGATTTTGTTTATCCATGTCTTACAGTTTTCAATGTATAGATCTTTCACTTCCTTGGCTAGGCTTATTCCTAGGTACTTTATTCTTTTCAGCACAATTGTAAATGGGATTGTTTTTCTTGATTTCTGTTTCTGATTGTTCCTTATTAAGGTGTAGGAATGCAAGTGAGTTTTTTTTTTTAACAATGATTTTGCATCCTTTACGGAATTTGTTTATTCTAACAGGTGTTTTGATAAAGCCTTTAAGATTTTCTAGATATAGTACCATGTCATCTATAAGTACTTCTAATTTGGGTACCTTTCATTTCTTTTTCTTGCCTAACTGTTCTGGCAAGGATTTCCAGTACAATATGAATAAAATATGATAGCAGGCATCCTTGTGTAAGGATTTCTGCGTCTGTGTTCATCAGGGATATTGGCCTGTAACTTTCTTTTCTTGTAGTGTCCTTGTCTGGTGTTGATATCAGGGTAATGTTGACCTTGTCAAATGAGTTTGGAAGTGTTCTCTCTTCTGTTTTTTGGAAGAGTTTGAAATCTAAAGGTACAATAAGAGATAGAGGAGAAGAGGGTACTTCATAGAGGAGTTTCTTAAAAAAGGAAAAAAAAAAAAAAACAGGAAGAGGGTCATAGGGAATTATTACCCTTGAATAAGATGGGCTTGTTCTCTGGGACTGCAGAGAAAGGCATATGTGTGGTTATGCAGACAAGGAGTTAAGAACTTTCACAATGATTTCCCTTTTTTTTTTAATGATTGTTTTTATTTTACTTTTTACTTTTATAGGGCTTTGTTGTTTACAGATATGTATAATCTCAGATTAGTCATATGTATATCCCTGGCCACCTCCCTCCCAGTCCTCTCAATCTCACCCCTCCAGGCCATTGCACAGCCCCCCTGCAGGATCCCCTGTTCCCACAGCACAATGACAATAGCTATCTTTTTCACATATGATAGTATAGGTTTCCATATTACTCCCTCTACACCTCCCACCCGCTGTTCATTCCCCACAATGTCCATAAATCTGTTCTCTATGTCTGTTTTTCCAACACTTCACTGCATGTGTTATCATTACCATCCTACTAGATTCTGTATATATGTGTTGGTATACTGTACCTGTCCTTCTCTTTTTGACTTACTTCACTTTGTATAATAGGTTCTAGATTCGTCCACCTCATTAGGACTGATTCTTCTGCATTTTGTTTTTACAGCTCAGAAGTACTCCATTGTGTATATGTACCAGAGCTTTTGTATCCATTCATTTGTGGATGGACATCTAGGTTGCTTCCATGTTCTAGCTATTGTATAGAGTGCTGCAATGAATATTGGGGTACAGGTGTCTCAATTTTGATTTCATCAGGGTATATGATTACTATTTTGATTATATAATTGGGGTAAGGGTGTAGCAGAAGATAATTCACAGGCTAACACAGACATGCTTGTATGCATTAGGACTGTATGTGTGCATATGTTTATTAGGTAGGGGATAAGTAACATATACTGAGAAGAAAAGAGGCAGGAGTTCATCAAGGTAAACTAAAATGACTGATAGAGAGCAATGGGGACCAGGTGAGATCTGTTGTTATTTTCCAGTTGCTAAGTCAACCCCATGGTGAGTGAGATTAGAAAACCTAAATTTGTGATGGCCTCAATCTGATAGTTGTGAACCTGTCTTCCTCTTTGGATCCTAGACCAGGTATGTGAATGGAGACATCTGATTTTACAGCTTCATTAAGAGCATAGGCAAAACATACTATGAACAACTGATATTGATATTATGTTTTAGAGAGACTGCCATTTGGATCCTATCTAGTGTACTTTTAAAGCATCTCATTTCCTCAAAGCAACTGTAGTAATATTCCAAGGATCTCTTCATTATCATTTAATATTTAATATACCCTAAATCTATGCTGTTCCTAAATCACAGATGTAATTTAGCCATGTAGAGATACTTCAAAAGCCATGTAGATAACTTTTAGAGCAACTATCTTTTTCAAGATAAAAGCACTGGTGCTCAGAGTACTTAAGCTGGTTAAGGATAGAGGTTGTTTGGGGGAACACTGTTCTTCTAATTCAAATCAGTGTTTTTATGAGAATATTGTTACTTTTTCTTCTATTTACTGTATCTTTTTAATACTTTTTTCTTCCTAGAGATCAAATCTTCAATTAGTTTATCATTAAAAACATTATTTGTTGCCAGCATGTCTTTAAAATGTGTAGTATATCCTGCTTTTTCAAGGTGGAATAATGTTTTAGCTTCTTTGAAATTGCATCAATTAATTATACTACTTCTATTCATGAGAAAATTTTATTTCCTAAAAAGCAAACTGATTTACTCCAAGTCACATTTAAATCAGTTGCAATATTGGCTCATTTGCCTGGACTTTTACATGTTTTCCCTTATACATATTAGGTTTCAGTTTTAAATCTAAGAATTTTTCATGATAAACATTTTCTGCATTTAAGATATTTGCTTCTTAAAAGATAAGCTATGACAAACCTAGACACTCTATTAAAAAGCAGAGATATCACTTTGCCAAAAGTCTGTATAGTCAAAGTTGTGGTTTTCCCAGTAGTCATGTATGGATGTGAGAGCTGGACCAAAAAGAAGGCTGAGCACCCCTTGGACTACAAGGCGATCAAACCAGTCAATCCTAAAGGAAATCAACCCTAAATATTCATTGGAAGGACTGATGCTGAAACTGAAGCTCCAGTACTTTCGCTACCTGATGCGAAGAGATGACTCATTGGAAAAGAGCCTGATGCTGTGAAAAATAGAAGGCAAAAGAAGAAAGGGAACACTGAGGACAAGATGGTTGTATGTCATCACTGAGTCAATGGACATCAGTTTGAGCAAGCTCCAGGAGACTGTGAAGGCCAGGGAAGCATGGCATGCTACAGTCCATGGAGTCATAAAGAGTTAGACACGATTTGAGTTGAAACATTTTCTAGATTAAAAATACAATCGAAATAAATAAATGGAGCCGAGGGGCGGGCGGGGAGGGGAGGCCCCAGAGTACCTCGCCGCGAGGGGCCATAAGGGGCTGTGAGAAGCGGGGACTGAGGCGGGAGGGGTAGGTGGGTGGAGGGTTGGGAAAAAAAGGAAAAAAAAAAAAAAAGGAAAGAAAGAAATGCACTGTTAGTCAAATAAAAGGTTTATTTGGGTTTTTCTGTAAGATACTATGAAAAAACCAGATGAACTTTTTGATCAATCAGTAGCAAATTGGGAATTACGTAGTCTTCAGACTCTATAAATAGACCAGTATAAACACATAAATGTCTAAATAAGTAAATATTTAGCTATTATTTATTTATTTTTGAGCTCGAATGATCATTTTTGAACCATATCTTATCTAATCAACTGAAGAAAAGGCTTAGTTTGATACAATTATCCCTAGGGAAAAAATGACCTGAATTTTTATTCTAGGTAGGATCCTTCCAGTGTGCCTTTCTTCCACATTGACTTTAGAAATGAAATGTTCATCTTAAACTCTAATATTGTATTATTCCAAACAAGCAGTCTTTTTAGGCCTCACAAATTCTTGCTAGATCAAAGATGAATTGAATAGAACTAACCTGTATTTGATAAGGAAAGGTTTAGAATTTAACAGCAACAACAGCAAAACACTTAGACATGCCTCTAGGTGCAAATACAACTTAATATTTAGATAAATATTCAAAAATAAATCCTATTTTATTTGCAACATAAGATTATACCTTCTGGACTTCTGAAACATGTCAGATTCCTCCATTTAAGAATAAAGTATTTTAAACATAATATCAGCACACAAATTGTATAATTATGCTTCAAAAAATATAGTTATAGTTTGCAAAACTGAAAGAAATGAGGAGTCGTTGTTTCCACAAAAGGATCTATATATATTTTTTGCCACTTCTATTGGTCTTTCATTTATTTATTTTCATCCATCTTTGTTCTTTGGCCTGTGTGGGCCTCCCATCGCAGTGGCCTCTCTTGCTGCAGGGCACTGTCTCTGGGGCCATGTGCTTGAGGTCCAGCTCTGTAGTTGGACACATTGGTCCAGCTGCTCCACGGCACGTGGGATCTTCCCACGCCAGGGATCGAACCTGTGACCCTTGCCCTGCAAGGCAGTGTCCTTACCCACTGGACCACCAGGGAAGCCCAAAAAGGATATTTTATTTTATTTAATTTTTTTTTTTTACATGTATGTTCCCAGATCATTCATATGCATATCCCTGGACCCTCCCCCCACCCCCATCCCTCCAGACCATCGCCCCAAGTGGTTGTAGGTACTCCTATTCCCCTAGCACAATGACAATAGCTGTCTTTTCCACACATGACAGTATAGGTTTCCATGTTACTCCCTCCATGCCTCCCTCCCACTATTTGGTCTCCACAATGTCTTTATGTCTATTCTCTGTTTTTTCATGAGTTCACTGCGTGTGTTATCATGACCATCTTACTAGATCCCATATATATGAGTTAGTATACTATACTTGTCTTTCTCTTTTTGACTTACTTCATTTTTTATGATAGGTTCTAGAGCCAGCCACCTCATTAGGACTGGGTCTTCTGCATTTCTTTTAACAGCTGAGTACTATTCCATTGTATATATGTACAAGGGCTTCTGTATCCATTCATTTGTCGATGGACATCTAGGTTGCTTCCATGTTCTGGCTATTGTATAGAGAGTTGCAATGAACATTGGGGTACAGGTGCCTCTTTCATTTTTGATTTCATCAGGGTATAAGCCTATTAGTGGGATTGCTGGGTCATAGGGTGCTTCTATTTTTAGTTTTTTAAGGAATCTCCATATTGTCTTCCATAGAGGTTGTATCAGTTTACATTCCCACCCACAATGCAAGAGGGTTCCCTTTTCTCCACACCCTCTCCACCATTTGTTGTCTGTCGATTTGTTGATGATGGCCATTCTGACAGGTGTGAGGTGGTATCTCATGTGGTTTTGCAAAACTGAAAGAAATGAGGAGTCGTTGTTTCCACAAAAGGATCTATATATATTTTTTGCCACTTCTATTGGTCTTTCATTTATTTATTTTCATCCATCTTTGTTCTTTGGCCTGTGTGGGCCTCCCATCGCAGTGGCCTCTCTTGCTGCAGGGCACTGTCTCTGGGGCCATGTGCTTGAGGTCCAGCTCTGTAGTTGGACACATTGGTCCAGCTGCTCCACGGCACGTGGGATCTTCCCACGCCAGGGATCGAACCTGTGACCCTTGCCCTGCAAGGCAGTGTCCTTACCCACTGGACCACCAGGGAAGCCCAAAAAGGATATTTTATTTTATTTAATTTTTTTTTTTTACATGTATGTTCCCAGATCATTCATATGCATATCCCTGGACCCTCCCCCCACCCAGATCCCCCCCTCCCATCCCTCCAGACCATCGCCCCAAGTGGTTGTAGGTACTCCTATTCCCCTAGCACAATGACAATAGCTGTCGTTTCCACACATGACAGTATAGGTTTCCATGTTACTCCCTCCATGCCTCCCTCCCACTATTTGGTCTCCACAATGTCTTTATGTCTATTCTCTGTTTTTTCATGAGTTCACTGCGTGTGTTATCATGACCATCTTACTAGATCCCATATATATGAGTTAGTATACTATACTTGTCTTTCTCTTTTTGACTTACTTCATTTTTTATGATAGGTTCTAGAGCCAGCCACCTCATTAGGACTGGGTCTTCTGCATTTCTTTTAACAGCTGAGTACTATTCCATTGTATATATGTACAAGGGCTTCTGTATCCATTCATTTGTCGATGGACATCTAGGTTGCTTCCATGTTCTGGCTATTGTATAGAGAGTTGCAATGAACATTGGGGTACAGGTGCCTCTTTCATTTTTGATTTCATCAGGGTATAAGCCTATTAGTGGGATTGCTGGGTCATAGGGTGCTTCTATTTTTAGTTTTTTAAGGAATCTCCATATTGTCTTCCATAGAGGTTGTATCAGTTTACATTCCCACCCACAATGCAAGAGGGTTCCCTTTTCTCCGCACCCTCTCCAGCATTTGTTGTCTGTCGATTTGTTGATGATGGCCATTCTGACAGGTGTGAGGTGGTATCTCATTGTGGTTTTAATTTGCATTTCTCTGATAATAAGCGAGGTTGAGCATTGTTTCATGTATTTTTGGGCCATCTGTATGTCCTCTTTGGAGAGGCGTCTCTTTAGATCTTTTTCCCATTTTTTGATTGGGCTGTTCATTTTCCCTGTGCTGAGTTGTCTGAGTTGCTTGTAGATTTTGGAGATTAATTCTTTGTCTGTTGTTTCATTTGCTATGATTTTCTCCCACACTGTGGGGTGTCTGTTCAACTTTTTGGTGATTTCTTTTGCTATACAAAAGCCAAAAAGGATATTTTTTGAAGCAAAACAGTGTACAAGAATTTGAGCTACCTGTGAATGGTTTTATTAAGAGATACGTGTTTGTTCTTTTTTTAGTAAATGATTTGTCCTTTTTCATAGGTACATCAGTTATTAGATTTGCATCAGTAAATCATTGTTGTGAAAATCACAGCAGCCAAAATAACTTCACAATCAAGTTAATTTCAAAGTGAAGAACCTTCTTATATAGCACATAATAGTGTTTCTTATCTCTGTTAAATAGATAGCTAAAGATCAATCATAATCACAGATTTGGGGGTTAATAGGTATTGTACTCAAATCCTTTTACTATCACTACACATCTAAAATCTGTAATATGTAGGCTATGGTAAGTGTCCTCATGTAGCTGTAGTAAAATAAATGAAGATACACATGTGATGAAAGTAGAAATACACAGCATACTTCCCCTCAGAGAATGCTAAATTGAAATTTATATTAAAAAATAAATATGCAATAAAATTTCTGTGACTGACTGGCATTCCTCAAGAGTTATATGAATAAATTTGAACCCAAGAGTCAAGCAGAGTTTTTGCACTGTCTTATTTCCTATGATAAAATAGGTTTCATGAGATTTTACTTGAGAATAAATGAAATTTTTAGCACTTCACTACAGTAATAAGACAACGTTAAGACAGTGCTTCTTGAAATTATAATCATGATTGTGAATTTCAAACAAAGCTCAAGTTTGAAATGCCTCAAGGTCATGACTCTGTCTTTTCCTTTAAAAAACTTTGAAAAAATGGATAAAAACCTGAAAGTCTTGTTTTGGTGCCATATTCTATATTTTAAAATATAATGCTGACTAGGACCAATGTAAAGTTTTCAAATATTTTATAAATCAGATCATTAATATCAACTTAGACTGTAAGTATCAATAGCTACAAGAAATGTACAGTTATTAGTCCTCTATCACTTACTTAAAAAGTATAGAGTCCCTAATGATGTGAAGTGCTTATACAGACTTGAGAGCTATACAGATTTATATTAAGAACTGGCACAAAAATGATAAACTGAACCACAGAAAAGAGATTCTGAAGCAATTACTAATCAGGAAAAGATTCTAATAAATCAATCAGCATTAAGGTTGCTCTTCATCAGCTAGATTCATGGTATTGCAAATTATTTACATTTTTAAATGGCTCACCTGGCTTAGCAATGATATTCAAATAATTTCCATAATGTCGCCTGACAAGGACATCTTAGAAAATTGCTTATTTAACTCTGAAGACCTAATGGAACAAGGAAGGTGGGGGAAGGGGAGATGGAATAAAGGAGGAGAGGGAAAAAAAGCTCTGCTAAATCAGATAGATGAAAGTATAAAGGAAAAAAAGCCAAATTTAATGGAATAAAATGTTAGCAAGTATCAACAAATGTAGATTCCACCTATCTGCATAGAGTGTATGTGTAAATGGAGAATTGTGTAAATCTTTTATGATAGTATATTTATAATATAAATGTATATCATTAGAATAAGCATTGATATTCTAAGCCCTTTTTCATATATTTGTTGAAGACTATACAGTACATAGGCCTATTTGTATGGTATAGCTTTTCTGATTAGCATATATTTAAACTTCAAAGCAGAACAGTAGAAATAATAATACATCATTAACATTACTTTCCACAAAATAATAACATTTCTGTGTTCTCAAAAAGCCTCTAAAGTGAAAGTGTGTCTGGAGTTATATGGTAAATTCCACAGAACATTCAGATTTTTCCCTGTGGTGGTATTTTGTTATATTTTACACCTTGCCAGAAATTACTTTCCAAATTACTCTCTGTGCTGAACTGAAAAGAGAGTGCATGAGGAAAGTAAAGTGCTTTCAAGATGAAAAAGCATAGAGGGAAAAAAGTTATTTAGCAAATACTCTTTCCTTTTGGAAAGTATCATTTTCTTGTGCTGGGTTTTTAGTATGTGATATTTGAATCAATCCTAGCCCTCAGTGAGGACATGATCCACTTGGGCAGAGGACTGGTAGGATAGGACATAGACAAAAATAAGAATCTCTGGTGGTGATTTTGTCACTAAGTCGTGTCTGACTCTTGAGCCCACCAGGCTTCTCTGTCCATGAAATTTCCCAGGCAGGAATACTGGAATGGGTTGCTATGTCCTTCTCTAGGGGATTTTCCCATTCCATGGATAGAACCTGGTCTCCTGTATTGTGGGCATCTCTACCCACTCTTCATAGGATCTGACCCACTCCTACTGCCATAATCTGTATGGTACGGCCAAAAACTCCCTGGATGATATCTCCCCTCTCACCTCTTTTACAGCCTGATTGAGTGTTCTGATGGTCCAGTACTGATGCTCTAGTACTGTACTGCAAGAGCTACTTCTTTTAAGCAGTTCATACAGTTCAATATCAGAAAAACAGACAGCTCAGTCAAAAATGGGCAGAAGACTTAACAAGGAAGGTGGGGGAAGGGGAGATGGAATAAAGGAGGAGAGGGAAAAAAAGCTCTGCTAAATCAGATAGATGAAAGTATAAAGGAAAAAAAGCCAAATTTAATGGAATAAAATGTTAGCAAGTATCAACAAATGTAGATTCCACCTATCTGCATAGAGTGTATGTGTAAATGGAGAATTGTGTAAATCTTTTATGATAGTATATTTATAATATAAATGTATATCATTAGAATAAGCATTGATATTCTAAGCCCTTTTTCATATATTTGTTGAAGACTATACAGTACATAGGCCTATTTGTATGGTATAGCTTTTCTGATTAGCATATATTTAAACTTCAAAGCAGAACAGTAGAAATAATAATACATCATTAACATTACTTTCCACAAAATAATAACATTTCTGTGTTCTCAAAAAGCCTCTAAAGTGAAAGTGTGTCTGGAGTTATATGGTAAATTCCACAGAACATTCAGATTTTTCCCTGTGGTGGTATTTTGTTATATTTTACACCTTGCCAGAAATTACTTTCCAAATTACTCTCTGTGCTGAACTGAAAAGAGAGTGCATGAGGAAAGTAAAGTGCTTTCAAGATGAAAAAGCATAGAGGGAAAAAAGTTATTTAGCAAATACTCTTTCCTTTTGGAAAGTATCATTTTCTTGTGCTGGGTTTTTAGTATGTGATATTTGAATCAATCCTAGCCCTCAGTGAGGACATGATCCACTTGGGCAGAGGACTGGTAGGATAGGACATAGACAAAAATAAGAATCTCTGGTGGTGATTTTGTCACTAAGTCGTGTCTGACTCTTGAGCCCACCAGGCTTCTCTGTCCATGAAATTTCCCAGGCAGGAATACTGGAATGGGTTGCTATGTCCTTCTCTAGGGGATTTTCCCATTCCATGGATAGAACCTGGTCTCCTGTATTGTGGGCATCTCTACCCACTCTTCATAGGATCTGACCCACTCCTACTGCCATAATCTGTATGGTACGGCCAAAAACTCCCTGGATGATATCTCCCCTCTCACCTCTTTTACAGCCTGATTGAGTGTTCTGATGGTCCAGTACTGATGCTCTAGTACTGTACTGCAAGAGCTACTTCTTTTAAGCAGTTCATACAGTTCAATATCAGAAAAACAGACAGCTCAGTCAAAAAATGGGCAGAAGACTTAGAGATTTCTCCAAAGAAGATATACAGACCAATAAACATGTGAAAAGATGCTCAATATCACTAATTATTAGAGAAATGCAAATCAACACTACAATGAGGTATTACTCCACACCAATTAGAATGGCCATCATCAAAAACCCTACAAACAGTAAATGCTGGAGAGGGTGTGGAGAAAAGGGAAGCCTCCTGCACTGTTGGTGGGAATGTAAATTGATACAACCACGATGGAAGACAGTATGGAGAGTCCTTTAAAAACTAGGAATAAAGCTACCATATGACTTTGCAATCCCACTACTGGGCATATACCCTGAGAAAACCACAATTCTAAAAGACACACATACTCCTATGTTCACTGCAGCAATATTTACAATAGCCAGGATTTGGAAGCAACCTAGATGTCCATCAACAAATGAATGATTAAAGAAGATGCGGTATATGTGTACAATAGAGCATTACTCAGCCATCAAAGGAAAATTTGAGTCAACTGTAGTAGTGAGTGGACGAACCTAGAGCCTCTTCTACAGAGTGAAGTAAATCAGAAAGAGTAAAACAAGTATTGTATATTAACAGATATATAGGACCTAGAAAAACGGTTCTGATGGACCTAGGAGAGGATCGACCTGTAGACACAGTGGGAGAAGGTGATGATGGGATGAGCTGTGAAAGCAGTGCTGGCATGTGTACACTATCATGTGTAAAATAGTGGAAAGTTTCTATATAACACAGGGAGGCCAGCCTGGTCCTCTGAGGGGTAGGGTGGGAATAAGTGAACAACCACAGCATGGGGAAGGAAGCTCCCAAAGGAGGGGGTATGTGTGTATGTATGTATATATACACATATACACATATTTATATAATGCATATAATTATAACTGATTCACATTGTTGTATACCAAAACCAACACAGCACTGTAAAGCAATTTTCCACCAATTAAAAAACAAAAATTCAACAAGGTCCAAATGTAGCATAACCTTCTGATCATTGACTCTTCCTTTTCCTTCACATCCTCTCATTGAATTAGTTCCCCAGCCCATCGCGGAAATAGTCCTTACATTCTCTTTCCACTGCCTGAGTTCATAGCGTTATCTTTGGCTTGCACTGTTTCCAAGAGTTATTCTAGGATCTCTTCCTACAGTCCATCTTTATTGTTCCTACTAATTGTCTAATGATAGACAAGACTTACCTTTTCTAGTCTTCTCTTTCCCTACTCCTGTAGTATGTTTCATCAATATTGAACTATACCTATGAGCTGAAAATCATGGAAAACCTTTTCCATTATTCTGTGTGTCTGTACACATGTCCTTCATTGCATTAAGATGCCTCCCTTATTCCGTTTCTCCTTTCTAGCAAATGCTTACCTACCTTTCACCACTCTAGTCAAATGTCACTTCATCTATAGCATTGGTTTATCCTTCCCACATAATCTCATAGCACAATTGTAGATACATCTCTATTATTACCGTGCCAATATAGTGGTTTTATGTTTTCTTTGCTAGACTGTAGGTCCTGTTTGCAGTTTTTGCTGGAATTGAATAAATTTGGCAAGTGCAGTGACTCAGATAAAGTTTGTTATGGGAGACAATTTACCAAGTCTAGGCTGAGAAGTCAGGGAAGGATTCCAGTAATACAATTCAGTCTTAACAACAACAACAAAAAAGCAGGTTGGAAAAGAATTTTTTATTTTTGTTCCAAGAGCTCAGCTTTTTATTGAATGTGTTACTAAAGAGGTTTAATCAAAAAGACCAAAGCCCATGTCATCGTCAGATCTTCAGATTCTTCTTTCTTTGCTTCTGCTTTCTTCTCAGCTAGGGCAGCAGTGGTGGTTGGGGCAGAAACCCCCGCGGGTGCAGCACCAGCTGCTGGGGCAGCTCCACCAGCCCCAACATTGCAGCTAAGGCTCCCGATGTTGACAGTGGCCAAAAACCTTTGCAAACAAGCCTGGCCAGAAAGGCTCAACATTTACACAGGCTGCTTTAATGAGAGCATTGATCTTATCCTCTGTGACCGTCACTTTATCGTCATGCAGAATGAGGGTCGAGTAGATACAGGCGAGTTCGGGCGGAGGCCACAGTGCAGGTGAGCTCTAGGTGGAGGCTGCCGGGCACAGTGCTAGTCACCAGATGAAGTGAGGGCCTCACCCCAAAATGGCCTTAGCTTCCTCGGAAGGACTGAGCACCTTAGTGGCAAAAACTCGAGAAGGCACTGTTTCCAAGAGTTATTCTGTTTTGTCCATCTTTATTGTTCCTACTAATTGTCTAATGATAGACAAGACTTACCTTTTCTAGTCTTCTCTTCCCTACTCCTGTAGTATGTTTCATCAATATTGAACTATACCTATGAGCTGAAAATCATGGAAAACCTTTTCCATTATTCTGTGTGTCTGTACACATGTCCTTCATTGCATTAAGATGCCTCCCTTATTCCGTTTCTCCTTTCTAGCAAATGCTTACCTACCTTTCACCACTCTAGTCAAATGTCACTTCATCTATAGCATTGGTTTATCCTTCCCACATAATCTCATAGCACAATTGTAGATACATCTCTATTATTACCGTGCCAATATAGTGGTTTTATGTTTTCTTTGCTAGACTGTAGGTCCTGTTTGCAGTTTTTGCTGGAATTGAATAAATTTGGCAAGTGCAGTGACTCAGATAAAGTTTGTTATGGGAGACAATTTACCAAGTCTAGGCTGAGAAGTCAGGGAAGGATTCCAGTAATACAATTCAGTCTTAACAACAACAACAAAAAAGCAGGTTGGAAAAGAATTTTTTTTTTTTTTTTTTTTCCAAGAGCTCAGCTTTTTATTGAATGTGTTACTAAAGAGGTTTAATCAAAAAGACCAAAGCCCATGTCATCGTCAGATCTTCAGATTCTTCTTTCTTTGCTTCTGCTTTCTTCTCAGCTAGGGCAGCAGTGGTGGTTGGGGCAGAAACCCCCGCGGGTGCAGCACCAGCTGCTGGGGCAGCTCCACCAGCCCCAACATTGCAGCTAAGGCTCCCGATGTTGACAGTGGCCAAAAACCTTTGCAAACAAGCCTGGCCAGAAAGGCTCAACATTTACACAGGCTGCTTTAATGAGAGCATTGATCTTATCCTCTGTGACCGTCACTTTATCGTCATGCAGAATGAGGGTCGAGTAGATACAGGCGAGTTCCGAGACGGAGGCCACAGTGCAGGTGAGCTCTAGGTGGAGGCTGCCGGGCACAGTGCTAGTCACCAGATGAAGTGAGGGCCTCACCCCAAAATGGCCTTAGCTTCCTCGGAAGGACTGAGCACCTTAGTGGCAGCAGAAGGAAGAGCGAAAAGAAAGAATTTTATAGGCAGAAGGACAAACAGGCCCCCAAAGTAATGTTATGTACATTGATCCCTAAGTATTACTTGCTGGTGGTAAAGTTGAAAATATGTCTATAGGCTAAGGGAAATATAAGAAGGGTATTGGCCTTGATCCTTACAATAATTTGGGTATGTTGCAAAGTACTTGAATGAGTTGAGCTAATCTGTGAGGATATATGAATAAGATTTTGCTCAGGGACTTCCCTGATGGTCCAGTGGCTAAGACTCTAAGCTCCCAGTGCAGGGGGCCTGGTAGGAGAACTAGATCCCACATGCCACAACTAAGACCTAGTGCAAATAAATAAATAAATATTTGGGGAAAAAAAAAAAAAAGAATGACAAGGAGTAGCCAGGAAGGTGGAAGAAAAATCAGGTGTGTATTTAAAAAAAAAAAAAAAAAAAGATTTTGTTCAACTGTACTCAGTAATTCAAGGAAAAGAATATTGATATTGATTTGGGTTGGGATTTGTTCGGCAGGTGTAGCATAAGAAGACAGGGATAAGGAAAGTGAAGATTTGAGTGAGAGTGGTTCAGATGACAGTTCTTAGTTCCAGACTAGGTAGAAGAATTGGCAAGAATCAAGGAACACAGGCACTGCTTAAAAAACCCAGATAAACTGAGACTGAAAAACTGAAAGATGTAATTTATGGAATGAATATATCTTCATTAAGCACTTACTATGTGCCAAATACTGCCTTAGGCACTGGGAAGAAAAAAGATGAAAACTCCCCATGATGTTTGTTGAAGTTCAAATTTTCAGAGCTAAAAGAGTCTGGAAGTTAAAAATATGTTGCCATGGGCAGGGATGACTAAAGTATTGTGAAGGTATGGGAGTTTAGAACATGGAACCCTAAGGAGAATATATTCTGCAAGTCATAAACATGGGTAGGAAATCAGTCAAGGCATTTGTCAGTACTTCGATAATCAGACAGAAAAACAGGTGCAAGAGTCTTCAATCAATGCAAAGGAGTGAAAAGGAAGTTGCTATGCTGTAGAGATGTAAATGGGCACAGGAAGGTGTGGTCAGATACAGATGTTTTGCTGGCGTAGGAATGCTGACTTCAAAGGAGATTGAGAGAAGCAGTAGTTGAGAGGAAAAAAAAGCATGCCCTACCTTCTACTTCAGTGGATATGTGTGTCAGAATACAATATTATTCTTTTTCTTTCTTCTTTTTTTATTTTAAAGATTTATTTATTTATTTATTTTGGGCGGGTCGGGTCTATAGGCTAAGGGAAATATAAGAAGGGTATTGGCCTTGATCCTTACAATAATTTGGGTATGTTGCAAAGTACTTGAATGAGTTGAGCTAATCTGTGAGGATATATGAATAAGATTTTGCTCAGGGACTTCCCTGATGGTCCAGTGGCTAAGACTCTAAGCTCCCAGTGCAGGGGGCCTGGTAGGAGAACTAGATCCCACATGCCACAACTAAGACCTAGTGCAAATAAATAAATAAATATTTGGGGAAAAAAAAAAAGAATGACAAGGAGTAGCCAGGAAGGTGGAAGAAAAATCAGGTGTGTATTTAAAAAAAAAAAAAAAAAAAGATTTTGTTCAACTGTACTCAGTAATTCAAGGAAAAGAATATTGATATTGATTTGGGTTGGGATTTGTTCGGCAGGTGTAGCATAAGAAGACAGGGATAAGGAAAGTGAAGATTTGAGTGAGAGTGGTTCAGATGACAGTTCTTAGTTCCAGACTAGGTAGAAGAATTGGCAAGAATCAAGGAACACAGGCACTGCTTAAAAAACCCAGATAAACTGAGACTGAAAAACTGAAAGATGTAATTTATGGAATGAATATATCTTCATTAAGCACTTACTATGTGCCAAATACTGCCTTAGGCACTGGGAAGAAAAAAGATGAAAACTCCCCATGATGTTTGTTGAAGTTCAAATTTTCAGAGCTAAAAGAGTCTGGAAGTTAAAAAAAAATATGTTGCCATGGGCAGGGATGACTAAAGTATTGTGAAGGTATGGGAGTTTAGAACATGGAACCCTAAGGAGAATATATTCTGCAAGTCATAAACATGGGTAGGAAATCAGTCAAGGCATTTGTCAGTACTTCGATAATCAGACAGAAAAACAGGTGCAAGAGTCTTCAATCAATGCAAAGGAGTGAAAAGGAAGTTGCTATGCTGTAGAGATGTAAATGGGCACAGGAAGGTGTGGTCAGATACAGATGTTTTGCTGGCGTAGGAATGCTGACTTCAAAGGAGATTGAGAGAAGCAGTAGTTGAGAGGAAAAAAAAGCATGCCCTACCTTCTACTTCAGTGGATATGTGTGTCAGAATACAATATTATTCTTTTTCTTTCTTCTTTTTTTATTTTAAAGATTTATTTATTTATTTATTTTGGGCGGGGTCGGGTTGGGGAGGGTGGGGAGCCGGCGGGCCACCTCTATTGGTCTTTCATTTCTCTATTTTCATCCATCTTTGTTCTTTGGCTCCTGTGGGCCTCCCATCACGGTGGCGTCTGTCGTCGCAGAGCGCTGGCTCTGGGCGCATGCGCTCCAGAGCTCCGGCTTGGTAATTGGACACATCAGTCCAGCCACTCCGCGGCACGTGGGATCTTCCCAGGCCAGGGATTGAACCGGCACCCCTTGCACTGCCAGGTGGTGTCCCCATCCACTGGACCACCAGGGGAAGCCCATTCTTTCTCTTTCTGACATACTTCTCTCTGTATAATAGATTCTAGATTCATCCACTTCTTTAGAACTGATTCAAATGCATTTATTGTTATGGCTGAGTAATATTTCATTGCATATATGTACCACGGCTTCTTTATCCATTCATCTGTTGATGGACATCTAGATTGCTTCCGTGTTCTAGCTGTTGTAAATAGTGCTGCAGTGAACAATGGGGTACGTGTGTCTCTTTAAATTTGGATTTCCTCAGGGTATATGCTTAATAGTGGAATTGCTGGTTCTATTCCTAGTTTTTTTTTTTTTTTTTTAATAGTTTTTCCACATGCATTTCTTTTTTTCGGGGGTGTGGGGAGGGAGGGGGCGGGCGGGCCACTTCTATTGGTCTTTTCATTTATCTTTTTTTTCATCCATCTTTTTGTTCTTTGGCCCGTGTGCGCCTCCCATCGCGGTGGCCTCTCTTGTCGCAGAGCACTGGCTCTGGGCGCATGCGCTCCAGAGCTCCTGCTGGGTAATTGGACACATGGGTCCAGCCGCTCTGCGGCACGTGGGATCTTCCCAGGCCAGGATCGAACTGGCGCCCCTTGCACTGCAAGGCGGTGTCCTTACCCACTGGACCACCAGGGAAGCCCTGATCTCTTTTTTATTAGTTTGTTTTTGAAGTATAATTGGCTGGTGGGCTGCAGTCCATAAGGTTGCAGCTGGACACAACTGAAGCAACTGAGCATGCATGCACACTGCTGCCACAGAAATTAAATGTGTAACCACGTACAAAATTCAGCATTTTGTTACTATCAAATACTCTTTAAATTCTAGCTATTATAATACTTAATACAGGATCACAACTGTAAATTCAGACCTAACCTACAGGACACCAGATTTGTTTCCTGTTGTTTTTCCTGAAGCTTTATAGAACCACCCCCACCACCATCCCAGCCCCATGGGGGTTGGAGGGACAGATGTTTTAATGATCATCCTGTAGGAGAAAGATGGAATGAATACAGCAGAAAGTCTGGCTCTCTTGTGCAAACATGCACTAAAAAGATCTTAAACATGTACAAGTTTTACATCCAAAGGATAGAAGACATGTTACATATGTAAAATTGTTTGGGATAAAATATATATAGACAGACAACCAGGACCAAGTAGAATCGGATTTTAAAAAGATCTTCATCTTCCTGACTGCCATAGGGCTACCACAGGGAGTTTGCTTTTAGTACTGGTTGTATAGACAAGTTAAAGGAATGTGACTCCTCCAAGCACTACAAGTCTAAAAAAGCTATATTACATCCATGATCAATTTTGATCATGTCTTTATCACAGCAAATAAAACTATGAATTTATGTTCTTAGAAAATACATAATACTTTCCTCCCGCTTAAAGAAGACAGGGAAATAAAAGGGTACACTGAATCCAGATCTCTGTACTCAGCATCAGTGTTGAGTATAAATACAAAGGACAGGACACATCTAACCTTGTGTTCTTTCAGAAATCCTATTACAGGTTGTATGACTTCGCCGCTTTCTGTGTGTTGTTTTATAATCTGAATTGTCTCCTGTCTCTAGCTTCAACAAATCTATAAGGGAACACTTACTTAAGCTCTTCTACCCTAACAGAAAACTCTTGTGTGCTGGTATACTAGTGCCTGTGTAAACATGTTCACATTTAGAATTTAGTGAAAATAGTGAGATGGCAAATGAAAACAAAACTTGGATAAATTTTTGCCAGTGATTTTGCATTTATTACACTATGAGTTAAGACAGGGTTGGCATGGAATTTATGTAGTAGGTATATTTAATATAGAATGGGTAAGAGTCCTTTGACCACCTTGGGTCAAACACTATTAAACTAACTAAAACGAAATGATACCCATTTAATAACAATTCAGTTAAAGTATGTGTTGAAAAATTTGACTGACCAGAGTTTTTAAAGTGGGATTTGACCTAAAGACAAAGGTGGGCGACACAGAAAGGAAATATAGAGGGAGATAACATATTTCTAAGGGACTTCTAGAGTTCTAGTGATCAGACAGTAAGCAAATGTCCATAAATATTGTTGGCAATTCTATTTATTATAAGGCTCAATATTCCCAAAGATACCTTGTCTATTTTTATGTCAATAATTCTCATTAAACTCAAATACATATGGCTTTGTGTACAAAATGATAAGCTGAGGTAAAGAGCAAAATTTAAAGGCACACATGGTGAAGAAAAATCTTTAATTTTCAATCAAGACGGTCTTTTTGAGTGTGGCTGTAAACGTGATACACTGTATGTATCATTCTGCTTGAATTAACTAAAAGACAAAGTGCGGTGGACATACTTATTTGGCAATTAATACTCTGAAACTATTTTTAAAGGTTAAAATATTTTTACGTAGGGCTTCTTTGCTCATCTACATTAATCCTTTTGATGCAACAAAGCTGATTCAGGTTTAAAATTTCTGTATTATTTAAGAACAGGGATTATATTGTAGAGTTCTCAAGACAAAATGGCATCCTGAATAGCTTAGGAAGGCGAACCAATATTCCTGGGAGAATCTGAGGCACAGCTTAAACTGGTTCTAAAAGTAGTGGCCAAAGAAAGTGGTTTTGAAATTTCATTTTAAATCTTCTGTTACAATTTACATGTTTTATGTTTTGCATCCTGATACATCTATGTCTGTCTTAGTGGGAAAATATTCTTAAATTACCATAAATGAAGACAATCGAAAATCATGTGTCATATTTGTTTCATGACTTTCTCTAATCCTTTTCATAGAATTAGTATAGTTGTGGTGTTTAAATCGTCAAAGAATAATGCAGCCAGCCGTAAAGGGCTTTTTTAATGACACAACAGGATATTATTTATCTTCTTTAAAAGAGTTAACAAAGTTTTGAGGTTCTTATATTGACAGGTTTAAATAAATGTGTGGTATTTTTAGGATTAGGAACAAAAAGCTGTATAGTTAAAAGGGATATTTGAACAAGCAGGATAAACTGATCAGTTTGTCACTCCAACTCAGACCCCTCTCTTAAATCCATTTTACTAGAAATTGTTGAAAAACACTGATCTTAAGAGTCCAAATGCTTTAGCCTGGTCCATAATTTAACCTTTTCATACCCAAACATGTTCCTCTACTGCTTCCTTGTCTCACGTTTATGAGCTAGCCATGTTAGTTTTAGTTTCTTCAGGGCACCATAATCTTGACTCAGTACATTTTTTTTTTTAACAAACTATTCTGTCTTCAACACGTCCCTTCCTCATTCCTCCCTCTGACCTAGCAGGTTTGGCCACCATGCGTCCACTTAAACATGGATTTTTTTTCTTTCAGTAAATATGTACTGCGGTACTACAGGATCCTCAGTTGAATCCCCAGATAAGGACCAAGGGTATAGAGGAAGGACTATAAAATTATAAACCCCTGACCCCCAGGCTGTTCAGGGTTCATCTGTACCTCCAGGAATCCTAAGATATAAAGGTTGAGCATACCCAGTTGTTTACTTGCTAAGTTGTGTCTGACTCCTTTCCCAACCCCATGGACTGTAGCCCACCAGGCTCCACTGTCCATGGGATTTCTCAACAAGAATACTGGAGTGAGTTGCCGTTTCCATCTCCAGGGATTGAATCTGTGTCTTCTCCAAGTGGCTGTTGGATTCTTTACAACTAAGCCACCCGGGAAGCCAATAGCACCCAGTACTTTCCGTAAAACTTGAATTCAGTTATACAACTGCTATTATTTCACACCAGACTGAAAGCCCCTGAATAAGAATGAACTGTTTCATGCTGATTCACAGCATCTAGTTAGCAAGTAGTAGTATTTGTTGAAGCAGACGTTAGCAAGTAAGTATGGTTTGTTTCTAGTTCATAGTATCTAGTTTTAGAAGTCAGTGCTTCATTTGAAAGCATACTGGATGCTCTGTACTGACAATCTTTCAAAACTGAAATCTTCTTTAGATACTCTAAAATTTTATAAAGTGGATAATTTAAACTTTTTTCTTTCCCAAAAATGGAAAAGAAAAAAATAACAACAAATAATCTATATCATTGTGTTATTGTTTGTAGACAAGAAAGAGCTGTGGGCTTCGAGGTCAAAAAATATCTGTTTTTCAGAAAGTATTAGTTATCTGACCTTAAAATTGATTCAAAAGGTGATTTAAAAAATTACTATATTCCCAAAGCTGTTCCTATAGCAGCTAATATTTTAAGAAGTGCTTGCATAAATTGTTTGAAACTATTTACATTTTGAAAATATTTTCATATCTGCCATGTTTTGTTGCCTATGCTGTTAATCCATACATAGATTCAGCAGTAAATATACCACTATTAGAAAAGTGTTCAGTATTTTTAGTATTTATGACTGATTGAAATGAATGCTGTTATTTTCAAGAAAGGGATAAATACCATGCCAAGACTCGAAACTAATGCTCGAGAGAGTATGATAAACAAAAAATATAAAATCTATTGACCATCATCTTCTTAAGCATAATTCCTTTGAAACCCCATGGACTATAGCCTGCCAGGGTCCACTGTCCATGAATTTCCCAAACAATAATACTGGATGGGCTTCTCCATTTCCTTCTACAGGGGATCTTCCTATACGAGGTAGATGCTATCTCTATTTTACAGATAAGAAAATTAAGACTTTGAAAGGTCTCATGAATACTGGGTAGCAGGAAAAGGTCTTTGAATAGTTTAGACTAATGTCAATGCCAATGCTTTTTCTAGAACAAAATACATTAGTAATTTAATGGATGTATAATATACATTTTAAACTCCAAATCTAGGGAAGAGAGTACTGCAATGTAACTATGTTCTTCATGGGGCTGTTTTACTTACATCTTTTAAGAAACAACAGTAATTATTCCTTTAAACATATGAACTTTAACTTCTATGAATCATGACTACGTGATTTGAACCACCTTTTAGAACTTTACAGTTGGCTTCATAAGGAGCTCTTCAACCACAATTCTTTGACAAGTTCTACTCCACTAGCATTGCACATGCTAGTGCTAAATACATGAATACTTGAGGTTTTTGGTCACTTTGGTGATTTCTACCACCTGCAAATGTTATAATGCTAGATGTTAAAAAACAAAACTTTTAAAAAGGGAGGATTTTAAACTGAACCAAATGAACACAGAATATTTTGTATATTACATACAATGCACTATCATGTTTATCAATTTGTCAGCGAGTTGAAATATCTGGTTGGTTACAGTTATAAAAATTAAGTCACAGGAGCAAGAAACTAACTGCAAAGAAAAGATGGATGAAAAGTGAAAAGTAAGTGATAGCTAAAGCAGCAACCAGGTTTAGAGAGCAATGGGAGTGGTAATCAGGAAATACTCAGCAAGACAGGACAACAGAGAAAACTGCTAGTCACAAGAATATGAAAAGCCATGCTAAGAGCGTGTGTGGGTAATAGTTTCTGAATGCACAGTAGGGCATAGCTGATCTGTATAGCACAGCTCTAACTCAAGAGTATGAGCAGCATCAGTGAAGCCTAGGTATTTCCACTGCAGAACTGTGCTATTCATTGGAGAAAACTGAAGCACCATTCAGTGAATCCGAAAGCTTTATCTATTCCATTTACCAAAATGACCCCAGGGTAATTTTATCATACCATATGTTCTAATACGGCTTCCCATGTGGCTCAGTGGTAAAGAATCCACCTGCCCATGCAGCAGTCTCAGGTTCAATCCAGGGGCGGGGAAGATCCCATAGATGAGGAAATGGCAACCCATTCCAGTATTCTTGCCTGAGAAATTCCCCGGACAGAGAAGCCTGGCAGGCTGCAGTCCATGGGGTTGCAAGAAGTCAGACACAACTGAGCGCATGCACACACACATGTATACACAATAGAGACACCGTTTATGAGTGTTAATTTCTGGTCATTCAGTGAAATCAATTCACACGGATCTTTCCCTGTTACGCTAGACTTAATTATTAAATAAAAAATTCCTATTACTATTATTAGCTATTTACCTGTATTATTAGCTATTAACTTGTATACTAAATTCCAGTCATCTTAATTTATGAATAACAGCAAGCCTCTATTTCCTTTAATTAACATAACACATTGCAGGACTGAACTAGAAACCCAGAGACCTGTATTCTAATTACACGTAACTCAATACAAACATGCTGGTGAGCTCTTCATTTGACATCTGTAAGTTATTACATACACAGGGTCCTTTTCAGCTCCACAGTTATTCTTTAGTGTTTGTTATTAGCAGTACAGATCTTTCAAATAACTTATTAATTTTATTGGTAATTTTTTCACATAGCAAATAAAAAATAAAAATAGGAAACTTTTATTAAGCTGATTTCACTGAACTGAAATGTATGTTCTACTAGCATAGAACTTTAATGTCCAGGTAGGTCACACTTGCCAATCCTGTCGAAATGTAGATTCAACAGGTCAGAGACAGGTCTAGAAGAGTCTTGAGCTTCTAATAAGCTCCCAGGTGATACTAACTGCCCTCAATATGAAGACTACATTTTGAGAAGCAAAGTTCTAAGATCTGAAGAAACTATATTGCTGACAAGCTCAGCTAGCCCAAATACTCTTACACAATAGTGACTACGAACAAGAATGAAACATGATATGGAAAATACCCCAGAAAGTCTGATGATGTAAAATGTCTGGGATTTGTGCTAATATGGGAGGTAAGTGGACAGAACAAGCTAGTTAAGTTGGTAAGTGAAGCTGAGTGATGGCGGTCTGTTTAATACAATAGCTCCTTGTTTACATTCCACAATTTTGCCTTAGGAGAAACTTGAGACTCAAAAAACTTAATATTTACAGAAAAGAAACTGATATAAAAACCTTAAAACTGGTTAAATGTCATTAATTTTGATAAGGAGACTATTAATGTCCAGACATCCTAATCTTAAAAGAGACTGTAAAGTGTGTTGAACAAAATACTGTTACCATTCAAACACCATAAATGTTTGCAGTATTTTTCGTAAAAGCCATAGAATACAGAAAAAATTACCTTTGAAAAACCACCACTGAATTTAAACATATCAAATTCAAGGTAATGATTATCTGGAGTTAGGGATATACAGGGGTTAAGATTAGGTAGTGTACAAAAAGGGTGTCAGTTTATAATGTTTCAATCATATATTAAAATTACATAAAGCATGGAAAGTATTAGGCAGTGAAATAGCTAAGTAATAAGTGCACAGCTGTTTATATGTTCTTTGTATTTTTCTGCATATTTCATTTTGTCCTTAATGTGGACAATCTAACACTCTTTTAACACTTTATTTGTAAAATCTAAAACAAAAAAAGATAAAGGGAATAAATGTATTTAGGAAAATACTGAGTAACTCCTAAATTAAGCATTTTGATGGTACACATACTCTAATCCTGTGGCTTTAAACAGATTTTCTACCAACATATTTTCTTGAAACAAATATTTAGCCAAAATAGAAACCAACGTTATGTTCAGTTTCCCTAAAAAGTTCCATACCTTTTTCTTCCAAATAAAAAAACACGTTTTCAGTTTTAGGCTCTATTTAAAAATGTTCTTAAGGCAGGGAGGAAATCTTATTTGAAGCCCCAAGCTACGAATGAGAATGTTTTTTCAACCTTCAAAGCTATATTCATAGACAATCTCATTGTTAGTATGAGTCCATAATTAAATATGTATATGTGTTTTATTACTGGGTTGTCAAACAGAAAATACAAGGCTAAATCCAGAAGTCTCTTTTCATTTGGCTTTGGGATGCACTATAAACTATCTACATCTTTTTGTTTTACCAGATGCAGCATTTAAACATGAAAAACAATATTCCTCTGTAGCAGAGACATCAGGGCTTAATTTATTGCAGATAACTTAAGATTTGGCAGACATGAAATTGGCACTGCAACTGCATTTCTACATTCATACTATCTGAGCTTCACAGTACCTTGTGAGGTGGGAAGAGCAGAATTTATTGCCTGTATTTCATATAAATACATGAGGCTTAGAAAAGTAACTTGTGCTTTTCCTGCAAACTGTATGGTAATCGAAAATAGAACTAAGGAACCAATTAACTAGCCCAATGATTAATATTAACAAAATTAATACGGTTAACATTAGCCTTATATTTTTAAGTTAAAATACCTCAAAAGTGTTAATATATCCCTAATGTAACTAAATATAACGATTCCTTATCACTCCCAGTTCAGCTAGATTGTTATAGTGGCTCTCAAATACTAAATTAAGATTTCTACCATTAAGTATGCATGAACCCATTCCTTAAGTAGGTATTCTGAAACCCATTTTCCAAAATAAATCTTGAAGTCAAAACAGTTTCTCTCTGTTGTAGGAAAAAAGTGATCACGTTCTCTTAATATTCAAGGTAAGGCCTCTGCTAACAAGCAGCTGCGTCATAAGAACACATCACTGTTTGCTAGTTCACTCAATCTAAGAGATAAGACTGAGGCATGTAAGTGGTAATAATGGTAACAAAGTTTTTATTTTCACCTAACACTTAATTCAACAATTTACTATATGCCAAGGACTGGGTTAAAGTATGAAATGGGTTAATGTATAAAAATACTCTAGAATGTCAAAACTCCCACTTCGGGGACTTGTGCTTTGGAAGGAGGGTAGCATTGGAGTGCCCTGCCAAAGACTGGAACCTGCTGCTCCACAGGCAGTGACACTTGAGTTTCCTGGTCACGCCTTCATTAAGAGACACTGGCAACTCTTTCCAGCTCAGTAACTGAAGCAACCCCAGTTCCACATACACTTCACGAACTGTACTTTTTCTTACAAGCCAATCCCAGCCATAAGGAACTACCTAAAAAGGGATAGTACCTACTTGCATATATTTCAACTACCAATTACTTGTCATTCATGGTATAGGCTATTTTTTTTTTTAAACAGACTTCAGGCACATCTACTTGTTGCTAAGTGTTCTTCTCGACTACAGTGCTTGTTTAAGAAAAAAAAAAGAAATGACTTAGCTTCCAAATCACCCTCATGTAACCCAAATGTAAATAACTACTTTTATTTACTTCTTTGGAGGTGACTGAATTATTGCATTAATATGGCCTACTTGAAAGTACTGCATTCTTTCGTTTTTAATTTTCCTAATGTATGAGTTTTGCATATTTTTATTTTATAACAAACTTAAGCAACCTGTGTAACTGCAAAGGTATCTGACACCACTATGCCTATTTACTAAAAGTGACCCCTCCAGAAAAGTATCTTGAGTAATACAAACAGTACCCTAATTGAAACCCTCTAAAAAGTGAAAAATCGCTAACATCACAAATTACCCTAAAGTTTTTAAATACCTGAAAGTGCATCTATCTTC